>OX366512.1:27500-5027500 GCA_947256265.1 Acronicta leporina
GCTTCGCTCACCTGGAGCTCATAAACCAACAGTGATAAACTCTTCTTTGTATAGGTCTCTATACATTATAGAGGTCAAGCTGTTTCTCTCGTTTAATTATTTAAGATAAGAAGTATACCAGTTTTTAAGTTAGAGCATAATATCTAACAGTGATAACAAATTCATTTATTCAGTAGTTTTTGCAGTAACCCAACCCGTAACAAACAGACAAACAGACAAGAATTTAAAAAATATTTTTTTTGGGTTCGCAGACGTTTTTACCTTACCCTAAACCTTACCCACTTGTTTTTTTTAATATCTACAATGTACAGACACAGCTTTTTTTCAATTTTATAATATACCAGCCTTTTCCCGCGGCTTCACTCACCTGAGGCTATAGTAGGATTAGAAATGGATTCCAAAAATCTATATCTATACTAATATATAAAGCTGAAGAGTTTGTTTGTTTGCTTGAACGCGCTAATCTCAGGAACTACTGGTCCGATTTGAAAAATTCTTTCAGTGTTAGATAGCCCATTTATTGAGGAAGGCTATCACTACGCGGACGAAATCGCGGGAAGAAGCTAGTAAACTAACTAATATAATATAAATATAACAATAAAATGTTATACTGGGTAAATAAAAAAAAGCATTCTTTTAAATGAGTATGGGTAGGCCGCTGTGATCATTGAAGGACAATGTTTTCAAATAATGATGGTCGAACTTCACGTACAGGTTAGTTCGTTTAGTCACTCATTATACTTCAGATGTCTTTCAATTATCACTATGTATGTAGATGTTAAAGGCTTAAAAAAGTAGTAACAAATGTGTAAAAAAAGACACATTATCGCTGAATATTATCATCATCAGCTTATTAGTAGTCTACTGCTAGAAGTAAGCCTCCCGAAATATGTGTCACTTCACCCTGTCCTTGACTAACTTGTCGCATCGAGCTTCCGCCTTTCGCAAAACGCACCACTCCATCTTGCTAAAGGGCGTCCTAGATTCGTTTGCCGTGTCGCAGTCTCCACTCGAACACGTCTACTCCAGCGGTAGTCGGTTTTTCTACAGATATGGCGAGCCCATTGATGAAGCCCACTATTAGGACTATGTCATCCACGGATCGCAATTGCGAGATGAAATCGCTGCTTACGTTTATGCCCCTACCTTTCCAATGATTTACATAAGTTTTTCAATGTGCTCGTGAACAGTTTCAGAGATATGATGTTCTCCTGTCTCGCGCTTCTGTGCAAATGGATGGGTATAGACTGTTAGTCCTGTACTTAGATGGATATTCATAAATGTAGATTTTTAGAGAGATCTCAGCACCTCCATGTAACGATAGTCCACTTGGCACCGCTATAAGGTTTCCAGAATAGCCTAGGCCCAAGTCAAAGGCTTTTTCATAATACACAAACGCTAGGCAAAGAGGCAGATTATACTCCTCGGAGTCAATCGGGTCTTCAATCGTGTCAAGAATCCCCGGGGTCAAGCTCCAGGTGTGTTGCTGGACGTTTTGACTGGTAATAAAACTGCTTATTTTCTGTATAAACTGTATTTCGATAGGCGTTATTTACAATAAAAGGGAACACGATCAATGCGTGTGGCGGTTCCATAGTGAGTGGCGAGTGAGTGAGCAGCTAATGTAGTCTGAAAGTGGAGGCCGCTGTTGAACTATGAAGCTGGTCCCACGCGAGTCCTCGGTATGGCTCAATGTGACGGTAGGAACAACCAGCTTTGTCAAAGCTGTCCTATCAACGATTGTGGTGAGCTTCGTCAGGTGGCTCTTTTCAAGCTGCTGAGTGAATACTTTGGAGTCGGTTTGGTCTCGCTCAATTGCCTGTTCGATTTGGTGCCTAGTGGAGCTCCCTATTGGAGTGCCTATTGGACGGTTTCCCGTGTTTTTGTCATAAGCCGTAGAGTCCCGTTCGAGAGTTTGGACTTCTTACCTTTATGCCGCTATTGATAAAACTGAATGCCCGCGTCTTTCAATTACGTTCCAGCCACCTTTTGTAAGGCCTCGTTAACCTATTGACCTTGTAAAATATGGGAAGGAGTTTGTCATAAATAAAACATATTTTTATTATTTTCGTCAGCTTTTGTTCTATCTATAACGGGGCCACCGTGCATTGCTTTGAATATTCGAGCGTCAGTTTCATGGAAACAGAACTACCTACATAGTGACCATTGAAGCGCGTCTGAAGTATAAAGAGAGTGGCGCGACTTCGCGACCGTGACGTATGTGTATGTGCAGGTGTGAGTGGTCTGAGTGCGCGTCGAGCGTTCGGGCGCACGTGGCGTGCCTGCGCGCAGTGGGCTACTGGCGCGCGGGCGCAGGCGCGTGCCCGGGCCGCGTGCGGCGCGCAGCTCTCCGCGTGTACCACGTGGCGGCACTCACCGTCAACATCACATACGTACTGCAGCAGTCCGTGTACGCTTACAAGGTGACTAATAAGTATTATAGAATATGTATATTGTTACTATAATTTTAATTATATTTATTTCTGTAAATAGAGCTATTAAAGAGACTTTTACAAGTCATGTTTTTTTTTTATCTGACGACCTCTGAGAAGAAACACCGAAACAATAACCAAAATTCAGAGAATCATGGTCTCTTTTAAAGTCCAGACAGTAATAGTATTATAATATAACTAGCTTCTGCCCGCGACTTCGTCCGCATAGCGTGATGATGTAATATAGCCCATAGCCTCCCTCAATAAATGGGCTACTTAACACAGAAAGAATTTTTCAAATTGAACCAGTAGTTCCTGAGATTAGCGCTTTCAAGCAAACAAACAAACAAACAAACTCTTCAGCTTTATATATTAAGTATAGATATATTAAAATTAATTAATATTAATATAGAGAACAGATATTATTAGATATTATGTGAGTGTTACGATTTAGGGCAATATCTGGACAGGCCTTTTGAAGAAAGAGCCATATAGCAGCTTTAAGCACCTGTCCTACCTGACGGCACGCATACATCAGGCATCGTGTAGCCCAACCATTATTCAGGGAGCTCAACGACCTGTATTACGACGATACCAGATCAGCAAGACATTTGCGTAGGTCATGTAAAAAACTACAATACACAGTTAACTTTATCGTGGGTCGCTGAAGACCCGACTACTCGCTATAACAGTCAAACGACACTAGCATACCCGGCTTATCATGAAGGGTCATGGCATACTCAACTTTTTTAAGGGAGCGGATAGGTAATTTATACATTCGGAGAAAAAAAAACACTGGGGACTGTAGCGAGCCACGACAAACTGTTAATAAAAAACAGTTAGTAATAAGGTTTACCTAACGTTGTCTAGGCGAGAGGCGACATGGATAGGTTGTCACAGGTGACGTTCCTGATGCTGTGCCACGTGACGTGTATCGCTAAGCAAATCGTGTTCCACCTGGACGCGGACAAGATCGACGCGCTGGTCGCGCGGCTGGACGGTGAGTGGGTGGTGACCAGTGTTACCGAACTCACATATTTATGTGCTACACACTACACACACAAAAATAACAATCGCGATCAGATGTAACATACAAAACTATTTGCATTAAATTCAACCATTGCACATAATTCACAATCTCAACATTTTATTACTATTTTTCTTTTGGAATTAATATTGATTTCCATACGATCAAGCCCCGCTACTCCACGCTAAATGGAATTTATGACTTTTTTTTAATAAAACTATGATATTTGATATACCCTAACCCACTTGTTTTTTTAAAATATCTTCAATGTACAGACACAGCTTTTTTACAATTTTATAATAGTAGAGAGAGAAGATAGAGAAACCGAAAATAATACCTCTTGATAGGTATTATTTTCGGTTTCTCTATCTTCTCTCTCTATGAAATCCCTCCAGCCGATAGATTTTTACTGCGGCTATGGTTTTTGCATTCTAAACTTGTACAAGAGGGCAATCCAATTGTGCGGCGCGCCGCGTTGGTTGCAGAGCCTCTGCTAAACCAGACGGGCGGGCCGCGCGGCCGGCTGCTGCGCGGTACGGCGCGCCACTCTACGCGGCTGCTGCGCACGTACTGCGGCTGCGCGGTGGCCACCTGCGTGCTGTGGACCGTGTTCCCCGTGCTCTACAGAATACAAAGACTGCCATTCGAGTTCCCTTTTTGGATTGGTGTCAGTTATGATCACAACGGCGTGTTAGTGTCCCAAAACATGTTGAAGTTTGCTACAAGTAGCGTATTTTAACGAGCGCGGTATCAGTTTGAGCAGCAGTATACCGCGTTCGTTGAATACGCTACTTGAATAAAATCTTCAACCAGTTATTCTAACTGTTAAGCTCCCGGAAGACATTATTTATATTTTTTCAAAAAATAAAGAACTATTTTTATTCCTATCGATCGCTGTCTTTGTATAGACGAGAAATAGACATAATAAATGAAATTACTTATTTTTAGGTATAACTAGGTAATAGTGCTTTTAGATCAGTAAGGCGAGGCGAACCGCAAAAAAAATTGATTATTGTTTGGAAAAATATCACACACGTTTTTCAAGCCACTCTCATCTTTGTTGTAAAAGGTCTGATACAATAACCTTTTATCATTAAGGCTGAATTCACTTTTAGACAAGTAAAACAAGCATCATTTTATAGTCAAAGTCAGGCAAGTCATCACTATCATTAACATTATTGCTTTTGCTTTTATTTTATCGAATCTTTAACAAAAATACAATTACTTTTTAAGGCATACCGAATTTGTTTGGAATATTTATGAAGAGTGAATGGCTAAAACTCGACTACGGCAAAATTCAATGGACTAAAACGATTACCGAACATTTTTCCATTGGTGAATTCACGTTACACATGTTGATAGACAATTTACTTTGTACTATTATGTATATTCTGTGAATTTACTGCAGTCAAATCAACACAAGGCATATTGGGGTCCAGGTGATAGGCGCGGCACAGATAATAGAATACCAGCCGCGGGTACCCACGACACAAGCGGCATGTGATCCCCACAAACACCACATGTATAATTATGTTGATTTGAATTCAATAAATTGTCTATTAGAACAGGTAGGTACATAATTGTAGATATTTACTTCTTATCACCTCATCATTAAAATATCAAAACTTATCATAACATATTGCAAGGCAGTTCTAAGTGCATGTTACGAAAATACACTAGAATATTCTAAACCTATCCATGACTAGACATTTCTCCATAAAGTGTCTTATCGTGAAAATTCTAGGTAAGGTACACCACTTCGACGATAGATAGCGTTCCCGCGCTAGCTAAAGTACATAATCTATAGGTACGTATTAACAAATAATTACCAAACTTTAACTCTTCTGTTTTGTATGCAATTTTTTGTGAATTTTATTGTCCTAGTGTTTATTTATTTTGAACAAACTGTAATTTACTACAATTCTTACATAATTATAATAAAGTAATAATGAAAAATTGATTTGACAATAGACGGCGCTATCGTAAATAAGCTAAGGCCAAAGTTCTCCATAACTATAATTAACCTATATTAAATTCCACGATAGCTCGTTATAGCACGATAGTGATAGATTACGAGTTAAGGTAAACCTACCTGCAGAATTATTATTTGCCCCGGTTACATTCCTCTATTAGGCGAGAGATGGCTCTAGTAGAAACTTTGTTGTCAATATCTGATAATAGGGTATTTTACACCATGTAAGAAAAAATATAAAAATGCATGTTTATGATAGATTTTTAAAAAAGTAAACGAGAAACGATAGTTTTTATTTATACAAATGTAATGTAAATTTAAATGACTAATTGTATCAAAAGCTTTTTTTAGGTCTATAAACACTCCCAAAACCAGTTGCTTCTTGTCTATGTTATTCTTAATTTTAGTGACCAGGTCAATGGTTGCTGATAATGTATTGGAATGAGGCCTAAAACCATATTGGTTTTTATAAAGAAAAGTATATCATTTAAGTATCTGAATAGGCGTTCGTACAGAATTTTTTAGAATATTTTAGATACTATAGGTAGTACAGAAATAGGTCGGTAGTTGCCGGTCAGTTTTAGTTCCTGCTTTGAAGATTGGGGTGAACTTGGCAATCTTAAGGCTGTCAGGGAACACGCCATCTCCAAGGCATTTATTGATACAATTAGTAAGGCTATGTGCTATTAGGTTTTTTATACATTTGATGGACTTATTAGTTATTCCGTCTGTGCCAGAGCTAGTATTGTTATCCAGATTGTCTATAATTTTTAATGTTTCATCGACTTTGCACGGTTCTAATTTAGGGCAGAAACAAGGTTGGGGTTTGTTGTTAATATAGTTAGTTGGTTAGGCTGATTTGATTGAATTTTTTAGAGCTAATTTAGAACCAATGGTAGCAAAGTATCCGTTAAAGGATTGCTGCTTTAAATGAAATCGATTGCCAGTTGGACAATACTTTGTACAGGTTTGGTGCGTTGCTTCTGTATTCATTCTACGCCACCAGCCTGGTGGCGATCGGTAATACATCGATGGATGCATTTATCGCTACAATTCTGGATCAGTGCAAAACACAATTGAGGATTTTGCGGTCTGTTCAACTTCTATTTTAGCACATTTATAATACACAGTACTTTAGAGATTTTATGATATTTTCACTACAGACAATGCTCAATACTCCCGTTTTATTTAAGACCATAAACACCACTCATGCTTCATAAACATATTTTTTTTACCTTCGGTCATATTGATATTTCACTATTTGTATTTACTTCACTTCTACGAAGCACGCTATTTACATTATCAGAGGTCATTTATATATTTTTTTCACATTTCTACATCAATCGCATGTTTTACTTAACTCTCACTTATTGTGGATCATCAAGTGCTTTTTTCCTGGATCAATTATAGTGAGTTATTATTAAAAAGAATCCTTTATGACGTAAATTCAGAATTCGACATGGCGGGTGGGACAGCGGTGGCTTAGTGCTCATAGTGTCTGTTGTATCTAACCAGAAGACGCAGGTTCGAATCCTGCTGAGTCAAATTTTTCCTTACTAAAATATTGCTTTTAGGGTTCCGTACCTCAAATGGAAAAAACGGAACCCTTGTCGGATCACTTTGTTGTCTGTCGGTCTGTCTGTCAAGACCCAAGGGAATCAAAACCTACAAGGTACTTACCGTAAACTCAGAATCTTGAAATTTGGTACGAAGCAAAGTCTTATAGCACAGATCAAGGAAAAATTGCGAAAATCAAAAATTTTTAGTTACATCATATAATAAAAATATTTCTAAGTACGGAACCCTCGGTGCGCGAGTCCGAATCGCAGTTGGCCGGTTTTTTTAATTTATTTAGAATTTCTACAAAAAATAAATACGCAATTACTTATGTAATCCTATTAAAACCACATACTTGTACTATCATGAGCATATCTGTAACATAAATCTTGATATGTCTACACTTCTAAATAGAAATAATAAATACATAAATTTTAATTTAGTTTTAATATTTTTTGTTGTTAACATAACATACCATCACGCCTGTATTCCCCGAAGGGTTAGGCAGAGGCGTACTAATGTACACCCACACTTCGCTGGTATGTTTAGGTCCCATGTGACTTGGATGGGAGAGTCTCATGCTGGTACACACGTAGTTTAATAAGTCTATTCACTAACACTAGTTGTAAGTACTGTTACTAACAAAATATGGAACCTAGTTCTGAAATAAATGTTTTCATTCATTCATTCAATAGGGGGCGAGCCTATTGCCATTTACCGGGCACAAATTCCTAACTCCGAGCTGCTTCTGGGAATTTCATAGAAAAACCCAATAACACTTTGAATGTACAACTTGAAGTAGCAGTCGCCTTCAGGACCACTTGGCTAATGAGGCAGTTTTTGTTGTTATATTACTACTTACCTAGATCTTAGGGCAAGTTATTGATTAGTCGAGTGTTCATGACTATTTTCAGGTTATTTATTATGTTCCTCGTAGGTTAAGTATAAGGTCCATCATTGATTGAACAATATTAATTGCGCGTTTGCTAAACATGAAACATTAACATTAATATTAGAACTAGTCCAAATTATATGTACTATAGTATGGACTAAATCTAATAATATATTAATTAAATTTCCCACACCCGACAGCCGACCGAGTGACTAGTTCATTCAGTTCAGTCTTAGTAGGATCTCCTTCAGATCCTGTTACGGTCCGCCCTGCTTTACGCAGTAATACGCAAGACAATGAGTCTTCTATGCTTCAATCAGGGGAAACTGCATGCATGAGTCAACTCGTGTGGTTAACGGTCCATGCAAGCTCGGGCCTCAAATGTACACTCGTTGGTAATGTGTAATTTTTTCCCCTTGGTGAACAAACTGTCTACTATTGGATTTGGATTAAGAGGGATAAGATGAATAGTTGTAAGCAACGCACATATTGCGTTATGCGCACGAAGCTAACTAATTCGGTTTATCTTACAGACTAAACTTTGAGACGTTGCTGGAGAGAGCGAGTGCTGTTAACATTGAAACCGGAATAGACTTTGATACAGCTCTCAATAACTTGTTTGTAGATTGTTTGGTGCATTACAATAAGATCACCGAGTGAGTGTATAATTGTGTAGAGACATAGCGTATCGCAGAGCGCAGCACGGCTGGTGTATGTTTAATGTGTATGTGTGTATGTGTGCAGGATGTGCGCCGCGCTGCATGACGTGTTCGGCGTGCCGCTGCTGGTGCAGTTCGGCGTGGGCGGCTGGATCCTGTGTATGGCCGCCTACACGATAGTCAACGTAAGTATGCCCATACTGCCATAAATGCTGCCACGCAGCTGTTGCCAGGGTGGCAGGTTCATCACTCTGATTGGTTTGTCAGCCCTTGCACCAAAACACTCGTATTGTATGATTGCAGCTCAACGTGCTGAGCATCGAGTTTGCGTCCACCACGTTGTTTACCCTCTGCATTTTAACAGAGCTGTTTCTTTTTTGTTATTACGGTAATGAAGTCACTGCTGAGGTAAGAATGGTTCGCATTCAATAATGAAATGAATGAATAACGGACGCTATGCCAGCATTCGCTGAGATTACTTGTGGTGTTGTTGCGTGTTGTTCAGAGCGGGCGCGTGTTGGAGTCGGTGTACGCGATGGAGTGGGAGCGCGCGGCGCCCCGCTTCCGGCGCGCGCTGGTGCTGCTCATGGAGCGCGCCAAGCGCCCGCTGCGCCCCGCCGCCGGCCGAGTCATCCCGCTCTCACTCGACACATACGTTACGGTATTCACTTACCTGCTATGATATACATACTTTTGCCCGCCGGAGTGAAGGGTGGTGCGTGACGCGTGTTGTGTTTTTTTATTAATTTTTTTATTTAAAAAAACGTTGCCACACTAGGATTTTCTCCTGTATCGTGGGTGCGTTTACAAACACAAATTCTCACATACACAATCACCCAGACCCGGAACAACTACCTGTAGACCATACAAATATTTGCTCCGTGTGGGGATCGAACCCACAACACGTGTCGCACAAGCCGATCGCTCAGCCGATACGCCGAACGTGTCGTCGTGTTGTGGCAATCTTGGCTAATTGAAATATATTTGAAAAGCGTAGGTTCTTCATCTTTGTCCCTGTAGGTGTTTTGAATTGCTCAACCCTAGTGAATCAAATAAAAAAATAACATTATTGAAGCACACATCTCATGCACTGATTTTATAATTTTCAGATTTTGAAGTCATCTTACAGTTTCTATGCTGTCCTGCGACAGACGAAGTAGATGTGGAGAATGACAAAGTGAAAAGGAGTAGGTATTTCTGTGTAACCATAAATTGTCACTGACTCACTCTTGACTGTATCAGATATATTATTAGAACATTACACACAGGTCCTTTGTATTGATTAAGTACTAAATAAATAAAACTAGACAATTTATTATTGTTTAATTATCGTTGACCTATTAGCCTATCGATCAGTAATATCACAGTCACAAGTACAGCATCCACTAATTATTGTAAGTGAGTTTCTTTGCAAGGTAGAGTAAACCCTTGAATAGTAGGTATGTGTAATGGTAATGTAGGATGTGAGAATGAAACGTAAGAAGGATGCGTGAAAAGGAATCTAAAGGAGTGAGTGAGAGGACCGGATGTTAGAAAGAGAGCAAGGAGGATATGGAAAATGGCGGTTGGGAGAGTTTAGAGAGTGGATAGGGTGTGCGTGGGCAAAAGACATTTTATTTGAAATACGTGTAAATTAAGTTGTAAGGGGGGAATTTTAGCTTATAAATAAAAACCAGTATTGGGATTATTATTTCCTTTTTATTTGGTGCCCCGATCCTATATTTTGGGGGCTCGTCCGGGATCGTGGTCACGTGGAGTGCAAGATCGTTAAGACGAACGATCAGAAGAAACGTGGAAGCTTGTACGTAAAAATCAAGACGAAGACGGGAGACGTTACCTATATTGAAGACGAAAGATATAGGTAAATTTCTTTTGAAGACGAAGCCCTACGCAGTCGTTAAAGACGCCACCTAAAGACGCCATATTTCATCATGTCAGAAAACAAAGACGCATGTTTGAGCATGATCGAGACGATGAAGTTCAGTGGTGAAGACCACACTTACACCTCAGCTAAATGGGCTCAAGATCTTGATGACAACGCCGAGATATTCGGATGGTCGGCTCAGCAAAAACTAATCATCGCCTGGAGGTCCTTGACGGGAACAGCGGAGCTGTGGCTTAAAACTGAAAAAGTCTACAAAACCTACGAAGACCTCAGGTCTTCGTAGGTTTTGTTGGCAGCCGTGATAAAGGAATTTCCTGATACCACGAATACCAAGGAAATGCACGAGCTTATGGCGGCGCGCAAGAAACGTAAAGACGAGACGTACTACCAATATATAATGCTGGTTATGAAGGAGATGGGAAAACGAGCCAAGTTTCCAGATTATGTCTCAATATAGTATATTATAGACGGCATAACAGATGTAGAAACCAATAAGGCGATATTATACGGCGCGGCAACCTACCCGGCGCTGATGGAAAAGTTGACGGTCTACGAAATGATCAAGAAGAAAGCGGCTAAACAGAACGCTGAGAGACCTATAAAGCGAGCTGCTGCATCATCAGTCAAGGAGTCATCATCATCAGGAGGTAACCAGTGCTGCTATAACTGTGGAGAAAAAGATCATCGAGCGAACGCATGCCATAACGGGATAAAGTGCTTCAAGTGCAATGAGTTCGGCCATATTAGCCTCAAATGCACCAACACCAATCCGAGCGCGGGAAGCAGCAGAAGTTTGACCGGCATGAAGTCGTCGGTAAAACAGTTACCAAGAGCGGTCGGATCGTCCAATCAGCAGGCGCAAGTACGTTCGTCGGTAAAACAGCTCGATGCGGGAGCGAAGAAACACTCGGCTATGTTCGGAGCGACATCGGCGGCCAATCACAGCGTTTCGTCGGGCGGCCATGATTGTAATTTCAAGATGGAGGATGACGCCGAGGTTATGCAAGTTGTAAACAAACAAAGTGACCGGCAACTAAACTATAATAAAGCGGTAAAATCTGTGAAATTGGGCGATAAAACAATTAGTGCGTTAGTGGACACCGGTAGTGACGTAAATCTCATATCAAAAGACTTGTGGAGCGAGTTAAATGTGCCGTATGACAACGACAATGCTTATCTGGACTTGGACTTTCTAAAGTGATCTTACTTTAGAAAGTCCAAGTCCAGATAATATAGTATGGGAAAAGTTTTATTAACATATATATTGATAGACAGTGCTATTCTAATGTAATATTTCACGTAGTAACTACTGGGTCAATGCCCTATAGGTTAATTATAGGTCAGGAGTTTTTGCAAAATGTTGTGATGGTAGTTCGTGAGGGTGCTGTGTTATTGTTGACACAAGATGACGAATGGTTGTCGAGGGTGAATTGTTGTGTGACTGCAATTGATGTTACAGGTCATATCTCAAACACCGATATAAAGACGGAAGTATTGCGACTGGTTGAAGAGTATAAGCCACTTCAGACGAAAGAAGCCCCTATTAAATTGAAAATAGTTTTAAAAGATGATGTGCCAATAGCTCAGCATCCCCGAAGGATATCACACATGGAACAAAGGATAGTAGAAGAACAGGTAGATGAATGGCTACAAAAGGGAATAGTACAGGTTAGTTATTCTGAATATTCTAGCCCGTTAGTCTTGGTCAAAAAGAAGGATGGTTCAACTCGAATTTGTGTAGACTACCGCTTATTAAATAAAAATATAGTGAAAGATGAGCTCCTACTACCAATAATTGACGACTTAATTGATAGATTGAAGGATTCAAAAGTATTTAGTGTCTTAGATCTTAAAAATGGATTTTTTCACCTAAAAATCAGCGAGGAATCTGTGCCTTATACATCTTTCATAACTCATCATGGACAGTTTGAGTTTTTACGTGCACCTTTTGGTCTGTCCATCTCACCTAAATATTATATGAGATCTGTAACAATAATTTTCAGGGAGTTGATAGCAAGGGGTATCATGGCAATATTTATCGATGACATTGTCATTCCAGCTAATTCGGAGAGCCAAGCTTTGGAGAGGCTTGCTCAAGATTTAGATGTAGCTGCACAATATGAACTTGAGATAAATTGGAAAAAGGCGAAACTTATTACACGTGAGATAGAATATTTGGGTCATTTGATTAAAGATGGTGAGGTTAGACCAAGCCCGGAGAAAGTTGAGGCAATAGTAAAGTATCCAGAACCTAAAAACATAAAACAAGTCATGGGTTTCATTGGTTTGACATCTTATTTCAGGAAATATATCAGAGAGTATGCAAGTATAGCTAGACCACTAACAAACCTGTTGAAGAAAGGAGTTCCATTTATTTTTGGTGAAGAGCAACGATTTGCTTTCAGCGCATTGAAGCAGATGCTGTCCAGTGATCCTGTATTGAAAATATATAACCCAAGTCTACCTACAGAGTTACACACAGATGCATCCAATCATGCTTTGGCTGCGATACTGCTGCAAATGCATCCAGATAGCGGCTTGCATCCAGTGCATTACATGAGTCACAAGACAACGGAAGCTGAAAGCAGATACTCAAGTTATGAACTGGAAGCACTCGCAGTTATAGAAGCTGTAAAGAAGTTCAGACATTACCTATACGGGATTCATTTCAAGATCGTGACGGATTGCAAAGCCTTTGAACAAACTTTGAAGAAGAAAGACCTGACACCTAAAGTGGCAAGGTGTTCATGCTAGACGAGTTTGATTATGAGATTGAACACCGAGCAGGCAGTAGAATGCAACATGCAGATGCTCTTAGCAGAAACCCATTTGTGGCAGCAGTGGTGTACAAGACGAGATAAGACGAGGTCAGGAGGCAGACGAAGAACTCAATGCTATCAGGCAGCTGATATTGAAAGACGGGCAATATCTTGACTTCTGGATGGATAGTGGAATTCTTTACAAAACTACAGAGAAAAAAATAGTAATACCCAGGATCATGGAAAAAGAAATAATAAAGAAAATACACCAGAATGGTCATTTCTCAATGAGAAAAATGAAAGAAGCATTAGGAAAAGATTATTATACTAGAAACATGGATAAAAGAATTGAAGAAGTGGTTCTAAGTTGTATACCCTGTTTGCTAGCGACAAAGAAAGCAGGAAAGCAGGAAGGCTACCTGAACTCAATAGATAAAGAAGGAATTCCACTGCATACTTTACATTTAGATCACATAGGACCTTTTACCGAGACGAGAAAGCAGTATAAGTATATCCTCACAATGATACATTTGCCAAGTTCACATGGCTCTTTCCTACCAAGTCCACAACAAGGGCAGAAGTACTGAGTAAATTGCGTATTCATTAACAAACCTTTGGAAATCCAACCAGAATCATAACGGACAGAGGTACAGCATTCACCAGTGGAGATTTTGAAGATTATTGTAAAGAGGAAGACATACAGCATGTTCGAAGTACTACTGGGATACCTCGTGGAAACAGACAGGTAGAGAGGGTTCACCGTATATTAGTACCTATGCTAACCATGTTATGCATAGAAGATAAGTCTCTGTGGTATAGACATGTGAGTCGAGTCCAACGAGCTATAAATAGTACTTACCAGAGATCCATAAATACAACCCCATTTCAGTTGCTTACAGGAGCCAAAATGAAATGTAAAGAAGACATTGAAGTTTTTAATCTACTACAACAAGAAGTGATAGATAACTATGATGATGACCGAGAGAGTTTGAGGCTGAGGGCCAAGCAGCAAATCCAAAAGGTTCAAGAAGAAAATAAGAAAACTGTTGGCGGTACGGTGAGGTCAACAAATGAAAGATAATGTTTATTGAAAGGAAAGCTATATTAAGCACACAAAGTTACCGCGGAGCACGTTTGGTGGAGCTCGTGTCTTTACCCGAAACGGTCTGATCGCGAACTGACTTAGGTACGACGCGGGTAAACCGCGTGTTACAAACAAATCGCTGAGATAGCTAATTGTACGGCTGCACCGTACATGCTCCCGGGACAAAGATTACAGAAAACGAACAACAAACGATGGATTAAACATTAAAAAGTTACAAATTTGCTTATAACCCTAATAGTTCACCCGCATCCCTTATACTGATTCTGAAATAGTAAATACTCGTTGAGGGATGGGAGACGTAGACATATCCGATTTGTTATGGGTCTTGTCTTTGATTACTCTAGCACTTAAACACTGCACTGAAGGCAAACGATTAGCCTTTCTTTGTTTTCGCGCACTCACTACACTGATGTTACTCGTCGGAGATGGAGGCACAGGTAAGTCGCGCACAGCAACCACCTGTGGCCTCGTTCGGCGCCTGCGCCTCCATATAAATACTGCTACTGCTAACACTGCTGCCAACACCAAAGCATAGCTAATGGCGTAATGATGGATATGATGATAGAAGTCCGAGTCGTCATCCGAAAGAACTGTGCCTTTCATTTGATTGAGGCGGTCTCCAAGCCTCTGCAATTCCAATCTGAGTTCCACGTCGGTCGTTTCGTTCTCATACGTACTCAGTGAAATATTGATGATGTGATTAATTGGAGCGATCTGTGGACTATAGATATCGGTATCGACTTGTATAGTGTTGGACAGCTGATTACTATGAGCGTACGCTGTAAAATGCTTATCTTTCACAATACAGCCAGGTGGAAGAATAATATTATAAGTACCAGTCAGCCGTTCAATAGTAACGTGATCACTACACATAAAGCGCAGTTCACATGGTGTACAACATAAAGATAAAAAGTTATTTAATTTGTTCAGCGGAATCCATTTATTATTACAAGCCGCTATGCTCGTTTGGCATTTTTGGGAGCATGGATCATAAGCGCACAAACTTTGTTCATTCTTCAAATGATAAATAGTTGTATGCATGTTGCATAGGTAGTTTGAAGAGCCGCTGTCTACACACTGCTGTATTTCGCTTCCGCTCAAAGGCAGGTACGTATCTTTCTGCAGGTTGATCGCTACGTAGTCTGATACGGGGATAATCGTCACCATGGTATTTTCTCGGTTAAGAGGAATGGGAATTATTTTATGAAGTTCATAGTTATCGCGAGTAATAAGAGGTATCTTTATTTCAAAAATGAAATAGTGTTTAGTTAATCGAGCTTTAACTTGAAGTAATTGATATATCTTGACTAGCTCTTGATGAATGTTTTCGATAGGTAACGATAGGTCCTTAGTCAGCTGACCCGATATAATGTTAAGTTGATCCAGCAATTGTTGCGGAGAAAGAATATGGGTGTTAAATTTATGATGATGAATATCGGTGAGCATGTCAACCAATTGATTCTGAATATTTTTTAAGTTCATGATTAAATTGTTAGTTATCATAGCGGATAAGGTAAAATCATTCACAACTTCCACGCTTTGAATTTCTTTCTTCAGCGTGTTTGCTGCCTTACTTATTTCATTCAAACGCAAGTTTATTATTTTATGCTGTTTATTTATTGTTTCTTCAATTCTCCGAAGAACGTTATACTCTCCTTCAACTATCGAGGTTTGATTTCTCCATAAGCTCGCTAAATGTTTTTGATCTTCTCTGATGTGAGTGATATCCTTTTGATATTGTTCGGCGAACTGTTCATCTAACACCCCGAACAATGCATTCGCGACGTATCCAACTCCGTTGATACTTGATAAGGCCTCGCCTCTTACGAGCGCGCGTGCCATTTTGCTGACCAAGTAAAGCCTGGTTAGTGAACTCTAGTTCCGAAGAACCGTGACGTAACTGTAACATAATAACGTCACAGTGAGATAGCGTTCTAATCGATACACAGATGTTTTCGAGGTATTTTTGGTTTGTATCTAACGCTGTCATCCCTTCCCAGTAAGGGTTCATATTATAATAGACGACAAGTTTCCATTGATCTCTTGTCAATCTCATGTTGCCGATCTTGTCAAAATAAAGACCTTGAAAGGCATTTATTTTAGTGATATTATATGACGCGTGCGAACCGCTTACTAACGTCATAAATAAGATAAAGTACATTGCTAACGATATAAATCCGCGTGCTATTGTAGTTCCCGCGGTTTTGCTCTTTGCTTTCGCTATGTTTTTATTTTTGATACAAGACTCTTCTTTGCTGCTATTTTCTATGGGTAAGACAGATAATTTTACGATGGGTCTCCTTAACACGCCGCTTTTGGTCTTTAGTGAAACCACTCTGACCAAACCATCCTGCCCAGGATGGAGCTCAATGACTCGCCCTAACATCCATTTACCCGGTGGTAGGTTTTCATCCTGGATGGTTACCAAGTCTCCAACTTTAATATTCGGTTGCTGCTTCAGCCATTTACTCCGAACCGATAATTGTGTAAGATATTCGGTCTTAAAACGCTTCCAAATATCTTGAGTAAGTTGATATGCTAAATTCCATCTAGACCTCGCGTCTTGCTCGGTCTCTATAACGGTCGTTCCAGCTCTTCCAGTTAGAAAATGTGCAGGTATTAAGGCGTCTAGGTCTTCTACATCCTCAGACATCGGAGATAATGGCCGGGAATTTAAGCATGCTTCAAGCTGTGCTAACAGGGTACTAAACTCTTCAAAGGTTAGTTTTTGTTCCCCCACGACACGTTTTAGGTGATGTTTTAAGCTGCGAACAGCTCGCTCCCATAATCCTCCTGCGCTCGCCCAAGACGGAGCATTAAAATGCCACTCGATTTTCAGGTCTGCTATTTCATTAAAGAAGTTTTCGTCAAGGGTGTTTCTTAGATCGTAAAATTCCTCCCGTAGCATCCGATTAGCGCCCACAAAATTGGTGCCGTTATCGCTATACATATAGCGAGGCGCTCCCCTTCGAGCAGCCATTCTTCGAAGAGCAGCTAAGAACGCTGTACTGCTAAGATCCGATACTAGTTCCAGATGTATGGCCTTCGTCACCATACATATAAATAAAGCTACATAGCCTTTATTAGTTTTTACTCCCCGTCCTTTATTGGCCTTGACCTCTACATACCCCGTATAATCGACGCCAGTGTGATAAAATGGAGGCGCTGGGTTAACTCTTTCTGAGGGCAAGTTAGCCATAAGCTGGTATTGCAGTCTTGGATCATGTTTTCTGCATTTCACGCATTTTGTGACTACCTTTTTAACTGCTCTGTTTCCTGATATGATCCAATACCTTTGCCTCAAATTAGATAATGTTAAGCGTGGGCCTCCATGATTTGATGAGCTTGATCAACTAACCTCCTAGTTAAAATATTATCATTAGGTATTAAGATAGGAAATTTCATACTGCTTGTAATTTGAGCGTTTTTTAAGCGTCCTCCTACGCGTAAAATTCCCTCGCAGTCCAAAAATGGATTGAGTTTCAATAAATTACTTCTACTGCTTATTGCTTTATGTTTTTGAATGGCTTTTATATCATCCGCGAATTCGCAGCGCTGTACATATTTAATTATAAGTAGTTTTGCTCGCTTTAACTCACGTAATGTGAGATATCCATTACTTTGTTTACATTCTTTCTGCTTGTTAAATTTAATTGTATTTATAGCGCGTAGAATGTAGGCTAAAATTCTTGTTATCTTTATGAAGGATGCATGCTTTTTTAATAATCCTAGGATAATGCTCTCTTCGCTATATTTTTGAATCGTATTTACTTGATTTTGCTTGTGTTCCTCTTCTGTTGTATATGTAACTTGCTCTTCCTTATAGCTATTTATAGTTATGGCCTTCAACCATTCCGGTCCCTGCCACCAGAGAGCAGAATTAGCTAATTGTGACGCTACGAGGCCTCTGCTTGCGGCGTCAGCTGGGTTTTCACTCGATTTGACATAACGCCAGGAATTAGGCGGTATGATCTTTGTTATGCTTCTTACTCGATTCGCTACGAAAGTTTTCCACCGACCCGGTTCACCTTGCAGCCATCCAAGGACAACCATAGAATCGGTCCAGCCGTGTACCTCAATTTTCTGCTTGTTTAAGCAATGTATTACTTTATCCATTAGATTTGATAATAACTGAGCTCCACAAATCTCTAACCTTGGAAGTGATATTGCTTTCTTATGTGGAACTAATCTTGTTTTGGAAGCGAGTAGAACCACTGATACTTGATCATCTCTGATAATTCGTGCATAAATTACACCGGCGTAAGCTTTGAGTGACGCATCACAAAACCCATGGAGTTCGATGACGTCACCTTGTTTATATCCAATCCATCTGGGAATCTCACACTGCTTTAAACTCCAAATATCTGACTTAATTTTTAGCCATTCAAATTTGATTTCTTCCGGTATCAAGTCATCCCACTGTAAATTTGCTGCCCATACCTTCTGAAAAAGTATCTTTAATTTTGTTGACAATGGCGCAAGCCATCCCAGTGGATCGAATAATTTTGAAATTTCTGATAAGATAGTTCTTTTAGTAAAACTAGCTGGTCCGTCCATACTGTATCTAAAAGTAAACTTGTCGTTTTCCGAATTCCACTGTAGACCTAAGGTTTTCGATGAGCCGTCTGCTTTAAAATTAAATACTGGTTTCTGTTCTTGCTCTTTGCTTTCTACGCTTTCCAATAGCTCCGGCTCATTCGACCTCCAC
Organism: Acronicta leporina; assembly: GCA_947256265.1. Taxonomy (NCBI): domain Eukaryota; kingdom Metazoa; phylum Arthropoda; class Insecta; order Lepidoptera; family Noctuidae; genus Acronicta; species Acronicta leporina. The sequence continues at coordinate 46,497 of OX366512.1, forward strand.
TTTCGTAACATGAATCCTCCTGATTGTAAAACGTGGTTAATTTCGGCTATTAATCGCTTTCCGCGTTCAAGGTCATGAGACCCATGTACAAGGTCATCCATGTACATTGCTTCTTCTAGTACCTGTGCCGCTTCAGGGTACTCGCTACGTATATCGGCTGCTAGTTTTCTCAAGGTCATCATCGCTAGAAATGGAGCGGCTTTCGTCCCGTAAGTGACAGTCGTTAATTGATATGATTGTATAGGCTGATTACTTGCTTCTCTCCACACAATTTGCTGATAATATTGGTCTTCTTCACTTATCCAAATTTGTCGAAACATCTTTTCGATATCCGACGTAAACGCGTATCGATATAGTCGCCATTTTATGATTAAAGATTGTAAGTCTTTCTGTAAGTTCGGGCCTTTGAACATAACGTCGTTTAAGCTGTAACCACTTGAAGTTTTCGCTGACGCGTTGAACACCACTCTTAGTTTTGTAGTGGCAGACTCAGCGCGCTGTACCGCATGATGCGGTAAGAAACATGATAGTTTAGTTCCGTTATTCGGATAGTAGGGAAGGCTATTCGATGGAATCATATGACTTAATGTCATATATTCCTTGATAAAAGCTTTGTATTGTTCTGCTAAACTCACTTGCTTTTCAAACTTCCTCTCTAAGTTTCGAAACTGAGCTACTGCTATCCCTCTCGATGATCCTAATTTTTCCTGTACGTCTTCTTTCATGGGTAGCTTCACCACATATCGACCGTCGTAACGGCGTTTTGTGGTACGTAAAAAAAACTCGATACATGCTTGATCTTCGGGTGTAACCTCAGGCTCAACCTCGATGTCCTCTACCTCCCAAAATCGCTGTATGTTCTCGATATTATTAAGTAAAACGTTACACTGGTATGACTGCATTTTTCCGAATAAAACCCAGCCTAATTCAGTTTGCTCTGCTAATGGTTGGGATGGATCTTCACTTCTGCTTATACCTCCCATTTTAATCAACGCGTATATATCTGAACCTAGAAGCAAGTCGACTGGTCGACTCACATGAAATTCTGGGTCCGCTAAATCTATGTTTTTAATGAACGGCCATGACGGCTTCATAAATGTAGTATTCGGTAAGTTTTTGATTAAATTGTTCATTATTAATACATCTGTACTAAAGGAAAAGTCACTGTATATTGACATACATGTTATACTGATTATGCCTTTCGGATTACTAGCTTTCTCTCCTATTCCGTAAACCACACCTCGGCAAAATGTTCTTTTGACTCCTAGTCTCTGTGCTGCATTCTCAGAAATCAGAGAAATCTGGGAACCCTGATCAATAAGTGCCCTCATGATGTGGCACTGTCCATCCACTGCTACAACTTTTATCAATGCCGTGGCAAGAAGTATTTCTGTTGAGTGCCTTGGTGACACGTGAAAATAATTCCCCACGTGTTCTGAAGGTTTCGCAATTGATTCGTTGTTGTTGTTAGGTGTCGTTTTCCCTTTGATCAAGGCATCGTGTATCAAGGTATTATGTTTTCCGTTGCACTTTCGACACCGCTTTGTGGAAATAAATGTTTTGCCATTATGGTCAAACAAGCAATTTATACATAATTTTAGCTCCTTCGCTTTTTTCAACTTAAGTTCGCTTGACAAAGAGTTGAAATTTCTGCAATGAAAAAGTGCATGCTCGTCACTGCATAATGGACATTTGATAGTTGATGTATGAAATGATTTATTACTGTTTTTATGGTAATTATAGGAATAATTGTATGGTTTTTTCCCAGATTCGTTTAATTTAGGTTGAGTGTTTAAGGTCAATGGCTTGGTCGACACCTGCTCTGGCTTTCGACGTGCTGACTCAAGACTAGTGAACTTACTTTCCAAAAAGGATAGAAATTTCCATTTTGGGAACAGATTTTTCTCTATGTGATACTGACCATAATTTTTTATTAACTGCTTTCTTCAAATTGATGTATGTCGTTTCATGTCTCGTGAACAGACCCTCATATTCTTCATCCTCCCCATTCGATTCCATGTAAATATCCCAGTGTAGGGAATCTATGGCCGTCCAACGAGACTGTAGCTCCTTTAGCACATCTTCAAACTCCCATTTTTCATTCATGCTGTCTAGTTGAATATTGTTTGCTGTTCTCATAAACGCCTTGAAATTAATCATTTGTTTACGAAATAATTCATCTTGCTTGCTCATCGAGCCTATCGATACCATCGTCTTGGAGGGACCTGCTACTGGATCTGCTGGACGTTCTGCTTCTTTACGTTGCGGCTCCTTCTGCCCCTCTCGTTCTGAGCTTACTCCCTTGGCTATTGATGATGGAGTTTGAATCGCGCTTTGCTCCTTACTCTGGCTAAATACCATATCTTTTGCTGAATTGTACAACTCCTTCGTACGCTCGTATTCCGAGTTAGAAAAGTAAGGATGCTCTTTAATGTTGAGTCCACAGATGCTCTTATGGTTATTCCCATACTCCGTCCAGTAATTTTCCAAGATATCTAAACGCCTTTTGAAGTAGTCTTCTGTTCTTCTCTCAAACGCTGTTTTTTGTAAATTTTTAATAAATCTCCGAATAGCTTCCGTAATTTCAAGTTGGTTAGTATATAAGTTTTCTAACTCCATCTCTGGTTTCGATTAGTAAAAATATGGAAAGATCTTACTTGTAAGTCGCTGACTGCTATGATTACCACTCCTTACTCGCTGCTATCTGCTGCTATGCTCCTGACTCCTGCTTGCTTTTTATCACCAAACTACGGCACGTGCACTTTTTGCTAGTTCAACACCACGTGTTGTTGAAAGTCACTATAGGTGTTTTTCTTAACTCAAAACTGGACACGCTGGTCGCAATGCTCGAAGGACCAAATTGTTGGCGGTACGGTGAGGTCAACAAATGAAAGATAATGTTTATTGAAAGGAAAGCTATAATAAGCACACAAAGTTACCGCGGAGCACGTTTGGTGGAGCTCGTGTCTTTACCCGAAACGGTCTGATCGCGAACTGACTTAGGTACGACGCGGGTAAACCGCGTGTTACAAACAAATCGCTGAGATAGCTAATTGTACGGCTGCACCGTACAAAAACATATAATGATAAAAGGAAACCTAACTAAACATATGATCTAACTAAAATCTCTGAATTAACTAAAATCTCTAAAATTCGAACTAAAATCTCTGAATGACTTAGTAGCCATCAAGAGAACCCAGTTCGGACCAGGCCTAAAAATTAAACCACAGTTTTTGGGGCCCTACAAAATAACTAAAGTTAAAAGAAATGATAGATATGATGTTGAGAAGCTGTATGACACCACAGAGGGACCAAAGAAGACCTCCAGCTCAGCAGACAACATGAAGAAATGGCCAGATAAGGATGAATGATTGAGAAGGGTGAGTTGTCTTTGTGTGTAGAAATAGAAATTATTAGGTAATTGTTCTAATACTGCTCAGTATCCTCACGAATACTAAGTTAGATGTTAGGTATTGCTGTTTAAAATGCTGTTTAGCTACATAGTAGGTACATATTTCATTTTTGTTTTTTGTAAAAATGAACATTTTATGTATGATTACAGAGTAGTGGTTATCTTAGTATAATGGGAAGTTTAGTCTGTTTATCTATACTAATATATAAAGCTGAAGAGTTTGTTTGCTTGAACGCGCTAATCTCAGGAACTACAGGTCCGATTTGAAAAATTATTTCAGTGTTAGATAGCCCATTTATTGAGGAAGGCTATAGGCTATAATCATCACGCTACGCGGACGAAGTCGCGGGCAGGAGCTAGTTTTTAATAAGACAACTGTTGTTTGCATTATGCAATTATTACATTTATTGTGTTAAATATAATAGTACCTAAGAGTAAAACTAGAGGTCATTATTATGTCATAAATATGTATGCTGTAATCCCATGGCTGTAATCATACGACAAGGAAAGGCAAGTGCGGTTTAGTTTGTATGAGTCCGGCATACCTACCTGGCCACCTCCCCAAGTGGTACACGACCCATGAGGACAACAAAAGAAAAAAGTTTATAGTAGTTGTTGGATGGTGGTATGTTAATTAAACTATCAATATAAATAATCAGTGGTTTTATTTCCTTTAAAACATACTTTCGCAACTACGTGCCTTACACAGAAAAATAACAAGAGAACGCCATGACAGATGTTTCTATTTCTTATGGTTGCGTTCCGAATGACGCTATGAGTAATGGTATCAAGAATATAATATTTATAATTATCAACAGTAGTAAAAGAATAGTTATAGCCTAGCCATATTACTATTGGACTGTCAAGTGAAAGGGCTCGAGCTCGAATCCAAGACAGTTACCATCTCGCCCTGATGCTTAAGCTTAAGGAAATAATTAGATAGATACGTTGATTAATTAAAAAAACACATGATGAAATGATCACTGTGCATCTAATATTTGCACGTTGTACATTGCGATAAAATGTACTTGGCTGAGGAAAAAAATATGGTTTCAACCTGATTTAATCTACATTATACGCAAATAAAATTGACATTTGAATGTGAAAGGGGGCGGGGCGCCGCCGCTGCCGTCAACGCTACCCTGTTATTAATATGTTATCGTGAGCGACGCTATCATTACCGACCCCACTATAATTATCTCATTAATGAAATAAAACACTGTCAGATTTGTGATCGAAACCTCAACGCCATACTGCCCGCGGACGGACTACAATGCTAACGTGATTACCTATTTATTATTGCGTTACTTATCTTTTTATATGATAGCAAATTGTTCATGATAGTAAATTGTTCATGATAGCAAATTAAAAACATTAAAAACAATTAGACAACTCTTTTGGTTTGAATCAAGAGTCTCTTGATCTACATTGAGGGGGAACCGACTTTTCCGAGCTGGTTTCTCTTTATTTTATTTTCATCAATTGATTCTGATATTGGCAGTCATAGAACAACTAATATTACATATATATCAAGATTTTATCTTAAATAATAATATATATAGGTACATATATATAATAATAACAATACAGTTTTTCAGAGCAATCTTTTGGGGAATAGCCACTACTAACTACGACGAGTAGTTGCGCCTGCGCTACGTTAGCAAAATGAGAAGGCATTTTGCTAACGTAGCGCAGGCGCACAACAACCGGAGATAGCCAGGCCAGGACTTTACCAGTCCAGACTATATAATTTTGTACATGTCTAAGTTGTGTGACTCACGGGGTTCGCAACTGTAAAAAAAATCACGGTATTCACATTATACATGTATTTAATTACATGACATGTTACAATCTGGACGTACCTACTGTAAGACATATGTCGGGGTATTTGACATACCTTATTTATGTCAACAGCGCCATCATTGTCCCATCCTAATAGTGCAATCATCTCGGCATTGGTTCGTGATCATAACTTGAACCATAACAAATAAGCAAGCAGAGTGCAGAGGGCGAGTGTGAGTAGCGGCGCATAATATGTGTAGCAGTGGTTCGGTTGCGCACTGTGCAGCTCCCTGTCGGCGAGCAGCGTCGCGCCGCACTTGCGGCTCCTGCGCTGGTGCGGCTACTGCCGGCTGGCGCGAGCGGGCGGCGCGCGCCGCTCCGCGCTCGCCGCGCTGCACGCCCTCTACCGCGCCTTCACGCTCGCGCTCACCACGCTCTACCTGCTACAGGAGTGCGTCTATGCGTATCAGGTGCAGTATACTTCAACGCTTGTGTGTGCGTTACAATATCACGAATCATAATAACACATCGGTGACTGCCGTCGTCAGGTGCAGACGGACATGGAGAAGCTAGCACGAGTCATGTTCTTGCTCCTGTGCCACATTACGTCTCTCGCGAAGCAACTTGTTTTCCACATTCGAGCAGAGCAGATTGACGAGATGCTCGGCGAGCTGGATGGTGAGACAAGGGTGCAGTACATTACTCGCGTGTTGTGTCTACGGCAAAATGTTGTGTTAGATTTTCTTAAATACTTACGTATACAATTTATCGTGTTGTGGTATTCGAATAATTTGGATATAACAAATTGTTCAAATAAGGCTAAAAATTATGATTACGAGATGCTTAACGACGCTTGACTTTGACCATATTGAACTTTTTATGGTCTCATCAACTTTCATCATACTTAGACCAGTACCTTCCATAAATACTAACGAATCCAACAACACATCATTGGTTTTGTCATTGATGGCTCATCCAATCGATTAGCTATTAATTTTTTTTTTAATATTTTTTTTATATTTAATTAATGCAGGAGATCAGTTCTATAGAGATCAGATCAGTTCAGATGAGGTCTGCGCTATACGAAATTTTGGTATTTTATCAAAAGTACACATCCACAGTATCTCACATTGGAACAGTTGCTAAACTTATACAATGCTCAAACTCGGTCATGTATGGAATAGTTACTGTTCTTATCTTTGGGACGGCACCTACGCTAAGAGCGTCATAAACAACGAAGCGCTGGCAAAGCTTTAGAGCCTTGAATATAGAATATTAATCAAATATATTAATAAAGATTAATCAAAGTTAGACAAAATCAAAGGTGCAAGATTATCGATGTTATATTGAATATTATTTCAGTGAGTGTGCGTTAGAATTAGTCCAGTGTTGCCAGAGAAAATTACGTTTCGTTTCCTGAAAAGTAACATTTTTGGTGTAAAAGTTACATTTTGGGATCTATGAAGTCGTATGACCTTTTTTTTAGCTCCTGGTTTTTTTCAGTTTGTAAAAATGTGAGTTCAATTTGGATGCGTTCGTATACTATTTGCAATAAAATAAAAATGTAGTATTACTAATCTCGTTTTTCTCAAAAGTTACAAAAAATGCCTTAAATATCAAAATTACTTACATTTTACGCGAGGGGGTCAAAAGTTTAATTATTTTACTCTATGCCCATTCCAGACAAAAGTCTCTGCGCCACCGTTCTAAGGTGGATGTTCCACACGAAGCCTTCATAATTCCTTCATTTTCCATCGTGGAACTCTTTGCCAGACTCCGTATTTCTGATTACATACAACCTAGGAGTTCATACGGTATACTTAAATACAAAGAAAAAAGAAAATTACTGATAGGTACCTCCTGCAGCATACCTGAAATATTCCGTAGGTTTTGGCTATAAGAGCCTTGATACGTTCTTCTAGAGTAGTGTCTTCGTTGTTTATTCTCTGTCATTTTCAAATTGCTGTCTTTGTAATTCACCTAACGGTAACTCATCTTCGCTATCATATCTGTGCCACATGAAAAATAAAATACAAGTTCTTATTATAATGGCCTCAGCAATCTAGCATTCGATGCGTTTGAAGACGGGTATTTAGATTCGACTTCTTCATAACATTTTGTTATATACAGCGAGTCAATAGGGAGGTACTTATTGGTATTAACCAGATATTGGACATACAAATATGACTATGATTGCAAGTATCTATTTATATTTATTAATAGTATGGCGTATGTCGCAGATCGTCTGTACAACCAGCCGGCGGAGGCGGGGCGGCGGCTGCAGGCGGCGGCGGCGGCGGGCGCGGCGCGGTTCGTGCGCGCGTACTCGGGCTGCGCCGTGCTCACGTGCACGCTGTGGATCACCTTCCCCGTCATGTACCACCTGCAGGGACTACCCGTCGAGTTCCCTTTTTGGATTGGTATCGACTATAATAAAACAACAGTGTAAGCGCATTTCAGTCATTAGTGTTCCACATACAGTAGTGTATTTAAACGTAGTCATATAAAACCTGTGCATGTGCATAGACTGTACCTACATACTCTTCTGTAATCAGTAAAATAATGTTTTATTAAAAAATCACTAATGAAATTTTCCCCTTGCCGTAGACATTGTAGATAATAAGGGTGACAAGTAAATTATACTCGTGAGTATTCCCCGATTTTATGATGTTATTTATCTGGATTTAGTAAAATGTTGGATTAGCTGTAATTAATAAAACTTTTAATACATTTTGTGCAGTCACTATGACTTTTATCTCTAAAACCCAGCAATAATAATTTAGTCGTTTAAATACATATTACAGACAACTGTATAATTATATGCAGTTTACATATATATATATATATATATAGTGTACCGAGATATACCAAGGTTTCCGCCCATAAATACAAACGAAACACGAACAATCTAATGAGAGTTCCAAAATAAATAATATAAATTAATCATAATCTGTGTCACGGATTGAGAACTGAGAACTCATTCGATATGAGTCAGCGGAACTGATGAGTATTGGTTTGATGCTTGTTGAAATGCAATATTAAAGTCTGAAATACAATCGCTTACATTTTTTACTGTCCAAGGAAAGTTAATATGCATTAAAACGATAGACGACACAATAGTATTAACTATTTTATAAGTTGTGTTCGCACTTAAAAGGCATATTCTTATCACGACATGCTGTAGAATATCACACGTCTATTATTATTAGAAAAGGTGTACTAATAATGTAAACCCACAGCTCGTTGGTATGTTTAGATCTTTTATTAAAGAGGGTAAGCCTATTTAAATCCAAACTCCGAGCTGCTCTGGAATTTTATAGAAAGACACAATAATAGTGTGCTCGATCGAAACCACGACCACTAGCGTAGCAGTCACGGTTACTACTCGTATCACTAGACTAGATCACTAACTTTTTACTATCTAAACCAGATGTACCCAAAGAACAATGATAAACATGATTATGATGGTTGTAGGTTCATGTTGGTGCTGGCGTACTCGTACCACGTGACCACGCTGGTGGGCATCGCCAACACCACCATGGACGCGTTCATGGCCACCGTGCTCAACCAGTGCAAGACGCAGCTCCGAATATTGCGGTGAGCTACGAGTATGTCTCGCGGCACGCCTTCCGCGAGTTACGGCTGCATCGGCGTATTCATATACAACGTTATAAATGTTTCAGAATGAATTTGCAATGTTTACCACAACGGGCATTGGACGTAGCTATGGTGAATACCGATGTGTCGTATGACGCAGCACTCATGAAGCTTTTTCGGGAATGCTTGATGCACTACGAAAAAATAACCAAGTACGACGTATTACATTTTTACCCCCGACGGAACGGAAACGGTACATGCGTTAAGGGTATTTACGAATGTTGCCATTTATCTCGTAACCGGTTTAACTGATTAAGACGCGGTTTTCTGTAAAGGGTTTGTAATTCAACCATCATCAGTGGTAGTTCGTAGGTAGGCACAATAAACATTTTGCAACAAAATATTATATATTACAATTTTATATTAATTTTTTCATGTTTCAGTAAGAATTTAGTTATTTTGTAAAATAGCCTTTGGAGTAACTTTTCAATTTAAGTACTTCTGTATTAGACAAGCACAGGTCAAAAATATTAAAAATATATACTCACAGGGACTAGATAGTATAAAATACGGATAAAACTGATAAATCAAAAAACATTTTTGTGACAAGAAATATACCTTTAATAATTATATTCGTATTAGTGCAGTTATTCTTACATATAAATGACGTCACGGGATTTATGCGGTGGGCTTGAGTTGAGTAAAATCGAAATTATAGACTGGGCCGCAGCTTTTTCTGTTGAGACTAATATTGTACTGTCACGGTCGGTAACGATCACATACATCAGCTGTTCGATAATTCATTTGGTGTACGGAAAAAATCAACCAGTTCCGCGTAAAAACTAATCCCAGTCATACTATAAACAGTGTTCCGTCAATGTTATTACCACAACGAAAACATATTCTACAACACGTCATAGCATTAATTGTATCAGTACATTTTAATTGAAATTTAGAACAGAGTTGAGAATCGCAGCTCTGATGGATTTTCTTGTAGGTAGTGTAGTCGGGGGCTTCAGAAATGTTATTTGATCTTTAATCGATTACATTATATATAGCCGTGGGTATATTTAGGATCGGTAATATTGTTCTCGTCAAATTATCCGTCACATAACAAATAACAAATAGCCCAAAAGATTAGCCACTTAATCATAGCGGCAATGGGCCCGCCACATCAGCCACATGTCTCGGAGAAATGACAAATGCTGGAGCAAACCAGTTGTCGGGAGGAGAGCTCGTTAAGGCAAACGTAAGTAGTATAGGGTGCAAGATGAATGAAGACTTTCGAAAGGCAGCTGGCGGCAACTGGGCGTCTGCAACGTTCACTAGGAGAGGCCTATTGCCTAAATATATATAATGTTAAAGTATGCAGGTAGTGTTTTTTTTTTAAATTAAGTATGTGTATAATATGTATTATTGCGTACACTAACAGCTTAGATTAGGTATGTCCATTGTCCATACGAGCTGCGGCATTTGTACCTAGCTACTAACAGTAACAGTAACTTAAACCTGCAGAACCGCAAGGATGCTGCAGGACATTTTTGGCACGGCCATCTTGATTCAGTTTGGCATTGGTGGGTGGATCTTGTGCATGGCCGCTTACAAGATTGTCAGCGTAAGTATCCACTGTTTATTATTATAGGTACGTTCTTAGAGAGAGTTTATTTTAATACGTATTATTGTTTGTGTTCAGTTGAACGTGCTGAGCATAGAGTTTGCATCAATGACTCTATTCATTAGCTGCATTTTGACGGAGTTATTCCTGTACTGCTACTATGGGAACGAGGTCGCTGATGAGGTAACTTTATATAATTACATAAGCCTATTATGTAAATATATGATGACACATTGAAAAACTGTTCTAAATGTTTAGAAACATTTATTATGTACAACGAATAAGATTTTTCTAGAGAAAATAACAGTTAAGTAGGAAAAAAATACATTTTAATTTTTAAATTTAAAATTGGCGCTAAAACGCTTGTCAGTGTCATGACGGCCCGAGTGACGTCACGTTTGTATAAACAGAACGCAGACTTTGTCATTTGCTACCTAGATGCTCGATTGCTCATTGAATAAACATGAATTCAAAAGTTTACAAGTTTTGCGCGGTCCCTCCTTGTGTGGTACCTAACACAAATCAATTAAAGCATCTGATAAGTTTTTTTCCGTTCGTCCCACAACAGAAAACAATTCGTGACAAGTGGTTTAAACTTGCTAGGCGAAATGCAACATCAATATCACCCCGTACTAATCTTTATTTTTGAAGATTCTAAAATAGTGTGTACCTTGTGTAAGCCTAAACTTAATTCCATTGTATATACAAACATTTCCTTATAAATAAACAATGTGTGGATGCTTCTTTAGCAAAGGTAGCCTGCTACAAAATGGATTATATGGGACTTTAATATACCGGCGACAATGGGTGTAGGATTTGTACACCCTAGGAGAACCTGGAAACATCTAGAAAATCAGGGAACTCAGCTACTTCATTGGAAAGGGCCTAAGGACGAATAAAATTCATAGACATAATTATTAATATGAAAATAACAAGCTGTCGTTGAACGTGCGTCGTGCGTGTTGTTCAGAGCGGGCGCGTGTCGGAGTCGGTGTACGCGATGGAGTGGGAGCGCGCGGCGCCCCGCTTCCGGCGCGCGCTGGTGCTGCTCATGGAGCGCGCCAAGCGCCCGCTGCGCCCCGCCGCCGGCCGAGTCATCCCGCTCTCACTCGACACATTCCTTAAGGTACCTACTTCACAACGACCACATCGTCCACTTATCATATAAATATTACATGTAAATTAATCTTCCTGTCATTTTTCGTTTGTTGCAGATAATAAAGTCATCATACACTTTTTATGCGGTACTTCGCCAGACTAAGTAGAATCACTTGGCTTGAATGAGCAGCGCACCCCGAGCAGGCGAGCACGTGTTCGGCTGTACCTGCGCTCTACACCACAGATCCACCCAATGAATTCACTTCCTGTCAGGCTTCGCTAAATAAATAACTTGAACTTGATTTAACCTGCATAGTTGAATTTGCGAAATAATCCTATATATTTTGAAGTATTTACATAATCGACCCATTATATGTCCCACTGCTGGGCACGGGTCTCCTCTCACAATGAGAGGGATATATTTTCGAAGTTATGTGCGTATTAATAGTGATAATTAACTATTAATACGCACATAACTTCGAAAAGTCAGAGGTGCGTGCCTTGGATTTGAACTCGAGACCTTTGACTTGGCAGTCCAATGGTCATATCACTAGGCTATCACGGCTTTGAAGTATTTGCGAGTGTTGAAATATGAAGCATAGGTCACCGTATTTTTTTTATTGTGTTGAATAATTAGAAGCTTGAATTTTTCTCGCTTGATCCAAACGGACAACCAATGGTCCTATAAGGGTTTATTTTTCTTTTTGTTGTACGGAACCATAAAATAAACTAAAGGTGCTAATTAAAACTACTTCTATGTAATACCATTATTCTCCTCTAAAAACTACATGGTCCTCTGAATTGCTACTAGGTCAGCCACTGTCAATGTTAATCTAAAATAGACTATCAATGGTAGCCACTATTTATCATCGATGTAAGCTACTGTAAACACGACCCGATATGGTTGTTACTTCACAACGGCTACATTCTACAAATGTGTCCGACAGCATTGGAACCATTACATATATTTTCTTAATGATCTGAAATGAACAAACAAACTCTCTCTATAGGCTCTCTTAGTGCGAATGTGCCTCTTGGGGCAGGATTATCCAAAACCAGAGGACTACAGACTCATACCCCCGGGCCTCATTATACAGCTCATGGAAGAGATGTTTGTAGAACTGGGAGAGGATGAGGAATAGGTTATCTAGGGGAAGTATTGGGTCAAAGTGCACTGAGGTGTTGCTGCCTCGGCCCTACACAAGATAAGATGGTCTGTATAGGCTGCGGTTGCTGCATACCGTTAGGCGGCACATATTATATTCATAGCTTGTTTGTTATCTTGTATCAATAAAATTCCATTATATTTATTTAGGTAGATTATAATTTATAGGTTTCTAGGTATTCTGGGGCGTGCCTACGTGAGTGAGACTGCAGGTAGTGGATAGTCTATATAAATAAAAATGAATCTCCAAATTCTTTTCGTTTCTAAGCGCAAAACTTAAGGACGGCTTGACTAATTCGGCTAATTTTTGTTTTTATATTTTCACACTCGCATAATAACGAATAATATTATTATAATAATACTATTACTGTCTGGACTTTAAAATAAATTATGATTTTTTGAGTTAGTTTCAGTGTTTCTTCTCAGAGGGCGTCAGTTAGGAAATGCCGGCGCCATCTAGTTAAATAAAAAAAAGTAAAATATTGATTTGTAGGTAAAAGTGCCTTTAGAGGATCTATTTCCAGAAATAAATATCATTTATCATTTATCATAGGGCTATGTCGTCAGAGCGAGATGTGATAGGCGTTTATGTTTATGCCCTTACCTTTCCAGTCCAACGTCTTAAACCAGTCTCCCAAGGCGCGACGTCACCCTGTCTCACGCCACTGCGTAACTGGATCAGTTTACACCGATGTCGTCGTGACTATCGTCGTGATATCTGGCAGTTCGTCGGAGTAGTGGTATATCAGAGTGGCTATACAAACGCAGTTCTTATGGAGAACTTCGTTTCTAGTCTTCAATCCCTAGCTTTCGCATAACGGTCATGCAATCGTTTATGGTGAGTTTCGTGAGGTGGCTCATTTCAAGCTGCTGAGTGAATATTTTAGACACTAGGTTTAGCTCTATCGCCTGTAAAATTTTGCGCGTATTGGAGCTCCAAACGTCAGGTACTACCATCTTCGTAATTTGCCTGTTTAAGTCTGACCTGTCTGACAACGTTGATCGGGAGGTTTTCCACCTTTTTTCATAGACCGTAGAGTCTCATCCGAGAGTTTTTGACTTTATGCAAAACTTTGATGCTCTCGTCTTCCAACGTTCCAACCTCGTACTCGTACCTACCACATTTATATTTTAAAATGGACTAATTAGGGTTTATTTTAAAAATAAAATAATGTGCTATAACTCAATTTGTTTAATAAACATTACGAGGTCAGTCGTTTGTCATGGAAACGTTTTCCATCAACTCAATATTCCTATGTACAGTATGTCGCAGTGGCAGTGGCCGGGGCGCGGTGCGAGAGGCGTGGCGCTCACAGCGGGTCGGTGCGCGCGCGCGCCGCCACGTACCTGCAACACGCGGCTACTGAGTGAGGCACCGTGCTCTACGCGAGGCGCGACTACGTAGCGGGCGGCGGCGGCGGCGGCAGCCGTGACACGCATGTGTCACGCTCAGCGGGGAACACTATATTTGATATACTGCATCTATTGTATGGGGATTACTCGTATCGGTCAGGTAACAGCAGAGCTCGACGTGGGCGAGCGATGCAGGACGTCGAGTAGTAAATAGTACAAGTAGCGCATTGCCCATGTGCCACTAATGACCTACGGACTTCGGACGGCCTCGCGGCCGGGGGCGTGTACTCATGCAGCTAGTAGACATGCACTTCATATTGTTGGTACCTAACGTAGTTGAGTCAAGTAGAAGCGCACAAGCCATGCTGGGTATCAGGAACCGGATCTATTTATAGTCCAGGCTGCTCTATTGAGTATATTACCGAGTCTAAAGTCCTCTATAATCATCTTCTTCTTAGAAACGGTGGCTTTATAGAAAAGAAAAAAAAACTAGTTTACTATCTTAGTAACGTTAACATACGCTACATTATGTATGTCATGTATGATACATTATTTGATACAATTATAATTCCGTGAAGTACGTGTGGAGCATGCGTAGTGTTACCTGACGGTGGGCGCGGCGGGACGCGCGTGGTCGCGGCGCCGACGCGCGCGCGCCGCGTATCTGCCGCGTACGCGCTCCGCCGCCGCCGCCGCCGCCGCCGTCCCGCCGTACACCGTGTCGTCCGCGCTCGACTCCACCGCTGGCAGCGTGTCTGTATCACGTTCAATGCGCATAAAATTAGGTCGATGCTAGTCTCATAAGTGTGATCAAGTGTGCCGTGGGGAGGTGTGCGTGCGCTGAGCAAGCACGATCATTGTGGATTTATTGGTTACCGGAGAGGTGCGCGGCGGGCAGGCGATACAACTCAGCGGCGCACGCGGCGCACGGCGAACCGCTCGACTCTGAGTCGCTGTCACGCGCATGTCCATAGTCTGTTTTAAATAACATGATTGTGTTATTATTACTACATAAGTAATATATAATATCCATTTTTTTACTTCTTTTGATTTTTTGCATTTTTTATAAAGTTATTTAGTGAAGGAAAAATTCGACTCGCAGGCAGGATTCGAACCTGCTTCTTCTGGCTAGGTATACCAGGCGCTTTAACCACTAAGCCACCGCGAGTCCCACCTGACATGTCGAAAGGAGATGGATACGCTTTCATACATTCTTGGGCCTGGATGTAATAAGATGAAATTGGTGTCAATTAATAGCTTGTATATTATCAAAGCATCCCTGAAAATTCGGCGAATTTTGGCAATCTGAGAGCAGAGTTATATGAGGTTTTGTAAAAGTGAGGTTATGCAATAAATTGGCAACAACCTATCCTAAACAGCTGGTTTTAGAAGTGCGATTGCTATGGAAAATAATTGAACAAGAAACCTGTAGACCAGCATTGTAGACACTGGGTAGCTTACAAAGAAATAGGTGAGTTCAAGTGTGTATTACAGATTGTGGCGGACGCCATCGACGAATCACTAACAGCGTCGTTTCATCATCTAAGGCTCGTCGGCCAAGTGTATTACAGCGACTAATCGCTATACCACAATTAACACAGAGATCCATGGTAGTAAAATCCAAATAAGCGAGCCAAAAAAAAAAAAAGTCAAACGAGAAAACGAGATTATCCGTGTCCGGTATGATAGCAAGGCACGTAGGTACAAGCTTAGCAATATCAGAAGTTTGTAGAAAGAAAGCAGTGGTCGAAGAAAATATCAATAAAACAACGAGAAACACTCAAAACGCACACGCACTCAAACGACTGGTTGACATTCTAGAGTCGTCAAAAAGTATTCTGCGGCTGTCACTGTCAGCACAGATTAAACATGCAGTTGACAAATACAAGTAAGAAATCGATTTGTGAACAAGTATCGAATTTTAGAAAATGTTGATATTTTATATTTTATACTACTGACATTATGTTAACTGTGGGTAATATATTTATTAAGTTTGAATAAATCATCTCGTTCTAGTGGTATTATGTTCAATCGTTTAAACTCATTCGATTATAGTAATCGATATCACATTTTATTCGTGACTTAAACTTATTTTTATGATTTCTCGTCTCCCAGATTGTGAATTAGGCTAATTTTTTGGATTTAAAAATAGAAAATTATGATGCTTTTTAAACTTTTTTTTAAACCATATCTCAACTTATTACAGTCAGGCCCAGAAATCCCCGTCTCCTTTGCCTTCACATTCTCAACTTACGTCTTAAAGGTTTGGATTTACAGAGTTAGGGCTTGTAATATTTGGCTTTACATTAGATCTTGCAACTTTTTACGGTAGAAGAGCTGTATTGCGACTTTACGAGCTTTTGATTTTTAAATTGTATGTTATGATGGTATAGTTACCTACTTATAAAAGTTAAAAGTGGCTCTTCGTCGTAATCGAGTAGCTGTTTTCCAAGGTTTGAGCCTACCTGTTGTGTGCGCGAGGAGGTTCGGTCTGGGTGGCGGCACGGCCAGGTCCAGCGCCTCGGCGCGCGCGAACGTGCGCAGGTGCAGCGCGCAGGCGCCTCCCGCGCCCCCCGCGACCCCGCCCGCGCCCCCGCCCGCGCCCGCACCACCGCCACTCCGCGTGCACTCCGTACCCCCCGACATACTGAATGTCGCATACGGACTTATTTCGTGTAGATCACCGGCCACTGCACACCGTATAGATGGATTTTTAGAATATAAGTAGCCGTTTCTCGCGCTTTCACTCGCGACCTAAAATTATGATAGGTGAAATAACTACAAAGTCAAAACCGTTTATAACGACAGCAGTATCTTATCATCATGCTTAAAATGAGAATGTAAGACCTGTGCTTGTTCATTGCTTTTATACTTATTTACAAAAATACTAATTTGAGCACTGAGAATAATTAACAGAGGAGAAGAGAACATTGTAACCAGGAATTGCTTATTGTTTATTTGTTGGACATTTCCCGAATCGCTGTGATCATATCCACACGCGGCATCATCCGAAGACCCCTCTTGCGACTGTTTCCCCTGCTCATCGGCGATGACCACAAGTGAAAGGCTGGCTTTCACCTTGGAGATGTTCTAGCTCGTCACATCACGGACATAGTTAAGTCTGTGGTATTTCTCAATGTAAAGCAAAAAAAAACTATTTTTTTTTTGTTTCATTAAGTATAATCCCCATGACACAGTATATTTCATCGTCCCAAAAGTTGAAAATCGATCAAACAACTTTAACTATTATTTACTTTTGTAGGTATACGGAAGGTTTTAAACAAGAAACATGTTCAGGCTCTGCATGATCTTGATTCGCAAACGACTGGTTTAAATTTAAAATTATTTCTGAATGTGAAGAAGGAAGAGACTTTTCTGCGATGGAAATTAGCTCAATTTCCATCGTAGAAAAGCCTCTAAGAATTCGAGAATACTACTACTACTTAATAGGTACTGTTAACAATAATATTTATTACTAGCTGACCTTTCAGACGTTGTCCTCCCCAAGTTTCAACTAACTACCTCAAATAATCAGGTTTTCCATATTTTTGATACACTTAGCGCCATTGACCTCTCAATACCTTATTTCTGACCTATAAATTACTTAATTTCGAAAATTTGTTCACATGGTAATGACGTGAAGTATGGAAATTTAAACAGACACACCTACATAGATAAAAATCTCAAATAACTGTTTCGGCATCGGTAAAGAGTAACGCACGTTGCATTTTTTTTATTATTATACATACATACGTGGTATATTCTTTGGGCATATTATTTAATTATTTGATTAGATGGAAACTCTTTAGTTTCTCAAATAAATTGTGCGCAATGTATTTACTTACACTATGGAGGTTTCACATTATAAAATGAGTTACTATATGGCTGGATGCTTTAAAGAAGAAAACAATTGTCATGTCAAAATTGTCAAAATTGTCAACTCAAAATGATACCTGTTATCGAATCAAATTTCATTGAGGTAATAACGATGTCGTGTTAGTCCGCTAGAAAATAAGTTGTCATTCTTTGTTTACTTCTTTAACCTACTAAAATATTTAGTTTTTACACCGGCTTGTGCTCCCTGGATAAATCCTATGTATTTTCCGTGATTCCCTGTATAAGTAGAGTTAGAATAACTGTACTAATAATCAATTCCTGGTCACAATAATGGGTTCTGACTGATCTGCTTTATTTTCTTGTTTTATCTTATTTAGTCCCTGTAAGTGTATTTTTTAAATTGTATTTATTACTTGATACTGTTATAATTTTTGATCCGTGCTAGTCTAGTACAGAAATACTTGAAAAAGAAATTGACTACAATGGTTATTTATAAAATTCAACGTTTACAATGGTTAAATAATTAATAACTTTTGATAGAGAGAACCGATTTGAATAAAAAAATAGCCTAAATGTTAATCTAAGAAACTTCCTCCAAACACTTCCTCCAAATCTCTTCAGTAGTTATCATTTGATGCGCGGTCAAACACACAGACAAACCGACAGACAAACCGACAGACAAACCGACAGACAAACCGCCAGACAAACCGACAGACAAACCGACAGACAAACCGACAGACAAACTGACAGACAAACAGACAGACAAAAGTTCCAAAACTAACAGAAATGGATTGTGTTACCGATTCTGAGTCCCCCAAATTAGTTTTTTTGTAAATATAAGCAATGTACAGACACGGCTCACTTACATTTTTATTATATGTAAGAAGATTATAATACAAGTAATTTTAGTTAAGTTAGCACGGCCAGGCTATAGACTGGACACCACTGCTCCTGGACATAGGAAAATTGTCTTGTGTCATTCTTTTCAGTTGCTTTCTTTCGTTGTCGGGTGTTAGTTTTAAAGCGATAGTTTTATTGTGTAGTTGTTACACCACGCAACATTTTTTTTTTTCAAAATAGCTACGTGAAGTAGGTAGGAAAGGCACTATAGTAAAATCAACACTCATTTTAGCCCTAATAGCGCTTTAGTTCTATTCTTAATTAACTACTAGCGACAAGTCCCAGGTTCGCACGGGTAGGTTCATAAATGAGGCCTTTTTATTTTTGTTAACTGGGTTGGAAATGCTTTATGCACTATCTACCACTCCGGAGAGTAAGACGCTACGCGTAAGGGGAGGCAGACGTAAACGTTCACCCTCCCCATCTTCTACCGATCCGCTGAGCGGGGCGCGGAAACTGCAAACCGCGTCGCCAGCTCGGGCCTTGTGAGAGGGCGGTAGGACTTCCCCAAGTGCGCCGCCCGTGGCCCTTTATGGTGGGTGGAACAGGGCATTGTCTGCCCTCCCGCGGACGAATGCTACAGGGCTCCCGTAGGCCTGGCACCAAAGTGGTGACGCGAAACGCCGAGGTTGGTTTTAGTCGGAAGATCGCTCTTTTCAGAGCGGAGCCCGACACACCCCACCGCTCTCCCCGGAGTGGTGGATAGTGCATAAAGCATTTCCAACCCCGTCAACAAAAAAAAAGGGCATTGTCTGCCCTGTTCCTACGCCCGGTGCGAGTGCGCCGTGCGAGAATTAGCAGGGTGGAGGCACTCTCTCTCATAAATGAGGCCTAACCTAACCTATTGTTGATAACTGGTCTTTCTGTTGGTGGAAACCGTACCTACTGAGATTTGCCTGAACAAACACAAGCTTAACACGAATCTATGTAGTGAGCTCAATATTATCATAGTGGACAGCTCACCGTCGGGAGGGGTGAGAGTTTTTCCATTTCGTTTGCTCGGCTCAGTGGTATAGAGCTGTGGGTGCGGCTGGCACACCTGGTGCAGCGAGCACTCGCGACGCAAACACGACGTCGCCTGTCGCCGTCGAGCTAACACCAAACCTACGCAATAAGGGCCAGGGCAATAAGGTTCGGCAGGCAAGGGACAAACACAATCTGCAAGATTAGTAATAGTTGCCAAGTTTATATAATGTTACCGGCAAGCGCGGCGAGCATTGCGGCCAGCCCACCGCCGAGCAGCGCGGGCGCAAGCCCAGCACGCCACAATTCCGCCGCAGAGCTAACGCCCGCCCCCGCGCCAGCCCCGGCCCCGCCCTCTGATGTTACACCGCGCGCCACTGCCGGCACCTCCACCGCTTCACCCACGCGCTCTGCGTGAACATCAATAAACATGATACAAAATTTTGTTCAATTTTACAATATAAGGTTTTTTTTTCAAAATCTTTTCTATTAATCAAAGTTATCACCCATGCAATCGATGCATCTTTACTAACACAGTAAAGAAGCCTGTTGAATGGAAGGCAACAAATTTTTCAAAGACATTTTGTACCTTCTCTCGGGTAGGTATTGATTTTTTTCCACCAAGAAGTTATCCAATTTTTGGAAAAAGTGTGGAAGAAGTCTGTAGGTACAAGTTCCGGTGAGTACCCCGTTGTCGAGCAAGAGCAGCGGACATGAACGACACACCCGGCATTAGACCACCAAACAGTTACCAACACTTTTCTAGGGGAAAGTTTTCGTTTAGGCATTGTTATAGTTTAGGTGCTGAACCAGAATCAAGCCAACTTGCTGAGCGCTAGCAATTGTCAAACAGAATCCATTTTTCGTCGCAGGTAACAATACGGTCCAATATCCCGGAATATTGAGGAGCAGTGCAAGGCACGTCTCGACGGGTACTTCGCGCAATCGGTTTTCTTTTGCAAGGACTTGTGGTTAGTCAAATCTTATATGCTGGGCCTTATTCACAAACTAATGACTTCTTGGAACGGCGTGGCGGCGGTGATTGATTTCAACGATATCTTCATTTACACGCGTCCTATGCTTCTTCTGTTTTTAGCCTATATTATGAGAAACCGCAAGCACAGTCAAGTAGTAGAAAATCGGTCTTTTTTATTGCTTTTATATTTTCTGGTGGGCAGTATCCCTACATTTTCTACCTATTATTTTATATACTTAGCGATCTCCTGACACAACCACGCTTGGGTTATAATATTCTATCTATCTACTTATATTTCCTTTTTTTCCGTTTCAGAGATTTTTGTGTCGGTCGGGGTTTTCTTTAAATTTTATTTTTATTAATACTTGATATAAACAGTTGGTGTTTGTTATAACATTATTTTAGGTAGGTTTACCTACTATTATGTTGTAACTACCTCCGTTAAGAGTGTGCGTAGCAGCCCTGTAGAGCGCGTTGGTGTCGCCGGCGGGCGAATGCGCGATCACACGTATCTCGTACCAAGTACCCGGCCGCAGGTTGTTGGCCTGATGAAGTATACAATCATATACCTACAGTATGCCATAATGAAACCAAGTATGCAGGAAGTGGCAAAAGGTACCGTACTTCGGCAGTCTCCCCGTCGGTGAGCAGGTCCTGCCAGGCGCTGGCGGCGGCGGGCCGCGCGGCCAGCGTCCACGTATCCACGGGGCAGCGCCCACCCCACGTTAGCAGATTTAGGCGCAGCGTCGTGCTGTTTGCCCACACAAACTCCTTGCCCATCGGCGGCTTAGCCTCTATGCACAGTTTGAACTCTCTTACAAAAGTGAAGTTTTCTTGGAGAGAGATCGGAGACCGAAGAGTGTATCTATGCAACACAATGTAAAATTTAGATACACGTGTAAAAAGGATTAATATGATTTTGGTGACTCACTGTCGCCTTTAGTGTGTGCTATGAGTGGCGGCGAGTGTAGCGAGGCACCGAGCACGTTGTGCGCCTGCAGCGTGACGCGGTAGGGCGCGCCGCACGCCAGGCGCGCCAGCCACAGCGACGTGTCGCCGCCCGGCACGCGCCGCGCACGCGCGCCCGCCGAGACGCTTTTCTCACTGCGAGACCACCATATCGTGTATCCTGTATCGTGTTCAAGATTTAGAAACGATTTCTCGGTAGGTAAGTGCAATTTCTATTTGACTTATATTTTATGGTAAAGTTGAGTGATAATGTGTAAAACGTCACCGAGTATGTGTGCGCCACCATCGTGCGGTTTGTCCCAGGCGAGATGAAGTGCATGCGAGGTGGCGGTGCGCAGGCGCGGCGTGGGCGGCGCGGGCGGCGCGTACACGCTCAACGTGACGGCCAGCGCGTCCGAGCCAAGCGCATTGCGCACCACGCACGTGTAGTTGCCCGCTGATGATAAATCAACCTCTAAACACAAAACATAACGTAAATATTATGATACATTGCATCACCGGTGACTTATACCAGTGTGCACTAATCAGCAATAGGAAATTTGCTTAAGGTAAAAAAAAATGTGACAAATATTTTCTTTTATCTAATATCTTGCATAAACATAAGAATGTAAGTGACCCGTGTCTTTTCATCGCTTATGTTTGCAAAACCACTAATTTTGGGGACAGAGAATAAGCAACAAAGTCCATTTCTATTATTTTTGGAATTTTTGTCCGTCCGTTTGGAACAGATTTGGAGGAAGCCAAAGGAATTCATAGCCTGTTTCTTGGACTAAAATTTAGGCATAAATATAGCCTAAATGATAATCCAAGAAACAGGCTATGGGTTCCTTTACACTTTATCCACATGAATTCAGTAGCTATAATTTGATGTGTGATCAAACACACTTTAGACAAACCGACAGACAAATAGGCACATAAGAATTCAAAAAAATGATAGAAATGGCTTGTGTTACTTATTCTCAGTGCCCCAAATTAGTTTTATCTCTACTATTATAAAATTGTAAAAAAGCTGTGTCTGTACATTGAAGATATTTAAAAAAAAACAAGTGGGTTAGGGTATATAAACGTCTCCGAATCCAAAAATGTAATTTTTAAAATTCTTGTCTGTTTGTCTGTTTGTCTGTTTGTTACGGGTTGGAGCAAAAACTACTGAATAGATTTTCTCTTTATTATCACTGTTACAAATTATATGCTCCAACTTAAAAACTGGTGAACTTCTTATCTGAATTTATTAAACGAATCCTGAGATACAGCTTGACCTCCCTGATGTATAGAGGCCCATACAAAGAAGAGATCATAACTGTTGGTTATTTATTTAATAACTTTTATTTGATAGCCTTTAATTCAACTAAATAATTGAGGTATGTCTCATTTTATTCGGTTGAGGAGATCCCGAGATACAGCTTGACCTCTCTATCGTATACATTCTGATAGTAAGGAGGGATCATTATTGTTGGTTATATAAATTATGTTATCAAATGCAATTCTTTTCTTGATTCACGTAAGTCAGTAGGTACTTGATAAGTTTTTGTCGTATAAAATTACTTAAACTCAAACATATTATAATCTGTAACGCTGTTACAGTATTTTAAAAGGTTACGGTTTGAATTATTTGCGTTTATTTTTATTTATTTTATTTTTATTTTATTAGGATCTCCAACAAAGAATACACCTTACATGGTATAAAAGTGTTTACATTAACAGATATTCCTTGTGTTTCTTCAATTACAGGAGACCACATCATGCAGTAATATTTAACGAACAGAAAGACAATAATATTGAACACTTAGGCCCACTTGCACCAACCTCCCAAACGTGTCCAAATTGCATTCAAACGTGAATTTTTTATGAAAAATTGTATCCAAATATAATTCAAACACATTTAAGAAGTTGGTGCAAGTGGCCCTGAGAGTTTAAAACTTATTATAAGACATTTATATTATAAGAAATTAACAAGAAAATAAAAGAATTTAGTTTTTAAATAATGAAGTTAGTGATATTAGAGAACGTAAAATTAAAATCTAAAAACTAAAAACTAAAAATTACAATTTTGAGTACATAATTAGGTATTACAACACCTACACACCACTAAGCTGTGTGCGAATCAAACATATATATTTTCCCAGTTTATTTGAGAAAATGTCTATGTTATCCGAGGAACATGACACAGTATTGTACTGATGTGACATCCTAGCAAGTGGGGAATGCTTTCCAAGATTTGTTCGGTACCGCGGGGGTTTCAGTAAAGGGCGAGGGTAGCGAGGGATTCTAGATGGGACATTAATGCATACTTTACTTAGAAGATCTGGGCTGTCCATGGCATTATTGAGTAGTTTATACAGAAATGCCAGATCAGAGATCGTTCGGCGAGATTTTAGATTAGTGAGTTTGAAATAACTTAATCTATCCTCATAAGACCTCGAGTTCCTTTGCCTAAACCGAAAAGCTAGGTGCCGCAGGAGTCTTTTCTGAACTCTTTCGATTCGAGTAATGTGGACTTGATAAGATGGATTCCAAACTGTACTACAATATTCCAACTGACTTCGCACATAGCTGTTGTATAAAAGTA
Source organism: Acronicta leporina (assembly GCA_947256265.1). Taxonomy (NCBI): domain Eukaryota; kingdom Metazoa; phylum Arthropoda; class Insecta; order Lepidoptera; family Noctuidae; genus Acronicta; species Acronicta leporina. The sequence continues at coordinate 70,733 of OX366512.1, forward strand.
TTGTTGTGGATGGTTTTTTAAACTCTTTTGACGATCGCAACACAAATCCAAGAGTCCGGTAAGCTGAAGCTACTATTTTATCTATATGATCTATAAAGCTGAGTTTACTGTCCAAATAAATACCCAAATCCCGGATTACTGTTAGTTCTGTAAGCGAGTTTCCCTGAATTTTGTATAAAGACTGAATTTTGTTGCTTTTTTTGGTGAATTTAATATGGTAACACTTAGAACAGTTCAAGTACATTTTATTATTGATACACCATTGACTTAAGCAATCTATGTCTGCCTGTAGTAAAAGTGTATCAGATTCATTTAAAATTATGCGTGCCAATTTTAAATCGTCTGCAAAAAGGTATGGCGTCGAGTATTTGAATACTTGCGAAATATCATTTAAAAAGATATTAAAAAATAATGGCCCTAGATTGGACCCCTGTGGCACACCAGAGGTTGCAAAAAAGGGGTTAGACTTGCTTCCGTCCACGACAACTGAGGACGGTCTATTATTAAGGTACGACCTGCACCAGTTCAACATGATGCCATCAATGCCCAGAGACTGGAGTTTATGTAACAATATTTTATGGTTTACCTTGTCAAAGGCCTTCGAAAAGTCAGTATATACTGCATCAACTTGGAGACCCTGATCGACTGCTGATGTTAGTTCAGTGACATAAGTGACGAGATTAGTGTTTGTAGACCTTTTGACACTAAAACCGTGCTGACTATTTGATAGATACTTTTTAACATGATCGTATAACACAGGGTATACAAGTGATTCGAAGACTTTTGACAAAGTACAAAGAATTGAAATGGGCCGATAGTTAGAAATCACCTCTCGTTTACCGTTCTTGTAAATAGGAACTATCCTAGCCTGCTTCCATTCATTCGGGAAGAAGCCTGTTTTAAGTGACGTGTTATAAATATTTGCCAATGGGAATGATAGATAACGAGCACATCTCAACCAAAATAAAGGAGGTATATTGTCCGGCCCAGCACCTTTAGATATGTCAAGGCTTAATAGCTTTTTACAGACTGTCTTTGTATGGATTGAAAAGTCATTGATGGGTAATACTGGAGTTGAAGTAACAGGTATATTGCTTATAAGTTCATCCTGATCCCAGTTAGATGGAACATAAACGGAAGAGAACTGTTCTGCAAATAAATTCGAAATTTCTTTACTACCAGATGCATGAATATTATTGAGGGTCATTTCCGAAGGGTAAGACGTGCTGCCTTTTCGAAGGCTTTTTATGTGTGACCAGAAGAACTTCGGATGCCCTTTTATTTTGTTTTCAATTTCATGTATATAATCGTTATAACATTTTTGTATTAGCCTCTGACAGTCTTTTCTTAAATAATTAAACTCAATATTATCTAATGGATTATTATATTTCTTTACCTTGTTAAGTACCTTCATTTTTTGTTTGAGTAATTTTTTTAATTGATTAGAGTACCATACAGGATATTTTCCTCTTTTAAATATGGTTACAGGCACATATTTTTTTATAATATCCTTAACTATAGTGTAGAACTTATCTAACATATCGTTTACGTCATTGCAAGTTGTGAACTCTTCACTCCAGTTGATGTCTTTGAGTGTTTCAATTATGGCATCATAATCGGCTTTGTGATAATTAGGTTTACTTACTATTTGTGAATTGTTTTTCTTAATTACAGGTAGGATGATCATAAGCTCTAAAGCTGGGTGAAACTTATCAAGCTCTCTTATAGGATCGAGGCAATTATTTGTTTGTATTTGTTCCGCATCAGAGAGCACTAAGTCTAAGGTCTTGTTTTGAAAGTTTTTTATCCTGTTGAATTGTTGTAAATTATTGAATGCCATAAAATCAAGTAAGAGACTTTTAAGAATGTCTGTGTTACGTATAGAGGCCAAACAAGAATTATCAGTAGAGCTACATTCCCAATCAAGACAGCTCATGTTGAAATCACCAACTATTAAGGTAGTACTGTTGCTGTTAGCATCCATGATTGAGGTGCAGTTTTCTATAAAATGTTCAAAAATATCAGTGCTAACCGGGGGAGGTAAATAAACCGCACATATCTTTAAACATTTAAGATTAGAGTTTGATTTAGTTTTGATCGTAATCCACAAGTCCTCGCAATTACTTTCCCAGTTTGTCATGCGACATGAAGTTAATTTATTTGAAACAGCTATAAGAACTCCACCGCCTTTTTTTTTGTGTTTACTAAAATTAGAAGTTTCACGATCCCTTCTATACACCGTATAAGAGTTATTGAACAATTCAGAATCAAAAACACCATGGCTCAGCCAGGTCTCAGTCAATATAAAAACATCGTACTCACTGTTATGTATGTGTTGACGTACCTCGGATAGATTACTACGTAGACCACTTGTATTTTGATAATAACATTTTAAAGTATTGAATTTTAAAAATTATTGCTTTAATAACATTGCAAAAGTAGGAACATTATGTTAATATTTGCAGCTTTTCCAGGTCACTTATAACCACACTTTGAGATGTTTCATCCTTCTTTATGAAAATTTTTCCATTGCGAACCCACACAAATCTGTATCCCAGTTCTTTAGACCTCAGCCGCGTCGCTGCGTGAAGAGCCTTATTCTCTGGGGATAGGTGTTCCACGACGAAGATGGGTACTGGTTTGTCGGTAGCTATTCCAAGATGACTTGAGTTTAATTTGCTTTTTGAATTCGTTTTATTGAATTGAATGGACGCTGCTAAGAATGTATCTCTTAATCGGGGATTATTAAATTTTACGAGGACTGATCTCGGTCGTGGACTTTGCGAGTCCTTTTTAGCAGTTCTTGTACAAAGTTGTATGTCCGAGTCCTTTATGTCGCAGTTGATAACTTTACTCAGTTGAACAACAGTAGTTACCAAATTCTCTGTTTTGTGTTCAGGTATACATTGTAATTCAATGTTGTTCGACCGAGCATATATTATATATTATTATATATTATTATTATTATATTAGTTTATATTGGAACTGGAGATAATTATAGTAGTATACATAAGTTCTCATTAGCCTCATAACTGCCTCATTAGCCAAGTGATCCTGAGTGCGACGGCTACGCTAGAGGTCCTGTGTTCGATTCCCAGGTCGAGCAAAGTGTTATTGGGTTTGCTATGAAATTCCCAGTAGCAGCTCGGAGTTAGGAATTTTGTGCCCGGTAAATGGCAATAGGCTCGCCCCCTATTACATGGGACCTAAACATACCGGCAAACTGCGGGTGTACATTAGTACGCCTCTGCCTAACCTTTCGGGGAATACAGGCGTGATGGTATGTTATGTTATATACATAAGTTTACGTAATAATCATACAATACTCTTTAGCTTGATAGATAGAATAGAATAGAATAGAATATACTTTATTGCACACCAAAAAAAATATATGCAAAGTACAGTTTTATAAATCATAAAGTTGTACAATGGGCGGTCTTATCGCTAACAGCGATCTTTTACAGACAACCTTTGGATGGACTCGTGTGAAAAGGAATGGTGATAATTAGGTAGTCTGGCGTACTTTAAAAGAAACAGGATACATACTTAAATCATGAGTCTAAAACACAATAAATAAGAATAACAAGAATAAATAAATATATAAATACATACATAGGTGCTATTAAATACATACTATAATACATACATTTATACTGACAGATTCAATAAATAATGAAGAATAGGTCGACTACAGTGACAGATAATATTCTTTGACCATCTTTTTGAAAATAGGTAACGTTTGTGCACGCTTAGCTGACACAGGCAAGGCATTCCACAGCCATGACGCCTGCACTGTAAAAGATTTATCTAGGTAATTTGTGGAGTGCATTGGCATCTCAAGCCTCAAGTTCTCTGATGATCTTAGATATCTAGTATGTGTGTCATGAAGGAACTGAAAACGTTCTTTAAGATAAGGGGGAGATATGGGACTGAACAGAATACTGTAGAGTAGGGACAATACGTGTAAGTTCCGGCGAAGGCGTATTGGGAGCCACTTGAGTTTTTTACGAAAATCCGATACATGATCATACTTGCGCAAGCCAAATATAAATCTTATGCAGAAGTTCTGGAGACGCTCAAGTTTATTTAGCTGTATTTCAGTGAGATCTAGATAGCTGACATCGGCATAATCCAGGATAGGAAGAAGAAGGGACTGTGCTAACGCAGTTTTGGTGGCGGTTGGTAAAAAATTACGCAGTCTCCTCAGCGACCCAGATGATGCGAACAGTTTACGACTGACTTCCTGTAGCTGGGGATCCCAAGAAAAATTTTTATCTATAAGAACTCCCAAGTTTTTAACCGTCTCGCTGATTGGTATGATAGTCCCATCAAAAGTAACCTGGGGAATCTGAGACCAGTCTATCCTTGCAGAAATTCTGGGACTGCCAACAACTATGACCTGGGTCTTCGTAGGATTTACCTTAAGTCCATACGCCTTACTCCAATTGTGAATAGATACTAAATCTTTATTAATAGCGGCAAATGCATTTGGCAGCTCTGAAAGGGAAGCTTGTCTATAAATTTGCAAATCATCTGCATACAGGTGGTAGGAAGAAAGAAGTTTATAGGAAATAGAATTAATAAATATTGCGAAGAGTAGAGGAGATAAGACGCCACCCTGCGGTACACCAACAAAGTACTGCACCATGAAGAAGAAGTGTCTTCTATGGATATACGTTGGCGGCGACCAGACAGGTAACTTCGAAACCAGTCAATCGCCGTTGGAGATATGTTAAGCGAGCCAAGTATTGCAAGTAGGATGTCAAAATCAACCGTATTAAATGCATTACTAAAGTCTAGTAAGCATAAAATCGTTAGTTTTCCACATTCCATACCTGACCTTATGTCTTCCGTGATATTGGTTAAAGCTGTAGTAGTGCTGTGACCGGGACGGAAACCAGATTGGAAGGGATTAAGGAGACTGTTTTTACAGAGGAAAGTACTTAGCTGGTTATGGACAAGACGTTCTAGAACTTTGGAAAGGAAGGGAAGTATAGATATTGGGCGATACTCAGAAAAAGAACTGGGATTAGGTTTTTTAGGTAACGGAGTGATAAGGGCATCTTTCCATAAAGAGGGAAATTCACCAGAGGTTAAGGAATAATTAAGTATATAAGATAGGACTGGAAGGATTTCATCGAGGACAGGGAGTATCATTTTTCGGCTGACACAGTCACTACCAACCGCATTTGACGTGATAGATACTATGCTCTTCTTAACATCACAATCGGAGAATTGACTAAAAACAAATTCAGAATAGTCGGGAGTAGGAAGAGTAGAAAGATAACTTATTGTAGACGCTTTCAAGGTCCCATTACAGTGGGACGAAGATGAGAAGTGTTGATTTAATAAATCAATGTCTAAATCTTTAGGAATATCAATTTTGCTCCGTTTTCCTACTCCCATAGTTCTGAGAAATTTCCAAATTTTTGTCGGATCTCCTTTTTCAATAGAATCGTGAATATAGTGGCGTAGCGCATCCCTACACACTCTGTTACAATGATTCCGCGTAACAACATAGCTTTCCCAGTTTCGCGCCCCGGGCCGACATTTGTGCTTGGTTTTAGCCACAGTCTTCTTATGCATAATGAGTCTTATTGAATCTGTCAACCAAGGTGCTGGGAGATGTTTTAATTTTACTGCACGCACGGGAGCATGCACGTCGTACAACTTTGTCAGATTTTCGGTGAAAATACTGATTTTGTCGTCGATTGACTTGGCAGTGATGAGAGAAGCCCAGTCAATGTTGTCTGCATCTCCACGGAGGGCATCAGAATCCATACCACCAAAATTACGCAGCATGAGAGTTTTAGGCTTTGCCTTAGGTGGGCGAATTTTGTAGGACAGGAAAACTAAATCATGATAAGAAAACATGTCAGCTGGGTATTGACCATGTTTGCTGACATGTTGAGAAGAGGAAACAAAAATAAGGTCCAAGAGAGAAGGATTACAGTTAGGAATATGATGCGTTGCATTTAAAGGGAGAATATGTAGGTTCACTGATTGTAATAAAGATCGAAGAGAAGAGGAGCGGGAATCTTGTTTTAGTAAACAAGTATTGAGATCCCCCATAATGATAGTGTGACTGTAAGAAGGTGTAAGATTCTCTAGGATAGTTTCAAAAGAAGAAAAGAAATTTAGGGAACACGATGGACTGTAGTAGACACCGAGAAGGATTTTGGTGTGCCTTAGGTCTACTTCTAAAAATAAATGTTCGCCAGCATTTTGTGGTGGTGGTTGTGTTGACATATCAATTATTGAGAATGGAATATGTGCACGGAGATATATGGCAACACCGCCACCACGACTGCTCAAGCGATCATTTCGAATTAGTTGAAACCCAGGAAGGGAGTAGGAAGTAGAAGGGAGACATGGTTTTAACCATGACTCTGAGACAAGGATAGCATGGATGTTCTTACAGTCAAGATTAGCCAGCATGTCAAAGTAATGTGCCGGAATACTTTGGGCATTTATATGGACTACATTAAGATTCTTCGGAACATCAGAAAATTGAGACTCGAGCGTGTCAGCTAGAGAAGGTATACTGGCAAAGCTATCATTGCTACTTGCTGACACAAAGCTTTCTATATCACTGTCAGAGTAAAGATCAGCCATTAAAATATAAGTATAAATATAAATATATAAATATTATTAAATATAAAATATAAATTAACTACAGACTATAAAATAGTCTGGCAACTAAAATAGGTACAAAATAAACACTATCCACCAGCCAGTTGTGTGCGTGTTTTTATCTAAGTAAGTACTCACTAAAAACTTAACAAATAATTATGATAATGTCCCTGCCCGAGCCAACACATTCGCTTATAAAAGAAATGATAATAAATATAAAGTGTGCGTACATGTATCCAAAAACCTTTTCAAACTAATTTATTTGTTGTTGTATCCGAACAACTCTTGACAGCATGATTTGACAGATGACTTTTGATTGACGTTTATAAGTGTAGAAACAGGTCGAGAAAAGAAATTAAAACATTTCAAACAAAACAAGGGAAGGGTAGGAGAATTAAAAATATATAAGAAGCACTCAATTCTTATATAACTAGACAACATCCCATGTCTAGACAATTTTTAAATGCAATACTTACGTGTTTATAACGGGATTTTCCAAATGACCTCTTTCGTTGGCAAGGAAATAAGAGAGGGTAATTTTATGCCCTGTTTTAAAATACAAGGATAAATATACCACCGCATTGGATCACTCCTGAAATTTAATTTTTGCATCAACAATCTCAATTAAAAACTGCTCAATATATTAATGTAGCATGCATGCTGATTTCTGACACTTTCTTTCTTACTGGGCCGATTTGAAAAGTTCTTTCATTGTTAGATAGCCCATTTATTGAGGAAGGCTATAGGCTATATATCATCATGCTACGCGGACGAAGTCGCGGGCAGAAGCTAGTTATATATATAAGCAATGTACAGACACGGGTTACTTACTATATATGTAAGATATTATAATTTCTAAATGACGCGCTTATTGTGTACTCGCTTCTGCCCGTGGCTTCGCTCACGTGAAAATGAAAAACCAACATTGATGACCTCTTTTTGTATGGGCCTCTATACTTCAGGAAGGTCAAGCTGTATCTCAGGATTCATTTAATTAATTGAGATAAGAAGTTCACCAGTTTTTAAGGTGGAGCATATACTTTCTAACAGTGATAATAAAATTAAAATAAATTCAGTAGTTTTTGCTCCAACCCGTAACAAACAGACAAAAATTTACGGAGACGTTTATATTACATAACCCACGCGTTTTTTATTAAATATCTTCAATGTACAGACACAGTTTTTTTACAATTTTATAATAGTAGAGATAAGCAGCAGTAGGTATAATATGTTGTTACTGTGTATGAGGAGATCGCCATCGTCGGTGAGTGTGTGTGCGCTGGGCAGCGGCAGCGGCGACCAGCGCCAGCGCAGCGGAGGCGCGCCCACCGCCGCGCAGCGCAGCCGCGCCCGCGAGCCGCGCGCCGCCGCCACCGCGCGGCTCAGCGACGATATCCTGGCCGATACTGCTAAGGAGTTCCAACGAATCAGCCGTGCTCACGCACTAGGTCTGCGCAGTAAGCATCATGGGTGTAATGACGTGACTTGGGTGTCAAGTTAAAGGCGAGTGTCTTAAACAATATATAGGGTGGAGGCGCGTTACACACTACACGGGCACCACTGACTGTAAGAGATGCAGACGAGATGAGATATTTAACAGGGATCTCCTTGGGAAGTGTTATTGGTTGTCATTGATTAGGGGATTAGTTTACAAGAAAATGTAGACATCGATAAAAAACATATATATTATTACCACATACACGTACTGGGAGAGGGACCAGTTAAGTAGCCAAGCACGAACAACTATTGAATTCGTATCGTATCGTATCTGCTACAAATCTCATACATACATATATATTTTCACATCTGTCTCCCATTGGGGTAGGCAGAGACTACACGCTTCATTTACGTTCATTAACCTCCTTTTCATACAAATTATTCTCGTTTTCGATAAGAATACGTTTTCGAAAGTGTTCGAGCTTGGGGTACTGCACGAACAACGTGGTAGAAAGTCGGGTACTTAGTTTAATGTTTTCAAAAAAATAACAAGACGTACGCGTGGGCGCGGGCGCGGGCGCGGCGCTGACGGGGCGGCTGGGCGCGCCGGCGCCGGCCGCGCTGGCGGCGCGCACCCAGAACTCGTACACGGTGCGCTCGCGCAGCCCGCGCACCTCGCGCCACACCTCCTGCTGCCCGCCCAGCGCCGCCTCCTCCGCCGGCTCCACGTCCACGCGTTGCGACCATTCACCACCGACTCTACAACATAAAAACGCTATTAGCTCCCATGGTAATTAGGAGGCGTAAGTAATACTGTAGGTAAGTGGACAGGTAGCTCTATCAATTGTAGAGTAAAGCCAACACCTAAATTACTGCGTTCTTCCATAGGATCACAAACTTACGTGCTGTACGTGGGTACTATAGTTAGTTTATTTTTTATCTGACCGCATGTTCTGATAGTTCTGCCTTAGATGCTGCTCGTGCTGGACCATCTATTGCATCGGTCCCGAGTGGGATGATACATGTTAGCAGGATAACATCAAGTGATCATTTGAAAAATTGAAATAAACACTATATTTGCTATAAGTACCTAATAGAATTTATATTTATTTATTTATTTAACAATAAGCACACCAACTGCATAATCACACAAAGCCATAATAAGGTTATAATAATTAACAATGTATATCTTAAAAGTAATTACACAAATCACAAGTATGCATGACATCGAAATTATTTTCCCTTTCTTGGATACTACAAAATGTATACACAGTCATATTTCAATACAATTTTATCATTATTTTTATTATGGAGAAAAAAAAAATGACTAACAAATGCATGGCAAATAAAAACAAATATAATAAGTTGAAATTATTGAATTTTTTTCATTATTTTTGATAACATGCTTTAGCACAAGACTTATCCACCAATTTTCTTGTAGGTAAGTGAATAAAAGTATTGGTAGTCATTTACTCGGGGGTTTTGAAAATATTATTTAATCCTGTACTGTACACTCGTCGAGGGTTTTTTACTTTTAATTATTGAGTATTATTTTCCATTTAATTCAGTCTCTGTTTCTCATCAAATACGATCTCGTTTGTACTTAACTGATTATCTCATAGCTACTTAACTTATAAATCGTATGCCTATTCTATACTACTAAGGTACAAGTAGTGTCTAATAATACTTTCTGGGTCGTTGCAAAAGCATGTTAGATTATCGTCTGGTTTTTTGGAAATAGTTACAGTAGACTCGATGTGATACCTTAACTTATAAGGTTGCTTTATATTAGGTCTTTACCTATGAAATTGCCGTTTTGTATGAAAAAATTTAAACGAATTTTTTTCATGTATTTTTTATTTGTATTAATCGAAGTAATCACCCATGCAATCAATGCTTCTTTGCCAACGCAGTGGCAGTTTATTGATGCCCTCCTTAAAGAAATCAGCTGGACGGGAGGCAACAAATTCTTCAAAGGCATTTTGTACTGCCTCTCGGGTATTGAATTTTTTCCCGCCAAGAAGTTATCCAAATTCTGGAAAAAGTAGTAGTCTGTAGGCGCAAGGTCTGGTGAGTAGGGCGGATGACGGAGAACTTCCAACCCCATTTCTTGCAACTTGGAGACCGTCTGCTGTGCAGTATGAGGTCGCGCGTTATCGTGCAGGAGCAGCGGAGACGAGCGATTGACCAATGCTGGTTGGAGATGTGCCAGCTTCTCCATCATTGTGTTCAGTTCTTCACAGTACACATCTGCAGTAATGCTCACCCCGTTTGGTAAGAAGCTGTGATGAATCACACCGGCGCTAGACCACCAAACAGTGACCATTACTTTTCTAGGGGTAAGTTTTCGTTTTGGGCATTGTTTAGGTGCTGAACCAGGATCCAACCAACTTGGAGAGCGCTTGCGGTTATCAAACAGAATCCATTTTTCATCGCAGGTAACAATGCGGTTCAAAATTCCTTCATTAAACGTCGTTGATGTTGCGTGCCGCTTGTGCCGCGTTGCTGCCACGACGGTACTCATATTCCATAATTACTCGAAATTTTAACGTATCCATGATGACGAAAAAGATTGAAATGCGATGAAAATGTAACACTAATCAATAAACAAATGACTACTTTTGGAAAAAGAATTCCATTTTTTTAAAATAAAATTAATTTGAAATTAGAATTCTTAGCCAAACAAAAATTATTTTGATTTGAAATGGCCAGTACTGCAGAACGGCAATTTCATAGGTAAAGACCTATTATTATTATATTAGTAGGATTTTTGTATGTTTGAAAAAACATATTTTTCACTCTATTGCAGCTTGAACAAGATATTTTAATCGGTTTTAATTGGTAGGTATGTTTAGTGGGTCGTGGTGAGTGTGGTCGAGGCGGCTGTCACTGTGTAACGCGTTGTGTGCGTGGTGTGTGTCGGGCTCGTACTTGCCGAGCTCCCGCGTGTAGAGCGTGTAGTGCAAGAGGCGAGCGGCGCGCGCGGCCGGCGCCAGCCACGCCACGCGCACGAAGCCCGCGCCCGCCGCCAGCGCACGCACCTGCTGCACCGCCTCCGGCACTGCGCCACAAACAGAACCATCAAACTCCAATTAGTCAAACATGGCGCGGCCAGCTAAGCACAAGTGAGTGCTGACCGTCGTCGGTGGTGGCGCAGTAGACGGGCGGCGCGGGCGGGCCGGCGCCAGCGTCGGCGCGCGCGCGCACCCACACGGAGTAGTTGGTGTTGGCGCGCAGCCCCTGCAGCGTGGCGGCGCCGCCCAGCCCGGCGCGCACCGCCTGCCCGCCGCCGCCGCCGCCGCCACCGCCGCCGCCCGGCTCGCTCCACACTGCGCGCAATACAACGCACTCTCACATCATTACGTGATGAATGATGAAAATTCAAAACAATACTGACATAATAAAAGGTACTTTATTAAAACTTAAAGTATTGTAAACAAAAATTATGTGACGCAAAAACGTGTTATAAAATATTGATGTGTAGTCATTGCATAAAATTAATTTATAACATTATTATTTTTTAACACGTTTTATTTTTCATTCAACAACATGAATAATTATAAAAAAATATAGTGTAGGTAGCTGCTCTTACACGAGGAGAAGTACAGTGGCGCATAGTGCAGATCGTACCCGCGTAGCGTATGCGCGTGCGCAGTGGAAATGGGCGTCCAGCGCACGCGCACGGAACGCGCCGACAGCGTCTCACACGACACCGAGTCTGGCGCCTCCTCTGGTACTGCAGTACACAGTGTTCGTTAATAGGAGTTACGGACCGCTTTCCCAATTTCAAAAATTATAAAGACGCCTGACGCGGCATTGCGTTCCTGTTCGGTCCAACGGCGTATCAAAAAAGCAATGCGTAAACTACATCTCTACTATTATAAAATTGTAAAAAAAGCTGTGTCTGTACATTAAAGATATAAAAAAAACAACTGGGTTAGGGTATATAAACGCTGCCGAATCCATAAAGGTGATTTTTAAAATTCTTGTCTACGGGTTGTCTGTCTGTCATCTGTCTGTTACGGGTTGGCGCAAAAACTGCTGAATAGATTTTAATTTTGTTATCACTGTTAGAAAGTATGTGCTCCAACTTAAAAACTGGTATACTTCTTATCTATATCTATATACTAATATATAAAGCTGAAGAGTTTGTTTGTTTGCTTGAACGCGCTAATCTCAGGAACTAGTAGTTCCTGTTCCTGTTCAGTTCCGAACTACTGGTCCGATTTGGAAAATTCTTTCAGTGTTAGATAGCCCATTTATTGAGGAAGGCTATAGGCTATATATCATCACGCTACGCGGACGAAGTCGCGGGCAGAAGCTAGTCTAAAATAATTAAACGGAGCCTTAGATACAGCTTGACTCTCTAATGTATAGAGACCCATACAAAGAAGAGATCATCACTGTTGCTTTTGAACTTCAAGTGAGCGAAGCCGCGGGCAGAAGCTAGTACTACAGAATATCGCACATGTGTGAAGTGAACATGAATAAACTGGTTGTCAGGCTGTTCAGGCTTAGTAACTGAGAGGTAGGTGTTCATAGACGATGAAATAGCCTCGAATTCATCGGCTGACCGCAGCTTAACCTTGCAGAACTATTGATCAGCGTCGTTATTTAAAAGCCATGGGCCCCTTCTATCGTTTTTTTATTGTTTTGGAGTAAGTATATGTAGGTTTTAGTATTAATGAATGGAGACCTCCATCGGCGGTGGTGGCGAATATGGTGGGCGAGTGCGGTCCAGCGCCGGCGCGGTTGAAGGCGCGCATTGTGAGCGCGTAGCGCAAGGACGAGCGCAGCCCGCCCAGCGTCAGCGACGCGCTGCTCCAGCCCGGCGCGACCGCGTGCCCGCTGGCCGCGGCCCCGGCCCCGCCCCCGCCGCCGGCCCCGGCGCCGCCCCCGCCCGCACCCGCCGCCCCTTCAGCCTCGCGCCACGTGGCCACGTAGCCCAACAACTCGCCGTTCCAGCTGTCCTGCGGCGGAGCCTGCTTGTGTGTTACACCTAGTTTAGTGAAATCTATTTTCATCGATATTATTCACATTTTGCAAGCATCACGTTATTACAGTCAGATTTCTGAGTATACTCACAGACCACGAGACGTGAAGTTCGCCGGCATTTGCTGCTCTTACTCTGACATTTTGCGGGGATGCAGTCGGAGCTGGTGGAAGATATGAGCAGTCACAGTTACATGATAGTAAGTAGGAAGGTACCTAGTTGTTGATTGGCATAAAAAATGAATTTGTTAGTTACCTTCTTCGAGCGTCGTGAACATCAAGGGTTCAGAATGGGGTGATAGTCCTACGTGGTTGGCGGCCGTCAGCCGAAGCGAATACGCGGCGGCCGGACGGAGCCCCTCTAGCCTTGCAGATAACGTGCGCAGCCCGTCCGTGTCTATTCTATAAAAGAATGACTACGTGAGTGACTGGCACATGACCGTTACACAGTATAGGGACTAACGAGATAGAGAGCGGCGTGGACCTGTCCTCGTGGGCGTGGAGCGTGAGGTTGACGACGGAGCGCGCAGCCGCGTCGGCGCCCGGCAGCGCGTGCAGCGCCGTGTACAGCGCGCTGTACGACAGCGGCGCGCCCGCCGCCGCCGCGCCCCACACCAGCCGCACCCAGCGCGCGCCCACGCCGCCCAGCCGCAGTCGTCGGGGAGCCTCCGGTGGCTCTGTTATTTATAACCAAGTACTTTTAAGGTAACACTATTATCGTAATATTACAAAAAAGTTGTATACGGTAACAATTTTATCAAAATAAAAAGATTGTAGTAAGGTAATGTTGACCTTCAACATGCAGGTACATGAGTAGTTCGCTGCGTCCGTACTGGTTGTGCGCGTGGCAGCGGTACTCGCCGGCGTCGGCGCGCTCGGCGGCGCGCAGCCGCAGCGTGGAGCGCAGCGCGGCGGGCGCGCGCCGCTCGGTCACGGCCCAGCGGTGCGAGGCGGGGTCGAGGCGCGCGCCGCGCCGCCACCAGTGCACGTGCAGCGGCGCCTCGCCGCGCGCCTCGCACGCCAGCGCCGCCGCCTGCCCGCGCACGCACGACACGTTGCCGCCGGAGCCCTCGAAGTGCGCAGGCTCTGAACACATTGTACGTACTTTTTATTAGTCTATACATATATTAACACGTTCGGTGCGGTATCGGGTTGATTATATCCGATGCCCAACTTTCCTCCGGTGCGGGGTAAAAATTACCGTTCTAACCGCTGGTGCGGGACAGATATATTTGGCCTCCCTATGAATATGAATGAGACAGTTAGTGTGTTGGAATTGTCTCGTTAAATAAATAATATAGGTAAGAAAAAATTGCATCAGGTTCTTACGACCCGATGCCGACTGAAGCAAAATTTTGAACATCTAGTGCGTTTATCGGTTCTAAACGACCCGATGCCCGATGACCCGATGGCCGCACTAGATGACATGCTAGTTGAGCTAGTGAGGTCTTTTTGTTTAGATAAGTTTTACGCTATTGAGAAGAAAAAGTGAATTTAACATGAAGCGATCTAGGAAAATGTTGTATATGACATGTGAAGGTGAAAAGTCAACGAAAAATAAAGTTAGCGAAGGTTTTCCAAGACAAGTATATTGGGTTAGCGGAATATATCTGATAATGTATATACTAGCCCGTTAACTGGTCACACATTACAAGTCCAACAAACTGCAGCCAACAATCCCCAGCCACCAAATTCGAATTCAAATCTTGTTTTGTAATTTTGAAGTCGGTTTACTTACCTTTTTTTTTAAATCTCTACTATTATAAAATTGTAAAAAAGCTGTGTCTGTACATTGAAGATATTTAAAAAAAAACAAGTGGGTTAGGGTATATAAACGTCTCCGAATCCAAAAATGTCATTTTTAAAATTCTTGTCTGTTTGTCTGTTTGTTACGGGTTGGAGCAAAAACTACTGAATAAATTTTCATTTTATTATCACTGTTACAAATTATATGCTCCAACTTAAAAACTGGTGAACTTCTTATCTCAATTTATTAAACGAATCCTGAGATACAGCTTGACCTCCCTGATGTATAGAGGCCCATACAAAGAAGAGATCATGACTGTTGGTTATTTATTTAATAACTTTTATTTGATAGCCTTTAATTCAACTAAATAATTGAGGTATGTCTCATTTTATTCGGTTGAGGAAATCCCGAGATACAGCTTGACCTCTCTATCGTATACCTTCTGATAGTAAGGAGGGATAATTATTGTTGGTTATCTAAATTATGTTATCAAATGCAATTCTTTTCTTGATTCACGTAAGTCAGTAGGTACTTGATAAGTTTTTGTCGTATAAAATTACTTAAACTCAAACATATTATAATCTGTAACGCTGTTACAGTATTATAAAAGGTTACGGTTTGAATTATTTGCATTTATATTGGAACTGGAGATAATTATAGTAGTACATATACATAAGTTCTCATTAGCCTCATAACTGCCTCATTAGTCAAGTGATCCTGAGTGCGACGGCTACGCTAGAGGTCCTGGGTTCGATTCCCAGGTCGAGCAAAGTGTTATTGGGTTTTGCTATGAAATTCCCAGTAGCAGCTCGGAGTTAGGAATTTGTGCCCGGTAAATGGCAATAGGCTCACCCCCTATTACATGAGACCTAAACATACCAGCGAACTGCGGGTGTACATTAGTACGCCTCTGCCTAACCTTTCGGGGAATACAGGCGTGATGGTATGTTATGTTATATACATAAGTTTACGTAATAGTCTTTCGTCTATTTCAAGAAACGCAAAAACAATGCGTTTACATAGGAGTAATGAAAGTCAATCCCAAAACCAGGACCGCCTTGTAATACAAAGAAATCGTCAAGCACTGACTAGATCTTTAGAAACAAGAGGTGAGTATGAATCGCGGTTGGCGAGAGATCGTGTGCGACAAGATAATTCCATGACTGAGGAAAACTCACAAGCGCGTGAGATGAGGCTCATCTCTCAACGAAATCGTCAACGTGCAGAGAGAGCCGCAGAGAGTAGTGAAGAGCGCGCTGCCCGTTTGACTGCAGATCGTAACAACCACGCGAATTTCAGGTCAATGGAAAATTCACCAGAGCGTCAGACCCGCCTCAACTCTCAGAGTGATCGTCAAGCTGCTACTAGAACTACGGAGTCTGCTAGCGTCCATGATATACGTTTAGCCTTGGATAGTACACATCACGTACATAACCGTTCTCTAGAATCTGATGAGCAGCGTGAATCCCGACTCGAAAGTGCCAGAGAACATTATGTGAGAATGCGCGAACAGGTATTGGATAATGCACGTACTGAACGCGACAGAATCAATGAGGTGCGCTGTGAAGAAAGTGCTGAGCAACGAGCTGAAAGACTGACTGGAGATCTACTTAGACATGCGCTGACAAGAATGACAACATAAGAAAAAGAAATAGTTGCGTCTCCGGTTTACGATAGCATTGATGAGGTACCACAGCCGTCGACTGAAAAATGTATGAATGGCATTTGCTATACTATCAATATAAATTACGAGGAATACGCTTCAATAGGTCGTATGACAGATATATGTATATATTGTAGAGAATTAAAATGGAGAGAAGAGCCTAAAGGTTTATGTTGCACAGCGGGAAAAGTTAAGTTGGAACCTCTGCAGGAGCCCCCTGAACCACTCAAATCCCTTATAACTAGACAACATCCCATGTCAATCTAGACAATTTTTAAATGCAATACGTGTTTAGAACGGGATTTTCCAAATGACCTCTTTCGGTGGCAAGGAAATAAGAGAGGGTAATTTTATGCCCTGTTTTAAAATACAAGGACAAATATACCACCGCATTGGATCACTCCTGAAATTTAATTTTTGCATCAATAATCTCAATTAAAAACTGCTCAATATATTAATGTAGCATGCATGCTGATTTCTGACACTTACGCGAATATTACACATTGAAATGAAACTACTTTTTACGAATTTTATCGGGTTGTATTGAAAATATTTAATTCCCGACGTTTCGAACCATTCGACCGTTTCGAATTAGCGTACAGGGTTCGTGGCCAAGATTGATATAGAGTAGGTTTCTTTCTTTCTTTCTTACTGGTCCGATTTGAAAAGTTCTTTCAGTGTTAGACAGCCCATTTATTGAGGAAGGCTATAGGCTATATATCATCACGCTACGCGGACGAAGTCGCGGGCAGAAGCTAGTTTATTACATATATTTAATTAACAGATCTCAAAAATATAATTATAGATAAATTTTATCGTTATCGATGTTTTATTATCATCCACAACACTAAAAATGTGCGGATAACGGGTCGTAAGGATCCGACAGGCAATTTCTTTATTTACTAACAAACCATTCAGTGCAGGTACCTACGATTTTAGCCTTTTAGTGAGTGTTTATTAGTCAACATATTGCTTTAAAGGAATATGCTTTAATCATGATACCTATTAAGATACGTCCTTCTAAACAGATGGAAGTCGAACGGGTCTTTTCGACCCAGCAACGCACCAGGAACTATTCGTGCTCCGGATATAATAGACCCCATGCCGCACCAACTGAAAGTCATCAAATTTGACTAACGCAGTGAGCGTGTTAATGAAACAAAAACACTAGTATACTAACTAAAAAAGCGAAATACAAACTCTATTTTGTTTGCTTTTTTAGTTAGTATACTAGTGTACCAGCATATAATACTTATTATGTTTATTATGATTATGGTAAACTTTTTACTATTCTCAGTCAACAATTAACTTGAAAAGTAGGTATCACAAGTTGTTTTTATTATTATTATCAGCCGTGATCGTCCCACTTCAGGGCAAAGGCCTCCCTTTCCTTCTGCCATTCTTCCCGGTTGAGAGCCTTCAGCATCCAACCCACGCAGTAAGAGTCAAGCTCATCGCGCCATCTCATTCTGTGTCTACCGCGATGTCTTCTGGTATTCTGTGGCATCCACATTGTCGTGGTTTTTGCCCACAACTCATCAGACATGCGGCAGATATGTCCAGCCCAGTTCCATTTGAGGCTGGCGGCTTTTTGCCCAACATCGGCGATTTGTATTTTGGCAGTGCAGTGTGGAATTCCGTATACGGTCCGAGGACTCCTAGAATACTGCGCTCCATAGCTCGCTGGCATAGTCGAAGTCTGGGCTTTTGCTGGGCAGTCAAAGACCAAGTCTGTGCACCGTATGTGAGGATAGGGAGAATGCACATGTCCATGAGCTTTTCCTTTAGGTAGTTGTAGCGGTAATTCACCCTTCGTAAGCTCTTTCATCGACCAAAAGCTCTTCCAGGCGTTTTCGGTGCGTCTAGCAATTTCCACGTCTTGTCGCGCCTGGAAGGGAGAGTTGGCCGAGATATCAGTATTCTTGGATATATGCAATTTCAACCCCCTCAACTTCGATTCTACGTTTAGTGCTATTTGTCATCGACATGTTCATGCCAAGTACAACGCTGAGGCATGCCTTGTTGAGTTCCTGCATCATTGAGCCTAATTCTTTGGCGGTGGAAGCCAAAAGGACAATGTCATCGGCGAAACGAAGGTTAGTAAGCCTTTTCTCGGCGATAACAAATGCTCTTATTCTCCCAGGAAGCCGCCAGTGTCTTAAAAGCCTCTTCCAATGTGGCCGTAAAGAGCTTAGGAGACAGCGGGTCGCCCTGTTTGTACAAATACAAGTTGAACAAAAGAAATTATTTTTTAGCGCTACAGTACTACCTATAGGTATAATGTGAAGTAATTGGCAGAACAAGACTTATAAAACCACACAAACATTTTTTTTGAACATATAGGTAAGTGCTAGAAAAGTGGGAAATTGGGATGGGAAAATTTACCACTTTTCTTCTTCGAAAACTTCTTCATCGTGTGAGAGCCTTCGGCACGAATGGGCCGGCTCGACCTTAGTGATACCACGGCCTTACAGAAAAGGGGCGCGAAACAACACTTCCGTTGTGTTTCGCCGAGTGAATGCAATGAGGATACCGGTGGCACAAAACCATTTTATAAGGCGAGCAACGCACTTGCGACTCCGCTGGTGTTGCGGGTGTCCATGGGCGCCGGTAATCGCTTATCATCAGGTGATCCGTCTGCTCGTTTGTCCCCCTATAGGTACCATAAAAAAACATAGACGAAGAAACATGGTTCATAACATTGGTAACTCTCTCACCGTGCACAGTGACGTTGACGTGTTTGACGAGCGGTGGCCCCACTCCGTTGTCAGCCACGCAACGGTACAGAGCCTGGTGCGCGCGCGCAGCGACGGCAGCTACGAGGGATCCGTTTCGCGTGCGTACGCCGTCACCGGCGCTCCACTCCCTAGAGCCCACTTGCTCCCACTGCTCTCCAGTTTCACCACCTAAAGACGCGCTCTCACCTATGTCATAAAAATATGTCATATAGTAAATGTCTAATAACTTAAACCTAAAATAACTAACCAAAAGTAATTCAGTATAAGGGGACCAGATAGCAAACATTATGTGATTACTGACCGACACGTCTGTACCACGTGACAGTGGGCGCGGGGTATCCTTTAGCGGCGCAGTCCAGCAGCAGTGGCGCGCCGAGCAGCACGGCCGCGTCCGACGGCTCCGAGGTCCACGCCGGCGCGACTATTGCACACAACTGTATTACACACCGCTGCGCTGGAGGGGCACACACACGCACACACACACACACACGCACACGGCGCGGCTCTCACCCTTGACGCTGAGCGCGGCGGTGTAGTTGACGGCGGCGGCGTGGTTGGACACGCGACACGTGTACTCGCCGCTGTGCCGCGCCGTCAGGTCCGAGAACATCAGTAGCGAGAACTCGTTCAGACTCTTCTCTTCTATCTGCATGACCGTGACATTCACATTTACTCTCAAGGTATTCTATTATCTGTGCTCTCAAGTATGGTGTCAATTCGCACAACCCTATACTATGTAGATTCACATTCAAGTCCAGTGGTGATTAACATTTATTTTTATTCAATATGGAGGTAAGAAAATCCAATCATGCCATTATGCAAATTTGGTCATCATACTGTTCGAGGCAAAGGTGTACAGCGTAGAGCAAAACCTATAGTTTGCCTATTGCCATTAACCGCGTACAATTCTAAACTCCGAAACCCTTATGGGAATTTCATAGAAATACTCACTAAATTGAATCTGTAATAATGCACCCTAATTACAAGGATGCACCCAAATCAAACTCAGACAGTGCTATTAAAACTCTATATATTTGATACCACTTATTCCACTCACAATTACACAACTTTGTATAAATAAGTTATTAGCGTCCGAACAACTCGGCAGCCTACACCAGAATGAATCTCCCGACCGTTCGTCCTTCCCACCGTTTCTATCCCCCTCCCAAACGTCATGAACGTCACGTGGTTTCAACCGCGTGACGTAAAATCGGTAATAGTCAAATGAGCAACTAGGATTATTTTTATAAAAAACGGGTAGAAATGAATTGAGTCTTACAAAAATTAAAAGGACCTTACACTCGACCATCCTGATAACGTGTATGACCCCATACACGCCACCAATGGAAACCTTACACCAGGCCAGTGGATTCATTCTGTATGGGCAGTAATATACAATATATTTTCTTATTTATTATGAATAATTATATAAATCTAAACAAATATAAGAGTAACAAACTGAAAGTAACTGAATCTATTTGCTATAAAATAACCTCGAACCCATCCATTCTCGAGGATTTATTAACTAAACTAGGTATCATGTCAGGTAACGAACCCATCCATTCTCGTTCCTGACCTTTAATAAACCAATTAAAAATCATAAATTAATTAATAGCATCAAGTAGCGAACCCATCCATTCTCGCTCTTGATCACTTATCAATCAACTCAATTTAAGATCAAGTCGCGAACCCATCCATTCTCGCTCTTGATCACTTATCAATCAATCAACTCAATTTAAGATCAAGTCGCGAACCCATCCATTCTCGCGCTTGATCTGAAACAATCATAATTTTCTGTAGTAAAATCTGTAAACCACATAGAAATGTAAAACTATCCTTTAAGTGGAGCTAAGAGTTTCAACATCACTATTTTCATCCATTATATCTCGTTGATTATGGTAATCATCATCATTATCAAGTTCTAAAGAAACAGTGTGTATCCATGGCTGCATCCTATCTGAAGCTACAGTAGTCTTACGTTTATTTCTCATACCTTCGAAGCCAGGGATGGGAGCAACTTTATAACGGTCGTTTCCTAATATTTTAGTAACTCTATATGGGCCTTCATAAGAAGGCAGCAGCTTAGAACTTTTGCCGTTATTTTGAAAGTTTGTTTTGGTAATTTTTACTAGATCCCCTTTATTATAAGTACGTGCCGGTTTTCGGCCCTTGTCATAATATTGTTTTTGTTTAATTTGTTCTCTATCGATTCTACTTTTAACTTCCTCTCGAACAGAGGATACATCGCATAACTCTTGACTTACGTCCAATACCTCATTTAGTACTGGATTATTTTCGCTACTCATAATTACCCCGAACATTACTTCAGATGGGGCCCTACCTATTGTTTTTTGTATGGTATTGTTAAGGCCCCATTGTATCTTTCCTAATTTATTGTCCCAGTTTTTCTCATCATCCTTTAAATTTTGAGCTGTGAGAGAATCTAATATAGTGCGATTATACCTTTCAACCTGTCCGTTAGATCTGGGGCTTGCCACCGCGTTTAAGATATGTTTGATACCCCTATCTAAACAGAATCTTTTAAACAAGTGTGCAGTAAAACAGCTCCCACGATCACTAATTAACCTATCTGGGGACCTAAAAGTATCAAATATATCCTCTAGTACTTTAATCACATTTATAGTCTTGGTATTTCGAACTGCTTTTATAAACACAAATTTAGTAAATGAGTCAACGACTACTAATATATGGGTGTTGCCCCTTTTGGACCTCACAAATGGTCCCAGGTGGTCAACGTGCACAGTATGAAATGGAGTGGCAACTTTGACTATAGGATGTAGCAATCCTTCGCGGGCATTTGAAGTTTTCTTCGCATACGCACATTCAATGCATGATCCTACATATTTTTTTACGAAGCGTGACATTTTGGAAAACCAATATCGTCTTTTTATACGGTCTAGAGTCTTTTCATAACCAACATGCCCTATATCATCGTGGTTCATTTTGCAAACCTGCCACCTCGCCCCCTTAGGAACAACCCACCTCACATTAGTTTTATCCCCGTCTATGTACCTGTACAGCTTATTATCCCGTATAACATAATTCTCTTTGATATATTCGAGTCCCTTTGAATCTAGATCACTGTTGATGATGTCACGAATTCTAACTAACTCTGTGTCACCTAACTGTAAAGTGAGTAGCCAATCCTCATCAGTGATGGTCAATATAGAAGGACATTGATCAGTACCTGATGAACAGGTTTCGTCTACCGGATTTCGTGATAGGGCATCTGCATGTGCCATCTTAGCACCAGCTCTATACTCTACAACACAATTAAATTCTTGTAGTGCTAGCCACCATCGCGCTATTCGGGGTATAAGATCCCGTTTCTGAAACGTCGAACGAAGAGCACTACAGTCAGTGAGAATCTTAAACTCTTTACCGATCAAGAAAACGCGAAACTTTTTTAGAGCACAGACTACTGCTAACGTCTCGAGTTCGTAACTGTGGAAGTTCCTTTCTTCAGGAGATGTTTGCCTACTGAAGTACGCGACTGGTCTCAACGATTCTGCGTCAGCTGGGCGCTGTAACAAGATGGCACCTATACCAATCCTACTGGCGTCTGTGTGGAGCTCGGTTTCTGCAGAGTGATCATAAATTGCTAGAACCGGTCTGTTAACTAATTTAGTTTTAAGAGCGTCAAAAGCTGCTTCTTGATCGGTTCCCCACTCCCACTTGACGTCCTTCTTTAGCAATTTTGTAAGAGGCGACGCTAACTCGGCAAAACCACGAATAAATTTCCGGAAGTAGCTAACCAAACCGAGGAACTGTCGGACCGCATGTACATTTACAGGCTTGGGAAAACTAGAGACGGACCTTATTTTTGCCTCACCAGGCCGCATTCCGGAACAGCTAATCTCGTACCCTAAATAGTCAATTTTATTCTGAAGAAAATTACACTTGGACAGATTCAACTTAAGGTTAGCATCACTTATGAGTTGCAACACTTCCTCGAGCCTCGTCAGAACTTCATCGGAATCCCTACCATAGATCAGCAAATCATCAATATACACGGTGGCTTTATCGAACCTCGCAGCACCTAAGACACGATTCATTAATCTTTGAAAAACAGCCGGCGCGTTCGCCAGGCCAAATGGGACACGGTTGAACTCGTAGTGTCCGTCCGGCGTAACAAATGCGGTCAAATGCCTATGTTGCTCAGCAATGGGCACTTGATAGTACCCAGACATGAGATCTAGTGTAACGAACCAAGCCTGACCTGACAGACGGGATATCTCATCTTCGATAATCGGTATCGGATATTGTTCTTTCACTGTTACTGAATTGAGCATCCTATAATCAATACACATACGAACTTTACCATCTTTCTTACGGACTAGAATAATAGGACTGGCATAGTCCGATACAGATTCTCTAATGACACCTGCTTCTAACATCTCGTCTATCATTCCACGCACCTGTTCTCGTTCATGATGTGAAAGACGATAAGGCCTATATACAACCGGACGATTGCTGTTCAGTTCAATTTGCATTTCTGTGACATCAGTGCACCCTAATCCCTTTAAATCGAAAGCGAAACAATGTTCATAACGCTGAAGCAGAGTAAAAAGTTTCTTTTGGTCTGATTGCGACGCCGAGTCTCCACACTTTATCTGATGTTCCTCGATCTTCCTAACACTACGATGTATCGTGGCTTTAACTGTATCAAATGAGGACATCACCCTATCAACAACATTTACCTTCTGCCCTCGAGAAAACACGGAATCTTTCTGGAGCGAACATGGAATGGAACAAGGACTAATCATTGCATTTAGAATACCATTCCTAACATCATAGACACCACCAAGTACTACGTACTGTTCGTTAGGTTTCCCTACAACCTTTGTATCCAACAAGATGTTTCCACAAAATCTAGATTCTGTTGCGGCCCTTACGCTTGCTACACCATAGAGTCTACTGTGTCCTACTAGCTTAACACGTTCTAGACGCTCTTCATCCATAGAGCACTGGGTTGGCACCTCAGTAGCGATATCAAGGAACTGCAGCTTTGATGCATCCTTGATGACTACAATATGGGGTTGCTCTGAAAATGTTTGTCCAATAAGTACTGACTTTTCAAGCAAACAATCCCTGACTACTCTGCATGCCACTGCTGCGCTCACGCCATCTATTGACAAGTTTAATGACACCGAACCTAACGAATGAACTAATCCATTCCCAAACCCCTTCATCATTGATGGTACTCCATCATGGGACACTCCTAACTTAATAAGACTAGTCTCTTTTATCAATGTAACTTCACTGCCGAAATCTATAAACGCTTCTAGTAATACCCCATTAATTAGCACGCTTTTTATGTATTTATCACTAGGATTTGAACTCATTATGCACATTGTTTTAGATACATTAGGCTTAGTAGAATGATTTTCGGGTTTAGTTTGACAATTTTCAGTCTTATGTCCTATTTTGTGACAAGTGTTACATTTAATTATTGGTTTGGGGCATTTTAAGTAGGGGTGTCCTTTCTCTTTGCAGTTATAGCAAAACAGTGAAGCATTACTGCCAGTCCTAGTATTATTTTTATTTTGTTGATTACTGTCAGTGGAACTAGAGTTATCGTAGTTTTTGTTTCTAATCGCAGTTTGATTGGAGCCGTCTCTATTACTTAATAAAAACTGCAAAAGTTGGTCAGGTTCTAAGCACCGCAAAGCTAATGCACTGGATTTAGCCGTTCTATCTGTTAAGCCATGGATTATACAGTCAACTGCACGTTTACCCGTGATTTCGCATTGGTTAAGAAGAGCAAGTTTTTCATAAAAATAATTTTCAATTGGTTCATTAAACCTACTTCTCCGCCTTAACATGTCCTCCAAGGACTGGCCATAATTTTGTTCACACGGGAAAGCCTTGAGCAATTTTTCTTGCCATTCTGTCCATGAATACAGAATGGTTGTCAAACTTTGATACCAAATTTTGGCCAGTCCTTGTAGTTTCTGCATAGAAAAATGTATCGTGGTTTTCTCATCCCACCCATAAACAGAGGCACATTCGTTGACCTTTCTGAGCCAAACGTCCATTCGTTGGTTCCTAGTAGAAGGGTCAAATTCTGGCAAGATGTTTTTATAATCAAGTTTATTACTCGAATGCGCACTCTGTTCAGATGGGTACGATGATTTATCTTTTTTAAAAGCCTGGACTATTTTATAAATATCTTTAGTAGTAAAGGAAGGGCTACATGACCTTGATCGTTGTCCAGTGTCGCCATCGCGATCTTGCGGGACTCGCTGCTGGTGTCGCGGTGACCTGTCCCGTTGCTCGTAGTCACCACTTCGCCCGCAACGCTCGGAGTCGACACGCTGTCCCCGTCGTTCGGAGTCCAAGCGGCGACTGCGTTGCTCTGATCCTAAACGTTGCCCGTGATGCTCAGGACCAGGAGTGTCACGGTCTCTTCGTCTTTCTGAGTTCACACGTGAGCCGCGATGAGGCATCCGCGGCCGCTGCTCGCTGTGCCTCATCCGAAGTTCTTCATCGCGCTCCTTTTGGAGAATTTGCTCCAGGCGGCGCAGTCGCTCCCGCTCCCGCTCCAACTCGTGTTCTCGCTCGCCCAGTGAACGGTTACCGCTATGACGAAGTCCGCTGG
Organism: Acronicta leporina; assembly: GCA_947256265.1. Classification (NCBI taxonomy): domain Eukaryota; kingdom Metazoa; phylum Arthropoda; class Insecta; order Lepidoptera; family Noctuidae; genus Acronicta; species Acronicta leporina. The sequence continues at coordinate 96,565 of OX366512.1, forward strand.
AGCGGCTACGGCTGCGTGATAGCCGCACACTCTGCTCAAGGTTGGGTGTCGTCAGACGCCGCTGATCATCTTCACGGCTTTTGGATACATCCATTTTTTCTGCAACTCATAACAATTAACAACGTTATAAAATGTTCCATATTCTCATATTGATGAGAGAAACATTTAACTCTAGCGGGATGTTCTATTGTAAACACGAGTTTATTCTATTATTCTAATTAAAATATTTTCATAAATGTTCACCTGCTTTAAATAAGTGAAGCTATACGTGCAGAATGTAATTAAAATTCATTACATTTATTAACAAACATGACTTTGTTTTTAAGCGTATAATCATCGTGGACACGATGATTATAAAATACTATCTTAGGGCTTCTGAAAATGTTATAACATTTAAAATATTTAATTATGGCTAATACTTACGCAGTTTTACGCCGGTGATCCCACTTCTGAGATGTAATAATGCACCCTAATTACAAGGATGCACCCAAATCAAACTCAGACAGTGCTATTAAAACTCTATATATTTGATACCACTTATTCCACTCACAATTACACAACTTTGTATAAATAAGTTATTAGCGTCCGAACAACTCGGCAGCCTACACCAGAATGAATCTCCCGACCGTTCGTCCTTCCCACCGTTTCTATCCCCCTCCCAAACGTCATGAACGTCACGTGGTTTCAACCGCGTGACGTAAAATCGGTAATAGTCAAATGAGCAACTAGGATTATTTTTATAAAAAACGGGTAGAAATGAATTGAGTCTTACAAAAATTAAAAGGACCTTACAAATCAATAATCGAATTTAGAACTTCTAGCGTAACAGTTGAGCTTACGACCACTAAATTAATGAAGCAGCCTAGAACTAAGATCAGCCGAGACATTCAACCTGCAGATTAGCTGGCAGCGGCGCGCCATCCTTGAGCCACGAGAAATACATGGGCTTGTCTCCAGACGACACGCCGCACAGGACCTGCGCTGAGCTTCCCTCCGTCAGTTCCGACGAGAACATGAATGGTGAAATTTTTGGGGGATCTGTACAACAGTAGACTTCGTGAAGGTTTTGTTGTTATCATGAAATAAAAAATAGTTTGAATGATATCGGTCGGACTGGTGGCGTCAGCGGTGTGTTTGGGTTTGGGGTGAGTACGTACTGCGCACTTGTATGTCGAGGTCGCGGCGCGCGGCGGGCCCGGCGGGCGCGGCCACGGCGCACGCGTAGGCGCCGGCGTCGGGCGGCAGCGCGGGCGCCAGCCGCAGCTCCGCGCCGCGCGCGCTCACCCGCCCCGCGCCGCCCACCGCCACGCTCGCGCCGCGCCGCCACCACGAGATCGAACTACCACAACCAATATACACCTACAATCAACTGTCAGCAGCCCTCTTATATATCCACCACGGTGGACTTTTTCTTGGGATTCTATTACATTTACAATATAGAAACCCTAAAAAATTGTTACTAAAAAAAACATGACATTACTAACTTATTGTCATGTTTTATATACAAAAAAAAACATATTATTTGGGCGCTCGTGGCGCTGTATGTCATAACAACGGTAAAAGTTCGTGAAAATATCCCTAATTTCTTCCATGTATGCACAATGGCTAAAATACGGTTCTGGCACTCGCCGGCCGCTACCACGGTCCCGCTCGCTTCGATCACTCGCTAGAAGTTAGGCTTAGTTTGACGAGGTTTTACCGTTGTTAATGCGTTGTTATGACAAACAGCGCCACGAGCGCTGAATTTAAGAAGTAAACTTTACAAACAGATGTTTCATTTCACGATATTTTACAACACCGCTAAACTTTAACGCGCTGTATTGACGAACACACGACGGTGATGCAATTTCGCGTGTCTAAGGTCAACAATTATTCAAAACTGCTGATCGCTGTTCAGCTGCTTTACATAACAGAGCTGTTATGGAAAACAGCTAGCAGTTATGTAAAACAACTAATTATACTGCGACATATACTCGTATGTTTAAGTGCATTCAGAACCTAACAAACAGTATATTACAGGAATCATCCTAACAAAATGCACCTCTATGGACCTGATCGGATATCCAGCGTAGGGGCAGAAGATGGTGGCGTTGGCGCCAGCGACCACGCGCACCGGGCCCAGCGCGCGGATGGACGGCGGACCTGCACACAACAACAATGTCGGCCACTGGCAACATTAAACACAACTGTGTGGCACAATGTTATGTGTTACTTAAATGTCTTAAATAAAACTATTTATTTTCATAACTAGGTTACAGAACATATCTACAGAAGTTTTAAGTGGGATAGGGTAGTGCGCAACGGGAACTCTACATAACAACGAAAGAACACTTTGGTTCACGTTGATAAATCGATAGTAGTGTGATGGTAGGCTCGGTCCATGCGACATGTTCTCGCACCCATATATTTATGTGGAGGCGCATGACGCGAGGGCGTACCGTAGATGTTGAGCCTGGCGGAGTGCTGCGCGTGGCCGAGCTGGTTGTGCGCGCGGCACGTGTAGCGCCCGCCGTCCGCCGCCGTCACCGCGCTCATGTTCAGCACCGACACCACGTCTCCGTTCACCGACGTCTCCTCGCTAATGAACAATCTGCACAAGACAATAGTTCTGGTTGTCAGGAGTTTCGAGGTGTGTAGCGGTATAATATGGTGTGGTGCGGACCTGTGCTGTGTGTAGTGTCGGTAGTGGTCGAGCGGCTGGTCGTCCAGCAGCCAGGCGAAGCGCGGCGGCGGCGCGGCGGACGCGGCGCAGCGCAGCGACACGCCGCCGCCCGGCCGCAGCGCCTGCTCGATGAACGTGTAGTGCAGCTCCGGCGCTGATTCTGCCGCAGAACACGTACATAAAGCCTGCCTTCGTTTTTAGTGTCACATTTTTCGTAGTTAAGTAATATCTACGATGATCAACTGATCTGTAAGATTAAGCTTAGCGCATTGCAGTCAATCTGTGAATGAATAATATAATTATGCCGTCAAAAAATACATATTTTAGCGGATGTAGATACAGGACGCCTAGTTTATTTTATTCATTAGCATGGTGTGACGTCGTACGGTAAGTATTCTGTTGTGGGGGAATGCAGCCGACATACCAACTATTTTTGTGCTGCAGAAATGAGCAATTCGATCAAATAACAATTTAAATCTCAGATATTAGGTAAACAATATAAAACTTTGACTTATTTTAAAGAAAGATTTATTTACGGAAATAAACATAATCAATTTCAAATGCCAATGCCCAAACTAAAATTATAAAATAAAATTCTAAGTAAGATTCAAGACCTAAGTTTTAACCAATTTAAGTCTGTTGTTAAGCAGAAACTATGTCATACAGGCTTTTACACTGCGAGAAATGATTATGATTATATGACTTTGCTTCTGTGCCTCAGTAAGCAAGTAAAGCCGTCGGTTCTGTTTGTCGTTTAAACACCTACACAACAGTCTAAGTGTAAGTCTAAGCAGTACACCCTTGATAACAATAAGTAAGAATGTAAGCAGAATTTACCGCCGAGGCGCAGTTCGGCGGCGGCTTGTGCGGAGTCGGCGGCGCGGCGCGCCACGCACTGGTAGAGGCCGCGGTGCGCGCGCGTCACGCCGCGCAGCGTGAGCGCCGCGCCCGCGCCCGCCGCCGCGCCGTCGTGCAGCCACGACAGCGCCGCGCGCGCGTCCGACGCGCTGCACGAGAACCGCGCCGTGCTACCCGCGCCCGCCACCTGCCGACAGTACGCACCCGTACACACCCGAACACGCGCGCCCGCCGCCCGCACCGCAGCGCGCCGTACTCACGAGGACGGTGGGCGTCACGGTGACGCTGAGCGAGTCCTGCACGTGCAGCGTCGTGTGCGCGGTGGCGTCGCCGTACACGTTGTACGCCTTGCAGATCCAGAGGCCGGCGGTGGCGGCGGAGGCGCGCACGCACTGCGCCGCGCCGCCGCCCCACGCCCAGCTCTCCGCGGACGCCTCCACCGGTTGAAGCCGACCTTCGCGCTCGCGGTACCATCTGATGTGACAAGCTTTTAATTTCCCCAAACTTTCCATAAATAACTCAGTGGCGTTTCGGACATAGATACAAACGATTCTTGTACGAGATCCATCGTCATAATGTTATGATGATAGTAATGAGATTTTTTCTATATGTTTAAGATTCGAACTATATACCTACATCTAGGCAGTCCAGTCGCCAAGCGATCCCTTCACGCATCTGTGTGTCACTTTTCTCTTTTGACTTTTAATTTTAATACAGTGTATATAAGACTGATATAAACAAGTATAAAAGCAAAAATGTTACGTGTAGTGTGGCACGGGATGGTCAGAGGCGACGCAGGGCAAGCAGACGACTCGGCCGGGCTGCGCGCGCAGCTCGCCGCCCGCCGCCACCAGCCGCGGCGCTGACGTCGACGACGCCGCTACACACACACATACGTTACTGTTCGCTATGACTAATAATAGCATTGTATGGCGCGCGCTCCGGGATCGCGGCGGGCTGTGCACTCACGTGTGACGGTCAGGAGGGCGGCGCGCGCGCGCTTGGTGGCGCCGGTGAGCGCGTGGCGCGCGACGCAGCTGTAGGCGCCCGCGTCGGCGGCGCGCACGTCGCGGATCAGCAGCGTGTTGCCCGCCACTAAGTACCGCGACTCTGACACAAACACACGACTCGACCAACTGTACGACTCATTGGCAAAGCACATCAATAAGTAGGTGACTACAATGTAGGTGTCTTGAGATCTGTGCCCTGTGATACCTAACTAGGCCCTATCATATTATGTCGGTTTAAAGATTCTTTATTGTCTTAAGAAATTGTACAAATTTCACTTTACAAGACTACTTATGTACTAAAAAGTGTAGAATAATTTAAGTGTGGTGTGCATGCATTAATTACTATCTAGTTTAACATTTTTATTTTTTTGCCTATATATTAACCATTATGTATGTATATATATATATATTTATGAATTAGGTATACATTAAATATATATTTTAACTGTAGGTGTTCACTTTAATCTAGTGGAATGTTTTCTATTATGTATGCTCTTAGTTTTTTTTTAAATATGTTTGTTGATGTTATTGTTTTTAAGGACTTGGGTAATTTGTTATAGAGTTTGACTCCCTCGTACATTATATTTTTAATACCGTGTTGGGTTCTAGGACTTAGGAGGTTTATGTTATCAGCGTTCCTGAGACATTTTGATTGTACTTGGCTGTTTTTAATAAAGGTCAGTTCGGACTTGATTTCGCCATGTATAATTTTATGTATTAGTAGGCAGATTTTAAATGTGTAAGTTTGCTTTATGTTCATTAATTTTGTTTCTGTGTATAGTTTTTTTGTGGATGTTAAATAGTCGTAATGGAACAGCACTTTGATAACTTTGTTTTGGGAAGTCTGTTATGTTATGTAGTAGGCTAATATCAATATTCTATCGTGACCTACATAGAGATAACCACTAGGAGTTGAAGAATAAACAGTTAACAGAAGTAAAAAATGTAGGTGTTAGTGCGGTGGTAAAGGCTTGAATGGTTCAACAAGTGTCAGAGGCTGCCGGGTGGCGGGTGCGTGCCTTGTCGCTGACACTGGTGACACTGGTCAAAGTGCACAAGTAACCAAGTAAAACTTACAAAATGACAGAGGCACAGCCTACCCCGCTGCTGGGTGCCCCGTGAATATTTTCATGAATTCAATCCTTCCTTAAAGATAAATGACATTATCTAAGTGATTGATTGATATATTTATTCACAATTTCAATCGGAATAACATGTAGCCGACAAATAAGACTGTATAATCCCGTCATCTTTTGCACCAACTGGCATCAAGCCTGGGTCAGCTCTCTGCACAGTACACTTGTGTTCGCTCAACGCTGCCAGTCCGATCAGAATCAAAGTCTGGTGCACCCCACAAGCATGGTCAAACTCATTCTATGATGATCTGAGTGCATGAGACGGCTCCATTCAAATACAACAGCTACGTTATTTTAGTGAAGCAAAAATTCGACTGCGACCAGGATTCGAACCTGCGTCTTCTGGTTAGATGGATACACCCAACGCTATGACCACTAAGCCACCGCGAGACCCACCTGCCATGTAATGTTAGTATGAAAAATATAAAATAATCACAGAAAGATCATAACCATGTTGCTCGGTGTACCTGGTGTGGGCGGGTCGATGTGCAGCACGGTGTCGCCGCGGTACCAGAGCTCGGCGCGCACGAGGTCGCCGGCGGCCGCACCGGCGCCGTCGGCGGCGGGTAGGCGCGGCGCGGCGCACGCGACGGCCGCCACGCCGCCCGCCGCCGCCGCGCCCGCACTCGTTGCCACCTCCCAGCCCGCGTCCGACACTAAGCACCGCACAGTATGGAACACATCAAAGAACGTTTCCCTTCATAAGGAATAGTGCTCATAATAAAACAATAGTGCTTACCTACAATACGAGTGGCAAATGTCAACCATCTCTTCCAGAATTCATTCATTCTTCCGCGCTCTTATACATTATTATGTTATACATAGGTATAGCGTATTAGACGATTCGCACTACTTTTGAAAACAAAATGTTTCCATTTACCAAGATTTGCAAATTTTGTCAATTTGATATGTATTGAAGCTTCTTTAGTGAAATAGGTACCGAAAAATCTTAATAATGTCGTTGAGTAACTCAATCACCAAGTAATGTAAAATGGATATCACTTGTCGTGCTAATCGCTGGCCCTAGGTAGCACATAGGGCTGTAGCTGTACCCGGTTGAAGGGTGACGTCACGTGAGAGCGCGACGCCGTGCGCGTTGGCGGCGCGGCACCGCACCGTGGTGGCCGCCGGCGCCGCCTCGTACGTGGTCAACGGTAGTATCTCCAGAGTGCCGTTGCTGTATATTCGTCTGTCGGAACACAACAGGCTGTCAATATAATTCACTAGGGCATAAATGGTATAATGTTTTAAACTTATCGAGCAACGAGAACAATCGAGCTCTGGTGGCAGCATCTAACATGAACGGCGATTTCTTCTCACACACTACAATAATGGACCCATCACCTACGGAACGTGACATTACAATCTCTACTTTTTGAATCTATATTTAATTGATTTTCGTGTCTGCAACTAAATAAAATAATCTCTACGAAGAATATATGTGTCAATAATGTGCATTTTGTAGTGGTAGTAGTTATATATTGTGGACAGTGTAACCTGATGGCTGCGTGGTCGTGCAGCGCGGCGCCGTCGTCGGTCACCCAAGTGAGCTGCGGCGGCGGGTCTGCGCGCGCCGCGCACTGCACGCGCACGCCCGCGCTCGCCGCGTACTGCACCAGCGACGGCGGCTCCACCACGAACGATGGAGCCAGCATCGACACCTCACCGCGACTCACTACGCATAATTACACATACCTATATTATATGTACTATGCTTTTGTATAATGTAGCTACTGCTTCATTAGTTTAATAGTCGTAAGTGCGACTGCTATGTTTACGCTAGAGGTCAGTACGTAAGTGTCTAGTTCCCAGGTCGAGCAGTGTTATTTATTGGGGTTTTCCATGAAATTTTTGATCGGAGTCTGGTTTTTTATATTTCAATTAAATTAATATGATTGGAATTGTACATTTATGATTTATAAGAAAGGATTTACTTTCATAGCACTGGAAGATGAAAGAGAACTAAGAGAAAGATTACGATGCATTCGTAATTTCCGAGGAGTATGACTTGGACGCATTTTACTGAGTCGACGACGGCCTTACTACAAACAAATGCGTTTACCAAGCCGTAGGTGTTTGAACCTTATTATATGGAGTAGCCGTACAATATTAGCTAGCTATATTATCATTTCGTTTGTGACACGCGTTTGACCCGCGACTTAAGCCAATACACCACTAACCCTGTCGGGTATAGGGCTCTAGCAGACTTGTTACATTTTGTGCCAAATGTAGTTTTCATTTCTATAAACTTTATTTTTTATTCATTGATTTAATCGTACAGCCAACAGACTGGTCCTTCGAGCCGGACCCTCTAGTTGGAGTTTCGTAAAGGTACTCGTACGTTACAAAACTAGTAGTAGTACTAGTAGCAAAAAGTGCATGTGCCGTAATTTGGTGAAAAGAAGCAAGCAGCATAAGGAGTCAAGGGTCAGATATCAGAAAAATGCAATGCAAATATGTTTACCGTAGGTACTGCGTATAGACAAAATTACAAATGACAATATTTTTTGGATAATGCTGCCTCAATATTAAATCTTCAAGTAAAATATACCGAATATAAACTTAGTATGAACTAAAGCAATAAAAACATTTTTTATTTTTATTTTATTGTTCTGGCAACAATCGCAAATGTATCCCCAGATGCGACCGGCATGGAAAGCGGTGGAAGTTCGCGCACAAACAAAGACTAACTTTAAGCCACTTAAAAGTCTAACGGGGCAACTTCAGTTTTAAAAACATTTGACCTAAAAAAGTGAGCGTACCACCGCGGGGCTGCGTTAGGCTGCGCTGTGCGGTGTGCAGAGTCGCACTGACACTACTTTATAGGAGCTGCTGCGCCGCTCACAGAGTCGTCCTCAAATGTGTATATCAGTAAAGTTTGTACTTGTTAGCATATGTTTGTGATTTAATTTTGCAACCTTATCGACTAGTACAGATGTATTTAATTAAATGTACCCGGTGGCTATACTAAACGCATCAGTAATTTCGGTGTATTTATTTTGCGCGTGATATAAAGGAAGATTATTCCTATAGAAGATATATAAGAAGATATTATACTCTGAGTATTTCGGCGTGAGTATATAAGGAATATTGTTCATCATCACGCGGTGGCGGTTTAGCTGGTGGCTGGTACTTACTTGCTATGAGGAGTAGGGTCAGCAGCGGCGGCGGCGCGCGCATGTCGCCGCCCTCCCAGCAGCGCGCCGCCTGCGCACAGAAACACATCACCGTCATGCGTCGTCATTGTGACAGCTGCTGTTATAAGCTTGTGCTGCTGATCGTCGACGTGTGCTATCGATCCCACGTATATATATTATGTATATGCGTACATAAATTATGTACATTCGTGAAAATACATCATTGTTAACGGATGTCCAACAACAGATCAGAAATTTTATTGTTAATCTCATGTGGGTATTGGGTAACATATATGATAGATGTTTACGTTAACACTCATGTATAGTTTTTAATTGACCCACTCGAAAAGTGTATGTATTACCAACATATTAACAGGGAAGACATTGCTTTCTCTCGTAGGCCCACAATGGCTGCAAACACTTTCACCTCGTCCGACTCACGCACCAAGGCTTCCGTACAAACTTGCTACTTGCACCATTGTTACTATCATCTCTATAGTTAATAAGCTATGATAGCATCGAACATCGTCGAAAACTTAGGTATAAATAGCCGTCGATTTTTGTTGCGTTGGCCTAGAACTAAACGCTTACAGTGCTACAAAATACATTAATTAATTATTAAATTTTATAAGTATCAACCCAGTATTTTCTATCGAACTTCTAAGTATTTTCTAATAAACATCAGCCGTCATTCACTTCCATTTTAGTAAATATCGTCTTTAATTACGTCTGTCTAATATATGTCTGTATGTTTCAAAGCGCATCAAATATAACTGAAGTACTAAATTGATAATTTAGAGAAACTCGAAAGAAAATCATAGACCGAGGCAACATTTAGGCGTTATTTAATGAAACTCGGTTCTCTCCATCAAAAATTATTACATTTCTAGACGTTGAACTCAAAAAATAATCATGAAATTTAAGTACTTCGGCATTAAACTAGCACAGGTTCTTACTTATGCCAAATGAATTATCACCAGAAGTAGAAATATACTTTCAGATATATTATCAAATATGGTAAAATAAGAAAATTTAAATTAGGAAATATCTGTAATAAGGGCTAGATAGTTAAATTCATTCATATTAGTACATTTAATCTTTATACGAAAATGCGTCAATGTCATGGTATGGACACATGTGGCACTCACTTGACAATTGTTAATTCCTTTACGAAGAGTCACTCATTTCATAATGTTCAACTTCCATGGCATAGATCTGAGGTATAATACAGTTAGCACATTATATATGATGCGTCAAAAGGCGAGTTAATATAATCATAGCACATAAACTATTATGCTATTCGGGGAGTTGGTCGTGGGTCTTAATACTAATTAGTGAGTATGTAATGATGTAGGTATCTTTACCAACTTTATCCTTATTTTTATCTTTAAGTCAATAATATAATATTAGCACAAGCACCGTTACATTTTGCAAAAAAAAATGCGAAATTATTTTTAATTTCTGTGTATTTGAATACGCAAAAAATCTAACATAGGTATTTAGAGGAATTAAAAATGAATAAGTTCTATAAAATGAATAATTTTATCGTTTAAATTTAAAATATGTCAGCCAGGAAGTAACTTAGCTATTAGGTATTACGAGGTCAGTAGTATTAGATTTTTTTAAAATTGAAAATGAATTTGTGATGTGCCGTATTTTTTAAAATAATGTAATTTCATTCGATATAATTTGTAGGCCCATTTTTACTCACTTCTTAGGGTGAATAGGCTCGTTTTTATGAATATTCGTTATTTTTCAAGTTAAAGCCACAAATTCTTTATTTCTAGTCATATTATTGGTTAGAAAAAGAATTTGTTTTTCTGAAACATTAATATAGATTTATAGATTTTCATTTTATAGATTTTACTATAAAATGACTAACATGTAAACACGCGCTTAAACGACCTAAAACTAAAACACAAAGAAGTGTTTTGCTTTTATAGCAATTATGGAATATTCCTCATAGAATAAAAAAAAAATTAGTTTATACTAAAGATACAAGAAATACATAATAATATAATAAATTTAATCCTTTCTTACTCTATCAAATATAGGTAATTAATCTGACCACGAAAATAATCCAATTAAATGATCAGTCTATAACATGGCACGCACTAAAACTGGACACGAAAAACTTAACACAGGACACTACGAAGTTGTAGAGTAACCACACGCGCGGACTGAAACTTGTAGTGCGAGGAGCAGCGCGGCACGACACGAGGCGCGCTGTCCGAGGCCGCCCGCCGAGTGCCGCGCGCCGCAGAGTGTCGCGCTCCGGTGCCGCGCTCTGGTGCGGCCAACGCGCCGGCGACTGGACCGCTCGTCTGACTGGAGTTTTTCACCTTCTAATATCAAGACAATGGCTGTACGATTTTAGCGGTTTAACGGATTTTTTTCATAATATCCACTGACATGATTATTATTGCTTCTTGTGGAATTTGTTAGATTTTTTATCACCAGGCATAGAATTAAAAGAACTACACAATTTGTTAATCTATTTCAAACAAGTGCGAGACCAGTTACGCCGCGACGTAGCTATACGGCTAAGCAGCTATAAACACTTCGCATCTTCACCGCTACGTAGCAACACGGCTACGCAACTATAACCACGTCGCTGCTACGCGGCTACACAGCAATGCTTCTTCGCAGCTACACCGCCACGCGGCTACACCGCTACGCAACTACACTGCTACGCAGCTATGCCCCTTCTCAGTTAAAACGATATATACACCATGCAATATTTAATTTTTTAGTCTCTACCACGGTTAAGCAGAGGTGTCCCAATAAACAAACACGATTCGTGAGTATGTTTAAGCCCCATCTAATAAGGGACGAGCTCATTCAAACTTTAAGCACCTTCGGACATTTTCATACAACAATTAATTTCCTAAGCACAATAACATTGGTCGATCTGAAAGTTGAACCAGTAGCAATCGCATATACTTTAATTCTAGCTTATAAGTTTATGAATTCAAATAATAAGGTTTTTTAGAATTATTGAGTACTAGCTTCTGCCCGCGACTTCATCTGTGTGGAATTCAGATAAAAAGTAGCCCATGTGTTATTCCAGACTATAATCTATCTCTGTGCCAAATTTCATCCAGATCCGTTCAGCAGTTCTGGCGTGAAAGAGTAACAAACATCCATCCATCCATCCATCCATCCTCACAAACTTTCGCATTTATAATATTAGTAGGATTAATCCAGCTAGGGATTATCGCTTATATTTATGAATTATCGGGTACATAATAAATAAGTCAACTCTCCTCATTCTTATATCAACTCAAACGCATTCCATTATATCAATACATAAGGGTTAATATTTAACAATTCTTATTTTCAAAAATGTTCAAAATAGCATCACAATTTTCGGCTGCTACCAGGACTGCGCCGATCAGTGTCTCATCATAATTATGTACAGCCGGAAGTTAAACAAACGTCTTACAATTACCGCATCAAGTAAATAACTTTTTGTCTTAGAAGCTTTCACGCTCACAGCTCTCCGGCCTGTGACTTCTCGTAAGATGTACCTAATTTCGCATCTCTGAACATAGATTTTACTTCCAGACTTCGAAACACTTGAAAGTCAATATTATATCATACTAGCCTCTGCCCCCGGCTTCGCTCACGTGAAGCTATATCAGGAGTAAAAATGGAAAAACCAACATTGATGATCTCTTCTTTGTATGGGCATATTTTTTTTTTTATTTTAAGTATTTGGCTCACCAACAATTGAGTACACTAAAACAATTATTAAATAACTTTAAATCAATCTAGTCTAGTGTAACAATCCCTTACATTGTATTTATGGATAGTGATTGTTGTATGTACCTAAGGAAAAAAAAAAATATAAGATTTTTCTTTGTTACATGCAATAATTGAGTTTCTACTATATTTATTATTATTATAGCACTTACCTTCAATTTTACTTATAACTTAACAGCAGATATAAATTCACTAACGTGATTGGTATTATGGAATGATAGATAAGTAATTCAAGGCAATAACGATCATTGAACCGTATTCACACATGATCGCTGAGCGAGAATTGTTCTAAAACGTTGACAGGACGGTATTCACATAACAAAACGATTTTTTGATGGATCAGACGCCAACGACATAATGTCAAATTTTAGTATTCAAATATCGTTGAGCAAAAGTTACAAATTTGAGACGTTTTTAAGAACATTTCGGTGTTTTTTCCTGCGACGGGAGTGTTTGTGTGCCTTGTGCTGCCTAAAAGTCCGAAATGAATCTCGAGATTGCATATTTATTGTTAGACGAAGCCGAGAGAGACGATCGGAGAAGGGAACGGATAAGGAGAAATAGATTGAGGTGTGCACGGTGGGACGCTTTTGAGATGCCGGAGAGGGACTTTGTAGACTTTTCGGCTCTCTAAAGTTTTAGCAATGAGCCTCATTCAGGATATCTCTCCTTATAAAGAGGGAGAACAAAGACAGTATACCATTGACATATATATTACTTCGATACATTAATAATTCTATAATGTCTTGTGTGGATTGTGTGTAATCAATAAATTTACTTTCTTTCGTTCTTCTTTCTTTCTTTCATTAACAATGCAATCAAAAGTAAGTTATATTTGATCACATTGCTTTGGGGTACCTATGTAGGTATAATACTAATAAAAGAAGGTAATTATTGATAGATGAAAATCATATTTTAATCCCACATTTATATTTGTAGGTAAACAACTACCTAAGCTTAAAGCTAGTATACTCATTCATACTATAGTTAGTAGTTATATTTTTACTTTTCACAAAAGATCCCATTGGGTCGAAGTGCACGGAGGCCTTGCTGCCTCGGCCCTACACAAGATAAGATAGTAGTTATATAGGTAGCATAAATTACACAGCGAATTTTTTAAATCAGAGTTTATTCATTACAAACAAAAATACAAATATTTTCTCTCTAAACTATTATTATAGAAGTATAGGAATAGGTAGGCACTATTATTTCAACATATTTTACTGCCTATGTTCCAATCCTTAGCCGTTCGATAGGGGCAGGGATCCACAGCCTCGCTATTCAAAATATCTGCGAGCTCCTTCCACAGCCTCGCAGATAGAGCCCGCCTCTCTTTACTGCGGACTCGTCCCAGGGCAAGATCCCTATGCTTGGCCATGAACTAAAATACTAGAATCTCCTGTTGCCGCAAGGAAACTGGTTTAATTTTTTTAATCACACTAATCTATTTCAAACTAAAGCCGCGATAACGTTTTCAATTTTCAAGCACGGACTGACACTTCATTTGACAAATATTCGACAGTTCTCTCTTTTTTGTTTTTTTCTTTTGTAAAAAAGGTTCTGTGTCCAAACCCAGAACCTTTTTTACAAAATACGAATAAAAAAACATCATTTCTACTGATATTTGCGTGATTGTGGCTATTTGTATGTTTGGAAGCAAATTTATTTTAATTATAAAATAAAATAACAGTAATTTCAGTAAAAAAAAGTGTTTTGATAACTTGGTAGAAAACATAAATATGTAACTGGCAATTAGGTCGTTCAAGTCGTATCCTATTGAGCTGTCGTCCTATTGATCGGCGATCGACGAAGAGGTGAATAGCGAACTTGGATAGAACGATAACCGAACGACTTCTGGATGCCAACAATTTTTCAATCGTTTGTATTTACGTGAATCGGGCTACTGATCGGCTGCTCATGGCGGTATGAATGCAGGTAGGTACCTACAAATGACAATTTATACCTAATGCGTACTTTATATCGGCCGGGATTACTATAGTTCACCATAAATAGGTTTTTTGAGAGGCAAATTAAGTCGGCAACTGAATCGCCTAGTACCTAAGTATACATACCTACCTACCTATAATACACATATTTATATCTACAATTTATTATACATAAGTATTTTATTCACTTTATCAATATTCATCATATTATTATTATTATATTGTTTTTTCCTTATTACTATTAAGTATTATTATACCTACTTATTTTCAATTTCTGTGTAATTTGAAAGACTGGTTTGCATCCGTGATTCTCTCTCTAAGGTCCAGTTGAAAACCAGCGCCAGGCAGCTCATCGGTGGTCTGGCATTTAGCTGAACTGGACCTATTTGGCACGGCCGCGGGACACATATTTTTTTTAATTTTTTTTTAAGTTTTCGTTTTTACTTTCTCTTTTTATTAAAGATAATAATAGATATAGGTATGAATACTCTTTTTTTAAATATATTATTGTGTGTCCTCGACTGTTAAATAAATCTTTTTTTCTTTCTTTCTTTCTTACAGGTAAGCACATCATGCATTTTATATTATACTAGCTTCTGCCCGCGACTTCGTCCGCGTAGCGTGATGATATATAGCCTATAGCCTTCCTCGATAAATGGGCTATCTAACACTGAAATAATTTTTCAAATCGGTCCAGTAGTTCCCGAGATTAGCGCGTTCAAGCAAACAAACAAACTCTTCAGCTTTATATATTAGTAATAGAAGTATAGATTAATTTAACTCAAATTAAAATAAACTAAATTAAATAAAATAAATTTAAATAATAATTAAAACTGCCTCATTAGCCAAGTGGTCCTGACCGCGACTGCTACGCTAGAGGTCCTGGGTTCGATTCCCAGGTCGAGCAAAGTGTTATTGGGTTTTTCTATGAAATTCCCAGTAGCAGCTCGGAGTTAGGAATTTGTGCCCGGTTAATGGCAATAGGCTCGCCCCCTATTACATGGGACCTAAACATACTGGCGAACTGTGGGTGTACATTAGTACGCCTCTGCCTAACCCTTCGGGGAATACAGGCGTGATGGTATGAATGAATGAATTAAAATTAAACATAACAAAATCAAAATAAATTAAATTAAACAGAATCATAATTCATAACTACAACTAAAAGAACGGGCAACGTAATCGAACGAAATTAAATTAAATTAAAAACACAATCAAAAATAAAGTCAGCCAGAAACATAATCAAAATGAAATTCACAGTAGTCACAGTAAGCAGTCATACATGTATTTGATCACATGATGGCATACATCAGGGAGGTCAAGCTGTATCTCAGGATTCGTTTAATTTTTTTTTTCTTTTAAAAAATT
Organism: Acronicta leporina; assembly: GCA_947256265.1. NCBI lineage: Eukaryota > Metazoa > Arthropoda > Insecta > Lepidoptera > Noctuidae > Acronicta > Acronicta leporina. Next base: position 112,447 of record OX366512.1, read on the forward strand.
ACGATTTTAGATAATAGAAGAGATTTCTACGACATTATACAAATAATGTTTACTTATACAGCTACAACTATAAATTACCATAAACAATGAGTCCGAACACTCTTGTTATGAAAATTAAAGATTTTTTAATTGATTAAAAACTCTTTCATCTCACTTTCTCACTCTCTTCAGCATTTGTGATGTATTCAATTACAAATTCTGATTTAATAAACCTCGTAATTGAGGGTAAACTTGTTGCGGAGCCGGCCGCAAAGCGTGCGGTGACGCCGGCGGGCGCAGCTGTGTGCGGCGCGCGGCAACGCCTTCCAAGTGTTCCCTCAATTCAATGTACTACTAAAAATCCTAAAAACTTTTAAAAATATATATATTAAAATGCTGAAAAAGGCAAGGGGGTGAGTGGGGCGCCTGCAGGGGACGGGTGCGGGATGGATTTCACGCGGAGACGTCGCCCCTCGAGCGTGAAGATACCTTGATGAAAAGAAAATGAAACCGAGATGATATAGCGCAGACAGTGTGCGGCGCGACGTCGGCGGCAGTAACTATTCTTTTAAAAGGTTTTTTATTTTGCATACAGCTTCTATAGAGTCTTTTTAATTTATAATTTTAACGAGACGCCTCTGCAGCCTGAATGATATACAACCACCATGAAAACATTACGCCGGCTGCGGAGGCACATAAAACGTGTTTCAACAGAGCACACGAAACACAACGGAAGCGTTGATTCACGCTGGTTTTCTGTGAGGCCGTGGTATCACTCCGGTAGGCCGGCTCATTCGTTCCAAAGCATGGCTCTCCCACAATTAAACTACTTTTTGATGAGAAACTGTCTTTCCTCGATCAATAACTTATGAAAAGAGCATTTAAACTGCTTGGTTTGGTAGCTAGCTGTTAGCACCTATCAATCCTATCATCAGACTGTATCGACTATATAAAGAAGTACGAAGGACATGAACTATACGCTGACCCCTCTCACTCTGAGAGGAGACCCGTGCCCAGCAGTGGGACATTATAATGGGTTGATTATGTTGGAAAAAGTATCGCGTGACAATAATAAAATTGATATCTTAGATTTCCGTGCCGCGATCTTAAGAAACAATGTTGCTGCCTTATTTTAATACTAGCTTCTGCCCGCGACTTCGTCCGCGTAGCGTAATGATATATAGCCTATAGCCTTCCTCAATAAATGGGCTATCTAATTCTGAAAGAATTTTTTAAATCGGACCAGTAGTTCCTGAGATTAGCGCGTTCAAGTAAACAAACAAACAAACTTCAGCTTTATATATTAGTATAGATTAATGTTATTGTTTATCGTGCTACGCGATTACGTCGGGGCGTCGGTCGATGCGGTGCCTACTGTCAGTTTTTGCTTGTGTGCATGTTTGACTGATACCTGTTGTAATTGTAAGCAATAAATAAATAAGCAATAAAAAAGGACCTAAACATACCGGCAAACTGCGGGTGTACATTAGTACGCCTCTGCCTAACCTTTCGGGGTATACAGGCGTGATGGTATGTTATGTTATATACATAAGTTTACGTAATAATCATGAAAATGGCTGGCGTGGTTTTTAAAGGTTTTGAATGGTATTATTTTTCGTCTATTCCAAGAAACGCAAAAACAATGCGTTTACATAGGAGTAATGAAAGTCAATCCCAAAACCAGGACCGCCTTGTAATACAAAGAAATCGTCAAGCACTGACTAGATCTTTAGAAACAAGAGGTAAGTATGAATCGCGGTTGGCGAGAGATCGTGTGCGACAAGATAATTCCATGACTGAGGAAAACTCACAAGCGCGTGAGATGAGGCTCATCTCTCAACGAAATCGTCAACGTGCAGAGAGAGCCGCAGAGAGTAGTGAAGAGCGCGCTGCCCGTTTGACTGCAGATCGTAACAACCACGCGAATTTCAGGTCAATGGAAAATTCACCAGAGCGTCAGACCCGCCTCAACTCTCAGAGAGATCGTCAAGCTGCTACTAGAACTACGGAGTCTGCTAGCGTCCATGATATACGTTTAGCCTTGGATCGTACACATCACGCACATAACCGTTCTCTAGAATCTGATGAGCAGCGTGAATCCCGACTCGAAAGTGCCAGAGAACATTATGTGAGAATGCGCGAACAGGTATTGGATAATGCACGTACTGAACGCGACAGAATCAATGAGGTGCGCCGTGAAGAAAGTGCTGAGCAACGAGCTGAAAGACTGACTGGAGATCTACTTAGACATGCGCTGACAAGAATGACAACATAAGAAACAGAAATATATGCATCTCCGGTTTACGATAGCATTGATGAGGTACCACAGCCGTCGACTGAAAAATGTATGAATGGCATTTGCTATACTGTCAATATAAATTACGAGGAATATGCTTCAATAGGTCGTATGACAGATATATGTATGTATATTGTAGAGCATTAAAATGGAGAGAAGAGCCTAAAGGTTTATGTTGCTCAGCGGGAAAAGTTAAGTTGGAACCTCTGCAGGAGCCCCCTGAACCACTCAAATACCTTATAACTAGACAACATCCCATGTCTAGACAATTTTTAAATGCAATACGTGTTTATAACGGGATTTTCCAAATGACCTCTTTCGGTGGCAAGGAAATAAGAGAGGGTAATTTTATGTCCTGTTTTAAAATACAAGGACAAATATACCACCGTATTGGATCACTCCTGAAATTTAATTTTTGCATCAACAATCTCAATTAAAAACTGCTCAATATATTAATGTAGCATGCATGCTGATTTCTGACACTTACGCGAATATTACACATTGAAATGAAACTACTTTTTACGAATATTATCGCGTTATATTGAAAATATTTAATTCCCGACGTTTCGAACCTTTCGAACGTTTCGAATTAGCGTACATGGTTCGTGGCCAAGATTGATATAGAGTAGGTTTCTTTCTTTCTTTCTTACTGTTCCGATTTGAAAAGTTCTTTCAGTGTTAGATAGCTCATTTATTGAGGAAGGCTATAGGCTATATATCATCACGCTACGCGGACGAAGTCGCGGGCAGAAGCTAGTACTTAATAATCTCATCAATATTCATTCAATTGCTTTTGATCATTTTAGATTTCTTTTGACTACATTTTATGTATTTTCACAGGTTGTTTTTAGCTTCACATGGGCGGGCCGGGGGATTGTTAGTAGCGTTCTTAGTTACTTTTATTAACTAATTTAATAAATTAGTACGTACTTCTGCTTTACTAAATAAATACATAAAACAAATAAACTATTGTTAATTTGTATCCTTTACTCTTGTGCCTGTTCGTGATCTGTCTTCTGTAAAAGAAAGTATTTCATTTTCATTACTATTACGTAAATATTATATTTTGTGAATTCACTTTGACTCTGTCACGTTTATGTTTGAAAATTAAATGATGTATTTCAGACCAGGTATGGTGTATCTATGGTGTTACGTAAGCAGTTAATAAAGTGAAAAAACTTAACTTTACAAAAATGTTAAAAACATATCTAAACATTGGACAGCCAAGTATGTGTGTATGTGTGATCTCACAACACACATAGACATTGTGAGTATAGTAGATAAACACGCGTGTACTCATGTAAGTGCAGCCTTAAGCTCTCTAAATAAAACCTTAAGCTCGTGTGCAGTGTTGCTGCAACTCCCACTACGTATTACGTTTTTTTTTTTTTCATTTACATAAATATAAATGATGGTGGCAACACATACGATATTATCCTCTAGTGGTTGGCAAGGACCTTTTTATAAGCTTGCTTTCTTAGAAACAAGATTATAAGACTAACGAGTTCTATGAATGAAATGTTTGCGGTAACTTAATGCTTGTTTAAATTTACTGAATATTTTTGTGTTTAGCTGTCAACTTTTTTCTGTTTAATTTATTGATATTTATTCATTATAATTTGGCTTTTTAATGAACTAGTTACCTATTCACCCAGGGGCGGATTATCCTTAAGGCACACTAGGCACGTGCCTAGGGGCGCGAGGATAGAAAGGGACTACCAGAGAGGCGCCGATGAGGTGTTACCTAGATCTCTGCCACCGATCATCGTAAATTACCCTCAAGCTAATGTAACAATGGTCGTCGTAATTTAAGAGAATAGTATGAGAGGTACGTATTTGTTAAGTCAGATAAACTATATATTTTGTACTTTTTAACAATCAATTCCAATTCAAGTTGTAGTTTCTAAGAGCTTATCCCGAGCGAAGTGACCCGTTAAATCTTATTTTGATATCGTCCGAGTGGTTGGAGTAGTGCCGATTGGTGCTGAAGTTTCAATGTTGAGCCATGATAACATTACTACCCAGTTTTTGTGTAACATCAATGTAACAGTAAGTCGAAATTGAATTAATAATTTAAATTGAAAATTAGTTATTTATATTAAAATTTATCATCAAGGAACCTAACTTATGGATAGATAACTTAGAGATGGACAATGAATTAAATTTATTATATAATTTAACATGGATTTCATTTCTAGATGTTATGAAAAAACAGCAAGATTTATTTTATAGTTTTATATATTTAATTCGTTGTGTTCCTTGTGCATTTTATGCAAATGTTATATGTATTGGAGCACTACAATTTACTAGCATGTAAATGTTATATGTAGTGTAACGTTTGGAATGTCTCAAGCTCAATAAAAGAGGTAATATTTACGAGTACATAATTCGCACCAGCGCGCTCGCGCCGCGTCGCGTCTCATGTATGTACTGCCAATTTGTTGCAGTGGCAAGTGTGAATACGCTGCCTTAGATCGAGTGCAGAGTGGCAGAAAGTTGACGTCGTAAAATTGTAGCTTTTAATTGAATTCATATATAACACTCCAAACGCTAATAGACATGTTGTACAGGAAGCGCGGTTTTTTTGCGGTTACTGCAAATTGTTGACTGATTTGTTTCTAAGAGTATACAATTACATATCCATGCCCTGGGAAAATTTAGAGTTCATTCATTAATTCATACGTTTTTGTCACAAAAGAAAATTCTAGTCGCCGCTGTCGCTGCCGCCTGCCGACTTATTGGACGTCTTAGAAAAATTATGTCAACTTTGAAATAATGTGTTGTAATGTAACATGTTTCACGTTTTTCAGATTTGATGAAAAAGTTAGTCAAATGTTTTACTTTAAATATACCAAAATTACAAGTATTTTTAAATTGTTAAAAACTAGGTGTTTGGTAGATTAAAATAGTGTCATTTTAATACACAAATTAAACCAAAAATATAACATTATTTTCTATTTTTAATCCTATTCACAAATAATATGAGGATGGACTTCTGTAGATCCACTAAAGTATCGGTTTACGCCTCAAATGAGACAGATTGCAAAGCCTCACATTTTTACCTACATCAGGCACCAGTCTCTATGTTCAATGCAATATTGTCTAACTCTGTATTGTAATTTGATGACGAGAGAATCAAATCAAATCAAATAAGTTTATTGCGAATATAGGTTGTTACAGTTGGTGTTTCATAGTTTATAGAATAAACATTGGTGCAGCTATATTCCACCGTTTGGCATGCAATACTTAATACACAACTGTCATATTAGTTATTTAATATTGAATTACATATTTTGTCTTCGAGATATTCTTTCAAACTATAGTATGCCTTATTAACAAGATAAATAAATATTTATTTATTATTATTTATAGACATCAATACCCTCACGATCAATGAGATAGCAACATTTATCACGCTATGCAGAAAAAAAAACGAAGCAATGCAATTTGTGTATATAGGTACAGAATCCCGACATTAACTGTATATAATCCATTGATTCTACATTGACTGGTGTAAACTTCAAGAATAGATGTTTTTCCTGTTGCCCTGCGTAATGTATACCGATAACTGTATGCAGGTGAACGACATGTTATATCCGTCGCGGATCCGATGGCGCGCGGTCACAACCGACCTATTATTACCGAGTTTATGTCTGTAACTGTGAGACCACTTTGTGTAGAAGAACACGCAGTGCCACGAAATGTGACTGAATCACAAAACAAGCTCTATCGATACGAAACGAAACAATAATGCAACAGAAAAACCAACTACCTACGTGTAGATCATGATGATGTCTAGTGATGCGACGATGCTAGTTAACAATAAACAAAATTTCATATACCACACATCATACAATAAATAATTATAATGAATGTAGGGCGAGAGTAGTCGCCTGAGAACATGAAACAAAGCATTCGGGAGCGGGAATATGGCGCGGAATATAATTAATAGGCATGTGTGTGCAGAGTGAGATGAGCGCAGGTACATCACATGCATGGTCGGAACACAAGAGCCGTGGACGTAGAGCGCCCGCCGCCGCCCGCCGCCCGCCGCCCGCCGCCCGCCGCCGGGCCGCGCCGGTTGCGAGCCTCGCTGCACTACTTTAGTTTCATAAATCCACTGATGTAAACATGAGATAAGGCTCTTAGCGCATCTGCACTTAAATTTCCCACGATGCAATAAAAGATTTTACAAAAATGAAGTATTTTCGTAGTTAAAATGTTAAAATGTAATAATTTTGTGTGAGTGACTATAGTACGCACTATAGTCACTCACACAAAAACAAGCTAGTGTAGTGTAGGTAAGATTAACCGGAACATGTGCATAAGTACTATGATGTACAATAATTAAAGATGTCATATATAATTATGTAGGAATGTGTAAAGTATTGTATATCTAGCGGACAGGGATATACATGCGACCGCGACTAAGAAAATTAGTCTATCCTACACAATGTCCTTAATTTATCCTTCGGAGCATACAAGCATGATGGTATGTAGGTACGTACTGCATTAGTGTATCATTGTTGAGTTATATTCAATATAGTGGTCTTTGTAAGCCAGACGTGTTGTGCAAATGACATGAAAAATTAACTCTACAATAGAACTGTTGGCTTACAGAGGAGCTCGCTGCGTTTAACAAGCACAGTTAGTTTTACACAAAGCGGTGTTACTGTTTAACGTGAAAGTTCAGTGCTTCTGACACTTATTAATAAAAATATTATTTTACGTTAAATTATAAATTGTATTACAATTATGCAGTTAATATTGCGCGTATTACATTTTAATATTTAATGAAGTGGCTTCATCCTCAAGTGTCACGAGTAAGTGATATAAGAAAGGCGCTAATCATGAATTCATTCGATGAAATGTAATAATCAAGCTCATTTTTTACAAATCTTTTTCAAATTCAAATTAAACTAAGTTTTTATTTATACTTTTACCAGGTGGCTTGGAGGTCGTCTGTCATCGTCAATTTAAAAAAAATATATAAACGTCTAAAAGCCTTCTTAACTGTTGGAGGACAAGTAGAACTGGGCTGAGAAAACCACAACGCGAGTAGTTAGGATTAGGTAATGTAAATCTCTGAAATCCATCATAGGTTCTAGGGAGAAACAAAACGTGCCGCTGCGGCCGTGCTGTGACACACTCACGCCACCGGTTCATCCACCTGTATAGCTGTACAAATTCAAATGAAAAGTCCGATGGCCATATATCTAGGCTATCAGTACTTCATTATGGCGATATATAATAATTATTGGAATTATTATTGCTTTCCTCAAATAGAACAAAAAAATCTATTAAATAGGATAAGCCTTTGTTTTTATTATCTTTGTATCGGTAGTGTGAGTGTCGGTGACGCGGCACAACACGGGCGCGCACAATGGCAGCGATAATTAGCTGAGTCATGTCAAACAGCTCCTTGACCTTATTGGAGGAGAGTCCGACGCAGCGTGGCGCGCTCCTGAACAATGAACATCTAACATAATTTATAATGCTGAGATACGTAGGGTTGGTACCTGAAGTATACACTTCATTAATGAAAGTTAGAAAATATTTGTCTTTCGAAGTCATAGATGATACTAATAGTTTTCACTTCAATATCTGTTCAGGTCTATGTTCTGTTCATTCCCCAACATATGATTTAACATCTCTTTTAACATTGCTTGAATAGTCTGTTCAATAAGCTACTCTGGATATTGGTAAAATGAAAAAATCCCGCGTCTATCACATTGACAACATTGGAGTCCATTGGAATATTGCAGATGGCAGCCCTGACCGGGCCTGCGGCGGCGCCGCCTTACTATTTAGCTTTTATGAGTTTTCATGAGTCACCTGACTTTTTGTGCGAGCCTCGCCGCCGAGATAAATAGGCCCATATATTTACTTACACCTGCTAAAACCCTGGTTTATGCTGCCATAAAACTCTCAGCGAGCATCGACGTCGGGTAGTGTTACTGTACAATACGGTGGAGTATTTTATTACCGTACCAAAATCTTTTCAGTTGGTGTTTTTGATTTATAATGCTAGCATAGATATAATAAGTTTGTGGAAAAATAAAATGACATACCCAAACTTTATCATAGAAATTGTTTTTCATTGTTTCATGATTAAATTAGAACCAGCACTCGGTAAATCTGTCATAACTTCGTAGTGAGCATTAAAGTCTGGGTTTCCTCGGCTCCGAGTGTAGCTGCTACTTTCGCTTATCGTAGCTGTATCTACTGACAAACAATACATACATTACAGAAACATTCAGAAAAGCTACTGTTAATAGCTTTGTGCTAAATTGTATATTATTCTTACGATTGACTTGAAAAAAAATTAAAATATTTAATTGAAATTTATTCATTTACCATGATTTTTTCGTTGTGTACCTACGAGTACACTAGCTCTTTTCGGCTAAAAAGGATCACTTAGTTTACACATATTATGTATAATGTATTATATTGTAACTAATGTATACTTTGTATTACCTAGTTTATACTTATATAGTCACTGTTTTTTGAATAAAATATTTTTAAATACACGTGTCTGTTGTTGTATATTATGCTCGTGTAGTAGTTGAGTGTTATGACATCAGCTACGTATTTAATGAGCATAAGACAGCTAATGTTTGATGACAACAGATAAACGTAAATAGCATAAATGACCATTATAGTTTACGACCGGCCGGGACAAAACATCGGCCAGTCTTACACTAACGCCCTCCCCATGCGTGGCAAACGACAAAAAGTTGTCGCTTCCAAGGTGTTCGTGCTCCTCACATTTACTTATTGAATGACATTCGAGCTCATTTCGAATTTCACTCGACGACCGTTAATGCTTTTATGTTTTGACTATAACAACTTTTTAAATATTAACTCTTATTATGTACTAGCTGACCTGACAGACGTTGTCCTCTCCAAGTTTCAACTAACCACCTCGAAAAATCTGGTTATCCATATTTTTAATACACTAAGCGCCATTGACCTCCGAATACCTTATTACTGACCTATAAATTACTTTATTTAAAAATTTTTTCACATGGTATTGACGTGAAGCATGGAAATATAAACAGACATACCTACATAAATAAAAATCTCAAATAACTGTTTCGGCATCAGTAAAGATTAACGCTAGTTGCAATTTTTTTTAATTAAACTTACATACTTTTGTGGTATATTATTTGGGTATATTAATTATTTGATTAGATGGATACTCTTTAGTTATCAAATAAAGTGTGCGCACTGTATCTAAATTATAAAATGAGTTACTTTATGGCTGGATGCTTTAAAGAAGAAAACAATAATTGTCAAAATGGTCAACTCAAAATGACACCTGTTTTCGAATCAAATTTCATTGAGGTAATAACAATGTCGTGTTAGTCTGCTAGAAAATAAGTTGTCATTCTTTGTTTACATCTTTACACTACTCAAATATAGTAAGTATAGTTTTGACACCGGCTGGTGCTCTCTGGATAAATCCTATGTATGTCCCGTGATGCCCTGTATAAGTAGAGTTAGAATAACTGTACTAATAATCAATTCCTAGTCAGAATAATGGTTTCTGATTGATCTGCTTTATTTTCTTGTTTTATCTTATTTAGTCCCTGTCAGTGTATTTTTTTAATTTTAGTACTTGAATCTGTTATACTTTTTGACCCGTGCCAGTCTAGTACAGAAATACTTGAAAAAGAAATTTACTCCAATGATTATTTTTCAAATTCAACGTTTTCAATGGTTAATATGTTAATAACTTTTGATAGAACCGATTTGAATTAAAAATAGCCTAAATGTTGTTGTAATCCAAGAAACAGGCTATGCATTCCTGTTCACTTCCTCCAAATCTCTTCAGTAGTTATCATTTGATGCGCGGTCAAACACACAGACAAACCGACACACAAACAGACTGACAAAAGTTCCAAAAATAATGGAAATAGATTGTGTTACTGATTCTGAGTCCCCCAAATTATTTTTTTTGTAAATATAAGCAATGTACAGACACGGCTCACTTATATTCTTATTATATCTATACTAATATATAAAGCTGAAGAGTTTGTTTGTTTGCTTGAACGCGCTAATCTCAGGAACTACTGGTCTGATTTGATAAAATATTTCAGTGTTAGATAGCCCATTTATTGAGGAATATATCTCTATAGTGTTAGATATTTGGACGTAGAATAAAAAGTAGTTAAATTGATTTTCCCTAACATTATCTGTCAACACTCATTCATCGCGCTGTTGAGTCGGTCGCCATTCAATCAGTGGTCCGATCTTTTCATTCAGTAGCTTTGGGAGGGACGGTTAGCGGACATTCGAGCATGGGACATCGACCTGAGTGGTCACAAACAGTGGAAGGGAAGTAATTGTTGGAAATATTGTAAGTAAATTATCCTACCTATTACTGGCTATATATTTTTTTAAGATAATGTTTTGTCTGTCACCGTTATTTTCTACGAATCCATACCAGTTTGCAAATATAACAGAGTTTTGTATTCAACAAATTATAATTATAAATTCAAAATACCCTCATTGTAAATTAAGCAGAAATAAATGTGTTCAGTACCACCAAATAGCTCCTTTTGTTCTTGCAACAATAAATACGCTTAACCTAATTGTTCTACTTGTTTAATTTCTTTACTCCTGTAGTTTTCAGAAAGTTAGAACCTGCTATCTGATTTATTAATTGATTTAATAAATCAGAAGTGGGATTACCTTGACGCTCACCAACTGTGCTACTCACAACAGTTTAGTTTTAATGATTCTCAAAACTCTGTTAGATTTGTGGATTTCAATTTAATACGGCGAAGTAATACGATTTTAGAGACGTACGTATATCTGAGTATCGTTCACACTGCGCTCATCGTTAATTTATCAGTACATATACGTTCTGCTATGGCAATCCTATAGAGAAGTAGGCAGGCGTTGTAAGCCCGTGCGTGCCTTGCCGGGGCTACTCTCCGGAGGCACATACGGCTTACACAAAATATTATGGCGGGGCAAACACTGGTGCATGCATCTTGCCATGGCTACTCTATGGAGATGCAGGTATGGGTGATTGATCTGCGTGCCCCCGGGGCATCCCTCGGAGCTACATAGACAGTGTTGTAAACCCGTGCGTGCCTTGCCGGGGCTACTCTCCGGAGGCACAAACGGCTTACATAAATTGTTATGGCGGGTCGAACACGGATACATGCATCTCGCCATGGCTACTCTATGGAGATGCAGGTATGGGTGGTTGACCTGCGTGCCCCCGGGGCATCCCTCGGAGCTACATAGACAGGTGTTGTAAACCCGTGCGTGCCTTGCCGGGGCTACTCTCCGGCGGCACAAACGGCTTACTTAGAATATTATGGCGGGTCGAACACGGATACATGCATCTCGCCATGGCTACTCTATGGAGATGCAGGTATGGGTGGTTGACCCGCGTACCTCCGGGGCATTCTCCGGAGGCAAAAGTAGCCCGCGGGGTCTGCACAGATTTTTATTAATTATATATATTCTTTCAAAACGCGTAGTGGGAATAAATACTTAGAGTTGTGATTATTTAATAATTATTATAATTTTGATCCGTTACATCGCTATGTTAATGATTTATTGTTTTACTAGTTGTTTCTGCGATATAAGCGTGCCACGTCACTACACGACCTGCATACTTACGTTATTCTCATGGTGCCATTTATAATGACATTTTACATCTGTTGCCTAGCTAATCTAATTATAAATTCCTTCACCCATTACCTACCCCGATTCCTTTTGACTTTGAACTTGTTCACTGACTAAAATTACAAAAAAAAAAGAATTGGACGACACCAAGTATGTCTGACCGAGACGGCCTTACACCACCACCTATAGTCGAACGTAGTAAACGTAGTAGTCGGTCTAGAAAAAGAAAAGCACTGAATAAGTCTGGCAGAGTTCGTGCGCGGGCGAGGATGTCGTCGTCACGCAGTGGCTCAATATTGGACTCCCCCTATGCTAAATGCCCAAGGCGTAGGCTTAGACGAAGCAAGCGCCACGGTTATAGTTCAGATTCTTCGAAATTATCTAAAAGACATTCTCGTTCATGTACACGTAAACACAAAAAAAAATACTCTCGCTGCGATAGCACTCGCCGTAGAGAAAAGAAATTAAGAATGAACGTCAGTTCAGAAAGCAGTAGTTCGACGAGCAACACGTCTAGTTCATCTAGATCTGATGCTAGCAAGCGTAGGTTACGTCACATGTCGCGATCTTCAGACTCATCACTGCGTACTACACCACGACAACGTAGTACTACACCTAGATCAGATGGAAACGGTATCATACAAAAATTAATAGATGCACTTGGCAAACGCAATCAGGGTTTCTCTGTAGGAGCTAAAGATGTTATACCTAACTTTGATCCGGGGCAAAAGAACCAAACAATCAAATCTTGGCTAAAAAAGGTTAACGAAACTGCACACATCTATAACTGGAGCGAAAAAGAAACTATTTATAACGCGTTACCCAAGCTTACTGGTCTTGCACGTAAATGGTACGAGGGCTTACCATCGGTCAAACTTAATTGGAGGGAATGGCAAGCTAAGTTATTAAAAATCTTTCCCGATAACCGAAACTATGCCGATAGGCTTACGGAAATGTTAGATAGGAAAAGTAGGAAAGACGAAACATTAGAAGAATATTTCTATGACAAGGTTAAACTTGTCAACCATTGTAAAATAATGGGTAAGGACGCTGTAGACTGTATAGTACAAGGCATATACGACAATAATATTCGTCTTAATGCACAGGGCTCGAGATTTAGACGCCCGAGCAAGTTACTGAAGTACTTACGTAGCGTTTCAAAAAATATGAAAGACGTAAAGAAAACCACTATACAATCTAAAAATATAAATTCTGAATCCAGCTCACGTAACAATAAAAATAATACGTTATTTAAAGTACGGTGTTACAATTGCTCGGAGATTGGACATACCGTACCTAAATGTCCGAAGGAACTACAAAAATGCGCAAAATGTAGTAGGTTTGGTCATTTAGCAGAGCATTGTAAGAGAGATGCTGATAAACACGCCGTTGTTAATAAGGTACAGTTGATCGAAGTTAATAATTTTACTCATAATATTTATAATAAAGAAATAAGATTAAACGGCGTCTCTAAAACTGCATTTATAGATTTCGGTAGCCAGTGCACGCTTATCAGACAGAGCACCTCGAAAGAATTAAATTTGGTTGCTTCAACGGATCAATTACCCATATTAAAAGGCTTCGCAGCGGGCGTAGTGCATCCATTAGGTAAGGTATCTGTCGAGATAAGCGTGGACTTCGTTACTACTACTATAGAAGCATTAATAGTACCCGATCAGTTCCTAACTGCTAACGTACTTATTGGTCAGAATCTAACTGAATTACCTGAAGTCTTTGTTTACAAAACTAATAGTAGCTTGACTTTGTATTCGGAGATGGCCGAAACTAAAAAAAGCGAAGTCTACGTTAAAACTGATGTAGTTGTTACCGGAATAACCGGCATAGATGTTTATTTAGAAACAAATTATACTGGCCCTATATATTTACCTGGACATATAAATTGTAAAGAAGGGAAAGAAATTATAATTTTTCAAGGGATTTATGTAGCTACAAACGGATTAGCAAAAATAATGGCTGTAAATCTTTCAGGGGGTATCAATAAGTTACGTAAAGGAAAACTTATAGCACGAGCGATATTGTTACCCATTTCATCCGACATTTACAGTAATATACAAAACGCTGAAAGATCAGAGGTTTATAGTATTAGGAGTGACCAACCCAGAGATCCCCTACCTCTCATGTCGACTCCCTTGACAGAAGACATGTTACAAATAGGTTCCGACATTACGGACGACCAAAAACGACGACTTCTAGATTTGGTCAATGAATATCGTGACTGTTTTGCCCTAGATATAAGTGAACTAGGGACGTCAACCATATCGGAGATGCATATTACTCTCAGTGACGATTCTCCAGTCTCCTACAAGCCGTATAGGTTACCATATAGCGAACGAATAGTAGTACAAAAACTTGTAAACGAACTTTTAGATAGTAAAATTATAAAAGAATCCAATTCTTCTTATGCCAGCCCGATAGTCCTAGTTAAAAAGAAGAATAATGATTATCGTTTATGTGTAGACTATCGTGCCCTTAACAAAAAGACTGTAAAAGACTCTTACCCTATGCCGGTCATTGACGACCAACTTGACCGACTAAATGGAAAAAAATACTTCACCAGTTTAGACCTTAAATCGGGGTATTATCAAATACCAATGGCACAAGATTCTATGCATTTAACTGCTTTTGTAACCCCTGACGGACATTTTGAATACACGCGTATGCCGTTTGGATTGGTAAATGCTCCGGCAATTTTCCAACATATGATAAATAAAGCCCTAGGAAAAGACAGATTCGACCTAGCTTTGCCCTATATGGATGACATTCTATCACCCTCGACAGACATAGAAGAAGGGTTGGAAAAGTTAACCAAAATTTTTAAGTGCCTCCGGAACGCCGGCCTGACATTAAATATTGAAAAATGTTTTTTCTTTAAAACCGAGTTGGATTACCTAGGGTATGAGATTTCTAAGGATGGCCTCAAGCCCGGTCGCAAAAAGACCGAGGCCGTTGCTTCATTCCCCACACCTAGTAACATTCATCACATTCGCCAATTCGTTGGTCTTGCAAGCTTCTTCCGGCGTTTTGTCCCCAATTTCGCGAGTATCGCCAAACCATTAACCTCTCTAACTAAAGCTAACGTTCCATGGTGTTGGGGAAGTTCGCAAGAAGAAGCTTTCAATATCATTAAAAACAAACTAATCGAACGTCCTATATTAGCCTTATACGATACCACCTACATAACAGAAGTTCACTGTGATGCTAGCAAGTTAGGGGTAGGCGGAATATTACTTCAAAAACCAGATGAAAAATCGCCTCTCAGACCCGTAGCATATTTCAGCAAACAAACCTCTAAGGATGAAGAATTTCTGCATTCTTATGAACTAGAAACACTTGCAGTAGTCTTATCACTTAAGAAATTCCGTATTTATCTTATCGGCATACATTTTAAGGTATTTACCGACTGTAACGCGTTACGAACTACCCTTACCAAACGTGACTTGACGCCACGAATCGCACGTTGGTGGTTATTGTTACAAGAATACAATTTTAGCATTGAATATAGACCGGGAGATAACATGAAACACGTCGACGCGTTAAGTAGAAACCCTATTATAGGTCAAGAGTATCAAGAATTAGATCCAAGGGAATACGAAATAATGAACATTACAGCATCGGATTGGCTGCAGACGGTTCAAATGTCTGATCCCCAATTAAAGCACATGAAATCTATTTTGCAAAGTAACGAAAAAGAAGTGAAAGATATTCTATCGAATTTTGTATTGCAAGACGACAAGATATATAGGAGAGTAGGGGAACAAAAAAAATGGGTTGTGCCAAGGGGGGCCCGATGGCGAGTCTGCCAATTATGCCACGACGAAGCGGGTCATTTCGCAGTAGAAAAAACTCTCGATAAAGTTAGTCAAGATTACTGGTTCCCGAAAATGAAACGTTTTGTCAGAAAATATGTCGAAGCCTGCCTTAATTGCGCTTATAACAAGGCATCGACTAGTAAACCTAGTGGTTACTTGCATCCCATTCCCAAAGGAAATGTACCATTTCATACCCTACATATGGATCACTTGGGACCCTTTGTAAGGAGTAAAAAGGGTAATTCTTATATTCTCGGTATTATTGACGGTTTCAGCAAATTCATTTTTATAAAAGCAGTAAAAGACGTAAAATCTAAAACTACTATCAGAACTCTGCAAGATATATTTGACGTGATAGGTAGTCCAAACGTTATAATAACTGATAGGGGCACCAGTTTTACATCCGCAGCATTTGGAACATTTGCGAAATCAATAGGAGCTAGACACATATTGAATGCAGTAGCAACACCGCGTGCCAACGGGCAGATCGAACGGTATAATCGTACAATTTTAGATGCACTAGCTGCAACCAATCATGGTCAAGACGAGCGCGAATGGGACGTTAAGGTAGGGAAACTTCAATGGAGCCTAAATAACGTTGTTAACAAAACTACGGGTAAATCACCATCGGAAATAGTATTTGGACGTCGTACAACCTGTCCCGGGGAGGGTCCTATTTTAAACAATCTAACCGATGTTATAGATACGCCTGAATTAGGCCCATCTAGGGACGAGATACGAGCAACAGCCGTTGAAAACACAAAAAAAAGCCAAAGTTACATGAAAAAACGATTTGATAGTGCTAGGGCACCTACGAAATCTTTTGAACTAGACGATTTAGTCATGATCCCCAATCATCACAACCCAGCAAATGGCAAAAGTAAGAAATTATGTCCAAAATTCCGAGGCCCCTTCAAAATATCAGCAATTCTAGAAAACGATCGCTATGAAGTCTCAAGTATCGAAGGATATTCAAAACGTGATTACAAAAGTATCTACCCTGCAGACCATTTAAAACGGTGGATAACTTTTACTCATAGTAAAGAGACTGACAGCGAAGACAATGACGTGTCTATTGACATGACTGACCAGGATATCGAATCCAACTAGTGTACATAAACATAGTACATACTTAGAAGATAACAGACAAAACCAGACTTTCCTATCCCAATCCCTCCTTGTCACATTACAGATATACCTAGGTAGACTTTACGCGGAAGGACACGCTGCCCGGAGCTGCTGGTCAGTAAGTGTTCGATTCGCAACTATAAGAGAACTGATACCGATAAGTACAAGCGGTGTTCTCGATAGAGAACCGATACCAAAGTACAAGCGGTGTTCTATAAATAGAACCGATGCCGAAGTACAAGTGGTGTTCTCGGAGAACCGATGCCGAAGTACAAGCGGTGTTCTCCTTCCATATTAAGAGGACCGATGCCGAAGTACACATGGTAGTCCGTACCGATGACGGATGCCATAATACAAGCGGTGTTCTCATTTACTTTAAAAGCGCTCGAGGCCGCCTATAAGCGGTGTTCGCCATAAAATGGAATGGGGTGTAGCAGTTACCCTTTTAACCTTATATGAAGATGTTTCACTTTTTCCTATCGATTCCTCATAATAAAATGAATATCAATAGCCTAAATTATGTTATAATAATAACTGAATAAAACCTGAATTCTTGTATTTCGAATCCCTGTATGCCATAGTAGTGGATGACATCAAACTTGCTAACACAATACTAATACATTTCTGTTTTCAGGTATCTACGTCGTAACCATAATAGATAATATGATGGCACAAAATATGAAATTGTCGGTCTACTAGAAGCGGCTCATAGTATGAATAAGTAAACCCACATACCTCTACCATTTAGGAAAGTCAACACCAAAATTCGATGCCGGGTTTCCAAATAATATTTATCAACTGAACATATTGCAAGCGTAACAATGATTGGTACTCTGCTCTACTTTTGATGCTGACTTTACACCATCATAATTATATTATATATTATGTTAAATTATGTTAAATAATGATGTGATTGTGTATGTGCTACTTCTGACGCCATTTTTAGATTAGTAGTAACTATCTGATTCTAATTGTCGATTACTTTACTTAAATACAAAATAATATTTAATTAATTATGTTCTTGGTTTAACGATGATCTCAAATATTCTGTTTTTCACACTATTGATATCTGCATTTAGGATAAAACAATGTTATATGATCACTGTCAAAATATTGGATTTTGTATAGGGTCATACAAACATGCTCGAATGGCCGAATAGGAATGGGGTCATTCCTACCCCAGGACGGCCGTCTGTTAGATATTTGGACGTAGAATAAAAAGTAGTTAAATTGATTTTCCCTAACATTATCTGTCAACACTCATTCATCGCGCTGTTGAGTCGGTCGCCATTCAATCAGTGGTCCGATCTTTTCATTCAGTAGCTTTGGGAGGGACGGTTAGCGGACATTCGAGCATGGGACATCGACCTGAGTGGTCACAAACAGTGGAAGGGAAGTAATTGTTGGAAATATTGTAAGTAAATTATCCTACCTATTACTGGCTATATATTTTTTTAAGATAATGTTTTGTCTGTCACCGTTATTTTCTACGAATCCATACCAGTTTGCAAATATAACAGAGTTTTGTATTCAACAAATTATAATTATAAATTCAAAATACCCTCATTGTAAATTAAGCAGAAATAAATGTGTTCAGTACCACCAAATAGCTCCTTTTGTTCTTGCAACAATAAATACGCTTAACCTAATTGTTCTACTTGTTTAATTTCTTTACTCCTGTAGTTTTCAGAAAGTTAGAACCTGCTATCTGATTTATTAATTGATTTAATAATAGGTTATATATCACGCTACGCGGACGAAGTCGCGGGCAGTGTAAGATAAGATTTGTTTATATTATACGCTTCACTTTTGTTTTTTAAACTTAACTTACTTTTGGGCATGCCTAGAGCTGCTTCACGTGACCGTACTTATTCGGCAGTATTGTAATGCTTGCATGGTTGCAATACTAATATGTTTACAACAGCAAAAGTACTTATATTGGAGGGCAATACTGCGATGCGGTATTTATTCAGCGTAAGCCAACAAGAATGGTATTGTGATCTTCAGCGCGACACATCGAAGGCCGTCTCGCTCCGACGCTGTACGTATGCATCCGCCATTAGCGTTTTATCCTACCATGTAATTTTATTCCGCTTCTTCGCAGCGGCGATGAGATATTAATTTTCACAAAAAGCAGCAATGTCACTATACTAAGAATTTTTCCCTATTTCCTTTCCTTACCCTCAATTGAAAGTTATAAATAATAATTTTATATGAATTGTAGCACATCTGTTTTATAGAGATTAGCATTTTATTACAGGGATTGTACGGCTTACTGTTGATGTAACAAAATGGAAAGCATTTAGCTTTAACAGGCAAATAAGCGAAAAGCTTATTTAATGGCATCTTCGAGCGCGATGCAAATTGACATCGGAGTAGGCCGGTGTACGCCGCATTGTTTGCAAGTTGCTAATAAAAGCATTGACTGTTGCTAATCGGATTAAATGGCAACATGAGCGGGAGCGGAACGAGCCGAGCGAGGTGCGTGTGAGGATAATGACGAGGACTGTACCATACCATAATTTGCTAATAGGATCTGAGTACCGACGTATAATAAAAATTTATGCGTGTAATAAAACTCTTTTAGCTGAGAATTCAGAGGAATAGGTATTATCTATTCCTGTTGGTACCAGTAAAGGTTATGTGGCTTTTGTTTTGGTTAAACAAAACAACTTCCACATCTTTACATAACTCATAAGTAAGTGTAAAGAAGAAACGTTATTTTTCACAGTATTCCTTATGAATTAGTATATTATAATAAGATGGGTATCACATTCGGCATGTCTCTTGTTCTTCACTCGTCACACAAAGCTGACGCAATCTTTTATTACGAATACTCGTAGTTGCGTGTTATCGCGTCGGGACTCTGTATCCGGCTCCGGACACCCGAGTGCAATTCACGTCCGACAATGAGAAGGTAGATATATTGTGTTATTAGAACTAATAATAGATTCTTAGTTCTAATAAGACGACACAAGATTATTGTATCGTAACAACAATTATTTCAATAAAAATTATGCGTGTAAAACAGGTAAAGATTTACACATGAATTGAGCTGTAACGATTTTATTTATTGATGTTATTTCGTAAACGATAAAAACAATTTATTTCCGTAAACAGATGAATGACACTGGTTATTTAAAACTAGATGAAATTGATAAATTCTGAGTAACAAACATGAAAAGAAACACCAAAATTTATTCAAAGATTATGTGTAGTGCGACGTCGCAGTACATTATGTGTTTCACAGTGTAGTGCGACGTCTGGGACGGTCTTTGAAGAAAACCCATGACAATTTTTAGTTAACCTGCCGCTGCCTAATGGTAAACACTATCATTGTTAAGAATAACCATAATTTAGGTAGCTCAACAATCAAATAAAAATAGAAAAGCTTTATTCAGTTTTGGATATATACATTAATTATATACATTAATTAACAGCAATATATGGACGACACATTGGTGTAGCGGCTAAGCGATCGGCTTCTGCGACACGGAGCAAATATTTGTATGATCTACAGGTAATTGTCCCGGGTCTGCGTATTTGTGTATTTGAGAATTTGTGTTTTTAATGCACCCACGATACAGGAGAAAATCCTAGTGTGGGGCAACGTTTTTAAATAAAATATTTATATATTAAGTTGGAAACGTGAAATTATAAACTATAAAATATAGCTTCTGCCCGCGACTTCGTCTGCGTGGACTTCAGATAAAAAGTAGCCCATGTGTTATTCCAGACTATAATCTATCTCTGTGCCAAATTTTATCCAGATCCGTTCAGCCGTTCTGGCGTGAAAGAGTAACAAACATCCATCCATCCATCCTCACAAACTTTCGCATTTTTAATATTAGTAGGATGTGACAGATGATTGCAAGAGCGTAATTTTCGGCTACAGTTACGATTATCTGTGTCTACAGTTTGGGGGTCACACGTTGGATGTGAGTTGTGCATCACACGTTGAATTCGGAGCCCAATCAACATGGATCGCCATAAAGCTTAGAGTGGCGTGACGACCATTAGCCTCAAGGTCACAGTCCAGGAGAGAGCACGTCTGCACCCAGTTCCACGAGCGTCAGTCTACATTACAAAGTCTACAAACAAGACAATTATAATGTACCATTAATGACAGTTGTTATTAGATTTTAATGGTTGTGGTTGAATCGCGGGTCACGCGCAATAGTCTCTTAGTTCATATGTAGATATGCTGGGCCCAAATGAGCCGACTAATTGGTCCTTTGATTGAGTTCCCGGCTAGAATTCCTGGGAATTAATGTACCTACATTGCTGGATATAATATCGATCCCTTCTCCCAATAGGGAAGTCAAATGCCAATTAGCTAGCTGTCTCTTATAATCCTGTATTTGTTTTGAGTTTGAGGCATTACTCCTTAATCACACTGAAACTTTACTTAGTAAAAATAAACGGGTTGTGCCACTGAACACAACGTATTATATATCATAATGTAGTTTGTAAAACTATGAATATTGACTATTGCCTGCGGTTTCAATCACGTTCGGCAAGTCTCTTCCGGATTCTTCTATATAGGATTAACTTATTGGAACCGCGCAACTAGACTCATAACGTTTCATAAACACTTGTAAAAGCTTATTTTGATCTTCAGTATAAGTCCATAGCTATACGATTTTTTTGTTTATATTTTTTATAATTATTATCGCTTATCCCCAAATAAGTGCAGCGTAACGAAGCGTTACAATTTATTTATATGTATAAAATTGGGTGCTATCGAGATAAATAAGTAGTAAGTAGTTTTATTATTATTTCAGAATATAAGATCACCAAGACACAAGAGCATGTCTGATGTGCCCAAACGTGTGATACTGTCATAAATCGCGGGTGAGAGCAATATTTCGTGCGTGGGAGTCCGGCACGCTCGAGCTGGCAGCGGAGTCACGGGTGCCGCGCGCCGGTCACAAGCGCGGTATCGAGCGCCGCTCTCGTTGTCACGCTTCAGTGGACACCGGCCCCGCGTGGACAGTCCCCGCCGCCCGGCGACCGGCGACCGGGACTCGCTGATGTATCATAGAGCACGGTGCAATTGGATTAGTAACGTGCGATTAAACACGCAGTATGTGATGATAATGTAATCGCTTTTATGTCTGAGGGAAATTCAATAGATACGTCCTGTAATGTTTACTAACGCTAACGCGTTGTAAATGAGTTGATGACAATGTCATATACTCCAATTGTTCAGAAAGATATTAGCCCAACGGCATAAGTCATAGGTTCAACATTGGCACATAGCCAGCATGTGCCCGCGCGAGATTTGCAGCCGAATTACATAAGGAGCAGTGCCTGGTCGACATGTATAAAGATATACCATTCAATGCAACGCATAGAGACTTTCAGTGATACCCGTGACCAGTTCTAGTACCGAACAGTTATGCTGTTTAACGTTATTTCATAAAACAAATATAAATTACCGGTGATGGTGAACAACTGTTCGGACCACTTCTGATCACATATAAGCGCACTGGAAATGTGCGCTTTGTTTCCTAAGTGTAACAAACTAATGTTGTACTACAGGAATAGCTTTGGGTACACTCTACTCTGTATCTATAGCACATTAAGACTAATAGTTGTTGCGTGTGGGTTTACTATCTTATCGCCTTAGGGTTTGTTCGTTGTTCGGTTGTAAGTAATTATGCAACGTCAAGACACTTGGTTTTATTGGAGGCACGACAGGATCGCCCTGATTCGGCTGCACCTGGTAATGTCGCTGACTGTATGACTTGGGTACAGCCGGGCCGTGCTCACCTTCATACTATAGTACAACGGAGTCTATTGTAAATTATCTTGGTTTGTATGTTGTATAGTGCGTTGTTCCGATTTGGCGCGTAAGAACCAGTTGTGCCTTGTGGTTCCTGCGGCACCAACACTCTGCTGTCCGTAGGGTATTTTTTGCGAGCAACGCAACAACATCTTCCTCAATATTGCTGTCCATGATGGCGACAGCTTTTTATCATCAGGTGGCTCGGCTGCTCATTTAACGACATAGGATAAAAACTACTGATAACTGAAAATTTATATGCTGTTATGTGAGCTATATGCTCATAGGCTATATAATATTAGTCGTTTGGCCACTTGACTGGTAGCAATAAAACTTAGTACGTCAGTTAGTGTGGCAACATTAGTTCAGACTAGTCCGGCTGAAGTCGTATAAATGTTGCAAGATATTTAGAAATAAGTTGATATTACAACATATAATGTTTAGTTTTGTAGAGTAGTAGGTATCTGGTCGCGGCTGATTATTAGATAATAATTAAATTTGTGTAATGGTCGGACATCTATATTTTTAGGAATAGAAACCTCAATATAACTCAGATTTGTGACCTATCCGCCTGTATGTCAAAGCTTTCAATACTCAAATGAGAAAATCGTGTCTCCGTAGATACAGTCGATTTTCTTGGAAAACGATTTTCCCTTGCATGAAAATATATTGAGATCACATTCAGAATCAGACGCGAGGTGCAATCGCAGCGCCCTGTAGTAAGCAGATATATATTTACGGTTTGCAAGAACTACAATGATAAATGCTACCTGAGTACTAGAAATATGTACTTACAAAGAAATACAACCAGATCACGTGCTTCGGAAACATCTACATACCCTATCAATAAAAAATAACAAATGTTTGCATGTTTATAGACATGATATGTGAAGATTACATTGGTTTGTTTAATTTACGAATACGTGACAAAAATAACGTCACGACTTCATGATTGTTTGTTTCCCTTTGATGTGAGAATGTACATAAAGAATTAGCGGGGATCGAATAACATAAAAACATATTAATAAAATGCTAAAACACACCCTTGAAACAATTATAATAATTACGTACTTTCATAATGGCGTTAGTAGAAATTATTGCAGGTTATATTGCCAACGAGCGGGTCGCGTACGTACAATAAATAAGCTTACAAACAAAATAAGCTTTAGGGTGACATTACTTTTGCAATCAAAAAATATTAATAAAAATAAAGAACAAAGTGAACGCGTACGTTCACGTTCTACAAACGACTCAAAGTCTTTGATGTAAAGGAGAAACAACATTTTCGAATAACATTCGGATTCTGTCAGTGGGACGTAGGTATCCAAGAGCCACGAGAGGAAATGTAGAGGAAAATAACAAATATCAATATTATTTGGATGGTATGAATTGCATATTAAACTGAAGTATGTAGTAGGCGAACACTAATCGTTAAATCACCGAAATTTTCAAGTGAAACATACCACTCTAAAAGTGATGGCGATGATATAAAAATTAAAAACAACGGCGACTTGAGCCTGATGCTGGTAGGTGAGGTCACCAAATTTTGAGGCAGCAGCTTTCATCGAGTTGACAAATATGTTTAAAGGAATGTTTCCGACTACAACAACTGGAATCAAAATCTTTTTAACATTTCTTTTATAATGTTTAATGCTTGTTTAAAATTATTATTTAATAATAAGTTTATACTTAATCAAGTACGACTTTTATTTATATTTTACATCTTTCACAACAAAACTCTTCTTTGGGTACGGAATCATGTCCTAAGTCTGACGTATTTAATACCATTTAGTGCCACAGATGGCGCTTGCGTCCCATTAGTCGAGAAGCTATCCTTAGACATGTCTGACTCGAACATACCTTTCATAATTAATTTGGATTAGTAAAAAGTCTCTTACCTAAAACCTTGTAAGAACTGAGTTCAGTTGATAAGCATCCTTGGCTTTCAATAGGCTTTGGCAATTATGTTACTGTCACCAAATAAGCACGAGAAGTACAAAACTACATAAATTAATTTGCATCGCTCAAAGTTCACCGAGCGCAATAAAACATAGCTCGTAATGATTACTCCTCGACACCTGGCTCGTGGAGTGTGAGGCAGCGGCGGTGGTAAGCACCTGTGATACAAATGACGACAGATGTGATGCTATTCGACTTGCACCTAATTAGATGCCGAGAAGTTTCCCTGTGATGCCACTAATTGAAAGCCTGTAAGATTGAAAGCACAGCTTGGGCTATTTTAGAAGGAGTGATACCATAAAGAGATAAACGAGATATGAGAGACAGCTTTGTGAATTTATTTTATGTAATTTTTTTAGGTATAATGTATTAGAAATCCAGCTTTGTAGTAATTTTTGACCAGTGTTCAATATGGACATAAATATATTACAATGTTATGCAGTTATAGCTCATCGATACCTGGAAGCATTATCAATGCATACAAGGGTTTATTGTCAGACATTAGCGAAGCTTGCTACACTGCTCACAACTATATTATATCAGAGGGTGAGTTGATATATACTCGCACATCTAAATCGATTACTGGCAGGCGAACCTCGGCCGACGTATCGAGTATCCAGGTTGATTCTCGTTCTCAATATAATTGGCTCTTCAAACTCCCGATCTTATCTCTAGTATAGCCTACTTGCTTGTTTATAATAAAATTGTATTGAATGCACCGCACAGGTTTCCTGATCGACTTTGCGGTAAATCAAATCATATTTTGATATTCAATGATGTCAATATGATTTATATGAAGAATTATAAAATATGATAAGAAAACTCTGTCCAACCCGGGAAGGTATCGAAGTATCGAATTCCGGTTCTATTTATATACCTAATCAGTTTCATTTCACATGAATAAAACACTGAAAAAAAAATATAGGAAACCATTCAAAAATCATCACTTTCGAAGTTGAAGCATATACTTAAGCTGAAGGGCATTTATTTTCATGCCCTTCAGCTTATATGCTTCATTCATTAATGTCACCATGTCTTGCAATTCCTCCGCTGACGATGCAAGCAGAACCTGATCATCAGCATAGAGAAGGCGTTTTTGACAAATAACTCATCCATTCTTAACCCAACATCACTCTCTTTCAAGTCTGCCAAACAACTGTCCATAAATAGATTGAACAGCCATGGTGACGTGACACCGCCCTGTCTAACACCTCTGGAGATGCCAAACCAGCCTGAGTATGCCCAAGTTAGGCCAATACAGGCACTAGAATCCCAGTAAAGGAATGTTTTATAGAAAAAAATATGGATTGCGACATAGATGGTTATTTAACATACTGTATAATAATATAAAGATAATCGCAGTGGTTTTATGCTAGAGTAGTTTCCGAGCACTCGTACGTGTGGATCACTTGTACCTAGCAGTAAGTTGCAGGATTTATAGTTGTACCAAACTAAAACTTTGCCGCGGCTACTGGCGTCCGCTTCCTGTTAGTCCTAAGCTCGGCAAAGTATTTGTTTAGTTAGTCGTATTAAATACTTTCCCTCAAACATAGATATTTACACAATTCATGGGTGATAATGAGTGCTGTACTTGTGCATCTATAAAAACTATAGGTGTACCTACCTTACATTAAGTACAGCTTACCATATTGTTTCGCTAATATTCAAACAAAGTTATTTGACACCCTGGTTCTTTGTAAATCTGAGTTTGACGTAACAGTAAATTTGATCTAGAATATTATCAGGAGACAAATTCAATAGAGTGTAAACAGCTTGTTACTGTCTGTAAACTATAATGCAGAGAGTGGACATAAATATATTATGTCGGCGCGGAGGTCCACTACACGTATCTGATTGGGTCGCCGCACCCTTTGACAGATCCAATTGAGACCCACACAGTCCGTAAACAGTATTCTCATACTCACACATACAAACGGTAGCAAGTTATTCAAGCAACGCACACACACACATACTCATAGTTACGTAAAAGCTAATGAACTTATTTCCAGTCAATGTCGTCTACAGATTCTGACACGCTTTCTCTCACAACGCTTTTGTGCTGCGATGACGTCACGCGATCAATTAGCCGTTGAATTGATTTGCATCTTTATTATTTGTGTGCTCAACTACATTATAGTTGTGTGTATATACTTTTTCACCTCAACGTTTCCACACATACAATGTCTAGGATGCGTTACGTTCAGTGACAACTTTCTGATAATGCGTGTGTGCGTATCGTCCTATGCAGTACTTACTGTGTGTTCTGTGTATATGTCCACTGATCCTTTGAGGCCCTTCACGGCTGACGGCTTGCCGCTGCCGCGCTGGGGTAGGGGTTAGGGATCACTCGGGGACAACACCTAATAAATACTAACGTGTTTAACGATCCTTTGAACAAAAGTCTTAGCATTTTATGAGAGGCGTATTTCTTGTGTGTTCCAAATGAAAAACAATTTTGTATATACATAATTTGTGAAGATAAAATTCAGCAAACATTGTTCGATTTTTTTTTTAAACGTTTTCCCACACAAGGGTTTTCACCTTTAGGGGATTAACCTTTTGGAACCGTGTAACTAGAATCGTAACGTTTCATAAACGCTTGTAAAAGCTTACTTATTTGAAATAAAAACATTTGAACTTGAACTGGCTCAAAATCGTTAAAATTGCCTGATGTGCCGGAGCATTGTCATGATGAAAGTGTCAGTGCTCTGATAAGATTTTAGTTCTTTATGACTTGCGGTAAATCATTTCTTGCATACCTTGACAAAGGTGGTAGTACCCTACCCTATCTATAATACCTCTTTTAGCAAAGAAAACTGCATTGCAAGTCTTATGGCGCAGCCTACGTAGTTCAAACCTATTGGTGTTGTAGCGATCGCGTGCGCAATACCACTATATATTTATATTTTTTTCCATTAATCACTTAGTCGCCACTGTAAACTCGCTTGAGGCACCTAAATAAAAAATTGAAATTTACTTTGTGTCGTGATCCTAAGAGTGCTTGTGGCTCCGAAACTGCTTTCTCATGCGCGGCTATTTATAGTGACTATTTTGTGATTAAAACTTGTGTTAGGACAATATACGAGTTTAACCACTGCTTGAACTTACTTCGACTTTTTTGTGTGTAAAAACTCGCTCTAAAGCGGTTGATCTGCAAAAAAAATCTTAAAGCTGTTGCCTGGGTGGTGCATTTCATATAAAAGAAGTTTTAGAGCATTAGATTCCGAAATCAGCATGGAGCTTATGTGATAATTTTAGTCATAAGTCATAATTGTTTCGGACCTATTTCTGTTGCTTAGTGGTTGATTTTTTTTTACATTTTGGAAATAGAGATATTAAAATAAAGGATTACAACTTCGTCTCAGTGTTTCAGCTAAGCTTCTCAGCTAACATATTCAATAGATGGCGACCGCGACCGAGAAGACAGGGAGCAAATGAAATGTATGTACAAAATAGTCAGATCAATCTTAAACGCTACCATATTACAAACTCATATATATTACATAGTATGTAACATAGTTGCATAACAATTTTTATTTCCAGTTTACTTCGCCAAAACAATTCTGCAGCGAAAATAAATACATCTTAGATTTCCCACAATGATCGGCAGTGCCCCCTCGGGACGACGCAGCGGTGGGCTGCGATGATCGGTTCGTTCGCTGTTTACGCTATACATTGATGGGTATGTTCGAGAGTGGAGCGTGGAGTACGCGAGCGCACACAGATATCGTGCTGCAATCCCAACGGATGACAACGCGTTAATTGGCCGAGATCTGTATCATATTGCTCCTCTAGAGACCAAGTTATTAAATTGTTGGCCACAGCAAATTCTACAGTAAACAAACTGAGATAGCTGACAATTATTGAAGTATCCGTAACAATAAAATGATTATACATAATTTCGTGTCTTGGCTCGCAACATTTGGTCAATACGAAAATATTCCGTGAGTTTAGAAGAATAATAAACGTACCATACGTACACTCCCACACTTTTCCTACAGGGGTAGGCAGAAAATATAGAACGCCATTTGCTACGATTCTTGCTTCACTAACATTCATACATTTTGTAATACACGCTCGCCGTCTGCGAGTACTATCGTCGATGTAGGTGTTTTCAATAATTCTGTTTAGATGAGCAGAATGACTTACTTATCTTAAAATTTACAATTATAATATTGTACATAGTATTGCAAAGTCCCGATAGCAGGAGCAGTTTCATCTACGACTTAGCAGCGTATCATTTACGACGTAGCAGCGTAGCATCTACGACGTTAAAGCACAGTATCTACGACGTAGCAGCGTAGCATCTTCGTCGTAGCAGCGTAGCATCTACGATGTAGCACGTAGTATCTACGACGTAGCACGTAGTATCTACGACGTTAAAAGCATAGCATCTACGACGTAGCAGTGTAGCATCTACGTCGTAGCAACGTAGCACGTACGACGTGGCAGCGTAGCAACTACGACATAGCAGCGTAGCACGTACAGTGTACCAGCGTAGCTCCTACGACGTAGCAGCGTAGCACCTACGACGTAGCAGCGTAGCACCTACGACGTAGGAGCGTAGTAGCACCTAAGACGTAGGAGCGTAGTAGCACCTACGACGTTAAGGCAACACCAGAGAAGTCGCAAGTGCGTTGCCCGCCTTATAAAAGGCTATTTAGGCCTCCGGTAACATCGCTCACTCGGCGAAACATAAC
The DNA here is from genome assembly GCA_947256265.1 of Acronicta leporina. Lineage (NCBI taxonomy): Eukaryota > Metazoa > Arthropoda > Insecta > Lepidoptera > Noctuidae > Acronicta > Acronicta leporina. The sequence continues at coordinate 141,775 of OX366512.1, forward strand.
GCAAGCGTTGTTTCACGCCGGTTTTCAGTGAGGCCGTGGTATCACTCCGGTCGAGCCGGCCCAGTCGTGCCGAAGCATGGCTCTCCCACGTGAAAGTTAATGTTTAAGGTTTAATGTGTTTAAGTTAATGATTCCAATACTTTATAATTATAAAGGTTTTTTTTTATGAAATAGGGGGGCAAACGAGCAAACGGATCACCTGATGGTAAGCGATAACCGCCGCCCATGGACACCCGCAACACCAGAGGAGTCGCAATGCGTTGCCCGCCTTTTAAAGGGTTTGGGCCTCCGGTAACCTCCTTCACTCGGCGAAATACAACGCAAGGGTTGTTTCACGCCGGTTTTCTGTGAGGCCGTGGTATCACTCCGGTCGAGCCGGCCCATTCGTGCCGAAGCTGGGCTCTCCCACGTATTTTTTTTTTTAATTTGGTACGGTATTTTTATTCCAAAATTAATGTAAGCGTAAAGATAATCCCTATAGGATTTAACTTTGATTCTAAAATATGTACGAACACATAAGATATGGCTCTAACCAATATCGAAGCATCAACGCTCTGTTGAAATCATCGAGACTATTGATGGCTCGCATGTGTGTGGTTTAATAACGTGAGTCGAGTGTGTGCGCCGCTGTATGAGGGCTGGATGGTATTATGCAATATGTTTACGAAGCAGTTTCAAAATTACTTATCGTGTTTGGCAACTGTGCGGGCGGGCCTCTATCTCGTGGAGCCGGCGGAGCGCGTCATGAGCGACGGCAGATACTGAAGGTTTTTTATCTTACGCTTAGTTTTATATATCTATTAATTGTAGGTATTCATTTAAATACGGAGTTACAGGATTTATCACTACTCTTTGTATAATATTGAACAAGGATAATTAATATCATATAAAGAAAATTGACATGGAAAAAAATATGTCCTTTAAATTTAATAATTACAAGAACTTATGTTTAGTTCCAGCGAATGTTTTGTGATGAATGTTATTCTCACGCATCCACTCTATAAATCATAATTGATATTTATTTCTTTAAATAGATCTTGTAAATACACTTTTACGAGTTAACGTTTTACATTTTTGAACTAAGTAAATGGCGCCGGAATTTCCTAACTGACGACCTCTGAGATGAAACGTCGAAACAGTCAGATAATTTTATTATGACCTCTTTTAAATTCCAGACTGGTAATAATATCAAATATTATGTGAGTGTTACGATGTAGGGCAATGTTTGGACATTCCGTTTGAAGAAAGAGCCATAGCAGCCTTGATGCCTGATATCTTTCCAAACTGATGACAGGCATACATCAGATATCGTGCAGCTCAACTATTCTTTAGGTAGCTCAACGACCCGTTGCACAACAATATTATACCAGATCAGGAAGGCATTTGCGTAGGTCATGTAAAATACTCCAAAATGATAGAAAACGTTAATGTAAATTTAATAGTATTTAAAATAGCCCACACAACTCGATTGTTGCTTTATCTGTTTATTGATTTTAAAACCTACACCACGCAGCAAAAAACTCTCACAATGTCAAGAATTCAATCTATAAATTAGAAAAGATTGTGGTTCCGTTCATAAATTGTGCCGCAGTATAATCTAGTAATCGCCTGTCGATATTGCCATCAGTGTAGAGATTGAATGCGGTGTCTCTTGCAATACATAGGTACATTGTTGCGGGGTATAATACCTATGTACTCAATTTGCTTTATCATCCGGATATGTACAATAATATTGTGATTTATGTCTCGTAATGGTGCGGTCAATAAGCAATGCGATCATTTTAGTTGATATTTGTCAATGAGCTGATAAACACGTAATTTTTTATTGTTGTTTTGTTACAAAATAACCAAGTAATAGTTTGCGAAAGATTTAAATTTGTGGCTGATTTAATATTGAGCATGTGAGAACACATTTCACATGTGTATGTTTAGTTCCCCGTGTAATAGGGGTCAAGCCTATTGCTATTATTCGTGCACAAATGATAACTTGGAGTTTTCCGCCACTGAAAATTGAACCTTTTGGGTTCAATTTTCAGTGACGGAAAACTCCAAGTTAAGTTAGTACCTCTAGCGTAACAGTCGTGCTTGGGACCACGAGATTAATATGACAGGTAGTTTTCAATGTATCTTTTGTATTGTTAAAGCTTAGTTTTATTTAAATTTAATTGTTTTAGTGTAGTTTGTGGTGTGTTTTAATGAGCAATCTTTTTTGATATGTATCACGGAATAGATAATGTAATTATATGAAGCTTACATTAAAAAGAAAAGCAATGTATGCAAAACAAGCGAGCACACAACACAATAGTGATAGTGTTTCATTCGCGAGAGCGGCCGCGGAGCTCCATGCATTATTAAGATTAAAGTTTGACGCGCCAGCGTGCAGCGACTTGTGAGCGCTTACACTGCTCTCAATTACACTGACGCGCGCGCGTCGGGACGCGCCACACCGACAGCGACATATTGACACACATGCATCCAGATTATTATATTTACTACAATCACTGAGTTGCATACATCGCATACTGTGGCCTTCCTTCATTAGTTGCTGATAACCACCAGCATACAAAGTCTGAATAGTTTGAACAAGTTTTATACGCTGGTACTTTGTACATTCCGAACACAAAAATTGCTTCATATCTCTCAAAATATTTAAAAAACACATTTTTTATAGCTTTCAATCATAGTAGAACTAAGAATCGTATATAAAACTTTATGTAATTAAAATCATTATATATTTACAAAGACACACACAAAAATAAAAACGACTCGACGTCACAGTTTATCATGCGTGGTACAAATCGCTGAAGATACTTTCGTGATACGTATGTCGACGATGATGTGGATGGTCCTCGGCACATACAAACAGTAATCAAATTGGCACGCCTCCGTGGTCAACAACGGACATATGTATGCTTATTTGCTTGTGTACATAATACGTACATATGTATAACTTGTCTAGTACCTTTGTATAGAAAATAAGATAAAACAGATAAGAACGGATAAGAACACACAGTAATGCGAAGCGATGCGAAAGTAAATTAAAGGGGCGACCCTTCGAGTAGGGTAAACTTTTTATACAAGTCCGTCTACTGAAAAGAGAAGGAAGCTGATACTTAGCTCATTGAAGTTGATTTCAATATTGGTTTCAATGGTATGGAGTTGTTTTTATAATTCATTCCGCTTTAATCAACGCTGTCTGTTGTCTGTAAAACGCGTGGCATTAGCTAATTGCTCAGAACAATGTCACCTTTCGCGCTGCGCTCTCTAGTGGATGAATTGTTATCACCCAGCCAACTACGCCGCGCTGATCAGCATACTCGCAAATATATTGTATTAGAGAAATGGACGCATCGGATGATTGTGATGTTAAATAAACACATAGTATGTGCATGGCGCAGCTAAAAATTGTCAAATGTTATTGTTTTAACATAAAGGCTCAAAGTGTTGGTATTTTCGGTGGGCTCCGTTACAAGAGGTCATTGATACAGTGTTATATCACTGCAATGAGAAGAATGTTTACAATATTACTTTGTGAAGGGTTGTATACAATGCTTTAAATATAACTGTTAGCGCTTATAATATGTGCATTGTGTAAAGCCTAAACTTTGCCATGGCATTTTGTCATGCAGCATGCCATGAAGGGTAACAAAATAATATACTCATGCGTGAATATAATTATAATCTAATTTTACGGTGTAGCTATGATTTGATTGATTGATGAATTAATTGTCTTTAGAAAGTTTATAGATTAAATTTTGACAGTAACCAAGTTCACTCTTCAAGCATCTTAGTATTTATTTTTAGAAATAATGTTAACAACATAATAAACTCTCCCAATTGTGATTCTATTGTTCAATTCTCTAAAAACTTAGTATCATGAGCTTATAGACACGTGATATGTGACATATGTATGGTGGGTGAGTGAAGCTATGACAATAGAGCTCGGATTCCGGTGCGACGCGCTACAGGGAGCGGAGTCATTGTCGCAGTATGCTCCGCTGGGCCGGAGATGTGGTCATGTTTATGACGTGACTAGTGTTTGGATGATGATGATAATATTATGGTGTACGTGTCGTTTGGTCTTTAAACATCACGCCTGCTAGACTCTTTCAGAAACAGCAAGTTCACAACAAGTGTTATTGTCTTCGAGATTAACATTATTATACAAACACAAATTATAATTCAGCAATTAGCCTGAAAGCGTTTTAACATAATCAATCGTAGCGCCATTAAACTAATAAGAGGGCCCTAATTAGCTCAGCTCTGCCGAGCGCTAATTGTTCTACGAGTAATATAAACACACCACTACGATGTAATTAATTTTAAGATAAAATGACTTCGTGTTATGATGTTAAACAACCGATATTAAGTATGCCCTATATAAAGATAAGAAGATAAGCTAAGCGAAAGATTGTTATTATGTTTGTTATTCATGATTCAAGTGTGTTAGCAAATGAATAAACATATTGAATAACTATTCTATTGAAAAACTATTCGAATATTTCCAAAATTACCAATAACATTAGTCTAGGTACTTACAAAAGAAAAATAATACTTAGAACTATATCTATATAGAAATATTGTGGTTTACTTTCTGTAATGGATTTTTAAATAATTTTACTTTTGTGTCTGTTGTTATTTTTTTCCTGACGTCTTTTAATGTAAAATAAAAAATACTCTAACTCGACATTTTTAGTTCCAAAGTAAATAAACATAAAGAAATGTTATTGATAATGTACCTGTAAACAATTCGGATTCGTGATGAATGCAATGATCGTGACGTTTAATTAAGTGAAGGCAAGTGTTGTTTTTAGTCGGTAAAAGTCCGACGTAGGTACACCTCCCCTGGCTGTGGATGATCCATGAGATTTCATTCAGAATATATGCATACCTGTAAACAAAGAGAATACACCGGTTATCTAATGAAGAGGAATATCAACAGAACATTAACATACATACATAACATACCATCACGCCTGTATTCCCCGAAGGGTTAGGCAGAGTTTTTGTACACCCACAGTTCGCCGGTATGTTTAGGTCCCATGTAATAGGGGGCGAGCCTATGGCCATTAACCGGGTACAAATTCCTAACTCCGAGCTGCTACTGGGAATTTCATAGAAAAACCCAATAACACTTTTGCTCGACCTGGGAATCGAACCCAGGACCTCTAGCGTAGCAGTCGCCCTCAGGACCACTTGGCTAACGAGGCAGTTTATTCAGTCAACAGAACATAAAAATAAATATATCTGTGAGCCGCGACGGCAGGAATTCAAAGGGAAAATATATCACATCAGGGAGGCTTCCCACACGTTGGAGGACCCTACAACTTGTCGCTGCTCAAATAAATCTACACTCCCCATTCTACTCAATACGAGCACTATTGATTTATATCTTGAAAAGAACAGGTCAATTTAGCGCGAGCAATTTTAAAAAGTTATACCTAGAGCATATTCGTGAGCACACTTATTGGCGCTTCATAGTTTAATTAAGTCAATAATAATTTGTAGTTAAAGACTATTAATTGTCTACTATTAATAATGTTGAAAAATATGAGTTTTAAAGTGCTTTATGTATGCATATGCACTTCGGTTCCGCTACTGAAGCGCATTGTTGTTCGCACTGAGAAAATAAACATGAAATCAATACGGGTTTATTCTCAGTGCCTATATTTAATAAATACGTGAGACATGTTGTGCCGCGAGCGTCCGGCGTCCGGCGGCGTGGTGTTCTTTGTCCGGTCATTCTGTACAATTGTTTATGAGGCGCGCCACCTCGGCCGCTTGCTCTGTGCAGCTCTGCGAAACATTCCATTATTTTAACGTCGGATATTCATTTCCATTTAAGTAGTTATTAAAGCGCTGGTAAGAAACGTATCGCTTTATTTGAATTTTGTTTGTACAATACAGAAATGAAATGGCATATAGTAATAGTTTTAAAAAAAATAGTAAAGTGGAAACATTAGAGAATATAGAAACGAAGTACCAGAGTATTGTATTTTAAAGCGTATGTCCTCATAACAACATGCCAAGTGAATTAAATGCAAACGGGTATTCGAGAAAAATAAATAAGATATGATCTCTCGATTTGGAGTATGAATCTACTTTCCAATAAACAACTTTGATGGTATGTGAAGCATTGGGGCCGCGGCGGACATCCCGCCTGTGATGTAATAGGCAGCGCTCCACCGCGCACAAGCAGCCTGCACGAGCTGCCAACACCGCCAGCACTGCTGATGCCTAAACTGCGAAGATTAGCATACGCCGTGCATTATGCAAAACGCCGACATTATCACAATGGAGTAATTGGTTGTAGGAGTTAACTAGCATATATCACTGTAATGAAGTAATTAAACGATTCATGGACTAGCTGATAGCCATTTGTTTCGGTCCTTGATTATTATAATTAGTATATTGTTCTATTTTCTTTCAAATTGAAGTTTTTCTCCAGTTACTGAATAACTCAATCCCAAGTTGGTTGGGTGGACAAATGTGTGTACTATCTCTCAAAAGTGTAGTATTAATACATAATATTATGTCAGGAATCGTACAGACTGGCTGGCAGCCACATCGTTTTTAAACACTTTGGTTGCGCTAATTTTACGCTTATTGTTCCATTTGTTTACTGAATTGTGTTTCTCAGCTAGAATAATGTACATTCATGTCCAAAGCCTAGTTTGATTACTAAAGATACGTAAAGCAGTGGTCCTCCAATACCATGCGCTTGTTTATGTCACAATATTTTGCCGAAGTTCATGGGAAATAAACTTAACTGTGTTAGAGATTTGGTATTAGGAACTATCTGCTTTGACAAATCGTTCATTGTATTTTTGGGTACTTATTCCTACTGATGAATGTACCAATATAAATGGAGGGTGACTGACAGTTTCACTTGTAAACTCTAGAGCAGATTTCATTTAACAATTCAATCCACAAATAAAATAATACAATGTTTGTCTTTTCTTTTGCGTTGGATTTGTTCTTGACAAGTACATTTCAGTGAAGACGCACTCAGTATCCTGGAAACTACTTTGTGGAGAGTTTGCTAATCTAGTAAGTATTTGTAAACATGAACACGTGCAACGCGTATCGGAAAGAACTTTGATAGCTGACCCGAACTCCTAACTTTATTAAAGGGGAACCATCCCTAAGAGATAGAACACATTTGTACAAAACGGACGACGCCTATAAGATGCAAATTCCGAATGTGAAGGCAAATTTCGACATGGTGGTTGGAGCCCGCGATGGCTTAGTGGTCTTAGCGTCTGGTGTATCTATCCAGATGACTCAGGTTCGGATCCTGCCCGCAGTTGTATTTTTCTTTACTTAAATAACCATCATACTTATTTCCCTTAACTAATAATACGAAAAATAATAATTAGTAATAAATAGTACCTAATTAGTCCCTAGTATTTCCCGCAGTAGGGAAGGCGGAATGTCAGCAGATGTCTTTTATAGAGTCATCGGGCGAGAAACCCATAGTTGTCTGTCTTGTGTCAGTTAAGCGACATCGATTTTAACTTTGAGATTGACATAGATATTTTATTAATTAGTATATTTATTTTAGGCTTAGGACAGTATCTAATCCATATTTATAAGTTATTAAATATAAATATTCTGGGACATTTTTACACAGCACCATCTAGTCCCAAACTTAGCAGAGCTTGTACTATGGGTACTAGACAATGGATATAATACTTATATACTTTTTTTTTTGGAAATAAATACTTATAATAAATAAGAAACACCCAGACGAACACAAACACTTATATTCATCACATAATTTTTTTGTGTTCTGTGGGAATCGAACCCACGAAATCATGGTCGGTGGTTCGGTACTCGAACCACTAAACCACAGAGGTCGTCTAGTTTAGTTGAAAGACTAATTTTTTTTATATTTTACCTACAAAAAAAAAACAGTCAGGGTTGTATTTATGTTATCACAATAGCACTAGTGTCTGGTTTAATAAAGGATAAACAGTCTGAATAACTCACTTCACTTCGGCTCGGCTTCACTTCCTCAGTCAACTTCAGTATGGTGCAGGTACAGTGTTGTGTCGCGCGGCGCTGGCCCCGCGTCCGCTCCGGACGTCCTGCACCATTGTGACCAGCCCCTAACGCAGCTCAGTGATGTCCTTAACTGGAAACTAAACAAGTTCCGGAATACACCCGACTGGATTAACTAGCGCACGTTATAAACTTTATATTTTATCCTGAACTCCAACATAGTACATTGCAGTGCTTCGAAAGTCCACTTCACAACAGATATCCTTCACTAGTTTAACTTCTTTGATGCTTGTGTTGTGGCCAATTTGTCGTTTTTTTATTTTATTTGACAGGTGTATTTATAACACTAGAAGCACCTTCCTTTGGAAATAGGCTGTAAAGTTTAAGTACTACCTCGGTTTCATTACGCGCGGTGTTCCGTGTTATCATCATTCCGGAATTATTGCGGAGACGGGCGGCGGCAGTCGGGTCGCATCAACACAGTCGTACGTCATTACATTCTGGAGCTTATATTCTTACTCACAAATAACCTAAACCATAATACAAGTATTCATTCAAGACATAAGAAATTAGGTTACGAAGATAGTAAGGTATCCGGTGAGATATCCGCTGTAGGTAATGCTCAGTGTACAGTCTTTTTAAGGATTAAAACTTAGTAATATGTTTATTTTTCTAAAGTAGTACATTATTAGTTTCTATATTTAACTAGTTTTTCTATGTTTAACTAGTACATTATTAGTTGCTCTTCTAAATATAAAAACATCTTCTAAATGACAAGTTCGTCACACTCGGTTAAATACCTTATATAAAGGCAAAAAAAACTATTTCACAAAATATAATCTCCAAATGTAAATAAGAGCTTGTGGAAGAATTCTCTTCATTATGGGAAGTGATCCTTCCCCCTTCACTCGCGTTAAGTCGGAGTGCAATTAATTACACGACGAGTGCGCGACTCATTCCACATGAAACGACAAAGAATATAATAGTGTCGACTGTTACGTCGAGAGGCGAGGCTACGGCTGCGGGCGGGCCACAGATAACGTCCGTGGCCCGCACACACTGACGTTTTCATGAAATTCTAAAGACGACATTTACTGTGACGCTCGTGTGAGTGCTATCACTTTCCTATTGAATTCCGTGTAAATCCGCTTTGCATACGTGTGCGTACTTCTGTTCTCTTACCTAAGTATAAATTGAAACATCTTTATAGTGTGTGATCTGTACCGGTATAACATTGTTTATGACTCCCGCTGGTTTATGGAGGCTCACAGACACAGCGCGCTACTGCACACGCTACACAATACACTTTGATTGCTGATATAAAGCGAATTGCTTTTCCGTAACGTCAGAATTCATTTGTGAAACGTAGGGTTAAATTGAATTTAACTTTTTATGAGAGTGGTGTAGTATTCTGGTGGCTCAGTAGCAGTCGCCTTGACTTACGAGTACCTAAAGTAAAATTGAAACGTGCTCGCTTTGTAATATAATGATAGAAATATCATAATATACGAAGTATATATAAGTAGTAATCATTTGGATAAATGAGATATATTTTATTTTATCTCCATTATTATTCCAAAACTCCTGGTTAATTATGGAATGCCATAATTAACCAGGAGTCAAGTTTGTGTTGATGATACCATTGTATCATGGTACAAACAAATGGTACAAACTTGACAACAGTAAGTTACTATGACACCTCTTATATTTCCCAAAGCAGCACAATCCTTTTATAAGCTTGAAGGAACTTGAAGCGTTTGAAGTAAAAAATATCTAGCTCTAAAATCTGTTTTATTGTCAAAATGGAAGACAGTGAATATTGAAAGCGATAAGAGTACAACGAACCAGCGGAACAAGTTCTCGGTGTTTTAACGACTTCAATACGTACAATAATAAGCTGGTCCCGCGGGAGCGGATGCTGTCGAGCTCTTTCATGTATCTATTTGTTTCAAATACCTTGATTTCTCTTTAAGAAATCCTTTCCTTATCCAGCCCTATTCTTCCCTTATCCTACCCTATTCAGCTCACTTATTTTTTTCTCAATTATAATGTAGGTAAAAGCTGTTATCATTAGTAATATTGGTAAGAATTTACATTTTTTTCAGCGTTCATCAGTCGCCCCAACATTTTATATTTATATCCATAATAACATAAAATACCATCACGCCTGTATTCCCCGAATGGTTAGGCAGAGGCGTACTACCGTACACCCACAGTTCGCCGGTATGTTTAGGTCCCATGTAATAGGGGGCGAGCCTATTGCCATTAACCGGGCACAAATTCCTAACTCCGAGCTGCTACTGGGAATTTCATAGAAAAACCCAATAACACTTTGCTGGACCTGGGAATCGAACCCAGAACCTCTAGCGTAGCAGTCGCGCTCAGGACCACTTGGCTAATGAGGCAGTATATCCATAATAATACTTTCTATTCTCCAAACAACAAATGCGAAGCTTTCTATGTGCTGGTGGAAGTTGTACAGTTCAGCTTCGTTTCTGTTCGGACGTGTTACTGGAGATGTGCGCGTTAGAATTAAATAAGGAGTGCGGCACGTGACGCGATTACCGCGCCTCACTGCCGGCGGCACGATCACGCCGCGGCACGCCTGGGCACGCCCATTGGTTTAGAGTTGCACCTGGGAGATGACCAACAAGTTTTGGATTTATAAAATAGCTGTTATTACAATTACTACGTCACTGCTAGCTCCTAGCCTTTTCTTAATGATAAAGAGAGGAAATATTAAATTGAATTAATATTGGTTCTTGTAGGTATAGCAAGTTATCCAATAACGATTATAAATAGTTGTAATAGCCATATATCAATAGTATAGATTTATATCCTTAAAGTTGTATCACAAAATGTTAAACACAATGCAACTATAATATAGCAGTATACATTTCTTATGTTTGGGGATCTAGTTACGTGTTGGAAGTTGATGGAATCCACAAAAGTTGTTAGGGAAGCTATCTTAGCTGCGTGTGTGCCGTGCGAGAAGCGCGCCGGTGCGCGTGCGCGGCGGCTGCGAGCTGCTCGTAGTTTGCCTTGTGATGCTTGATCAGCTAATAACTGGCAAACTCTCTGTTATGAACTATGTACTTTACTGTTTTACTAGTTGGAGTTGTTGAAATGGAAAATTGCCTGTAGCTGCAAAATAGGGATTTAATCCGTGTCTGTGATATAGATAGATGGATTTTATTAAAAGCTATTAACGGCCCATAATTCTTGGAATTCTTTGGAAATGGGTTTCATTTGCATATAAGGTGCGCACGTAATTGTTGATATACCAACTTCACTACGGTACTACAATCTCCATTTCCTTACACTAGGAAGGTACGTACCTACTTACAATCCTACACATCTCATGATTAAAGCGTCCCATTTCTAGAGATGAAGTAACTTCATCTCTAGAAATGGGAAGATAAAGCTAAAGTAAATAGTTCATTCAATTACATTACATACCTACAAGCGGTTTTAATTCCTCGAGTGTTCGGATCAAGCTCACCTTAATTACTCTCCGTGGTTCAGACGCTCAGTGTAATTATAGAATAATTATATAACAGAAGTATAACAAATTTCAAAAGTTGAAAATAGTCTTCAGTTCCTTACTCAAGACTATTTCATGCCAAAAATACTGCAATTGATGTTTTTTGTTAGTTATGATTAGAGCGCATTTACTCATGCCAAGCAATTTCCAAAGTTATAAATAGTGAAAAAGAAAAGGTCAATTACAGGTACGAACCTGCGTCCCCCCACTTGTTAACATCAGACCCTTTCAACCATTAAGTTACCGAGGGTGACCGAGAACTATTATGGTTTAAGCAATCAACCAGAGTTGACCTTTTGATTTAATATATTATGTAAGCGACAGCACGTAATTACAAGGAGTTCTAATAGAGATATACTTTAAGTTCCAACCAAGTGGAATGATTGTCAAGCCAAAGTCTTTGAAATGTTTAAATTTATTCGTGCTTAAATAAATTTAACTTCAATTATCATGCTAATGTCTGATATCAATTGATAAAACAGTGCCAAGCCCACTCATTGCGATAAATTGAAAAATTAAAAAGTTATTTTGATTCTGAAATTTATTTGGTTCAGAAAATTTTCATTAATTCTCGGCGTGAGGAGTAAGAGCGGCGTGCTGATCCAGAACGCTCCCAACGAATTTAATTTGCATTTAATTGTTTTTTTTTTCATCAATTAATCGGCTTGATGTTGAAATTGATTATCGTTAACTGGTCATAAACTACGGTAAAATTGGCTTTTAAACAAAAATAAAGCATTCGACCTAACTATCTCTATTTCCACTACCTCGTTGATTTGTGTTAGTAGTGACAATACAACTTTAGTAGGTAGAGCCCATACATTTTTATCGGTATCGGGTGAGTAGTAAAAATTATACATAAGAGCGTCGAAGCGGCGAACAATCGTCACGCTACATGCTCAATACCTTATGACTTACGTGCCTCAAACGATGCAATGTATTTTATATCGAAGACCAATAGTCATAAGACCTAAACGTGTATAAAATAATGTATTATATCTGTATATGTACAATGTAGATAGATACATACAGCTTGCAATATCAACGAATATATATATTTTTTTTATAATAACATCAACAGATAACGAAGAAAACGACACAATTGATTTTCAGCAATAAGTAACAACTAATAAGCTGTATCTAACAATATTGCGTTAGCTATCAGGTAAATCCGGGAGTGGCGAATAGTGCCGCCCGGTATTGACGCTCGAGCTCATAATTAAATCACGATTTTATTAAGTCGCTGTTTGGGACACGACAAAGCGCTTACACTCAGCAAATAAAAGTTGGCTCAATAAAACGCGACGATGCCGCCATTGACGAGCGCTAATTACGAGCAATAAATTCAAGATATTTTGCTAGAGGAAGGGACCAGTGTAATACTATTACGCAATGAAACAATAAATAAGGGAAATTCATTAAGTACAGCTGCCTGTGACTGGGGAGGTTTCATGATTGGATGGAAAATGGGTACCTAACAATTACGAAAAGAAAAGAAGACAAATCAACTTGCGATTTTTGTCGAATATATCTACTTACTACATATATATTCTTTTTGGTTATAAATTGAGTTAGTACACTATTGCTTTACGTACATACCTAAACAAGTAAATTTCATAAATCTGAATTTACGATCTTTTTGTGATTTTTTTGCATTTTTCATGCTAAGATTATAAACTTATTTTAGTGAAGGAAAATTTCGACATGGCAGGTGGGACTCGCGGTGGCTTAGAGGTCATAGCGTCTGGCGTACCTAGCCAGAAGACGCAGGTTCGAATCCTGCCTGCGAGTCGAATTTTTCCTTCACTAAAATAAACTGAATTTACGATTTTTTTATTTAGTTACGACTGTCTTCATCTATAATAGTTACGTGGATGTCTTCTACTTTACATTTTCTACGTCAACTTAGAGGGATTTCAAAACTTAGAACCTGGAACAGTATATACCTATAAGAGTAAAAGTTACCACATTGTTACGTCGTCGTCTCTGTTTTCAAAATAATGTTTGAAGCAAAAAAGAAATTGTATGATTTAGTAATCTTTTAGTTCTCTACTGAATTAAGTACACTTGTTCAACCAGTTTTTTACTTAGGTATAATATTATTTTAACATAATGGAATCCTAAAAAATTAAGCTTGGTTTTGTGCTTTGTTTAACTGTATTGGCATTCTATACGTTATAACATTGGCAACAGTCCGGAACAAAATACTAAAGTAAGGGTACGAGCACGCGCGCGATAAACGAGGATAGTTATTGCGTTTCTAAATTAGCTACGACATAATTAGTACAGCACATAATGTAATGCGCGATGTATGGCAGCGGCGCAGGGAACGCCAGATGCTTGCAAGGGTGGCCAACCGCTGCAAACAATCTATTGCCAACCTAGTGAAACGGCACTTGCTCGGAATTCTAATTCGAGCTCGTTCTAGTGACTTTGGTAACAGACCATTTAACTGATATAAAAAAATATAAGGCTATTCTTTAATGAACATAAAACCAAACTTAAACTCTAGCAGGTTATTCACCAGCATTATTTGTGCAGTCGCTAATCGCTTATTCTGGGGTCACACAGCCTGTTTTGAGGCAGGCCAGGTTGCACCTAGCCAGGATGACAGGCCGTGGGTAGCGTCGTGTCTGATGAGGCTTGTGTTGGCTTGTAGTCGTCTGACCAATCCAATGTGAGTCGGTAAGTTCAAAAGCCGTTGGTGTACGGGCTCTCTAAATTGTATATTTATATATTTAATTATTAAGGTACATTAACAATATACACATACATACATTTTTACTAATCATACATCTGGATAGGGGTTCTTATGCGTATATCAATTACAAATGTACACAACGTTCACTGCAGATGGCAAAAGAAGATTAAAAATTATAATTAAAATTTAAAATTATTACATATTCAGTTAAAATTGAAAATTACAATAAGATTACATTTAAATTAGGTTTTAATTAATTAAAATTACATTAAACATACTTAGTCAGCGGGGCTGCATAAGTTTTTTTTTTAGTGTTACCAATGAGTCCAGGAAAATGTCAAAATCACCTGACCTGCCGCACTTAATATTGTACTCGGAACATATTCGTATCAGTGGTGAGTGCTTGCCAACATTAGTTCTGCAGAGTGGAATGTGGAATGTTTTCGTGATGGGATGTCGCGGAATTCTGCTTGGTACTGAAAGTTGGATGATGCTGATTAAATGACTACAATCTATTCCGCCGTTGAGAAGCTTGTGTAGAAAAATAAAACCATGGGTTTTTCTTCGATAATTGAGTGAATCCATTTTAAAGAATGTGAGTCTCTGGTTGTAAGGTGCCCTGTGAGAGATTCCTGGAGATATGTATGCCAGGTGCCTAGTGAATGCGCGTTGGATGCTTTCAATCCTCTGCGACTGTATGGCGTATGAGGGATTCCAAACTACACAACCGTACTCCAAATGGCTTCGAACCAAAGCATTGTAGAGTAGGGTTTTTGTACGAGTAAGACGAAAAATCCTTTGTGTTTCTTTTAATGAAACCGAGCATTTGAGCTGCTTTTTTAGTAACTGCGTTGACATGTGAGGAAAAGTTAAGCTTAAATATGCAAACGAAGATACACCGGACCGACACGGGTCGCTAGGCTTGCCCGACACGGGCGGCGATAGGCTTCAGCAGGTCTGCATCGTCTGGCGTGGGACCTTAAATTGTATCGTCATAGAATAAAGTTCCTTGAGTGGTAGCCAGAGTTGATTGTTACTTATACGTCATTGATGGTGCTGTACTTAGATAAGCCTGCTATGTCTATAGGAAAAGAGATTGTAACACAAGAGGAGTAAATACACGGTTTCACGGATGATAATATAGTCACAGTAATGGTTAATATAATGAACGGCAAAAATGATCGTATCCAATTTATATTTTTATCTAGTAACAAAGCCCGTAGAAATTGAAAAAAAATGAAAAGACATTCTTTTCATTTAATAAACTTGAAATATTTATGTATCTTGTATACGTCACCGAGCCGCTTTTCAATAAAGCCCGCCGACGTTTTTCATTTCAAATATTTACGTCTCTCGACAGACGGACGACTTAATGATCACAATGGGATCCCGGCGGAGCTTTTGTGTTTATAGCTCCGAAAATGTGGTATCATATTATATTCACGTTTACCAATACAAAAGTTAAAAAATCTTTTTAAATATTCTTGTTTTTATCTACATAAAAACAAGAATATTTAAAAAGATTTTTTATCTATAGTCTAACCTATTTAAATCTATAGTCTAACCTACGTTAGACTATAGATTTAAATAGGCCTACCTACTTTATTTGTAATGCAGCATAAAATTATTGTGTAATCGTGCAAACCTAAGCTGTATTAATAAGGAATGCCTTGAAACACTCTTACAGGGTCTGTTATATGTTTAAGTACTATATTTTCTGTAAAGTCCATGGTGCAATATACGAGTATAATAAATAAGTATATTAATCCCGACCTTCCGCATCCTATGTGGCATCCATGGGCACGGTGAGGTGTTGGGTATCTTGATCTGGTATTAATTAACAACCTCCCAGTTTAACTTTCTAATATAAGTTCTATAAGTTGCAGAAATAAGTATAGAATAGGTATTTCACGATTGACTTTACTTCTCTGAAGCACAGTAAATCGTGAAGCAGTAAAGTCGGGTGCATACAGATAAGTTTGCGCGCATGTAGCTTATCTGGTCGGGCACATGCGGCCGGCCAGTCCGTCCACAGCGCGCGGGGCGCAGCGGACGACTCACAACCCATCTCGGTTCTATTTGCCGCAGGAGTGCTGACCCCGCCTCATCTATCTCTCTCACTACATAAATAGTGAATTGTTTTATTGATTACGTGATGGTTTATCTTGATAGAGAATACTGTTCCCTTGCTCTGATTGTTTCTCCGAGATATAGTTAAATGAGGATAAAGAATCGTTTAATCTATTTGGAAGCGGTAAATGTTTTGATATAATATTACGCGCATGAAAACAAGTTGTTACTTACCTAATTGAAGACCTTGTTAGAAATGTAACGGGGCTGAACATTATATTAACGAAAATTTCCTTAAGAAATAGAAATATAATACAGTTCGTATTTAAAAAAACACAACAGTAATGTTCATAATATAATATCTACAGTTTCAACTATAACTAGGCGACTAAATCTACACAAACAAGCAACTATATTTTCAATTTTTCGACATTTATAAAGCCTGCCTCAGATAATATATCTTTTAATATATAAATTTATGTTTCTAACATGCAAATTCAGTTATCACGTGGTAGCCATTGATTATAAATAATTATTTTTTAGAGCACAGCAATCGAGTTGGACATTAACGCTGAGTTTGCTTAGCTTCGTACGATTAGAATCCAATGTCAATAGAATATTAACTCTTAACTCGTCTGATTTATTGAATATCTTTTTAAGCATAATAAGAAGATAGCACAATATTGTCAAAATTCAATTTTTTTAAAAGACTCATGTCAAGTATAATCGTAAAAGGATTAAATAACATTTTCGAAACCCCCGGCTAAATGACTACCGCTTATACCGTGACCTTTCAGTCGTGGGTAAAAATGTGTTTCAGTAACGTGTGTCTCAATAATTGTTTAAAAGTGTGCTGTAGAAAAAAAAATCACGATGCAACGAGAGCGCTAGCATCGTTTAGAACAATTTTCATTATGAGCGCTCGGACCGCTCGCTCCGCTCCAACATGGCGCGCGCTAATGATGTTCTGCGTGTATACTTAGCCTAACAATCATCTGTTGTTTGCCTTGCATTAGTATAATCGTTGAGTGTGCGTAATTTTAGCTGCATTGTTAATGAATCACTTCTATTTGATTCATTTATGTGGAAATGGAACTAATGAAACCAATTAATGACTGTGCACCATTCTGCTACTTTGAGCTCAGATTGAACCCCAAACTTTGCTTTCATATGAATTAGTGTTGGTCGGAGCACGCGACGGTAATAAATGACACGCATTAAAGTCTGAAACAAAGCGCGTATAAATGAAAATTAGCTGAAAAGCGTTCCGGTGTTCGTCACCTGCGCGAAGTGCGTTCGAGTGGAGAAATTAATATCCGGCCGGGAGCCGCATCGTTTCCGGGTCAGCGCGCCCGCTTGCAACCTCCCGCCCCGTCCGCCTGCCCGACCCAACCCCCCGGGGGAGAGTGGTCGCTGAAGGAGGATAATTAAACTGTTTCATTATGTCGGAGAGACGGCGAGTAAGGCGATCGGATGCAAATTTTTAAAACCTTAGTTTTATTACTCTTCAGATACCTACTCTGTGCTATTTATAGCGCTCTTAACGAGGGCTGAAATAATAAATACGCTCACACACTTAAATTACGTTCTACTAAATACGTTTATTAGGAAAATATTGTAAGAGGGTTCAGGTTTTCGGAATACTGAATGAACTTTTTTACAAAAAAAATCACGATACTTCCTTGGACATTTCCAGTTGTTACAACGAAATGTATGAAGTAATCCAGGAATCGATCGTGAACCTGCGCACATGCCTGCACGAATAATATGCAAGCATGAGAGGATCGTGTAGTACAAGTAACAGCGGATGCACATTGTGTGACAGCGCACTACTTGTAATTAGTTTAGTGACGCTAATGGCGGCTACGTGGCTCGAGTTGCTGCTGTTTACACAAATAATATAAAACAAGAATAGAGTGCAATACCTATATATGCTTCCGCATATGTATGAGAAGGTTATGTATGTAGCAGATACGAAATAAGTATGCAAGAAACGTAGCAGGTTGCGGTCTATAGTTTCTGCCCACCCCTATGGAAGAAAGACGTGAGTGTATGTTTATAGAGTTCAATATAGTGAAACATATAATTTTATTTTTCTTATGTTACGTAACTTGGCGATTGCTTGTCTCGGATCAATTTATAGAACAATAGCTGGTTCATTTGAATAATGAAAAAGGTATATTATAATACTTTCATAAGATGTTCACTTTTCAACAGATTACATAACATACATACCATCACGCCTGTATTCCCCGAAGGGTTAGGCAGAGGCGTACTAATTTACACCCACAGTTCGCCGGTATGTTTAGGTCCCATGTAATAGGGGGCGAGCCTATTGCCATTAACCGGGCACAAATTCCTAACTCCGAGCTGCTACTGGAAATTTCATAGAAAAACCCAATAACACTTTGCTCGACCTGGGAATCGAACCCAGGACCTCTAGCATAGCAGTCGCTTCAACAGATTAACTTAAATTTAATCTGTTTAGTCTTACATGTGAGGGTGATAGTAGGCTAGATCACTAGATCCTACCACCGAGCGTATAGGGATTTATTTACTACTAGCTTCTGCCTGCGACTTCGTCCGCGTAGCGTGATGATATATAGCATATAGCCTTCCTCAATAAATGGGCTATCTAACACTGAAAGAACTTTTCAAATCGGCCCAGTAAGAAAGAAAGTGTCAGAAATCAGTATGCATGCTACATTAATATATTGAGCAGTTTTTAATTGAGATTGTTGATGCAAAAATTAAATTTCAGGAGTGATCCAATGCGGTGGTATATTTGTCCTTGTATTTTAAAACAGGGCATAAAATTACCCTCTCTTATTTCCTTGCCAACGAAAGAGGTCATTTGGAAAATCCCGTTATAAACACGTAAGTATTGCATTTAAAAATTGTCTAGACATGGGATGTTGTCTAGTTATAAGGGATTTGAGTGGTTCAGGGGGCTCCTGCAGAGGTTCCTTAACTTTACCCGCAGAGCAACATAAACCTTTAGGCTCTTCTCTCCATTTTAATGCTCTACAATACATACATATATCTGTCATACGACCTATTGAAGCGTATTCCTCGTAATTTATATTGATAGTATAGCAAATGCCATTCATACATTTTTCAGTCGACGGCGTTATCGTAAACCGGAGACGCATCTATTTCTGTTTCTTATGTTGTCATTCTTGTCAGCGCATGTCTAAGTAGATCTCCAGTCAGTCTTTCAGCTCGTTGCTCAGCACTTTCTTCACGGCGCACCTCATTGATTCTGTCGCGTTCAGTACGTGCATTATCCAATACCTGTTCGCGCATTCTCACATAATGTTCTCTGGCACTTTCGAGTCGGGATTCACGCTGCTCATCAGATTCTAGAGAACGGTAATGTGCGTGATTCGCGTGGTTGTTACGATCTGCAGTCAAACGGGCAGCGCGCTCTTCACTACTCTCTGCGGCTCTCTCTGCACGTTGACGATTTCGTTGAGAGATGAGCCTCATCTCACGCGCTTGTGAGTTTTCCTCGGTCCTGGAATTATCTTGTCGCACACGATTTCTCGCCAACCGCGATTCATACTCACCTCTTGTTTCTAAAGATCTAATCAGTGCTTGACGATTTCTTTGTATTACAAGGCGGTCCTGGTTTTGGGATTGACTTTCGTTACTCTATGCAAACGCATTGTTTTTGCGTTTCTTGAAATAGATGAAAGACCAGGTCTTTTCCTAAATGGCATGTTTGAGAATTCAACTGAAACTTAATTACCAACTTCCTTATAGAAACGGTACTGCTAGTTTTTTATATTTTGACAAATTCCTGTCATTATGTCATACTAAAGAACGTTAGCTATTCAGCACACGACTTTGTATTAAAAAAATAGGAAATTTGGATTGGTGTTCCAATTTATCTTTGATGCCTCAAGAACGTAAATCTATTTTTTTTACTAAAGAATCATGGCAACATTTGTATATTAATAAATCAAATGTTTACTGCGGACATTTGATCATTATACATTCAACCTATCATTTAGTAAATGCTGTGTGTTCGGAGAACCTCAACATAGCCATCTATCAAGCTAAAGAGTATTGTATGATTATTACGTAAACTTATGTATATAACATAACATACCATCACGCTTGTATTCCCCGAAAGGTTAGGCAGAGGCGTACTAATGTACACCCGCAGTTCGCCGGTATGTTTAGGTCCCATGTAATAGGGGGCAAGCCTATTGCCATTTACCGGGCACAAATACCTAACTCCGAGCTGCTACTGGGAATTTCATAGCAAAACCCAATAACACTTTGCTCGACCTGGGAATCGAACCCAGGACCTCTAGCGTAGCCGTCGCACTCAGGATCACTTGGCTAATGAGGCAGTTATGAGGCTAATGAGAACTTATGTATACTGCTATAATTATCTCCAGTTCCAATATAAACGCAAATAATTCAAACCGTAACCTTTTAAAATACTGTAACAGCGTTACAGATTATAATATGTTTGAGTTTAAGTAATTTTATACGACAAAAACTTATCAAGTACCTACTGACTTACGTGAATCAAGAAAAGAATTGCAGTAGATAACATAATTTAGAATACCAACAATTATGATCCCTCCTTACTATCAGAATGTATACGATAGAGAGGTCAAGCTGTATCTCGGGATCTCCTCAACCGAATAAAATGAGACATACCTCAATTATTTAGTTGAATTAAAGGCTATCAAATAAAAGTTATTAAATAAATAACCAACAGTTATGATCTCTTCTTTGTATGGGCCTCTATACATCAGGGAGGTCAAGCTGTATCTCAGGATTCGTTTAATAAATTGAGATAAGAAGTTCACCAGTTTTTAATTTGGAGCATATAATTTGTAACAGTGATAATAAAATGAAAATCTATTCAGTAGTTTTTGCTCCAACCCGTAACAAACAGACAAACAGACAAGAATTTTAAAAATGACATTTTTGGATTCGGAGACGTTTATATACCCTAACCCACTTGTTTTTTTTTTAAATATCTTCAATGTACAGACACAGCTTTTTTACAATTTTATAATAGTAGAGATTTTTAAATATCTTCAATGTACAGACACAGCTTTTTTACAATTTTATAATAGTAGAGATTATAACACAAAAGTATTCATAGTCCATATCTCTGCAATGCTATGAACTGAAATCTTCGCTTGTTCGCTGTAAAATCGACTCAAACGGAGAGCGATGCTTAGAACAGTTCTAAGCATCGCTCTCCGTTTGAGTCGATTTTGCATACGTTTATTTTGCTTTACCGATTGGGATTCGATCCAGATTTTTTTCAGGCCATTTAGCTTTCAAAAACTGTTCTGGAAATTCGGCTGCGAGCTACATGGCGCACGTCGTACGAGTCTACGCTTACGTACTTGAGTCAAAGCCCACTGCGGTGCAGTCAATAAAATGGTTTCGTATGATGGACCAAACATTTTTATAATGAAAACTCAAAACTAAGGATATCAACATCATTAATAAATAATAATTATATTTCTTATAGGATATCTGGGAATACTGAATGTACGTACATCTCTTTACCAATAAAGTGCTCTTTACTCAGTGGTTGCTCGCTACGGTTGAGGGTCTGTACATGAGCTACAGTGTCCTACAAGCAGGGACAATAGAATTCTGCGTACTATGATATCTTAATGGACCAGTAAAAATTGGTTGGCACATAATCACCTCGCCGCCTATTAAATGTCATCCTGTCCCCGTAGTAGTAGGGACCTAAACATGGAAATGCGAACTTTGGAGTACATAAGTACACCTCTGTCTAACTTTTAACGGGGAATACAAGTATGGAGGTATATTAAAATAATAATTATTTTAAGATTTTGGCAATCTGAATAATTGAAATTAAATATTGGAATCATCGCAGCACCCAGATCGCAGCATTCTAATATTATTATGTAAGAAACTAAAAAAGACGGATTCAATCTCAGCAATATCAGTTGTTGGTGACATTGAATCCTTCATATTTACTTAGCAGTGATCGTGTTTATAACAAAACACAACCGAAGCTACTGCGTTAGGTTCTGGGTGCGATTTCCAAGCCGAGCAAAATGCAAGGGTCAAAGTGGGTATACACGTACATTAGTAAAACACTGTATAACTCTTCGAGGAATAATGCTGATGGTATATCGTGTAGGCTTATTCTTGCTCGGAGAATGAATAGAGCACTCCCTAGTAGAACAATCTTTCAAATGTACTATTTCGGTCTTCTGGCACTATTAGTACAGTAGCTCACTGAAAGAATAGTGAACAAAAATAATCAGTGTGATCTGCATGCACATAAAGTTCAAAATAGCTCACTCTTTTGTGTACTGTTTCCATATCATTCCCGCTCAGTTCGTAGTTCGTATAGAATACAAAATTATGAATACTTGTATACATAGCGAACGACGAACGGACGAAGTACTAAATGAATGATGTACTAAAAAAGAAAAGGAATAGTTCGTACTAGTCTATGTCGGGAATGTATTCCTATTAGTACATGAACTACACAACTCTAATACCGTGTTTTATATATATTTTTCTTTTTTTTTCAGTTTCTTGTAATAAACGTTGTTCTTTGATATTAGATTCTCCTTTTTGTATTGTATCTTGTCATTATTAATTTGATCTTTTAGGATATCTTCTAGTTTTATTAAATTGATCACTTTTAATTGTTCATCGAGATTTTCACTTGGTTCTAAGACTGGATTTCTGCTGAGGCAATCAGCTTCTATGTTATATTTTCCTGGAGAATACTTTATTTCGAAATCATATTGTGATAGGTAGTATGTCATATCTCCTAATTCTTCATCCGTTCTTGACTTTATGTTCATATTCTCTAAAGGGCTGTGGTCCGAGAAAACAGTAAATTTCTTACCCATTAACCAATGTTGCCAATACTGAACACATTCTTTTATTGCTAGGCATTCTAAATATATAGCCTTCTTTCTTTTTTGAACTTCATTCAATTTTTTTGAGAAGTATGCTACAGGTTTTTCTACATTTTTTTCTTGTGGTTGTTTAAGTACGGCTCCTACTCCTAATATACTGGCATCTGTATATATGTGTATGGGTAAGTTTGGATCAAAAATGGTCAATATTGGTTGAGAACACAATAATTGTTTCATTTCTTCAAATGACTCTTGGCATGCCTTAGTCCAGTTAAAGGGTTGTCCTTTTCTTAAAAGGTTATGCAACGGATCTAATTTTATAGCTATATTTGGTATATACTTATGATAAAAGTTTATCTTCCCCAAGAATTGTCTCACATTTTTTTGTGTTTTGGGAGTTGGGAAGTTTCTTATTGATATCAAGTTGTCTTTCAGCGGTCTAACTGAATTATTCTGTATTATGTGACCCAGATATTTAACTGAGTCAGCTGCAAATGTACATTTAGAAAATTTTAATCTTAAGCCTTCGCTTTTAATTGCTTGAAATAGATGTGTTAAATGTTTTACATGATCTGAAAAAGATTTTGAGAATATTAAGATGTCATCGATGAAATTTACTGTAAAATCTCCGAGTTTGTGTTTTCGTATTATGTTACACATTATTCTTTGAAATATAGCTGGTGCTGTTTTTATACCAAATGGTAAACAAGTCCACTGAAAATGACCCTCTTGTGTGACAAATGCAGTTTTGTGTCTGTCTGATACACGTAGAGGTATTGACCAAAATGCTGAATTTAAGTCTAGTGTTGAAAAAACGTGCAATCTCTTGTTTTCACCGTAAGGTCTTCAATAAGTGGGAATGGCTGAGATTGAGGGACAACTATTTTATTTAGGTCCCGAAAATCTACGCACAATCTTGATTTTTTGTTTTCATCTCTTTTATAAGCTAATGTGACTGGTGCCGCAAATGGGCTATACGATTCTTCTATTATATTTCGTTCTAATAATTTTGCAATCTGTTCCTCAATCTCTTTTTTATCTTCAATCGTGCAACGATATGGCCTTTTACTACAATATTTTTCTATAGACAGATCAATGTGTGCTTCATAATTTGTTACTTTTCCAATATCATACTTGTCCTTTGCAAATATTGATTTATTGTTCGATATTAAGTTATCAATCACTGCCTGCTTTTTATAGTCCAGATGATTTATCCAAACTGTAAAGTTTTCTTCTTTGAAGTTTTCATTGAAGTTTACTAAATTATCGGATTTTATTTCCTTGTGATCAGTATCTGATTCGTTTGTTTCCGTAGAAACTGTTTCATTTTCTTGGTTTGGAATTCGCTGACTTATTTCTAAGTTTTCATTCTAGATTAGGTGAAACTTCTTAATGCAATCCAGTCCAATTAAGAAATCATAGTTAAAATCTTCCTTGTCTATTACAAATACATCCATTTCTTTTTCAATGTTAAAAATAGTTAAATCTAATGTTATTATGCCAATTGCCTTTTTAACGCCATTAATTGTTTTTAAATCAGTATTGTTTGATTGATTCGCTTTCTCATTACGGATCTTTAGCAATCTTGAATTTATTAATGATACATTTGATCCTGAGTCATAGATTCCGAGTGCTTCAATATTTTTATTCAATACTAATTTTACTTTAATTAATGGCGGCACTATTAGTTTTTTGATTTTCACATTGCAGTTCACATTCCAATTCCGAATTATTAACAAGCCTTATTTGTTTCTTATTTTTTTCCTTTTCATTATTATTATCATCTGTTTTAAACCAACACATATCTTCTGAGTGATAGCGTACACCTTTCTTTAACTTTTCACAAATACTACATTTTTCTTTCATCGGTTTAGTATCATCTTTTTTCTTTATAAATTTCTTTTTGTATACTAAATGCTCTAATTTCCCAAGTTCGTTAAATAAGTCTTTTGTTGCTAAAACTCCATCTTTGTCTATCCTATCTGTTATAAAGTCTGGTAAGCCAGCAGCAATTATGTCAATTAAGGTCCCTTGTCTTTCTTACTTCGAGTAAAAGTTTTTCTTTTTTTATAGCATATTCTAATAAAGATCCTGATTGGTACCTGAAAGACAAAGCATACTTGCTTGTTGTCCAGCCCTTATTAGCATAGGTGTGTAAAAAGTCTGTTTTCCATTCTGTCCATTGTGATTCTAAACCGAGTTTTATCATCATGGAAGAATACCAATCGGTGCATGATTTTCCTAGGAATAATCTGAAGATTTCAATTTTTTCTTCTTCTACTATATTAAACCTTGCACATACTCTTTCAAATACTTCTATCCAGTAACATGCATTTAAATTTTTTCCTTCAAATTTTTCAAGTACAAATCTCTCAGCTAACTTTTTTATACTTTGTTTCTCTTTTTTTTGTTGACTTTCAATTAATTTTTCCAAAATTTTCGTCATGGGATCATCAGCATTATTTTTGTTCAGCATCGTTAACTGTTCTTGAGTAACTTCCTCTAGGAATTGGTCTTTAAAAATCATATTACCGTCTTCATCAAAGTATGTTTGTAGTAAATCTTCAGTCATTTTTATCCATATACTTCTAGTTTGATGTCTCTTTTTTAGAGTATTTTTTATTGTGGTATAAGTTTTTGAGGTGTGGATATGTTTGTGAAGTGTTGCTGCTTGATACTCCTCAGGAATCAGGAAAACTTTTTCGTCTTGGGTGATAATTGAGGTTATGGCAATATAGTTTGACTTACCGTTTATCGCTGGTTTTGATTGAAACGTAAATTTCAACTTCTCCATTTTTTTTTACAAAAAATGTCGTTTTATAATGCTATTTTTATTGTTTTATAATTTGGATGACACAGCCAATGAAACACAATTGAGTTTCTCTGTAAGAAAAGATTTATTTGTTATGTAAGTAAATACAAGTAAAAGTATGTTATTATTGTTACAACATTACCTAAACTTACCTGTAAGAAAAGAAACGACATTTAATGTTATTGCTATGTCTCTCTCTATATTCTATGCCGATTCCTAAATCTTATATTATTTAATATTAAAATTATTTTTACTAAATATTTAATTTCCTTCTTTCATAGACTAGTGTCAATATTTTACCACCGAGTATTGACTGTCTATGTTTAGGTACGTCACTAAAAAGGTTTATGCTATTTAAACTATTTAAGAAAATTATATTTTTCTTTACATATATATATATTAAACAAAATGTTCCATCATTTTAAATTAAATAACATACAAAGCTGTACCGCTCTGTTGAAATAGTCCCACAGAGTTGAGTACTCTCGAGCAATTTATTCAATTCAGTTGCAGTCGAACAATGTATCGACACAAGTGCCATCCGATGCTCCAAGGAGCCGCTTTCAATTATTATTTTCTGTCTGTGGTCGCATTGTTCGGGACACAATAACGGGGATATTGAATATTCTACGACTTCTGCGCCCCTGGAACCGAGTCTTTAAGGGCTTTGACATCTTTGTATGAATTGTAGAAATACTTTTTATCCTATACGAGCACATAATATAATATTTAACTTATATTTTCTTTTTTATGGCATAGGGTGGCAAACGAGCAGACGGATCGTCTGATGGTAAGTGATACTACCGCTTTCCTGCCGAAGCATGGCTCTCCGACGGTGACACTCTCTTTTGTACAGCGTTTAATAACTATTCCCTAAGTGATCATGCAGAAACAACGAACGTAATTTACTCGTAACTCTTTTTTCAGGATGTCATAATATCCGGAAAAAGACAGCTCTTTTAATTTTTCATCAAATATATATTATAATATGTAAAGATCTTTAGATACCATCGATCGCCGATAGATATCGGTCCTGACACCGATATCTATTATCGGTCCTGACACCGATAGTATCGGTTCTGACACTGATAGTATCGGTACTGACACCGATATCTATTATCGGTACTGACACTGATAGTATTGCCACCGAGACTGGTAGTATCGGTACTGACATCGATTGTTTCGGTACTGACACCGATAGTATCGGTTCTGACGTTGATAGTATAGGTTCTGACACTGATAGTATCGGTACTGACACCGATTGTTTCGGTACTGACACCGATAGTATCGGTTCTGACACTGATAGTATAGGTTCTGACACTGATAGTATCGGTACTGACACCGATAGTTTCTGTACTGACACCGATAGTATCAGTTCTGACACTTATAGTATCGGTACTGACACTGATAGTATCGGTACTGACACCGGTAGTTTCTGTACTGACACCGATAGTATCGGTTCTGAAACTGATAGCATAGTTTCTGACACTGATAGTATCGGTATTGACACCGATAGTTTCTGTACTGACACCAAAAGTATCAGTTCTGACACTTATAGTATCGGTACTGACACCGATTGTTTCGGTACTGACACTGATAGTATCGCCACCGACACTGGTAGTTTCAGTACTGACACCGATAGTTTCGGTACTGACACCGAAGGTATCGGCCCTGACACCGATAGTTTCGTTACTGACACTGATAGTTTCGTTCAGACACCGATTGTTTCGGTACTGACACTGATAGTATTGGTTCTGACACTGTTAGTATAGGTTCTGACACCGATATTTTCGGTACTGACACTGATAGTATCGTTTCAGACACCGATTGTTTCGGTACTGACACTGATAGTATTGGATCTGACACTGTTAATATAGGTTCTGACACCGATATTTTCGGTACTGACATCGATAGTATCGGTCCCGACATATATAGTATCGGTACTGACACCGATAGTATCGGTTCTGACACTTATAATATCTATCCTGACACCGATAGTTTCGGTACTGGCACCGATGGTATCGGTCCTGACACCGAAACCGTCACCGATAGTATCGGTCCTGACACCGACATCAATTATCGGTACTGACACTGACAGTATCGCCATCGACATTGGTAGTATCGGTACTGACACCGATAGTATAGGTACTGACACCGATAGTAACGGTACTGACACCAATAGTGACACTGATAGTATTGGTTCTGACAATGATAGTATTGGTTCCGGCACTGATAGTATCTGTTCTGACACCAACAGAATCGGTACTGACACTGATAGTGTCGGTCCCGACACCTATAGCATCGCTACTGACCCTGATAGTATAGCTTCTGACACCGATAGTATCGGTCCTGACACTTATGGTATCGGTACTGACACCGACTGTTTCGGTACTGACACTGATAGTATTTTGGCGGCTGAGTAGCGAGTATCAGTGCCGCTTATTTTAATTGTGTGTATTTGCGGGTTGAGGAGTTGAAAATAAACAGTTCTTTTGTACTCACGATTATTATAATGTCCACACAAACACAAAAGAGAAAGGATACACAAATTCACAATAGTGCAAGGTTCACGTACACTGTAGTTCGAAGAGAAATAGAATTTATTAGCACAAGATTTAGATATAGTCACAGCACAGTAGTTTAGATATAGCAGGATAGTTTTGTTACAGCACAATAGTCTATATTAGGAGCGTACAAGTCCATAACACTCAAGAATAGCTTAAATTAAGCGTATGCGAAAGCTAAGAAACCGAAGCAAGGAGCAGGACAACGATAGTTTCAGTAATGACACCGATAGTTTCTGTTCTGACACTTATAGTTTCGGTACTGACACCGAAGGTATCGGCCCTGACACCGATAGTTTCGGTACTGACACCGATAATATCGGTACTGACACCAATAGTGACACTCATAGTATCGGTACTGACACCGATAGTATCGCTTCTGACACTGATAGTATCGGTCCTGACACCTATTGTTTCGGTACTGACCCTGATAGTATTGGTTCTGCCACTGTTAGTATAGGGTCTGACACCGATAGTATCGGTCCTGACACCGACATCAATTACCGGTACTTATACTGATAGTATCACCATCGACATTGGTAGTATCGGTACTGACACCGATAATATTGGTACAGACACCAATACTGACACTGATAGTATCGGTACTGACACCGATAGTATCGGTACTGACACCGATAGTATCGGTACTGACACCGATAGTATCGCTTCTGACACTGATAGATTCGGTTCTGACACTGATAGTATCGGTCTTGACACCGATAGTATCGGTACAGTCACCGATAGTATCGGTTCTGACACTGATAGTATCGGTTCTGACACTGATAGTGTCGGTCCCGACACCTACAGTATCGGTTCCGACACTGATAGTATCGGTTCTGACACCGATAGTTTCGGTACTGACACCGCCGATAATATCGGTACTGACACCAATAGTGACACCTATTGTTTCGGTACTGACACTGATAGTATTGGTTCTGCCACTGTTAGTATAGGGTCTGACACCGATAGTATCGGTTCTGACACTTATAATATCTATCCTGACACCGATAGTTTCGGTACTGACACCGATGGTATCGGTCCTGACACCGAAACCGTCACCGATAGTATCGGTCCTGACACCGACATCAATTATCGGTACTTACACTGATAGTATCACCATCGACATTGGTAGTATCGGTACTGACACCGATAATATTGGTACTGACACCAATACTGACACTGATAGTATCGGTACTGACACCGATAGTATCGGTACTGACACCGATAGTATCGCTTCTGACACTGATAGTACCGGTCCTGACACTGATAGTGTCGGTCCCGACACATATAGTATCGGTTCTGACACCGATAGTATCGGTACAGACACCGATAGTATCGCTTCTGACACTGATAGTACCGGTCCTGACACTGATAGTGTCGGTCCCGACACATATAGTATCGGTTCTGACACCGATAGTATCGGTACTGACACCGATAGTATCGGTTCTGACACTGATAGTATAGTTTCTGACACCGAAAGTATCGGTTCCGACACTGATAGTATCGGTTCTGACACTGATAGTATCGGTACTGATACCAATAGTATCGGTTCTGACACTTATAATATCTATCCTGACACCGATAGTTTCGGTACTGGCACCGATGGTATCGGTCCTGACACCGAAACCGTCACCGATAGTATCGGTCCTGACACCGACATCAATTATCGGTACTGACACTGACAGTATCGCCATCGACATTGGTAGTATCGGTACTGACACCGATAGTATAGGTACTGACACCGATAGTAACGGTACTGACACCAATAGTGACACTGATAGTATTGGTTCTGACAATGATAGTATTGGTTCCGGCACTGATAGTATCTGTTCTGACACCAACAGAATCGGTACTGACACTGATAGTGTCGGTCCCGACACCTATAGCATCGCTACTGACCCTGATAGTATAGCTTCTGACACCGATAGTATCGGTCCTGACACTTATGGTATCGGTACTGACACCGACTGTTTCGGTACTGACACTGATAGTATTTTGGCGGCTGAGTAGCGAGTATCAGTGCCGCTTATTTTAATTGTGTGTATTTGCGGGTTGAGGAGTTGAAAATAAACAGTTCTTTTGTACTCACGATTATTATAATGTCCACACAAACACAAAAGAGAAAGGATACACAAATTCACAATAGTGCAAGGTTCACGTACACTGTAGTTCGAAGAGAAATAGAATTTATTAGCACAAGATTTAGATATAGTCACAGCACAGTAGTTTAGATATAGCAGGATAGTTTTGTTACAGCACAATAGTCTATATTAGGAGCGTACAAGTCCATAACACTCAAGAATAGCTTAAATTAAGCGTATGCGAAAGCTAAGAAACCGAAGCAAGGAGCAGGACAACGATAGTTTCAGTAATGACACCGATAGTTTCTGTTCTGACACTTATAGTTTCGGTACTGACACCGAAGGTATCGGCCCTGACACCGATAGTTTCGGTACTGACACCGATAATATCGGTACTGACACCAATAGTGACACTCATAGTATCGGTACTGACACCGATAGTATCGCTTCTGACACTGATAGTATCGGTCCTGACACCTATTGTTTCGGTACTGACCCTGATAGTATTGGTTCTGCCACTGTTAGTATAGGGTCTGACACCGATAGTATCGGTCCTGACACCGACATCAATTACCGGTACTTATACTGATAGTATCACCATCGACATTGGTAGTATCGGTACTGACACCGATAATATTGGTACAGACACCAATACTGACACTGATAGTATCGGTACTGACACCGATAGTATCGGTACTGACACCGATAGTATCGGTACTGACACCGATAGTATCGCTTCTGACACTGATAGATTCGGTTCTGACACTGATAGTATCGGTCTTGACACCGATAGTATCGGTACAGTCACCGATAGTATCGGTTCTGACACTG
Source organism: Acronicta leporina (assembly GCA_947256265.1). Classification (NCBI taxonomy): domain Eukaryota; kingdom Metazoa; phylum Arthropoda; class Insecta; order Lepidoptera; family Noctuidae; genus Acronicta; species Acronicta leporina. The sequence continues at coordinate 173,275 of OX366512.1, forward strand.
ATAGTATCGGTTCTGACACTGATAGTGTCGGTCCCGACACCTACAGTATCGGTTCCGACACTGATAGTATCGGTTCTGACACCGATAGTTTCGGTACTGACACCGCCGATAATATCGGTACTGACACCAATAGTGACACCTATTGTTTCGGTACTGACACTGATAGTATTGGTTCTGCCACTGTTAGTATAGGGTCTGACACCGATAGTATCGGTTCTGACACTTATAATATCTATCCTGACACCGATAGTTTCGGTACTGACACCGATGGTATCGGTCCTGACACCGAAACCGTCACCGATAGTATCGGTCCTGACACCGACATCAATTATCGGTACTTACACTGATAGTATCACCATCGACATTGGTAGTATCGGTACTGACACCGATAATATTGGTACTGACACCAATACTGACACTGATAGTATCGGTACTGACCCCAATAGTATCGGTACTGACACCGATAGTATCGGTACTGACACCGATAGTATCGCTTCTGACACTGATAGTATCGGTCTTGACACTGATAGTGTCGGTCCCGACACTTATAGTATCGGTTCTGCCACTGTTAGTATAGGGTCTGACACCGATAGTATCGGTTCTGACACTTATAATATCTATCCTGACACCGATAGTTTCGGTACTGACACCGATGGTATCGGTCCTGACACCGAAACCGTCACCGATAGTATCGGTCCTGACACCGACATCAATTATCGGTACTTACACTGATAGTATCACCATCGACATTGGTAGTATCGGTACTGACACCGATAATATTGGTACTGACACCAATACTGACACTGATAGTATCGGTACTGACACCAATAGTATCGGTACTGACACCGATAGTATCGGTACTGACACCGATAGTATCGCTTCTGACACTGATAGTATCGGTCTTGACACTGATAGTGTCGGTCCCGACACTTATAGTATCAGTTCTGACACTTATAATATCTATCCTGACGCCGATAGTTTCGGTACTAACACTGATAGTATCGCTTCTGACACTGATAGTATCGGTCATGGCACCGATAGTTTCGGTACTGACACTTATAATATCTATCCTGACACCGATAGAATCGGTTCTGACACCAATAGTGACACTCATAGTATCGGTACTGACACCGATAGTGTCAGTCTTGACACTGAAAGTATCGGTACTGACACCGATAGTATCGCTTCTGACACTGATAGTATCGGTCTTGACACCGATAGTATCGGTCTTGACACTGATAGAGTCGGTCCCGACACTTATAGTATCGGTTCTGACACCGATAGTATCGGTGACACTGATAGTATCATCCTGACACTGATAGTATCGGTACTGACACCAATAATATTGGTACTGACACCAATAGTGACACTGATAGTATCGGTACTGACACCGATAGTATCGGTACTGACACCGATAGTATCGCTTCTGACACTGATAGTACCGGTCCTGACACTGATAGTGTCGGTCCCGACACATATAGTATCGGTTCTGACACCGATAGTATCGGTACAGACACCGATAGTATCACCATCGACATTGGTAGTATCGGTACTGACACCGATAATATTGGTACTGACACCAATACTGACACTGATAGTATCGGTACTGACACCAATAGTATCGGTACTGACACCGATAGTATCGGTACTGACACCGATAGTATCGCTTCTGACACTGATAGTATCGGTCTTGACACTGATAGTGTCGGTCCCGACACTTATAGTATCGGTTCTGACACTTATAATATCTATCCTGACGCCGATAGTTTCGGTACTAACACTGATAGTATCGCTTCTGACACTGATAGTATCGGTCATGGCACCGATAGTTTCGGTACTGACACTTATAATATCTATCCTGACACCGATAGAATCGGTTCTGACACCAATAGTGACACTCATAGTATCGGTACTGACACCGATAGTGTCAGTCTTGACACTGAAAGTATCGGTACTGACACCGATAGTATCGCTTCTGACACTGATAGTATCGGTCTTGACACCGATAGTATCGGTCTTGACACTGATAGTGTCGGTCCCGACACTTATAGTATCGGTTCTGACACCGATAGTATCGGTGACACTGATAGTATCATCCTGACACTGATAGTATCGGTACTGACACCAATAATATTGGTACTGACACCAATAGTGACACTGATAGTATCGGTACTGACACCGATAGTATCGGTACTGACACCGATAGTATCGCTTCTGACACTGATAGTACCGGTCCTGACACTGATAGTGTCGGTCCCGACACATATAGTATCGGTTCTGACACCGATAGTATCGGTACAGACACCGATAGTATCACCATCGACATTGGTAGTATCGGTACTGACACCGATAATATTGGTACTGACACCAATACTGACACTGATAGTATCGGTACTGACACCAATAGTATCGGTACTGACACCGATAGTATCGGTACTGACACCGATAGTATCGCTTCTGACACTGATAGTATCGGTCTTGACACTGATAGTGTCGGTCCCGACACTTATAGTATCGGTTCTGACACCGATAGTATCGGTACAGACACCGAAAGTATCGGTACAGACACCGATAGTATCGGTTCTGACACTGATAGTATCATCCTGACACTGATAGTATCGCTACTGACACTGATAGTATCGGTAATGACACCGATAGTTTCGGTACTGACACCGATAATATCGGTACTGACACCAATAGTGACATTGATAGTATCGGTTCTGACACCGATAGTATCGCTTCTGACACTGATTGTATCGGTGCTGACACTGATAGTGTCGGTCCCGACACATATGGTATCGGTACTGACACCGATAGTATCGGTACAGACACCGATAGTATCGGTTCTGACACTCATAGTATCGGTTCTGACACCGAAAGTATCGGTTTCGACACTGATAGTAGCGGTTCTGACACTGAAGGTATCGGTCCTGACACCGATAGTTTCGGTACTGACACTGATAGTATCGGTTCTGACGCCAATAGAATCGGTACTGACACTGATAGTGTCGGTCCCGTCACCTATAGTATCGGTTCCGACACTGATAGTATCGGTTCTGACAACGATAGTTTCGGTACTGACACCGAAAATATCGGTACTGACACCAATAGTATCGCTTCCGACACTGATAGTATCGGTCCTGACACAGATAGTATCGGTACTGACACCGATAGTATCGATTCTGACACTGATAGTATCGGTCCTGACACTGATTGTGTCGGTACTGACACCGATAGTATCGGTACAGACACCGATAGTATCGGTTCTGACACTGATAGTATCATCCTGACACCGATAGTGTCGGTCCCGACACCGATAGTATCGGTACTGACACCGATACAAAATAAACGGAATCCATAGTCAAGCAATGGCTGTGAGGTCGCCGGATCAGCAGTGAACTCTCTTGTTCAATAATAGTTTGTGCAGCGCTGCGGATGATAAACCGACCCATAAGTCAGCGAGGCGCGGCGTGGTTCGGCTACCAGGCGCGCAGCGGTCGCGGGAGCTTCCCACACGATTAACTCATTAGATTAGTTACTTCATGCTCCGCTGCTCGAGAATTGGATCGGATTTCTCAGGAATCTGAATTTAGTTGAGATGTTCGTAATATTCTCAGGGTTATAAAGTTAGGGCTTTGTGTTAGCCTCTGAATTATCTTTAGGTAGTAAGTAGTAGCTGTAGTCTGAGATTTCAGTTGCGTGGCTAATCTTAATCGACTATTACCAATATTTAATTTTCTTTTAGTTGAAGTATTTTAAAACGTTTCATTTATTTCAAGAACAAAGTACGTTGTAGAATATTTTCAGCATCTAAGTACTTATTTTAAATTTAAAGTACACCTGCATCGTTTGTCGCTCACAGCTGCACGAATGCAGAGAGTATTTCTGGTGCTTCCTTGCGAAATATGAAGCGCGAGTTATGAATTCATGAACTCACAAACATGAGCATTATGAATGAAGGTTCACTGTGCAGTGAGAGTGAACTTCATGATATAGAATCCATTACGTAGTTTTATAATGTAACAGACAACTTTACAACTTGTTTTTGTCTAGTGTATGTTTTTTTATTAGACAAGAAACTAGCATACAGGCTGCCTGGCGGTAGATGGTACTGTGACGTCAGGTGTGGTGTTCTTTCTCTCTCTCTCAATTTTACTTTGGTCGCTTAGGTGAAAATAATCTCTTACCTATATCGAGCTTATATAACACTGCTCCATAAAAAAAGCAGTCAAATTGTATAGTATTGGCAATTCTTACAATATAGTTTTTCGTAACAACCTGAGACACTTGCCCTTTTCTCCTCCAGACACAATACATTCAATTTATTAAAGGACTATAGATTTTCTATCACATACGCAAATTAGGTTTCTATGTTTACACTGTTGTTCAGAAATATTTATATATTTTTATATTTATTTTATGGTAACAATATTCTAAATTAGAAGCTTGTATCACAAAGAACAATAGTTTTGTGTGCACTAGCAGACACGGATCATACATGGCGCGCGGCGGGCCCCGGCCGGAGCAGCGCCAATCACCGACCGCAAATCAAACAGCGGACAAAGCAACAATTACGGCCCGACAACAGCACTGTTTGAACTCAAATACTAACACACGACAAAGCGATCCGGAGCAGCGGTTATCGGCGCCAGGTGGACGTGAAACATGTAGGTACCTACGAGCAATACGTTATAAGTAGCTAATCTTTATTCAACTGCAAAATCTTACTGCTGCTACCGAAGGTCGCAATAACCATCTCCGAATCAAAAATTATCTGAGAAAAACAGACCGTATTTAATATCAGACATAAATGTAAATTGATCATTCAAGTGAGATAGACGTAGCTCCAATCTTCTGCCCTGAAAGGAACAGTACATCCTCTGTCGAGAACTCAATTAAGGATCCCTCACAATTGGTATAAGGGCCGCTCCTCTTTCCAACAAAACGACTCTAATACAATTCAGGGTAAACTAAAGAGAATGCGATTGCAAAAGACTTTATGAATATTATCTCGATGGACCTTTTGTTCTGAAACAAATTTAATTCAGTTGTGAAATGAGTCGACATTCCTCGCTTGTCGGGTACAGGCCGCGGCGGGGCCTGCAGCGTTGCAGTTATGTCAAGTGTTTTATACGAGAGGACGACAAGGCTCGTACAGTTTGTACGTATTATTGTTATCTAAAATTTTGAAAGTTACAGCCAGTCTCGTATACATAGTGTAAGACTGCTGTAAACATACTAAACATTATAGAACATAGGTATATTCATGACGTCCGTTTGTATGTACTCATTACATGGTAATATAGCCGTAGCACAGCCATTATGAGGATCAGCTAGAAATCCATCCTATACGCATGTAGTCGTCCTTCATCTCATGAGCATGCCGAAACACTAGTGTGCTGTGATTCGCGAACGCTTTTTTCCAATCTATACAAGGCCAAAATGCAGCGACGGTATAGAATATTGTTATACGATGGAACAAAATGTTGTACGTGAACAGATTGTAATACTAAGATAACACAGATAATTCTGAATTTATATAATTTGCTATAGTGTGTTGTTTTTTTTCGTATTAGGTATTAAAGAAAACAATAACAATCAGTACCTATTTCTTTCACCAATATTTCTATGATTAATTCATAACCTGGGGTTTATTAAAATCGTGTTATTGTTTTGAAGTAAAGTTAAATTTGCTCAAACCAAATACTGTGTTGTCCAAGTAAGAGAAATAAACTAAACAGAAATGTACCAGTGGTCAGTATTTATTATTGCTAGATTTTATTATTATTTTAAAGAAAGTCGGGTTTTTACCAAGTAGTGGTAGTAATGAAGATGTCCCAGAGGCAATGGCAGTGCTGCCATTATTAAAAATTTTGAATGGTATTGGACTATGAGTGGTCATGTTAATAAGCTAGTAATCAGGCCAGATGACAATCAGATGGTCGCGGGCGCGCGTGCGGGAAGCGGCCGCGGTGTACGCAATCAGATCTTGTTTGTAAGTACGACAATACGACAAGCGCACTAGTATAGAGCGCAAGGTGCTAGGAACAGACTATGTCTTTACACGATGGTTAAACAGAAACTATATCGAAACATCCATAATATCGTTAATGAGCTATCAAGTGTAGTTAATAACATCACAGAATAAAATTGCTTTTGCCTCATAGGAGTGTTGCAAAATGCACAAAACTCCACTAGCGGAAACTTAAGCCACATTCCAGCGCATGAAGCACTGCAAACAAAGAATCGGCTTTGAAGAGTGTAATATCGCACAAGTGGGGCTGGCCCCGGGCCCCCGGCCCCCGGCGCGGCGGCGCCCTCGATCGCAACACACAGCTCACGATTTGCAAGTAAAAACAGAACTTGTCGCCTTTCTAAATTGTTTCATAAAACTGGATGCTAGTATTGTACCTGTAATACAAGTACGTGATTCTTATTTTTACTAGTATGAAATATGTATAAACGGTACCGTGGGCACCACAGCATGGCGATGTTGTTTAATAATCATGTGGCTATCAATTCACGCAGAATTCTCCGCACGCTACTACATGCGCTGACCAGTGGTTACAACTTACACACCATATAATATATCAAAGAAGGTTCACGCCACTAAGGTGAACATTACATATGTGACGTTCCGCATGGTAAGTAATAGGACTTTGGCACCTATATATCATAATACTTAACCAGTCTCAAGAAAATACAATTTTGACGGAAAAGGTACCTAGGTACTTATTTTTTATTCAGTAACAGGCAACAGTCTTTAATATAGTCAAGAAGCGATAGTATGTGTGGAGATTTTAAATAAAAATTCTTCTTATTGCGAATCTTCTATAGCACCTTGCTCAGTGGCAGGCGTAATATCCGCGTACATCCGTCGGTGCGGATATTAATATCCGGACGGACCGCATCAATTTCGACTTCGCACCGGCCCTGGCTCCAGCTCCGGCACTGCGGACTATTTCTATAATATATATATTGATACACCAGCACTTTCCAGTTCATATGTTAATCACGGATGTAAGGAAAAAATGCCGATAAATAACGAGAGAAAACCTAGAGAAAACCGCTGACAGAAATAGGCAATTTAAATGGAAATAGAGTCGCTAGCAGCCTATTAATTTATATCTTCATGATCCACAAAATACAATTTATTTGGACGTAAAACAAGCGTAAACACATAAAAGGTAAATTATACAAAAAAGTACAAGGATATAAGGGAAATAAGTATTCGTTCTAATATGTAATTCTAAAAGCGAAGCAAAGGCTATACATATCTGATGTGAGACGATACATATATGAATATCCACACGGCGGTAGGTGCGAGGCAGTTCTTCACATCATGGATTCAATACAGAGCTATCGTGTGTAGCCAGCCTGTGTGCCCGGACTGCCGGATACAGGAATGTTTCGTCGAACACAAACAGATCTTCGTATTACACAAGGCGTTTGAGTTATATTGTATCTGTAGCAAATACCGGCGGAGCTACCTGCTCGTGTGGCGCGCGCCAATGGCCCGTGTGAACGGAACCGTTACTGATAAATAGCTACGTTTGTATGAGTGTGCATTAAACCTAACTAAACGAAATAAGTGTTCCAAGAATCGTGATTATTTATGTGTAAGTAGTATGAGATCAGTAAAGCCGATAGTTTTTACCAATAAGTCCAATTTTTTTCGTAATATTTAACCACTTTTTATATCCGTGTGTCACATGACTTAAATAAAAATATTAGGCAGTGTGTGAAGAGGATATCCTCAGAGCAATAATCTTAATTGAGGTTATCTGTAATGTGACGTCATACTTATGTGTCGTTGTCAATGTCAATGTCAAACATGTCAATGTCAAAGCTTTGGCTTTCGTCTAAGATTAAGGACTATTGTATATTCGTAAGGTTATGTATTTGATTACATAAGAGAGTCGTGATAGCATAGTGATATAAACATTGGACTGCCAGGTCTCGAGCTAAATTTTAAGACTCTGACTTTTGAAAGTCATGTGTGTGTAATAAGCTATTAATATATATATTTATTAATTTCTTGTTAACCCCTCGTGCTAAGCTAAAATGCTTGTGTTACGAGTGGGTTCACGTCGGTAGTGCAATGGGTGGGGTTCGAACCGGCAACCACATGATCGCAAGTCCGACGCCCTAGCCATTAGGCTACCGCCGCTTCAAATTATTAACTAATTTACTAACTAACTATTAATTAACTATCACTCGCATAAACGGTGAAGGTCATATTTTTATTAGTCTTACCTATTATACAAGGACTATAATAAGTGAGAATATAATAAGTAGAATAAGTGGGGGCGAGGGACGGTTGGCCATCACCAACTCCGGGCATCTGTCACTCAGATCGGATGGTCGTCTCCCAATCTGTCTTGTTACGCTAAAGCTGATGTTTGTGGAAATAAGATGCTATACGCTTTCCTGACTTCGGAAAATGTACCGGGAGTTACTCTCCGGTGTCATAATGGAGAAGGATTTAGGAAATTTTCATAGGACCTTGACTCGTGTTATGTCCCCAGAAGTAGTTTGACGAGCGATAGTTCTACAGAGCTGCTTTATTTGTATTGAACTTCACGAATTGAAGTTGAAATGTTAGGGTAATGAAATGGAAGACAAAACTAAAACGTTTTAGACAATTCTCGATAAATGTCAGATAAAATCCTAATATATCAGCCTCTATCGCGTTTTATGTGATCAGACGTTATCAGTTATCATTGTCTGGACGGCGCGGACGGGCGGCGGCGCTATTCACAGAGTGCGATGTGGCACTGTGGAGCGCTATCCATCGGACATCAGCCACCGATATAATAACGAAATTAAAGTTTCTGGAACGCATCCAACGCCTGATGCTGAGCCTCAAACCCACCCACGCCAACCGTGCATTTTTGTAATAATCCACCGGTCCAGCCATGCTGAAATTAACGTTTGAAACGAACTGGCTTTGAGAGATTAACCAGAGCCAGGCAAATTTTTATTAGTAATCGAATTCACATTGCCCATCCATAATAAAAAATAAGTTAACTGGCAAGTCTGATGCCATTAACCGGGCAAAAATCCCAAATTCCGAGCTGCTACTGAGAATTTAATAGAAAAACTCAATAACGCTTTTCTCGACGTGGGAATCGAACCCAGGACCTCTGGCGTAGCAGTCACACTCAGGACCGCTAGGCTAATGAGGCAGTTATATATCTATGTTCAAAGTTAAACTCTGCAAAGGTTACACAATAGGGTACTCTGAAGGCATTTGTACTTTCTAGTCTTCATAATACCTACCTACCATAGCGGTATCAAAGAAAGGGAGAGTTAATTAAATTGTTGAAATCAAATAATCCAAAACGGTTGTGATAAAATCAGTTAACATTTACTGTGAGTTAGTGCGCATTCAGTTCACAAAGCGTCGCACAGTACGAGTGGCAGATAGATCCGCCTCCATGCTGCGTTATTAAACTTTCAATGTAGACAAAACGCTAATTAAAACCGTAATCCTTGTCCGTACGGAGCTCATATTTGTGTCGATGCGGGGTGTATTAAGCGGCAATTACGCGCCACCGCTGCAAACCGTGTGGCGTGCGGTACCGCGCCGGCGGTGCCGAGCGGTGCTAGCGGTGCCGAGCGATACGGAGCGATACGGAGTGTGCGGTGCAGGATGACGTAACGTGTGTGTTACGAGTATGAGCTGAGACGCGTTATCGTTCGCGTTATAGTTTGTGGTTACGAGAAACATCAAGACTCTTCCAAATATTACTTAATATGAATACTATGAGTTAATAAAAAAAAACAGAAAATGTATATTATACTAGCTTCCGCCCGTGACTTCGTCTGCGTGGAATAGTTACTTTGTCTTAGCGTGATTATGTATAGCCTATAGCCTTCCTCAATAAAGGGGCTATCTAACACTGAAAAAATTTTTCAAATCGGACCAATAGTTCCTGAGATTAGCGCGTTCAAGCAAACAAACAAACTCTTCAGCTTTATATATTAAGTATAGATAAGATGTAGTTCGTTAGACAATCTCATTTCTTCCTCGAGCAATAGATTTACGTCAGAAAACTCGTGCAGCTTATGCGACAAAATAAATTGCTCTATATTTTTCCATTTCGTTCTCAAACTTAATTAATTTAATCTCAAGAAAATGAAAGAAAAACTTGTTATCATGCTGGTGTTGTCTCAAGCTGCGGGCTTCCATTTTGACCAGATGTTTTATACCTACAATTTTATTACATTCTGTTTAATTAGAAAGCATAATTTTAAAACAAATTCAATAATAAATGCACGAAAGTTTCAAGCTATGTCAAAGCGTTTAGTTTAATGGGCGTGCGGTTCTATTTGTGCATAGCTAATTCAATCGCAAAACAATACCGTTCTGGCTCGAAGCGTCAAATGATCGGCGCCGCCACTGATCCCGTGCATTATAAGCCGATACAAAGGAGAGCCGGTGCGCGGCCATCACTGAGTGCGGTACACACGTGGACGTATGTCAGCGTATATGTCGTAAGATATTCTAATAATTGTGTCCAATAATACCTAGTACATTTATTCAAGTATTAGTCTAATATAAATAAAACACTGAAATAAGGGCCTAAATGAAATCCTAAGGAATCATGGGCAAGGAACTCTGTGCCAGATAGTTTCGCTGGCAAGATGTCATTAAAACTAATAGATACACTAATCTAATTAATAACATTAAAATTATAAATAGTTTTGTAGGCACATATTATGGTACAGTGTACCTTTACATACCTGCTATATATCTCGTACGTACCTACTGCACATCGGATGTACGAGAAAAGTTAAGTCGGGTCGAAGTCTGGCGCTACAACAATTTCATTTCCGGTTTACATCCTCTGTGAAATAGAGAACAATTCCAAAGACGAAGCTTATTTGGTTAGTAAGTACCTAGTGAAAAAATAAGAATGTTTATTAAACTTTCTGTATCTTGGGCTGAGGTTAGGAGTTTAGATTTGTTTGTTAGAAATCTCAAATGCTGTTTACTTTCGGATATAGTTGATGCAGTGTGTGGTTGAACTAGCGCGTTCATTTGGTGCGGTCGCGCGTTGCGGCTTGCGCAATCAGCCAATCAGAGCGCTAAACATTTTATACAGTGACCTGCGGCGGGATTACCCGCGACAGCCGCGGTCACGCTCATTATGCCGGCATCGATGGTGACCAGTGCTGACATAATCAGAAAATAGAAAAATATCGTCGTCGGTCAAAATAATCAATCACTCGTTTAGAGTAATTCTAATGTCTACTATTATACAAGAAAGTCAATTAAAAACATGAATTAATGAATTTTCCTCTATACCTTCCTAATAGACAATTTACTGAATATAAATCAATACACATTGTTACAGTTGTGTCAAGCCGTAGTCGCAATCCGCCGTAATTATACGTAAGTTATTCATCATAATAATAACCATGCGACTACCGATATAACCATTATAAGTAGGTACCGAATATTGCTCCTTGGATTATTAAGAAGGAACTAAAGACACCGCATTTGTTAAAATTAAGTAAATGTCGGTCCTCTTTTCTACGTGTAGTCGGCCATCTTGTTGTTATTTCTTAAGAATTCTCTTACTGAAAAGATGAATCAATTAACACATCATTTGTCAAAATCTGATCAGTAGGAACACCCATACATTATACCTATATATACTGTTACAATAATTACTCTTCCTTTTTCATAGTCGGGTAAAAAAATAAATGCTACAGAACTAGACATAAGTTAATAATTATAGAAGAGATCACGACTAAAAATACAACGTTTTAGTCAAGAAAGCTAAGTAAGACCTCGAAACCAAAGCTATTGGCTCTTCGTTCCGCCAGCTTGCGTTGCTGGTAAATTAATTTATTTGCATCAGATACCCACATCCACCCAAGACAAGTTACAAATAGAGTAATTCACTAAACGGCGCAGATGCTGCATACATCTCCTTAATCCGGGTAGACATGCAATTCATTATAAAATACCCGCACGCTTCGATGATCAATCAGCAGCGGCGTACAACACGCATGATGCTGCACGACGCTGCGCGACATCGCCCGAAGTAGACCGATATTGGCCAATGTAGGGCGATGTCGAGACAACTGTATTAATGGCAGGCGGATCCGGACTTATGAGCCAGACAGAATAATAGATTAGTTTCATCCATCAGGAAGCCAGTCCACGACAAAGGCTTGGCACTGGTAGCCTTTAAAATATCCATTTGAGTCGGCAAGGGAATCTATGCCTTGTTACTGTGGGATACAGATGGATTTTGTTTTGATAGTAATTGCTAAGCGTTTGGTCAAAAATTTAGACGAATAATCATAAATCATAGATATCATTAGTTGACCTACCTATGATGGCATTATTTGTAGGCAGCAGGAAATAGACCATACGGCGCATGCTTTTGTTATATTCCTCACGCTCCGTCTTAGATACGTCAAATTCGCCAGTACACTTGGAACAGAACAGAAAGTCAGTTTACGCCCCGCTGCGTTGAGGCATAATGCTGGCAAGTATTTTGTTACTTATTCGGTGTTATGTGTTCTTGCTTCCTTAAGTTCCAAAAATACGTACATTTGTAAGATATAATAAGGTAATCGTTTATTACTAAAAGTGTTACAATTCCACAACCTTACATTATTGTAATTATTTTAGTGTTCAAAGGATTATTTTGACTCGTGGTGATATAAGTAATTAAATTCATCTTTCTATTTTTCTGTACGCAGTCTGCTTATAGTCCGCACCGCGCACCACAGCGGGCAGCAATCACGTGAGTAATTAGAGCGACCGATACGTGTGCGGAATGCGACACACGAGCGCTCCGTGTTTGTATTGTGGACACCGAGGACCGCGCGCGGCCGCGCCGGCCGGCACCGGCGACCCCGCCCGCCTTTGGCCCGCCCCAAAGGTCACAGCTCTTGATTAAATTTATATCCTTAATGAAGGTCTCGTTTCGTCAAGTGTCTCATTTTTAGCCGACAGAAAAAGGTTTTTCACGCTCCTTAATTTTACAATTCACGGCCTAAATGGTTAATTGAATTTCGTCGCGTCGAGTATCGCGGGGGTTGTTTTGTTGTCGTCAGCTGAACGCGGTGTACGGTTTTGGGGATAAAGGGAGGTCTATTTATAATGTAAGCCATCCTTCTTTTGTTTATTATAAATGTTTGTAACGAACTTATGGTTCTATATGACAATAGGCAATATTACGTTACTTAAACACAAAGCTAATAATGTACAGTAATCATTCAAAAAATCCGTCGGTATATTAAAGACAGCGCCGTTGCGGAAGGCATAATGGATATTGGCTGGCTGAAGCGGGTCAGTCGTGCAAACACCGCTTTCTGCTCTGCCTCCAGCCCTCCACCACCCGACACTAAGAACAATTGACTGAAAATGCTGCACCGATAGAACTTCCGAGGGGAATTAATTAATGTGCTCAGAGTTCACTTATCACTTACTTATTCCTTTGTCAAATTGTTCAATAGTCATATTTAAATACTGTCTAGATGAACATACTATCACGCCTGCATTCCATGAAGGGATAGGCTGAGACGTACTAATTTACATCCACAGTTCGCCGGTGAAACGTAAAAAGATGTCTCGTAAAAACCTTTTTTTTGACTTTGTTCTTCTTACTTAAAAATAGAAATAAGAACAATAATAAACTACCTATTTGGTTTCTTGACTTATAATCCGTCGCTTCGCTTTAGGCAATATCGACGCCCCCGGGGAATAAAATGGTTATGCGCTATTACCACTTTTTTAATGTTTTTGCATTTTCGGCATCTATGGTGTCGATATACACCTACTGATTTTTTTTAGATTTTTTGACAGAAAATTCATAAAGTTATAACAATTTTTATTTTTATTCTACGGAAATCATGCAACAATTTCTTCCCGTAAAAACATCGTAGTCGTTCATTATGGAACGAACGCATGTCGCGAGAAATCGGTAAGGCATTATACGATTTTATTCACGTAAATAAATTGATAACTCTTTTCAATAACATGCTTTACCTAAATTTAGTTTGGTAAATCTTGAACGGTAAACGTATATTACTGCTTTATTATTGACATAATTATCAATACTATTTCACGTAAACACCTATTACAATATTCTTTATGAATTTGAAAACATGATAATGAGTATTTGGATATTATAAGATTATAACAAAATCGTATTAGTTTATTACAATTACCATTCATTCATGAAAATACTGTAGAAAAACATCGTAATGTAGGGATATAGTTTTCATGATATTACAATTTCACGAGAATAAAATCGTTATGTGCCGTTACTTAGGATACACTTAAATATAAAATCAGTATTATACATCTTTCGTAATAACTTTAAAAGTATACATTATATATTTTTTTATTATAGCTACTTATTAAGAAAAAAAAATACTGAAAAAAATGATGTATTGTATGTTAATATAGGCCGGTTAGTTTATGAGCTAAAACAGAATAACAGTTTTTTGCTCGTCCTGTAAAATTTACTTTTGTCTATTACGATTTTATTCCCCGGGGGCGTCGATATATGCAAGTGACTCAAATAGATATAACAAATTATTAAATAAATTACTATTATATGTCGGGATTCACGATGGCTACAATTTCATAATTTGTGAAGTCAATGAATCCAAACTAAGTGTTGCAGTGTTTAAGAGTTAAAATGTAAAGGATCTGTTAAGTCAAACATCTAGTTCGGCACTAATTGCGGACGGCAACAAACTTAATTTACACGGAGACGTAACTCAATTGTGAAGTAAAACTGAGCTGCGAGGGTCACCCCACGGTCAGCCGACTTGTCCACAATTAGCCAATTGGATGGATGACCTGTTTGTCTTGTGAGATAGTTAACTTTGAACTAGTACCCTTAGACTATTTCTATGACTTCTATATTTTCATGAAGTCTGGGGTATATTCAAGATAATGTCGTTTTTAATTCCCGATTCTACTTACCCGAAGTTACGAGTAGTTTATAGGAGCTGATTAACAGAAGGCTTTTACTTCTCTGAATTTCCTGACGTCGTGACTGTTATAAGCGAGATAGGTATCCTGCCTTCAGTTTAGAGATCAAGGAAAATGCTTGTTGATTTTCCAACAAAATTCTCAGTACCTAGTAGCTCGGTACTCGGAAATGTGTCCAGAAATTCGCTTGCCCCTTGTTACATGAGACACATAGCATACCGCTTTGTAATCTTATTAATTTATAACTTTAAAGCTAATGTCAGGCCACTAAGATTTACAGAATCAAAGCTCCAAGGTGCGTACGTTTGTTTGGAACTGCACTCGAGGAGAGTAGGTATAGTGGTTTGAAAGTAGCGCGTATAACCGATACGATTACCGTCACAAGTGAATGTATAGGACAAGGAACACGGTTATTGCTGCAACTTGCGACTCGCAATAACTTTGCAACTTAATATGACTGCAGTTGTATGTGGCCCCGCGAGACTAACTGCGCTGCTTTACTGCATAGCTACTACTTCCATTTTATTACCCAACTCTACGTATAAGACGAGCATTTTATGTCTTTATACAAGTGTTTCTATGTTGAAGATCACCCAATGTTTGGTGGGTATTGTACATCAGTTCTTGTTTATTATTCTTTCAGTGTTAGATAGCCCATTTATTGAGGAAGGCTATAGGCTATATATCATCACGCTACGCGGACGAAGTCGCGGGCGGAAGCTAGTACAAGATAAAGTTTTTACGGATGCGGGTCGATATAAACCTCAATTATTCGACTTAGAAAATACGCATAAAAAGATTGCGACCTGCCTTGATTTTATTTGATTACAATAGCATCTTACAGTAATGAGATTCAGAGAATAGGCCACCCACACCCAACCCGCGGGTTCCGTAAAAATTCTCTCGAGAATTGGGAATAAAGGATTAGAAAGGCACCTCCCCTCTTACCTTAAATTATATGGATATAAACGCATCTTTCCAATCACGGTCCACGAATAATAAATTTAAAAAAAAAACGGAGTATGTAAGTAACCAATGTAACTTAGATACTCCGTTTTTTTTTACCTATTCTAGGGTTCTATACTTATCACGAATATTAAAATTAATGATTTTGTATTTATTACTTCAAATTGTAGTGCAAAAAATAAGTTTATATGACAAAATTTCAAGATTATAAGGATTTACCATCAGTTGCTGAGTAGGTAGGTAATCGTAGTACCTATAAAAGTTTTTTTTTACATAGCTGAGGTCTATGAAAAACTACGATTTTTCCAATACATTTATGTACGGAAACTAAAACAATGCGATTAAATCATCGGAATTTTATAAACTAGTTTTAGTTCGTGACAATGTAGGTAAAAAGTTGCTATTGTAACTGGTATCTGTGGCGTTTCCCAGCGCCGCGTGCCTGCTGCCTGCACTGAAATTGTTGCTACAACTTTCCTATATCTATTGTAATGTGCTACAATAGATAAAGGAAAAGTTGTACTCTAAAACGTTGTGTGAGAGAAACTTTTTCTAGAAAAATAGTAACTGAAAGTAGTTCCCAGACTAAAGCATTCTAGTGCGCTAGGAACGTTTTACGTCTGTGTACTGCTGAAATGTTGTTAATCTGATATTGATGATGACACAAACTGACAATGAGAACAGATATGTCCAACCTGTGAAATTATGGGTATCGAAAAATCTGAATTATCCGTTATGAGTTACAAGTTCAAAAATAAAATTTAACTCCTTTTTTGTCCCTACTTTTAAATAGTTAATATATATTATGGTATGGTAGGACAAAACATAGTTAAGTGTTTTTCAAAATAAACAACGAGTACTCGGCTCTGAACCGGGCTGGAGAGGCCATTGGCGCTGTTTCGGAAAGTTAGGCTGTGTAATAATTCTTCAACGTCAAACAAATTGAATTTGTTGCCGGATAGTTGAGTTAATTCCAGCTAATAGACTCCCCTCGAAGATAACGCTATAGCACCAAATTAAGAACAGAAGGACCACACTGCAAACTTTTCTCACTATTTTACTGAAAACGTGTCACGTAACGCAAGTACGCAGTACCCGACGGTCTTAGGTATTTATTTTATCGTTGGGAGTACAAACTATTAAAAAAGTAAAACATCAGTTTCGTCCTGGAGGAAGATGACATTCTTAAATTATTAACATTCACTCTATGTCAGTAATTTATTACGTTGCGCTAGCTGTTGACCTTCTTTGTATGACCTTCTGTGATTATTCTGTGCTCGTGCTTTATTAAAGTAACTTTTATCATTAGGGCCCTCCTTTATAGTGTGCCGCTTTGTCCTCTCCTGAAGTAATTAGGGCGCCAGCAGATATCTGTGAAGCGCCGGTTTGGATAACAATGGACAATTGTCTCCAGATTGAGGAGTTGCGAACTGTAATCTCTCTTTTGAGTTGGAATTGAAACGTAATTTTGAGTTCATTATCATAGTGATCATAGTTAGAAATTCCAAGGCGGTCTTATCTTGAAATTAAAGAGGCAAAGACACTCAGGCTTTTTAAACAGAGCGAAGAAAAGTTTTAGTCAATACTAATTCTTATTGGATATACAAGTTTAAAAAAAGAGACGATTGTGTTCAATGCCTTTCTATTCAATTCTATAGGTAACAAGCTGTTTCCGCTATCATCATGTAAAAATACGAAGATAATGACAATATTTTTCTTAGATTATCAGTTCCAAATAGAATTTTCCTTTAGTTTTTATTTTACCAAAGACGTTCAATTCCAATATCTTGGAGGCTGCTGTTATATAAACGTTGTGATAACAATAATAGTTGTTTAGTGTTGTAGCTGCTTCTGTATTCATGAGATGGCCGAAGGAATACTGTCCTGGACTTAGGTATACCTAAGTCCACGACAGTATTCCTTCGGCTTTTTTATATATTGTAACGTATACGTTACAATATATAAAAAATCTACAAATGAACCACATAATTTCACATTGAAAAAGAACTATTACAAAATTATATGTATTGATATAAAATTGCGGATAGGCGGCGCGGGAAGCGTGGCGTTAGAAACACCACTCCAATGTACAATTGAGATAAACTTATTAAATTGTCCGTCCGCTTTCAAAGCTTTTGCAAATATTTGCTCGCTAAACATATTGCCCGCGAGTAATTCCCTGAATTTCCTTGCTCAGTGACGCGTAAACAAACGGTTGTATGTTATATGCTCATAATTGTTGTTGTGAGTATGTTGTACCTTATTTAACAGGTTGGCTGAGTGCTTTTCGTTTGTGAGCGAGCTTGTAAATATCGAGAGTAAATACTACACAAATAACTTTGAGTTATTTTTCGCTTGTTGCGCAGCGTTGAGTTTCGCTTTGCAGTAAAAATATTTAAAAAATATACAACCTAACGAAGTGAATTGTAAGGATGCATATTGATTTGGGTGAAGTTCATTGGCTGCATGCTGTGTGTTTTTTGACGACATAACTATGGTGTATTTATCCTCAAATTAAGTTATGTTTGCAGAGTAACTTTAGCTTTAAAAGTATAATAAGATAAAAAAAAACATTTTAGAATCGTTATCTGACAACATTTAAATTTTTAATTCCTTGTTTTAATATCTATTGATTTTATGCTTTCATAGTTGAGCCGTTATAATGGACGAATGCTGTAGCCAGAAGAGGGTTACTTATGCACAGAACAATTGTATCTAGATATGACTTGTCATAATCTTGTGTTGTTGCGAGGGGCCGGGCACGCACGAGCGCACATGTGCTGTAATCTCGCTGAGTGTAACAGTGAATGGCTGCTACTGGAGTATGTGGAGTGTGTGGATTGCTGGAGTGGCGCTGCGAGTGCCCGACCATGTATTTATCCGCTCGTATACATTTATGAGACTGCATAGTTCTGTTACTGTAAGTGTAGTACAAGAATACTTCGGGTAAAATGGCTTTATTAGAAGCTATGTTATGTAAATGCCTATCCGTGGCGTTATTGTTCCGGGTGGGTCGGAACCTATCGGCAAACAAATAGTTTTTGGGTCGCATCTGTTATCTAGTTATATCAATCATTGACTTAAAACTACTGTATACTACAAAGTACTATGTTAAGTGAATGGTCAATAAATAGGAAACTTGTTAAGGTAATAGGATTTATATTCCATCAGATTTTTTTCTAATTTTATCATGAATATTTTCATATCTCCAGACATCTAATAAGGGAAAAACGTGGCGAAGAAATGGTATCATTAATAAAAGTCCGTCAGGTGGCGCGCTCGAGTGACCGCAGCGCAATCTCACAGGAACCAGACTATCCTCCACTGAAGATCAAGTGGAGTGCAGAAGGGCCACAAATTTATATACAGGTTTGGCGTAGGCAAATGGCCTTATCCGATAACTACAATTACATTACGTACTGTATGTGTTTTTGTGTCAAGTCTGCCAATCCGCAGTAGGCCATAGTGGTGGACTATAGCCTAAATCAGTCAGAGAGGAGACCTGTGCTCAGGAGTAGGACAGTTAATGATTCATACTAGTAATATTTTGCTTCTAAGAGCTAGGCTCTTGTCGGTGCAGCAGCTTCCTCCGCTCTCTGTTGAGAGCCAGTAACGTATTATTAGCCAATCCGTCAGCTCGATCAATTTGTTGAGACTGTGGAGACTCATGTTGAGTTGTGAAGCATTACAGTAGACGTATTGACTTGAAATTTAATTCCGTTGGTCCTTTACAGGAGCTACAATACGTACTAGTAATATATTTGCCAGATATTGTTACAAGTGGTGTTTCTTTTCCTATATACTGCATGGTCTAGCGCCACCGTCCGTCCGCCGGAGTACCCCCTCGTCGAAGAACGTAATATTATGTTGTGTAATGAACCGTCATGTTTATGTTATACATTATGTGAAGAAGTGAAATTGCCAGAAAGAAGGTCCCAGTAAAGGAAGGAAACATTGCAACGATGTTTGATATCAATAAATTAATCGATAGTTTAGTGGCATGCAACACCATTTTTATTTTTTAAACGGGTTCTCAGTTTTTCGTTTCAATAGCTAAATTAAATCCTTGTCACCTATATAACTATCAAGTTAGAAATGATATCAGTAGGTGTTATTATGAGGTAATTAATCTAATTTCATGGCTACTCTCTGACATTTACTTCCGAGCTAATGTCGCTATATGCGCTAAATCATATTGATTATGCGTCTCGTATATTATTTATGTCTTCAATAAGGGCACGTTATCGTCCAAAATGTCTAATAACGCGGTTCATTAAGCGCAGGTGTGTATTTAGGGACTATCGTAGTATGAATAGGCCAAGCGTTCCTTTCTCTGGTGGGGACAATGATATTTGAAAAATTTTTAAACCTCAATTATTTTAAACTGAATGCTGTTGGCTGTTATAATGTAATCTAATAACAACAATAGTATACTTAGGTGTCCGCTGTGATTAAGAGAATTTTGTATTAAATCGTCTATACTCATTATTCAGAATTGATGGGATTATAGAAAACAAGGCAGTAGAGTCCTAATTAAAAGCCAATAAATAATGTTAACTTCGTCCTAGCACGATGTGACAAAGCTCTCAATTGTATTAGTCGGAACTCCATGTTTCGGGTACATAATAGGACCTATATACTTGCAACTAATTCCAGCTCCACGTCTACATAGTGGCCAGTAAATAGCCGACACAAAGACAGCCGGGGGCGATGTCCAATCTCGCGGCGGGGGGACGCGGCGGTGGGGAGGGGGCTTCGGCATTCGATCCCGCGCCACTCGACCGAGAAACAGATAGCACTGCTGCTTAACCTAGCATACCACTTTTCAAACTAGATTTTTCGTCGATATCTCTGAGTTTTGGAAGGGTAAACGTTTATTTCGATTGCATAAAACTAGTATACCTATCATTCAAAACACTTTACAATGATATTAATTTGTTTGGTAGTCTATTACAAATTAGCAGGCCACTTTCTTTAAACTCGATCGATCAAAAGTGTGTACTGAGGCTCGCAAAGTTCCTATTAAATTGAAGATATTTTAAATTTGTATTAAGAATAATCTTTATAATATGAAAGGTGATTTGAAGTAACTTCATCGGTTGTCTGTCAGCGTGATCGATGTCTCGGCTGGGTTTGAATTTATAAATCTTTTTGAGGCAACGACAGTCAGAACTATGTAGCACAGCTTAATTGGATTTTCTACAGTGATAGCTGTCATTTGTACATAAAAGAGAAATTAATTGTAAGTGCACTTCGACTCAATGATTTGGATCTTTTGTGCTTCCCTTGCTTTTGTGCTCCTCCTCAGATTTTCAAACAGGTCTTTCATGAGCTTTATAATGAGGCTTGGGGTATGAGTATGTAGTCCTCGGTCTTGGATAACACTACCCCAAGAGGCATATTCGCTTTCTGCTTTTACATAACACTACAAGCCCTAGTAAATTGGTGAACTCATAGAATATCATCAGGACGCTGACGGTTCCAATATAAGAAATATACATTAGAACTAAGGTCGTATCAATTTACATACTGGCTAAACATTGTAAAACTTTGTTTTCTACGTATATTTGCCTTAGCCTTCATGGATTCCGCAAAACCTTTGTTCAAACAGCATTCTTTATCTCCTTCAGCTCAGTATTCAATTCACTATTTAATTGCAACTAATAAATACTTCAGCCGCCCACCTCGAGCGAGCTCTTTAAACGGGAATCTGGAATTTATTGGCTTTGCTGGATCGCAGTAGTAGCTGTCTAGCCGGATTAAGCAGTCGTGGTTCTATAAACAGCTAGCTCAAGCAATTTAACACTCAACTAGATGAAAGATGTTAAAACGAAATACAATGTCGAGCCAAAAAGTAATGGAAATATCAAATTTATGTCGCGTTAAGTTTACGGTTACAGAGAGAGTTCTATGATAAAATTATATCGATTCTAGGAAACCGGTATAATTTTAAAACATCATCCTCCACATCGTTGCATTGAGTGCAGGGTCTCCCTTCTCCGAGGCGTGGTAATTGTACCGGGACTCTGATATCTACTCTGCTACTATTGAACTGTGCAAAATTGGCAAATTTACATATATTTTACTCACTACATTACTCATTCTACATTCGCTATAAGGTTCTACAGTTAAATATCAACAGTGGACCACTGATTGATGTCTAGATAGTAGAAACGTTTTTTTAGACTGAATAGAAAATGGAAAACAGCTGCGGTCACTCATACAACAAAAACAATTTTGTTCATAAATGTGGCGGTACACGTGTACGCGCGACGAGTTAACAGAGTTAGGCGCATCACACACCAAAACCACTTTATATAAGCTATTAAATTAATGTGACACCACCGAGACATATAATAATATCACTCAAAGTCCTCATATAACTATATCATAAGTAATGCTTCAGTGTACATTTAAGGTTGTAATTAACAAACAAAACCGCCTGATGGTAAGCAAAAACTGTTGCCTATAGATGCCAGTAGTATCGGTTATATCACGCGTTGTCATCTTGAGATGTCAGTTGGTACACTACCCTTCAGACTGGACGACAATAATAATAGCATACCTATTAATGCTCAGCTACAGATTATAATATGGTAAAGCGGTGGTACTTCCGATGCGAGGAAACGTTATGTCCCTAGTCGGGGGACCGGTGGTGTTCAAGCATCACACTTATTGTCATATAAGCTGCCAGCCCAACTATACCTCCTTAATCTTTACCCTCTCGTTCCCTCACAAAAATAGTGTGAAAAGATTTTCCATAGGCTACGGTAATCACTTTCCATCAGGCGGGCCGTATGCTTGTTCGCCACCTTAGTGATATAAAAAAAACATTGCTTAAGGATGTAAATCGTGGCATATTTTGATACGTGTTCAGTGTGCGTTGTACGTTAATCTGTTGCTGCGCTTTCACCGCGCGACTCAATCCGCTCTCCAGTACAAAAAGCTACTTATTTAGCGCGATGCACTCCGGGCTCCGTGCAGCCGGCTTAACTGCTAAGTGAGTCGGGACATTTACAGCGCTGTGACAAGCATTTATATGAACAGTTTTTGGCTGAATTGTAGGTAAAAGTTAGAGGAGTTGTTTGTTTGCGGTATGTATAAAGGAAATAATAATAAACAGCTCAGTATTTGGAGATATTTGATAGTGAACAAGACTATCACGTGTCACCTTGCCGCACCTAGAAGAAGCTTTGTAGTCTGTTGTGTACTTTACAGTGTAAGTTCTCTGGCAAATAAAGTAAGTATGCCCGAACAAACCGAGTACTTAGCTTTAATGAAGTCTATGAATATTTTTTAACCTGCACAATAACACATATTACAGAGAGAATTTGTAGCATGTCCGTTTTCAAAGCACCGTTAGACATAACTCTAGAATGTTCGGAGCTAAAGCGCTTTAGCATTAAGCATTGATTTATCTGAAAGCTTTATGTATTCCTCCCTCCAGGCAGCATTACGAGTTTTAGATTAAAATGTTTGAGTATCAGGTAATTTACAGACGCATGAAACTGTAAAACTGTGTATCAGTCCATTTGCATTCATTGGTGTTGTACCTAGATATTTTAGGGTGCCAAGCCATGGAGAGATGTGTTAGTTCATTCATTTGTTAGTAAATTTATGATATTAGAGATAAAATGTAAGTAGAATCCTTATAGAAGAATATGAGCAAAAGTTACCTTTGGTCTCAAAAAGTCTTCTAGGAAGCGAGCGAGACCGCGGGCATCATCTAGTTTATAATAGAGCACCTTGGCAGTACCTATCTCGCTCACTGATGGCCAACCTGTGCTAGCACTACTTTTGCTGGATCCATTCAATAACAAAAGCGAGATTTAAGAAAAATAAAAATAATTCTAATCTGTACAGCACTCTCCGATTATGTGACATATTCGTGTCACATAATATGACACATCGCATTCACGACGATGTTCTTGGAGTGCCATTAGCTGGTGTATGTTTCAAAATAAGTAATTTATCCTCATTCCCTTTGCGAGGCGCACAAAAGAAACCCATTAGGCGACCGGTAAACACCTGAAGGCAATTTTCACCGAAATTACCTTCGCCACGTTTGGATGAGACAATAGAACCCCCCCCCCCCCCCCACCGCCCCGCACCGCCCACAGCCTTGGGGAAACAGATTCTTTTAAGATCAGTGATTTTAATTAACAATAGCTCTGGGATAGATAGGTTTGCTACAAGTTTAACCTTACAATGATACCTGTAACGCGACCGTGAAGGTGAGTAGTAGGTACTGGCACGAACAAAGCGCTCCGTGCATAATATAGACAAGTTTGTGCTGCACTAAACTAAGCTAAAATAACATAATAGTTATGATGCTATGACTACAGATGTTGTGGATGTATACCACTGATTTCAAATTAGTATAATCAATAAGTATATGTACATAGGTACAATTTTCTTTGTCCTCCTTGTGACCTTCGGTGGCCTGTCTTGAAAGAATCCAAATAAGAAACGTTACATGAGTACTCGTAAAATTAAATTTACGCAAGAGAAACACCCAGCTACCGTTATGATATTAGGAGCAAAGTATCGTTCCCCGTGTTGATTAGTTAAATGGAGGAAATTTTATAAAAGGTAAATGTTTTATGAACAAATTTCCTTCGCTTTAATTAAGGGCGGCGGCGCCCTTGTCAACTGTCGCCGTGTGCGGCGCGGCGTACGGCGGCGACTACAAGCTAAATATTTTACAAAGAGCATTTTACACGAGTACACCTTTTCTAAATACGGTTAAATAAGCCTTGCGTAGGCAAATATACGATAAAAGCTGTGTGTATATTTTAACTTTTTTATATCCAATTTGCTATAGTGCTTGGAATCAGGATTATCCTTATACATACAACATTATTTTTAGGTTAGTATATGAAAAACCTGAATACGTTTGTTAAGAATAAGTAAATGTCGATTCCAATAATTATTTCACCATGTTATATTTTGTCCCGAAAATATTTATTTATTTTATTTTATTTTATTTGGGAAACAAACAGATGCAGTAACAGATATAAGTATAAGAAATATAGTTTTAACAATATCCAAATACAGTTTCCACAGATTACCATAAACATAATTAAGTATAAGCTAACAATAGAACGAACGAATTGAATTATACCTACTTAGTTTATAAGCTGACTATTTAAATTTCGATGACAAAAAATTCCTAATATAGAATCTAAATTTGGGTAGAGAAAGGTGAAAAATGTCTAAATCTTGATTTGCCTCAAAAGAAACAGCGTTAGTATACAAACTACATGCTCTTTTCGTAAAAATGTTATTACAATAATTTGTATAAAAGTTATAAGCGCACAACACAAGTCATGGCAGGACATAGCGGCACTAGGCGCGGGCGTAGGCGGGGTACAGCGGGGATAATAAGCCGCGGTGAGCATGTTTTTGTATGGATAACCAGGTAACATAACAAGCTTATAACTTTGTGATTTTTTGTGATACAGTATTGAAATTTTGTACATAGATTCTTTACATAAAAATACTAGACACATATCTTGGGTTTCGCATATACTAATTATAAGGTTGTTTATTATAAAACAAAGTCCCCCGCCGCGTCTGTCTGTCTGTTCTTCATAAAATCAAAAACTACTAAACAGATTTTCAGGCGTTTTCACCAATAGACAGAGTGATGCTTAAGCCTTGTCTTAAGGGTAACGAGTGCTAGTAATATTATAAAGTTATTTGGAGTGTAACATAACAACATGATGAAATTTAATTTTGTTATTAAACTATATACACGCTTAGTATAATATTCTATCTCAAGTATATCAAGCATAAATGATGTACTATGTTTCATTCACCTTTTACTAGGATTTCACTCTACAGAACACTGGCGTATTGGATATCTCCCAGGCCACAACAGGAAACTCTCTAACGGATTAGTGTCCCGTATATTCGCCTCGAAATTGTTTCTGTATGAGAATCGTGTTCAGCAAAGGACGTTTCGAGTTTACTGAACGCTTATATAACAAAAGTGAATTCTAAAATTAACGCTTTTGATAACCTATCCGTGATCTCTTTTTTCATTCACTAACATAAGTTTCATTGTACAAGTAAATAATATAAACAAGACATAAATACTTGAGTACACTACAGTGTGGCACGTGTAACATACAGCTGGTGATGACATCAGGTGAGCACACTATCACTTACTTATATAATCAACCCATTTTATGTCCCACTGCTGGGCACGGGTCTCCTCTCACAATGAGAGGGATTAGGCTATAGTCCACCACGCTAGCCTAATGCGGGTTGGCAGACTTCACACGCCGTCTAGAAAATCTCTCAAACGTGCAGGTTTACTCACGATGTTTTCCTTCACCGTTTAAGCGCGTGATAATTAACTATTAATACGCACATAACTTCGAAAAGTCAGAGGTGCGTGCCTTGGATTTGAACTCGAGACCTTTGACTTGACAGTCCAATGGTCATATCACCATAGGTATTACTTAATACAAAAAAATACAAAACGTTAAAACTTCGCCTACCTTATAAGTAACTACTGACCCACCCGCGGTCTCATCCTTATGAGTCGTAGCGTGATGTTAAATAGCTTCAAACCTTCTTCTTAAATCACTATTTATTAAAAGAAACCGCATCAAAATACGTTGCGTAGTTTTAAAGATCTAAGCAAACATAGGGACAGACAGACAGCGGGAAGCGACTTTGTTTTATATTATGCTATGTAGTGAAGATTCCATTATCAATATGAAGTGCTTTTGCTCCGCTCCAGACAAGGAGCAATAATGTGGAGTAGGTACGGCAAAAAGTGTGTTGGCTTACAACTTCGTCGGCACTGCTGCCTCCGTGTAGAAATAACATTACACACATTTTGTTTTGTTCCCTCTCAACGTAACTACATTCAGCTTATTTCGAGGAACTGGCCGATCCCCACGAGACAGAAAATTGAATTCCAATAATTGTGTTTCGAATGAATAAAACCTCGAATGTTAACTTTCAACTCTGACAAAGAATTCACGAAAAAAACAAATTATCGTGAAATAATTCAAAGAAAGTCGCGACAGAGATGTCATCTCGCGCCAAGTTTACAAGTCTTGCAAGTGTATGTTGCAGAATAGGGTATTACACCTTTTTTTGAAAACTGTTTTAAATTAATCCTTAGATCGTAATGAACCAGTAGAATTTTTATTTCAATTTTATACAACCAAAAAATGCCATAAAAACGATTTTTAATTTATGATTTTGAATTTACGCACGAAAACGCTAGCCGCCATGCTACTTCGGCTCGTGACGTCACTACTGCCAAAGACCGAGTAACACGATTTGTGAAAATAATGAGTTATAATGTTTATCATTGGTGTCTTGTGCCTGAATGCAATAATACAAGTGTAAAAACTCCACAAAAATTGTGGATTCAATTGCTTTGTGTATCATTCAATAAATCCTTGATTTAGTAACGCACATTTTCGTCATGGGACATATCCTATTTTAAGGCGGATCGTTCACCTGAGCCCGCCAAATTCAAATTTCAATTGGTTTTTCGCAATTTGTAGGTCTATAACACATTCTAGATTCCTAGCTGTAGTAATTGCGGCATTAGCTATAAGTACAATATTCACAACTGAGCATTAAAAACTTTGCTTGTAAATCGATATTGTAGCTAAAATTAGGTACAATCGTCATTTTTGGCCAAAATTAACGATTGTACCTAATTTTAGCTTCTATAACGTTTATTAAGCAAAGTTTTTAATGCTCAGTTGTGAATATTGTATAGCTAATGCCGCAATTACTACAGCTAGGAATCTAGAATGTGTTATAGACCTACAAATTGCGAAAAACCAATTAAATTTCAATTGGTTTTTCACAATTTTTGGCGGGCTCAGGTGAACGATCAGCCTTAACAGCTTTGTTAATTTTAAATGCTGATTAGTTATTGCCTTGTTACATAGAAATTGGTGAAACTGGGTCTTATTGTTAGACAAAACTTGATACGATAGTTAGGTAGGTACTTACATTACTGTTTTAATATTTCTCAACTCGGCAGAACAGAAATCGGGATTGGATGCAAAAAAATTTGCCACCATCAACGTATTGATCATTGGTAGATTTGTACTTTCTGCTTTCACAAAACCGTCTTCCATGATGCGATTTTAATCAAACTAACACAGCACGACAAACAATTATTGTTGAATTGTTACTCTGAGACGACAAACGTCGTCATCGATCGAATGAGTGACGTCACGTCGATAACCAATATGGCGGATGGCGTTTTAAAACAGATTAAAAAAGACGATTTTTGAAATTGAATTATAAAATTTACATTGCATTTTTATTAATAAATACTAACGTTTCTCGTTTACTTTTTTCAAAATCTATCATAAAAATGCATTTTCATATTTATTTTTACATGGTGTAAAATACCCTATTATGCGGACCATTCTCTGAGTTTGTTTGTTCAGCTTTCAACTAAAACTACGAAAGCAATCTGTAAAATTTAAAGCACAATCTTCTCCGCTTAGGTGTTATAATGTTTTATGTACGCTTTCGGATTTTGTGAGAGCATTTAGGAATAATTAAGTGGGTACTAAATGTAAATTACGAAGAGGTGAATTAAATTGTTCATCTTCAGTACCTACATACACAGATTTAACTCGAAGCTTCAAAGGGCGACGCATGCCTTTGTGACGTAATCAACATCAGCATCTTACACATTCATGTACTCCTGGTACGTGTAACTCGACCTCATAAAAGGGGCGAGCTTCATCTGTGTCACCACGTCTCACAACGAACCTTCGAAATCCGCACCTAATATAATAAAAAGGCTCGTATTTCTTTAGCACTTAGTGCGATCATTCATACGTAATGTATGTCATATTTTTTGCTATTCCATTTTTAACCCCGATTACAGTCAACTTTTGGTTATTTAAGTAAATTACAATTTAGAAGTTAGTTATTTTTTTTATTACTTTTTATATCTTACTTCTTCTTCTTCTTCTTCTCTTCTTCTTCTTCTCTACTATTATAAAATTGTAAAAAAGCTGTGTCTGTACATTGAAGATATTTAAAAAAAAACAAGTGGGCTAAGGTATATAAACGTCTCCGAATCCAAAAATGTCATTTTTAAAATTCTTGTCTGTTTGTCTGTTTGTCTGTTTGTCTGTTTGTTACGGGTTGGAGCAATAACTACTGAATAGATTTTCATTTTATTATCACTGTTACAAATTATATGCTCCAACTTAAAAACTGGTGAACTTCTTATCTCAATTTATTAAACGAATCCTAAGATACAGCTTGACCTCCCTGATGTATAGAGGCCCATACAAAGAAGAGATCATAACTGTTGGTTATTTATTTAATAACTTTTATTTGATAGCCTTTAATTCAACTAAATAATTGAGGTATGTCTCATTTTATTCGGTTGAGGAGATCCCGAGATACAGCTTGACCTCTCTATCGTATACATTCTGATAGTAAGGAGGGATCATTATTGTTGGTTATCTAAATTATGTTATCAAATGCAATTATTTTCTTGATTCACGTAAGTCAGTAGGTACTTGATAAGTTTTTGTCGTATAAAATTACTTAAACTCAAACATATTATAATCTGTAACGCTGTTACAGTATTTTAAAAGGTTACGGTTTGAATTATTTGCGTTTATATTGGAACTGGAGATAATTATAGTAGTATACATAAGTTCTCATTAGCCTCATAACTGCCTCATTAGCCAAGTGATCCTGAGTGCGACGGCTACGCTAGAGGTCCTGGGTTCGATTCCCAGGTCGAGCAAAGTGTTATTGGGTTTTGCTATGAAATTCCCAGTAGCAGCTCGGAGTTAGGAATTTGTGCCCGGTAAATGGCAATAGGCTCGCCCCCTATTACATGGGACCTAAACATACCGGCGAACTGCGGGTGTACATTAGTACGCCTCTGCCTAACCTTTCGGGGAATACAGGCGTGATGGTATGTTATGTTATATACATAAGTTTACGTAATAATCATACAATACTCTTTAGCTTGATAGATGGCGATGTTGAGGTTCTCCGAACACACAGCATTTACTAAATGATAGGTTGAATGTATAATGATCAAATGTCCGCAGTAAACATTTGATTTATTAATATACAAATGTTGCCATGATTCTTTAGTAAAAAAAATAGATTTACGTTCTTGAGGCATCAAAGATAAATTGGAACACCAATCCAAATTTCCTATTTTTTTAATTAAAAGTCGTGTGCTGAATAGCTAACGTTCTTTAGTATGACATAATGACAGGAATTTGTCAAAATATAAAAAAACTAGCATATGTACCGTTCTATAAGGAAGTTGGTAATTAAGTTTCAGTTGAATACTCAAACATGCCATTTAGGAAAAGACCTGGTCTTTCATCTATTTCAAGAAACGCAAAAACAATGCGTTTACATAGGAGTAATGAAAGTCAATCCCAAAACCAGGACCGCCTTGTAATACAAAGAAATCGTCAAGCACTGACTAGATCTTTAGAAACAAGAGGTGAGTATGAATCGCGGTTGGCGAGAGATCGTGTGCGACAAGATAATTCCAGGACCGAGGAAAACTCACAAGCGCGTGAGATGAGGCTCATCTCTCAACGAAATCGTCAACGTGCAGAGAGAGGCCGCAGAGAGTAGTGAAGAGCGCGCTGCCCGTTTGACTGCAGATCGTAACAACCACGCGAATTTCAGGTCAATGGAAAATTCACCAGAGCGTCAGACCCGCCTCAACTCTCAGAGAGATTGTCAAGCTGCTACTAGAACTACGGAGTCTGCTAGCGTCCATGATATACGTTTAGCCTTGGATCGTACACATCACGCACATAACCGTTCTCTAGAATCTGATGAGCAGCGTGAATCCCGACTCGAAAGTGCCAGAGAAAATTATGTGAGAATGCGCGAACAGGTATTGGATAATGCACGTACTGAACGCGACAGAATCAATGAGGTGCGCCGTGAAGAAAGTGCTGAGCAACGAGCTGAAAGACTGACTGGAGATCTACTTACTACTTATTACTACTTATCTACCGTGCAACTAGAAGCATAACGTTTCATAAATGCTTGTAAAAGCTTATTTGAAATAAAAACATTTGAACTTGAACTTTGACTTAGACATGCGCTGACAAGAATGACAACATAAGAAAAAGAAATAGTTGCGTCTCCGGTTTACGATAGCATTGATGAGGTACCATAGCCGTCGACTGAAAAATGTATGAATGGCATTTGCTATAGCAAGTTACATTACGTATAAGATGTAAATTCAGAATGTGAAGGCAAAATTCGACTTGGCGGGTGGCTTAGTGGTCATAGCGTTTGGTGTATTTAACCAAAAGGCGCAGGTTCGAACACTGCCCGCAAGTCGAATTTTTTCTTCACTAAAATTACTTTATAATCTTAGCATGGATAATGAAAAATAATAATAGAATAGTAACTTCCAGTATGTAACCTCATCATTTTAATTATTATAGAACGATGCTTTTGTTTGTTAAAGTTAATACCATCTGTATAAGTATACCAGTTCTTCGCACACGGTAGCGCGGTTTGAGCGAAATATAATCAAGTTAATGGGAGGTACGCGTTGCGCGCATAACATAATGCTGGCACAGCCGAGGATTATACGTGGCGTCGTGCACCAAGCGTCTCACAGTGGAGCGACACCGAATTCCTACTAAATGTGTCTCGAGAGACCCGCCACTCATGGCGTGACGTCATTTAAAATATTTTGAGTGGAAATACGGACTTACATTATGTACCTGAGATGTGTAAGGAGGACGGAGGCAAGGTCCTTTCATGAGGTGCTGTCTTGAATATTAGAGGAGTCAGTAGGTACTTCGACTGCTTCTGTCTGAGTCTCTTCTTTTTTAAATAAACACTCAAAAATACTGTTGACTTTACGGCCCTTAAAACTCAGAGTATAAATATAAAGCATATTCCTAATTTTCCAGTATTTTCCAACAATTTATTTCCAGGGGCAGGTTGTGTTCCATTGTTTTAGGTTTTTTTTGGTAGAAACCAATTATAATTTCAGGCTAACAAGGGTTGAAGGGGAGACTGATGAGGGGTTGGTTGGGACAGTTGGAACCGTGCGTAGCCAAAATAGAGCTGTCACATGTCAACCAAAAATAAAGAAAGAGTATTACACACAAAAAGTCCACGTACAATGTGAAAGTGACATGTTTGGCGCAGCGACTTGTACTCTACGTGAAGTACGTGATGTGAGTTCCATCCCCGCACGGAGCAAATATTTGTATGATCTACAGGTAGTTGTTCCGGGTAGTGTTTTTGTATGTGAGAATTTGTATTTGTAAAAGCACCCACGATACAGTAGGAAATCCTAGAGTGTGGCAACGTTTTTTTTTAAATGTGGATGTGCGCGCTACATACATATGTCGACGCGACTGTTACTATTGCAGAACAAACAAGTAGTGACGTCACAGCGAGGGAAGTCATTTGAAGTGTCGTTTGGATGCGCGCGAACAAAGAGTAGCGGGACATACTGTTACAGTGCAGCGGCAATTACGACGATGTTGCACCGACATCAATGGTGCAGATACAGACGATATGCTGGCTATGAATACCTATATTATGTATACAACAATTTCTATTGAATCAAACTGAATAGATTTTTTCTTTTATTATCATGGAACATTCATATTATTACGATTGTGTAAAGTTTTCCTTACGTGTACGTTTCTGGATTTTCACCCATTTTATACGTCATACCCTAATTTCCTGTAACCCCTTTATAATTCTACGAAAATTCCGTCTGTCACATACTAACACAAACATTTATAATTCACCCTTTGCACTCATCAACCTTTATCAACATTTAGAAATAAACGAACGTTACCTAAAATACCTTTTGACTTACATGCTCTTTTCTCTTATATATAAATACTATATTTGCTTGTATTAAATACGTATACACTAGAATTGTTCTAAAAAAACTTAAGACACATCACTGGATGCTCTATATAAAATTGCATTCATACATCCATGATTTATAAAATAAAGTGAACAGTGTGTGATCCTATGTATAAGTGGGGTGCAATAGAAGAGCTGTGAGAGCGGGTCTGCCTCACAAGCAACTTGCTGAACATAATTATGTTGATACGAAAGAGGAAGAATCTAGACGTTCATTAGGTTAAAATATTGTATTTCTAGTATATACTTTATTTGTGTGGCGATGTGCGGCAAAATTACCTACAGCAGTTGCTCATTGCACTTTCTTTGGCCAAATAACAATTGCATCATCATCATCATATCAGCCTATTGCCGTCCACTGCTGAACGTAGGCCTCCCCCAAAGAGCGCCAACCATCCCGGTCTTGGGCAGCTCGCATCCATCCGCTGCCAGCCACAATTAAATAAAGGATTTCCAACAATTGCATAATATAAGATATTTTATATTGATTGAATACAATAATTATTTATAGTAGAAAGTATATTAGATTCCATTCCATCCCAAAAGGATTTACTTAGTATATAACTCGGCTTCTAATTGGCGTATCAAGATGAAACTTGCACCAGATTTTAAGTTAGGCCCCCAGCAATACAACTGTGGAAACTTCAACCAATTTTGTATAACTGTTTTTGCATCATACGCATACAATTACAACGCAGTATTTTTGTATCAAGAAAATGTAAGTATAGAATCAGAATTGCATCGCTAAAATATAAAAAGGGGCACTGATGTAGACATACAATTCGCCAGCTTGTTGACTCTCTAAATCAATCACCAATACATATTTTATTTAAACCGGATTCAAATCCAATCTCCGAACTGCTACTGAGAATACATGTCTCGTCCTGGCAATAACTTTCAAGATTTCGTAGCTGTGCCTTCGCCTATTAGAATCTAGATCTAGATCTAAATGATAGCAATATTACTAGTACAAGTATTAACGCGGAACACGGAAAAGTATCACCTGAAAAACTGGGTGTAACACAGTCTTAGTCCGGAGAGATTTTGTGAAGGCGTTACTGTAATAATGTAATATTGTAGCCATGAAAACGGACGGTAATATCCAGTGTATCACAGACTTAATACGTGGCGTCATCTCCAGCTTACATTCACGACGTGTCTAATAAAGTGCGTCCCACGCCGGATCCCGCCGCCCGCCGCCGCCGTATTAATAACGCACCTGTTGTTGTATCACAAAGGAAAAATTATGAGCCCTGAGAGGCATTGTGGTGACGAGTAATGAGGGCTAATGTTTATTATAGCATGTCCTCACACGCCATGAGACACCCGCCTCACACAAGAGATACGTTGCGTCTAGAGACACTTCAATGAGAAAACGGATTGGATATTATTATTGTTTGTGTAATGAGTTCTACAAACAGAATCTTAACATAAGAAGACTTCGTTATGCAAGCCTCAGTTGAAAGACTTCTAAATCCAAGGATACAATGTTATTTAGTTTTATATGAAGACAAACGTACTCGTAATGTTATCAAAAATATTAATCTATATACTAATATACTAATACTAATCTATCTATACTAATATATAAAGCTGAAGAGTTTGTTTGTTTGTTTGTTTACTTGAACGCGCTAATCTCAGGAACTACTGGTCCGATTTGAAAAATTATTTCGGTGTTAGATAGCCCATTTATTGAGGAAGGCTATAGGCTATATATCATCACGCTACGCGGACGAAGTCGCGGGCAGAAGCTAGTATATTATAAAGCTGAAGAGTTTGTT
The DNA here is from genome assembly GCA_947256265.1 of Acronicta leporina. Classification (NCBI taxonomy): domain Eukaryota; kingdom Metazoa; phylum Arthropoda; class Insecta; order Lepidoptera; family Noctuidae; genus Acronicta; species Acronicta leporina. The sequence goes on from OX366512.1 coordinate 207,910, forward strand.
TGTTTGTTTACTTGAACGCGCTAATCTCGGGAACTGCTGGTCCGATTTGAAAAATTCTTTCAGTGTTAGATAGCCCATTTATCGAGGAAGGCTATAGGCTATATATCATCACGCTAAGACTATAAGTAACTATTCCACGCGGACGAAGTCGCGGGCGGAAGCTAGTTCCTTTATAAAAAAGAATGGTTTTAGTTAGCATTTTCTGTAAAGTGGGATTATAAATAAACCTACAACATGAACTAGTGAAGTACTGAAATTCAATGTGGCTGGCTACTAAGGTATTAAAATATCATTATCATTATGTTCCGTTTTCTGGATTTTAAATATTGTTGGCCTACTGCAGATGCTTATTTTTTTATTACAGGTTGGTTTCTTAATATACTTGCCTTCGCATTGATAATAAACGACATCGACATTAATATGAGCTCATTGGCGCGTACCCGCTTACACTGGAACCCTACAATTACCGCCGTAAGTTGAGACCACTACACAAATCATAATGAGTGCCCGGTACTCCTGACATGAAAATATCAAGTGAATAAACCTCTTTCCGCGCCGAGTTCTAAGAAACTCGTTATTATAAGATCATTGAAGCACACTCGAACGTTCACAAGTGAGTATTAAAGAGGAATATTTCGCCTCTTCATAAAAACGTACGGAACGCGAGGGCGCGCGGCTCATATCAAAGTTGTATTACTGAACGCTACTTTATTGTCATTAAAAGTTATTGATAAGCCAAGTTTTAACGACTTCATTCTGCTCTAAAGCGTAACAAAGTAGTTGAAGCGAAGACAGAAAGTGAAGCGTAAATACCTAAACAATTAATGACATTGTAAAACTTCCAATATCTTCAAAACTCAGATAGTAGCACACAAAAGGATTTCTGAAAACTGCAATGTATATCGTCATAATCTGCAACCTATATTGACCTAAATTCACAGATAGATAAAGTTTTAAGTTGTCAGGTTCAGAAAGCACTCGGCTTCGTTACTTTACGTAGTAGAAGAGTGAACTATATTATGAAAATTAGGTTATTATAATCGGTAACTTGAATGGCAAAAACTGGGTATACAGTGATAATGTTCCATACATTGTTTGGATAGTCCATGCATTTTTTGTCGACAACCTCCTTTAGTTTTCACCACACCACCGGCACCATTAAGGATATTCCATTCAGTATTCATAATGTAGATTAAGGGCCACATGCACCATCTTCTTAAATATGTTTAAATTGGATTTAAACACAATTTAAACACATTTAAGAAATTAGTGCAAGTGGCCCTAAGTGTAGTGTAGCTTGTAAGTGAAGTTTCCCTTTGTCTTAATTTATAAATTATACCGGCTTGCCAGCTATCTTGAACAGCCAAAACAAGAAGCTTAATTTGCTAAAGTAGCGCCTGAGCTCTAATAATACCCTGAACGTTTCCGTTACTATATAAAATCACGCCGAAAATAAACGGATTCAGTGTAAGCCCCGTACGAGTTTGTTCGCGCGTCCATCGATGCGGAAGCGATCCGATTAGCTCGTCGGAGCGGGATAATATACGAGCGCTAAGTACACCGCTACTGCGAGCTTACGAGGTATACCAGATAATATCATAATAACGTAATAACATTAAATATGTCTCCGAGGATATTACTATCGGGAGCTAGGTCAATACTCTGTTTCCCAAGCGACCTGGCTATGAATCCGCACATAGCGCTAGCGGTTCGTTCGGTTTTATGTAGATATCCGAAACAGTTTTTACCTGAAAGAAAGTTAAAGTGGTAAAGTTGTAATGGGCAGGAGAAAATTCCGGTTTCGATAAATGTTCTAACTTCAAACGTAAATAGATCGTTTGAACCACAAGAACTCCATTTACAGTCGCTTTGTAGAAAATATGGATATTTGGTCTTATCTTGTAACCCTTTCTGGCCTTAATACTCATAAAAAGGACATGGGGTGAGTTATACAGAACAATAATAATAATTATACAAAAAAAAAACAAAGGTTCTAATTACAACACCTACTCGTAAATAAAAGCTCTTGATTAAATTTAAATTTGGTCACCTCAAATCATCTACTTACTATATCTCTACACTGTAATGATACGAAAATCTTATCAAGATCTTCGCTAACTTGTTTTAATTTGTTTATTAAACTTAAAGCTCCAAAAGTAACAACCCTATAAGGAGTATCAAAGTGATAACAGAAGTTCCTGCTTATTATAATGTGATATGAATTTCCCCAACACTTACACACGACATAATTATGTACATACGCACATATGTTATACAGACACATAAATTAAACACATCGGCAATCTCATTTTTACTTTTATAATAATGGGTACATAATAATTAATACTAGTTAAATTTTATTAATCTTGTAAATGTATAGAAACGTCTCAAATTTTAACACAAAAAAATACTAGACACCTAATTACTCTTTGTCGAAAGAATAAAAGCATTAACACGACTATAACGATTAATTTGCACTGTTCTGCAAGCCGCTAACAGTTCAGAAAGTTAAAAAAAATACAGAATCCTATTTGAGCTCGCGTATAACCACCGCGGTTTTCTAGGTACATTATGTCATGGTGCATTGTATGAAGTAGACTTTCTGAGCATTACCTATTGCGCTCATCAAATTGGCTGTATTTGTACTTGTTACGTCATAGGACCCGACCTTATAAGATTTAATCGAGTTGTTAACGAGTTTGGAGATAACTATTATTCATGGCTGGTTGAAAAAGATTACGTTGTAAACGAAAGCTACAAAGTTTAGTAAGATACTCGTACCTATTAAATTGAAAATTAAATTACATCTCAATATATACAAAATAATTACTCACTCGCATCTGAAGAAGATAATTATTATTATTAGTACCTACTTACCTTGTTAAGTAAGAAAAAAAATTTTTCAGTGTTTTGTTTGCATAAGCATTTTTTAAAACTGAAATTTCCCACTCTATGAAATAAGCACTGTGTTGGCGCAGCAGTGATGTTACTTGAGCTTGGGTGCGTGTTTTTCTTGATGGAATGTAAAGGAAACGTCCGTTTACAACGAAGATGTTTAATAAGCGTGATTTAGCGTTTTTCGAATAGCGTTAACAGTCGCTTGTCTATTATAAAATTAGAATGTTGCAGCAGTAAAAAAAATATAAATGTTGTCAACTTAAAAGTAATAAAATTCTGTAATGTTGCCAATCTAAAATATTACTGAACATGCCCCCGGCCTTGAAAGCACCAGCTTTCAATAACAGGAGATGACATATAGCTTGAAGTTATGGAAACTGGTGTCGTGATGTGGGCTTCTTCTTCAGTTGTCTAGCAGCGGACAGATTTTGGAGAAGGCACGTCTCACAACGCCTGACGCTGTTCGGATGTCTGCCACTCTGGTAACGCCATCCTTCCCAGGAACCGTATTGACGACTCGTCCCAATTGCCATTTCAGTGGTGGCTGATGATCGTCTTTGATAACGACAAGCATGTCACGTTGCAAACTTGTACCGTCGTTCTTCCATTTAGTCCTTGTTTGTAGTTCGGACACATATTCCTTTGCCCAGCGTGACCAAAAGTGTTGGCGAATCTGCTCCACTCGTTGATAGCGTGAAAGTCTATTGGTAGGCGTCTCAGTGAAGTCCGTGGAAACCGGTGCAGTTAGCGGACGGCCGACCAAGAAATGAGCTGGAGTTAAAGGAGTGAAATCATGGGGATCTGTGGACAGAGGACTTAGAGGACGGGAATTCAGGACAGCCTCAACTTGTGTTAACACCGTGCTGAATTCTTCGTATGTTAGGTGCGCATTACCAATAACGCGTCGCAAGTGATACTTGCATGACTTTACCCCCGCTTCCCACAACCCACCAAAATGAGGCGCATACGGTGGGATGAATTTAAACTTAATATTTTGACTAATAGCGTAATCTAGTATCTGCGGTGAACATTTAGTTAAGAATTTGGAAAAATCATTCATAAGTCCTACGAAATTCTTCCCATTGTCGGAAAAGATTTCGCAAGGCTTACCACGTCTGGAAATAAATCGTTTCAAAGCTAACAAATATGCTTCCGTGGAAAGATCGCTGACCAGTTCTAAGTGAACCGCACGAGTTGTGAAGCACACAAATAAGCAAATGTAATGTTTGATGACCCTAGAACCTCTACCTTTCCGGTTTAAAATGAGCACTGGACCGGCGTAGTCCACCCCGCACCGCCAGAAAGGGTAACTAGGAGTAATACGCTCTGAAGGTAAATTTCCCATTATAGGAGTGGGTGTTCTGCCTCTCAATCGCGTACAACTCACACAATCATGCACTATCTTTCGTGCAAGATTCCTACCACCTACGGGCCACCATATCTCTCGTAAATTATATAGCAGCGCCTGTGGGCCAGCGTGGAGCAACTGTTTATGCTCATGGCGAAATAATAACTTGGAAAAAGGATGTTGTGCTGAAATTAAAATTGGATGCTTTTTGTCGAATGTAAATGAGGTCGAATTTTTGAGACGACCACCTACGCGTATAATTTTATTGTCGTCTAAAAACAGGTTTAACTTTGCTAAGTTATGTTTATTTCCTAGACTACCAGTATTTTTTAACGACGTGAACTCATCTGGAAATGATTCTAGTTGAGACAGTCTAGCCAACATCATGTCAGCCTCCCTCAACTCTTCCACAGTGAGAACGCCTGATCGTGGCGCGGATTTATTGCGTGTATTGTAAATGAAGCGATGTATGTATACGACAGCACGTCTCATGCGATTGAATTGAGAGAACCTGACAAATGGAAATAACGTAGAATCGGACATCGGTTTTACAAGAAACGAATGTGAAACGCTCGATTTAGTTTCAGGCAACTCTTCATTCATGTAAGGCGCTAAAGACACGTCAGCACAGCTGAAAAACGAATCGCGAAGGAACGCTGGGCCTTCCCACCATAGAGAAGACTGTGAAAGATCCTCCAGTCCAACACCACGCGAAACCAAATCGGCTGGATTCTCCTTCCCGCTTACGTGACGCCATGGCAATTCCTTCGTCAACTCTTGAATTTCAACTGTTCTGTTTTGTACAAATGACTTTAATAAATTGGGAGGCATATGAAGCCATCCTAGCACAATTGTGGAGTCTGTCCAAAACATGACACTATCAATGGTTCGACTTAATGCTTTATTTACTCTATCGTATAACCTAGCGCCGAGTAAAGCACCGCACAATTCCAGCCTCGGAATGCTTATCGGCTTTAGAGGCGCTACTTTTCCCTTAGAACACAACAATTTCACCATTGCTATCGAATTATGGTTCACTGTGCGAACATAAATACATGCGCCGTAGGCTGTTTGCGACGCATCAGAAAAAATATGTAATTCTACCCGTAAGGGATCTATATCGATAACGTGTCGCGGTATGTGAATAATGCTAAGCGCAGACAAGCCGCATACAAATTTGTTCCACGCTCGCAATACATCACGAGGGACCTCGTCGTCCCATTCTAATTGTAACAACCATAACCTTTGTAATAGAACCTTAGCGATGATTATGGTGGGGCTAAGTAACCCCAATGGATCGAATATTTGAGACACATGTGATAAAATTGTACGTTTGGTGATCCTCGACTGGTCACCCTTGAATTGCGTATTGAAATAAAACTCATCAGATGAATTGTGCCAACCGAGACCTAATGTCTTTGATTGAATATTATCACCTAATGATAACTCCTTAGAATCGCAAAATGGAGTTGATGATTCATCGCATTTAAAATTAAAAATCCATTTTCTTAATATAAAACAACCAGCCTTTAAAGTGTCCGCAATTTTTTCGCATAATTTTAATAATTCATATTTATTGTCTGAACCTGTTATTAAGTCGTCGACGTAAAAGTCGTTGTTAATTGTTTCTTTTACTTTTGGATCCGTGGAATCATATCCTAGTTGTTTAAGACATCTAACACTCAAGAACGGTGCCGAGGCTGTGCCGTAAGTCACCGTGTTAAGACGATAAATACCAATGGGTTCAGATGGGTGATCACGCCAAACAATTAACTGTAGGTTCCGTTGTGATTCATTAACTAAACACTGCCGGTACATTTTCTCAATATCCGCGCATGCAGTGTACCTGTGTTGCCTAAAGCGTAATAGAATATCAAATAAATCACTTTGCAAAGGAGGTCCCACCAGCTGAAGATCGTTTAATGACTTACCAGTGCTGGACGCCGCGCTGGCGTCGAACACAACCCGGAGCTTGGTTGTTGTACTATGCTCACGGAACACACCGTGATGAGGCATAAAATAATGCGGTGTATCGTATGAATATATGCGTGACATATGGCCTAACTGTAAATATTCGTGAATAAAGTCTGTGTATAATTGTTTATAACTGGCGTTATGGTTTAATCGTGCCTCAAGAGCCATGAAGCGCCGTTTCGCTTGAGGGTAAGTTTCGCCTAAGTTAGTAGGAGATTCTTTAAGCGGTAAACATACACAGAATCGTCCGTCACTCGTGCGCGTCGTAGTTTGGACGAAGTGACTCTCGCATGCCCGCTCGTCATCAGTACGCGTGTCACCAATCCTCGCTAACTCCTCTAACTCCCAAAACCGACGTAGTTGAGCGTCGATTGAGTGGCTAAAATTACAATGTATGTACTTAGTTCTACGCATATTAACATTAATAGGGCCAGAAATTATCCACCCTAGTTTCGTATTTTGCAAAAAGGGTCCGTTATGTAATCTTAGTTTCCCTTCGCATAATAACTCCCAAAATATATCTGCGCCTAATAGTAAGTCTATATTCCGGGGTTCGCAATAATCAGGATCTGCCAGCTGTATGTGATTAGGAATACTAAGCCGTGCGCTTTGTTTACATACAGCTGGTAACGTTGATGTTATGTGAGGCAGCACAAAGCATCTAATGCGCGTTGAATAATCATTCGTTTGAGATTTAATTTTAATATCACACATTTGCGTTGCGTGTGTTACTGAATTACCTACACCGCGAATTTCGAAAGTGGACTGTATTAAATTAACATCTAAAATATCGCATAATGACTTAGAAATAAAACAATGCTGACTACCGCTGTCAAGCAGCGCGCGCGCTATGTGGTATGTATTTTGTTTATCAGCTATCTCAACTATAGCGGTCGACAATAGCACAGGTCGAACATGAATACACGGATCGCGCATTGAATTGTCTATGTGTGCACTGTTTACCTGAACGTAAGACATATTCACCGGGCTGGAGTCCGCGGGGAGTGTAAGGGCCGCGGGGGACGCCTGACCAGCACCGGCCGCGGCGTTGCATTCAGTATTATTTTCGCTGACATGCATTGCCACACTTGACAACGTTTGGTTATCACTGCTAATTGAGGCATCGTTATGAATTAGCGTATTATGTTTTTTATTACATTTGCGGCACGGTCCAAACCTGCAAGTTTCCAAAGAGTGACCCGAGCGTAAACAGTTTTCACATAGTTTGTTTGTGGCCACAAATTGCAATTTAGTGTCAAGATTAGAATTAATAAATTTGTAACATGTGTACAACGGATGATAATCGGTGTTGCACATTATACATTGTTTTTTGAAACCAGTTTGACGTTCTTGTGGCTTATTATTGGTGGATACATTGCATTGTAGTTTGTTGTTATTGTGTGATGTAGAATGTGACCTTCTATGATCTCTGTGAGTTTGGTCGTGGCTAGTTTTAATGTGTGAATGTGAAACTTGCAATGTATCTAACATATCTGCCCTGTTATTAAGAAATTTAAGTAGGTCGCTTAAAGATGGTTTAGAGTCATCATATTTCTGAGTAGTGCTTTTAAATTGCTCCCACTCACGCTCAGTGGTCTCATCTAATTTAGAGGTTATAATATAAATTATCAATGTGTCCCAGCTGTCAGTAGGCTCGCCTAAGAGTTTTAAAGCACGTAAATTCTTTAGAATGGTATCTACAAGTTTTCTGACAAGATGGGGCGACTCCTTAGATAACCTTTGAAGATTAAATAGGGCCTTGACATGGTTGTGCACTAGAAGCCTGTTATTGTTATATCGATTGAGAAGCAGTTCCCACGCCACAGAATAGTTTATTTCTGAAAACTCTAAAGCGTCTATGATTAACTCTGCGCTCCCCTTAAGGGACGATTTAAGGTAGTGGAACTTTTGAATATCACTTATTTCTTTAGAATTATGAACTAAGGATAGAAAGGTGTCTCTGTACTCAAGCCAGTGCTCATATGCACCGTCAAAGGTAGGCATAGCTATTGTAGGTAACTTGATTGATTTTAACTTTCCACATGACACATTTGTCTCATTACTGGTTCCTGATGACTCGAGTATGTATTCAGCCTGAGCTAGTGCACCGTAATATGCGTCTTCAAATTGTTCGCGTTGATTTAATTGATGTTCTATATCACATTCTTTAACATTTTTTTCAATTTTTGTTTGTAACTCGCAAAATTCGGTGAACAAGCTCGCGGCCCCTTTCAAGCGCAACTTTAAATCAATGCGTGTTTGAGATTTTAAGTTTTCTACTTGAATATTAGCGATATAATTCGAAAGTTTGGTTAACCTGCCTTTGATAATCCCACGGGATTTCACTAGGTCTCGTAATATCTCCGTATCGTGATCATTGTTCCCCATTAGTTTATACGGGGATGTATCACGACCTTTAGACATTTTGGTAGGTGTAAAAAGCGAAGGAAAGTACTCACGGTTGACTTATTGACTTGATTAATGATTTCAACTGATGCTAGCTGCGGCCCAGTGGGATCAACAACCAAGCGTGCACCAAAGCTAAGCACCAAACACACTGGAAAGTAAAATAAAGCACGGTGTCACACAAATGAAGCGAAGTAGGATGGTTAGAAAGGGTGGCCGACCGTACCGAAATTTGCGTATTCCTTTCCAATAATGCTGGTCACTGCTTGCTGACGACGACGCTGCAATGTCCGCCGGTTCACTCGTAGTGCGATTTATTTGGATCGATGGACCACAAAGTATGTTGGCGCAGCAGTGATGTTACTTGAGCTTGGGTGCGTGTTTTTCTTGATGGAATGTAAAGGAAACGTCCGTTTACAACGAAGATGTTTAATAAGCGTGATTTAGCGTTTTTCGAATAGCGTTAACAGTCGCTTGTCTATTATAAAATTAGAATGTTGCAGCAGTAAAAAAAATATAAATGTTGTCAACTTAAAAGTAATAAAATTCTGTAATGTTGCCAATCTAAAATATTACTGAACACACTGTGTCGCGCGGGACTTCAACTAGAATTTTATAGTCTGTCTTGTATACCTACTTAGTTTTTATCGAAGATCGTTTTAATTATATACAACGTGTATAAATAAGCGCAAAACCTCAATTGAACACAACAATTAGAATATTGAGTCATAATTATAATAACGAGACCGGAATATAAAACCCGAATTTAAAACGGAATGGATTATGTAGTAATTTTGAGACACGTAAGCATATTTTTTTCAAGAAATTAGTTATACCACGTAGGTAAAGGAAAAACTAGTGGTTGTACTACAGTCGTACCAATAACTACTACGCTTTCGGCGCGCACACGCACACAATAATATTGTTTGCAAATAAGTTTCAGTTTTCCATAACTCAAGCCATTGATGGATCAGGGGGCCATTAAGTCTCAGTAATTAAATTAAAGATTAAAAACCATTAAAATCTATTCAGTAGTCTATTCTGAACAAAATTCTTTTAGGTATTGCCCTATTCTGTTACATTACATGTTGTATAGGTATTATATGCATAAATTTGCGAGTGCAAATGTCTTTCGATCAGATATCCAATATCATATCATCATCCAAATAAAAGCAACAAAAAAAATGAGAAACAAATAACGATGTGAGTCCTGTCCTGTCCCTCCTACACCAAACGCCATGTACTCAAAATATTGGCAAATAAGTCAAGTCAAATAAATGGAATTCAAAATATTGTACAGTAATCCTGGAGCTTAAATCATCGCGCCGGTAGCAATAAGCCCTCTGTTATTCATCACCAAGTGTCGATACAGATAAAAACGACGCGATAATCGCATCAACGTTCCACTGTCGGCGGCAGCGCGCGGAATTATTGAAGACAGCCACGTATCGATTGTTAAAACTAAGTACCTACATTTTCAATGTTTTGATTTGCGCGATTTGAATAATAATATAGGAAATATCTTTCGAGTATTAAGCTACTTGAAAGAGCTTATGCTTAAGTTGGAGCATATACTTTCTAACAGTGATAACAAAATTAAAATCTATTGAGTAGTTTTAACCCCAACCCGTAACAAACGTTTTCACGTGGGAGAGCCATGCTTCGGCACGAATGGGCCGGCTCGACCGGAGATACCACGGCCGCACAGAAAACCGGCGTGATACAACGCTTGCGTTGTGTTTCGCCGAGTGAATGACGTTACCGGAGGCCCAAACCCTTTTAAAAGGCGGGCAACGCAATTGTGACTCCTCTGTTGGTGCGGGTGTCCATGGGCGGCGGTTGTCGCTTACCATCAGGTGATCCGTCTGCTCGTTTTCTCCCTTATCCCATAAAAAAAACAAACAAACATTATTAAAATCTTATTTTCGGTTTTGGATATGTTTATATACCCCAACCCACTTGTTTTTTTTAATATATTCAATGTACAGAGATAGCTTTTTACCCGACTGCCGAAGGAGGAGGGTTATGTGTTTGACGTGTATGTATGTATGTATGTATGTATGTATGTATGTATGTCCGTTCCTATGTCCGCTCGTAACTATTCAACGGTGCAACCGATTTAGATAAATGATACCTCATTAGATTTGTCTTGATGGCACGAGTGTCACTGGGTACATGAAATTAAAAAAAAAACAAAATGGCGGATTTTGTGCGCTTTAATGCGTGGGCTGAAAAATATGTTTTGAGCATTCCGTATCATGTATTCTCAAATTTTCGGTAGCAATTAGCGAAAGCATTACATTACTTTATTGTCAAGGGACTTGTAGGAAATCATCTACTTTTTCATATAAATAATTTCTTCGTTAATGTCCGTAGGTAGTTTTAGATTGAGGTTAGGAAATACGATTTTTCATAGTTTTGCACTAAAAATCCGGAAACAAGTTACGTAATTAAAATAACTAAAAAACCCGACTGCATAAAAACATTTAAAAAAAACTAAAAAGACAAAAACAAGTCTAGTAGTCCAGACCTATGTAAAGTAATATTGAATAACTACATAAAATAATAAATTATAACGTAGAATAAAGTCAATCTTGCAGTCGGGACCCATTACTGGGAATTTTAGAGACGGTCACGATTTTGAATGGGTCCCGACGGCAAGATTGACTTTATTCTACGTTATAATTTATTATTTTATGTAGTTATTCAATATTACTTTACATAGGTCTGGACTACTAGACTTGTTTTTGTCTTTTTAGTTTTTTTTAAATGTTTTTATGCAGTCGGGTTTTTTAGTTATTTTAATTATTTACGATTTTATAATAGTAGAGAAGCCAATACAGTGCTGAAGAAACTAAGAGTAGGTATGTTAACATCTGTTAATTAGAATTGTGGTCCACGGTGTTTATTTTGAATAACGAAATAAACTCATACTTCAGGGGTATTCGAATGGTGGTGTTATTACTTCTTATGAAGGTTGAAATATAGTGAAATATTATATTTTATTGCCTTGCTATGTATATTTTCAGTTTATGTTGTAACTTGTGATCATTATCAGCTCAAACAACGAAACTGGAAACTATGGAGTGTGCGAAATAATGACCCGCATCTCTAGTTGTGCCTAACATTTATTGAAACTACAGATTATCTCCTTATAGCTATAGGTATATATGCGTATCTCATTAGAGCTATATGGTATCCAAGGCAAGTGAACGCTTACCAAGGGATATCTTATAGAAAAAGCCTTTAATGAAAGTTACCTACTACCTATTAGCTATATAAAATAGTGCAGTGAATGTGTTTACGCGAGCGCGGGTTGTGTCGAGCAAGTGAAGCGGCTAAGGCTGGTGGTGCGTCCGCAGCGCACTGAATACCACCACACAAACTGTACAAAGGTATTAGTGGTGCCTGCACTCGGGATCGTGGCGGAGTGTGGACAACACAGGAGCGGCGAGAGGTTCCTTCTATAGTTGTAGAAAAGCAAATAAATACAATACAAATACTACGGAAAAAAATGACGTATAAAAGCATTTTATTGTAATGTACAATAATTTCTAGTGCATGTTTATACTTCATCGCTAGCGATGCACGGAATATTTTGTGTTCGATTCTCACCAGACACAAGTATTTTGAGTGAACAATAAATAATAATTAGTTACCTATTGGTATTGGCGCTCTTTGGGCGAGGCCTACGTTCAGCAGTGGACGGCAACAGGCTGATATGACCTATTACATGTATAACACAAAGTCTACATGTAGGTAATGTCGGTTGATCGTTTAGAAAATAAGGAAAATATAAATATATTTTAATTTTAACAAAAGCGGATTGGAGAGTTGAGATTTAAGCCATGCGTTTAAAATATGATCAAGTATCACGCTGTATTCTGTACTTCACGCCACCCCCCACATTTTGGAGTTGCAACGAATTCAATTAAAGCGGGATGTGACGCGGTGTACCCCCAGCCCCCGCGTCCCACCGCCGTCTCCCTCATACTGAGCATGTATTGCAAGAAAATACACAGTCACCACAAAATAGGAAAATTAAAACTTTCAAATAATTATTATGTACTTTTGCACTAGTGAACAAGCCGTGTTGCGGCGGCCTCTACAAATATACAATTAATATAACGGCAAATAAACAATTAGTAGCCTAATGGGTGTCGGACATGCGATCATGTGGTTGCTGGTGGGAAACCCCACCCATTGCACTACCGACGTGAACCCACTCGATACACAAGCATTTAGCTTAGCTCGAGGGATTAATGAGAATACTAGTAATGTGCGACCCACATTGCTAGACAGCATTAAACAAAATACCGACATGAAGTACCCGAACTAAAACACATATCCATGAAACGCAAATATTTGCCTCCGGTGGAATTGAACCCAGGACACGTGGCGGTACGGTAGCACACAACAATACTAAATATCTCGAACTACCGTACCTCGTCGGTGTCTACGCAGTAAGCAGCTGAGCTTCTATGCCTATTGCCAGTGTGCGCTTGCTCAGCGCTCACGATAATATCTAGATCACAGAGCCATGTAACTATTTAACTGCACTATTTTAGTGTTATGCGCAATGCTTCACCGAGAAATATTAGAATAAAGGATATTATATTACCCAGTACTTCAAGAAAACATCACACATCCTTACACGTCTCGTAATGTTAATGAGATTAAGGCTTATATAAAAAGGTTTCCTTTCTAGCTACGCTTGGTGCAAATGTTCGGTATTTTTCTTTAAATAACTATCAAGGAATCTCTTAGTATACAACAATCCCAAGTGAGCTATTCTTTTACGGAAAGTACACAACTTGTTTAATAATTTGACTAGATCGCACGAGCTACAATATAAAACGGTCACTACGCTATTCAAAGCGTGCCAGCAGCCAGCTACGTTAGTGTTGAATAAAATAATAGAATAGGCGATCAAGCTCATGAATTTTACGAGTGTGGATTTTAGTTACAAACAATAATGTTAGTAAAAACGCGGCAGCGTGTTATTTTACGAGGCAGAGCATCTGCAGTAAATAAAATACAGCGCAGTAAAGTGAAGCTTACAACCGCCCGCCCATCAAACCGTTGTTTACCATTGTACGTTCAATAGTATACGTGGATTCACGTAGAATATACGATACTAGATGTGTGTATGGCTATCTTTTTGAGTGGGTGAAAATTAATACATAATATTGATACATTTCTTTTGCGTACGTGCAAAATAAGTAAAGCATAAGAAAGAGCAGCCTCTAGCCTTCTACATTCAATAGACTACTCACATATTTTAAGATAAATAAATTAACGATTATTTTACCTCTTTGTTTATGTTTTTTTTTAGTAAGAAAGGGATCATCACCGTAATAATTGCTACACTTGAATAGTCGTTTGTTGATGAGAGATGTTTATGAAAGATAACAATTTATATCTAAAGTAACCAACGTAGCAAGTAGTACCTAATTTCGTCATTTAATTGTCATTATGTTATTAGTATCATATTTTACTAGTCTAAAATACTAGTAGGTACCTAAGTGCGAATCGCAATAGAATCTATGAGGCTAATAAACTTCCGGACTGCACAACTTCCTGTACAGAGCTCGACGCTTCGAGCAGCAAGAAGCACAAAACATTTCATTTCCAATCTCGGCTCATTGTCGCCGCGAATCATTCAACTAGCTAGTTCCGCAATAAACAGCGCCGTGGGAGCGGCACGACATCGGCGCGGCGCCGGGCGCGGGCGGCCGGGCGCGGCGCTGCTGCGACGGTGGAGCGGCACGGACGCTAATATCGCGCTGGAGAACAATATAATTGGATTCCGTCGCCGGCATCCCGCTTGGGTGCTGTTAGGGCTATTGCATACGAGATATTTTTGGCATCCACAATATTGGGGATTGCATTGATACCGATTGTATGTGGACGATCACAATATGGTACCTCAGGATTACAATTTATAATAACTGCTTTGTTTGGAAATTGGATGTCGGTAACCTACCTATCTCATTTCAGAGCTTATAATAAAATAAACGATAGTCCCACCAGAACGTATAATGTAGAGAATAGTTGTATGAGAACAGAAGAAATCAATTCAAAGTTGTACTAAGATATGACAGTACTGCTACGGCTTTTAATCCTTTTCGAAAAAATCTTTACTGTCAGTCACTGAATTATTTTTTATAACATTTTGCCCCAATTCAATGTCCAAGGCCCACTTGCACCAACTTTTTAAATATGTTTAAATTGTATTTAAACACAATTTTTCATAGTAAATTTGTGTTTAAATACAATCATCATCATCATCACTACTTATTATAAAACAAAGTCGTTTCCCGCTGTCTGTCCCTATGTATGCTTAGATCTTTTAAACTACGCAACGGATTTTGATGCGGTTTTTTTTTAATAGATAGAGTGATTCATGAGGAAGGTTTTAAGCTATTTAACATCACGCTATGACTCTTAGGACCGGGGCAGCGCGGGTGAAACCGCGGGCGGGTCGCTAGTTTAAATATATTTAAGAAGTTGGTGCAAGTGACCCTAAATATTGGTGCAGAAATTGTGATTCGTAGTACTTATTACTATGTAGGTATACCGTATGCGGTGGCCTTTAGGGGAGCCTGCACCGCCGCGCGTCGTGCCCCGCGCCACTGTCAAGTGACATACACGTAATTTCTTCACGAAATGCGTTTAACCTACATTCTCTAAATGCATTATCCGGCTGTATACTTAGGAATCTACCTTCAGATCGTTTCTTGAAGATAGGAAGTTTAAATTGTTTGAAAATTTTATTTTGAAATAGGCTAGAAACTTGTAGTTCTTATAATTTGAAATTCGCAGGTCAAACTAAAAATAATTACACATGGTATTTAAAAAAAAAATCTCAGTTATGGGTACTTGTAGAATATAATCGAAATATATTGTAAGTATTATAACACATACTTATATCTGCAGCCATAAAGCTGATGTGAAGGGAATGAATTAAATTGCAAGTAGGTACAAGAAACCTCTGAGGTTAGCGGTGCGTCTCAGAAAACTCCTGCACTTTATGTGTATAGCCACATACGCCGTGTATCGAGGCAATGTATGTAATTACTTCAAACTGACGAAGAACCCGTCGGAAAATACCTATGTATGAAGTCCCTGAATATAAAAACGAGCCCTTTACATAAAATTTCCTTCTTAATTGAGAAAATCCGCTCATCCGTAATGAATAGAGGCAACCCGGTATCATACCTGTTCCATGAATACATTCAGCAAACATTACTTCAGCGCGTACAAATTAATTTAGTGAGACTGCTCCGGTTCGCTGGTGTTTGCCTCAATATTTCCCACAGGAAATACAGATTTTACGCCTGTTTACAAAACTAATATTATTGTTGCTACGTTTAATGTAAATACCATGTTATTGATACTACGCTGAACAAACAAGGGACCGTTACTGTTAACGACAGACTGTGCTGTCTTTGTACAGAAAATGTGAGGTCCCCTAGATAAATAACAACTTTATAATTTCGTTACGTCCGTCCCATCTCAACAGATTTACGTGCTTTCTAAAACACACAAACCTTTAACTCATATATATCTATATTTTATAGCCTTCTCGTGAATTAACGTAGGTACGTTATCCCAAGTACTCATTAGGGGTTGGTGTACAGTTTAAACAGAATTTTGCCTGTGAAGTATATTAAAACCCGGATCAGGACCATATTAGATTTAAGTAACTATGCTTTGATAACTATAAAATTATGTTGTTTTCATACTACGTTACGCAAATCTGGTACGCAATCTAAGAAACATTATTTTATTAATTGCTCTACACGTACTTAGCTAACCTGGTCAGCTGTGAGAAGCAGTGGCTATTCTCGTGTGTAACGATATACTTAGGTAGGTACTAGAAATTTCAACTAAAATATTGTTTTCCCTAACAATGTAAGAACGAAGTTTATCCGGATAATTTTACTAAGAACGCTTATTTTTACGTGCACCTTTGCACATTTGGCCTAGAAATCAAATCCAGGACTAAATAAACAGTTTTTTAAAATTCCATCAACTTAGTAGGTTTACGACGCGAACGCATGCAGCTTTGAGATTTAATATTATCAGTATCCAGCCGTATAACTGTTCTGTGTATTGTATTCCTGAATACATACATAATTAATCACGCATCAGCATTATCGACTTATAATATAAGCACTCGCGTAACTAGGGTTATTATAGCATAGCTTACGTAAGGTACTTACATAATTATATTATAATTTTAATGTTAAAATTAATTATGTTATTATTCATTATTTAGCAATTTATGGCGATTTATGACACGCGAACGTGGGGAATTCAATAATATCAATACTTACATCGCGATAGATTCGAAAGATTATTTCAATTATGAATTATTTTACAGAAAACGTTATGATTATACAGGATTAAACAATTATTATACGACAATTTGTTACCTTCATACAGCTCTAGGCTCGCTTGTTGAATTACATCCGATATTACAGAGCTGGCGGGAGACAATAAGAAAGACATTTTTAAGCAATTAAATAAATCTTTGCCTTTGGCCGTGCAAGGACCCCCATGACCACGACTTCTCTATTAAGAGTAAGTATACGGCTGAGAAAAAGAAGAAGAAGATAGAAGATGGCCTGATCTCTAGTTTGTTATAGCCATCGCTGCAAGCGCGACTCGACAAACTGTGCGTGTAATCACGTGCTTTTCATATCATTGTGGAATGGTACAGTTGAAAACATGACCAGGGCTATTCGAAATCGAATAAAATCATATACATAATATTTACAGTTCGAAATTCCAGTACATACTTAGTCGACAAGAGCGACAATAGCTGACAGTTGCAGGAAAACTTTGACTTGTATAGTGTCTCAAAATGTTCCAAAGTTAGCGGTGCTAGTGAGAACGTGTACAGCCGGGGAGATGGTCACCCCCCCCCCCCCACATAACGTCGTGACGCACGTCTGTAAAAGTTACTCTAGCTGCGTTACTGCTATCATGAACCTATGTTGAGAGATTAGTTAATTTATTTTTATTTGTTTCTGTTTAATAAAGCACTAAAGTAGTGAGACAATATATAAAACAAAAAAATAAACATTATAAACAAGAATTATTTTATCGATAGCCACAAGAACAATCATGAAAGTTTTTAAAGCTATAAATACTGTTTGTAGTTCAGAAAGACCGCAGTAAGTTGTAAAATAATAACGGTAGCCGACAGTAGATACAAATAAAAACTTTGAACTCGCTCCTGGCTCAATATCTCAGTTGGTGAAAAGCTGTAGTAGACTAGGTGTTAGGTTAGTAATAAGTGTTAGTAATAATAAGAGAAGAATAACTTACTAAAAAAGGAATTTAAGCATTGTAACTAAGTTCCTGCCTATGAACGGAAGTATTCGGAAGAATCGTTTTAAAAAAAAGGAAAGTACCTAAAGATTACTAGGTATTTTTTTTCCTTTAATGGCCAACCAACAATTGTTTGTAGTGATAACATTTGAAGTAAGTATATAATATCTAAGGTTAGTGTAACAATTAGTTACAGGTTAGCACCGCATCCCCCATAAACAAATAAGAACTATAATTAAAGATGAATATTTGAGTAAAGATGTATTAATATTTGAGTAAAGAAGAGTATTGAGTACAATATGTTTTAATGGCGTACTAGTTAAGACAATAATGAAAATCGTAAAGTGGATTTATAAGGCTAATTTCAGCAGAAACGCTCAGAGGGATGCTCCCAAAAACACATTTAATTACACTTAGTGAGTTTAAAAGGGAGGTCGTTCAATAAACTAATGTGAGTAGTACTTGTTCCAATGTACTACGTGCCTGGGCGCGCACAATAAAAACTCCTTATTCTCAACTCTTACAGTACCTACTCACACCACAGCACTGAAATTTTACGAATAGATCGTACCTAATAGCATATCATTAAACTTTAATCGTGTGTCTACCGGTAGCCTAATGGCCTAAGGCATCGGACTTGCGATCATGTGGTTGCTGGTTCGAAACCCACTCATTGCACTACCGACGTGAACCCACTCGTAACACAAGCATTTAGCTTAGCTCGAGGGGTTAACAAGAATACTAGTAATGTGCGACCCACATTGCTAGTAAGACCATATGAAGGTGAGCTATTGTACCTATTTTAAATCTGTACACCATTGTTATACGATCCAGTAAACTTGTATACCTGCATTATTTTAAATTAAATAATTTAAACACAGTACCTAATGTTGTTTGTTGGAAGTAATGAATACATAATGAAAGTACCTGCATTACCCAATAAACATTTTCTAACGGAGGAGCTCCTACGACTTCTGTGAAACACAATAGCTACGGTTATGTTCGTCTTCTATCAAACAAAACTCAGTGGTTGGGTACGTTTTGAACAGATTTTCAAAAGTAGGATATTCTCAATTTGACTGTTTGTTTTTCACATCTTTGTTACGTGATTATTTCGCCAATAAAAGTTTGAATCGATTTTGATGATTCTTCTTTTGTTTAGTAGTTGAAGTATGACCTAGGAGGAGGTTTTATATAATTTTGGTCAAGAGCTGATCACAAAATTAGATAATAACACGTACCGTTGGAATAAACTATAATATTGAGAAATAATAACCTTTTTGCAAGAAGTATAACCGTCTTCAAAAACCTTATCGAATATAATCGAAGGCACCGACTTCAGGACATGTTTGCACATAAAAAATATTATCTTTCAGGTTTTTTGAAGGTGGTTTTACTTTTTGTGAAAAGATTCCAGTCTGAACAATGAAAAAATGTTTATAATATAGTGAGCTTTTCGAGCTTCTAAATACTACTAACGATTGTCATAGGATAACCAAAACCAAGGTCTCGTGTGCTACGTCACCCACCCTTCCATTCCATCCATCAACCAACAAGAGGTGCGCAACCTCTTGTTAGATCTATGGATCAACGTAGACTACTCGACTTCTAATTGCACGGTTCCAAAAGGTTATTCCTATGGAGAGGAATCCGTCAAGAAACCCCATGGACACACATTTTTTTTTTAATAAATTATTTTACATTTTTCACGGGTACAATACTATGGATAACAAGATGTGTAGAAGTTGAAGGATGTCCAAGTTTGACCGAATTCACCAATATTTAACATTGACTTATTTATGCCAATAAAATTAATGTTATATATGAGGGATATTATTAATTTGTTAGAAAGATGTCGGCTCGTCTTGTGAAGGTAATACAATCATATTAGATGGTACTCGTATCAGTATCTCGGGCGGCGTGTCCGTCCGTCCGTCCGGCGTATTGATCGCTCGTATCAATAACAGTTAACGTGTTTGTAGCTGACAGGCTTTCTTCTCTGTCTCCAGTTACCGGACACAAAGGTGGATGATATATTTGGAGTCTGCTTCTACGCGATAACTCAATGTCTTGTTAAGTGGCTGTTTGGATATTTGATATAATTATTTTATATTTTGTTTCGTTTGGTTTGAGTGTTTTTCTAATGACCTTAGTAATTAACTACGATGACGCTGAAAAGTGAAAATTGATCTCAAACAAAAACTAGGCACCTACCTCCCTAAGTATTGAATACATTAGTTGGATCGACATGACTATTGACTCTGATGGATCAATCAGAACAGACAACTCCGGGTTTGCTTATATTAGTTAAAGAAGTTAGTAGGTACATAATAACAGTTAAATTACGAAACCCATTCAGATTTGTTGTTAATCGAGAAGAATTATTTCAAAAACGACATCCAATTGGCGCATATAGCGTGCTGTAATACTAATAACGAATCACTACATTTCCTTCAAAGATTTAAAGTTCTGCTCAGTTCGAAACGAAGTTCTAAAGTGACAATAACAAAAATTAAGTGTTACAAGCCTGCAGAGAAGTAATTGCTCAAGAACGCCGCGCGCGCCGCAGTCGGCTCTCATTACCTAACTTAGAGCGAGGCCCTGCACCGAGACACGGCCATCTTGATCGCTAAAACAAAAGAGCTCTATTTGTACAATATTATAAAAAACTTAAAACGAAGGAGGTCCAACTATGTATATTATATTCATCCAAAATATTCGAACATGTTGAGATAGTAATTTTAGGAGAGAAAAACATGTAGTCATGTAAATACTTATCAATAGTACCTACATGGCTGCTATTAGTCATTCGATCTAAAGGTAGACTCATTGAGAAGTCAAATTAAGTTTCGGTTTAGTCGCGGTTTCTAATTGGGTAGATACCTATTAGTAGCAGCTTACTTATTAGTAACACCTTGGATGCTTATCATAGCAAAAAATGAAAAGCCCCTAAGTCTAACTTTACTCAAGTGAGTATACCTATATTTATAGTATACCTATATCTCTACTATTATAAAATTGTAAAAAAGCTCTGTCTGTACATTGAAGATTATTAAAAAAAGCTTCAAGTGAGCGAAGCCGCGGGCAGAAGCTAGTAATTATATATATCTACCAACAAAGGCACGTCCTACCCAATCTCGGAGCGATTCGTTTATACAATACCTAGCACCTATATTAAAAAACATTACGTTTAGCCTACGATATATAAATATCGTAAATATCGTGATACATTGCAAGGAAAAGCTCACAAATGAAACAACAACTAACGCCACCTAGCTACAATATTGCTTCATATAATAAAGACGCCATCTATTTACTGCTGATGTAACCGTTGTATAGCTAAGGGTACAGTTTCATGATGGAGTCACGACCCTTCAATAGAGGGCGCTAAATTCAACAAAATAGTGTTTCAGGATTCCGACACAGTAAATTGAGTCTTAAACTCACCCTCGTAATAGGTTAACTATAAACCCTTAGATGGCGTTTAAATCACATTGTATAATTTGCAAAGTGACGCATTTTTTCAATTTACCAAGGTATTGAAAAAAATTTGGTTACTGCACCTATTCATTTTATGTGGGGTCACATTATGATTTGATGTACGACGTCAACGTTAATTCTGGCGTCCCGTTAAGACATTATCGTGAAAATATTGTAAACCGGTATTGTAAGACCCTTGAATTTTACTTTTAACTGACTAGCGAGTGAGAATACTCGAGCAAGACCCGCCAAGTTGAAAAACAATGATCTACACTTCATAAACATAATGTCTACTATGGATGACTTTTTCTTCCTTAGCCCACAAATAGCGGGTATCCTACTAATTACCCTCACTTACCCGTTTATTTCGGTATAAATTAGCGTTGTATGTGCATGATACGGGTATGAGTCAAGCTTACCTATATGTATAGGTATTTTACCTTTGTAATCTGTGTTCGGTTAGCGAAATTGAATTGTGCGGCCCCGGGGCGGTGTCGGCGGTGTCCGACACACTCCCGCAGGTTAGCCGGCCACGTATTTGTACGAATTCGGGGTATTACTACTGAATAGTAATTTTAACAGAAATCGGACGTACCTTTAAAAGCTTACGGACCCAATTACATTGTGTCATTGATGTGTGAAGTAGCTCTTAGACATGGGCTATGAGTTAACATAGAAGCATTAGAAATTTAGTGTGAATTCTGCTAAACTTCAACGTAGTTGGTCAAATAGCAGGTAGCATAAGTTTTCTCAACCTAGAAAAGCTCATACTCAGCAATGTCATGTCGATAGGTTAATTTATATAACAAATTTTAATTACAATCTATATTATTCATAATTAATGCCAGGTCCTATAATAAATTATGTAGCATCAAATTACGACCAGATTCAGTAACTATTTCACGCGGTACCATTATTCAGATAACTGTGACATATGGTTTAAAGTGTTATAATTTCACTAGTTTTATCGCAGTGACGTCACGTAAACGGTTACCGAGTGTCGTCGTGTAAAAGGGTGAATGAATAAATTTTAATTAAAGTTCGTCCAGTTTGACAGCGGCGCAGCGCGAGGCGGTGACAAACGACGCTCGCAGTGCGATGTGCTACTGCTCGCTCTATACAATTGAATCTTACGTTTTGTTGCTATGAACTAATGAAATATCTACTTTTAAACATACTATTTTTTATGGGATAGGGGGGCGAGATGGATCATCTCATGGTAAGCGATTACCGCCGCCCATGGACACCCGCAACACCAGAGGAGTCACAAGTAAGTTGCTGGCCTTTTAAAAGAGTTTGGCTCTCCGGTATCCTCACTCACTCGGCGAAACACAACGTAAGTGTTTTTTCACGCCGATTTTCTGTGAGGGCGTGGTATCACTCCGATCAAGCCCATTCGTGCCGAAGCATGGCTCTGCCACGTTGGAAGCTATTACTATCACACTTGTAAAACTAGATGTATTCTAATCTGTATCCACAGTTTGCCTGTATGTTTAGGTCTTACGCAATGAGACTGAGCCTATTGCCATTCACAGAGTGCAAAATTCTAATTTACAAATATCAGAGAAAAGCCTTGTCGACCTAGTAATCTAACAAAGACGCGTAGCGTAACAGACAGATAGTATAATACCGACACCGACCGACCGTCATTTTGTGGCGACGTTTAGCGTCCTGCCACGAAAGTGGAGCTTTTGGTCGTACCCTTAGCATCCCCTCTCGCCTTTCTGCCAGCAGTTTCTCGTGAAAACCAGCTGTGTTCTACTCTCAACACTTCTTGCCGTACTGCTTTTTGTTTTTCAAATAAGAGTTATTTAAGTCAAGGAATATTTTGAAATTATATAATTGATCCTTTATGTCATGCTTTACTTATCAACGGCGTGTTAAGATTACTCAACTACAGAAGTACCTAAGGTTAAAGTTTCTTTGGATATGAGTTTGTTACGCAACCCCGTCTATAACTACGGGATCCATGGTTGTGTGTCGTCTAATCGAAAAAAAACGAGAAGTTTGTACCAGTACTCAGACAGAGCTTCATAATAACTAATAGAGATAAAGTTCAAAGTTTGGAACATCCTTATCTTATTAATTTAATTAGGTATTAAGCAAATATTATTAATTCGCGCGTGTGTGTGTAGAATGCGATTTAAATAAATAAATCTATCTATATCTATACTAATATATAAAGCTGAAGAGTTTGTTTGTATGTTTGTTTGTTTGCTTGAACGCGCTAATCTCAGGAACTACTGGTCCTATTTGAAAAATACTTTCAGTCTTAGATAGCCCATTTATTGAGGAAGGCTATAGGCTATATATCATCACGCTAAGACTAAGTATCTATTCCACGCGGACGAAGTCGCGGGCGGAAGCTAGTAATACATAAATCGTATTCTAATGTTACGTAGGTACACACTGAAGTCACATTATACCGCTCGGTCGGGCTTACCGCGGTGCTGTCAGCGGCAGCCCGTCGCGGTCGAGCCACGTTTAGAGACCTGTCTGGCCGTCCATCGTACAGTAGATGCTATGAAAATTTTCTTTTTAATTAAGCCAATTCGGGATTTATAGAGAAGAAAACGGTGATATACACGAATCTGTATATCTAATATTGTGTTACAAACAAATTAGTTTTTTTTTAAATCAAGTCACAAGGAGTACATGAAATGCATCGCGTTCGATGTTATAAGTTTTTAAGGACCTTAGGAGGCGAGACTGAGGAGTAAGGTAATGTAAGGTACCTCTCAATACCGGATCACTGGACCCAATCATGGGTGAGGTCGTATTCGTTCGCTTCTTGTTTAAAGCTATGCGCGCGCGTGACCACACACGCTGGGTCCTTTGTTGGGTCTAGTAGCAAGCACCCCAAATCAGCCGCCTGCACGCCACAGCTCATGAAGGCTGGACGTCACTAGTACTGGGCCCTCCAGCACGCGGTGCGTTACTATATATTGAGAGGGTGGGTGGTTTCTGATCTCCCTGTTTCCACTGCCCCTTTTGCAAACATAACTTGCACACGGTATGAGGAGCTCGTATATCCCACGCGTTATCATTTCCACCATGGATGGATAAATATCGATCTTTGTAGAAAATTGCACATGCAAAAAATAGGCAGACACTGAGAGACAATGGTAATCTCCCTAACTGTCCCGTAGCTTTAGTTAACTCAGTGTTAACTTAAGCATAGTTTCAAACAACCTAACCGCATCTTTGTCAAGTAGTTAGCGGTCTAGCGGTGAGATACTGCTTGTACAGGTAGTTAATCGTCAAAGTTCGGCGACCGTCGGCTAAGTTCGACTGACTGATATCATGAGCTGAACTGAGCAGCCATCGGCCAAGCACTTAACAATAGAAAGCTGAGTTACTGCAGCTGGTGGACTTATAAATGGCTCTCTGGACCTTAACGCTAACTGGGTGCTTGATAAAAACGTCGAAATTAAGACTCGAATTACAATGGGAGGACTTCAACGTTTTTTCTCCGGTATCGTGGGTGCTTTTAAAACACACAAATTCTTATATAAGTACACAAACACCCACACCCGGAACAACTTTCTGTAGGTGTAACACACATGGCGCAAAAGCCGATCGCTCTCCCGCTACGCCGAAAATGCAACAATACATAAATAGATACTTATAGTGGTGTAATAAAATATCCAATCTACAATATTTAGAGTATTTTCGTCTTCTACAGCCGCAGAACGATATATAATATGGTCTCTCCACCTATTATATTATATGGTACATATCAGGAAACTACGGATGTACAGGAGCACACGTTTGGCGTAGCGGCTGAGCGATCGGCTTCTGCGACACGTGTTGTGGGTTCGATCCCCACACAGAGCAAATATTTGTATGATCTACAGGTAGTTGTTTCGGGTCTGGGTGTTTGTGTATGTGAGAATTTGTATTTGTAAACGCACCCACGATACAGGAGAAAATCCTAGTGTGGGGCAACGTTTTATTTAAAAAGATAAAAAAGATAATATACATCTCTGCTCAACTTCTCGAGATATACGAGTAGTATCTCGAGATATAGTAACTGCATGGTAATAAGCAAAAACACGGTTAATTGCAATATTATTAAAATGGGTAGTGATTCATTTAAATCAGCATTTAACGGCTAATTTACACTCGTAATAACTGCATGCAGATTTAATGATTAATATACATAATTATACATATTAAACAAACATGTATTAAATTATTTTAGGTTTATTATGAGAAAACCGACATGACTGAAAACTAAAATATCGAATATATTCGTTACATACATACAAATCTTTCCTCTTTTAAATATTAGTACAGATGTGGTATAGATAATGTTGATGTAATCAATGGGTATTTACCTGTGTATAATGCAATGCATTAATCCTAAAGAGCAAAATGGGAGTGTCGATCACAGAACAGGCCTGAGACTAGGAATCTGAGATTATTATATAGATCGCTAAAATGCCAGCTGATATATTCAGAATTTTGTAAGCTTTATCTATTTAGACAATGTTTTTGATATGTCCCCAGCTCATTCGTCAGGTGTATAAATTCCATCAATGAATATCAAATATACGCGAAAGCTAATTAACAATCAGATGCGGGCGCGATTCACCGCCAATATAATTAGCGCGTGGAATGTGAATTCATTATGATTTGATACCGACACTCACATACAATTTGCGAATGGGATTCATTAGTAATACATGTGGCGGGGGTGGGGTTGGGGCAAATTAGCTAAGTGAGGTGTATGGGGCGTTTGGAAAAAAAACGGTACATGCATTTAGGGGCAGATAGGAAAGCACAATATATTATCTATAGCTAGTTAACTAAATTAATAAAAAACAAGTACCATCGATCGTAGATCGAGGTGAATCTATTGGTTTAATAAATAATAGCCATAGCAATTTCTACGCTACAGGTCGCCGATTCAATTCTTGTAGGTGTTTTGTATGTGAAGATTTTTGTTCTTTGAAAACGCAACCAAATCAGAAAGCAACCATTTAAAGAGGAAAGAATCAAACGTACCATATCATACCAACAAAAACACCTTTCAATCATCATCATCAGCCTATATTCGTCCCCTGCTGGACGTAGGCCTCTTCTAGTGAACGCCACAGTTCCTCCATCCATTCACTGCCAGCTGCCTTCCGCAAATCGTCACCCTAACTCAGACATTTGAAAATTCCTATGAATCTCTGAATCCTAGAAATCGACGAATAAAAAAGACGGAACAAAGGTGCCTAGTTTTGTACTCCCATAAAA
This sequence comes from Acronicta leporina, assembly GCA_947256265.1. NCBI lineage: Eukaryota > Metazoa > Arthropoda > Insecta > Lepidoptera > Noctuidae > Acronicta > Acronicta leporina. Next base: position 234,605 of record OX366512.1, read on the forward strand.
TGTACTTATGTACTCAGAGGAATCTGAAGTAAATTGGCGACACAAGGTACACGTGGCTCCGTCAGTCAAAGCTTCAGAGCTTCAGCTTCAGCGGAGGGAGGGATTAGTATTCAGTGAGCGAACGTCTCACGTAATCAAAAAGAAATATTTTGCTACATTATGTGCGTTTGGAGATTACCAACACGCGGGTAGATACGAGATCTATGGTGGAAACAGACAGAAGGCTCATTCCTGGCAACGCCCACCACAGAAGTTGCAAAAATATTTTTTTTTCTTATCATCGATATGACGCATTTACTATTTTTATTTCGTACCGTCTATTTGGGGTCCCATACTTGTAAGCATAGAAACAGACTCATGATTAGAGCAAAAAACTTGGTTATCTATTAACTGGGCTACGCAATATTCCGTCACTGTAGAAAGGCAATATAATGTACTAGCTTCTGCCCGCGGCATCGCTCGCATGAAATGTAAAAACGTAGAAATGGAAAAACAAACATTGATGATCTCTTCTTTGTATGGACCTCTATACATTAGGGAGGTCAAGCTGTATCTCAAAATTCCTTTAATTAATTGAAATAAGAAGTTCACCAGTTTTTAAGTTGGAGCATATACTGTCTAACAGTGATAATGAAATTAAAATCTATTCAGTAGTTTTTGCTCCAACCCGTAACAAACAGACAAACAGAAAAGAATTTTAAAAATCCCATTAAAAACCCACGAGTTTTTTTTTAAATATCTTCATTGTACAGACACAGCTTTTTTACAATTTTATAATAGTAGAGAAGAAGAAGAAGAAGATGTCGTAGTGTGACAATCATTTGATACCTACATGGTGACGTGTCGATAAAATTACGTCACGGTACACACTACAATAATGTACGCTTACTTGAACGAATTAGATTGATTATACACCAGTACTTGCTTCGGCCCGCGACTTCGTCCGCGTAGCGTGATGATATATAGCCTATAGCCTTCCTCAATAAATGGGCTATCTAACACTGAAATATTTTTTCAAATCGGACCATTAGTTCCTGAGATTAGCGCGTTCAAGTAAACAAACTCTTCAGCTTTATATATTAAGTAAGTATTGAGTATAGATGTAGGATTTCTTTTTGATTGCGAAAGCTACGAAATCTTAACAGAGTTATAGATCGTAAGTTTTATTTGCTGGTCCTTCTGTACTTCTTTTTATACAAGAACGGTATTAACTCCTTGCTTATTGAATTGTATTAAACAACGTAATACGTAATTTCAATATGTACGGGTGCCGGCGGAATTGTGAACAAGGGAATTTGGTTTGATTTTGTTTTCGGTACGTAATCATATGTGTATGTGAGTCAATCACGAGTTGTTGTGCAAAGACATTGTTATTAAGTTTGTAAAGTTAGTATAATGTTTGCCAAACATTCCTTTTATTAGAATCAATCAGTAGTAACCTATCTTTGTTTTCACAGAGTTATACTGCAAAATATTAATGTTCATTACTACCTCATTAGTCTAGTGGTCCCAAGATATCCTGGATTCTATTCCAAGAGTTTGGATTGCTGTCTGATTAATAGAAATAGGCTCGGCCCTATTACATGGCGGAATTATGGGTTTACATTAGTACACCTATGTGTCACTCTTCGAGTACAGACGTGATAGTTAGTATATTTTTAATGATTTTACTTTTTTATAGAAGAGGGCGCGTCATCCGATGCTAAGTGATCACCACCGCCTATTGACGACCAAACGGGATGCACGTGCGTTGTCGGTCTTTACAAAAAAAAGGCTCGCTTCTCGAAGGTTTCTATGTCGTAGGTAGGTACCGTATCAGTAATACCTCCGCTGAAATACCATCAGTTTAGTTTCCTTAAGAACTTTTCACTAAACGTCTTTGTGAATTCAAACTAACTGCAACTATGAGCACAAAAGCTAATAGAGCCTGAAGCCATTCTATCAAATTATTAATTACTAGCTTCAGCCCGCGACTTCGTCCGCGTAATAGTTACTTGATCTTAGCGTGATGATATATACCCTCAAGCTTTCCTCAATAAATGGGCTATCTAACACTGAAATAAATCGGACCAGTAGTTCCTGAGATTAGCGCGTTCAAGCAAACAAACTCTTCTTAGATGTATCCATCTATACTAATATATAAAGCTGAAGAGTAAAGCTGAAGAGCAATAACAATATTTAATTAATAAATTAGTAATATTTATTAATTAAATATTATTGTTGTGGAAATTGAACGTTCAGTCATAATCCGTCGTTTCTATCGCGTGGATTTTTGTAAAGGGACTACCGCATTCACGACCGTCATAACTCTCAAATTGGAAAGGGTTCCGTAGGCGCCCGGCACATATGCTACTAGTATTATATCACGTGAACGTAAAACCAAACGAAGGAACAAAAAGGCCTCGTCATGATTACAATTTCTCGCTTTACGAACACGAAGGTCGCCTGAATCGAAGCGAGAGGTTCCTTCAAATTTTCTAGCTACTCAAGTAAGTATAGATTCTTTTTCCACTCTCATACAGGAAATAACATCGTAATCGGTCGAATTGTTTCATAGATATCGAATATAAATAGTGGTGGGCTATATATTGTGAGTGATATGATCCGGAATGATTCGCATTGAGCGGCACACAATTACGCGGCTCGCTTGTCAAAGCCGCCGCCGATGTAATTAAACACGAATATACATGGATATAGATCTAGTACCTACAACTTGGTACACTATATGTAGGGCATCACTAAATGTGTATTTCCGATCCTTATACAACACGAATGTGTCTCAAACCAAATTCAGTTTAACTGGACGATTGAAGTACAATAATTTTAAATGTAGATATTTTTTTGCGGGCGCAGACTGGTACTTTTCATCACTTGGTTGTTTATTACGACAACTACATAAGGGAAATGGGCTTTTGTACTTCAATAACTATAAGTTATGCCTGGTGGTATGTACACACACGCTGAGACAAATATTGATTCGGTATATTCTAAATGGACATCATTCTCGATTCAATTTGAAGCGACGTTAGCCTAATGGCTAGGACGTCGGACTTGCGATCATGTGGTCGCCGTGTCGACACCCGCCCATTGCACTACCGACACGTGAACTCACTCGTAACACAAGCATTTAGCTTAGTACGAGCTAAGCCCTAGAGATTTTTTTAAAGAAAAATTAGACACTGGTCTATTTCTGTCCATCGGTCATGAGGAGACAGGGTGATAGTTTAGTCAATTCTGAAGTATCAATGAGATTGCTACTAGTTACGACTGTACCTACTTGGTAGTAGGTTAGCTTTACCACGTAAAACTTCGTCGCTGGCTACAATCCTGCCAGCTCCTTGGTCCCGAACTTAAAGGTCCGTGCGCACACCACATATTGTTGGACATGCATACGTGTGTAGCTACTAATATGTAGGTGTGGTGCGCCCAAACTGCATGTAGGGTGACCATGCAGTTTGTAATAAAGAAGTAGTCTTCATACTTTAGCCCATCATGAAATGGCCACATTTGATGAATTATAGTAAACATGTATAGGCATGTACATGTAATGTTATTATCATAAGTATAACGTGTTGTAAGTATCATGTATAACTGTATGTCTGTATATTATCACCCCATAGCCAATTGTTCTGGTTTCCGTAACTTTAAATCCCATCCTATTCTTCTAATTAAGACGTTGGAATTCATGGGCCGAGGACAACGTAATTCCAACATCTTCGGTCTTCCGATATTTTTAAAATTCCTACCTTAAGTAAGTAAGCGTAATACAACTATACATCCATATGTTATGTAAGTCACACACATTTGAATCAAGCAGATTAGTCCAATACGTAAAGTATGATCCCATCACGCCTGCATTCCCGAAGGGATAGGCAGAGGTGTAATAACACCTATATACCCACAGTTTATGCTTATTGGTATGCTTAGTTCTTTTCTAATAGGGAGTGAGCCTATTGCCATTAACCGGGCACAAATACCATAATCCGAGCTGCTACTGAGACTTTCATAGAAAAACCTAATAACACTTTGCTCGAACTAGGAATCAAACTTGGGACCTCAAACTCAGTGGTCATGCTTGGGGCAACTAGACTAATGAGGCAGTCAGCGTCAGCAGTCAGTACGATACCGTTAACCATGTATACGATATTGAGATGAGGTCCAGTCCTAGTGCAGTGCGACCGCATGGCATCTACATTGCAGATAACTATGTATACATACATGAATAATTGGATGCGAGTGGATCGATGATGCCGACATGACGCGAGCCTCTGACACCCACATACATACATCTACGCAAACGCACACATACACATACATACTCTGGACTGAAGTAGAAAATGTACAGAAGTCCCAGTTGGAGTGGCGTTGGGTGTAGAGTTGGTAATAGTTAGTATATTCAATTAACTATAGATACATATCAATTTGCGACGATACAATTATTGGTGTCATCGAAAAAATTATAATGGCAATATTGCCTTATTAGCGTAGTGGTCCTGAGCGCGACTGCTACGCTAGAGGTCCCGGCTTCGATTCCCCGGTCGAGCAAAGTGATATTGAGTTATTCTATGAAATTCTCAGTAGCCGCTCGGAGTTCGGTTAATGGAAACAGAATGATCATCGTGGTATACGACCACGGTCATGTATGATCATTCTTAGTGGTTCAAAGAGGTTCATTTTTTTTAAGATAAACATTATATAGGTTTTTTTTTTTTACATGGGAATTAGCTGTTGATCCAGGGAATCTTAACAGCGTAACCAAGCTTGGTGGCGAGGCACCGAATGCCTCCAGCCAGGAGCAACTTAAAACTAAGCAACAGCAGCTAAGGGCGTCCCCTGCGGGACACGGGCCTCGGCTTAGGGCGTTGCTGGGGGGCAGCTAGGGACGGCTGGATCTGGTTTAAATTATTATTAGGGACTAATTTAAAGCTACTGGCTCGGCGCGGGTCGGCTCGAGCAAGGGTCTGGGAGGGAATTATATAGTTACCTAAATCATTAATATAGCAAATATATAGGATGAATTTTCCGTGGCGCGTCGTGGTGTCAGCGACATAAAGAGTTGATGCGGGCGCCATCTCGCGGAGATAACAACGCGTCTGTTTTATATGTTCGTTAGAGCGAGCGAATTAATCCAGTTTAACTGCAATGTCCTTGTTGTTGTGTGTATTTAGTGAACTAAGATCATAGTTTATTATATACTTAAGTCCACGCGGTACATGTAAGATTAGTTTCTGTGTATATGTAATTCGGAAAATATAAATAAAATGTATAAGTATGTAGGTATGGCTGTCAAATCCATATGCAGGAAACCATTGTATGGTGATTTTTGACTTTTAGTAATGTTTTTTTATGGAATATGGGGCAAACGATCAGCCTGTCCATTCTTGCCGAAGCATGACTCTCCCCACTTTAGAGATTTTGTCAAAACAATTTATGATAACTTTACCAAAAGATGGCACTGAAATTATACTTAAATTATAACATAACATACCATCACGCCTGTATTCCCCGAAGGGTTCGGCAGAGGCGTACTAATGTAGTACACACCCACAGTTCACCGGTATGTTTAGGTCCCATGTAATAGGGGGCGAGCCTATTGCCATTAACCGGGCACAAATTCCAAACTCCGAGCTGCTACTGAGAATTTCATAGAAAAACCCAATAACACTTTGCTCGACCTGGGAATCGAACCCAGGATCTCTAGCGTACCAGTCGCGCTCTGGACCACTAGGCTAATAAGGCAGTTTATACTTAAATTTAAATGTACAAAACACAAAATATCCTATCAGTATTTATGCTACCCTAGTAAATAGCATTATAATTATGCACTGCACCTGTGACGTATGTTTGCATTCGAACACCTTATTAATCTAATGCTACAGTTAATTACCGCTTGTTCCAGTAGATAAGCTGGCCAGTGACGTCATTGTATACACATACAATACAACACTGTATGTAGATGGGTATATTTGCAGTAGTGTCATATCTAGATAATGTTTTAGGATCTTCCCGATTAGAACGGGTGATTAAATAGATAGCGAATAATTGGATGACTTACGAATGATTGAATAGAATAATTGAATATTTGTGGAGCATCACAAGCTCGGTTATAAAAAAAAAACCTAAAATATATTTTTTTCCTTATGGGGTAGTGGGGCAAACGATCAGACTGTTCACCTGATGGTAAGCGATAACCGCCTCCCATGGACACCCGCAACACCAGAGGAGTCGCAAGTGCGTTGCCCACCTTTGAAAAACATCCGGTATCACTCACTCGGCGAAACACAAAGTCACGCTGGTTGGTGAGGCCGTGGTATCACTCCGATTGAGCTGACCCATTCGTGCCGAAGCATGCCTGTCCATACATACATATACATATTTTCACGGCTGTCTTCCATTGGGGTAGGCAGAGACTATAGATTTCCACTTGCTACGATCCTGGCACACTACTTTCGCTTCATCTACGTTCATTAACCTCTTCATGCATGAACGTCGGTTTAGGGTGCTCTTAACCTGTCCTTTTTTAAGAACGGCCACAACTTGGTTGTGGTATGTTCGTCGAGGTCGGCCCCTTCCAACTCTTCCATCCATACTCATCATGTATACTCGTTTCGTCAATCTCCGTTCATCCATCCTCTCTACATGCCCAAACCACCTTAACATACTTTTCTCAATCTTTGTTACTACACCTTCTTTCACACCACACCGCTCCCTTATCACGCTGTTTCTCACTCTATCTCTCATCTCTACAACATTTATTCTACTTTCATGTCTCTTCTTCTTCTGTTTGAAAAAACGTTTTGTTATTTATTTCTATACAAAAATACAACTAGTTATATTATCATGATAGATACCAACGCTCACCGGTTAACATACGACAGTAATAATGGTAATGTAAAATATTGTTATTTCACGATTTATAATTATTTATCCAGCATCGGCGTATTTGCTCGCCGCGGGATTTACGCTATATTCAAATGCGGCTCACGTGTAGAGGACACTGCTTTACAATTTCTGAAAGAATATCCACGGGTGTGATTCAACTATATCTTGCGCCATTCATTAAGTACGGTATATCAGACATTTTGTCAAATAAATCACATTAAGGGTTCTCCTCAATGTCTTATGATGTGATTTTTTTGTTCTACAATTAAACGTAAGAATAATTTCAGTGACAAAAGGTTTTGGTAAAGTTATCATAAATTATAACATAACATAACATACTATCACGCCTGTATTCCCCGGAGGGTTAGGCAGAGGCGTACTAATGTACACCCACAGTTCGCCGGTATGTTTAGGTCCCATGTAATAGGGGCGAGCCTATTGCCATTAACCGGGTACAAATTCCTAACTCCGAGCTGCTACTGGGAATTTCATAGAAAAACCCAATAACACTTTGCTCGACCCGGGACCCAGGACCTCTAGCGTAGCAGTCGCGCTTAGGACCACTTGGCTAATGAGGCAGTTATAAATTAGTATTTTGACAAAATATAATACACAAACTTCTCTCATTTTTATTTTTTAATAAGAACGTGAATTCACACTTAATTCAAAAGTGCTTTTAGAGTATTCCATTTTACCTGTGCTGCACCTACTAGAACGACATCTCTGTTTCATGAGCCGGGTTACAATCCAATACATTAATATTAACGTGGGCGCATATTATCAGACCAATGCAAATAGCATTGTACAGAATTAATGCCACGTAATGATACCATCGGCTTTCAAACGAATGCTATTTACTTATTTGCTTAGGCTGAATCGATATAACTGCATACTTTTCAATGTTGCGAACGGAAACGATCAGGACTATTCGTGTTTGCTGTATTTGATTGTTTTGATCAATTAAAATCTTATTATTCAGAGGAATCTAAATCATATTTTTTTTACTTAGTTTTCAGTTTTTTTTTTAAATATAAACCAAGTATCATAGTCAGGCTAGTGCTTCGGACTTGTGATCATATGGTTGCCGGTTCGAAACCCACCCTATGCGCTACCGAAGTGAACCCACTCGTAACACAAGCAATAGCTTAGCACGAGGGGTTAACAAGAATACTAGTAATGTGCTACCCACATTGCAAATAATATTTAAAAAAACATACCATAGTTATATAGAACTACCTACAAGCTTTATATTGGTAGAATAAATAATAGTACCTACAGATTTACCATTTTTGAGATGCTACTCGTACTCAGATTCCACAATATACCAAGAAACTGCAAGATCCTAACACAGTAACTAAAGGTGTATTCGTATAAAGGCTCGTTCTGCAGCAAACCTTATTAAAACAGCCCAATTGGTTTACCTTGACGGAGACGAGTGATAGAAACCTTGTTAGATACCGGTGGTTCTTGTCATATGAAGAAGAGTTACGAAGAATGTGTTTCTACTAGGTAAACTTCGTGAGAGCTCTCTTCTTGAGATTTTGCTACAAACTACGCTTTTTGATTACAGCTAATTATCTTGCTGACTCACACAATGCTTGAAATCTTTGCCAGATTTTTTCTAACCCAACCAGATGTGGTTTGCCCTCTCTTGTGTAATATTATGAGTTCTGACCTTTGAGTTTTTGATAAGATAATATTTATTTCAGAGATAAATGCTTGTATATGCTCTCTCATTTCAGGAGCCATTCATTTTACCTTAAGAGAAACTTGCCTTGTCGATGTGTCCCGGTTGTAATGCTTTAGAAAAAATCAACATTAAATAGACACTTTATATTGTAAATATTTGAATATTTCGGTGTCAAAGGGAGTGTTGCAGTCTGTGTCATGGCTGTGCAACACTAATGCGGTTATGACATCACAAACTGCATTACTTCGAAGTTTCAATGACGATGACAAATTATTTTACTGTAGAAGTTTGTGCTCGTCGTTGATATAACACTACCTTCAGGGTTGGTGGATAATTGATTGATTAGAATGTTTATGGTTTGATAGATAGTTAAATGATACGAAATTATATGGTTTAGCAAGTTATATTGATAATGATAAGTTATTATAGAATGATTAATACTAAATTAGCACTAAGATGATTTTAGCTTATTTGGTTATTATGATAATTATTTGATTTGATATGAGTTACGCGACTGGTATTCGAACACGCACAACTCGTAATCGTAATGAGTTATCAATTTATAAAGAGCGTACGGTTGCAATATTGTTTCGAACATTTACAACGTATTATTTAATGAAGTGTGGGTTAGTAGTACACGGTGGTTTGAGTGCAAACAGCTGTGCATTTTTCAATAAGCATCACATATATATTTTAAATATAAGAAGTCAAGACATAAGCTTTTAATGAAAGACTTTTAATAACTGCCTGATTAGTCTAGTGATCGTAAGCGCGTCTGCAAATCTACGTCCCGGTTTCGATTCCCAGGTTGAGCAGTGTTATTGGACTCTGAAATGATATTCTCGGAGTATAACATAGCTTTGAGTTTGTATTTGTTACAGTTATGGCTTTCCCCTTTTATTTTTGTGTACCTGCGACAAGTGAAAATGTCGTATAATATATCGTGCTCTAGTGAAAAATTGAAAATAATATTGTCTCAAACAATGAATTGAGAATTGCTGCCTCTAATTACTTATTCATCTAAACTGTATACATCGTAGCAAAGATTCAAAATGTCACTTGAGTAACGTCTTAACTTGTCAGAGAGTACAAGCTTTGTACTCATAAGTCCGCTCAGGATTACATGGACAGAAGGCGAGATTCGCTAAGATATGCAATTGCACAGATGTGTTAGCTAACGCATTTAGTGACAACTCCCTCTCCTCCCTTCAACTGTAACCTCTCCCCCTCCACTTCCATAGTACAGATTCACAGAGCGCCCGAGTGCGCGCGGGCCACTTGTGTTATTCAAAGAGATTTACTCTGAAATTTGGATTTATAGGCACTGGAATAGAAAGTTTAATATCGATGTGAAACCAAGCCTAAGATTTTTGGTTATTGGTAGAAAAATAATGATAGCAAATGCGGCAATTAAAATAAATCTAATTCTTAAATAGTATTAACTAGTTATTATTTTTTAATAATCAGGAGCATCATAAAAAAAAACATTGTCAACTTTTCGAATAAATTACAGTTAGATTTATATCAGTTGAATGTAAAAGCGAGAATTCTTAAAAAATAAAATAAAGAATAACCTTTCTCACTGCTACTGAAAAAGTGGACGTACTTATAGGGGCATTGAATACTTATCCAGCATCTAAAATCTAAGTGCTTCCACCAAAACGCTAGGAAGTATCTGGCAATAGGAAAGATTCTCACACTGGGAGTGTTGGAACGAATTATATGTGACGCCTTCGCTGCATAAATATTTAGCAGTTAGGTACCTACTCCAGTTTTTTGCACTTTTGGTACTTAGGGTATAAACGTTTTATTGAAAAGTAGTAAAATACACACATAAATAATTACATAGGTTTATGAAGTATCTGTTCCTGTAATTAAAATAAAGGACTAACTTTAAATAACTGAGTAATTATAATATGCATATTCAAATTACCTTGATTTTCATTGCGTCAAACTATCCAATTTAACACACTTTTCAATCCAGACATGTCTCATACTAACTTTCTCATTGAATTCATTAGCATAGTAATATAATGATTAGTCCTGTTTTCTCTGCTCCACTCAATGAACAAAGCTATGCCGTATCAACCCTCTCTAAGACTGCAGCTGGCGCTGTCTGTCTGTTTTCACAGAAAATACTCTCCTAAGAACGCTCAGAATGTTCCACGGAGCCACCAAAGTGGTCTAATTTGCGAAACTAGGTTAAATTAACATACGTGTGAGGGAGATAGGAGACAACAGAGGTATTGTTTGCTCATCGAGTGGCAGTTGGCTTGGAATTAACAAGTTTGTTAATAAGACAAGGCTTGTTTGAAGAGATGTGTGCTGCGATACAGAATTACTTGCAAGTCGGGGTGTTTCACGTCACGTTCTGAATCTGAGGGGAACAGAAAAGCTTTTATTGGTACCGTGTAGCTGGGAAAATAGCTTGTGCGGTTTGAGTCGACCAAGGGATAGAACTATTTTATAGGATAGGTGGCCATAGAGCAGACAGATCGCCTGAAAGTTATTACTGTCGCCCATGGACACCCGCAACGACAGAGGAATTGCAAGTCCGTTGCAGGCCTTAGGTATAAAATGGTTTGGGCCTCCGGTATCCTCATTCACTCAGTGAAGCACAACGCAAGCATTTTATTCAAGTCATTTGTTGGAATGTAACCTTGCTAATCGAGCGATCGACGCACTTAAATTAGATTTTAGAATAGAAAATTTGACCTTATTATTGTTATCAGAAAACAAACACACTGAAAGCGATTACTTTCTTTAATCACGGTTGAAAGGCAAATAGAACATAAAATGTTTCACGATTTCTCATATGAAACGTTAATATTAACATGACGTCATCTCTTCGCATCACGTTAATTCTCATTAGGCACTCGTTTAGTGTGATAATCCCGCATTACAGCGAGCACATACAGAAGGGATTCAACGCGAGCGACGCCGCGCTTTTCGGACGACGGCAACGATGTACATACAATATATATAGTGCTAGTTGCTCTACCCACCCCATATAAGTATTATATATTAGGTAAATGTATGTGATTTCTGAACCTAATTTTCATAAGTGCAGTATGTAGTAAAGGATTGTAGAAAATGGTTAATAGTGTCAAATTGAATAAAATGTTGTAGCTACATATTTATCATATACATCGTGATATGGTATCAAACACGTAGTATTTTGGATTATTATACTAGGTACTACTACAACTAGGCATGACATTGGTATAGTGAATAGCTACAAAGCAGGCTGTTCAGTCGTTTAGATTAAATGTGTGTTATATTATTTGTTTATCAGTTTATCACATATTTTCATTAACATGTTATTATAAAGAGCGGGGTATTATTGCGTACTCCAATCCGCAGACAAAGGAATTAATGCCGTATTTCACAGAGCCTACTGGTATGCGAGTTAAATCGAGGCTTTATACGTGTTTAAATTATATGCTATTCATTATAAAGAAATATAATTATGATTGTGATCCATTTGAATGATCCCGGAAATTACTGAAAAATTAAGGGGAAGCACAATGTATATACTTATAAAATTACACAGTAAACAATAAATTCCAGGTTCCTCAAAAGATTTCTTATGTATTATAAGTATGTATTTACAAAAAAATGTATATAAGTATTATATCCATTGTCCCCTAGTACAAGCTCTGCTTAGTTTGGGACTAGATGGTGCTGTGTAAAAATGTCCCAGAATATTTATTTATTATTATTTATTTCGCATAAAACTTTATTATTTTATGAAATACTAGCAACTTAAACATGTAATTTAAATTTTTGCCATCTCAATATAAACTGCCTCATTCGTCTAAGTAGTAGACAAATAAGGCAGTTACAAGTCTTGGGTTCGATTCCTAGGTCAAGTAAAGTGTTATCGAGTTTTCCTATGAATTTTCAATAGCTGTTTTTTTCGCCCGGTTTAAAGGCAAATAAGCTCGCCTGCTATTATTCGGGATGAACTGCGGATTTTAGTACAGCTCTCCCTTACTCTAATAGAAATACAGGCGTGATGGTATGTGCATTTGGGTGGTACCACATACCTATATTTAGACAAGGTGATTAGGTATTCCTTTATAGAGTTTCTTGCCGTAACCGTGCAACTAGAATCATAACGTTTCATAAACGCTTGTAAAAGCTTATTTGAAATAAAAAAATGAATTTGAACTTTCATTCTCTTCAGCTATGTAAAATGCTTGTGTCAAAACAAGATCGATAGAAAAATAGGCGAAGTTCATTTTACTACTAGAATTTTCGCCTGAATTTTTTCTAATACACAAATACTCAGACCACTAGTTTGTCTAGTTTATATCAATTTTTAGTCATATAATTATTTGTTCCGTTCGGGGATCGAACCCACAACACGTAGCGCTGAAGCCCCACTCAGCCTCAACGAGCCTACTATCTTCTTGCTAGTACAAAAAAGTTATCAGAACAAAAAACTTCTTTCTAAAGGTAATTATTTTTACAATACCCAAGAAAAAGAACATACAATGTTAGTGACTTCCTGGCACAAAAATAACTTCAAATTACTCTGCGCTATTCAGAACATCTTTACTCGGCTCCCTGCGGTGCAATGTACAGCGAATTCAGACCTCTTCCCGAGCTGAGAAACGCTAGGAGCCGTTTTTTTTTTATGGGATAGGGGAGCAAACGAGCCGACGGATCACCTGATGGTAAGCGATAACCGCCGCCCATGGACACCCGCAACACCAGGTGTCACAAGTGCGTTGCCCGCTTTTTAAAAGGGTTTGGGCCTCCGGTAACCTCATTCACTCGGACGAAACACAACGCAAGCGTTGTTTCACGCACGTCTTCTGTGAGGCCGTGGTATCACTCCGGTCGAGCCGGCCCATACGTGCCGAAGCATGGCTCTCCCACGTCAAAGTCACGTTTTGGATAAAAAGTGTTTTTGTTTATATTTGAACATTACATTCCTTAACTTATTTAATCGCAATGTACCTAAGACATCGCGTCAAGGCTAACTCAATATTGGAATAAGTCTCACGACAATTTGGGCTACAGGTTAAATAATAACTAATCGGTCTATTACGTTACAATGCAAACGTTTGCAATTTGAGATTTGGTTCAAAGAATTCGCTGCGTGAGTAAAGTAGATCGATACTCGGCTGCATTATGTAAATATAACAAGCTTACTTTAAAATGTGAATTAACATATTCACACTGTCATCATATGCCTATTCCAGAGAGTAGCTAATATAACTTCAATGATAATAACAGTGTATAACTTCCACCTCGATAATAATATATCACAAATACAAAGGAGTATGAAAACGGTCCGCAAGTATTATAAAGTTAGCGGAATCATTTATTCAATACCCTTTATGTAAATGCGCCCGCCCCGCGAACACAAACACTGAACTGAACCTAAACCATCAAACTACGGTAATGTTTGAAGCGAGATTTGAAGTTTTATGGAAACTACTACTGTATTATGGGTGCCTGGCAACTTGAAAAAAATAATAAATCATTTTCGTACAAGTCGAACTCATGAATTATGCTCTGAAATCGTCGTCAGTGCATTTTTTCCTACTTTTAAGTTGTCAACAAACTATATTGTTACTTAGTGATTAATATTGGTTAAAAATTTACGAACCGAACATTCATTCAGTACCTAATCGTCCGCAAGGTGGTCACAGCTCCAACCAGCTCCATTTATTTCTATAACACCTACTGGTGTGATGAGCCGGAGGTCCGCCGGTCCAATCACTGCGGGATCAGATCGAATATCGGTTAGATTGAATCCCGCGACACGATCGCCGCGGATTACAACCGCCCGCTGTATTATTCAAACACCTACTAGAAGGTGCGCGGTGCCAGTGACAGCGGCCTGCACTGTATTGTACTATTGGAGAGTTTTTTATATTTATTTGATATCGTAGAATACACATCAGATAATTGTCAGTCTTTCCAGTGAGATTGTTCGACCACTGTCCATGTATAATATAATCTATACTTCTATGCTAATAAAATAAAAAATAAAATAAATAAATAAAATAAAGCTGAAGAGTTTGTTTGTTTGCTTGAACGCGCTAATCTAAGGAAATACTAGTCCGATTTGAAAAATTCTTTCAGTGTTAGATAGCCTATTTATTGAGGAAGACTATAGGCTATTATCATCATATTATATCGTTTAAATTTTTTCATACAAAACGGTAATTTCATAGGTAAAGACCTAACAGCAGACGGTCTCCAAGTTGCAAGAACTGGGATTGGAAGTTCTCCGTCATCCGCCATTATTTTTCTTATGATAGAATTACCGTAATTTTTCAATTACCTCCGTTTCATAATCAGAGCAGTAATACCTACGTCATTTTTGCTGAAGTCCTAGCATAGATCACGTATTATTTCAAGCTGACCCGCTATCACTGTAGCGCCACCTGGCAGCGTAGCCACAAAACATGAATATTCAGGATTCACTCAGCAGCGGCACGAAGCTGTTTGTACCAACGAGGCGCGACTCACAATAACGTTAGACAAATACAAGTCGCTGTAGGGACCGACCTGGGCGCGAACGTATCAACATAGCGGTAGAGGAATAGTCTAAACAGACTACTTATACAATAACAACACATACATGAGAAGACGAGGCGATGAATGTATACATCATAATACCTATTATCTACATCAGCACACTAGATCACTCTTGATAAATAAATGTCACGGATCGCCGGGACGTTTGGCGTAGTGGCTAAGCGATTGGCTTTTTTATTACATACTTACCTATTGTTATTTTGGGTAAGTATGGTCTGGGTTTTCATATTATTCTGTGAAAATTTGTGGTTGTCAGAAGGCTGATGGCAAGTTTGCTGATTGTCGGCTTAGCTGTAGCTATTCCATCTCTACAAACTCGTTACAATGTGATTTTGTATAAAATTTTCTGGTTTAATCATCAACTAAATTATGTACAAAATATAGATAGGTACTCATTATGATTCAATTGATGATTCAATTACTAGTACATTACTGCCGCGGTCTATAATGAATACTTTGCTGGTTGCGCTGATGATGGCCGACAGCGCAGCGTAGCGCAGCTCCAGGCCGACACAGCGCGGTCAGCGTGCAGCACTTGATGGACGAGCTGAGATAACTTTACAGCGAGGATAGCAAGGGCTGCAATGATGGCCAAGCTGAAAGGCCTAGAGCGTAGCTAGGCTAGCTCGAGGGAATCATAGCGTGACCAGCGAAGCAGTCATTTTAGGCCAAGGTTTGTATAGTGCTTTAGTCAAAAATGCAAGTACCTAATCTAAATAAAACCAGCAAGTAATTTAAATAAAAAATATATTAATTAACTAGAATTTTAATTAAATTGACAATTATAAAAAGTACAGTTACTAAAATTCAACACCGACTTTCCCGGTTTGATATTACTAATAGTTTGCGATAATTCTAATGCGGTGTTTGACTGCTGTATTATTTCTTCATTTATTACTTCATAATTTCACTAAATAAAAACAAAATGTTCACTGAACCGCGCTTTTGTTACTTTTTTGTTTTTTTTTGAGCAATGGTAGTTGGTACTATACAGCCTAATATGGAATAAAATATTTTTGTACCTATCTCTATAGATACAAAAAGCTGTATTTTAAATAAAATCTTTTTGGATTTGATGTTTTAAAACGTTGAAACGTCAAAATAGCTGCCGGCAAAACATTGCCGGCCTCTTAGAGCGGTCAGCAAAACTTTGCCGGCTGCTCCTTGAAACAGAACGGCCAGGTCGACTTTGCACAAACAAGGTTGTCAAAATAATGACCACATTACATGCATTTTTGAGCAAAAAATATTTCTTACACGTTTTCTTATCATTTATCCGAATTTAAATTTCGAATGGAAATTATTTGGTTGGTGTGCCTTTGAATTTATATTCGTTCGATTTTCAAAAATGATTATTTGACATTTGTTATGTAATTATTTTAATGCACTTACCCACAATGTTTTCATTTTTTTATCATTCTCTTCCTAAGCATTTAAGTGATTGTTGTTCGTTTTTGACACAGTCTTAGTTCAACTGACATAGTGTGGATTTGCGAGGGTCAGTCACAATCAGATTTTCACGGCCAGTGCGCCAATTTTTGTTTATCTCCTATTGTCTTATTGCTGGTTGTCAACGCTGATCCCATCTTTGACCCATGGTTTTAGTGTGCCTCTAGACTTTATTCCGTGCTATTTAAGTGCTCATGTAGTGTCAGTGAGTTTAGACGAGCTCATAAAGTGAAGTCCTGTCGAAGAGAGCTAAAGTGGGTGTGAGGAAATCTACCTATAAGGTAAGGCATAATTTTAAATTGTCAGTATGGTATGACTTCCAGAAAACTACTTATGTTCTGTTTTTATTAACGTCTTTTCTAGTTCGCGACGGATACCACACGGACTGCCACAATAACTTTATTTTTTAAACTAATATGAGATAAAAGCTACCAAATATAGGTAATATTCCGAAAATAAATCGAGTCTCATAAGTTATGAGCTGTCGTAATTACTAAGATTTGTTACAAAATTATGATTAGCTGCATCAGCACAAGCACCCAGACGGTAGAGAGGATCGGTGGTGGGCGGTGGGGTGCGGGGGAGGGTAGGAATCGCGCGAAACTTTAAATTGAACATAATTCGTGCTAAGCCGCCGAATGCGGCGCTGCGATCCAGACGGCCGATGTAAACCCGACTGTATGCCGACAAATAATAAACCTATTGTTATATCTTCTCTACTATTATAAAATTGTAAAAAAGCTGTGTCTGTACATTGAAGATATTTAAAAAAAAACAAGTGGGTTAGGGTATATAAACGTCTTCGAATCCAAAAATGTCATTTTTAAAATTCTTGTCTGTTTGTCTGTTTGTTACGGGTTGGAGCAAAAACTACTGAATAGATTTTCATTTTATTATCACTGTTACAAATTATATGCTCCAACTTAAAAACTGGTGAACTTCTTATCTCAATTTATTGAACGAATCCTGAGATACAGCTTGACCTCCCTGATGTATAGAGGCCCATACAAAGAAGAGATCATAACTGTTGGTTATTTATTTAATAACTTTTATTTGATAGCCTTTAATTCAACTAAATAATTGAGGTATGTCTCATTTTATTCGGTTGAGGATATCCTGAGATACAGCTTGACCTCTCTATCGTATACATTCTGATAGTAAGGAGGGATCATTATTGTTGGTTATCAAAATTATGTTATCAAATGCAATTCTTTTCTTGATTCACGTAAGTCAGTAGGTACTTGATAAGTTTTTGTCGTATAAAATTACTTAAACTCAAACATATTATAATCTGTAACGCTGTTACAGTATTTTAAAAGGTTACGGTTTGAATTATTTGCGTTTATATTGGAACTGGAGATAATTATAGTAGTATACATAAGTTCTCATTAGCCTCATAACTGCCTCATTAGCCAAGTGATCCTGAGTGCGACGGCTACGCTAGAGGTCCTGGGTTCGATTCCCAGGTCGAGCAAAGTGTTATTGGGTTTGCTATGAAATTCCCAGTAGCAGCTCGGAGTTAGGAATTTGTGCCCGGTAAATGGCAATAGGCTCGCCCCCTATTACATGGGACCTAAACATACCGGCGAACTGCGGGTGTACATTAGTACGCCTCTGCCTAACCTTTCGGGGAATACAGGCGTGATGGTATGTTATGTTATATACATAAGTTTACGTAATAATCATGAAAATGGCTGGCGTGGTTTTTAAAGGTTTTGAATGGTTCTATAGTTTTGTTTTGAGTCACAATACTCTTTAGCTTGATAGACGGCGATGTTGAGGTTCTCCGAACACACAGCATTTACTAAATGATAGGTTGAATGTATAATGATCAAATGTCCGCAGTAAACATTTGATTAATTAATATACAAATGTTGCCATGATTCTTTAGTAAAAAAAATAGATTTACGTTCTTGATGCATCAAAGATAAATTGCAATGGAACACCAATCCAAATTTCCTATTTTTTTTTTAATACAAAGTCGTGTGCTGAATAGCTAACGTTCTTTAGTATGACATAATGACAGGAATTTGTCAAAATATAAAAAACTAACAGTACCGTTTCTATAAGGAAGTTGGTAATTAAGTTTCAGTTGAATACTCAAATATGCCATTTAGGAAAAGACCTGGTCTTTCATCTATTTCAAGAAACGCAAAAACAATGCGTTTACATAGGAGTAACGAAAGTCAATCCCAAAACCAGGACCGCCTTGTAATACAAAGAAATCGTCAAGCACTGACTAGATCTTTAGAAACAAGAGGTGAGTATGAATCGCGGTTGGCGAGAGATCGTGTGCGACAAGATAATTCCATGACTGAGGAAAACTCACAAGCGCGTGAGATGAGGCTCATCTCTCAACGAAATCGTCAACGTGCAGAGAGAGCCGCAGAGAGTAGTGAAGAGCGCGCTGCCCGTTTGACTGCAGATCGTAACAACCACGCGAATTTCAGGTCAATGGAAAATTCACCAGAGCGTCAGACCCGCCTCAACTCTCAGAGAGATCGTCAAGCTAGAACTACGGAGTCTGCTAGCGTCCATGATATACGTTTAGCCTTGGATCGTACACATCACGCACATAACCGTTCTCTAGAATCTGATGAGCAGCGTGAATCCCGACTCGAAAGTGCCAGAGAACATTATGTGAGAATGCGCGAACAGGTATTGGATAATGCACGTACTGAACGCGACAGAATCAATGAGGTGCGCCGTGAAGAAAGTGCTGAGCAACGAGCTGAAAGACTGACTGGAGATCTACTTAGACATGCGCTGACAAGAATGACAACATAAGAAACAGAAATAGATGCGTCTCCGGTTTACGATAGCATTGATGAGGTACAATAGCCGTCGACTGAAAAAAGTATGAATGGCATTTGCTATACTATCAATATAAATTACGAGGAATCCAGGAATCCGCTTCAATAGGTCGTATGACAGATATATATTATGTATGTATTGTAGAGCATTAAAATGGAGAGAAGAGCCTAAAGGTTTATGTTGCTCAGCGGGAAAAGTTAAGTTGGAACCTCTGCAGGAGCCCCCTGAACCACTCAAATCCCTTATAACTAGACAACATCCCATGTCTAGACAATTTTTAAATGCAATACGTGTTTATAACGGGATTTTCCAAATGACCTCTTTCGGTGGCAAGGAAATAAGAGAGGATAATTTTATGCCCTGTTTTAAAATACAAGGACAAATATACCACCGCATTGGATCACTCCTGAAATTTAATTTTTGCAATTTGCAATCTCAATTAAAAACTGCTCAATATATTAATGTAGCATGCATGCTGATTTCTGACACTTACGCGAATATTACACATTTAAATATTATTAATATTACAAATTTTTACGGATCTTATCGCGTTGTATTGAAAGTATTTAATTCCCGACGTTTCGAACCTTTCGAACGTTTCGAATTAGCGTACATGGTTCGTGGCCAAGATTGATATAGAGTAGGTTTCTTTCTTTCTTTCTTACTGGTCCGATTTGAAAAGTTCTTTCAGTGTTAGATAGCCCATTTATTGAGGAAGGCTATAGGCTATATATCATCACGCTACGCGGACGAAGTCGCGGGCAGAAGCTATTATATTATATACATATTTAACAATGATAGGGTATGTCAACCTGCGTCAGTTTTAAGGGATTATGGTGGACGTGTTACCTGCGTCTACGTTTCGCGACGCTGACCTTGGTACATTTTTGTGTATTATAGAGCTATGTAACAATATGTTTTTACTAGGTAGCGTGTTGGCATGAGTAACAAAGAGAAGCTCAGCCTTGATGAAAAGATTAGTTAATAACGAGCCCGAGAGTCCGCTGACACCGTATCTATTATCCTAAAATAATCGAATATTAAATACTTACTTTTTCGTTAAAACTTATATTAAAAAGTAATAATAAGTACCATACTATATACCATTCTTTATACAATATACCATGTATATTTGAACACAGTTAAGTATTGCATTATGAAGCACATTATATGACTACATTACATTGTATCTGCATTCTAAGTAGGTATTAATCTAATAAAAAGTTTTAAATGAGAGCATCTCACAATCTCCAACATTTTGAAACATTACAAATGGGTGCACTTGATCGCTGTACCAGCTCGTTAGTTAGAATGAGCGCGGAAATCCTTCAGTGTATAAAATAAGTGTTGAAAGTTGAAATATCTTTGAATCCTTTCGGTTAGCGCGGTATCTGCGGCCGGCAGCCACTGTCAGACACTGATAAAAACAACACAGCGAGACACAGAAGAACCATGCACATACCACGGTAACGACAAACAAAATAACAAAGCGCACTATTGTAATATGTAATGGGTGAGAATAATTTATCATCTGCGCAGTTGCGCATATTTTTCCGGACAATTTTGGGTATTATGGACGTTTTTAATTGTGTTAGTTTATCGTAGCATGTTGCTGGAAGTGAGTCTTCTGTTGATGTGTACATTGTGTGGAGGCTCACTACACAACTAGACGGAGTAAGTAAGCGCAGTGGATTTGGAGTTCGAGCTTTTGTTAGGCTGTGTTGTAAGTTAAATTTTTAGTGTATCTCTAACGTGTAATTAAATTGTTCATTGTTTTAAAACGTGAATGTTTTCAATATTCGTATAGATATATTTATACATCTTTAAGGATCATTAGTAAATTATACATAAATAGGTTCAAAATGAACCTTTCGGGCGTTTTATGTAATAACTAGCTTCCGCCCGGGACTTCGTCCCCGTGGAATAGTTACTTAGTCTTAGAGTGATGATATATAGCCTTCCTCGAT
This sequence comes from Acronicta leporina, assembly GCA_947256265.1. Taxonomy (NCBI): domain Eukaryota; kingdom Metazoa; phylum Arthropoda; class Insecta; order Lepidoptera; family Noctuidae; genus Acronicta; species Acronicta leporina. The sequence continues at coordinate 255,968 of OX366512.1, forward strand.
AAATATCTAACACTGAAAGAATTTTTCAAATCTGACTAGTAGTTCCTGAGATTAGCGCGTTCAAGCAAACAAACAAACAAACTCTTTAGCTTTATATATTAGTATAGATTTATTCAGCACAATACACTAGAAATACTACGTGTAAATACTTAACAATAAAAGTGACAATTTGATTAATAACGTAACATAGACAACTTCAAAGTATTAAACAGGATAGGTTTTATTTAGAAATTGGTACTTACTTAGTATTTGCGCGTGTCTGTGTAAAACTTTGTTTAACTCTGTGAGTTTGTACCTACGTGAATGTTCCCGCGGGAAGCTTAACGTTTGCGCGACTGTTAGTCAGATGTCGCTAGTCGATCGACGATTATCATTTTATTGCGTTATATAACTTCGTACAACTAGTTACAAACTATCGCCTGAATAAAAAAGTTGTATTGTATTTGTAAATTTAGTTTATATTAGGTTAGTGCGTGCGAGGGATTCATTTGTAGTGTAGTGACGTGTGTATGGGAAATTGTGTGGATGTGTGATTTTATATGCATAATGTAAGTTTGTATGTTAGTTTATGTATAACTATAGTATGTTTACGCTTTAAGATACACAGTGAGGGGCTCGTAGCTAAGTAATAACTAAGCTGACCAACTGATCTGCAAGGTTAAGCTGCGCTCGCCGCGGTCAGTGTGTGGATGGGTGACCATTCTTAACACGTCATCGAGACCTCTCGGTACCTCGGAGAGCACGTAAAGGCGTCGGTCACAAATGAAATACGAATATCTATGAAAATATTGTTAGTGGTAGTCAGAAAAAGCTGACAACCAGTCTATCATCCGAATATCGGTATTGCCCAGAACTTGGGATGCGGAGGTTTGATTGCAGTCGTTTCGTGTAAAATACTGACACACAGCCACATCTGTGTGAACTGGAAGCCTACCCTAACTATGTCGGGAAAAGGCTAAAAGATGATAATATACAATATGCCAGTACGGGATGAAAAAATAGATAGATAATCGCTGGATACTTTTTCAATGTCGCTTCGGTTGTTTCAATGTTCATTGCTACTGAACAGAAATCCTTGAATTAAAAAGTACGTAAATATTTTAAAGAATATTTTAAAATAAAACTCCGGAAAGTTTCAAGTGGATGTTACTTATAAGTAAAAATTCAAACGCAGTCGCTTTATGAGAGCTTTCGCCCGAATCCAACGTTCTGTTTGATCCAGTTATGAACGATTATGATTCTATTGGATTATAAATTATTGACGCCCGAGCACGACTCCATGGATTTCCATTTTAATTGACTTAAGCGTACTGACGCAATTTTGTATTTGAATTTATCGAGTTACTGAAACATTGACAATTATTTAATAAGTAAGTTGAGAATGTGAAGGCAAATTTCGACATGGCAGGTGGGACTCGCGGTGGCTTAGTGGTCATAGCGTCTGGCGTACCTAGCCAGAAGACGCAGGTTCGAATCCTGCCTGCGAGTCGAATTTTTCCTTCACTAAATAACTTTATAAAAATTACTTAATATTTAAGTGGGGACTTTTTAATCTGACAAATAATATTCCACTTTGAATGGATATCTAATTAATCGAACACCAAACTGCGTCATTCTGCGACATGACAGTTTACTAAATAATAATATTGTAAGTAATGATAGGCGTTCCAAAGGAGTGTAGTGTTTTTGTTTATTGATTAATGGCCTAAACTAATAACAAATCTGTCAGTGGATTTGCTTACTCGAGATTTTTTGAGAAAACGACTGAAAAAGACTTTGAAGACCTCAATGGGAAATTGCAGCAGTTATAGCCAGTCATTGAGTGAGTCAAGACTTTTCAAAGTCATGAGCGTAGTTAATTATCACGTGCTTAAACGGTGTAGGAAAACATCGTGAGTGGACCTGTATTCTTGATAGATTTTTTCTTTACTTGACGGCGTGTAACATTTGTCAAGTCGTATTAGGCCAGCAGAAGGGTGGACTATTTGCTTTATCCCTCTCATTCTGATAGGAAACCCGTGCCCAGCGGTAAGACAGTGTAATCGGTTGCATGTGAACTTGATACAATTTGTATGGTCATAAATTTTATAATAATTAACCATATACATTTATATCTAAACAAATATAACAAATAATTTTTTGAAGCGGCGGTAGCTTGGCTAGGGCGTCGGACTTGCGATCATGTGGTTGCCGGTTCGAACCCCACCCATTGCACTACCGCCGTGAACCCACTCGTAACACAAGCATTTAGCTTAGCACGAGGGGTTAACAAGAATACTAGTAATGTGTGACCCACAATAATAGTAAGCTTTAAAAAAAAAAAGTTAATTTATTATCCCTTATCTTTAATTATTATATCGACTTTTTTAATAAACTAATGATTTTCACTTAGTTTTAATTACCTAGAAGCGAACATTATAAATACAAGTGTACTGGCGATACTAATAATACAAGGAAATTCAATGATTACATAGTAATTATTATGTAAGAAAACATTGTTTAAAAAACAATAAACAATGTCTTATATAAAATTACGCTATTAAACACTACCCTTTCCCGGTTGCAGTATTGGTACAATTCAATATCACCTTTATCGCATTAATATACGGTTTACAATTCTACAAAGTACAAATCAAAAGTCTTCTGCAACTAGGTATATTGCTGAAACGACCGAAAACTAATTTCAAACATTTATAAGCACCTACAACCCGGCTGCCTAATTTAATTATTAATCGAATTTCGCACAATAGGAATGAAACAAAGCCACGTTAATCTGTGCAAAACACGGTCTCATATTCAATTATGTCCGAAACAAGCGAATACGAAACGAGGCGCATATCTATACGGAGACCTATACAAGTTTAACACAAACATTGAGCAGCAGATAATCAATTGGCCTACTGGTTTATAGGAACATCTGTGGTGTGAATATTCTAGTCTGTGTGTCGTAGCGGAGCGGAATACGGCGTCTCCCGCCATTCGCGAGTTCGGTGTGTAGGCGCGTGGTCCTCCGCTACGGCTACGGCGTAGCGCTGTGCTACGACATCGGAAAGTATTTCGCGGGTGAACTTTCGTGTTGAATAGTTTATTATGACTGAGTGCTATGGGATGTTTGCGCAAGGAACTTGAACATTGAGTTAGTGGGGCCGATACTGACACAATAGTTGTAAGTATATTTTCATGTACGTCTGACCACTGTTCCTTCCTGTTTACTTACACATTTATACAAAAAATACGTCGCAGTAGTCCTTTTTTATGCAGGACATCAACCATAATGATTTATTAACCGTATATAATGAGTTTTTTATCTATCCATTTATTTTTGAAACCAATAATGCCTTTATGTATTGTTAGCATAGGTACATAATTTATGCATATAGCTGTAAGCACCCAAGTTAAAATAAGATTTAAATAGTTCAAAATTTAGTAAGTTTTATCACTCCTTAAGTTAAAAAAAAACATGCAATAGATACGAAAAGACGAACTAGTTACACAACTTCATACAAAATTAAAAGGAAACATTATAATTTTACAAAAGACTTCCGTCAAAAAAGAACTTTATACCTACTAAAGTTGTACGAAGCCAACGCGATGACTTCCGTACCGGCGCGGAATAAAAGACCAAAATATAAATTAAAAAATTATATTAGTGCGGTCACTTCCCGGGCTACTGTTGACATTTCATTAAGACACGAAGTCTTTGTTGTTCCACTTTGGATAAGGTTTGTGGGAAGCAGTTTGCTTAATGAAGATGAGGTTATGAAAATGATGATTGTAAGACTTGACCTAGAGATTTTGGCAATTATTGCTAATTTTCAACAATGATAAAGTCACTAACATATACCTAAATTAATTAAATAACATTGGTGTAATTTATTACCAATACGTTTGTATCCTGAAGAGTTAGCAGGGGTATTCTAACATCTGTAGCAAGTGCCGAGCCTGAGTTTCCATTATCCGGGCACAGATCTCAAACTCCAAGCTGCTACTGAGAATTTCATAGAAAACCCAATAACACTTTGCTTGACCTGCGAATCGGACTCGGGACCTCTAGCGTATCAGTCGCCCTTGGGACTACTAGACTAATGAGGCAGTTAGATTTCGTGATTAAAGAAAATAAACATAATAAAAACATTTCCGTACACAAGGGACATAATATTGCAGTTTGTACGTTTAAGGCAATGTTTTACGCTACGGTTGAAGTACTAGCGGAGTGATCTGATAAAGCATTTTTTAAATGTTAACCACATATAAAAGTTTGAATACATATAAATAAATAAATAAATAAAAAAACATGCTATTCCTGTGGCCACGAAAAACTTACTATGTTAGAAATCCTCGCATTCGTTGTTCTAAATCATAATTTATAGGCGTATATCAATTAAACAAGAGTACAATACAACAAAACAAAGTGTAACATGTTACGTAACATAATATGAAACATTTCAAGTATAATTAAAGACTGCTACATACGACTGCTATCTAAAGACATTACGAGACATTAGTCAAAGTTAATTAAATTTTATGTTAGAACGGAGACAGTAAACTTGTATTTATGAGTTGGTTGATCCTAATAGTACTGAGAGGTGTAGGTAATATCTAACATCACGTCAATATTTAAATATGTGCCAATACCAAGAGATTTTGAGATAAAGTTCTTCTTATTTTTTTTGTTTTTTTTTTTAGAATATTTTATAATACTTACCTACGGGTGGGAAAGGAGTTGAAACAAATACTACGAACTATGAATTTGTAAACTTTTTTCGGTAAATTTGATTACGTGTAACTCATTCTCAGGTTGGTTCGACACGCAACATGTTCGCAAGCATGTACCCCGCTCTGCTCCTGATCGCCGCGGCCGGTAAGTCTCTCAGTTATCCAATGTTTTTTTTCGTGAATTTATTTTGATCTATTTCATTGGCATATTTCATGAAGTACAGTTTTTATACAGTATATTATGTATATTTAATTTTAACTCTATGATGTAGTATATATAAATACAATGAAATTGTTTTTATTTAGAAACTTTTATGAGTCAAATTATAATGTTTAAATTATCCAGATCAGGTAACTAGTTAAAATTAGAAAATAAAATGATGAAAATGGTAGAAAAAGGATGAAGCACACATGAATGGTAGGTACTTACTTAAGATTTATTTGAACTGTTATATATAAAATCAGCCAAAAAAAAACTGAAATCTAGTACTTTTATACTGTATAACAAACATGCAATGGTGCATGACTGCATAAAAAAGCAATTTTTAATTTAAGTTGAACATTTACAACTAAAAACAACCTCATTTTTGAAATTAATAACACAGGCTCCTCGCGTTTTGGTCCTCCAATCGAAGTGGGCTAAATAATAACAGGCACGTTTGTGCAAGACTCGATAGTACTGCTCACCACATAATCACTAAATGGGATGAAGGCTCGACGTGGGGCACAGTCGAGAGCTTCGAGTGGTGTTCTGAGTTAATTGATTAGTTCAGCGGCTAAAGTATGGAGTGTCAGTTTTATCAAACCTCGGGTAGGTACCTGACAGGCGTAGTTATACAAACGACGTGATGATCACCACATTGTTTCAGAAACAATATTTATTAGCTAAACCGGTATAATATTATAAAAAATTTTTGTATGTAACAAAAATACTGGTTGATACAATTTAAAAGTAATTATTATTGAAAAATTTAAGTAAAGGCCAAAAATATACTAGAATTTGATCTGATAAGGTTAAAATATAAATAAACCTATACTATGTTTTATTTTACACAAGTTAAAGTGCAATTCAATAATGAACATAACATGATAAGTTTGGACTATACATGTATCATTGATTTAAGTAATTCACTTAATTGAACAATTGATGATTATTAAAAATATACTTTTATTATTATTATAATTTTAATATTTGCAAAGTATTTCATTTTAATCTTATTTACACTTTGTTTGCATAAAAAACAATATACTAGGTAACAAGGTGTCTCTGTAGAACCGTTTATACGTATTATCAGCCTTCTAACTTCCAATAATGTGGAACTGACACGAACACATAACTACATCACATTTCTGCGGCATCCAACGAATTCATTCATCAATCCTGATTTATAGTTGGACACGGCTTACCAAGCAAACTTCTATGAACCCAACGCAAGCTGTAATCAACCTTAACACTCAGTCATAAAAACTAATGCTCCAGCATGAAAAAAGTTCGTTGTGATAACGCCAACGAAAAAAGAGTCTTATTGTGATAAAATTGAGGTTCGTTTTACATTTGTATTGTGAAATTGCGGCTATTAAAGCAGCGTATTCATATTGTAATAACTTGGAATTGTTTTTGATAATTTGGTTAGTAATGGACGCAGTGTTAGGCGGAAAATTGTGCTGAAGCGATTTACATAACATTTTGTAATCGCTATCGCAATGATCTGGTCATCCAATTTATATTATAGGTAGAAGTTTGAGTGCCATTTTGGCTCTTTTTATCTATTTTGTAGCAAAATTATTACAAGCTATCATACTTAAGATGAGACTATCATAAAATTAACTTTACTGTCCATAATTTTATAAGAAATGGTACGAAAAAGAAACTGCTCAATTTTTTAAAATGTTTTGCACAAAGCGATAAAAATTATAAATATTTTTTGTTGTATTTTATAATATTACACTGATCTATTTCCGATAACCCGGTATAATAGTAATAACAATTGATCTTCAGATAATATACTTCAAAAGTTCTAACTCTAGATCGTGCAGATTTTAAACTCATAGCACAAATTGACATACGATATCATACATTATTCTATGTACATCAGTGCCATGCATGGACAGCTGAATAAAACATGTGCGACCAATAAATATTGGCAGTGCGAGGCGTGGACAATCTGCATGTGCATTAGTATATAAAGTAGGTGTCGGCGGTGCAAGACTCATGTCGTGTGCGTGATAGTCTGAGAGTGGACCAAGATATAGGCGGAAGCGGGAGCGGGTGACGACGCTGTGTTTACGTTACATGGCTTCACTTGTATTCTCGCGTCTCCAACCCACAAAATAGAGACTGCGGTTCTCAAAAAATTTACAGTGGGTTATTCAATGTCCAATAAAATTATATTTGTTTGTGATACCCGATTATCATTGTATCCTACTAAGTTGTTTTAATTGACCTCCAATAAAAAAACAGTAATACCTCTTCTTTGTTCCCTATTTGAGTCCCATCAATGTACCGCTAACTGCACATACCTTCCGGGAATACTTGTAAACCCGTGTCACAATCATGTAGTTTGAACGTGTCGCGTCGGAGATTGGTTTTAATATTAAAGGCTTATATCCGCCTCGCAGGCACTCGGATTACTCTCTGTTGAACTGAATGCTTTATCACTAAATCTGTGGTTAGGTGCAGAAGTATGACTCCGCGTTATAGGTCTCAAAATACATAAATGTAAATTGACAAAACCCTTGGAATGGCGACAACCGAAAATAATATCCTTGAATATCCAATTGCAATTTGCGAGATAGACAATCATTAGTAAGAGATCAAATCTGAACCGGTACCTGGAGTTGAGTCAACGATACAAGCTAGCGACTCTGTTTTTTTTTGCAAAACCCTTTAGTAGTCTAATTGAACACAGGCATAAATAACTCTAGTTGGAGCTACTGAACATCTAGACTTTGGAATTGTAACCGTTCAGGATACGTTGATTACAATGTTAAATAATCCCTGTCAAAGTTTCGCCTAATTTGATAAAACTTAAAGAGTGTTTTTTCCAAAAGTTGGGTTTGATATTGCATTTGTTGAAACATTCACGATTCCTAAATACTGGAAATCTTAGTGTGGAGCAAAGTTTTAATTAAAAACGTAAGAGGCTTTTTGTGTGCTTTGTCCTATGTTGAGTAGTAGGACATGGTCGTTTTAATTTAAAGCGTTTGTTGAATTAAGGGTGTTATGCATGCTTGGTGCTCGCTGCATAGCGGGCGCGATGTCTCATTTTGTGCGAAGCTGGGCGAACAAATAATGGATTTCGACAAAGTACCTACCAGTATACAAGTATTTCGTAAATAAATATTTATTAATACAATTCAATGTTCCTAATTACTTAACTAACAACAGCTATGAAGCGATGGATAATGTTTTTTTTACGATCAATATCTTGTAAAAATCACAAACACATACAACACAAGACATAGAACTAACCGTAAGGTAAGTCGTGTCGGTTGAGAGGCAAAGTAACTTGCTGTCAATATATGTTACTGACGTCACCTTTAAGACGTAAGTTCAGAATGTGAAGGCAAATTTCGACATGGCAGTTAGGACTCGCGGTGGCTTAGTGGTCATAGCGTCTGGTGTATCAAACCAGAAGACGCAGGTTCGTATCCTGCCTGCGAGTCGAATTTTTCCTTCACTAAAATAACAAACACTTATATTCAGCACATAAATATTTGTGTTCTTTGGCAATCGAACCCACGAACTCGTGGTCAGCAGTCCGGTATTTGAACTAATACACCACAGAGGTCGTCATATTGCTTTCGTCTTTGCTTTACATTCAAAATAAAAATAAAAAATAACAATATTTATTATTAATACTTCTTTACATTAGGTGCCTATAAACGTACTCAGAATGAGTTGTAAGTCCCACATAAAAAACGTAAGTAGTACCATCCGCATCAGTCCATAATGCTTCACTGAGCCCAGTATACGCTCTCGTGGAATCGAATCATCGTAGCACTAAATATTAATTATAGTTGAGTAAGTTTCACGTAATGCCAATCGTCTGGCGATATTTTAAAGCACCAATGATTTTTACCATAAAAAAATATACGTTTTTAAAATATAACATTTTTAATTCCGACATTTCATCCGTGTACATATCTATCACGGCCAGCCTGCGCGAATATCAAAGCTTCGCGGTTTCATCGACGGAAACCCCACCACCCTGTATACCCCTACTTCCAAAGACCAGTATAACAAGACCTCTCCGTCCGTCTCATATAACTGCTACATTGGATTCAGTATCACTGGTCCTGTATGTAACATTGCCCCACTTTTTAATTACATGCATCATACCGCCCGAGTGCAATTTTAAAAAGGATTCAGAGGTTTTATGCTTTATACATTGTGTTCATATCTTTGTTTCATTTGAAAATGTTATATAATAATGTAGGTGTAAATCCGTGGCATGAATTCGAGAATACTGAGAACTAATAGATTAAAATAAAAATGTCTAATATTCACGGAAGTGTCAGAAATCAATAAGTAGTTTATTTTTGTCTTAACTTCCAAATTAGATAATTCCGTGAAGTACTCCAAAATTTTTTGTAGTATTTGTAGTTTTTTTTATTTATATTAATAATTTTACTCATTTATTTTCTTTTCACACTAACACATAATTTCAATTAATTATTTCCTAGGTTCAGATACTTACGCGAATATTAGACAATTTTATTCAGTTTTTTTATTTCATGAGCTTGATAAACTCCTTTAAAATTGAATTTGAGGAAGGATACTAATGGATGTTTTTACTCACCGTTATGAATTGTTAATTTTGTTACTACTTAAAGGATCACATATACAGTCATATTGTTAGTAAAAGTTTAGATAATACAATACATAGTTATAGTCTCAACGCCGTTCCTCCACAAGCAAGCGAAAAGGAAAATTATTCACACATAATATTCTCATGAACTAAAATAAATAACTGACTAACTAAACATACTAAATTGCTGAAATTCCTAAACGCGGCTTTTGGGAATTCCACCTATTTCAACTATACTGGGGCAGGTACGCGATTTGGAAACTAAACACTAACATTGTTATACAATGAGAGTAAATTGAGAAGCACTATTTACATTTCTTACTCGTTTTAGTATGCCGTTTTGTTCACGTAAAATGATCTGCCAACAAATGTACGATTTCTACAGGTATGTATACAATTATTATTATGTGCAAACCTACTAATTCAATTAATAAACATAATATATTATTCATTTTCAAATAGAAAAAATATATATATACTGATTTCTGACACGCGAATAGTAGACAGTGAAATAAAACTACATTTTTTACGGATTTTATTGCGTTGTATTGATATTATTTAATTCCCAACGTTTCGGATCCTTTACAGCATCCATGGTCACGGGTAGACTGAGTTGTTGGACGTCTTAATGTTAAAATCTAACAGCTACCTTACATTATTGTTAATTAGCGATTCGATTTACGCAGAACAGACGCGATGAAATCCGTACAAATTGATTTATTTTAATAAAAATATGTTGTTTCATATAGTTCGTTTCTTTAACTGTCTTGAACCGACTTTAATCTGATTTAGTTTAAAAAACAGAATTATTCTTTAAACCGGCATAAACTGGTTGACCATAAATAGCGTAGAATATATAAACATCTCTGGATAGTATCTACAATATTTCCTGAAAGATTGTTTAATATAATCCGGTGGCTAGTCATATTCAATCACCGTGCACAAATATTAGGTCGGGTGGGCGTGATAGATCAGCGCGCGCTGGCTCGCGGCACTCACGCGTCACGCTGCTGGCGGCCACTGATCGATGCCGACAATAATTAAAATGTGCTACGTCAATATCAAATACAATACTAACACTCGGTAAAGACAGCTCATTAAAATTCTGACTTTGAAATTCATTGATTTTACAAATACTGCTTAGTTGGTGTTTTCTCACAAAATGTCATGAACATTCGTCTTGATTAGAACATATTATTTCAGGTGGTATTTGTATTGTATGTTTTAAATATGTGGTGGTCATTGTATGTTTTAAATATGCAAACCTTTACCAATATACAGAACCATAATGATGGATTCCGGAGTATTATTCTTTATGAAATAAAATTGCTTATAATTACACATAACGTTCATCTTCAGAAGGACCTAATTTCCAATATTATTATAATCATGTAGGCACCGCGTCATATTCAATAAATGTATGCAAATATTTGTGAGGTCAGCGTTGTGATGGATCTCCGGCGTGAATGTCCACACGGACACTGGGGACACCGTGATTAATGTCACTGAACCATACTGTTAAAATTACTATTCAGGATCTGAGTTCAAATAAAAATCTCGTCCGCACAACAAAATCAACACATTGTTTTTTTCTCACAAGATCCACGACGTCGAGTAAAAATATCGCTGCTGGTCTTAGTATGTTTCGAAAACTCAACAAATATTCGCAAAGGGTCAACAGCGTGACGAGCTTGGGTTTTTGTGATAGTGTCTACTGGCATAACGTGATTGATGTCATCTGTACATTTATATTCTCACCACGATAAGTATGACATTTCATATTTTTTACCGATTATACAGTTCAAATATGATTTCAGAAATTTTCTCCGATTTTTTCAATGTTTAATTTAACAACTTTTATATTTTTATCGACTTACTTATTAAAATTTCTTGAATTGGGGGACGGATATTAAATCAAATGCAGCGCCGTTATTTGTACATAGTGCGTTATTTGCGTGTAGTGTACTGACGAACTTAACGAACTGGAACTGAACTATTTTCTCAGAACCTCAATCGTGAAACGACATTAGATATCACACGAAATTATATTCTGTTGCTCCCGAATACCACCTTCTTTTACAATTTACTTTTATTCCCTTCTACCAATACTATTGTAAACTTAGGCAGAGTGACAAAAATATTGTGGAAAATAAACAATAATATAATTAATTGTACTTATGTAAGATTTGTTTCGACCTGGTTTTAAATAACAATAACTATGTTCAATCAATTTTTTTGAGTAAAACATTATTTTATTTATTTCATTTCGACAATGGCTAACTGTCGTGTGATACATTCAGAGATGAATTGTGTGAAGAAAAAGTTACGTAATAAATGACGAATGGCCAGTGATACTATCTTTGTCACGTTTGGATGTTTGCTTAAGATATCTCAAGATGTCACTATTGCGACGTAACTTTTTGTATATTATAGTTAAATCTTACGATATATTACAGTAAATGGACACGCAAGTGATGCGCTATCGGACATTGTCACGCTGTTGGCTACAATGATTAATTCATATTAATTCTAATTGGAAAATTGAAGGATTCATCTCACATATTTTATGACATTACGTTAGGTACATGAGATTTTAATGGAACAATAATTACATAATAAATTATTGCTTGAAGTTATAAATGATTTATCAATGTAAGCATTTAGACAAAATTAAGTGACGTTGTTTGAGACGTGATGAATGTGCCCTTCTAATAGTCTAACCATAAATTAGTAACATATATCACTATTCGGACATGTGTAGGTTGTACATGATATACCTAATCTTCGTCGTTTGTCTGTATGTTAAGTTGTGTCACAATGCCTGATAATAAAAACGATAACAACATTGTCTCTGTAATAATTTATTTTACTGGCGTACATTTCTAATATAATTATATTTGTTTATTATTGAAGCAACCCAGCAAGACAACCTCTTTTTATTGTTTTTTTTATATCACATATGTGGCAAACAGGTATAAGGTCCGCCTGATGGTAAGCGGGTTACCGTAGCCTATGGACGCTTGCAAGACCACTATCACTCGCTCGTTGCGGACCCAGTAAAAATCTTTTCACACTTTTTGAAGAACTCCATGCTGTAGTCCTTTGAGATATAACTCTAATTCCACAACCTGCTCGATCGAAATTCACTATTAAATGATAAATGATATTTATTTCTGTAAATAGATCTTTTAAAGACACTTTTACAAGTCAACGTTTTACATTTTTTTGAACTAGATGGCGCCGGCATTTCACCGAGAACAAGAAGAAACACCGAAACAAACTCAGAGAATCATGGTCTCTTTTAAAGTCCAGACAATAATAGTTGATATTACAAGAATAATATTATTAGATATTATGCGAGTGTTACGATGTAGGGCAATATCTGGACAGGCCTTTTGAAGAAAGAGCCATAGCCATAATATTATATAGGTAGTGACAAATTCTCCAAAAAATATTTATTTTCTTTGACAACATTCTTAGCACAAGCACACAATCGTGAGCGATAAGTAAGCGAAACTCTTAGCATCAGTAGATTAATTAGAAATTCAGCTTGCCACGTGACCGGACTGCGAACAACCGGCTTTGGGGGCTGGCAGCGGCTCCAGCTTACACCCGCGGAGCCCGGAGACAACCCCCGGATTACCGTGTTGACGGTGACGCACTTGAACGTGGCCATTGTTTGATTATGTTATTAATTTTGATAGGGTTCCACCAAGTCGAGGTTGTAGATGCGTCTAAGAAGTAATTGTGTTACTTAGTGGCGTGGCATACATGTTGAAAGCTGACAAAGGTAAATACCAATTGCACCTTCATTAGCGGTTGCTGGCTTTCATAGAGTATGTCACATTCTTAACATACTTACATACCGTCCGATGATATGACGCCTATTTCCCTGAAGGGTTAGGTTGACGTGTACTAAGTTGGCTAAACCCACAATTACCGGTGTGTTGTTTGTACCATGTAAAAATGGGGACTGAAACAAATTCATCTGATTATGATCATCATCGGATGAAACAGATACAATCGACTCCAACCTGCTACTAAGAATTTCAAAGAAAATTTCAGTAGTACTGCTCGTAATGGGAATCAAACCCAGGACGTGAACCGAAGCAGTCATCGTAACGATCACTAGACTAATCAGGCTGTTTTAGTGAATCTAAAATTCTCAATTTTCCATGGTCTCCCACAATTTATCCTTAAAAGCGTGTAAAATCCAAGCATAAGTAAATCACCAGTCTTACATTCACATCAGGTATTCTCGGCTAAGCGGCCGAGGCCCGCGTATTCCCGCCGCTCTCTGTTTGCTTTTACAATGGAAATTATTCCAGCAAGTGTAACGATGATGCGCCCCTGAGGACCGCCCGCACCAGAGCCTTGGGATACATTACCAAGTGAGCGCGGGAGCGGAAGCGATGGCAACGCAAAATTAGTAGTGTCATTATTGTCATTAGAATTCGAGTACCTTTTCTAAACTACATTGTATTATCTTGGTAAAATACTTATTATTAAGTTGAAGTAGTCTATGAGTTTCGTTTTATTTAAATAACGTCATAAATATAGATGCAAGTATGTATGCGTAAAAGATGATGACATTGGCTGTAATCAGCAGTAAACATAATATATTCTCCCATATTAATAAACATAGTGTAGTGGGGTAGAGTTATTCCGGATTTGGTCTCTTTCATGGTTCTGGGACTTTCGAATGATTTGACGGTGACAAAACATAGAACTGCTATTCTGAGCTTACACTTTCTTTATTAATAAGGCGGATTATGTACCTATATCCATAAAAAAAAAAAATCAGTATTCACTTCGTCATCACACTAGAATGGAATTCAAAAACAGTTTCTATCACAGGTAAATAACTTAGTTACATTTTCAAACTACTAACACTAAAGTAGAGTAAAGTTATCCGCTCGCTATCCCACTGAGTCCTCTCGGCTGATATTTGACTTGCTGATACCAAGAACAGTTTGGTGGGAACTTTACAATATCTAGCCTCGAGAGTGCCGTGCGGAGCGATCCGCGCATTAGCGCCGCTTCGATCTTACGTAGTACTTGTCTTATTGGGAGTGCGGCGTGTAAACTTGCGGCTGTTACGGGTTATGGGCTCCGATAGCGGTGGGGTTAACTTGCGGTAACCTAATTGAGAGTTGGGTAATGGAGGATGTTTGATAAAGGATAAGGATTATTTGTTCATATAAGTAGAAATGCCGATGGTTTTGCCAATAGTTATTAATATATAATAGAGGCTTGAAGAAGAGTTTTTTTTCGTGTACAGAAAATTCACATTAATTATTCTGCGCCACATGTTGTGGGTTCGATCCCCACACGGAGCAAATATTTGTATGATCTACAGGTAGTTGTTCCGAGTCTACGTGTTTATGTGTGTGAGAATTTGTGTTTGTAAATGCACCCACGATAAAAGAGAAAATCCAAATGTGGCAACGTTTTTTTTAAAGAAAAAAAACAAAAAACAATGAAATATCCTGCTATTTTTAGGTGACCAGTTTAACCGCTAAGCCAAACATGCAATCAATCAACACTGAATATTCAAAAACATATAAAATTTCTTTTGCATCACATCTGTACTACTTTATCCATTTTACTCTTATTTTCCTGTAAACGTATGTGTGTATGTAAATTATGTTGTTGGATAATTGTTTAGGCAGTAAACACGGTCCTGCGTACTACTAACATGCGGTGTTGATACGACGTAGTACTGTTCTGTGTTGTTTTATGGGTTGTGTTAATTGTTGTTGTTACAGAGTAGGCTATAATTATATGACTGTTTTGTTATTTTTTTTTACTGTGGGATGCCATGCTCCGGTAAAAATGGGCTGGCTCGACCGGAGTGATACTACGGCCTCACAAAAACCGGCGTGAAATAACGCCTATGTCGTGTTTCGCCGAGTGAGTGAGGCCCAAACTCCGGCAACGCACTTGCCAACCCTCTGTTGTTGTAGGTGTCCATGGGCGGCGGTATCACTTACCATCAGGCGATCCGTATGCTCGTTTGCCCTCCTATACCATAAAAAAAAATTAATCCATATATTATAACCAATTGCACATTCGATTATTTTCCCTTACGTGAGATGAACCGCGTTAGAGTAGAAAAATAAGTGTAGGCATATCAATAGAACTACTTATGTCTCCAGCATGAGGTACTAAGTTAATTTTCCAGGTCGAGCAAAGCTTTATTAAGATTTCTATGAAATTATCAATAGCAGTTTGAAGTTTGGATTCTTCCTAGATTAATAGAAATAGCTTGTTTATAACATAGGATGTTAAAACACAATTATGTGTGTATCGATACTGAACTTTTCATCTTCAATATTTCCTTATACTTGGTCCCTAGTGATAAAAATCACTTGAGGATTGATTTTTACTACTGCAGTGGGGTCACAATGCAGCGTTCAGTGAACAAGAGTGAGCACTTTTGTCAGCTCGGCTGTAATCCGCGTTTGATTGCGCGCGATCGTCTCGCATCGCTCATTAATGTCGACCGCGCACCGTTTTTTATTGCACGGGGTGGTACTACGTCAATATGGTGGTCACGGTGGTGCGAGTAACACTTATATAATATCGAATATAACTTGCACTTTGCTGTTTAGTTCCGGGAATATTTGGTCTCATAAGACTACGTAATTATGTTAGTATGAGCGTTTGTAGTACAGGGTAGTTAGGTACGTCTTTTCATTTTTTCTTCATGCATAATGATACGTCATAGTCTTATATCTGTAAGATATAAGACCAATAACATATCTACCATCAGGCCTATATTTCTTGAGTTATGCAGAAGTTTACTTTTCTACATCTACAGGTCGCCAGTATGTTTCGGTTCTATTGCCATTGAACAACTCTTAGCGAGAAATCAGAATATTTACCACCTCATCGGATTAAGACTAATGAGACAGGTTATAAGATCAATAATAATTATTAGTTCCTGCGTACTTATTTGTGTTACGATAATAGAATTTTCAACATACATACTTTTGCATCTTGGAATTCCTAATGCAGGACGACCAATGTACTCGTGCCTAATACTTTTTATTCAGGCTCTAGACGTGAGGAGTGCAGACCTTGCCCGAAATAGGAGCGCTCGCAGGGACAATGGTCGTTGCAACAATGACTGTTGGAGAACAGAGGCTGTGTGTACAATGCTCCAGCCGTAATGTACCGGCTTGTACCAGGCAGTACACAAATCTGTATTTTGGTGGATTAACGGAGAGGAAAATTATTTTGGATGAAATAATTGTCGATTCTATTGACCTCTTCATTTAATAGGATAGTAGTTGCGCCGCTTCTTCTTCCCAGCGAAAACACTAGGAAGCTGTGAAGGGCGGTCTGTCTATATTGTAAAAATGACGTTCAAAAAGTACTACCTAGTAGTCTATATTGAATAAATGATTTTGACTTTTGACTTTGACTTTGTTCAACAATGTTATTCATCGAAAGCAAAAACTTTCAAGTTGTTCATTATTTTACTTATTAAAAGCCAAGTGCTACTCCAAAGGCATGCAATACGCGAAGATGTTCAATTACTGTTATCGTGGGAAGTGATGTTAAATCTTATCAAAATAATTAGACATACTATTCAGTCTGTCATAGTGACAGAGATGAGACGGTATCGAGTGAATACCATCGCACCGACTTCAGTATTGTACGCCTCGCTACTGTCCGACACAACGCGTTCAAAACGCAACATCGAGCCCAATTGTTCTACCGTCGAAAATTGAGGCCGTACTATTTTAGATTTTTTGATAATTTATAACTCGATAGATAGATGGAGTTACCGTAATATTTGGTATTTACCGTAATATTGGTAAAATAAATAATATAAATATAAATCTGTGTAAGAATCTAGAAGTAAGCTTCTAGATTCTGTAGCTGAATCTAATTCGAGTTTGAAATTCTTTATCACTTAATTAGGTATAACAAAGAAGTAGGTAAATAACACAAAAAAGAAATGTTGTTCTAAGTTTATTGTAAACTTTACATAAATTATAATTTAGTGGTTTTCGCCACGTAAATGCAATCTTCAATAGGTACCTAAGAAATAGAAGGAGACTAGAGTTTATTACGTTGTATAATAAGCCCGATGACATCGACCTCAGTGTTTGTCCTCTCTGTCGAGCGGTGTGGGTGCATCGCTACACAAGTACGCAATCTATTGTAACGCGTGTTATCCAATGGTCATTACCTGACGACATTGCCCAATTCCTAGCTTTTATTGCGTATCTTGTTTCACATTAAATCATTTACTTAATATTAACCGAATCCTAAGAACAACTATAAAAGTAATTTCAGTTTCCTTCGTTATTTTTTTGGAGACTATTTTTCACAACTAGTTACGAGAGTAATATTCAATATTATATAATATTCAATAATATTATACGAAAAAGAACAATTATAATTATCAATATTATTATATTCGGTTATAAAAATGTGCTTTGCGGCGTACCACGTATAAATAATATCAGAACGAAATTAAACGAGGTATCAGCGGCTTACGGTACGTTTGTGGAATAAATTTATTTATCTTTGATTGTATACTATTATATATTGTTATTACTGTATTGTATTTAAATACCTACATATATTTATTTGCAATTAACTTTGTAATATTATTTTAATGCTAATATTGATGAAAATAATAAGTTGCGGGCTTGTAGATATCTATGTAACATCATAAGCTACATTAGTTTAGCTAGAAAAAAACGTAGGTAAATACATACTTAGTTGGCGTTTTGAACAATGCATGTGCGTGTCGCTGACTTTACCGTGGGTAATACAAAAAACACCATAATTGATATACTTAATTAATACTTACTGCCATTTTAAAGAGTGCAGATAAAAAATCAGCAGTAGACAGAGCAGCAGTTATTTACTATAAGCCTGACACAGCCAAGACAAGCCTTATGAAAGCCTAAATATCATTTGTACATAGAAAAATGTACTTTCACCAGCTAGCTGTTAGATTTAATCAACATATCGAAGCAACGTCATACTGCGTACAAATTAAAATGATGGTGGATAGCTCAAAGCTCGGGAGTGCGGTAATTAATCTAAAATCAATAAGCCCACTCCAATCCAGCACGAGTGCTGTACTTAATGCGATGCCCACTCGTATATGGAATTATTCTGGGCTGACCATAGGTGATATATCTGTATTACGCAGCTGTTTTACGTGTGCAGTGATTTATAACTACACAGAGTATGCACAATCATACATAATATACAAAGCATACAAATACATGAAGCTTTCATTTTATATGATTATAAAATACGGTTGAGCTTAAAATTTTCATCTTATTTCTTATCCACTGACAATACTATATAACTGAGTTCCATAGATGTTTATACCAGATGCGCTTGGGACTTAACCTGAAAATAAATTCAAACACTAAACAAAATCCACTCTTAAAGTTTCCAAACATTTTCAAATCCAGGTTTTCTTACAAAGCCGAAATTAAATTGTCACAAAGCAGCAACAAGGACCCAGTCAGGACGTCCGCAATTTGACTGCATAGTGGAGCGCCATACAATAGATACTGCGAACGCATTGTGACTAGTCGCATTCAAATAGCGACTCTTAGGACCACGGACGCTGGTCCTTCTACGTGTTGAGCATTTGTATCGACTTCTGCCGGCTTGCTAATTGTTTGGTCGCAAAGTTGCTGACAATGGGACTGTATAATATTGAATAGTCGGGGCAAGGGATAGTTTAAACATGTTTTGAGAAGTTAAATTGAAATTACATGCCATGCCATTTTAGGTATCATTGTTTCTGTGGACTGAATTTCAGTAGAATTCTACCAGATTAATCTAGTAGCCTGATATTTTTTTGTTGTTATTCATCGTGAATGAAATTCATCGGCCTTACTTCTCTCAATAAATAGAAAAGAAGTGATTCCATGATTTGAAGCTAAAACACATTATTTTAGCGCTCTAAAGCAAGGTATTGTATCCTTTACGTTTTACTTTACCATTTTTTTTTTTTTTAAACTACGGAAAATCCTCATGGATCGTCCACCGCTTTGGGGGCGGCGGGGTATGTCGGACTCGTACCGACTAAAAACCGTAGTTGCCTTCTTTTGCCCTGCAGCCACGGTCATGGGATCAGTGACATGCACCACGACCGACGTTTTACTTTACCCTACTTTACTTTAACTTAAACTAAAAATCGTGTGCATCATAGCTCAATCTTGTAACACCATTCTAAAGTTACCCTTAGAAAGGTGTAAAATACAGTCACAAGTATACCAAGTCCAGCATTCAAAGACTGTTGCAATTCAAATGGTCTCGCAGTGCTGACGCGGCGCTCTGCCGGCCTTTGACGAGTTACCACCGACGCTGGCGCTAGCACCATCGACATTTTAGGGTTACCAAGCTCAAAAGCAAATAATGACTATTGATTGTCTTGTATATTGGTGATACATATTATCATTTGTGTTGCTATGGGATATTCCATGGGAATTAGCTCTTGTGACTGGTGTCTGGTGAATAAACACATTTTATTTCCTGTGTCTAGGAATGGAACTTAGGGAAATTTTTCTTAGTAACTTTACGTTACGACTATTAATTACTCTGCTGATGCTACGGTAGATAAATAAATGTTTTTCTAAAAATCTCAAGTACCTAAATAAATTGTGTTGACGTAAACTAGGATAGTTTTATCTGCAACTTGAAAAACCATTGTCGAATGGAAAAACTAATCTGGTATGCTTTTTCTGTTAAGGCGAACTCTTACCAACCCTACAAATGCTGCTGGATACAATTGTGCCGGAGAAAAAGTATCCCTTTGTCTGTTGATTGGATTTTAGCAATTGTTTGTTCCGATTCGTTCCGGATCGGACGGCGACGAGGTGAGGCGCTGAATAAAACCGGATTGCGATCAATCAGACGGAATCGAATGCAAATAATGAGCATCTAGCAAAAAGATCGGTTACTACATAATTTTTAATGAAATGCTCTGTTTGCTATTGCACATTTCTACACTTTTTATTCTTTTGTATAGTTTAAATATATATTATGTGCAAAAACTGTTTACCTACCTAGAGATATATGAGTAGTTAAAGATCCCATAAGACAGGCGTCAATAAGTCTTGAAAAACTCTGCCTAAATAAAATAACTTACTAATGAAGCAGTCGCTAATGACGTCACGTTAAACATGGCCGCGGGTACTTAATAAATCTTTCGGTCTAGACGCTCTAGACTTGTAGCTAGTCAGACTGCAATGTTAACATAAATCTCAACAATACTTATAACTTTATATAATTATTTTAGTTCTCTCTTACGCCTGTTAAATAAAAAATTGAATATTTCAAATTGCCTGACTTCACCGACTGCTACCATAACTACTGCAAAAATGTAGAAACCTTGAATGTTGAACCTGCAGATGTATACAAACTTTGTGACATCAATTATAATTTTGCACTAATATTATATAAAGTTTATCATCTTTTAAACGTCGATTTCCAATTACATATTCTATAAAATCATAAGTCACACGTATATAGCCCATATATGTGACGACCTCTGTGGTTTAGTGGTACCAGTACCGGACTGCTGACCATGAGGTTGTGGGTTCGATTCCCACAGGACACAAACATTTATGTGATGAATATAAGTGTTTGTGTTCGTCTGGGTGTGTAAAAAAAAAAGTATATAAGTATTATATCCATTGTCCAGTACCCATAGTACAAGCTCTGCTTAGTTTGGGACTAGATGGTGCTGTGTAAAATTTCCCAGAATATGTCACAGGTTCAATCCTGCTGATACTATAGCGCAGGTCGTAGGACCGGGCTCAAGTCAACCATTATTACCTGTCCGCCTGGCGCGCCTCGGCGTTTAATGTCATTCAAGCCGACCCCTCCGCTGACAGGGTTAGTTTCTACGAAGATTTAGTTGAAGTCAAATCACATTAGCTTTATAGAATATGGTTAGTTGCGATGCGTAGGTATTCCCTAGTAAATTGTCAAACTATAGGCTACAATAGGTAATTGAATGATAGTATAAGCCTAAATGATTTCAGTGGTGTGGAATTGAGATTGACATTTAAATGACAGAACTTAGCAGGCCGTTTTAACCACAATTACAAATCATTTCACAACAAATTAAGTTTCAGCTAAAAGCCAAACAATATCCGTTCCATTACATTTCTGTCAAATGACAATAAAGTCACGTAACCCAATTTTGGTTTAAAATCAGATATTTCTCCATCACGTGGACGACAGGCGATAATGCCCCAACATAGATAGAAAGAGCAAGGCGCGGCGGGCGGGGCGGATCGACATGTTATTACCCATCGACACGGTCGCACCTCTAGCTGATAGGTCCCACCGTGCCATCGGAGATTGTTTACAAATTGTAGACGATACAAGCTGCGAACAAAAGATTGAAAGCGTTTATGGTTTATACCTTTTCGATTTTTTTCCAAAATTTAGTCACTATACATTTACTTTTGACTAACATAATTAAGATTGTATACAATAGAGATCGATATAGTCGATGTCTAGATATGTCTTTGTATCGAAAGAGACGCACCTCGAGGCGCTTCGGGTATTGTTTACAGATTGTTTGCAGAAAGCAGCCGCCTCACGCTTTTCAAGCCAACAGCGTTAGCGAGAAAAGGCGACAAAGCTCTCACATTCAATCCTTTAAGTTGTGTCCTCGTTACTGAGGATTCTCACTCTTGATCTATGAGTTTACAGTTGTAATCTGCAGCAAGCTTAATAAGAGATGGAGCCCATTTATCAGAGAACTTAATGTTGACAGTAACGTCATTAAAATATTAAAATTCAGCCACATCTGGTTAGACTGAAATCCGATTCCATTGAAGTTGGGAAAAGGATGGAGGATTATTCTGAAATAGTTTTTTTTGCTTGTGATGTGTGTTTAATTATGTATACATCAATTCCAACCAAGGAGTTTAATTAAGTTCACCCATCAACTCACTTATTCGCTTGAGTGTCTGTATCATTCACAGCTGGGTGCACCGGTAATAATGAGCGTCACGCTTTACGGGCAGCCTCAAGTATCAAAGATAAACGAGCAAACGTTTGGTGGCTCTGACGTCATAAACCGTCCACTGGGCAATAACGCCGTCCGCCCAGACCACGTATAAACCCTTTGATGCGACCGGACGCTGTTGTACCATCGAAGAGATAGCTACAGTAGGTAAAGTTCATACAATTTTGCGACAAATAATAATAAAATAATAAAACATTTATTTCAGACGATACTTATAAATAGTCCATATTTTAACACACAATAATATAAAAATAATAAATAAATATAATTGAATGAATGAAAATGAATTAACATGATTCTACCTGCCCCAAGCCCTATATATGGGTGCATGTAAGGCCTGCCAGTGTTGTATGAAGGGCCCGACAAAGAGCAGTCTTACCGTACTGACAAACTGGAACCGTGCAATCTGCAGTACCGTTACATAAACGTAATGGAATTGTGTTTAGCGATCATTGCAACGATTGATCTTTACCGATGGTGAGAGGAAAAATTTTAGTGGATTGAGCGATGGAGTTTTTTTATTTTGTTACAATGCATTATAGCCAGTCTAATTCTAAATAATAGGTCTTGTCCAAAGACTTCCAGAGGATCGGTTGTATGGCGCCTACATCCAATGACTCCCATAGACCTTTACCAGGCAGTCCGTCTATCTCGTTGCAAGTTCTAACCAGAAAACGCGTTTTCCGGTGCGTGGTGTTCACTAGAGAAACTTTTTGTCCCAGCGGCCATCAGTTTTACGAGCTAAATACCCCACCCACTGCCACTTAAATTTTGCTAATTCTTTGAGCTATGTCGGCAAAGTATAATGTCAAGCAAAGTATAGGCTTTTGTTCAGCAGAGAATTTCTATTGGCTATTATGATGATACCTAGTCTACCCAGACTTCCATTTATTTCGATTTTGTGTAGGTTTTATGATTCATTTGGGCTTTCTGCGCTTTTTTATTGAGTGGCAATGTCGTAGTGTCGTTCTCGTTCCATTCCGCTTTACGACCGCACTTCACTGCACTCGAGCCTCTGCGTATTCGCGTATTGTCCGGTGATTCAGTTACCCCATTTTCATTGGTTTTTTAAACGTTTGCCCTAGTTTCTGTTTACTTTTTAATTTAATTGCTTATGTGAAGCAACTGACAACAGAAACTTGTAGCTAGCTATAATTGGTGGGCACGCGTGCTTAATTACCTTTGTATAAAATTTACGATGGCATGAATAATTCGTTTGTAAAAATTCGATTTAAAATCGCTCTGTATAGAAAGGCATCAATCGAAATATTTGGAAGTTTTAATTTGTTCCAGCAATAAATCCCTGGCGTGTCGTATGAAAAAAAAAACACCAGGTCCCAGTTAATGAACGCGGGGATGTGTCGGTTCATTGGGATGCTTCCTATACGCACGCCTCGCGACCTGCCCGGCTTTAGAGGGTGGGGAACACCCCAAAATGTTGATTTAACTTATTTGAAACACGCTCCGAATTGATTGTGTAAATAAAGGAAATTAATTTGTTTTTGTGCACGAGCTGTCTTAATTGTCATTCGGCTTAATTGTGTTGGGCATAAAGCTGTTCTTTATTCGCTTACGTGACATGGTCACGGGTTTTGTGATAATCACATATTGTGTATTTATATAAATTGGATACGTGAGCAAATGGAGTGCTAAGGTGCGGTGGCTGAACGCCCGATGTAACTTTGCATAAATACTTCATCCTCCACCAAGGCAAATGAAAATCTGAAAGCATCCGCAGCATCACGTCATACGTTACGTTATTTAAAAAAAGAGTGACTGAAAGAAAAATAGTACTGACTTCTAACGTTTTTACACAACATGAAAGTACTTCATAAAATGCAGAGACTTTGAACCAAAAATTCACTCCATACATTTCACGCATCCGTCACAAATCTCTGCTCTCACTGCTAACGTTAGTTCTTTAAGTGCAAGTATGCTAGTTTTAGATTCTAGTACTAAACTGTGTTGGCGCTTTTCCAAGCCACAAGACACCAGCTGACAGCCTTCAGCTGACTCTCAAGTTGAGGCATCAGAAGCACCTGTTTGAAAGCAGTTTTGAATCTCAATCACTTGCCTGCGTTGGCCTCGACTTTCTTAAATTTCGCGGTTTAACTTATCTCATGCACAAATATATAATAATTAAATATAGAGTATACATATAGAACACCTTTATTCTTTTTTTTTTGCATGACAATTGAGTATGCTTTTATGCTTTTTTTTGGAAGCTACGATCCGGAAAATGTGTGGTAAGTACGAAATTCTTGAGGTTTTTATAACAGACTAGTGTAGGAACAAGATTTTATATTTTTTTTTATCCATGCCCCACGCTAGGATTTTCTTCTGTATCGTGGGTGCACAAATTCTGACATAGGTACACAAACGCAGAACAAGCACCTGTAGGTCATACAAATATTTGCTTCATGTGAGGATCTAACCCACAACACGTGTCGCAGAAGCAGACCTCTTAGTCGCTGAGCAACTTTGTCGTCAGTTCCCTTTCCTTTACTTCGGATTTTCTTGGTCGTAAATAAAATGTATTATTGTCAACGTGTTGTAGGCATTCAGACTATGTTGTTAGTGTTGTGCCAAATCTGGGACATAGTTTCAAACTACAAATGAAAGCTGTTGAGCTTACTAACTGCTTTAACATAATGCGCAAGCAATTCACTATATAAAATTTTATGTAAAGAGGTCAAGTGTAAACTGCGTTGATTCAAAAACTAGGTTAAAGTTTATATTCGGTTTCACTTTGAGATTTTTTTATAGCATAGGGGGGCAAACGGATCACCAGAGCGATACTGCCGCCCATGGACACCTGCGTTGTCAGCCTTTTGCACACAACGAAAGCGTTGTTTCACGCTGGTTTTTGATAGCGATAACGAGAATGATGCCGGATTCTTCTCCATAGGATCGACCTTTTGGAACCGTACAACTAGAATCATAACGTTTCATAAACGCTTGTAAAAGCTTATTTGAAATAAAAACATTTGAACTGAACTTGAACTTGAATGCATTTGATTCAACGAGAAAAAAAAGTTGACAATAATTTACTTCTTATACTAATAATGATAAACTAAGCCTTAGTCTCTATTAGTTGACGCATTTTTTAAATACACATTGATGTCACAGCGAGCTTTAAAGGCAATTAGTGACAATGGTACGTAGGTAATGGCCTATATGGGCCAATGCGCGATTTGGCGCCGAGCCAACGCCTGACGGTGAACAGTACGACACCACGATAGTGTCACTATATAAGAACAAACAAAAGACCCGTGGAATATAATTTGCAATGAATACTCACACAGCCTCATCAGCCTAGTGATTCTGATAGCGATTGGATACGCTAAAGGTCCTGGATTCGATTCCCAATTCGGATAAAGATTTAGTTTTCTATGAAATTTCTGTAGCAGCACGAAGTTAGGATGTGTGCCTGTTTGATGGCAATAGGCAAGCATTTCATTGGACCTATACATACCGGCCAACTATGTGTACATAGGTACGCCTCTGCCTAACCTTTCGGGGAATACACCCGCCATATTACAATAAAACCAGTCATTGTCATTTCGACCCATTTTGAGATATTTCATTGATTTGTACTATGGTACCCGAATATGTTGTCGCACGTAGGCGTAGTCACAGGAAAAAAGGGTTGGTATTTTTCATTCGTTTCAAATTTAAAAAATGATACGCCAAATTGTACTGAATACATATTTCGAACTTTATGTTTACTGCGTTTCCTATGAAAATGGTCTTTATTTTGTTGTGGAACTGCATAGAAATTGGAACTCACTTTTTTTTAAAACTTACTAGTAACTTGGGTCGCACATTACTAAACAGTATTCTTGTTAACCCCTCGTGCTAAATGCAAAGGGTAGGTTTTGAGCCAGCAACCATATGTTCGCAATTCCGACGCCCTGGCCATTAGGATACCATTAATGAGCTTTAAATTTCATAACTAGCTGTCCATTTACCCGAAAAAAAAACTAAAATAAAAAACAACAGGTTGCACTCCGGGAGTGCCGGCAGAAGTGAAAACTTGATTATTAACGAAGATTTCACTTCAATAAATGATAATGTTCAGTTGTACTGTCTAAGAAAACATTTGTGTTCACTTGTATCTTGTCTTATCTCGCGATATGATCTTTCGCGAGTTTAACATTTTTCCCCATCACAGAAGTTTTCACTTTAATATATCATATAAAAAGACGTTATCCATCTATATATAATCTAATGGAACGGTAGAATAGACAACCGACTCACCTTCGAATTGAATCTTCTTATTTCCCCGTCAATAATTGACAAGCTTTATTATCAAGAAACTATAAGAGTTCACGAATAATATAATACTTAAATCGATTTCCGATGCTCATGTAGGCACTGAGGGGCTCGATATTAACTGACTACAGATCCGAGCAAAGCGGCTTTGTAATGACTGTAATCTTACTTTATTACTCGAAGATAGTACCTACGGCTTCATTAATACCAGATTGCTAGGGAAGCTGCGCTGAAATGAGAGCAACCTTAGAATGGGTGAAATTAATCAATTTAATCATGACTTATCTGTTTCTTTTTTTTTTGGGGTTATTGTAAAATTAATTTAGGAACTAGCAACCCGCCCATGGTTTCACCTACGTTGCCCCATTCCTAAGACGCGTTTCTTAATATTGGATAACTTTGAACCTTCCTCATGAATCACTTCGTCCATTAGTGAAACCTGTATGAAAATCTGTTTAGTGGGTTTGAGTTTTGCGCTTAGCAACACATTAATTTTTATTTATATAGATGCATAATGTCGATGATAACGCCTAAATTTTTTTTTCAAGAACCTAGGATTATGTAATGTATATAAAATATCAAACCAACAACTTTCTGCAGCGGTATCGAGTTTAATTTTTCAGAAACGACTGTTCAAAAAAATTCACAGTGAGAACCATTAAGCAACAAACAAATATGCCTATCACAAACGCTAAAAGGATTTCAAATTAAAAAATTAACGGAAACCGACGCTTACCGAACATTTCCGAATACTCCCGACGCCCTCAATAATCGTCTTCTTCGGCCCAACGGTGTCGTCAGAACCCTCTTGTACGCACACGTGATTCGAAAACGTAATAATAAGGAAATTCTGAGAGCTTTACGAGTGTACACCTTCAAGTAAAATTGATTTCGTTTACCTTGTGCACAGAAATAGGTCAGGTGTTATATCAAAAGAGGAAAATTCCAAAAATACGACAATATTTTTTCGAGAATTTATTACGATTACACTGTTCTTGTGAAGTGTAAATTATATTTGCTGTAATTGTATCTAAATATTTTGTTCAGTTGGCAAGTGCGTAGTCAGTTCCGATACCTAACTTTTGTTAATAAATTGGACTTTTATGATCTGATTGCGTACGGAAATAATTTTTGGGTTGTTTAAAATTGCAATAAAATTACAGGTAGTCCTTACATTACTTAAATTGTTAAAATAATAAGAAAAGTCTGTGATATTTGATTATCAAGTAAATAAATAAATAATAATAATAATAAATAATAAATAAATATTCTGGGACATTTTTACACAGCACCATCTAGTCCCAAACTAAGCAGAGTTGTTGTTGATTGTACTATGGGTACTAGACAATGGATATAATACTAATATACTTTTTTTTCTTTTTGTAAATACATACTTATAATACATAAGAAACACCCAGACGAACACAAACACTTGTATTCATAACATAATTTTTTGTGTTCTGTGGGAATCGAACCCACGACCTCATGGTCGGCAGTCCGGTACTCGAATCACTAAACCACAGAGGTCGTCGTCATAAAGTATTGTGGAAGAAAATTACTATTAGTAATATTTTACTTTAGGTAGGTACTATATTATTATTAGATATTTTGCATTTAGTAAAACGACAACCAACGAGAAAAATACTTTACCGACGACGACGCAAGAAAAACTCTTCAAGAAATCGTGATAATTTTAGCCGACGAGCCAATCCCAGGTCCCACTTCAACCGTCTATAACAAGGAGTCAAATTAGAGCAGTGAATGGACCTCTAATCCTCTTTCAAGACTCCCATTCCGACATTAACGATGTCTGTCGGATTTACTCCTTTATTAAATTCACTGCGAACGGCGAACCATTCCGAAGTGCAAACACAATACGACACTGTGTAACTGGGTGCCAGATTACAAGCCATTGTAGGATTCTCGACGTGGAGCGCGGCTGCTCCAAATGTTGTTTGGCAAAACGTTTTTGCTTTTTCCCTATCATATTGACGTATGTTCGGGCGAGATGATGGTTTGTTTTTTTTTTGTTCAGGTGTGCTCTCCCGGGACGTGTAATACCAGGGCTACTAGTATTCTTTTATCTGTGCCAGGGCTTTAGAGGTATATGAACGATAGTATTATTCAGATGCAGCTGCAAAATAGACCACAGAGAATTATTGCCTTCCATAAAATTGCAGTACATCCCACTTGGCACCCGTCTCGCTCTTGTTATCGTAGTAATTAGTGATCGCTAAATATAAGTGTATTGATAACAGAACAGCATAATTATTTGTTTCGATCTACTTACATTTTCATACACTTACCTACAATGTACTTCATCACACATCCACGGAATTTGAAGTTTAATTTATAACCAAATTTACCATGAACCTGTTACATTTACTCCACTATCTAATATTGCACGCCTACTGCTCGCCGGAATTTTTAAGTCCCATATAATAGGAAGCGAAACCGCGAAAACCCATTAACCGCGAAAAAAATTTGCCTCCCAGCTACTGAAATTTTCATTTTCAAAAACACAATGATACCTAGGTACTTTAAATTTATCCTAAAGTAAATTTAAATACCTAAGTAAGGCGACCAACCAAAAGAACATATTTGGATAAGTCTGGCAACACTGCAGCACAATATCCCGTCTGTCACGAACGCGCATCACTCCGCGTCTCACGTGAGTGGCATTGTGCTCGCTTGCTGGCGCACCAGCCTGAGTGACGTAATAGACGCTCTCAGCGATGCACTGACAGCGGAACATTTGGAGTGATATTGCTTGACTGTAACCTAAGTTATGTGCTGAAAGCGATTTTTTCAAAAAAAATAATGTATGCTAACTAGCTTTTGCCCGCGGCTTAACTCATCTGGAGCTTTAGTATTAGCAATTGATTCCAAACATAATTTAATCAAAAAACTAACAATGATGATCTGTTCTTTGTACGGGCTCTCTCTCTCGCTTTCTCTTCTTGTATACATCAGAGAGGTCAAGTTCAGTAGTTTTTGCTCCAACCCGTAACAAATAGGCAAACAGGCAAGAATTTTAGAAATCACATTTTTAGATTCGGAGACGTTTATATACCCACTTGTTTTTTTTTAATATCTTCAATATACAGACACAGCAAAGAGGTTTGGGTAAAAATGCATTTAATTTCAGATACTAAAGTAACAGCACTCTTCTGTAAGACGGATGGATCGTCTGCCACCTGGAGAAGCGTCACGGTGTGACGAAATCGTACTGACTAAAAAACATACTATATACTCAAGGCCATTGATTTCTCTATCATCATGACTAATGCCCATAGAACATGATTATAGACCCTGGCTATAAAAGCCCCTATAATGATTTTTATCATTTAATCACCTAAATCCCCAAAAGCTAACATTCGTTGAAGTATTCTTACTTATTCATAGCTTGATCATAACATCACATCACTCGGTGCTGCACCTATTTATAAAAAATCAGATTCGTAAAGGCCGATCAATAACCCACAATAATTCCCGTTTTTTATAAAATTTATAATAATACCTTTTTTGTCTATATTTCCATATTCGCTTCGTTTGTAGTTCCTCGTTGTTATGTATCTGGAAATCCACCTCGCCAACAGAGTGTCGTGCTGAATCCAGGACACGGAAGTATGTAGACACAATTTGTTTGGCATCATTAATCACGCGCGTTGCACCCACAGATTGCCCCGGAGCGCAACGTTAGTGGAATGCTAGCGAACCACGTTCCTGGCGACCTACAACACATATCCAGGCATCAGCATGTAAACTTAACTTTTTTTTCTAGTATACTATTTGGTAAATATTGTTAAATACATATTATGCGTAAGCTGTGCCAATCGTTCGTCATATTTAATAGCCTGCCTGTGGTGTAACCGCAGATTACTCGATGTTTGTGTTGAACTCTCGGATTGTATTTCTATCATCTATGATACATATTTACGTAGAAGTTCAGATACGAACGGTATCTCAATTTTTGCTGCTATTAATATCAAGGTTGTTAGTAATGAATTAAACTTGACGATGGGAAGTTTTAAATTACCAAAAACTCTTATCCTTATAACAATTTTAAGAATCTCACTTTTGTTTTCTGTTTTAATTAGGCTGTCTCAATTAGGCTTTCTAGATTATAATTTAGATAGTAATTTTTCTAACATTACACTAAAAATGCTTCAAGTAATTATTTTTCTCTAAATTAAAATTAATTGTTGAAAGCAGGCTCATATATAATATTACTGCCTCTGTTTAACTTTAAATTGTTTTCGTGGAATCCTAGAGGCCATTGTGCGATATATTATTAGGATTTTAAGCGGAATTTCGGACGGAATGGAATGATAGGTCTAGACGGTAAAAGCGGTCGGGTATTGGGCAGGCCGAGAATGCGAGAAATTTCACGGTGAATTCGTAATGTATGCTAGACTTTCTAACTTTTTGAAGAAAGATTTTTCATTTGCCTTTCAATATAAAATTTTATGAGATGAATGTGAATGTTTTGATATATTTCAGTAAAAGGTTATACGCTTTAAGGGAATACGTTTAAATACAAATAATTTCGCAAATCGTGATATAAGAGTTTTTCGTTACATTCACTTTACATAAGGCTCATAGTTTTACATATTAAACTTGTTATTTAGGTCACGTACTTCTCTGCTATATTTGCATCCCTGTTTTCAGTTAAGTTATTATTATTGACGAAATTATAAAAACACAGTCTACCACATTTAGAAAACACCTTGATATACCTAGGTTTTTTATAAGGTGGCAAACAAGCATACGGCCCGCCTGATGGTAAGCGGTTACCACCAGGGATATCACTCGCGTGTTGTAGGCCCTGTTAAAATCTTATCACACCCTTTTTGCAGAACCCTATACTATAGTAATTATAAAGGGAAAACCTCAGCGACGAGCTGATTCCACAACCCGAGGGAGTTATATTTAACAAAATTTATTTGTTATGCACTCCATGCTTATCGTGAAAGCGCTTCATTAATTATATTAAAAACCGATTAACTATAGAAGTGTTAATACATGCTCTTATTTACTAGTAAACTAAGGCACTAATGAGGTCCCTGCCTATTTAATTAATTTCAAACAATTTATTTGAGCTGTGTTTTGTTTGGCCCCGCGACCTATATCAATGGAAGGCCTCTGTCAACATTAAACTATTTAAATTTAATTAAATTCTACGAGTTAGTTTCATTAATTACTTTACCACCCTCTACAACGTAGTTTTGAATTTATATTACATCGTTCGTGACTAATTGCAACTTTATCGGAGAGTATTAGGAAATCATCTAAAATAACAATATACTTATAACTCTTTTACTACGGCCTCTTTTTTTTACAAAGACATTTATCTAACCTTAAAAAAACATATGTAATTACAAGGTACACGTTATACATGAAATACCCCCACAAGGCCTTCGGCAGTGACTAGGTCTCTACGCAAACTCCGGTCGATTGGGGGCTGTTAGATTCCTCGACCATGATCCATAACTACATTTCCTCCAAAAAAATTTTCAATGTATGCAAAATAAAGCCGTAAATTATATTCACTACGGTTCCCATTAGAACAAAATTCTATGTATTTATAAGCATATCACAAGAGGAATTTTGGGCAACTTATAAACTTCCATTTATAACGTCACTACGAAATCCAAATTATAATAAGGATTTACAAGGGGTCCGGTGTCCGGTGTCAGTCCATCGCGCGACGAAGACTAATGGTAGCCAGTTGACAATGACAACTAGTGAGGAGCCGACACTGTATCGATGACCTAAGTCATCGGTTTTCTTGTATGTTTTGTTGTGGGACGTTGGCGAATTAATGTCTATAGCTTTTATAGCGAGATTTCAGAATTATATTGTTTGATTTCATGTAGGTACGTTAGTCAAATCAAATTAGAACTTTTTCAATTTAATATAATTCTAAATAAAGACTTAATAAACCATCTTGCCTTATAAGATAAAGTTATGGACTATTAAAATAAAATGTTAAAGAACTTTCTAACTTCTATCTAAATTTCTCCTTACAACACATCAACAGAGATTTGCGACACAACTCCGCGTCTCAAACTTGTACTCCACTAAATTCATCCAGCCCTTTCTTCGAAGGAATTATGACGTAATCAAATCACTGGCGGCGAGATTACACGACCGTGTTTATAATTTTAATTAGTTTGGGAACTCGCCGAGACTTCGGTCGCAACTTGTGACGTCATCTCATCGCGGCCGTCTATCTTGATTTAATGTTTGACTAGGACGATTTAGTGTTAATTATGTGATTATGTTGTTTGACAAGTTATTGATAGAAAAGTGAATTTAAAATACTAATTTCGAGGACAAGAGATCAAGATTGAGTAAAAAGAAAATAAATGGAGTGATCATTCGCGTGAACTACGATTGCTATTCTTAAAAAAAGATGTTTAGAAACAGTAAAGGTTTATATTAATTAAGCACCAGTAAGTGTAGACGTGAAGAGAAACAAAGACCGCGTCAGGTCGGATTTTGAATGAAATAAATTAGGGATTTCCGTAACGGCTGACATTTACAATTAACGGCTGGTGTCATGTCGTCGCAATGCCGTTGCTGTACAGTTTACATTGAAAAATTGAAGTAATATTGATGAAACATTTGTTACATCTCTGCATTTTGTTTATGTTATAGATTATTGTGTTCTCGTTAGCAGTTAGTTATTTGTCCATATTCATAAAAAATAACTATTAAAGGTTATAAAACAATCTTCTCAAATTAAATTGTAAAACATTGACTTGTCAATGTGGCTTGAGAAGATTCACAGAAACAAATAAATAGATTTAATTAAACTAATTTCCTAATTTCTGACCTATCTTAAATACCGAGAACCTTTTGTTTAACCTAAACAACCAACATCACCAAATTTATTATGAATTTATATTTTTCCACGTAATCGAATAATAAAAGCTTTTGTGCCTTTTACTGGAATTTAATTTACCCTCGATCTCCCATCCGAAGTTGACAACAATTATTGGAAATGCTGAGCGTTTATAAATAATAAAACACGCCAAATTCTTAAATCTCTGGAATTATGAGGAAATAATTGGAGTTTTGATGTGGATGCTTATTGTATGATTGAGGAAATCCGGAAGTGACCCAGACAGCGATGCAAAGAGATTACAGCCTACAATAATGTGCTTACCCGAACCTTGCAATGTTCAAAGGAAGATATTTAATTGGTTCTAAAGAGTATTCATATTTCTGCTTGTCTCTTCAAAATATACTATAGTGAAAATGTGATTGTGCAATACTTTGTGTAGGAAGTCCTCCCTTGACTGCAAAACATTTTAAAGTGCACAGAAATATAAGTTTCTAAAGTATCCATCCGCGGAAGAACTTCATGTTGTGTTTATAAGTGTAGTAGTCGCCACAAACTTTGTATACCTACCTACAGAAACGCTTCCAGGAATACATACATTTTAATTTCAATTTTATACGAAGCGCTTTCCTAGAACATCAAAGAGCAGCGGGTGTCTGACGTTATGTACCATTGAATAAATCTAAAAGGCAATATCGGCCACATAAAGTGCTAAACGCGCACCCAGCTGACCAATAAGTTGACCATTAATATTTTTACCATCTCCAGACTGTTCCCCAAATGAGAATAAAAATGTGTAGACAAAATGTGCTCAGCGTACATTCGGCGTGGGCTGCTATTAATGCGTATTACGGTCCAACGTGGGTATTTAGCTATAACCCGCGGCTGTAATTACAGGGGGCGCCAATTACGTAACACTACTCAATTTCTATCACTACGTACTGTACCTACCTATAAAGGAATTGGTCGGTGGATCAAGTGGCGAGCAAAAGCTCTGTAAAATTCATCAAAAAAAAATCCTAAAATTACATTTTTATAATACCTCCCAGCATCAGGTCCATCACTAGTTATAGGTTGTAGGTAATATCATTGAATAAATAAGGATCAAATCCATGAGACCTGTAAAAGTTGCTCACAGCCCTTCACCAACTAGAACAAACGGCTGATCAGATTTTTTTAATCACAGCTAAACGCTATCGATTAAATCACCTTTCAAAAAAATCGGTTCATCTAACACTGCTTCGTTTGCGTCGGAGGTTCACTGATAAGCACTATGTTTCAACCGGATCAGATAATTATTTATAATGAATCGCGAGTCCCACCTGCCATGTCGAAATTTGCCTTAACATTCGCGCTGGCTTAGAGGTTAGAGCGTCTGGCGTACCCAGCCAGAAGACGCAGGTTCGAATCCTGCCTGCGAGTCAAATTTTTCCTTCACTAAAATAACTTTAAAATCTTAGCATGAAAAATGCAGAAAAATCACAAAAAGATAATGAATCTGTTAGTTACTATAACCATGCGTTGGTCCTTGTTGTTACTGTGATTACCGGATCTGGGATTCGATGGAACGTTTAAAAACTCACAGGCGTTAGGAAAGTCTATCAATATCTATTCAGCAGTTCCAAAATCTTCAAACTTTGGTATAGCACGTAGCAGTTTTGTAGCACACACTTCACACATGTAGAATAATGATTTGCATACGCATTACCCGCTGTCGCTCATGATTCACTCCGCGTCTGATTCCATCGGGTGTTATACCTTTATTAGCGCGGCAGACTTCTGTTATTGGTGGGAACGGCCGGTTACAGCGTGTTTAGTGTTATTGCTGCGTTAGCGGCGGTTACGGGGACTTTCTTTGAATACTACTACGGCTTATGGCCACTACTTAAGCGAAGCATATTACGAGTATTGTGGTGGTCTCCGAAGTGGGGAGCATTTTAGTGCAGCTTTACTAGTGAGTTTACCTGTTATTGAGACCTTTTCCTATAGTATTTTTATAAAATTGCACTTTGTTTTTACTTTTGAATAATATATGTATGTGTGTTTTAAATTTAATATGATTTGCGAATTGAATGTAGTAAATAAGATCCATCCTACAATAATGACAGTAAACTGTCCGTAACGACATTATCTAATGCAAAATATGCATTTTTTTTTTAAAAAAAGCTTACTAGCAATGTGGGTTGCATATTACTAGTATTCTTGTTTACCCCTCGTGCTAAGCTAAATGCTTGTGTTACGAGTGGGTTCATGTCGGTAGTGCAATGGGTGGGTTTCAAACCGGCAACCACATGATCGCAAGTCCGACGCCCTAGCCATTAGGCTACCGCCGCTCTAATTTAATTAGGTTTATAAAGTTCAGGCGTCAACTGTATTTTTGACAAGTTTACCTAATTAACCTTAACAATACAAACATGGTTTGGGAAGTACGTCAGTAGAGTGGGCGATGGTCTAGCTAATAGCTATTACTTACACATTATTGCCTCCTTTAAACCGCAACACTGGTTCTATGTGCCCACACTATGTTTGAATAATTGATCATACTTGTATATGTATAACATGCTATGGTATACTACAAAAAAACTACGTGACAGTGAAGGAGAGATTAATAAATTAACGTATATATTTTTGCATTTAATATTCTGCATTATCTGTTGATAATATTATTCACGCTGAATTTCAGTCCTTCAGCATAATACTGTAAACAAATACTACAGACGACATTATAATAACCTCGTCGGGTCCATGCATACATAATGTGTAATGTGTGTATGAAAATTATGCAAATGGCGGTAACTTAACTTTCATGATAAATCATCTAGAATGTTCTCGCTTGATATAATTGAGCTGACGTGTTAATCGTATTATGTGTCTCGCTATTATTATTACTGGATACTCTAAAGGTTAAGTCAAGTTAGTTAAGTCTCAATTATAATTGATATATACCTATCGCGATACATTGCTCGAAATACGGATTGGTTATTTAAATATTAAATTTTAAATTTCTACAAAGAAACACGAACACATATCTTTTTTATTGTTGAACTTACCTATATTTAATTGACTGATATAAGCCGCAAACTGTCGCCACAAACGCTATATAAACTGAAATTTCTAAATGAGTAATTTTACCCGTACCTAGCAACTGAGCGTACAACTAACGCAAGCCTAGCCTCTGAGCCTCTTGGAAAGCAATTAGAGCCACTCAAACGTATAATGGCCGCCACGCTCGGCGCAACGGAAACCGCCGCAGCGCAACACTTGGGCCGCAGCTACGTTATGAGTGCAACATTTACTTTGTTGTTTTGGATAGAAAATTATGAAAATATAGTTATCATCAATCACTGCTGAATAAAGACCTCCATTATATATTTCGACAAAATCCGTTTATATAGGTACCAATATATAATATACATACATATGCCTACTTATGTATTTTTATTAAGGTGTAAATAAATTACATGCCAATAATCTCTAGGGTTAGGAATTTCCATCTGGTTATATACATCGAAGACTGTAATCGTCTTGTCCTTTAACTATTCAAGATTCGTAAACTTTGATCTGAAACAACTTTTGTAAATTGACTAAAATAAAGTATTCTTCACAGAAATTAATACCTACAGGTATTTGAAGCAGCAAAATAATATTGGCTATTATTACATCTGTGGTAATAGTGGCATTTAACAGGAAAAAAACAACTATTTACAACGAAGATAAAAACCAGTATTAGAAAAAGACTGATAAAGACCTATGTCTGGAGTATAGTATTGTATGGCTGTGAAACCTGGACTATGACCTAAAGGGACAGAGAAAGGTTAGAGGCATTTGAAATGTGGTGCTGGAGGAGGATGGAGAAGATCAGTCGGACGGAAATGAAAACTAATGAGGAAGTGTTAGTAATTGTAGCAGAGAAAAGACAGTTGTTAAGAACCATAGATAATAGAAGGGGAAAGATGTTTGGCCACTTGATACGACATGACGACTTCTTCAGACCTGTACTAGAAGGTAAAATTGAAGGAAAACGAGGACGGGTTAGACCTAGACGAACTTTTGTGGAACAAGTGAAGGAAAGGATTGCGATCGAGTCGTATCAAGAGGTAAAACGGAAAGCAGAAGATAGAAAACAGTAGCGTTTGCTCCACCGACAAGAGCTGAGCTCTTAAATTAAAGAAGAAGAGGTAATAGTGCCGTTACCCGTACATAACTGTGTTGTAACTGCGTCACTAGCACTCTTCAAAAGCAATTAAAGCTACTCAAAAATGTAATGGTTCATGCGAAGTGGGCAATTTATGTCATACCTCGGACCGTCAACAAAGAGGCGGAAGAATTTTGTGCTTTACTATGGTTCTTGTTTTGTTCTTTACTATACCTCTTTGGACTAACTGAAGCCCATTATTTTTCAACGTGATTGGTAATATTTGATATAGTTTGAATTTGAATATAAATCCAACCCTTTCTTAAATCTACGTGATTATTATAAAATAAAAGCTAAAATCATCAAGTTTAGATTTATGTTTTAGTCATAGGTCATGTCATCAACATACTATACGATCAAGCTTCTGGTTATAGTCCCGGCTTGAGTCCACAAAGAGTAATACTTTCTATATTTGTCGAGTTATTGTTCTAGCAGGATATATTGGTAAGTACAAACTTAAATAATCTACGGCCCGTTCTCAATTAGGTTGAGAAAATTTAATTAACTAGTAATCGCTTCTGTCTATAGCTTAGGTCGTAATATCGAGTGTTGGGTGGTAAACTCGGCAAGTTTGCAAGTGGGTAGCTTTCTGCTTTGTTGCGCTACGTTTTTTTCTTATTTCAATATCATCATATCAATATGAGAGATTATTTTTCAAGATTCCAAGTTGAGTTTCATCATCT
Source organism: Acronicta leporina (assembly GCA_947256265.1). Taxonomy (NCBI): domain Eukaryota; kingdom Metazoa; phylum Arthropoda; class Insecta; order Lepidoptera; family Noctuidae; genus Acronicta; species Acronicta leporina. The sequence continues at coordinate 294,534 of OX366512.1, forward strand.
GTAATCTTTTTATCTGTCTCTGTCATTTTTAAAACACTCTTGTGAATAACATTGATTTTTTTGTGAATAATATTGATTTTTAATTTTGTAAATAGGTCACATAATTGTCGTATGTTGCCTTTTGCCTTATCCTATATAGGTATTTATTTATTTTTGTTTTTCTTCAAATTACGTTTATTATTTTCATCCCCAGCTCCTATTTTTAAAACACAAGGATCATCTAAAGTATTTCCAGTTTTCATGTATTTTTTTATGCGAATGTTAAATTTGCAATGCTAGAATAACATTTTTATTTTTTATTGCGGATCTACTTTACAAGGGCCTATATCATTACACTATGTTAATTGCAGGCCGAAATAATGAGCGCGATGATTTCAGTCAAGTCTTTTATGTATTTCGTTATGCTAAAAACTCATAGTTTTACAAAGGCTTTGAAAACACTCAAATATTTTATGCAGCACTTTCAAACTTAGTTATAAACTCATACATTTCATAGTCAAATCGTATTTGATTTTAATTGTATGAGGAATACAATGAACGCATAATGAACGCACGGTATTCGAATGTTAAATATTATAATTTGGTTATTTATTTCATCATGCATTTTGATATATAACTAACGGTCGTTTGATACCATATTGATTATTCTACTTTAAACGTTTAAACAATGACTTGAGCAATTACTACCTATTATTAAAGCAGTATTACTATGTATAACAATAATTTCTACGTCCAATTTGTTACACCAAATATGTTAACCACAATAGACTTTTTTTAAATCTCAAGATTATGCGCCGATATAGCCAGAGAAGCAGTGTGAAAGAGAAAGCTTCATACTTCACTTTTGTGATATTGATTACTTTAGTGGCTAATCTTCTTATATATAGGAGGAAAAGTTTTGTTCCACAGTGCATCTCTGAAAACCAATTAGAGGAGAGATTGTATAGGTATCTAAACACCTCAAATAACACCCAATGACCGAAATATTGGTCTCAAATTGGAATAAAACACATGCTCAACAGACGGTTGAAATAAAAATTAACTTCTGGCTAATTCTTTTATCGATCGCGGATGCGTGAAATCTGCCAATCTGCATTAGGCCAGCGTAGAAAAATGATTTGAACCAAAAGAATATGTGGACACGTATTTTTTAATTATTATCATTCATTCATACTTTATTACTAATCATACCCTTTTTTTAGTAATTGACTGTCTGATTCTTATAACTTGTTTTTATGAAGTCCCTTACTTAATAGTAACTTTTTAAATTTTGCTACGATATTTTCATACTACCGTCAACGCAGCGGCTACGCAGCGTGGCGGCGGCGGCGACGTCGCGTCACTCATTACACGTCTCAGTTGCTCTAATTGGTTTCCGGGCGCGTGTGCACGGTCTGCACGGGGTGCCGGGTACTGCACAAAACCCACCTGCACAATATTACTATACTTTATTACTTTGCCTGTTTGTAACATTATCGCAGGGAAATGTGCAGCTTGGCGAATAATTGAGTAATTTCCATGCGAGGTCGGTAAATGTGATTTAAAATTTTAGGTATAAAATCTACACTTCTGCGATTTAAATCGTGTGTGTTTTTATTTACTTGCTGAAAAAGCATTAATTAATCATGCAAATGTTACCAGAAAATAACAAAAAGGTCTGACCTTTACCATAATTAACTTCATTATATCTAAGCTTCTGTAATTACTGTGTTCATATGTAGATACTTAGTTAATTAGTGTACTTTATATACATAATTATATCAGACACTTGAGTTGCTAAGTATAATCAATAGATTAACTAAAGTTGGACCGATTCATCATACAAAACGTAATAGATAAAGTTTCATTATTACACTGTTACACTGGTCCGCATTTTCATGAAATAGGGTTAACACTCGGTCAGTAGAACATCCTCGAAAAACATCTCATTCGAGTGTGATGCATTATTCATTTGTCAATCGACATCAAACTTGCACGCGCCAGCCCTGGTCTGAGGTCGCATTAATTTTGCAACAGAACCGTCTACTACAGGATACATTGCGCGGTCGGCAACTCCGACAATAGGTAGAACGCTAGCCAGCTGCTCATTGGACGGCTGGCAATAAAAAAATGTTTGTTACTTTCACAGGCTTCATGCGGGACGGCTAATATAATGTTTTGTAGTTTATTGTATAGGTGAGCTATACAAAATATAGACTAAATGGGCCAAGTAGTGCCTTCTAAAAGTTTTAACACCCAGTGGATGAACGTTTACCAAAGACTTTCGTCCTACTTTTTTCATCTGAGAATCTTTGCCTTAGAAAATATGGAAGAAAAAGCTACAGATAAATAATATAACAAATTAAAAGCATCGACGGCAGATTACAGAGAAAATGATTTTACCATGAAAACAGTTTATTGTTATTAAAAATAGGTTTATTTAGGTTCATTCAAATTAGCTGTTAGTTCCATCGGTGCGGCGCTTTGATTAGTATCCACTCTATGCAGAAACTAATGAAACAATCAATTGTGGCAGCGGCCGCAAATCAAACAGAACCTCATACATGACTGGGTGTCATCTAATAATTATGTGGGTACACCCCCATCGCACGGTACGCTATCATGATGGTTGACCTACACGTACACGATAATTCTTTTACTGCATTCATTGTAAAGAAAACACTCATATTTTGAGGTAAAACTACTCAATAAGTAAGTTACAGAAATACATTTTTCAGTGTAAAAACACGCCAGCAGAACGGAAGCCTTCCTGATGACATATTCTTTTTCGAACTTTCTTCCTTGCATCCACGGAATGATTGAAAATTGTTGAAACGTATTAGGTATATTAACAAACTCTACAGTTAATTTTATCCTGTCTAGCTACACTGAATAAATTTAATTAAAAGATAATCTCCACGGGACTACAAAGAGGCGAGTAAAAAAATAACTTCGTTCTTAATAACTGCTATCCTACAAATATTTTTCAACAAAACTAACTACATACATGCAACGCTCTCAAATTCCTCATTTTACGACTCTACAAAAGATTTTGAGCACCAATTACTCTGCAAAGGAAACCAAACTGATATGTATGTATAATTAGCAGACTAATTAGGAACATGCATGCTTAGCGATCTGGAAAACAAGCCCACCTTTAAGTATCAACGAATAGTAATATGGTACGGTGAATACTAGCATTCCTTTTTAAGTTAATCTCAGTAGCAGCTCAGACTTTAAATATGTGACTAGTTAACGACTGGCGTACCTACTGTGCGTACCTCTGCCTAGGCTATTTCGGAATAAAGGCGTGATGGTGTGTCATATTTGTGTTATTACATCATCTAACTTGTCTAACTTAAGACATCGGTATATTCATTTATATTTATTTCTAGTGAAGGTTATTTTTGGAAGTAAAGTATTCTGATGAGTTTGTCTTTGGTACTACCACCGTATTGGCAAATATTTTGCTAAGCAGTATTGTATGTTGCAGTGTGTATAGTGAAGTTATTGGGGAAACAACTGACTTCAAAAGATCATTTTTTGTCAGGAATTAGAAGACGTTTTGTATGTTACAAATAACTTGCCTTTGTCGTGTATAATTTATTTATAAAGAAAAAAGAAAAATAACTTAAAGGCCGAAAAATTTAGATGAAAGATTAAAGCAGACGTTTTTATGAAACGTTGTTGAAACATACTTTCTGTTACATTGCATCTCAAACGAGCCTAGATCTACCATAGATGTTGCTGCAGCATATTCCATGAAATGCAACGCTGTATGCGACCTCATAGAAGTAGACGGAGCCATGTCTGAGTACGACTGAAGAGCAGTAAACACTGGCGCATCGGAATTGCTAATCATGCCGCCATCTGCAGGCACACTCCACTGCGCGCTGCACTGCCAGGCTTTAAACGCTCGCCTACAATCTGAGTAATGGATGCGAGACATGACATTAAACTACCTCGAGATTGTGAGATATCTTGTGATGATACCCTACTGAGACTATCATTGTTGGAGATTTTTAGCTCATAGTGTAGAGAGCTTTAGTAGATATAAGAGTCACTGTTTATTAAAGTGAATTTTGAAATGTTAAAAAGTAAATTGTACAAAATATAACTTATTTACGTAATCGTTGCTGTCTTGCTGTCTTGCTGCCTCAGTCTCACATAAGATTAAAATAAGAGTCAGTTATACCTATGACTATCAAGTCATGGGTCTCGAGTTCCAATCCAATTCCTAACTTTTCGGAAGAATAATCAACTTGCTTTAAAGATGAAGGAAAATAGGTATGTACCTACCTTAAGAGAGTAGCCTGCTAGCCCAGCACCAAGTACTAGGCCAGCGAGAAAGACTATTAGATCCATGTCCAGCAGTGAAACAATAAATAGGGATAATAATGATGTTACTTTCAAACAATACTTTTCCATTTCTAAACATTCCAAGACTGCTTTTACGATTAGTTTATTTACACATCCTACCTAAGTTCGCAATATTCCTAAATAAATTTGAATGATGTTTGGAGAGCTGGCTAGAGTATATTATCAGATTTATACTAGATTGAAATCTTTGTAATTGACACGTTGAGTGCCTTTATTATAAACAAATCTCCAGAAAAATAAAATAACTATAAATTGAATTTCAAGTTGTTATTTTAAAATTGAAGGCAATGGAGCTGACTATTTTCATTCTCGTTATAAAACGGTCAATTCCAACTTTAAGAAAGGTGTACCTTGCCCGATTTATATCGAGTCCCCTACACATACACGTAGGTATTGTAGTTCCGTGACAATTTATGTAGCGAGCAAGTATTTGTCACGGTTAATGTACGTACGTGCTTTGTCCCGGCACGCCCGCCGTGTCGTGGGTCATGTTGTCGTGACAGGCACGATTCCTAACGTGCCCGTATCACAGTACGACGCAAATGCGATGATAGGTGTTTTTGAGATGGAGTTAAACATCTTTATTTGCATAATCTCTTTTTATTGACAAGTTTCTCTGTAAAATTAAGCATATTATATTTTATTTTTCTTACTACTACTAAACTAAGAATATTAATAAATTGGTTTATTCGTTTGTGGGGTTACAAGTTGAGGTGGTTGGTAAATGAAGGTCGTCACTTTATATCTGGGGTCACGGCAGTGCCCCCCCAAGTCGAGCAAAAACAAGCGCCACGGCACAATCTAATTTAATATAAGATGTATTTCTTGTGTGATACATTTTGTTTTCATGCGATGGCCAAGTCAATCTATTTATTTAAAACATAAAAGATTTTTAATATTGATACCGACTTGGTATTTACATGGATCTCACAACTTTTTACGATAGAAGAACTGAGTGGCGAGACTTGGTTTTTTTTTACGAGTTATGTTTTTAGTTGCATATACTTTTACTGGTACCAGTCACAAATACATATTATACTTGTTAACTACGTACGACCTAGCTGCCTGGGTGTGGGGAGACGACTGCTGCGCCGCGCTGACACAGTAATGCGCCTGTACACAAATCGAATGCGTCAGCAGTGTCCCTACACGTTCGTATTCTTTTTTAATATTTATTGTACACTGACCCAGCCACTTGTGCTATTTTAAAATGGTTGAAAAATGTTGATAATCAACTGCTGCATGAGTAATAATAAGCCACAGAAACTTTTGAAAGCCCCATGTAAACCTCAAAAGATAGGAAGCAAACAAGAATCGCATCGTGGATCAAAACACATGCAGACTCACCTTCTTCAAAGTTCGCCACTAAGAGCACACTACCGCGCAGAAGTTCGGTGGCTTCATTAGTAAATGCAACAAATGTAGCCGAATTCTCAACGCCTCCTCCGATACTAGTTAGAACCGCGGCTTTACTTACATTTGCATCAGACAGCGATAAGAGAGAGAGAGAGAGATAAGAGCGCTTGAAGATGTCATTAAACAACGCCTCAATTAGTTCTGTAGTGCATAGAGTTCTCTGAAGGGCTGTTCCGGTTTGACTGTTTGTCACATAATACGAGATTGGTTTGAACAAGTCAATATCTCAAGCTGACAATTTGGAATATAATAATGGCAGCAATTCGTTTTATAAACCAATGTAATCATAATCACAGATTAATCTATAAAAAATCAACTTTAAAACTCTTCAAAATTTGATCACAAAAGTAAAATTGGTAAAAAGAAAAACACTCAAATATTCAATCGAGCGTGCCAACAGGATCAATTTAAAAAGTTCTCATGTTAATACTTTATCGAAACCAAATATGAACAAGCGATAGGAACAGAATTTCTATTTGGAAGCCATTGTTAACATTTCAAAGCAACTGTTGGTATTTGACATGTCATTTGAATTTAATCTGTTCAATGTTGGCTGCGCGCGCTATTTGTGATGTGAAATTTTGATAGTGTTTGTACGTGCGGCGACCTCTGCTGGGAGCGTATGAGTGCAATATGTTGGTCATACTGAAGCAGGTACTATGGATGACTTTGCGCTAAATATTCGGATATTGTATAGAGGTAGCCAACTCGGCTACTACCTAACTAAATTAATAGTGCTATGGAATAAATAAATATAGCTATGTTAACAATTTATAATAGTATTATATTTTTTTAACCGCCTTCAAGAAATAGGAGGTCCTATGTTTGTTTGTATGTATTTTTTATATAAGCACATGGTTTTCAATTTATGTTATTATTAGATTGATTAGCAAATCAAAATTGTAAACTTGTTTAATTAACTATACTTACTAGAAATAAATGGATATTTATAGTAATTACTTATTACATTGAACTTAATAGCAAACAAATAGACTCAAAATAAATCCCATCTGGAATAAATACTTACTTCCACGATATCAATGGAATCGTCGATATTTTCGTAATTAAATTTACATTCAATGCAATAAATTCATAATTATTCTAATGAATAAAATTCACACTTTCGTATTTTAATTATAAATTCAAACAACGCATAAAATTATACGAATAAATGTTAGATTATATTAAATGAATAAAAAATAAACTGCACCTACTCCTAATCACACAATTACAAAAACAATAGTTTCAATGTAAATACTTATAAACTTTTAATTAATTAGACTCTCAAAGCTAACACATCTAATAATAATAGAATCGATTTAAAAGTTAAACTTAATCAGACTAAGCAACGAACTCGACGAAGTAACAACAGATCCTATTAAAGATAATCGTCTCAGATACTTGGCGCAGCCGGAAGCACCAGGAACCAGCGGCGAACAATGGAGGCTGTGTTTTGTTTTAACAAAGGATTTATCGGCCACTTATGGGGATATATTCAGCAGTGTTTGGGAGAGGCCGCTCTCAATACCCTGTTAAAAGATCAAAAAGAGCTTGCGGGAGACACTTTTAGGATATTTAATGCTGGCTTAAAATTACGTATTGTTTAAAATAAAAGGTATTTTAGCTTAAATCATTTTTACTTATGGTCAAAAAACGCGATATCTTCTCTATACGAATAATAAAGCTGAAGAGTTTGTTTGTTTGCTTGAACGCGCTAGGAACTACTGGTCCGATTTGAAAAATTCTTTCAGTGCTATTTATTGAGGAAGGCTATAGGCTATATATCATCACTCTACGTGGATGAAGTCGCGGGCAGAAGCTAGTTATATGTAATTTGAAACATCTTAATAATTATAATTTACGATCGTAATGAAAACCTTTAACTTCTTAAGTCTTGTATCGCACGTCTTTAACAGTAAAATATTATAACAACTTATTAATAACAATAACTTTCTTCATCCTATTAAATACCATTTCGTTCCGTCTTTGGACGGTGCGTTGCATTGCATCTGCCAGTATTTCTCTAGCATCAGATATCTTGGGAGGTGTTCCGACGTCACCTGCCACGCTGTAGGCCTCGATAGCGTCACGATGCGGTATTGCATTGTGTCGAGGCACACCGCGCTGCGCCGCCTCTGCGCCGCAGGATAAATTAACGAGTTTGTAACTTGGTTCTCATTTTGAATACGGTACTTTTGGCTTGTGAAGTTTGAGATTTCACTTTGTGTGGTAAGATACGAGTTGCTACAGCTGATTATGATGGGAAAAATCGCAGGCAAAAGATGTGTCGGTCGGAGGAAGAAGTCATGACTACATAACATCAGGGAGTGGACGGGGATAGCGAGAACTGCCGAACTGTTTCGCCTCGCTAGAGATAGGAATCAATTTGCTACATTGACTACCTACCTTCGCTAGTCGGAGAGGCACTAAGAGAGACAGAGTAAACATTAACATTTTTCATGAATAATTGGAATTGCGGATTAAGATGCAAATAATAAGTTAAAAATCTTGACCATCTCCAAACTAATGTAGCACTGTATCCAAAGACGTTGCTTGTCCAATTATCTAGATAAGATTACAGTAATGATGTAAAGTAGCCTGACGAGGAGCAGGCGGCGGCCCGCCTGAGATCACCTGTCAAATCAAGCCAGCTCCCGGCGGGAACAAGTTCGTGGCGGAGGTCGCTTAATGTGACTCGCGGTAGATTTATGAACTGAGTTTGTGTTTACCTAAGTGTTTTAGTTCTCCAAGATACTGTGAATAAATCAACGATGTGAGGTTTATGCCTTCAAGGATATAATTTACCTACATTATCTGAGTGAATTATATCGTACGCGTTTCTTAGAATGGTTATTACATTCATCGCAACATTAACATAATTAGGTATATTTATTTTTATTAGTATTTACAATTGTAAATAAAAATACCTAGTTTTATTTAATCTAAAATGATATTTTTTAATACTTAATAGGTATAAAAAGTTGGTATATATCTTTTTTTTACAACGAAGTAAAGATAAACCAGATTTTATTAGCTCCTGAAACAAAAAAAATGTGTAATATCCTGGTACGCTGTAATGTAACATAATTATGGCAGCTGGACAGCAGCGCTGAGGTTAGCTGTCAAATCAAATGAACTGCCGCCGCCCGCCGACGCCTAGGGCGGGCCTAGCAAGTCGCAGCGGTAATATGAGTTATGTTGAGTTATAGAAATGTTATGAATGAATTACACATGAATCTTGATCATACATATTTACGTACAGCCAAAAAATAAATGCTGCCCACAAATATTTTTCGTAATCATCAGAAACTTTAACCAATCAAAAATTATGGTTACCTAAAGTAGTGTAACATTTTTTTTTCAAGAATCATTTTGTTCTGTTTGACCTGTGTTCTGTTATATTCAAATGATTCATAATCGCCTAAACATAGGTGTGTAGGTAAATTCCTATTTCTAAAAATCTGTTAAATTAAAAAAAAAAAAAAAACAAATTTGATGTCAATACGTCGTGCCTTGTTTTGACATTTTTGATCCGGGTTTCTTATACAAACCTAATGGATGGGATATATTACATTTATCAAAATCACATAACTTAAATGATGATTTTTTGGATAATTTATAAGGAACGAACAAATAAGATTACAATCATTATATTCTTTCTTTGATTATGATTTATTATTTAAAGGCGGCACGACAATAAATTAAACAGCACCTTTATTAAACTCAAATCCCTCAGAATAATATGACGAGTTAATTAACAAATTCTTCTGAAATATTTTCTCCAGTCCAAACGATCCTAAAGATTTGTTCCTTTAATAAAGACTTAAGTTCCCTTTAATTAAAGTTGGTGTTAAGCTGTGGTTAATATATTTATTTATAACCAAGTTAACCTAACGCCTCTGTTGAATTTATACTTGTAATTATATCGAAGCGACCGCTGAATATATTACTGACGTGAAGTTTATTAAACACATTTATCTTAATTTTGACTAAGTTAGTTATATATCTAAGTTTATGTTGTATTGTGTCAGGTACTTACCAAACTTGTATTGTTTAATTTGCGGTCAATGTATACTTCCAAAATTCCAACTCGTTTAAATGTTTACTCATATAGGTATATTCATCTTCACTTATATCAGAGAGGTTTGTAGAATAGAATAGAATAGAATAATCTTTATTGTACACCATAACAGAAACTAAATTAAAGATTTTTTAAGGCTAAGGGTACAATGGCGGTCTTATCGCTTATCGCGGTTTGTAATTGGCGCACGTGTATTACAAGATCTATGAAGCGCCTTTTTGGGTACTACCCATTCATGTACCCCACAAAGTTCCTTCTAGGTATCCTAGGGTACAACTCACTGGAGGTCAGACGAAATTTCGATCAGGTTGGAACTATGTGCAAAATTCTGCACGGTAAAATTGTGGCGCCAGAACTGCACGAAAGGCTTGCTCGGTTATTTGTCCCCAATAATTAAGTAAATAAATGAACGAAGTTGTAGCACACGTGGCATTCTGTAGTTTTTACAATACCTCATGACTAAAACTGAATAAAAAATCTATCTTTTTGTGATTTTTTTGCATTTTTCATGCTAAGATTATAAAGTTATTTTAGTGAAGGAAAAATCTAAAAAATCTAGTCTGATTTTTTTATTCAGTTATATTTTTTGTGAGAAATCCTTGCAAGATTCAGTGATCTTACAATTATTTTCCAGCTGCACACAAGTTGGGTCCAAAGACAGTTTCATGTGCACACACGTCTTCCGGCAAAAAATAAAATAAAAACAAAAAGTTACCCACACAGACAAAAAAGAATATCCAAAAAATACTTTGCACGAGTATGTATATGTTAACGGAAATGTATGTAATCCGTCATTGTATAAAATTCCTAGGAATTGTATGTAATACCTAAAATCGTCCGGAAATGTGTGAAATAAATTATATTAGACACAATATTTCCTAGGAAGACTATACATTTCAGAAATAGCAATCGGAAATGTAAAACATTTAAGATTTGAATGGGTACGCGGGGATAGCGGGGCGAGGGAAGGGTGTTCCATACGGATTTTTACAACCAAATTTAGTTTTGACGGGGTAATTTCGGGTTGAAATATGTTTCAATTGGTTAGGTTAGGTTATGGTAGGTAAGGAGCATATCCTCCATAAATGGGTCCGGGGGTGGCGGACGCGGGGACGTCCACCACACCCCCCCTTATAGGACCCGAGGCGGTGGCGCGTAGTGTTCCACGCGCGCCCCTCTAAGGCGATGGGGGGGAGTCCAACGCCTCACTCCCCCCCTTACACAATCTGCAGTCGGGGGCCGCGGACGAATTCTCTGTTTCCCGTAGCCCCCGACGCAAACGTGCAGGAAGGAACACCGTGTGGTTTTTAGTCGGTAGGTCACCCACTCTGGGTGGAGTCCGACACGCCCCGCCGCCTCCCCGGGCGGCGGAAGTCCATGAGGATTTTCCACACGCACAAAAAAAAAAAAAGGTAAGGAGCATATAAAATATACATCAGTGATTAATTCAAAATGTACATCTGTACACACGAACAAAATGTATGTATACTGTACAACTTATATGTCGATAGGTCTATGCTCTATTTACTATAACATTAATTAGACAAATATCGTTATAATGTCTGTCAACTATCGTTATTTCGATGTAAGTATCTAACAAGCTCCATTATTTTACGAAAAATACAAAGGAAACGAGCATTAAGACAGGGCTTTGAGAAATATCCACGCGAATGTTATCTATAATAGCTAACGTTAAAAATATAAATTATGAGATCAGGGCCCTAGTCTGCTATTTCAATTGACTCAGAATGACCGTCCAATGGCACTAATTGACATAAGAAATGACAGATTTCGTAGAGAAAACTGTCAAAAATCAACCATTATGAAGTCACTGAATCACAATTCTGACACAACTAAATAGTAGACTCGGCACCCTTTATGTTTTTCAAGTATTGTGAAAAAAAGTCTCCACCGGAATGTTATTTCATTTCACTCATTAAAAGTAACCGTAAATAACTATGTCTACGATATTTGTGTTTGCGCTTACTGTTTCAAAAATGTATTCATGGTATGGAGTAACTAACCTGTAATGATTTTGTAAAATAACAAAGAATAAATAGGTATTCTTATCACAAGAGACAGATGGCGCTAGTAGTTGCACTACTAATTGTTATACACCGTTTCTAATTAATAATTAGTAAGACGTAAGTAGATATTATAGTATTAATTTGCTGTGTAATCAATTTATAACTATTGCTTAATTCAAAGTTAAATATTCTGTATGTAAGTGAGTCAATTAATCTTATGTATAGTTTACATCGCTCTGATTGGTCGAACCCAGCTGATTGGTCGCCTACGTCTAGTAGTGGGGAACATTCAGCTGGCAATGAATCTTGTGTGCTTGGCATTCATTTCGTAGTTTTTGAACAGAGAACATTATCTCACAAGCCAGTGCCATAAATTGTTGTAAAATTATTATTAATAGCGTTATTATACGTGATTGTTGATTATTAAGTTGTGTTTGATAAATAAATATTGTGAACTTAGCTTGAAGTGTATGATTTCACCACAAACCTAAATTGAAGGAGTGTGTCGCGCGTCGTTGCATGCTCCTAATGAGTGTCTCAGCGAGGTGGCTCGCTAATGAACTCCCGATGTGTATATATCCCTATACGCTACTATTATAATTAACGTTGTGTTTTCACCGCGATCTATTTAAAATTTTATATTTTACTGCGGAAAAAAATAACGTTTATTTAATGGTAACTAATCTATTATTTATGGCCTGTCAATTAAAAGGCAGTAGACAAATGAAATGTTTTTATAAACCAAAAAATATTACAACAAAAATTTTGTTTAAATATTTTTTGACTAATCACCAATTTTGTTTTCATTTTGTAATAATGTTTTTATATGCAAATAATAATTCAAACACTGAAAACCTACTAAAATTAAAGTATGATCGAATCGTAGAAGAAAGTTAAATTGCTTAATTTCATTTATTTCAGACATTGAGGTTGGCTTTGACAATCAATTCAGCTGTCAATATCAACATTTATGTGACGTATTCTTCTTTCAACTTCACCAGAGCACTGAGTGAGCTAGACCACGCCGCTCTTGAACTTTGGCACTGACTTACCTACAGAGTAGATAAATGAAATTTAGTTCTCAAGTATTTCCAATACGCTGTTGTTTATCAATAGTTTCGACATTCTCAGATGGCAATAATAGAAGATACTTAGTAGGCTTATCTATTTCTTTAGAACTTTATTAAATAGCTTTTAATTGTGGAATCTAATTGGTGGTTTAATTAACAACTGTAGCCAAAGCGAGGTGTTTTGTAATCAAGTTCGGCACACTTTGATTTCTTGTAAGCACAGATTAAGAATTGATTAAATGGTGACGAAAATATTCCGATACAGATAATATATGACTCATTTAATATACTATAATATAGTGTTTGTTAACCTTAGTTCCAAAAAGCTCTTAAGTTTAGAAATTTTGAATTAAATCAATTATGACAGACTGGTTTCTGATACTAACGCGAATATTAGACATTGAAATGAAACTACTTTTTACGGATTTTATCGCGTTGTATTGATTAGGTATTTAATTCCTGATGTTTCGGATCCTTTACAGCATCCACGGTTACAGGCAGACTGAGATGTTGGACGTCTCAATGTTAAAATTACTGACAGCTACCCAACATTTTTGTTATATATTAGCGATCCGATTCACGCCGAAGAATGAGCTCACCGTGTCTTTCGGTCTTGCAGTTATCAATACAACGCGATAAAATCTTTAAAAAAGTTAGTTTAGTTTCATTTCAATGTATTATGATATTTTGTGATAAATCTTAATCATGATCTTAACATCGCTATGTATCTTGGTATTCCTCGAATATACCCAGATGTGTACTGATGTATCATGTACAATCATGGACAATCTTTAGAGATTACGACGATATACTAATGTTTAAACAGAGTTTAGTGTCCTAGATTAAATTAAATGTAACTATGTAAAACTATCCCACATGATCTCCCCTCTCTCACCACAGACGTGTCCCACCCCCGGAGGATGCGTGTCCCCCGGCTTGTGAAATGTGCCACTTTGATCATAGTTCCTTTGTAGTTTCCACGTCAGCACCACGGAATGTTCGGGGCTATGAATAATTGCATGCTAATAAACGCTTATACGAAGATTTATGGGTTGAACAAAACTAGTAAATGGAATTTATAGGCAATTGATTTCATTTTACTACAGTAACTTTAACATATGAGAATGATATATATTTTTTGTTTTATAAAGAATAAGAGTTATTTTTCCTATGACACAACATACCATCACGCCTGTATTTCCCGAAGGTTGTGACAGAGGCTCCCACGTACGTACGGCGTACACCTACAGTTAGCCGGTATGTTTAGGTCCAATGTAATAGAGAGCGAGCCTATTGCCAAACCGGGCACAAATTCCAAACTCCGATCTGCTACTGGGAATTTCATAGAAAAACCCAATAATACTTTGCTCGACCTGGGAATCGAATCCAAGACCTCTCGCATAGCCGTCGTGCTCAGGACCACTAGGCGACTGGGGCAGTTCTGTCTATGATGCTATTTAAAAGTTCGTCTTAATTATTGCTTTTATTGCCATATTTACTATTTATAGTAACACAATATATGAAAACGTGATAATACAGTTTTAGAATCTTTTACATGCCAACTGAATTACTTATTCCTTTTTAATTTTAAGATACTAATCACCGCATACGACTGAACCCTAAAGTTGTGTAACATGTACTTCCTAACCCTTCAAAGTTGTAATAGGCGTAATGATCTGTGAAGTGGTCGCCGGTCACCGGTCGCCTGCACCCAGAGGGGGCTGATTGTTAGTTACGTGTTAAATACACGCTGAATCCCTCAGGACTGAGGGCCAGGACGGTAATTATACGGTATGTTGGTTAGGCGGTCTGATGTAGGTATTTCTAAGTTACCATACGACTATATAACACAAACATTTGAGTGATATATTGACTACTTAATTCGTTCTCTGTTTGAAATTACTTAATTTTGATTTCTGACACTTACGCGAATATTAGATACTAGCTTCTGCCCGCGACTTCGTCCGCGTAGCGCGATGATATATAGCCTATAGCCTTCCTCAATAAATGGGCTATCTAACACTGAAAGATTTTTTCAAATCGGTCCAGTAGTTCCTGAGATTAGCGCGTTCAAGCAAACAAACAAACAAACTCTTCAGCCTTATATATTAGTATAGATTGAAATG
Source organism: Acronicta leporina (assembly GCA_947256265.1). Classification (NCBI taxonomy): domain Eukaryota; kingdom Metazoa; phylum Arthropoda; class Insecta; order Lepidoptera; family Noctuidae; genus Acronicta; species Acronicta leporina. The sequence goes on from OX366512.1 coordinate 309,613, forward strand.
AAACTACTTTTTACGGATTTTATCGCTTCATTTTGCTTCGAATATTCTGGAACCAGTGTGTAACCGTGCAGGATCGCACCCACAATCAGTCTTTGCACCAAAGGTGCCATCAATTAGCAACTTGAATAAACATGAAGCGACATCTATTGCGCTACATACAAAACTCAATGAAGCAAATACTGAATCGTACAAGCTAAATTTTTTACGTAAAAAACGGTTTAAGGTTCTGTATTTATTTTACTTGATGGTACAATACAAATTATTTAACCGTTTTTAATAAGTACTAAACCGCAAACTTCAGTGTTTCGAGCGATAAATACTACAGTGTTGCAGCAATAATGCTGGCTGGTAGCAACTCTAACGTGAATATTATGCTGTTATGCAGACAATGTACAACGAACTGCGGCTCCTGGGTACAAGTCGTTAATTGTTCGCCTACCTTATTAAGTTTCTAAAGTTCTGTTTGACAGTAGATTTCATAGTTAAATTTAAATTGTCCGCTAAAATGTACCACGTAAAAAGTTTCAACAAAGTTTAAATTGATGCTTGTTTGCAAATTCATCCTCAATAAGATACTGAGGAGAAACTTAGTGAAGAATATATTTCTTGTTGTTTTAGTCTTGAAACTAAATAAGGTTTGCTCTTCAGATAAATACTTATTCACAGTCTGAGTTTTAGCCAAGTGGTCCTGAGCGCGACTGCTATGCTAGGGGTCTTGGGTTCGATTCCCAGGTCGAGCAAAGTGTTATTGGGTTTTTCTATGAAATTCCCAGTAGCAGCTCGGAGTTAGGAATTTGTGCCCGATTAATGGCAATAGGCTCGCCCCCTATTACATGGGACCTAAACATACCGGCGAACTGTGGGTGTACATTAGTACGCCTCTGCCTAACCCTTCGGGGAATACAGGCGTGATGGTATGTTATGTTAATATCACTGATCACCGTTAATTTATAGTAATTCTAGTGAGATCGTAAGTTGCTGATAAAGTTGACGATTGTATTTTGATGCCTTCATTTGGCATTATCACAAATACTTTGCAAACGATGCCGCCGCAGAAAGTCTGTAGAGAATTCAATGTAATCGTATTCTCCAAAACATGTCCAGTTCCAGTGAAATGTTATCGAAATAGATAAAGTTGTTCTAGAAATTAATGGAATAATTAAATACAACAGTGGTGCTACCAATGGCACGAGATAGGCCGCCATTTACGCGTATTGTTACCATATCTATCCCAGGGGCCTCGGATTGGAATACACCGAGCCACCTCCACCCACGGGTGTCGTAAGCAGAGTCTGTTATAGCATACATAATGACATCAATCTGCCCGCCAGACGAGATGTGTTCATACCATCGACTTAAAATTATCTCTTGGGAAATACTGTTATAGATATTTCACTGCAAATATATGCAGACATGACATAATATTATTTTTATGACAGACATTTGTCTGTAAGAAAATTAACTTTATTTCAACGACGACAGTCCACATTCGTGTAGAAAATACGGTTGATAAATATCCCAAAATTAGTTATTTTTTTTTATTATTTAAAAAAAGGCGTAGAATTATTCAAGTATCAATGAGGTACTTTTTGTTGAATCCATCTTTATAACTTCAACTAATAAGTTAGTTAATTCGTTAGCGATAAGGTCGCCCCTGAATATTTTAAAAACAGAGCGTGTTCTCAGTGTTTGTGTTTTTATTGGTGTACAATAAAGTATTTTTAAATAAATAATTTTAATTTTATATTTTTATCAATAAATAATGTATTATATTATTATAATAAGGATAGAGAAAGAGTTAAGTATTGTTACATTGAAATTAATTTCCGTCCACATTTATACCTATATATTCTTTCTAAAATAATTGGTAGCAATAACACATTTCACCAATTTTATGGTAAAATGGAAATAAATAAAAATATACAGTGCATGTGTGTGTATACCTGTAGGCGACACAAACAAATAGGTAGTGTAAACATTGCAAATTGAGTTGTGTGCGCGACACCTGGGGGCTTGGCGCTGTGGCTTCGAGGCGTATCCTTTAATATTTGCCAATTTTTTGGGCAACTGCGCCCAGTACGGCTGGCTGACTCACGGCTCGGGTTATAGTTGAATCTACGCATTTGATGTGTGTAAATAGCTATATCAATTATACGCTAAGAGGTAATATTGCATTTTGAAGATTAGCAAAAAAAGTATTTATTTTTTATTTTTGTAATACGACGAACTATAGACTGGAGATTTTATAAACAACGAAAAGTTGTTTTGCTTTGTTTTGAACTGAAATTCTTTTCATCATAGTTTCTTTAATTTGAGGTTGGCCCAGCATGTACTTTTCTTCCAGTCATCCCTAGCAGCGGTCACTTACCAAACTTCCTTCGATTATTAAATATCATCCTTCAATTATCCACAATCCATATCCTTTTTTTGGCTTTTCATCCCTTCGAGTTGATTTGATACGTAAAGTCTCGATTAATTCAAAATCACCTTGCACAAGTACCGAAAAAAAAAGAATACCGAAGAAAACCTATACAAGGCTCAAATGTTAATTTTGCTAAAAAAATACAATTAAATAAACTGTTATTTTTTTCAGAAACGTCACAAACAAGTTAGATAGCATAATTAAAATTGTACAATGTTCAACTTAACAATCTTGATGAAAGCTGTTCCTGAAATTGTTTTGACGTAGTAATATTAAACAAGTAGGTAATTATAAAATTATCTGGTTTTGAAACTAATTAAAATCTTACTGAACTCGCATAGCATGGAATAAAATACTAAGTGTAGGTAGGGAAGTACATTTATTTTATACGCTCGAAGTAGTTGAGCGCTCGTGGCCCCCCCGGCGACTATGGATGCAAAGCACTTGCAACGTCAGGAAATGTAAAATTTAACTAAACTACGAAATTATGCAAAAGTATAGTAATTAGTCTAAAAATATGTAATAACCATACAATACATTATCAGTAATTTATTACTATTAGCTTCCGCCCGCGACTATGTCCGCGTGGTGTAGTTACTAAGTGTTAGCATGAAGATATATAGCCTATAGCCTTTCTCAATAAATGGTCTATCTAACACTGAAAGAATGTTTCAAATCGGACCAGTAATTCCTGAGATTAGCGCGTTCAAGCAAACAAATAAACTCTTCAGCTTTATATATTAGTATAGATTTATCTGGTTTGTAGAAAGTTTAGTAATTAGGGCAACTTTGTACGGGTCTCGTCTCATAATGAGATAGTATAGGTACTCGTATAACCGCCACGGTGACCTCGTGCAGATTGGCAGACTTCACATGTCATCTAAAAAATCTCTCAGGCATGCAAGTTTCCTCACGATGTTCTTCATATTTCAGCGTGTGATAATTTACTTTTAATAACTACTCGGTGGTAGGACTTTTGGGATATATTTGGATGGCGACCACTCTTACGTCAGAGTCTATAGTAAAAAACCTTCGTGTGTGTTTCAACTTTTGCGCGTAATTAAAAGCCAGCTCTCCATCGGTTGCTGGCAGTCTGCAGTCCGTAGGGTTTCAACGCATCAGCAACTCCTCTAGTGTTGCAGTTGTCGATATGACTACTTATCATTAGGTGGCACGTCAGCTCATTTGCCAATAATCCCAAACTACAAGTCTCTTTAATTCCAGTTACTAACATCAATTACTAGTGGCACCGGTGGCTCGCCACTACAGTTCGATGGCTTCACTTGAACTTTGGCGAATTCTAATAGTTATACTACCGATTAGTACACGAGTGTGATTGTTAGAAGTTGGTTAACTAGTTACATCCATGTTTTGCCTGTGGTTGAAATTACTAGTGTCACCGGGGTAATAAAAGTGTCTTCGAAGTCGGCTTCTTGTGTTTTTATTGCTACTCGTACGTTTGGCGTAGCTGCTGAAAGATCGGTTTATGCGACACGTGTTGTGGATTCGATCCCACACGGATTAAATATTTGTATGATCTACATGTAGATGTTGTTGTCCAGGCGTCCGTGTATGTGATAACTTGTGCGGATAAACGCCCCCACGATACGTACAGGATAAAATCCGTTTAAACCAAAAAAAAACTTGCCACAGAGGATTTTGTATCGCTCTTCCACAATGTCAAAGAAATGTCCGAAATCTGAGAATAGGGCCCATATGTTTAAATCAATCACTAGAGCAATGAGGCAATAATAAAATCATTTGAAACGAAAAAAAAGAATGCATAATCTAATCCCTGGTCATTCATACAAGTCAAACCAAATTACCAAGTTACCCATAATTATAAAACTGTCCTCCAAACCATAAACCGATGTTCATGTTATGACACTTATGTCCCATAATTGCTCAAACCGTGCTTATGTCCCGCGAACAATAGTAGTTAAACAGTTTGACTCGACATTGTTCAACTCTAGCACGAACTAACGCTAATTGCTTGAATATTGTCGCTGCGTACGTGGAAACACATGTTATAGGTAATGTTTTTTTAATGAGTTAATTGATATTTGTTATGGATACACACAAACTCGCTTCTTACTCGCCATGGTTATATTTATATAGTCAAAGCGATCTGTCTGTACCTACAGCGGTCGTGGAGGACTGCATTCTTGTTTTTCTATGTATTTTTTTTCTGTACTCTTGATGCGTTTAGCCATCGAGACTCCTATTAAAATATTTTTTTTTTTGTGGATTTTATCGCGTTATATTGTTACTAGCTTCTGCCCGCGACTTCGTCCGCGTAGCGTGATGATATATATAGCCTATAGCCTTCCTCAATAAATGGGCTATCTAACACTGAAAGAATTTTTCAAATCGGACCAGTAGTTCCTGAGATTAACGCGTTCAAGTAAACAAACAAACAAACTCTTCAGCTTTATATATTAGTAAGTATAGATTGTTTAACTCCCGATGTTTCGGGTCCGTTATTGGAATATAATAATAAAAATTAAATCATATCAATATAACGTGATAAAACCGTAAACAGTAGATTTTTCATTGTCTAATTCGCCTGTGGCAGAAAACATATAATTGTAGATCATAGAAATATATTTCTCATGCGGAAGCTAGACGTAAAAGACACGGATGCCGATTCCTGAGCCAGTATGCCAAATGTGCTATCACAATAAAGACAAAGTGGATTAAATCGTATAATCATTTGATTTTCTAACTAAGCACAGCTAACTCCGAGTCCATCGCGGGTGCATAAGAAGCATACTCCTTTGTTTTTTGTATCGCAGTCTACAAGCGCTGACTTCCAGTAAAACTGAATAAAAACAAAACTTTACGGCTTTGGAATTTGAATCTGCTTTGTGCAAGCGAGTTTGATGCCCGCGAATATCAGCTTAGTTAGTAATGTCACTATAGAAAAACATTTTTAAGGCAGCATGAGAGGGCATTCTCAGTCCATCTTTTTCTCTATGTTGCTCTTTCGAAGATAAATGCAGCCTTAAAGTCTAGACATGTAGTATGGAGCCAATCGTGTAGTTTTGTCACGAACATAAAAGTGATTCGTTGGGGCTGTAGGAATCTTTAGATCTAGTAAAAACATTGATAAGTAAATTTAAAAATCCTTACTTTTGCTATAAACCTATTAGCTACAAAAAAAATGTAAAATAACAAATACAAAAAAAAATGTATCGTAGGAGAACCTTGCTTCGGCGCGAATGGGCTGGCTTGACAGGATAGATCACGGTCTCACAGAAAACCGGCATGAAATAACACTTAGTGAGTGAGGATATCGGAGGCCCAAACCCTTTTAAAAGGCGTCAACGCATTACGACTCCTCTGGTATTGCATATATGTCCATGGGCGGTGATAATCGCTTACCATCAGGTGATCCGTCTGCTCGATTGACCCCCTATCCCATAATTAAATAGTTTGTAAATGTACTTATAAGGCAGGCAAATTAACAGCATATAAAAATAATCCAATAAAAATTCTTTCATCGATAAAATTATCCATGATTTACAAATCTTTTACACTGTTAATAATATTTTATTTAATTTCCTTACTTAAATTAACGCAACAATGACGGCGGAAAGCGGAAGAAGTTTCAGTTAACAAACTAGAAACTTTTAATTAACTTGCCGCCTTACAATGAAAGTAATGACTCCACCCGACGCGCGAAATAGTTCACAATTGAAAATTTAACTTCGCTTGATTAATTGAGATGAAAACTGTTTGAATGCGATGAAAAGTTTTTGTTAGATCTGGTTGAACTAGGGACAGGTTAGGCTTTAGGAATAGAATAAAGTTTTCATTATATGCTAGCTTTTGCTCGTGGCTTCGCTCACCTGAAGGTATATTAAGGTTAGAAATCGATTCCAAAAATAATTTAATCAAAACCAACAGTGATCTCTTCTTTATATGGGTCTCTATACATCAGAGAGATCAAGCTGTATCTCAGAATCCGTTTACTTAATTAATTGAGATAAAAAGGTCACTAGTTTTCAAGTTAGAGCATATACTTTAAGTTACCTACTTAACAGTGATAACAAAATCACAATTTATTCAGTGGTTTTTGCTCCAACCCGTAACAAACAGACAAGAATTTTTAATTTCATATTTTAGGGTTCGGAGAAGTTTATACCCTCTCCCACTTGTTTTTTTTAAATATCTTCAATGTACAGAACACAGGTTTTTTACAATTTTATAATAGTAGAGAAGTACTTATTTCAGTCTGTGGATAATATGTATATAAGTACCCTGACACTGCGCTCTAGGTTTCTTGCTTCATCTGTACTTCCTACACACGACAACATTTCAAATTATTCTATAGTTTTACTATAAAAAAAAACAACTATGAGTGGGCTCCAGTCTAACTAAGATACAGCTGAATATCCAGCTCACCGTGACCCAATGTCTGGGCAATAGTGATATTCTATGGGTAAACTGATTATTGGGATTATAATGGTAAACGAATATAAAACTAATCTAACTGATATTTACGTAGGTCACACTATAAGTTTTGCGTAACTTAAAAAAACAACATGTTCATGAGGGATCCAACGACAACAAAGTTTCCGAACTTTCAATTGTTCGTGTAAAATTTTCTAAATTTGGCTCATACCAATGCCCAATAGTCCTCGAATTGTCTCATAGGTAATCCGCGGGTTTTCTTCAATTAGCTGCTTAATAGTAGCCACATTATTTTCGTTGACGGCAGTTGAAGGCCGCCCTTCACGAAATTCGTCATGTAAAGAAACTCGACCTCTCTCAAATTCAGCAAACCATCGCCTCACGGTGCTCAAACAAGGTGCTTCTCTCCCAAAAGCATTTTGAAGACGAGCGGCACAGTCTTGCGGAGAGCGAGAACTTTTAAAATCATAAAAAATCATCGCCTTCTAAAATCTTTTCGACTTAATTCCATTTTCGTTGCGTACGTAGATATTTGATGTGATAAAAAACAATTGACAAATGATTTCCCGCCAATTGTTTTTTTTATTACTAAGAAGGTTGCAACGTTTAAAAAAATATAACATTCGAAATTCAAATAGTTCCGATTAGCTAGAACTGCAAAACTTTTAGTGTGCCGCTTGTATATTTCTTTCATCTGACGTATCGTGATGTTGGCCCATTTAAACGATCGGCCCTCGACATATACAAGCCACAAACACAAATTCTTGTTATTCAGTACTTTATCACTGATGTACATTTTCCGTTTCTGGCGTCCTCAGTTGGCACTTAGTGGTGCCGCTTAGTGGTAATCCTCCAGTCATTAAGGAAACGACTTAGATTTGAGATAGTTTACTCATGAATTTACTCTAGTATTTACAAACAGCTTGCTTTTGCAGCACATTAGTATACATACATTGTATGAAGTTAGAGTAGTTAGTTATTGCAGTAAGAAAATTTTACAGCATGAATTTTCGCTCTCAACGCATTGATTTAAATTTCTATCAGCGTTCTTTATCTGCTACCAAAAAGGAATAATAATAAAAAGATCTTATAGTCACACTAACAAAAAACCCTTGCAATCTAACTGTACACAAAACTTAAACTAAGAATATAAAATAACAATATAAAAAAGAAGGTGGCAAGTAATTATATTTCAAGCACGTTAGGCTGTATGCCATAGCGATGGGCTGCAAACAGTGGGTGAAGCCCCATTCACTAATAGTTACTCACGAGCATAACTGTACTTGTGTGGGAATCAGTTTTAAATTACAGTAAAGATCTATCTCCGTCAGTGACTCACAAAATCTAGTTAAGCGGAACAATAGTGATACACTCACAATAAACTGTAGAAAATATTCAAGCTTTCAAACCAAGAAATAACAAACAATAAAGTTATTTTTTGATAGCAGAACCCCAAAGCGGTGGCACAGCAGGAAGCTTGCCGCCGCTAACATTTAAAAGGAGAGTTTTTCATAAACCGAGCGTTATTAAGGCCGGGGACGCAATATGTGGGGAAAACAATTGTACGCGAACAATACGGGCCCCGCATTGTACCTGGGAACGGATTAATTTGGCGCTCAGCTGCCTCCCTACAGATGTAGCAGGAAAGTTTTGGATTGATTGTTGCTACGTTTAGATATTATGCTGATGAGGTGGTTTTTGAACTGGAAAATTAGTGTGAAGAGGAGATTAGATAGATATGTAGCAAAGCGATGAAAGAACCCAATTGTGTTGATTTGGACAAGTTTCATTGGCAATTTAAAGTTTACAGTTCAAGTACATGGGTGTGGGACATACATGGATAGACATAATTAATATTACCGGCCTTTATTCCACAAAAGGTTAATTAGAGGTGTACAGCCGTATACACACACATATACACATAGGTATTTTTAAGTCACATGAGATAAGAGGCGATCCTAAATTTTAATAACACTATGCTGGGAATTGAAACCAAGACCATATATGCAATTACCGCGTATGCGTTCACTGCACCAATGAGGTAGTTTGATTATAATATGACTAGCGACCCGCCCGCGGTTTCACCCGCGGTGCCCCGTCCCTAAGAGTCGTAGCGTGATGTTAAATAGCTTAAAACCTTCCTCTTGAATCAATCTATCTATTAAAACAACCGCATCAAAATCCGTTGCGTAGTTTTAAAGATCTAAGCATACATAGGGACAGACAGCGGGAAGCGACTTTGTTTTATAATATGTAGTGATATAGAATACAATTGAAAAGCCTAAGTTTTGGAAAACACAATATTATCTACGGCAATATTTCTGCATTAAAAGGCAGTCTCTGAGTTAAATTATTGCGACAAATTACTTTATGATATCATAAAAGTCTAGGCTTGACCACAATTTTCCTTCGCCAACATTTTCCAGCTACAAGTTAGGTCACAAAGCGGGACACTATATCAATGCCGAGGTAATAACTAAGTTAAATAAGTGTGGCGGCTACTGCGGGCTTAGCAATCATAACTTTGCACTCAAGGATCGCAAGTTGGACCCCTTTGCGGGATCCGTGCAGACTCTGCAGTACTGAGGGTAAGTGGTCTTCAGGAGCCGGCTCAGCTTGATTGAATTATCTTTAGCGGATCCAGTTTGGTATAAGCGGTCAGAACTACTAGTTTTGCATAATGCGTTGTTAATAAATTATAGGTAATGCCTTAATTACGTAAATAAAATACGTAAAGAGTAGTTTCCTTTCAATCATTCTCAGTAACTATTTAAAAACAAAGCTGTAACGCTTTATATTGTAATCCAAGTTGATATATTTTTTAAAGAGTATCTATGGAGTTCTCTTCGGCGCTTCTCCATAAGACCCACTTTTTGGAACCGTGCAACTAGTTGGACTTTTCAAAAGTACCCTTTTTAATGGTCTAATTGAAATAAAACATTTGGCTTTGCCGTTGAAATCTATATACCTACTAATTTATAAAGCTGAAGAGTTTGTGTTTGTTTGTTTGCTTGAACGCGCTAATCTCAGGAACTACTGGACCGATTAGAAAAATCGGTCCAGTAGTTCCTGAGATTCTTTCAGTGTTAGATAGCCCATTTATTGAGGAAGGCTATAGGCTATATATCATCACGCTACGTGGACGGAGTCGCGGGCAGAAGCTAGTTAATTATAAATATGGGAAATAATGATCACATCTAACAGAATTATTTATATTACCTAAGTGACGAAGTCAGGGAAGCGGTTGCTTTTTATGCAGCGTTAATACCTCTTTAGCATTAAATGGTTACCTGGATAAAATTTCTAGGAAATGGCAGCAGTAGCTATAACAGGGAATTTAATTCATTATATTAATGAACTGTCCGTTATTCATCTGTACATAATGAAGCTACAGAAGTGAGGGAATAAAATACATCTTTATTGCGTCCTGTGATCATTTTATTATAATGGTATCTACTGTTATATGATATTTGTTCCGGTAAGTAGATCTTTTAAAGATACTCTTACAAGTCAATGTTTTAATTTTTAAGAGTAGTGGGGCCGGCATTTCCTAGCTTACGATCTTGGACAAAAACACCAAAAAAACTAAGAGAATCATGGTCGGAATCGGTTTGTACGCTACGTGGTGTAGGTTTGAACCCCACACGGAACAAATATTTGTATGATCTACAGGTAGTTGTTTCGGGTCTGGGTGTTTATATATGTTATGATAATTTGTGATCCTAGTGTGGGGTAACGTTTAAAAAAATGTGACTGACACAATGCAGTACAGTGTCACGTATAATGAATACGCTACACTTTTGAATCTACTTTGACTCCGAGTAGACCAGTCCCAGCCGTTTTCAATGAGCGATCAAATCTTCTGTATTATGGATTGTGGATTCGATTCGATATGGACCAAATGTTTGGGGTTTAGGCAGAACAGATCTTCACATCCTTTTCCTCGATAATCATATTTTATAATATGTTATTTATATAACTGCCTCATTAGCCAAGTGGTCCCGAGCGCGACTGCTACGCTAGAGGTCCTGGGTTCGATTCCCAGGTCGAGCAAAGTGTTATTGGGTTTTTCTATGAAATTCCCAGTAGCAGCTCGGAGTTAGGAGTTTGTGCCCGGTTAATGGCAATAGGCTCGCCCCCTATTACATGGGACCTAAACATACCGGCGAGCTGTGGGTGTACATTGGTCACCTAACTAACCTAACCTAACCCTTCGGGCAATACAGGCGTGATGGTATGTTATGTTATTTATAAAAATGTCATCTAGCAAAATTGGCTGTTTTTGTGTCTCCAAATTTCATTACCAGGAAATATATTCTCTGTGCTACTTGTTCCAATGTCCAAACATGTTGGACTATGTAACAGTTCGTCCCCTATAATGTTGATCCACATTACGTGAGCGGCCCAGGCTTCGGCGTACGTTTGCAATGCTAATAGAGGCTTGATGCGCTGCCAGTAACTCGCTTTGCATCTTATATTGTTTGGTACTGCGATGGAGTAACTAGCTCTTTGAGGCTTGACCCTCGCTCGAAATAAGTGAATTGGAACCTAATACTGTTTTGTTTGAGTAGGTAGATATTTTTAGTTCTTTGACACAGATATTTTCTCAACTAGTCATTTGAAATGAGAGCGTCCCTACTGACAAAGGCTGCATTGAATTAATGAAATAAACGAAACTCGTTGAAGCATTTAAAATGTTAACAACTAAACAGTGAAATTCTGATACTTCTTCTTATTATTATAATATTTAAAAGGAAAATAAAATTATTGGTTAAATGGTCATAAGAGAAACTGCTGATTGATAGAACGTAGGTGCGATTCCCGGGTTAAGAAGTGTACTGAGTTTTTGAAACATTTTTAAGAATACGTAGTTTCAAGTAAGCAATCTTCTATACTTTTGAAACAGCTAGAACTTAACAAAACATATTCAATTTCAGGATCAAGTCAAGTTATACAATTAACAATGTTTATTATAACATCAAGATATCAAAGCTACATTACTCGCATTATCACCCAATATCTTCACCTCTAACTACAAGCATTTCACACATTCAGACCTGTTATTCAGATAGTAGTACGAACGACGCGACGCAGTCTTATATGTAAGTACGTACTTAAGAAACAATTCCGAGTATGTTATGTCAACTTCTCCGAGCTACTTACTAAAGAGAAACTGCGAACTAATGTAGCTACCAAGTATCATACTGTGTACGGGGACTTTGTTGATACTTTTGTCTTTTGTCTCGTTAAAGTTATTTGCTGTTTTTCATTGGTTTCTTTGAATTGTTCTCGTTTATTTGGAAATAAGGTTAACTGAACTTTTATGGTTATTGACTCAACAAATTACGATTTTTTAAATATGTGTTTTGTTAGTATATTCATAATTTCAAATTTTTCGCAAATTTGATCGCCGGATGGTAAGCGATTACCGCCGGCCATGGACAACGTAAGCGTTGTTTCACGCCGGTTTTCTGTGAGGTGTGGTATTACTCCGGTCGAGCCATCCCATTCATTCTGAAACATGGCTCTCCCACGGTAAAATAATTTATACTAAAAAATGGTATCCTTTTGATGAAACTTCTAATGGATGATGGTAAATCATTATTATTTATAGGTTTTTCCACACTAATACTACAACAGAGGCCATGTTGAGCTCATAAAGATGACTTTGCTATGCGCTGTTGGCTCGCTGGTACTACAATTGATACTTAATTATCATCGTAAAAATAAACAGCCCACATAAATACGTAAGCTATTGTTATAAGATTTAATTGAAGACATTTTTCAAAAATCTTTAACCACGCGTCTAAGCTTTACAATATATTTACAATAGAAGTTAACGTATATAAATCTCTCAAGTTATTAATTACCGTCGTCCCGGCGTCGTTAATAACAGTCGCTAGCGCGTTTCCGTCCACGCCGGAACTAAGCGAGTCTGCCCTCCTTCGTGTACAACCACCTCCTTTAATGTAACTTTTGAGATTATTGTGTGTGTGTGTAAAAAGGCTTAAGTTTATTTATGTATGACTTTTTTTCAATGATTGATGAAAAAAAAACATACTTAGATGAACTTAAGCCTTTTTATGATTGGAAATAGGCAGAAATTATTAAATGTTAGATGTATTTCCCGAACGGTAAGGCATACTGCCAACGCCCACCGTTTGCCTGAATCTTTAGGTGCCATGTAATAGGGCGCGAGCCTAATGCCATTAACCAGACACAGATTCTGAGCTGCATCTGAGAATTTAATAGAAAAACCCAATTATACGATCTGTTGTTTGACTTGAGCATCGAACCCACGACCTCTAGCACAGGAGTCGCGCTCAAGACCTCCAGGCTAATGGTACAGCTACTTAATTCTCATTTATAAAGCCTTGGCGCTAATTAACTTTATAATCCGCGTAAGTGTCGGAAACAGTGTTATTTTCATTTAAGTTTTTTTTTTCAAACTCATTGCAAGCCATTTGGTTTTTAACGACTTTAGCCACGACGACATTTATTTTATTGAACAGTATTGTTCATTGTACACAAAGATTCGCCATTAAACATTGTTTTCAATTAATGACCCAATCGTTTGTAGTTCAATCGTTCCAGCGTATCTGGGAGTACAGTCGCTAACATAGACATAGGGAGGCCGATCTGCCAATTTAAATATTAACGAAGGTGCACCTTATTATCCACATCCGTACATTGGGACAACACGCAGATGAACAGTTGATAGCATCGTTTGTATGCAAGGCCCGGGACTACAATACTCCTACTAGCTACTACTCTAGCTGCCATTTTGTTTGGTCACCGCACGTCAAGCTGTGTGCTGCTCACTGTGCTGCCAACGTAATGAAAATATTCTGGAGTCGTCTTCTAGTACAAATTGTATATTGCTGGAATATTGTACAAAGTTGGGATTTCTCATTGCTCGTCTTGCTTTCTTGTGCATTTATATACAGCAAGATAGACAAGTTTTGGTAGAAAATTATTTTTTGCTTATGTTAAAGTGGTTATTTGTTATGCGCGAAATGGGTAGTAAATACTTGAATATTGGTTGGATTGGTTGCTAAGATTTTAACGACGTAACTAAAATAGTGTCAATAATTTCTCCAATACGCATAATCATGTGTATTTTTGCAACAATACATAAACCCGTGAAATACTAAAATCGTCCTACCGTTTACTCGCAGTGATCAACATTCCGAGCCAGCAGGCCCCACCAAGTGGCTGCAAAGTGTGCACAAAAACATTTTTATTTTGAATACTTATTCGTATCAAAGAGTCGCCGGATTTTTGTCAACGCATACGTACGCTCGCGTGCCGCGTGCCGCGTGCCGCGTGCCGCGTGCCGCGCTGCATACCTACACCGGTATGTGAACAGAGCACAATGGTACCCATCCAGACCCATCGTTGTTTTTGTTCAACTGCCGTATTTTGTTCATTAAAAACGCACATACCGCTAGTCCCGTTTTGTTGGTAAAATTTGAGATGTTAGCATTTATGATCTCAGTTATTGTATGAATGCTATTGTTTCAATTTCGAGGTTGACTGAAAAAGGAAGGATAATCTAAATTATGTTTAGTGGATAGATTCTAAGCGAAAATGTGGAATAATCATGGCATGGGGAGCTACGAGCTACGTGACTACGCTGCTACGCGCTACGAAACTACGAACCTATGTTTTCGTAGCTTTTAGAACTAATTGAAAGCTATCAATAATTTAACGACCATGAGTATATTAATACACTTTTGTAGTTTTATAACGTTAACTGGGGCATAGAAGGTAAACTATTTGTTTTCCTTCTATGCCCCCTACTGTTTAGCGGATTAATTTTATGCGAAAATATAGCGAAAAGCAATCGCTACGAGCTACAAGATTATGCTGCTACGCGCGCCACATACTCGTAGCATTTAGAAACATTAGTAATAATAATTTAATTATAAAAAGATTTTCATGAAACATTATAAGAAAAACTGCCTCATTAGCCAAGCGGTCCTGAGCGCGACTGCTACGCTAGAGGTCCTGGGTTCGATTCCCAGGTGGAGCAGTGTTATTGGGTTTTTCTATGAAATTCCCAGTGGCAGCTCGGAGTTTGGAATTTGTGCCCGGTTAATGGCAATAGGCTCGCCCCCTATTACATGGGACCTAAACATACCGGCGAACTGTGGGTGTACATTAGTACGCCTCTGCTTAACTCTTCGGGGAATACAGGCGTGATGGTATGTTATGTTATGTTATTATAAGAAAAAGAAGTTAATAATGACAGTTATTTTAATTGGTAATAACTTAAATACAGCAAAATTCAAATAATATGAACACAGAAGCACATAATATTGAACGTAGCAACACAATGTGAGTTGGAAACAAAGCGGCAGTGTGCGCAGCTTCCGGCGCGACTTCGGAAGTGACGCGGCGCGGCCGGCGACCTCTGGCGGCGCGTAATTAAATGCAAGTGTAATTGCGCCCCGCAATTATCGGGTCCACGGGGTCGGTGACCTCGCGGGAAATCATCGTACTAATTTACTAAGGCCTCTGAATATTTTTTAGAACAAAAGGTATCCGTAGTTTTTTGACGTAATAAATTAGGCGTAGTTGCTGAGCGAAAGGCTTCTATGCTAAGTGTTGTGGGTTCCATCAATTGTTGGACTACATATCAGGGCTTTTGATAACTATAAGTTAAAGGCTAGTTCAAAATTATTAATTGCCTCATTGATCTAGTGATCTCAAGTAAGCTCACCTCATTCTACAGTCAATCGAATAAAATAAACCCGACTGTAGGAGTATAACAGTACAATTCTGCCAAACCATTTAAAGAGTACAGAAGTGAAGGGATGTTTTGCTATGTTGTTCAATTTATCAAATAACCACATACAAAAAATATATTTTGTTAAATAATTATATAAGTGTCAAATTGAGCACAGTACACACCCACAAATCAATACGGATATTGTGCTAATTACAGTTAATTACGAGCGGCATTACGTCGACAACAAACAGCGGCAATCTATTACGAGTAGTCTGATCGTAGTATAATTGCTTATATATCTAATAAATATTACATAGTCCACTACTGTTAATACAATACTTGAGGAAGACAAAGAAAAACATTGTAAACAAGGAGTAATATTCATTAGTACAATATGAAGTTTGTTGTCGATTCTTCTCCATTTAGTACACTATTTCGCACACGGGGGCTGCGCGGTGCGAGCCCTTTATTCGATGAAGTTTTGCTATATAGATATTACACAATAAAACTCACTATTAAAGTCATTCCCGTTATTCAGGACTATAAGCGAGAACACTTAGTAAATATAGCAAGTCTAGGTTTAAGACGTTCCGGGATGTTAGTTCAGCCGAACTCGCTCTCACAGCCGAGACAAACAATGTACAAACACACATGCCTCTACTGTCGCAAGTTATAACTAAGTATATTATTTTGAACATAAAATCATAAATCCAGACATGCATAAATATCCATGTCTTAAAGACATACAAGTTGTGGATACGTAGGTTTGTATTGATATCTAATCATAATTTATTTCAATATCAGACAGTAGTATTTTAATCTTAAAAAAACGGCTTCCAAACATGTTCTTAAAAGTTAAAATTAAATAGGCACCAAGACATATACCATATTACAATCCAGTATATTCGTAGATTAAATTAATATTAAGAACAACGTGATGTGCGTGGTAAACATAATGGATATAATGATTCGAATATTATTATTAAAAAGAATACAATAGCACATACCATCATGCTTGTATGTCTGATGGACAAGTCAGAGGTAAACTGATGTATAATCCTAGTACATAAATATATATTGAGTGCTAGATAGACTGTTCTGATTATGGTAGCTTCTGTCACAATTCATTTAATTACTAGAATTGACCTCTGTACAATCATAATCGTACATATAATTTAACTATGAAAACTAACGAAAGATAACTACTTCTGATCTTCTCCCTCAACGCTCTCATCTCAACCCAGCTACAACTTTCAACTTGAATTATAATCTTAGTGCAAGTGTACGAAACCGTACATGTTTTGGTCATTCGAGCCGGATATTTTCAGTTTTTGTGTATCTGTCTGCGATAGCGAATCGGTTCAGCTGGTCTCCCAGAAGCGGGTCGCTCCAGTTGAATTGAGAAGGAGGAGGATTAGCATATATCCGTTAATAGAAAACGAATACGGAATATCTAGAAGCGCCTAGAGGAAATATAAGAACTACGGTTTTTATTTCTTATATTTCTTCCCACACTTTTATTTTTTAAATTGAATGTGTTTCACCATGATCTTGTCTGAAAGCATAAACAGGGTCTAGGTTGGGGCGCACAATTTGAGCCAATTTCCACTCGCCTCCGTCCGATCCTCCAGGGTGAGTTAAAGCCGTCTATCATGACACGTGAATAATAAAACTGATCATAAAAAATGTTATCTCGTTCTAGCGGACATGTCGTCGGAGAACACTGGCTGGTCAACAAGAATTTAATCAGTACTTTTTTACGGGGGTATAAAGTTTACGTTTTTTCTACGTTGATAAGTAAAGAGAATTTTGACGAAAAAAATTAATCTCTTCGATCTAGTATTTGCGCAGACTTTTTATTGAAAGCTTTTTCGTTAATCGTTACATTGGCTGAGCAGTATTATTTTTAAAAAAAAATTTCTTTTATATATATACTCTATACTAATTTATAAAGCTGAAGAGTTCAATCTCAGGAACTACTGGTCCGACTTACGAAAAATTATTTCAGTGTTAGAAAGCCCATTTATTGAGGAACGCTATATATCATCACGCTATGCGGACGAAGTCGCGGGCAGAAGCTAGTAGTGCAAGCTATAGAATAACCTCCCTGCGGCAGTATTCCCGACCCAATACGAAATGGGGTCCTTCAATAAAAGAACATACACACACCCAAAATGTCAGCAACTCTACAATGTAGCCGATGTCCATGGCAGGCAGTAATCACTTACCATCACGTGACCCGTATGTTACTTTGCCCCTTTGACTATCTATCTCTTTGCCCCCTTTGATATTAAAAAAAACCATGAACAATAGACCATAATGTCAGTCATAATGTCAGTCAGTTTCCATACATAACGTGTCTATTTACATATTACTGATCATAAAGCAAATCTTTTAGTATTATTCGCTGTGTGTATGTGCGTGTAATTTGGACGATTACCTTGAAGGTACAGTCGCCTACACAAGGCTATATATTTTAAAGCCCATCAAAGCGTGTCACCCATTCAGGCAGTATTTATCCAATATAAGGGCGCATAAACTAATTTAATGGGCGTCGTATCGACGAGCTCGAACACCCACTTTACTGCTCAGCGTTTAAACGTATGGGCTTTTTATGGCCCTGTAGCTATTACGTAGCGTTTTATGGGCAGACTGCGCCAGTAATACACTCTGACAGTTTTTATAAGTGTTATTATTGAAATAATGGGCGATTTGGAAGGATTAGCCAAGACGTGCGGTAGAAAGTATAAGTAAGAGAAGAAGAATTAGTAAAGAATAATAATTTGGATAAAAATGCTACCATTTTGTTGTCTTTAGAAGCGGTGTTCAGAGGTAATGACGTTATTAGATGTTATTCCATTATTAAAAATGCTCAAAGTCATGGCATATTAGTCCATAAACAATTATTTAGTGCCATAAAATATTCAACATTAATGAGCTCTTACCACTTCTACCAATTGCTTCCAATTTCTACCATTACTACACTTTTTACTTTCTAATTTCTACCACTAATATTTTCTCTACAATTATAAAATCGTAAACAGTTTTTTTCTGTACCTTGGAGATATATAAATAAACAAGTAGGTTAGGGTATATAAACGACTCCGAATCTTGTCTATTTGTTACGGGTTGGGGTAAAAACTACAGAATAGATTTTAATTTGACGACCTCTGTGGTTTAGTGGTTCGAGTACCGGACTGCCGACCATGAGGTCGTGGGTTCGATTCCCACAGAACACAAAAATTTATATGATGAATATAAGTGTTTATGATCGTCTGGGTGTTTCTTGTGTATTATAAGTATGTATTTACAAAAACAAAGTATATAAGTATTATATCAATTGTCTAGTACCCATAGTACAAGCTCTGCTTAGTTTAGGACTAGATGGTGCTGTGTAAAAATGTCCCAGAATATTTATTATTATTATTATTAATTTTGTTATGACTGTTAGGAATTACTAGCTCCAACTTAAAAACTGGCAAACTTGATTTCTAATCATAATATAGCTTCACGTGAGCAAAGCTAGTACACTATAAAATCATGTCCCAAAAAGTCCAAAACATCGAACTACCGTAAGAAATACCTACTGCGCGCAGTTGTTGTTAAACTAGGTTTAACTTAAACTAAAGTTATGCAGCACTTCAGTCATTAGACAGGACGCCCGCCTAGCAAGCACTTAGTCACAGTTACACTTAATGACTACTTGCCGAATGAGAAAAACCTTTTGAAGGAAATATTAAGATGATTTACAACTTAAATATTTCCTTCAAAATAGACAATGAGACCATTTTACTCTATTGTGAGAAAAGTTAAAAAAATGTATATACGAGAATTATATTATGACTAGCTTCTGCCCGCGACTTCGTCTGCGTGGACTTCAGATAAAAAGCAGCCCATGTGTTATTCCAGACAATAATCTATCTCTGTGCCAAATTTTATCCAGATCCGTTCAGCCGTTCTGGCGTGAAAGAGTAACAAACATCCATCCATCCTCACAAACTTTCCCATTTATAATATTAGTAGGATGTCTTTGGGTTTGTGGATTAAATATTTTTTAAATCAAAACAGTTAATTATTATATGTTTAAAAAACATAATTATATGATAAAATCGTAACTTAAATAAAAAAAATATATATCACTCAAATATAATGTATGTAATGTAACAAGTAACCTAAAAAACTGACTAAAACGATGAATTAAAAAATTAAAACATCAACACCATATCTTTAGTATCATAGTCTTTGTTCATACAGATATATTTTTAAAAGCTCTTTGTAAAGTGTAGTTTAGGTATACATTTAATAATATAATATAGTTCAACTGAATATTTTTTAGACTTTATTTAGCTACCGTTCATTTCTGTTCTAACACACATTAATAAGTAATAATTACTTACTTGCTACCTTTACTTCTTCCTGTTGTAATACACGTTAATTTAATGAAAAATCTTTGTTCTCTGAACCTTGTATAGCTACTACTAATTATGTAGATAGAAAAAAAAATCTCTCGGTCTTAACATACTGGTGCTCAGAACATTAATTAAGAAAATGGGGAAATTAATTAATCAAAAGATTAATATCAGCTTTAGAAAAAAGCTTTGTAACGTTATACTATACTTACTTTTCCTTGTGTACAATCCATAATGATATCAGTAACTACTTTTCGCTCTTATTAATAGGAAAATAAGGTTGAAATATGGTAAATCACTAACTTTGTTCAACCTTACTACGTATATTAAAACTTGAACTCTAACTAACTGACAGACAACAGCTTAAACCAAAGTTTAGAAGCATACAATTTTGCACAGGAGTTTTTTATACTTACTTTCCTTTTAATATACAAGATGAGACTAAGACGAAATTATTAGAAAATTCCACTGTTTTGGGAAAATCACATAATCACTGGCAACACTACCATCTTTAAAAGCTTACTAGCGCTGTGGGTCGCACATTACTAGTATTCTTGTTAACCCCTCGTGCTAAGCTAAATGCTTGTGTTACTAGTGGGTCCACGTTGGTAGTACAATGGGTGGGTTTCGAACCGGCCACCACATTATCGCAAGTCCGACGCCCTAGCCATTAGGCTACCGCCGTTTCAAGCTTTTGTATGGGACCTAAAGGTCAAAAGCTAGTGCAGAGTTTTATAGAAAAACTCACTAAGATTTTGTTCGACCTGAGAATCGAACCCAGCACCTTTAATATAGCTGTCGTGCGTCAGCTAATTATGCAGTTTTTAGGACTGTTAGACAAATGAGATAGACACGTAGTATATACAATTTTAAAGTTCTTTATTAAATTTATTTGTTTGGTATGTCACCGACGGCTTCAGTTTGACTTGTATGAGCTCAGCTGACCTAGTTATGAGGGCGGGCAGAGTTCTTGTTTTGTAGATATAGCTCATAGCTGGAGTTGCCAACTTCCAAGCGTTTTTGTTTGGATTTTTTATAATTGTGGAACGGGAAAAGCTTTTAAACGTTTATGAAATTTAATTTTAATTGGAAATGTTGCGCACACTGTTGGCTTGATTAGCGCAGTGTTTATGCCACTGGCACCTATTTGGGTAAGAGATAACCGTTTATAAATGAAATAAACCAACTCAAATGTTGTTGCCATGCGTACATAAATCTCATAGGCTATCATTTTCTTTGTATTTTTTTTCGCATTTCCATAATTTCAAAAATAACTTCATAGTGGGGGATTATAGAATATCAATAAATTATATTTTAAGAAATAATATAAATCTGAATTTCTTAAAAAAAGCACATAAAAGCATATTTTGGGATATACAGGTATCCCAAAAGGTTAGGCAGAGGTACTAAATGTGTAATGTATAGGTAGGTACCCACAATTCGCCGGTATGTTTAAGTCCCATGTAATATGCGGCGAGCCTAACACTATTACCATCAAGTTAATACTTACTCAGAATTAATAAAAAACTCGATAACATATGCATCCACCATAATTATATTATTGTTTTTTTTTATAAAATGTAGGTGATACAATAAAAGTACCTAGGTAAGAACCTTAGCACATGAAGTTTTTAGGGGTTGCGTGCTAGTACTGCAATAAAGTTCATGTGAATATAAAATAACCGTTATCAGATGCCTGAAAATAAGGAAAAAATAACATCTCAAATAACCCTTTTCAACAATAACAGCATTATACATTAAATTTGCATTAGCAAAATATTCCGGGCCGTTACATTCATAGCGCGCAATGAAGGCGATCGTCCTGACAATAACCGTTTCGCGCCAAGCTCAGCAGGCCGGTGACCCACTGGAGGTGGTTCTTGGCGAATTTCAATTTGCCTCGAGAAGTCTGTCGTGCATGCATATTGGCATATCAAAGACCTTTTTGCTGTGGTTCGTGTGATGAGCGAAAGCGATTTGAAAGTTTATGAGGTTACAGCAAATAAGTGAATACTGGTGGGGATTTTTGACAGAATTACTTGGATCAATATACATAACTAACTTTTAGAATTAGAAGCGAGGTGGCATATTTATCTCATGGACATATTTTCATTTAATTTTATACGAGGTGATTCAGTCTGGCAAAAAATATGACAGATCGCATTTAACATAATGTTATTAAACGTTAGATGTTACCTAGTTTATGTCATTTAAATTAAAGTCTCATCAACTTCACATCAATGCAGGTGAAATATACTCAACCGAACAAAGCAATGATTTACAGTAAGTTCAATAGCTTTTTCTGTTCGAGGTACATTCTTTATACTAAACGCAAGAAACATACGCTCTGCTCTCCTTACTTACACCACATAAACAGTCTACACGGTCTGAAGTAACAGCCTTGTTTAGGGCCCAAAAGGGTTACGCGATGCCCGAATAGATTACGTAGTTATTAATGAGGTACCTACCATGGATAAAATTTAACTAAATAGATTTTACAATGACATTTGCTTGTACGCTCGGTCGACTCTTTTGCGGTAGAATTTAAGCTTAAGTTACATTCCAAAAGTAATCAAATTTTTCGTTCTATTTTACTTGATAACCCTCCAATAGTTAATCAGACTGTAGTAGTAGAGCCATGCTTCGTCACGAATGGACCGTCACGATGGAGTGATACCACGGCCTCACAGAAAACCGGTGTGAAACAACGGTTACGCTGTCTTTTTTTTTAAAAAAAAGCTTACTAGCAATGCGGGTCGCACATTACTAGTATTCTTGTTAACCCCTCGTGCTAAGCTAGATTGCTTGTGTTACGAGTGGGTTCACGTCGGTAGTGCAATGGGTGGGGTTCGAACCGGCAACCATATGATCGCAAGTCCGATGCCCTAGCCATTAGGCTACCGCCGCTTTCGCCGAGTGAGCGAGGATACCGGAAGCCCATACCCTTTTAAAAAATCGGCAACGCACTCCGGCGATTCCTTTGAAGTTGCGGCGATGTTCACTTGCACCAGACGATCTATCTGCTCGTTTGCCTTCACATAAAAAAAAGATTCTAGTCTGGACAGTTACAGCTGAACATTAGTTATATTTTTCGCAAAGCGACTGTCAGCAGGCCCCCACAACCCAATTTCGGTGTAATGCCGATATCGTAAGGCTTTTGAGTATGTACAGCAAACTATTCAGAACAATACAAGGGATTATTAAGGATTCCTTGCAAGATTTATTGGAAGCAATTTACACTAAGTATAGCCATAATGTGGTGAATGTATGGTCATTTAGAGGACTATCCTGTAGATACACCATTGTTAGGAACCCATGGCTGTTACTTAGATATTGAAGGCCTCGTGGGTATGTTTGTATGGAATGTAATTTTTAAATGGAAACCTACTTTAATCATTATAAACACATTAATAAAAAAACAGTTGGTGATTATTCCATAAATTAAAAAGGGGGTGTGTCCAGGTCCCAGCACATACACGTATATTTTATATCCCACGGTAAATTCAACCCTCATTTCATAGTTAGCGACATCGACCAAATAACATCATGTAAATACATACTCAATAAGTTTTTTTTACGACATTGATCCCGATACGGTATAAAATCGATAAACATGTAGGTACCAAGTTATGCAATTTGCCTCAAACTGAAACTCCCATAAAACAGTATCGATACACCTGGCGTTGTTTAGTGATGTGACAATGCATAATTATCGTGTCATTTTTTTATTCGATCAGGTAGAATTAATGCTGTCTTTCGTGTACACTTATAATAACATGTTTTTAATTCCATATTTTCATGGGGGTAATCGATTTGCAAATTATTTAAGCACTGCACTGACGCAGTACCTAATTACTTACCAGGACCACCATGGTGTTTATCGCAGTCATACCTCTTTAATGATAAATTATATGATTATGACCTTACATATGGTAATGTCACGATCTCAAGACATACACAAATAGGTACGAACGCACGAACTTATCTTGTGTCACTACATAATATGATTAAGGAAAACTTATTATCTTGATTAATTAATGATTAGTATCGATTATCGCCGTCGCTTCACTACCGAAGGCGTAAGACCAGGAGCTCATATATTTTACGTTCGCGTAACACGCTCAAATGCTCTTTTTATAGTCCCGGAGACGGCCAGTAAATTTGAGTGTTGGGTGGTCTAAGCCGCTGTAAGCCGCAGTACGTGTAATTTCGTTTTATTAAGTTCCTCTCACACACTATATTAAAGTCAGCTCTTGGTGTATGTTAGTTATTGTAGCGTTGCTGCCTATTTGTTATGTTTTATTTGCGCGGGAATTTATGAGTATGAGACAGGTATTAAGTGGGTTATTAATGATGTTAGCTGTCAGAATATATGGCATGGAATTAGGTACTCAGACATCTAACAAACCACAAGTATATTCATGAATACTTTTCTTTTTTCAAAGCTCCAAAGGTGAAAGTTAAGTGACCGATAAAGATGGTTATAATGTCATAGACAAATTGATTTGAATAATAATTATTACATAGAATCATGAACTATCATTTTAATGAAAATCTCCAATATATTGAAATAGTAGGTCTTGTTTAAGAAGGGCAAAGGCAATAATATAATAATAAATAGTTAATTTCGCGTCTGTTTGGAATTCGGTGATTGTTCTAACGTTTAAGTGGTACATGAATGTTTAAATAAAAAATACGTAGGCGAAGCTGCGCACGGGAACTATATCACGAACAACAACATGTTTCAACAAACTCAATCTAAATAAACACGAAGTCACGGTTAACACAGAAATATCAAGTCTAACTAATTTACACGGCGCCTTATAATAATAAGTGTACATCAAAGGAGTCTCAAAGGATTCTGTCGCGAATTGTTGCGCGACTTGCGACAATTAGCGCGGTCGCACGACAAAGTGACGCAACAGTGGAATTTTAATAAAGCGACGTGAGCATGGAGTAACGAATGGCCAGGATGCCGGCGTGAGCTGTGACGCAAGATTAAGGTGCGGTCGTGTGCGCGCGACACTCATAAATCTGGAAGCCGAAATTTAAGGGCAGGTGTTTTTGTATCGTTTGTTGTACTTGTTTTATTGTTCGAAAGAAATATTTCAGGGTAGCTCGTGTCACGTTACATCGTATTTTATTCGTTGTCCAAGCGGTTTTGTTACACAACACAGCATCACGCCCGCATCCCCAAAAGGTTAGGCAGAATGTACAGCTACATAAAATGGCAAAATTTTGTCTGTTTTTGTTACCTCATATAAAAGGAATGAGCTTGTTAACATGAACCACATATAATTATGTAATGATATGTATTTTATATTTAAGTATATTGTGTTTTATATCTTTAGTATATTAATAGGCATTTGTTCCTTTCAACACTATAAGTGCATCTACCGTGTAATTATTTTATCTCTGCATCGCCCTAAGGTTGTCTGGCAGAAAATGCCTAATGGCATTAAGACCGCCTTTGTACCATTAGTGCATAAAGTATTAATAAATAAATAAATAAATAAAACCACAAATCCAAACTCCGAGCTGGTACTGAGAATTTCATAGAAAAATTTAGCAACTATTAATTAAACCTATAAAGTAATGGAACTAACTTTAGATATAAACAAGCTACTAAAAGTTCCACGTCATACCCTATACATAGCGTTACATGATTGTTATTTCATGACTGCCAAAGCTCATAGCAATTTTACGTACATACCAACCCACTTATTAACAAAACGGTATGTCATACTGACGTCCTAATGAAGCACGGTGTGCGCGAGTGTACCCCACGAATCCCTTTGACTCTGTAATCAAAAGGCACATCCAATAACTCATACGAGTTTGTACGCAGCTGCTAATTACGTACAGTCGTCGTCAACTGACACAGTGTTATATTCAGGATCGCGCCGCTCCGCATCGCGCCGCGCCTCGTCACGCCGCCGCCGCGTCTACGCGCGTCTAATTGTTTACGCCGTTCGGCTCACATTAATTGAGTTACCGTTTGGAACTCCCTTTTATTTCGTTAAATGAAACGCTTGGGTACGTAGGAGACTTCAATTTTCTGGCAAATAATTTAAGGTAACGAGAATTAATATCCTTTGAAAGTAATTGTGTTGAGTAGTACAGTGATCTTGAGCTATCTTAGATATGTTGTAGGGGAGGATATATTATTCTCCTCCATGATATGTGGATGAATTGCTACAACTTTCCGAATCGCAAATCCTTTTAACATTATTTATCAGTAAACACTACCCAAAATTATTAGCGCATAATTTTTCTCTGCTTAGCTTTGTGTAGAAGTTTAAAATTCACCGAAAGTAGGTTGAAGACGTAACCGAGTGTTTTTAACTGCCTCTTTAGCCAAGTGGTCCTGAGCGCGACTGCTACGCTAGAGGTCCTGGGTTCGATTCCCAGGTCGAGCAAAGTGTTATTGGGTTTTTCTATGAAATTCCCAGTAGCAGCTCGGAGTTTGGAATTTGTGCCGTTTAATGGCAATAGGCTCGCCGCCTATTACATGGGACGTAAACATACCTACCGGCGAACTGTGGGTGTACCTTAGTACACCTCGGCCTTACCCTTCGGGGAATACAGGCGTTATGGTATGATATGTGTGTTATTAAAGAGCCACATTCACTCATCTTTAAAGATGTTGTATAATCAATACATACTTATGCAATTTTACTTTTTCTTATAATAATGTGCTTTTTCTTTGGCAGTGTCACCTGCATCATGTCAGCTGCTGTTCCTGATGGAGCCGCCGCCACGGCTGTCGTTCTCCAACAGCACGGGCGCGAGGGTGTCGTGCGCCGCGCACGGCACGCCCGCACCCGTCATATCCTGGCTCACGGAGGATGGCGCCCCGGTGTCTGACGTGCCTGGACTAAGGTAAGACTTTCAATAAAATAAAATAGAAACAGTTTATTACGACGAACAGACGCCTACAAATACATACACATCAAATTTTGATAGGTACATGTAACAAAGGAAAAACAAAAGAAAGAACATTGTTGTCATGTCCGTACCGAATGGGTTACCGACTCAGCATTTGCTGGGTATCAAATATCCAGCGCTGGATTTCAGTTGGCACCCTTGCAGTGACACACGATAGCGGGAACCATATATGTTACTTATATATCTATCAATTCGCTTTGATATCCACACATTTCCAGTATTAGCCGCAGGCTTGCGATAGTAATTACATGAAGGAACAGTGAATGAAAAAAGCACCTTTTTTGTCTTTACAAAAATAGGTGTATCCTCCTTACTAAACGTTCATCATCATAATCAACCCATATATAGTTCTACTGCTGGGCACGAGTCTCAACTCTGAGTGAGAGAGTTTAGGCGTCCGCCATGCTAGCCTACTGTGGGTTAGCAAACTTCACACGCCGTTGAAAAAATTTCTCAGGCGTGCAAGTTTCTTCACGATATTTTCATTCAATGTCGTTAACTTACTTAACGTTAATTGAATATTTTTTCTCTTTTTTAATCAAACTGCCTCATTAGTCTAGTGGTCACAAACGCGACTGCTTTGCTAGAGATTTTCGTTTCGATTCCCAGGTCAAGCAAAGCGTTATTGGGTTTTTCTTTAAATTCCTTAGCAGCTTGGAGGCATATATGTGTACTTGGGACTTAAATATACCGGCAAAATGGTGAATCTACTTTAGCACACCTCTGCCTAACCCTCATAGGGAATAAAGACGTCATATTATTATGAAGGTATGTTTTATTTCTCTCTAAACTATTGACTTTAGGGAAAGAGTGTCTCAATAATAAATCATAGTCAGGAGACGAAACGAAATATATCACAAGATAATTTCCAGTCAAAATGCATCAACAATGCTTTCACCCTTAAGTAAAGTTAGCCCAAGCATGATCAACTTACGAAAACGTATTCGTATTGAAATCGATAATAATTTGTATGTGAAGGAGGATAATGAACGTAGATGAAACGAAAGTGGTGTGCCAGGATTGTAGCAAGTGGAAATCTATAGTCTCTGCCTACCCCTCAATAGAAGACAGGCGTGAAAATATGTATGAGATTTGTAGCAGAAAAAAACTCGATACGTTTACGATGCGAATTCGATAGTTCTTCGTGCTTGGACTTTCAGGCTACAGTTCACAAGCCTAGTTCGCCGCAGCACACAAAGCGGGCCGGTCATCTCTACACAAACGGTTTAAACCCCAGATTTATAGCTCGTTAATCTTGTCTGACCCTTCCGCGTCATTGGTTGTGAATGAATTAATGCCCGCCCTCGCTCGGGGATTAGCGTGATGCTTGTCCGAATACCGAACGATTCCGTACGGAAGCATCGGCCCGTGAATATTGCGTGACGGATGGCCCCCACGCCGCCTCATTTGTTGACCGCGATAAACTTCTGGAACCTCCATTGATATATAAGCGGTGTCACCAGGCTGATTATTTGAGGCTATGAGAAGGTAAAGCTGAAAGATAACGAGTGACAGGAGCAAACAGTTAAAAGAGACCAGTGCCAAAAAATACTAAGTGAAATAGTGCAATAAACTGCCTCATTAGCTAAGTGGTCCTGAGCGCGACTGCTACGCTAGAGGTCCTGGGTTCGATTCCCAGGTCGAGCAAAGTGTTATTGAGTTTTTCTATGAAATTCCCAGTAGCAGCTCGGAGTTAGGAATTTGTGCCCGGTTAATGGCAATAGGCTCGACCCCTATTACATGGGACCTAAACATACCGGCGAACTGTGGGTGTATATTAGTACGCTTCTGCCTAACCTTTCGGGGAATACAGGCGTGATGGTATGTTATGTTATAATAGTGCAATATTTTGCAATTAAATTATTATGTACTTATTTTAGACTCTGATCCTATTTTTGTACAATGAATGACAAATTCGCCGTTTTGTGTATGATTTTTTATGTTATTCCTTTCCATGCCACTTTAAAGGAGGATAGTAGTTCACTCTTATTCATTATTTGTGACATTTTGGTCTTGCTATAAACCTCATTGAATACCTACCGAATAAGTAAAAGAACCAATCCCAGTCAATACGAGCTGCGAATTAAAATTAAAATCCGGTAAAGTCACAAAGAGGGCTCTCCGCTATCTGAGGCTGACGTCATATCGCATTCCGTGTGCCACTCGTCGGCTGCGTCCCGTGCAGACGCGGCCTGTAATCCTCGGAGCCAGATTAATGCTCACATCAGCTCTTTGCCGCCCATTCTGTACCTGATGGGCTGACACTACACCAATGCTATTTTGAGATGAGTTTCAGTTGAAAGTTACTTTATTTTATAGCTGTTACTGGCTTTTGATGTTGGGCTGTGCGCGTAGAAGTTGAGTATCGTTTCTTTTTTCAGCCTTACCTGTTTTAGGTTATACAACAAAATGTAGGTCTCGACGTGGGAGAGCCATGCTTCTGCACAAATGGGTCGGCTCGGCCGGAGTGATACCACTGACTCACAGAAAACCGGCGTGAAACAACTTGTGTTGTGTTTCGCCGAGTGAGTGAGGCCGAAGGCCCAAACCGTTTTAAAAGGTGGGCAACGCACTTGACTCCTCTGGTGTTGCGGGTGTCCATGGGCGGCGATTGTCGTTTACCATCAGGTGATCCGTCTGGCCATTTGCTCCCTCCCCTATCCCATAAAAAATAATATAAATATTATTCTATCAAACCCGCAAACTATAAGATTTCCAGAGGGATTATTTTATCTCTTTGCCAAGTATTTTTGTATTCGGTTCAGCTTCGGCAGTAGGTGCAACGGGAAAAAGCAGCCTACCGTATGGATACATAAGAACAAAAATCCTTTGCTTTTCTCTTACACAGTTGTCTAAAAAATATGTATATGATATTAAACCTTTTTTCTCAGCTTCATTGTGACCTAAGTCATAAGGGGTCATGAGTACCTAGTATCATTACCCTCTTGGTTGGTATCTACCACAGCCGAGTCTGCTCACCTGTGTTCAATGGGGTGTTAACTGCGTCAGTTATTTAGCCCCGCTCGGTTGAACACTAAACACAACATTATATCCATAACACTCCTAAATATCAGTGTCGTCACATTACCTGTATATACTATAATTATTTTTATTTATTTAACACTTTATTATACACCAAAAATACAAATTAATATGCCTAGTAAGTATATGTGAACTTAACACACAACAACTGTATTTTTAAAGCACTGCACCGTTCTCATATTATACGATCATTAATACTTTATTTTACAACATCTCAAAAGATTTTCCACTATGTTTTACATGGTATTCCACATGTTCCACTATGTAAGGTAAGATAAATAACAAAGAAGGTTTTCAATAATTATACACCTAAAGTTTAAGCTTTTTCATTTTTTTTTAATTCTGCGACGTTTTACACAGCACCATCTAGTCCCAAACTAAGCAGAGCTTGTACTATGGGTACTAGACAATGGATATAATACTTATATACTTTTTTTTTGTAAATACATACTTATAATACATAAGAAACACCCAGACGAACACAAACACTTATATTTATCACATATATATTTGTGTCCTGTGGGAATCGAATCCACGACCTCGTGGTCAGCAGTCCGGTACTCGAACCACTAAACCACAGAGTCGTCATTATATTGATAGTGTAAATATGTAGCTATTTCACACGAAAAATATCGTTTTTCTGGTGATTGGTACACATAAAATGTACTAAAGCATAGTACTTAAGCAGGAAAAAACAATCAAGCACGTAATTTCCACATTTGAAAACTGATCGCTGTTGGAAATTTTCAATTTTCATCAACGTCCGGCCAATTTGATGTAACGCTGTGGAGGCGACGCGCGGTCGCTGCGTGATGAATGATTGATAAATTATGAATATGAACGGCGAATGCGAAACTAGGCGGTGTAAGAAAAGAGAGCTCTGGGGTAAGAGATCTTTGCTACAAAAAAAACCATTCCTACTTTTAAAATTTGCGAATTATTTTTTAAACGAAGTGTCGTCTAAGAAAATTACTAAACATTTTTTTAAAAAACTTACTAGCTATGAACTACCTCATTACCCAAGTGGTCCCGAGCGCGACTGCTACGCTAGAGAGGGTTCGAAAGTATTTGCTCCAACTTAAAAACTGGTATACTTCTTATGTCAAATAATATGGAACCTGAGATACAGCTTGACCTCTCTAATGTATTGAGTCCCATACAAAGAAGAGATCATCACTGTTGGTTTTTGAGCTTCAAGTGAGCGAAGCCGCGGGCAGAAGCTAGTATATGACTAAACTGCTTCAATAGCGTAGTGTTCCTGAGGGCGACTGCTACATTAGAGATTCTGGGTTCGATTCACAGGTTGAAGAGCGTTATTGAGTTTTTTATGAAATACTCAGTAGGTATAGGCTCGTCCCCTCCCATTACATGGGACCTAAACATACCGGCAAACAAAATCAAAATTTATAGTGGCATTGACAAGACTACTCCGGCTCAGTGGCATAGGAATTTAAGCGGGTAAATAAAAAAGATTGACAGCATAAACTACACGCAAAGAAAAAAATATCAAAGTATCTCTAATTTGATATATAGAGACATTCTTTTTTAACTGCCTGTTAAAAAAGAATGTCTTTAATATTAAAAATAAATATGAAGTTATAAAAAAGACCTCGAATATTCTCCTGGAATTATTTATTGTTCACGTGCTTTCGTTATAATATTCCATTTGAGTGACTTATTATAATTTCGAAAGCAATTACTTGTTTTGCGTAGTCGCGAATTTTAATTAGTTATTCAGAGGATAAAATAAATGGGACGCTTTAAAGGTGACCCGAATACCCAGAAATGTAATTTTGATTTTAATATTATTTAATGATAGACATTTTAAAAGCAAGCCTTGAAATCACATATAATATAAATGGTTTTCGTTTGTGGCAGCTAAAAGTAATTAAGATCAAAGGAAAAACATTCATAAGTAACCAATAGGTAATATCATCACGCAATATTTTTTGAAATCTCGAAACATATTAACCTGAAAATTAACCTGAAAGATTTAACCTAATAATTATAAGTACTATCACGCCTGTATTCCCCGAAGGGTTAGAACAAAGGTGTAGTGTAATATTATGTACAGCCACAGTTCGCCCGTATGTTGTATAGTAAGTCCCATGTAATAGTGGGCAAGCCTATTGCCATTAACTGGGCACAAGTCCAAACTCCGAGCTGCTATTGAGAATTTCAAAGACAAACCAAATAACACTTTGCTCGACCTTTAAATCGAATCCAGGACCTCTAGCGTAGCAGATATGCAGGGGACCACTAGAGTAACGAGGCAGTTCAAAGGATTTTTGAGGTAAAGTTATCCTATGTCCTTTTTAAGGTCCCGTCCATCTTCATACCAACATTCATTGAAATTAGTTTTGCTGTATAACAATCAAGCAATTAGACGGAGTTACTTTTGCATTTACGTTCATCATTTTCAGGTAAGTAATAGTTGTTAAGAACTGTTTCTTTAAAATGTCTATAGTTTCTTTAATTTCATGTCTTGTGTCATTTCTGTTTGCTGTTTAAAAATAAGATTGTGATTATAGACTGTGCAAGTTTAAGTTACTGGTGCCGTATTACGACGTGTTATCACCATCATTTTTAGGTTGTGAGAAAGGGATAGCACTATTTAATCTGTAGAGCGACATCCCTCTCTTTCAATCGAAAAATGATGGCAATAACACGTCATAATACGGCTGGGGCATTTCACGTCAAGCGGACAACCAAAAAAAAATGAGGTCGTGAATTTTGTTTATACTCTGGTCAGTTATAATTCTAGTAGACGTGGATGTGTACACCCAAAATTTTTTTCGTATGACGCTTTATTGCTGAGTTATGCGCTTTTAAAAATTTACTAAGAATGAAGTCATGAATTTTTGGATGCTTATTATCTGTTTCAATTAATTTGTAAAAAAAACTAAAACGTATTGTTTCATATATGTAGTAAATAAGTTGAAGTTTTTAATTATTTTGTCGAATTCTAAATTTGAATTTTTTACTATAGTAAACCGGAAGTGAAAATTTGAAATCGATGTTTGAGTAACTTCGACACTTTTCTTTTTTAATTTCTTTAACTTGAATTAAAGCTTTAAATGTACTTATTCTTCACAAAAAAAATTAAAACGTGATCGCCAATAGTTTAAGATTTAGAGCACATATAGAGTACCTACATACACATAGCTATGAGCACTTTCTAATCAATCGGGTTTATATGCTAACATGCTGAAATACTACGCTATTAATATTTTATTCCTTCATTCTTACATACAAATATACAAAAACTAACGATTTTTTTTAAATAAAATATAATTACGCATTTGTTATAATAATGACAAGTTCAAACAAAATAGTAATTTCAAGTGTATGTACTCTATGTGCTCTAAATCTTAAACTATTGGCGATCACGTTTTAATTTTTTTTGTGAAGAATAAGTACATTTAAAGCTTTAATTCAAGTTAAAAAAAATAAAAAAGAAAAGTGTCGAAGTTACTCAAACATCGATTTCAAATTTTCACTTCCGGTTTACTATAGTAAAAAAATTCAAATTTAGAATTCGACAAAAAAATTAAAAACTTCAACTTATTTACTTTAAGAAACAATACGTTATAGTTTTTTTTACAAATTAATTGAAACAGATAATAAGCATCCAAAAATTCATGACTTCATTCTTAGTAAATTTTTAAAAGCGCATAACTCAGCAATAAGGCGTCATACGAAAAAAATTTTGGGTGTACACATCCACGTCTACTAGAAGTATAACTTACCAGAGTATAAACAAAATTCACGACCTTATTTTTTTTTGGTTGTCCGCTTGACGTGAAATGCCCCGGCTAATAAAATTTCACATTTTCTTCCAGACGCTGTCCATCACTGATTAATAAACTGTCTCCATCATTATCCTTTCCGCTACCTCTCAAGACTTCTTCGCCGCTTCGCATGCAGTTCATATTCGTGTCATGCGGACCGTTTGTCTTTGTTAACGTAATAAGCTCGTGACGTAATAACCTCACGCCGCCTTCAGAATAGGGCTCCATCAGTTGATGTCGCGGTTAATGCACGATATTCAGTGTTATTAGCTCTCGCAAGAAAAATAACACAGCGTATCAATTTTTTACATACCATCACGCCTGTATTCCTAGGAATTTCACAGAAAAACCCAATAACACTTTGCTCGAAGTTACATAATACATCAAAATATATTATTGTTCTGGACCACTGTCCGTTGATATAATTCTTCATCAGCATAAAATTACTCATCGTAATACCTCGTACGAGACTGGTGTACAAAAACTTCTCACAAAATATTACAACTAAGTCTGGGGGAGTCCACGTAGGAGCCTCGTTCATCTTCGTTGCTCTAATAATGTGCTTGCGCCAATAATTGTGGATGATGTATCTAACCACCACCGCTTTTTCATTCTCCACCCTCTCTATTACGATGGAATAAGGTATGCTATCCTCTGAAATAACGATATCGTTTGTGTGGTAATGTATTCACTTACTAAACATATCCAGTTGAATTGAGTGTGTGAATGGTCCTCCAGTGATGTGCGTAATGTTTTTCATTTGCGTTTTTCATATTATTTTAGCAATTTAAATTCTCCGCTCGTGAACTGTTATTGGGTGTGGTATAACAACGTTTATTTATGTTTGGGTTTGTTTGGATCATTGTTTTAAATTGATTATTTTATGGACACATAGCCCATTAGCCAAGTGGTCCTGAGCGCCACTGCTACGCTAGAGGTCCTGGGTTCGATTCCCAGGTCGAGCAAAGTGTTATTAGGTTTTTCTATGAAATTCCCAGTAGCAGCTCGGAGTTAGGAATTTGTGCCCGGTTAATGGCAATAGGCTCGCCCCCTATTACATGGGACCTAAACATACCGGCGAACTGCGGGTGTACATTAGTACGTCTCTGCATAACCTTTCGGGGAATACAGGTGTGATGGTATGTTATGTATGGATGCAAATATGCAATAGTTTTTCAACCTTCACTTGTAGAACAAAAGTCATTTAATATTATTTCGTTTATTAACCTATTTTCTTATTATATTTGACGATAGTGAATGCTAAACATCTCTAAACATATAATTTTTAGTGAATTCGATCTGAGGTAGCTTAGCTGATAAAGCGGCCGGTACCTAAACGGAGGGACGCAGGTTCGAATCATGCCTAAGATCTAATTTTTCTTTCACTAAAAATATCTGTAAACTCGTTTAATTTATGTAAGTTTTAGATCTGTTAAAGCCTTGCAGAAAATAAAAACATGAAATAATATAAATGTTCAATATTGCAATTGCTATTTTTTTTTCCTTTCCTTTTTAAAAAAAAGGTACCTCAAACTAGGATATTCTCCTGTATCTACCTCCTCCTGTATGTACCTTACCTGGATGCGTTTAAAAACACAAATTCTCACATATACAAACACCCAGACCCGGAACAACTACCTGCAGATCATACAAATATTTACTCTGTGTGGGGATCGAACCCACAACACGTGTCGCAGAAGCCGATCGCTCAGTCGCTATGCTAAACATGTCGTAAAACTATTCACTTCTTATTCACGATAAAAATCATAAAAGTAGAATTGACTTACTCTGGCGAAAATTTCCCGAAAGGAACAATTCACTTATCAACAATTTCAGCTTGATTTGCAAGTACCTACAAAATTTAATCGTATTCGTAAAACAAACTTTCAAAGTCATGATTGGAACAACGTTTGCATAAGTTATCAATAACCTTATGAAGTGGTAATAGAGCTTATTTTCCTTTGTCCGGCGTGTGTGTAGGGTAGTGAGGTGGGAATGCCGTCATATTTCAGCGGGTGGCCGCCTATTGAGGCGTGAACCGCGATAAGATCGGGCGACGGCGACGTGTCACTACTGAGCGTGCGGCACTTGCGAACAAAATGTTATGACATTTCTTATACATTGTTCGAGAGTTCACCCGAGATTTCCTCGTTACCGTAGAATATTATAAGTATATGTGTTCTACGGTGTCACTAATATTGATTCTGTTTTCTTTTTTTTTGAATCCGGTGGCTTTTTCTTAATCATTTCTCACCGGATGTGAACACTTATCTACCTGATAGGTATTTCAAAAATGTCTAGTTTTATTATAGTTTCTAAAATATCGTGATTATTCAGAGAGCGAGGTACCTATTTTACTTTTGTATAATAACTAGCTACCGCGATTATCTTGAACAATCCTATAATTTGCAATCCTGTAAGATCCTGTGCAAAATTTCATGGTTAGAAATCTCTCATCTGTCAGTTAATAATAGAGTTTTATACATACACTAGCTTCTGCCCGCGACTTCTGCTGCGTAGCGTGATGATATAAATAGCCTAT
Organism: Acronicta leporina; assembly: GCA_947256265.1. NCBI lineage: Eukaryota > Metazoa > Arthropoda > Insecta > Lepidoptera > Noctuidae > Acronicta > Acronicta leporina. The sequence continues at coordinate 345,917 of OX366512.1, forward strand.
AGCCTTCCTCAATAAATGGGCTATCTAACACTGAAATAATTTTTCAAATCGGACCAGTAGTTCCTGAGACTAGCGCGTTCAAGCAAATAAACAAACTTCAGCGTTATATATTAGTATAGATACATTCACGCCTTTCTTCCACCGGGATAGGCATAAAAACAAGTTATTTTTTTTATTAATTGTAACGATTACTCCTCATAATTGAATGTGGAGTAATAAATTCCAAATACTATAGGTACCTAATATTTTTAATTGATTCATGTTTCACAACAACATCGCCAAACATATCATTAATTCTTGTCATTTGCTTTGTGACTCCAGATAGTATAGGTACGTATATTATTCAAGTAAGAAGTTTCAATACTGATGGTACTGATTGAGTGGAGCAAGTAAACTACTCTTCCTTTGTGGCCAATATGATAAGTTCAACAAAATCCATAAAACTCGGTTATGTGTTATAGGATGGCGACATCTCTGTAGATGGCGCATCTATTCAATAAAATATTTTACGACTTTTGGAGGAAGAGTCCTGAATTACCATGCATGCGTATATTATACATAATAACATGTATGATAAAATGTATGTCGAAGTAATTGTATGATTATAGAAAGTTGGTTCAAAGTTTCAGAAACCAGCATAAGATTGACTTACAGAATTAATATGTGGATTTGAATATTTAAACTAATAAAATGTCAGACAAGTTATCATTATTTAATCATAACACATCACTAGGCGATATTTTTAAAAATACGTACGAGCGTATTCTTTAATTTTCTTTTCTCCGGGAACTATTAACCTCAGTTTCCAAAGAAGAAAAAATAAACGAAATCCAACCAAAAATCAACCTCCAGGCAAAAATACTTATTGTTTTTCGTTTTGCTGACATTACTGTTTACTATTTGCAGGCAACGTTGTGGTATAAACTAGTGAGTGATACATAAAGGTCACGTCTCGAGTACCCTCAATCTTAACAAGACCGCAGCCGGGCCGAAATGAAATATATTATAGCGAAACACATCTGCTTTGCAACTAAATAGATATCGTGAATTTAATTTATAATATTCTATTGAAATATTTATGAGTTAGAACTCGTTATTCCAACTGTAATTTGACAAGCTGCATTTATTGTAATAATATTATTTAATGTTGCGATCTTTACTTGAAACTGAGCCTTGGAATAACATACCATCACGCCTGTATTCCCCGAAGGGTTAGGCAGAGGCGTACTACTGTACACCCACAGTTCGCCGGTATGTTTAGGTCCTATGTAGTACGGGGCGAGCCTATTGCCATTTACCGGGCACAAATTCCTAACTCCGAACTGCTACTGGGAATTACATAGAAAAACCCAATAACACTTTGCTCGACCTGGGAATCGAACCCAGGACCTCTAGCGTAGCAGTCACCCTCAGGACCACTTAGCTAATGAGGCAGTTCTTGAATAAAATACGTCATAACATAACAGATTAGTCGCCTTTCATGCAAATTAACTCTTAATTAAGAAAAGTAGTTTTAAAAAACTAAAAAAACTAAAACACCCGATTCAATTGCCAAAATCATTTTTAATTCCTGATGTTGTTGGACCATGTTTTTTCATTAGCCTATATTGACCCATTGCAGTGAGCAAAGGCCTCCCCCATATTTCCACTTTTCTCGTTATTCCGATACTTACAATTCTCCTCCTTCTTTGATTATACAGATTCAAAAACATCCTAAATAACGACTCATTCACAAGTTAGGAAAAAAAATGTACACATACTTCACATTCCACCGAAAAAACAATAACAAGTTTTTGCAATTACATGACTTCCTACCTACAAAGCCAGGTACTGTAATGCTTTCACTAAGTTGAATGTTGTACATAAGTTGAAGCGCGTTCGATTGTGAGATGATTTTTTACAATTTACATGAAAATTGGCGTTCGCTGACGCGTATGCACAATTATCGGTGGGGGCTGGACGCCGCCGCGCGCCGGTCGCTAGCCGGACAAGGCCGTGCTGTGTCACACGACAATTTTTGGTACGACGCGTTTTCAATGCGCCGCCATTTTGAATTATGTGCCTCGCAGTTTTTGATGCAGAAAGTCGAATTGAGTCAGCGGATCCGTAGTTGTTCATGGAATCCCCGAAAATGCATTTTCGCGAAAATAGTAGATATTACTCCAGCGTTAGTAATATCTACAATTTTCGGAAAACCTGCATATTATTATCCTACTAATATTATAAACGGCCGTTTTTATGTGGGTGTGACGCATGTTTTCCACAGTTTTATTTTATATTATTTTTGTTTTTAACCTGATTTTATGTGCGTCATGTCGACGTAAATAAAAAGTATTTTCTTTCTTTCAATTGCGAAAGTTTGTAAGGATGGATGTTTGTTACTCTTTCACGCCAGAACGGCTGAACGGATCTGGATAAAATTTGGCACAGAGATAGATTATAGTCTGGAATAACACATGGGCTATTTTTTATCTGAAGTCCACGCAGACGAAGTCGCGGGCAGAAGCTAGTCTTGAATAGTTTTGTTTTATATAATCGAACACTTATTCGAGTAACTTATAAAAAAACTTTACTTAGAAAGACTGTGGTGTCTCTAGAATTTATTTTTTAAAATATACTGTCACGCCTTGAATTTCCTAAAGGTTAGGCAGAAGGTTACACCCACGGTTCGCTGGTATGTTTGTGTCCCATGTATGTAATTATGTGAACCTATTGTCATAAATCGGGCACAAATCCAAACTCCGAGCTGATACTGAGAACTTCATAGAAAAATAATATTTTACTCGACCTGGGAATCGAATCCAAGACTTCTAGCTAGAAGACAACTGGTCTAGTGAAACAGTTTAAGTAATTTATTCTATTGATGTAGAAAAACAAAGAAAGAAAGATTGTTCGGTGACACCAATAAAACACTCATATTTGTTGACAACGTATTGCCATATCGTGGACGAATTTCACGAATCTGTCCACTTCTGTACTCTACAGTGTAGCTATTACAGTCAGAGAGTGAGGGAGACTGGTGAGTCAAACGTATATTGCGTTGGGTGCATGCCCACCGGAAACTTCGTCAGCTATTTGATTTTTACCGCCGATATTGACGTTTATCATGCTTTATTTATTTATGAATCTGTTCAAAACCTATGTATATAAAAATGTAAAATTTAAAAAATAATGTACTTATGTAATGGATAAATATTTTTTTTATACCACTGAGGTGGCAAACAACAACAGCATGAAAAAGTGTCATAGTGCCTACATTATTATCCGCCAAGACGAGCGCGAAGCAAACACTGCCGTACCATCCTTTACCGGAACCATTTCACCGAATTTTCAGGCCCATATTTGAGAACCTCTGGATAAGACCACAACGCACAACGCATTTCGTCATCCAGTAAGCTATAATCACATACTTAAAATCCAAAATTTCAAGTCTGCAGGTCATTTAGTTCAGAAGTTAAGCGAAAGCAAAGATTCGCATTTTCGACACTCAATCACTCATGATCATCAAAATAGAACTAGTACTTCCCATAAACTCAGAGAGCAGCAATTTATAGTTAAATGTTGTGTGACTTGGCCGTTGACTTAATTGTATCCTTGTTGTAAATCTATACTAATATATAAAGCTGAAGAGTTTGTTTGTTTGTTTGTTTGCTTGAACGCGCTAATTTCAGGAACTACTGGTTCGATTTGAAAAATTCTTTCAGTTTTAGATAGCTTATCTATACTAATATATAAAGCTGAAGAGTTTGTTTGTTTGTTTGTTTGTTTGTTTGTTTGTTTGTTTGTTTGTTTGCTTGAACGCGCTAATCTCAGGAACTACTGGTTCGATTTGAAAAATTCTTTCAGTGTTAGATAGCTCATTTATCGAGGAAGGCTATAGGCTATATATCATCACGCTAAGACCAATAGGAGCGGAGCATCAATGAAGAATGTTTCAAAATCGGGGGTTTTCCTTTTGAGAGCTTCCGATGCATGCGCAGCGTAAACGATTAAAGTTTCGCAAAAATCATATATGACAGAATTGTTCCTCTTTAAAAGTTCTAAAAAAAAGTCAGCGACATCATATGTCTATCTTTTAAGGTTGGCTCACTATTAACGTTTTTATGTTAACTTTGTTCTAAAATTCGTTTTTTTTTCCTTTTGAGATCTTCCGATGCGTGCGCTGCGTAAACGGTTAAAGTTTCGCAAAAATCATATACAACATAATTGTTCCTCTTTAAAAGTTCTAAAAAAAAGTCCACGACAGCATATGTCTATCTTTTCAGGTTGGCTCACTATAACCTTTTTTATGCTAACTTTGTTCTAAAATTCCAAATGCATTATTTGCGTAGGTGTTTTTATAAACATGATATTATTAATCCTTATCCAAATAAATACGTTATTCATCAGCCTTTAGAGCGTTTGTTTTGTATCCGTGCGGACCGAGCTTGGGTCCGCTCGGACCCAACAAACGCTCTAAAGGACATATCCTCATTTAGCGTTCTTTTATTATTCCTGTTCCCGTGACATATTTTATAAAGTTCCGCTCGGATACTCAATACTCAATTATCAACTAACAATATTGGCTATATCTTGTAGTGAGCTTCAATCAAAACATACTACAAGCCGCTGAAGGGGATCATCATCTTCTTACCACCTGTAAGGAGATGATGATCCCCTTCAGCTTCCTGCCACCTGCCAAGTTTGCTTGAACGCGATAATCTCAGGAACTATTGGTCCGATTAGAAAAAATCTTTCGGTGTTAGATAGTCCATTTATTGAGGAAGGCTATAGGCTATCATCCCGCTAAGACTAAGTAACTATTCCACGCGGACGAAGTCGCGGGCGGAAGCTAGTACTAATATATAAAGCTGAAGAGTTTGTTTGTTTGTTTGTTTGCTTGAACGCGCTAATCTCAGGAACTACTGGTTCGATTTGAAAAATTCTTTCAGTTTTAGATAGCTAATTTATCGAGGAAGGCTATAGGTTATATATCATCACGTTAAGACCAATAGGAGCGGAGCACCAATGAAACATGTTTCAAAATCGGGGTTTTTTTTTCCTTTTGAGAGCTTTCGATGCATGCGCTGCGTAAACGATTAAAGTTTCGCAAAAATTATATATAACAGAATTGTTTCTCTTTAAAAGTTCTAAAAAAAAGTCCGCGACAGCATATGTCTATCTTTTAAGGTTGGCTCACTATAACGTTTTTTATGCTAACTTTGTTCTAAAATTCCAAATGCATTATTTGCGAAGGTGTTTTTATAAACATGATATTAATCCTTATCCAAATAAATACGTTATTCATCAGAAGTATTTAATTTAAAACAAAATTGCCCTTTACAACATTGGATTTCAATGAATATCTTAGGAGATATCACAGTTTTAAAATAACATCGCAGCAAAATAATGATAAAGTACCGCGCGCGCATTTATGATGTGCAAGGCCTAGGATATAAAGCCTATAGTTGTATTGAGGAAGGCCATAGGCTATATATCATCACGCTACGCGGACGAAGTCGCGGGCAGAAGCTAGTTTAAATATAAAGGTGAATGTTCAACACATTTGTATACAGAGAGAGGATTACGTAGTGTGAATGTTCGTTGAGAATATAATTTGAACATTTTCTAAACGTTAGTGGGTACAAGTCAACGAACAAGTTACACAACATTAACTATGTATAAATAATAAATAAATCGCAGTAAGGAACCTTAGACTTGGCACGACTTTGTCTAGATTTCATTACTTTTTAGAGATAAACAAGCAGCTCCATCGAGACTTGGCTAGTTTTTTACAGAATGTTTTTGATGGGATATTTATTACAAGGTAAACTGACAAAACACATCATTTGAATAGTCCGTACCATAATCTAATTTCAAACCAGGTCTATAGCAACAAATTAGTGTCGGTTCGTCCGAGACGATCAATCATCGCCACTGTAGCGTGTACCTATAACTTGTGACGTCATTAATATAACACGAGTGTGTCCTGACGTCATTGGCCCCATACATCTCTGTCAGGCACTGGGAACTGGTAACCGATTGCTGTTCGCTTGTTTCATTTGAAGCGGTTTGGTATCGGAGATTATGAGGTCATCCATATACGTCGATTTAGATACGGGATTTTATCAAGTTGTAGTGGAATTTTGTTTTCAATAAATGAGAAAGTTATTAGTAGTACCTACTTTTTAAATATATAATATAAACTTAAAATAGTAGCCCAGTTCGTTGCAAAGGATAAGTGATATTATTGGTGTCATGGTAACTCATAATATTTTAATAAACACATTAAATTGTAAGTTGATACGTATCTCAAAATGTTTTGAGTAACACAGCGTGTAAGTAGGAAATCGAACCCAGAATCTCTACCGTTTAGCAAGGTTGAACTATAGTTCTTTAATATTATGTTTTTGTTTCAGTCTCCTGCTATTGAAATGTCTAAACATTTTGATACACCCTCGCTCCTTTGTCCCAAATGATTTATTGAAGACTGCTTCTTATGTGACTCTTGTTACATATCATCGGTACCCGATTATCCTTATCTGTCCGATATCTTCCAGTATAGTTTGTATCTTTAATCCATCCTTGAATCAAGGTCACAGGGGCTCAACTATATATTATAATTCTACGTTACAAATTGAAGGCTCCCTTAGCTTTTATAGTTTTACTTGTACGGGATAAGCCATAAAAGCACCAATCAAAAGCACAAGACCTGAATTAAGTACCTGAAGTAAGTACCTATGTACACTTGCAATCGCCCATTGCCTTTCTACTCCACTCTTCCCCGTCCAATGTTTGTCTGCAAGAAATTGCATTTAGCGATAACACCGCCAATTGTACTTACTCATGTAACGTTTGTTTTTCACGTGGTAGAGCCATGCTTCGGCACTAATGGGCCGGCTCGACCGGAATGATACCACGGCCTCACAGAAAACCGGCGTGAAACAACGCTTGCGTTGTGTTTCGCCGAGTGAGTGAGGTTACCGGAGGCCCAAACCCTTTTAAAAGGGCAATGCACTTGCGACTCCTCTGGTGTTGCGAGTGCCCATGGGCGGCGGTTATCGCTTACCATCAGGTGATCCGACTGCTCGTTTGCCCCCATAACCCATAAAAACGGTCTAAAATAAATAATACTCTATCTATATATCTAACTTTCATGGTAAATACTGCTTGAACTTTTACGTTTATGTTTATATTACCCAATTCAATAAGCCTGTTTTCTATCTATGAAATGGTAACAAAAAATAGCTACAGAGTGCCATAAACTTGCCATGCGGAATATACAGGGGAGAAAGGTATGCAAGTCAGGTAGACTTCAGTCACGATTACTCCATCACCTTCCTATCAGCATGCAGGCCGCGATCGCTGACGCTATTTCACGAGGGTTGACGAAAGTTAGGTGTCGATCTCGGGTACCTTGCAGAAACCAGTGTTACGCAATTATTCGTCGTTTGTATAATGAAGGACTTTATTACAGCCTTATAAGATTTATCAGCCTAGAGTAGTATGACCATTGCAGGCAGTGCCACGTTTAGATCTTGAGTTTGAATCTAAGGCATGGACCTCTGACTCTTTAAAATCATGGAATCATTGTGCGGGGAATCATTGTGCCTTCATGCCTGAGAGTTTTTCCCAACGGTATGTGAAGTCTGCCAACTCGCATTAGGCCAGCGTGGTGTATTTTACCTTAACCTTCTCATTCTGAGAGGAAACCCGCACCCAGCAGTTAGGACATAAATACTTGAAGAAGCTAGATTCGCTTTCATTGTGATTCTATGAGGTCCCTTGTCCCTTAAACTTACTCACCGTAAAAATAGAGAAGGTTGACAACAAGATCGAGTAAACACATTATGACTTGTATTTTCGATTATCGTATTACTTTAAAACTATAAGTGACATTTGCCGCCTCGTTGCCAACTTAGAAAATATTCTTCTGTATTCAAAGTATTCTCAATGGCGGTTTCCCTGCAAAACCTTGCTCGTGAACTTTATGTACATTTGTGCGAAAATGGTTAGAAGTTTTCGCGTATATTGAGCCAATGTTTACCAACCGCAAAACAAAGTTTCTTGTGTAGAGATTGTAACGAATGTCGGCTCTGGAAATTCTAGTTTCAAGTGGGATGTGTTAAAATCATTTCTAATTATTTATGTAATGTTTTTGTTGATTATATTTAGAACTGCTGAACTAAAATAACCTAACCTAATACTCAAAGCTTTGTTTAAATTTAATCAGAAAGCTATCTTATTGCATAACATTTCGCTTTCAAGCATTAAATAAAATGTCATAAGTGTAGTGCCTTCATAACTTAAACAGGTTCAGCTACGAATATTACTTTTAGCATTCTAATTCATTTCGATCATTTTGGCTGGCAGAAGCCATGCATCTTGTCGCTTTACCGATCATTTCTTAGTAGTTATTTTTCTGATTAATGGGTCCAGTTGACGCACTTCATAATTGAGTCTTAGTTTTTTATAGTCCAAAATTTTAATTTCAAGCTCCTAAACTATTGACTCGATCTCATACTCAAGCTGACTTTTCTATCCTCATATAAGCATTTATTAGAAAAGTTGGGACCACTCTGATTAGTTTCCGAAGCGAGTAAATATTACTTGGTGTATTAACCATTTATGAAAGAGGGCGGGTACTCCAATTCCTGCCACCGCCACCGCCGCGTCTGGGACTTAGTTGGGCGTTAATCCTTAGGCTATTTATAATACCTACCATGTAAAATTACAGGGAAATTTCACCCTGTATTCAACGTAATTCTTGGGAGAAAAAAAAAAAAAAATTTAAAGCAGTGACAGAATATAGGCAGCTATTGTTTGATCCTTTGATTAAACTTTTATTTTCTCTGGCGGCTTTAATTTCAGTTGTGAAATTTGTTCCTGCGTGTATTTCATGCGGGCTTCGTTTGTTATTTGCTTACATTCAAAGCACTGTAACATCAAATTGTTGAGTACGAAATAAGATTTACAAAAGTTAGCCCTCTACAAACATCATTTGTATCTTGATTGAAGGTTTCATACAAACATTAAGGCAATGGAATGCAAGGCATTTATTCTGAAAAACCCATATCCACTAATAATTCTACAAACTAATAATTATGTATTATATCTACTATTGAAAAACAACTTAATCGACTCACCTCTAAGCATGGGCAATGGCTGGCCAGCATTAGATAAATAAGCAACATTTTTGATTTACGTGGACTAAGTATTAAAAAAAAAATGTTTGTTACCTCAGAACTTCCGACTGGATGAACTGATTTTGATTTTTCTTTTTTTATTTGAATGAGTAAAATATAATGTCTTAAATTTAAGACAGATTTGTAGTCTCATTATTTCCGTCAACAATCTATCGCTCGCCATTCAAAATGTTGAAATTAAACAGTTTCAGAAGTCAGTGGCGAAATAAAAGATCCGAACATCAATGACACCGACTTCCGAAACTGTTTCGCACATTACATTATTTTTTGTTTTTTGAAGGCGGTTTTACTTTTTTTGATGTTATTTTATTTTTAGTGTTGTCAGAAAAGGAGTGAAATTTACTAAATGTTTTACAAAAAGTTAAAACTATGCGAAATATTGTCGGAATGAAAAATGTTCTGTAAACCTTCAAGTTTGATCAAAAATATTATAAGATTGCGTTAATTAAATGTATCTGTTCATCATTGTCGTAGAAGCTTATCAAAAGTTTCATACTTTCCGTATTTTGTTTTTCTCATTTGAATTGCTTATTTTGCTTTCATTCTTTTCATAATAAATGGTACATAACCAAAAATAATCTCAATATTTCCCCGCGGCAAACCTTCTTGAAATTCTTTTACTTTTCCTTATCTCGCCACTTCCGTGCAAACATTTTCGCCTAATCTAGCAACATTGTTGGACCAACAAAAGATGGCTCCATTAAAATTAGCTCGTTCAATCTAATCTATTTCATTAGAGACTGGTTTTCATTACGAGGCTATGTCTGAAATACATTCAAAGTGTTCGCATTCGTTATCCTGGTACGTAATGGTAGGTGTACCCAAGGGATTCTCATGGAAAATTGCGCGGACAAAAGGTATGGAAGGATGAGCTCTCGGTGTTTTTGTGCTTGTGAGCCGAAGCATTTTACACACACTTGAACATTTTTTTGGCAGTCACAACGCACACAGAAGAGGTGTTAGATCCTCGAAAGATGCTTATATTGACACAAGACAGTGACGGAAGGTATTTGGCATACATTTGCATAACCAATACATGCAACAAGCCTGATCGTATACTGTTTGTGTAAATGAAGTCAGGAGGTGCTCAAAATTATGAATGTGTGCGTGGGTTGATTGCTACGAAGTGGACGGCATAAGTTTGTGCCGGATTTAGATTTGTTAAAAATAATGTCTTGCAGAATAAGGTCTTTATTCCGACATCTCAATTCTTTTGTGTTCTTTTTTACACTGTGGTTCACTAGGGTTCAATATGAATGTATGCTGACATTTCATTTCAATAAAAGAACTCTTAATGAACAGAGAAATGACAATTATATTGTAAAAATCATTTGTACGCCATAAAATTGTTAAGAATTAACGTAACAAAAATATTATGTAACAAATTTAAACCTTACAAAATTAGAATTTAGTGGCCCCATTTACATAGGCTTTATCGAGTTAAGGTTATGTTGTGAATAATTTGTTGGTACACCTTTGTTATTTTAATAATTAGAAGTAGTATACAATCTAGGGTCATCTTTCATAATTCTCAAGGTCCTTTATATCTGTATGCAGAGCTTGAGTTTCTATATTAGATTCTAATTAGATTAGACTAAAATGTATTTATTTGGTTTTTTTGTTGAGGACTTGTCTGTAGCTGCCCGGAGTTTGTATTTATACCTAGTAATATAGACTGCAATAATAAGAATGTCGCTGCCGGCTATTTTTCAGAACTCTCTCTACCTTACCTGCGGACGAGCCACACTACGCCTTCCCAGGCGCTAGGCTCAAACCTTAGCATGTTTAACTACACAATATAGACTTTAATTTCATAAGAAAAGTGTGATTTTTAGTAGTAGAGATATATAATTTAGTTTAAGGTGACATAGCCAAATTTTCTGCCACTAAGCAAAATAATATGTGCTGAGTAGGTATATGAGACTTAGCAACTGAGGTTCCAAGATGACGGCGTGATATTAGTGGTGTTGTCGCACATCGACTGCGGTTGCCGCTTTTGCAGAATCAAGGCATGATAATATATGTAAATACAAATTACCATAAGCTTGACGCGTTGTCTTAACCCTCAACAACCTTGAAGATCTATTATAATCCTAGGATTATTGCTAACGTTACGCTCATGGCTTCTTAATCCGGGTATACACTCGATAAACTGGGCCGAATATTAATAATGTTGGGTTTACATAGAATTGTTTCGTGCGCGTTTGTCGGGCAAACAATTGGCCCTTTGGGTTCGCTCGTAAACCCGGCCTGCTCGCCCCCTCGGTGTGTCCTACGCACTATAATAACATTATAGCATTGTTACTGTTGAAGGTTGGGTATAAGTTGGAAGCCGTTCAAAATAGAATTTGTATTTGTATTTGTATTTTTTGTATTATTTGTATTGTATTTGAATTTGTATTATTTGAAATGTATAAATAATTTAGTATACTATTCTTAACTATAGGTACCCGATTATGTTGTAAAATACCTCATTTGTCCGTCTTAATTTTGTCACCATAAACTTTCGCTAGTGTGGATAGAATAACTAGATATTTTTTCATAGTAACTGAATATTCATTATAAACACAATCCATTGTATTGATAAAGGTTTGGCCAAAAAATTACTAATATGTGTTGGTTATCAATAAAAATTCCAAAAAACATCATGGAACACACAACCTGATATTTTGTTATAAATCAAAATTTATAAGCAAACACAAACGCAAACTTACCATCACAATAACTATCTGAAAGTTAAACAGTTACCGGAACTCTGAGCTACACTCGAGTACAATCAATCACTGCCACTAGTATAATTATTCTTCTTCTCAGTCGGTCCCTCACTGCTGAGGATCGTGACTCTGTTTCAGTCTGCAGATTATGTGCCTCCATTTGTTACGATCAGCCGCTTGATGGAGTGCGGCGCTGACGGGTATCTCCAGCTGTTCGGATATCTGATCCGTCCAACGCTTTGGGCTGCGGCCTCGAGATCTTTTGCCCTCGACTCTTCCCGTCACCATCAATCGCTCCAGGTTATCGGAATTTCTACGGGCAATGTGGCCAAAGTATCGCATCACGCGCTCTAGGCAGGTTGACGACAATCGTTGAGCTCTACTCATTTTCAATTCTTTAAGGACCGAGACATTTGTGCGGTGCGCCGTCCATGGGATCCTTAGTAAACGGCGCCAGCACCACATTTCAAAGGCGTCGATTCTGTGTCTGTCGGCTGCCTTCATGGTCCACGTCTCAGCTCCATAAAGAAATATGGAGAACACAAGTGTGCGGACCAAGTTGATTTTTGTACGGTTGGTGATATTCCTGTCCTTCCATATTTTGTTCAATTGAGTCATTGCTGTTTTAGCCATGCCTATTCGCCTTCGTATTTCTGGTTCGCAGCTACCTTTGTTTGTTATGACAGAGCCCAAGTACTGAAATTGATCTACTGTCTCGTATTCATGTAGCAAGTTGTTAAGCTGGATAGTTGCAAACCGGTCGATAACCATGAGTTTGGTTTTATTTTTATTTATAGCCAGACCCATGTTTAGGCTTACGTTTTCCAAACGGCCCAGTAGTTCGGCCATTTCAGCTTCAGATGATGCGAACAGAGTAGTATCATCTGCGTAGCGAAGGTTCGATACTTTCACTCCACCTATCTTAATGCCTCCTTCCCAATTATCAAGCGTTTGTCGCATTATGTGCTCGCCATAGATGTTAAATAAGATAGGCGACACTACGCAACCCTGTCGGACTCCCTTTTGAAACTTGAACCGCGTTGATGTGACCTCCCCCATTGTGACTGTGCCAAAACCGGACTCATATAGATTTCTTATTAGCAGTATCAGGTGAGATGGAACTCCTGTTTCAGATAGAACTTCCCATAACTTCTCCCATTTGACACAGTCGAAAGCTTTCTGATAATCGACGAAGCACATGAACGTTGGGGTGTTATATTCGTAGCATTTTTCTACTAAGAGCCGGATATTTAAAATTTGCTCCCTAGTACCCTTTCCTTTGACAAAGCCTGCTTGTTCTTGAGGTATCTGCCAATCTAGGTAGGATCTTAGTCTAGTGTTAAGTATATGGAGTAGAATTTTGCTAGCATGTGATATTAAAGCTATCGTTCTGTAATTCCCACAGTTTCGCACGGACCCCTTCTTATGTAAAGGAAGTATCGAGGAGTGTACCCAGTCACAAGGCCAATTTCCGGTTTTCCAGACTGCGTTACAGATGTTGTATAAGCAGGTTATTCCGTTTTCACCCAGTGCTTTTAGTGCTTCCGCTGTGATTTGATCTGGTCCAGCTGCTTTGTTTACTTTAAGTTTACGCACTGCGTCTTCTATTTCCGCCCGCAATATACTGGGTTCGATGCTGTCCTCGGTGATTTCAAATCTTAGGGGGGACTGGATATTTTGATCCTTATATAGATCTTCGCAATATTCTCTCCATCTCTCTGTGATTTGCTTTACATCGTGTACGGGGTTGCCGTCTTTATCGTCAATTATCAATGTGGATGGCTTAGACTTTCGCGATATTTGTCTTACTTTCCTGAATAGATCAGCAGTTTGGTGTTTCTCTGCATGTTGTTCAATTTCATTGCAAATGTTCTCCAGGTATTGATTTTTATCTCTTCTGCATTGCTTTTGAATTGTAGTGGAAAGTTTCGCGTATTCCTCATTAAAATTCGCAGATCGTACGCCACACTTGAGCTTTTTCCTTCGTTCTATATTTAACCATGCCTCTTCTGATATCCAAACCTTCCTGGTGTCGGGTTTTCTAGCTATGGAGGCAAGCACTTCAGTCATTTTAGCTTTCAACAGTAGCCACTGTTCGTCAGGACTTCTGTTTGTTGTGTCATATGATAGAGCTGGTTCTGTATTTGCCTGGAAGTCTTCTTTTTCAGACAGGGATTCAGACAGTATAATTATTACTTACTCCAATAATCTCCCACCAAGACAAACCCATATCCGATCCGGCAAGCTATCAAACTCCCACATCGTAGGGCAAACACGCTTTGCCCAAGTTTTGCCAAATATTTGCCGTGCGATGCGGGCTAGTTTGAATTGCCCAGCCTTGCCCTCGTTACCGATTGATACCCTTGATGAATTTGTGCGGGCCCAGTCGTCACGGCACATTCGTAACTTTTGGGACCATTCGGAAAATAGGCCGCTATTTGACTACGTATGTAAAGGGTTCAATCATTATTGTAGTTATATTGAAGCGTTGGTTTTATTACCTACATTGCTGAATTTGATTTAAATGTCTGGGTCAATAAATCTGGGTTAATAAAGTCCTATGTAATATTGACGTGAAATGAAGTAAAACAAGCCTGGTGCAAACTAAAAATCGTGTGAAATTATGGCAATTCGTCCTATAAAGTTTTAGTACGATAACATAATACTGTTCTTTTTGATAGTAACACTAGGGGAATTGTCGGTAAGCTTAGTTAGCTAATTTATGCGATCAACCATATCTAAGAAAGCTGATAAAACCCTGAATGATGTCGTTTGTTTTTTACTGTTGTGTCCACCGTACACCGTTTCACCCGTATCGTTATTGTATTTACAAATACATATCATATGCATCCAGTCCAAGAGAAGCTACGTGTAGGCCATATATATCTGTTCCGTATGGATTAAATCCGTGAGCCCTAACACAGCAGCGGATTGCCCAAAACCTGTGACAATTTAGTCCTTAGACATCACCGTTCATATGCAAACACATACTAATAATTATAATCAGCTTTTAAATATAAAAACTTTGAAAACAATAGGAACAATAAAAAAAAACGTAGTTACACCAGAAGGTACATAGATTAATATTAATGTATTGTAATTAAAGTTAATACCGCATCTGACGTGGCTGCAGCTGCTTTGTGCTTTGGATTGTGTGGCACGTTAAGACAAAGACTTAACACTGTCAGGGTTAAGACGTCATGGAGAAGAGCCTTGTGTTGTGTTTAGGAAGATATCATATCATGCAATAACATATTACATACACGTATTTACAGGTGGTATACGATAACGTGGGACAGATGCTATTTGTCATTATTGCATAATGGCTTTCGTCCTCAATTTTTTTTATAAAAACATAAAGTTAAACAAAAACAAACTGTATTTTTTAATTAGGCATTCTACACTTTCACATGAGACAAGTTATAAATTGTATATAATTTTTTTTTGTTCACACTCATTAGAAGGCAAATCTTCCTTCTAAAAACTTTAATGTTGAACTTATTTACCGACTTCTTGACCAATCCTTAGAAGTAGGTACCCAAACATCCCGCATTCGTGTACCAATAATATTCAATATTCCGATCTGAATAATTCATGTATTACCAACATAATATTAGGATGTAAGTCACATTTTATTTTCCCTTCTGTAGTCAGGATTACGCTTGCATATGTATTGGGTGTGTATGTAAGATAGCAAAGTTAATATTACTGGAGTCATGAAATATTAGCTGGTGATAAATATTTCACAAGCCACGAAACATTGTTTTAAAAAAACTTGCGTGATGCAACATACATTCGTAGCCAATGCATGCTACGAAATCTCGTAGCCGGCTACGAAGAAATTTCGTAGTCGCCGACAAAAAAATCGTAGCACATAGCGATATAATATGTTTTTTTATGATATGGGGGCAAACAAACAGACGTATCACCTCATGGTAAGCGATTTCCGCCGCCCGTGGACACCAACAACACCAGAGGAGTCGCAAGTCAACTTCGGTATCACTCACTCAGCGAAACATAACGTAAGTGTTGTTTCACGCCGGTTTTTGATGAGGCCGTATCACTCCGGTCAAGCCGGCCCATCCGTGCCACACCATGGCTCTCCTGCGATAATTCCCACACAATATAAAAATACTAAAATGCCTTTCAGGGAATACAGGAGTATATGTGCTTCAAATAAATAATCTGAAGCACATTGTGTTAGGAATACCATATTTAATTATTAGTTGAACTGAATGTATTTAGTTGGGAAATAGTTTCAATGATGTATATTCATTATTTCTAGCTAAATGTTTCATGTAAATATTTGCAAAGTTCACAGCTTGAGGTTTCTCGTCGGTATGTTTATCAAAGCTTTTGGAGGGTTAGTGACAGCACCCCACAGTCACTTTGAGGCGCGCTAATTGGGATGCAGCTAACATTATAAATATACTAAAGCTGCGCTAGTAATAATACATGCTGATCCTGTACTTAATTATGTATAGATAATATACATATTTGTTTTTGAATGCACATTATGAGAAATACACTTGCGATTTGATGTTTTTTTTTGCAAGAGTTATTACTCTTTATATTATTAGAAGTCCTGGGTTCGATTTCCTGGTTGAGCAAAGTATTATTGGGTTGTCTTATAAAATTCTCAGTGGCAGCCCGGAGTTCGGCATTTGTTAGCGGCAATAGGCTCGCCCCTATTACTTAAAAGCTAAACATTAACTGTGAGTCTATATTAGTACGCCTCAATGTACCTAACTCTACAATACAGGCGTGATAGTATGTTATGTTACATCAATCACGTTTGAATTCCTACAAGGGTAAGACAGAAGTGTAGGTACTAATGTACAATTGTATAGTATAATTGCATTTTTCCAATTCCCAAATTATTATTTATATTTAAACGATTAGAGGGGATGAGAACTGCAATTGTAATTTAAAGCCGGTCAATTTAGATAAAATCTTACACTAATAAAGACAATTTACTAATGAGAAGCTAACACGAACGCTCCAGTAGGACTGCTGACATATCATAATGGCAGCCTCATACATTTCAACACACACAAACATTACATGCCACATAAAAAGTCGCGTCGTCATCGTTACTACATACTACATTCATCAAGAAAGCAGGCAGATGTGGCATCTTTCACGTGTTGCGTATAGAATCATAATGGGCAAAGAAGTGCGTTGACTCCGGAGTTCTTTTGAAATTGTGTCTGTTTGCATATAAATCTCAATGTTTTTGTGCGTTTTTATGTAAAGTAAGCTGAATGCTTTGTGTTTCTTACAATTTTCGTTCATCAATTTAATTGATCTAAGATTCTAACATTAACCATATTCACTTGTTTGAAGTTAGTAAGAGCAGAAGTAAAAAATTCGCATACCTGTTGCGATAATCATAAAAATCTTAATAATAACAAGCCTTCACATATAGAATTCGAATAATATCGTATGTTTTAAATCTTTACTTAGTATCGCATACCATATCCATTTATCTCAGAACTATGTTCGCGACATAATCTAAACGTCCATGCAATATTCATGCGGTATGAGTCACGTAAACACTGCCATGATTATTTGATTGTGACCTTACTCTCTTATAGGGACATGACTCTTGGGCTTAAGAACGATATAAGGGGATGGGTAATACGGGCCCAGGAAGGTTCAGACCAACAACACAAGACAGGCAAGCTAGAGGGGGGTTTATTTATATTTATTTGTGAATGGGAAACAAAATGTAGTTTATCGTGAGATATTTTGGAGAAGTTTAAGGGTTGTTTCAGTGTTATTGGCATCAACTCAACTGTCTTTGTTCTAACTATTAAGATCTTGTTCTAACTGTAATTTATGGTTGTGTTGTAGTAAAAACTATTACTATTACTTTAGACTGAAAAAATCGTCTAAAAAATAAAACACTAGCATTTAAAAAAAAACACACACCGAATAGATGGAACTGGATGGTAAACTCGAAACGAAGAATCTCAGGTTCTTAACTTTGGCGCATTCAATGTATGTAGCTTACATACGTTTTAGGTTAAGTTATCGATATAATCTTAGGAGGGTCTGGTTTTTATGATGTGATTGTCAAACATGCTCCTCGCATACAGGCCGTTACCTGACAGACAGAAAGTCAGAAAGTTACCACTAATTGCCAATATGAATATGCATAGTGGTTGATATCAATTGCCTTTAATAAGCTTTTGTTCGCGGCTTCGCTCACATGAAGCTATAGGTATTAGGAGTAAAAATGGAAAAAGCAACATTGATGATCTCTTCTTTGTATGGGTCTGTATACATCAGAGAGGCTGTATCTTGTTGCATCTCAGGATCCGTTAAATTGATTGAGATAAAAAGTTCACCAGTTCTTTAGTTGGAGCATAATACTTTCTTCTTAACAGTGTTAAGAAAATTTAAATCTATTCAGTAGTTTTTGCGCCAACCCGTAACAAACAGACAAACAGATAAGAATTTTAATCTCATTTTTGGGTTCGGAGACTTATAGATACCCTAACCCACTTGTTGTTTTTTATATCTTCAATGTACAGGCACGACTTTTTTACAATTTTATAATAGTAGAGATATCAACTATTTATAATTTATAAGGTTATTTTTTGTGTACAAATATACCTACAATCCTGCTTTATACAGATAGTTCAACTCAGTTGTGCGCGCGGCCCTATGGCCTATGCCTGTGGCAGTGACGCGGCAGTCGTCGTCCACTGCCGCGTCACTGCCACACGAATGAAAGTTGTATATTTACAAGCCCACGCACACATAGGGCCGCGCGCACAACTGAGTTGAACTATCTGTACAGACTTGTGATTGAACTAATTTCTAAGAATATAAATTTTTGAATAAAATTCAACATCATTAGACTTGTCACTAGGAACGATTTTATCAATATCCATCAAAAATTGGTAAAAAACGATAACAATTGCGACAAATTGGGAATGAAGCACGGTTGTCAATTTCTTTTGGGCTCAAAATTGGTATAATAAACGATGGGACTGGTTCGACATGCCCCTAAGTCCTGTGCAAAATAAATTAGGAGCGAACGAAGATTTTCTTTAAGTTCATAATTAATATTGGAGGATATTTTATTTATTGTAAAACTTGACACAGTGAGCCTGTTAGAGTACCGACTAAGACGGAACGTAATTCAAGAGTCGGGTTGTGGTGTAGCCAGATGTGACTTTGGTATTTTACATGAAACCATTGGTATCCACAATCAAGCTGCTATTATATTTTATTATATCATACGGTCTATATCCCCGAAGGCTGGTATACATTTTAATGTTTTCTTTGAAGGTTTTGCTCTGAAGTGTACTGAATTGATATTTACTCACAATTTGTCTATGTAGGGCTGCGATATATTAAAGGGAGACGGGCTTATTGCTATTAAATCGGGGACAAATCGAAATTTGGACCTTACACTGTGAATTTTATAGAGAAACCCAATAATTACCACTTTACTGATATCTAAGCTAAAAATTGAATCCAGAGCATTATGGTTAACAGTCGTGCTTGAAACCACTACACCAATGTTCCTTAGTTACTTATTATTTCCGTAAACGGTACAAAAGTATCTACTTACAAAAATATGTCAGTGATATTGTGCTATTGGGTCTATTTTAAAATGTAGATTATTTATTTACAAATACATGCCAAATTACACTGCAAAATGTTTCAGCAGATTTTTAATAAAGTCAAAATTTAAGAGCTGCAATAAATCCGGTGGCAGATCTATATAGCACGGCAAGTATAACGTACACTATCGTTTTAAACGCGACGGTTATAAATGGCGCGAGCCACAGTCCGACCCGACTTCCATTCAAATGTTATTTTTCTTACATTCACCGACATTTTTTATCCAAACCAAAAATCGTGGCTCATTTATCTTATTCACAAACCCGCGGATTCTATTAAAAAGATTTTCTCATTCAAAAACGCTAAGGAATTGAATCGGAATGGTATCTACGTGATTAATTACGAACACAGTTACAAAAGTGAGTGTTTTGTTTCAAGCTATCATATTTTGTATTCAAAGATATTATTCAATGAGAAGTTTGGACACTATGAATAGGACGGTGTCGGAGACGGCCGCTAAGAAAAATCGTTTTAAATTTGAATAATTTTGTGTCTTCAAAAGAGTTGTCGTTTCAATTATGCGGTTTGGAAACTGGCTTACGTTAATAGAAATCTGTTTCTCGGAAATATTTGTTAAGCTGATAAACATTATAGCTAAGTAAAGTTTCCATTGCCTCGGAAGAAACCTCATTTTTCATGTCTGTTGATATTTAATTTGTTAATGACAAAAAAACGTTTGTGTGAATCGCACAAACTAATTAAAACTGATATCACATCTAATAAAGACTTTTACTTTTCTAGTGTATAGAATTTATAATCTAGGTTAGGTAAGGTAAACGCAGGTATTAACGACCCCCCTAAGGCAATTTTAAAATGGACCATATTTTTTAGTATACTGGTTCCTCTAAAGATTAATAGTTTAATTTTATATGCTAGTGTTGTGTATAAAAAATGTATTTACTGAATCAAATACATTTAAATAAAGGAGTATCTTGTAAAAAATAATTTACAATGTGACTTAGTCGATTGTTGCAATTACCGACCCATAAAATCGGCTGTGAAGCTATTAACGATTTTTATACAGCTATCCCCGATCGTGTATGAGTGAAGGCCTTTTTCCAGCAATGAATGGAATGTATATAAGCTAGTGATAATGAATATTACCGATCTTAATAAAACAAAACAAAATAAAAATGCAAATATTTATTCGTATTTTTTTATTATCGTTATTTTTAATAAAACAAATTAGTACTTCTTAGTAATACCCATGAACTAAATAATTATAAACTTTTAAATTAATCAACATAATACTATTAATACACATATATATTTTAATTTAAGGATTAATTAATTTAAATAAATAAATAAATAGGTACTTATTATGTCATAAAAGTAGGTGAGAAACTAAATAATCTATATACGATCGGTAATAGCTTCTTTATAGTTGCTATTGCCGACCCTCATGGGTCGGTAATACAGTATGTAAATATAAAAATAATTTGTATTACCGACTCATAAAAAATGGTTATTTTAATTCAATTGACCTTCGGACTATAAAATTGATTATAATTGATTAATGTCACAAATAATATGAACAAATGCACACTGTTTTAAACACAAAAACAGTGATTTATTACTATATATAACTTTTCAATATCGATCCTCGAAAAATACCATAACTTTGGTTAAATTGACAACGCTAAAAGGTAAAAACTAGACAAAAAAGTTTAGTCGCTAATAGATTTTTATAAAGACTGATAGCTTAGATTTAAACTGGACCATAAAAATACTTGTGTTAATGTGATATAATAACATAAAAGAAATATAAAACGAAAAGTTACGTTGCTGCCATTGCCGACTTATGGGTCGTCGATAGCTGCCACGACTAAATCTGATGAAGCTAACACCATCCCATTTTAATTTAAAGTTTTATCGTTTCAAATTACTTTTTATTAAAAAAATGTCTTAGAAAATTAGGAGTTGACACTTAAATGAATACATTTAGTAATATAAGATAAAGATTAGACGTCATTTGTTTGTATAAATGTCTTAAATAGAAAAGTCACGTACTTACTTGAAGGAACAAGGGAACCGTACGAAACGTCCTGGGTCCACGCTGCCCCGCAGTAACTGAAGTATTTTATCTCTTTTTTGCACAGCTACTTACACTAACGTAAAAGTATACGATGCTCAAGGAATAAACGCGTATGTAAATTTACCTACCTATAGCTAGAATAGTTCTGGTCACGTAAAAATTTCGAATTACTTTTATAGGTCGGTAATAACTACAGATTTTCGATGGGTCGTTGATAGCTGCGTTTACCTTATACAGTTTTTTTAGATTATTTGATTTAAAGTTTGTAAAACTTAGGCCCACTTGCACCAACTTTTTAAATATGTTTAAATTGCATTTAAACACATTTTTTCATAGTGAATTTGCATTTAAATACATTTAAGAAGTTGGTGCAAGTGGCCCTTAAAGTTTGTTTCGTAAAACTTATGTTAATTATGTTTAGGTTTCGTGATTTTTCGGTGAGTAAGTAATATCTCTAAATTGTTTTTATTGCTGAGTCGTTCGATTTAATAGATACTTACTACTTTTAGACCCGAAAAATAAACACTCGAAATACAGAACCTAAAAATACAGATCAGCTATTTAAATAAGATATCGGCAGGAACAAGTAACGATCCACTATGATAACCGAGATTAAATAAAGTTCATGCTTAACGGAAAAATCATAAAAAATTATGACACCCTCTCTATAACCAAAACGAAGGTAGGTACTTCCCAGCTGAACCGCGAAGTTTCCGACATGTCACAAGTTATTACCTAAAATAAGGTCTATCGTAACTCTGTTTTTGACTTCAAAAGTCGTCGATGGGAGCCGTTAACCCCGTGATTGAGGAACCTACTTCACCCGTTCACGTTACCTTTTTTATCTCTCGTAAATTTTGTATACCTGGCTTTGGAACGGTTTTTCAGCTTACTTCAAAGGAGAGTAAATGTTTAGGAGAAATGATTTATTTGAATAGGCTTTGTAAGATCAAGAGCTTGGCCTGTATTTAACAGGAAATGTTCAAAATAGGCTATTTCGAGAGACGCAAAATAGTGCTGCTTATCTTATTGGTAAATATGTTGGTAGTATTTGATGATGCCGATTAGTTTCTAATTGTGTTAATGTAGCATATTATAGTAATCATATTGACTGAACATCATTAAACTGTCAAGCAAAAACAATAGAAAAAGAATAGGCACGAACACTGGAGGGTCGTTAATTTAAAATAAAAAAAATACCGTATTTCCTTACAGTATGTAGATACAGTATTTTTTTGGAGTTTACCATATTGGCGGAGCAGTAACCATAAACACCAATTCTCACATACGTAAACGCCTAGACTCGGAACAACTACCTGTAGGTCATACAAATATTTGCTCCGTGTTGGAATCGAACCCACAACACGTGTCACGTTGTGTCACGCTCAGCCGCAATTCTATTTATGTTGATATTCTATCTGCTGCCATGTGCAAAGTTATCAGTCACAATGCATTTTTTTATTATTTTTTACTAGTTGGCTTGCTATTTTAAAAGTCTAAGTATTTGCCAATAACTGAAGTATCAAATAAAGTCCGTATACTTAGTTAAACAGCACAAGGTAAACTAACAGTAGTAAGTCAACTCGGTCGTCCCGCGAAGCTCCAGTACTTCAACAAAGTTCTAACTTTAAAATCGTTTAGTTTTTGTAGTAACATCCCGAACACACTTTCTTTTAAATCTCTTTCAAACTATTTTTCTCTTTGTCTCTCAATGGGCAATGGTTTGTGAAGCGACGACAGGCGTTAATATAATTACGTCATTTTACTGGAAAATGCAGATTTTGATCGTAAAAATGAACAGTTAAGCTGACAAGGCGTTAACTGTTAGCCATTGAGTTGAGGTATTAGAACCCTTATCGGTGGGAGTCACGCAACTCATTGTAAGAAGTTAATAATCATTAATAAGATACTTTTTAAGATAGTCATTTTTTTTAAAGGGATTTCGGCTTCATTCATTAGCTCTTACAATATCTATAAATGTTCACATACACAAGGACAGATGGCAGATAGAACGACTATGGAGCTGAACGTAAGGATCCGTCTGGAAATTGAACGTGAAGGGCAGATGCTAATATTGCCAATGAGCTCCGCCGATAAATATTAATTTTATAATATAGTAATAATTGTACTCCATAATTTTATGGTTCATAGTCCATTAATTGGAGCATCATTATCAACTGGTATGTTATATTGCAATCAAATATTTAATAACATAGGTATTAATTTTCGCGTCATTAAATTTACGTTATTATCTCCAATTTATATTATACTAGTATTACCGAGCGGTTCCAACTATCGAAAATGAATATACGTATTACGACGTACGTACCGACACTCATCATAATATTCAATTATAAAATTTAAATATAATAATGCATATATTATAATTTAAATAAATTCAATTATGTAACTGTCTCATTAGCCAAGTAGTCCTGAGCGCGACGCTACGCTATAGGTCCTGGGTTCAATTCCCAGGTCGAGCAAAGTGTTATTGGGTTTTTCTATGAAATTCCCAGTAGCAGCTCAGAGTCAGGAATTTGTGCCCGGTTAATGGCAATAGACTTGCCCCTATTACATTGGACCTAAACGTACCGGCGAACTGTTGGTGGACATTAGTACGCCTCTGCCTAATCCTGCGGTGAAATCAGGCGTGATGGTATGTTATGTTATATTATGTACTAAATTACAAACAAAAATAGAATATGGAGAACGACTGAAATAATCGCTTTAATCTATGAGCTAACTTATAAATTAAGTTATCGGAAACTAGCTTTTGCAACAGGTGATCTCATTTTAGGGTCTATTTTATTCCCTTATATAGGTACTAGCTTTTAGCTTATATTCGCTATATTTGATTTTGCCCGCGGCTACACTCATTTGAAGCTATATTAGGTTCAAAAATGGATAGAAATGAAATGATGGATTAATAATTTAATAAAAAACCAATAGTGATGATCTCTTCTTGGTATGAGTCTCTATACATCAGAGAGGTCAAGATTTATCTCAGAACCCATTTATGAATTGAGATAAGAAACCAGTTTTTAAGTTGGAGCATATGCCAAACCGTAAAAAACAACCAAACGGACAATTTTAAAAATCACATTTTCGGGCTCGATGATGTTTATACCTACATAATACCCTAAACAACTTGTCTTTTCATTTAATATAAATAAATAAAACTTTATTTGTACATCTAAACATAAAATAACGTAACTATATACAATGACAATATTGTACAGAGGAGTCAAATTAAGAGGTGAACTGCTGCCTCCTAAACTAGGCCTAAAGGAGCCTGTGTTTTAGTAGACAATGTTCCTCCAGATATAATGGCAATCAACACAAATTAATAAATAATGTTGGAGTAGGTACTTTAGGTACAAGTGAAATAAAGGCATGTTCGCGTTGTCCACAGGAGTGCTCTTTCAAATGGCACGCTGTGGTTGGGCGCGTTCTCGGCGGCGCAGTACCGCAGCGACGTGCACGCGGCGGTGTACCGCTGCCGCGCCGCCAGCACGGCCGGCACGATACTGTCGCGTGACATGCGGCTAGAAGCGGGTGAGTAACGATACAGCCTTAATTTACCCACTGTTTATTGGCTCTACACTACTTGGGAAATCAGTGTTTTTACATATGATGGTGGCGTTGAATCATGTTAATAAAACTAATTAACTTGTTTTGAATTATTGTTGCTAAAATTACTAAAACATATTTTTATAGTTGACTTTTATAGTTCCTAACTTTGCCTAATAAAAAGCAAAAAGATAGTTATTTTAGTTTTTTTTCCTGGACTAAATCTATATACTAATAAATAAAGCTGAAGAGTTTGTTTGTTTGCTTGAACGCGCTAATCTCAGGAACTACTGGTCCAATTGGAAACATTCTTTCAGTGTTAGATAGCCCATTTATTGAGGAAGGCTATAGGCTATAATTATATCATCACGCTACGCGGACAAAGTCGCGGGCAGAAGCTAGTAACTTTATAATCATGGAAAATGCACAAAAATACAAAAAGATAGCACAAAGAGAGTCTAAGAACGAGCACTTATCGAGCACACATCTTAGATTACACATTATGACACGTAGGTACCTACACTACCTACTGCGCCAAACGGGCTGGTGGTAAATTTTAGTAAAGTAAGTGTGTAAATAAACAATTTAAGCCAATATACACTGACAACTCGGAAGGTAAATATAATGTAC
Organism: Acronicta leporina; assembly: GCA_947256265.1. Lineage (NCBI taxonomy): Eukaryota > Metazoa > Arthropoda > Insecta > Lepidoptera > Noctuidae > Acronicta > Acronicta leporina. Next base: position 371,692 of record OX366512.1, read on the forward strand.
TATCCAATTAGCAGCATTTGTCAAACATCGCGGAGACCGCAGACGCGTGACAGCGCGGCGTTGTGCGCACCGCAGACGTACGCGGCAGTGCGTACGAACTTACGAAGCTAAATATCTTATATTTTATACATTCATTGTACCTAAATACAATGTCTTGTAAAAACTGGTCACAAACATTTATAATATATTATTAGTAGGATTTTTAAGGCTAACATTAATAAGGAAGGTTTCCTTTACACATCTTCAATAATCCTAAGTATATTTAAGTAACCTAAAATCTTTTCTTGAATTATTAAAATGTTACACTTCAAGTATAGCATCTTCTAACTTTCAAGTATATTACATACCGCACAAGTAATATAATTCGTGTCCAGTATTTAGCAATAATACAAGTAGGTCGCGCTCCGGCTGCGGCTGCGGTGCACCGCACACACACACACACAGCCGACGTGATTAATTCTGTTTTATTCAATGCTCCATTTTTCGACGTTTGTTTACCGCCTTATTTAGGAATTTTAGTTTTAAACATACCATCACGCCTGTATTCCCCGAAGGGTTAGGCAGAGGCATACTAATGTACACCCACAGTTCCCCGGTATGTTTAGGTCCCATGTAATAGGGGGCGAGCCTATTAAACGGGCACAAATTCCAAATTCCGAGTTGCTACTGCGCTACTGGGAATTTCATATAAATACCTACCCAATAACACTGCTCGACCTGGGAATCGAACCCAAGACCTCTAGCGTAGCAGCCGCACTCAGAACAACCAGGCTAATGAGGCAGAATTTTAGTTTTACCAGATAATAATTAAATTATTTATTCTCTGTGGAACGTGTATATGGTGCTGTTGGAGCTCCTCCGCTTCTGCAGTGCATCGAGGATGTTCGCGGACGTCCATGTGGATTGTTTCTTTGCCATAATGCGTAACAACAGTATCCTGTCGATGATTTCGAGCAGGCCGGATTGTCCGTACGTGAATCGCTGCTGCTCTATTTCCCATGGAATGAATCCCGGTGAACGTTGAACATTACTTATACACTGATACTGATAAAATTATCTTAATTACTAACATAGGATAAGTAATTAACAAATGAGTAATGGTTACTTGAAAAATAAATTGACGTGAATTAATGAATAAGTCATGTGCTACCTAAATGCAAGATTTATTAAGCGAGATAAAATTATGGAAATTTTCAGGATATCACGGTGAATTTTAGGGACAAATGCCTCATCAGTCTAGTGGTCATAAGTGCGACTGCTACACAAGAGGTCCTGGGTTCTATTTTCAGGTTGAGCAAAGTGTTCTATTTTAGGTAGCAGCACGGAATTCGGATTTAAGCTATTAATGGCAATAAGCTTGCCGCATATTACATGGGACCAAACTTACCGCTAAACTGTGGGTATAAATCTGTATACCTCTGACTAATCCTTCGCGGAAAACTGGCGTGATATAGTATGTTATTTCAGGGTCACTTAGTACAAATAAGTACCTATATCTACATAAAATATTATCCAATCGTTTAAATAATGTGCAGACAGTAATATAGGTAGAATTGGTGGTAGAGTTCAGTAAATTGGAAAATACTTTTGGAGATACCGTGAAGTTAATTTGACGTCACGCCAGCTCCCCACCTCACGAGTCAAGCCCGTCACGGCGCAAGTAATCCGTTGCCGGACCCTCGCAGAATACTCCTGACATAGACTATTTAACAGACAAGTCATTTGGTTATCGAGGTTATATAGGTGCGACCTACCCTTTTCTTGCTCTTCCCAAACTTAAATCCATCAAGTACGTGAAATTGAATACGTAGAAATAACATCAAATACCTTTATTGAAATACTTCGAAACTATGTAGATCGGGGCTATTTTTTTATCGATTTTCAATCATCACAATTATTTCTGAGTAATTATTTCATGAGTCCTCCTAAATGAGATAAGGCAGGTAGGTATTTAGCCTATAATATCATGGGTAAACTATTGATCCTTTTTCAAGTCTATACTCCATCTAATCTATGTCCCTGTAGGAACGTGACGTCACTCTATACTGTTCTATAGATTATACTCTAGAGCAACGTTTCTCTCCCAATAAGCACTTTGGCAAGTTTAAGAGGCCCATCAGCGCTAAATTGTGTTTTCCCTCCAAAAAAGTTTATTGTTTAATTTCATTAATCAAGTTACTTGAGAGTTGGTATAGGACAGGAAGTAGGAATAAATTCTTAGAATAGGCATGATGACTGATTTTCAAAAACTGTTCTAAAATATTCTTATGTATATACTATTTCCGAAAAATAAATTATTTCTGCAATAAAACATGGTTTTTGATACAAAAATGCGATTTTAATTCAATGTTTTTCAATTAGCGCGAAAACGGTCGCTGGTGTCATGGCGTCTGCTTATGACGTCACTTCAATGTTTTGGCATCGTACACAATAGGAGATTAAACAACTTATCAGATGATATTTTTGTTAATTTTAATTTAGACATGACTTCGCAAGTGTATAAGTGGTGTGCTGTTCCCCAGTGTGATAATACGTCAAAAAATACCCTGATAAATTATTTGTTTACGTGCCACACAACAAAACAATAAGATATAAGTGGCTTAATCTTGCACGGCGAGATTAAGCCACACAGTTTTGCAGCTTCCTTTTCTTTCCTTCCTTAATAAACTTTTCAAATACTCCAGTATTTAATTGCAAACTAGGTTTACTATTGGATAAATATTTTGTTGTAATATATTTCAATGTAGTCCAAACCCGAGATAGCTTTGATTTCATCCAGTAGCATTCAATGGATGTATCGGACGGTTCTTCACTCCTACGATGGACCCACATGAGAAATGCAATGGCATTTTTGCAGCCCCCTTGTGAGGCAACACTGTCATGGCATTCTACCGATACAACTTCTTCCTTTACTTCGTCAACTATTAACGTCACTGCATATAGCTTCGCGTGGACCTTGTGTTCTGCGCAGATTTTTGATCAAACTATACACAGATTTCTATCGCGTTTTAACTGAACGTAGCTAATCGCGTCGTCCCCATAAGATGGCCTGGAGGATCTAAAACAAAGAAATCGATAGGTAAGCATATTTTATAAAATAAAAACATTATTAAAACTAAACATATGAAGCTGTGCTTTTTAAAAGTGATTTATTTTTTTTAACTATTGTAACGTATAGTTACAGTAATTTTAATATAGTTTTTATTTAATAATAAATAATACTTACATTGTAGTTTTAACATTTCTAAATTCTGCTGAACAGAAGTCTTTGTTTGATGCCAGGAACTGCCCCAGCATGCATTAACAAATCAACTCTGGGCAAATTAGAGCTGTTTGCCTTGGTAAACCCTTGTTCCATTACTTAATAAGTTCTTAACAAGTCGTAGAACAAAAAACTAAGTAATATACAATTAGGAAATACATAATAAACAATTTTTAAGCGCGGAGATCGTTGAAATTCGTACGAAATTTACGTGACGGTGACAGTTCAACAAAGATGTGACGTAATTGAATCTGATTGGTGTTCAACTGAACATGGCGGACTTGTGTATTTTGGAGTTTTATTTTATCAAATAAATTAATAATCCCGTCTTATAAATAAAAATAAATATTTTTTTCTAAACGTATTAATTATATTTCAGTATATGAACATATTATTTTAGTAATTTTTGCTAACCGTCATCATGCCTATTCAAAATGGAGTGTTTTATAGAAAATTCTTGTCATAATGGCTATAAAACATCGGTTGCCAATTAATATTTATTCCGGCAAACGATCATAGTCGAGGAAGAGCTTTATTGGTAAAACCATTCAATGTAGGTATATTGATATACCTAGTAGAAAAAGTCGCTTTATATCTATCCTACTAATATTATAAATGTGAAAGTTTGTGAGGATGTATGGATGGATGTTTGTTACTCTTTCACGTCAGAACGGCTGAACGGATCTGGATAAAATTTGGCACAGAGATAGATTATAGTCTAGAATAACACATGGGCTACTTTTTATCTAAAGTCCACGCAGACGAAGTCGCGGGCAGAAGCTAGATTTTCATAAAGGCTTAATTTTGATGCTATTTTCATTAGTTTCTTTGAGAAATCTTATAGTATGAAGAAGACATTACTGTTGAAAGATCCTACTAATATTATAAATGAGAAAGTTGGGGAGGATAGATGTATGGATTTTTGTTACCCTTTCACGCCAGAACAGCTGAACGGATCTGGATAAAATTTGTCATAGGGATAGATTATTGTCTGGAATACCTAATACATTGGCTATCTAGGTCGAACCCAACGCAGACGAAGTCACGAGCAAAAGCTAGATTGCAAAAATGACAAAAACTACCTCATAAGGCTAGTACCTAATCGTAAGCGCGACTGATACTCTATAGGTCCTTTTTTGTAGTACCTGTAGGTAAGTCCTACAAAAAGGACCTCTCGTGACGGTACGTAGGTAAAACCGTAGAAGACTAAAACTGTGTGACAAAAAAAAACAAAAACAATTCTCGCAAACCTCTATATCAATAAAATCAGAAACTAATAAAATATTTATCTAAAATCAAAAGAAAGTCCACTCAACTGGCGTGATAATAATATTTTCAGTACTTTTTGGAAAGAAACACTATAAAATCTAGAATTTCTTATACATTCAGGACGTGTTCTTCGCAGCGCTATCGGACTGTTTAGCTTAGCTTAGCATTACATTGCCGGTTCCGCAATTCAACGATAATAGCTTCTGATAGAAAAATAGCAATGTACTGTGAAATGAACATTATTGAATCTTATTTTCCTATATGCGGTAAAGGATAAGCGGTGTGAAAACAAAACTACTTATGTATAATGATTTTCTGTTAATAAGTTTTAGTCTGGATACCAGATTTAAATAGGCCAAACAAAACATACCATCACGCCTGTGTTCCCCGAAGGGTTAGGCAGAGGCGAACTAATGTACACCCACAATTCACCCGGCACAAATTCGAAACTCCGAGCTGCTACTGAGAATTTAATAGAAAAACCCAATAACACTGCTCGTCCTGAGAATTTAACCTAGGATCTCTAGCGTAGCAGTAGCGCTCAGAACCACTGGATTAATGAGGCAGTTAGTAGGATAACATTTAAAACTATAACAGCTGACATAATTATATTTTCATTATGTTACACATTATACATAGTATCAAGATTCCTGCCTGTAACAGTCATGTCACAGAATCTTTATAATTATAAAAAAATGTCATAATAGGCTTCATGCTGAGACAGGGCCAATTTGTAAAATATATCCGGCTAACAGAAAAAATTGTAGTAGAAGTAGTTAGTACATAAGTACATGGTGTAATTTATTTTATTTAGTGTACACGGGTGTCTTTCTTTTACGAAAATTTTTAGATTCTTTCTTTCTTAAAAGTTAAGTTAATCATAATATCAATCTAAGGGCATCCACTGCTATAAAAAGGCTTTCTTACCTCATTGAATTAAACAAGGACGGGTTATATGCTGCTTATCACCATAATTTTAAGGGCCTTCGATAAAATAACTTAGTAGAGGTAGGATTTTGACATTACTTGTATGGTCCATAATATGAAATCCTATCTCAAATCCACTGACTAATATTTTATTGGGACTCGCCGTTAGTGATCTTTACCAGATCGTTTATAACTTCTCGTGGGAGAGCCATGCTTCGGCACGAATGGGCCGGCTCGACCGGAGTGATACCACGGCCTCACAGAAAACCGGCGTGAAACAACGCTTGCGTTGTGTTTCGCCGAGTGAGTTGAGGTTACCGGAGGCCCAAACCCTTTTAAAGGCGGGCAGCGCACTTGCGACTCCTCTGGTGTTGCGGGTGTCCATGGGCGGCGGTTATCACTTACCATCAGGTAATCCGTTTGCTCGTTTGCCCCCCTATCCCATAAAAAAAAAAAACTGTCTTCAGAGGGACAGCTGAAGTGGAAGAGCTATGCTGCTCAGTTTATCTCAGTGAGTAGCAATATGTTAATATTATTGTGTTTTGGTTTGAAGGGTACCAAATAGAAGCCAGTCAAATTACCCAGTAACTGAGGTCGTAAGATAACAACGCCCAAACGATAATGATGGAATTGCTGTCGTATATAGGCCCCGCGACGCTCCCTACCTATATAAAACATGTCAATACGAGATAATAGTAACGTTTACGTATCTTTTGAATATTGTGACTGAAAGTTGGGGAATGTGCCTATCAATAAACCAAAGTAAATCATGAAATAAGAAAATAATTGCTATTTTTGACATGTCTTTATATACAGTAGAGACCGTTGCGTGATTATTTCTTACCATCAAGCGACACGTTTTCTTTTATGTTATTTTATAACAAAAATAAAATATAAAAGTCATTACGTACATCAACCATTTTCCTATTATAAACGACAATGGCACACATGAGCGTCCGATATGGTCCTATAAAGATTCTGATACAATTCCAAATTGAAAAGAAAAGATATTATCGAATCAGCACCCTTCAATTTATATATTTGATTACGCGCACTAAACGGCTAGGACCTTCCTTTGTCGTGAAAAAAAAAACACGTGGGTACGTGACCTGTATGCTTATATTCAATCTAGCGTCTGAAGGGACTGGATGTGACAGGAATTTGTAACGATGCCACCAGGAGAAATGAAAACTGACTTGCGAGTCCTGAGGGGATGAAACCATTTCTGCAGTTGTTTCTGAACTTTGATAAAGTCCTGTGGTTTGTTGAAGATAAAATTAAGTGCAAGTTTGTTTTTTGCAATAATAGGTAAAGCTTTAATTTTCCTAGGAGCTAATTTCTGAAGTAGCTGCGAAGGGATGATAAAGTAAATTGTGGGTAGATAAATTAACGCAGTGTACAGTGTGTTCATAATGTTATTGTTTTAGTTAGAACCGATAAACGTCATTAATTACTTTTTAAATAAGGCTAAAAATACTTCCGAGCGACGTTGGTGAATCCCATCAAAATTGTACAACTGTCTTTAGAACATCAACATCTTAAAAAAATACAATTTGATTATGTCAGCGCCTTAAGTTGAATTAAACTATTTTCGCAAAATCGTTTCAAAATAACTCACGCAATATTTTCTCAAACACTACAATTACACTCAAGAACTCCTTACATCGGACCTTTACCCTAAGAACTGCTTCAAGCAAACGATCCTCCAATACTGCTCCACATTACTTTCTAATCAACTGCCAGCCTTAGCACCAACTAATACGGTTTTCTTATCTTATCTTATCTTGTGTGGGGCCGAGGCAGCAAGGCCTCAGAGCACTTCGACCCAATGGGATCTTTTGTGCTTCCCCTAGATACCTAATCCTCATCCTCCCCCAGTTCTTCAAACAGCTCTTCCATAAGCTTTATAATGAGGCCTGGGGGTATGAGTCTGTAGTCCTCTGGTCCTGGATAACCCTGCCCCAAGAGGCACATTCGCTTTCTAGCCAGTGCATCGCATGTACACAGAAGGTGTTCCATGCTCTCAATTTCCCTTTTACAGGCCCTGCAGGCTGATGTGTCCGTCAGACCCATCTTTTGTAGGAGAGCGCTAGTCCCGAAGTGGCCGGTCAGCGCCCCCATCAAAAGACGGGCCTGCCGCCTGCTTGAGTTCCAAATGGCATTTTGCCATTTCGATGAGGAACCTATGAATTTCTTGGAGTGAGCAAGTCCCGTGAGGCTCAACCACTCATCCATGTGCCTCGCCCTTGCGTACTCCCGAAATGCCGTTTTGACTGTGCTTGGGGCCAGTCCTACAAATGGTTCCGGTCCAATTAGTGAGGTTCCAGAACCTTCCCTAGCCAGCTCGTCAGCATGTTCGTTGCCCACAATACCCCTATGACCAGGGACCCAAACAAGCCTGACCTTGTTTCGCTTTCCCAGCTCATTAAGAGTTCGGGCAGCGTCCATGGTCAGCCTTGAATCGATCCTGTAGGAGGTCAGGGCCATGAGTGCCGCTTGGCTGTCACTAAGAATGTAGATGGACCTACCTGTGGTACCGCTACTTTCCATCTGTTGTGCACAGGCAAGAATAGCATATGTTTCCGCTTGGAAAACCGTAGCTAATTTGCCCATGCTTTGACTGACCTTATGGTCCCTTGCATATATGCCCGCCCCTGTACCCGACTCGGTTTTCGAACCGTCAGTGTACCATATCAGACTGCCCTCCTCTGGTGGGTCGAGTCCCTTCATCCATTCTTCCCTTGACGGTAGATGAACCTTGTAAGATCTCTTGAACCAAAACATGGGCTGCATTTTGTCGCAGTGCATGTTCGTTAGTTCGTCAAGGCCTTCCTGTATTTTAAGCTTTGTGTGTCTAGTTCTAGGCTTAGAACTATCCCACAGGCCATTTATTGCCAGTCTGTGTAGTGCAAGACGGGCCTCAGTCTCTATGACAATATGTAGCGGTGCAAGGTTGAGTACCTTTTCCATCGCCGCTGTTGGTGTGGTTTTGAACGCCCCTGTGATAGCTAGGCATGCCGTTCGCTGTAGTTTAGCGAGAGCTTCCCTGCATATCCCTAGTTGCGTCCTCGGCCACCAAACAATGCTGCCGTATGTGATTATTGGTCTAACCATCATAGTGTACAGCCACTGCACAACCTTTGGTCTAAGTCCCCAGGTTTTGCCATACGCTGAGCGACACATACCCAAGACTCTTAGAGCCTTGGCTATGGTATTGTCCAGATGTGTTCGCCACGTCAGTTCTTTATCCAGGGTTACCCCTAAATATTTTACCTCTGAGGCCCAGTTTAGTTGTTTGCCATATAGCCGAAGTTGGCCAAGGCCTGAGAGCAGTCTTTTCCTAGTAAATGGAATGACAACTGCCTTGTTTGGATTGATAGAGAGGTGATTCTCTTCGCACCATCTCTCTACTTTACAGAGAGCCCTTTGGATCAGATTTGAAACCGTGTTCGGGAATTTGCCGTTGACAAGTATAACTATGTCATCGGCGTATCCCACGGTTAGCAAAGGGCCCTCATTTAGATTGCTTAGTAGTGAATCTACTACTAAGCACCACAGTAACGGTGACAACACTCCCCCTTGTGGACAGCCTTTGGTCGTCCTAACGTGGAGTGTGTCCCCCCTAAGAGTGGAGTGAATGATCCTACTCCTTAGCATGCCAGTCACCCATCTGATGATGGTTTGGTTGATGCCATGGTTTTCTGCAGCTCGCTGTATCGATTCGAAGGTTGTGCGGTCGAAGGCTCCCTCGATATCAAGAAAGGCTCCGACACAAACCTCCTGCGATTCCAGTGCCGCCTCTGCGCGGCTTACGACGTAATGTAATGCCGCCTCTGTTGACTTCCCTGCCTGATAGGCGAACTGAAGTCCATGGAGAGGGTATCTTTTTAGTGGCCCCTCTCTAATAAACCTATCAAGCATTTTCTCAAGTGTCTTGAGTAAAAACGATGAGAGGCTGATAGGCCTGAAAGCTTTGGCATCTTCATAATCTCCCTTGCCAGGCTTGGGTATGTAGGTTACTTTGACTTTCCTCCACCGCGCAGGTATGTATCCAAACGCTACGCACGCCTTATACAGCCTGCATAAGTGCGGTATCAGAGTCTCAGCCCCCTCCTGTAATAAAATAGGGTAGATCCCATCCGGTCCAGGGGCCTTGAATGGTTGGAAACCCATCACTGCCCACCTGAGCCTATGTTCATCTACCACCTTTTTAGCAGTATCCCAGTCAGCCCTGGTGGTGCGAATAGATAGCTCCTCCAGGGTCACTGAGTCCTCCTTATCATCATCCAGTTTTACTGATCCCGGGAAATGAGTTTTGAACATTACATTCAAGACCTCCTCCCCAGTCTCAGCCAGTTTACCATTCCCATCCTTAATAGATGCTAGTGGAATGGCCTTAGTTGTAGAAATTGCTTTACTAAGCCTCATGCCTTCAGAAACACTCTCGATCGCCTGACAGTGTCCCCTCCAGCTCCTACGCTTGGCTCTTCGTACAGCCGAGTTAAACTTTGTGAGGCTAGCACTGTAGCCCGAAAAGTCGTTAATTGCCTTGGCGGCATTAAAAGCCTGTCGTGTATCTCGACGTAGTTGTACTATCTCCGGAGTCCACCACGGCTCTTTCTTACCAAGTGCCTTTTTCTCAGGACAGTTATCTGTCCACGCTGCATGCAGGCCCTTAGTAACTCTATCAGCTTCAAATTCAATATCTAATACAGAATTCAGCTTACCAATAGGTTTCCCTAGATTCACCTCCAGGTCTCTGCGAAACGCATCCCAGTCGGTATGTCTAGGGTTCCTCCTTCGTACAGTCGCATATTCGTTATGAGTCCTATACCTAAAGTAAATGTACCTATGATCGGATCCGGAGATCTCATTCGGTACATGCCAGTTTTCAATGTGTGCGCCTGCCCTACTAGTGGCTAGCGTGACATCAATAACTTCAGCCCTTCTCCTGTTAACAAAAGTAGGTCTGCTGCCTTTATTAAGAATCTGAAGGTTTGCGCTTACCACGTAATCCAATAGATCCTCCCCTCGTCTGTTCACATCGGTGCTGCCCCAGACGACATGATGCGCATTTGCATCACAGCCAATGACCAGTTCTGTGTTCCCTTGGCTGCCATATTCCACCAGTTTTTTGATGATTGGTGATACTGGCTCCTTGTTCTCATAGGGAAGGTATGCTGAGGAGAGCAAGATCTTGTGTGCCCTCTTTCCCGTCCCTAGGTGGATCCAGGTTGTTGTTAGGTCCCTAGAACATAAATCACGTACGATGGAAGCATCTATACCATTTCTGACATAGATGCAGGCTCGCACGTCATTAGCGGAATGTTGATAAATTACCCCCCCTGTCCCGCCTAAACCCTTAATCTCGCCCTTGTAAACATAAGGTTCTTGAATGAGGGCAATATCAAATTTATTCAATTTCAACTGCCTTGCCAAAAGGGCCGAGGCAGCCTTAGAGTGTTGAAGGTTGATCTGTACGCACCTTAGTCCCTCCATCTTGTCCTCTACAGATGGGTGTTAAGAGGTTCCTATAGTTAGGCCCCTCCAGCCCCCGTCGGTGAGCCAAGACCGAGTAGGTCCAGTTCCCCGAGTAGGTCATCCGTCCTCACCGATACTGGCGAAGCCGGACCCTCCCCTGGAGCACCTGAACCACCCTGCCCTCCCCCTCCGACGGTTGCTGCGTGCGTTGACTCTTTCCGGCGTGTTTCCCCCCTCCTCTCGGAATTTTCGAGGAGTTTGAAAACAGCCGGCCCTAATCCTCCCGGTATCGCGTAACCGGCCCCTCGGATGACCTCAGAGGAGACCCGGTCCATCAGGACGACACGACGAATGTGGCGGCTCTCAATTTGAGTTCCTACCACCTTCCAGTCTGCCGTCCTAAGAGACGGGTTCAGCCTCTGGAGCATCCTCAGGTCCGGCTCCGCGTCCCTTAGTTGGGTGTTCTGGCTCTTCCAGGCCATTTTAACCGGTCTTGGAAGATCCGCCGCCAAGACCACCCTGACCTCTACCCCACTCTTCACCCGAACCCCACTCAGCGTGGCCTTTAGCCACTGTGCTGCCATGTCATCGTGGCAGGAGACGTGTATGGCCCCTGCCACGACATCATGACCCACATGCAGAATGGGCAGAGGATCCGGAGCAGCCGTAAGTTTCTCTAAGATGAGACCCCTCAGCTGATCCACATCCCCCGCCTCAAGCGAAGAGTAGGGGTGGTTGTCAGGGACGATGGCAAGCTTTACTGCTGCTACCACATCCCGAAAAGACCCAGACAGCTGCACCTTGGTCTTTTTGGGTGGCCCACCGCAGTTACTTGCCTCGTCGCTGACCTCCCGCTGTCTTTTGGCCGGTCCCTCTTGAGTCCCGGCCCCTAAACCTTTTTGCCTCTGGAGCCGTCGGCGTTTGCGTTCAGCGCCTGACGGTCTCTTCGAGGCCTTTTGCCCTGAGGTTCCTGCCCCAGGCATGGATGCACCACTTTGGCAGGGTTTCGGCCCTCCGGTTCCCATAAGGGCCCCAGAAATTAAGCCTCCTCTCCCGCCTCGATGAGCACCACGACCTGAGACGGTCCCTCTGGCGTCCCTAACTGACTCAGAAAGTCCTTTTGTGGCACCGTTAGACGGCGTCCACGTTGAGCTGGCCTCGCCAGCCGTCGGTTGCGAACCTTTGACCCCCCCAGAATACGCGGGTCTGCCCGAGACATGCTCGGGGCCGGATTCTCCTACGCTTGCGTTGGTACCGGCCTGGGGTAGTTTCTCTTGAAGTTTCGCGTCCATGGTTTTACTTGGGTGTCCACTACTTACCACATCGGCGCTACTCACCCACCCGACAGTGATCGCGCCAGAAGGCCTCCGAACCCAGCTACTGGGTTACATACAGGAATAGGATGAGACGGGAGTTGGGAGAATCGGGATAGAATTCGATGGGAAGCAGGTGATAGGATTGTGTGACTAGGAATAGGTGCTATAGGGGATACAAAGGCGCCCGGTGTTTTCTGTTATATCTAATTCTGAAGGAATTAGACCGAGAACAGGGCGGCAACCTCGAGAAGGCTAGACCACCGGACTTGCCTTGGGGATCTACACGACTGTAGCGCTCTCCCCCAAGACCTCACCCCCTTACTACTTCAGAAGGAAGCGGTAAGGTAGGCCTGCACCTATACTACCACGCAAAGCTAGGCGAAGCGTGTCATTCTACAACAGCGAAAGCATAGAAGCAGACCCGCCCCCAAATACGGTTTTAATTCCACTGCATATTGCATCCTCTTGACCCCTGATATTGACATGCTAACGTCGGGATCAATCTCTCAGCGTTCGGAATGCAAATACAATTCTTTATGGAATAGCTCTAGAGGGCCGCCGTAAACCTCCGAGATTGAGGTCTGTGCCCCTCAATATCCCCGCTTTGTGCAAGGCGCGAAAAAGGTCCGTTAATGGAATAAGGCCGCGAAATACCGACGGTACTCGAACGTCCAATTTTCGCTGGGATATTTTGATGTTAAGGTGTAGGAATTAGGCGGGATCGAAATGTGGGTTTGTTGGTCGATTTTTTGCGATGGGATGAACATAATGGCTTATGTGGGTAGATGGCCTGATGGAAAACCCGCAGTTCACGAAGGCAAGCTTATAAATAAATTTGGGTCAAAATACTTGCGATTTTCATCAGATATCTTATTCTCGGAACATATTCGGTGTTTGCAGATATACATAAGTATATAAACTGTTTGAATTGTTACTAATTTTATTTAAATAAAAAGTAGTAACTGCTACATTTTGTAAAAGCATTTTATGACAATACGGTTAAATATTTAACTGTTTCCGTCTGAAGTTTTGTGTACATTTTAAATTTTAATCTAATAACTCCATGGAAATACAATTTGGGTCAAATATTACGCATACTATTATTACTCAGCTGATTGCAATATTTTTGCACAAAAACAATGAATTAATTAACGTTGACCGTACTATCCAGTGTATTCAGAAGCACACACGTGCATGGCTCATGTAGCACGCAACATCTAAGCACCCACAAAACATCATACCTCCCACAAAACTCGGCTACAATCTCCACGTCAGCTTTCCGAGACACTCGTCGACCGCTCTTGTATCAGCCGATTTTCCACTCACGGTATCTCGACGACCACTTGACGGGTCTTTTTGCGCGGCGCCGAACAATGGAGCTCCACAATGGCGATACAGTGTAAGCTCCGCTTTACTCCCAGTATCGGATATTGAACACTGTTTTCTTATCCGACTGAGAAGAGACCTATTTTTTAAGTTTCTTGAATCTCTCAGACGTGCAGGTTTCCTAACGATGTTTTTCTTCACCGTTTTAACGCGTGATAATTAACTATTAATACGCACATGAATTTGAAAAGTCTGTGTGTCTTGGATTTGAACTCCAGAGCTTTGACTTGGCAGTCCATTGGTCATATCACTAGGCTATCACTGCTTGGTAAACAAAAACATATAAAAAGTAAAAAGTTTTATATTCAGTATCGAAAAGGTGTAAAATTTATAGCGAGTTATTTGGAGCATATTATGAAGGAGAATGACAAGAATAAATTAAATGTTATTTATAGATTTTAATGAACGTCTCAGCGCTGAATTTTGTTCACTTCATTATTCATAATAGAGTAATTATGACAAAATATATAAACGTTATTAGAATTTACCCAAATATATACCACGAAAATAACGATAGCTTAGGATTAAAAAGCGTAACGGGCAGTAGCGTCAAAGTCTCTTACGACCTTAAGCCTCTCGATATAAGATAGCTATAGTAAATCAAAGTACCTCAACTTGGGAGTTTATCGAAATTACACAAAACATAATCCTGCTTTAAAGCCGGGACTAAACAAATGAAGTTGAGCGTTTTCCAAAACTCCTTCAGCCGGGAGTGGAATTAATGGCCCTCCAGCTGTTGAGTAAAAAGGGCTTTTGTTCCATGGTGGGCTGGAGGGGGGAGGCTGCGCACTAAGCAACTGTCACGTAAGGGCTTAGGGCTGATGTGGATGTGGGGTAACGTATAAAGTATAAGGGGTAGGTAAGGAATGAAAAGTCATTTAATGATTGTGAGAGAGTAAGGATTTAATGAGACTGCCCTAGTTAGAGCTCGGCACATAGTAAAGGTGGCTCATCCTTTTGATTCTATTTCTATGCACGGTAGTGCAAGTTCGAATTGGAATGATTTACGCAAACTGTGGAAGGTAGACCAACATAAATCAGTTAATATCGGTTGATTGAAATGGTTGAAATTGTAAAAAAGCTGTGTTTGTTACGGGTTGGAAAAACTGCTGAATAAATTTAGATTTTGTTATGACTGTTGGAAAATATATGCTCTACTTAAAAACTGGTATACTTGTTATCTCAAATAATTAAATGAAATCTGAGATACAGCTTGACCTCTCTAATGTATAGAGACCCATACAAAGAAAAGATCACCACTGTTGGTTTTAGAGCTTCAAGTGGGCAGAAGCTAGTGTTATATAAGCTTGACACGTAATTGACATCGTAGATTTACGTTTTCCAACCTTCCTAGCGCTATTATCGACAGCTTCGGTGAAATAACACCAAAAGAAAAGTAAAAACAATTTACAAACCTTTTAGCAACGCCATTACGGAGCCGTTGTAAAATTAAAAAAAGAATCAGTAAAGCACCCTTAATTCAGTGACCGCGCATTCCAAGTTCCTATTGAACTTCAACAAAATTTATTCGCCGAGTGAAAAAAAATGTGATTAGAATGTTAAGTGGAGTTTTTGCAACATTTCCTCGGGAAAGTTAATTAGTTGGAAAGTCGGCGGGCCGCTGTAATGCCCCGCCAGATGCTACTTATTGCTGTTCTCTTTACATACATAACGATGTTTGGCTGACCAAGTTTTGAGGTGAAATGTAAATTTTACAATATGTATAACACCTTATTTTGCCTTTTGTAATCTTAATGAGAATATTTGTATGCAACCTTTAGCAGATTGTACGCCGTTAAATCTATACTTAATATATAAAGCTGAAGAGTTTGTTTGTTTGTTTGCTTGAACGCGCTAATCTCAGGAACTACTGGTCCGATTTGAAAAATTCTTTCAGTTTTAGATAGCCCATTTATTGAGGAAGGCTATAGGCTATATTACTTATATTATCACGCTACGAGGACGAAGTCGCGGGCAGAAGCTATATTGTTATATTTACATTACTTTTTACCGTGGCGAGCCATGGTTCGGCACAAATGGGCTGGCTCGACCGGAGTGATATCACGGCCCCACAGAAAACCGGCGTGAAAATACTTACGTGTACGATCCGTATGCTCGTTTTCCTCGCTATCCCATAAAAAAATGTGCACACACACGTATCACACCATTCTACATTCACTGCAACGTTATGCAGATCTGTACAGTCGTTCACCCACAATTTTGCTTGACGTGAAAATCAATCCCGAATTCTCATACTCAGTATCAATGAAACTATAAAATATATGACATACCATCACGCCTGTATTCCCCGAAGGGTTAGACAGAGGCGTACTAATGTACACCCACAGTTCGCCGGTATGTTTAGGTCCCATGTAATAGGGGGCGAGCCTATTGCCATTAACCGGGCACAAATTCCTAACTCCGAGCTGCTACTGGGAATTCCCAGTTCCCAAATTCGAGCAAAGTGTTATTGGGTTTTTCTATGAAATTTCATAGAAAAACCCAATAACACTTTGCTCGACCTGGGAATCGAACCCAGGACCTCTAGCGTAGCAGTCGCGGTCAGGACCACTTGGCTATTGAAGCAGTTTAATATAATAATTATAAAATATATTAGAAACAATAATAGCTGTAATAATGTTACAACATTTTCTAGGCTTTGTTAATACGTTCTTTTATAGTATTCTTTCGCGCATTACTTTACTAATATTAAATTATTCTATCTTATAAAAAATTTACTCATTCGGAGTCCGTGGAAATATTATATTTACCAAACATGATAATAAACTTCAACAACTTATATTTCGATGACAAGATATCTAAATTCAAGTTGGTTTAATAAAAACACACCGAGTCCAAGTTTGGTTCAGTAATTTTGTATAACCATTTTGTAAATACATTATCTGAAATAGCTGAGCGTTTTCTAATAGAACTTTTATCGTTACAAACCTTAATGCCCCCGTATCGTAATGGAGTACCTGCGCTAAGTGAGGGGGACTCGCTATAAACGCTTTGAAACCCATAAGATTATAGGAGACGATCTATCAGATATGTCTGCTGCTGAAATCATAAAAGTATAGCTGTAATTAGATTAGAATTAAAACCATCTTAGCTAATCTAGCTAGATTCACTTTGTGTAAGAAAAATAGGTCAATTTACCGCCCTCGTAAGCTCCTATAGGAACTGTAAGTATCATTTCAATTTCTATGTTATCAGATTTATCAGTTTTATTATTTGAAAATTAATTATTTTAAAACCTTCACGGCTTTGATCGATAAATTGATACTATAAGATAGACAACGTCTAACTGAATAAGCGCAAGGCACGACAATTAGAATATCGAAATCGATCGATAGATCAGAGGACCATAGTTTCAGGTATTGTAATTATCATCATTATAATATATTTAAAAAGACTGTTCATTTTTTTTTAATTAATAAAGCATATTATAGTATCAAGGAATACCTAGAAGATAAAAATATGAACATTGACATTTAATTGCTATTGTAATAATAATACCACCACAGGCAACACACGCACATAATCACCACACAATCACACGCGCACATCAAATCATCATTGATCATCAACAAATAGTCTAGATTAGTACTTGGCTTCGGCCCGTGCTAATCTAAAAGCCCGGCGATATTCTTGAGCCGAGATATTAAAAAATATATACTTATAAATAATAATATATTGTGAATAATTATATTGTAATGTTAAAATTTATATTGCTGTAATGTTGTAAATATCAGGACATTAAAATTGTATTTTAATATTTGCATGCCTACCGGTAGAATGTGGAGATCACTAACTCTATTGTACCATCTTTATTTTTGTACCCATATTCGCAAATAAATAAATTGATTGATTGATTGATTGATTGATCATTTCGGGAAAACTAACGCATATTAAAAACTACTGTAATCGATTCAGTAGTAGATTCTGAATAAACTACCTTGAGGTTTTGCGCTTATTCTATTTGTTGTACTTATATAAGACATACGATAACATCGATGTTAACTCAAAATAATCTATCAACTAACATCAGTAGTCAACATCAAATTTTCTTACCCACGATGATAATAAAAAAATACCGCAGCTCTTTATGAGCAGCACTGTTTTTTCTGAAATCCATTTATTTCTTATACAAAAATTAATCGAGTCTGTTTATGGAGGGAATCCTCAGAGTACGATAGAAAACACGTTTTTAATTTACAAACAACTACGCCTTGATGTAGCACGAAAATAAATTTAATTGAAGAAACCGATTTCGCGAGTCTCCTTTCAGGAAATGAAGTATTGATTTTTTTCCGCTAAGAATAAAATCAAATGGTGGAGAGCCGATTACAGAAAAGTCTAATTGGAAATCTGTTATCTTCCTTTTTCATTCATTGAAAGTTTATTTGGTTAATAAAAGATTAACACTTTGTGTTTCCTTCTCCAATCAGATTAAGGGCCACTTGCACCAACTTCATAATTGTATTTAAGTTGTATTTAAACACGATTTTTCATAGAAATTTTGTGTTTAATACAATTTAAACACATTTAAGAAGTTGGTGCAAGTGGCGCTTAGTCTCAGTTTACTTTTAATATTTTCTTTGCTGATTTAGTTGGTAGGTAAGCGAAATGTTTTGAGACAGTTATTTTACTCTCAACGTTGGAAATTGTTTTACTTCAATATTTGTCTGCGCAAAGTTCCTTGGGTTTTGTTTAATGGAAGTGGTTAGTGCTCATTAGTAAAGAACCGACTAACAGTTTTAATTACCCAAGATACTATTACTTATATAGTTGTTCTTATTGTTCTATCTAACTGCCTCAATAGCCAAGTGGTCCGGACCGCGACTGCTACGCTAGAGGTCCTGGGTTCGATTCCCAGGTCGAGCAAAGTGTTATTGGGTTTTTCTATGAAATTCCCAGTAGCAGCTCGGAGTTAGGAATTTGTGCCCGGTTAATGGCAATAGGCTTGCCCCCTATTACATGGGACCTAAACATACCGGCGAACTGTGGGTGTACATTAGTACGCCTCTGCCTAACCCTTCGGGGAATACAGGCGTGATGGTATGTTATGTTATGTTATTGTTCTATCTTCATTTCTACGACAATATTACTACTACTTCTTTCAACAAGACAGCGATAAGCTTGTGTGTCATGACTCATGTTGAGATACTTCATCATACTTAAATAACAAGTGTACTACATCCAGAATGAAAAGATATCCGACATTTTGGAAGTAAAACAAGCAGTGTATCAGGTGTTTTCGCGACGAAGCCATACATCTCCCGAGTCGTAAACGCCTAGCGTAGATACAACTAAGTAGTTATTATGATATTATAGTAATATTATATTGATGGACGTATCTATGTTGAAATAGGAGAGGCTGTATTTAAAAAAAAATACTATTCGGTGAAGTTACTGGGTAGGTATATGAGACTTGACAACTGAGGTGTCAAGATGATGAGGAATATGGGATATATTGGTTTTGCTTGCGGATCTCCATAATTCCGATAAAAAATATCATCAGACCTTTATACCCAAAGTATAATAATCTAAAAAAGTTTGAATAGAGATATCTAGTAATGGGC
Source organism: Acronicta leporina (assembly GCA_947256265.1). NCBI lineage: Eukaryota > Metazoa > Arthropoda > Insecta > Lepidoptera > Noctuidae > Acronicta > Acronicta leporina. The sequence goes on from OX366512.1 coordinate 390,918, forward strand.
TCCGTATTACATAGGATCTAGAAAAATACTAAAGAACTGCAGGTACGCTGTTTTATCTCCACCTATACCTAAGCTTTCTAAGAAGTTACACGCACAATTTCTCTCAAAAGCTTTGCAATCTGTGGGCTTAGGTACTTAGCACACCAATGATTGACGCATGGGACACTTATTCTTAGGACAACATACATTTCACAAATACACTTTTGTGATCAATCTATACTTACAAACATTACTCCCGGGCGTTCTGACAGAAAACTCCTTGTACGTAAAAATGCGGCGTTGGAGTTAGACGACCCTTTAATTCCCTTGAGTGTTGAGGAAGCAAGCAGCAACATATTGTACATGTTCGTGGATGATCAAAGATTGCACCTGTGTCTTATTGATTTCAATTTGCAAACATTCAACATATTGACGACCTCTGTGGTTTAGTGGTTCGAGTACCGGACTGCTGACCATAAGGTCGTGGGTTCGATTCCCACAGGACACAAAAATTTATGTGATGAATATAAATGTTTGTGTTCGTCTGGGTGTTTCTTATGTATTAGTATGTATTTTTTATTTTTAGTATGATGGTGATGTGTAAAAATTTCCCAGAATATTATTATTATTATTATTCATAAACGTTATAGAATTGTTAGTAAATCCACTATTCAAACATGAACATCCATAATAGTAGTCTATAGTGTAACAGAAGACAAGCATTTATAAAGCAAGTAGGTACTTGATTTTAAGTTTGGTTATTAATTTTTCACTAGCGATCCACCCGGCTTCGCATAGTTGTAAAATGTACAGTGAGTGTATTATAAATGATTTAATTTCTCGGCTTTTCCCTTCTAAAATATTGGATTTACATAAAGAATCTCCATATGATAATGAATACCGTATCAAAATCAGTTGCATGGTCAAGAAGAAGTAAACGGAGGAACAGATAATTAAAACAGTGACTTTGTGCTTCATGCTATTTGAGAATAGGGTAGGTTCCATTACATTTTATAATGTCGCCAAATAGTGTTCTATACGTAACTGTGTAAACGTCGTTGTCGTGTGAGTGTCAATGAGTAATATTGAGATCCAATGAATAGAAAAAAGATTGAGACTTCAAATACATTAATAATAATGAAAACGCGTTAGTAAATATTTCTGGCGTTGCTGTTTCTAGTGTGCATAAAATACTTTTTCAAAACAATGCCCTCGGGAAATAACAGAATGCCACGTGGTTCTCTATCATGTGATTATAACAGAGTCCTCATTGGATCTCTACCTATTATTGACGAGGCGCACCTCATAGTTAAACTAACTTGTAAAATGTAAACGGTTAAAGTTCCGTACCGATAATTGGCTCCGCAATACACCGTCTCATGCTCATTTGCTTGACAGACTAATGCTTCAGTTAACTAACATTTTGTTTGGAACCATCGGCGGCGAGGGAAATCAGCGTCCGGTGTCTGTTTATTATTCAAGGCGGAGTTGGCCGCGGATTTCATTACCGACGGATCTCCCGCGAGTGGGAGAGGGGGGAGTGACATCTTATTATTTTTGACGGACTGCTCTGTTTATGTGCGTTTAATTGGGTGGCGGTGTGGTGACATGACAGACATAGTAATTACTCCCATTTTTTATGAAAATTAATACGTAAGAGACTTTCTTATGATAGATTGTTGGCTATGTTAATATTTAAGAGTACAAAATTATATCGATCAAAATTGTATAATAAAAAAATGTTGAAGCCAGAATGCCAATTCACATAATTGAAAATGTTCATGGTATAATTTACTAGCTTCTGCCCGCGGCTTCGCTCACTTGAAGCTGAAAACCAACAGTGATTATCTCTTCTTTGTATGGATCTCTACACATTAGAGAGGTCAAGCTATATCTCAGGTTCCGTTTAATTATTAAAGATAAGAAGTATACTAGTTTTTAAGTTGAAGCACATACTGCACATACATTATAACAGTGATAACAAAATTAACAAAATCTATTCAGCAGTTTCTGCACCAACCCGGCGTAACAAACAGACAAATAGACAAGAATTTTAAGCATCACGTTCATATACCCTAACCCACATGTTTTTTAATATGTTCAATGTACAAGCACAGATTTTAAACATTTTTATAATAGTAGAGATATAGTAGTTTTATTGTGTTACGTCAAATAACACGGAAAGAAAACCATGTCAAACGGAAAGAAATTGTTATGAGATCGTAGTCTGACCGAAAACTATATTTTGAATAGATTTTAGCCTGATCTCAAGCTTAATATAATTAACAAATAAAGAGTTGCCCGTAACATACTAACAACTACAAATACAATTTCATATACATTTTAATATGTAATTCTCTGTCAGACCTCGTAACCTCTGCACTGAGTAGGGGTAATTCCTATTAAGCCCTCCCACTAATGTGCTACCTGATTGCTGTCACTTTACCAGCGCATTACAGGCCTCTGTTTCAATTTGGAGTTTTAATTAATTTTATGGTTTCGCTCCGGTGTTTCAGCTTGAGTAAGAGAATCGAGGCAAGCTGACACAATCAAGACAGTGATTTTACATACAATATGGATTCCTATAATATGGTAGCTATGTAGAAAGACCCTAAATCAGCAGAGTAATTGTGATACATAAGTAGTCCAATCTTATCTCATCCTCTTCGGTTATACCTTCTTATTAATCATTTATGACACATTTTAAACGGTTTCAAGTACTAGAATACTTGTTGTTGGCTTATACTGTTCGGTATAAGAAAGTATATTTTAACAATGTCTGTGCTATCAATTACTATCATCGTCAGACGTTTTACAATCTAAATATGATATCAAAAACGGCGAATGAACAAGATAGGCACCGAAATTAAATTCGTTGAAACGCCGCGGGCTACAAACTTAATAATTGGATTAAAATTGAAACTGTGGAAAAATCGGATTACACCGGTACCTAACAGATTTTTGACGTATCTCGCGTTCAGTACAATTGTAAATAATATTTTTGGTTAGCTATTACAAAGTTTTTATTTATAGCCAGTGTATGTTATATTCATCAAAACTTATATCCTTACACATGTTATTTTCTATGTACCTACCTATTCTTTCCAAACATTAAATTTCCTTTTTTGTTGTTTGTTGTTATGTAGGTATATAGAGTTATTCAAAGGTGTACTGATATACCAACAGGTTGCCGAAACGGTTTATTTCTCATATGATAAGGGGAGAGTATATTTCTATTGGTTTTATTAGTTCCCAGAGATCCCAGAAATTCAAACTCCAAGTTGTTACTAAGAATTTGATAATAAAACTTATTCAATGTTACTTACTCGACCTGGAAATCAAACTCAGGATGTCACGCTCGGCAACTGTGCTTGAGCAGACCTGTTAAAACAACTTTTTACGATAATAAAGGATACTTCGAAGATAATATATTGATAAACTATACTGCTAATGTGGACTGAATTGCAGCGTATTTCACTATATTACGTCTGCAAGGACCAACATGGTATCTTTATTTACGAATTCAAAAACTGAAAAAATCTTTCAAAGATCCTAACATTGCTCTCAATAATTGTACATAGCGATCCACAGCTACCTATATCATATTTCCTGGCAACGTTCCTCGTGCCCAAATACCTGCGAGAGACGGTCTATACGTCTCTACGCGGCTGTGCATAACGCCATTGAGGTGGCCTCATATTAATCAAAAATTGTTTTAACCAACGAAAACTGTATAATGGGCCGTCTCGACCAAATAACGCCCACGTTGTATTTCGCGGAGTGAGTTTGAGGCCTTTTAAAAGGCCCGCAAAGCACTTGCGAATCCTCTGGTGTTGCGGGTATTCATGGGCGGGGGTAATCGCTTACAGCTTACTCAGGTGATCCGTCTGCTCGTTTGCCCACCTATCCCATAAAAATAAGAAACGACAACATAATTATGATTCTAACGTATATAGCCATTACATGAGACAACAAGAAAATTTATTTATATTTGGAGCGAGAAGGCCTTTTCTTTGATAACTCTGACCTGCAATAACTAATGGTAGTGAAACAGTTTCACAAACAGCGGTTTAAGAAGGTGCTAAGCAAGCAACTGTAACTGATAAGACTTAGAAAATTATAAGACACGACTACTTATGTAATATTATTTTTGAAGTAGGACATTCAAGTCAACAATTTCTCATGTGGGAGAGCCATGCTTCGGCACGAATGGGCCGGCTCGACCGGAGTGATACCACGGCCTCACAGAAAACCGGCGTGAAACAACGCTTGCGTTGTGTTTCGCCGAGTGAGTTGAGGTTACCGGAGGCCCAAACCCTTTTAAAGGCGGGCAGCGCACTTGCGACTCCTCTGGTGTTGCGGGTGTCCATGGGCGGCGGTTATCACTTACCATCAGGTGATCCGTTTGCTTTGCCCCCCTATCCATTGTAAGTTGCAGTGGGGTGCGCACATATCGGCCCTGTCTAGCAGGTTAAGTTCCGCTGCATACGCAGTGAGAAAAATTAGGCAGATCACTGATGTAGCTACAGCCAGACTCGTGTACTTTGCCTACTTTCACAGCATTATGTCGTACGGTATTCTGCTATGGGGATCAGCTGCAGACGTAGATTCCATATTTATCTTACAGAAAAGGGCCATCCGCGCAATCTACGATATGGGCCCTCGCGATTCCCTAAGAGAAGTGTTTAAGAACATCAATATACTTACGATGCCGTCACTCTACATCCTTGAAAACATAATGTATGTGCGCAAAAACCTGCAGAAGTTCAGTGTCAATAGTGACTTTCACAACCTTAATACTAGGAATAAACATAAAATAGTGGTACCTAAATTTAGACTAACTAAAACAAATAAATCATTTCTAGGAAATTGTGTGCGTTTCTATAATAAACTCCCAAAATGTGTCACCGATCTCACTGGCAAGAAATTTAAAAGACACGTCAAATCTGTTCTTCTTAAGAAAGCCTATTACAAAACCAAGGACTATGTTAACGATAAGAATGTGTGGTTGTTAGATACGGATGCATTTGCGGCCTCCCTGGCAAAATGAAACTGTTGATTATTAGAGACTAATATAAGCTTATTAATTTTCATGTTGGTCAGTTAGTAGCTATAGTAGGAACCTTATAAGTAGATGGACATAGCTTTAACAGATTCCATATTATTTACATATCGAGATGTCTTCATATGGAAAGTATTGTTTACCACAACAGAAACTGTAAATGTGTGTACGTTGTGGCTTGTCTAAGTAGACACCTAGTTTTATTTGTCGCTTTGATGGTGTGCGTTACCACATAGTTTTTTATTTAGAAATGACATCGGATTCTCAAATAACGTGAATCTTCGTTTAATATAGTCGACCTCGGTCAAACTTGGACATCCTTCAACGTCCTCACATCTTGTTATCGCAATATTGTACCAGTGAAGTTTGTAATTCATTTATTTTAAAAGAGTGTCCATGGAGTTTCTTGCCGGATTCTTCTCCATAGGATCGACCTTTTGGAACCGTGCAACTAGAATCACAACGTTTCATAAACGCTTGTAAAAGCTTATTTGAAATAAAAACATTTGAACTTGAACTTGAACTTGAATCCCATAAAAAAAAAAAACAGTACGACCTTAACGCCACCGTCCATGGACCCATCGACTACGTTTAAATAATAACCCAAACTTGTAACCGAAATTCGAAAGCCTATACAATAGGCGTTCAAACTACACATAATTGATGCATGCAGTAACCGCTAACCCAATTCCGCTGGACGTGGGCCCCGTTTAATTAATGACGTCACTCGATGTCATGTCATCATCACAGGGGGATGCGGAAAGGGGCAAGGGAGGATATAATGAGTGACACACTGATCTATGGAAGCGGGTTATCGAGCGGCGGATTATACTGATCGAGCTTGTGTGTGATTGGCATGACGTAATGTGGTTACGTAGGTACAACTGTGCCGTTCAAACTTCATTGGGACGTGGTCTACGTGCCTCTTGGAATAATTTGCTTGGCTGCAAGATCGTTTAAAGTGGTCACCTCGTAATACGCCGAGGAAAATAATTGTGTGTTCCATAGATATCATTAATTAATGGCTCAATTACCAATTGATTACAATAACCAACCTCATTTCCAGTAATGGACGTGCCGTGGGAGGTACGGGTGCAGTCTTCGCACGGCGTTGCAGGCGGAGCAGCACTGCTCACTTGCACCGCGCCATCAATAGTGAGGAACCACGTCACCGTCACCAGGTGGTTCAAGGACGGGAATGTGATGGCGCCTCTGTCTGCTGAGGCTGGTAAGTGGAAAAACCCTGCCAAAAGTTGGACCAGTGAAATTTTATCATTTAATCTTTTAACAAGATTACATAGTGATTTTAAATTCCATGGTGATTCCCAAAACTTATAATATGTAATGCATGTACTTCTTTATCTTTGTTGATGATAGAATAATGGACTTAACAGATTGCTGATTGAAAGAAAACGTATTCAGAAAGTCTGATCTCTTCTTATTGCTAATTAAACTTGATTACAATATTCATACTTCAAAAATGCTGAGTTATTTTACAATGTAGGTTTCACAAAAGCGGATAGATTTAAAATAGTTGAATTAATAATATTGCTGGCTCACAATATTTGTATGAAAATTAAAAGAAACTAAATTTTCATCATTAATATTAATTGAATTCATAGACTTCAAAATTTGATTCTAGTATTAATAAAAGACACTTCACGAAAAGGATTCTATTTGCTTTGAGAAAACAAAGTAACTAAGGTAGGTAATCATCTTCGAAAAAGTTTTTATGTACTTTACTGTTTGCAAATCATTTTATAGGTTCTCACAATGAACTCCATCTGTCAAAGATATTTTTCAAACGTAGGTGACTCTCATTTACTCCCCTACAGATACGTCTGGAAAGTTTCCAACAATACCAACTCTGGACTTTATAAAATCGAAATTAATTTTAGTGAAAGAGCCAAACGGCCGATTATTGCTTTCGAAACGAGAAAATTAAGAATTTTTCGTTAATCCAAGTGTAGGAAACGGCTGCCGGTGACAGGAACAAGGGAGCTAGAACTTGCTTTATGAGTTCCGAGTCCTCGATTAGAACCAGAAAATTCGATTAATGTTTTCATTTAAGGACGCTTCCGCTCTTTTCGATTACTTCTCGACGTAATGACTCATTCAACTTCTTGGACATTTCTCAAAATTGTTTTTCAGGCTCAAGTTTTATTTGTTTGGAGAACTTTTGTTAATGTTCAGAGGTTTCTTCTTTTTTTTGTGTTTTAATCATTTTTCTCAGTTTGTATATAGGCATACTAATGTACACCCACAGTTCGCCGGTATGTTTAGGTCCCATGTAATAGGGGGCGAGCCTATTGCTATTTTTATGTAAGAAGTTTTTTAAACTCTAATTTATGTAGTCTGTAAGGTTACATGTTTAACTTACATGTTTAATTATAGTAGGCAATAGTGGAAAATAACAGTTCCATAATTTGATCTTAAAATAGCAAAAATGTCCATTGGAGCCGAAATGCTGAGATAAAGGAGCATGGCTGTCGAATGAGTGGTATGTAACATAATTATCAGCGGGATCCGACCGTGCTTCAAACGCCTTAATTAATACAAAGCCTCATAAGATTGTCTACTCGCAATGCGCAGCGCTAAAATGGAATTAACTGGCTTCATTGATGAATTAATCAAATTAGTGTATTCTGCACTGATTTGTATTTTACGTGTGGTTTCCGACTGTGAAGAGAGACATTCAGGTTCCTTCTATAAGATTGTATAAGAACCCTTAAGTTTTATATCTCATTTCTTAACATAACATACCATCATGCCTTTATTCCCCGAAGGGTTAGGCAGAGGCGTACTGATCTACACTCACAGTTCACGGTATCTTTAGGTCCCATGTAATAGGGAGTGAGCCTATTATCATTAACTGGACACAAATTCCAAACTCCGAGCTGCTACTGGGAATTTCAAAGAAAACCCCAATAACACTTTGCTCGACCTGGGAATCAAACACAACGTAGCAGTCACGCCCTGGACCACTAGGCTAAGAAGGCATTTCTAATCAATTCTAGTATCTCTTTAATCTTATAATTCATAGACTTGCTTTAGGTTACCTAAATAGGAAACTTAAAAGAAACTGAACTAATGGTATAAAAAACATTAACGTATTATTAATAATAATTATATTTGGTCCTTTTAGATTAATTCTGAAGACGCGTCGCTATAAATTACTCTCATGAAAACCGCAGTCAGTCGCATATTACCCATCCTCCGCCCTAGATTCCCCTTACCCCCATCATCCCGTATCCAGTGAACATTATATTATGTAAGATTAACTGACAATGGCGCAATTGTGTTGACTGTTGAATTAATAATCGTCCGTGAGATAGCATTTCTGTGCTCAGACGTGTCTGAACGTGCTCTATCAGTACCTATTGGAATGGATAAAACTGGTCCTTTGAGACGAAGTAATTTTTAGGCAGTTGATAATTGTATCGTATGGTAGGGCCGTTAGAAAGAAGCTGCCTGAAAATAGTAATAACGAGCTCCTCGCATTTATCTAGTTATATCTTTGGGGAAATTCTCAAAATCCTTTCTTAGTGGATGACGTTGACATTATAAAATAAGCCTATGCCCAAAATTTTTGCTATAGTCTACACTTAGTATGTTTGGTAGTGAGTTGCTAGGTTAGTCAGTCAAGCCAAAGATCTATAAGCTTAGAACATTTACTAGTATACCGTCCATTGTTAGACAACTAAGAAAAAACGCACAGCTCATCATTTATTAATATTTTAATGGTAAAATAGCACTTCGGTATTTTACTGGAAAATTCTTTCTTTTGTTCATATTAAGAAGTCGGAAATGTCTCAATAGCGTTTTAATACCCAGCTGACCCTTAAAAACTTCGAAGTAACTCAGTCGATTAACGTCTATATATAATGGTGCCGAAACAAAGGTCAGAGCGATTACCGACTCGGCCCCAGCGGCTAATACTGACGAGTTGCTAATCCGTCTCTAGAGAGTGCGAATAAGTTAGCTTTTTCTTACGGAACTTTGAAGCCGAAGACATTCGGCATTTTTTTCCTTAATAGACTTAAAATGGTTTTATATCTGTTCGTTGTTTACCTACTATTTCAGGTATTAGTAACTTAGTTGTATCTGAATATTACCTATATTCTAATCAATTTTTTTTGGTTTAAAAGAAATAAGAAAAAATATCAAATCTGAACATTCGAAATGATCTTATTATCAAACTCAAACTCGTTTATTGCGAACATATCAAGTGAGTACAGATAGTACAGATTCCTTAATACAAAATCATCGCCAAACGAATTATATTAGACCAGAACGAATTAATTATGCATTAGTTTTCACAAAAATCATTTGAAGATCAATTGCTGGATTGCGATTAGGACAACATGAGAAGCTATAATCTCATTTTTTACAATTGAGTTACCCATTTAGCTCTTTGTAGTACATGTATATTATTACGTATTATTTTATTAGTTTTACCAATTTTAGGTTGAAATTTGGAGGTTGAAATCTCAGATTAGCATAACTATTAAATCTAACCGTTCAACCAAATAAATTTCGCAAGACTGTAGCTTACAACATTATCATGCAACGAGTTCATCGCTCATTCTTTGCACAGTTCTTTAATAGAGAAGAACAGTACAAATTGAATAGGGAACTTTTCTCAATGGTGCGCGGTGCAATAAGATTCAAACTTTACGTAAAAGTTAAGCGTCGCTAATGCAAGTTTAATGTCCGCTTTGATGCAGTTGGGAGGAATTACCACTCTTTGCTTAAGCAGATAAAATATATGTGTGCTGGAAATGATTGGTTGATTTTCACCCTTCGTTAATCATTAATTAACCACTGCTATTTATAATTATGAAAGAAGACCTTGTATGCTAGGATTTTATCGAATAATTATGTTACATACATTATAATATGGATATAGGTTATCTCAATTAAATCTTTAGTGTTAGTAGGACAATATAACTATTAATACAATAACTTCTCTTCTGAATTTAGCCATTTTTTCTCAATTCTGATAAAATATGTATATTGCGATGCAATATTAAAAATTAAAATGCACTCCTTACTTAACTTTCTTCACTCCAACCAACTCCTTTCTAATTTTCTCTTTCTTTGTTCATTACTTTAAATTTTTAGAAGATAAAAAAACCTAATTTGCACCATCTAGTGAGCCACTAGAAGCAGTTTTGTTCGCGTCGTAGTTGGCAGTTTCGCCGGCGTTTATGCAGATTACCCGCGCGCTTGATTTAATATCCGCCCGCCAGTTTGAGGAACTCACTGTAACAGCTTCTACATGGCATTCTTTGCATTTATTTACTGTTTGTTTGTTGCGGTTTTGAATATTTTATTAAGCTTCTGAGAAAATTAAGATATTCAAGAAAGTTGTATCTCGTTATTTGTGTGCCGTCTAAGATAAGATGAAAAAATATGATTTTTAAATTTCACGAGACAATATATTTTGGAAAGCCGAGGGCACTGCTTATTTGTCCTGCATAGTACGGCGATCTATCATTACTTAAAGTTTAAACCGCAACAAGTTTTCCCAGATATTGCATTTTTATGATTCGTGGAGTCTATGATAATAATAATATAATTGTTACCTAAGTACCAAAAATCGTTGTAGTTTTTTCAGCTGAGATCATTATCAGAATTGAGATTAAAACTTTTACAATAACTTCTACGATCGGTCATGAATTTAAATTTTTTTTCGTTTTTATTTTATTTTAAATACTGAATTTCCACTTTGGCAGTATTGAACTAAAAAATTGCATAGTTATTGTGCTTATTGGAAAATTGAGAGTATTTTGGCAAATTTATATAGTTTATTATAATGTTCTTAAGTTTATAAGTTTTATTAATACTTAAATTTCTGCTAACTCTATATAATTCTCTTTTTAAGCAAGATAAGTTACTAATTTTATATTACTTAAATAAAAAAGCAACATCCACCCAAGTCTGGTTTCCTACTCGCTCATATCGATCTACGACGGTCGTTTCACCAGCTTATCTTGTTTCACCCATCGGGCCTTGGCTTAAGCTTTTTACTATTTATATTCATTTAACAGCATTGACATTCACTTTTATGGTTATTAGAATGACGTATCGTTCATAAAAACGATATAAAACAAGCTAAAGCTACGATAAACGATCACTTAATATCTGGACGACGTCTTTATCTGAAAGATCTTTTCCAAATATTTTTTCGGGTCCTTAAGGAAAATGTTCTTTGATAGCCGAATTAACATTGATACGGTTGGTTGTATAATTTACTATGTATCCAATATGGGGGTACCTATAGGTTTAGCAAACTTGTTGCCAAATTTTGCAGAGCCATTAACAATTATTAGATTAAATTAAATGTTGTTGGTGTTAATACCTTTCGATACTATACTGTATATTGATATCAATTAAATAAGACCAGATTTTGAAATAATAGTCAATTACACTGACTTCATACGTAACAGTAGCTCTACGGAGTTAAGTGGCTTACGCTGGTGCCTCTAGTTTTATTATTTGAAAGGCTCCCAAATGATCACCTAAGGTATTAAAATAACAACAAAATTATTTTAATAATTTTATTGTGTAATATTTGGCATTGTTTTAGTTACACTATTTTCTTTGACTGTCAAAGATATAATTATGTATATATATATATATATAATTCATGAATTAAATTACATTGTCAGCATGTATGAAGGGACGCTAGAACAGTGTTATTTTAAATACTAAGTACGAAGTAAGTAAGTTGTTATCTTATTTTGACGCAATTGTTAAAAAAAATATACATGAATTAATAACGTTTTTGTTTCTCCATAGATCCTACTCGTCAAATTTATCTTTAATCACGTCTCATTTAAAGCAAAGCATATATCAATTTATAACGTAATATTTTCTAATAAAACCTGTTACAAAAACTCATATTTCACTAGTTCATTCATAATTTTTGGTATTATGTAGGTAACTGATAATACCAACGTACCCTAACAGTTAGGTAGGTAGTAAGGGCTCAAAAATGTGTTAATTGAAACTTCGTTATACTGTTCCGCGCTGTCAGATAAGCAAAAGCAAATCATATACGATGGGATTCGATGCAATCATTTTTCCATCTCCAAATTGTCAATAATCTTGTTTTTCATATTCTGAAACCAAATTGAAACCACTATAGGTACACTGCTACTATCTTATCAAGCAGAAAACGTTTAAAAGCAAACAAAGTAACAATGGTATCGACTGGATCAGTTAACAGTTGACAATCGTGAAACAAAGCGCTCAAGCGCGAAGGGGATCCGTGGAGGTAGTCGCGCATTTAGAATTCATTGAAAAAGTCCCGCTTGAAAGTTATCTGATCGTAAACGGTGACGACCGGCGAGACGGTGCCGTCGTACACTCCGACACACAAGTGTTATGAAAGGGTTTCGATGAAAACTTGCTACTTTTTTGGAGTTTACTGCTTATTATGAAATCAAGTAACTAAAATACTCGATAAGTGTAAACACCATATTTTCTATTATATCCATTAACGCTATTCCGTTAAAACTATGTTGTTTTTTTTTATCACAGCGTTGCTGGTGCCCGTTCTTATCAGTTTCTTATTGATTCTTAACTGTTATTTTTTAATATTTACAGATACTTTAACCCAGGATTTTGGTTCTTGACATCAAATCCAAACTTGTAAAGGCTATGTTTAAAAAATATTAAATTACTTAACTATGAACGTTCTGATACTGAAATAGAAGCAATAATTTTATTAGCTTATCGGCATTAGGCACTCCTGAACAAAAATCTCCCCAATTTTCTTGTTATTGTGCTACTTCAAGAGCACTCTTAAAAAAAATATTTTCTAGGCTTGGATATTATTGTTTTACGAACAAAACGACCTCTTGGAAATAATTTTATTTTGTAACTTGTCTCACCGACTGTCCTACACAAAGAGGACGTCGCCGTCAGCGTCGGTCAAATGGTGTCACCCCCGCGCTATAAATGGGTAAGTGCACTCGATCGGAGTTGTCTCCTAATTTCAAAGTCATGAGCGTTTCACTACATTCAAAAATAAAATTATATTTGCAGAAGCTTCACCGTACATGTATATCATGCGTCAGAAAATTGTAAATACTTATTCATACAATACATTTGCCCCTTCATTATTACAATTAATATTAATTTAAACTGCCTCATTAGCCAAGCGGTCCTGAGCGCGACTGCTACGTTAGAGGTCCTGGGTTCGATTCCCAGGTCGAGCAAAGTGTTATTGGGTTTTTCTATGAAATTCCCAGTGGCAGCTCGGAGTTTGGAATTTGTGCCCGGTTAATGGCAATAGCCTCGCCCCCTATTACATGGGACCTAAACATACCGGCGAACTGTGGGTGTACATTAGTACGCCTCTGCCTAACCCTTCGGGGAATACAGGCGTGATGGTATGTTATGTTATATTAATTTAACATTCTGTATTTATTTTGTAAAAATAGTTAACCAAGGATTTCTTTGCATTTTTTTGATCATTTGTGATCCAGTTTTTTCATTCTGTAACAATTTGGATTTGAACATGTGCCATCTAAAACTATAAGCAGTTCGAGCTGCAAGTATATTCATTGTGTGTTTTAAGCCTTCTGTGGAACTATTCTTATATGCAATCAAAAACCTCCTCCCAACCCATCCCCAAGTCCATCCTACATCACTTCAACTCACTGGTAGGACGTTGAATGTTGATGGATGTATTGAAAGCGGACGTTGCAGTTTAATCAAATAGAGAGCATGTTTGTGTGTGCTCGTGCTTTGACCTACACTATGGGCATTATTACTCTTGAAGATATTTAATTAAGTAAATATGTCATTTCAGGGAACCGTTCGGAGTAGGAAAAAGAAAACGGCATTGAGGTTGCGAAAGAAATTCATGTGATTATGCGAAACCTTCTCCTTGATTCCCTAAATTCATTGGATTAATAAAATAAGAAACTTTTAGCCCTTCTTATGGAGAAATCTTAATCTTGTCTTATCTTTGTGCAGCAGAATATCTCTGTCTTCTTGTCTCTGTATCATCAGTCAAAGTGCTTGACAAAATAACTTAATTAATTACTACACCACAGTACCTATGTAGTAATATTTTATGAGCATAAAATAATGTTTACAACGAGATCCTTTCTCGTGGTACTATTAAACCCAGCTTTTCTGTTTGTTTCAGCTGGTCGTTATATTATCGGAGGTAGTCGGAGCGACATCCTGGTCGTGCGAGATACGCAGCCCGATGACGGAAGCACCTACTCATGTGAAGCCCAACATGCATTGACAGGAGAAAAGAGGAGAAGTCCTCCTGCTGTTGTAACTGTCTCACGTTAGTAATATATTAATACATATAAATATGAAGAAAGGGAAGATATTGAAAGGCAAATGTCATTCATAAGACAAAAAAGACCAGAATAATATGTATGTAGTTACTTACAGGACCTCTTATTACAGATGCAACATCGAGCATGGCACCAAGAATGCTGTCAGTGTCTGAAGATGAGATGGTGCCTCAAGGAGGTGATATTCGACTTGTGTGCTGCGCTATTGGGAGTCCCCCACCAACTTACAGGTACTTCTGTTGTAGAAAGTCTAGAGGTACTACGCATCCCTAAACCCGTAGGCCGTTTCAGTGTCTTCGAACTAAAGAGTTTTAGGTGTCTCTTGCCATAAATATCTATATCTTTCAAAAAAATATTTTGGTTATTTTTTGCCAAAACTATGGGTAGACGTAGAGAGCGATATGGAGAATGAAACCGTTTCTCGCACATTAATGGGATAGGTAACACAAAAACTTTGACCAAGAACTTGCGGTGGAAGCCTACTTGGCTTCATGCCCAGTATAGTGGGCAGATGTTGCATAAATGGATTTCTTTAAGGCAAATATTTAAGAAGTACTAGAAAAAATTTACTTATTTCTTTTAAGTTAACTTAGGTTAGTAGGTAAGTTTCGCGGAGGAATGAAAGCTCGCTCCCGTAACCCCAGCAAAAAAAAGTGGTGAGGCGAAACACCCGTGTGGTTTTAGTCGCTAGGTCACCCATTCTGGGTGGAGTCCGACACACCCCGCCGCCTTCCCCGGGCGGCGGATGTCCATGAGGATTTCCACAAGCACGAAAAAAAAGGTTAGTAGGTAAGTTAGGTTAGGTAAATAAAGTCTACAACAATCATCATTTTTTTGAATGTTAATAACATGATTTATATTAAATCTTTTTTAGAACAAAAATTAATAACTATGCTCGGCTTTATCAACTCAAAGAGCTTTTATAGTAGTTCCCTATTCACAAAGTTTTGATCAAATTCAAAAATAAGTTTCGGATCATAAATATCTATTTCTGTTATGTTATTTTTTATATTTATTGACTGCACTGATAATCTACCTACCACTTTTCGCATTAAGTAATGCAATATTAATTGGCGAGTGTATAACGGGCTGATATGATAAATAATACTTTAAATAATATAACAATAACATTCTTATTCTAGCTGGTTCCGCCACTCCAACGGCCGCCTGAGCCCCGTCTCTAACAGCATTAGGATTTCGGTGTCAGACCAGGTACTGATCATCCGCCGAGCACAACTGTCCGACGGGGGAGTGTGGACATGCAGGGCACATAACCAGTTCGGCGAACAGAGGCGGGACGCCAGGCTGAGGGTCAGGTCGCGACTGGTTGTCAGTGTTCACCCACAGTTGCAGGTGAGGATCTGATTTCACAATAATCGATTTCACAATAATCGATTTTTACTTGGTGGTAAAATCACCCTGATTAACTATCACTCTGATTTTAGATATTATTATCTACCATTATGGCCACAATTATCATACTCTCATTGATTATGATCATTATCATCATTGCAGTTTTCTACTCTACTTTTAAAAACGCTGCCCCACACTAGCATTACCTCCTGTATCGTGGGTGCATTTAGAAACACAAATTCTCACATACACAAACACTCAGCCGCTACGCCAAACGTGTCGTCTATCTTGTTTAACTGTATCATTTTGATCATCATAAGATTTTAATTAGGTGATAAGCGTTATAATCAAGCAGCGGTACCGATAACTAATTTCTTGAAAAAAATACGCTTACATGTCTTAAAATGACTTAGGGTTTCGTTATTATAAGTAAGACTTCATATTTCAATTGACCAGTTTGAGGTATTGCGCTTATAGTTACACGTTGTATACATACACATAGCATAAAACTTTAAAAAGAAAATTTTCCTGCAGGACTTGATTGCATATTTCCCAACTTATCGTCTCAAATCGAAATAAACAGCGTACATTTCAAATCGAACATTTTCTGTTATTACATAAGGCTAGTAGAGAACACAATTGTTACAACGTTACGACGTCTGTATTTCGAAGAGCTGCTAAATTCCAAAAAGTGGGTGACGTTGCAAAAATTGAAAAATAAGTATGCAGATCACAGTGCAGACGGGACACATCGCACAATGTGATCCCAGCAAGCGTTTTGTTCATCGAATATAGACAAGATGAGGCGAGGTCTCTGTGTTCGCGGATATTCTTTGGAGGTGTTCCTTTTTTAAACTTCATTAGTCATTGTAGATGTCAGAATCCAAAATTAACCGGCCCATGACTACAGTCATCCCGCTTTGTCCTCATTTCACACATAATTATTTCATTAATACCTACTCATAGATACATTTCAATCAATAAGTGCGACTCCCATTTTTTTTACAGCGAATTGTTCTAACGTCACTAAATTGATAAAGCAACTAAAAAAGATTGCATACCTCGAAAGTTTGGATTTTTATTTGAGAGTTTGAATGAGCTAATTCAGTGGTACCTAGATATTTTACATGTGTGGAAATCGAATAAATTGTTTTAAAAATTTATGAATTATTTAGGTACACATACAATGGATAACTTTTAAAATCGCAGAAATATAGAATTAATTAATTAATTTATTTATTCTTATTTTTCTAGTAAAATATTGTGTTTTAGACTCATGACTTAAGTATCCTGTTTCTTTTAAAGTACGACAGACTACCTAAGTATCACCTTTCCTCTTCACACGAGTCCATCCAAAGGTTGTCTGGTAAGAGATCGCTGTTAGCGATAAGACCGCCCATTGTACCACTCTATGATTTATAAAACTGTAGGTACTTTACATAATTTTTTGGTGTGCAATAAAGAATATTCTTCTCTATTCTAATTAATAAAAAAAACCTGGAATTAAATTTATTATTTATGATTTTGCTGGTTTTCCACGATTAAATGTATAATCATTCAAAAATAATACAGATATAGGACCAACTAAACTGGCACTCTTACGAACAATCTTTATGGTCGATGGACGCCATTGTTCTAAAAGCGCTTACTCTGGTTTTTAATTAATTCTGAGACTAAGCCCGCAAAGTTTAATAAAGCAAGCTTGATTCGCTGTTATTTAATTCGCAAGTAAATATTGCTTGTACCTAATTCGATTAAGTACTGAACAAAAGTGTTTTCATCAATTTATCTCGCGATCAAAAGTTTGGTCTGGATTTGAAGAACATTAACGGTCTTATTCATAACTAGCCTTTGCCCGCAGCTTCGCTCACCTGAAGCTATAGTAGGACTAGAATTGGAATCCAAAAATAATTTAATAAAAACCTACAGTGTTGATCTCTTCTTTGTATGGGCCTCTATACATCAGAGAGGTCAAGCTGTATCTCAGCCGATTAATTAATAGTGATAAGAGGTCCACCAGTTTTTAAGTTGGAGCATATACTTTCTAACAGCGAGAACTGTGATAACAACACTAAAATATATTCAGTAGTTTTGCCCCAACTCGTAACAAACATGGCTTTTTACAATTTATATCTATACTAATATATAAAGCTGAAGAGTCTGTTTGTTTGCTTGTTTGTTTGTTTGTTTACTTGAACGCGTTAATCTCAGGAAATACTGGTCCGATTTGAAAAATTCTTTCAGTGTTAGATAGCCCATTTATTGAGGAAGGCTATAGGCTATATATCATCTCGCTACGCGGACGAAGTCGCGGGCAGAGGCTAGTTTTAATATACAATTTTATAATAGTATTTAGAGAAGATATTATAAGACGTCTAATAAAGCTCCTATAACTATAATGTGTTCTGTCTTCTTTTCCCTGTCACGAAATATTACGTGTCAAAAAAAGACAAAACATAAGTATTATAGTTATAAGAGATTTAACATAACATACCATCATGCCTGTATTCCCCGAAGGGCTAGGCAGAGGCGTACTAATGTACACTCACAGTTCGCCGGTTATTTTTAGGTCCCATGTAATAGGAGGCGAGCCTATTGCCATTAACCGGGCACAAATTCCTAACTCCGAGCTGCTACTGGTAATTTCATAGAAAAATCCAATAACACTTTGATCGACCTGGGAATCGAACCCAGGACCTCTAGCGTCGTGCTCAGGACCACTTGGCTAATGAGGCAGTTTTATAAGACGTTTTATATATGATTATGACTATTATGACTATTATCTTGCCTTATAGTATCTTCATTACTATAGAACAAACAGCCATATGAAATTTTAAATCTTGTAACACTTCAGCGTGCCTCCGTAAGGTAGGTAGTTAGTTGGTGCCTCTAGGGCGTCGGACTTGCGATCATGTGGTTGCCGGTTCGAAACCCACCCATTGCACTACCGACGTGAACCTTCTCGTAACAAGCATTTAGCTTAGCATGAGGGGTTAACAAGTATATTAGTAACTAGCCTATGCCCGCGGATTCGCTCACTTGAAGTTTAGAAACCAACAGTGAACAGTGATGATAAGAAGTACACTTTTTTAAGTTGTTTTTAAGTTTTTAAGTTGGAGCACATACTTTCTAACAGTGATAACAAAATTAAAATCTATTCCGTAGTTTTTGCGCCAACCTGTAACAAACAGACAAATACAAGAATTTTAAAAATCACATTTTTGGGTTCGGAGACGTTTATATACCCTAACCCACTTGTTTTTTTAATATCTTCAATGTACAGACACAGCTTTTTTACAATTTTATAATAGTAGAGATGTGTGACCCACATTGCTAGTAAGCTTATATGCATTTCTCTAAATGTGTAATTGTTTATTTATATCCTATACGTATAAGTTAAAATATTTGACCATATAAATACATTATTCACGTACTATGTTGAACAGCGTGGCCAATATCCCTTGTCACAGGGTTGTCACTGTTCCGGACATCATATTGTCATGTCATAGACTGTTACGTGCTGAGAATTTTCTACTGTAAATAGGCTGACCTATCATTTCCTTTTTGCCATTGGGTTGTTAGCATAGAATAGGGTCGTGGGACACGTTTTGTAAAAGATCGTGGCATTGTTAATTCGATGAATGAAGAAGTTTCCTACGTGATGCACATTTTTTTTTAATAACTGCCTTATTAGCAAGGGTCCTGAGCGCGACTGCTACGCTAGAGGTCCTGGGTTCGATTCCCAGGTCGAGCAAAGTTTTATTGGGTTTTTTTCTATGAAAATCCCAGTAGCAGCTCGGAGTTTGGAATTTGTGCCCGGTTAATGGCAATAGACTCGCCCCCTATTACATGGGACCTAAACATACCGGCGAACTGTGGGTGTACTTTAGTACACCTCTGCCTAACCCTTCGGGGAATACAGGCGCGATGGTATGTATAGTTATGTTTTTTTAAATACTTTAAGATTTTAGGCTCAATGTTAAGTTCGTCTAACAAAAAATTATCATCGATATTAAAAGAGGAGGACCGATATTTACTTTGCTTAATGTTGGCTTATTTTATAAAAATAATGGTCTTCTTGGTAGACTGTGTTAGCTTTTCATTCTTGGCAAATTAGAAATGAGTACTAAGTAAGAACATGAACACGAATTACTTAACCATTTGGGCATTAACAATTTATAATTTTGTGCCCATACATTTCGTCACACTACTAAAGTAATCTTACACAATACAGAGCGTAATTAAAAACCTGACACATTGCATCAAATACTGTTAGAGGTGCCCCTACCATTTGCTAGCAACCCTAATAATCCAGTTTGAGCCGGCACGCGTGACGTAGTCACTGGGTGGTGTCCGCTTAAATAATTCATGAGGCCGAACTTGCAGGTTCGTCTTGAGGCGACTCGCTCGTATTTGTCGCTTGTTTATCGAGTTCCGACAGTTGGGGTAATTGGGTTAATTTGTTTCTTTTTTGTCACCTGTCACGATGGGCGTGAACTATTGGCGTGACCTGGATATACGATGCCGAGTTTTATTTGTATTCGTTTTAGAACTGAACTAAATAAGCCTGTACCAATAGTACTCTATGACCCACACTTTTTTACTAGCTTGGGAAAGTATACTTAGGCTGATTATTGTAACAAAGTGGCAATAGATATAAGTATGAGTAAGTGACCGAGCTTTTTGAATGAAACGATGTTAGTTCTGATTGCAATTCTCAACAGAATTTAAAATAAGCAGTTGAAAGAGTTAAATACATCGCGATGAAACCAAACATCAATTTCAACTTTAACTAAAATATGTTGACGCAATGATTTGATTTTTATATTTGAGACAGGTTTTGATTAATATTTTCTTTATAAAAATACAGGTAGCCAACTCCGGCAGTTCGGTGATATTCAACTGCTCGGTAGAAGGCGGCGACGCTCGTGTCAGATGGCTCCACGATGGAGTGCCAGTCGGAGGAGGGGAGCGGGTGCTCAGGGTGCATGGAGTCGTCAGGGCACACCGAGGCATGTACCAGTGCTTCGCCGAAAGGGACCTGGATAGCGCGCAAGCGGCAGCTGAACTGAGGCTGGGAGGTGAGTTAATGATAATAATAATTACCTTAATAATAAAAACATAGTACCTAGTTAATAGAACTTTTAATAAAATAGATTTTCCGTGGAAATATCACCGTTATCGCAGCTTTTCCATGTCCAATGCCAAGCAGCACAACTGTATTCCAGCTTTAAGCTCAAAGTTTCCAACATTGTATCCAGACCTTGTCTAGTCCATTGATACTTAGGCCAGAGCCATATCATGAGAAAACTTGTTCTATAAAGTAATGCGCTTATAAGTAAGAGACCGACTACAATTTTTTTTTTTTTTTTGTAATTGTAGAAATAATTGTAGAAAGAAAATTTGTAATGAGGCTTCCGACAATTCTAACCTATTAAATAGGTACTTAGCAAAGTTAATTTACCAATGAACGTGTTATGAAAATTAACCAAGAAAATAATACAACTGTCAGTTATGTTTTAATATTGTGGACTGTAAACAAGAACTAGTATTTTATTATCTGTGACAAAGGTAAAGTTATGTTGAATTAGAGGTTACATACGTCTTTGTTTTTACTAGCTACTATCGCAACAAAACATTTAGAAAAACCGACATAACGATCCGTTGCAAAAAATAATCATTTAAAAAGACCTAATTCTAAACCCAAATTAGCAGCAAAAAGTATGAAATCTAGTTACGAGTTTTTGGATGTTCACACGTGGACCCCAACCAGTTTAACTCCAGCTCCATCATTCATTGTTAGGCCTCAAAAAGTGTTAATGCTACTTGAAATGTTTTTGTTCAAATGGACCTCCACGAGTACTCTTGAAACGTCGGGACATTTTATTCGCTGTGTATAATATATAATTCCAGTTAGAAATTTCCTTTAGAGTATTTTGCAGAGCTAAGATTTAAATGTAGTTATTTGGTTATTTGTTAAGCGATATGGAAACTGAAATTATCAATTTAATTTCTTCGATATTTTAGACAATATTCTAGCAATTCTTAAAAAGCCAAATCTATTTTTGTATTTCTGTTATTTTGCTAACTAAATAAGAGAAACTTTGTATAAAATTAACGTTACTAGGTAGTCAGAATGTACAATCTTTGCCTTCAATTATGTTTGAATCGATTTTCGGTCTTGACTTTCTGTTATTTTTTATAAAACATTCCCTAAACGAATAGGTATCGTTTTACCAAAGTGTTACATATCAAGAATACTACGAGTATTTTAGTTTTTTTTTTCTAGATTCCCAAATGTGTACCCGTGTCTTGAATTCTCTTGTGTGCCTCTATTAGTGACAGCTCTATTTATTTTATTCTCGGTCCAGAAAGGCCGATAGTCCTTACGGAATTAATTCCCCTCAACAAATGTTTGGGCCCATGAGGGTCCATTTGGAATTAATGGCCGGTTCAAGGTCGTCTTCGCGTATTTGTTTAGGACCTGCCAGTTTCGGAACTGTGTTTTTGGATTACCACTACCTACTATTTTATGTGCTATCTTTTATTTTTATTTTCTGTTAATGATGTAGTTAGGTACCTAGGATTGTTTCAAATTTCATGCTTGTGTTTTTATGTTTAGATTTAGTATTATAAGTAAGTATTGTAAACTGGGAACAGAGTACATAGCGTATATTTACGCTGAGCCAAATTACTTTAAATGTCTCATCTTAATTTGAAACTGTAAATATTTTTCATGAATGAAACTGTTTGAAAAAATTGAAGCGGCTGTAGCCTAATGGCTAGAGCGTTGGACTTGCAATCATGTGGTTGCCGGTTCGAAACCCAAACCTTGCACTATCGTGAATGCACGTGAAGCCACTCGTAATATAAGTATTTAGCTTAGTACAAGAGGTTAATAAGAATACTAGTAATGTGTATGCGACCCACATTGCTTAAATTTATTAAGACACCACAATACATTGTAGTGGTATTTATCAAGTACTTACTATACAGATTATTACTACTATTACGTCATACAAAAATCACCAAAATACCACAGCAACCTATGAGATTTTCGTTTTTCGAAACGAAAATTGCTTTTGATTGGTCGATTAATGTCCTCTGAGAGTCGATTGGCCAATCAGCGAGCACTTTGCCATGTAATTACAAATGGTGTAATTTTGCGGAGTGCAGTGCGGTGCGATTTGGAACGTCGTCAGGTTATTGATTAAAAGGAGTTGTAATGACTGGACGACCCGTGTGTCACACACGCCACAGACTGGCGATCCAAGTTGTGGATGCTAGCGGTTTTAATAGAGAAAAACAAAAAAAAAACTATGGCTAAGTAGTATAAGTTAGCATTATATTGAAAATATTATTACGTTTTTCTATGAAATTCTCAGTAGCCGCTCTAGGTTGGATTTGTGTACGGTTGTAGTCCTACATACGTGGCGAGCCTATTGCGTAGGATTTAAAATATACGATATTTTATATTCCTGCCTGTTTGTGTTTGTTATGGGATGGCGCAAAATCTACTGAATATGGCGCAAAATCTAATGTTGTTATTACTGTTAGAAAGTAGGTAACTTAAAAACTGTCGAACTTCTTATCTCAATTAATTAAACTACTTATACAAAGAAGAGATAATCACTGTTAGTTTCTGATCAAATTATTTTTGGGATGCATTTTACAGCTTCACGTGAGCGAAGCCGCGGGCAAAAACTAGTATAGAATACAAATATTATACTACCCATACGAAAAAGAACTTAAAGGCAACACTAACAAACATTAAACAACAAAAAGAAAACCTCTCAACAGGGCTTGGCATTTTCGTCCGTCGACAACGATAAATTGCGATCATCCCGCATTGTCCGGGCAGTCGCACACAAAGCTTGCCCACCACAAGTCTGGCCTCAGCCTAGGCTTAGCTGCCCGTAAATTGATTGCTCGAATTGTGTTGAAATGCTGTAAACTATTTACGATATTTATTGTGTAAACCTTAAATTATTTAAACCGTATGTTACATTTACGAATACAGAGTATTTTATATAGACGACAAGCTTGACGTAGCGTCTGAGCGATCGGCTTCTACGATACGTGTTGTGGGTTTGGTCCCAACACGAAGCAAATATTTGTATGATCTACAGATGCTGTTCCAGGTCTGGGCGTGTGTGAAAAAACGCCATGATATAGGAGAAAATGATTGTGTGGGGCAACGTTTTAAAAAAAATATTTATAATAATTCATAAATATAATAATGGCGAATAAGCACAATAGTCCAGATAGCTGGACGCCAGTCGTTACACCACGATCATGCCCAAGTTCTTACATAACCAAAACATTTCCTATGCATTGCACACTTTGTAGCTACCGTTTATTCTAATTAAGTGTGCAGAAAAATGTAAGTACAGAATAATACAGTGTGCAGATCTGCAGACACTTCCGTCGAGATGAAATTTTGTCATTCGGTTGCAAAGGACGAGAAAATGCACAGTATGTAAAACTACTGTGAAACGTAAGTAGTGTTTGACTGTAAAAAATATCATGTTATCGTATAAAACGATCCAAATAGTAACTAAATAAAAAATGTCTATATCTAACTAATGTCTTTCAAACTATCTCAGCATATTTCTTTCAATGCGTGTCACTACATCATATTTCAGTCCGCAACGTTGTCGTATCACAGTGTTCCATCATTGCTTTACCTTTATTATAAACTAGCTTCTGCCCGCGGCTTCGCCCCCGTGGAATAAAAAGTATCGGGAACGGGATAAAAAGTATCCTATGTCCGTTTCCTGGTTCTGGTGCTACCTCTCCACCAATTTTCAGCCAAATCGGTTCAGCCGTTCTTGAGTTATAAATGAAGTAACTAACATGACTTTCTTTTATATATATAAGATTTACATGTGAGCAACAACTTAGTATTTCATTGACAACTTTTGATAATGACTCTTCTACCTGTGCCTAAATTACTAACTACCTTGAACATATAACTTACCTATAACTGCTACCTCCTCCTGCGGTTATAGTGGCCATAACTCCCGCAATAATGTCGTGGACAGCCCGTAAGTCAAACGGCGGGATAATCCGGACGGCTCTAATGGAATAATAGAGACGATCTATGACGTCATATATTTTACTACCGGTAGGATTACTGCATGCTACTGAAATATGGATTTTATTAGTTTGTATTTCTGTTTGGTGGATTTGTTTGTGAATTTTATATGGAAGATATTCATAGATATAGTAGAGTCCTCATTAGTCTAGTGAGTCTAACTAAGCGTGAATTACTAGGTTCTGATTTTCAGGCCGCATTGGAGTTTTCTTATTAAACATTTCTCAGTGGCATTATTGTGTGTATAGTATTGTTCTGTGTCTAGTAATGGCAATAGGCTTACCGTCTTTTTTATATCACTTAGGTGGCAAAACTATCTTTTAGAGCTTGCTACTAATTCTGCAATTTCTGTTGAAAAAAAGAAAAATGTAACTGATTATATTTTATGTAGGTATGGTTGTTCTTGCATGTGAGAAATTCTTTTTGAAGAACACACCCTCGATACAATAAAACATTTTACTGTTCGAGTCAGTTTTGTACCAGTGTTTGCGAACGAAATTACA
This sequence comes from Acronicta leporina, assembly GCA_947256265.1. NCBI lineage: Eukaryota > Metazoa > Arthropoda > Insecta > Lepidoptera > Noctuidae > Acronicta > Acronicta leporina. Next base: position 416,241 of record OX366512.1, read on the forward strand.
AACAAAAAATATTGTATATTATTTATTAGTCGTTTATATATTAGTCCACATTATAGTTTAATGGTTGGTTGGCATATTAGTCGTTTAATGGTTTAGGATATCATCATGTTTGGTAAGTTAGGTACTAGTTAACGAGTGCTGTTCATCAGTTAAGCAACTTTTTCTCAATATGAGTATTCGTGATTACGTTGCTTTATTATAAATTTAACACGGGGTTTGGCAATTGCCCAGGAAGGCGGAAGTTTTAAAAAGTGTATAATATAAATAATAAATTGTGTTAAGACCGAGCAAGCAGCTTATCTCGCGTTAACTCTTTGCTATGATCTAGATTCCGGGCGAGTTGGCCGCGCCTGAGAACTTTGTGCCTGATTTAAATATTTTCATTCGCGGCTTCAGCTTGCGTTTGGAACAGTTTAGTACTTGTTTAATCTACTTTGAATTAAAATAGTTTCAAAAGATAATAAATGGTAGGTATTTCATTTGACTGTGGAAAAGTCTAGATATTTTAAAATGCAGTCGTCAATTATATCTGTTATAGATTTAAATGTAACGTCTAGAACACAATAGTGATTAAGTCGGTCTAGGAGTGCATTATTCATGACATATTTGAACACCAACGACCTCGCATTTTCTCAGTCATTTATTTATTTAAGACAAAATATAAATTGTTTGTTTCCCAAATAAAATAATTTAATTAATGTGCGGAATATCTTAAAAAGTTTAACTCGAGAATACTTGATATGAAAACAGTACCCTCTGCTGTTAATATTTGATTTCATAACTACTAACACCATCTAGTGGATTTGTCTAATACTAATCCTATATGAAACTTGTGTTAGCAATCTACTTTTATCAAATTTCACTATTATTAGTTGTAGCTAACGTTAAACGTAGGTGTGTCATTTTCAATCTGAGTATCAATTGAAATCCATTCTTTGAATTATTAAGCCTTTTAAAGTATCAAAAGCATCTCGAGAGCTAGCGCATCTTAGTGATATCATCTAGGAAACTGACTGGTGAATATTATTTCATCATGAATAATTTATGTAACAAGGATGCTTATCGATTTTTGAACTAATACCGAAAGGTATATTCCAATAACGTAACATTTTCATGAACCCCACTTAAAATGTCCAAACCAGCATTTCGAGCGATTATTCTGTAAATTTTTATCTGTATAAATAACAAAAAGTATCAAAATTTCCGCTAATTACCATCAGTTTCCTATTTCGAATAATATATAAAGCATGTCCAGTGCGCGGCGGCCGGGCGGGAGATAAGCGCATCGCACACAATTATACAATTAGTCGACTATCAGCGGGCATCTGATATAAATTTGCACAAAACGATGCAACGTTTACAAGAGCTAACGTTGCGAACGGGCGCCGCGCCAAATGGGGGCGGGCTGAGTGATGAGTGACGGCGGGTGTATTGCCAAGTTGCTCCATAGGTACAATGGCCACAGTTTAGTGCAGAGCATAGGTAGGTATAGCTGAGGTTGATTACCTTGACATGGCAGAGCCTGCAGCCTGCCAGCATGTTTGTTATGTATCTAGTATTTTCTATAGTTGTAATGGATGGAGAAAAAAAGAAAGACGATACGAGGTATTTTTTATGGGATGGAGGGCAAACGAGCAACCGGATCGCCTGCTCGTAAGCGATTACCGCAGCCCAGGGACACCCGAAACACCAGAGGAGTGTCAAGTGCGTTGCCTGCTTTAGGGTTTGGGCCTCCGGTATCCTCAATCACTCGGCAAACGTTATTCCACGCCGGTTTGCTGTGAGGCCTTATCACTCCGATTGATCTAGCCCATTCGTGCTGAAACTGCTTTAAAGGACGTCGGTGTATTGCTATTTTTGCAGCTTATCAGTAATGTTACGCGCAGAAGGTACAACGTACTATAGTCTTTTAAAGCTCATCTTTTGAATGTTGACTTTTTATCGTTCTTCCACTTTTGGTATAGGTACGTAAGAGATAGACCGTGTATAAGTAATTTAAAAGTAATTACTATGACCGTTAAAAGATTTACTGCAAATGAGAATTAATAATTCTAGTGTGAAATACCACGTGTGTCGCCAGTAAACACGAGTCTTGTCGCGTCATTTTAACTTTATTTTCACCTACTTCCTTATCCATCGTCGCCAGCTCCTCGACTTGCACCACACGCTGACGTATTGTCTGTCAAGGCGTCCGCTGCGCCCGTAATAAAGCTCTCAGAAACGCTGGCCGCTCACAATTTAGACCCTCATAATTTCGGCGGCCATTGTATTCATTCGTTATTATGTTAGTGTTGCGGCTAATTGAATTTATTTGCCAAGATTTATGACTGAATGTGGACTGTTCGCTTTAGTGGGAATGTTTAGGATATTGTTTAATTTTAGATTAAGGTTGTATGGTGTGCAATACCTTTGGTGTTGCATGCTACTTTTGGTGCTGTAGTTGGGAATTTATTTTATCATTTTCAGACAAAGAAAAACTTCGTGATAAGTACAAATTGCACAGCCTAGTGCATTGCTACAAATGCCTTGAAGAGTTTATTTCAGCTCAGTAGAATATTTTTAAGGAATTGGCTATATGCGTTTTTTTATGTAATACTATGTTCCGCTGATCTTGTACCTTCTGTGGAAAATAAAACTATTTTTTATTATAAATAACATTGGTAGGTACGGTACCCACACAATAACAGGCATCACTCAGCATTTAGATACTTAGGTACTTAACGTCAATATATAATTCACCCCCCGAAGGTCTTTAGGGAATAATTCTTGTAAGTATATCGTCGAAAGTCGAATATGTCTGTTAAAAGATACCAATGGGAAAACTTCAAATGTTTGCAATATATATTAATTCATTTAGTTTGAGTATTTGGGTATCGGAGAAATAGTAGAAATAGTAGTACGAGTAAATGTATCAAGTTCAATTTCAAATGTTTTTATTTCAAATAAGCTTTTACAAGCGTTTATGAAAACTTGTGATTCTAGTTGAACGATACCAAAAGATTGATCCTATGGAGAAGAAGAAAAATAAATGACGTTACAATCTTCACTGGTACAATATAGCGGATGGCCAATCACAACATTTCCTCACATAACTAATAATACATAAGACAGAACCATCTTATAATAGACTAACTTCTGCCCGCACTGCGCTCACTGGAAGCTCAAAAACCAACAGTGATGATCTCTTCTTTGTATCGGTCTCTATACATTAGAGAGGTCAAGCTGTACCTCAGGTTCCATTTAATTATTTGAGATAAGAAGTATACTAGTTTTTAAGTTGGAGCACATACGTTCTAACAGTGATAACAAAATTAAAATCTATTCTGTAGTTTTTGCGCCAACCCGTAACAAACAAAGACAGCTTCGGAGACATTTGTATACCCTAACCCACATGTTTTTTTTTTAAATATCTTCAATGTACAGACACAGCTTTTTTACAATTTTATAATAGTAGAGAGAAGAGAAGAGAAGGAAAAGATTCTAGAGAACATAGATTATAGATCTAGTTTGTATAATTAGCCAAAATGTATCTTATTCGCTTACTACATAAACGCAGAATGATTAGTTAGTCACGCCCAGGTTATGAACCCACTAACAAACATCATAGCCTCTTCGTGGCTACAGAGCTGCCGCTATGCATTACTAATGTTAATGCACAGTGTGTAATACAATGCAGAAGAGCATGCTTAAGTGACATCGTTTTGTTATTCTAGCTGAAACTAGTTTCACGTGGTTACAGCTAGATAGTTCCTTTTACTTACAACCGTCTTTTTTTGCTTCTGAAATCCCATGTGATCCCATAAGCAGAACTATTATAATTATAAAGTTATTTTAGTGAAGGAAAAATTCGACTCGCAGGCAGGATTCGAACCTGCGTCTTCTGGTTTGATACACCAGACGCTATGAACACTAAGCCACCGCGAGTCCTACCTGCCATGTCGAAATTTGCCTTGCTGCTACTGGGAATTTCATAGAAAAACCCAATAACACTTTGCTCGACCTGGGAATCGAACCCAGGACCTCTAGCGTAGCAGTCGCGCTCAGGACCACTTGGCTAATGAGGCAGTTTCTCATACATATCATATAACTAAAACATAATTTAACCTTTTTGTGAGTTCTGACATAAACAAAATCCTTTTGACATCGTTAACATAAACAACGTAAACAAAATATATTTCTGCAATAACTCTCTTGCACCCCGATGCGTCACTCGCATCACTCTGTATCTAACATATACGTAAACAATGATGTGTCGGCATCACGAGTGCGATAAATCCGCCGCTAATGGCAGATGCCCCGTTATGATCCGTGATAAACGGCCACCATACATTCGGATATACAATGCTGATTGGATTATGTTGTGATGCAAGACTGTTTGTTTGCTGAAGATTATTAATTTGTAGATTAATTGGTGCGGGTAATATTGTGTCTACTTCTGTCCTTCTTTAGTCCACATTGATATATCGTCGCCGTTGTAACTACCACTATAGGGTTATAGGGTTCCTGATTACATTCACAAATACCCTAACAGTAGTCTGTAACCTGACAAAATTATAATTTAAGTTTCCTCCCATTCGATTGATTGATTGTGACTGATTACTTTTTCAATATGATTAAGAAGTAGAAGTATTGTTATGAACTGCACAATTAGCATACCTACATCTAGTATTCTATTAACTGTGCCTACATTAAAATACAAAAATAACAAAATACCTACAGCAATTTCAATGAACATACACATTTTCAGACGCATAACCAGAACTTAATTTTCATAGTTCTGAAAGCAAAATCATTCAAATATATAAATACTAGCTTCTGCCCGCGACTTCGTCGGCGTAGCGTGATGATATATAGCCTATAGCCTTCCTCAATAAATGGGCTATCTAACACTGAAAGAATTTTTCAAATCGGACCAGTAGTTCCTGAGATTAGCGCGTTCAAGCAAACAAACAAACAAACTTTTCAGCTTTATATATCATTCAAATAAATAAATATTAATATTATAATGTATTTCCAGACACGGCTCCTGAGCTCCACTACACGTTTATAGAGCAGGCGCTTCACCCTGGGCCAGCCCTGGCGCTGCACTGTGCTGCGTCAGGTAGCCCACCGCCGAGGTTCACCTGGCTTCTGGACGGACAGGCCGTAGAAGAACACAATACACAACAAAAGTAGGTACCACCAAGGAAAATGACATGTATTTCTCGGAGGTTTAGGCAGTAGTGTGCTAAATGTACAACCACCAAAATGTCATTATTTCGATAGATAATTTATTTCATTGCAGAAGTATCACACAGTACATGAGCTCTAACGGTGACGTGGTCAGCTACCTTAACCTGACGTCAGTACGGCCTGAGGACGGCGGCCGGTACACCTGCAGAGCGCACAACTCCAGGGGCGCCGTGGAACATTCTACAAGGCTTAATGTTTACGGTCAGTGCTCGGTGTCTACTTTATACGTCTCTCTAATTAAAAGTTAAAATAAACTTATTGGTCGCTCTGATAGATTTTTTAATGGACTGTGAACTTGAGAACACGTGGACATCTCAATTGGAGAAAAGATCCTTGCATCAGTATTATAGTAAAGGGGTTGATGATTTTCTTACTTTACGTTACTTGACGTTATTATAAAAGAATAAAGATTATGAAGAAGCGTACGGGCCGTCAGTTGGTAACCGACAACCGCAGCATATAGATGTCAGAAATACCAGTAGTATCACAAGTGCATTGTAATTTTGAGACCTCAGCTGCTACCTCCTGTATGCCTAGTAACTGTCTAACTTTTCCTTAAACCGGAACACAATAATGTTAGCAAGTACATTATTGCTTAGTGGTATAATATTAAGCAATATGTCACCAAATTACCCCAGACGAACTGAGTAGAATGAGTAGAGGCAGTTTTAATTCTTCGTAATATTTTTGGTTCTTATATTCTGTTATATTTTTCAGGTCCACCATCAATAAGGAGCATTGGCCCAATCCGCGTAGTAGCCGGCGTCAACACCACCCTCTACTGCCCATTCTCCGGATTTCCAATCAGGTTGATGGAGGTGCATTTGCTTAGTAAAATTATAAGTTTCATTTTTGTTTTGTTTTTGTAGTTCAATGTGACCTTGAAATTGTCCTTAATCTAAGTCCTTGTAATGTTCAATGTTATGTGACCTTGAATTTGTCGTTACTCCAAGTCCTTGAAATACTTGCGTGTTATGTTTCTCCTTGTAAGTCATTTCTTTTAGAAAACCAAGCCTTCAATACCGCCACTAGCTGCACTACTGCGCTGCTAATCCGTCTGTGTGTAGTCCCGAGTATTGTCCTCAGCTAGTATATTTAATCATTTACTTAAACAATCTCTGGGGATAGACAAGTTGAAATCTAATGTTCAAATCGAAACAAAATTTCAAACGATTCAGATTGAAACGTATTACATCCTATATTATGTCATCACACATCCTGTGTCAAAAATAAGACCTTGCAAAAAGTACATAAATAACTCTCTCAAACGTAGACTTTTGCCCTTATTTATTTTTTCTAACCTTTGTTTCCAAATATTCCAGCGAGATTCGCTGGCAGCGCGGTGGAATGGACGTGAGTTCCACCGGCGGTCGTGCCTTATCAGGAGTGGGAGGAGAGCTCCTACTGTGGCCAGCGGAACCAGCTGATGCTGGAGTGTATACTTGCAGGGTAACATCACCTTCGGGACAGTACGCGCAGAAGGATGTCCAGATATTTGTTCGGAGTAAGTTGGTCTACCTTATTTGCAAAGAATAATCTCAAGATTAAGAGGAAGATTAATTTTATTTTTATTATATATTCTCCTTTATGGTACAATATGGTATAGGTACTGATGATAATATTTGTAATATATCCAAGGGCAATAAATATTAGATTCACACTTTCACAGGAATAGATACTTATTTCAGAAGCCTTTACTTAGAGACGCGGTCATTAAAAAGCTCAATATTGATTTCAGATCCACCAAAAATAGCAGGATTTGGCTTTCCAGCTGACTTAGTGGAAGGTAGTTCGATACAAGTTCTCTGTGGAATCACATCTGGCGACAAACCGGTCTACTTCTCGTGGCTGAAGGATGGCCAGCACATACCTTCTAATTTACAGGTAATTTGTCAAATAGCCCTGCCGTATAAAGATTTGCTAAAGCAAGCAAACTATATCAATTGTGACCTTCTGTTTCTTTTTCAGGTTCAAGAGAAATCTCTAGATGAGTTCAGTTTTTTAATATTTTCTCATGTGACGTCAAAACATAGTGGAGACTACACGTGCGTTGCCAGCAACTCTGCCGCAGAAGTCAATCACACAGCTAGACTGGCGGTCAAAGGTAAACACTTAATTAGGTACTGTTATATTGAATAATTGGACGATAGGTAAGTACGTTGATCATGGTGATGTCTACCAAAGAGCAGATTACAATTGTATCTTTACTTACAGTAATTAATATTGTAATGCTACTCTACTACTTGTGAGTGTATATTAATTGTGAATCTTGTAACCATTCGTGTAATGGTATGATATTTAAATTAGACTAGAACATAAAACACACGTTATTGAGAGTGTTACGTGTTAAAATGGTTTAATTTGATTCCAGTTGCGCCATCGTGGGTGTACGAACCTCAGGACGTATCAGCTCTTCTGGGGACTCAAATCCTGGTTCATTGTGCCACCAAGGGCTATCCAGAACCACGGGTCTCTTGGCTAAAAGGCCACGGTGAGTATTAAATTGATTGCTAAAACTGCCACAGGTCTTCGATCTTTGTTCTTCTTTCTATGTTTTTAATATCTGTTGTCTATATTATTCTAGGATCAGGAGTGAGTGATTTCAGACCGGTTTCGAATCTGGACCTCCAGTTCTCTATGCTGCCTAACGGGTCTTTGAGCATAGCCCCAGCAGCTCACCATCACGAGGGTCAGTATATGTGTCGGGCAGAGAACGGGATCGGCAGAGGACTGTCCAAGATCATAGTTGTTTCTGTCAATGGTTGGTATGATATAATTATCAATATTTATCTATAACACCTGTTAACCTGTCTATTAAGTTTTTAATAATTATTATGGAGCATTCATATTTCTAAATGTTACTGTCAGAAAAATCAACTCTAATTTACATTTTCTGCCCATTTTCATCATAACCTAGATAGATCAGTCAATGATGTAGTCCACATGGTATATCTGTTATGTGCTGACTTCTTGTAGAGCCCGCACACTTTGAGTTCTCGTCGCGCAACATGACAGTAAAAAGGACTGCGCAGGCGACGCTACAGTGCGACGCGCGGGGAGACCCGCCCATACAGCTGCAGTGGACGCATAACATGAAGAGAGTGGATCTTACTACGTACAGGTTATTTATATGCATTATTTCTTATTGTTTTTTACAAGCAAATGATGATATACACCTGATTGGAACTCAATTGCATTAAATAAAAAAATATAAAGATCATATTATACCCTACTGCTTATATGTGAAAACTTGTAAATGGCCTCCAACTTTGTACTTTAATAAATGTAAGGAATGTACTGAGCTATTGTGTTCCTAACGGTGAGCAAAGTCGCCAGAGCCCCGCAGGAAGGATTGTGTCCGCAATCGTGATTGTGTGTGTGTGTGATTGTGATCACACTTATTGTCTCATATGCTGTCAGCTCAACTATTCCTCCTTAATCTTTACCCCGACCCCCTGGTGTTGTAAGCATCCATCATCTAAGGTATTTATAACTGCTTACCATCAGGCGGGCCGTATGCTTGTTCGCCACCTTATAAAACAAAGAAGACTAATGTAATTCGTTTTCAGAATATCGGTATCGGAGAAACGGTCAGAAAGTGGTGTGAGCTCCCAGTTGAGCATCGCGCACGCCGAGAGGCACGACTCGGGCGTATACCGCTGCCGAGCTGAGAACGCGTACGGAAGAGACGAGCTGCTTATATACCTCGCTGTACAAGGTAAGCTGGCGACTCTCTCATGGAAACTTAAGTTGGTTGTGTATAAACTCATCTGAGGAGGCAGTAGTCATACCAACTTCGCGCAGCGCTGATCTTTACATTGTCGTATTGAAATAAACTATTTAATACTAATATAACGCGATATAATCCATAAAGTTGTTTTATTTCAATATGTCTGATATTCGCGTAAGCTTCAGAAATCAATGCGTAAGCTTCAGAAATCAATATTTACATTGTCGTTTTCCCGATTACATAATACAGTTTTTTAACTTATTTAATTTTTTTTTTTTTGCCAAAAGGATACCAATCGGTGGCTAGTGGGAAACTAGTCTCTAGCGCCAACCTCGATGGACCGGGCAATCATCGAGTGTATATTGCCTTCTCTCAGGGATGGGCGTCACCCTGTGAGCGACCGTTTATCGACCCTACTCGTGGGAATCAAATGGATCTAAATTTAAATCAAAATAAAAACCTACCCCCAACCCAACAAAATAGGAAAATCTACCACCAACAAGTTTTCCATAAAAGCTTATTTGAAACTCGACCCAGAGCAAACTCTTTTTATGGAACCACAACAGTAGCAACACCAGTTACAGACATATGCAATGAAACACAAATACCATCAACTGGTAATAACCTTGCTTTGGAAATGCCAGAGAGTTCAGAACAAATGCCACCGCCTTGGCAAAGAGTACCTGGCTCTAAAAAACGGAAAATATCAGACTCTCCTCCAAGCCCAACTACTGTTACAAGGAATAGCTTTAGTAACCTTCCAGTTGACGAATCTGAGCAAGTTACTCCAAAACCTCCAAACAAACCACCACCCATAATGCTCTATGGAATAGATGATGTCCACGAGCTTTCTAAGTTAATTGAAACTGTCATTGACCCAACCTGTTTCAGATTCAAGATAGTTAGTAAGAATCTGCTTCGGGTTATGATAGACGTGGCCTATCAGCCTCTCATCGTTTTTACTCAAAACACTTGAGAAAATGCTTGATAGGTATATTAGAGAGGGGCCTCTAAAGAGATACCCTCTCCATGGGCTTCAGTTCGCCTATCAGGCAGGGAAGTCAACAGAGGCGGCATTACATTACGTCGTAAGCCGCGCAGAGGCGGCACTGGAATCGCAGGAGGTTTGTGTCGGAGCCTTTCTTGATATCGAGGGAGCCTTCGACCGCACAACCTTTGAATCGATACAGCGAGCTGCAGAAAAACATGGCATCAACCAAACCATCATCAGATGGGTGACTTGCATGCTAAGGAGTAGGATCATTCATTCCACTCTTAGAGGGGACACACTCCACGTTAGGACGACCAAAGGCTGTCCACAAGGGGGAGTGTTGTCACCGTTACTGTGGTGCTTAGTAGTTGACTCACTACTAAGCAATCTCAATGAGGGCCCTTTGCTAACCGTGGGATATGCCGATGACATAGTCATACTTGTCAATGGCAAATTCCCGAACACGGTTTCAAATCTGATCCAAAGGGCTCTCTGTAAAGTAGAGAGGTGGTGCGAAGAGAATCACCTCTCTATCAATCCAAGCAAGGCAGTTGTCATTCCATTTACTCGGAAGAGACTGCTATCAGGCCTTGGCCAACTTCGGCTTTATGGCAAACAACTAAACTGGGCCTCAGAGGTAAAATATTTAGGGGTAACCCTGGATAAAGAACTGACGTGGCGAACACATCTGGACAATACCATAGCCAAGGCTCTAAGAGTCTTGGGTATGTGTCGCTCAGCGTATGGCAAAACCTGGGGACTTAGACCAAAGGTTGTGCAGTGGCTGTACACCATGATGGTTAGACCAATAATCACATATGACAGCATTGTTTGGTGGCCTAGGACGCAACTAGGGATATGCAGGGAAGCCCTCGCTAAACTACAGCGAACGGCATGCCTAGCTATCACAGGGGCGTTCAAAACCACACCAACAGCGGCGATGGAAAAGGTACTCAACCTTGCACCGCTACATATTGTCATAGAGACTGAGGCCCGTCTTGCACTACACAGACTGGCAATAAATGGCCTGTGGGATAGTTCTAAGCCAAGAACTAGGCACACAAAGCTTAAAATACAGGAAGGCCTTGACGAACTAACGAACATGCACTGCGACAAAATGCAGCCCATGTTTTGGTTCAAGAGATCTTACAAGGTTCATCTGCCGTCAAGGGAAGAATGGATGAAGGGACTCGACCCACCAGAGGAGGGCAGTCTGATATGGTACACTGACGGTTCGAAAACCGAGTCGGGTACAGGGGCAGGCATATATGCAAGGGACCATAAGGTCAGTCAAAGCATGGGCAAATTAGCTACAGTTTTCCAAGCGGAAACATATGCTATTCTTGCCTGTGCACAACAGATGGAAAGTAGCGGTACCACAGGTAGGTCCATCTACATTCTTAGTGACAGCCAAGCGGCACTCATGGCCCTGACCTCCTACAGGATCGATTCAGGGCTGACCATGGACGCTGCCCGAACTCTTAATGAGCTGGGAAAGCGAAACAAGGTCAGGCTTGTTTGGGTCCCTGGTCATAGAGGTATTGTGGGCAACGAGCATGCTGACGAGCTGGCTAGGGAAGGTTCTGGAACCTCACTAATTGGACCGGAACCATTTGTAGGACTGGCTCCAAGCACAGTCAAAACGGCATTTCGGGAGTACGCAAGGGCGAGGCACATGGATGAGTGGTTGAGCCTCACGGGACTTGCTCACTCCAAGAAATTCATAGGTTCCTCATCGAAATGGCAAAATGCCATTTGGAACTCAAGCAGGCGGCAGGCCCGTCTTTTGATGGGGGCGCTGACCGGACACTTCGGGACTAACGCTCTCCTACAAAAGATGGGTCTGACGGATACATCAGCCTGCAGGGCCTGCAAAAGGGAAATTGAGAGCATGGAACACCTTCTGTGTACATGCGATGCAATGGCTGGAAAGCGAATGTGCCTTTTGCGTCAGGGTTATCCAAGCCCGGAGGACTACAGACTCATACCCCCAGGCCTCATTATAAAGCTCATGGAAGAGCTGTTTGTAGAACTGGGAGGGGATGAGGAATAGATTATCTAGGGGAAGCACAAAAGATCCCATTGGGTCGAAGTGCACTGAGGCCTTGCTGCCTCGGCCCTACACAAGATAAGATAAGATAAGATGATAGACGTGACTGAAGACTACAAAAAAGTCATTGATCTGATAAGACAAAAGGGTCTGATCGGTCACACATTCACAAGGAAAGACACGAAAAGCTACCGAATCGTCATAAAAAATCTCCATCACACCACTCCACATGATGCAATTGTGGAAGAAATTGAAAAAACTGGTAATAAAATAAGAGGAGAAATCATTAATTGCAGATATGGTCCTGACAAAAAGCCCACATCCACATTTTTCATAAATCTAGAGCCCAGTACATGTAACAAATCAATTAAAGATATGCAATACATCTATCACCAACGTGTTACAGTTGAGGATCCCCGTAAATCTAGAACAATAGTGCAATGCCAGAGATGCCAGCAATATGGTCATTCGAAAAATAATTGTATGCGGCCATTTAGGTGTGTCAAATGTGGCGAAGGCCACAAAACTGCTGAGTGCCCAAAAAAGGACCGTAACACCCCCGCTAAGTGTGCTTTATGCTCATGCGACCATCCCGCTAATTACAAAGGGTGCCAGGTCTACCAAGAGATCCTGGCTAGGAAATCCACCAGACTGAGTCCCAATCACACAGCAAACAGTGAGCATAAGAGAAAAACATCCCCTCTGGAATTTGACTTCAATAACAGACCGAAACAACCCGTAAAAACAAATAATCGTGATAACAGATCCTACTCTGATGTTACTTCCAATCGTAAAAATACTGATCGAATAGATGATCCTGATCATCCACTCTTGCAACAATCCACAATCGAGACTTTACTTACAAAACAATCTGAGAAAATAGACTTACTCCTTCAACAAATAGGAACACTGATAAACCTATTGACAACCGTAATATCCAAAATGAATTCAAAATGACAGCCTTGCGTATTGCAACATGGAACATAAACGGATTGTCACCAAACTCACTAGAACTTGAAGCAATCCTTTGCAAAAATAAACTAGATATAATGCTTATATCAGAATCTCATGCAACACCAAGAAGTTCGTTTCGCATAAGGGGCTACTGCATCTATGCCACACCCCATCCTGATGGAGGCGCTCACGCAGGAACCGCACTCGTCATTAAATCTAACATTAAACACTCCATGTTGGAAACATACCCAAAGCCCTATCTACAAGCTACCACAGTCAGGTTAGAGGATCGAGCCGGTCCAATAATTGTTTCAGCCATTTACTGTCCTCCAAAGTATAAAATTAGCGAGGAAATGTTTACAAGTTTTTTCCGGGCTCTTGGACATCGATTTATCGCTGGGGGTGATTGGAACGCCAAGCATACATTTTGGGGCTCACGATGTACGGTAACCAGAGGCCGAGCATTAAAAAACTCAGTGGACAAAAATAATTTGAAATCCTGGTCAGATGGCAATCCCACCTACTGGCCTTCCGATCCAAGGAAGGTTCCTGATCTCCTGGACTTTTTTATTTCTAGCGGAATGAGTAGGCAGCACTTGTTCGTTGAGTCATGCCTTGACGGATCATCCGATCACACTCCCGTGATACTTAATATTAGCAGCAACATTATCACCATAGATAAACCTGAATCCTTGCATAACTTCAAAACAGACTGGGAGGGTTTTAGAGGTTACCTTCAAGACAAAATAAACTTAAAAAGAGCACTTAAAACACCAGATGACATCGAGGATGCTTGCAAGCATATCACCAATTTAATCCAAGTAGCCTGTTGGATCAATACACCTGAGCTAAAAATGTCATGCAAACTTCCTTCGCAACCACTTGAAATTAAACGAAAAATCGAAGAAAAACGTCACCTTAGAAGAGCTTGGCACCTTTCTCATCGTCCGTTGGACAAAACTAAATTTAATCGTGCATCGAAGGAATGTATGTTGTCTCCCTCGGATCAAGGCGAACATTCCTTGTGGAAGGCCGTAAGAAATCTCGACGGGTCACAGAATCACAAACCGCCCATCAGATCAGGCACATCTCTGGCTAGAACTGACAAAGAAAAAGCTGAGATGTTTGGCTTACATTTGGCAAACGTTTTCAAACCCAACGAGGGGACAAACCAACAAGATGTTGAAGACATATTGAATCAGGACTTTCAACTATGTTTGCCTATTAGACCAACATCACCAAAAGAAGTCGCGATGGAAATCAGATCTTTGAACCCAAAAAAGGCACCTGGGTTTGATTTAATCACGCCTAGAGTTCTTAAGGAGCTACCTAAAAAAGCAGTTACATTCCTGGCTGGTCTATTTAACGGAATATTCCGAACTGGCTATGTTCCTAAACTATGGAAAATCTCTTTAATCGTTATGCTCCATAAACCTGGTAAACCAGCACACGAGGTCACATCTTATCGACCAATAAGCCTCACACCAGTGTTGTCTAAACTCTGGGAAAGAATTTTCTTGCCCAGACTCAAAGTATTCATGGATGAGTGTGACCTGATACCTGAACACCAGTTCGGATTTAGAAAGTCGCATTCAACCACCGAACAAGTCCACCGAGTCTACCACGCAATACGCCAGGGTTTTGAGAAGATGGAATACACCTCTGCGGCATTTCTAGACGTGCAACAGGCCTTTGATCGTGTCTGGCACAAGGGATTGTTGTACAAAATAAAGGAAAAGCTTCCACACTCAGTGTTTCCCATCCTCACTTCGTACTTAGATGGCAGAAAATTCCAAGTAAAACAAGGAGACGAAAGATCTAGTCTGTATAAGATTGAAGCTGGTGTTCCACAGGGATCGGTTTTGGGACCCGTCTTATATAATATTTTCACATCTGACCTGCCAACTACAGAAGATGTAACGGTAGCGACATACGCAGACGACGTTGCTTACCTGGCGAGCGCCAAAGAACCCAATGTCGCCAGCAACAAACTACAAAAAGTGTTAGACAAGATGAACACCTGGCTGCAAAGGTGGCGTATTTGCGCCAGTCCTCACAAATCAAGTCAAATTACTTTCGCTTTGAGAAGAGGAGACTGTCCCACAGTAACATTGGGGGACACAATTCTACCACACTCAGACTGTGTTAAGTATCTCGGTTTTTACCTGGACAAAAGGCTCTCTTGGAAAACGCATATAAAACAGAAAAGAGATCAACTCAACGCTAAATATAAAAACTTGCATTGGTTAATGAGTCGCAACTCAGTCCTATCCTTGGACAACAAACTTCTTCTATACAATTCTCTGCTAAAACCTATATGGTCTTACGGCATTCAACTATGGGGAGTGGCCAGCAAAAGCAACACAATGTGCCTTCAAAGAGCTCAAAATGCCATCTTGAGGAATATTGTTAACGCAACATGGTTCACACGGAATGAAGAAATCCATGATTATCTCAACGCTCCTACAATACTTCAGGAAATTAATAAACACAAAAAGCGATATGCTGATCGTTTAGCCATCCACCCAAATCCTCTGGCTGTCAAATTGCTGGACAGCAGCAAATCAGTTATGCGACTTAAGAGAGGTCAAGTAATCTGAAGAGGTAACAGTGGCAATGGCCTCTGCACCTGAAACGCCAATTCTATTCACGGAACCAAACTGATAAAAGTCCAGAAAGGAATGATGGCAGTTATAGGAGAGAAAGAAAAAAAAAAATTTTTTTTTCCTGTAAAAACAGGGTACTTACAAAAATATCCTATACTAGCTGCTGCCCGCGACTTCGTCCGCATAGCGTGATGATATAATATAGCCTATAGCCTTCCTCAATAAATGGGCTATCTAACACTGAAAGAATTTTTCAAATCGGACCAGTAGTTCCTGAGATTAGCGCGTTCAAGCAAACAAACAAACTCTTCAGCTTTATATATTAGTATAGATTATATAAAGATCCAAAGGAGTTAATTTTGGTTTTTTGGTTCCATAAACTTTTGGTTCCATAATTCAGATTCAGTGACCAACTTGGCCGGGATCATTCGCGTAGAACCGGTGCTAAACAATTTTATTGCGTGTGCGCTCGCGCTTGGAGTGTGTGCTCCATCGGAGACCCCTAGGCAAAAGTAGAGTTTAGTATTCTATTTTTTCAGACGCATTCAATTCAATTATAACAAAGATAGTCTGGGGGCTAAATTGGCAATGATTCACGGACACATGGCTACACATCCTCATCAGCTCATACTGAATTTCTACGGTACCAAAGTGGTTGTTTTGCCCCCTTGATTTGATTGTTGACAACTGAGCTCTGTATGTGTCGGGCAGAGTTCCCGGAAGCCCCGGCGGGCGTGCAGGTGTCGCGGCGCTGGGGGCGCGGCGCGCGCGTGCGCTGGCGGCGCGGCTACGACGGCAACGCGCGCGTGCGCCTGTACCGCCTGCAGTACCGCGTCGTGGGCGACGCGCGCACCACGCACCACGACGACTGGGCCGACGCGCCCACACGGGACGTTCCCGCCGATAGGGTCATTGAGAGGTACCGTACAAGTATCATCTTATGTGTGGCCTGCAGTGCACTTCGACCCAATGGGATCTATTGTGCTTCCCCTAGATACCTATTCCTCAACCTCTCCCAGTTCATCAAACAACTCTTTCATGAGCTTTATAATGAGACCTTGGGGTATGAGTCTGTAGTCCTTTGTTAACCCTGCCCCAAAAGGCACATTTGCTTTCTAGCCATAGCATTACTTGAATGTTTTTTAACACAAAAATTACAAGAATTGTTAGAATAAAACTGAAAATTAAAAATACATGATACAAAATAAGTATAAAAAATTGTGCAATAATTTTCAACAGTAGTTACAGAAAAAGAAAAGAAAAATAAAAGGTATATACTGATGACATTGCCTTAAGAAATTTAGGAGCATTGGCGTTATACTATGTGTGTATGTGTGTATCGCATTTACTCAATCGTATGTAAACATGAAAACTACTGCTCTAATGATCATATTATAACATCAGTAATAACCCCTAAGCAATTCGAGGAGCCTTAATATAAAATACATGCAACTAAAGTTAAACTATCTATTATAGGCAGGATCCTGATTCCGACTCGGAGGTAACCCTGGAGTATCAAGTAGAAGGTTTGCGTCCTGCTACGGCTTACGCTTTGAGACTCGCAGCAGTAAACGCCATAGGGGACAGCGACTACTCCGAACCCGTTATCGTGCAGACATTAGAAGAAGGTAAGGACCAAAACCATTTTTTTTTTGTTTGTACAAACACACGTCTTTATTTTTTATTGTTAAATCTAGGCAATTGATTCTAATAATTCCAATGATGTATGTTCACAGCTCCATCTGAACCACCTCATAATGTACAAGTGCAAGCGACTGCACCGGGAGAATTGCTTGTCAAATGGCAGGTCAGTAAGTAAACAACAAATTCAAGCGTAGCAGTCTTCCAGGACCTCTAGCGTAGCAGTCGCGCTAAGAACCACTAGGCTAATGAGGCAGTTAAAAAATAATTTTCTAATTTACTCAACAGGCACCACCTCAAGAATCATGGAACGGCGAGCTCCTTGGTTATGTGGTGACGTGGCACGAAGCGTCGGCCGCCGCCGACAACAAGACGTCGGCGCTCACGGCGGCCGGCTGGGGCGCCGCGCACGCCGTGCTCGCGGCGCTGCGCACGCACGCGCAGTACGAGGTCAAGGTGCGCGCCTTCAACGCCGTCGGCGCTGGACCGCCTTGCGCACCGCTCACAGCTACCACGTTGGAAGGAGGTCAGTTATGATACAGTTGATCATGCGATCGAAAGGCCAAGATAATACTATATAATATTATTTAGTCACAAGACATAATTATTTCTTTTCGGCCAGTCACTGCCTCTCATAAGTCCATACCTGACTGTTTTGTTTTCAGCTCCTGAGGCACCTCCAGAGCATGTTCGCTGTGAGCCCCTGTCAGCACAGTCAATGCGCGTATGGTGGGAGCCACCACCACCACCACTCAGAGGTGGTGTGCTACTTGGTTATGAAATACTTTATGAGGTACGGTTCTTCAATCTTGAATTATATCATCATCATTATCAATAGCATGTTCGTCCGCCAAGATTGCGAACAAATTCTTCCGTTCTTAACGTACCTGCCTTCTAGTCTTTAGACTTTATAGCTTAGCGCTTGCAATTTGCTGAGAATTACTTTACAAACTTCACAGACGGTTGACGATCTGGAAGGTCAAGTGGAGACGCGCCGGTCAGGCAGCATGGAGACTGTGCTGCAAGCGCTGCAGAGAGCCGCTAACTACAGCATCGTAGTGCGTGCCAGAACTGCTGCCGGAATGGGACCCACTTCTGAGCCAGTGTATTGCGTGACGCATGAAGATAGTAAGTATTTAAGCGAGAGTTTTAAATTTCTAACCATTGCTTGCTACTTAAAGTTAGTCTGATTATGTTAGGCAAGAGTTTCTCAAAACTCCTGAAGACCACCAGATTTAATAACATGGTGTCATTCTTGTTAAAATATTTATTACTATTCTACAATTACAAGAATTTAAAAATATACCCCAGACTACGTCATAATTGAATTAAACAAAAATCTATAAGAACGCATGAACCAGTAGCAAGCTTTTTAAAAATTAAAGAGATCTCTCCAACCCAAACCCCTAAAAACTTGTTTCAGTTCCGGGAGCTCCCATGGGTATAAAAGCGGCTGCAAACTCCGAAGCTACGGTTATTGTGAGCTGGTTGACTCCGCTGCAGAAAAACGGCAAGATCAAACATTATACCGTCTACAATAGACCACAGAGGTTTGCAATGCCCTATTTCTTTTATTATTTATTCAGCTTATTGGTGGCCTTCAGAAAGTACCTTACTTCTCAGAGGTCGTCAGTTAGGAAATGCCGAAGCCATCTATCTAGCTATAAAAAAAAACAAAACATTGACTTGTAAAAGTGTCTCTAATGATCTACTTACAGAAATAAATATCATCATTTCATTTCATCATCATTACCCAATAATTTTACTTTTAATCTCGCAATATCCAACTAAAAGAAAATAAATCAGATTTTTTCTAAGACTCACTATGCAAGAAAAAAATTAAATAGGGTGACACGAGATGCAAAGTACTTTTATACATATTATAAAACAAACCAAACCTAAAAGGCACGAAAGGCGGAAAAAATAACAACAATTTCTTGATAATTAAATGCAAATTTTCACTAAAATCGAGTGACTCACCAAAAGCAGCACTATGTTATATAATACACTCGTCTGCTAATATACAACTGTATCACAATTCTATAGGACAGGCCAACACTCGCAGATGATGGTTCTCCATAAAGATGATGAAGATGAGTACCAGGTGGAAGTTCGCGGATTACAAGAACATCAAACGTATGAGTTTTGGGTAACTGCAGCCACTGCGTCCGGTGAAGGGGAGATGAGTGCTATTGTTGCTAAGAAGCCCAATGCTAGAGGTAAGTTTCTTGTGTTTTATTAAATATCGTTAATATTTAATAAAATTTGGAGTTTAAAACAATACCTAAGCCTTAACAACTTTCAGGAATATAGCTCCAATTAAGTAGTCAATAAATAAGAAATTATATTCATGTGTATGCAAGGACCAAAAATATAATTATAATAGTTATCTTCATAGTTTCTTCTTCTTCTCTGATGTTGCGGGTGTCTATGGGTGGCGGTGATCGCTTACCACTAGACGATCCGTCTATACGTTTAAGCGCTGTCCCATAAAAAAAATTGTTGGTCCTTTCAGACGAACATGACATGACATTTTAGATATGTTGGCTTTATTATATTCATGATAGCTTGTTTTTTAAAAACTCTCTCGGAAGATATGCTTCTTACGTTTCTACATATCATATTAATTTATCTTTCATCGGGCTAGCTCCAGCAAAGATAACATCTTTCGGTCGCCGCGTGGAGGCCAAGGCGGGGCGGCGCGCGCGCATTGCTTGTGCAGCGGCCGGGGCGCACGCGCCACTGCGCGCCTGGTCGCGCCGCCGCCCCGCACCGCCGCTAGCACACGACGCTAACTACCTCATCGATGGACCCTACCTTATTATACTTAGTAAGCCTCATTTAAGCTTAAAAAATGTTTACTCTTGCTCGTAACCATATCCAAAACGTTCCTATTAATACCTTGTACTACATGTTTAAAATCTGGAGGTTACAGTCTGAAGTTTTAAAACTGAGTTCGTCTCATCGCGCTTTCACTTAGCACAAAAATTTCTCTAATATACCAATTATTAGAGTAAATTTTAGCGTGTAATATTTAGCTTATAAAGTTGCTGAACTAAAAAATTCAAATCAGTTCTATGGTTCCAACCTTCATGATTTAAATAATTTAACCTTAATCTAGCATTTTCAATCTGTTGTATTGTTATATTTAGTTTTCGCGCTTAACAGAACATGCATAAGTATATCCACGGCTTTTGATAACCGGATCGATAATATAAAAAATAATGTTAAATGTGTTCCAGACGTGGACCGCAACGCGGCGGACAACTACACGTGCACAGTGCGCAACCCGTGGGGCGAGGAGCGCGCGAGCTGGGAGCTGCGCGTGCGGGGCGCGCCCGCGCCGCCCGCGCTGCGCCTGGCCGCCGCCGCGCCCGCGCGCCTGCTCCTCGCCTGGGACAAGCCCCACACTGGCGGCTCCAGTCTCCATGGTACACACCTCTTGTAGAGCTACAGTTATCTCGTGTCTCCCAAACTTGAAAATCACTCAATGACTCTTCACAAGGATGTTACGAAACATTACTGGTTGTGAACTTGTGTGCGATAAATTAAAGTGTATATGCTTGCATTGTACTTCCTCAACAATATAATAATTGCAGGCTACCTGTTAGAGTACTCCCGGTCTGATGACATCAAGTGGCACTCCACGCGGTTGCCGGGTGATACGAGGACGTACACCCTGGAGCGGCTGGCGTGCGGGACTCTGTATAAAGTGAAGCTGACCGCATACAACTCAGTCGGCTCCTCACCCCCTAGTGATGAGCTGGTCGTGTCTACTAAAGGAGGACGTGAGTAGACACCTAAAACAATTCAGGAATTATTGAAATAAATACCGAGACTAATAAAATTACTTAATTCAGTAAATTTCGGATTCAAGTGCAGGAATAATCTCAGTACATTCCTTATGGTTGCATTTTAAAATGGAGGGGCTTGCTTTAACTGCTGACTGTAGAAACTTGTGGTTATTGACATCATTCTTTTCAATTACAGCTTCCAAAGCTTCCCCAGAAAAGGACCTCGTTACAACCAATAGCTCCTGTGTCCGTTTGAACCTACTCACATGGGACAGTAACGGGTGTCCTCTCACCCAGTTCACGATCTCCGTGAGAAGTTTCGAAGAGTCCTCATGGATCACGCAGACGGTGTCACCGGCATCGCAGCCGACAGTCCTATGTGGGCTGACATTAGCCACATGGTACCATCTGAAGGTGGTAGCTACAAGTGCAGCTGGGACAACGCTGGGAAATTATTACTTCTCAACCCTGACAGAAGGTGGAGGTGCGCTGAATATAACTTCCCAATTTATTAACTTTGTCAACCGTTATTTTAATTGTATCAGAATGGCCATAAAGGTGTCGACGACATACTCTAATGACTTGGGGACTAACAGATTTCGTAGATAACACTAACAAAAATCAACAATAAAATTATGAATACACTGAATGACGATTTTGACACAGTAACTTTGAAGACCAGGGGTAAAATAGTTTGGTACCCGTATCCAGAACTAACAATAGTAAATTACCTTTTTATTTTATTTTTATCCCATGTTAAGATTATATATTATGACGTTTCAGAACGAATACCAGCGCCGGCTCATTTCCCTCCCGGAAGCGAGGAGGGAGAAGAGCGAGCGACTGCAGTGCTTGTGGCTGCAGCATGTGGTCTACTTGCTGCACTGCTGCTATTAGCTGCACTCGCTTATAAGAGGAGGTGATTAAGTCTTATTTCTGTTATTTTTACTATTGATACTAAAACGTTGCGCTCAAGTATTGGTATATTGTAATTGTAAGAACAGTTGTTTCATAAAACGAAATGACTATAATGTCAGTTTGGTGAATAAGAAGTCCCTTATTTTGTAAGAACCAACAATTTTCTTATAGTGAAATCCATGATATTAATGAAAGAAAGTTATTAAAATTATTCAGAATTCAGATATTCGTACATTAGTAGTATCTCACTATAATTATTTACTTTTAGTCCATCAACAACGTGCTTCAGAAAAGGGTATGAACAAGGAGACATTTCGGAAGAGGAGGACAAGTCCGTGGAAAAGAGAGACAACCGACGGAACTGCCAGCAGGTGTACACCTCATCACCTATCAAGCATCCTATTGGGAAGAAGGACCAACAAGGTTCTTTATTGTGTTTAAATTACAGCTTTTTAATTTAGGAAATAGATATACATTAGGTGCTGTTTTGGACTATTTAAGAATACTTATGAACTCTTGTTACAAAAGGCGGTCTTAATGCCATTAGTCATTTTCTGCCAATCACCCTTAAGATTAATAATAAAATGGTACATGTACTTATAGTAATGAAAAGAACAAGTACTTACCTATTAAAATACCATACATTATTCGACCATGATCACGCTGATTCCGTTAATTATGATGATAACCCAATTCTCTTAAATAGTCAGGGAGGAATTATCCATTCTCCGATCAGTCAATAACTCATTTGGTGTATTTGAATTTCCCAGAAATGTACGAGATAAGTCCGTACGCGACGTTCAGTATGTCAGGGGGCGCGACGGGTGCGGGGGCGGGTGCGGGCGCCGCGGTGACGGAGGAGGGGGGCGCGGGGGGCGCGGGGGGCGCGGGGGGCGCGGGGGGCGCGGGGGGCACGCTGCGCACGTTCGGGCGCGCGGAGCCCGCGCCGCTGCAGGCCGCGCCGCCGCGTGCGCACATACACCATCATCTGCATCACGAGAACGCGGGTCTGTATACCGCTGATTGAGACTACGGTATATAAGAATCTATGTGGTATGTCATGTTGAGGTGTTGAGCGAATGAAGGTCGTTACTTGATGCACTATATAATTTACTGGTACCAGTCAGAAATACATATTACAATACTTATTACTACGTACGACCTAGCTGCCTAAGTGTGGGGAGACGACTGCTGCGCCGCGCTGACACAGTAATGCGCTTGTATGCAAAACGAATGCGTCAGCAGTGTCCCTACAAATCTTATTTCAAGAGTTATATTGTTTAAAGCTAAAAAAAACCCTTTACTGGAATCCTGTTTCAATTTAAGTACAACAGGTTAATGCGTCTCGTTAAAAAACGCTCAGTAATTTTGCGACAAATTAGCCTTGATCTAGTACTTCTAATTATCATCTACATAACTATTATTTTTTTCCAATTGTAAAATTTTGATATTACATTAACTGAAAAAAAGAATTGTCTTTCCTTAATAATCTTTTTTCCGATCTACCTAGGACGCGTAAGAACAAGACTCCATTTAAGTTCATACTTTATGTGAAATCATAGTTACTTACTTCGCATTCTCATTGAACAGATGAATACACACTATCTCGCGCGATGACGCTGATGGTGCGTCGCTCGGAGTCGGACTCTGACTCCAGCGGCTCACCGTGCGCTGAGTGCAACTCTAGCGTCTCATACAGAATGCCCGTCACTCCCGGGAAAGGTACTCCATAATTATGTTCAAATTCACTATAAAATATATTAGAACAACCATAGATAAATTAACTCTCCTAATACGGGCTTTTTAAGGATCGGTGGACCGAATTTTCCATACAAATGTAATACTAAATTATATCGTATCTAATTAAAAAATAATTTTAGCCAATTTGATAAAATTATTTGGATTCGGGAAATAATTATAAGTGAATGTAATTTTTGATAGCTTTCGTTGATAATTTCCACCGAAGCAGAAGTAAGACCCAAAGCACACTCCTCTGACTTTTCGTAATCATGTGCGTATTAACACTTGCTTCCAACGGCGAAGGAAAATATCGTGAGGAAACCTGCATTCCTGAGAGATTTTCTCGAGGGCGTGTGAAGTCTGCCAACCCGCATTAGGCTAGCGTGGTGGACTATAGCCTCTCATTTGAGAGTAGACTCGTGCCCAGCAGTGGGACAGTATATGGGTTGTTTATGGTGAGAAGTAAAAAAAAATAGTTGGTTAGGAACCTAAATTAACGGTATCCGAATCCGATAAATAATACAATTTAATTAATTTGAATTACTTACTATTTATTTTGGTATTAAGTTTTTATCGGATTCAACGTCCGCAGGACCATTAAACCTATTTGGTCGCAACGGTTACAAATATTTTAAAAAATCTTCCATAATACCTACTCCTTATAAATTACATCGGTCAAGTGAAATCTATTATTGTAGACGAGGTATTCCGCGCCGTGACGGACTCGAGCGCGGAGTCTGCGGCGGACGCGCGCTCGGTGTCGGCGCGCGCGCACGACAAGCGGCGCCGGCCCCGCCGCCACCACACGCCCACATCGTCTAGGTAAACACTGTATTAGGTAAACCACTTTCTGACTAGGTATGGGTTATTTTACTTTGTTTTATTGTTTGCGAAAGTTACGTACAACAAAACGTTAATATTCATTTCTACATTTGTCTTTTTCACATTCAATATTTTTCCTTTTCCTACTCCTGTGAGATATCTCACTCTACTTATTCATTCATCATCATTACCTAATGACAGAAATAAAAAAAAACTCGGTTTCACTCAAAAATATTACAATAAACTCTTAATCAATTATGAATCAGGATTAAAATATTTATTAAGATACCATAATAGACTTAAAATATTCAGAGTAACTAGTGTCTCATTCAGAAAGTTCGTAAAATATCCAAAGGACTGAACTCACAGACACCTATCCAGAACACAAAACACTATCTCGAAAGAAACAACAACGCTTTTGTAACTCTTTACTTGACCGTCGCGAGATGGCGCATTTTGCAACTGAACTTCTGTACTAACTTCAGTATAAGTTGATAGATGACGCTATGACTAAAATATCCGAAGGACTGAACTCACAGACACCTATCCAGAACACAAAATACTATCTCGCAAGAAACAACAACGCTTTTGTAACTCTTTACTTGACCGTCGCGAGATGGCGCATTTTGCAACTGAACTTCTGTACTAACTTCAGTATAAGTTGATAGATGACGCTATGACTAACTAAGTTAATGACATTGTTTCAGATACCAACAGCGACAAGAGCAAGAGAGAAGAGATTTTACAATACACGTATAAATACGACGACAATAAAGACTGCTACAAGCGAAATACTATTATTAAATTGTTACCTAGCTAATTTACCGTTTTAGCTCTAAGAGATTTTAAAACGAAAAACTGAAAATGTAAATATTTTAGGATGTTTTGTACTGTGTTGGATTTGAAAAAAATTAATGCGGCCTATTTGGTATCACAAAAAAAGATAATTTTTAATACTAATGAAACTTGATGTTTCTTCTAAACTCCCAATTTTGTAGTAAATCCACAGTCGGTTAAATTTACTAATACACTTAAACAATAGTTAATCGAAATTAAATAAACCTTGAATCATATCTGATGAATTGTAAAAAGTAGAAAATAGAAATATATTTTAAGAAGTCAATAAAAGTAAGTACAAGATTTTATTGTTAGTAATAAAGAATGAGAAAATACGATTTTCCTGACGACGAACACTTCCGTGAGATGGCATTGTTTAAAATCTACTGATAGTTTAATGTGTTCAAAGTGAGTCTTTTTGATTGTTTTTATGATGCTCAATAATTCGTGTTAATTTTACAGTTGTATACTCTCTTTTGCGAATTTTATACACCTTTTTGTCGAATATCTTCTGTCGGATCTTGTAATAATATTTTTTTTTATATACCTAATTTATAAGTCTTTGCCTTTTACGATATAATAATATTTTTTACTTGACTGTCTGCCTAAATTATTAACAAAAAAGGAGGCAACATTCTAGGCCAATTGCGTTACAGCTGGCAAAAAAGCTAGCTACTGTCAATCAAATAGACAGTTTCAGAACAGTTTTTTTTTTAAATTTACTGCGGTAAAATACATGACTGAGATGCTTAATTTCATGCCCTTGCTTATTGTTATAATATGAGAACCATTTATGTTATTTATTTAACTATTATACAAGTAAGGAATAAGGAGTGATATACCGCTTGTGAAGGTTTTTTCTAGTACAATTTAATCAGAAAAATATTTACGTAGTCTCTTTTGACGTATCCCATGGCTAAGCAAAGGTCGTCCCTAATTTTCGTCCAGAATTTTGATTAACAATGTCGAATTATACCTGTTGATATTAATTAAAGGCACACAACTTCATTATTAGTTCTATACACCAAGCAAAAAATAAATATGCAGGTACAAAGCAAAATCTAAGGTACCTACAAAGCAAAATCTATTGTTGTTTTGCCCCGGGATTCTAACGGGGCTTGCTGAAAGCATCTTACTGGTCCATTACACGAAACAATCAAGTAGGTACCTATAGCATTATTTTCTTTAAACTTGTTTTGGTATGTTTATGGAACTTGCTATTCATGAAAATTTCATAAGTTATATCATTCCTTGCCTCTACAAAATGCAAATGACGCCGCAGTATCGCAGTTTTCCTACTCTCATTAAACTTAATATAGGTGAGCCATTATACTTCAAAGTTTACAGGTAATATTTAAGCTTGTTTTGTACTCTTGTAATAATTTAACTGTAGGTTAAACATAGCAATAAACCAATCTACTCAAGTCTTATGTTAACTGTCACTGCCTATTCGCTAAGGTGAATATTTTAAGGGAAACGAAGAATAAAATCGATTGAGTCGTACACTTTGTTTTGATGTGCCAAGCATGCATTAGTGAATGTAGAAGTTGTGCACGTGGGGTTTATATCGAATATCCTCCAAGCGTCCCAACATGTCGATTGATTCAGGGTCTGAACCGACGGATCCCAGGACCAAAGACTGGCTGACGAGTTTTGCATCTGAAACCGCGGGCATATCGTAAGTAGATACCGTGGGAGAGCCATGCTTCGAAACGAATGGGCCGGCTCGACCGGAATGATACCACGGCCTCACAGAGAACCGGCGTGAAACAACACACTTGCGACTCCTCAGGTGTTGTGGATGTCCATATGCGGCGGTAATCGCTTACCATCAGGTGATCCGTCTGCTCGTTTGCTCCCCCGCCCCCCTTTTCCATAAAAAAGTAGTAATAATAATATTCTGTCGTCCCCTCATGGAGAATTTTAATCTACATTAACACTTCTCGTGATAAAAAAAAATTTACCCTACTATCTCGATGAGCATCAGGAAATATTTATTAAACAGATATTAATTATAATCGGTATGTCAATATAATCCTAAGATGATATATTGTATTTTAATAAATAGGCAATACTTTTGTACCTTTCGTTTATTTCTGACAATGATCTAAATTGTATCAAAAGACCACAACAAACAATACAATAACTAAAAAATAAACAACTCAATAAAATAAACTTTCTTATAATTCCCTAGGACAATAAAACAGTTATCTAATTATGTAACAACATTAACTATAACATTGCGTCCCGTCTTCCATTAATAGTTTTCTTGGCACGGCCATTTTTGTTTCAACTTGGCGTATAAGTGCGGCTTCCAGCTCCAAGATGTTTCATTTCTATATCTGGCGAGTCGCCATTTGCCAGATTATTATCTACAGTAAGGTCATCATTCAATGGGATTGGGGACATGGCAGTAAAATTTGATTGCTATAAAATTATGTGTTTGTGTATCGTTGCCTTAACTCGCCAAGTCCCCTATTTATAGACTCATGGGATTATTACAGGCACTGTTGAATTATTTAGTGACAGTTTCAGAAATACCAAAAATCTGTAAAGTGTGTACTGATTCTTTCTATTAATTCCGGTATTAACCGAAATAGCTCAATAAAAGAGATAATATGTTGTTTCTCAATTGCTAAGTAATTCTTAGTTAGACTCCTACAGTCTACATACAGTGTAGTCAATTAGTCCTTAGGTCCGAAAATACGAATGATAACTGAAACATTTCTTTTTTTAACATGTTGAATATGAATTATTCCCATAATTAATATTATCAAAATAAAAATGATATGGTTCCTATTTGACAGTAAACAATTGTAGGATTTTCAAAAAAATAATATTAATTTAACGTAAAGTAAAACATAGACGTAACACGATTAATTGTGTACGTACGTAGTGAGCCGTACAACGTAGTACTGTAACGCTTCAGGGCAACGAGTATCTAATAACGTAATAATAGAGAGTTGACAAAGAACTGAGCAGTAATACTCAGATAATTGTGAACTAACAAGATGGTAAACACTGTTCATTTTGTTTTGTCCTTTGAATTTAATCTGATATCCTTCGTCAATTACACTAACGAACTAATTAAACTGCCGTTTGACACGGCCAAATAAAATCTGTTTAAGTAAACTAAGTTATAATTTTCTTCTGATATTATATACAAGTCTTTATTAGTAATCAACAAAGCGGCTTATTGGTAGGTACCTGAAATAAAACGACCTTGTAATTGATGTCAATCAAACGTCAATACTATTTTACTCTCACTTCGCAGTTTCTCTTTACTTGCATAGTAACGACTGAATTCGCCAGACCCACTTCTTGTACACGTGTATATGCACTAATTGGTCCACCGCAGAGCAGCGGTCTCGTGATAAATTGGTCCCGCCATACGCCGCCGCAGGGCTAGCTCAATGGTACCTACAAATACCACTAACAAATACGTATTGTACGTCTATTCTGTACATATTGCGCAATTAGATATCTCGAGCAAAGACCAACCAAAAAAATCCGTAGGTACCATTTTATCCGTGCCGGATCTTTTTTGAAAACTACGTTTAAAATGAATACCGCAAATTATTGAGTTACGAGGTCATAAGTATTATCATGTATATTATTAATATACATATAATACTAATGTTAGTATATTATTCATACATAAGAATAAGTAATATAGTAGCTTGGCCCAATTTCGGGGTAGGTTTCCAATAATATTTTTAAAGAGCGAGTGATATCTGACCTCCGTAACACAATAATTTCCTGCACGATAATAATATCGATTGATGCCAATAACTACTAAAAAAATAATGAATTTTATTTGATAACGATTTTTTCTAGCCCTAAAGCTTCGATAATTAAGTAAAAAACCGTGATTTCCCTGCAGAAAGTGTGGCCGCATTTTATTAGCTTGTTTTATTCGACTGCTATTTATAATTTAGTAGATACTGAACTCACCACAAGCACAGTGGTTCGTATATCATATTTCTTTTACATATAGATATATATATATTTGGTTTAAGAAATAAAGTAATACTAATATCTAGCTTAAATCTAAATTTTTCCTGTAAATCGGAATTCAAAGTATCTCAATCTTAACTATTCCTAAGTGGAAGTCCGACTTAATATTCCGTATAATTTCGTACTATCACATACTCGATGTCCATTTGCACGTAAGTATCAAGAGTGCTGCATCCGACATGAATGTTAAAATGTTGAGTTTCCCTGCAGCGTTCCAGATGACTCAGTGACGAGCGAGCCATGGGGATCGGTAGTAATCATTTTGTGAATAACTAAGATTTTCTGCTGAGAAAATAAAATAAAAAATACTAACAAAATAAAACAAAGAATTACATGTCATTTTGAATGAAAGCTTATGTAAGCATTAGGTCGCAATTAAGATGAATTCAGACAAAGAAAAAGTAACAGAATAACATAATAATTTTGAGATAACTGTAGGCTTCCTTTCAGAATAAGAGATGTAAGTCTATTATTAAGGAAGTGTGGATAACAAACATAGTTCTTAAATTTAATGTATTAAATAACACTCTATGGACAAACCAGTCTGAAATGAATTATTATATAATATAATTATTCCCCTTCATGCTGAACGAAAAGTCGTGAATTTTCTAGAAAATATTGTTTTTTTCTTGCAATTAAATATTTCAATAATTCCACAGTTTAATATTGCGTTCTAGAATAATATTCATGAGACACAATTAAATTCAGATTTATAGAGTAAAATTAATTATCGTTCTAAATTTAAATTTTAAAAATCGTTCTATAGAATGTTTGCCTGCGTCGTATACCCCACTTCCCTCCGCGCGTTCGTGCGGTGAGCGGTGGAAGCGTTATTCGCGCTTAATCATCATTAAGAATATATGGTTCTGTGGTCGATTCCGGACTTGTGAATAGTTTCAAGCTGTGTTATAATTCTATTAAGTGCTGACTGTGTAAGTTTGATGTGTTTTTTTCTGATTCCGTCACATGGATTTTTTGATCTATTCCTCATTGTTTATTCTGATATAGGTACCAATTCGCAGAAAAAATAATATTTACAACTATAACTTCCGAGTGTTGCGATCAGTATTCAAAGTAATGGTAGACAAACTTTTCGATCTTATAGTTTTAATAATAAGGGTTAAAATTGAGTAACCCAGATTGTCGATCGCACACTGATCAGTTTGGCGGACAGTTTCTATTGCCATGGTCTACAAGTGTGCAAATTCTCGGATTAGAGCAATAGGTAGGTATATTGCAGGGAAATACTTCACAGCAGGTGGAAATTAGGTTTGTGGTAAATAATGGTATTTTCATCCCATCTATTTGAAAAGGACGTATTGGTTCACCTTTAAGTGCACCCAAAGGTGGTGTTTTCTATTAGAAAATTTTAGCGGGCAGTAATGAGATTTGAGCGGGCAGTAATGAGATTTGAGCGATCAGGAATGAGCTTGTCCGCGCACTTTTTAAATTTGGAACATCTTAGTGTTCAGCGCCAAAGAGATCGAACGCAAATATTGTTTGAAAGACTGGCTGGTACGACGGCCTAAGGTCGCGCCGTCGGCGCCACCGCCAGCTGATGAGGTGCCTTTTATTTTCTCATAGTGGGTGATGAAAAGTAGAGTGTATCACTCGGGCGCAAAATATATTTTTGGCTCGGGCGACGTACTTTGAATCCCTCGCTACGTTCAGGATTCTACTAAAGAGCGAAGTGAGGGATTCAAAAAAGCGCCCTCGTCGTAAAAATATTACTTTGCTCCACAGATAATAGAATACTAGTACTTTGCTCCCTTATTATACAATCTACTATTATTCCGCCTTAGTAAATTCACACCTAGCTTACAATATATCTACTAGTATGCTTCATTATAGACTTGTGATATGACCATTGGACTGCCATTTCAAAGGACTCGAGTTCGAATCCATGGCACACAACTCTGACTTTTCGAAGTCAGAGGTTCGTATTATCACGCGCTTGAAACGGTGAAGGCAAACATCGTGAGAAAACCTGCAAGCCTGACAGATTTTCTCGACGGCATGTGAAGTCTGCCAACCCGCATTAGTCTAGCGTGGTGGACTGTTGCCTAATCTCTCTCATTATGAGAGGAGACCCGTGCCCAGCAGTGAGACAATGTAATGGGTTGATTATGATAATGATGCTTCATTCAGGCAGAGGTATCGCAAAAACTGACGATCGCTATAAAGTTTTATGAATAAATAAGGTATATTTTCCAATAGCAAATCGTGTTCAATCTGTCAAAAAGTTTAGCAATACCTCTGCACCTTTTCGTTATTGTTTATGGACGAAACATTACGTTTTGTTACATAGAATATTACTACGATTTTGTTTAAGATCGGAATTTCTACACAAAAACATTCAAAACTCATTAGAATAATAGTGTAATTGTAAAAACATCTCGATTCTAACTCGGTCAAGTTTCAGTAGTAGTGGCACGCAAGCGATGATCTCTTCTTATCTCGCTGAAGGGGATCAAACGTTAAATTTTACAATCTCCACTCCGATTCATTTGATGTCCACATTTACAGCGTCCACTCCCACTTTTCTTTAATAATATTTCTAGCTTGAGTTATATTATGATGATAATATATTATACATAGCATGATGCAATATCACATAAATCTTGCACGTGAAACAATCGAAGTAAGGGTCAACCTGTGTCTGGGTCTGAGTTCGATTCTCGGCTCAAGAAAAGTTTTAGTGGGTTTTTCTATGAAATACTCAGAATTTAGATTTGTGATAATTAGAAATAGACTCAGCACTTATCGCATGAGACCTAAAACATATTTACTAACTATGAAATAAGTTAATAGAAGGCTTGTTTAGTAACGTCCGATTGATCGGCTTTTATGCCACTGGTCATGGGTTCGATCCCTATTCAAAGTCAAAGTATTTATTGCTTTCATGTATGCATATTGGTGTTATAAAAGTGATTTAATTTAACATGAAACCCTGTTAGGGCTCAGCACAGAATACATAATACATAAAGTTACATACATAATGAAACTAAATTAAGTATCTATTTATTTATAAATCTCAAAATTAAAAAACGGATTTCATTATAAAAGGATTAAATAATATTTTCCAAGCCCCCCGACTAAATGAGTACCTACTGGGGGGTGCCTATCCCATTTTTGTCCTGAACTACAATTAAACATGAGTATAGAAATGCTATGATGATTGTGTCTTGCAGAACTAAATGCAGCCCCAAATAAAATGTCAATTTCTAAGGAAAAACGTTCAACTTCACAAGTTTTATAATGTTAGACCAATTTTCTTGTGATAAGTGGTTCTCAACTTTATAGCACGTCATATACTACGCGTGTATCGCTAACCGCGCTTTAAGTTAGAGCTGTATGGGCACTCATTTTAATTCTCTATACGCCACCAACGTCAAGAAGTGTCCTTTACCTTACTCAAGTCCAAACTTCAAAAACCCGCCGTGTTTACTACCATCTTACTCCCCACCATTTGATAACCCAACCAACGACTTTATTTCCATAACATTAAAGTCCTCGTTCAAACTGAATTGATATTCGTAACTTCACTGATTGTGTGTTTTAGAACGCATGCGCGCTTTCCACGGCGGCCATTTTCAGGGAAACCAACACTGTGCAAGCTCCTGTATACACTTTGACACTTGTCACGCACACATAGATAAATGTATCAAATTCTCCGAAGGATTTGACGTTTGTGTGTGTTATGTTCTGTGCACGTGTGTGTGGGGATGCTGAAT
The DNA here is from genome assembly GCA_947256265.1 of Acronicta leporina. Lineage (NCBI taxonomy): Eukaryota > Metazoa > Arthropoda > Insecta > Lepidoptera > Noctuidae > Acronicta > Acronicta leporina. The sequence goes on from OX366512.1 coordinate 449,307, forward strand.
AAAGCCGTCTCCATATGGTCGGCGGTTGATTGAGTTCGTACGATTGTTTGCTCAGGAGCCGAGACTGCGGATTATGTGAAGTTTACAAACGCGGAGTGCTTATCAAAAGATTGGAAATACTTTCGATTATTCTTGACACGTATCTTCGATGTATTCATGGTTCAAAAATATAGTTGCAGTTGCAACTGTTTTAATGTTTTGTTTGCTGTTACTCTTTTAATGGAATTCAGACTTGTGTTTAAACTAAAGTTTGGTATCTACAACAATTATTACGCCACTCTATTACCTAAAACAAGCAAAATGTTTGCTTAGTCATAATATATTTTTGGAAATTCGCTCGTAGACTGCAGTTTTAGGTCATAACATAGATTTTAAAATCTGTTTAGAAATATTTCAAACAACTAAAACATCCATTTTTTTTTATTAAAAACCGTCACACTTATTGTGTAGTAGGTACTTTTAATATAGGCTTTTTTTCATAAAGTAATCTAAGCTCTTAATTCATTAAATTGGAACACCAAACTAAATTAGACGAACGCGTTTGATACGTGTTTACACGTGCAGCCAAATAAATCAGACTCAATAAAATTTGTTCCGACAGCAACAAATTTGTTAGAACGTACCTCGTCCCTTCAAATTGCCGCTGAAAACACTGGGCCCATGCTAAAATATTTACACAATTTATTCAGGAAATTTTCGCCCTCTGGACGCGGCTCTAGATCTGACCTGACCTGGCTTGAGAGGGACACAGATTTAGTCAGCCTCGCGCCGCCACCGCCGGCGGGTGTTCGGCAAACGCGCTCTTTTACCATCCACTGTCTCCATCCCTCTCCTGCAAACCGATACCACCGTTTGTGCGAAAGAAAGGCACGAAAAAACGCATTTAAATAGGTACGTAGTAATTAAGTGTGACCGGCGGAATGCAGGGTTCAAGCCTTTATGAGTGCACCCGTAATTAATATTTTGATGTCGAGTTATGTACAAAGAAAGGTACTCGGGCGTCGATTTTATGTGGAAATGTGAGGTTATTTTTATTGTTTTGCACGTTTTATCAGCTGATGATAATTGTTTCGTTTTATATTGGAAGTAGGTCATTATTTTGGTATTTAATGCGTTAATCCGATTCATAGACGGATCAATGCTTTACATTTTGCTTCTTTTAAATATTAACAAAGAATTGAACAAAATTCGATCGTCAAATCTCCTTCTCTCAGGTATTTCTATTCTGCAAGTGTGTCAATCATACAGCATCGCAGCTACATGTGTATGTGTGTCGTCATTAATGACTAGGAACAGCATCGTTGGGCTAATGGTATGTAATTTGTAACCACAGAGTACATGCTTTGACTAACTGCCTAAACATCATCCGTTTTAGAGAAACATTTCGTGTATTACAAAATGGGTAAATTGAGGCAATGTAAATTAAATAGTAATAATATTTTTCAAAATACTAACATAGAAATATCAAAGTAATATTTTATTTATAATTTTTGGAGGATAAAGAGCTAAAACTCCTTCAAATAAGATAAAGAAGATTTGTATGCGAATTTTAGTATTTTTTTCAAGTTAGTTTTGTTGCATTTTGTTTCGTATTTGCATCACTTTTTAATTAGGTTAAAAAAAGGAAACATTGCTGTAAATTTACGCTAACTAGTACTTACTGGAAAGTTTTTTCCCAATGTTTATGCTGTAACCGTAAACGGTTATAAGTACCTACCTTCCTGACACTTATTGCAACTCCACTACTCGATGAGTATAATTATTCAACATTTATTTTATGGTACCTATTATTATTATGTAGGCTTAGAAGCAAGACGGCTAAGATTTTTTTTGAAATTTCTAAAATAAACAACACCGGGTACATACTTTCTTCTATGTCCATCTCTGAAAAGTGGTATTATTAACAAGCTGTTACCCACTTTTTCACTTCTATCTCGAATAATTTATTGAACCGTAAGGTTTTTCTACAAGTTTCAATCTACCACTGTACCAAAATTCATCAAAATCGGTTGAACGGTTTAGTCGTGGAAACTTAACAAGCAGACCCAATCCAACTCTAAACGGCTGTTGAGAACTCCATTATCACTGCTTGATCTAGAAATCGAACTTAGAACCTCAATCGCAGCATCTAGGGTGCTCAACAACCCGTTGCCAATGAAACCAAAAACACCAGATCAGCGGAAAATTCGCGTAGTTCACATAGTTTTTGCACTATACCCAAATAACTTGCAATCGCTACCACATAGATTCTTATCTTGCGAAGTAGCCTTGCACCATTAAGGAACCCCATTTCCCTTATTGGACTCCAACAACTTTTGGTGTCGAGCACGTCTTTTGTTTTTGTTACTTTCTCACAACAATAAGGAAATTAATGTACCATATTTTACAATGTGCAGTTCAGAAGTTATGCGCGTACTATACATTTCGGCGATTCATTTTTATGTATATTGAAGATAAGACCATAATATACCTAATATAAAATATTATAACTAATAACACAGTCAAATTAAAAATAAATGTCTCTTTATAACGTAATAACATTGTTATCAAAAAGGTTTTGAGCATGGCTGGACTGTGTGAAAGATGACATACCAACAAAGAAAGTGAATGAAACTGACATCTGATAGAGATAATTATATAAGAAAATAACATGCTGTGCCGACCCCATGTAAATCGGGATAGGGGCAAAAGAAAGGGTAAGATTATTCTGGTCTATATATTCAGCATAATAGCGTTATAAGTTGACAATCATATGATTTTCACGTGTTAGAATACAATTTCATACTGCCATTCAGATGAGCATCTCGTCAGAGCCCAGAAAGTATCTGACTTGCTCGGTGGTAGGTAGGACCTCTTGGGGTCTGACTGGCTAGAGACCACCCTCATTTTGGAGACTGTCATGCACCCTCTGAGTATTATTGTTGCGCGTGAGAGCCAGTTCCCACTCGGATGCTGCAGCTCTGACAGTCTACCAGTCCGTAGGGGTTCTTAAAGTTCGACAACGCATAAGCAATTCCTTTGTTATTGCAGGGTCTCTGTAGACGGGGATCATTATTTACATTAAAGTGGCTCGTCTGTTCGTTTGGCAACACAATCAATAAAAAAAACAAGGTTCACCAACAAACCATTAACCAGCGTAGGCAGCTAAATTAACTTATTTCCAAAGCACTCGTCTAAGGCTTAATCTTATTATAAAAAATATTAAAACAAACCAAAGCCTTAATAAAATATTGTAATTATTAACCCATTAGCATAGCTTAAAGGCAAACGTTCATTTATCAATTAAACTGTTTGATATTCTGATAAACCCTCAAATAACAGATATATCTTCGGATACAAGCATTACCCGTAACCCTCACGGAGCCATTATATATCCATTTCACTTCACCGACTATAGCACGGCGTGGGAGGGTTAACATCTGCTGTTTTCCTTACCCACACATTATTCAAATTACGTATAAGTAAAATTACATGTAACACTTAGCTCGAATAAATATTATGTGAATATAGTAGGAATAAAGTTGAAAGTTATTCCAAACTCTTCATACGATAGAAATGGAATAAATAACTAAGCGGTTACGAATTCATTTCTAATATAAATGCTTTGGTTCAATAATATAATAATATTATGATAATATCTCAAGAAAATGTTTCGATTTTACTTGTGGTAGTTTTGTTTTAAGATGTGCCTTTATTCTAAATTAGTTGTAAACTGGAGTGTCAAAATTGGCCGTACCTATAAAAAAATCTATTTTTAGCCTATTCATATGCGGACCATCGTAAAAGGTTTTCATTTCAACTTATACTCTGACTGAAGCCCCTTTTAATACGAACTTCAAGCTTGGTAGGAGGGCTCATTGGGATACTGTAAAGAGATAAGAAGCTGACAAACATACTATAATAGATATCCGAGCTATTTGTTACCAAACTGCAGTTGTGACGATAACTGACCAACATATGTATGTATTTGAAATTAGGTATGTGAGATATCTTGTGTTGAATATTCCTTGCCTCAGATTACGTCATGGTATTTATCAGTGGTTGTGTGATGAGCCTGAGCGGGGAGGAATTCAGTAGTGACAATGTTACGTGCTCCGACGACTAAGTAGTGCAGGTAATCAGGTCAATGTACGCCGCACTGACAATTGGGGACGTCAGCTGAAATACCTGTTTTAAACTTCGTGACATATTTCAGGTATATACTGTTGAATAAGCTACTTGACTGGTGTTTAATTTTTAAATCAACAGAACTGAAACACTTTTTTTTAATAATGTGGTAGCAAAAATACCACTTCTCCCCACATTTTCACTTGATAGAGACACTTTTTCACCTTTACCTACGTCATCGTTACTCAGTTCAGTCGCTTCAGTCTTGCAGCTCAGCCAGCCCGCTCAAAGTCAGCATATACAAATATTGTTTATCATTCTGCCGGAAAGCTACTACCCACGGGGATATATAAGAACACGTTTAAGCACTTATAAAATTCTTTGTAACTCGAAAATATAACTGAAAATACATTACACACACACCTACGCTTAAAATTATGCTTTCAATTTCTGCAAATTTTTATCTCAAATAACACGTATAAAATAATAAAGAAATTCAATGAAATAACTGCCTCATTAGCCAAGCGGTCCTGAGCGCGACTGCTACGCTAGAGGTCCTGGGTTCGATTCCCAGGTCGAGCAAAGTGTTATTGGGTTTTTCTATGAAATTCCCAGTGGCGGCTCGGAGTTTGGAATTTGTGCCCGGTTAATGGCAATAGGCTCGCCCCCTATTACATGGGACCTAAACATACCGGCGAACTGTGGGTGTACATTAGTAGGCCTCTGCCTAACCCTTCGGGGAATACAGGAGTGATGGTATGTTATGTTATTCAATGAAATATAAATGTCCCAATTCATATACATTTCGTCAATAGATTTTCAATTTAATCACCAAACAATAGAGTTTATTATCTAATGGGGAAATTTGACAGGTTGTGCTAACTGATGTGCTAGCGACTGTACAAAAATCTCTTACAAATTTAGCTATTCATAATAATTAAGTTTAATTTTCTCGTCTAAAGTTTCCACCGACACTTCGGGCTACGACACTCGTAGCGCTGCTACGCCGTAGCGCGTCTACGAGTTCAAATGAGTAATTAGGGAATTCGTCATGGGCCTAGCGTAGATTTTAGTAACTTTGTCATAAATTATGTATTTTGTTTGAAAATACTTTGGTAGTGTTCACTTTAAAGCACTCTTGAGACCAAAAAGGATAGAAAGAAGGCTCGTAATTTATTTTTTGTTGGTCAAAAGTTATTTTAAAATGGCCAGATGTTAATATATTTTTACATAAAAAAAGTAGGTTGGGTTGCAGTCTTATGTCAAGTTTGGACAAACTCAAAGAAAAATTTATGATTCTGATTCAAAATAAATTCATACATTTTTCCCATTTTAGTAGACACAAACTATAGATTTCTACTTGGTACGATTTTACGATAAACCTTGCTATGTTTGGATAAGTCCATAACATAACATACCATCACGCCTGTATTCCCTGAAGGGTTAGGCAGTTCGCCGGTATGTTTAGGTCCCATGTAATTAGAGGTGTGTAACTCAGCTCTGAGTCAGCTCAAAGAGTCAGATCGCACGGGTCTGAGCCGTTGAGTCACAGCTCAGCAACAAAACGACCGGCTCACGGCTCAAATCAGCTCATTGAACTGATCTGAACTTGTGAATCGCTCCACAGATATGTCGTGAATAGTGAGTGAGTCAGTGATTCTGATCTACACTTGAGGTTCAATCAATAAGTTTTTGGTTAGAGAGTCACTAGGGTGGAGTTATGTAAGCTATGTTGGAATAAAAAATATTATTTCGTTCTAAAATATGATAAATTCAATAAATAAATAAGTAAATTTAAAAGAATAGAGTGAAAAGAACTGTCAACTGCCGCAGCTCAGACGGCTCGCGCGAACCATAAACCTGTATAGGTACAAATTGAGCTGATCTGCGAGCTGAGTCACTGAGCCGGCTCACTCACCTGAGTCATGAGCTGATCTGCAGCTCGCGTATTTTTGATGAGTTACCCACCTCTACATGTAATACCCCTATTACATGGGACCTAAACATACCGGCGAACTGCGAGCCTATTGCCATTAACCGGGCACAAAATCCTAACTCCGAGCTGCTGCTGGTAATTTCATAGAAACACCCAATACAAGTCAATAACATTTTGGTCGACCTGGGAATTGAACCCAGGACCTCTAGCATAGCAGTCGCGCTCAGGACCACTCGATAAGTCCGCTATTTCAGAATATTGATACTAAGACCCAGTTTCACCATACTATGTTTGTTAATTTAACAGCCTGTTAATATTTTAACACACTGTTAAGGCTTGTGAGTGTCCCACCACATGCTAATAGCTTGTTAAATTGCTTAATCAGCTGTTAAATCTAATCACTGCTCTGCGGGTCTGTTAAATTTTTAACAGTGTTACTATGACTTGTGTACTGTCAAAATCGTTTTGAAAGAACAAAGGAGATCCTTTCATGAAGGTCTAATTAAGGCGAATCATTTTATTTTGGATTGTTTTAGAAAATTTGGATGAATAGAGAGCTACTTAGCTTTTTGCCATTAACCGGGCACAAATCCAAACTCTGAGCTGCTTCTGCGAATTTCATAGAAAAAACCAATAAGGCAATAACATTTTATTTGACCTGGGAATCGAAGTCATAGCCTGTAGCATAGCGATCGTGCTTAGGCCCTACTAACTTAGCTCAACACTTAGCCTAAACAGGAAGTTTTGCCTAAGGCCTATTGGTGTGTAGGATACTAGTTTTAAATACTTTTTTTTTTTTTTTAAAGCTTACTAGCAATGTGGGTCACACATTACTAGTATTCTTGTTAACCCCTCGTGCTAAGCTAAAATGCTTGTGTTACGAGTGGGTTCACGTCGGTAGTGCAATGGGTGGGGTTCGAACCGGCAACCACATGATCGCAAGTCCGACGTCCTAGCCATTAGGCTACCGCCAAAACTATACATTTTGTAGGTACTTATTATTTTTATAGTTTGGTAAAGATATAATTACTATATAAAATAAATAAAACTGCATAATTATGTTATTAACCAGCCATTTTCGACTTTATTTCGAATTAATTTGGAGTAGATATTTCCTTCTTCATTTTCCGTTGTGTTGATTTTTCAAGCTACTGTGTCATCGCTGCCTCAGCCTCACCATGTTTTTTAGTGATTTGTCATCATAAGTAATTCAGTTTGCTCTGCACCAATTCGTCATTTATCGAAGTTTGAAATCTGATCTGAAAAAGGTGCAATAACATTTTACCTCAGTAATAAACACTGAAATAAAATAGTAACAAACATTTAGTTCATATAGATAACTCAAAATTAGTTCCTACCTGTTGAGAATATTATATTGTATAATATCCCCACATGATTGAATTGTTCCATGACACTGAGTACCATGGCATTGAAAAAGCTCGAAGAAGTGATTGTGGTTTGCTCCAATCTTCGTTTTTATTTGCAGTTGCATCATATTTTATTCTTCATAACATCTTTGTAGATATACAAAAATTTAGTCCTCGTTCGAAGAAAAATTCAGCGTGAATGTTTTTTAGATATTTCTCATGGTGAGGGCTAAGGGTGAAGGTACTTTTCACAGAGATTATATTTTAAAATAATAAAACAATTCGGACAACAGAACACAAAAATGATTATTGACAATTTACCTATCAAATTATTGTTGACGTTTTACCTATCAAAATTATAAATACCCCGGTTGCTTTTGAATTAGAGAAAAAGAACGATGTAATAAATTCGGCCGTATAACATTATTATACGACTAGTTACAATATTTGACATATCAGTATCATTGATATACGTTGCTATGACTTACTGTTTTGGTCGTATTAGAATGTGAGTGAATGCTTTGTGTATCATTCAATAAATGCTTGATTTAGTAACGCACTGTTACATTTTCTTCGTGGGACATATCTTATTTTAACAGCTTTGTTAATTTTAAATGCTGATTAGTTAATGCCTTGTTAAATAGAAATTGGTGAAACTGGGTCTAAGTATCTCATAAACTATATAGTAAAAAAATAACTTGTATCCCATAAAAATATCAATATAAATATTCTGCTATTGTCATTTCTGATGCGCTATGTTTACTAACATTAAGTTGTTATTATTATGTTGGTACCTCTTTCGTTTTGGGCATAGACACAAAAATCTATTGTATTTTTGGTTTGTTGTGCGTCATAATGAAAATAAAATCTTTTTCTTTCTTTCAATATCTCCGAGTCATGTAGTACGTTTTTGTCAGGGGACGCAACATATTAATAATTTTGCGGCGGCTGTTATATGGGACCTTGCCGCTTAATATTGCGGTATAGTACAACGTTGTTTATATACTCCGTCTTATTACGTGTTGGACTATGTCAATATACACGTAGAACGAGTGAGTAAAATGTACCGAAATACAAGATCATATAGTAAATAAGATAACATACCATCACGCCTGTATTCCCCGAAGGGTTAGGCAGAGGCGTACTATAGTACACCCAAAGTTCACCGGTATGTTTAGGTCCCATATAATAGGGCACAAGTCAAGGCTCAAATTCCTAACTCCGAGTTGCTACTGGGAATTTCATAGAAAAACCCAATAACACTGCTCGAATCGAACCTAGGACCTCTAGAGTAGCAGTCGCGCTCAGGACCTCTTGGCTAATGAGACAGTTATATAGTAAATGATATTCATATATAAATATCATAACGCCTGTATTCCTCGAAGGGATAGGCAGAGGTGTAATAAACACACAGTTCGATCGTATGTTTAGGTGGTGCGACATGTACCAAGGCGACTCTATTGCCATTAACCAGGCATAACCCCAGACTTTGCTATTGAGGATTTCATAAGGAAATTCAGTAACACTTTTCTCGACCTGGAAAACGAACCCAGATCTCTGCCATAGGAGTTTTCCTTACGATCACTAAGCTAAGGCAGTTTAAACAACACAATAACACTACTTCAAAGTTTCAAAGTAACCTGTTCCTTATAAAAGTACCTACAATATACAAGTAGAACCATCAGTCTTACACTGAATGCAGGGGGCAGTCCGTTTCAATTCAGTCTCAACGGGCTGAAGTACAAGGAAAGTTGTTCCCATAGAGGCTCGTCGAGAAAGGGAAAATATGCCACTTTTTACCGGCCCCTGAATGGATAGTTCCCATGGGATAGTCCTAGCAATTTCTTTATGTTTAACATACTCAACATATCTCAACGAAACGTGAAACGTGAAAACTATAATAAAACTGTATAATATTATTATATTTAGGTACTAATCAATATGAAATCTATATTTTAATCTACAAAGTAATCTGTTAAACATAGTATACTTCACGCACATATAAAATTGTGCTTAAAGAGATGCTCACTGTCTTAATATTATGATATCACTAGTAAGTAGGTAAGTACTAAGTCAATCCCGTACCGCAGACTTAAATAATGAGTCTTATCAAATCTGCCATCACTGAATAGATCTCCTTTATTATTAAAGCCCCCTTCTCTTGTCATGCCATGCATAATTGATCTCTCAGGCTCACGAGTGGCTTGCCTGTCTATATTGTTCCATCTGTTATCGAAACAAGCCGATTTGACCTTTACTCCGAGGTTTTAAAGTCGAGGTGGGATGGAATGTTATGTTTGTTTTCGTAACCTAGACAAATAGGAGACATTGCGAAAGCAGATTGGAGTGGAAACGGAAAAAAAAGTATTTCAGACTGTCTGCGGTTGTATGTGTGCGTTTATGTGTATTTGTGGAGTTGTGTGAGGAGCAGTCATTGAAGTTTGAAGTTACACTCCACGTGAGAGTGCAATAGAGTGAACCAATTGGGGTGTTTGCGCATGCGATCCTTGTCTGGATTGTAGTTACTTTGCTTCGTATTTTAACTTATAAGAGTGAAAAGTAGTGTTTGTTAAAAAAAATTAAGACTGCATGTTTGCAAAATACTTTGTTTTCTAATGTAGTTGGTGTTTCACTTTTACATAACTCTGAAGATACACTAAAAATGCTTGCATTCGATTTTCGTTTTTTTAAAGTGAGTGAATAAATCGTCAACAAGATTATTGGCTAATGCATTTAAGTTTGGCAATTAATAACAATAAAAAACAGGTCAAGACAATATTCATCTTGTTCACCATGGTGTTATATAATATTAATTAGCGGTTATTCAATTAATGTGTACGATCAGCTGTTGAGGTTCCGACATTCTCAGGAACACATAGCAAAGTATATTTTTAAACGTTGTCTCAAAATTTTAGACACAATATCAACGGACCCGGAATAACAAGCAGGTTATACAATTTTATCTTGCGAGGTTCAAACCCATAGCCCATGGTACAGAAGCCGATCTCTCAGCCGTCATCCAAACATTTGTTACCTAATCACGGTAATACCTATTCAAATAAAAAATATCGTTACATTAAATTACAATCTATGTACATATATATAGATAGCCTTTTGAATACATTGGCTAAACAAAACTTTAATAGGTACTAAAGTACCCGAACTTCCTATCTATGTTGGTCTCTTCGCTGCCCTTAGCGTCATTTGGAGTTCTTCAACTAATTGTGAATGTATCAGCGTCCGCCCTTCTAAATCTTAGCGTTGCCGCTCTGAATTCAAAATGATGGGATAATTAGTTATACGGATACAAAAGGGTTCCGTTACCCCTTTATTTTCTAAATGGGTAAGCAGGGATGTTTTATAGTGTAAAATCAGAAACACTAACCTGCAAGTGAAATTTAGAATTTCCTGCAACCAAAGGAAACGTTTCTCGAATATTCTGCCAGATTCCAATATAATTCTGTTGGGTCACTAAGATGATTAGTGACTTGTGGTGGCGCACTTCTGTTGTGGTGCTTATTCATTGGGATTAAGTTTGTTTATGGTATTCCTGTAACAGGAACTTAACGAGATTTACATTTATTGTTAACTTGTGTACATTAATGTTAACAAAGTGTAAAACCACCTTCAAAAATGTTTGGGCGAAACAGTTTCGGAAGTCGTGCCTTCCAATTTGGTCGAATCTGTTGTTTTGAAAATTTTGTGTGTTGAGTAGAATTTATTCGGTCGATAGGTGTTATTGTAATTTTGTTCTAGATTTTGTGATCAGTCGATTATATTTAAATGTAAGGATTGGTTGAACTTTATGGTAATTCTTGTTATTTTTTATGTACGTTTGCACGGGAATAGTATTCCATCTCAGCGGTTTACTTGTTGAAGTTACTGTGTCAGTATACTGATTAGATTTTGATTTGTGCTGCTTTCTCGCGTATTATTGATTCTTGGTTTTGTTTAAATATTAGGAATTCCGTTCAACATTTTTTGACCAACTCCCAATATTCTGGGACATTTTTTACACAGCACCATCTAGTCCCAAACTAAGCAAAGCATGTACTATGGGTACTAGACAATGGATATAATACTTATATACCTTTTTTTTTTGTAAATACATACATAGGTACATAAGAAACATCCAGACGAACACAAACACTTATATTCATCACATAAATTTTTGTGTCCTGTGGGAATCGAACCCACGACCTCATGGTCAGCAGTCCGGTACTCGAATCGCTAAACCACAGAGGTTGTCAATTTAATTTGGACTGTGCTATTTTACAGCATAAAATACGACATTCAATAAAAACTAAGTCGTCAATAAGAATCATTACATTCCAATTTCTATAATCTTTATGATGGAACTAACTTATAATATATAAAAGTTTTTCAGTATCGAAAACCATAAAAACAAAAGTTCACCTTTCTTCAACAAACTGATCAAACTGATTATCATCCATTTATACGAACGAACCTTGGGCTAGCAATTTCATCTAACTACAGGAATTAAAACCGTCATCTTTCTAGAAAACTCTGGAACTTTCAAATGGCGTCGAAGCGACGACGTAATCAAGACCGGTGGGGGAGCTTTCTTTGAATATTATATGCATTCAGAAAAGTTTGGAATATTGGAGTTACTTGAGATTGTAATAGTAAGTATAATGAAAAGGGGATTCCTTTCGTTTGTTGATTAGTCTTTACGATGTTTTCACAGTGAAGAAGGCTAGACTGCATCAGCTTTGTTTTTCGTAAAGTTATAAGTGGTTTTGTTCAGAACTCCGGTTGTAGTGGGTCGCTTCTCTTGAGATCGTCGCCCCTCTGAGAGTGCCTTGTACGTCGTTTTTAGTCTAGCTCGAGCAAGTAGAAGAGACAAGAGTGAAATATAGTGGTTCATGCTGTACAAATCCGGATGACTTCTTTTGAAAAAAAAAAGCAATGTTTAAGGATTTGAATGTAAATTAATAAAAGGAGAAACGCATATTATGTAAATGTGACTTTATATGTCGCTTAGTTGTAAAATATTTTTTTTAGTCAAAGTATTGAATTGGATGGCAGCCGTTCGTCTTAAATTAAAACCCTGGGTCTACTGAGAATTTTATCAAAAAACTGAATATAATTTTGCTAGACCCAGGAATTGAACCCGAGACCCGAGACTCACGTGTCACAAGACTAATGTGACAGTTACATAAAACAGAATGTATTAATATAATGTTTGATTTATGCACTACTGCATCATCCACCGTTCACTGCTGAACCTAGGCCTCCCCCAATGTGTGCCATTTCACCCTGTCCTCCGCCTGTCGCATCCAGCTTCCGCCAGAAACCTTTCGCAAGTCATCACTCCAGCTCGCCAGAGGGCGTCCTACGCTACATTTGTTGAGTCGCAGTCTCCACTCAAGAACACGTCTACTCCTGCGGTTGTCGGTTCTTCTACAGTAATGGCCAACCTATTGCCACTTCAGTTCAGTTCACTTTACCACTCTGCAGTAGCAGTAGCACTCATTTTTATGCAGAAATCAAGTTATGGAAACCTGTTACGTAACTCTTTCTTTATTCGTCATAACAAAATGAATACAATGTAGAAATTTATCATGTTATTTAGTTTCCTGTGAATTCAAGTTGAGATATGAGATGTAGAAAGTTTAACACTTCGTACTTAACTTAACCGATTGACATAAAACTTTTGCCTCGAGAAGTTTGCACAAAATATCATGGTGAGACAATAAAATTATTATTCCATGCTTTCCCTATTCCGTCAACCACAAAATTATATGTTATCTGTGTAAGATCACTCTTCATAATTCGATAATATCGTGATTTTTTGTCTCTTGTAAAGTACGTCAAAGCGGAACATAAAACAAGGAATAAATTGAGTTTGATTATGTAGATCATAGCTATAATATGACGACCTCTGTGGTTTAGCGGTTCGAGTACCAGACTGCTGACCATGAGGTCGTGGGTTCGATTCCCACAGGACACAAAAATTTATGTGATGAATATAAGTGTTTGTGTTCGTCTGGGTGTTTCTTATGTATTATAAGTATGTATTTACAAAAAAAAAAAAGTATATAAGTATTATATCCATTGTCTAGTACCCATAGTACAAGCTTTGCTTAGTTTGGGACTAGATGGTGCTGTGTAAAAATGTCCCAGAATATTTATTATTATTATTATAATAACTTCCTCCTCATTAGTATTAATGGTCATAAGTGCGACTGCTACACGCTAGAGGTCCTGAGTAAAATTTCCAGGTTGAGCAAAGTTATCCAGAATTTTATGAACAAAACCCAACAACGCATTGCTCGATCTGGGAATCAAACCTAGGACCTCTAGTATACCTGTCACGCGTGTGGAACCAAATGAAATCCTTGGACTTTTTCCATCTTTCCATTAGTTTTTGGTATGCTATAACAATTATTATAATTATTCTATTTTACATTTGTTGTGTCTCAAGACTCAGAGAGAGAGAAACAGTCGTCTCGTCTCAGAAAAACTCGCCTCCTTATAATTATCAATTCGTAAGAGTCAGACATAAAATTAAGAGTTAGAATCCATTGCAGAGACGCGCGGGCGCGGCAGTGCTCATTTATCAACGCTAACTGGTCTCCGAGATTTATGACCCGACGAGCCCGTAAAAATGTATTATGACTTATAAAATTATACTTCTAGGAGTGAGTTTAGGAAAGAGATGGAGTAAAATATGAGTTTGTTTTGAAATTGTTAGCTTTATTGGCAGAAGAACTGTACTACTTACATAAAATTCAAGTTCCAGATCGTCAGTGAATTGAGCTGTTAGATTAAAGCTGAGAAATTTCTAAACCAGATATTATATCAGTAATTGTTTTATAAACAAATCTACAAATCGGTCTAGTCGTTCTAGTGTTTTAGAGACACTACTTAACAAACGTCATCTCATTTTATATATCTAAAGTATGAGCTCAGTTATGCAAAGGTATAACTGAGTACACTGACAGTTCGCTGATATCTTTTTAGGTCAAGCCTATTGCCATTAATTGGGCACAAATACAAACTTTGAGCAGGCTACTAACATCACTTTGCTTGACCTGCGAATCAAATTTCAAATTCAAATTTAAATTATCTATTTGCTTAGCACATTGTATCGAATCAAAGGTCTCAGTCTCAATAGCCGCGGTGGTCACTAGAAGACAATTTGAAAATTCAGGATACCCTAAGAAAAAAAACACCTCGGAATTAGGAAAAAATATGTTACAAAATATAATGGATTCACCCACAAGATTTTCACTTTCCCTAATGTCCCTAATGATCTAGGGGAGTTAATCCCCATAAGTCGACGGAAATCTGTTTCACGCACGCAAAGTCGCAGCTAAAACGTAAGCGTAATTACATCAAAATGGTGTAAACAAGTAATATTACTTCGACATGATTACAAGAAGTGTAATCAATTATAATCGCACGTAATTATATTGTAATTAATTTTATTACTAAGCGCGGTTATCCGTGTATATTTAACCGGGTTTTTCAGTAATTAAAACACGCGTAATTTTGTTTAATTTAAATTTAATTACCTACGTTTGCTCGTTTTATACACTGGGTGAGTGTGGATGGAAGAGTTGCCAGGGGCCGTTGAACTTACCACAAAAAATCAGAATACTAGCACTAAACTATGGTATAAGTTAATTTAGTTGATGTTACATACCATCACGCCTGTATTCCCCGAAGTGTTAGGCAGAGGCGTACTAATGTACAGCCACAGTTCGCCTGTATGATTAAGTCTAATGTAATAGAGGGCGAGCCTATTGCCATTAACCGGGCACAAAGCTCCGAGAATTTCACAGAAAAACCTAATAACACTTTGCCTGGGTATCGAACCCTGGACTTCTAGTGTAGCAGGCGCACTTGGGACCGCTCGACTAATGAAGCAGTTTAGTTTAGAAGAGGAGTGTCGAGCTCGTAACGATGAAATATAGTCTCTGCTTAAGCTTATTGGATACTTGCGTGATGTATTAAATATACAATATATAAACATAATATAGGCTTGAAATGAAACTACTTTTTACGGATTATATCGCGTTGTTTTGATATTATTTAATTCCCGACGTTTCGGATCGTTTACAGCATCCAAGGTCACGGGTAGACTGAAGTATTGAGACGTCTTAATGTTAATATTCGCGTAAGTTTCAGAAATCAAGATAATAAACGCTTTTAAATAGGCACTGTTTCTTTATACCTGGGTGTATAATATCTTTCACGTGTTGATATGCTTTCAATAATGTTGATATCAGATAATCATTAAAACTTAAATTCTTCGCCAGTTGACCTTGAGGTGACTTTCTATACACTTAGAGACGAAGGTACCGGTATCGTATAGTAATTAGATTTTAATGAGACAACGCTGTAGTGACTTGTACATTATTGAATACTATGTACTTAACAGTGTTTTTACGAGAAATACATTGTATTAATGTACTGTGTGCGTCTGACTGACTTATGGTATAATTAAATTAAACGTTTTCGATAAAGTTCGCAAAAACTATTTTTTACAATGGAAAAGTTTTCTGTACTATTCAGAATATTATCAATTTAATAAATAATACATAAACATATTAATACGATTTGTTTGTTTGTTTCAGGACTCAATGTGATAGTAGTAAGGCCTAATTTGACAATGTAACCGGAGCAGGAAGTGACGTCACAATGTGCTCCTGGGTGGTGTCAGCCCTCATCATCCTGTTTGCTATGGGTAAGTTTTAAGTTTCACTTTTTGCATCATAGAAAATATAGAAAAATCATAATTTTAGTTTTGTTGGTAGTCTATAATTATCATTATATGTTGAATTAATTAAAGGACAGTGACCCTTCAGAGGATCGTAATCATGTTTTAGGGTTCCGTACCTCAAAAGGAAAATACGGAACACATAGATAGTATCCTTATAGGATCACTTTGTTGTCTGTCTGTCTGTCAAGACCCTAAGGAATCAAAACCTACAGGGTACTCCTCATGAACTCAGAATCTTGAAATTTAGTACGAAGCAACGTCTTATAGCACAGATAAAGGAAAAATTGGGAAATGCATATATTTTTAGTTACATCATAGAATAACAATATTTTTAAGTATGGAACCCTCGGTGCGCGAGTTCGACTCGCACTTGGTCGATTTTTTTAGTGTGTCTAAGTAGGTACTATTTTTTTCCTAACGGGATAACAAATATTTAATTTGTGCAAAACTGTACGAATGATTCATGTTAATAACTCTGAGATCACAATTCTAATGTAATATTAAGTAAGTTCCATATATCTACTGGAGAATCGATATAAATGGCTTAATCTAGAAGTTCCCAGGATCAACATAGGCTAAAGTTTTTGTTAAGTTTAACAACTAGACGTAGACGCCCCTGAGAATTAGACTTTCGAGTTAGTTCAGAAGCTGATTGTAGTACTAGTTTCAAATATCAAATGTATGCTTTAGTTTTTTACTTATTTTGTTACAGTCCAAAAGTACAACTTTTAAATTGATAACACAGATTACCATACTAGTACAAAGGTACATACATACATACCTACTGTTTCACTCTTAGACACAGGAAATATAGCCTAACCCCTCTCACTCTGAGAGATTGGGGACCTATCTGTCAGAGTGTGAGGGATTAGGCTATAGTCCACACACGGCTGAGGTTTTCTTCCTTGCAAGTGAAACGCCTAAGTTTTTTTTAATGGGATAAGGGAGTAAACGAGTAGACGTATCACTTAATGGAAAGCGATCACCGCCGCCCATGGAAACCAGCAACACCAGAAGCGTCGCAAGTGGGTTGCCCGCCTTTTAAAAGGACCTCTGGTACCCTCACTCACTCGGCGAAACACAACGTAAGTGTTGTTTCACGCCGGTTTTCTGTGAAGCCGTGGTATCACGTCGGTCGAGCCGGCCCGTGATTTCAAAAAGTATCACGTGTGTGCGTTAGTACTAGGCTATCACTGCTTTGCAGTGTTACACAATCCACATTACTTTGTGTTTCTTCGTTTTGTTTCAAAATAAATATTATTTTAATTTCTTTGTATATTCTTTAGTAGCTAAGTCATGGCCTAACATCTTGTCTTACATAAAATAAAGTTGTAGAGAACCTTTGCCAGTACAATGAGGATATTTTTTTTAAACCAAGTAGTTTTGAGTACCTGTATAAAAATCCTTAAACCTAAAATAATATTTTTTGTAATCATATTAAAAATGAAATAGTTGGTCAAATATTATTTGCAATACTTATTTAAAGTGCTTAATTAATAATTTACAGTGGTTAATTTGAAAGTCATTCTAAATTAGTTGCAAATAGCGTTTATATTCGCTTGACAAACGGCACAAAATAATTTTACAAGATTTATATTTATCGTGCTGTACGTGTTTAGAGACACAAATCGCACACAACAAGGACTATTTGTTATTCAAATACTCGTTTCAACAACGTATCGAACATGCATACATTTGTTACGTGCAATAACCGAACTTACGACTCGTAGAGAGCGATTTGTTCAATCTGTACATCAGTTGGGAATAATTAAAAAAAAGTCCTTGACACGCTAGGATATTCTTTTCTACCGACTTAAAAAAAGAGGAGGTTCTCAATTTATCTGTATTTTTGAGTATATACAAACCTCTAGATATTAGATATTTATATAATCTTTCCACTTTGTCCGACATTCGTTCCATATACAAAGAGGAGATTGCTCCCAAAACGGAGATCTTTCACCTCGGCCTAAGACCCGGCCTAACAAAGAGTCCACAAGACAAAGCTCCACCAAAAAGCCGACCCAACTCCCATTCAATTTGCCACGTGACATTTCACTTGAACTTATCTCAGCCATCAAGGCACTATAAAAATAGATTACAGAAAGGCTACTTTACACAGCATCTAGGCCTTTTTGTTGGTAGCTTGCAGTGTAACTGAATCAAATTGATTTACCTAAGTAATTATAAGCAACGACTTTTTATGTAAGAAGTCTCCTTGGATTAAAAGCTATTCGTTTAAAACACGAACAAATCCCGCAACATTCATTAACAAGCGTAGCATTTTGTTTAATGCAGTTCTTATTAAACCTCCAAACACTTTAAACAACTAATTACATAAATTGTTAATTATCTATTAGCCTACCTAGGACGTGAACAATTTAAGTTGCAAAAATAGGATGACACCTTACAGAGCAACTAGTGTCATCTCTGTTCCACAACTTTAGAGTTATAATAAACTAGCTTCTGCCCGCGACTTTGTCTGCGTGGACTTCAGATAAAAAGTAGTCCATGTGTTATTCCAGACTATAATCTATCTCTGTGCCAAATTTTATCCAGATCCGTTCAGCCGTTCTGGCGTGAAAGAGTAACAAACATCCATCCATCCATCCTCACAAACTTTCGCATTTATAATATTAGTAGGATAGTAGGAAGTAGGATAGCATTGGAAAACGGACCTACTCCATTATTTAAATTTGAGTTACTTCGTCAGTAAAGGATGTCAGTTGAGCTTCTGGACTTTTCTATTACTTACCAGATATGCTTCCTTTTTATTTTTACAACGCTTTGTCCTTTGTTTCCAAAAACATTTAAAGGAAAATATTATTATTAAGGTGTTTCCCTATTAAATTATGGTATCATTTTCTGACTACGGCTTGTGTAGAAAGCTGCGTAATTGTCCCCGTGGGTGTAGTGACGGACAAATGTATTATAGAGCTGCAACATTTTTCGTAAAAGAAGCATATATCTTTCACAGAAACGAACGATCTTACTGCGATATTCGGAACTCATGGGGGAAATACATACTAGCTCGCCTATATATTTATGTTCTTAGCATAACATTGGGCCTGTATCCCTGAAGGGTTATATACTACTGTAAATCTAGCACTTAAATAATGTCCAAAATATACCTCAATAATAGTGATTTCATTAATACATAAATTATATTGTTCAGGTTAAACTTTCATTGTTAATTAGAAGACCGTTCGACATTTATAATACATTGAGACTAGATTGGAATAATATTTTGAACGATTTTAACATAACATACCGTCACGCCTACATTTCCCGAAGGGTTAGGCAGAGGCGTACACTAATGTACAACCACAGTTCGCCTGTATATTTTGGTCCCAGGTAATAGGGGGCGAGCCTATAGCCATTACCGAGCACAGATTCCCAACTCCTTCCCAACTGTGAATTTTATAGAATAACCCAATAAAACTTCTCGACCTGGGAATCGAACCCAGGACCTCTAGCATAGCACTCGAACGATTGTAGTTGCCAGAATTATCATTTTGATGTGGGTATAAAATTGAATAGCAATTTATCGGAGAATGTACCCTCATTCGCCAATAAGTTTTAAGTCTAGTCAGTCACAAATGCATGAAAATTAAAATTGTTACGTTTATTCTCTTCTTCACTTTCATTTAATGTAGACTTTAATATATATTTTTCAGTAGCAGTTTGATCAAGATTTCTCTTCTAACCTAAAGACTGCGTAAATATTTTGGCTCTTAATAGTTTAACTTTTGTGAAAACTATGGAAGACAAAAAATGTCAATGGGTATTTGATTCTACATACAGAAATTCTGTAGGACGTCCTTGATTGATACTATAAAAACATTATCCTAATCCCTAACTTAATTAATTCTTCCATGAGCTCTGACCGACGGCTATGAGCCCGTTGGTCGTGGGATTAAAATGAATCCAATGTTTTATTAAGCAAATCCTCTTTGGCGCTTAAAATGTATACACCTGTAACCTGTAGCTATGGGAGCGCTTACAGGGTTGTCATGTCTTACGTTTTTGAGTAAAATACTAGTTAATATTAGTCTCTGGTATTGTATGTAGTCCGATTATTGGATGTGCGATGGTCAAGGTCTTACCATATATTTATTTTTTAAAATACTTTATGCACATAGTACAAAGGCGGACTTAATGCTATAAGCATTCTCTACCAGTCGACTATAGGGTTATACAGAGACAAAATATGGTAGATGCATTAACCGGGTGTGTTGATAGATGTTAAATCAATACATAAGCTATGATATACATATTTATAATATACCTACACAAAACTATATAAATACAAAACATAACATAACATACCATCACGCCTGTATTCCCCGAAGGGTTAGGTTTAACCGGGCATAAATTCCTAACTCCGAGCTGCTACTGGGAATTTCATAGAAAAAGCCAATAACACTTTGCTCGACCTGGGAATAGAACCCAGGACCTCTAGCGTAGCAGTCGCGCTCAGGACCACTTGGCTAATGAGGCAGCTATATAAATATATTTATATACAATACATTATTAATAAACTAAACATAAATATTATAGATTAGTAATATAAATACTAAACTGTGTCTGTTTCCCGATTTAAATGAGTTTTGTAATAGATATAGATTAGGGCCCCCTTGCACCAACTTCTTAAAGGTGTTTAAAATGAATTTAAACACGAAATTTCTATGAAAAATTGTGTTTAAATATAATCTAAACATATTTAAGAAGGTGGTGCAAGCGGCCCTAGATCTTGGACATCTGTATTCTTTGTTTAAAAAAATAGTATTCCTAAAAGTCCAAAAGTGTTTTATCACATCAAAATAAAACTCATAATCGAGATGTTAAAAAGCTCTGACTTCTTTCTTTGTGTTAAGCCTGTATAAAACAGTATGCAACTCGTAACAACTTCCTCTGTCACAAAATAACCAAGCTACAGGATACTAAAACGCTCAGCTCTTACAGCTCAAAAAAGCGCTTACGGCTTAAAAATCCCACTGCGCGAGTAAAAAATCACAGCTCCATATCCTGGAGCACTTGAAAAAAGTTCAACCCTAGCGCGCGGGACTCATCAGCGAGCGAGTCCAATTTGCATGTTAATTGACGTACGTCCGATGAAAAATCACGATACATGACACCCTTTGGACGTCCGGCGCAAGGGGTTAATTTTGAAGGGCTCGGGTTTTCTTGGAGGGTTATTAAAATAAATTTGCTTGTCTATTGGTAGAAAAGTGTAGTGGCTTTAGGCTTTAAACAGCTTTGACTAGCAGCTTACATTAAGGGGGAATTGCCCTTAGGAACGTAATACCAGAATAAATCTAAACCTACTTAATATATAAAGCTGAAGAGTTTGTTTGTTTGTTTGCTTGAACGTGGTAATCTCAGTAACTACTGTATAGCCCATTTATGGAGGAAGGCTATAGGCTATATATCATCACGCTAAGACTAAGTAACTATTCCACGCGGACGAAGTCGCGGGCGGAAGCTAGACATATATTAGTGGTAGGTCAAATGATTAGGTACAGGCATAATTCACCGGTACGTTTACGATGGGCAGTGTATTAAAAGCAATAAGCAAGCCTATTGCCAGCAACCTGATACAAATCCGAACTCCGAGCTGCGACTGAGAATTTTGCTATAAAAAAAGAATCTCCGAATATTTTAATGCCAAGACACAAAGACAGAAGATAATTCAAAGCCTACAATCACAAGAGGGCTTTAGCAAACGTTTCCTTTGTTGTTAAATTTTATAACCTGAATATTTAATTATTCGCCTTCTGATAAACGGAATTAAATTTTATTAAATGTTTAAATTTTACGAGGGACAATAAAATGAAAGTATGAATAAACAAAAGACGAATTGAGAACGATGGATATGACACGATACTTGTAAGATGATACTACTGTAGTTATATTTGCTACAGTTAGAACTCACAAGGCAGGCTTGTGAAAGTGGCTGTGAAATAATCAAACTATCGTTTTGATGTCATAAATGTCAAATGATACTAGTATTACCTATAATACAAGGTTAACCATGAAATTGTGACGACATTGAGCTTCTGCCCGCGGCTTCGCTCACGTGAAGCTATATCAGGAGTAAAAATGAAAAAACCAACATTGATGACCTCTTCTTTGTATGGCCCTCTATACATCAGGAAGGTCAAGCTGTATCTCATGATTCATTTAATTAATTGAGTTTAAGATTAAGATGAGATTAAGTTCACCAATTTTTAAGTTGGAGCATATACTTTCTAACAGTGATAATAAAATTAAAATCTATTCATTAGTTTTTGCTCCAACCCGTAACAAACAGACAAACAGACAAGAATTTAAAAAATCATTTTTTCTGATTCGGAGACGTTTATATACCATAACCCACGTGTTTTTTTTTAAATATCTTCAATGTACAGACACAGCTTTTTGACAATTTTATAATAGTAAAGAAGAAGAGATAAGATATATATTTCAGAATTATTAATTTTCCTTTTGAAAATTCTTATAAGCATCCTGAACCTAAAAAAATATATTGGTGAATTATGAGTTTATACTGCCTAACCTGTCAAAGACTACAGGCGTAATGTTTTCCTGAAAACTTTTGTAACAAATTGCACACAGTTTTTTATCAATAACATTGTAATTGCACTCAATTGTATCAAACATAGATTATTAGTATTAACGGTCCAATAGTTCAACATTGAACTACATACACTAACAAGGCAATAAAATAACTTCAACTTCTTCAATAATAACTGTTACACGTGAACCTGGAACGGTTCGTAGCCATTCCGCTTTCACAATTGCTACTTTAACAAATTAACTACGACATTATTAAAGCAGTAAATATACCTACCCACACGTTGGTGCGTATAGTATAAATATAGATTGCATTTTGTATGTATAAGCTCGTTTTAACTTGGGGTCTCAGCTACTAACTGTAAACTACTATTATACTTTTGGCTACTATGTTTCCCTTAACTATGGTTTTGTTTTTTTTTTCAGTTATTTCAATGCCGCACAATGCCTTACCTACTTGGCTATTTGTTCTTTAATTGTGTAGGCAAGCTGAGCATTATTAAATTTAAAATAAATGTGATTATAATTATTACAATTAGTTCCACGCTCACTAAACGCAGTCTCGCTATAAACCTACCAACTGGCTCACCTTTTTATTAATCATTCTCTAACAAAGATCTTAATGATGATAACCTTTATATCATCGGGATATATTTCAAATTAGTAGCAATAATGTAATGTCTCAATAAGATAGAATCTCTATACCAATTAATCATTATGTAGTTATTATTATCATAAAACGTGTTACTACAATTACTGCAATTGCAATGTACCTAGACGATAAATATACACGCGGCAAACAATATCTGTGATTTTGTAGTAACCTTTTGTGTGTATATAATTATGTATTTTGTACAAGCGTAAATAATATAATTGTACATTTTGAATGAAGTTATAAATACTAAAATCAAATTCCATTAAAGGCGAGCGATTTTCTCATGTGAATTTGGAATAATTTCTTTAATTACATTTGAATTTATATTTTTAGAGGTGCCCTTTAAATTTAAATCATAACTGAATCTGATCTAGAAGGTGAATAAATTACCAGAAGATTGCTATTTGAGAATAGTTAGAGTGAAAATGTATGTATATTCAAAATGTGTTACGCACTACTCTAGAATTAATGTATTTCGTTTTACCCAAGACTTGACACTTTTCGCTCAATTACATCACGTAAATCTTACTCAAGTAGCAATCCATTTCGTCTAGCCAAGAATATGAGTAAAACTTCTGTGTACGCTGGGACGGATTTAAAAGTCGATAAAACGGATCATACTTGACGGTAGGATCCAATAATTAACCTGGTTAGCTATCACTCTCTAATGTAAGAATAGCTTCAAACAGTTAAAATATGAGAGCCAAAGCCAAAAAGATTATTTAATTTATTGATTGATTGCATTCGCTTACATTTATTTCCAGTGAAGTATTTTAGATGAAATGGTAGAGCAGGAATCTAAATTAACGGAATTGGAATCGGAATAATAATACACTTTAATTAAATTATGTTTGAATTAGGTACGATTTATTTTGGTATTACGTTTGTATTGTAAATTCGGTCCGCGGGACTCTTAAACCTCGAAAAGGGAAAGCTCATAGCCATAGACAGGGTCAACATAGATAAATCTCCTTTTGAGCTCTGCTATTGTCGGAAAAAGAACAATACAATCTTCTTCATTTGGTGATGAGAATTTCCCTTCAAAAGACAAATTCTCATCGTCGTGTCACTCAAGCTCAAGAACTTATCTCAAGCAATCAGCGTCATGCTTTAACAATACAATATGTCTACGATATTCTAAAGACCACTAAGTTCTAAGCGAAGCTTCCACTCTCAGATCAGCAAAGTACCGTTGTTATCACATATATCTTTCAAATTTCATTACTGCAGTCACCGCCTTATTAAAAAGTAATGATCTCGCAAAACATTTTCATTAACTTTTGACGAAAGACCCCAAACTTGTTGTCTGCTTGTATATATGCTAATGCGTTTGCGTGCACCCCTAACGACCTCACTGGTTATGCAACTTTCAGTCTTAAAGTTGCAGTACAACGTTCTGTTTACAATGGCAGGGAGCGCAAAATGAGGTACGATAAACGACTGAAAGAATTAGAAGGATTTGGTTTATTACTTTTTTGTTTTCTTTGTCATAAAGTGTCGTTATTGTGCTTTTTTGCGGGTAAAAGTCCTCTGGTAGGAGTTGCTTTGACACATAAATATCTAAATAGCGTAGTATCAAACAACTGAAACGGAAATTTACTTCATATAATCCCATTCAATTCCCATCCAGAAGTCTTTATTTATGGGAGACGGGGGCAAACGAGCAGACGGATCACCTTACCATCGTAAGCGATTACTGCCGCTCATGGACACTTGCAACACCAGAGGAGTCTCAAGTGCGTGGCCGGCCTTTTAAAAGGGTTTGGGCTTCCAGTATCTTCACTCACTCGGCGAAACACAAGGTATGCGTTGTTTCACGCCGGTTTTCTGTGAGGCCGTATTATCACTCCGGAGCCAGCCCAATCATGCCGAAGCATGGCTATCCCACGACAACTTTCTACTGTTTTAAACACAAAACAGCGGCGGTAGCCTAATGGCTAGGGCGTCGGACTTGCGATCATGATTGTGGTTGCCGGTTCAAAGCCCAGCCATTGCACTACCGACGTGAACCCACTCGTAACACAAGCATATTTAGCTTAGCACGAGGGGTTAACAAGAATACTAGTAATGTGTGACCCACATTGCTAGTAAGCTTTTTTTTTAAAAAAAAAACAAATATTATTAAAAACCTCTAAAATGTCACTGTTCTTTAGCAAAATAAGATGCCTCCTGGTTAAATAAATTACACTTCCCTACTTTTACACTTCGTTCATTTCAATACCTTTAGTTCACAATTTTATTACGCCATCCAAGTCAAATAGCCGACATTGTATACGTAGGAACATTGGTCCCTTCAACTGTAAAACTGCTGGCAACAAACTCGTCAGTCATACGTGTCGGGCTTCAATTCGGCGTCCGCGTCAAATTGTGTTAACCCTCCGTCCGTCTGTTGGGACAATCGGATTGCGTTGCCTCAACTCGCTTATTAGATTCCACTGCCACTGGCTTGGCACAACCGTTGGAAAATATTATGCCTATTTCTTTGAGAATAATTCCAGGACTCCGTTATAGAATTTACAAATTTAAATTAGGAATTCAGAGGTATAGTATTTTTTTAAATATAATAAATACAGACAAATTAATCTACTTACTTCCTTATTATTCTAAACGATAACGTTGTTGTTTACAGTATCTTCTTGAATATATTCTTGAACTTAAAATGAACGGATTTCGATGGATAAAAACTGTTGATGTTGTGGCGCATAAAAACGGGACACTTAGTAAAAATCAGTTTCCGTTGGGACTTTAAATTACTTCTTAACTTCTCGATAGGAAGAGACGCGTACCTGCTTACCTGCAGCGGAGAAACTTGGGCTATCAAGACAACAGCATCTTTGTGTGGCTTCTCGGTTATCGGATTATAAGTAACATGCTTTTCTCGAGAAAGTTCGCCTAATTATCTTGCGATCTCAACATTTTTTTTGGGATAAATATTAAAATAGCCGCAAAATATGTTAACTACAAAAATATCAAAGTTCAAAATGATAATCTATTTACAAAAAAAATTATAAAGATCTTCTTTGTTCTCGTTTTTAAAGTAGTTATGAGTAATTTTCCTATTTGGAAAATAGGAAAATTCTCTTTCACAATATCTTATTCACAATATTTTTTTCTAAGTGGAAATAATAAGAAAAATGCGGTCCCGTCTTTAAGTTTTCGAAGTTGTAGTATTACTTTATCTACATTTAACCAAAATAATCTATACTAATACATAAAGCTGAAGAGTTTGTTTGTTTGCTTGCTTGAACGCGCTAATCTCAGGAACTACTGGTCCGATTTGAAAAATTATTTCAGTGTTAGATAGCCCATTTATTGAGGAAGGCTATAGGCTATATATCATCACGCTACGCGGGCGAAGTCGCGGGCAGAAGCTAGTACTAATATATAGAGTTTGTTTGTTTGTTTGCTTGAACGCGCTAATCTCAGGAACTACTGGTCCGATTTGAAAAATTCTTTCAGTGTTAGATAGCCCATTTATTGAGGAAGGCTATATATTATCACGCTACGCGGACGAAGTCGCGGGCAGAAGCTAGTTTATTCTTAAAAGATTTTGTGATCTCAATAAATGTTCTGTTTGGCGAAAAGACGGAAATTTTATACGACAAATAAAAACCAAAAATGTTTACGAAAAGTATCTGTTGATGTATTCAATTACTTAAAACACGAACCAAGTACGCAGTAGCCCAGTTTTTTCTTCCAACTGTACTATTACTACGAGCTCGCTTACTAGCGCATCTGAAAATTACTTCTGACGTGTCTTTGAGCATACAGTCACCCTAATATAAAAGTAAGAGAATCGCCGATTTCAAATCAGTCACACTAAGATAAAAGCAAGAGAATCGCCGATTTCAAATAAATGGCTAGTGACGGTCAGCCAGGGCAACGGCGGGCGTACAGTGTATAAACAATAACAAATACTACATGCTCTAACACCTAGACTCGGGAGAGCTATTTTTAAGCCTTTGGTTGTTTGGCTCCCTAAATTATGGTCGAGCTACACATTGATTAATGCATGCATGCTGTCAGATGGGACAGGTCTACTCAAAGCCACATGGTTCTTACTTCAAAAGGCCATTTCAAACATCGCCATGCATTGTAACTCACATATATTTGCTTATAAGTACTGTCTGGACTTTAAAAGAAATCATGATTCTCTGAGTTTGTTTCGGCATTTCTTCTCAGAGGTCGTCAGATAGGAAATGCCGGTGCCAAATAGTTAAAAATATTAAAAAAAATACCTGTAAAAGTGTCCTTAAAAAGATCTACTCGTATTTACAGAAGTAATCATCATTTTTATCAAACCCACGATTGACAGCTCGGCAGCTGATTATTCGTCAATTGCGCCAATCGAGGCATCGGAGTAATAACATCGTACTTGCCCATTTTTCAAACTCCTAAACTTTTATTTGGGGAAAATATATGTTTGCGCTCCCCATTGTTCGCTGAGGTTTTAAAAAAATTAAAACAAAAGAGCACAGAGTTATGACGAGCTGGATTGCTGGCTCTATTGTTGTTGCTCTGTTAATTTCAATTTGAACGTACACAGTTGGTAGTTGAAACATTTTTGTGGACAACAATAAAAATAGGGTAAATGAAAAGTAAATTTATAATGTGTGTAGAAGAAAATAATGCTATAGGTATGTGGGTAACGACAAAGTATTTTAATTGTTGTGTTTTTCTTTTCGTGATATACGGAGCGAACGCCAATTGTTTTTTATGGGATAGAGGGGCAAACGTGGACACGGATCACCTGACGGTAAGCGATTACCGCCGCCCATGGACACCCACAACACCAGAGGAGTCGCAAGTGTTTGCCTGCCTTTTAAAAGGGTTTGGGCCTTCGGTATCCGCACTCACTCGGCGAAACACAACGTAAGTGTTGTTTCACGTCGGTTTTCTTTGAGGCCTATCACTCCGGTCGAGCCAGGCAATTCGTGCCGAAGCATGGCTCTCCCACGATAAATCCTTCGATGCAAACAATAATTTCATTGTCATCATTGCAAAAGACTGGACTTGCCCGCATCCAACGACTCCTAGTGATCTTTACCCGGTCGTCCGTTTATCTGGTTCGAGGTCGTCCCACACTGAGCTTTGCGATACGTGATTCCTACGTATTTAAAAAAATAACATATCCTTCCATTCTAGCCATTCCATTCGTATAGCCCTCCATATTGCAATGCTTGCAAAAGGCCGCTAAGTTATAAGTTCACTATGTAAATATGTGTAAATGTAATGTACCTAACACCTTAATGTACACTTAGTAAGCAATAAATCTTTGAATCTTTGAATCTTAGCACGCCTGTATGCCTTGAACAAAAAAAGCTGAGTTTCCTTAATTCGCTAAAGATGTTCGACAAACAACACCTGTGTAATAAATAATTTAATAATAGCACAATATTGTGATACAAATTTAATACAATATTATTTACATGAATACGGTTCCAATTAATTCTACGTTAAAATATCTGTATGTTTCATGATTTCAGATTTGTAATTATATTGACGAGAATTGTGCAGTGTTCAGCACACCATAAATTGTGTTAATTATGTATTTCACACTTATGACGTGTATATACTGTATGAAGTTGTCAACTCTCATATAAAATTGATTGTATTATTTTCATTTTTAATAATACGACTACCTTAATTAAAGTTTATGGAAATTATAAATGAGTGCAATACGCTTCGTTCAGAATTTGAAATGCAATGCGGTAATAACACCCTTTATGATTCAACCTTCATACTGTTATCGCCTAAGGGTTAGGCATAGGTGTATTGATATATACCTGTGTTTTGGGGTCCCTTTGAACGGGAGGTAGCCCGTTTGCGATTAACCGGGAGTAAATACTAACTCAAATTTTGTACTGACAATCTTTTGCTCGAAGAAATTGATCTGGAGAGCAGTCTCCAGATCAATTTCTTCGAGCATTGAACATCTTGTGCGCAAGCAACATGATGCTTGCGTACAAGATGCGCACTTGTAGCTACTAAAACAGATTATGCTGTTGATAATGATAATATCTACTTTATGATATTATTACAAATTTTTACTTATTGTGTACACGTCTTTATATGTAAAACAAAGTCGTGTTAAGCAATAATGTTATGATATATGATTTGATGGAATTGTCTCCACCCGAATAGCAGAACAAATACTTATTTAAATTTCGCGAAATAATCACTAAAAAAATACACGCAGTTGTAATAGCAGTAAACCATGTCATTATATTATAGGACTATAATGTAGTTCATAATAATGTAAGAATAACGTACAATATAATTGAAAGTTATTCTAAGAATTGGAACAATTCCCAAATATGATAACTCAAAGTAAAAGACCTATTCGTTTAAAATTCAACTAGTAATGTTCAACAAAACGAACACCTTGCGTCCTAGATTTCATTCAGACAATCGGTATAATAGATTCTTTGAAAACGTACCTATACAACGAGTGACGTCACTCGGGTACCAGCAAAACTAAACAAAAGACTACACGGTATGATAAAAGTATTATAACGCTCCCAGTCTTAGTTGTCCGGACAAGACACACTACAATTGTTATTTTTCTTTCAAGATAACTGCCTCATTAGCCAAGTGGTCCTGAGCGCGACTGCTACGCTAGAGGTCCTGGGTTCGATTCTCAGGTCGAGCAAAGTGTTATTGGGTTTTTCTATAAAATTCCCAGTAGCAGCTCGGAGTTAGGAATTTGTGCCCGGTTAATGGCAATAGGTTCGCCCCCTATTAAATGGGTACAACCTAAACATACCGGCGAACTGTGGGTGTACAATAGTACGCCTCTGTCTAACCCTCGGGGAATACAGGCGTGATGGTATGTTATGCTTTCAAGATACCTATTTCAAGTTACAACCGATATTCATCTGAAAATTAATTAAAAACCAACTTAAATCCAAGAGGAATATAGCAAGTGGCATTCTGCAGTTTATGACACGTATCCGAAATTATAAGAGAAACAAAAACTAGATCAAAGTAAGTTGCTGACTCTTAGAATCAGTAAGGCGATGACTTGGTGAGAGCGAGGGGCGCGCTGGATACAAGCGACACAGAATTGTTCTGATGCAAAGACTTTTATTAAAACAATATCCGTATATACACCTATTACTGTAAAGTCTTCTTCTTTGTACTGACGCCAACAAGACAAGATATGCACAAATAAAGATAAAATATCTTAAAAATGAAACATGTTTGTTGTTCATAATGCACTTTGAACTGGTTAAAATACTTATTATCCTTTGAATTTGTGTGCATACCAACATTTCGGTATCAAACAGACTTTAAATTATAAGATAATTCTTTATTTATATTCTTTTGGTATTTTTTTTTAAAAAAAGCTTACTAGTAATGTGGGTCACACATTACTAGTATTCTTGTTAACCCCTCGTGCTAAGCTAAATGCTTGTGTTACGAGTGGGTTCACGTCGGTAGTGCAATGGGTGGGGTTCGAACCGGCAACCACATGATCGCAAGTCCGACGCCCTAGCCATTAGGCTATCGCCGCTTCTTATAATATTATTATATAATTAATATTAATATTATAGAGACAACTGGAGCAAAAATATAAGAAATCGAAAAATTCTAATATATAAATTAAAACTACTGACTATCATAACTGACTCTTTTACATGAACACCGATAAAAATCTTAAGGAATCTATTCTGCCCGCATCCGAACACGCTGCATTCTGCCATTCTATTGATAGGACAATTTCGTAGTAGGAGCGAAATAGTCCCAATAGTGAATGCTGTCACGAGCTGCCTTCAAAACTGCATATTTATGCGCAGGCAAATAGAAGCCTGCCTGTGCACGTATTTTTGCCGACGGTACCGACAAGGTGCGAATTTAACTAGAAACGTGTTCGTCTTTTCCAAGCTTATATTATGACTGGCTAAGGTTAGCATATCCACGAATCACAAGGGTGAATATAGTTTTCTTTTAAATAAAGCTAGAATTAATAGTGAAATATAAACTGTATTTATATACACTAGATACACAAATCGTCACAACCTGTCTGTTTCTGTCTGATTCACATGAAACGAAGGAAATCTCCGACGTGTGCGTAGGCCCAATGTAATTCTTACTTTGATGGATGTGGTACCTACTAGTGGAGTTAATATCTTGCGCTTCCAGTAACAGATTCAATTTTCCGACTAATATTAAAGAAGTGAAACTGCCTTATAAGTCTAGTGGTCTTATGCGCGAATGTACGATTCCCAGGTCAACATGTTATTAGGTTATTTTATGAATATCCTGAATTCTTAGTAGCAGTTCGCAGTTAGGATTCGTTCTCGATTAATGGCAAAAGGTTGGTCTCTTATTACGTGAACCCTAAACATACCTACGCGCGAAGTGTGGGTATAGGTACCTACATTAGTAAACCATTCACTAACCTAGCGGGGAATACAGACGTGAAGGTGGTATTAAAGCGGAAATAGTTTAGTGATGAGTCGTGCAACCGTGCGAGTTCACTTGAAAGACAAATATATTCAGCTAACTCGTACTGTATATTAATGTTAAAACTAACAGACAGTTTAGGAATTCGAGAGTATGATGTAGTTATGATCTATATACGAAAACAGTTCACCAAGCAGGTAAAATATTAATACCAATTACATTATCGTGGTTTAAACTAGCACGTTCAATGAAAACTCAATCCCAGCTTCAATCGAAACGTAGTTATATAACACATTATTATGTTAATTCCAACATAACATTGTGGCAAACGTTAGTTGAATCTAGTTTACGGTGAATGGCGTTTGAAATTCAAATGGCGTATTATACATATCAAGCCTTCTGTCTGTCGGCGGTAACCGCGTTAAGGCGAGTTAACCCGACGTCTAATTTGACAAATCTCGGTTTAACCCGGAACCTGCCGACGATAACAGCCACAGGATTGATGGCAAATATTTTCTTTTATAAGGTTTTGATTGAATTTGTGATCTGTTGCCAGTGATGACTTATGACACAGACGTGGTCGCTTAATATGGACCTGATAAGAAAGCTCGCAGGTCACTCAGCGAGCTATTGAGTGAGCTAAGCTTGGCTTTTCTTTACGCGATCGAATTAGAAATAAGGAAACCCGTAGAAGAACTAAAGTTGCGACATAGCTCAAAGGATTTGTAAGCTTTTCGAAAGCCGGATCCGGATGGTTTCATTGAAATTTTAAATTAGAATCCAGTTTTAAATATATTTTCAAATTCATAACAAATCACTTACTAAAACAAGCACTTGACGCTTGACAATTCACTTCACTTGACACTTTGCAAGCTGGCTTTAAAAACGCAATTTTTCACACAAAGCTAGCCATAGGCCGTATATCTTTCACACTTCGCCTCCAACAGAGTCACATCAAGCATACCTTATTGGCCATAAAAGCGACATAAAGCCTTGTAGGCTTCAAGACACAATACAACTCTCAAACATATCATTACGCCTGTATTCCCCGAAGGATTAGACTGAGGTGTACTAACGTACACCCACAGTTCACCGATATATTTAGATCCCATGTAATAGGAGAGCGAGCTTATAATTCAAAACTCCGAGCTGCTACTGAAAATTTGATAGAAAAGCCCAGTACCATTATGTTTAACCTGGGAATCAAACTAAGGACCCTAGTATAGCATAAGAGATGAGACCACTAGACATATGAGGAAGTCTTCAAGGCAATAAGTAAAATTTCGTTAAGACTTCTAGGTATGTTCAAAAAAGATATAGGTACTTGCCAAACGTCTAAAGTGTCCATTGGAGCATAATATTAGCCCCCAAAAAAATACAACACAATTTGGAACTTGTAAGAACTGCTGAAATGTAAGCGAATTATTGTAACTTGAACAATTTTCCGGAAACGGAAACTTTCCGTGAAAACTCCATATTTATGAAGGTTATATTTTTAAATCTAAGAGGGAAGAGGGAACAATATAATGTTGGGGTAATGTGAGCAACGAAATGGGACGGCTGTTAGTTCAACTCACTTTTCTATGATGATAGTTGTTTAGTGAGCTTATCTTTATTTTTTTTATTTCGTTTTTATGGGATTAGGGAGCAAACGAGCAGACGGATCACCTGATGGTAAGCGATATCCGCCGCCCATGGACACCCGCAACACCAGAGGAGTCACAAGTGCGTCAGTCACATTTGACCATCTTTTGCAAAAGCATCGTAATAATATCTAGATGTACGAGAAAATACTTCGTTTTTGTATAAACATTATAATATACTCGCCCCTTATTACCTACATGTGACACAAACATATTTGCGAAGTTCTGTGATATAAATATACTAACGCCTTTCTCCCACAAGGGTAGGCAGAAACAATAGACCGCCATTTGCTACTTTACCCATACTTCTTTTGCTTCTACCACATTTATACATCTTTACATACATATGCGTCGGTTGCGAGTACAATTTACGAGAACACACTGGACCTAGCTCTTAAAGAAGTTCTATCATCAATGTATTATAAATACAAGTTCACAATATTCAAATTTTAACTTCGTTATAATTTTTGGGCAGGTGGTGAGGGCCAGGAGCACGGGCCGGTGTTCCTGATGGAGCCGCCGCCACGGCTGGTGTTCTCCAACAGCACCGGCGCCAGGGTGTCGTGCGCCGCCCACGGGTTCCCCTCCCCCCAGATCGCGTGGCAGCAACCCGATGGCGCGCAGCTTGATGATGTGCCAGGCCTGAGGTAAGTGGATTATATAAACTAGTTTTGGTAATCATATGTATCAAGTTATAATTTCCAGTATACAGCGCTCGCATTGTATAGGCTTTACGTACTATGAGAGATCAGCTTATACTGGAAGTGTGTATTTCGATGTGTAGCAACAGTTTAGATTTTATTTATTAAGAAAAATAAACAATATCACGTCACATAATATTTAATAAATAAATAATAATAATATTTAATAATATTTTTTTAATCCGGAACAACGACCTGTAGATTATACTATTATTTGCTCCGTTTGGGGATCGAACTCACAACACGTAGCGTAAAAGCCGATCGCTCAGCTGCTAAACGTGTCGTCGATTTCACACACACATAGGTTCATATATTTTCCACAGAGTATGTTTCTAAAATTACTTTTTTTATATCATGCGATTCTTACTTTTACGTGCAACATATTTTTTAAAAGTAATAACTAGCTAACATTACTCGTAATAATCGAGTTATCAGTTCGCACCTAATATAATTTTAATATAGGCCTAAACTTAACTTGCTTTTAAAATTGCTTTAAAGGACAATAGGGTGAGTGCAGTAAAATATAGAGTAGGTACATGAAACAATGAAGACAATTATATATTTTTTTTAATTCATTTATTTAATATTTGTACAAAGTATAACAATTTAAAAATCTGCCAAACTACATAATAGTTTGTCGGCAGTTGTTCTCGTGTTATGGTTTTTTATACAAATATTGTTAAACTTAGTGCTACATTAAACTTAAATACATTATAAATGCCACTTGTGTGACGCAGCAGGAGTGTCCATTCACACTAACATTGATGAGTAGATAGGTAACTAATTTTAATTTGTCTTAATACGTCTTTAATACTAAACAATAGATGTTTTGCTATAGAAGCGTATAGATATACAGTTTATCATTACATCATAAGAACTAGACATACTGGGCATTCTCCAACTAATCTCGCTACGGACACAAAGACAAATAGTGTTTCTTAAGTACATTTTTAAGATGGTTTTTAGTCTTAACATGGGCTATTAATTTCGGCAGCAGATCATTAATCAGGGTCGGGACTAGATATTTTCTAGTGCGTTTACCAAAATAGTTTGATACGCGCGGAACTGCTAACTGTTTTTTCTTAGATAAACGAGTTGGGTAGACGTGCCTACGTTCTATTTTATGGTCATAATTTTGAAACTGTTCAGTTAAGATATTCAACTTAGTTTTTAAGTTAATAGGCAAAACTTTACAAAGTTTAAAAAGCTTATCATATTCCTTATTTAAATCGTCTTTAGTTTTCCCATCTACAAGTAATTTTAGTAGTCTAATTTGCAATTTCTTTATCTTATCTAAGTGCGTGGGAAACGCAAGACCATACCCACCTAAACCATACTCAATAACTGAGTCAGCTAGTGCAAAATAAATGGTGAACATAACTTTTCTATTAACAGCGTATTTTAGAATTTTTAATTTACCCAAAATTACCGCAGCCGATTACAGACAGTATTGACATACAGATTCCATGTGAAAGTGTTGTCTATTACCAACCCTAAGTACTTGTACTGCATAACCTGTTCTATGGGTGAACAGTGACAGTGTTGCATGTTGTTGTGCAGACATTCGTTAGTGTGTCCTTTAATTTCAATAGTAAACTGTTTGTGTCGGTGATATGGCGAGTGGATGATCATACATTTTGTTTTATTTATGTTTATTATAATTCCATTATCATGTGCCGATTGAACAACACTGTCAAAGTCACTTTGCATGGCTTTCCGTATGAGATCGATATTATTTTGACTGTAGTCTAGACATGTGTCATCAGCATACATGTATGCCCTACATTTTTTCAGCACATTAGACATGCTATTTACATGGATTATATACCCTAGCGGTCTATATACTGAGCCGGTAGGTACTCCGAATTTAATCTGTCCCTGCTTACTTTCTGTCCCACTGACCTTTACCTTAAGTGATCTATTTTTTAAGTATTTACTGAACCATGCATTCATAGGACCCCTAATTCCGCAGTCATACATAGCCTGCAACAAGCCGTCGGGATCGAAGGTATCAAAAGCCTTTTTAAAATCAATGTATATAACCGTAACTATTTGTTTTTTATTTAAACTGTTATTTACATCATCTGTGAATTTTTCCAGCGCAGTAGCTGTACTTCTAGCAGGCCTAAAACCGTGTTGAACATCATTTAAAATATTGTTATATTCTAGAAAATCAGTAAGCTGCTGAACTATAATTTTTTCAACTATTTTATTGACTGTATTAAGTATTGCTATAGGTCTATAATTAAGTACTATAATCTTGTTGTGTGCCCTGCTTACATATTGGTTTTCGTTACAGTTTCAGAATACCTTGTTATCATCAATATTCAACACAATGGCCTCGACAGTAAACAGTTCAGTAATCAAAGTAATTTAGAAAGGACTTTATATCGTATTAAGCTCATAAATAATTCATTTATATCATTTAGACGATAATTGGATATTATTCATTTAAATGATATTTTGACAACAAACAAACAAGACGAAAATTAGACCGTTTCAGACAACACAGCGAAACGAAGGTTAAATGGAAATCGTGCAAAAGTAACTGTTAGTTTGTTTGTAACATCTTCACGCCTGAAACACTGACTAAATTAGATATAAATTGTTTCGTAGAGTACCGTTTCCCTACAGGGTAAAAGATTTATTTTACACCCATGATTCAACATAATACTGCCTCATTAGCCAAGTGGTCCTGAGCGCGACTGCTACGCTAGAGGTCCTGGGTTCGATTCCCAGGTCGAGCAAAGTGTTATTGGGTTTTTCTATGAAATTCCCAGTAGCAGCTCGGAGTTAGGAATTTGTGCCCGGTTTATGGCAATAGGCTCGCCCCCTATTACATGGGACCTAAACATACCGGCGAACTGTGGGTGTACATTAGTACGCCTCTGCCTAGCCCTTCGGGGAATACAGGCGTGATGGTATGTTAATGTTATGATTCAACATAATATATCTGAAAACATCTTACACACGAAAGAACCTCTGACCGGGAATATTATGCAAATGATATTTCCTTATACATAGTGACGCGGCATTCGGCGTCAAAGTTCGCGCTTACTCTATAAGCACGTACGACTACATATTGAGCCTTGTATTATATATCAGGGATCGCAAACACACCTGCTCCCTCTAAAGTTTCTTATACTTGCTTATTTTTTGAGTGAGTGAAGAACATATATGTCAATCTATATCTATACCTACTTCTATATCTATACTAATCTATACTTAATATTAAAAAAAGGAATGATTTGTATATAAAATAAATAAATATTATGTGAAATTTTTACACAGCACCATCTAGTCCCAAACTAAGCAAAACTTGTACTATGGGTACTAGACAATGGATATAATACTTCTATACTTTTTTTTTAAATACATGTAAAGAAACACTCAGACGAACACAACGACTTATATTCATCACATAATTTTTTGTGTCCTGTGGGAATCGAACCCACGATCTCATGGTCAGCTAGTCAATTAGATATTGCCCTTGTTATAGAAATGTTTGTGATAGAAAGAAAGAAATAAAGTTTATTCCAATAAACATAACACAGGACAATATAACAAATTATACCATGGTAATTAATTTAAATACTATTTCTTTATATTACTTTCTACAAAATTCTTAAATGTTGTGAAATTCTCTTATGGTCGGGATAATTGATTCACTTGTTTAAAATCAAAAATATTTTTAATTTTGTGATCGTTATTTCAGAATCTTTTTGGTCATTAACAAAACCTTTGCCTACTCTGCCTTCCGAACCAAACCCAACACCAGGACAGCCGGCAAGCATCTTATAAACCACAAACTTGGTTTTACAGAGTATATAAACACGTACAAGTTAGGGTCGGGAAGTCTTGTATAATACAAGAGGGATCGCAGCGCCACCTGGTGCCACTGAATTTCCCAAACGAAAGAATTCTGCTTTGCAGCACAAAGTGCCGGGAATTACAATAGGGAGTGGTTTGAAGGAGATTTTAGTATAACGTATATAAATTGTATCAAACATTGTGTGCTGAAATTGGTTTCTGAACACAATAATTTTGTGCTCGCTGATGCAAGATGTTTCCGTGAAAAATTCACTTTATTTTGAGATTGCATTATTTTGCCCTGCTTTCAGCATGAGTAAGTTTTTGGTAAAATTATGTAGTTCAACATAGGTACTTAAATAATTTCGTGCAACCTTTTTTTATGGCCAAACCCTTTTAAAAGGCGTTCAACGCTCTTGCGACTCCTCTGGTGTTAGTGGTGCCCGGGGGCGGTGGTAATCGCTTACCATCAGGTGAACCGTCTGCTCGTTTGCCCGCCTATACCATAAAAAATGAGCAAACGGATCGCCTGATGGTAAGCGATACCGCCACTCATGGATACCGGCAGCACCAGAGGAGTCACAACTGTGTTACCGGACTTATATAAGGGTTTGGGCCTCCGGTATCCTTACTCACTTGGCGAAACACAATACTTATATACCATTTCCATGTAGTTGCCAAATTATGGCCGAAGATTATCCAATGATTGCAGGACAGACCACCAGCCCAATTATCGAACGATATTAAAAAGTCGGTGGGGATTCAGTAGGTGTGACTTGTATCTGTAATAGTGGCAGAATAGAGAAGAGCTTTTACTTAGCAGTAGGTACACACTGGCTGTTTAGAAAGATAGATACCTAAATAATAGACTAATTTTAATGTTAGATTAAGGGATATTTAAGTAATTTAGAGGTGGAGCACTCGTAAGATCTTCTCTCTTCTCTTGTCTCTCTTCGTCTCTTTCCCGAATAAATTCCTCAGAAATTTCGATATTTCGTGTGACACGAAACTTATTCCTACAAAAATTGTTATTCAACGTCGTAATATAACCATTCTGGTATAAATACTACACTATCTAGTATAATTGCTACAATAATGAAAACTTGAGATACTAAAACACAAAATTCAATGTCAAGAGTTTAATTCCTTTAATTATAAATGTCGTTTCAAATAATTATTCTGAATTTATTAGGTGATAAATAACGCGATTGTAAGATGAATAAATATAATAAATGGGCTGTTTATAATTAAGCTAGATGTATACTTGCTTTGAAAAGAAGAAGGGTGAATAGGATAGAAAGGATAGATTATGTATATTTCTCAAAAGCATCGCAGATTGTTTTCATCACGCAACGACATACAGATAGACTGAAGAAAACACAAAGAATGGTACTCGCAATTTTATGTTATAACAAAATTAAGACTTATAAATTACATAAAATACTTCACATTTATGAAAAATGTAGCTTGAAACTAGGTAACAACTTCATATTTCATAGTTGAAAACAATTTTTAGATTTATTATTTCCATTTCAATTTTTTGGGCTCTAAAGAGATGAGTCTCAAATACGTGGCGTGCCTAATATTCTTAACCGATTATGATAATTATTTGTAAATGCATTTACACATTATAAATGTCATAAATCTCAGCTCAATCATTATAAACGTGGACAATCTACCCGTCACACAAGGAGTGTTTTCTTTTCCCTTAGGAATGTTTTCCCTTATAATCAGTACCTATTAAACTAAGTAATTATTAAATTTAATATATCATTTTATTCAAACTCAATGTGAAATGTTGTGATTATGGCAGTTTGTGTATTTGCCTGTACCTACTTGTCAAGCGCTATATCTTAGCTCAACAACGAATAAATATAGTAAGAGAGTACACTCGGTTAAAGAGGTGTGTAGTGTAGGTAGGAACTTTTAGAGAATTAAGGTCATTGTATTAAATGGTGAATCAGAAGCCACAACAATATTTGCTTGAAATATTATTGGGTTCATCGTTTCGATAATTTTAGTTAATAATATAAGCGGCGGTAGCCTAATGGCTAGGGCGTCGGACTTACGATCATGTGGTTGCCGGTTCGAAACCCACCCATTGCACTACTGACGTGAACCCACTCGTAACACAAGCATTAAGCTTAGCACGAGGGGTTAACAAGAATACCAGTAATGTGCGACCCACATTGCTAGTAAATGTTTTAAAAAAAAAACATGTCCATCGTGGCTTACTTACTTAACGCGACATAATTGTTTCATTGTGCTATCTCGTCTCCTGCCTTCGTTTTGGCATGAGATAAGCGACAATAAAATTATTTTGTAGTGCTCATTGTAGTGCCGGGTGTATATTGAAATGGATTGGTAATTTCAATATACACCCGGAAAACTAAAATTCAAAGTGCAATTCCACATTTCTAAGATAATCATAAGTACCATGAATAAACAACGAGAATTCCGACGACCCAAAACGCAGAATTAGCAAATACTGGACGGGTTAAAGCTTCAGAATTTCAATGATACAGTTTGCGGTGAAAACGGTATATCTTTAAAATAATCCAAGTGTCGGAGCGTTGATTCGGGATGAGCGCCATGAAATATGTATCAGACATTGTGAATATTCGCGCTGGGTGGAAGCAGGGAGGGGGGTACCTACATACAGACAGTAGTGCAACTATTTCTTTTACTCCTCGTTTGTACACGTGAACAGATATCCTTTGTGAATTTTTGAACGTTCGTTTGAGGTTCTTTTGTGCTGTATTTTGTTATGAAAGGTGGATTTTAGATAAAGCCCATAATATCTATTCAATTATAGAAGTCAATAAGTACAGTACTTATTGTATACTAAGCAAAAATGTTAAAGCACTTTAGGGCAGCGTGACTTATTTAACAACACGGTTGAACTACAATTATCTCTCAATTCATGTAAAATTTAAGGTACTAGAAAAATTATCTGAATGGAAATGTAAATGTATACTTTTGCATCAGCCACGTACGTATCTAAATTCCAAGGTGCTACTGAGTATTATAAATTATAGAAATCCCCAGTAACATTTTACTTAATACAAGTTTGTATTGAGTACGTACATGATAATATAAAGTAAAAACCTAAAAATAATGTTAATCATGTGTAAAACATTTTGGAAGTGCCTTCGATTTGGTCGGATCTTTTATTTTCGCGTCCGACTGACGATTTTTTTTTGTACACGAGTAACATTATCACTCGGTTTTTCTTTTAGAGTTATGTTGACGATGCTTTCGTATATTCCAACGGTTATTACGGCGTTACTGTTGTGTTTTTCTAAATTTTGTGGTCTAATCTTGACCAAATTTAAATAGGACCACCTCGAAAGTACATCTCTCTCAAATGAAAAAATAATTTCTGTAATTATTTTTTTTTAATCTTACTAGTAATGTGGGTCACACATTACTATTATTCTTGTTAACCCCTCGTGCTAAGCTAAATGCTTGTGTTACGAGTGGGTTCACGTCGGTAGTGCAATGGGTGGGGTTCGAACCGGCAACCACATGATCGCAAGTCCGACGCCCTAGCCATTAGGCTACCGCCGCAAAATCGGTTATCAAAATCGGTTATCAATTGACGATAATATCCATAAACATAAATAAAAAATACTAACCGTCCTCTTTTTTACGTTAATTTGGTTAAAAATAGCGTAAGTTGTAATTGAAGGCAGGACGTATCGGTTAGCAGCCGCACTTATGATCATTAGACCAATGAAGCAAGTCCCCACTACTCAAAATAGGTACCTTATCACTATTATCTTAACCGTAACTATTACCTAAACTAACATTCGATATGATAATATACCTAAGCCGGGGTCTATTAAAAC
Organism: Acronicta leporina; assembly: GCA_947256265.1. Lineage (NCBI taxonomy): Eukaryota > Metazoa > Arthropoda > Insecta > Lepidoptera > Noctuidae > Acronicta > Acronicta leporina. The sequence continues at coordinate 491,108 of OX366512.1, forward strand.
CCCGGGGTTTCATAACAAAGTTGCCAAGTAATAAGCTGATAAAACACTCTCATGTTTGTCCTAACTTTAAGGTCTAATGGAGTGTGAAGATAAAATATTATATCGCGTCAGTAGATTTATGAGAGTTCAAAAAAAATATTGGCCGGCCGTGAAAAGTAGTTCATATTAGCTACCCACAACCACTTCTTATTTTGCCAAGCCTTTTGCTAACCATGTTGGGGTTGGCTTCCAGTCTACCAGATGCGGCGGAATATCAGTATTTTACACGAAGTGACTCCCATCAGACCTCTACAACCCAAACCAAAATTTCTGGCCAAAACCGATATTCGGAGGATAGACTTCTTCTACCACTAACAATATTCATAGATGTTCGTATGATAACCGGGACCGACGGCTTTACGTGCTCTCTTGTAGGCACGTAGGAGTCTTGATGTGTTAAGAATGGTCACCCATCCACACGCTGACCGCGGTGAGCTAAGCTTAACCTTGCAGATCAGTTGATCAGCGTAGTTATTACTTAGCCACGAGCTACCACACTACAATATAAAAAATGCATGTATTCTCTACTTATGATTAAGTTCAATAACCATGTTGAGGGAAGTGTTATTAAGTGAAATTCTCAGAATCATCAGACTTAGAAGCGGCAGTAGCCTAATGGCTAGGGCGTTGGATTTGCGATCTTGTGGTTGACGGATCGAAACCCCACCTATTTCACTACCAACGTGAACTTAGCTTAGCACGAGGAGTTAATAATATATACTAGCAATGTGCGACCCACTTTGCTAGTATTCTTTAAAAAAAAGATTGTTGAACTGTGTATGGTACCTCTACCTACCTTCTGGGATGCAAGTGTGGTTATATATTGTGTAATATTAATTTTAATACAATATTTTTAATATATTGTCTTTTTTATCTACAATAATGGATTTCAATCTAAAATATTTTCACCTGCCTGAGTAAGAGGGCTGGAGACTTGTAACACGGTAATCTAGTACTAAAACACCTCGCGCAAAATTAAATTGTGATGAACATAACGCTTGACGGGCGTAATTGGGTCAAAATGAGTTCATTTATCCAAATTAAATGTCAACCCAATGACCTTTAACCTCAAGGGTCAGAGGTCGATATCAGAGGATCAGGGAACATCGTTTACTTTGTAATTATTTTAAATTGCCTAAGAATAACATCATAGTACTTAATTTTCTTTTTTTTTAATACGTCACTGACATTGTATTTTTCTATCGAGAAGTTTTAGTTCCAAGGTATTTTGTGGCACTAGAAAAACAGAATCTACAATACTTTGGAACAAAACAGAATCTACAATACTTTGGAACCAAAATCTGTGGCACTTGAGATGGCCGTATCATTGATATTAGGATGGCTTGACGTCAGAAGAATGCCTGGCTTTTGTGACGTCAAAATGTAATACGAATATGTGTTGGAGAAGGTTCTACGTTGCGCTTTCTGGTGGGTGGTCTCTACTCGTGAATCTTTCTTACCGCAGCAGCAGTCACTGGTTCTTCGAGGTATAGAAGATGTATAAATCAATCTCAATCAGATGTTAATAAAATATACCTATGTGAAGTTGAAAACTAACTAAGCAATAATTCATATTTATCTATTCTATTCGTTTGTACCGGGTTTGTACCGGATTGTACCGCTTTTCAAATCGTTTGTACCTCAAAAGGGTAAGAAATATAGGGGTGGGAAAATTTATGGTAAAACTAACTTTGCAATAATTAGTTTTTATCTATTCTATTCGTTTGTACCGGGTTTGTACCGGATTTTACCGCTTTTCAAATCGTTTGTACCTCAAAGGGGTAAGAAATATAGGGGTGGGAAAATTTATAAAACACTAAGTATGCGATAGTAAGTGTTTATCAATTCTATTCGTTTGTACCCGGATGGTACCGGACAGTACCACTTTTCAAATCGTTTGTACCTCAAAGGGGTAAGAAATATAGGGGTGGGAAAATTTATAAGACACTAAGTATGCGATAGTAAGTGTTTATCAATTCTATTCGTTTGTACCCGCATTGTACCGGACGGTACCACATTTCAAATCGTTTGTACCTCAAAGGCGTAAGAAATATAGGGGTGGGAAAATTTATAAGAGACTTGGTATGCGATGGTAGGTCTTTATCAATTCTATTCGTTTGTACCCGAACTAAATCAGACAAAACCGCTTTTAAAATCGTTTGTACCTTAAACGGGTAACAAATATAGGGGTGGGAAAATTTATAAGACACTAAGTATGCGATAGTAAGTGTTTATCAATTCTATTCGTTTGTACCCGGATTGCACCGGACAGTACCACTTTTCAAATCGTTTGTACCTCAAAGGGGTAAGAAATATAGGGGTGGGAAAATTTATAATAGACTAGGTATGCGATAGTAAGTGTTTATCAATTCTATTCGTTTGTACCCGGATTGTAACGGACAGTGCCACTTTTCAAATCGTTTGTACCTCAAAGGGGTAAGAAATATAGGGGTGGGAAAATTTATAAGACACTAAGTATGCGATAGTAAGTGTTTATCAATTCTATTCATTTGTACCCGGATTGTACCGGACAGTACCACTTTTCAAATCGTTTGTACCTCAAAGGGGTAAGAAATATAGGGGTGGGAAAATTTATAAGAGACTAGGTATGCGATGGTAGGTCTTTATCAATTCTATTCTTTTGTGCCCGAACTAAATCAGACAAAACCGCTTTTAAAATCGTTTGTACCTTAAACGGGTAACAAATATAGGGGTGGGAAAATTTATAAGACACTAGGTATGCGATAGTTAGTGTTTATCAATTCTATTCGTTTGTACCCGGATGGTACTGGACAGTACCACTTTTCAAATCGTTTGTACCTCAAAGGGGTAAGAAATATAGGGGTGGGAAAATTTATAAGACACGTAAGTATGCGATAGTAAGTGTTTATCAATTCTATTCGTTTGTACCCGGACTGTAACGGACAGTGCCACTTTTCAAATCGTTTGTACCTCAAAGGGGTAAGAAATATAGGGGTGGGAAAATGTATAAGACACTAAGTATGCGATAGTAAGTGTTTATCAATTCTATTCGTTTGTACCCGGATTGTACCGGACAGTACCACTTTTCAAATCGTTTGTACCTCAAAGGGGTAAGAAATATAGGGGTGGGAAAATTTATAAGAGACTAGGTATGCGATGGTAGGTCTTTATCAATTCTATTCGTTTGTACCCGAACTAAATCAGACAAAACCGCTTTTAAAATCGTTTGTACCTTAAACGGGTAACAAATATAGGGGTGGGAAAATTTATAAGACACTAGGTATGCGATAGTTAGTGTTTATCAATTCTATTCGTTTGTACCCGGATTGTACCGGACAGTACCACTTTTCAAATCGTTTGTACCTCAAAGGGGTAAGAAATATAGGGGTGGGAAAATGTATAAGACACTAAGTATGCGATAGTAAGTGTTTATCAATTCTATTCGTTTGTACCCGGATTGTACCGGACAGTACCACTTTTCAAATCGTTTGTACCTCAAAGGGGTAAGAAATATAGGGGTGGGAAAATTTATAAGACACGTAAGTATGCGATAGTAAGTGTTTATCAATTCTATTCGTTTGTACCCGGACTGTAACGGACAGTGCCACTTTTCAAATCGTTTGTACCTCAAAGGGGTAAGAAATATAGGGGTGGGAAAATGTATAAGACACTAAGTATGCGATAGTAAGTGTTTATCAATTCTATTCGTTTGTACCCGGATTGTACCGGACAGTACCACTTTTCAAATCGTTTGTACCTCAAAGGGGTAAGAAATATAGGGGTGGGAAAATTTATAAGAGACTAGGTATGCGATGGTAGGTCTTTATCAATTCTATTCGTTTGTACCCGAACTAAATCAGACAAAACCGCTTTTAAAATCGTTTGTACCTTAAACGGGTAACAAATATAGGGGTGGGAAAATTTATAAGACACTAGGTATGCGATAGTTAGTGTTTATCAATTCTATTCGTTTGTACCCGGATGGCACCGGACAGTACCACTTTTCAAATCGTTTGTACCTCAAAGGGGTAAGAAATATAGGGGTGGGAAAATTTATAAGACACTAAGTATGCGATAGTAAGTGTTTATCAATTCTATTCGTTTGTACCCGGATTGTAACGGACATTGCCACTTTTCAAATCGTTTGTACCTCAAAGGGGTAAGAAATATAGGGGTGGGAAAATTTATAAGACACTAAGTATGCGATAGTAAGTGTTTATCAATTCTATTCGTTTGTACCCGGATTGTACCGGACAGTACCACTTTTCAAATCGTTTGTACCTCAAAGGGGTAAGAAATATAGGGGTGGGAAAATTTATAAGACACTAAGTGTGCGATAGTAAGTGTTTATAGATTCTATTCGATTGTACCCGGATGGTACCGGACAGTACCACTTTTCAAATCGTTTGAAGACACTAGGTATGCGATAATTAGTGTTTATCAATTCTATTCGTTTGTATCCGGATTGTAACGGACAGTGCCACTTTTAAAATCGTTTGTACCTCAAAGGGGTAAGAAATATAGGGGTGGGAAAATTTATGGTAAAATTAACTTTGCAATAATTAGTTTTTATCTATTCTCTTCGTTTGTACCGGATTTAACCGCTTTTCAAATCGTTTGTACCTCAAAGGGGTAACAAATATAGGGAATGCAATAGTAAGTGTTTATCAATTTTATTCGTTTGTACCCGGATTGTAACGGACAGTGCCACTTTTCAAATCGTTTGTACCTCAAAGGGGTAAGAAATATAGGGGTGGGAAAATTTATGAGACACTAAGTGGTACTGTCCGGTACCATCCGGGTACAAACGAATAGAATTGATAAACACTAACTATCGCATACCTAGTGTCTTATAAATTTTCCCACCCCTATATTTGTTACCCCTTTGAGGTACAAACGATTTGAAAAGTGGCACTGTCCGTTACAATCCGGGTACAAACGAATAGAATTGATAAACACTAACTATCGCATATCTATTGTCTTATAAATTTTCCCACCCCTATATTTCTTACCCCTTTGAGGTACAAACGATTTGAAAAGCGGTTTTGTCTGATTTAGTTCGGGTACAAACGAATAGAATAGATAAACACTAACTATCGCATACCTATTGTCTTATAAATTTTCCCACCCCTATATTTGTTACCCCTTTGAGGTACAAACGATTTTAAAAGCGGTTTTGTCTGATTTAGTTCGGGTACAAACGAATAGAATAGATAAACACTAACTATCGCATACTTATTGTCTTATAAATTTTCCCACCCTTTATTTCTTACCCCTTTGAGGTACAAACGATTTGAAAAGTGGCACTGTCCGTCACAATCCGGGTACAAACGAATAGAATTGATAAAGACCTACCATCGCATACCTATTGTCTTATAAATTTTCCCACCCCTATATTTCTTACCCCTTTGAGGTACAAACAATTTGAAAAGTGGTACTGTCCGTTATAATCCGGGTACAAACGAATAGAATTGATAAAGACCTACCATCGCATACCTAGTCTCTTATAAATTTTCCCACCCCTATATTTTTTACCCCTTTGAGGTACAAACGATTTGAAAAGTGGCACTGTCCGTTACAATCCGGGTACAAACGAAAAGAATTGATAAACACTTACTATTGCATACCTAGTGTCTTATAAATTTTCCCACCCCTATATTTCTTACCCCTTTGAGGTACAAACAATTTGAAAAGTGCTACTATCCGTTACAATCCGGGTACAAACGAATAGAATTGATAAGGACCTACCATCGCATACCTAGTGTATTATAAATTTTCCCACCCCTATATTTCTTACCCCTTTGAGGTACAAACGATTTGAAAAGTGGCACTGTCCGTTACAATCCGGGTACAAACGAATAGAATTGATAAACACTAACTATCGCATACCTATTGTCTTATAAATTTTCCCACCCCTATATTTGTTACCCCTTTGAGGTACAAACGATTTTAAAAGCGGTTTTGTCTGATTTAGTTTGGGTACAAACGAATAGAATAGATAAAGACCTACCATCGCATACCTAGTGTCGTATAAATTTTCCCACCCCTTTATTTCTTACCCCTTTGAGGTACAAACGATTTGAAAAGTGGCACTGTCCGTTACAATCCGGGTACAAACGAATAGAATTGATAAAGACCTACCATCGCATACCTAGTGTCTTATAAATTTTCCCACCCCTATATTTCTTACCCCTTTGAGGTACAAACGATTTGAAAAGTGGCACTGTCCGTTACAATCCGGGTACAAACGAATAGAATTGATAAAGATCTACCATCGCATACCTAGTGTCTTATAAATTTTCTCACCCCTATATTTGTTACCCCTTTGAGGTACAAACGATTTGAAAAGTGGCACTGTCCGTTACAATCCGGGTACAAACGAATAGAATTGATAAAGACCTACCATCGCATACCTAGTGTATTATAAATTTTCCCACCCCTATATTTCTTACCCCTTTGAGGTACAAACGATTTGAAAAGTGGTACTGTCCGGTACAATCCGGGTACAAACGAATAGAATTGATAAACACTTACTATCGCATACTTAGTGTCTTATAAATTTTCCCACCCCTATATTTCTTACCCCTTTGAGGTACAAACGATTTAAAAAGCGGTACAATCCGGTACAAACCCGGTACAAACGAATAGAATAGATAAAAACTAATTATTGCAAAGTTAGTTTTACCATAAATTTTCCCACCCCTATATTTCTTACCCCTTTGAGGTACAAACAATTTGAAAAGTGGTACTGTCCGTTACAATCCGGGTACAAACGAATAGAATTAATAAAGACCTACCATCGCATACCTAGTGTCTTATAAATTTTCCCACCCCTATATTTCTTACCCCTTTGAGGTACAAACGATTTGAAAAGTGGCACTGTCCGTTACAATCCGGGTACAAACGAATAGAATTGATAAAGATCTACCATCGCATACCTAGTGTCTTATAAATTTTCTCACCCCTATATTTGTTACCCCTGTGAGGTACAAACGATTTGAAAAGTGGCACTGTCCGTTACAATCCGGGTACAAACGAATATAATTGATAAAGATCTACCATCGCATACCTAGTGTCTTATAAATTTTCTCACCCCTATATTTGTTACCCCTGTGAGGTACAAACGATTTGAAAAGTGGCACTGTCCGTTACAATCCGGGTACAAACGAATAGAATTGATAAAGACCTACCATCGCATACCTAGAGTATTATAAATTTTCCCACCCCTATATTTTTTACCCCTTTGACGTACAAACGATTTGAAAAGTGGTACTGTCCGGTACAATCCGGGTACAAACGAATAGAATTGATAAACACTTACTATCGCATACTTAGTGTCTTATAAATTTTCCCACCCCTATATTTCTTACCCCTTTGAGGTACAAACGATTTAAAAAGCGGTACAATCCGGTACAAACCCGGTACAAACGAATAGAATAGATAAAAACTAATTATTGCAAAGTTAGTTTTACCATAAATTTTCCCACCCCTATATTTCTTACCCTTTTGAGGTACAAACGATTTGAAAAGCGGTACAATCCGGTACAAACCCGGTACAAACGAATAGAATAGATAAAAATAAATTATTGCTTAGTTAGTTTTCAACTTCACATAGGTATAAAATATCGGTAATATCAGGTATCTTCTTCTTCTTCTTCTTCTCTACTATTATAAAATTGTAAAAAAGCTGTGTCTGTACATTGAAGATATTTAAAAAAAAACAAGTGGGTTAGGGTATATAAACGTCTCCGAATCCAAAAATGTCATTTTTAAAATTCTTGTCTGTTTGTCTGTTTGTTACGAATTGGAGCAAAAACTACTGAATAGATTTTCAATTTATTGTCACTGTTACAAATTATATGCTCCAACTTAAAAACTGGTGAACTTCTTATCTCAATTTATTAAACGAATCCTGAGATACAGCTTGACCTCCCTGATGTATAGAGGCCCATAAAAGAAGAGATCATAACTGTTGGTTATATATTTAATAACTTTTATTTGATAGCCTTTAATTCAACTAAATAATTGAGGTATGTTTCATTTTATTCGGTTGAGGAGATCCCGAGATACAGCTTGACCTCTCTATCGTATACATTCTGATAGTAAGGAGGGATCATTATTGTTGGTTATCTAAATTATGTTATCAAATGCAATTCTTTTCTTGATTCACGTAAGTCAGTAGGTATTGATAAGTTTTTGTCGTATAAAATTACTTAAACTCAAACATATTATAATCTGTAACGCTGTTACAGTATTTTAAAAGGTTACGGTTTGAATTATTTGCGTTTATATTGGAACTGGAGATAATTATAGTAGTATACATAAGTTAGCCTCATAACTGCCTCATTAGCCAAGTGATCCTGAGTGCGACGGCTACGCTAGAGGTCCTGGGTTCGATCCCCAGGTCGAGCAGTGTTGTTGGGTTTTTCTATGAAATTCTCAGTAGCAGCTCGGAGTCTGGATTTGTGCCCGTTTAATGGCCTTGCCCCCTATTACATGGCACCTAAACATAACGGCGATATGTACATTAGTACACCTCTGCCTAACCATTCGGGGAATACAGGCGTGATGGTATGTTATGTTAGGTACCTAATTAACATCACAAAATCAACATAATTATCCCAATGCTTATTTACACATAAGCACAAACATCGCAGTTATCGTATGTGTTATGTTCATAAACAGCGGAATTACATTCCTGACACCAAAAATACTTTGTATGAACTTTGTGTTCACTGTTCGCAGAAAAAAATGCACCATTTATTTCCGTCTTTAAACCTCATGTTTGTGTGAATAAGATAATAGGTAATTATAATACCTGTGTATGCGAAAGGCCAAGGGCGCCAGCAACCAATGGCTGAGCTCGTCACAATTTGTGGGCTCTGATTGGCTCATTTGAATCGGATCAACTTGTGCTCAAACGCAAAAAAGGTGGATTTGTATAAAAAACACGTAATTATTATTATTACTGTTGGTTACACTTGTGGCTCCAATCGGATCCATGTACTGACGGTGATGCGGCATTAGATCAACAAATACCACCCAGATCAACAAATGAAATTGGATCAACAAATTACTACCTATACGGCACGTTTGATCAACATAGTGCCCATACGGTTTGAATTATTTGCGTTTATATTGGAACTGGAGATAATTATAGTAGTATACATAAGTTAGCCTCATAACTGCCTCATTAGCCAAGTGATCCTGAGTGCGACGGCTACGCTAGAGGTCCTGGGTTCGATTCCCAGGTCGAGCAAAGTGTTATTGGGTTTTGCTATGAAATTCCCAGTAGCAGCTCGGAGTTAGGAATTTGTGCCCGGTAAATGGCAATAGGCTCGCCCCCTATTACATGGGACCTAAACATACCGGCGAACTGCGGGTGTACATTAGTACGCCTCTGCCTAACCTTTCGGGGAATACAGGCGTGATGGTATGTTATGTTATATACATAAGTTTACGTAATAATCATGAAAATGGCTGGCGTGGTTTTTAAACGTTTTGAATGGTTTTATAGTTTTGTTTTGAGTCACAATACTCTTTAGCTTGATAGACGGCGATGTTGAGGTTCTCCGAACACACAGCATTTACTAAATGATAAGTTGAATGTATAATGATCAAATGTCCGCAGTAAATATTTGATTTTATTAATATACAAATGTTGCCATGATTCTTTAGTAAAAAAAATAGATTTACGTTCTTGAGGCATCAAAGATAAATTGGAACACCAATCCAAATTTCCTATTTTTTTTAATACAAAGTCGTGTGCTGAATAGCTAACGTTCTTTAGTATGACATAATGACAGGAATTTGTCAAAATATAAAAAACTAGCATATGTACCGTTTCTATAAGGAAGTTGGTAATTAAGTTTCAGTTGAATACTCAAACATGCCATTTAGGAAAAGACCTGGTCTTTCATCTATTTCAAGAAACGCAAAAACAATGCGTTTACATAGGAGTAATGAAAGTCAATCCCAAAATCAGGACCGCCTTGTAATACAAAGAAATCGTCAAGCACTGACTAGATCTTTAGAAACAAGAGGTGAGTATGAATCGCGGTTGGCGAGAGATCGTGTGCGACAAGATAATTCCAGGACCGAGGAAAACTCACAAGCGCGTGAGATGAGGCTCATCTCTCAACGAAATCGTCAACGTGCAGAGAGAGCCGCAGAGAGTAGTGAAGAGCGCGCTGCCCGTTTGACTGCAGATCGTAACAACCACGCGAATTTCAGGTCAATGGAAAATTCACCAGAGCGTCAGACCCGCCTCAACTCTCAGAGAGATCGTCAAGCTGCTACTAGAACTACGGAGTCTGCTAGCGTCCATGATATACGTTTAGCCTTGGATCGAACACATCACGCACATAACCGTTCTCTAGAATCTGATGAGCAGCGTGAATCCCGACTCGAAAGTGCCAGAGAACATTATGTGAGAACACGTCTACCCCAGCGGTTGTCGGTTCTTCTACAGATATGGCCAGCCCACTGCCACTTCAGCTTGCTAATTCGGTGCGCTATGTCGACTACTTTGAATGCGCGAACAGGTATTGGATAATGCACGTACTGAACGCGACAGAATCAATGAGGTGCGCCGTGAAGAAAGTGCTGAGCAACGAGCTGAAAGACTGACTGGAGATCTACTTAGACATGCGTTGACAAGAATGACAACCTATGAAACATAAATAGATGCGTCTCCGGTTTACGATAGCATTGATGAGGTACCATAGCCGTCGATTGAAAAATGTATGAATGGCATTTGCTATACTATCAATATAAATTACGAGGAATACGCTTCAATAGGTCGTATGACAGATATATGTATGTGTTGTAGAGCATTAAAATGGAGAGAAGAGCCTAAAGTTTTATGTTGCTCAGTGGGAAAAGTTAAGTTGGAACCTCTGCAGGAGCCCCCTGAACCACTCAAATCCCTTATAACTAGACAACATCCCATGTCTAGACAATTTTTAAATGCAATACGTGTTTATAACGGGATTTTCCAAATGACCTCTTTCGGTGGCAAGGAAATAAGAGAGGGTAATTTTATGCCCTGTTTTAAAATACAAGGACAAATATACCACCGCATTGGATCACTACTGAAATTAAATTTTGCATCAACAATCTCAATTAAAAACTGCTCAATATATTAATGTAGCATGTATTAGATTTGGTAGGTATAATGGATTAAATATTCAATTACAAATGTTGGGCTACTTTACATGGGAGAAATAGATATTTAATTTATGGATATAGAAATTAATTATTATAGCAATGAATGGAAATGAGGAACAACTGTTATGTACTAAATGTGTTTATTAGGTACTAGAACAATAATGAAATCACAATATATGGTGCCGCTATACCAGCAATGATTTTACATGCATTAATTTAGTATCTATAACTAAACAGTAATACATACAGTAAGAAATAAATAGGTTACTTAACTTACTAGTCTTCAGGTCCTCTCAGTACGGCCGTTCACAACAGAATGAAACGATATTCAACCAGGACAGGGTATTTATACTAATTTAGGTCATAGCCAATAACTGTCAAGTCAAATTAAATATTTTAACTACCCACATAGTCCAAGGTTTAAATAAAAAATATTTATTGTACTAAACAACATAGATAATAATATTTACCATATAAAATAATTCTTATGTGTACCATAATCTATTACATGCATGCTGATTTCTGACACTTACGCGAATATTAGACATTGAAATGAAACTACTTTTTACGGATTTTATCGCGTTGTATTGAAAATATATAATTCCCGACGTTTCGAACCTTTCGAACGTTTCGAATTAGCGTACCTGGTTCGTGGCCAAGATTGATATAGAGTAGGTTTCTTTCTTTCTTTCTTACTGGTCCGATTTAAAAAGTTATTTCATTTTTAAATAGCCCATTTATTGAGGAAGGCTATAGGCTATATATCATCACGCTACGCGGACGAAGTCGCGGGCAGAAGCTAGTTTTTAACATATAATTGGCACAATATCTACACATGAATGCTGCCTGGCCTCGCTGCAGATCACACTCGATCAATAAGCTCATACTATATTTGGAATCCGGGACTTTCAACTACTGAACGCTATTTTAGGTCCTAATAAACTCAGATCAGAGCAAGGAAAATAAACTGTGGCTTGTATTGTGTAGTAATAGTGGCAGCTTGGGCTATAAGTAGTTTTTCTGTGAGAATTCGTTTTCAAGCAATAGATTAATGCTAAATGCGAAAAGAATAGTTAGATATCCTAGAGGTGAAGATTTAAGTTTGGGCATGTAAAGAGAAGCTGAGGGTTCAAATTTTGTGGTTGAATTTTTCTTTCCAAACACAACAAAACAACTATTTTAAATTTAGCCTAACAAGAAAAAAAAACACTTTTGTTGTGCAATAACGAATATTCTTTCTATGTTTAAGTATATCTATGAGGTCGAGGGAAGCTATTATAATTTTATCTATAGATATGTATATCAATAAAACTGAAATATTAACAACAATATTTCACAGCAGGCAGGCAAGAGGCGACACTAGTTTGTAAATAAATTTTATTTCACGTAATACGGTGTGCCCATGTGTCGTCATAAATAACCTCTATTTTCTGTACAATAGAAGTGATATTTCAACCGTAATATTCTCCTGAGAGGCCGCAGTAAGCCGTCGAAAGCCAAAGTGTAAGCTTAGTGGACCCAACGGCTATATTTTGCCTAAGTTTTTGAATTTTATCGCTGGTGTTATAATATAAAGCGATAATTTGGGAAATAGAAAGGGTCTCGTTTTAAATACGTTTTTCCTTAGTAATAAATGGTAGTACATTATTATTATATTTTGTCAATATAAATGACACAATAATTATTGATTTTTAGCACATAACATAATACACAATGTCGCTTGTATTCTCCGAAGGATTTTTTTTTTGATTACTGCTTTTCCCTACCCATGTGCTCGGCGGGACCTTATTATTCTAAATACTCTTAGACCCAGTTTCACCTATTTCTATTTAACAAGGCATTAACTAATCAGCATTTAAAATTAACAAAGCTGTTAAAATAAGATATGTCCCACCACGAAAATGTAACAGTGCGTTACTAAATCAAGCATTTATTGAATGATACACAAAGCATTCACTCACATTCTAATACGACCAAAACAGTAAGTCATAGCAACGTATATCAATGATACTGATATGTCAAATATTGTAACTGGTCGTATAATAATGTAATACGGCCGAATTTATTACATCGTTCTTTTTCTCTAATTCAAAAGCAACCGGGGTATTTATAATTTTGATAGATAAAACGTCAACAATAAATTGTCAATAATCATTTTTGTGTTCTGTTGTGCGGATTTTTTTCATATTTTTAAATTATAATCTCTGTGAAAAGTACCTTCACCCTTAGCCCTCGCCATGAGAAATATCTAAAAAACATTCACGCTGAATTTTTCTTCGAACGAGAACTAAATTTTTGTATATCTACAAAGATGTTATGAAGAATAAAATATGATGCAACTGCAAATAAAAACGAAGATTGGAGCAAACCACAATCACTTCTTCGAGCTTTTTCAATGCCATGGTACTCAGTGTCATGGAACAATTCAATCATGTGGGGATAATATACAATATAATATTCTTAACAGGTAGGAACTAATTTTGAGTTATCTATATGAACTAAATGTTTATTACTATTTTATTTCAGTGTTTATTACTGAGGTAAAATGTTATTGCACCTTTTTCAGATCAGATTTCAAACTTCGATAAATGACGAATTGGTGCAGAGCAAACTGAATTTCTTATTGATGACAAATCATGAAAAAACATGGTGAGACTGAGGCAGCGATGACACAGTAGCTAAAAGAAAAATCGAAATAACAGAAAATGAAGAATGAAATATCTACTCCAAATTAATTCGAAATAAAGTCGAAAATGGCTGATAATAACATAAGCAGTTTTATTTATTTTATATAATAACTAGCTTCTGCCCACGACTTCGTCCGCGTAGCGTGATGATATATAGCCTATATCCTTCGTCAATAAATGGGCTATTTAACACTGAAAGAATTTTTCAAATCGGACTAATAGTTCCTGAGATTAGCGCGTTCAAGCAAACAAACAAACTCTTCAGCTTTATATATTAGTATAGATTATATCTTTACCAAACTATAAAAATAATAAGTATCCTACACACCAATAGGCCTTCGCAAAAAACTTCCTGTTTAGCCTAAGTGTTGAGCTAAGTTAGTAGGTCCTAAGCACGATCGCTATGCTACAGGCTATGACTTCGATTCCCAGGTCAAATAAAATGTTGGCTTATTGGTTTTTTCTATGAAATTCTCAGAAGCAGCTCAGAATTTGGATTTGTGCCCGGTTAATGGCAATAAGCTAGTTCTATATTCATCCAAATTTTCTAAAACAATCCAAAATAAAATGATTCGCCTTAATCAGACCTTCATGAAAGAGTCTCCTTTGTTCTTTTAAAACGATTTTGACAGTACACAAGTCATAGTAACAGTGTGTTAAAAATTTAACAGACCCGCAGAGCAGTGATTAGATTTAACAGCTGATTAAGCAATTTAACAAGCTATTAGCATGTGGTGGGACACTCACAAACCTTAACAGTGTGTTAAAATATTAACAGGCTGTTAAATTAACAAACATAGTATGGTGAAACTGGGTCTTAGTCTATCTTCCGGTATTAGTTTTATTAAGATGTCTTTTTAGTTACTATTTTTTCGTCTGTGTGCAAGTGACATTTATGACTGTATACATGTCACTTGCACACAGACGAAAAAATAGTAACTAAGTACTCTCCGAAGGGTTAGGCCAAGGTGTGCTGACGTGGTGTATATTAATATAGGTACCTATTTAATTCACAGGTATATTCAGGTCTCACGTAATAGGGAGTGAAGCGAGACTAACAGGGAATGCGATTAACAGGGAACTAATCCTAGATCTAAGATGCTACTGAAAATATCATAGAAAAGCCTAATAGGTACCTGGGAATTGACCTGCTCAGCAGACTCACTTTCGTGCACTACACTGTTACTCATTAGTACAACTCTGCCTCACACTTCGGGGAATATAGGCATGATAATATGTGGTATTCAGCTATCACGCTCTCCTACCTAGGTATTTTGCGGAATCGCAGTGTGAACCATTACGTACGGCCGTCAGAAAGATAGACGGCGTATTATCTGTCGCGATACGCATCGCGTCGTATTTCTTGCGTATCGCGTCAGTAATCACCAGTCACCATCAGACACGCGATCCGGTGATTTTTTAATAGCTGACGTTGTCTTTGTTTAGGTTTTTATTAATTAAATGTTTTAACGTAACTGCCTCAATGATTTTGTAGTTATTAGTACGACCGCTGAAAATGAGATCCTGGGTTTGATTCCCAAAGCGAAAGCAAAGTCTTGTTGGGTTTTTTTCTATGAAAGTCTTAGTAGCAGGCGTATCAATTATACGGAAAGTTATAATGCAAACTCAGCTTATACTGAAAATATATAGCTTGAGGTATAGCTGTGTGTACGTACCTTGTAATAGGTAGGAGTCTATTGATTGATGGGGAACAAATCCTATTAAAGTAGTACAATGAAGTCCTTTATAATTGGCTACTCAGTATTTCATAGAAAAACCCAATTACACTAGACCCAAGAATGGAACCCAAAATCTTTTACTCAGCAGTCACGCTATTGACCACTAGACCAACGAGGGAGTTTATTGAAATAAAACTACTTTTTAGAGATTTTATCGAGTTGTATTAATATTATTTAAATCCTGACGTTTCAATTTTAATAGAGAAGATAGTTAGGTACACAAAATATCGTAAGCGCATAGTTCTATTACATTCTAGCATTTGTCTCTCGGCCACGTTTAGACGTGGAAGTTCCTTTTGTAATTTCACGCCGAAACTAATTAATTCTATACCCTTTTGTCTTTGAAGAATTTACTTCAAATTAGTAGATTAATAGAACACGCCGCCACAATCTCTAGAAATGTTAAATGATTAATATTACTTTATCATTAGGCCCGTAAAACGTAAAGGGTAACGTAGAATGTATTGTTGTACTGAAAACAATGAACTAATTCAGACTATTGGCCTCTTAACACCTATGTACGCCATTACTGGCAAAGCATGTAGCTACGCAATATCATTTTTGTGATCATGTACAACTTTATGATTTATAAAACTGTACTTTACATATATTTTTATGGTGTGCATTATAGTATATTCTATTCTAACTTTTTGTGATTTTTTTGCATTTTTTATGCTAATTTTTATAAAGTTATATAGTGAAGGAAAAATTCGACTCGCAGGCAGGATTCGAACCTGCGTCTTCTGGCTAGGTACGCCAGACGCTATGACCACTAAGCCACCGCGAGTCCCACCTGCCTTCTGCCACTGAGATCATCAGTTATGTGATGCTTCAATGAGTTACAAAAAAATGCTTATCAAAATGTCATGCGATTTGGGACTGTTAAGTATAACTTGATTGATCATTTTTATCTTTACCGAATGGTGACTTCCACTAAATAGAAACAAATTAAATTAAAAATTTAAAAAAACCCCCGAGAGCGGTCCCCCGACGCGACAAAATTTAATCAAAAAACTTCATACGTACTTACGAAGGGTTATAATTTCAAGATTATTTTTTTCTTTTTATAGGGATTCAGGTTTATTTTTGTGTCGGGGGTTTTTTTTAATTTTTAATTTAATTTGTTATTTCACACTTTTTGTAGGGACTCCTTAGTTATTTTGTTTAATTTCTTTTATTTTCTTGCGTTTTAATTAGGTATTTTCTTCGTTTAGTTATTCAACTTTTGTACAATTATTTCATAGCTATTAGATATCTTATATCATAGTGTATAGTATTCTACTAGTCAAGACCTTTCATTTGATACCTTTATTGAGGGAGTAGTGAAAAAATTTAATAAATTCACCATTTCGTGGAGGCCGCCATGTTGGATTTGAAATTTTTCATAGTGTATAGTATTCTACTAGTCAGGCCCTTTCATTTGATACCAATATTGTGGGAGTTGTGAAAAAATATGTAAACCGCCATCTTGTGGCGGCGGCCATCTTGGGCCGATTTTCATCAAACATAGCTAAGAACACTCCCCACTTATTCACCTTTCAAACAAAAAAAACAAAATCAAAATCGGTTCATCCATTCGGGAGCTACGATGCCACAGACAGACACACACACACACACACAGACACGTCAAACTTATAACACCCCGTCGTTTTTGCGTCGGGGGTTAAAAAGCCATCTCGATACGTCATGATTCACAATTAACGGGGGAACGGACATATTCAAAAGGAGTTCTTTCGAAACGTAAAAATAAATAATAATGTTTGGCACAAGCAATCCTCTTTTTGTATAAGAGGTAAATTAAAACCTTCATCCTCCACATTATCTCCGAGTAGTGTTTTTTAACCTTTTTCATTCCACGGACCCATCGGAAATCAAGCACAATTTCAAGGACCCTTTATTGAAAAAAAACACAGCAATAAGTTTTGTGAGACTGTGGACCCCATGCGTAGTTTTTATTTCTTTTGTATATAAATGACTTACCTAGCCTAATAAAAGACAATCACGAAGTAGTGTTATTTGCAGATGACACATCACTTTTATTTAAACTGAAACGACAGCAGCCCATAACTGACAATGTAAATAACGCTGTTTCTAAAATAGTACACTGGTTTAATGTAAATAATTTACTTTTAAATGAAAAAAAGACTAAGTGTATTCGATTTATAACACCTAATGTTAAGCAAGTGAAAACCAGTGTGTTAGTAAATAGGGAAGAGTTGGATCTTGTGGATACCACGACGTTTTTAGGTATCACTTTAGATTCAAAGCTACAGTGGGGCCCACATATAAATAAGTTGGCGAAAAGGCTCAGTTCTGCAGCGTACGCGGTTTTTAAAATACGTCAGTTAACCGATGTAGATACGGCTAGACTAGTATATTTTAGTTATTTTCATAGTGTAATGTCGTACGGCATTTTGTTGTGGGGAAACGCTGCCGACACTCAAACTATTTTTGTGTTGCAGAAAAGGGCAATTCGCGCAATTTATAACCTTAGTTCTAGACATTCACTGAGGGATAAATTTAAAGAAATTGACATTATGACTGTCGCATCTCATTATATCTATGAAAACCTCATTTATGTAAAAAAGAATATTACACAATACTCTAGAAATTGCGATATTCATGATGTCAATACTAGAAACAAGAACAAGCTAATATTACCAATGACTAGGCTCCAAAAAGTCAGTAATTCATTTAAGTGTCAAAGTATTCGTTTCTACAACAAAATCCCAAGCCACATTCAAAATTTAAGCATCAACAAATTTAAATCTCATATTAAAAATAGACTATGCAAAAAAGGTTTTTATAAAGTGATAGACTATTTGAACGATAAAAATGCTTGGGATTGAGCTGCTCTGATGAACCGGGCATTACTATGCTAGTCAGACACTGTGATATAATGACATTATTTTGATTATTGACATTATTTTGTATTGACATTATTTTGATCATTGACATTATTTTGATTATAAAGATTTTTTTATTATTAGTGAATTGACATTTATGAATTTTATTAATATTTTGTTGCGACATTACAATTTATACTGACATTTATTTTGACATCTAAGTCTATTCTAGTCATTTTCTTTTGTAAATGTGAGTACCATGTAGGCTTGATTTTATTATACCAGTTTTTATAGTCTGGAGGCTTTGAGAATTTCATACGACCTACACGAATGTCCTGCTGATCTGGTATTGTCGTGCGACGGGTCGTTGAGCTCCCTTAAATATGGTTGAGCTACACGATGACTGATGCATGCTTGCCGTCAGTTAGGACTGGTCTACTCAAAGCTGCTATGGTTCTTTCCTCAAAAGGCCATTTCAGACATTGCCCTGCATTGTCCCACTCACATTATTTGCATTATTTTATGTCTGGACTTTAAAAGAGACATGATTCTCTGAGTTTGTTTCGGCGTTTCTTCTCAGAGGTCGTCAGTTAGGAAATGCCGAAGCCATCTAGCTATAAAAAAAAACAAAACATTGACTTGTAAAAGTGTCTCTAATGATCTACTTACAGAAATAAATATCATTTCATTTCATTTCATTTCATTTCATTTCATTTCATTTCATTTCATTTCATTTATACTTGTGGATCTCCAGGGGTCCATAGACCACAGATTAAGAAACACTGTGCTAGTACAACCAACAACTGTGGTAACTGTATAGTTTTTACTCTTAGTATTACAAGAATAAGGTCGAAATATTGTCAACCACCGAGATTCGTGCATTGCCTACAGCTCCCAAGTAAATAATTATAACAAAACTTGTGTTAGTCAACAAACCCTTCCAGATTAGCATGCAAGCTATTCATGACGTCACTCGCAATTACCGCCGTAATATACAGAGGGAACAAAAGAGTGAGAGCACAAAGATCTCTTTGTTGGGCTAATGTAAGCTTGTTTGTGTGTAGGTACGTCATATAACTTGTGATAGCTCGGATTACGGATATTTGTACATAATCGCGTATAACGTTGGCCTTGAGATGCATGAATTGTTCACTGCGCGCGCGTAAGTTTCCAATTTGCATGAAATGAGATATCCACCACGAATAAAGCTAATTTAGTAACCAACATAGCTTAGTTCAATTTGCATTGGAAACAGATTTTTTATGAAAACATTTTTTTTTCCATTAAGTTAAATATTATGCTTAAAAGCTTATCATCATTAAATTTAAATTTTACTTTTCACATATAATATTTGTTGTACTCAGATATTTGTCTGAACTGTAACCAGTTGAACGAGTTCTGCTAAATTATGTATGAGAGATTTGTTTCAATGAATAAGTGCTCCTTATTGATTTATTTTTAGGCATAAATAAATTTGTTCCATCAAAGAATAATCCTAGATGAAATCGACCTCATTATTTTGGTGTTTCCCAGATAAATTGACAATACAAATTAGTGACAAAAAAGTGATTGAAATAATCACATTAATTGAAACTCTGCAGAAAATTGCCGAGAGTCACAATATCTATGTCAAAAATATCTAATTACCTCTATAACTGTCATCAGCAATAGGTACACATCTGCTTAATCCTTCGGGAAGTACAGGCATGATATTAAATCTAACGTGGTGATATATGTAAACAGGACAAACGCCTGGCGTACAGGGCGACTCTTTTGTTACATGTTTTGTATTTATGTCGCAATTTATTACAAGAGACACGTCACACGGCCGACCGGTCGGCGCGAGAGCTCTTTCCTCGATATGACACGTTTCTAAAACAGTTCGCTAATGGAAGAACAATATGAAAACAATTGGTCGTAGTAAGAAAAACGTAGATGTTATGGACAACAAAGGAATATTGCTATATTTTTTTACCAATAGCCTGCAAAAAAGTCGTTGTTTGTTTAAAATTAACCTATGTTCCGCAAAATAAATTATATTGAAAACCTCTAAAATTTTAATGAAAAGTCTGCCTCATTAGCCTACTGGTCCTGAGCGCGACTACTACGCTTGAGGTCCTGGGTTTGATTCCCTGATCAAGCAAAATTTTATTGGGTTTTTCTATGAAATTCCCAGTAACAGCTCGGAGTTTGGAATTTGTGCCGTGTTAATAGCAATAGGCTCGCCCCCATGGGAACATGGGACCTAAATATACCAGTGAACTGTGGGTGTACATTAGTACGCCTCTGCCTAACCCTTCGGGGAAAACAGGCGTGATGGTATGTTAATGAAAAGTCCTGAAAATAATACGATACTACGTAAAATATGTAACGTACGTAATAAAATATCAATATGATATAAAAATACTGTTTTTAAGGGTCTGGCGGAGCGGCGCATCAAAATGTGTATTATTGAGATCCTGAGACAGTTAATCTAGGTTTTATTCTAACGTTAAGTCCAAAATGATTCACTGGAAATAAACGTAAGCGAATGTATTCCTTGATAACTTTATCAAGTTTGGAACAATTTTTCTGTAATTTATTTTCAGCGAAATTGTAGTAGTCGAAATGTTAGGGTAGGAGCCTAGATTAATGGTATCCGAATCTAAATATTATTAACACAATTTGATGAAGTTGTGTTTCTATTAAGATTTAATTTGGTATTGAATATTTGTGGCCAATTAGGACTCCGCCAGGCCCTTAAAGATTCATCGCGTTTTCAAACCAATTATGTTTCGTTTTTCCTTACAATATTCATAGTTATGGGTAGTCTTTGTACCTTCCATTTAATTGGCTTATATGAGATGTATTTAACATAAGAAAATATAATTATTGTAAACATAAACCTGTTTAATAGCGAAAGCTATTCGGAGGCGAGGTATTTCTACGGAATCCTATCTCACGAAGGCCATAAAATTATTGAAATTTAAACTTTAAGTCGATAATCTTAGAACTTCATAAGGTTAAATGACAATATCTTGAACACAACCTTATTAGAAAATTATAAGCGTTTTACATTTATAATTATTATTTCCTATGTTATGATTACTCCTGTTCATCAAATTAAATCAAAATGAAAATTAAATCACCTAACACAACAATCATTAATAAACATCATGTTTTCTTTCACTCAGTTTATAGTGTTAGTGGGCTGAACATGTCAGATGACGAATAATTAATTGACTTTTGTAACTGCTATGGGTTGTTGAAAATTAGCGACGTAACAAAAACATAATAATTTATTTAAAAACTGAAGTATGAATGTAAAGTCCCATTAAAAAATAAACTATAATCAACTTCAATTTTTTTAAAGCTTTATTTTATTCTGACAATAATTTTATGGATAGAAATAATGTTAATATGTATATATTAAGACCCAAAAACATACATTAATCATAAGACTCACGTGCTATTCCCACAGCGATAGGCAGAAACTACAGAACCCCACTTTCTACGATTATAGCATACCTCTTTTGTTGCATCTACATCCATAGATCATAGCATACTTTAAATAATGGTACAGAATAATATTGTTACTAATCTAAATTTAGTTTGACGTAAAATATAAGAACTCGATAAAAATAATGACAGACTTTGGATCTGTCGCTACGAGTTTTCGTAGCAAGCGTCAGTGCTACGAAACTACGAGTTTTACTACGTTGGCTACGGCGTAGTAGCTTTCTACGAAGTTGTGATCATTATGGACTGGAGAAAAGAAAAGCATTTACATTACATTCTCCAGCAAAAAAAATAATGGCAGTAATAGTGTACTAGCAATAACTAAAGTTTTACATTTTTATGCCTAAATTTAAAAAGAAAAATTATTATTTACATTTGTATGAAATGCTATCACTACGAAACTATATAATTACTACGAAACTTGCTCCCATTAAAATAACTGGAAAACATTTAATGTTAAAACATGGTCGAATAACAATCATGGAGCATGCAGCAATTTAAAATTTCCGTCGTCGTCGAGTAGAATGCAAAACTGCAGCCGTTGCGACAAAGCGCCACCGAGCGGCGAGCGGGCGAAACATTAAGAGTCGCGGTAAATCTAAAGTTGTGCAACTACTTGCGAAGTTACGTGCCGTACACACTGGAGGTATAGATATAGGTAGACCTTGTTATAAAAAAAATCACACATATTCCCCGAAGGTTTAGGCAGAGTTGGGCTGATTTACACCCACAGTTCGCCGGTATGTTTAGAGCCATGCTTCGGCACGAATGGGACGGGTCGACTGGAGTGATACCACGGCTTCACAGAAAACCGGTGTGAAAAGTCAAAGTCAAAGTCAAATGTTTTATTTCAATTAGACCAGTAATACAGGTACTTTTGAAATGTCAAAAACTAGCTGCGAAAAAACGCTTGCGTGGTGTTTGGCGGAGTCAGTGAGGTTACCGGAGTCCCAAACTCTTTGAAAAGGCGGACAACTCCTCTAGTGTTGCGGGTGTCCATGGGCGGTGGTTATCGCTTATCATCAGGTGATCCGTCTGCTTGTTTGCCCCCCTGTCCAATAAAATAGGGTGACTAGAGATAGTATCTATGACTCTATTGTCATTAACCGGGCACGAATGCAAACACCGAGCTGTAACAGATAATTTCATAGAAAATACGAACAATGCTTTACTGGACCTGGGAATCCAGGAACTCCTTTAATTTTTGCTACATTGTACGATTTGATGTTGAAGTTTAAATTTTGTGAAGGGATATTAGATATGTTTTTGCCACTAAGATTATCTTGAATGTCTTCCTTTTAATTTCATCTTGTTGTATTTTTAATTGCAATTTTATAACATGTTTATTTTTAATCCCCTAATTTTTATCATCTACCTTGACCTACCTCACTGCAGAATTAAATCTTGTTACATAGCAGAAAAATAGGTCTCACGTCGTAAAATAGTGTACCAATATGAAATTAACAAGCGTAATAATCATTACAGTTCCTTCTTTTAAACACAGTGTTTTTT
This sequence comes from Acronicta leporina, assembly GCA_947256265.1. NCBI lineage: Eukaryota > Metazoa > Arthropoda > Insecta > Lepidoptera > Noctuidae > Acronicta > Acronicta leporina. The sequence goes on from OX366512.1 coordinate 514,580, forward strand.
TATGTCAATCTGTTAATCTGTCAAGAGGTGAAAGTACTCATAATTATATTCCGGCCATCGCATGAAACCAACTTTGAAATATCTAAAATTATGCTTTGTTCACATAAAAGATACTAGAAAATATATGAAACTGTCGATTTTTTCGATATATTTATAGATATTTGTTCAGCTCAATGATAGCTTAAATAATTTACTCTATCATACCCGTAACAGAACTCACAACATTATGTAGTGAGTTCGAATGAATATATTGATATTCATTCGAACTCACTACATAATGTTGACAAAACTTAAAGTGACGTATATCCAACGAACTCACGGTCATTGTGCAAGGTTCCTAACAACACTTAAGAGCGGGTTGCAACTATAATAAAGATGAATAAAAAAAACTAGTTTTTGTATACTTTTGAGAGTGTATAAATGAGGAAGCGAAGTTTTCGGAATGTTTTTGTAGAAAACTAAGGGCTGAAGAGTAGAGGTAGGTTAACTCCTCCGTGGACAACTTTATATTAGAATTTATTTAAATATAGGGAATAAAAGCTCAGTATTAGATAGTTCTCTATAACTATCCTTGCAACCCTTAGATTGAATTGGTTGGAAGTCATTCATTGGATGCAGGTTTGGAGGGTTATTTAATAGATTTATTTCTCCTTTACAAATAAATATAATTTCTGTCTTCTTTCTTTCCACCACAAGGCTGATGGGATTTCAGAGATGGTCAGCAATACGCTGCCGCAGGATAAAGGATGAAGCTGATAAATCACCGCGATCGACCAGCGTAATGAAGGGATGTTGATATTAATGAAATTATATAAAATATTTACCTTACTAGGTACTACGCAAAAATTACATAAATTTTCACTTGTATGAATTTTGTTCTAGACATGTATTTATTAATTTATTGTATATTCCAATTTATTATTTGAATAAACATGAATCACACAAAATATTATTGTAATAATTTTCAATCTCAGTAAATTTATTTCCCAATAAATAATAAATACGCGAATACGCGTGCCTAAAGTAAATTTTATATTGGTTTACAAAATCGGGCTCTTTTTGAGGTGAATAATAATATTACGAATCAATTGTTATATATTATAAATATACCAGCAAATATAGCAAATAAGGTGATTTGTTCAAACACTCCCATTTCCCAGAGCAATCCGCCAGTCGATAGTAGCGCCATTGATTGGCAACTTGTAGCGGTCGTAATTGGAAACAGATTGCTGACTAAAGTTAGTTATAGTGGATAGATATTTCATAAAACATATTTATTTTGTTGGCTTTTGCAATAATATGCCTGTAAAATGCATGATTGCACATACATGCCTTCGGTTTCGCGAAAGATCACACTAAATGTATTTTTTTTCATCCCTCACGACTGTGGTTCGTAACCACATGGAATACGTCTCTAAGCTTTGCGGTCCTCCGTGTTACGCAACTCTTAGTATACACTGCATCAGACAGCCTTCTTTACTGCACCGGATTATCTTGCCGATGGTTTACCTTAAACACGTTTCTCGTCCAACCCTGCTTCAGGCTTTTCAGTCTGCTTCTATCTAATCTATTTCAAGTATGAGGAAATAAACACTTCGTCCGTATTTTGATTTTTACGTTGTTTGAACCTGTTCGGGCTCTTTATATTTTATCAGTAAAACATAACGTGTGTTTTCCAGAAAATATGGCAACGTTAATGATTGAAGATGTAGAAGTTGTAATTATTATGCAAAGCATGACAGTAAATACATAGTAATTTCAAATTCACGCCTCGTAAAATTAAATAACTTTGATCTTGGAGTCAGAACGTAGACATTGATTATAGCCTTCAAGCAAGATGTATCTTGATCATACGAGCTTGAAGGTGCATGACAATTTGTATTAAGTTGGCCCATATTTGAGATATAATATTTTAATACTGCCATGTCTACTCAAAGGTGGATAAACATAAGACTATTTCAAACACTGTTTCTACGAATTTACGAACATTTAATTTGGGGGCCATTTGCCAAAACCCGATTTGCAATCTTTGAACTATGTTTTTTTTTATGATTAAAACGTTTGCCCTTTTAGGATTTTTCCTTATTCTGTGCAGTATACTAAAATTTCTTTCCATATCCGCAGGCAAGCCTATAAAAATGTGATGATCATTTTCTGAATCCTACGTTAGTGTTTTTATTCGAACGTAAACTGTAACGTAATTATAATGTAGTAATGAGGCCAACGACACACTACCTGAAGTTACCTATCTGTAAATGAAAATATATTTCGCAATTATGAATTGTGTGTTTAAGAAACGTTACTTTAGAAATTTTAGTTTTATTTTTAAGGGCCACTTGCACCAACTTCAATATTATATTTAAATTGCATTTAAACAAGATTTTTCATAGAAAATTTGTGTTTAAATACAATTTAAACACATTTAAGAAGTTGATGCAAGTGGCACTAAATGTTGATTTTGAAAAGGAAAGTCTCACATGAAGCAAAACACTTTTCAGCTCGTACTTTTAATTTGTTACCGGTTAATACCCCCATGCTTTTGCAAGCGTGTTGGTATGACGAGCTATAACAACGAAAGTTGTTATGGCTCTCTATTAGGCAATTATCATTATTATTATTATTTTATTTTATTAAAGGGCTTTGTCGCTTATCGACCATATCGCCCATGTAGGTAATTATAATGAACATAATATATAAATCAACAAAGGGCTATTACGTAACAATATTTTTTCATAATCCGCGTGTATATGGAATTGCCTTAAATTGTGATAAATAGAATTCCCTGGACGTGATGTAACAACGAAATAGAATTGACGCGACAACAAAATAAACAGTCCATTTAAATAAAAAGAAAACAACAGCGAATGAAACAATATGACTTTTAAAAAATTAAAATCATAATGTTAACAGGACTTAAATCAACAATGACACGTATTTAAAAAACATTAACACAAAATAACTTACAATCACGTCTATATTCCCTGAAAGGATAGGCAGAGGTGTACGGATGTAGAACAGCCATATTTCAATCAAATTGCTCAACCTGGGGATTGATACACATGACCTCACGCTCAACAGCCGTGCTTGCGACCACTACACCAACGACGCAGTACAGTTTTCTAAAATAACACATACTATCACGCCTGTAGTCCCCGAAAGGTTAGGTAGAGGCGTACTAATGTACACCCACAGTTTGCCGGTATGTTTAGGTCTCATGTAATGGGGGGCGAGCCTATTGCCATTAACCGTGCACAAATTCCAAACTCCCAGCTGCTACTGGGAATTTCATAGAAAAACCCAATAACACTTTGTTCGACCTGGGAATCAAACCCAGGACCTCTAGCGTAGCTGTCACGCTCAGGACCACTAGGCTAATGAGGCAGTTTTCTAAAATATACTGTGAAAATTTAATATATTCCCCGGTTTTATGATAATCTCTAAATGCGGTTAAGCCGGTCCTAATGTCCTAATAGTGCTTGAGAAGGTCGTCATGGTAGATGACCTGATAGTCAAGAGCCTCGATTTACATCTAAAGTATCCCTCTTTTGCGGCTGTGTGGTACGTTTCAGGGCAGCCGGCATTTTGTGAAGTCTCTTATAATATTAAACTGTCTCATTACCTTAGTGGACCTTAGAAACACTGCTGCAAAGTGTTATTACGGTTTTCTATCAAACTCTCAGTAGCAGCTTGGAGTTTAGGATTTATAAAAAAAAACAAATTAAAATTTTTTTTCAGTCATTCTTTACACCGTCCATAGAAAGATAAACAAAAAGAAAATATTAATAAAAGAAAGATTTATGCCCGGTTGATGGCAATAGGCTCGCCCCCTATTACATAGAACATAGCAGTGAACAATGTGTGTACATTAATACTCATCTGCTTAACCTTTAAGGAAATACAAGCGTGACGGAATGTTATTATGCATCCAAAGAGCATTAGGTTATATTTATAGAATACATACATATCATTTCTATAACATATACTTAAACATACGGACAAAATGTGGTTGTAAATTAGAAGCTACACTTCTGCCTAACTCTTCGAGAAATACAAGCGTGAACCTTTACACACGGCACGGTCTGCCCGTGACCATGGACGCTGTAAATGGTCTGAAACGTTATTCGATTCGTTTCAATATACGCGATAGAATCTGTAAAGTTGTTTTATTTCAGTATCCTATACTAATATTATACAGAGGAGAGATTTGTTTGGTAACGAATAAACTCAAAAAATACTGGGCCCATTTCAAAAAATCTTTCACCATTTCACTTCTACACTATTCCAGATTAACATAGGCTATAGAATATTTTGATAAAGTTAGGGCAAACATTTTTTTTTTTTGAAATTTTTCCACCCGTTCGAAGTGCTAGTGTCTAAAATTCGCGTTAGTTTCAGAAATCAGCGTGAAGGTATATACTAAAACACTGGCATGTCGACTTAACTAGATGCAAGTAAGTGTCGCAAAAGCCTATATACTGGCTTGGTAATGGTGGAACGACATGGCCACATTAACAATAATGGCACGGGCTAAGTGCGCGATGCACACAGGTTGACGACCTCGTTAGACCCGACGACTTTACGGCTTGTCGGAAAACACCCTACTTATCGAAGTCATATGTCAGTTAGGCAGGAATAAATAATCAACCCATTATAATGTCCCACTGCAGGGCACGGATCTCTTCTCAAAATGAAAGGGATTAGGCTATAGCCCACCACGGTAGCATAATGCGGGTTGGCAGAATTTACACGCCGTCGAGAAAACCTCTCAGGTATGCAGATTTCCTCAGGATGTTTTTCTTCGCCGTTAAGCCCGTAATAATTAACTATTAATACGCACATAACTTCGAAGAGTCAGCGGTGAAATGAAATGAAATGATGAAATGATATTTATTTCTGTAAGTAGATCATTAGAGACACTTTTACAAGTCAATATTTTTTTTTTTTAGCTAGATGGCTTCGGCATTTCCTAACTGACGACCTCTGAGAAAAAACGCCGAAACAAACTCAGAGAATCATGGTCTCTTTTAAAGTCCAGACATAAAATAATGCAAATAATGTGAGTGGGACAATGCAGGGCAATGTCTGAAATGGCCTTTTGAGGAAAGAACCATAGCAGCTTTGAGTAGACCAGTCCTAACTGACGGCAAGCATGCATCAGTCATCGTGTAGCTCAACCATATTTAAGGGAGCTCAACGACCCGTCGCACGACAATACCAGATCAGTAGGACATTCGTGTAGGTCGTATGAAATTCTCAAAGCCTCCAAAAACTGGTATAATAAAATCAAGCCTACATGGTACTCACATTTACAAAAGAAAAATGACTAGAATAGACTTAGATGTCAAAATAAATGTCAGTATAAATTGTAATGTCACAACAAAATATTAATAAAATTCATAAATTTCAAAATTGCGTGCGTGCCTTTTATTTGGCAGACCAACGATCTTTACACTAGGCAGGAATTTTCATTTATTTTAGATTTATGTAGGCAGAAAAATATAGATATAGAATAGGTTCAGTAGAAATTACGTTATAACCGTACACAATACTTCATGAAACAAAACACACTAAAGTAGCAGACCGCAGTAAATAAAGTTATTTCCCGCAATGTCCGACACACAGAAAATCGCATTTGACATTATTTCATAGCAAAAACTAATTTGTTTGGTCCACGGACGTAAACTAGGACTCGGGTCAAGCTCGTGCTTGAAATTATGTCAATTTACTTAAATGGACCACACCTGACTATAAATACCTATACCTATGTAAGTTTTGAAACAACAGATATGGAACGATACAATTATATATACAAACGTATATAATTTGCACACATGTACATATTATACATACGTGTACATAAACAATTATATTGTGACGATCATGTCTTGTCACTTGAAAAACCCACGCATGCTATAGTAAGCCTTAGGTATTACTTAACTATCATCATTATGGTCCTTCGAGCCGCATAGGTATATAATTATTGTGTGTATTTACATACGAATACAGATAATTAGAGATTCGCGAATACGGAAACCTACGGATTTCAACGTTCTCGCCCTTTGGAATAATTAAAAAGCTGACGCTTTGCGTTTAGTTTACACAGTTTCTTGACTTAATCACTTTTGCTTAGCGTTTGGTTAAACAAGGGAAACACAGTTTACATTTGTATTTTTGGAGATGTTTTATATTATTTTATTTATCTAGGCTCATCAACAATTGTTTATACTCAACCAAAACGAGATGTTATGAGTAGAATAAAAATAAAATCATATGCACGAAAACAAAATGGAAGTAGGTATTTTTCCTAAATGATTAATATTATTTATGTTCAATGCTAATATCTATAGTTATTTATAAAAAATCATTTATACTTAATGAAGTTCAATAATATTAAAGATCCGCTAAAAAGTAACGGATACAGATATTTGTCCCCGTCAGATTTTCACGATATCTCTTGAACTGAAAGATGAAATAGGTACTTATGATACACCCAGACAGGCGGGTTTATTCTCTCATTGCTGCAGAAGTTCTCAGACATCAGAAGATGTCTAAGGAGGACCACCCATTATAATACGCTTGGTATGCTGTTAGCGTCTACAAGTCACGGTTATCCATGAAATTGTATTTTAATTAATCTTGATGGTTGGATGCTACTTTACTTCCCGCTTTCCCATTGTTGTCGTATTTTGCCACCGAAGCATAAATGTACTAAAACCATTTAAGTACCTTCGTATAATTATTTTGAACTTCACTACGGACACGTCAACTCACCGACAACGACCCTCAACAGAGCAAAACAAAACCCACATTTCTATTCCAAAGTACTAAAAAAATATTGCCCAAACATTGTGCCACTCTCGGTATGCTATTCGGACGCAAAAAACCCAACAACGAAACGCAACAGCCAATTTAGTGGAACAATAAATCAGTCATATTTGTCCGAAGCTTAACATCGGAGTGCACATGCCCAGGTGTGGGGTATTGTTGCACATAATGTCTTGTTTTGCTCTCGTTATGCATATTCATAGGTTTATCTGAGCCCCGGGCATGCTGTTGTCGAACGAATTAACGCAAACTATATTTTAGAAAGGAATTATGCTTGAATTTTGGACTAGTAAATGTGCTTGTATATACAAGTAGTAAATATATATAGTATTACTCGGTTATTAATGTATATAATGTATTTATATATGACTGCCTCAATAGCCTAGTGGTCCTGACTGCGACTGCTACGCTAGAGGTCCTGGGTTCGATTCCCAGGTCGAGCAAAGTGTTATTGGGTTTTTCTATGAAATTCCCAGTAGCAGCTCGGAGTTAGGAATTTGAGCCCGGTTAATGGCAATAGGCTCGCCCCCTATTACATGGGACCTAAACATACCGGCGAACTGTGGGTGTACATTAGTTCGCCTCTGCCTAACCCTTCGGGGAATACAGGCGTGATGGTATGTATGTTATGTTAATGTATTTATGAAACGAAGTTTTCGTAATTGTCTCATCGAAATTTTAGTTGCAAACGTGGCTGCAGAGCTTTGATGCCCTGGGTTCGATTCTCATGTAGAGGAGTGTTGGGATCTTTATTAAAAAAATCTCAGTAGCAGTTCTGAACTTGGATTTGTGCCTGATTTATAAAGCAATAAGCTCCCTCACTTATGTATAAGAACCTTAATACATACCTCCTGTTAAAATTTCAGTACACCTCTGATACAAATACAAAATCTCTTCTTCTTTTTTAAAGTAGGTATTCAACATTATGTTTTATCCAATACAACACTTAAAAAAGATCTCGTAACTTTACAGAGGATTCGCATCTTGGTAAACAGCACTCCGATTAAATTTTCCAATTTAATCTTTATTACAGCCACATAAAGTTTATAATCAAGTCAAAAACATTTCTAGAATTCAACCATTAAAAGACCGCAAAATTACGGGTTTCCGTGGAGATAATTAGTGAAAATATTCTAGTATTGTTTACGGGGAAGAAGACTTGCAAAATTGAATCTTATATTTGTGGAATTAGAATACATTTTCATATTTTTGAGATATACAAAGCTGGAACCTTTGTTGTGTAGTTATTTCAATTACCTTTTATCTTTGTGCGATGGGTTTGTCACAGGCCATAGAGCGTAGGAAACTTGCAAACAGTTGATTGCCTGTTGGAATTCTAGGTAGACCCGTTTGATATCTTCAGGAACCTATGATATTTGCGATTGGGAATGCTTTGAGAGTGCAGACAGGCTGCGTTGAAACCGATATCTGTTTGATAATACACATACGTTTTGTTTGAGTTGAACATTTAACATATATTTAAGCTGATGATATGGGGCTATGTACTGTGAAAAGTGTATGCAAGAGGGTAGCAAGAAGCACCACATAATGTGTTCCATTTCAATTTATTCTAAGATGAGTTCCTAAGATCTTCCTTATTAGTCTAGTGGTCCCAAGCGCGATTGCTACGCTAGAGATCCTGAATTCGATTCCCGGGTCGAGCAATGTGTTATTGGGTTTTACTATAAAATTCTCAGGAGCAGCTCGGAATTTGGGATTCGTGCTCGGTTTAAGGCAATAGACTCGGCCCCTATTACATGGGACATAGAGGCGAACTGTGAGTGTACATTAGTGCATTTCTGCCTAACCCTTCAGGGAATACAGGCGTGACGGTATGTATGTTATGTTATTCTAAAGCATTAGATAATATTTACAGAACACAATCCTATCATTACAATTACATATTAATCAAATTAATTGACGAGTCCAGCTATCGTCTACACATTTATTTATTCCTGGTAGCACTGTAATAGTAGTTCCAGTTTCACGCAATTATAATTAATAATTCGTGTAATCCTGTTTTCTTGGTACTCCCAAATTAATACATAAAACAAAATAAACACGAATCATACATTTACATTTTTATCAGAGTCGACTAAATCCGAGCAAAATTATAGAAAGCGTTGGTCAATTCCCAAGAACAAATTATAAGCAACTAATTGTCCTGAAATTTTATTAATTTGTAATTGTAAACGTTGTTTTTTTTTTCTATTTTGCTATTTTTTTCTCATAATAATTTGACTAAATCTAAACACAAAAGAAAATTAAAACATACCATTACGCCTGTAGGGTGTGTTCCCTTGTGTGTTCCCCGAAGGGTTAGGCAGAAGCGTACTAATGTACACCCACAGTTCGTCGGTATATTTAGGTCCCACGTAATAGGGGGCGAGCCTATTTTCATTATCCGGGTACAAATGTCAAACTCCGAGCTACTAATGAGAATTTCATAGAAAACCCAATAACCCTTTGCTCGACCTGAACCTGGGTCCTCTAGCGAAGCAGTCGTGCTTGGGACCACTAGACTAGTGAGGCAATTAAATTACCTATTTTTCTCATTGCATTTTATTTTTCAAATATTTTCTAAAGCTTCTAAACTATATCATAACTCACATAAAACAGACTTCAATCTCCGAATTTGAATAGGATTTTACTGTTTGTCATCAAAATTACGTACCAGTTGAGTTAAAACGCCGGCTATAGAGTTTATTACCGCCTAAGCTTGTGCTAAGTCAGCGGGGCCGCTTCGGGGATGCTCGGGTGTCGTCGTAAATCTTCGTGACGTTTGATTTATCCGGGGCGGGGTACAGACAGACTGGACAGTTATGGGATTCTGCTGAGAAAACTTTTGTTATAAAGCTTTGTGCTCGATTTTGAAATGGAGTAAAATGGTAGATGATAACTTTCGTGGTGCTTGAATTGTTTGTGTGAATCAGCAGGGAAATAATCTTTCTTTGAAGGACACTTCAACCATTATATTACCGCTTCTTCGTTTTGTGTTATGAAAAATCTCTACTATTATAAAATTGAAAAAAAGCTGTGTCTGTACATTGAAGATATTTAAAAAAATACAATACAAGTGGGTTAGGGTATGTAAACGTCTCCGAACCCAAAAATAAGAATTTTAAATTTTTGTCTGTTTGTTTGTTTTTTACGGATTGGCGCAAAAACTACTGAATAGATTTTATGTTTGTTATCACTGTTAGAAAGTATATGCTCCAACTTAAAAACTGGTAGGTATACTTCTTATCTCAAATAATGAAACAGCACCTGAGATACAGCTTGACCTCTCTAATGTTTGTTTTTGAGCTTCAAGTGAGCGAAGCCGCGGGCAGAGGCTAGTAATAAATATGATTTGATATAATATTTGATTTACTAAGTACACCTAACTGTATAAAATTACTGACAATGGAAATTAATGTAGGCTTTATAGTTTAACTATATTGTTTGATTTTGTGCTAGAACTTTATCGAATAAACATTTTGTAGATACCTACCTATATTTCTAAGGTTTATACTCGAAACCTGTTTGGTTAGGAACCTCGTTTGAAAACTTTGAACTACCTGCGATTGTTGGGCTCTAATAAAATATCTGAACAATAAACAAAACGTAGGTAGATGTGATATTAACTCCATTAAACTTTAAGAACATCAAATAATATACCACATTATACCTGTACCTCAGGCTCACCTTTCGGAGTATACACATTGGCAATATGTTTTAAAAACTCCGAAATTCTACAGAGAGTTTCGTAATGGATAACCCCAACAATAAATCGTCTTACCTGGGAATCGAATGCAGAACCTCACGCTTAACAGTCACGTTTGCGATTACTTTATCCATGAGACAGTTTCCGAATATCTCTATACGAGTAGTATAATATTTCATAATCAACCCATATACTGTCCCACTGCTAGGAACGGGCTTCCATGCTGGTCTACTGCAGATTGGACTATAGCGTAGCGGCTAAGTCATCAGCTTCCGCGCCACGTAGTGTGGGTTTGATCCACACACAGAGAAAATATTTGTTAGACCTACACATAGTTGATCCCGGTCTGGGCATTTGTGTAGTGAGAATTTATTTTAGTAAAAGCACCCACGATACAGGAGAAAATCCTAGTGTAGAGTTCAACGTTTAAAAAAAAGAACAAATATTTATATACCAAATATATATGTAAAGAAACTTTGAATAGAAATTCAGTAAACAGTCCGTTCTGAACCAGACGCCGTCGCCCTGTAAATGAATATCCAATGTTCATAACAGTCCGACTAAAACTTTTATTTAATTTACATAATTAGAAGTCTTCTAAAGTGACGACATTTTAAGAATTGGAACATTTTTACGTAGTAAGAGCGAGATAGCAATATTTAAGGACATAATTAACTTTTTATTATGTTATATTCATTTCCGATTTAGTTTTGTGTTCCTAAACTATTAGGAAATTCTTGGTACGATTTCGGAGTTTGGACCGAAAAAAATGTGTTGTGATGTTTTGTGTAGATGCTTTTATAAGTAACAATTATACTACTGTAAATTGCCTCGTTAGTTTGTAGTTTTTAGAGAGCGTGATTGCTGAGAAAGAGTCTGGGATTTGATACCCAGGTCGAGCAGTGTTACTGGGTTTTTCTAGAAAGTTCGGAGTTTGTCTGTTAGGCTTGTCTTGGCTTGGAGTTAGGCTGTCCCTATTATATAGGACCTGCACATACCGGCGAAATGTGGGTATACAATTAGTACTACTCTGCCTAACTCTTCAGGGAGTACAGACGTTATGCTATGTTATAAATACTAGTATTAAAAGTTATATTAAATACTATGGTTTAATACCATGGGGTTTCTTGCCGGATTATTCTCCATAGGATTAACCTTTTGGAACCCTGTAACTATAATCATAACGTTTCATAAACGCTTGTAAGAACATATTTGTTTTTTTTTTTTAAAAGTTTACTAGCAATGTGGGTCGCACATTACTAGTATTCTTGGTAACCCTCGTGCTAAGCTAAATGCTTGTGTTACGAGTGGGTTCACATCGGTAGTGCAATGGGTAGGTTTCGAACCGGCAACCACATGATCGCAAGTCCGACGCCCAAGCTATTAGGCTACCGCCGCTTCACTATTGAATTAAAAGTTCATGTAATTGTGAGACCTCGTACTTATGTTTTTTTATATTAATTGTCAATTGAGCTATGAATATTTTTGCCTGGACATAACCTGGACATGTTTGCTCACTTATTGTTAAGGATGACTTTTTAGGTATCTATATCGCGCTCTAAAAATACAATGTAACGTATATTCTGTAGTGAAGAGCTGCAGAAATAGAAATAGAATTGAATTTCAATAATAGAGCCGAGTTAGAGATGCTATATTTATCATCAGAAGCGCGCTATTCATGCTAGTAGATAATTTTGACAATGAGGGTGAATTTAAATTAACGTCAATTTCAAAGTTAACCACAGCTATTCCTACACTGCCGCGAAATACCTACAAACATTTCTATTCCGAAATTTGTGACGGAACCTTTCTGACACTTGTCGGATGACGCTGTGTGTGTGCGGTGTACATTTTGTATTGCAATGGTTAGTATTAATTCCTCGTTTATTATTATTTAATGCTTGATCGAGAATTTACCGTAACCGAAAACAAGTCATGCGCCTCTGAGTTAAAAAAAAAACAGTTATAATGAATTTATCACTCGCTTGAACGGTACAAAAACCATAGTGAAATTGCACGTTTCAATAACATTTTCTTAACGGTGAGTGAAGTCTGCCAACCTATTTTACAATAATGAATATTAATAGTATCCTATATATTCTGCTGAATGTGTTTTGCACTGCCTACTAGCCAAGTGGTCTTGAGCGCGACTGCTACGCTAGAGGTCCTGGATTCGATTCCCAAGTCGAGCAAAGTGTTATTGGGTTTTTCTATGAAATTCCCAATAGCAGCTCGGAGTTAAGAATTTGTGGTTAATGGCAATAGGCTCGTCCCCTATTACATGGGACCTAAACATACCGGTGAACTGTGGGTGCACATTTTTATGCTTATGCTTATAGTGCGTTTTATTGCGTCAACACAACATCGTAAACTTGGATATCGCTGACGGTTTAAGAGTTGAAATCCTCCGCAAGTATGAGCCTAATAGACAATAAATAATAATTTTTACAGCACAGTATGCATTCTAATGTGTACCCACAGTTCACCGGTCACTCTGCCTAACCCCATCACGCCTGTATTCCCCGAAGGGTTAGGCAGAGGCCTAACCCTTCGGGGAATACAGGCGTAATAGTATGTTATGACGATGTATGTAAGTAAGGTTTCTTCCCGTGTGGAGACGGGTTAGAATACTGGTCCTCACCGCCACTCAGCTATCTCGAAAGAGGCGAGAAAATATCTGACTTGCTCCGTAGTAGGACCTCTTGGGGTCTGACTGGCTGGTGACCACTCTTACGTCGGAGTCTGTCGTAAAGCACTGCGGTGTGTGTTTCGACTTTTGCACGTATGCACCAGTTTTCCCTCGGTTTCTGCAGCTCTGGCAGTCTCCAGTCCGTAGGAACTCTTAGGGGTCGGAAGCAACTCCTCTGGTGTTGCAGTGTCTATGGGAAAAGATAACTTACCAAAAGGTGATTCGTAAGATCGTGTACCGACTTAGACAATAAAAAATATATGAATATCATACAGTGTCTAGTATTATTTTGGCAATAAATATGGTTGGTAATTATGGTTTAACGAATATAAAATAATTCCATTTAAAAACATGATTATTGTAATCTTGCTAAAAATAGAAACATTACAATAACCATGTAGTCATCATCAATTTTGTTATGTGCATAAAGATGCACAGATTATAAAGATAGAAGAGATAGAAGAATATATATATATATATATAGAAGAGAAGATTGTTATTAAAAAACGTAAAAAGCGAAAGATTTTCTTAATTAAGATCATTACTTAAAAATATAGTTATTACTTCTTGTCTGCCTCCAACTCCCACACCTACTACTACTTACAAACATGGTTTCTCCGTGTTTTTCATAAAATAACCCTTCTAGTTTAATTAAGTAGGTTCTTTTTACTCGGAAGGTGTGGGGTGACAGGAAGTATTCTGCCATTCACTCTTTTGAAACAAGAACTCTGGTCTGAGATTACTTTGAGTTCTTTCAAGCTCTGAATAGTGTTGAATTCATAAATGATATTACTTAAAAAAGAAAACGTTGCCCCACGTCCACCCACACCATGATTTTCTCCTGTATCGAGGGAGCTTTTACAAACACAAATTTTCACATAGGTACCACACAAACACCCAGACTAACAGCTATCTGTCGGTCATACAAATAATAGTTGGTCCGTGTGGGTATCGAACCCACAACACGAGGCGTAGAAGCCCATCGCTTAGTCGCTATGCCAAATTATACTTAACATTGTTATGATGAGCTCGTTGTTTTATAAACTAGCCTTGTTATAATCATAGAAACATATTTTTTGTATTTCCTTTTTATTTATTATACAGCTACTGTGCTAGGCAACAAGGCTATGTATCATGGGGGATACAAGTACAACCCCAGACGAAACCAATATCAGTGGATAACACATTTTTAAATATACTAAATTGGCATTTACCTGTTTGTCTTTATACATAGAATTTATTCTTAAACCAGAAATGAGGTGTCTTGAAGCCATTCAGGCTATGTTTGTTTTTATGACAAATAGTTAAAACTTACGTATTACTTAAACCTCGCTGCTTGCAACGAGCGCCTGCTAGCTATAAAAGTAAATAAAATGTTTATGGCCATCCTTCCTCTGTCAGCTCATTTACGAGCCCCTAGGGGCAGATTAACACGTTGTTTTAGAGGTTAGTGACATCGACACAGCAAAGAAGCATGATGAGTTCAAATACAAACGAAGTAGTCATATCCCATGGTGCTACCCACATAAATTGTGTTTTCCCAACATTGTGAGAATTTTAACACGATAGGCAGAAAAAAGCCAAAGCCTCAAAAATCCATACTAATATTAGATATAAATGCAAAATTATTTCTGTTTGTTTTTATCAAATTATCATGCCTAAACATTAAACGATTTTTTATGAATTTTGGTCCTTTAAAGATAGTTTGGTCTTTGGAGACGAACAAAGCCTATGTCATAATTTGGTATTAAAGTAATACCGTTGACAATCTATATATATAAAAGAAAGTCGTGTTAGTTACACTATTTATAACTGAAGAATGGCCGAACCGATTTGGCTGAAAATTAGTGGAGAGGTAGCTTAGAACCAGGAGACGGACATATGATACTTTTTATCCCGTTCCCGTGGGATGTGATGACCGAATTCCACTGGGGCGAAGCCGCGGGTAGAAGCTAGTAGCTAATATTTATGTAATTGCCTTCAGATTTTTTGGAGATTATAGAGGTGTCTATTCTATAAACTGTGATTTATTTCCAGCAAACGGTATACGGTACCGCAGCCTATAAACACAAGGAGCACCAGTTATATAAGCGTGTTGTTATCTAGAGACCTTAGATGTTAAGTCTCAAATGCCCAGTAATTTCACTGGCTACATTACCTACCCTTTCAAGCGGCATACAATAACATTAGCCCATTATTGCTTAGTGGCAGAATCATTGGAAAAGAGGTGGAAATCAGCAGCGGAGGTTAGGCCACCTCAGGTTAAAACATCAGCGCCTTCGAGTAGAATACGAGACAAGACCTGTCAAAGGTAGCCCATCATAGTCGTGGCAAATAATCACGAATTATATGGCTATATGGCAAAGAAAGCCATTCATGGTTTTAGTCGATATGAGTACAACTCATACCTTGCCGACTTCCCCAAGTAGCAGATGAGCTATAAGGAATTTGCATACTATCTACATATAAAAAGGTTAAAAGACCAATTCATCAAAACGAAGTAATTACACCATCCAACAATATTAAGTCCAGTCTCCGAGTCTATAAGCTCACTCAACTGATAACGAAACAAATGTTTTACTTTTATCCATGCTCAAAGAAATAATGAAAAAAAGTCCGTAGTTAATCGGATTTTTACAAAATTGTTTTTCTATTATATACTCTGTTTTTTGGAGCGTGTATTTTTCTTTTGTGAACAATTTAGACGTATTTGCTCCTTGAAGACCTTTAGATTATTTTGTCGGATGTAGTTGGTAGGTTTTGTAATTAAGATTATTTTATATCAATGTCTTATCAATTAATGTTGTAATTTGTATGTAGGTGTTCTTTATTTACTGAGTTTTAAAGAACACGGAATAAAAGTATAAAAGCTTTGAGATTAGAAATTATAAATAAAAAAGTATAATTTCATATTTTATAATATAGATTTTATATACTATACTAAATTAATTTGTTTCTCATTTGAAGAAACAAATTTCCATAATTATTTATGGTATTTTATAAAATGTTCCCTTGGGCCTAGTCACAATTAGAGCCTAAAAACTTTTTCTGAATACAAAATGCAAATTCGAGAAATTCGTTAATGAGCTAACAACTATTGAAAAGGATTATTAAGAATTGTGAAGGTGGCGAGTGTTCTCATACCGTAGCGATTTATGTAAGTATCTAGTTGTTTACGCAAATATAAAATGGATTTACGGTAGGTAGCCTAAACTGTAACTGGCAGAGCCCAGAGACATAATTTAATTTAATTTAAGTTATTTAAAAAATTTCTCATTCTAAGTGAACATTGTAATTTAGGTTCTTATGGGAAATAAAATAAATTCTTTAAACCGAAATAAGCTATAACTGAGCTAATCTAAGAAGAACACAATTTAATGGCTGCCTCAGTTTAACAAAACTTGTTCCAGTCGTATGATCAGATAAGTAAATTGGACCTTCGGGCTAACAACCAAAATTGAGAAAATAACATTAATAATTAAAAAAGTTTAATCTCCCGGGATTTTTGGAAACGTTTTGATTTACGATGCCACCTCTACACCAAACAATTGTGTGTATGAGTTATGTGTATCTAGCATTCAATCACCCAAAAACCCATGTTTAAGGTGACATAAAAAAACGAAATATCACCGTAAATATGGGCGAAGTAATATTTCTTTTTTATATAAAGTTTCAGACGAATTTCTCAAATAATTATAATTCTACATTTTCCAAAGAATGCCGATCCGACATCCAATTTACTTACTGAATTTAAAATATAAAATTGGTGAAGTCTTCCAAATTAGATTGTCTGTAAGTAAGTTATAAGAAAACTTCAAATACCGGTCGGATGATTGCTTTCTTTGTTTTACCAATTTGTCATAGAGGATTATATAGCTCGTTAATACTAAGTAGATTGTTTAAAGATCATTATTTATGTACCTGGCTTTTCCTACTTGTACAGAGCTGTATACTTGAATGTCATCACATGTTTTAGAAATTAAATTTGTTTCATAATATTTACTCAAAGGTAAGGAAGTACATATTTTACTGGCATTATTATAAAAGTTTATTATCAGGTACTACTAGATCCTCAAAAATTACCATTTCAAGCAAAAATCCTGTACCTACACATTTTTACAAAGAAGAGCACATATTTAGAAAGCTAGGCAGTTTATTTTTCAAAGGAAGCGCGTGACGGAGCGCGTCTGCTAACGAACACGGGCACCCTTTGAGCACTGGCCCGCGAAAATTTACGAAAGGAGCCAAGCGGTTGAGGGATAGGCTAGGAGCGAGTGTCTTTATGAACCTTTTCATTGATTTTGAGTTCATTGATCTGTAGTTTTTATACAAATAATTCATCCTTTTTATAGGTTCGGCATGTGTATTCTCATGATAATAAGTCATACCGTGTTAAAGAGGCAGGAAGATATTTGACGGTGCAGGATGTTCTAGATTATCATAATATTCAGAGACTTTTAATGCACGCCACAAAAAATAAAGCATATTTTTAGTATAGAAAAAGTTTAAAAACTACAATTTGATGATGGAACAACATATAGTATTATTAAAAATCTGTGCATAAATGTCAAATGACTTAAAATAACGAATAATGTCAAATGTGCACAATTTAATTTATAATGTTTGTTATAATTGACTGACATTAATGATATTGACGATACTAGGTATATTTTGGTTTTTTTTATGAACAACGTATTTAACGTTTTCGTATTCAACGTATTCAAGTCGCTGCATCTTCTAGCTTCCACCATACTTGAGACACTACGAGATTTAACGAAGGATATCGTTACGAGATAATTATAATTTTTACATTCACATCTATTTATTTTCCATGTAAATGCCTTTTTATAACAAGAAGGGACAGTTCAATTTAATTACTGGTAGGGTTTCGTGGCTAATTAAACGTTGATTTTACTGCGCTTACCGCGGTCAGTCAATAGTAAGACCATACTTAACTCTTCAAGATCCCTTCAAGTATCTGAGTGCAAGACCGTCGGTCGCGATTATCATACATACAACAATATTTTATGAGAATCGATAGCAGTAGTTAAAAGCCCGAAAATCTGACAACCACGGTAATACCCATGTGCCTATTAGCGTTAATTACATAGGTTAGTGGAGTGATATTCGCCATAAATTAAACTTTGTCACTAGATTTTGACTTTTTTCTATTAACCCATTAGGAAGATACAATGTAAAATCTTTTATAACTTAGGGAGCCATTACGGGATTTGTTGGATTAAATAGGTTTTTAAATTACTTGACCAAAATAGTTGATAATAATAATAACAATAGAAGGGTAATATCATTATATTGGAAGACTAAAATCGAACAGATGAGTGTTTATTTTTTAGAAGATGGACAATATTAAATGGGAACTTAACCCTGCCTTGTAAAGGATAAGGATAACAAGAAAATAATAAGTAATAGGGTTCACTAAAAGGGTCAAATTTGAAATGTTTTTTTTACGAAACAACATCTACTCAAAATGATTTATTTATAAGGATAATCTTAGTCATATATGATGATACCTACTGATACTAGTTTATGGCTATGCTATAATTATTTAGTACTACATAGTTATTGTTGGCTGGTCACTTCATTCACGTCCTAATTTACTTCCTATAACTGGGATTCTAAATAATAGCAGTAGACTCGCCCCCTATTACATGGGACCTAAAGCATATCGGTGAAATATGACCTCTGCTTAACCCTTCGGGGAATCTAGACGCGATGGTTAACTGGGATTCTAGGAGAAATATAAAAATTTGACATGTTGGAACATGCTAGACATTGCTGAAGGTGAAACTAAATATTGTATTTTAAGTTTCACTTCCGGCAATACAACTGTTATAACCTTATCCAATTGTGTGCAGGAGGATTTACGTGATGCGTGTACAAACAGACGAACATAAAAAATCTAAAAATAAATAATTTGGCTTACCCATCATATTTTTTTAATATCGCTGAAATATAATTTTTATTGTAATATGTTTCAGAATAATACATATGTAATTATGTATGTAGTATGTATCTAGGAGCAATTTGTACATAACTATTAAAGTCTATACTTGGAACACCGGTAATAGGCATTCCGCTCTGCCGGTAATTGGGTATTAATAACTGAAACAGCGTGTTTGACTATGGATTAGTTGTTATTGGTTCAATAATTATTGTTTACATAATATTGCTGGATGTTCGAAGTGTTATATACAACACTAGCTTCTGCCCGCGACTTCGTCCGCGTAGCGTGATGATATATAGCCTATAGCCTTCCTCAATAAATGGGCTATCTAACACTGAAAGAATTTTTCAAATCGGATCAGTAGTTCCTGAGATTAGCGCGTTCAAGCAAACAAACAAACAAACAAACTCTTCATATATTATCTTTATATATTAGTATAGATAACACAGTATAGTAGTCTTCGAAACGTCAGACGGTTGTATTTACTGGTAGATTTTGGATTTTTGTTTAGGTACTGATCCCAGTACTCGATCCCAGGAACTCAATTCAATTCAATTCAATTCAATTCTTTATTGCGTTCCATAATGTACATATAAGATTTAACAGATGGTAAGCTTAAAACTAAGAACCAATTATGGACCCTGTTGGGCACAGCAACGATAAGTACGAGAGAGGGAGATGTACCTATACATACATTAATAATTTAATAATGATATTTTAATTACATTTTTCTAACTATATTTAGCCTTCATTATTTATTTACTAACTCACTCTTGTTAGCTGCGCTTATAGCCACTAGAATGAATGGCAAGCAGTAATTTGTTAACAATAATTATAAGAAAAATAGTATTTTTTTATAAACACATCGACGCCCCCGGGGAATAAAATCGTAATAGACAAAAGTAAATTTTACAGTACGAGCAAAAAACTGTTATTCTGTTTTAGCTCATAAACTAACCGGCCTTTATTAACATACAATACATCATTTTTTTCAGTATTTTTTTTTCTTAATAAGTAGCTATAATAAAAAAATATATAATGTATACTTTTAAAGTTATTACGAAAGATGTATAATACTGATTTTATATTTAAGTGTATCCTAAGTAACGGCACATAACGATTTTATTCCCATGAAATTGTAATTTCATGAAAACTATATCCCTACATTACGATGTTTTTCTACAGTATTTTCATGAATGAATGGTAATTGTAATAAACTAATACGATTTTGTTCTTGTAAAAGCTACCAGTGTCTTTTTTCGTATAGCTATATAACGACTTTGTTTTTGTATAAATGTGCTTAGAAAGTTCACCGTAATATGCATTAATGTTTATGAATTTTGGTTATAAATTATTGTAACACTGTTACTGTAATACCACTAGGTACTGGGTACTTCGTGGGTACTTTTCTACACTCAGTCAGTACCTACATTTATTGTAAAAACTTAAATAAAATAAACAAATCAATTTATTTACGTGAATAAAATCGTATAATGCTTTACCGATTTCTCGCGACATGCGTTCGTTCCATAATGAACGACTACGATGTTTTTACGGGAAGAATTTGTTACATGATTTCCGTAGAATAAAACTAAAAATTGTTATAACTTTATGATTTTTTTATCAAAAAATAAAAAAAAAATCAGTAGGTGTATATCGACACCATAGATGCCGAAAATGCAAAAACATTAAAAAAGTGGTAGTAGCGCATAACCATTTTATTCCCCGGGGGCGTCGACATTATTTTACATACGCAAAAACTCGACTCAGAACAGCTACCTTCTTCCTCCTCGCCTTTTTTCCAACTATGTTCGGGTTGGCTTCCAGTCTAACCAGATGCGGCTGAATATCAATATTTTACACGAAGCGACTGCCATCAGACCTAAGTAACCCAATTTCTGGGCAATACCGATATTCGGAGGATAGACTGGATGTCACGCTGTTTTGCGCTTCTGACTACCACAAACAATTGTCAAAGATGTTCGTATGACAACCGGACCGATAGTTTTACGTGCTCTCAGAGGCACGGAGAGGTCTTAATGTGTTGAGAATGGTCACCCATCCAAACAATGACCGCGGTGAGCGCAGCTTAACCTAGCAGAGCAGTTGATCAGCTTAGTTATTAGTCAGTCACGAGCCCCTCAGAACAACTACCTAACATGTAGCTCATATTTTTTTTATTTTTAGAACCATCACAAAGAGTCGCGGAATCCGTTCGCTGAGTCACTATGCCATCTTTTGTTGTGTTTCATCGGAAGATTAAGAACATTTTTTTATAGACAAAAATATTATTAAACAAGTTTATACAAAAAAATGTCAAAGGCGAAGTAGATATTTTATTTGCGTAGGTACAACAGGGTACTCCACCCTACCGGTAATTGCCTATTAATATCCGTTTGTATACGATATAAGTTATTGTTTACCTGCGTAAATATCAGTAGGTTGAACTACTTAAGTTTCGAGATTACTATCTACTTTCAACTTATGTAAATACTCACTAATAATTAATGGGATTGTTACTCCAAACTTACTTAAATATTTTATTACTGTATTCAATGACGTTTCAAATATAATCATAGAATTTCTTTCGTAAAATTTGGTTTTTTTTTTCGGTCCGGATGCTCTTTGCGTCCGTTAATTGAATGTTTGGGAATTTCCCCACGAGACAGGACTTGTTCCCTAGTAATAGCTCGGTTAGTCTAAAATCGTCTTCCATTACATGGTACCTAAACATACCGAAAAATTGCGTATAATGTGAAAATGGTGCACCACTGTCTTTCGAAGAATACTGGTGGATCATATAGTGGAGTCGGTTGTCACAGATTTGACGCAAAAACTAATGAATAGATTTTAATTTTGTTATCACTGTTAGAAAGTATAATAAGTATACTTTCTAACAGTGATAACAAAATTAAAATCTTCAACTTAAAAGTTGGTGAACTTCTTATCTTCATTAATTGAACAGATCCTGAGATACAGCTTGACCTCTCTGATATATACAGAGTACAGACCCATACAAAGATGGATCATCACATCAGGTTTTAATTAAATTATTTTTGGGATCTATTTTTAATCCTAATAAAGCTTCGCGTTAGCGAAGCCGCGGGCAAAAACTAATAAATAAATTTATGTAATTTATTTAAAATACCTACTTTCCAAAAAAATCACTTAAGCACGAAATAAAATATTCTAAACTATCACTCCTCTAGAAAACCGAGTCGTTGCCTAAACATTGTTACAACAAACTATTTCTAAAATCAACATAGCATTTAAACTGCAAACAGACTGTATTTCTCTAGTGTTAAACAGACTATAACAACAACAATATAATTTTGCGCTGCAAGGTACCAGGGATGCATAACAGGCGTGCAGTAATCGAATCAGACGTGATTAGTTCATGCTAGTTACGTGATTGAATCGAAACGTTATTATTACTTGGCTGTTGTTGTAAATGTTATGCGGATTAGTATGGCGGTTACAATATTGGCTGATCTGAAACACTCATATGAAAGGCGTATTTAATGCGACAGGCATGTAATAGGGGGCGAAACTATTGCCATTAACCGGGCACATATTCCAAACTCCAAGCTGCTACTGGCAATTTCATAAAAAAAGCCCAATAACACTTTGGTTTATCTGGGAATCGAACACAAGACCTCTAGCGTAGCGTACTAAAGACCACGAGACTAACAAGGCAGTTAGTACGTTAGTAATATGATAAGTGTTTACTTAAACGACCCGCTCGGTTCCATACCACCTACATGCTGTAATAATATTTGCCTATGTATTTAATCAATCACACGTGTTAGAGCAAACAGATAATTATTATGTGTTTGTATTACAGATGACATATAGTTACAATAAGATATATATTGCGACCTTTATACGTACATGAAACACCTGTATATTACATACATACAGGGTGTAATATAATAAACATAATACTTTCACTTTTTTGTCTGAAAGTAGCTCTAAATACCCAATCTCATAATTCCTAGTGGATATAGCGCTGTGTTCCGACTACAAACTGGTAAATAATAATAATAAAACTTTATTTCAGATATAAAGCATCCATACATTATAATATTACGTAGTAAAGAAAACTTAAAAACTAATGGTTACTAATATTAATAGTCCTATGCTACGGTCCTGAACCGAACTTCACATTATCCACGTAATATGTAGTACGTATTTGTAGACATATGAAGTCCGATCCAATGGGGCAGCATAGGACAATCCCACCTACTACACAACACGCTCAGCATGGCGTGGGAGCTGGCACGCATTCTGCTGAGTATCGAGGCACATCGCTTTCGGATGATTGCATGAAAACCATCAATCCTCGCCTCTGCAAACATCCCAGAAGCGCTACAAAAACGTGGGAGCCCCGCCATCACCCTGAAAGCGTTGTTATATTGCACACGCAGAGCGTTGTATGCCCCCCGCGTATACCTAACCCACAGACTGCACGTGTAGAATGACTAGCAGTAAGCTCTGAAGAGTGTCATTTTTACCTGTTTGCCACATCGTGCGAATCTGCGGATCAGCATATTGCATCGGACAGCCAACGCCCTGCGTTCTCTCTCTATATCCAGGTCATCGTTCAGGTCATCAGTGACCCAGTGACCCAGGTACTTAAACTTCGTGACTCTGTTAAGAGGAGTACCACTGATAGTTATTTGTGGCACGTTGGAGTAACACTTACCACGTGCTTTAAATACAAGCAACTCACTCTTCCTAGCGTTATACCTGAGTCCCTGAGCCACCGCATACTTTTCACAAATAAGCAGGAGGCGCCTAAGAGCGCTGATCGAGGGGCTCAGCAACACCATATCGTCAGCGTAGCTAATATTATTAAAACACGCCATCTTAAAGTGATTAGTCTGGTTTTGATACCAGTAACTTTACACGACGATAGAGTAACCTGCATGATGACTGGCCTTTTCCCTATTTTCCTCCGTCTCAAAGGTGTTGTCTCCCAATCATATCTGAAAGATTTTACCAAAACGTAAATAGCCGTGTTGATAAATGAGAAATAACAAATTTCGTTGAACAGTTCCTTAAGCAACATTCTGATGGGTACTGTATTAAAAGTTTCGCTATATGATAAACTCCACCAAGTTTTTCGTTTCCAATCAGTTGGTAACTCCCAATATGGCCCACGCAACGCGCCACAAAGAAATTGCTAGTATAATTTAGGCAAAACTCTTATAATATTGTTACCTCGGAGTTATACGTAGATTTCCCCTGAGAAATGAATCGCCTGCTCAATGATGACATGTGTGTAAAATTTGCTTCGAGGTCTCGTGATCGAATGCGGAAAATATCGGTAAATATGTGAAGAAAATATATGTTTTTACAAAGTATGCCTTAATCTAAAGCTAGAAGAAAAAGTTAGGTGTTATTTATTGGTAAACCATCTACATAATTTTTACCTTTATCTACAACTACAGCCATGTGATTAATAATAATGAGAAACAATAAGAACAAAATAAATAAGTTAAAACGTACTCTGTATCATACTGAATATGATTATAAAAATATACTAAAATACGAGAGAAAATTCCAAATTAAACCCAAAATACATTAAACACTTATATCCAAAAATATAGATCATATTTACATTTTCATGTCGCAAACAAATGAATGCTGAAAGTTATTAAAAAAACTCAAATACAATTGAGAACCGGTCTTTTTTACCGCTCAGCGTAAATAAAACGCTCGTTAATTAAAACGCAAAACGACTTTTACCTCAATTATTATACAAATATGAACCGGATCTGGGTTTTAAATGTGGGACTGCATGATAATATTAAAGCCCTTGTCCTTCATATCATAATTTGAGCTTGCTCATCACCCAGTAATTGAATGTCCTCATTGCTGGGCCTTCCAAAGTAACTCGCATTACTTGCGAAGATCAGTGCGAGTGTGGCAGCGTAAAAATAAATATTGAACCGTGACTATGCTCCTCTTTTGGGTCAGTAATGAAATGATATTTATTGCACTCGCACTTAAATATTTTTTAATAGCCTTTCAGCTTATAGGCTAGGTTTCAGGTTAATATTAATAAATTTCAACCTAAAACCTATAAGCTCAAAGTCGTTTTAAGTCGATTAAACAATATTTAAGTTGCAATATAAATTAGACTATATCAACTGGATATAAGGTAGCTTATCTTATAGCTCGTAAAAACAAATCTATTTGTCTAACTTCGTGCTTCGGAAATCGTATATATTTTTTTCGTTCATCGGGGATGAACATGATATCCCAAGAACTAAGTTTCAACATGACACTTGATATGTCTTCTTCGAAATTTTTTTCAGTATACTTTTTTGTTTTCTTTAAATGAAGATGAATGAGTTATCGTTTCGACTTGGCCAATATCGTTAAAAGCTGGTGACTATGTAGTATCGATATGGTACGTCCCTAGTGGAATATATGAGATAACGGAGTGTGATGTAAGCAAAAACAAAGGATTTCCTTTTTTCTCTAGCTTTCCTTGGGGAAATGTTTCCCAGGTTTTATAAGTAATCATTACCTTGTTTGGTTTTCAAATAACATTTTGTCTGTAGCTTGGAATTTTTCGTATATTGCCAATGCATTTACAAATACAAATTTCATCATTTCATTTTTTTAAATTTTTGATTAGATGAATTATGTTAAGGTTGTTTGCCCGCTAAAGCAGAAATAAATGTTTAATTTTGACCGAGGAAGAGTTATGCTTCTACACGAATGAGCTGGCTCGACCAGAGTGATACCACGGCCTTACAGAAAACTGGCGGGAAACAACGCTTATGTTGTGTTTCGCCGAGTGAGTGAGAACAGCGGTGGCCCAATACCTCGAGGCCCAAAAGACTCCTCTGGTGGTGCGGGTGTCCATGGTCGGCGGTAATCGCTTACCATCAGGGATCGTCTGCTCGTTTGCCCCACTATACATACCATAAACAAAACAATTGCTTAATATTTTCTGCAATTTCGCTGATTTGTACAATTTGATTGGTCAAATCAACAGTCAAGCCAACTAACTAAATATTTTTTCAAAAAAAATACTCGGCAATCGGAAGTGACCTACCATTGCGAAACACTCATACAAGGCTCGTAAAACGATTACATTTTGACATCAAAGAGCTACTCGTCACGCGCCGCGGTTCCACTTGTGAATACGTGGGTGATTTCATACTTCATAAATAGCTTTGACAAACATCGTCAGCTGTGAATAAAATCTCGAGTTCGAACCAGAACAAAAACGACTCAAACTCGTTAAATTTACTAACACGAGCTTTGAGGACAAGCTGAATACAAGTTGCTAGTGCCTGTAAGCTAGTGTCTGTAATTAAATTGGGATATCAACTGGATGGCCGGTTTTTCAGAAACAGATACTTAACTCGAGCTGGTAAGCAGTATAGCTTAAGGGATGTAACTGTTGTGTGAAATAACTTTAAAAAATATACCTAATATTAAACATGTTACTGCCTCATTAGCCTAGTAGGGCTATTTGGAACTCCGCACCTGGTTTTTGACAATTCAAAAGTAGGTACCTGTAATACTGGTCTAAATGAAATAAAACATTTGACTTTGACTTTGACTAGTAGACCTGAGATTCACGCTCAGGTCTACTAGTCAAAGTCAAAGTCAAATGTTTTATCTGACTATGCTGGAGGCCCTGAGTTTGAGTCAAGTGAATCAAGTTTGGGCAGTGTGATTGGGTATTTTTCTATGAAATTCTGAATACCAGGTTGGAGTTTAGGATCTGTGCCCGGTTAGTGACAGGAGGCCCACATGGGACCTCTCCATAACCCTTCGAGAAATACAGGCACAGATACTAGTAGGTATAAAAATCCCCGTGTCATAAAACAAATGATATTGTACGGGAACCGACGCGTGATGAATCCTACCATAATCTGAACTGAACATGGCAACTGCAGTTGAATCCTAGAGATTGATTGTTAACCAATGAGAAAAATAGTCTTTGTAACCTTGGCTTACAAGTAAAAAAGCTCTCAATTAGCGTATACTTGGTAAAAATAAACACAATTCTTAATTCCAAAACAGTTTCTTTTATACAGGAAAACGTTCCCATTTACAAATTAAGTTACGATTCATATTCTAATTTAACGCCAAAAACTTCACAGTAAGACCACAAAACAAGGTTTAATACCATTCTTATAATAAAACAGAATTTATAAGGGAAGTGAACGCCGTAATTTGTTTCAAAAGTGAATTAAAACAAGAACCCGGAGGGATAAGTAACAGGTGTAATGTCAGAATAAAGTAAAATGCAGAAGGTTAATAATATACTTATAGGCACAATTCCTTTTGTGTGTTCAAATTTAATTCACTCGACACGTTAGCTTATATATATTGTAATAAATTTTAAATTAGACGAGACATAAATAAATTAGAAGCCTTTGAGATGTGGTGCTGGAGAAGAATGGAAGGAATCAGCTGGACAGAAAGAATAACTAACGAAGAAGTTCACGAAGAGTGAAAGAAAAAAGGCAGTTGCTAAAAAGCATAGAGACCAGAAGGGGTAAAATGATAGGCCACCTTATACGCCACGACGAATTCATAAAAAATATCATAGAAGGGAAGAGTTGAAGGGGTAGGCCGAGAATGAGCTACAAAAAACAAATTAAAGATTAACTGAAAGTTGTGACGTATAAAGAGGTCAAGGAACTTGCTCTCAACAGAGAGCGGTGGAAGATGTTGCACTGACAAGAACCTAGCTCTTAAGTTTAAGAAGAAATTAACTAGGTATATGTGGCCTTCTGAATATAAACATAATTTAACATATCAACACGCATGTATTATACTTCCGAAGGTTTAGGTACAGTAGTACAATACAATGCAATATCAATTTAATTCGGACCATAATCCATATTGTGTTAGTAATACAAAAACTTAGCCTATGTTAGTACTATAATTAATTGAAACATTAAAACATTAATCTCTCTAAATTTCAATCAGTTCATGTATCTTCCTGGGGCGCCTGGCCCGCAACAGTGAATGCGAGTCCAGTGCCTCAGGAAAGGGCAGTCTGGCTTACTAACAATACCCTGCATGATGCTGTTGGAGCTGCCGCGGATCCTGCACATCAGGGATGCTGCTCTTTTCCGTATGATAGCCTGGAAACTATCGGTATCCGTTTCTGCAAACATTCCTGAGGCACTACAGAACCGCGGAAGCCCCAACAACACCCGGAAGGCATTATTATATTGTAGTAGTACTAATGTACACCTTCAGTTTGCCAGTATGTTTAGGTCCCAGCCCTATTACCATTAACCGGGTACAAATCCAAAGTCCGAGCTGCTATATCCCCTAACAACACACCTTGCTCGTCCTGAGAATACATACTAAATACATACGCGAAAATATCCTATAAATAAATAAATAAATATTCTGGGACATTTTACACAACACCATCTAGTCCCAAACTAAGCAGAGCTTGTACTATGGGTACTAGACAATGGATATAATACTTATATACTTTTTTTTTTTTTGTAAAAACATACTTATAATACATAAGAAACACCCCGTCTGGGTGTTTCTTATGTATTAAGTATAAGTATGTTTTACACAAACACTTATATTCATCACATAAATATTTGTGTTCTGTGGGAATCGAACCCACGACCTCATGGTCAGCAGTCAGGTACTCGAACCACTAAACCACGGAGGTCGTCAACTATGCTGTAACGTTGCTATATAAGATATTTTTATACATTCATTTTACTTAATATTCTAATTAACTGCTTGTACTTTGATGAGGAATTAAGGACGTAGTTACGAATCACGTTTGTCGAATTTTGTTACATGCATTGTCTTTATTTTACATTCCAATTGACTTAGTCTTGATCTAGATTTACACTTGCTTAACAATGTGTAATGTGTGTAAACATATGTGTTACCAAGACTAGTGTATGTTTGTGCTATTTTATTCATTTATTTAATTCAGATTACAAGGCCCATGTCATATATATGTATAAACAATAACACTTCATTAGCACTAGGTCACTGTGCGTTCTGGTGGCACTTGTCCGCGGAAGCGATGGATCACCGCTCCTTGCGGCCAAAAGTTCTCTTTCATGACGAGGTGCAGAAAACTAGTTGGAAGTCGTTATACTCATAATTATAATCTATATTACATTTCCCAATCTTAAACACAAAAACAAACAACTAAACATCGTGTACACGTGTGTAACTTCTCATTTCTTGATTATTACACGTGCGTTTGGCAAAATAGGGTGTGTGACGTCACGGACACATGTCAAGTCGGTCGTTCCGTATTCAAGTTGTGTATTAATTTGATTTGATGTGTGTTTTGCGTGTGAGAGGTTCGTGTATTTTATTCTTCTCATGGGTTATGTTTATTTTGTGATTTACGTAATAATTAGGTACGTCAATATTGTTTAGAGTTTCGATCAAATAATATAATATTGTAACTAAATACAATCGATCTATGTTTGTATACAATTAAATGACACAGTGGACCGAATTTTCCACACTAACGTTATACCCTGTATGGCCCTATAATAAAACCAGCGCTGTGACATCTGAGCATGTGCCGGAATGTCACAGCTTTATGCTGAGATGGGGACCCTTTTTTAGCCTCGCGCAGGGTTGTGTTAATTTGTAGTGTATTATTTATGTATATAAGTACTGTTCTGTGCGAGACTTTAAATAAACATTTTTCTTTATTTCTTTCTATACCAAAATAAATCGTAATTCAAAAACAATTTCATCAAATTGTAATTGTTTAGTTTCCGATATCTTTGATCTAGGTTACTGATCCACTATTTTGTCCAAAATACCTAACTGGAAATAAATGTAACGACTGCAATTCTTGATAACTTTACCGAGTTTGGAACAATTTTCCGGTCGTTTGTTTCCAGTGTAGTAGTAGTAGACGAAACGGTACGATAGAAATCTATATTAACGATATCTCAATCCGAATAATAACAGATAAAATATTGTTTGAATTACGATTTATTTTGGTATTACGTTTTTGTGAGATTTGCCCACAAAAACGTAATAAAGTAAAAGTAAAATAAAGATCCGTCAGACCCTTAAAGATTGTAAATGGTGATGATTGTGATATTAAAAATGTGTTTCGTACTGAACAAATAATAATAATAAATACCTACTCTTTATTGTACACCAAAGTAACAACATAAATAAAACATACATTCTAAAATAATAAAGTACAATAGGCGGCCTTATCGTAATCAGCGATTTCTCCAGGCAACCTTTGGATGGACTAAACTGAACAAAAAAAAATAAAAATGGAGTTGACGGTGCATACAAATTAATAAATATACATTAACCAATACAAAATGTCTCGTAAACAGGAGCCTTGTATCCGCTAGATTATGTTAAATGGGTCGGCCAGTGTATATTAAATATATACCTAAAAATACAGAGACATAATAATAATATATAAATATGTAATACATATATACCTATAAATAATACATACTTGACTATAAATTATACTTATATATATGTACATAATATAAACAATAAATAATTCGACAGGAAAGACAAATATTCAATCCTACTAATATTATAAATGCGAAAGTTTGTGAGGATGGACGGATGGATGTTTGTTACTCTTTCACGCCAGAACGGCTGAACGGATCTGGATGAAATTTGGCAGAGAGATAGATTATAGCCTGGAATAACACATAGGCTACTTTTTATCTAGATTGGACACAATTATGAAGTCCACGCAGACCAAGTCGCGGGCAGAAGCTAGTAGGTAACATAAAACAAAGTAAAAAGGCAAATTGTAAAGCGAAATGGCCTTTCCAGCTAATTTCTAGTCCTAATAGCTACATTAGCACTAGAATTTTTACCACTACATATCAGCGTACAGATCTTTCATTCCAATCGCTCACTTCAAATATGGCCGTACCTAGGTATAAAATATTCTGTGTAAAAAATTCTCCCGTGCTCTAACACCAATTACCGCCAACCGTTCCTTTTTAAAAGCCAGTGCAATTCGTCCCTAATTCAGTCTTATCTTTTTTTCATTGAGGAAATTAAAGTCGGGAATAATTTAAAGAATCGTGCGCGGTTTATGGTTCGAAGTTTAAATTTTAAGGATATTGGCCGTTTCGTTCTTGTTTTAGCCTGTAGAACTGAGTTTGGGTACTTTTTGCTAGCTCTATACTATAGAATTAGTTATCTAACTTACTTCAGTGTTACCATAATGTTATTGTTCATCTAGTGGCACCCTTCGATTTATTATTTATGTTAATCTGTGGATAATGTAGTGGGCTGCAACATTACCTGTTCTTTATGTTAAATTCTATTTTTTGTTTATGTACTATGTTGTAGCTGTTTATTATCCCTTAATAAATAAAATAAAATAAAATAATTTTTTTATGGATACTACTATTGTGAAGGGAAAAAAAATATTGAATATTGAAATTATATAATAGTCTCTGGATTTAAAAGATATCAGGTTTTAGATTTTTCAGGATTTAGATTAGTATAATAATCTAAAAATATTGTAGTCATTGAATATTGTGTTGTCTTTCAATACAAAATAGTCTAGGATCTATAATCTCCATATTTAACAGCATATGTAGAGTACAATACGATTCCACACTTGAGATCTTAATGCAGTACATTGAATTCTGTACTACCTAAAACTAAAGATCGCATATAAAGAACTCTCTGTTTACTAAATAAAGTCCATTGTCTTCACCAATAACGCAGGGAGTATGGATAGTAGGTACCTATGTAGTCTTACACGTAAAATGGTTAATTTTTGCTATAGCCTCAATGTATGTAGTAGCTACTGAGTGGAGCGCTATCGATTGCGCTCCTTCTGGTCAAAACCAAGTTCAGTACAACGACCTACGAACTCCAATGAGTGCGAAGGAGACAAATACCCTTCAAGGAATACAACGTGATGGTGATGATTTTCCTTCCACAGACAAGTGCTGGACAACGGCACGCTGGTGTTCCTA
Organism: Acronicta leporina; assembly: GCA_947256265.1. Classification (NCBI taxonomy): domain Eukaryota; kingdom Metazoa; phylum Arthropoda; class Insecta; order Lepidoptera; family Noctuidae; genus Acronicta; species Acronicta leporina. Next base: position 546,742 of record OX366512.1, read on the forward strand.
CCGTTCAGCGCAGTCCAATACCGGCAGGACATCCACGCGACCGTGTACCGCTGCCGGGCGCACAACGCACACGGTACGATTGTGTCGCGGGACATGCGGACGCAAGCAGGTTAGTGAAATGTTCAATAAACATTAATTATAATTGAGCTATATCATTCTATGGCCAACACTCAGATTTTGCTATCAGCTCCCCGCCGATGTTTTCCCAACGGACTACAGCATGGGATCCTTCAAAAAGGGTGTGATGGTGTGTTTTTACAGGATCGACCACGCGCGAGTGATACCCTTGGTGTTGAAAGCCTCCATAGGCTATCGTTACCGCTTACCATCAGGCGGCTCGTATGTTTATTTAACAAAACAGTGGAATTAAAAAAAACCACGTAATCCGTGGTCTACTAGAGCTACAAGCTGGTCCGCGAAAGATTTAAATCTTAATCTTATGTTAACATACCTATTTGACCTTAAATAAACTGTGTTAACCTTAAAATAAATCCTTTTCTTTTAAGATTATCACAGTTTATATCACTTTTTTTGGTCTCTGATAACAACAATGAAATCAAAGTGGTCCCTGGTCAAAAAAAGGTTGGGTACCACTGAGTTAATATTAATCAAAATTCATAGACAAATAGATGAAGCCCGCCGATAAGCAAAAAATTCAAAAAGCTTGTTCATTAACCATACAGAAATCCAGTTACCTCTGTATCATAGAAGAGTACAGTATAACTGTATATAACTGTAATATTCACAACACAACTTCTATCAATCCCCTTAATACAATTACCACGGATATACATTATTTGAAAGTATGACATCCAATGTTTTTTTTAACTTCTTAGCCCAGAAAATTCGTATTATGTGTACCGCAATAACTACCAAACTCCCTTATAACATAATAACCGTACACTATGACGTCACCGTATTGCGTAGGCAATTTACCGCTCGTTAGACCCCGTTTCAGCTCACATAGCCCTGCGTGGGAGGTCCCACTACCAATAATATTTACTTTATGAGTTACGCCAAGATTCCTCACGCGTGTATATGTACCTAACTCAATATATAATATTTACGTTCGAATTTTACGGTTCAAGTGGTTTTTTTGTATTCGAGAATCTTTCTTTAAAGACAGTTCATAAATTAACATAACATAACATACCATCACGCCTGTATTCCCCGAAGGGTTAGGCAGAGGCATACTAATGTACACCCACATAAATCATAAATTAAGTAAGTATTAAATGTAACTTGCCTCATTGGCCTAGTGGTCCTGAACGCGACTGCTACGCTAGAGGGCCTGGGTTTGATTCAAGCAAAGTGTTATTAGGTTTTTCTATGAAATTCCCAGTAGCAGCTCGGAGTTTGGAATTTGTGCCCGGTTAATGGCAATAGGCTCGCCGCATATTCCATGGGACATAAACATACCGGCGAACTGTGGGTGTACATTACTGCGCCTCTGCCTAACCCTTCGGGGAACCCTACAGGCGTGATGGTATGATGGTTACTCATAACCTAAAGGTCGCTGAACTGAACATATCCATTAGAATACTTTTGCATAATCCTTCCAGATAATACAAACGTATACCTCCACGTTTGATTTATCTTTATTTATCTATAATCGTTATAAAAAAGAGGGAATAAATACATTTTTTTAACCATTTTCATAAAATTTTGACGATAATGCTGACTGAGTATTTGGAGGGCCTACATTTATATTTTTAAACAATTTAAAAGCATTTAAGTTTCAACACATTGTTTCCATAATCAAGGGATATAGGTATTAGCTTAACTAATTCTATAAACGCGTGCAAGAACAACAAAGTTCCTAGTTATCATGCAAGATCTAAAAGTTTATCCAGGATTATGCTGTGCCTTAACTTTGTTTTTCATTCCCGGAAACTGCAAGACTAATCCTGGTGTTACCTACCTTAAGATCAGTATAATAAAATTAAAAGGATGTTAGTAATTATAACACAGGCTGTAGTAACAATATAGTTACATAAAAATGTAGTGGTGTGCCGCTATATTTGAAACTATATTGTATGACACACAGACATAATAATATTATTGTTTACAAAAATGATTTTTGCATGCAGTAAATACCTATTACATCCGCTGACCAGAATTGAACTCAGTAAGCAAACGAATAAATGTATCTTTCACTTATTTATTATTATGTAATCTCATAAATAGGTGAAAGTGTGTTTTATTAGTTACGTCATTTTAGGATTTTCGCCTGTATCATGGGAATCTATCCCCAAGGTTAGATTCCACGTATGTATTAATTATAATTTCAGGAAATTGAACCGTAAACCAATAGCCAGAAAGCGATCGAAATCATCAGCTCCCTGGTCTCTACTTTCTCAATGCTGGTCCTATCTATCTGTTACTTGAAGATCCTTGGCCAAATTTTACAGTAAACAGTGAAAACAAACACTATAAATTACATCATAAAGTTTATTTTCCACTTCCTAACTATACTCATTTATTCCCCCTAGGGGACAACTCACAAACAACAAAAAATACCAAAAAAAACATCAAATTACCTCAACCTACTTGCCGGCGCGGCTACACTTTGTGACGTCACTAATTCTCCGCTCGTTCCCTCCGTAATATTGTTATGAGATAATTTGAAAACATTTACTCAATCCCGCGACTCCACGCTACTTCTATTCTTAGGTAAGATTGAGTTCGCTGCACTGAATAGTGATTGAGCTGTGTAGGGTGATTCAGGGGGAGATGAATGTTTAGATTTTAGAATATTGAATGGAAATGTATTTCTCTTGTTTAAATAAGGGACATTTTTCTAAGACAAAAAAATACTGAAAGCTACATGGAACCAAAGACTCCCCCATAGTTTTCTATAAACATATACCATCATACCATCACGCCTGTATTCGCCGAAGGATTAGGCAGAGGTGTAAGTACTACTAATGTACACCCACAGTTCACCGGTATGTTTAGGTCCCATGTAATAGGGGGCTAGCCTATTGCCATTATCCGGGCACAGATCTCAAACTCCGAGCTGCTACTGAGAATTTCACTGAAAACTCAATAATCCTTTGCTCGACGTGGGAATCAAACCCGGGACCTCTAACGTAGCAGTCATGCTTGAGACCCCTAGACTAATGAGGCAGTCCTACGAAAAATGTATAAAATTTGAAATGTCAAGCAAACTGAGATTTCTTAAAATTAGGTAAACAATGACCACATTTATGTTCCGTATTTGAAGCTCCTAAACATTATCCTGTCCAGTAACTCTGTCGGTCTGTCACCTTTTGACTCCTTAACCGATCAAACGATTTCGATAAAATTTTGCTGATAGAAGCTACCTTTATCATCAAAATTATTTTGGGTTGTGCTGTACCTAGATGCAAATTGCATTTTTTTCACTCATAAAAGAGCATTAGTGTAGGTTGCCTTTAGGGAATAATGACGACGCAGGACTATACCTTTATTATATTCAGGTGACACATATGGCCACAGGATAGCTGTCTAAGCAATTAGGCCGGTTATTGCCCGGTCTCATACGCTCATAATTCGAAAACCCCTCCCGGGGCATAATTCGAGTGGCTATATCTGGCCTGTGCTTATGTCATACAACAATTACTGACCTTACCCCGCTGGATAAACACATGCGTTCGCAAGACATAGTATAAAGGATAGCAGCTAAACAAGTTAATATTATAATTTTATGGACATCTACTGCTGAGGGTCAAAAATATAAATCATTTACAATAAACCAGTGAGCTTTAGGATTTGATTTGCGATAAAAGTATCAATAACTTTTCTAATTGTATTTTTTTTGCATTTTCCATGCTAAGATTAAAAAGTTATTTTAGTGAAGGCCTGCCGGCAGTCGATTTATTCCTTAAATAAAATAACCTACAACTTTTATTCGGAACTCCCTACTGTCCATCACAGCTTGGTGATAGGCTTTTTTAAGAGATGTTTCTATGACATTGAGTCTTCATTGGGTTTCAATAAAAACTGGATTAGGTTAGGTTAGAGACCATCTTTACTATAAAGATGGTCTGATTTTTCTAAAGGATAAATTTTTTCTTATAATTGAAGAAGTAAATAAAACATAATAATACTTTCATAACATGCGTTATAATATTCGTAAACACAAAAATGTGCTAGGTTCCGTTCCTCATTATATTTGGCGAACTGATCTTTTCTTGCACTATGGACTAAGCTCTATTAATTAACCGCACCTACAGTAAAAACCCGCCTTTTTGCCCGGGAGCAGTAGCGGTAGGCAGGGAGGTACGCCACAACGGCGGTGAGCGCTTTAATCAAACAGCCCGTTAGCTAATAGCTAGGAGTAAAATTAGAGATAAAGCCGCCGGCATATATCTAATGCTGTAATTACATAGGTAAGCGTTAATTACTATCGGCTTTGTAGTTTTAGTGACAACTTTGAGTATAAGTAGGTTTTAGGTAGCTTATAGAGGAGTATGTAGTTGTATAATTTTATATCTTTAACCGAATTACAAAGGAAGAGGTTCTTATCTATAAATGTATTTCATCTGTACTCATCATAAATGGTTACCTTTACATTTGTGCTAATTGTATTTTTTGCACGAATTTTCCACAAGTTATAATAAACAACATACCATCACGCTTGTATTCCCTGAAGGTCAGACAGAGGTGTACTAGTATAGGGGTACACCCACATTTAGTCAGTATGTTTAAGTTGCTTCGAGCTGCTGGTTAAGAATTAAAAAATGATAATTTAATCACAAACTTTGCTCAAAGATTTGTGGTGATTCTTTACATGATTCTGACGATCTTGAGAGTTTATATGGCCATATGGTCAGATAGGACAAGTGAACTCAAGGCTGCTATGGTTATTTCTTCAAAAGGCCTGTTCAGATATTGCCCTACATCGTAACACTCACATAATATCTTATAATAGATAGATAGAATACTCTTTATTGTACACCAAAAAGATTACAGAGAGCTATGGATAACATGTTAATTGCTCAGTACAATTGGCGGTCTTATTGCTAAAAGCAATTTCTTACAGACAACCATTATAATACTACTGTCTGGACTTTAAAAGATTCTCTGAGTTTGTTTCGGTGTTTCTTCTCAGAAGTCTGCAGTTAGGAAATGTCGACGGTATCTAATAAAAAAAAAAGATCCATGTACAGAAATAAATATCATTTATCATTTATATAACTTATGTATTTTGTTATAAATCGTCTCGTATCAGAATATAAACATTTATTTTGCGGTGCACGACTACTCTCTCAGGTTTGAATATGACACGGCAGTCCGCCGCCCTCGACTACAATAGGAAGCCCGCAACCCGACACCTTTGTAGTACAGCTTCCGTATCGAGCTCTCCACACATATACCTATCAGATATATAATATATATTTGAGGGAAATTATATGAAAACGTTTTGGATCCGCTTCTAGGAAAGTGAGCTTGTTGAAAGGTTTCTGGAATATTGAAGAACTTTATAGGTCTTTATTATAATTTACACAATATAATGAGCAGTGATAGCTCTGTCTAATGTTTATATACCATTGGACTGCAAAGTCAAAGGTCTCGAATTCGAATCCAAGGTAAGCCTCTGACTTTTCGAAGTCATAAATGATAAATGATATTTATTTCTGTAAATAGATCTTTTAAAGACACTTTTACAAGTCAATGTTTTACATTTTTTTGAACTAGGTGGCGCAGGCATTTCCTAACTGACGACCTCTGAGGAGAAACACCGAAACAAACTCAGAGAATCATGGTCTCTTTTAAAGTCCTGACAATAATAGTTGATGTTACGAGAATAATATTATTAGATACTAGCTGACCTGAGAGACGTTGTCCTCTCCAAGTTTCAACTAACTACCTCGAAAAATCACATAGAAAAAAGGATTCTGGTTTTCCATATTTTCAATACACTTAGCGCCATTGACTTAATTTACATTACTTATTTTTTTAAAAATGTTCGCAAATATAAACAGACATACCTACATAGATAAAAATCTCAAATAACTGTTAAGGCATCATTAAAGATTAACGCACGTTGCAATTATTATTATTATTATATACATAGGTACATACGTGGTATATTATTTTATGATTTGATAAGATGGAAACTCTTTAGAATCTACACTATGGAGGTTTCACATTATAAAATCAGTTACTTTAAAGCTGGATGCTATAAAGAAGAAAAGAATAATTGTCAAAATTGTCAACTCAAAATGACACCTGTTATGGAATCAAATTTCATTGAGGTAATTACGATGTCGTGTTAGTCTTCTAGAGCATAAATTGACATACTTTACCCTACTCAAATATTTAGTTTTTACACCGGTTGATGCTCGCTGGATAAGTCCTATGTATGTCCCGTGATGCCTTATTTAAGTAGAGTTAGAATAACTGTACTCATAATCAATTCCCGTTCAAAATAATGGTTTCTGATTTCTTTGTTTTATTTTCTTGTTTTATCTTATTTAGTACCTGTGAGTGTATTTTTTTAATTTTATTTCTTGATTCTGTTATAATTTTTGACCCGTGCTAGTCTAATACGGAAATACTTAAAAAGGAAATTAGCTTCAATGGTTATTGTTCAAATTCTACGTTTTCAATCGTTAAAATGTTAATAACTTTTGATAGAGTGAACCGATTTTAATGAAATATAGCCTAAATGTTAATCCAAGAAACAGGCTATGAATTCCTGTCCATTTCCTCCAAATCTCTTCGGTAGTTTTCATTTGATGCGCGGTCAAACATACAGACAAACCGACAGACAAACAGACAGACAAAAGTTCCAAAAGTAATAGAAATGGATTGTGTTACTGATTCTGAGTCCCCCAAATTAGTTTTTTTGTAAATATAAGCAATGTACAGACACGGCTCTCTTCCATTCTTATTATATGTAAGATATTATTCGAGTGTTACGATGTAAATGTGATGTTCGCATTAATAGTTAATAATACACTCAATATCTTCTAGCAAGCTTTGCTTATAATTTATATTAAAAACTGTCGTTACTGTATCCTGAAAATTATAATTCAATTTAATTATAACATTAAATGATTTCTGAGAATAATATAATTTCCATAAAAAATCCGTTGAATGTACATATGTAGTTTTTTTCTGTTGTTATTTTTCTTATTGCTGACTTCAATGCCTCCGACCCTTATCGTGCCTAATAGAAAAAAGGGTCTTTAATGCTTTGTTCTGCTCAATTCTAATTGCTAATTTTGAAATTTATTGATAAAATTTAAGATATAAGCTTTTAAAGTTTTTAGTGAAGATTGAAAGGGAGTGCTCTGTCCCCACAAAACAATGAAACTACATACACATAGAAGTGCAGGCATGGTTTGATGTCACAACGTGCTTTAGTATGTACACTCTATGTCTAGCATAAAATAAAATCATTTGAAGCGGTGGCCGGGCCGGACTTGCAAACATGTGGTTGCCGGTTCGAAACCCACCCATTGCACTACCGACGTAAACCCACTCGTAACACAAGCATTTTAGCTTAGCACGAGGGGTTAAAAAGAATACTAGTAATGTGCGATCCACATTGCTAGTAGGCTTTTTTGAAGAAAAAAATAAATAAAAATTATTTTCTTTATTTTAAACCGATTTCAATTGTTTATTTTGTTTGGCTATATAAATGATCAACTTTTAATAAACTATTAAAAAAGACCAATCAGCCTATTCAAGTAACAACCCTTTCGGACACTGTGGTCTGGATGTGGATTTCGACTACATGACCCGTCCATAATAATTCACCACCCCTCACAGAAAACCGGCGTGAAACAACGCTTACGTTGTGTTTTGCCGAGTGAGTGAGGATACCGGAGGCTCAAACTTTTAAAAGGACGGCAATGCACTTGCTACTCTCTTCTGGTGTTGCAGGTGTCTATGGGCGGCGGTATCGCTTACCATCAGGCGATCCGTCTGCCCACTTATCCCATAAAAAGTATTAATTAAGATTTCGATAGTTGAAGAAATCTGCGACCAACATTAATATTTCACAATTAATTTGCTAACGCACGATTCATCACTCTTATTTTGTGTTCAGACTATAAACTTCGTTACACTTCCAATTTTCCGCGTAACTACAAGAAATATAACTATAGTAACTATACTTTTGAACATCGTTATTATTAACTGACTGCTGTTATCGTTACACATGACATTTATGGCTGGCTCGGGACGCGTATAGAACTGTTCTGCTGTTCCTACCACACAGATGAAGAACAGAAGACTAACTGACAATAATTTATTTGTTTATTTATTTATATACTTCTATGCACAAAAGTAGTACATAAGGCGGACATAATGCCATATGGCATTCTCTACCAGTCAACCTTTCTTCTTTCAAAATAATGTCTTTTATTGCTTGCTTGTCTGGAGGGATGAGGTGTGTTGCCCCTCCGACCAAAGGGAAGATTTTCCGACCGCCTCCTGGGTGATTTGCCTGGCGGGCCACGGCTTAACGGCTGACGTCGGGCGGTTGTATATATGCAACTTGCGTTGCAAACTTCACTTGCGCGATTCAGGATTTGTTCGTCGGTTTCGTATGTAGCGTGGCAGATTTCGCTACACTTGCATTATTTAGCTGTAGATGTATGATGTCGTTACTATGAAAAGTCTTTGGCTTGAAGTATATACAGTAATACAATAATTTATAAATAAATTTGCAATTTTTTTTTTATCGATGAGAGTAGTCTCACGAAATTGAAGAAATTGATGTGACCTAACACAGAGTATGCTTATCCAAAAGACAGTCTTTCACTTTTTACACTTACTTTTCCTTTTTACAGTACTTTGATTTTATAATAAATCAAGGATTTATTACAGACACAAAAAAAAAGTATTTTTTCTGATAATGTTATCAGAAGCGGTTATATTGTCCTCTTTCTTAACTGATTAAACAGGTTGGATCTACTGTATTTTGTCACATATTGTATGAGTACTCGTACCGTCGAACCGCGGCTTATTAACGAGCTATTCGCTTCTTTTCTTTCAACGTAATAGGGCTTGAAACTATCTGTTGTTATATTCTATTTACACTGGAAAACTACCTCAATAATAACTAATTTGATGACTCAGACTTGGCTATAATATTATGGTGGCCAAGGCGGCCTGAAATGCTTGTCAAAAATAGATCTTTAACGACAATTGATGAATGTTTGCCTAGGTAGAGCGATCAATAACTAATAGTTCGTTACAATGCAATTTACTAAAATTTTATAATTCAATGGCCTATAAACTAAACTAAAAATGTTATATGAAATTATTGCGAGTCCGTTATCTAAAAAATAAACCATAAGAACATCTAAGAGGATTATATACTTACACGTATAATAACACCGTTCTCAGCAACTCAAAGTTTCCCGATAAAACCTCTAAGCCGCTTCATCTTACTACAAACAAAGGACGACGAAGTTAATCAAATTTTTACTCCAACCGAGTGAAGGAGGATGAAATGAATAATACAGGCGCACCGGTGAACTTTGTTATATTACGTCCCGGACTCGTCACACTTACGTCTCGTTTCCGTTATGTAACAATGTCGTTGTGAGTTTGAGTTGGATAAATATAAATGTAAGTTCATTAGGACCAACATTATAATAACTTTCTCCTATTTTATAATCCAAATCTGAGGGTGTGATGATGAAGTGCGGAAAAATAAAGGTTGATCTTTAATCAGTTGTAACTGAGTGTTTATCCTCCTGAGTTTCTGGAAATGTATTAATGGGAAAAACACGATAATACCTAGGAATTTACTCCAGCACTTAATATTTAGCAGCGGTATTGTGAGTCTGTAAAAGTATAATTTTATGGAAGACTGTAACATCCCAATATAATATTAATAAGTAGGTATTGAACTTGTTTTCAAAACATAATGATGAATTTATTCAATAAATATTTTTATATAGAATAGACGTTGATGGTACAAAAGGTTCAAACGCAGTTTAGAATACCTACTCAAGTAAATCTTATAAACGTCAAGCTCTCTATCGCAATACATTATTGATGACATTTTCCCTTCTTTTGATGAATTGGAAATTGATTTGTATGACAACGTGGAGCTCTGTAGTAAACTTTAAGCTGTCGTAAATGGTACGATGCGAATTTCATGTTGCGTACTATGTTACTTTATACGACAATCAGTACGCCATGGCTTGAAAAAAAGCTTTAAGAACAAGAAGAGGAAAGACATTTATGTGGAATCTAATGGGAAAAAGCATCTGTGTCTTAAAACGAAATGTTATTTTAAAAATGTGGAATAATTAGAAGATATTATATCTTGGAGCTAGATATTAAATCCCGATAGAAAATTGGTTCCAAAACTTTCATCTACAGAAATTAGTTGAACACGCCTAAAAATATAATGAAAACAAATAGTTTGTGAAACGATACTTTGATACTATTGTACAAAGTATGTAGTTCTAGACAAAGATTGAATTACAAAGATTAAACTTCCATTAATTGAGGAGGCAACCTTAGCTAAACCTAAACTTTAGCCCTGGATATAGATAACTATACGCTACTTTTCCAGGGTAATAATGCGTCTTGAGATATTTTTATTCTATATTTACATAAAATACTATTATATACTTTATCATAGAAGGCTTAGTAGCAACTACAAAACGCCACTTGACACGGATTGCATCTCTGATGTTCATACGTCTTGTTATTATATTGTCTCTTGTTATCATAAGTTTATGAATATTATGAAAGTCCTCGTTCGCAGTCTTTAAACATTTTGCATCTGCTCAGTCATATCTACATATGACTCAATGTCAAGTCTACCAATGTTAAAATGTTGCATAAATTTTAAATGAAAATGAATAAAAATTCAATTCTGTTTTTTAATAAGCACATCACTTGAGAACGACGGGACTAAATTGGTATTTTTGATAAGAAAGCCACTTTACAGAGTTTGTTGCGTTATAATTATTTTATCACATCCCGACCTCTTACGGCATCCATGATCACGGGCAGTCTGCCTGTAAAATGGATTTTCTTTACAAAAAAACTTTGTCTCCCACTAGGAATTTTCTTCTGTATCGGATCGGAGTAGTTTGACAAACATAAATTCTCACATACACAAGCGTCCAGAACAACTATATTTAGGCCATACAAATATCTGTTTCGTGCGAGATCAAACCCACAACACGTGGCATAGAAACCGATCGCTCAGTCACTACGCCAAACGTGTCGTCAGCTTTATTTCAATATGTCTAATACAAGTCTCAGAAATCAGTATGACATTATTTTATGTTCGTAATAGTCCATATGTAGTTATATAACTAGTTTTAAAACTAATTTTGTGTTATGAGTTTGTAACATATACAGGTTCCATAAACAGGCTATTTAAGTCAAGGCAGTCAGCGTTAATGTGACACAAAGTGATAGTTGAGTAACGAAGGTGTGTGTCAAGTGTCACACCCTCGTCTGTAGCGAACACGAGTCAAGGTAGATAGCTATCCCTCATTTAGAAAAACGTAACACAAAAAGTAAACAAACAACCCGCTTTTTTTTCAATATTTCCTTTGTCTTAAATGCATGGAAAATAAATCTTTTTTTTCTTAATACCTGTCTCTTTTTACCTTAAACTGTCTCGTTAGTATAGTGATATTAGGTGTGACTACAACGCTTGATAAAGCCGATTGAATGGGTTTGCTGTGAAATCTTCGGGTCTGAGTGCAGATTTGTACCCAATCTATACTAATATATAAAGCTGAAGAGTTTGTTTGTTTGTTTGTTTGTTTGCTTGAACAATTCTTTCAATGTTAGATAGCCCATTTATTGAGGAAGGCTATAGGCTATATATCATTACGCTACGCGGACGAAGTCGCGGGCAGAAGCTAGTCATTAATAAAGGAGAAAAATCCCAAAATGTGAGCTGGAAAGGAGAACTTCATAAAAAGTCGCAATTACACTGCGTGACTTGGGAATCAAACCTCCCGAGTTTGATAGCACGGTAACCACCTCTCGACTAATGAAGCAATTCCATCTTAAAGCAAATAACTTATATACCTCAATAGGTACCTTTTTCTGCGTTAATCCAAAATATATTCTGTAATTTTTCATATAAAACATCTGTTTTTTAATAACTTACCTTAAAAAATGTGACTCCATTAATATGGCAATAAGAACCTTTGTTGACTAGCTTACGTAGAAAATAAAGACCTTATTAAAATGAATGACAAAGGTATCCGCTAAGTGTCGTACCCTCGTCACTGGAATACATAGCTGCTACACGACGCTTAGAATAATTCTAGGTATATGACTACGAAATAATAGGTAACAGGGTACTCTATTATCAACCTATTTTTGTCTTAATTACGATGTAAATCTAATTAATCAATACTACTTTATTAGTTGAGAACGTATCATTGGAAAAGTATAGTAGGAGGTATATAGTTTTTATTTTCAGTAGCAAAGGCATACAAAGTCGAATTAAGATTTGCTAAGTTGTGCCTGGTTCAATAATGGTTGCTACGGCGTAGCTAATTCTACGGCGTAGTAAGCTACATCTGCTACGCCGTAGCCAATGTAACAATGGGAAACAGACAGAGGTTTATCAGCTATATCGCTATACTATCTGATAATATAATAATGTCTGTAAAATATAGTTTTATTTAAATCTATATACTAACATAGAAAGCTGAAGAGTTTGTTTGTTTGTTTGCTTGAACGCGCTAATCTCAGGAACGACTGGTCCGTTTTGAAAAATACTTTCAGTGTTCGATAGCCCGTTTATTGAGGAAGGCTATAGGCTATATATCATCACGCTAAGACCAAGTAACTATTCTACGTGGACGAAGTCGCTGGCAGAAGCTAGTTTCTAATAATCGCGTAAGTGTGAAACCAGCATACTACATATTTATAAGCAACATCACTAACCATCATGTCATGCTGTGGTCAATCCGGAGTCTGGCACAGACACGTGATGACATTCAGTCTGTGGTAACGGTCATATCATTATTAAAGGCCGAGTTTAACTTATCTTAACTTATCACACCTGTTTCCCCAAAGGTAAGGCAGAGATGTATTGATGTACAGTATACCTACAGAATGCCAGTAGCTTTCGTTTCCGACTCTACTTTTCTCACTAATTAATAATCATCTCTACTATTATAAAATTGTAAAAAAGCTGTGTCTATACATTGAAGATATTTAAAAAAAGTCACCGAACCCAAAAATGTGATTTTTAATATTCTTGTCTGTTTGGTGTTTGTTACGGGTTGGAGCAAAAACTGATTTTAATTTCGTTATCACTGTTAGAAAGTATTTGATCTAACTTAAAAACTGGTATACTTCTTATGTCAAATAATGTAACTGAACCTGAGATACAGCTTGACCTCTCTAATGTATAGACACCCATATAAAGAAGAGTTCATCATTGTTGGTTTTTGAGCTTCAAGTGAGCGAAGCCGTGGGCAGAGGCTAGTAACTTATAATTAACAACTAAATGTTACTTCATCCCTTATGAATTAATCAGGTCGGATACGGCTTTTAGGTCCGTAATACCTTTGGTACGAAACATATCTTCATTTGTGTCGGATAAATCATGCGGCCTGTGTCAAAGTGACTGAGATACGATGTGATTGGCCTTATTTGCCGATGCTCTGTCGGTAATTAAGGCCTCTTTAGATTTACGGCGTGATTTTGACTTGCAGAATTGTGCTTAAAATAAGGCATGGTACCTAAATAAATAAGTACAGGTAAATAAGAACGTGCTATTAGAGACCAAAAAAAGAACAATGTGAGCCTAGTCATAGTATGACCATTAGATCGCCAAATCAAAGGTCTCGAGTTCGAATTTAACTTAATTAAATTTGACTTTTTATAATAATTTGCATATTCATAATTATTTATCACGGGCTTAATCGGTGAAGGAAACCTTAGAGATGCCTTAGAGATGTTCTCAAAGGCATGGGAAATCTGCCAACCCAATTACCAACTGTATTGGCTAGCCAATAGGTAGGCCAATAGGTAATGGTTAGGTAGGCTATAGCCTACCTAACCATTTTCCCTCTGAAAGAGACCCGTGCCCAGCAGTGGAAGAGTATATGGGTTGATGACGACGATTGAAGAACACCAACCACAGCGGTAGCCTTCACGGCTTCACCACTTGGGAAAGGAAATTAGTAACTTGAGACTCTATGAAACTACGTTTTGTAACATTAACATTTGTAATGAAACTACATTTTACGGATTTTATCGCGGTATATTGATATTATTTAGTTCCTGACGTTTCGGATCCTTTACAGCATCCATGGTCACGGGCAGACTCACAGATACAGTCTGCCCGTGACCATGGATGCTGTAAAGGATCCGAAAAAAGTAGTTTCATTTCAATGTCTAATATTCGCGTAAGTGTCAGAAATTAACATTTGTATTGAAGAATACCGCTTTAGGAGCTATGACACCCACCAATAAGCTTACCCCTGTTACATTCGCATGTAATAGGGATGAACTTATTCCATTAATCAAAACAAATTTCTCAAAAAACTCAATTGCACTTGAATTTGTGCCCGGTTAATGCCAACAGGATCGTTCCCTATTACATGGAACCTAAACGTATAGATATACTGTGATTTTACATTATTACACCTCTGCCGAACCCTTGGGGGAACACAAGCATGATGGTATGTTATTTTATTAAAATGAAGATATTTCTTTAAACATCTCAGCCGCTTAACAAAAGGAACGCATATTTATTTGACATTCGATTGGCGTAGTGAGCTGTTCGTTTCAGTGCCACGGGTTGATTCCGGCATTTAGCAAATATGTAGTTGTTTCGCTGACAGGTAATTTTTTTTGAATGTCTATGTTCATTTTTGAAGACGGACCCATAATACAGGAAAACGATTTATAAAGGAACCATCATTATCATAAAACCGCCTTATTAGCCTAGTGGTCCGGAGTGAGACTGCTATGAATGCTAGAGGTACTGCATTTGATTCCCAGGTCGAGTAAAGTATTATTGGGTTTTTCTATAAAATTCTCATTAATAGCTCAGTTTGGGATTTGTGTCCAGTTAATGCCAATAGGCTGGCCCCCTATTACATGGGACCCAAACATACCAGCGAACTGTGGGTGTATATTGGTATGCTTCTGCATAACCCTTCAAGTACGGGGATTACAGGCGTGATGGTATTTAATATCATTATAATATTTTTATTTAACACTAGCTTCCACCCGCGACTTCGTCCGCGTGGAATAGTTACTTATATACTTATAGCGTGATGATATATAGCCTATAGCCTTGCTCAATAAATAGGCTATCTAAAACTGAAAGAATTTTTCAAATCGGACTAGTAGTTCCTGAGATTAGCGCGTTCAAGCAAACTAACAAACAAACTCTTCAGCTTTATATATTAGTACAGATATAGTATAGATTATCTCATCAGTGTTGCATTTGAAGACCTTATTAAAACGTAATTAAATATATCCAATATCTCCAATAACAGCTGTCAAACATAAAATTAAAAGGTTTTGTGAATTACAGTTATTGTGGACTCTCCCGGTGTGTACGACTAATTAATATTTAATATTTAACAAGCTTTACGCTGTTTGTTGATTTAATAAACAATTTGCGAGATGTATCTGATATTTTTAATGAACAATCATTAATTAATATCAGCGTTCGATTTCATTGCGAGTAAGAGTAAAACTTTTACGCCCCGAAAATCATTCAACTGTAATGTTTCAGCCAGAACGTTACTGTTGTCTATATGCAATTCCAATAAATTCATCATAATAATATCTGGTAGGTAAAGAGTTCTGGCAAATTATAATTGTAATTATTATGATTATAATTTCTTAGAATTCTACCTGCGACCTCTAACTAAAAACAATAACCCAGTTAGTATCAGACATGAGGTTGTAATACGCTGTATTTTGTCACAGAATCACAAGATTACAATTATTAAGACAACTTAAATCCGAAGCCGCAAACAAAATTAAAGTCCAAAATAGATTAAAAATCTTTCTGTCAAATGAATTAATTCTAATTACTTTTATTGATTGAATTGTGTTGTGCGCAAAATAGAGGGCAACGAATATCATTCTCTAATTATTGTGATCAAAAGCCGCAGTAAATACTATTTAATTGTTTCAATTAAATTTGTCCGTCACAATGTAAGAAAACAGAGTAATTAATGTAAATTTTATTTTACATATGAAACTCAAGGTGAGCACGACAAATAAACTTAATTAGACCTTATTATTTCGGGGATTTTATTATAACTTACGGTCCTGCTACGTTTATGTTTTTTTCATATTATGTCTCATCTAAAACCTACAACCGGTGACAATATAAATATAGAGATTTCTTAAATATTGTTTTAACAAACCCTTGTACACGTGAAGAATTGATTTTAATAATCTGTTCTTAGAATAGTTATAAACTTGTACGTTGATAATATTACAAATGCATTTCATTCGAAACTACTGATTCAGGACGAAAGAACAATACAGGCTAATTAAAAAATAGGTAGATACATTTTCTTTTTAAATTTTTTTTATTTAGATATTTATAAATTTATTTATGTTTTAAATAAAATTTCTATATTCATCTATAATAACACAGTTATAGTTACTGAAACATAATAATTACATTTGATATTTAATTATCATGAACCTAAATAAGTAGTGAAGGTAAAAAATAATTTATTAAAAATAATATCAATATACCGCGATAAAATCCGTAAAAAGTAGTTTCATTTCAATGTCTAATATTCGCGTAAGTGTCAGATATTATTAATAAACTGTCTCATTGGCGTACTGGTTCTGAACGTTACTGCTACGCTAGAGGTCTTGGGTTCGATTTCCAGGTCGAGCAAAGGTTATTAGGTTTTTAAGAAATTCCCAGTAGCAGCTCGGAGTTTTAAATTTGGCCCGGTTAATAACGATAGGCTCGTCCCTTATTACATGGGACATAAACATGACATACTGGTGGAATGTGGGTGTAGGTACGTCTAGCCTCAGCCGAACCTTTTTAAGGTAAACTTAAGCCTTTACTAATACCTAATACTTTTAAGCTCATTACTAATACGGGTCCATAGATCCGAAGTGACATAGTCGTGAATCAAGCGGACAATTGATTTACAGTTTGCCTGTCGTTAAACCTGACTGGTCCCACTGTGATAAATACTGCTACTGTTTTGATTAATTGCTTCCTGTACATGTAATGATAGGGTCGTTAATTAGTGTGGGGCTGGGAATGTTTCAGTTTATAGTTACAGTAATTTGATATGCTTAATTAATAATGATTTATCAGTGCTGCTATATTCGTGTATACGGGAGATTTTTTTTTCTGTAATCTAAAGGACGCAACACTAAGCGAATCGGCAATATTCATTGAACAACAACACCGTACCGAAGCATTACTACTTATATTCGGCATTCATTCGGTCCGTACTAATCTGCAAATATGTGATGAATGGCTAGCATATTTCAGGTACTCTATACTATAATAAATATATTTTATACTTATGTACAAAACACTTTGACTATCTAGTCATAGACAAAACAGCATAACTGTAGAAATAAACGCCGATCCGTATAAGTCGTGCCTAATATTTTAATGACAGCTACATATATTGACACCGAGCAGCTTTGAACTAGAAGCTTCAAATTACTTTTGAATTTCCAGGAATGACTATAAGTATTCCACTCGTTTTTCGGCTGCGTAAGAAGAAACGCTAGTCAAGTCATCTACTTCTTGAATACGGGTTGAAAATTAAAGAAAAATATATACGAAAATTTTATAGTTATGTAGTCTTATAGTCAATCTATACTAATATATAAAGCTGAAGAGTTTGTTTGTTTGTTTGTTTACTTGAACGCGCTAATCTCAGGAACTACTGGTCCGATTAGAAAAAAATCTTTCGGTGTTAGATAGCCCATTTATTGAGGAAGGCTATAGGCTATATATCATTACGCTACGCGCATGAAGTCGCGAGCAGAAGCTCGTACTAATATATAAAGCTGAAGAATGTGTTTGTTAGCTTGAACGCGCTAATCTCAGGAACTACTGGTCCGATTAGAAAAAAATCTTTCGGTGTTAGATAGCCCATTTATTGAGGAAGGCTATAGGCTATAATATTATCATGCTAACATCAAGTAACTATTCCACGCGGACGAAGTCCCAGGCAGAAGGTAGTTAGTTATAAGAAGGTTTTTTTACTCAACCGTGTAATCGTTCGGACGTCAATAAATGTAAAATTGACAACCTTAGCAGTGTGTGTCCTCCATTGTCTCTACGGGGAGTTGTAAAACTTTAATCTGTACTAGCTCTTAAAGCTACCCATTACATTAACACGATTCTGTACGAGTCTTCATGACGTGAGGAACCCGACAGACTTTTAACGGCTAGTGTTGGGGTGTGAATGATAATGTGCTCTATAGTTTACGTCCGCTTTAGAATGGCATGGTAATGGAGCTGTGAGTTTATATAACTCATGAAGCTCCATGATCTTTGCGTTATTAGCCTTTGTGTAGGATAATGATCAAATATAATTGCTGGACAGGATCTGTTCGTAGGAATAAAACTAAGAGTACCAGCCACTAATTTCTGTGCTGCTGAAACATGCCAAGTTGTTTATAAAAATATAAAAAAGTATTACAAGTATAGACATTAAATTTTAATTCTAAGAACAATGAATTAAATTATTACCATGAATTAGCAATTTAAGAACACAACGTTCTCTTCTATTGCGTCCTTAAATTTCAAATTCATTGACACGTACTTAATAAAGGTTCAATGTGATGTAACTTGATACGTGAAGTGTCGGATATAATCAGATTTGATTGTAGTTCGATTCGGATACCGCTTTAAAATTATTTGATCTTAATTTAAAATACCGTTACGATTTTTAGACGCGTATTGAATAATGGATACTTACCCAAAATTTTATATATACTTTCAGTTTTTATAATCATGTCATGCATCTTATAATTCTAACTTACACAAGTATTGTAACCATGATACACGAAATGGGCATATTACAGTACATATTTACGTTTTTTTTTAATACCTCATACTAGGTTTCCTTCGGTATAGGTGCATTTTCAAACGCAATTTGTTACACCTACTTGAAATGTAAGATGATTATGTGAAATTACGCAGATATTCGGATATATCCGCGTACTTACGTACGTCCCTATTGTATATACGCTGTGCTAACGATCCAATCCCGAAATGGACGCACTTACGCGTCACCGTCACGAACGCAAAAATCAAGCGTTTATGACGTTCATGCTTATTAGGTTTATATGCATGATGTTTTTATACTTGATCGAAGAGGGTGCGATATTATCGATAATACGTTTTGTAAACTCGTTATGGATCATAAATTTAGGGATTGTGTATCTCAATCGAACAAAGTAGGTTTCTAAGATATATACAATAAAATAACTATATATTACTTTCATGATGATATTATCATTATTTTTTTGTTATTTTGTTGCATTTTCCATGCTAAGAATAAAATGTTGTTTTATTGAAGGAAAGCTTCGACTGCGGGCAGGATTCGAACCTGCGTCTTCTTATACACCAGACGCTATCCCCACTAAGCCACCGCTCACTCTTGAGAACTTTTCAATGGATGTTCTATTTCTATTTCTATTTATTCAATGGATGTTACTGAAGTCACTTTTAAGACATAAATTCAGAATGTGGAGGCAAATGTCGACCTGGCGGGTGGAATTAGCGGTGGCTTAGTGGTCATAGCGCCTGGTGTATCTAACCCGAAGATGCAGGAATAATCGTCATTTTTAAAAAGTAGCAGGTTTGCTTAGAACCGCTAGAATAGTGAGGTACATACATATCATCACGCCTGTATTCCCCGATGGGTTAGACAGAGGTGTAATAATGTAAACCCACAGTTCGCCGGTATGTTTTAGGTCTCATGTAATAGGGGGAGAGCCTATTGCCATTAACCGGGCACAAATTCCAAACTCCGAGCTGCTACTGAGAATTTCATAGCACCAATAACACTTTGCTCGACCTGGAAATCGAACCCAGGATCTCTAGCGTAGCAGTTGCCCTCAGAACCACTAAGCTAATGAGGCAGTTACTAATGAGGTACAAATAAATTATTTGCGAAAAACATGCTCATTGGTCTTCGTTTAAAAAGCCATCAATGGTACCGCACTATATTCTGATCGCTATCACACAAAATAGTCACAATCGTATTTTAATGTTATTATTCCACAAATGGACGCTGGAGCTCCCCACGGCACCATCCGCACGCCCCTCACGACACCCACGAGAGCAGATAGGACAGACCTATTTATAACCGAGCACCGCCTGAAATGTGTATTACCTGAAAGTCTGCCTGGAATTGTAAAAATAACATAGTACTAACACGCCTTATTCCTTAAAGCCCACCCACTTTTTGGAACCGTGCAACTAGTTTTGTCTTTTAAAAAGTAACTTCTTTAATGGTCTAATAATTAAAATAAAACATTTTGACTTTGACTTTGAATTTGAAAGGGTTAGACAGAGGTGTACGTACTGATGTACATCCAAATTTTGTCATTATGTATTTAACGTAACATATCATCACGCCTGTATTGCCCGAAGGGTTAGAAAGAGATGTAGGTACTAATGAACACTCACAGTTCGCTGGTAGATATGTTTACGTCCCATGTAATAGACGGCGAGCCTATTTCCATTAACCGGGCACAAATACCTAATTCCTAAAAGTCCGAATCGAACCGAGAATTTCATAGAAAAACTCAATAATAAACCATTGCTCGGGAATCGAACCCAGGACCCCTAGAGTAGCAGTCGCACTTATGCCCACTAGACCAATAAGGCAATTATGTATTTAAGTCCCTAACTAATGCCATTAATCAGAAAAAATCCAAATTCTAAGGTCACGAAATTAATATAAAAATACAACCCAAAACCAGGTTGGGACCACTGTAAGGTGTTATGAGCCAGTTAAATGTAAAAACAATGCCTTAATATTTGAAGGAAACAGACAAAAGCCAATTTGAGCCAATTTAATGTAGGAGATTAGGCGGAAGCAGCCGACGGATCGACATAAAATTACTTTCATAACTTTGTTTTGAGTAGGAACGGCTTATTTCAGCGTCTGCCTGAAAATATTGAGTTCACGCGGAAAATACTTGAGAGGAAATAATCTATTACAGGTAAATATAATTTGAAGCAAGATTTGACGACAATTGCTTTTGAAATCTAAATTTTTCAATAGTCTGGATATCTTAGCAATGATTGTATAGCTAAAAAAAACAACCGGTTGTTGTTAGTTTATGACTTACTAGCTTCTGCCCGCGACTTCGTCCGCGTAGCGTGATGATATATAGCCTATAAGCCTTCCTCAATAAATGGGCTATCTAGCCCTGAAAGAATTTTTCAAATCGGACCAGTACTTCCTGAGATTAGCGCGTTCAAGCAAACAAACAAACAATCTCTTCAGCTTTATATATTAAGTATAGATATACGCCTTATTATAGTTACGATGCAGGGCACGAAAAGTTTAAAAATAACTAACAATAAAGTGGTACTTTGTCCTTGTGATCTAAGTTCCGGTAATAGAAACATTATAGAACTCTTTAATTAATGGCGTATAAATTAATATATTCACGATTCTTTGAAATCGAAGAAAGAAAGAAGAAAAAACTCGACTTGGGGGCAGAATTCGAACCTGCGTACTTTAGATACACCAGACGCTATGACCACTAAGCCACCACGAGTCCCACTTCCATGTCGAAATTTGTCTTTACATTCTGAATTTACGTCTTAAAGATGACGTTAGTGACATTTATAATCTTAGCATGGAACATGCTAAAAACTCACTCACTTCTTTTTTGCCCAAGCTGAAAGCGCTAGAACATAATTATTATTCCTTTCCGTTTATCCATAACTAGCTTCTGCCCGCGACTTCGTCCGCGTAGCGTGATGATATATAGCCTATAGCCTTCCTCAATAAATGGGCTATCTAACACTGAATTTTTTTTTCAAATCGGACCAGTAGTTGCTGAGATTTGCGCGTTCAAGCAAACAAACAATCAAACTCTTCAGCTTTATTAGTATATATAGATTATGGTTCCTTAAATTCGTCCTCATCTGGCGCAAAGCCAATCAACTGATTTCCCTCTATAATCTAACCGAGTGGACGGTCCAATCGTTGCCCAAGCATCGAGTAAATCTGAGTATATCGGGGCGCACTCCATTAGTCTGTCCCGCCAATAATTCAAGTCTGACAACTGCATTACAGGTTCCGTTTGCCGAGATAAGGGGCGGGCCAGACTGCATACAAATGTGCTTGGTGATTAAGCAAAAAGGTTTGGTGTATGCTAATTTTTAGACGGACCTTTTTGCTATCCGGCTTCTGCCTAATTTAAGGTGTTATTTGTAGTCAAAATTATTTCCGATGCTAATTCTAGCGTTTTATCTGTTTTGATAAAAACTTGCTTGTTGTGCAAAATTATGTAAGAAAGCTGGGCCTCGTACTTTGCAGCTATTCTTGTGACCAATAGACAAATGGCCCATGGTACAATAAAATAGTGTAGTTTTTATGAGTAACCAGTCATGAAACTCAAATAAAGGAGAAAGAGAGAAGATAAAGAAGTTTATCGTTTCCTTTGGCAGGCCTATAAAGGTCATCCGACATTGTCACCAAGCAACTTTTAATTTTTATTTAATTCGAATTTTATGTATGGTACCTAAATGAAGACAAAATATAAAAAAGATTTATTATCTTTTAAAAAAAAATATCATTACGGGTAACCCTGGTAAATACTATAGGGCATGATAATAATAAAAAAAAAACATTGGTACTTACATTAAGAACTTAGATCTTACTTAAAACTAAAATGATGTCCATAATCCCGATGGTAACAAAACAATAAAAGAAAAATAATATCGTAAAAGATTTTCAAATAAAAATTATGTTATCACCAAAACTTGGCAACACTTTCGAATTTAATTTTTCCAGTTGACTGGACAAATAATAGCGACTTGTCTTACTATAGCACACACAATTTTCATATTCAAAACTTGTTTCAATGCTTTTATCTAAATTAAATTTACTTAGCACATAACTCCGTGAAGCTTTCGTAACAGAACACCACATCAAAGGAATTTATATACTTTTTATATCATAATTTTTTCTTATAATGTTCACAAATCTGTGCCTTATTCTCATTGCTTTTAAATCCAGATTTCTTTTCTTAATTACATTAATTCGGTCACTGATTTCCTGTTCTAAATAATTTGTGGCAGCGTTGTGAATTCTTCAACAATTTTTCCTGTATTTTATTAAAATCGCTGACTTAATTCCTTTATGACATGTATTTGGGTAAAAGATTAATTGTTTTAAGGTATAATTTAAAGCATAAATTAATATTCTTGTTCGCGATAACCATTAATATGGGTAGCTTTATACTCGGAAGTGAGTATTTCTTTTCAAACCAACGACCCCTTGAGACACGGCTGTTTTAGTTATATTAAAACTTGTATCACATACCTATGTATGTAATATCACATACATTGACAAGTAGCATCCAGTTATACCATGCATTGCCTAAGCCCCGAGGAGTCAGCGATGATGATATTTTTTATACTACTAAAGGGGAAGGCCTAGGCAAACGTTCAGA
This sequence comes from Acronicta leporina, assembly GCA_947256265.1. Classification (NCBI taxonomy): domain Eukaryota; kingdom Metazoa; phylum Arthropoda; class Insecta; order Lepidoptera; family Noctuidae; genus Acronicta; species Acronicta leporina. Next base: position 570,364 of record OX366512.1, read on the forward strand.
AATCTGATTGAGGACTTCCTGAAAAATGGCTCGGTCAAGAGTACCCTAAACCGACGCTCATGTATGAAAAGATTGATGAGTGTGGATGAAGCTAAAGAGGTATGTCAGAATTGTAGCGGAAGTAAGATTGTAAGTGGAACTCTGTGGTCTCTTCCTACCCCTACGGGAAAGAGGCGTGACTTTATGTATGTATGTCCATATGTATGTACTGAAGAGGCAAACAAATATAACACACCAACAAGACAATGCAACACCAGGGGTATCATTCGCACGTTGCCGACCCTGTAAAAACCTTTTCTGAATGAATGGAAAAGGAATTATTAGGATTATCTTACAATATCACATCTTTCCACAAATATATAATAAATAATTCCACTCTAAATGTATAAATTCGTCCATTAAATTCGATAACAATACAGCTAGGTATTATAATGATATCTCTGAACTGTGGCCCGCTGGGGTCGGCTATTAATTTTATTATTACGACAGCGCAGATAATTGACGGTTCGATGGTCCGTGCCGAACTTGGCGCTGTTTTTGAGTGGTTCCAACTCTTGCTAATGAGAGATTTACAGCATCTATGCTTCCTTGCATTTGAATTATGCGAAGCTAGATTTAATAATATTGCAAGGATAAGCAATATTTGTAAAAATTACTTTATTAAACTACTTAAACTTGATGAAGTCCCTAATACTAAATACACAATGGTCATCAGAAAACAATCCCTGAATCAGCTTATAAATGTGATTCGTTTACAGACTTTAATCGAGGCACATTTAAAATATTCACTTTCAGGTAGATCCGAACGGTTTAATTGAATCAAATATGTATACAGGAGCAAGACGTTGACTGCCGAATGAAATTCACTGGGACCTGGGACCATTTCAGATATTCTAAACATTTAATATTAATTTTGTAAATTCTAAAACATATGGTTGCATTTTTGCAGCTGTTGTGGGATGTGTGCTGGATTATTTTTTTTTCTTCTAAAACAAACCTCTTATCTCTTCGACTCTCTAAATTATTGGTTTGAATCGAATTAAATAAAAATTAATAATGTCTATCAGTTTTGCTGTTTATAAATGTTGACGATTACTTTTTTACTCTGGTAACCTCATTCACTCGGCGAAACACAACGTAAGCGTTGTTTCACCACGGTTTTCTGTGAGGCCGTGGGATGGTGGATGATGATGGTGGTGATGGGCCGGCCCATTCGTGCTGAAGCATGGCTCTCCCACGTGAGAAAAACTTGCTGCACGCTGCTTAGCTAGCGTCATTAAGAGAAGAAGCCACAAGAAACTCCCAATCTACGGTAATGGTTCGTTACGATTATTATAACGTTAGCAACAACTATGCAGGTAGATTTATAAAGGAACTCGCGATAGTATAAATCTACGCTAGAATCGAATTAAAAAAAATCAAAACAGAAAGAAAGTACATAATTATGTGGACTAACCGGAAGGTTTTTAACTACTCACTCGTCGTTCCTGTCCTGCAATAGCTTCCGTATATTTACGGCTAGCAGTCGTCCGTGACTTTACGAGATTTCATTAAATTCTGTGAGTGTTTATGAAAGTTTGTCTTCATCTGAATTTACCTCCCGAGTGTCCCCGAGCAGAGATGCCGCCTCAAAGGAGGCCAGCGAGACAGCTAATTAAATGACATTCAAATTGAAAGAGGCCGAAGGGTTTAATTGAGAAGGTCATCGATAAATTTAAAGCGCTTTCACCTTTATTAATTTTACACGTTTATAAGTATGCGTTTCAAACCTTCCTAAGTTTTCGGAGATAGAATAATATTAATGTTACATTGACGCCTTTTGGATGACGCCTAGACGTTATTAATCAAGACGAGTAAAGAATTGAGCTAATTATTATAACGAGATATATGTACTTAAACTTATTATGTGAACGGTTAAATAATGTTCGGGTAATATGGGGTTATAGATACTAGATTGATTGATTGGTATTGTTATTTACTTATTTTTGTGAAAGAATTGCCTCATTAGCCATGTGGTCTTGAGCGCGACTGCTACGCTAGAGGTCCTGGGTTCGATTCCCAGGTCAAGCAAAGTGTTATTGGGTTTTTCTATAAAATTCCCAGTAGCAGCTCGGTGTTTGGAATTTGTGCCAAGTTAATGGCAAAACGCTCGCCCCTTATTACATGGGACCTAAACATACCGGCGAACTGTGAGTGTACACTAGTACGCCTCAGCCTAACCCTTCGGGGAATACAAGCATGATGGTACCTATGTTATATTATTTATGCTATATTAGTGAAAGAAAAGTTTGACTTGCGGCAGGATTCGAACCTTCATCTTCGGTTGGTAAATCGTTTTGACTTATAAGAATACATACAGAGTCACTAGCAAGGTTTAACCGCGTAAACTTATCGTACAGTATTATTGAACAACATTTTATTTACTTGTTTATCTAGGAGTTAGAGTAGGTATTGTGAGATATCCAGGTTGTGCAGCCTGCTTCCTAGAAATACAGGCGTGATAGTATGTTATTATTATTATTATCTTGGATACCTATTTAAGTTCGAAGACAGATGCTAATGGGCTTGTCTTTAAAACTCAAAAATGGTTATTTACATAAGTGCAGGTATAACTCGCATAAGGCTAGCGTGGTGAACAATACGTTAACCTCTCTCTACTTAAAAATCGATTCGATCGATCGACGACGAACACTGTCTAAGCTCTGCAAAGATTGGAAGTAAACCAAGACACAGATTAATTTAATAAAAAACCTTTCTGTAATAAATCATTGTAACATTGTAAATGTTCGTCGGGTACTGACAGTTTTACGAGTACCTACTCCCAGGCTCAAAGATGGCGTTCCAACAAACCGCATTTTATGTACATTAATCGTAATAAATCTTACGCCACGTTTAGGTTAGAGTATATTGCGCGCGTAACTTACGCTTGTAAGACCGCACAAACAAATGGATTATGGTAAGTTTGGTTATGTACCTAGGCCATAGATACCAGAGAGCCGAAGTAACAACTAATATTTTTTGACGTCAACTGCTGAATTCGTCTGGTTTAAAACCACCACGCTAAGCAATAATGTGCTAACATTATTGTGTTCCGGTTTGAAGAATAATGCAGACAAAATTATTGGTCAATAATGAGGTCTCTAATAAAAGTAGCCTGGTAGAAGATTATCATCGAGAATGTATGTTATTACAAATATGTCTCACATTCATCTGATAAACACTCAGACATTAAAGAACTATTTGCTATAATAACTGCTATTTGTTTGTGCCATGAAACAACCATAGTTTCCTTAGTCAAACGGACTTTAACGATCGCGTATTTGCTCTGATCCAAATTTAAGTACAAGTAGGAGATAAAAAACAAGAAATTTACTAACTCATCAACTACAAATATTTCAAAAGTATGATGAAACAAAAACTTCATATATTCAAATCAAAACGTTTTGACGACACGTTTGGCGTAGCGGCTGAGCGATCGGCTTCTGCGACACGTGTTGTGGGTTCGATCCCCACACGGCGCATAATATTTGTATGATCTACAGGTAGTTGTTCCGGGTCTGAGTGGATTGTATGTGAGAATTTGTAAACGCACCCACGATACAGAATAAACAGACGTTACAAAGAAATTTCATATCCCTGAACATTAACCTGCATTACAATCACTTTAAAGCGCTCGAGTGACGCTCGAAGCGTAACCATCGCGTTATAGTGCTCGTCTTTATGCTCGTGAGACGAATGCTTTTATTATTAAAGTTAGTAAAAGTTTGTCAAAGACAGTTTGGTATTTATCTTGGGCGTTTTATTTGCGTGCTGACTGAGGTGTCATGTTTTCGCAGCATAAAAGATTTGTCTTGGATTTCCTTGTTATATAATTATCTTACGTTTTGTGTTTTTTTTGCATTTTTCATGCTAAGATTATAAAGTTATTTAGTGAAGGAAAAATTCGACTCGCAGGCAGGATTCGAACCTGCGTTTTCTGGCTAGGTACGCCAGACGCTATGACCTCTAAGCCACCGTGATTTCCTTCACTAAATAACTATATAATTATCTTGTTTTCTAGGATATAAGCGCTGAGAATGCTGAATTATGATTTCGAAATATTCATTCTTCATTTGTAATGTAGATATTGAGTTAATTGGGCTTATCTTATATAAATATTCTCATTACTGGGAGATAGACCTAGTCAGTAACTGAACACATGCGCTCAGTACTACGAGCATATAGCTGCGGAAAATATACCTATCTATCATAATAACCTTATCTTCGTCATTGTTAAAGTAGTACATTATCATATCATCATCAATAATATAGAATTAGTTCAGTAGGTAGAATTATGTAAAATATCACTCATAAGTCCTACTAAATACATTCCAAAGTATAGATAGGTACGTTTGTAAATAGGTACTCACCTACTATAACGTATGCTTATTCTCGATAGCCTATCATTATTTCAACGAAATTATTAACAATATTTTCTTTATACCACTAAGGTGACAAACAAAAATACAGCCTCTCTGATGATGAGCGGTTACCGTAGCCTACGGTTGCAACACCAGGGGTATAACTCGCGCGTTGCCAACCCTGTAAAAATCTTTTCACACTCTTTTTGAGAGGTTGGGGTAAAGAATAGTTGAGCTGGCAGCATAGGAGACAATAAGTATGTTGCATTAACACCACCCCGACACTGCCAACACAACGCTTCCTCTCGGAGCCCTGGTGACCTTGCTCACTGTTTAGAACACAACATAGCACGAAGCTTTGTTAGTTGGCTACGATTTTCTGCAAGGTGGGGGTACTTCCCTAGTCGGGCAGCTCCAATAGTGAGTGGAATTAATCAATTCCACTAACAATTGTTGCAATGAAGAAACATTAAAATATATGTAAGTACCTATATATAGTAGGTATACATGCTTCTTTATCTAATCATGCAACATCCAATACCATGCCATTCCCCTTCCCTAATCGCGTTTCAAATTATGTTAAACACACTTAATTCGTTATCTTAGAAATTTGATCATGACTCCCATCGATTGAGTTAACAGTAAAAACGACGATTCCGTGTCGCCGTCGTGTCGTGAATGTAAAACAAGCCTATTGGCTTTATGGGATCTAAAGATGCTATCTAAAAGGAAAGTACTGCCTAGAGGCAGTTGTTACAATAAAAGAACACGTCTGGTTGAAAGGATATTAAGCCTGCGGTTTTTGTTACTGGCCACGGTTGGTGGAAAACATTTGGTTCAAGAAAAATTTGCACGGCTATATTATTATAAAAACGGGGTGGAATAAACTCACAATTGATCTTTTATTACATACACATCAAGAGAACATATATAATCTTGTTATCGCAATATTGTACCTGTGAATTATGTAACATAATTTATTTTAAAAGAGTGTCCATGGAGTTTCTTCCCGGATTCTTCTCCATAGGATCGACCATTTGGAACCGTGCAACTAGAATCATAACGTTTCATAAACGCTTGTAAAAGCTTATCTTACATATAATAAGAATGTAAGTGAGCCGTGTCTGTACATTGCTTATATTTACAAAAAAACTAATTTGGGGGACTCAGAATCGGTAACACAATCCATTTCTATTATTTTTGGAACGTTTGTCTGTCTGTTTGTCTGTCGGTTTGTCTGTCTGTTTGTCTGTCGGTTTGTCTGTATGTTTGACCGCACATCAAATGATAACTACTGAAGAGATTTGGAGGAAGTGGGCAGGAATTCATAGCCTGTATCTTGGATTAGCATTTAGGCTATTTTTAATTCAAATCGGTTCAAAAGTTATTAATATTTTAACCATTGAAAACGTTGAATTTTAAAAATAACCATTGTAGTCAATTTCTTTTTCAAGTATTTCTGTACTACACTAGCACGGATCAAAAATTATAACAGAATCATGTAATAAAATTAAAAAAATACACTTACAGGGACTAAATAAGATAAAACAAGAAAATAAAGCAGATCAATCAGAAACCATTATTGTGACCAGGAATTAATTATTAGTACAGTTATTCTAACTCTACATATACAGGGAATCACGGGACATACATAGGATTTATCCAGCGAGCACAATCCGGTGTAAAAACTAAATATTTGAGTAGGTTAAAGAAGTAAACAAAGAATGACAACTTATTTTCTAGCGGACTAACACGACATCGTTATTACCTCAATAAAATTTGATTCGATAACAGGTGTCATTTTGAGTTGACAATTTTGACAATTATTGTTTTCTTCTTTAAAGCATCCAGCCATAATATAGTAACTCATTTTATAATGTGAAAACTCCATAGTGAAGATACAGTGCGCACTCTTTATTTGAGAAACTAAAGAGTTTCCATCTAATCAAATAATTAAATAATATACCACGTATGTATGGAAAATAATAAAAAAAATGCAACGTGCGTTAATATTTACTGATGCCGAATCAGTTATTTGAGATTTTTATCTATGTAGGTATGTCTGTTCATATTTCCATATTTCACGTCAATACCATTTGAACAAATTTTGAAATTAAGTTATTTCTAGGTCAGAAATAAGGTATTCAGAGGTCAATGGCGCTAAGTGTATTACAAATATGGAAAACCAAATTTTTCGAGGTGGTTAGTTGAAACTTGGAGAGGACAACGTCTGTCAGGTCAGCTAGTTTGAAATAAAAACATAGATTTTTACTCTTTTTAGGTAATTACTCTAAATATTATAGTAATTATTACAAACTGTTATCTTCTTCTTCGGAGTGCCTCTCCAATTACTGGAGGTTAGCCGTCAGTTCCGAAAACTTCAGTCTGTCCTTTGCGAGACGGAACAGTTCAGCGGCGCTGTTGATGCCGGTCCACTCGCGAATATTGCGCAGCCACAACTTTCTTCTTCGGCCTACTGATCTTCTTCCAGCCACTTTGCCCATCATTATAAGTTGCAGCAGTTGGTATCTATCATGTTGCATAAAGTACAAACTATTATATACGGTATCAAATGATTTCAGCAACTGCAATTAGTAAATACGCAACTCCAACTTAAAGAACCTCACACATCCAGACAGTTTTTCACGCCTGAAAAGAATACAAAGTTTTGAAAGTAAATAGTGCGCCTTTTGCCACGACTAACAAGACGCGATTAAAAATGCAACATGTAGACGTCGTGTCGGGGTTTCCCGGACGTCTGCAAAAGATTTAAGCACTTTTGCAACTTACACCTTAACAATACCTTGAATATAGTGTTTCATGTTTAGAAATTTAATATCACGGCAAAATATATAACCGAAATTTAATTTGTGGAATTGTTCGTTTTAGGAACAGACAATAACGTATTTTCAAGCTGGTCTCCCATTGGGGTAGGTAGATATTATAAGTTTCTACTTGCTACGATCCTGGCACACTAGTTTCGCTTCATCTACGTTCATTATGACGACCTCTGTGGTTTAGTGGTTCGAGTACCGGACTGCCGACCATGACGTCGTGGGTTCGATTCCCACAGAACACAAAAAAAAAATTATATGATGAATATAAGTGTTTGTGTTCGTCTGGGTGTTTCTTATGTATTATAAGTATGTATTTACAAAAAAAAAGTATATAAGTATTATATCCATTGTCTAGTACCCATAATTCAAGCTTTGCTTAGTTTGGGACTAGAGGGTGCTGTGTAAAAATGTCCCAGAATATTTATTTATTTATTATCCTCCTCATGCGTGATCGTCGCGGTGGAGAGCGTCACATCGAAAAATCATAATGAATAAAATAAACACGGTAATAGTATGAATTTACTGTAGATCATTATTAATTAGCCTTAGACACTGAAGTTTATAGATATACACAGGGGATATAAGCAACTTGGAATTGACTTATTTAGGTATCTACTATTTTGTTTAATATAAAATGAAGATTTCCCAAGAGTGACGCTTAAAAAAGTTAGTGAAATAGCAAAGGGGACGAAACACAAAAGTTTTAAAGCATCTGCTGAAGAGTTTCACTGCATGCAGTAGAAAGTTAGCAAAAAAATAACAAGTTAGCAAAAGTTTGAGAACGTCTGGCTAATGCTGATTCAGTGAGTTTTTATTATGTCGCTTATAGAATGTACTCAGTGTGAAATTAAAGTTGCATTTGATGTGAAAATCGTTGTTATTATTCTTCACACTTAATATGAATACGATGTGGTACCTTTACTATCTCACTTCTAGGATTTATTGAGTATATTTTCTCCTACATAACTGACATTATCTTTAGTATTATTGTTTTATTGAACCTATATAAGATTAGCACTAAAACAAATATATAAGATTAACAGTTATTCTATAACATTAACATACCATCACGCCTGTATTCCCTGAAGGGTTAGGCAAAGACGTGTAATGTGCACTCACATTTCGTCAGTATATTAAGGTTCAAATGTAAAAGAGAACGAGCCTATTGCCAATAACCGGGCACAAATCCAAACTCCGAGCTGCTACAGCGAATTAATAATGCATTTGACTTGCAGAACGAATACAGGACCTCTAGAATAGCAGTCGCACTAAGGAACACTAGACTAATGAGGTAGTTAAAAGTAATAATTATATACAGTACTTTAACGGTGATCATTTAGAAAACCAAGAATTAAAAAAAAATCAGCGACATTTTTTTGTAAATACATACTTTTAATACATAAGAAACACCCAGACGAACACAAACACTTATATTCATCACATAAATTTTTGTGTTCTGTGGGAATCGAACCCACGACCTCATGGTCGGCAGTCCGGTACTTGAACCACTAAACCACAGAGGTCGTCTGAATACAATCTCATTTATAAATTACTTTGACCTCAGTTCACCTTTCGATGAGTTAAAGCCGGTCCTGTTCCTGGCAGGTTCTAGAGAAAAGACGCCAATTTATGTAGAATACATTATGAGAAAATCAGAAATTATTCACAGTCACAAATCAGCTCTGTATTCGTTTGCAAATACTTTTTGCTCGTCGTCGTTGCGGTGCCCATTGATGTGGTTTGTTCGAGTTACAGAGTTTTACGGTTAATTAGTCGATATTAAAGTAACAGTTTTTTTTTCTGTTTGAACGATCTTTTGATTGGCTTGAAATTGATACTTTGGTGGTAAATATTCGGGCTTTCATTTTATCGTTTTATTGCTTTTAATTATATTTTTCAACAGGTTTATTTTGTTGTTAGTAGTTTGCTGATATGAAAATACTTACTTACATGCCAGAACAATATCCACAGCTTCGACAAAGAACACAATTTAGGTATTGTCTAGTCTGGTAGTACCTGGAAGTTAAATTTTATCAACAAATAGCACAGTTATTACGTTATCTCCATTGTTTATCTTAGATCTAAGTAATTTGAACAGTATTCTTTTATTAGGAGAATTTCAATTACATAATATCATGATAATAATTATATTTAATTATTATCCTGATAGCCAAGTGGTCCTGAGCGCGACTGCTACGCTAGAGGTCCAGGGTTCGATTCACAGGTGGAGCAAAGTGTGTGTTATTGGGTTTTTGTATGAAATTCCCAGTAGCAGCTCGGAGTTAGGAATTTTTGCCCGGTTAATGGCAATAGGCCCCCTATTACATGAGACCTAATTATACCGGCGAACTCTGGGTGTACATTATTACGCCTCTGCCTAACCCTTCGGGGAATACAGGCGTGATGGTATGTTATGTTATAATTATATTTAAGACCTTAATTCAACTCTAAAAATATGTCCATAAAACCATAATGACAAGATTGCAAAAATTTTAAATGGTACTGATAAATGATAAATGATGATATTTATTTCTGTAAATAGATCTTTTAAAGACACTAATGTTTTACATTTTTTTGAACTAGATGGCACCGGCATTTCCTAACTGATGACCTAACTGCTAATTACAGAAATCTCAATATTTGGCTTTCAAAACGCCATTATGCGATACATCACATTTATACAAGTGCATCTTTTTGTTTCAGTGGTATGGCAAGACTGGCAGATCCACGTGACCTCCACCCCATCCGAGGCAGGCGGGCCAGCAGTTCTCACGTGTGTGGCGCCACCTGCCTTGCGAGAGCATGCGTCTGTCGCAGCATGGTACAGAGACGACTCTGTACTCCCCGCCGCCGATCATATGTGTACGTATTTCCTGTACACTAGAAATTGCTTGACTTGTGTTGAAACTGGAATTTACTCGAACACTTAGATTAATGTTTATTATTATTTCGTTAGTCTAGTGGTTTCAAGTGCGACCGCTACGCTAGAGGTCCTGGGTTCGATTCCAGGTCGAGCAAAGTGTTATTGGGTTTTTCTATGAAATTCCCAGTAGCAGCTCGGAGTTAGGAATTTGTGCCCGGTTAATGGCAATAGGCTCGCCCCCTATTACATGGGACCTAAACATACCGGCGAACTGTGGGTGTACATTAGTACGCCTCTGCCTAACCCTTCGGGGAATACAGGCGTGATGGTATGTTATGTTTATGTTATTATTTTATTTACCCAAGGAGAATAGTATTAAAAGGGTTACCTTCCTACATTTTCATATTCAAAAGAAATTATTCCGATTTGGATAAATGATTTTATGACGAAAACAGTAAAAAGCGGCCTGCTTACAACCCGGAATCCCTTTTGTTTGATGTGCTCCTGTGTATTTTTTCTTTGAAGTCCAACACAGATGACTATGTGAACGTTTAAGAAACTCTTCATCAACAAACATTACAATAAACTATTCTTCCCAATAAATTTGCTTTGGGGAATGGATTCTACGTAATTTCTAGACCCTTGAGAAACATTACGATGTCGTCTCAGTTTGATTTTCTTTTTACGACAAGACCTTTTTACTTTTTAACTGTGAACTCTGTGTTTTTCCCAGCTGGGCCTACGCTCCTGATAGATGAGGGCTGGCGTTTGATAGTCCGGTCTATTCGTGTAGAAGACTCCAGCGCACAATACTCATGTTCAGTGCTCGACTCTTTAACTGGTGAAAGGCGGAGGAGTTCTCCAATCAATATTGATGTTGCTCGTAAGTCATTATAGTTATTATATCTGCGATATAGTGAGCTAACTGCCTCAATAGCCAAGTGGTCCTGACCGCGATTGCTACGCTAGAGGTCCTGGGTTCGATTCCCAGGTCGAGCAAAGTGTTATTGGGTTTTTCTATGAAATTCCCAGTAGCAGCTCGGAGTTAGGAATTTGTGCCCGGTTAATGGCAATAGGCTCGCCCCCTATTACATGGGACCTAAACATACCGGCGAACTGTGGGTGTACATTAGTACGCCTCTGCCTAATCCTTCGGGGAATACAGGCGTGATGGTATGTTATATAGTGAGCGGTGAATAACAATTAATGAAAGGGATGGCTGGTGAGTATGACACATAATATGGTTCATCCATCTCTTTCTTATTAGAACATGATGTTTGCCGATCTTGCCTCACATTGATGCTTCATTATTTATTTAGGTATTATTTGAAAACCAAGAGCTTATTTATTACTCGTAAATAAATTCAAGCACATTTGAATATATTTAACAGCTAGGCATGAAGACTGTAATAGGTTTTCAAGAATATATGATTGGGTATAAACTTATTTGTGAATAAAGATGCTACTTTATGCAGGTAATAATGTTGCTTTGGGAATGATAATTTAAGAAAAAATCTAGGCTAAATACCCCGTCTCACTGGTTCCAATTGAGTGTTTTCAATTTCCAATTTCAAAACAAAACTGTTTAATTTTTTTATTTTAAGAACTACTCGCTCGCCAAAGAAAATTATTTGTCAGTGATTTGTAGATGCTAAGGATAAGTATTGGTTAGGTGTCATGTAACTTTCGCAACATATAAGTTAATCTTATCTTATATATATAAAAGAAAGTCGTGTTAGTTACTTCATTTATAACTCAAGAACTGCTGAACCGATTTGGCTGAAATTGGTGGAGAGGTAGCTTAGAACCAGGAAACGGACATAGGATACTTTTTATCCCGTTCCCGATACTTTTTATTCCACGGGGGCGAAGCCGCGGGCAGAAGCTAGTTTTAGATAAAAGTTATTTTAAACATATATTAGACGAATAAAATATTCAGATTTTTTGCTACCTCCGTTTATTGCTACTTACCTAAAAGTAATAAATAATAATATAGAAATAAGTAAATAAATAATTAAGTATCTAAATGCCTTAAATACTTTAAAGTCGTTGCTTGCTGGTAATAAAACTACTTCACATCAAAAATAGCAATAACTGACAGACCTTACTGCGGCCAACAAAGGCTTTAATTGTAACATCTATTAAATTAAAATATGAACCGCGAATGGAGGTTACCCTAAAATATTAAATTTTACTACTATATAAAATTGTTTTCATTTTAGAACTGTCTAGAACTAGAGATACAATATTTCATTAAACGGGCAGGTATTATATAAAGTAGGGCTAATGCCCTATTTAACTATTAAACCTATTTAACTTCAATAAGTATTTTTGTTTCACAAGCTTTCTTTTTTTTAATTACGATACAAACAAATAAGAATAAGTATTAATTACCCACACCTTTTGAACATTTTGTGGAAGAGAAATATACAATATTGTTAATTAAAATCATTTGGCATGTTTTTCCTCTGTCTGTAATTTTTTCTTACGACTGATCATCACAAACTAATGACGACAAGCTTGGCATAGCGGCTTCTGTGCCACGTGTTGTGGGGTCAATCCCCGCATGGAGCCAATATTTCTTTGGTCTACCGGTACTTGTTCCGGGTCTGTGTAATTGTATACCTATGTGTGAATTTGTGTTTGTAAACGCACCTACGATACAGGATACCTAAATTAGGATATGATGACCTAGTTTTTTTTTTATAGGATAGGGAACCAAACGAGCAGACTGATCACCTGATGGTAAGCGATAACCGCCGCCCATGGACACCCGCAACACCAGAGGAGTCACGAGTGCGTTGCCCGCCTTTTAAAAGGGTTTGGGCCTCCGGTAACCTCATTCACTCGGCGAAACACAACGCAAGAGCTGTTTCACGCCGATTTTCTGTGAGGCCGTGGTATCACTCCGGTCGAGCCGGCCCATTCGTGCCGAAGCATGGCTCTCCCATGGAAAAAAGGTTGTCTGGAAGAAATCGCCTTGTGCGATAAGACCACCCATTGTGTGCTTTATGTTATTTTTATAAGTATGTAAACGTTGTGTTATTGGTATGCAATAAAGTGTATATACTATACTATACTATACTAAGAACTTATCTTTCTCTTCTCTTTCATCCTGGGTTTCTACAACATTCAGCTTTCCTCAATCACAATTATATAGATAGCCTAAAGCTTCATATTTTGTTTTAGCAATGAGTGTGGCCTCAGCTCCGCGTGGCCTCTCGCACGGCCAGTGGGAAGCAACGGTACGGAGAGGTGGTGACGTGGTGCTTCCCTGTCTAGTCCACGCCAACCCTCCCGCTACTATCACGTGAGTATCCGATTTGAAGCGGCGTTCATTAAATTATTTAGGACTAGGATTTAGAGACTCTAAGTTGTGATCACAATGTGTAGTAAAATAAACCCTTCTGTTGACATTTTGCATAACAATTTTTTCTAAAAAAAAAACTATATTAAATGCAAGATTTTACTTATACAGGTATCTTCATACCTATAGGTACAAAGTACCTAATACTAAAATTTGTAACGAAAAAGAGTAACAATCAATACAGAATCCAAAAAAAAAATTAATAGATCTTATTAAAATTTCAATCGCGACTAACTTAGGCTTTCGGTACGGAATAAAATTTTAATGCAAATGCATTTTTTTCAATTTTAATTAAACTATAATACAGGTACTTTTAAAATGTCATAAAACTACATCCACGGTTCCAAATAGTAGGTCTTATGGAGAAGAGCCGACAAGAAACTCCATAGCTAGTCTTTTAAATAGGTAAGTAATTGTAAATGTCTTCTATCAATTAATCAATAGATATTATGGAATTAGCTGCTACTCCCGGTTTCACTTGAATACTTAAAGACTTTTTAAGACAAAATGTATCCTATTTCCTATTTCAATCCATATATTAATGTCTCGTCTAGCCGTAATAAATGTTTCGTAGAATTCAGAAGTGAAGTAATATTAAATTCATGCTGTGAATGAGTTGTTTAGTGTTGTCATAAAAGTTGTTTAATGTCACTTAAGTAGCCGTCATAAACAACTTTAATGTATTATCAGGCACACTTTTTCAACATATTGTGTCGGCAGCTATTATTATGAAGTTTCTTGAATAACAGACGAACGTTGTGTTCTGCCTCTTAATTAATGACGTATCAGTAAGCACGAAATAAGTACAAATTATGAGTTTAGGCGGGAAAAGGAAAAGTGCACATTGTCAATTTTATATTATTTTTCAAAACTTGATTTTCTCCGAAGTTTAATGTGTAATTATGGTGGATAATTAACCATTAAGTGTTCGTGAACGTGTGAGAGTGTAGGCAAATGCGGCGGTAGCCTAATGGCTAGGGCGTCGGACTTGCGATCATGTGGTTGTCGGTTCGAACCCCACCCATTGCACTACCGACGTGAACGCACTCGTAACACAAGCATTTAGCTTAGCACGAGGGGTTAACAAGAATACTAGTAATATGTGACCCACATTGCTAGTAAGCTTTTAAAAAAAAATGATATAAAATTGAAAATCGTGACTTTTTGGGTTCACTCCTAAACTCCATCGAAGCCTCAATAAAGTTTCTACCGTTTTATTGGGGCAACTCAACAACTTATACTTGACACTGGCGAACACCAAAAGTGTGGTGCCATATTACAATCCCACGATGGGAAATATTACTTGATTACTCTAATACTTGACACTGCCAAATACACAAAAAGTGTGGCGCCATAATAAAAAAAAAAAGTACAAATTATAATTTCATTTTTATGAAATGAAAAACGAAATTGCTATAATATAAAAAACTTACTTCATGTATGAAGTACGTTTTTTGTATTATAGTAAATTCTTGAAATTAATTTATTTTATTTTTGTCTTCATTAGATTTTGACAATCGTTTAAAAATCTTTTGAGATAAGTACGCTAAATTGTAATATTCCATATAATGTACTCATAATAAGTTAAAAAGTAACCTAATTTCTTTGAGGTTTTAAATGCAAGTAAGTGTAAGTGTGTCTGTGTTTATTATAAATCGTATTGTATTAGAATACGATTTAAGAATACATCAGGTTACTTACAATACTACAATGATATAAGCAGAAAATTTCAAGACATCTAAACACATTGAACGATAATAACCAATGTTACCAATTCATTTATGTTATTCGGAGCAAGGCACTGGGTAATGTGGGCAGGGTATCGGACCCAGGGGCGTCGTAACTACAAGCTTAGAGAGAAACTGCGAAAAATAATGAGGTAATACCGCCACAATAGTTCGCCGAGTATATTTAACGTAGGAGCCAAATAAATACTGGTTTTTGGGTAGCTTTTCAGTAATGTTTATATCTGGCTAAGGCACGTAAGTGCAAATATATATAGCTTGCCCTTATTATCGACTGTGCTTTAAATATGAAAAATTTAAATATGTTTTGGCTCACATCTTAAATTTGAGTTTTGAAAATTACTTAATAATGATTTGGTTTTTATTTACAACTCGGTTCAACAGTCACCAACAGGCACTCAAAGAAATCACTATACATATAGCCGAATGAACAAAACACAGCTGCAATAAACCGCACACACATTATAAACATCCAACGCAGGCTTAGTTCTCAACGTTATTCCAAACCCGGCTATGTAAACAAGGCATCACAAAGAACACATAAAGCTGTGCTCAGACGTCGTAAGCGCGGAGTGCGTAGCGCGGCCACTCCCCCACGAGTCCCCGACGACTCGTAAACTGGAGGCCACTAAAACATAATTACCTCCGTACTACGTGTCAGCTCTAATGTGCTTGAGTTTTGTGTAATTAAGATTTTCTTAGCACTTCCATTTTTATTGGAGAAGTTTATTTTGGGAACGCGGATGTTAGGACATTCGGGGCGCTGGACAAAAAGGTATTACGTTTGGTTCTTTCTTTTTCTTTTGTCGTGTTGTGCGAAAAGATGAACCAGCCAGCACATTAAACTGGATCTTCATAAATACATATTGTTATCTATACATATTAGGTTTAATGAAGGCTCTTTTAATGTACACATATAAGGTAAAGACTGATAGCAATAGATAAAAGAATTACTGATACATGTACTTCGGGGGAGTGGCAAGCATATACTTGCTTGTCACTTTATGTCGGAGTCTGATATAAAGCATATTTGTATGTTACTTTGAACGTGAGAGCCCAGTTCTCCTTCACTTTTCCTGCGGCTCCCGCAGTTTGTAGTTACGAAACATGAACATGAACATTATTATATCACGCGATCCTCATCATTGTTTAGGTAATATTTTATAAGAAATCATAATCGGAGTAATTTGCTCGGAATTAAAAAATATATACGAAAAAAATAAGCAGTAAAAAAGCGTTACAATTTCAACAGTTTCCCTTTTAATTAATTTCCAGCCAGAGTCCATTTAAATGGTAACTTTTGAAACATAACATTCGCAACTTTACCAGTAGGTACCGACCGACTAACGAACTCCGAAAATAAACATTAATTAAGGCGAGTGTCGAGCGCATTTCACAAAAATATAAAATAAAGCCGTGGCGCAGTTAGTGCTTGAGGTCACTTAAATCAGCGCCCGCAACTGCACACGACTACCCACTAACAAACTGCGCTTTGTTTGCGAGATATATACGGCAGGACGTGCAGTTTTACCCCTTTTTTGGTAATTTCCCGGTTTTACGTTCGGCTCGGACGTCCCGGATGGCTTTCAAAAAATAATCGGATTGTGAATCATCTGCTTGCCCCAGATTATGCTAATTCGAATCATGTTGATTGCGACGCACGTAGCAATAATATAAAAGTACCTACGGCAATGAATACACCACATTGAAACACGTATAACTGAAATGCACTTTTTTCATGAGAGTTAGACTACGATCCTGGTGTACACTTTTGTTTTGTAAACCAAAAAAAAACTTTAATATGGATATAATAATGTTTATTTTCTCTAATAACAAACCCAAAAGATTTAATGTTTTCCAACACCACTGTTACATTGAAATATATTTTTGTTTAGAATACTTAGTTCATTCTTTTGTATTACGAGCGGGTGAAAAGTATAAAAATATTATTTTAAATTTACAAATTTACACTAGAATTTATTTGTATGAGAGTAAACGTTTTAACGCACAAATTATTTAACCTATAGTGAAAACTACCCTCTTGTGACTGTGTCCGACTGAGGTAACCTTTATCTATGTTCTGTCAGAATAGCGAAGAACTCGCATCCCAGACGTGCTTACTCGATCAAAATCCGAAATAATCCCTCCCCTTCTCAGAAGCGGGCAGTCGTGAGGAAATCACAAATTAAAAAAGAAGAAGTCTTCCGAGATTATAATTATGATGATGGGATGCCATATTAACCTAGCTACCTAGCCAGTCACGCTTGCAACCGGCAAGCGTGACTGCCGTGATTCAGTATTCAATGAAATTCCCAGCTTCAGAGTATAATTTTGTGACTTTTTCAACAACTAAACCAATTTGCTTCTTTGGGCAATTACATATATTCTAGCAACATTACAATAATAAGGGTAATTTAAAATTTTGTTATGTAAAAAGCGTTCGATCTGACAGAGCGTTTTCCAATACTCCTCTACTTTCGGCTTTCAACATTTTTATTGTAGTATTGGCAGGAAGCTAATGTTTAGCTTGCGAGAGTGTCAGCCATAAATCATTGTATATTCGAAGACAAGCCAGCTTGCTCGAAAACACCGGAATAATAGCTTAACATTTTTAACACATCAGACATCTTATTTGATTGTTTGGTATATTTAAGAGAAACATAATTATTATGTAGAAAAAATAAATATAGGGAACTCTGATAGCAATCTAGCTAAACGAACAAAAATTATAGGTAATATACATACTTCCTTTCATAAATATTGCAAATGTTTTAAAGTCAAGTAAGTAAATCCTTATGGACCGTCCGACTAATAACCGCACTTGCCTAGTTTTTCCCTATTGCCATGGACCTCATAACCACATTTGCCAAGGCTCCCCTGTTGTTTTTATCAATATTGCTATGCATCTAGATCTCTAATGCTACTGCTATGCAACACCAAAGCTATTCTGACTTCACATGGACAGTGATGAAAGTGCGTCTTTCACATGTTTTTGTGTGAAGTTCGTGGAACCCTTAGCGAGCGTATTGTTTTTTTTATTAAGAGGATTTTAACCCTTGTCTGTCTACCCATCGTGTCACCCCCAATTATGATGACTGAGTGCCCCGTTGTATTACACTCGGAGAATTCATTTTTTATCAAGAATCGTGCTGTATTAATTTAAGAGGATTAAAGCACTTTGCTCTCTCAAAGAAAGGCGAACTAACATAAACTTAAATCCTTTTTTCTATGAAATAATAGTACATTTTATTTTATATTAAATTGAAAAAATGTGTAATGGATTATACTCTATAAATTCTTAAAAATAAAGAAAAATAATGTTTAATAGAAGTAGACAATTAGATTTAATATTGTCTCGGGGCAAAATTGGCTTAAATAGCGCAATGATCAAGAAATTGGTTTTAGTGCTAATTTTAACACGTTTAAGGAAAACAGACAAATAATTGCGTCCACGGTTGCGTAAGTTTATACAGACACCTGACCAACCATCGGACCACCAGACAAAACTACAGCCTTCCCGGAGGATTCCTCCTTTGATTGGACACACCTCGTCTAATTACAACTCTTTTTACGTTGTTGTTATCGCACAATATTTCTACATAAAACAATGTCTGAATTTTAAAAGTGATCTTTGATTTTGTTCAGCTTTTTTTCTCAGAGATGGTCGGCTGAGAAAAGTCAACATGATCTAATCGATCGATCATTATCAACCCATTATATGTCCCACTGCTGGGCACGGGTCTCCTCTCACAATGAGAGGGATTAGGCTATAGTCCACCACGCTAGCCTAAGCCTAAGGTAAACTAAATTTTATCTTTCATAACTCAGACACTTAATCAGAACCTTACTTGCCTTCCTTTCCATCATGGCTATATGATTTGGAATCTTAATGGCGTTAAAATAATCTATTGTTTCCTCTGAATCAATAACTAAGCATATCCCTAATGATAGTTATATTATGCCTATGTAATTGTAGATATTCATCAAAACAGCCGCTCCTAACAAACCATTGTTTCCTATTGTCTTTCTCATAATGGATCCGCCTATTAATCAAAACTTAGAAAACACAGGGAGTTTTACATTTGGCTGAGATTTATTATCTATTCACTAATAAAAAGGCAAGGAAATGGAGAAAGCTTTTTCTCTTATAGAGATTTATTAAAATAGAAAACACTTATAAAAGCGTTTACATTTAGGTACTATATTTATTTCGAACAACAAAAGCAATAATTTATGTGTTACTGAAATTTAAAAAATACAATAATTATGTTAGACAACTAGTATCCATAAGCTACAATTACTTACCGATTACCCTCAGTTAGGCCGTATTATGATTGTTGGTCATCGATAAAATAACTTAAATAATAGAAATGTTTAAGTATAGAAGATGAACATAACACTTTTTCTTATCGTAACGACAGCAAATACGAAGGTTTGATTAAAAGAAAATATGAATGGCAATATTATAGAAACCCATCGAGACGAATTTAAGTCAGGGCTTGCGTCTCTGGACTGGAGCGCTGTATGACCAGCATCTCTTTGTCAAAATCTTCCTCTTTTTACGTAAGACGTCGAAATAAAGCACACTATACATGCTGCGAAAAAGAAACAGAGAGTACTTATTTACTTTCTCATAAGTAGCAACGATCTAAGTGGGTCTTACTAGTGGGTCTTAGTCTCCGATACCAAGCGCGCCAATTAAGTATATCATGTACAATATCTCGCCAATTGCGAGCTTCAAGCTGGCTCGGGCCACTTTGCACTTTGTCGCTTCAGTGATATACCAACTGGGACATCGTCGTTACCCGACAGATTGACCCGAATTATCCTAAAAACTTCGATTCGATATAAAATAAAATCTGAATGAAAAGTAGTAATTTTGTAATATTTTTTTATATTGATGGCAGACTTTGAAACATCTCAGTCGGCCTTAGTAAAAACAACCTCCACAAATGGGGATCCATAGATAGACGGCTCAGACTTTAATGTGCGTGCGGGATCTTTCCACAGACAATGGTTCACCTTTCATCTCGCCTCGCATGCCCTGTACACGCAAAGATTAATGGTTTTGTTGGCGAATGCTGTCTGCGTTACTGAAGTTTGGGCCAATCAAATAATACATTATAGAGTGTTTGAGTATGAATGCCGCAATTTCATATTCTACTCTGAGAATGCCCATTGGAACCGTCAAAGGGAGCAGGATCGTTTTGTTCGTGGTTTCACATGATTTTGTGGAACATACGCGTACGATATAATAAGTATGAGACCTAAAATATATAATTTAACATAAAAACTTCATTTTCGTTTATTTATATTCAGGGTCGGTAATAAAGCTACTACAGAAGAGCAGTGATAGCCTAGTGATATGACCATTGAACTGCCAAGTCAAAGTCCAAATTCAAGTCACCTCTGACTTTTCAAAGTCATGCTAATTATCACGAAAACATCGTGATGAAACCTGCTTGTCTGAGAGATTTTCTCGACGGTGTGTGAAGTCTGCCAACCCGCATTAGACTAACATGGTGGATAGTGGCGTAATGCTTCTTATTTTGAGACACGTGCCCAGCTTGCAGGGGGATAGAATATTGATGATTGATCAGCGGCTTCCTTAAATATAGCACGGAAACAAATAAACAGCTTGTCTCAATTCATTAATTGTATGCTTTATTCTTCACAATCAACCCATTAAGAGGAAGAATTTGAAATTGTATTTATAAAAATAATGGTCTAACGAGTTCGTTCATATTCGATCCTCGTCATGTAGCTCTCTCAATTACTCTTTACACATCACACGACAAAAGCCCCTTTTATTTTCCTCGTAGTATCTCATGTTACCTGTTCGTCATGACAACGATAAGATCGTAAATAAAATATTACATTACGTACAGAGCCATACAACAGATTAACATACACACATAATTAAATTAGTGAAACCTAAAAATTGCCTACATAAAATCAGCCTTAGTATATTTTTATTGAGGTAAATATTGTATAGTAACTGTCTCGTTACCCTAGTGGTCCTGAGTGCGATTGCTACGGGTTCGATGGTCGAGCAAAGTGTTAATGGGTTTTTCTATGAAATTCTCAGTAGCAGCTAGTTTGGGATTATTACATGGGACCTACAGACGAATTGTGTTCATTGTACGCCTCTGAATTCGTGGTGGTATGTGATGTTAATATATGATATTTCCTTCAATAAAATACATCAGACCATTGAAAAAACAATTAATGTTCTCATTCCTCACTGTGTAAGTAATCTATCTGCAATAGATTTCTTATCTCTTTATAGCCCCATAAACATGAATGTATTCCCCAGATAGGTAAAGATGTACTAATGTACAGTCGGCAGCACATCACGGTATCCAATACTGTCAAATATCATCAATTGATTTTCAATTTAATCTACAAACAATAAAGTTTATTATCTATTGGTGAAATTTTACAGTTTGTGGTAAGTTGACGTGATTGTACAATAACAGTTCGCCCGTTTGTTTTTGGGCCCATATGATACATGACGACAGACAAGCCTTTCGCCTTAATGAGGCAGAAATCCAGACTCCGAGCTACTAATGAGATTCTTATAGCTTTGCTGTCAGGACCTCACAATCAGTAGTCACACTTATAACTACTAACCAATTAATGCACTCTTTAATCTGAAATTGGACGAACTACCCAATCAAAAGCCAAAGTAGGAAGGAACTAGGAGTAGTTACCGAGTTTGAGACATGGATCAACTAGTTTAGTCTTGTCTTGTATAATCTAAGCAGTGTGGTATACTTGGAACTTGTTGCTTAACATATGGACATATCTGTTTCACTTAGAAACTATTCCTATCATTGTTTGATTGACAAAGTTTGTAGCCTGACTTAATTTTGTCCGGGTACTATCAAAAGATTCAATTTGGGGTTGTTATATAAATGATCTAATCCAGCACATATTGTAGATATTATAATGGATATCAGATATAAATTTGCCGAATTGATTGCGTAGGTCCCATCACGGAGTGGTGGCTAAAGAGGTACCACGACACTTTCCACTTAATATTAAAGTATTCGGTATTTCGGTATGTTTTTTTGCTGCATATGACGAGAGCCAACTTGATTGTTCAAAAACGATGAATCTGAAAATATGCCCAGTTTGGAAGGAGAAGAACCGTGATTTAGCCATGCCAGCTTCTGGTTTTTTTTCAATCCATGCCTGATCGGAAGTAAGAGCGCGTGGGAAGCAATGGAATGGGACAGAGAAGCATCTCTCGATGCACCTGGTGACGGATAGTGCTTATGAAGCTCAGCGTCGCCATATTTTAAGGTCCCAAATAATAGGAGGCTTTTACAGCAAACTGAGGGCACAGGGCACAAATCCAAACTGGGCAACTAGTTACAATTTCATAGAAAATCTCAACAACACTGCCCTACCTGGTAAACCCACACTTTGTCACTCAGCAGCTGTGCATGCGACCACTAGACCATTGAGGTCGTCCAAATTATGTGAATTTCTGGAGCAGTCCATTGGATAAATGTAGTAGAAGGTATAGTAGGTAGTATAAAAATGTGCGTGATACAGTATTACACAATAATTGTCAAAATACATATGTATTGAACTACCTCTTTTGTCGACTGTACACTACAATACGACTGTATACACACGTCATACACAACATAGTAGCCAGAGCTACTCGTTACGTTCGTGTAATTGGTATGAACTTGGAGGCGGGTCATGCTAATTGAAGACTATAACATTGTCGTTCTGATTTGTTGTCTATATAACGAAGATTGATATAGTTCACTTTAATAATTATGGTATATTGAAATAAAACTATTTTTTTATTTAATTTTTTACAGATTTTATCGCGTTGTATTAATTTTATTTACCTAATTCCCGACGTTTCGGATCCTTTACAGCATCCATGGTCACGGGTAGACTATAGAAAAAAATAGAAAAAATAGTTTTATTTCAATGTCTAATATTCGCGTAGGTAAGTGTCAGAAACCAATTATTATATAAATTCCGTACTATAGACACAATGCAAAATCTTATTGTCTTGGCATCCGGGTGTCATTACGAGCCGCTGAATTAAAAGCTACAATATAATAAAGTATAGCTTCTTTATGGACATTGCATATCAATAGAATTAATAATGTGTCAAATATACATCAAATTATAATCTAGAGTAACAATTTAATTAGTGTTAGCAGTTTTTTGTGTCTGTACGACTATATTTTTTAATGATCAGTGATAATATTTGTAATTTTAGAATTTCTTCAGTAGGTGCATGGGTGTGTACTATTTTAAGTGTATAAATAAGATGGTAACTACTTTAATAAAGAGACACACTTGTATTCACAAATTATCTAGCATACATACAAAGTCAAAATGTAAACTCTATCCACGCCGAAAGTAACATTAAGAGCAGATTTTTTCATCGCTAGATAACTTTATCAGAGGAATAAATTCGAGGTCAATATAAAATTCAATTAAAATCTGTCAAACGTCAATTATTTATTTATTTTTATTTATTTATTTATTCCCAACAATATCCTTACAGACTAAATCCAATTCGATATTGAGGTATCTTAATTTCTACAATGATAGACTAACTATTATATTCCTCAATAAATTAAAGGATATCTAATTATTGAAAATCAGCAGAAAACTGCCTTGTTTATCTAGTGGTTTCAAGTGCGACTGCTACGCTAGCGGTCTTGGGTTCGATTCCCAGGTCGAGCAAAGTGTTATTGGGTTTTTCTATGAAATTCTCAGTAGCAGCTCGGAGTTTGGAATTTGTGCCCGGTTAATGGCAATAGGCTCGCCCCCTATTACATGGGACCTAAACATACCGGCGATCTGTGGGTGTACCTTAGTACACCTCTGCCTAACCCTTCTGGGAATACAGGCGTGATGGTATGAAAATCAGCCCTAAATAAGTAAGTTATTAAAAACAAAATAACACCGGACAGTGATCGCCTCTCCTTCCATGGACCGGAAGTTTAGTTCAGCCAATTACAGAAGGTAAACAGACAACGTCCGGGGCGCAGTTAACATATAGGTTCACGTTTACGAGAACCTCTCGTTAACCCACGCCTCTAAGTTTTAACCTGTGTTAAGTTACGGGTTAATAGTTCGTGCGTGTATATTGCGATTGTTTACTACAACCTATTA
Source organism: Acronicta leporina (assembly GCA_947256265.1). Classification (NCBI taxonomy): domain Eukaryota; kingdom Metazoa; phylum Arthropoda; class Insecta; order Lepidoptera; family Noctuidae; genus Acronicta; species Acronicta leporina. The sequence continues at coordinate 594,735 of OX366512.1, forward strand.
ACAAGCATCTTGTGAATGAATACTATGTTTAGATTAAACTTGCCCTAAACCAGACAGGCGTAAGGGTCGTAAGGGTCGCTCATAAGGGACGAGAGAACAGCTGACTTGCTCGGTGGTACGACCTCTAGGGTTTGACTGGCTGGCGTCCACCTCTACATCGGAGTTTGGCGTTAATAACCTTGGTGTGTGTTTCCACTTTTACATGTGGGAGTTCCCCCTCCGTGGCACTGGCTCGGAGTATAGTCCACAGGGGCTCAGCAATAGATCAGCAACTCCTCTGGATATTTCGGTGTCCATGGGCGGCGATAACTACTTAACATCAGGAACTCGCCAGCTAGTTTGCCGACAGAATAAAAAAAGAGAATATGTACCATAAGAAAATTATTCTCTGTACACTCTTCTGCCACTTATCTTCTTCTTTGTAACTTAAGGAGACAAAAGTCACACTTCATTCATCACTATATGAATCACGAACACACGGCTATAAAATAGACCATAACTTCCCTTATAAGCTGCCGTACTTTTATAGGTCAACTTATACTGAAAAATCAGCCTTCTATCTGTGAATCATATCGTCATTCCCCCAGATCCCTTATTTATGGGGGGTATCTGATTATACCGCTGCCGGACCGCAATCCTTTGGGACCAATGTTTACACATTATGGTAATTAGGAGATACCAGTGACCTATATTGACCTGAATGGGAGTTACACCTTACAAAAGATTGAATAAAATTAAATAGAGCAAGTGGATGATTGTATACGTATCTCATATCGAACCGAAGTGTGGTACTCAAAACTTGATATCATTCTTGATTATCGTTGTTTGGGATTGAACTTGTTCGCAAAGAAGTAAAACCAAATCGATCGTTGAACTATCAATGTAATGGAACCTAGCCTTCTTTAATAATTTATTTATTAGTCTAGTGTAGCACATTATATAAAACTTGTACTGCGAGTATCATTGAACGGTGGAGAATCTTAACACTGCTATTCAGATGATGATATCAACAGTTAAGTGCCATCTAGTAGTCAAAACTTGTACTAATTCTAACATAGCTTTTTCTAGATTGTGATCTTCTGTGTATCGTTCTAAAACCATTTTTAACACAACCACAATTATTAAGGCTGCTTATGTTCCCTCATATTTCCCTAATGGAAAGTTATTTTCCAAGTAATTACGCACTCACACGCGTAATATAATTTTATTGGAAAGCCCTTCGGTTACATTTTAACTGCCGAACAAGGGCGAGAACCGTATTTAATAATTAAACGCCTCCATTATTTATTTACGATGGTATCGTTTTACATATAGGATAAATTTATTTTATTATTTATTTATTTATTAAATGTAAGCGGCAGATTTATTAGAAGCGATCAGGCAACGTTGAAAAAACTTATGCTATGTAAAACTATCATTTGGTTTGTTACCTCTTAGCGCCTTAACCACCGAATCAATTTTGATGAATTTAGATATATGTATACGACGAAGTTGGATTGTAGATATAATACGCTGTTTTACATAACCACTAGCTGCTTTACAAAACCGCTCTGGTTAATACCAAATAACTAATAGTAGATCATGTGTCAACCTTTGGTAGTAATTCGTATACTGATTTCTGACACTTACGCGAATATTAGACATTGAAATGAAACTACACTAACTACACTAACACTAACTAAACTATTAGCGTGAATCGGATCGCTAATAATTAACAAAAATGTAAGGTAGCTGTTAGTAATTTTAACATCAAGACGTCCAACACCTCAGTCTGCCCGTGACCATAGATGCTGTAAAGGATCCGAAACGTCGGGTACTAAATAATATCAATATACCGCGATAAAATCCGTAAAAAGTAGTAATTCGTATATTAAACCTAACACTCAAAGAGAAAGTAATTTACATTACTCACGTTTAAATGTATACTCAAAAGAAGTATGTATACAATGTATACTAATAAAAATGTACAATGTATATTATACTTATGGCAACAACATTGTGTGGGTCAATGCTTGTAGGGGTGCATCACCGAACAATGCTTATTACGTTTGGGACAAGTCGGCGCGCTCAGCTGACCCGAACACGACGGTGACCTACTTTAATACTACCCTTACTCACCTGAGTAAACTATAGTTTAACTATAGGTATGTACATAAAATAGAATATTTTTTTTGTATTAACATAACATTCCATCGAGCATGTCTTCTCTGAAGGATTATGACACTGCATAACCCTGCAGGAAAGTAGTGTAGTGTAGTAGTTGTGTACTACAGCTGTACACCCATAGTCGACCAATATGGTTAAGTCCCATGTCATAGAGGGCGCGCCTATTATATTTCATAGAAACACAACAATATGAATTTGCCGTACTATAGTGTACAACCAATATGTGAAGTAGCCGTGTGCCATGGTTTGTTATGCGCTTTGGTGAAGAGCATGTTACCAGAAAGGTTTTGGGCATGAATATTACCCTTCTATATATTCATGTATATAAGGGTAGAGTGAGACCAAAAAAAAAATGGATGGACTGTATGAGAGACGTTATAGCTACAAAGGAAGTGAATCATGAGATGACGACTGATATAGATATAATTAACATAACATAACATAACATACCATCACGCCTGTATTCCCCGAAGGGTTAGGCAGAGGCGTACTAATGTACACCCACAGTTCGCCGGTATGTTTAGGTCCCATGTAATAGGGGGCGAGCCTATTGCCATTAACCGGGCACAAATTCCTAACTCCGAGCTGCTACTGGGAATTTCGTAGAAAAACCCAATAACACTTTGCTCGACCTGGGAATCGAACCCAGGACCTCTAGCGTAGCAGTCGCGCTCAGGACCACTTGGCTAATGAGGCAGTTCAATTAGATATAATTAAGCATTAATAAAAACTTAAGTAACTTGAGATAAAGACAGGAGGAAGATGATGATTATGATGAAAAAAAGGGTGATGTAGCTTTCAAACATATGCTTTTTTTACTGACAAATATACACGAGTGTGAAAATATTGCAAACTGTACATAACTTTTTGTGATTTTTTTGCATTTTTCATGCTAATTTTATAAAGTTATTCGGTATGGTAGCATCGTACGACATAGAACTAACCGTAAGGTAAGTCATGTCGGTTGAGAGGCAAAGTAACTTGCCTTTCAATAGATGTTACTGACGTCACCTTTAAGACGTAAGTTCAGAATGTGAAGGCAAATTTCGACATGGCAGGTGGGACTCGCGGTGACTTAGAGATCATAGCGGCTGGCGTACCTAACCAGGAGATGCAGGTCCGAATCCTGCCTGCGAGTCGAATTTTTCCTTCACGAAATAACTTTACATAAAATATTATAATTATTTAATCCTTTCACAGATTCAAGAACATTATACATCCGGTCACTTTATAATGTCCCACCCACACATTCTATTTTCCGTAATGTTTTAAACATAGTCATTTTATTGTTTGCTTGTTTCCCAAAGAGTGTTCGGGCCACATTAGGGTGAGAGCACAGTCGAGTACTTTGTCATCACACTTTACGTCACTGCCTGTTTTGACTAAGGTGTGCAGCCAACTGTGAGCAACAAGCGAGTTACTAACGGCCATAATTGCCCTTAGAGTGATGTGCATCCTTCGATTTAGAAATTTGATAAGTTCTTTATGTAGGAATGTCAAATTTGGATTTTTAGTAGGGAAAACTTCTCAACTTTTTCGTTGATCTTAATAACTGACCTGAAGTCTTAACCGTGGTAAAAAGTAAAGAATTTTTAGAACCTTTGTGACTACATAATATGCTAGACAGTAGGTATAAGTCACGGTCGCAGTCATCGATAATGATGAGGAGGACTCTGGAGTAGGTATTGCTTTCTAAGATTTCTATTAGTCTTATTCATTTTGAAAAAAGACACGATCCCCAATAATGAAACTTGTACATTATTGATATACTTGTTAATGATATTGGACTGTTGTCCTATCCATGCACTTATGTTCAATTTTTCAAGTAGAGCTATACGGTATATACTCGTCAAGGAATCAATGTTCAAATATGATTTCGCAATTCTAATAAATCTTGTCATCCCGCTTGAAGTGGCGCCACGCCTCAAAGCTCAGCAATAACCCGATCATTTGTCATGTGTCAGGCAGCGGCGCGTCTGACCGCTAATGGATCTACGCCGCAATGCATGAACAACTGAGCCGCCCACAATTTTGATGTACGTTATTAATTGACGTGAACTGTTTACCACGTCATCTGTTCTGCATTTCTACCTAATTTTAGGGGATTTTGAAAGATATGTGGGCATTTACTTGGTTAGAATTTTTAGGTTTCCAGGGAGAACGGAATAAAATTGCTGAATTAATAATTGAATTGTTTAAAAAAAAATATATTTAAGTACATATTAAACATTTTATTTTTCGCCGATTCGCTTGCTGATAAAGCTTGCGGAATGTGGAATGGCACGTAGGTACCTACTTATCTACTTACCGTTAAAATTCTTATTCTACAACATACTCGATTTTGTAACAAAGTTTATTTTATTCTTTAGAGAAAATTCAAATGTTTAGGTTGGCAACTATTTATCCCGGAAACAAGCAACTTCTTCAGTGACATTGTTCTCCTAAAAGAAGCACACAAAACAAATAACATTTTTTTCAGAGACACAAGAAAATATTGTTGGCAACATTTTCCTCCTAAATCAAGCTGCAACTTGACACCGACCCGAATTATTCTGTCAATTTCAACACACATTCAGAGCAAGATAAACTAAACCTCCACAAATTTCAGAAGTTAAATGGTTGAGTTAGAGACAAAAACTAGGGCATACAATAATGTTTATATCTACTAATAACTGGAAGTATTTAACACGCGTGGACTATGAAGCGCTTGGCAAGACTTCTGTATCGAACTGCCGCTCGCAGGTCGTTAGGAAAAAGTTTTAAGTACGCTGTGACTGTGTTATTGTCATTGCACGTTTATGCTTATGAATGGTGTAAAGCAGGAGCGCCAGCAATTTGCTTACATTAAGTATTAGATAGCGGTAATGGCTTACAAGTCATACTTAGTTCGCATGACGTGACGTTTGTGACGAGTGTGGTTTCTGTGTTGAAATTCCTGAACACTAGCTACTAGTACAAGACAGGTAGATAAAAAATGTCAAACGATGTGATACACTACCCATATTTCTGTTAAATCAGTATTATTTATAACATAATATCTACCTTTATGTACCTATATGGCCAGCTAGAAGTTCATAGAATTTTTCAACATTTTGGAAATATCAAAATATAGCTCGAGATTTCAACAACTAATAATTCTTTAATGCTTCCTAATTTTCATGCTGAGAAGGAATATAAATTTAAAATGTTTTATTTTATTCCGCCACCGCGACCTCTCATAACTTAACCATTTTTATCGCATTCAGAAGTGAAAAGCAATGTAGTGAAAACTTGTTTCGATAAATAGCGAACGCGCGCGCCGGCGGCAAATCTTTAACACGTTTCGTTCGCTTATCGTTCATACTTCACTTGTAACGGTTGCGAGGAAGTTTGCAGTTCGTCGAAGTTATTTAAAGCAACTTGTTGTAAAAGTAACATAGAGCGTGCGTTTATTGATAGAAAATCACGTCTTCTGCAAACCTGACAGACTGATATTATTAATACACTTTATTGGGTCTAGAAATTGGTATGAAATATGGTTCGTGGCTCCTAAGACGAAGGCCTTAGATTAGATTAGATTAGACGGGATTTAAGTTTCATCACGAAAAGAGAATAATAACTGTCTTACTGAACTTCGAAGTTTAAAATATCGTACTTACGTGAGTTAGAAAATACGCTATAACGAATGACTTTACCTACTGAGAATGTTCATCATCGCAATGTAAATGTAAAGTTTGCTATGATGTGTGACAGGCATACTACATTAACATTTTCTTTAAGGTTTAAAGTATTATTAAGGACTAGCTTGTGCCAGTGACTTCATCCGGGTGGAATAGTTACTTGGTCTTAGCGTGATGATATATAGCCTTCCTCAATAAATAGGCTATCTAACACTGACATTTTTTTTCAAATCAGACCTGTATGTAGTTCCTGAGATTAGCTCGTTCAAGCAAACAAATAAACAAACTCTTCAGCTTTATATATTAGTAAAGTAGAGAGAATAGATAATAGCTTGATTCAAATTGTATTTCACCTAGGGACTTAAACGTAAAAATTAGAACAACGTTAAAATATAAATCTTCTTTAAAATACAATGTACTAATGACCGTTTTCTTTTAAATCATCAATTCTTCCCGTATAATTTCAAATCACCAACAAATAGGGCAACCCCCGCGTGGCCTTCTATCGTTGATATACCTAGTTGTTTATTTCCCCAGCCACTACCATCATCCATCTCGACGCTCATCCCGCCTGTCCACTGTATCGATACGTCAAACTCTCACCATCTATTTCTCTATGACATTTTAACCCCGTCAGAAGTTACGTACTCAAAGGAAAACCTTTTATTTATTTCTAAATAATATATTTTCTATATTTACATGACTAGATAGACTGCAATAACAAATGACTATTTAGTTTTTCTCAATTTACATAATCATAAGCGTATTAATTTAAAGTATTTTTTCACGTGGGAGAGCCATGCTTCGGCACGAATGGGCCGGCTCGACCGGAGTGATACCACGGCCTCACAGAAAACCGGCGTGAAACAACGCTTGCGTTGTGTTTCGCCGAGTGAGTTGAGGTTACCGGAGGCCCAAACCCTTTTAAAAGCGGGCAGCGCACTTGCGACTCCTCTGGTGTTGCAGGTGTCCATGGGCGGCGGTTATCACTTACCATCAGGTGATCCGTTTGCTCGTTTAGGGGGCAAACGGATCCCATTAAAAAAAAAAAAAAAAGCAAGGAAACTTGCATGCCTGAGAGATTTTCTCAACGGATCGTGAAGTCTACCAACCAGATTAAACCATGTTTTTTTATAGAGTTAGGGTGACTATATGTTTTAAAGGTTAAATTTCAAACTAGCTGATATGAAATACGTTGTTCAAACAATAAAGCATACAAAGACAAAAGCACATTTTCCAAGGAACATTTGCAATTTTTCATTGCTATGCATAAAACCTAATTCAAACTATTACGAACATTTTGAAAACAATGCCAAATCGTTCCACGCGTTCTGAACTGACATACCTAATTACCTACGAACAGTATTTTTTTACGATGAAACGTTTTGAGTCATGGAGAAGAATCTAGCTAGAAATTCACAAATGTAAAATGTATTATTAGTATTTACTGGAACAATATGGCGATATCAAGATGTGCTAGCACAAATTAGATTAATGTTCTATGTGCTGTATGTAAGTACACATTCACTGTAATTTATGGGACCTTAGTCATGGAGTTCTGGCAGAGGATTTATATCACGAATGATTTATGGAGTCTTCATGGCGTCTCGATGTATAAAAATGTTGCGTATGTCATTGTCGCGACGATTTATTGAACCGTGACAGAGCTTTGCGAGCAGTTCTTTCGCCAAAATTCTTTGTTACTGATAGATAACTAACTTATTGGCTACATTATTGTAATACCATGGTCATGATTAAAACTAAGTTCCATCAAAGAATTCGAATTATTAACTTGTGGCTGAGTAATAACTAAGCTGATCAACTGTTCTGCAAGGTTAAGCTGCACTCGCCACGGTCAGTGTATGGATGGGTGACCATTTCTTAACACATCTGAGACCCCTCCGTGTCTCAGAGAGCACGTAAAGCCGTCAATTTCAGTGTCATACGAACATCTATGATAATTGTCAGTGGTAGAAAACCAAAAAGCCTGACAACCAATTATCCCCCGGATATAGGTATTGCCCAGAAATTGGGTTGATGAGGTCTGATGGCAGTCGCTTCGTGTAAAATACTGATTCAGCCGCACCTTGTTAGACTGGAAGCCGACCCCAACATAGTTGGGAAAAGGCTGGGAGTATGATTCTATTTTGAAATAAAAGCGATTTATAGAGTAACTAGCTTCTGCCCGCAACTTCGTCCGCTTAGCGTGATGATATATAGCCTATAGCCTTCCTCAATAAATGGGCTATCTAACACTGAAATAATTTTTCAAATCGAACGAATAGTTCCTGAGATTAGCGCGTTCAAGTAAACAAACAAACAAACAAACTCTTCAGCTTTATATATTAGTAAAGATGAGTATGTTATGAGATTTTATATGTTATTCTACCAATATTTTTGCTATTATTAATATCACTATTATTAAATAATAGCGAAATTATACAATGACATATAAAAACCCATTATTACTCTTACTTGAATGCAAAAATACAAGGAAGATATTATTGCCCTCCATTCTTCCCGGAACGGTTGTGACGTCACTGCTCCGGAACGAATAAATCCGCGTGCGCGGCGCTGTATCCGCCGCCTCTCCCGCCATGCCACCGTCACCGCTACCGTTTCCGGTTCTTTGTGAGTTAATGAATTGCTATTATAGAACCCACGCCCTCTGCAGAGGTTCAGGAGGACTGCCAGATTTTTCTGAATGTACAGACATCATACTTAAGTAATAGTATTACTGTAAAAAAATGTGCTTTGTCTAGTGCAGTCTTCGTGATAGCACAGTTTATAGTTTGCTAGCGATCCGTGCAAATATTTGACAGCGTATTTTTTTCATTTCCATTTATATTACCAACATTCACAAGTTCAAAAAAATCTTTCATAAAAATTTTGTCCTGATAATTACGAACTCAACAGAGAAAAAAGATCATCATGATATATGATGATCCGATTTGGATGTTGATCTATTTTAAATTACATAGACTTTTTAAACCCGGAATCATTTCACTGTTGTTCAGACTATCTTTACGATAATATCCGCGTATTTGAATGCAACGTCATGTCAAAGTTTCAAGTCGATCGACTACTTTACAAATTTGCAGGCTGAATGTTAATGTATAGAGATAGTTAAATGTTGCGCAAATATTCAAAACAGTATTTCCCTGTAAAGACGATATTAGTTTAGTAAAATTCCTAATACCAATAATCATTTTTTATTGAACATTAATTTAATAAAAATTGGTACCTAATTTTCCACCCTGAAAAAAATTACTTACTTTTCTCGTATAATGTACCGGAATGATTACGGTAATGCCTATAATTTGATTACCATAATATGATTCCATCAGCATTACCATACGTGAAGCTAAAAATATTCATTCGTGAATCAGCGATCTTTTTTGCAAATATAGTGAGAGCATCTTCCATCGTTCCCCGGAGTGTAGAACGACTATATTGCTCATTGATATGAGAAGCCTTCCAGAGCTTCGAGCTGAGAATTTCATGGTTAAACCCAGCAACACATTAGTCGACTTGGGAATCAAACTCGGGACTTCTAGATCACTTACGCTTACGACTAATTAGGCAGTTAATAAATATAAATTGCCTCATTTAACTTGCAATTGAGCAATAAAAAAATAAAGCCGTTGCAAACTATATTTTAGTTGTGTAGAACAATACGTTTATATAAATTCTCAAACCTTGAAATCCAAATGAAATGGAATTATATTTATTTCTGTAAGTAGATCTTTAGAGACACTTTTACAAGTTAATTGATTTTTTATAGCAGGCTTCGGCATTTCCTAACTGACGACCTCTGAGAAGAAACACCGAAACAAACTCAGAGAATCATGATCTCTTTTAAAGTCCAGACGTAGAATAATACAAATAATAATGTGAGTGGGACAATCAAATCCTAATTCAGATAGAATTTAGATTCGAACGAGAGGTAATTAGAAAATGATGGTAACGAATGATAAGCCGCATTGGTAAATGATTAAGCTATTATTTATGGAAATCCGAGAGTAAACAAAAACTTCACAGACAATTTTGACAGTTCGTGTCGAGCGAGTAATCCTTCAAGTTCGATAAAATAATTATTTTAACTAAATTCAATCAAATTTTGCAGCTGAAAATCAATCACTAAATCATAAACTGATAATCATTATTATATATTTTATTAAAGTGATCCACACTAGGATTTTCTCCTGTATCGTGGGTGTGATTACTAACACAAATTCTCAGATACACAAACGCCCAGACCCAGAACAACTAGGTACCTGTAGATCATACAAATATTTGCTCCGTGTAGGGATCAAAGCCACAACACGTATCGCTGAAGCCTATCGCTCAGCCGCTAAGTCAAACGTGTTGTCAGTTACAAAATTACTAGGTTTAGTCACAGATAATAGGTTTAGTTTAAGTACCTCAATGGTAGGTAGGTACACTTTTGAACAAATCAGTACACTTCTGCCTAACCAATCAAGGAATATAGACGCGATAGTCTGTTTTTTAGTCTGTTAATAGTTAATAGTATGTTAATTATGTATTGTTATTATTATTCATAACATACATAACATACCATCACGCCTGTATTCCCCGAAGGGTTAGGCAGAGGCGTACTAATGTACACCCACAGATCGCCGGTATGTTTAGGTCATAGGGGGTAATAGGGGGCGAGCCTATTGCCATTAACCGGGCACGAATTCCAAACTCCGAGCTTCTACTGGTAATATCATAGAAAAACCCAATAACACTTTGCTCGGCCTGGGAATCGAACCCAGGACCTCAAGCGTAGCAGTCGCACTCAGGGACCACTAGGCTAATGACATAACATTTGGATATTTCAGTGTTGAAATTAAAACACCAAAAAAACATTACGTGTCATTGAAAAATTACATCGTAATCCTTATCTATTCTAGACTGAATGAAATGAAACCTGTTATCTTCTTCCTCCTATTCAGTATTAGCAAGAAACTTATTATGAACACCAGTAAACCATACTAGGTACTTCTTATTATGCTATGCTTCGACAAAAGGTAAAGTAAAGGCTCGTCTTGGTGGGGGAACTACTTTGTAATCAGATATTCAATAAGTGTTTCTGATGTGAGCATTTGTGTTTCACAACGCACCGTTATTCTTAAAAAGAAATGCAAAGAACTTTAAAGGCCCTTTTAAACAAGTTTCTGTACTGAATTCTTCATTATTCATATTGTAACTAAACTCTCCCTTTCCTTGTACCACATAATATATTTCTCACAAACCGTTCTCAGATGCTGACGACTTGTTGACGTCACACATCAACACAATCATAAAAACGTGAAATTTACCGCCACCGCACGTTTCCGATGTACATAAAAGAGGTGGCGTAAGTGACAAGTGAACAGCGATTGAGCATTTATTGTGAGAATACTGGCATATGTTTGTGACTTCGTCAACTTGGACGTCACTGATAAAAAAGTCCAAACTAGTTAGAAAAGTATCACTGTTAATCTAGATGATAAAATATTTATGTGCCAAACATCCAAATCCGTTCAACCATTTTGCGTTTCCCAACAGTTTAACAAACTTTCACATTATTTATAATATTATTAGGATTTGTTGGACCCAAAAAAAATACAAGACACATTTTGTACAATTAATTATTTTAATTTTGAAGATTAAAATATTACAATAAAAATTTGAGAATTAAGTGAAATAAATAAAACATAACACAATCCGCGTCAGCAGATTGTGTAAAAGTACTTTATATTGTATCTATGATGAATAACTTTTTCTATTACCAACCCATAGGCCTTCACGAACTTTTATCCTAGCATGACCTAAAGATAAAAAAGTCATAAAAGGTAGTTGAAGATTGAAATCTAGCCTGAACCCTGATTTTCCCTTCCTTATTTTAAAAGTCTACGCAGGCTTTAGTTCTTGAAAACGTATTTGAAGTTCTCATAATCAACAATGAACTTAAGCCACTATCATTTATAATGAGTTGTATATTATGATTAGTTATAAGTTCTATAAAAGCATTAACTTATTTTGTAAGTATGGTGCAGCGGAAGATATAATATGGCCCATGTAGTATGCCAGTACCATGTAGTATGTAGTACACCAGCATGTCCTGACACATTAAGACCTAAGGGCTAATTGATAAGAAACAGATGCAAGTCCTATCAAAAAGTACATCTGATCCTTATCAAGTCTATAAATTACATACATTCTCAGACTGTGCATCCATTTATGCCATAAGATCAGAGAACCACACGCTGACGCACGCTCCCCCAGGATACGAAAACGAGAATTTTGGCGCGATCATATAAATAATATTGGTGTAACTTTTGCGGCACAAGTTGTAGGAGACAAGCAATAAGGGTCACGTCAGATTGTATTATAATTTTTCACGTGGGAGAGCCATGCTTCCGCACGAATGGGCCGGCTCGACCGGAGTGATACCACGGATTCACAGAAAACCGGCGTGAAACAACGCTTGCGTTGTGTTTCGCCGAGTGAGTTGAGGTTACCGGAGGCCCAAACCCTTTTAAAGGCGGGCAACGCACTTGCGGCTCCTCTGGTGTTGCGGGTGTCCATGGGCGGCGGCATGATCCGCTTGCCCGTTTGCCCTCTATCCCATAAAAAAAAATCAAACGTTAGAGTTACGAAATGTTTGGAAATTCGGGCGTTCTTTTTTTTTATCTCTATTTGTTTGTCGATTGTTTTAATCAACAAACAAATAGAGATAAAGACGCGAATCATTTGTCATGCAGGTGTTTATAGTTTGATATATTCCAATATTTTTGCCAGTATCATTATAAAAAAAAACACGTTAAATCTGCTTAAGTCATTTTGTTTGTATTTTTCTTCAAAACTCGACCCAAAATCAAGTAATTTCCGAAAAGACAAGATTTAATCTTCTATCATGGAGCTTAGTTTAAACTGTGGTTACCAAATGGATATATGGGTAGAAGCATCTGAAGTTGCTTTCCTCTTATTAATTACGCCATTTAGAACATCCAAGGCTATCCATCACGCGCTGAGTGCCGTTGTGCCGCCCCGAGGGAAGTGATCAGCGCCAACCTTTAGTCATGCTTAGATACCAAATGTGACCAATTTGTATACTGATAAAAGCTACATAAGTGTTTCCGACGATAGTATGAAGATTTTAACGCCAATAAGTGTTTCGCATCTTTACAAGGTCAAGAATTTGGATTGTCCATTTTGTTTTAAAGTAACTAAAACTCTTTCTTTAACAAATCAGCGAATATATTTTTTATCATTCTTTATAATGCCTATAAATTAGGCATATTGTGTTAAAGTACAGAGTTATTCTCTTATGTGTAAATGTTTACATACATACCATCACGCCTATATTCCCCAATGGGTTAGGCAGAGGCGTACACTAATCTACATCCACAGTTCACCGGTATGTTTAGGTCCCATGTAATAGGGGCCGAGCCTATTGCCATTAACCGGACACAAATTCCAAACTCTAAGCTGCTTTGCTCTTGCGTTTGCACTTTGTTCGACCTGAGAATTGAACCCTGGACCTCTATCGCAGGCGTCGCGCTCAGGACCACTAGGCTAATGAGGCAGTTTACAAAGGCTAGGCTAATGAGTTTGTAAATGTTTACAACTATCAATTTTTAACTATATGACAAAAGGAAATAAGTATGTAGCCTGATACGCGCCTTCTTTCCCACGATCATAGTCTCCCCTTGGATCCTAGCAAAAATCCTAGCCGTAGCCTACAGCTATTAGCGGAAGTATAACTACATATTGTATAACTAGCCTTGCTACAAGTGAATATGCCTCAGTGGCAGCCACGGCCGTATCCGCTATGACCCCTGGGAAACTATACTCGATCCACTGCTTTGAGTCACATCCAGCATACTAAGTGCGTTTGAATTCTGAAACTACATATCATACGTACAGCTTCGCATAATTTTACATATTTAAACGGGTAACTGCGGGGCATATTGTGATTTTCGGTGTTATTTCAGGAATTCGGATATATTTGTCGATATATATGAAACAGCCATCAAATTTTATTCAACTACCGACCGTTTCAAGTCACCAAGTTAGTATTTTATTCAGGAACATGACTTAATTAGGACTACTATTCTATGGGACATTGCTTAGAGCTATTTATAGGTGTGTGTTATGCCTTTCAAACTGTATGATAATATTATTATATTATTATTATATTTATTTGACAACAAACACAGGTACATTAAAGGTGTTATAAAATTAATTATGGCCCACTATGTTTTGCTCTTACGAGCGTACAAATATTTTTATGAAGCTAAGAACATAATATTATTCAAAAGCACAATCTAACTATATAATGTCAATTTATAATTTAAATTCAAAGAAATCATGAATGCTATAAAAACATTTTTCAGAAAGCCACCGCGTTAATTCTTTTTTAAATTTATAAAACGTCATTGATTTGAAATTATTAGGAATTTTATTGAATATTTTAATACACATTATATAACTATTATTAGATGTCAAAGTCAGTCTAGTAAATGGTCTGTATAATTTATGCTGATGTCGCGCCCGTCTACTATAAGAACTAGAAGCTTCCTGAAATAGGTTCTTATGTTTCAATACAAATAAACATGCATCCAAAATATACAAGCATGGGACAGTCAAAATTTTATATTGCCTGTAGAATGGCCGGCAAGAGTCTATTTGTTGCAGCCCAAATATGGCTCTTAGGCATTTCTTTTGCATTATAAACACATCGTCTATGTCTACACTTCTGCCCCAAATGATTATACCGTAACGTAGTATGGAACAGACATACCCATGATATGCCGTTATTGCGGCTTCTTTAGAAACTATTTGACTTATTCGTCTCAACGGATAAACAAAATCGAAATTTAGGAGTATTTCTTCTATAAAATCGCTTCCGCTCATCCTTTGCACTAGCCAGCAATAGCTATTGTACGGAAAAATATCCCATAGACACACATGATCATTTTTATTCACCTTGTTCTCTCGGATTATCTTCCATGGCGGAGGAACCCTTTGAAGAGCTTACGCCGGAATAAAGCCCCAACGAACAGAGGAAAGGGAAGCTTTGATCTAAAATAATTTATTTTAGTTCAAAGCTCTCCTTTCCTCTGTCCAAACAAGGTTAATCCAGCAGTTTATTAACTATTCCCAACAATACAAATCAATAACTCCGATCAGCATATGCATAGAATATGTCCAAACTGTACGTAAATCGCACCACATAGCAATGTGTCCTACACCTTATTGAACACCAGAACAAAGTAATAAAACCTAAAATATATAATTTTCGCCTCATATTGTCACAGGATTACTTTTTTGGCAAAATATGTGGGAAAAATTGCCAATTTAATTCGTTTTACTACAACTTTCCTTATGAAAATCGCTACCTCTCGTCCCTTGCAACTCTTATCCCGGGGCATGTCAGGGCTGTATCTATCACGCGTTGAGTGCTGCCCCTGGGGAGCCCGCCTTACCGCCGATCCCGCTTTGATTCCCATCCCTACACCACGTATGCGTTTGATTTAAGAAGTGATGCGATATCGTACGATTTTGCATACGTAAATGGGGACGAGTGAATGTCTGCGGGCGATGTGGGGTTGCAATTTGTACGCTATTTAGTTTGAGTGAAAACAGTTTTGATATTTAGTTCCGCAATTGCATTGTTTCATAACAGTCATGTCAATTTATTTTAAAGGTTGTAAAAAACAATAAAAAGAAGTTCTTTCTGATGTTGTCTATGCAAGTAGCTACTTGTAACCAGTCAATAATTGTATTTCAAGAAAATTAACTGAAGAATGTTGTAGCAATAATTTGAAAAGTTTTATTAAATTTATTACAGAAACATTACTGGTTCATACTAATAAGTATACAATCGCATGGGTTACCGAAATAGTCAAAGCATTTATAACTACAAAAACTACAAACTTAATTAAGCAGTCTCCTTCAATTACAATACAATAACTAATTTAAACTTACAAGTAATTAAAAGCTCGGCTATTGGAACCCTGTGACACCCTTAATGAAACGAGATCGTGTGTGTGTTGTGTACACGCACCAGGATTGTTTGTGTGTGAGTAACAAAGCAGTTCAAACAAATGTTTTGAGCATCGGCTAAGTTGAATCCCGCTTAACGAAGGTACACGAGTAGTGGGCGCGTAGTCTGGCCATGATTTAGTAGACATCGAGACAACTATTCAATTAAAGAAATAAAATTCATCGGTTGGGAAAGCTGTGATCTCGAATTTAATTTCGATTCCCGCAAGAAACCTTGTCCCGCTGTCACAAACCTTCACCGGGAATCCAGACCAACATCGAATTAAAAACTCTTTATAAATTATGTCTATGCTCATGCTTTAAACAAATAAAAGGGTGCTTATAGATCTTCAAAACATAGTATATTTATAATTATTTCTGTTAACAACAGGTATTATAGTTTATTGTCAATACACATAACGCCTTTAAAAACATATAGAATAGCTTATTCTATAGCTCAGCTGTAAGTAATAGCTAGGAACTGACCTCTATTTTGCACCTGTTTTCCATAGATAAAGAATAACACACTGAATTGACCTAAGCTGCCGACATAATCTAGTTATCTATGCTAATAAGGGAAATTGGCTCCTGTGGCTTCAGTAGACGCTAAATCAGTCTTTAATTAAATGCTTAGGCCGTTAATTAAAGAACTGTTTCCTTACAGTCTAGCGTATTATGTTTCATTAGTTAGGAAAATAGTGCTATGGCGTCACTTTTCTTTTAAACCCACTTTCACATTAGTTAACAAGCCTTGTGACGTAGAGGCCTCCAACAATTAACGGCGACAATGTGTCTAAGTAACAGTAAACCGGATTCTATCGACGCTAGATGCTGCAATACCAGTTCCCTATATCCCTCGCGCATTGTCATCTTGAAACTTCAGTTGTTATCCGGAATTGACCGTACAAATGTCATACCAAAATAAATCGTAATTGTGTTATTATTCGAATTCGGATACCATTAGTTTAGGTCTCTTCCAACCATTTCATCCAAAATAGTTGTGACTGTAATTTTAGATAATTTTACGAAGTTTCGACCGAATTTCTGGTCATTTATTTTCAGTGAAATAGAGAAAATAGTTGCGTAGTAACCTACAGCGTCAGCATCTCTTGCATAGTAACAATATTTGGCAGTATATTGATATTATAACAACTCAAAACAAGCTTAATTTGGGTACTAAAGTCAATACTTATGTCGCTGTAGCTTACCTGAAGATTTTGTCCAATACGTGTGAAATGTTTTTTCTGCGTAGGTACAGTGTCTTGTTGGCCTGGACCTTGCTTGGCAATTGTGTTCCATACTATCACACCCTAATATGATATTCTCACTATATTCGTCATTCCGTATTTTCCGTTTTTTTACGTTTTAGTTATATAATGGAAAAACACCTTAGGAACTTTTCATAACAAAACAAAAACATTTTCCAACTAACGCGTGGTCAACATGTCACCTTGGCCGAGTTGACCTCCCAAACCTAATTACGTGGGTCGTAGGGACCCGCTATTGCGACGAACGACAAAAAATACTTAAGTCGCAGCCGGGGAGTTATTCTTTGCAAGAAATTTATTTGGTCCCAGAAAATGCTGTGGAAGTGACTCATTACAGCGTTCGTTCTCAATTTGCTCTTAATGTGGCTTTTATGAAATGAAGTATTTTTATTTTTTTCCGGCACTAATATTTTCGTTTCAGGTCAACTTACTCGGTTGGTTTATTTTAATGGAATTCGGAATTTCAGAACGGAAATATTTAACTGAACGGACTATATCTTTATACAATATCTTTGTGTTTATATTTTCCTGATACAACCAAAATAATAATCACGTTGTTTGATGAGCCTCGCTAGGTCAACACCATTCTATAATAATTTTAATAAACAAGCTATATTGGCTGTTAAAACAAGTAATAAATTACGTAGATTTGAATATAACGTTACATTTACGCGCTTACTAGGAAAATATAATATGTAAGTAATCCCCAAAGATTTAATCAGAGGTGTAACTCCTTTCTGTAATATACATCCATAGTACGCTAGTATGATCTACATGCAGTTTAATAGGAGGCGATCCTATTACCATTAACAGAATACAAATCCATTTTCATCAAATTTTTGCTCGACTTGTGCCAAGAACTTCTCATAAAACAGCCATATATCCGAATAAAAGACTAATGAAGCATCTAGCTAATATTTTTATCAAAAACTTAAGCTTTGAAACTCGAAGATTAACGACTACTAAACTGAGATTTTAAGAGCATATTATTTAATCACGTTGATTTAACTTTTGCAACAAACTGCTATTTTCACAGCTTTAACTGATTTCGTTTGATCAAAGTTTGGATGTAAAGTGATCACTTGATCAGGGTTCAACGTAACGAGGCCGGTCACGTTACAAAGCGGTCCTGGCCGGAAATTTACAACTTTAGTTTAGTGTTTGTGTCGTTTATTTTATCTGGCAATACAGTCTATGCTTGGCAACCTTTTTCCTAACGGTATTTTGTTACTACACTAGCTTCTAGCTTCGAATATATTTTATGATGTTGTTTACCTATGTATTCACTATTAGGTACTTACCCATTTTCAAAACAGAACTGATTTTAGAATGTCCAACTTCTCAATTTCTAGTATATCGATAGAGATTTCTTTAGAAATAAGCAGCACCTTTGTACCCATTAGTCCTTAGTTTATTAAGTGTCATTGTTATGTTGTGTGCATAAATAAATAAGTAAATATATAAATTTTGATAACGATAGGTACCTAACCTACCTAAAACGTTACATATCACTCAACCAAATCAAGCATACATTTTAATTATTACGAAATAGTCCCCTTAATAAAGAACACGTTTACTCGTCAATGTTTACTACGGTAAGTACCCAATTAGCGCCGGCATTTCCTTACCAACGACCTGAATATGACGACATACGCATTGTCGGTTCTATTTTCTAGATCTTTTATGCTTACTACTTACTAGTTACCTAACTGAAAGAACTAAAAGAACAGATTTTCAAAGCAAAACTTACTAGACTTCTAAAGCCCACCCCAATCCTTGCTGCTCGCTGCTTCACATTCAACCAAGCTTCTTCTGTGTGGTAATGACCGCAGAGGCGTGCCGTTGCCTAGCAACCGACTTATAAGAAAAATAAAGCAAGACAAGTGTGAAAAAGGTAGCTTTGAGTTAAATCTTAGAATTTTTTGTAGTTCATATTTTTTGTCAGTTTAATTCTATAAAAAATTTGCTTACTACTATTTGCTTTTCTTACA
The DNA here is from genome assembly GCA_947256265.1 of Acronicta leporina. NCBI lineage: Eukaryota > Metazoa > Arthropoda > Insecta > Lepidoptera > Noctuidae > Acronicta > Acronicta leporina. The sequence continues at coordinate 613,860 of OX366512.1, forward strand.
AGATTACCTTTAATATTTTGATTCGATATAATTTATAGTAGGTGCTTATTAACTATTTTCTTTTTCAACTTTCATTCAGTCAAAAAGCCTATCTCTCTATTTCTTTTACATTTTTTATAAATACTGGATTTATATAAAAAGGGTATTGCAGGATATTAGGTAGATGCAGGTTGAAAAAATGTACCTACACCAAATAAAATTACTTTTTAGAGCGCCACCAAGCGTAAAGGCACCAATATACTTACATTAATGAGAACTTCCCGTTACCGGAAGTGATGTGAACGTACTCCGTGAAAAAAGTATGTTAAGAGGGATGTGGGTCGTTCAGTCGGGGATGCTTTGTACCCGGAGGAAAGGACAGAATGGGGTTCCACACTTTGCTCTGATTAACCCGAGATTTAATTTGATTATTAGGAACGTTCCAGAAATACTAATAAAAGGGAACTACTATCGCCAATATTAAATGTTAGAATACAACCTTTTCCTCTAAACTGTTTAAACTTTGAGAATTTTCTCTGAAGTATCTAATCAGTCGATTTATATTTAGAATCCATAGTGAAACCTTAGCAATTAGAAGTAGAAAACTAAACCAAATAAAGCGACCTTTTACACTTGCAGAAATGTGCTTTATTTTTGCATTTAAAATATCCACAAACTTGAATCATACTATATTTGTTTTTAAATAAACACTTAAACATGATCTTGGACTACTTGCTTAACTGCCTCATTAGCCAAGTGGTCCTGAGCGCGACTGCTACGCTAAAGGTCCTAGGTTCGATTCCCAGGTCGAGCAAAGTGTTAATGGGTTTTTCTATGAAATTCCCAGTAGCAGCTCGGTGTTAGGAGTTTGTGCCCGGTTAATGACAATAGGCTCGCACCCTATTACATGGTACCTAAACATACCGGCGAGTACCGTACATTAGTACGCCTCTGCCTAACCCTTCGGGGAATACAGGCGTGATGGTATGTTATGTTATGGACTACTTGTACCTATACCTATAACTATATATACAAAAGATCCCATTGGGTCGAAGTGCTCTGAGGCCTTGCTGCCTCGGCCCCACACAAGATACCTATATATACCTTAGTTATGCGTACTCCGAGTACTGAATAGAATTGCTAACCAGTTCAGCACTGCCTCATTAGTATAGTGGTTCCAAGCGCGATCATGTAGACTAGGCGTGGGTTTGATTCTCAGGTATTCAGGTAGGTATCATTGTATTTTTGTATGAATATCCCAGTAGCAGCTCGGAGTTTAGTAGGAGTTCAGAAGTACCCGATTAATGTCAATAGGTACACTTGTTGGACGTTGAAGTTGAACCTTGGATAAGCGTAGGTAACTCATTAGGTAGCTAGGTAATTTATGTGTCATCATAAGTGAATTAAATTTGAGTCCATTTTAACCACCTTTCTTTCCAGGTGGTACCGTGAGACCAGTGGAGGTGTTCTTCGCGAGATCCGCGACGGCGAAGGCGGTGGTCGCTTCAGCCGGACTCACGACGCGCTCGGCATCAGGCGTGCGGAAATAGCCGATGGTGGCCGATGGGCGTGCCGAGCGGCCAATGCGCACGGACATCTCACGTTGCGGCTACACTTGGCAGTGAGGGCGCATCTCACTGCACACGCGCAGCCACATACACAGGTTAGTGATGTATTGTTAAATATTACTTCAATTGGGATTCAAAGAGCGTAAACCGTGTCTTATATGAGTGCCCCCAGACTGGAAACAATCTCGCATCTACTCAAAGCTAAGTGTCAAGTCAAATAAATAAATATTAATATCAATAAAAAAAAATTACACTCAATAATTTACTAAACTAAAAAATAAGTAACCAAAGAGCAACATCTCCAATAAAATGAACTCTTATGTAAAGTAGTCTCGAGTGTAACATATTTTGACTTTGTTAGTTTTTATTGAGAGTACTTGTTTGGCTACGTTTTATTTTGTTCCTACAGCTGCAGCGAAATGTTTGAAATTCATCGCAACGAAACTGAATTATCGCTAATAAACTCGATACGGAGTGCTTTGAAATGTTCCTTTCAAATGACGTTGAAATTAGAGGTGGATACTAAAAGCCTTTTAATTGATTGCAGAAACAAAAAGGTGCACTAGTAGCGTTTAAATAGCCCGTGGTTGCAAGCGGTTGTGACGTCATCAGTTCAATATGCATTTGGGGTTGGCGGTTGATATGAAAATGTTCTGACAGAGAGATTTTTGGTGTTTTTTGGTTTTATGACAAATAGCTTCTATACAAAAAATAAAAGAAACGTAAATTTCGTCTACTAGCAGAATTTCTACAAATTATACAAACGTGCACAGGAAAAAGCAGTTTCAGTTCTCCAAATTTTCCAATTTCATGGGCAGCTTTTAAAATTTTTCTATCCGCAAAAACCAGATCCAGACATTTTTTCTATTACATTTACCAATTTATTTTCTACTTCCGGGCAATGGCTTCCTTTCACTCTTTCCAATCTTCCATCCATTATGTCAAGTATGAAAAGAAGATTTTTTTATAAAGCTTTATTATCACCGCGATCGAAATTTTTCAATAAACAGCCAGATTGCAAAGTAACTTTGTTACTATTACGCTAAGGATTTGTGAACACAGCTTAGGCTTTCACTTTTAATAAAACTTCCTACTTACGTCATATTACAGATATCAATCTTTATTAGACTTTTACAATCAGAATCCTGTGCCAGAGTAATAAAGTTGATTAAAAAAATAACAAAGTGTTTTTTACTTTTACATAATAACATAAAATATCATGATGACTGTATTGCCCGAAGTGTATAGACTGATGCTACCACAGTTAGTTGGTATGTTTAATCCAATTTAAAATCCCACTATATATCGCCTACGAGACAACAATTGTTTAATAATAAAATAATTCAATTCAATTCAAACTGCCTCAATAGCCAAGTGGTCCTGACCGCGACTGCTACGCTAGAGTCCTGGGTTCGATTCCCAGGTCGAGCAAAGTGTTATTGGGTTTTTCTATGAAATTCCCAGTAGCAGCTCGGAGTTAGGAATTTGTGCCCGGTTAATGGCAATAGGCTCGCCCCCTATTACATGGGATCTAAACATACCGGCGAACTGTGGGTGTATTTTAGTACGCCTCTGCCTAAACCTTCGGGGAATACAGGCGTGATGGTATGTAATTCAATTAATTAAGCGTAAATGTGAAAATAATTAAACTTATCTGAATTTCTAAAAGCTCTTGTTACATGTAGATGCAATTCGATGTTAATAATAATAAACCTTTATTTCAGATATAAAGCATCCATACATTATATCTAATATTACGTAGTAAAGAAAACTTAAAAAATAATGTTTACTAATATTAATATACACGTAGTAGGAAGTTACTTCTAATTTGAAATAGATAAAGTTTTACCTACTTTGTAAAGTTAATTGAGATTTTAGAAGTTTGTTTGTAAATATGTAAGTATCCCTTAGATACAATACAATTCAATTGAACACTCCATCCATTCCTGAGTCTTTGTAACATCGTTAGGGCTCCGATCTAATTCAATAAAACCAACTTTTTTCTTCAACCGCTCACTATTTGCAGACCTTTGTAAATATTGTAGTTCCGAGTACCGACCTAAACTGCCTCCCAAGAACCTTAACCTCGCTTATCCAATTTAATATTTAGGCTGGTTCTACACGAAATCAGTTTTTTTAAGTCGTTTAGATTTTTGCAAACGCTTTTCCTTTTTCGAACGTAGCTCTGTGAAGCGTAGCGTATGACCGACTTTTTGTCGACAAAAGATACGGATGTTTTCGAACTGGAAATCTTTCCATAATGAAGGTGTGAAATGCGAACATTAAGCAAAATTCGGAAATTGCAGCATAGGTGATTTTTATCTGAGAATGTTAAATATTGGATTTCGAATAAAACTGTAAGATGAAATGTTTCGAACAGCGGTAAAAGGATACCGTTTAATACTCTAAGTACAGTATTACAATATTTCCTACTATAAGTGTACCTACTACATAACAAAATTTCTTATAATATTATAATACCGCAAAATACATGAAAACTATTGTTCTAAAGAAGGTATATAGGTACTTACCTATATACCTTCTTTAGAAAAATAGTTTAATGTAAACAATTTAATGTTAGTTTAATACTTATTAAACTAACATTAAATTGTTTTCCACTTACAGTGATTAGAAAAGTACTTAGTGAGAATCACTGTTTATATTTGTATACCTACTTAACAAAACAACTTTCCAATGACGCTTAAATAAAATTATTTTTAATTCTTGACAAAGTCTCTATAATTTTCTGCTGAACTTCACAAGTTATCAATTTACTGGTTGTTCCTAATCGCATGCCTCTGAAACCATGTTACCAAGATGTCCAATAAATGGTAACAACATTCAATGGCACGTTTCCTGATTTCCAGATAAACCGGGTATTCTTAGATCCAGGCCTTGTTACCACACACCCTTTTAAGGTTCTCGAATTGCAAATCAACTGTTCCAAGCCTCTTCCATTTTCTGGAACACAATCTTAAAAATGTTCTGTCTACTTCTGATGTAATTTTTTTATAGTCTCGTTTATGTAGCGGGCCTCGGCTCTCAACAATTTTGTTTGAATGCAAAGTTTTCTGGCTAAAATGTAGCGCGCGGCCAAGGCTGTACCGACACTGGTTCGAGATAAAATCTTAGGTCGAAACGAGCTTCCTTCTTATTTTTTACTACGTATGGAGGAGTTTAGGTGTGTGCCTGAATAGTTGGATAGTTTTTCAGTAATACCTACTTAAAACATTAAGATTTTTACATCCTATCCTATCCTACTAATATTATAAATGCGAAAGTTTGTGAGGATGGATGGATGGATGGATGGATGTTTGTTACTCTTTCACGCCAGAACGGCTGAACGGATCTGGATAAAATTTGGCACAGAGATAGATTATAGTCTGGAATAACACATGGGCTACTTTTTATATGAAGTCCACGCAGATGATGTCGCGGGCAGAAGCTAGTATTTAATATATACCTATAACAATGTATAGTTATGCAATACAGTCCTAGTCAATGTAAACGTGTTTATTCATTTAGAATAAATTGTAAAAAAATATCAATAAAATTGTATATTAATTAGATTATTAGTGTTTGTGTTCGTCTGGGTGTTTCTTATGTATTATAAGTATGTATTTACAAAAAAAAAAGTATATAAGTATTATATCCATTGTCTAGCACCCATAGTACAAGCTCTGCTTAGTTTGGGACTAGATGGTGCTGTGTAAAAATGTCCCAGGATATTTATTTATTTATTTATTATTTATTATTCTACCCAGGCCACGGTACAATAAAGCCAGCCTAATAAATATATAAGTCATCATAAGAAAATCCGTTCTAGTACCTATGTACCTATGCCCACGACTTCATCCGCGTACTTCTATGACTTATTTTACTTGAGATAAGATATTTAACACCTATCTAAGGTTTATATTAAGGAGTCACATGTTTACTTTGCCTACAAAACAGTGTCTACTTATGTGTCTAAAAATCAATCCTTTAGTCTTTTATTGAAGAACAAGGTAATAAAAGTTTCAAAATAATACTCCGTCTACACAATTCATTAATGAAAAAGCGCTAATAACAGCAGGTCACATGATTATACTGTGTAATGATACTTTAGTCAATAAAGAGCCTATCACACAGTGAAATCGGCGTACAATCATCCAACGTGCTCATAATTCCGCGCAATGATCGGCGGTATTGCGAAATAGCTGCCAATTGCAGATCAAATCATATCGCCACTGCTATCATTATAGCGATCATTTGTGTTCCTATTGATTTACTAACATTTCTGTTCTAAAAGGATTATTGTAGGCGGTTTTTGTGGTGTTTGAATTTATGTTTCAGCAGACGATATTGTTTGAAACTAAATAAACTTTAAATTGTATAACCAAATTCAACATACATATTGAATACATAGGTAATTCTCATGCAATTAATTCCATTCCCGATCACAATACCTCTGACTCGATTTAATTATTAACACATTATTTATGTAGGTACAACAAATAAGCGCAGTAATTTGCGCATAACTCCCGTATCGCAATCAATTTGGAAGTCATTGTGGTATTCCATCAGCAAAATACACAGCAATCACCGGCAATTGTTGAAAAAAACCGGCTATTTTTGTACATTTCATTGTAACTGTGTACGAAGTTATTGCTGGCAGAATATTTGCGACGTATAATAAAATAAATGCGTCCCGATACCGGGCCGCAAACATTAAGCGCGCAATTATAGATAGGGTTGTGTCGCATGAGATAAAAACTTTGGCGCATTTTCATTGGGTATGAGAATCAACCTCCTTCTTTTTTTATGGGATAGGGGGGCAAACGAGCAGTTGGATCACCTGATGGTAAGCGAGTACCGCCGCCCATGGACACCTGCAACACCAGAGAGTCGCAAGTGCGTTGGTCGCCTTTTAAAAGGGTTTGTGCCTCCGGCAACCTAAGCCAAACACAACGTAAGTGTTGTTCCACGCGTTGTTTTCTGTGAGGCCGTGGTATCACTTCGGTCAAGCTGGCCCATTCGTGCCGAAACATGGCTGTCCCACGTTTCTTCTTTCTTTTATTATGTGAGATTTTTTTATTTATGATCTCCTTTTATTTTGATGAAAGCTGTTTAAAAGTGCTTGAATTTTTATAAGTCCTATTTTATTACTTAAGGGTTAAGTTAGAAAAAATGTAATTCTAGTAAACATCATAATAATACAAAATCAGTGCCTCACCACAAAAAACTTCATAAATATAAAAAACTCCTTGATTTATTATCCTATAAATATAGGGGAAAGGGCAGGTACTTTATCTTCGTCATATTCATTCAGATAATGTTTTGGTTTGGTTGGAAACTGATGGATATGTTGGTCATAAAGTATGTAGATTCCGTTTTTTGAATATTGTTATAGGTATTTAAAAAGGTTGTGTTGTGAAAGCTAAAAATAAATTAATTCCTTTCCCTTGTTAATTTAACTTTTATGAGCTGTTTAGATTTACTTACATAAGATATTGTTGACTTATTTGTTTTTCTGCACACTACATTTTTCTTAATCTACGACACTGGGACAGAAAATAAACTACTTTATCGTAAAGAAGGTAACGATCAATTAAGAAGAGTAATATTATTCATCCTATAGGCTTAACATAAAATAGTATTTTATTTTTAAGAAATCAAGTTTCTGTACATTTATAAGTAGGTACTTAATTTCCAACGTTTCATTTATGAAAAATTTGATAGATTTTTTTTTTTCTATTTCGTATCTTTTTTATCTCCTGATAGCTGACCAGATGGTTGTTAATTTTCTTTGATGGGGCCATTCAAATGTTTTTAATAATAACCGCTTTCGTTCCATATAATTTTAGTTGCACGGTTCCAAAAGGTTGATCCTATGGAGAAGAATCTGGAAAGAAACTCCATGGACCCTCTTTTAAAATAAATTATATGCTACAATCACTAGCAATATTGCAATAACAAGATGTGTGAACGTTGAAGGATGTCCAAGTTTGACCGAAGTCGCCAATATTTAACGAAAGTTCACATTATTTGAGAACCCGATGTCATTTCAAGATAATAAATAAACCATGTGATAAAAACTCCCACAATCAAAGTGACAAATGAAGGTGTCTACTTAGCCATGCTACAACGTGTATACACACATACATTTACAGATTATGTTGTGGTAAACATCATCATTAAAAAATCAAAGTACCTAAGTACCATCTCTTAACTCTGTTGGGTTTATAAGTTTAAAAATGCTTGAAATAAAACTACTTACTCGGAGTCAGGGGCGTAATTTGTCCCGCGTGATATCCCTACTGACACATTGGTGTGTGTAACAAAATTATTGATATTCCTGCGCGTATATATTCGGTTTAATTAAACAGGCCATCGTAAAAGCAAATAGTGTCGTTTATTAGCAAATAAACCTCCTCTACCGTTATGAGCGCTTGGTATTTATTTGCTTCATATATACGCGGAAGGAAGGCAAGACTTCTCATGCTATGTTAAGAGGTGAATAAACTAAAAATAATTAAATAAAATACAAAAAAAACTAGATTAGGTTTAAGATTAAGTTACTAGTAGGTAACTACTAAGGTTTCTACTGTATTTTGGATTCGTGCGTTTCGTCACAAACACAAATGCTCAAATATAAAATCAACCAAACCTACCACAAGAACTAGGTACCTGAACGCTATTCTTTTCGATGCGGTAATCGGAATCGCGACCCATAGCGCCAACTATATACCTTTCTCTCAACTATTGTGCTCTACTTATTCTGCCAGGTGGTAAATAGTGGAGGAACAGCCATCATCAACTGCACGTGGGGTGGCTGGCCGGCCCCCCGCCTAGAGTGGCTGCACAACGGCGTACCCCTAGGAGCCGAGGTTGCAGGTGGCAGGGTCCGAGTGCAGAACAACGGGGAACAGCTGGTAATATCCTCGGTGCACCGTGCCGATAGAGGCGTGTACCAGTGCATGGCCCGGAACGAGAGGGACTCTGCTCAGGCTAGCGCGGAGCTGAGGTTAGGAGGTAGGTCTAGACTCTAGATGTTGTTTTGTTTATAATCCTCAAAATTATGTCAACCTGGTACTTCTATGCTCGAAAGTCAATGAAATTTTGTTTGAATTAAGGTAGGGTCACTCCGGCCAAATCTAAGGTGATCTCCATAGCTGCAGTTTTGCATAAATACCAATATCAATATTCTAAATGATGAAAGAAAGAAAGAAAGAATGAAAGAATGAAATTTATTTGGCAACAGTTCGCTCAAGACACACAAAAACAAAGTAGACAGAAAAAATACAAATAAAAAATAATCTACAACAATAAAAATGCACCAAACTACTCACATATATTATTATGGCATATTGTGTGCCTCGCGGCTGCGCCAAATAGGTTCAGTTCAGCATTGTGTCAAGCCACTAGTGCTTGACGCTGGTTTTCAACTGAACCTTTACGAGATGTCACGGATGAAAATCAGTAATAAAAATAATAATATCAGTAAATAGATAAATTATGTAATAAAATAATAATAATAATTCATAAAATATAGCTTAAAAACAGTGATTAAAGAATAAAATATACTTACATAGATTATGGCGTATAAATAGATACATTTTATAATATTTATATTTGTAGAAGCATACTATACTGAATAGACTGAATTTTTGTTGGGAATTGGGTGCAATGCGATACAATAATGCAATACAATAAATACAATAATGCAGGCCGTTCCACACAACCACAAGTATTTCATATTATAGATTTATTTAACCTAGTCATATCTAGCTTCCGTTGCGCATCTATAAGGTACTGCCGTAAACGCTTTCTGAAAGTGGTGATCGTGTTAAGTGACCTAATAGGCGGTGGTATATTATTCCACACTTTAGACGCAGCATAACGGAAGCTGCCCTTGAAGGCCGTCGTTCTATGAGGCGGAATGGACAACTGTTGTGAACACAACCTGATCGTGCAATCACGTCTACTTGTTACCCAATTAAGTCTGTTGTATAGGTACTGAGGCTTTTGGTATTTAATAACGCCAAACAGAAGACACGCCAATTGTAGCTTGCGTCTGGATTTCATTTTGAGCATAAAATGCTTGTTAAGGAAAGGCGTGACGTGGGTTCGAGGGGGGACCGAGTAGCAAAAACGTGCACATGCATTTTGAACCCTTTGAATGAGCCGATCCGTACGTGCTAGCAAGCGTGGACCGTAAACAGAATCTGAAAAATTTAGTTTTGAAAGAACAAGGGTTTCGACTAACTGCTCACGAAGTTGTTCCGAAAGAAAGGGCCTCATCTTATAAAGTACTCTGAGACGATAGAATGAGTTTTGTACCGCGTCTGCAACATGCTTCTCAAATCTTAGGGCATTATCCATATACAAGCCAAGGTTCCTCGCATCAGTAACTCGTTCAATAGGTTCCCCCATCAGATGTAGGCTAGATCTGTCAGGTACTTTATGTATCTGCTGTTTTGTACCAAACAACATATATTTACTTTTAGTAGGGTTTAATGACAAACAGTTCTCTTCTGACCAGGCGGCTATTCTGTTTAAGTCGTCATTTAGATCTTTAATAGCCTCATCGTAGTCCGCTGGCTTAAAAGACAGGTATAATTGGACGTCATCAGCGTATATATGATATTTGCATTTCTGAAAACACGTAACAATATCTGCACAATATAGACTAAAAAGTATCGGACCTAAGATCGAGCCCTGTGGAACTCCTCTTTCTATCGAGGTGAGAGCTGAAGTTCGTGTAGTACCATCTCCTAGACGCAATTCCACAAGCTGTTTCCTATCACTAAGATAGCTGTGAAACCACTGTGTGGCCCTAGAATCAAAACCGTAGAAGCTTAATTTGGAAAGTAATAACGAAACATTTATACAATCAAATGCCCGCGAAAAATCTAGTAAAACTAACAGTGTGCACATGCCTTTATCCTGGGCAAAGAGTATGTTGTCTGTGACGTCCAAAAGTGCAGTTGAAGTACTGCGCAACTTCCTGAAACCAGACTGTAGGTCAGGCAATATATTATTTTTTTCTAAGTACAAAGATAATTGATTACACACAACCCTCTCCAATACCTTAGAAAGACACGGCAATATGCTAATAGGTCATAAGTCCTTAACTTCTGTGGGGTTTGTATTTTTAGGTATAGGTCTAACAGTGGCAACCTTCCATTGATAAGGAAACGTAGACGTATGAATTGAGCAGTTAATTATGTAAGTGATAGTTGGTAACGTATGAGGCAAAGTAAGAGTGAGCATGCTTAGAGTTAAGTTGTCATACCCTTCAGCGTTACTTTTCAGACTACCTAAAATTCGTAAGATGTCATCTTGTTCTACTGTTGTCATTGTAAAAACTGCACCACCATATCTATGATACTCATAAAACGTCATGCGGGAGATACTAGCTTCCGGTTTACCCGGTACGTTCAAAAAGGTGTTATTAATTAGGTCCGGGTTAGTGAAATGAGACGGAAGGTCTTGGTTACGATTATTTGGTAAAAAGGTTCCTTTTATATTTTTCCATAATAATTTAGGGTCCTTGATTTTGTTATTTATATTAAATTTAAAATATGCAATTTTTTCATAATACAAGGAACTTTCCACCAGCGATTTTAATTGTTTATAATATACTTTTTTCGGTTCCGATTTATTTTTCCTGTACTTATCTAGCGCATCGTCTCGCAGACGCATCATGAGTTTGATTGTGTCCGTTATCCAGGGGTAGGACACCTCCTTAATTGTGCACGACTTGATTGGTGCGTGAACATCGAACATAGACTTGATGCCGTCGCTGAAAACGTCCACCATATCACTGACATTGCCTAGTGTAGGTATTATATTATTTGTATAAAGTTGAGATAAATCGCTTAGAAACTTGTCCTCGCATATATTTTTAATTGGCCTAAATTTGATTTTATACGGCTTAAGTTTTTCTTTTTTAATGTTAAATTCACTCACTACTATACAGTGACTATTCATCGATCCAAACGCTTCTACCGTAGTGTATCGAGCTCTAAGGTCTGTGCACAGCAGATCGATCAGTGTTTCCGACGTATCAGTAAAGTGAGTTGGTGACGTCACTAACTGCGAGAGACTAAAGATATTTAAAAATTCCAAGACTTTTTTGGTCTTGGTCTCACTTGTATCTATCATATTCACATTAAAATCGCCGAGCAATATGTGGTGATCACAACTACCCAGCATGCTAAAGGTTTCTGTAATGGCATCCAGAAACAGATCAATGTTCATCCATGGCGGCCGGTAAGCGGTGCCGATGGCGATTTTTTTTCCATTTATTGTTAATGTGAGCCACATTTGCTCGACTGATTCGAACCTAGTGTCAATAGCGCTAGTCCAAGTTCGCGCAGTGAGCCCTCGTCGCAGATAGAAGCCAACGCCCCCACCACGGCCTGAGCGCACACTCGCCGGGCGCGGCTTGTGGCGCAGGCGATAGCCAGGTACCACCGGAGCACGCCCCTCCTCGCCCGGTCGTAACCATGTTTCATTTATGGCCATAACATCGAAACAATACTTTTCGAGCGCACCGATCAAATTGTCATGCCCCGTACCTAAAGATCCTGCATTAAGGAAACCTACTCGAAAATTTTTAGTCATCATAGTGATCGTATAAAATCATTTTGTCATTCACCAATGCCAACACTACGAGTATTACATCACATTCAGTAGCTTCATATGTTTTTAGTAATAGTAATAATGTAAATATGTAATATATTGTATATAATAAAATGTAAGAAAATAATATAGTAAATACGGAATGTAAATAGAATATTTGTAAATAATAGAATTGTAATGTGAACATGTACATAAACATATTGTGTCACGATATAAAACCGGTTTGCGAGGACCGCCGCGAGACACACGACTACTATTAGATTATAATACAGTATGAGTTGATTATAGTTAGAAATACATAATAAAACTTTCGAGACTGCTCTAATAAAATTAAACATAAATTTGAACATCCCTAAAAAGATACTGAGAATAAAACATAGCAAATATGTAGTGCTTTTACTAAGAGGCGCTTTTGCTGCCGGTACCCGGTGCCGCCGGACCGAACACACGCTGTATATCAGCCAAACACCTGATTTGGCACGACGGGTCCCCGGGTTTGTTTCGGGCGAGGATACGGCCTCGTTTTGACCATATGTATTGCCAACCGAGGCGACTTCCAGCTTCACGAGCGCTCCGAAACAACTCCCGATTTAATTTCGTGAGGCGTTCGTTGACATATATGCGCGTCTCCCGGCCCGGCATATTTAGGTCAGCAGTGGTCATGCCGCGTCGCACTCGTGCACACTCAAGCAGCTGGTCACGTAGGTCGCGGCGCGCGAGCCGCACGACGAGGAAGCGCGGGCGGGTCTCCACTGGCCCCGTCGCCTGCGTTGTGTTGATACGCCTGCCACCAACGCGCTCAGCGCTCACTATATCGTGCGCTTCGATTTTGACGCCGATCTTGGTTGCAACCAACATAGCGGTATGGGTAGGATTTTCACCATTGGTCTCGGGTATGTTTGAGATTTGGATGTCATTTACGAGCAACTCCTGGTCCCGGTCGTTTATGTCGCTTCGCAATTGTGCAATGACATCGTCCACCTCTGACGATACGAGTGATTGGGGCTGCGCCAGCTTGTTCTCTATGACAGCTACTCTGTCTTCTAAATTACTCATCCGGTCATCAGAGGCCTTTAGAGCGGATCTAAGCTCGGACATGTCATCCCGGAGCAGCTGGAACTCGTGTCGCACAGAGTTCAAAAAATCATCCTTGAACATCCTCAACTCTGCCCTCAGGATGTCCAGATTCAGCTCATGTGTGGCGTCCAATGCTGTGTTATTAGCTGAGCTGGTATCCATGACGTTAGCAAGGCTGTCTTCCAGCGCAGCTGATGCCCGCCCCCTCACTGGCGTATCGGCTTTGTTATCCCTCGGCTGGTTCTTTTTGCACTCAGGACAGTGCCACGGGGTCGCTATAGGGCCGGTATTGCGTAAACCTACGCACGCTCGGTGGTAACAAGACCTGCATTTGTCACAAGCAGTGGCCTCTGTCGACGAGAGGTATCTACCACAACCACCACACTTTGACATAGTGAGAGTTTACCGTTTCACAGTTTCTACTATCGATACGGTAAAAAAAGTGCGTCAAGGTAGTTATAGATGGCGCTATTTCTAAAAAACCGTTTATGGCAGTTTTAGGGTGTTTATGGTGTTGAAAGAGACACCACTAGTTGACGCACAATGTCACCAAATAGGCGCGAACACTTTAAGTTAATTCACAAGTATTATAAGTTCGCAATTAAGATGTTTGTTTTTTTTTTTCGTAATCGGGTAATTTAACACTAGTTAGGATCAGGTATAGGTTTTTAGAGTTAATTTTAATATTTCCACTGCACATATACACTGAATAATAATGTCACTTGTGTTTTGTACTAATAACTGTATTTTAACAATAAACTGGCGCGAATTTGGCTTATGATTTTTTATTTATACACGATAAATACACAGAGAGCTTACAGCTGATTGACATCCGTGACGTCACTATAGGTACGACGTAGTAGTAGTAGAAGTAGGTACCACGATAGGTACCTACTTTCAACATCATCCAAAGACGTTGATTGCAAACTTAGCCATATCCTCCATCATTAGTTACATTTAAAAGAGTAACATAATGGATTCTAAAAAGGACTACTATTTCGACAGACACCGCGCCGGAACTCCAGTACACATTCATAGAACAAGTCTTAAGACCGGGGCAGGTGGTGACACTCAAGTGTTCGGCCGCTGGCTCCCCGCCCCCGCACTTCAGCTGGCTGCTGGATGGACAGCCGCTTAACACCATGGCTAGAGGACACAGGTTTGTAAATTTTCAGAAAAATAGAGATTCAAATTCGGAGACATAATTTCGTGTAGGTAAGTTCCATCTCTAACAAATATCTGTCTGGCAGATACAGTGTGGAACAGTTTGCAACAAAAACGAATGATGTCGTGAGCTACCTGAATATCTCAGCCGTGAGGTCCGAAGACGGAGGTCTGTACACCTGCAGGGCAGCCAACTCACTTGGAGAAGTATCGCATACATCCAGACTCAATATTTATGGTAAATGCATTTTTAAATAGTAGAAATTTGAATTTGAAGGTTGAGTTCTTTTAACTTTGAATGTATTACCACAGGTCCGCCCTACGTGAGGTCCATTGGTCCAATTAGGGCGGTAGCTGGGCGAGAACTGGTTCTATATTGTCCATATTCTGGCTACCCAATTAGGTAAGACAACTGCAAATCACTACATAGTATAAAAAAAGTCGCTTCCCGCTGCCTGTCTGTCCCTATGTACGAGTATGCTTAGATCTTTAACACCACGCAACGGATTTTGATGCAGTTTTTTTTAATAGATAAAATGATTCAAGAGACAGGTTCTATTTAACATCACGCTACGACTCTGCGGGTGGGTTGCTAGTTACTTATATATCAGAAATACATCAGCTCTAACAATGTATCTCTGTATTTTTAGTTCCGTTAAATGGGAGCGGGACGGCAATCCAGTAGAATGGGACGGCAGTATTGATGGTGCTTTAAAGGTGTCAAGAGTAGAGCCCTCACATGCAGGTGCATACACTTGTGCTGTGATG
This sequence comes from Acronicta leporina, assembly GCA_947256265.1. NCBI lineage: Eukaryota > Metazoa > Arthropoda > Insecta > Lepidoptera > Noctuidae > Acronicta > Acronicta leporina. The sequence goes on from OX366512.1 coordinate 629,045, forward strand.
GGCCCGCACGGTGAGATAGCCAGGAGGGAGCTGCAACTCGTAGTTAGCAGTAAGTCTGTTTGTTAAAATACAAGGAATAAAATATTTATGTACGTACGTATTCCGGAACGAACTCGACACATCGTGATTCCCTTGTTTACAACGGAAAATTTACATTCTTGATTGGAATAAGGATTTGGAACTGAGATTTTTATAAATAATTTTATTGGTTCGACGTTGCTGAAAACTTAAAAACTATGTCCGACTCCACGAACTAGAAGGTAATTTAGCAGATATTATAAAGAATATATAAGTCATAGTGGAATTCAATAATTCCACTCATAATCGGAGCTGCCCGACTAGGGAAGTACCTCCACTGCAGAAAACCATAGCCAAATAACATAGCTCCGCGCTATGCTGTGTTCCTAACGATGAGCAAGGTCACCAGAGCTCCGCGAGGAAGAGATGTGTTGGAAGTGGGGGACCGGTGATGTTTCAGCATCACACTTATTATCTCCTATGCCATTATGTAAAATCTTTGTTCGTGAAACCGCTAGTGTTGGAAGCATCCATAGGCTTCGGTAACCGCTTACCATTAGGCGGGCCGTATGTTTGTTTGCCACACGGTTTGATGGACGGTATTTTCTTGTATAATTTTCCAAAATTTGTTCTACAGATCCTCCAGAAATAGAGCCATTCTCGTTCTCTGCAAACTTGCAAGAAGGGAAGCGTGCTCAGGTGAGCTGCAGCGTGACGTCAGGAGATATGCCCGTCCACTTCACTTGGCTTAAAGACAACGCACCTATTCCTTCTAGCTTACAGGTTTGTTTCAATTGATAAATGGATTTGTACGTTACCTTATTCGGGGAAGCAAAATTACAAAATATGTTAGCAAACTAGGTACTAACAAGTAATAAACATATTTTAGAAAGTGTGTAATTGTTTTACGTTTACTGTTTTACTTTCCCGAATAAGATTTCGATATTTAATTAGCTTGGACACTTGAAGGTTCTGTTTTGTGAATTAATTTTATTTACCTTTCTATAAATGAAAAACTGGTGTGAAAATCGATTGAACTTTAACACACAGAAACAAGATAAATGTTAAGTCATCGAATTTGCGAATAAAAAACCAATTCTCAATCTTTTATTACATAACCTATAAGACCATAATTATCCTGAAAGCCCGGCCTGGTTGTATAGGTGGAAGAACGGGGCGCTGACTTTTTCAGCAACCTCGTCTTCAAAGAGGTGTTCGCCCGCCACAGCGGGTTGTACACTTGCGTGGCCTCCAATACCGCGGCCAAAGTTAACTATACCGCCGAACTGGTGGTGAAAGGTAACCGCCATGTCAATATGCACCACAGCACAGAGCACCGTCATGATGTCCATGCGATGTGGAAGCGCGGGTACCTACAATTATATTTCATGAGCAAATTTACCCATACAAATAAAAAGTCTACCAGCATTGAGAGACTTAAAAAGCAATTGATAAATCAACTTGTACGCACAATAAATAACCCGATTATTTGATAAGTGTTGCCCTTGTTGCAGTTTTCGTAAATCCACTGAAAATCAACACAATCTTTAACATTTAGGTACTTACTTAACTTTCACTACGTTCTTATATTAGCTCGACTTATGGTACACAACAAAGGGTGATAACTGAATAAAATGCACATTCGTTTACTAATTCCTGTGAGATTAGGAAGCATTTAATAAGCTCAAAGTTTGTAGATAAAACGCAGTACCTAAATAAACATGTCCCCAATAACCGCGCTTCCATCATCGTGAGAGACTAATCACGCTTGCACCGAGCACAGAGTTGTCATTATTTTGATTGTCCGCTGGTTTTTTTGCAGGATCACAAAAGTACCACAGTGTGTAGTTATCTTTTCCTACAAATGGTGAAATATTGTCATTTTTCATATTGCGCTGTATTCATTCTGAATTTTTATTTCCTTCCTATAACTCCAGTTTTATCCAAGAAAATTGTGTTCCAATCTTCTTAACTTGGAATTTTATACCGCGCAATTTGAATAAACACCATCGGAAATAAAAGCACTTTATTCAGCGCACAAATTTATTTTCCACAGAAAAATTTATCATAAGTATTAAATGTATAAATTGTTGAACATTTTTGTTTTGCACAGCGTTGGATTTCAGATGGCTTTCGAAAATGGTAAATTTTATTTATAAGATTTTTGTTTTTAAAACCTTCAATCGAAGAAAAAATAACATATCAGAATATATGTAAGTAGGTACTGTGAGGACCAGGTGTATGACGATGGGGGGTTTATGATTTTAATTAAAATAATGCACAATAAGAGCAATCACGACTTGTTTATTTGCTCAAGGGAAAATTATTAATCGAATGACAATAATAAAATTATTTTCTAGACATTTCAAAAACTACTTACTTTTTGTTCCAATGTTCTATGTGCCTATGTGTGCTTATTCTAAACTCTTACAGTACCTAGGTACCTCAAATTAATAATTTCACGACCAGGCAAATACATATATTTTCTTCCAAATACACAATAGGTATGTACGTAACTATTAATTAACTTTCATTATAAGATTAACTATTCATAATTTTAAAACTAAGAGGTAAGCGGTAGTTAAGTTGGTATCTACCTGCATAATTATAAGGTTTCATAGTTATGTCTTTTGTAAATATGGATTGCCTATTTTTTTCTTGAACCAGTGCAACGTTTATTCAAAAAATAACTATTTGTTTTTAATTTTGAGAAGCAACACTAGTAGACACACTTAAGTATGTAGCTCTTTATATTCTTAACGATGATATGCAGCCAAGGAAAAAGGTAAAAATAGTACCTATTATTATAGTACATATATGCCCAGAATGGTACTTCAATGAATGTAGAAATTTTATGAATATGGAGATAAATGAACTTGACTTGATTGCACGCTGCAGTCTCCCCCAAGTGGGTGGTGGAGCCTAAAGATGAGGCAGTTCTGGCTGGAGAACAGCTGGCTTTGCACTGTCAAACCACGGGGTCACCATCCCCGCAAGTCACTTGGCTAAAGCAAAGAGGTATGTTTCCGATTGACATGATAATTTCATGTCAGTTGTCCTTTTATAACCCATTGACATACAATTATGCTTAAACATTATGTTATAAGTACGTGTATGTTGCGAGTACTACCTATGCTCGTAACTTATTTCATTTCCACACTGGTCGATCGTTCGACCTAGCGGGCCAAATTCTTTTATGTCTAGAAATTGTAATTCTATATAATATTCTGGGTTCAAGACTGCAGTACCTACCTAATCGTGATAGGTTATATTCACAACTGAAAACCAATTGCCAAAACCAAGCAAACCATTCATACTGTCTTTCACACTTTTCTCACACCCGGAACAACTATCTACCAGAACAAATATTTGTTCCGCGTGGGAATCAATTATTAATATTTGTTCTGCCTTTTAATCAGAAAAATTATAGATAGAACTATCCACACTGATTTGTCTTTTGTCAAAAAAGCTCAAATCAGTAAACGCAGTCTTCGCCGGCCTAGCTTACTCGTACTTCCCAAAGTTCGAACAAACTACGCAAAAAAAAATATTACCTTTGAAGGAGCACAGCTATACAACAGACTACCTTCCAATATAAAAAATGTAAGCTTGTCCAGTGGCTTCAAGTCTCAACTCTCTCAATATATAGTTGAACACTTTTCACCTCCCGATTGAGACTATGAGGACACTGATTGAGTGCTCGGTGACCATCACAATAACTTTACTAAAATGTTAATTATATTTTCATGTGAGTGACATTGTTTGTCTTTTTGAAAATAAATTATTTAAACCAAAAAAAAAAAAAAAAACCCACAACACGTAGCGTAGAAGCCGATCGCCCAGTGACTACGCCTATAGAGCCCTCATTACTTACCTAGGTACCTAGAGTATGATCTTATCAATTAAAAAATTATTTACCAGGGTCATCTGCAGACTACGTGCCTCTTATTAACCTGGGCGGAAGATTTCAGTTCCTATCAAATGGAACCCTGTGGATAGAGTCCGCACTTCCCTATGATGAGGGTAACTACATGTGCAAATCTGAAAACGGAGTAGGGTCTCCACTTACAAAAACTATATTTGTTGCTGTCAACGGTAAGTGATTCAAATAAATGGTTTTACGAATTAACAAAAAATAATGACGACAAAAACAACTAAAATGTTAATAAGGAAGAAACGAATACTTACATTCATTTTTTCATGGTCATCAATCTTACAAGAATCGTCTGGAATCTAAGGAATTTTGCTACATGTACTTAAAGATAATTTGGTAACTGATGTCAACAAGTTACGATGGGTGACCGAAAAACCAACCATTGTTTAGGTTAGGTATTCTTCTCTACGTGAAGGTGAAGTTGTAATTAGAACATACCTTTCTAGAGCCTGCGCGATTTGAGCTGACGTCACACAATATGACGGCGCGCCGCGATGCGCCTGCGACGCTGGTGTGCGACGTGCGCGGTGACAGCCCAATTAGAGTCACATGGGCACACAACATGAACCACTTAGATCTTAATACTTATAGGTAAGAAAGGAGTTGATTTCTAAATTCTACGCTAATAGGAATTATTTCAATACAGCAACCCTCTGATCGTTTTTTTAAACAAATTTATTAAACGCAAGAAAATGTGCACCTGATTTGAAATACAGACCTGTTTGTTTTATAATAAATTGTTGTGTAACTGCAATATTACCCAAGATGATTTAGATTTTTCCCATCCCATGAAAATTTCTTAAAAATCCGCCTTAGTTATCTCTATAATAAATAGGGGAATCCTTTACAAAATTGAAATTTTATAGTGATGAAGAAATGTTTGAGATTAGGGCCCACTTGCACCAACTTCTTAAATATTTAAACACAATTTTTCATAGAAATTTCGTGTTTAAGTACAATTTAAACACATTTAAAAAGTTAGTGCAAGTGGGCCTAGGTTTCCGTATCTGAATAGCAACTAAGTGCAACAGATCGGTCAGTGTATAACACACGTGCTTACTCTTAAATGCTAAAAGGCTTGTGTGACGAACATCTTCTTCCAGGTTAAGCATCTCTGAAGCAAAGACTGATAGTGGTTTTAGATCGCAGCTGTACATCAGCCGGGCGGACCGCCAGGATTCCGGCGTGTACAAGTGCCAGGCTGTAAACGCGTACGGCCACAGTGACCATTATATTTATCTTTCCGTCCAAGGTGAGTATACTTATCTACTTATCCTTCTAAATTCATTTTGATTGATCAAGATATAGAATAAACTCGTGTAGGCCATTTATACATTCTCCGTAGGAGTACCTAGAGACCCAATAGGATACTATTGTGTTAGTTACTCCCATAAAATGCGATCTAAGTAAGTGTGTATAAGAGTAAGTAGTGTATATAAGATTTTATATTATATTCTAAAAATTTGTGGCCTTAAATACATCTTCCTCCTTAACCTTCGTTAAATCTAAATAATTATATTGCTTGAACTAGAAAATAAACTCAGAACTATAGATAGGTTTCAGCTCAGGCATTTTGATCGAAAAACATAAGTACCCTGGCATAAATCCATATCTTCTCTGGACCATAGCTATTGGAATTATCTCTTAGGACAACGAGTCGGTTTGAGTGGACAAAAGCGAATTGCATCAAAACACTGCCCAAATTTTAAAATGTTTCATCTTAATATTACAGAAAAACCCGATACACCACACTCTCTATCCGTGACCGAGATACTGAGCCGCGCTGTCCGACTATCCTGGAGCCAAGGTTTCGACGGCAATTCTCCTCTCGTGGGGTACACCCTGCAGTACTGCGCACTGTCCGCACAGGGAGCCATACGAGTCAACCAATGGGACACAGCGGTGACTCTGAATGTGTCTGTCCACGGAATCGCACACTCTCATGTCACGTAAGTATACGATGTTCTGAATTTTTCTCATGATATTCCAATCAATTGAATATTTTGTATCGATAATAAAATCAAGTTTTGAGAATTCGACCTTTTCAAACTCAATTATTTCGTCCATTCTAGCTTAACTAAGAAAGGCGACATCCATTACGAAGCGTTGCTAAGCAGTCTGAAGCCTCACACCGCATACATGATACGGATAGCAGCCATAAACCAGATCGACAGGAGTGCTTACACCGAACCAGTAGTAGTGAAAACACAAGAGGAAGGTAAAGCAGACAAAACGAGAGAAGATTTACATAGAGTACCACTAAATAACAAGTACATAATAGTGAAAAGCGTCGGTAGCCTAATGGCTTGGGCGTTGGACTTGCGATCATGTGGTTGCCGGTTCGATACCCACCCATTACACTACCAACGTGTACCCACTCGTAACACAGGCATTTAGCTTAGCAGGAGGGGTTAACAAGAATACTAGTAACATGCGACTATGCGACCCACATTGCTAGTAAGCTTTTAAAAAAAACACATTGTATCGTTCGCTAGGTCCATCGGAAGCGCCGAGCAACGTGCACGTGACCCCGGGCGGGCCGGGCGAGCTGCACGTGTCGTGGCGCCCGCCGCCGCGCGACGCCTGGCACGGGGAGGTGCTCGGCTACTCCGTCACCTGCACTGAGCTCAGCCCCGCTTCACCAGCGCTCAGGAACTCTACCAGGTAGGTATACTAGTTTTGTGTATAGGAAGATGGCACGCGTTGTTGTGTGGCAATAAAATCTTTTTTTTTATTAGCCTGTTATTGTATGTTAAATACAAGGAATTTAAGTTATAATAAACATTGAGCGACAACATTATGCGACATGATAATTATCAACTGCTGCAACTCATAATGATGGGCAAAGTGGCTGGAAGAAGATCAGTAGGCCGAAGAAGAAAGTCGTGGCTCCGCAATATTCGCGACTGGACATTAACATTAACATAACATCACACCTGTATTCCCTGAATGGTTAGGCAGAGGCTTACTAATGTACACCCACAGTTCGCCGGTATGTTTAGGTCCCATGTAATTGGGGGCGAGCCTATTTTTTTCCATAAAAGAAAAACAATTCCTACCATGGGAGAGCCATGCTTCGGCACGAACGGGCGGCGATAATCGCTTACTCAGGTGATCCGTCTGCTCGTTTGCCCACTATCCCATAAAAATGTTATATCTTCAACTTCTTGTGTGAAAAATAGGTTTGCATGTAGAATTGTAGCTATTAGTGAGTTGAGGTTACCGGAGGCCCAAACCCTTTTAAAGGCGGGCAGCGCACTTGCGACTCCTCTGGTGTTGCGGGTGTCCATGGGCGGCGGTTATCACTTACCATCAGGTGATCCGTTTGATCGTTTGCCCCCCTATCCCATATAAAAAAAAAAAATATTATGTGAAGCACTAATTGAAACTGTTATTTGGTTACGGTCCAGGAAATACGACAGATATTGTATTATTTAAAATAATACTAAGGTACATCTTCAGTCTGTAATTAAAATGTGGATGTCCAGAACGCTAACAGTGAACGGATGGTCGGCCACAGAGCTGAGTTTGTCAGCGCTGCGCAAGTTCACGCGGTACGAGGTGCGCGTGCGCGCGTTCAACGGCGTCGCCGCCGGGCCCGCGTCTGCACCCGTCGCTGCTACCACTTTAGAAGGAGGTATGAATCTCAGAATCTTTATTAATTCTACGTCACTGTTATTTGCACTACTAGCTTCTGCCCGCGACTTCGTCCGCGTAGCGTGATGATATATAGCCTATAGCCTTCCTCAATAAATGGGCTATCTAACACTGAAATAATTTTTCAAATCGGACCAGTAGTTCCTGAGATTAGCGCGTTCAAGTAAACAAACAAACAAACTCTTCAGCTTTATATATTAAGTATAGATATATAGATTCATTAAAAGAGAGAGTGAGAGATTACCAAGTATTCTAGATTGTAATCTGTACTTCTTCCGAGGGAAGCTCGAAGGAAAGCTGTACTTTATCTAGGAGGAAATCATATATTTTAAGGACTGGCCCTCCAAAAATCACTTTCGTACAATTTGGAGCATATTGAAGAAACTACCGCATTCATCTGTGAAAAATAGAATGTAAATAATTTGGAAATGATTGATTTCAGTGCCAGAATCTCCACCAACAAGAGTGTCCTGCTCAGCCCTCTCGTCTTCCAGCATGAAGGTAACCTGGAACCCGCCACCAATCGGACAACACGGCGGACTCATACAAGGATACAAAGTCATTTATTCACCACTAACTACAGACCACGGTAAGTTTTTTAAATTTTAGTTAATTATTGGAGAAGAATTTACTAAAACCTGCATTATTCAACCAAATAAAAATTCCACTGAAAATCTGCTGTTTTTGTATTGTGTACGTTAAAATAAGAAAATAAATCTTACTTTCCAGTGGACGTCGGAGAGATCAAGCGGGTGGCCACCACGGACACATACTTGCACACTCTACGGAAATACACCAACTACTCCATACAAGTCCTAGCATTTACGAATACTGGCGATGGGAAACGAAGTACGCCTGTCTACTGTATGACAGAAGAAGATGGTAATTTTTTTAATACCTTACACTGTTTGAAACAAGGTTATTTCGGTAGGTACTTACTAGTACTAGATAATAATATGTGCCACATTTTTGTGTATAAGCAATGAAGGCTGTCTGTCGCATACAAGAACGGTCAAGTAGTAAATGGGCATTGACCCATGGTCTAAGATGTGTCCCATCTATTCAACCCATTTTAAGAGATTAAATTCGTCATCATTATTAGCTAAGTGGTCCTGAGTGCGACTGCTACGCTAGAGGTCCTGGGTTCGATTCCCAGGTCGAGCAAAGTGTTATTGGGTTTTTCGATGAAAGTAACAGCTCGGAGTTAGGAATTTGTGCCCGGTTAATGGCAATAGGCTCAACCCCTATTACATGGGACCTAAACATACCGGCGAACTGTGGGTGTACATTGGTACGCCTCTGCCTAACCCTTCGGGGAATACAGGCGTGATGGTATGATGATGAATTCGTCATCTATGTTTCCATAAACACTAGACAATATACTTAAATGCTTATCACATTTGAATTTCGTTTTCATCAGTACCCTCGGCTCCCGAGAAGATTAAAGCACTGGCATACTCCAGCGACTCAGTGCTTGTGAGCTGGCTACCTCCACTGCACCCCAACGGCATTATCTCACATTATACCGTCTACTATAGAGAAGCCGGACGGTAAGTTAATAACGATGTATTTCGTTTTGAGTAGGTATGCTGTGTATTTCCCGAATAAAACGATGTATTTCGTTTTGAGTAGGTATGCTGTGTATTTCCCGAATAAAACGATGTATTTGCAACCATCATCTGTTGTTCTTATTTATAGCCTGATCATGGAAGCTCAGTAACTCATTTAGTCACGGTCAGCCTCGTTTAGTGATAAAATGTGACATATTAATTAACGCGTCTTCTTGTCACGCAAACAACCAGATTTTCAATACAAAAAGTCTGATAAAAACGTTAACGTCTTATATCACTTAACTCCAAGATAAACTATCGCTGTCATAGAAGGACATTATTCGTTCAATCATCATGCCTAAAATAATACAACATTTATGATGTTTTTCTTATCCTAGGCTGGGTAAGCACTCAAGTTTTACAGTGACTGCAGACAAAAAGACCGACACGGAGCTCATGTTTCAAGTGCGGAATTTGATGGAAAATCAGCTTTACGAGTTCTGGGTTTCCGCCACAACCGGTTCTGGAGAGGGAGAGTCGACGTTGGTTGTTGGACAAGGCCCTAGCTCCAGAAGTAAGTCAAAACTATCGAGAATATAAATTATTATAAGTAAGTGGAGGACAGACTTTATGTAAAAGCTATCTAAGATATAAAACTGAAGTTCAAAAAGATCGATCTAGTGTAAATTACATTACGATAGGAACTTAGATTAATGGTATCTCAAGCCGAACGATAACACAATTTGATGAAGTATTGTTTGGATAATTAACCATTTTTGTGGGCGATTCAAGCTCCACCGGACCCTTATTGATTTTTACTTTAAATTAATATTTTTTTAAATGGCCAAGCACAGTTTATCTTTGCTTGTATAAAAATTCATCTTTCGCAGGATCAAACAATATGTTCACGTTCATGTGTCAGTTATTCAAAGTAAGATATTCTTTCTATAAAATCATGGGATTATAAATTGTACCTATCTAAAACATTTACTTATTAGTCATGAGAAAACCTATAAATACCGTTAACAGTAATCAGAAGCTCAAAAGTCAAGACAACCAACTTATTCTTAGGGCAACGCTATTACTTATAAAATATAGGTTGCGGAGTTTTGAAGACAGTTGCGTTGCTTTACAGCTGTATCGATTAAGACTGGAAGTAAAGCTGGTCGGGAAAATGAGGATTGGAAAGAAGGTTTTCCAAAAAGGCATTGTGTTTGTAGTCCCGGCGCGCATAGCGTCGTTCGGCGGCGTGGTGTGGGTGGGCGCGGGGCGCGGCGCGCTGCTGTGCTGCTCGTGCGTGGGCGCGCCCGCGCCGCGCTCGCGCTGGGCGCACGCGCGCGCGCCCGTCACGCACCACCAGTACTACCAGGTCACGCACCGCGGACACCTGCACATCCGCGGTAACTATCTACATACCTACCTACCTACCTACCTACAAGTACTTACACATACTACGCTTTACGGCGTAAAACGTAGCATGTTAATAGTATTGCATAAAGTTTACGCCATACCATTAATATAATAAGTGCTAAAATAAATAATGACTGGAAAAATCTAATATAAGTAAATATAATCGGAATTGCTTACATATAACACTCAACTCAAATGTCAATGTAACATTAAATAAAAATAAGTTGCAATCATTTTGACCCGATAACTCAAATCGTAATATTTCTCCAGTAAATGCTAAAGGGTAAGCCACAGATATTTCGTAAGCATACCTGTAAACTATTCCTACAAGTTTTCAATGTAAGAATTTGACCTATACCTATGTCAGCAACTAGTAGGTACTCTCCATGAATCATGATCTCACTGCCAAAATTTCCAAGCAACGAAAAGGTTAATTAGTAAGTAATCTCACTACCGACTTCATCGAAGTTATTATTATTTTTTGTAATAGTAACGATTATTACAACCGAAAGTATCAGTCAATTAATGCAGGTATCAATTATCGTACATTCGATTACCGTAACCAACAGAAGTGAACGAGCAGTCGTCGGGCAACTTTACATGTACAGCCAGCAACACAATCGGCGAGGACAGCATAGTGTACGTAGTGATAGCCATCATGCCGCCGGCGGCACCGACGCTCTCGCTACAGTACACCACCACTTCCAGCATCAAACTGCACTGGCAGCTGCCCGGAGACACGACCGAGCCTATACTGGGTAAATAAACTTAGAAAAGGAAAAATATTTGAGACTATGAAGTAGATACTTTTTCTCAAGCGTAATATTTAATTTTTATACGTTTGAAGAGCCCTATTCAAAAACGATTACTAAACGTCTAATTATCTAAAGATACTTTTTTGTAAAAGGAATTCTTGTAGGTAGTGCCTCCTTCCCGACATTTTATTCAGTCCCTATTTTAAGTCCCTGTAGGTAAATATTGAAGTAATAGACTGAATCGAAGTAAAATGCCTCATTTCGATTCCAGGCTACATTCTCAACTACAAACAAGCTTCGGAGAGTGATTGGCACACAGTAGATCTGTCTCCTGAAGTGAATTCGTACACAATGGACATGCTCAAGTGCGGATCCACATACAACGCGAAGATACAGGCTCGCAACAAGATATCTATAGGACCTCCCAGTGATGTGCTTACTGCTACCACGAGAGGGGGACGTAAGTTTTCAAATGGTTACTCGAATAGAAGGCTGTGTTATATCTCATAAGACAAACGTTATTGTGGAAATAGATCAAAGATTAGGTATCAGCTGGAAGATGAAATGAATGCTAAACACGATGGTTTCGGTTACCATTTATGTAAATGACAATTAATTTTCGGAGTCTGCTGTACGTGCCTCTAATTCGAAATTTAGACATAAGATTTAGCACTTTTTATTGCTAAAATAGGTAGGTTGTTACTGAAATTATAAAGTTCTTTTGCTTTAGGTCCTAAGCCCCCGAAACCCGAGGACCACGTGCACATGAACTCAACGGCAATAAAGATTAATTTCTACGCCTGGAGGGATGGTGGCTGCCCCATCCTCGGCTTTAGAGTGTCCTATAGAAGAGCTGGATCTGAACATTGGATAAAGGTAACGCCTTCTGCCTTACTACTGATTATCGATATGGCAAATGCAATAAAAATGTATGACAGAAGAAATCTAGCTAAAATCTTATTAAAAGAGTTTCTAATACATGCGTAGGTAGACTAAAGGGAACAAATATTTCTGTTTTTTGCGATAGGATAAAAAATAAGGTTATCATCGTAAGTACATTTAGGCTGGAGGATAAATCTTGTGTAATGAAATGTGAAATGCAAATTATTTAAACTCAATTTGTTACCATTATCTGTGTCAGGTTGGCGATGGGCTTAGTTCTGCTAGCCACGTGGTGGGAGAGTTGACACCAGCGACATGGTATGAGCTGGCAGTCGAAGCTTACAGTGATGCAGGAATGGAGCGAGTCACTCTGACTGCAGACACCCATACCCTCGCAGGAGGCAAGTAACAAAGAGAAGACTACCGTATTATACTATTTTTTTAAATACAACATTGTTCCGGTTTTAATATTCGATCGTACTTTGGCAAGGAGCTGATGAAATCTACAATAATGTACCTAGGTAATATCGAAAAATATTCGTGAAACTTAAATAAGTCTTGCACAATATAGGTATTGACTCTTTGGATCTCACATTAACTTTATTACTCTTAAGACTTAAGACCCTCAAGAGTGAGATCATTTATGTACCTATTTTGTTTTATTTGGAAATCTCGACTCTTAGAAAATTGTAAAAAAGCTGCGTGTGCTGTACATTGAAGATATTTTAAAAAAAACAAGTGGGTTATGGTAGGTATATAAACATCTCCGAATCTAAAAATGTGATTTTTTGAAGAGAAGAAGACGAGGTCAAATTGTAGCTTAACCTCTCTGCTGTCTATACATTATCTTCAGCCTCTATAGGCTCAAACAAACAAGTGATCATCATTGTTAGTTAAATTGTTATTGGAATCCATTTCTAATCGTAATAGCTTCAGGAAAATCTAGTTACGAATAAGTATTGTTATTTTGTGGTTGCAGGTCGCATCCCCCCGATGAAGCCGTCGTCGCCGCTGTCGGGCGCGTCGCGGCCGGCGGCGCTGCGCACGGTGCTGGTGTCGTGCGTGGCCAGCGCCGTCGTCATCGTCGTCACACTCGCCGCCATCGTCTGCCTCGTGCACGGCAAGAAGAAGTAAGTGCCAATGCATGCTACCTTTGCTGTGCCGGACATAGGTAGGCTTTTTGATTGAGTGTCCGGTCAAAATAAACGGTGATGGCTTGTCCGGCCTTTGTTAGGCTTTTTACATTTCGCAAATGAGCGAGCGCCGGATTGGCGACCTGGCAACCCTAGCTGTGTACCCTAAGAACACATCTATAACACTAAGATCCTAAGTACAGTATCACAAAAATAACAGACATTCTACAAGTAATCATATTCAAACATTATTGTGGTCTTTAGGGTAAGTACGCGATTGCATTGCCTCGTTGTAGATCGAACAGTAGGTAAAGTGCGAGCGTAAATATTTCTCGGTAGCGCTCACTTCCAAACAATCCATGATATTAAATACCTACTAGATACAATCGGGAACTTCTCAGTAGCAAAACGGAGTGATTTGATTTTTGCCCGAATCATGGCAAAAAGCTCGTCCTCTATTACCTACTTGGGAAATAGATAAACTGATTGGGAGCCTAACTATTCGGGAAATACAGGCGTAATAGCAACGCATATGACGACATGGGTATACAATACAATGGCCAGTGATGGAGGTATCAGAAAACCATTGTGAATAGAAAAACGCAATAGGTACTACGCAAGTTTCACGGTAACAATTTACTGCATTTTACAGAAAAAGTTGAAAAACTGTCCCTTTACCCGTAGCCGAAAAAATTTAAAACTCAATACAATTAAACATATTTCAGATTCTTCTGCATTTCAAGTGACCACTATATGAGGGATGATAGAAAGCTAAGTGAAAGTAATGAGGCAGAGCGTGAGAAGTTACGAGAGGGACAGAAACTGTACTCGTCATCTTCCATCAACGGGAACGAAAAGTCTAATAACGATGACTCTTCAGGTATTCTTCTTTCTTTGATAAAGTGCTATTGATTTTTTTTTGTTTAAACAGTGGCGTAGCGTAGGTATATTATTTCAGTCACCCGCGTACCCGGGGCAAACCCTCAATATGGCTCCGACGCCGCCCTCTTCCCTATTTTCAAAAGTAATAATTTGCCAAAACTATCATAAAACTTCTTTCAATTTTCTTCGGCCTTTATTAATTTGTACTTACCTCTAGTTCGATTGCCAAGATAGGTATCTACGTACATACTTTAATTACGTATCTAGATTTTTGAATCGCAACTTGTAGGTACATTGTAGAGCGCGATTATATTGTGTAGGTACCTACCTAAATATGTAGGTAGGTATTTACCTAGGTAGGTCCCGATGACAATACCTACAGTGTTTTATCTTATCTGATAACTTACCTTATAGGTACTAAAAATAAGGTTGTAGAGTAGGTATGTAGGTCTAGAAAGGTGCCTACAAAAATAAAACTTACCTACCTCTTTCTATAACGTCAACCTGCAGCGGAGTTGTATGAGATAAGTCCGTACGCGACGTTCGGCGTGTCGGCGGCACATTCGCTGCAGTTCCGCACGTTGGCGCGCCGCGAGGACGACGCGGCGCCCCCGCACCGCCGGCGACATCGCGCCTGCGATCACTACAGATATGGTCAGTTAATATCCCACATCAAGTTTGTTTAATTACAAACTCTATAGCACACATCCTACTTGCCAAGTCCATTGCCATTACCAATCTCAGCTCTGAAACTTTCAATATTAGCTCAATCTAAGTTTATCACATAAAAGTCACGTAAGTATTTTTTTCACATTAGAAATTTAAATCTCTACTTAATTATTCGGGATTTTAAAATAAGATACCTTATTTTAAAACTAATTATTTTTGGCGGTAAAAACTAAAAAGTAAATAGTCTGAAATTTTGTTCTTAGTGATGTGACAATGTACTACTTATTTAGTTTAATTTTAATAATCGACTAAATACGCTAACCTATTAGTTAGGTACCTAAATCAATACCTACTAATATTATATATGCGAAAGTGATAATATTATACTTATCAAAAAGGTGACGTACTTTTTTAAGTCATGTAGTTCTAAAGTGCAATATTGAGTGTAACCATCGTTAGATAAGCATGAGATTGTGCAAGAGTATTCTATTAACTTGTTGCAAGCATTTGCTTGGTTGGCCTACGGATGCTTTTTGTACCGACAGATGAATCGAGCCTGTCTAAATGCTCGACAGTGGAAGCGCGGCACCGCATGCGCGCGGCGTGCGCTGGTGCAGGTGGCACCAACTGGCGCGACACACACACCGACTCCGATGACAACAGTGATAGCGCTGCTAATACAACTACAAAAGGTACTGCCAGCATTTTGTAATTAAGAAGAGTCTATAGAGCCTTTTCGAAAATGGGATATTAATGTTCTTTATTACAATCCTACAATACTTACTTCGTTATTACTAATGCTGTTGATTCCTACAGCTCGAACAGCTACAGTTTTCTTTAAAGCTCACTAGCAATGTGGGTCGCACATTACTAGTATTCTTGTTATAATGATGTAAAAAAAATATTTCTCACTAGGTTCAGGAACGTCTCCTTGCAACAGCGCGTATGGCAGTGGCCGGCGTAGCGCCCGCACGACCAGCAGGTAGAACTCAGGTACCTCCCCCGCTCACTCCTCACCACTCGCCGATCACCGCTCACCTGAATCCATGCACCTCCATTAAAGGAATACTTTGTTTTGTTGGAGTTATTAAATTAATTTTGGCTAACAATTTGTAACTTTGGAATTTCATATAAGAAATATTCGGTGCTGTAAACATAGTACTTGAGTAGATGCAGCTTTCAAGTAGTGTTTAAGTTAAAAATGTTTCTGTTTTATTTGGCAAATGAAATAAAAAGGCTAAAACGAAATTATCATACTTAATGCATGAACGACTTCTTACTATATTTTCTGTATTAACCTAGATATTAGTCTTCATTTTCATAACCATGAAATTAGAAAATAAGCATCTAGACTAGATAGAGTTGTAAAATACCCAACATAAAGCTTTAACGGACCAGCTTCGCTAAAACTTGAATACTGCTGTACTACATAACAGCTACATTAAATTTAATACAACACTATGTACAAGTAAGCATATTTGTAACAGCGGAGGCCCGAATGGCAGCGACGGCCTTTCGGGGAGCTTCGCCCCAGTCCCCGCTGATATATCTTCTTTAATTGACAAGTAAGAAATTATTTTTTTGCAATAATGCATGCTAAGTGAAGACATCTTTTAGAAGAGAAACGGAATACCTATCACACGAATGAAATTCTACCAATAGGTACCATCAACCATTGAAATAGGTACCGTAATTAATAATCTTAATTATTTTGTTTCCCAGATATCAACAAAGAAAAGAACAAGAACGACGAGAATGTACAATTCACGTGTAACAGTAATAAATAATTGATTCCAGACATTTCTAAATGAAAAAAGGTCATTAACACATTGTGAAATATAACGTCTTAGGTACTGTAAAAATGATGGGGGTAGTTTTTCTATATTTGTGCAGCAATTTGAAGAAAGCTTCGATTACTTCTAAGATAAGAACAAATCATGATAAACGTCTTGTTTGCTGTTTTTTTTTTGTAAAAAAGGCTTAATTCATTCATATTGTGATGTCGTCACAATCTGTGAGTCCCCATTTACATAATGTTGTAAATCGATAAATAAATTTATAATGTGATTTATTTAAAACGCTGTTAATCTATGACAGTTTAGATTTATGAATCGTATCTAATTAATTGTAAATATTAGCCGATGTTAAATATGATTACTTACCTACTCGTTTGCCGTGAGATTTATGGATGAAAAAAAAAAAAACGTGGAGATTATTCTGTCCATAGATAAAAACGCTGAATAAGTATTTAAGTACTTACTAACGAAGATCTCACTGCAAACCCAAATATTACAAAATATAATTATGTGCATCTGGTTCTACCTAAATTCCTTAATCATTAAAAATGATTGCGCATGGCGTTTCAAATCAGATGTGCGTAAAATATATTAGTAAAAAAACTTATATTAATTTATTAAATTACGTAGTTCTTAAGTACTTAATGTTAATGGCTGTTCCAAACTGCAAAAGATACATATCATTAAAATAGACTGCCAGTATTTAAGTAATTCGTAATTCTTTTTACTATATTGTTGATTAATATAGTTACTTAGTATTAATTATACACTATTGTATAAAAATCTTTCTATATACATGTTGTGTAATAATAAAATTATTGATATTAGTGCGGAGGAAAGAAAATAAAGATGTGTGTTGTGGTATGAAATTATTTTTCATGACTTGTAGACAGATACCAATTTTGAATTAATATCACTGATGATCTACGTTACTAGATATATCGCAGTGGTTTTGATACATGCTCAAATAAAATTCGAAGTTACAATTTAACAATATACCTACTTAGGTATCAATACCTTTAATAAAATGTTAACAATTCCAAACGGGGCCACAATACCATCACCCCAATATTACTCGCGTACTGTAAATGTAAATAAGACAGTTGCAGTTGCAAAATTTATTATAAAAACTAAGTGAAAAGATATAGGTAATTAATAATAATAAATTCTATAGTGGACACAAACATGACATACCAGGACAGGCAGTGTAGGTACTCCTTTTGGATACCTAGTAAACATAATAGTAAACCTAATATATTCCAAAATATCGTCTTTTTTTATGGGACAGGGTGGCAAACGAGCAGACGGCTCACCTGATGGTAACCGCCGCCCATGGACACCCGCAACACCAGAGGTGTCACGAGTGCGTTGCCCGCCTTTTAAAAGGGTTTGGGCCTCCGTTAACCTCACTCACTCAGCGAAACACAACGCAAGCGCTGCTCCACCCCGGTTTTCTGTGAGGCCGTGGTATCACTCCGGTCGAGCCGGCCCATTCGTGCCGAAGCATGGCTCTCCCACGTTAATCTACACTTTCAGTATATTCAATCACACTCATTTCAGTTTAAAAAAAAGACGAATATCGCAAACCTGCCGATATTAAGACCTTAGTTAGAATAAATTTTCTAATAAATTAATTGCTACGCTATCGCTTTAAGTCGTTCCAGAGTTGGGGTTACGCGGTTACGCTTTCGTTTAATTTATTTTCTAATTTTAATTCGAAAAATTCTTTTTTTAATTCGTTTTAGTATAATACCTACCTATCTAATTTGGTTGGTCACTTATTACCAGCACCATTTAAGCCTACTTACTGGTAAGTATCTAATAATGCAATTTATTTTATTTCTACTTTCTACGCCAGTTTAGCTAGGTGTACCTACCTACCGGGGTACCTTATGGATATAATTTTAGCAGTTCAACCGTTATTATATCAAAAATTTAACTTATTGACTTAGAGATTGAAAAGAATTCAACAAAATATCGCTCAGTCGTATTCTTGATATGAAAATACGTTTGAACATGGTCCAGATTACTTTTCAACCCGCTTACGTCCGTAATGTCACTGAAGACGAAAATAAAATGTTTTGATGTGTTTAAAAGTTTGATGGGTTAAAAAACGGGTTAACGGTATACGTGGTTTACGGGTAACGTGCATTTTTGATATTTTGGAATGGTTAGGGAATAATTTCGCACGAATTGGTTTAATTATCAGTACTTATAAAAGTACCTACTATCATTTATGAGGTAAAATACGATACCTATTAATTTATTGCGCTATCGTACACAAACATGACAATAACATTACCTACATAAAAAATTTAACACTTCAGAACTATTAAAACCGACGCGAGAATTTTTTTCCCATCCCAAATAGTGCCCACCGCCGCTAAAGAAGTTTTCACTTCAATAATTGTATCGAAGAATAGGTAGGTAAACAGAATATTTGGTAGCTTCGTAGGCATTTTATATATGCAGGTGCATCTACTACCGTCGTCGTCGTGAACAGGAGGGTATATTGATCTATGGTGAACAGCACTGAACCACTGACAGTTGTTATTGACGGCTTCAACTTAGGACAAACCTACACTTATTATACTCTTTGGGACAAGCAGACAACAATCACGGTGGAACTATGTTTAAGTTTGCCTTTCTACAGCGACTACGGAACCCTATTAAATGAAGTAGTTAAGTATCAATGAATGACTGTACCTATCGAGCTTCGTCAGAGAGTATTAATATTATATGATGGATTTTTTTATTTTGAGGTACTCGAGTCGGAGCTATACTCTTATTATTAAAATTGAACTGTTAAATTTTAATAATAAGAGTCTAGCTCCGAATTATTTTACTTTAGTCTAGTGTTAAATTTAACACTAGATGACTAGAATAGAGCAAAATAATTATCTAAGGCTCTGTATTAACAGACTGGCGCCATCTATCAGATTGCAGGACAACTACCTAAGCGCACTGTACTTTGGGTGCGTTCCACTTGGCATTCACTACGATCACGCTCACGACCACAGTTTTTCCCGTTCCACTTGATTGTTCGCGTTACTGTTGTAAACTCAATTGGAATGGATTATAGAGCGTTTTGAACGTGGAGGTAATTTAATACAAACGGCGAGTTAGTACAAAGAAAGCAAAAGATTTAAGCCTTAAAAATAAACTTAAATAATTATTGTTTAAATCGATTTATATTGAAAAAAATATATTATACAATGAGCATGAGCATTTTGATCGTTGTGGGCGCTAAGTGGAACGCACTCTTTATGCATGAACATGAATTGTGTACATGTAATGTGCACATGTAACGTGCTTGCTGCTAGAGGGTATCATAATATTTTTTTAATTTTTATTAGGTTTTATTTGTTATTACGAACGAAATTATGGGAAAAGAATTAATAATACAGCTTTAGTTAACGTTACTGTGTTATTACCCCTAATCGACTATAGACATCGATTTAAGCCAAGTCGATTTTGTACAATCTGTCCACACTTTTACACATCTGACAACACTAGTAACTACTTATTGTAGCGCGCAAGAAGTGGTGCTGTTCTTCGTCAATTTTGCAGGAAATTATTTGTTATTGTACAATTTTGTAGAGCATTTTGTCAATGAAAATGTAAAAAATATGTAATAATATTCTTTGAATGGTGACCCTAAATTAAACCAATCGAAGTCGCTCGTAGGAATCCGTCGTATTTCATTTGTTTTGATGCCGTTCACCTATATTGATTTATCGTATGCCAGTGACCTGTTTTTAGTATTTGTTATGTGTAAGCCTTAAATAATTAATTATATCATTAAAATTAAGAGTAGAGCTAATTACAAATTGACTTTTGATAATAAATTCTTTATAGGAAAGCGTTATGAGGTCGAAGTGCGCGAGTGAATAGTGAGGGACCGCAATTTTTTCATTTGAATTACCTAGTTTTACATTTTAGAGACGTCTAAAAGTTTTCATATCGTTATGGTGTGCATGTTTCACAATGATGACGCCTATTGAGGAGAAGAAAGATGAGAAGGTAAGCAGAGTTTATAGCAGACATTCTAAAAAGTAAAATCATATCAGTCAAATAGAAGTGTATGATGATCTTCATA
The DNA here is from genome assembly GCA_947256265.1 of Acronicta leporina. Lineage (NCBI taxonomy): Eukaryota > Metazoa > Arthropoda > Insecta > Lepidoptera > Noctuidae > Acronicta > Acronicta leporina. The sequence continues at coordinate 649,830 of OX366512.1, forward strand.
TTTTTTTACTACAATATTTTTTGGTCAGAGAGTCGCCTAAGTTTAAATAACCTTAAATGTAACCTTAGTAGTATTTTTAACAATCACTAATCTGAGTTACTTATCTTGTCTATTGTAGAATATGAAATTTAATTTAAGTACATTACATAGGTATTCAAAATTTGAATAAAAAATTTAAAAAGAAATCTTTCCCCATTAGTTTGTGTGAATAATGACTGGTCTCAATATTTGACTTTAAATATTCAGTAATGGGTGTAGGTACTAATTAATTTGAGGGATCTGTTGTACTATAAACATATTGTATGAACTCTGATACTTTGGTTATGGGAACTATTTCCCTTTGGCCTGACTGACTCTCTGACTATATTGTGTGTATGGGTATGTAATTTAATCAAAACATACATGACATACCATCACGCCTGTATTCCCCGAAGGGTTAGGCAGAGGCATACTAATGTACACCCATAGTTCGCCGGTATGTTTAGGTCCCATGTAATAGGGGGCGAGCCTATTGCCATTAACCGGGCACAAATTCCAAACTCCGAGCTGCTACTGGAAATTTCATAGAAAAACCCAATAACACTGCTCGACCTGGGAATCGAACCCAGGACCTCTAGCGTAGCAGTCTCGCTCAGGACCACTAGGCTAATGAGACAGTTAATTTAATCAATGTTGTGTTTAAATAGTATTTGTAAAGGAACAGACATACCTACTTAATATATGTATTTTATTCAATTACCCTCATCAGTTTTTGTTCCATTTATATTTTACCAATCTACCTTCTTTTAGGCTAAAATATATAGTAATGCATTGGTGTGGTGAGTAAACCAAGTGTTTGCATTTCCATTCCCAATATTTTTCTTAATCATTTTTATTGTCTCAGATTTAGGTACTTACACATTTTTTTAAGCTTGATGTACTTTGTGTCAGATAAGTGTGAAGTCCCCCATAAGAGGGCTCGCATCATATTGCAGGAGGTGTCTCTACAACAATTGCTGTGGCAATTCTTCTTTTTGTATTGTAATGAATAAATCTTACACATACACCTGCAGTGCTACCTACTCAAAACAAAGTTTTAAAGCTTAAGTACCTATGGAGTTTGTACAAACGTAAACCATATCGCGATTAGAAAGATTCTAAATATTACAGAAGTTTGACCCTAACCTCGATAGATGGCGATGGGATCGAAATAGATCGCGATATGGTTTCGTTACATTGATTTGGTTAGGCTGTGAATGTTTAATTTTAAAGTAAGTACAGCAAACTACCATTACAGTGATTGTCTTGCCATCTGGTGGTTTTATTTCAAACCCCATTTAGAGTAGTGACGTTCAGTGAGTGGAGTGGTAAACATTGGTCCTTCGAGGAGCCGGATTACAGTGCCGGACGAAGGCATTACCGCGTTGGTTCCCGTGAACCGTGGCGCACCTATGGGCAGTGGATCGCTGTTCGGGGCGCACCTTCCAGCATGAGCTGCTGATGCTGACCTGCTGAAAGAAGAAGTCTTCGAGGCCAGTTGAAAGCACGACACCGGGAAGGAGCGAGCCAGTGTAACCAACTGGCAGCAAGGAGCGCCGACGGTGAAAGGACGAAGCAAACGGGTGACATCTTAAATTACGTGTGAAGTGTTTGGTTTGGACATAAAAACTGTGAGTAATTTGAACCTTATTACTAAGAAGAAATTAACTTAGCGTTTCAAAAGTAGGTACATGAACTTGTAAAATAAATAGTAGATTCAGTGTTTAGACTTAGAATAATTAGCAAAAAAGTGAAGTGACGGGGAATCCATGCCCAAATTCTGATCGAGTATTGAATGTTTAAAGACTTAGATAATTTCGCCAAATTATCATCTGGGACTTAGAAAAATTTGTGCTTCATATACTTACGAATTTTGTGATCATCAGAGTCCATTTGAGTTTTAACCTGTTTGGATAAGCAGTATTCAAAATGGACGTATTCTACAAACTTCAAGTTGATGGGAACAAAGCGATATTACGGGCGAGATCTAATTTTAAAAAATCGCCTAAAGACCGCATTACTAAGGCCTATCTCGAAGTTCGTCTGGAAAATTTAGAAAAACTGTGGAGTTCGTTTACAGATACTCATCAACAAATATTATCTACCGTTAAAGATGCTGAATTAATTAAATCCCAATACTGCACCGAAGAAGTTTTTGAGTCAACAGAAGAGGTTTATTTGGATTACAAAACTGAAATAAAGGAAATGTTTGTTAAAATTGATAAAAGGGAGATTATACAATCAGTTTCAAAGGAAAGTTCAAACGAGAAGTCATGTAACATTAAATTGCCTAAAATATCATTACCTGCATTTTCGGGACAGTATTCAGAATGGATCAGTTTCAGAGACTTATTTTTGTCTCTCATTCATAACAATAAGCAACTAGACGATGTTCAACGGTTACAATATTTGAAAAGTCATTTATCGGGAGAAGCGGAGCAACTATTGCGAAACGTACCAATTACTAGTGCTAATTATGAAACATGTTGGGAGCAGTTGAACAGCCGCTATAATAACAAAAAATATATGGCTAACTGTATATTAAAGCGTTTTCTAAGTCAGAAAAATATATCTACTGAATCGGCAAATTCCCTTAAGGAATTATTAGACACCACTAACGATTGTTTAAATGCTCTTCAAAATCTGGGAATTAATATTGACGGTTGGGATATTATTGTAATACATATTTTATGTTTGAAATTGGATCAGGAGTCTCGTAAGTTATGGGAAGTAAAAACCTGAAGAAGAAATTTCTGAAGAGTTACCTACATTAGAGCAATTTAAGAAATTTTTGGAACAACGATTTCGTTCATTAGAATTTTTAGATAATAAAGGTTCTAGAAGTAATGTCTTTAAAAATACTCCAGTAAAAACATTGCATGTTGCAAATGTACCGTTAACATGTAAATTTTGTAATGCCGACCACAAACTCGGTAGTTGCAAAAAGTTTAGCCATGAAGATGTCACATCACGGCGTAATTTCGTCCAATCTAATGGGTTGTGTTTTAATTGTCTAGGATCAGGTCATGCGGTTTATGCCTGTCGTTTACCGACAAGATGTCGTTTATGCAAAAGAAAGCATCACTCTTTACTACACTCCAAGGAAACGTCAAAAGTATCAGCTGACCTTAATGAAGAAGTCAGTCACCAATCAGCTGATACCACACAAGAGGAAGTCACTAACACGGTAGCAACTGTAGCTGCTACTTCTGGTGGTCATGATTTATTGCCCACAGCCTTAGTGAAAATTAAAACCGGTACAGGTACTGCGGTGACATTGCGTTGTTTACTTGACCAATGCTCCCAGGCTTCGTATGTCACGGAGTCAGCGGTTCAGCTTCTAGGGTTAAGGAAATATACCTGTTACAACTCCGCACTAAGGCTAGGGGAAGATGATGAGGGTTCTGCATTGTCCTCTAAATATATAGTTTACCTACAATTGCAGTCAATGCATAACCCTAACTTTACCCTGTCAGTCAAAGCTCACATCCAAAGAAAGCTAACTTCAGTTCTGCCTTCTCAGACAGTTGATTTTCCGTTATGGGCTGAACTGAAGCAATATAATTTAGCAGACCCTAATTGGAATACACCAGGAAAAATTGATATATTGTTGAGTTCCTCGGTGTATAGCAAAGTCCTCAAACAGGGACTTATCAAGGGTCCTCCCGGATCTATAATAGCACAGGATACAGAATTAGGCTGGATCCTGTCGGGGGCAGTTCCGGGAATGAAGAATGATTTAGAGAGTAGAAGTCTAAATTATTTAACTATAGAAAATGATCAAAGCTACCTTTTAAAAAGATTTTGGGAATTAGAGGAACCCGTGGTACCTAAAAAACATTACACGGAAGAAGAAATAGAATGTGAAGCATTCTATGAAAGAACAACGCGAAGAGATTCTAATGGTCGTTACATAGTGAAATTACCTTTTAAAACAGACACACCAGAATGTGTAAAGGGTCTAACAAAAGATATCGCCTTGCGCAGATTTTTGGGATTAGAGAAAAGGTTAGCCAAAGACCTAGAATTAAAAAAGCAATATACAAATGTTATAAATGAATATATTGAATTGGGACACATGGAAGTTGTTCCATCGAACCAACAAGACAAATCCGATGTAGTATACTTACCTCACCACGCTGTAGTAAGAGAGGACAAAACAACCAGCAAAGTTAGGGTTGTTTTTGACGCCTCTTGCGTAGGAAAAAATGGTGTGTCATTAAACAGCGAACTAATGATCGGTCCAACTCTGCAGGCAGATCTCCGACACATAGTGATGAGGTGGCGTATGCATCCTGTTTGTATTGTATCAGATATTGTTAAGATGTATCGGCAGGTGATTGTCGCTCAAGAAGATGTAGATAACCAAAGATTATTGTGGCGACAGGATACTAAGGATAACATACAGCATTTGCGACTTTTGAGAGTGACGTTTGGCACGGCATCGGCACCATACTTAGCCGTTAGGACATTACATCAAATCGCTTATGATGAAGGAAAACATTACCCTATTGCGCGTGATATAGTCCTACAGGATTTCTATATGGATGACCTGATGACTGGCAGTCAAACTGTATCTGAAGGTAAGGAAATTTATAAGCAAACAAAACAATTATTAGCGAAAGCAGGGTTTCAGTTACAAAAATGGAAAAGCAACAGCGAAGAATTATTGAAGCACATACGAAAGGATAATGAAGAAGAAGAAAACCTGGAATTAAAAATTGACAAATTAATGAAAATACTAGGACTTACCTGGTGTAGAGAAGCTGATGAATTTGAGTACACGGTGAAACTGCCTCCACTGAAGACACCGGTGACTAAAAGAAACGTTCTTTCTCACGTTTCTATGTTGTTTGATCCGTTGGGCTGGCTGGCACCTGTAATTATAAAAGCTAAAATATTAATACAAAGGATATGGTTGGCAGGAGTTGATTGGGATGAGGAGTTACCAGTTGTGTTGTTAAAGGAATGGTATACTTACCGCAATGAGCTTGAGCAACTTGTTCAGTTTCGGATACCTAGATGGTTGAAAGTTTATCACGGTGATCATTTGGAATTACATGGGTTTAGCGACGCCTCAAACCAGGCTTACGCTGCAGTAGTTTATATCCGTGTAATTGATAAAGAAGGTATGATTTATTCTCGATTGGTATCTGCAAAAACAAAAGTAGCACCAATAAAACAAATATCCGTCCCCCGCTTGGAACTTTGCGGAGCAGTGTTGTTATCCAAATTAATAATTGAAGTTGCCGAAGTTTTAACAATCGAAAAGCAGCACATTCGATTGTGGACGGATTCGACCGTAGTACTGGCTTGGTTAAGCAAACACCCATCAAGTTGGCAAACATTTGTTGCCAACCGAGTGTCAGAAATATTGACAGTTTTGGATAGAAGCCAGTGGTCGCACGTGAAGTCTGTGGACAACCCAGCAGACTGTGCTTCTAGGGGACTGAAGGCACCAGATTTGATCGCGAATGAATTGTGGATGGAAGGACCGTCGTGGCTGAAAAATAAAAATATTGATTATGGAACTAAAAAGGAATGCACTACAAATCTAGAAGAAAAAACAAAAAAAGCTAGTTATGTAACAATAAATGATGAAGAACTTACAGTGTGGACAAAATTTTCGTCACTAGGAAAACTCGTCAGAGTGATCGCTCTTTGTAGAAGATTTATTTATTTGAAGAAACGTAGGGACTCTGACAAGGTTCCTTTGTGGCTCACAGCTAAAGAGTTAAATGAAGCGTTAATAGTCTGTATTAAAAAGTGTCAAGGAAAGTATTTTAAATCAGAAATAGAAAGCTTAATTGGGTCAGGAAATGTAGAAAAGAAAAGTGTACTTACCTCACTTAATCCATTCGTCGATCACGAGGGGATACTCAGAGTCGGTGGACGATTGGAGAGAGCAGCAATAAATGAAAATATGAAACACCCAATTATTATACCAGCAAAGACTCATTTTACCGACCTGTTGATAGCAGATTCTCACCAAAAAACGTTGCATGGAGGACCTCAAATTATGACGAATTATTTGAGAACCAAATATTGGATTCTGGATGTAAAAAATAGAACAAAATTTTACGTCCGTAAATGTGTAATTTGCCTTCGTCATGCTGCTCAATTCAGGGAGCAACTTATGGGACAGCTACCGAAAGCCAGAGTAACTCCTAATCGACCGTTCCATCAAACTGGAGTTGATTACGCTGGTCCGATCAGTATTAGGACATCAAAAGGAAGAGGTCATCATGCCCACAAAGGTTACATATGCCTTTTTGTATGCATGGCTACTCGAGCCATACACTTGGAAGTAGTCAGCGACTTAACTTCACAAGGATTTTTAGCAGCCTTTAAAAGATTTGTAGCTAGGCGTGGTCATTGCGCTGACCTATACAGCGATAATGGAACCAATTTTGTGGGTGCTGCAAAAGAACTGAAACAGTTACTGGCTGCTGAAAAATCAAATTGTACAAGAGAGATAGCGGATTGGTTAGCTGACAATGGGACCACCTGGCACTTTATACCACCCCATGCTCCAAATTTTGGTGGACTGTGGGAAGCTGGTATAAAGTCCACCAAATATCATCTCAAGAGGATTATTGGAGTCAATACTCTTACTTATGAGGAAATGGCCACAGTCCTGTCACAAATAGAGGCGTGTCTAAATTCTCGGCCCATTTCAAAATTGACTGCCAATACACCTGACCAAGCTCCGCTAACGCCTGGTCATTTTTTAGTGGGAGAGCCCCTAGTACTTGTACCGGAGTTTAACTATGAAAACTCTAATATAAGTAGTCTTAAGCGATGGCAGCTGACCCAGCGAATGGTCCAAGATTTCTGGCGTCGCTGGTCGGAAGAATATCTTACGCAATTCATGAATCGGTATAAATGGGCATATCAAATTCCAGAGCCAGCTATAGGTGATATTGTGTTAGTAAAGGAGGATGATTTGCCGCCAGCTAGGTGGCTTTACGGTATTATTGAGCATAAACATCCAGGGTTGGACGGAATTACACGAGTTGTAAGTTTAAAATATAAAGGCTCTCTAATTAAAAGACCAGTCTCAAAACTATGTGTACTTCCTATCAATAAATAGTCATGTCAGAAACTGGTATTTGTAGACGCAATTTATATGTTTTAATTTTCTACATTTAAGTTTTTTTTTTACATTCTACGTTTAAGTTGGTTTAACAGCGGCTGCGCCCGCATTTTGAATGCTCTTTCATATAAGTGTTCTATATAGGATAATTCAAGTCTTACTATCTTAGAAATCTTATCTAAATACTCTTGTAGAAGTACCTGCTCACTTTTGTTATGGACAAAATATTCGCTCATGGTGGGCGGTAATTGTAGTTATATTTTGTCCATGGTGGGCGGAATGTACAAACGTAAACCATATCGCGATTAGAAAGATTCTAAATATTACAGAAGTTTGACCCTAACCTCGATAGATGGCGATGGGATCGAAATAGATCGCGATATGGTTTCGTTACATTGATTTGGTTAGGCTGTGAATGTTTAATTTTAAAGTAAGTACAGCAAACTACCATTACAGTGATTGTCTTGCCATCTGGTGGTTTTATTTCAAACCCCATTTAGAGTAGTGACGTTCAGTGAGTGGAGTGGTAAACAGAGTTTCTTATGGGTTCTTCTTCATAAGACCCCATTTTTGGAACCATGAAACTAGTATTGACTATCTTTTTGTGATTTTTTTGCATTTTTCATGCTAAGATTATAAAGTTATTTTAGTGAAGGAAAAATTCAACTCGCAGGCATGATTCGAACCTACTAACCTAGTTTTGACTTTTAAAAAGTACTCTAATGGTCTAATTAAAATAAAATCAAAATGTTTTTACAAGGAAAACCAAAACTCTTACTTACTTTTACTTACTTAATTATAAAATATACTCAACTCTCACATTGACTTGAGTAGATAACATAGGTACCCTTATCACTGAAAAAAAAACTTGCAGATTTCATAGCATTGTATTTTATTATTTAATTCCCAAAATTGTCTTGGGTCCTTTATGGTGTCCATGGCCACACCTTACCGTTACCAGTTTTATTGCAACTGACTTCAAACATTTTCAAGTGCATTGAACCATGAAACATTTGCCTAATTCATGATACTTTTTCAGATTCTCACAGGCATGGTGCAGGTCTCGGATGGCAAGTCCCGTCCGAGGCCAGCACGGCTGGTCCTCACAATGGATGCGGTGACCATACAACGTGAGGCCCCTGTGCCTGTACAACCAACTCAAGATAAGAGTGTACCCCATGCAAGGGTGAGTGACTTAGTTCCATACAAATTATAATACTTGATTAATAATAGACACAAATGATGATTGTTGGTAAATATTTAAAAGCATATGAAGCACACTGGCGTTTTTGTGCTAGGTTACAGCATGATTCATATACCTAATTTATTAAATCTACACCTCTACAACGACATCAACATTACCTAATATTATGAAAGGCAAAGATTGGATTCTTTGTAAGTTTTAAAAGTTATTCATTTTAAAAACCTATGAAAAGCTACACTATTCAGGATTAACATACGCTATAGTTTAATCGAGTCAAAAATCACTGCAGGTCGTGAGTTAAACCGTTGAAAACATAATTTAGATAAAATGGGAATCACACTATCAGTATGATAATTATTATACTGTGACAAACTATAAATGATATATTTTCTGTAATACAGATTATATTTTAAAAAAGCCCCTTGCAATATAACGGTAGATATATAAGCTCTGTGCCGAGGGAAATTTCACATTCTTGGAAACTACAAATAACAGACATAATTAGTAGTAGTACACATATACTTAAAAAGTTAAAACAAATTTAATCGCCTAAATTTGGGTATGTACGTACGCGCATATCTTCCAAACGACTGTACCAAGTTGAGTTATCTCTAAAGCTTGAATAGACACAAAAGTTATCCATCGGTTAATAGAAACAATAGACGCGTCACCTCTAGTATCGTAACAAACATACAAAACAATGGACATTATTATTTATAGCTAGTCTGTAACTGGGTCGATTTCAACAAAACCTTTTCTCCCTCCATTTTATGTATTCATTTCCACTGTGAAGTTACTGTTTTCACTCTTCAAATGTAGGCAGCATTTAATGAAAATAGTTCGTAGATTTCGTTTGAGTTGTAAACTGATGAGTAGGCGTACCACTCAAGAAACTGCCTCGGTGACAATGTTTAAAACTATCAGAAAATTACAACAAAGTATTCCGCCAAATTCTACTGCAAAAAGCAGGCCTGGGCCATAACAATTCAAATATAAATCCACGCATATAATGTTTTTTGCATGAAACGGAGAACAAGCTAATTGGGCGGTAGTTGTAAATTATTAATCGGACAATGAAACATTTAGTGCAGGTAACCCTATGGCGGCTCGCGGAGACTCGTTGTTGTGGATTCAAAGCTTGTGAAACTGTGTGGTTTTTTGTTTTGTTTAAATAATAAATACTGCGAACTATTTGATTGTTTTATTGCCGTGATAGCGTAGTGATATGACCATTGGACTGCCAAGTTAAAGGTCTCGAGTTCAAATCCAAGGCACGCAACTCTGACTTTTCGATGTTATGTGCGTATTAATAGTTAATTATCACGCGCTTAACAGCGAAGAAACATTGTGAGGAAACCTGCATGCCTGACAGATTTTCTCGACGGCGTGTGAAGTCTGCCTACCTACCCTCATTAGGCTAGCGTGGTAGACTATAGCCTAATCCCTCTCATTGTGAGAGGAGACCCGTGCCTAGCAGTGGGACATATAATGGGTTGATTATGTATTCAGTGAACCAAAGAAATAGGCATGCAAAAATAACGACAAACATTTCGAATCATTCTTAGAATAGGAGGGGTGTCCAATTTTTCGATATCGTAGCCATTTTTCCTCCATTAGACTTATTGATATAGGAACTTTTATACTCATGTACAATGGGTTATAGCTGTTACCTGACCCACCTTAAAAATTTACGAATTTGAACCCTCTGCTTGTGATATTACGGGTTATTCAATTTGTATGAGGTAATCAGACTAGCGCTACTCGATGACAAATAAAATAATAATACAGACTACCTACTAAGCAATTTTGATCTTTAAAACAACGACCTAGGTCGTTGTTTTAAAGCGACTTGTTCAAGATAGGCAAATATTATAAACTACAGTTGTGCCAATTTGATTTTTAACACGTAACGTTAGGGTAGGTAATCTTTGAATATTGTTTTGTCACATGATTGAGGAGTTGTTAATTTCAATAATACTTGTTAAGGTGATTTGGTCTGGTGGTTGCAACAGTTTATCTATGTTAGCATGGTTATGAGTTCAAAACTAGCCCTGCGCTTCTTTTAGCTTTTTATGTTTACAATATTCAAATATATTGTTTTTTGAATTCCAAATGTTTTTATATGATATTTAAATACTATTTAAATAAAAATAACAACAGAAATGAAAAACATTAATTATTATGATAACGATTTTATTAAATATAGAATACACAATTACTTGTCATAGTTATATAATTATATATATTATATAATATATATACTTATATTAAAAAGCAAAAACGTAAAAAGAAGTTTTAATACTTATGAAAGCTTGATTTTTTTGATTAAAGTTGTTACTTACTAAATATTATCTTTGTTTTAAAGTTGCCTATAAAATACCCATTTTTATTTTTAAAGTAGGTAATTAATCTAATACATACCTACTTTAAAAAGTAGTCAATGTAGTGAATCAACATGTTAAATGTTTAGAAATATAATATAATATTTCTATTTTTATAACAATAACATCACCACATAAACTATTATACCTACTTTAAAACTTATGTGACAATAGCACTATACTTTGACCTACTTTATAGGTTTTTTAAATATTTATATAATAATAGTTATGATCGCAAAAGGACATGCTTAATCACTGTAAGAAACACTTCCTTAGAAATTGTGATAACAACAATTGATTTGACACACTGACACATAAGTATTCCAGTGGAGCACCATCTCTTTCTATAATTTGTTGCAAGGGGCTTCGCATGCCGCACATCATGTTTCAGCAAGCATTACTTCCTCTCATCAGTTCCCATGTTGAAGTCACAAGTTGTGCCAAATTTTCTTTTGTCCTGACTTCTAATGAATCCCAATTTAAAATCATTTGACCCCACAAATTTTCTATTGGGTTTAGGTCAGGCAGGGCTTTTAGATGGCCAATTTATTGTCTTGACACCTTCTTGACTGGCCAGACAATTTTGCACCACAGCAGCTCGGTGTATGGCGCAATTATCTTTCATGAAGAAAATATCCGTGTTGTCACGTAATATTTCCAATATTAGTGACTATTAAATCGGCCATTTCCCGTTTCTTCAAAACGTCTCAACCACAATCTGACGGTATTTCTCTGAAACAAAGAAGGCATATAAAAATAGGTTTGATTAAAGCAATAGCTAGGTATAATAATGAAATTTAAAATTATAAAAATACACTTACTGCTATATAAGTCTCCTAGCAATTTCTCTGATGCCAACATTCTCATCGTGTAAATAGTTTATTTTGTATTTTAAATAATCACAGACAATGACATGATAATAAAACTACTACAAAACATAAATAAAAAAATTGGTAAAATACGTTGTTTTTCACAATTTAGTAAGGCAAGGTAAAAAGTGTTCGCGCGTAGTCACTGCAATTGTGCGTAGACTGGCTTTAGCTTTGTTGTCACGGTTTATTTTTATTTTCCTACCCTAAAACTTAGTAACATTTGAATACCAGTTTTATAATGAACGCGTATTTGTCTTTCATCTACCCACTTATTACAAGTTAAGTGAAAATATAACCAAGTTAGAAACTTTATATTTGGAGAATGTGTCCGTCTATAGTTCTTTACAATAATGTAAGAAATACTTCTTGAATAAATTCTAAATTGAAAACAAAATAATATACGCCATGCAGGATTTGAACTCGCATCTTGCTCGTCTCAGTCTTACACACGAACCACAAGACCAGATCTACTTGTGTGTATTAATTAAAATAAGCTATTAGTAGCAATGACACTAATTATATTATCGAAGATAAACCTTTAGTCTTACAGCATAAAAATCTAAATTAAATAACAAGTAGTTATAAATATCCTAACGCAAACGTTTTGCGTATCTGTATTATTATTGTATTCGTTCATCGAGTAGCGCTAGTCTGATAAACTCATACAAATTGAATAACTCTTGTAATGTAACAAGCAGAGGGTTCAAATTCGTCCGTTTTTAGGGTGGGTCAGGTAACAGCTATAACCCATTGTACATACAGGAATCTTCTAAAATAACAGTGTGGGGATGTATTAGAACACGGTATCGAATAGCGTTTGCGATTCTTACGATAATGGTTATTATACCAGCCCATTGAAATTCGGCGTCGCACTGTCTACAGAGTTTTTCCACTCAAGACATGTAAATCGGGCAAATCCAATTTAGCCTTTGACGTAGAACAAGTCTTATTTCCCCTGGCTTCATCACTAAGCAGATTTTGTTACCGTTTGCTTCAGCTAGCGCCTAGTTTCGGAACATCTTTTATAGTTTGTTTATTTTATGCACTATCCAATATTATAGTTCATCCATAATACTTAGTACATTCATTTACTATATACATACCATCACGCCTGTATTCACCAAAGGGTTAGGCAGAGGCGTACTAGTAAATAGACTCTCTTTAATAAGTTTTAATAATTAGTGAATTTACTCAGTTCAGTCAAATATTCAACTTCTGACATGTTCGTAACTGCTATTTGGTGATATTTCTTTTTTTTTAAAACATTGCCCCACACTAGGATTTTCTCCTATGTCGTGGGTGCGTTTACCAACACAAACACCCAGACCCTGAACAACTTAGATCATACAAATATTTGCTCCGTTTGGGGGTCGAACCCACAACGTACCGCAGAAGCCGATCGCTCAGCCACTACGCCAAATGATACGATTATACATATATCAGCAACCTACCTTGCTGCTGAAATATTCAAGTTATCAATTCCATTCCTGTTACTCATCTCAATCTTCGCAGGAGCGCATGGTCCAAATTACGCGACAGAAGGTCGGCGGGCTTGGGCTGAGCATAAAGGGCGGGGCGGAACATAAGCTTCCCATCCTCATCTCCAAGATATACAAGGACCAGGCAGCTGATCAAACAGGGCAGTTATTCGTAGGAGACGCTGTTATTAAAGGTAGGTTGATATTATGTGGTAAAGGTCGCTGGGAGTCGTTGGACGCACGCGGCATATAACCGGTCCATGAGGAAGTCTTTGGGGAAGGTCTTTGTTCAGCAGTAGGTTTCTATTGGATGATATGATGAGTTTATCCACACTAGTATTATAAAAAGCCGGGAACGCTGAACAGATATAGATAAGTATATACATAATATATAACCTACCTTTTATCACAAAAATCAGTATTGATTGCTCTTTTAGAGTGAAACCGCCAATTTAATAACCCACATTTATAATTTGTTTGATTATAATTGCCTAATGTGGAAACCTACATAAGCTAGATATTTATAACTATAAAACGGTCCGATCGATTCTGTTTGTGATTGTTGATTTGTTTGATGAATAAAGAAAGGGTGTATATTTATGGGGATGAACCATACTCACACCAAACACAAAAAGAAATCAAATTAGATTTCAGGAAAGGCAACAAAATACTCTTCTTCTACCGTATCTTTCTTTCTCTTTACTAAATAAACATATTTGTGAGTCGTTTAGTTTTAGTCCGTAGTAAGGCAAGCTTATCTTTTTGTCATCAAGATAATTCTCGAAAACGGTACAATGTTGTCAACAGTAAAATATCCGTCCTTTTTTCTTTAAAGTACCCGAAGGATAAAATAATTAATATAACTAAAAAACCCGACTGCATAAAAACACTTTAAAATCCGCCATTTTGTTTTTTTTTAATTTCATGTTGGGTACATGAAATTAAAAAAAAAACAAAGTGACACTCGTGCCATCAAGACAAATCTAATGATGTATCATACATACATACATACATACATACATACACGTCAAACACATAACCCTCCTCCTTCGGCAGTCGGGTAATAACTGGCGCCATCCGATTTTTGGAAATTCGACATTTTGTACGAGTGGATTACATATGTAGACCGCGCGACTACTGTAGGGTTAAAACAGGTTGATACAAATATCAACAGGTGCCAGTCGCGCTCGGAATAACTTCTATAAACACCTTTTTGGAAACATAAAATTAGTCTAGTCATAAATGCTTGTATTGGCTTGCTTTAAAAAAAACTGATGCTGAATTGACTGAAAATGGTGTGACTGACTGCTGTAGGTAATATCAAACTATCATTCAGGGTCCATCCTTTGATTTGGTATAAAAAAAATCAATTAAATAAATAAACATCAATACTTAATGAATACAGTATTTCGAAAAAATACTGTGGGAGGAGCCATGCTTCGGCACGGATGGGCCGGCTTGACCGGACTGATACCACGGCCTCACAGAAAACCGGCGTGAAACAACGCTTACATTGTGTTTCGCCGAGTGAGAGAGGATACCGGAGGTCCAAACTCTTTTAAAAGGCCGGCAACGCACTTGCAACTCCTCCGTGTGTCTATGGGCGGCGTTATCGCTTACCATCAGGCGATTCGTCTGCGCGTATGACATAAAACAAACAAATGTGATGACGTGGCACCAAAAACCTCATAATTATGTAATTGTTTTCAAATGCAAACACATCGAGCTTGGGGCACTAATGATTAATTTTAACTCTTACAGTTCCACTATCTAACTACTCCTTTTGACTTAGCTGGGCTAAATAAAAACGCAGCAGGCTCGCGACACATGCAATGAATGTAGATTACAGTTAATTCTTCTAATTAGTTGCAATGCGCCCGTTCCATCCAATTGCTTAACAAGTTGCAATTAGAAGCCGCTGGATGCTAATTATATGTCTGTTGTGCCTTTAATTAAAGACAGTCGAGAAACACTGGGGAATAGTTAGAATAAAAGATTATTTTCAGATGTTTCAGTATTGACGTATTGGGAGGCTGGCGCTACCAAGTTTATCTAGCTAACTAGGGTGGTAGGAATTTTAGAATGAAGTTTAGCAGTGGTCACCACTGCAGCTCTGTTTAAACAGATGCATTTATAAGCAACTAGCTTCCTGCAACTGCGTTTGGGGTGTGATCCTTATCCAAATAAAAAAGCTCTCAGGGATCGTATAGCCTTATATTGGTGAAAGAATTTTCAGAATCAAATCAGATGTTCCAGAGGTACCTCCTACAAAATTACTCTCTTTAGAATATTATCTAAGTAAAGTGTATCGATAGTTGACCGCCCAATATGTGCTTTGGATGATGAAGTTGGGTTTTTGGATGCCAGATTCTAAAGTATCGTATTAAAGATTTAAGATTTATAAGCCTGATAAAATTTCATTCCTATAAGCAAGCCGTTAAGCCGTTTGCCGCTAAACTGGCAGGATGCAGATAAGTAGTTTTACTTCTACTAGATGATGTTATGTAGATAATTATGTAAATCAGATTACCTATATTGTTGCCTGTGATTGATAATGATCCGGCTTATCTCGTGAAGGAGCATACATAGATCATGCCAGCTTTTAGCAACACGATTTTGAGAGCTAGATGATAGGATAAACATAATCTTATTTGAATCTGATAAGGAAAATGTGCATTGTGTGCAAAATTTTAGGTGTGCAAAATGTGCAACTGACGGCATAGGACCATTTTGGTTAGGTTAGTAAATTAATCATTGGATATCGCGCAGATAATCGAAAAAGTGAGCTCCATAATTGTTACAACTGTTTGGCGTTTGGTGAAATGTAAGTGACTAGAATCGACTGCTGTCATACTGAGATAGTGAGACCGTAACTGAACTCCGAAATTAAAACGTGAGACGTAGCATGAAAAAAGGTTGTGGTTATGGAACATTGTTAGTCGACTGATTGCTTCTGCGATTAAATAGACTTACAAAGGATCGCACTACCATGTGCGATAAACTGTGCCTCAGTAGAATACTTCTTCGTTGAACGTTGATGCGAAAGAATACCTGTGCTAACAGTAGTTAGCCGCATGCATTCCCACCATGCTGACAGCATCCTTCATCATAGTGCTTAGTGTGCTCCACAGACCAATTCACAGAGACGTCATTGTTATGCAAATGCAATTATCGAGATCAAACAGCCGGGCTATAAATACTAACACCCTCCTGGCCTGGCCTACGTATGTGCAACAATAACAAATTTGTGTTCTTATTGCATTCTTGCTCAAGTAGGTTAGTGAGCTATGCAGCCATTTATTACGTAACACTTATAAAACGTTTACGAATCGCTCATCATGTTTGAATTAGAACAAAGATGATTTCACAGAAGCGACGCTGTTGAGCAAGAGGTTCATAAAAATTACTGGGTTCAAACGGCCGACCTATAAATACAAACACGCTATGACTATGCAGTAGGTGCAATCGTACGGGAATATGTAGTACTTGAATTTTATTGCTTTCTATACATATATACGACTCTGTGGGAAAACTGCTCGTGTGTACTATGTCTACATAGAAATAGATACATAACTATTATGGTTATAATTTATTTTTAGAAGTGTGTGAAGTGTTCGACTCCTAATTAGCGAATGAATTCACACAGCGGCGAAGTTTTTCAACGAGAAGAGAGGAAGCTTCGAGATCCGACAGATCTGGTGTCATATGCGATCGAACTCATTTTTTTTATGTTTTATTGAATGAAAATTATATATATACTAGCTTCTGCCCGCGGCTTCGCCCCCGTGCAATTCGGTCTGTCATCACATCCCACAGGAACGGGATAAAAAGTATCCTATGTCCGTCTCCTGGTTCTAAGCTACCTCTCCACCAATTTTCAGCCAAATCGGTTCAGCCGTTCTTAAGTTATAAATAGTGTAACTAACACGACTTTCTTTTATATATATAGATTTCATGAATATTATATGAATGATCAGCTAGTCGCTTTCCGAGGTGAAAAGCCGAGGTTTTAAGGCCGGCAACGCATTGGTGACAGCTACAATGTCGCTGATGTCCCATGTTCGTATGACCCCTCTGATATAAAAGAAAGGTGAGGATCCTTCTGAATCATTGAACTAAGAATAATTATTTACTTTTAGTGAACGGCGAGTACATAACGGCGTGTAAGCACGATGACGCAGTGAATATACTGCGCAATGCCGGCGACATAGTCGTGCTTACCGTGAAACACTACAGGGCCGCCACGCCTTTCTTACAGAAACAGGGTGAGTACTACATAAGGTAACCACAGAATAGGAGACAAGTATGGTAACAACAGGTATATCTGATATCCGAAATACAGATATTTTTTATCTAGTTCGGACACAGATGATTTTTCATCAAACTTTAGGGGCTTAACTTACTTCTTTTTTGCACAAATAAAATAAATGTTATTATTTTTAGCGGATGGTGCATCAGACACTGACAGTAGTACAGGTGACGATCACCCTTCACTCCACAATAAGACTGTTGACGCCAACTGTAACACCGAGAAAAGCACTGAACAAACAAACGGAGGCTGGCAGGTACTTATACATATTTTAAACTAGCGACCCACCCGCAGTTTCACCCTCGTTGCCCCGTTCCTTAGAGACGTAGAATGTTGTTAAATAGCTCAAAGCTTTTCTCTGGAATCCACTCGATCTATTGATGAAAACTGTATTAAAATCCGTTGCGTAGTTTAAAAGATTCATGTGTATAGACGGATGGAGCGACTATTTTATACTGTGATGAATGAACAATAACTGGTAAATTAAAATAAAACCTAATTCAGCTTACTTTAATCGTGAAAAGCGATATTCGTGCTTAAAAATAGTGTACGAGTGTTCATGGTTGATTTTGAGTACTCACTCTTATACGTCAAAAGTATTGTCTATAGGATATTTATAGTCCGGATAATGAATCTCCTGACTTTGGGTAATACAGTCTATATGGTTAGGTCTTTTAAACTATGCACCAGATTTTAATGCAGTTTTCATAAATAGAAAAAAAAGTAGTGTGCGGGGCGTTCCAGGTGTCAAATAATATAGACGTGTTGTTGATTTGATGATCTTTATATTACTGTCTAAACTACACTAAGCTTACTACTAATATATAAAGCTGAAGAGTTTGTTTGTTTGTTTGATTGAACGCGCTAATCTCAGGAACTACTGGTCCGATTTGAAAAATTCTTTCAGTGTTAGATAGCCGATTTATTGAGGAAGGCTATAGGCTATATATCATCACGCTACGCGGACGAAGTCGCGGGCAGAAGCTAGTACCTACATAAAAGGTAAGGTGAGTTACGACACTACAAATGTTTCCAGAGGAAGGTTTTAAGGTAGGTAGGTAACCAACAATAGAAATCCAGCGTGTGGAAGAACTTAGCAAATGAAACTTCATGAAATATTTGTAAACAACTGATGCCCGTGTATGTAAGTAAATGTCTTTGGGACGCGAGTGAAACTGCGGACAACAGTTAGTATGCAATGAAGCATGAACATTAAAGGAATTGTTGTTTAAAACGTTAATTACCTACGGCCACCCCTGCTTCGCACGGGTATTTAACAACAATATAATATTTTTTTAACACATTTTTTATACCTAACACATTATACCGACTGTGTTCATCAGGGATAATATAGGATTCTAATGGTGAAAGAATTAATCAAATCGGTTCAGTAGTTTCAGTGCCTATTCAATGCAAACAAACAAGTTATTCTAACTTAGAGTGCATGGACGGACGGCGATGAAAACAGTCGTCCGGGCAGCGCGACGGGCTCCGTGCGCGGCTCGCGGCCGCCGTCCGTCGCGTCCGATAAGCCCGACAAGCCCGACAAGCCCGACTCCGGCAAGGAGTGGATCGACGTAGTCACAGGTAACGCTAACTACTGCAGAATTAATGTTAATTATGTTAAGTCACTATCAGAATTAATATTACATTAGGTATATACTATTTGTCTTCTCTTATTTTCTTCTCTTCCCTTCTTCTTCTCTACTATTATAAAATTTTAAAAAAAGTTATTTGTTGCGGGTTGGAGCAAAAACTACTGAATAGATTTTAATTTTGCTATCACTGTTAGAAAGTATATGCTCTAACTTAAAAACTAGTGAACTTTTTATTTCAATTAATTAATTGAATCCTGATACAGCTTAACCTCTCTGATGTTTAGAGGCGTATACAAAAAAGTAGTACATCACAGTTGTTTTTTTTTAATTGTTTGGAATCCATTTCTAATCCTACTATAACTTCAGGTGAGCGAAGCCGCGGTCAAACGCTAGTTACAAGTAAAAGTTTTAATGTTTTTTTCTTAGGGAAATAGTTTTAACAATTTAATGGCATATCTTAGTTTCTGAAAGAACTTTGTTTATCTGATTTATGTATGTATATCTCATTTTGGAATTTTCTTTTTAAATTATTTCAGTACCATTAATGATGGGTTACGTGACGAGATACGTGTTAGGAACGGATAAGCTACGGCCTGGTGCATTTGAGGTATGTTTCATTTGAATATTTTTTAAAATCTCAGTTTAGATAATGATGAAAATAGTTATTTAGGCGATGCTTAATGTTATTTAATATTTCGAGCATAGCTTTTTGTGATTTTTTGAATTTTTTATACTAATTTTTATAAAGTTATATTACATAAACATACCATCACGCCTGTATTCCCAGAAGGATTAGGCAGAGGTGTACTAAGGTACACCCACAGTTCGCCGGTATGTTTAGGTCCCATGTAATAGGGGGCGAGCCTATTGCCATTAACCGGGCACAAATTCCTAACTCCGAGCTGCTACTGAGAATTTCATAGAAAAACCCAATAACATATAGTGAAGTTATATAGTGAAGGAAAAATTCGACTCGCAGGCAGGATTCGAACCTGCGTCTTCTGGCTAGGTACGCCAGACGCTATGACCACTAAGCCACCGCGAGGCCCACCTGCCATGTCGAAATTTGCCTTCACATTTCTTTAAATTTCGAGCATAGTTTAATCTATATATATATAAATCAATTACTGTTCGTTAGTCTCGCTAAAACTCAAGAACGGCTGGGCCGATTTAGCTAATTTTGGTTTTGAAATGTTTGTGGAAGTCCAGGGAAGGGGGAAGGGAAGGGTTTAAAAGGTGAGTAAATATGAAAAGACGTTTGTCTGATGCGGTACGTAGTTCGCCGGGTCAGCTAGTTTCTAATAAAATTGTTGAATCCTCATTTACATAATTACAGTACGATCGAATAAATGGTAAATTAATAAAAAAACTAACTTAAAAACTCAGTGTAAAATTGTTTTTGACGTCATAAATGTTTCGCATTCGGAATTCTTATTCGGTATTTTTGCACAAAAACTATTAATATAAACTATAAAGTAATTTTGCCTGCGTGCTCTTATGTGGCTAACCTCAACTGTATTTACTTGCTGTTACTAATTTGTCTATACTAAAATAACAACTACCTACCTAAGTATTGTATACAAGTACTTAAGTATTTTTTCTTTTAATTTACTATTCCTTTTTCTATTCACTTTGTATTAAAATCAAGGATGGATTGGAATTGGGGTTTTATAGTATACGGTGGATTTTTAGGTGCGCGGCGCCCGTCCGCGTCTGACGTCGGGCGTGATCCACCTGGACGAGCCGGCTGCGCTGTCGCACTGGCTCAAGAACATCTCCGACAACATCGTCGGCCTCACCAACCTGCAGGTACACCCACACCCACACCCGCAAAGTACACAGACTCACCCACACAGTACACAGACTGACCCACACCGGCACAGTACACAGACACACGCACAACCACACCCGTACAGTACACAGACACCCACACCCACGACGGCACAGAACACAGACACACCTACTCCCACACCGTCACAGTACACAGACACACCCACACCGGCAGAGTACACAGACACACCCACAACCACACCCGCACAGTACACAGACACTCACACCCATGTCGGCACAGTACACACAGACACACCCACACCCGCATAGTACACAGACACACCCACACCGTCACAGTACACAGTCACACCCACACCGGCACAAAACACAGACACGCCCACACCGGCACAAAACACAAACACCCACACCCACACCGGCACAGTACACAGACACATCCACACCCGCATAGTACACAGATACACCCACATAGTACACAGACACACCCACACCCATATTGTCATAGTACACAGACACACACACACCCACACCCGCACAGTACACAGACACACCCACACCCGCACAGTACACTCCCGGTTGCTGCGGCTCTGGCAGTCAGCAGTCCATAGGAGCTCTTAAGGGTCGGCAACGCATCAGCAATTCTGGTGTGGTAGGCCCGTCAGCTCGTCATCCATAATAAAAAATGATGAGTAATATATGAGATGTGTTGTGTGAGGTATAGATGAAGCTGCTGAATCGTCACCTGTGCGTGGGCGAGCGCATCGAGTACATGGGCTGGGTGCACGAGGGCGTGGCGGCGCCCAACGCGGCCTGGCAGACCTACCGCGCCAAGTTCCTCGTGCTCAAGGGCACCGACGTCATGCTCTTCGACACGCCGCCCGTATGTACCCTACCTTTTGAAATTGCGTACTATATTCATCATATCAGCTGTTGAAGGTTGCTGCCAGAAGTTGGATGCCACAAGACGAGGACAAAGTGAAATGGCGCATATTGGGGACGCCTACGTCCAGCAGTAGTCCGAGTCTTTAAGGACTCCCAGTTGTCTTTGCCGAATCGTCTGTTAATCTTGTCAGAGATCGTTCTACGATGCGATTTCCGATACCTAGTCTCCACCTGAGAAACTGTTTGCTCCTGCAACTATAAGTTTTATAGAAAGAAAAGCAAAGTTTTTTTTTGCGTCGACATAACGCACGGAAAATTAAGATGACAAAAAAATAAATCTCTACTATTATAAAATTGTAAAAAAGCTGTGTCTGTACATTGAAGATATTTAAAAAAAACACGTGGGTTATAGTATATAAACGTCTACGAATCCGAAAATATGATTTTTACAATTCTTGTCTGTTTGTTACGGGTTGGAGCAAAAACTACTGCATACATTTTAATTTTATTATCACTTAGAAAGTATATGCTTCAGCTTAAAATAGGTGAACTTCTTATCTCAATTAATTAAATGAATCCTGAGATACAGCTTGACCTCCCTGATGTATAGAGGCCCATACAAAAAAGAGGTCATCAATGCTGGTTTTCCATTTTTACTCCTGATATAGCTTCACGTAAGTAAAGCCGCGGGCGGAAGCTAGTATAAAATAAATGCAAAAACGAGCCATCGCTCAGCATAATGCAGTGTCTCATGCACGAGGTAGAACCGTGGCGCTGATTTACTCTCAGTGAGAGTTTCTTTTGCCCTGAACATTTATAAATTGGTCTTCAGTTTGTCGGAGAGCGTGAAGGCACGTTCCGTTGGAATAGTATCTACGTTACGCCTAATGACAAACTATTCTTTCTCACGCTTTCGAGTCGATAATATGTTTTTGATTAGTTACAAGCATTATTTTAATATTTTTTAAAGTTTAACTCCTATGATTCGATAGTACTACTGAAGGCAATCGTCATTAACGACATCTTTGAGCTCAAATCTTTCTATAATAAATTGCAGCAAGGTTATAGGATCCTCAATGTCGATCTATTTACTGCACCAATAATTATAATACCCCACTCTCGTTATTTTCATTTTTATCTTTGTATTAGATGAACATAGCGGAGCTAGCCAAGTGCCCGGAAACACTGAAGGTGTACCAGACGATGTTCCGCACGGTGAAGGAGAGCGAGACGGTGGACTGGCGCCAGCACTGCTTCCTGGTGCAGAGCAGCGCGGCGGGCCCGGGCGGGCCGGGCGCGCCGGGCGGGCCGGCCGCGCTGGCCGCGCCGGGCGCCGCGGGCCCGCGCTACTTCAGCGCCGAGACCAGGCAGGACCTGCTGCGCGTCGAGGCCGCCTGGACCGCCAACATCGTCAACTCCGTCATACGACTTGGGGTAACTAACGCATTGATTTTATTTACTCCTATTGGTACATATGAGTCTTGTGTAGTGTGAATGAATTGAATAGCAATTTAATAAAATTCCAAGTCTGCAGGGTCAAATACAAAATACCTACATGAACATAGAAGAAAATATAAATTGTTCTATCTCCTTGATAAGTGCAAACAATTTATACAAAATTAGCTCTATATACTTTTGGTAACCAAATGATGTGCGATTATGCTCGTTCTACCAGTGAAGATAACAATCTTAAATTGAAAATGTAACTAGAGGATTTTGTGATGTAAGGACAATATCATTCATATACATCTCGTAAGAGGCGAGAAAATATCTGACTTGCTCGATGATAGGATCTGATACAAGTCCGATTGGCACTTTTATGAGTAGGTACGCTTACGTTGTTCAACTTTTGCGCGTGAGAACCAGTTCTTCCTCAGTGGATGCGGATTTGGCAGTATGCAATCTGTAGGGACTCTCAAGATTCAGCAACGCATCAGCAATTCCTTTGGTGTTACAAGTATCCATGGGCGCTGATGACTTCTTGCTATTTGGTAGCTCGTCTGCTTATTTGCCGATATAAAAAAGGTATAATAATAAGCCATTTCAAATGTGAAGCTTATATCGATAAGTGATAACTTGCTATACGTATGTACTCGTATAAGTGGGCAGTGTAAGGGGTTAGTTTCGTGGCGGGCGCGGGGCGGGGCGACGGCGACGCGCTGACGTCACGTCCTCCATGCGGCGCTTGAGGTGCGGGTAGGGCTGCAGGCACGCGATGAATGCCGCGCTGTCCAACCTGTAACACGATACATTGTTCACATACATCTTTTATAGGGTGGAAAATAAAGCCACACGTCGGGAGATCGGGGCACGCAGGGAGCACGGTTCACTTGGAAAGAGCACGAGGGACGCGTGGGGTACGAGGAACGAGGGTAGCGCGGGGCACGGGGGGAACGCGAGGCACGCGGGGTTCGTGGGGCACGAGGGACGAGGGTAGCGCGGGGCACGAGTGTAGTGTGGGGCACGGGAGGAACGCGGGGCACGAGGGAGCGCGATGCACGAGGGGTTCGTGGGGCACGAGGGACGCGTTGGGCACTAGGAACGATGGTAGCGCGGGGCACGAGGGGGCACGGGGGAACGCTAGGCACAAGGGAGCGTGAGGCACGAGGGGAGCGTGGGGCACGGGGGGAGCGAGGCGAGGCACGAGGGGAGCGCGGGACACGACGGGTGCGTGGGGCATGGGGAGAGTAAGGTGAGGCACGAGGGGTTCGTGGGGCACGAGGGACGCGTTGAGCTCCCCCGTACCCCGCGCTCCCCTCGTGTTTCACGAGGCACGAGGGGAGCGTGAGGCATGAGTGGTTCGTGGGGCACGAGGGACGCATTGGGCACTAGGAGCGAGGTGCATGAGAGACATGTGGGGCACGAGGGGAGCGCGGGGCACGGGGAGCACGAGGCACGAGGGGAGCGCTGGGCATGGGGAGCACGAAGGGAGCGCAGGCACGGGGAGCATGAGGCACGAGGGGAGCGCGGGGCACGGGGAGCACTAGGCACGAGGGGAGCGTGGGGCACGGGGAGCACGAGGCTCGACGGGAGCACGAGGCACGAGGGGAGCGCGGGGCACGGGGAGAACGAGGTACGAGGTGAGCGTGGGACACGGGGAGCGCGGGGCATGGGGAGCACGAGGTACGAGGGGAGCGCGGGACACGGGGAGCGCGGGGCACGGGGAGCACGAGGTACGAGGTGAGCGCGGGACACGGGGAGCGCGGGGCACGGGGAGCATGAGGTACGAGGTGAGCGCGGGACACGGGGAGCGCGGGGCACGGGGAGCACGAGGTACGAGGGGAGCGCGGGACACGGGGAGCGCGGGGCACGAGGAGCACGAGGCACGGGTGGAGCGCGGGGCATGAGGGACGTGCGGTGCGCAGCGTCGCTATCGCGGCTCGCATTCTTCTCAGTCGTCTGCCAAAGCGGACGTACTATTTAGTATCTCTTCGTTGATTATACCGATACTGTTACAGTAATCATCGTTCTTACCATCATCCCCGAATTTTACTTACACCTTATGTCTTCGCTGACACCATGAAAAACTAAACTACAAATAGTCGTTTCTATGCCATGAAATGTACAGAGAGGCTTGAAAGCATTACACATAGTACCTAAGCGTGACAAAATGGTAACAGCGCTCTAATGATATCTAAATAAGATTTTCTTATAATGGCCCACCTGGGCTAATCCTGGGCCCACCCATAAATATCATCCTTCGAGTCTTTTTCCTAACTATGTTGGGGTCGACTTCTAGTCTTACCAGATGCGGCAATATATCAGCATTTTATACGAAGCGACTGCTATCAGACAGACCTCCGCAACCCAATATCCGGGCAATACCGATATTCGAAGGATAGACTGGTTGACAAGCTTTTTTTGGGCTTCTACCATTATTAATTGTCAAAGATGTTCATATGACAAACCGGCACCTACGGCTTTATGTACTCTTTGACGCACGGAGGGGTCTCAATGTGTTAAGAATGGTCACCCATCGACACACTGACCGCGGCGAACTCAGCATAACCTTGTAAAATGATGAAAAATTTGTCGGAGTGGTGGGTGTACCTGTATATCTCTGTTATTTCGAGCGCGATGATGGTGGCCGTCCGCAGCACGCCCGGCGACAGCAGAGCGTTCTCGCCAAAGAAAGCGCCGTCACGAAGATGTGCTACCTGAAGTGTGTTTTTTTTATCACTGTTAGAAAGTATGTGCTCCAACTTAAAAACTGGTATACTTCTTATCTCAAATAATTAAACGGAACCGGATATATAGCTTGACCTCTGTGTATGTATAGAGACTCTCTATGTATAGAGACCCATGCAAAGAAGAGATCATCTTTGTTGGTTTTTGAGCTTCAAGCGAGTGTAGCCGCGGGCAGAAGTTAGTTTAAAATAAAAATGATTACGTAAAATAAAAGAGATGGGTGCCACTGGAAACCATTATAGTAGAATGTAATTACTATTTGTTCCTTCATCATCATCATAAACTTTTTTTTGTTTATTATCCCCTGCTGGGCACAGTTCTCTCGAAATAAAAGCGGCTAGGCTATAATTCAACAGGCTGTCGTAATGTCGTTGATGATGAAAACCTCCATTATGTTTGCCTTAACCATTTATGCGAATTATTATAAAAAAATATGTCGTTCCACGGTCGAGACTTCCAACAATCATTTATGAGACGTCATAATAGTATCTAGATATGCTACATTAAAATAATGAATCGAATCTATCGAAATATAAAACACTAATAACATAGTCATGTCTAACCTCTCTCCCCATTGCGTCCATGACACAGACAGTTCCAGACGATATCAGGTGTATGGAATCACCAGGCTTATTATATTCTACTATCGTCTGAAAGAAAAAACTAGATGCAATATGATATTAAACGGAATATAATCATGATAGGTATTTAGGCAAAATGTGCGAACGTGACGATTAAGTGTCTAGCGACGTCAAAAGATTGATGTCAAAGATTGAAGATCTCGGTTTAAAAGGTAATAAATTTACTTTTTGACATGACTGCTTATAACGATAGATACAGATAGATCATAAGAAGTCACTAAGTCTGCCGCGTTGTCGTCTACCATATTGTGGAACCCACTCGGTCAGTCTAGAGTCGCTTAAAATACAAAAATAAAATTTAGGTAAGCCGTACCTGTCCAGGCATAAACAATACTTGCGATAAACTGAATATGATAGAGTTAATGAGAGCGACGGGCATATCCTGGAACATAGGCACGTTCATCACGAGCCTCTTGCAGCAGTACATGTTGATGTCCTGTCGGATCTGCTCGTTGATCGTGTTCTTTATCGCCTCCTCGTGAAAGAAGTGTTCATTGAACTTGTAGTTTATAAAAAGACGAATCTTCCTCTGCAAATACTTTGGCAACCGCATGAAACGCATGTACTCCTCTAACTCTTTGGACTTTCCACCGAAACAGTATGTTTCGAACTGTCGGTATATTGCCAAGCGCAGCAAAGCCGAAAAAGCGTACGTTAGGAATAGAAGCCCTATAAGTCCCATGCCAGATGATAATAACAATTCTGGTATAAAATGTGTATCCAGCGGCGTATAGTACCCAGCCCCGATACACAAGCCGCAAACCAAATAAAAATTTGTGCTATACTTCTGAAACAAAGAAGTGGCAATGTATTCGTATTTCCTTATTTGAAATCGTTTCAGCCATGTTATAAAATTATCGTCTTTTTCGTATATATGGTAGCACAATAGAGGCAGTTGGTAGTGGATGTAGGTCATCCAATGAAAGAACATTATCAGCATCGCTACGACCTTTAACGCCACATAGTTTATGTACGTCAGTTGGAACTGACCGATGACGTTCTTGAATTGTGCGGATAAAGACTTCGTTCTTAACAGCTTAAAGATGAACATGGCTGTGTGGGACGGATACTCGCATTTATCAAAAGGCTGTATGAGTTGTAATGGTAGGCACCCAATGAAGTCGGCAATGAAGTAAGTTTTGAGGTAGTGTATCGCAATCTTTCGTGGTTCCAAGATGATAATCTTATGTTCTTGGTCGACATAACCGGTAAGAAACCGAGAACACACGTTGAGGAATGCGAGGGTGTCCGTGAACAAGATAAACGGGTCGTAGTAGTTAGGACCTGCAAAGTAACATGACACGAGTTTAATGACACAACATTGCTGAACAAAACTGATTGCGAAACATAACTACAAACGAAATAAACTACCAGCCAAAGCTGATCTGTGACAGAAAAATGTGCACCTAAAATTGAAGTTTACTTAGTTATTCTTTAACTCCTTTTCTAATTCATTGTGACTTTAATGTGATACTATCGGTTCAGGATCTTTTTAATTATAAGATCTCGCCTATAATTGGCAGAATCAACATAGAATGTAATAAATCTTATCTTTGTTCCGAAAGCCGTGATGATAATCTGATGATCTCAGGGACATTCAAATAGATCAATTTCATGATCTAAAAAACATTGACCCAAACTGAGGAAATGCTTTTAACATTCAGACAAACCTTAATCAAT
The DNA here is from genome assembly GCA_947256265.1 of Acronicta leporina. Classification (NCBI taxonomy): domain Eukaryota; kingdom Metazoa; phylum Arthropoda; class Insecta; order Lepidoptera; family Noctuidae; genus Acronicta; species Acronicta leporina. Next base: position 677,965 of record OX366512.1, read on the forward strand.
AATTATAACTTACAATCAATGAAGACCTGCACAGGCATGTAAAGGAAGGCCGCGAAGACAAATAACAGCTGTAGGAAGTCCCAGTAGTACTTGATGGGGCTGAAGGGATGCCAGATGAAGGCGTGGCGGTGGCGCGCGCGCTCGTCGCGCAGGCGCTTGAGGCTGCGGATGAACAGCGCCGAGCCGTGGTGCCACGAGCTCGCCACCAACAACTTGCGAACCGCGCACACCTACATAGTTCTAATGTTTTTATTTCAAACTAGCTTCTGCCCGCGGCTTCGCTCAATTGAAGCTCAAAGACCAACAGTGATAATCTCTTCTTTATATGGGTCTCAGGTTCCATTTATTTGTGATAAAAAGTATACCAGTTTTTAAGTTTGAGCACATACTTTGTAACAGTGATAAAAAAAATTAAATCTATTCAGAAGTTTATGCGCCACACCGTAACAAACAGACAAAAAGACAAGAATTTTAAAATATAACATTTTCGGATTCGGAGACGTTTATATACCATAACCCACGTGTTTTTTTTTAAATATCTTCAATGTACAGACACAGCTTTTTTACAATTTTATAATAGTAGAGATAAGCTTTTAAAAGTGTTTATGAAACGTTATGATTGTAGTTGCACGGTTCCAAAAGGTTGATCCTATGGAGAAGAATCCGGCAAGGAACGCCATGGACACTCTTTTTTTATAATACCTAAATTATGTTAGAATCTTCACTGGTACAAAATTGCGATAATAAGACCTACACAACCTACACAATACAATCACTATATTATGTGAAAGTTAAGATGTTTTTTACCCAATCACGTAAAATCGGGTAAACGGATTTGGATTAAATATATACCTACATAAAGTTCGACTTGGACTACCACATAGGATACTTTATTCTGGTTGGACACAATTGTGTGAGTCCACTCAAACAAAGTCGCTCAAACAGAAGCTAGACATTTTATAATCAAAAATAATTAGACAAACCTGTTTCTGAAAAAAGTTAGCTGTAGGAGCCACGTCGGCGCACTTGGGTACTTGCCATATCGTACATACATGTTTACCGTCCCCGTACATTTCGAAAAACGCTTTCGAGAGTTTATTTCATAAATTTCTCTAGCTGTTTCCTCAGAGTAATAATCTTATTTCAATGGTTATTTCTGTTTATTTAGACAACGTCAAAATATTCTATTTGTTTAGTGAGGTGGTCAACTTTGACTAAAAAGGTCATTTATAAGTATAAAAAGTTTGAAAGCTTCATTTTGGAATAAAAACTGTTGCGAGATGGACTATTTTTATGGTGCTTTAACTATTTGGAACACGGCATGAACCACAATTTTATCAACTGAATGTATTACTAGTAAAGTATCTATTGTCATACTCATGTCGTAGATTTAAATGGTCACTTTGATGTCTTGAAAATAAATCATTGTAATATGAATTTGTTGGTGCAGAAAAAGACGTTCACCGTGGTGCATATGGGCCGAGCGGCGGGGCTCACGCTGGACTGGGCGGCCGGGTTCTCGCTCAGCGACGGCGCGCCCGGCGCCAAGCCCGTCTGGGCATACAGGTACCACTACACTGCACTACACTACACTACACTGCACTACACTACACTACACTACACTACACTACACTGCACTACACTACACTACACTACACTGCACTGCACTACACTACACTGCACTACACTACACTACACTACACTACACTGCACTACACTACACTACACTGCACTACACTACACTACACTACACTACACTGCACTACACTACACTACACTGCACTACACTACACTGCACTACACTACACTACACTACACTACACTATGTACATACTGTTCACGCGGGGCAACGGACTGTCTCCGCCCCACTACTAATCACTCGCCACAGCGATCCGCTAGCGCAAGCACACTGCCAACGCACACCGCGACCTCTACTATTATGTTAGCGAAGAATTGCTTATAATTAAACCTTGTAAAGACATTCCACTACGTCTTCTTCTTTCTCCCCTGAGCTGAGGATCCAACACATACCATACATACACTCACAGTAATAATAATAATTCAACGTACTACGCACACACCTATACTAAAGACGTTATCAGTGCTATAAATATAAGTGATTGTAATTTTTTAAAACTTTACGTAGTTTCGGCCTGTCTTTTATTTCCAGTGAAGTGGTAGTAAACGAAATAGTAGGGTGAAACCTAGATAAACAATATGTAAATCCGAATAATAACACAATTTTATTAAATTCTCTTTACATTACGATTCATTTTAGTATTACATTTTTATGGGCTATTGAGCGTCCGCCGAACCCTAAAGTTGTATGCGCCTAATTGTAGAGATATCAAAACTTGAATGACAAACACCATTCACTATGAACGATTGAACGTATCGCTAACGAAAAAGATCATGGCCCGCACTACCTTCTTCCCCTAATTATCTATTTATCATATTATCAGATTTTGTTTTCTGCAGGTTTTCCCAACTGCGAGGGTCAAGTGATGACGGAAAATCAAAACTAAAATTACACTTTCAAGATTCAGAAACTAAAGTTATTGAGACAAAGGTAAATAATTAGATCATTTTTTTTTTAAAAAAACCTTACTAGCAATGTGGTTCACACATTACTAGTATTCTTGTTAACCCCTCGTGCTAAGCTAAATGCTTGTGTTACGAGTGGGTTCACGTCGGTAGTGTAATGGGTGTGGTTCGAACCGGCAACCACATGATCGCAAGTCCGACGCCCTAACCATTAGGCTACCGCCGCTTAAATTTAAAATTTAGATGAAAAACATTCATTTTCATTCATGTAACCACTGACTTGTAACTGTCAAGCTACTCTGTTAAATTATTATAAATGCTTACACAGAAACTGGTATCAGCAAAACAAAGAGCATCAAATCATATCATGCCTATTATATTTTCGCGGAGTTGTTTCGGCATGTTTTAGATATTTCTAATTAGGAAATTCTATTTGCAATAAATTCATGAATATAATTAATTACTTTTTCAATTTTTAATATAATTTACTCTTTATCCGCTCAATAGCCAAGTGGTCCGGACCGCGAATGCTACGCTAGAGGTCCTGGGTTCGATTCCCAGGTCGAGCAAAGTGTTATTGGGTTTTTCTATGAAATTCCCAGTAGCAGCTCGGAGTTAGGAATTTGTGCCCGGTTAATGGCAATAGGCTCGCCCCCTATTACATGGGACCTAAACATACCGGCGAACTGTGGGTGTATATTAGTACGCCTCTGCCTAACCCTTCGGGGAATAGGAATAGGCGTGATGGTATGTTATGTTACTCTTTATCCGACCACCTTCCAACAGGTCTTAGCGTATTGTTATTGCCCAGTAACAGTTACTGTAGACAGGTTTTCAAACCAATCTGGAAACAGCAGATAGTTATCCACTTGGTCCAGCTTCTGGACCACAGTCTGTCATGGTCGTAGTCCGTGCGATTCCAACATACCTTGCGAACTCCCCCGGTTGCAGAGGATCCATGACGATATTCTACTACTACTGTACTATAAAGGCAAGGCAGATATTGACTTGTAATCTAAATGATGTTTCAGGAGCTAGAATGCCAGATCCTGCAGAGCTTACTGTTCTGTATGCACGCGTTCCTGACGGCAAAGGTCGCATCCGTGGATCCCGCCTTCCTCGCGTCCATCCAGCAGTCCAATTAGATCACTATATTATACATGGTAATTATAAGGCCCATTATTGTTTACATTTATTTAGTTGGTGATGGGTTGTGTGGAGAACTAAGACATGAAATAGAGTGGAATAATAAAAAAAGATCCAACTACATAAAGCAAAAATAATGGTGGTTCTGTATTTTTTTGTTATTTTACTTTTTCTACAGGATTTCTGAAATTAAGATAGCTTTTTTTTGCTTTGCGCCATCATATATATGTAATTACTTAGCTGTTTTGGATTAAAATACATAATAATAAAAATGTATGTCAAAATTACCCTAAAATGTATTAGTGTATAAGTACTCCACATAACACTTGGTATGTTTGTAGTTAATAGCAATTGTATATAAACAAACTATTTAGTAATAAATCTACGCAAAACAATAAATTTTAAACGATTGTTTTTAAAATTTATGTTAAGTGTAAATTCTAAAGTTCTCTGTTAACGCTATGAAACCTTTATTGTGAAGTTGAATATCTAGCGTTGAAGTATTATATACGGACTCAATTTTATACGATTGTCGAAAAAATAATATAGTAAAAAAGGTTGTAACATCCTAATTGATATTATCGCTTAGAAGTCGGAAATAATCCATTATTTATTTATTTTTTTTAATATTAAAATTTAGTTGCTGTGCTCAATACAAATATTTTAACGAATATGAAGGTAACAGTATATCCAATAATAATTTGGTTAAAGGCCTAAACACTTCGAACCCAGACGGCGAATTTTTAAAGACTAAGCAATTTAAATGTAGCACTGTTCTCTTACAAATCTATTTTTAAAACTTACGAGTACCTACCTCTATAAATATCAAGGGACGTTTATTGTAAAATTGTAAAATAATTATGCAATAACGGGTCCCTATTCTCCACTTAGACCGAGACCTTACACCTTCTAGAATTTTCTATAACTTACTTGAAGTTTCTAGTAAATGTTTATTCAATAAAGTTTCTTCACGCTAATCTTACGCTATTTTTGGAACTACCGTTCTACACGTGTGCATTTAAGTCTCATGAGATATTCCTATAAGACAAGTGTGTAGATTGCATGATTAATAATAATTATCGATTCCATTGATCGTACCGATATGGTCATTATTTCGTTGTACCATCTCGAGTTCGGTCACTATAAAAGGTGAAACTAAACGCAATCTCTGTCATTGCATTGTTCTCTATACACATTATGGATTCGCCTATTAATCAAAAGTCAATTCAATTTTCTTTAAAAATCTTTGACAAAAATCTTTAGTTTTGTAAGAATCCCTTATAACTAGTGTTAGTGATAAAAATGGAAAACATAATTAGGTATTTAAAAAAATTGAGGCGTTCTGCATTGAAGATGGACAAATAGAGGTTATTAACTAAGTAACTTACCTGTTAATCGTCCCTACAAAACGCCTCGCAATAGGAAAACGAAAACTGGCAGCCACTATTATCCTAAATCTAAGTAGGTTGTCCATTTCGGTCCAAACTACCTAAAACAGCATAATTACTAAACTATTTCATTAAATTTTACTATATTTATCTTAACTATGACGATCGACAAATAACTATGTATAATAATAATTAACATTTTCAATTATATTGTTAAAATATCCCCATACGCGATAGACGGGAATCCAGTAATTTATATCACTGTTTAAGATCATGTACTATAACTACATATTAAATAGTAGATGCAATCATCACAGAAAGTGATTGAAATAAATTATAATTATAATTATGTCATCAACACTTGTCATTTGTTTATTTCGCTTTAAACAATTTGATTTTAAAAAACATTAGCAATGAATTAAGATAATTTCCTCTAGGTTTATTCGATAACAAATCGCGATGGTTCTTAATAATTTTTAAGGAGCAGAAGCAGCTTGAATTTCTTAATAAATTTAAATTGAATAACAATAGCCATCTCACAATGAATTCGAATATTTGGTTTATAATTTGGCGTTTGGATTTAAAGGCGTTTTAATCTTTGAAAAAAAAAAATACAAATTCACGTAATCTTATGATAGCGTATAGATCTGTTATTGCTGCGACATTTTTAAGTAAAGTATTACGCTTTCGGCATCCGAAAGCGTCGTTCTAACGATAAGCTGTAATTTGAGATAGAAGCGTAATTAATAAAATCGGCTAAATTCTCATATTAGTAACCTATAGTACTCAAGCCACCAAAGATTTTTAACGTTTGATCGTTCCAATATTGTTAGCGGTAGACGTGTGAACGTGATATTTTCTCGAAAGAGGCTATTTAACGACTGAAAAGTATCGAAGGTTTATAGCATAGACGTCATATTAACCTGATAGATGAGGCAACTAAAGTACGCTCGCGTAATCATTAACACTGCCTTATTGCATGATTACAAAAAACTTGAAAGAAACTCTAGGGTGATGATGATCATAACATCCGTATTAATTCGTTTGGTACAAGTGTTTTCTGTGGCTGTGAGATCGAACGGACAGACTGCCAGCTCATCCATCTACATTAATATGTACTCTATGCTTATGTGTAGACGTATTATATTAGAATTATTATATATATTCAATATTTGACAATTATTAAATATTTGAAATTGTTTAAAATCGGTGAACTTTTGCGCTTGCTTCATATCATTAAATTTAAGTAAATGAATTATATCATCGTCGGCGCTGATATAATATAATATGTTATTTATTAAAGTCATAGATATTTCTATACAGGATTTTGCTCAGTGCCTGTTTGAGTGTTTATTATAAGACATTTTTATTATATCGTCCACAGAAAAATATATTATGACCTTTGAATTCGTAAAGATGAAGTAAAACTTCCTAAACTTTACTATATTGAATTGGATTGTAATTATTTGCTAACGCAACTAAATAGCTTACAAAAATATACTAGTATGTTCCAATTATTCTTACAGCCACTGAGTAATTTGAATCCTATATAATTTGTTGATAAAAAGTTTTATATTTTATCTGAGGCTCTTTATAATATAATAATATTTACGTACATTTATGTTTTAACTTAATTATTTATTATAAATATAACATCGCTGATTAATTTATGTAAGAAATTGTCTGAAACAAACAAATTATATTTCCCAATAAAATAGTAAACGATAATGTCTTGCGTGTGTGACGGATATGGGCCAATTCATCTGCATGTGAACGGTATATCAATATGCATTCCAGACATATCTTTATTTTAAAGTTGAAGATTTTATTTATTTATTGAATATAATTAGAACATTATGTATTTAATTTTGTGGTTTATTAATATTAATTCGGGTAACGAATAAAAAAAAATTATTGTGTTCGTCATTCGAGCATGTGCGTGAGTGCGTACTGATGTCACTATGTATTATAAATTACCTATATATATTATAATATCGTCTTATTGTAAAATTACATTACGTGATTTGTCATAATACTCCTCTATTGAGACTGTGCAAGTAATCTTTATTTTACCTAAATCTGAGGCTTGTTAATTTTAATTTTAGCATAATATTATTTTATAAGTTTTAACGTTGTATTTTAGTGTTATTCTGGACCACATTACTATGAACATGAAGATAAAACTTTGTTTTTAAATCGATGAAAATCTATAATCGAATGAACTGCTTTCATGGGAAGAAAACTCATCTAAAAACCTATTGACGTCACAGTTTTAAAATACCCTTTTTATTGTATTAAGCAGATAACTTTTTTAAAGCATGAGCGTCATCTTAATATTATGCATATGATTTTACCTTATTAATTTACTAACAATTCGCAGCTATATGTAATTACTGTAACAGATCAATCGATTAGTCAATTTAAAGAAAATACTCAAGACTGAACTTGGATGTTGTGCGCGAACATTTTAGTTTGAACTCACGCTTCATTAGAGAACCGTTTTGTAAGTCGCCACTGTTGGCGTAAAACTAGGATGGCTGAACGACTAACACTTTCACATACTTTATTATATATTTATTCGAATGTTCCCACGTTAAGAGTCAATTCAAATACTTTGATTATGAAAGTCAATATATTATCATATGTAGAAGTAAAATAAATACTATAAATGTTTATTATGGCCGCCTATGCAGCTACTAGCGGTATCAGTGCGTCTTCAAAACGGTTCTCAGTGTATTAAATATTTAGTTTAGCTGTAGATAATCAATCGTAGCAGTATTTAACGAGATACGTCTAATTAGTTTCGAGGAAATTACATCAAAAACGAGGCTGAAGTTTATTTTAAAGGATTCAGAATACAAATAAGCATGGAGGATCGAGAGATGCGATTAATTTACTGTTTTTATATACATATCTTCAGGATTACATTAAGTAAGTGTTGAAGACTATAACTTGTTGCAGTGTTTTGTCTTACTGTTCGCGGCAAATATTATTTTTTATGGGGTAGGGACAAATGAGCAGAAAGATCGCTTGATGGTAAGCGGTAACCGCCGCCTATGGACACCCGCAACACCAGAGGAGTCACAAGTGTGTTGCCGGCCTTTAATTCTACACGATGTCCAATATATTAGGTCGTATTTGACGTATATCATTATGAACGCCATTTTAACCTGCACAAACGAGAACAACAAGAAATCATGTCACGTAATCTGTTTTTTTTTATAGCAATCGATTGTTTGGTTTCATAGAAGTTCAACACTTATTAATATCGAGTAACTGTATTTCGACAAGTGTACTGCTTGCTTATAATTATAAGTACTTTGTGCTATCACTCGTTCTACCATGCTGCAGATGTTGTGAGTGATCAATTACGTCCAGTTGCGTAAATAAACTTCAGCCAGGAAATTATTAACTTGAGAAATCAGGGTTGTAACGCTGACCTATCAATTTCACTGATGGGCCGGGACTTGTCACTGGTGTTGGGAAACTATCGTTCTAGAATTCTCTAGAATATTTATAGCAATGCAATATTATTAATTGAACGTTTCCCAACACTAGTTGGTGTTACTGAGTAAGATGATACGAAGGTGCCATCATTGTCACAGTCAAACTCAAACTCGCTCCTCTGTTCATTACGAATTACGTAGTATTCTGAAGGTAAATAAGGTCTTCCCGCAGAAATTGAATTAGAGTTCACATTTATGTTTGTATAGTGGTCGCAGAGATGTCTAGTTTTCTACCGATCACACACTATAGTCACAAACAGTAATATTTATTTTATATAGTTAAATACAATTTACAACTTCATTTGTAGACTACCGATGATGGTGCCCTTTAAATGTATCATCGATTTCACAAGCCTCCTTAATATGTAAAGGAAATGTACCACGTTTAAGTAGGTAGTGGCTAACGCCTAGTTATTTATACCTATTGTTGATTAATGTAACTATTGTATCCATTAGTAAAATATTAATTCAATTATTACTGTAGTTTCAATTTTGTAGTTTATGTATGTAGTTGGTACCTTTTCTACAAAACAAACTATAAAGTAGTGTGGTGGTGGTTGCGTATGTGGGATATAGAGTGGTTAAGCCTAGCTAAATTTTGTACGTGACTTGCAAACGCTCTGTCTGGTAATCTGGGGTCCAATTGAATCAGAATAGCACCGTTCAATGGCGCCAAATGGCACAAGGACTGATAGATTTGGTAGAGAATAATGCCTTAAAATAGCAGACTTCGCCCCTTGGTCGTGATTCCACATTTGGTTATGGTAGTATACAATTATTTTGCTTGCGCGTTTGGTAGCATGGTTTGATATGAAAACTGAAAGAAAAAGGAATTATCAAAATGAAACACGCCATTTATTATAATATTTAATCCAAGCTTGAGGAACAAAGTAAAGCTACACAAGGGGGTTACAAGCAACATACGCTCGGCTCGCCACAATGACAAACTAACGACGCAATACTTAAAGGTTTTTTTAAGAGTTCAACTTAATAATATTACTTGGATTTGTGTGAGGAATCGCTTAAAAACAGGTAAAGATGGTGTATATGCAGTATATTAGTTCAGTACACACCTTACTTCAATCAAACACTGGTACTAGGTTTTATAACGCACAAGTATGAATGATTTTTATTGGCTTGATCCTTCAACATTTTAAAATAAATTTTATCTTCAAGAAAAATCTCTAAATTCAAAACAAAAATATAAATTAGAAATTTCAAACTATCATGCAATTTAAAGATACGAAACAGTAAAGAAATACTGATCAAAATGACTGCAACGTTTCAGTTAAACTCTACATTATTTTAGCAATACACGATCTTTACCAAACAGTATAAAAATCTCTGCAAGACTGTAATAGTTGAAAATTATACCAAATTATGTGTTATATACCTATATATTATAACAATGAAGCACATAAAAGTACGCAGTATTGTACAAAAACAGGAATCGCGAACATCTTTAAAGCAACACGTTCCTAGTACACATAACATCGATATAATTAACATATGTAAGTATATAATCCACAGTTATGAGTGTGTATATGAACAGAAATCTTCTAAAATATAGGCTTTATAGTACAGAGTAATTTGTGCGTATCTATTACGTTTCTACATAGGTATTTATAAATAATTGTTAGATTATAGTAATAAGAGGGCATTAATCTATATACTTAAATAAAAATGTTGCCTGAAAGTTTTATATCCGAACCATTGCACTTTTTTTGTGTTTGTTAAACGTAAATAACGTTTAAAATTTATTTTTTAAATTTTAGATAGAAATGTATGCTGGCTAAGCTGTGCACCGCACGGCCGCTAGTTTTAAATAAAGATTAAATAGGTGGCAATTTAACAAATTATTTTTCGATTTACCACTGAAATTAGTATTTTATCTACTTTAGAAGGTATGAAAGAAAAATCATCCAGTCATACGATACGCGTTGTTGAAGCCATAGAACGAAACGTCATTAATTATACAACAAACTTTAAAAACCGTATCAAATTCAGTCCCAATTATTACTCTAACCTAATTTCCTAATGAGAATTATCTAAACTACGAAGTTCGATTCATAAGTCTAGATGCTGGGAAAATACAAAACTTCAACCAATCAACAAACTAGGCTATTCAATTGTCGCCGATACAATATTGTCTGATCACTTTTTTATTGTCTCCAAAATATCTCTTACTTACCAAAACTTATGAGAACATTAAGCTGGTTAACAGTAAATAGGGTTTTAGGTTATTATTATTCTTGATATATATCTTTTTGTGTTTTTTTTTTGCATTTTTCAGCTATGATTATAAAGTTATTTTAGTGAAGGAAAAATTCGACGAAAATAATTCTTGATATGTTTTTTTATTGATGTATTTTCTTAAAATATCATCACAATATTTTTGTCGGTATTTTAAGAGTTCAAGTCTGAGCTGCTACTGAAATTTGGTTTCAATATAAACTCAATAACACTGCTCAACCTGAGAATGACACTCAACAGTGGCGTTTGCGCTTGCTCTTTATTAACATACATTTCTTAATTCCAAGTAAGAGATATTTTTAACACTAAGTAAATATATAAATGTTACATAACAGTAAAGTATATTGTATGCATCTATGTAGGTAATTGAATTTAATTGATATTCATTGCATACAATACTCGTTGGCGAGAAATTGACAGTATCTAAAATTATCGTTAGACTTACATACGTATAAAAATATCTAAATATTTCAACGTAGCCCAAATCAGTATCAAATAAAATTACCCCAATGCACTGTCAAAGAAAAAAAGGTGATCATATATTTAATAAAAATATAAAGGACCAGCCTAGGTACATTTGAAAGAAAAATATAGGTAGGTACCTACTTACAAATATTTTAAAAGGTCTCTATGTATTAAGTACTTTATTGTATGTGCACCTACTTCCTGCCTGTTTCCGTTGACAGTGCAATATTTATTATATTTGTTGTTAAAACGCAATTATTTGAATCCAATAAGTACATCATATTTATTTTAGTAAGAAAAGAAACACTCATTACTATCTAATAAATATTTTCTACAACGATCAACATTCAATAGGGGCCAGTGTACATCGATGCGATCACTAAATAGTGACGCCATTCTAGTGACGTAAACACCACTAAACATTAATACACAACCGTTAATTTAGCCTGTAATGCAAGACTTCCTGAAAAATGTATTGGGAAAATAAACAATTGGAGAAATTATATAGACTAAAGCAATGTAATTCAAGTTCCAAGCTTGATATAAAGTATTTAAGGGATATTTAGTGGTTAGGTCTTCATTATCTTTAATCGTACCTCCATCCTCTTTCTGACGACCTTTTTACACCAGTTTTTTTATAATAAATATCTTCCACAATATTTTATTTCTGTGAAAACATAACCACTATGTAACCACAAGTAGAAATTTATCGTTATAATATTATATATATTTTTGTTCATTATCAAAATATTTATTGTCGCTAATTACGATAATCACTATTTCTTTACAAATACGTATGTTTCTAATAATTTTATTACCTATCACTATGGGTTGGAGCCAAACCTGCTGACTCAGAGAAGATATGCTTTGAACACGACACAATTTAGTCTACCATAGATTTTATTTTCCAACAGCAATTATAATCTACAACAGTATACAATATACGCGATACATGTACATTAAAACATGTAAAACTACGTTCATATAAACATTAAGAGCTGAACATGCATATTCCACACATGTTCCGTATAAAGCCAAATACCAATGCATTTTTATGTTTATTTATAATTCATTAATAACTTAGCTTCGTTTGAGACACATTTCTATAAATAAAGCTTCGCTACTACAGAAGTAGATAACTTGGACAGATAGAGAAATGAAAAGTTCTCGCCTATCATGAAATGATACGGATAATAGATTCCTCCTATTCCAATAATAATATAATTAATCCCATACCATTCCAATAAATAAACTTGTACAAGATGTAATATTATAAAACCTAAGTAAATATGTTTGATTGCATTTAATTTTTAATAATAATAACGTAAAATGTCAATGTTCATCAACGTTTTTTTTAAAGTACCTAACCAAAAAATATTCCTCTTGTTTGTAAATTGTTAAATAATTTATTTTCTTTTATAAAATCGTTTTACTTTGTTCCTTTATCAGCCTTTGCACTATTCTATATATCGTCCACCTAATTCCCACATTTATATAAATAGAAGACGGTAGAATTTGTGCTAATTAAATAAATAAAAAAAGTACACGCAATAATAAAGGCGAGTGTAAAATAAAGTTAAATACAACGAGTAGGTACTAATGCAGAGTCCATAATGCAGAGATCACAAGTATCATAAGATGTCACAGAACACTAAAGCATGGCCCTAATAGATACTAATCTATTTCATTATACCTAACCTAACATACTATTATTATATTACATCTAAGTCTTATGAAAACGAGAACAGATGGTTCTTTTCGATAAATTTTATAACTCTGTCGGTAGTATCTAATGTGTGATTAATTTCCAATAATGGTAGAGAGGAAATGTCATTAATAATGTCATTTTCTAATAATAAGTAGGTACCTTATCCACGGTATTAGAACCAGGATCCAAGTTGTCGATGGTCAGGCCACCAGAGTTAGAAAACCCTTAGCCATCATTCAGTATTTAGAATTTATAATGGGTTTTAATTTCCATTCTGTCCTCATTTTCAAGTAACTTTAATCAGTCACTACCTAAATAGAAAAGGATGTGTCTTATATAAAAATAACGATTAGAATATAACATTTATCAAATAAAATTTCAACTAAATCTCTTCAATTTTCTTAACAAAACTTGTATTTTATGTATATATAGTTATGTATTTATATATTTTTTACACCTCCCGTAACACTAGTAGAAAGCTCGAGTTGAGAAGGGGACTCATAAGAAGTCAACAACCATACTTCCATGTAAGTGTATAATAAGGTGCGATGTGGACGTGAACTCTCATACAATAGACAGACAACAAGACTGAGATTTGCTTTATCAATTTGCCGTATCATTTACCAGAAACTCGTGAAGGTATGTGTAGGCTTCTGTTCCGTAATATACGCCTGCGTGCCCATTAAGTAGGTACTATCCAAAGACAAATAACAGACGGAGTGTTACTTTGCATTCAGAATATACCTAATTTACATCTATGCAACTAGTATCATGTGTGTATTTTTTCAGTTCACTCCAGTGAGACCTTCACTTGCATTATGAAAACCAATAAAATCCGTTTTGGGATTGGTTCATGTTCACATCGCTAGAATATTTACTTGACTCTATACTTATGGATATAAATATAGGTACCTATGTTACTTTGAGCATAGCATTGTGCTATAACCACGTCTCGCGACCGAAGAAATCTACATCTACAATCTAATAATATGATGTCTTAAAATCTATTAAAGCTATTTCTCTAATATATTTATAAGTTCCAATAATTTCGAAGTTTTTAAAAATTACACATTATTGTCTAACCTTGGAAATAATATTGGAACATAAATTTCTAATTTGTATAGGTAATAATAACATAGCTTACTTAAACTACGTTTGTTAATAAATATATTGTCGAAAAATTATTATTGTCATATATCTCAAATAGTGTTTGGCTTAAATCGTTTCTTTTTTTTATAAGTAATTTTAATCATATTGTGTAGGTATTGTCATTGAGTTTAATTTTTTTAATCTTTTATTGGTAACGATTTTATCGCATATAAATCCGACATTTATTTATTGTCATTAAGGAAGAACTTCAGAACAGCATAGATTAACATCTATTTTTTTTTATTAAACATTGTTTGTCTATATTTTTTTAACCTGCATCCATGTGAATGGGATTTAATTTTATTCTATAAAAGCACTTTCCCCTAGACTACTAACATCAAACATCAAACAAACATTATACTTAAATACTAAGGAAGTCCAAATCTGTTACTCGTAGTCGTGACTTGTCCCCGACTCTGCAGTCCCCTGCTAAGACAAGACCACGCGTGACAAATGAGACTCGCCCCACACTAGGTTCTAACACAGAATATAAATAAAACACAAAAAACCATAGTACAATATAAAAAACACTTCCTAAAAGTCTGCTAAAGCTTTGAGAACACTACATTACTTATAAAAGCAGCTTACATATAAAATTCACATTATATTAAACATTAATCAAAACAAAAGTTTTTTAATACGTAATATTATATCTATGTCATTGATATTCTGACTGAGGACCCCGAGAAAAAGTATCGAGGGACGCAAGGTGCGCCCAGTCACTATGTAAAGTCAACTTCCAAGTCATCGGTAAATTTTAATACAATATCGACTTCTTCGCTTCATAATACATGATTTACTATCACAGCTTCAAATAATTAACATCACGCGATTATACGGGTGATATGTGAAAATATTTAGCCATATGAAGTCCGAAGCAATAATTAAGTCAACTCCCCAAGACATATATGCGTCAACTCTCGCTCGTGTATATATTTACTGTGTATACTATATTACATCTGGATTTCCTTGAAAAATTGACTTACCTACTATATTTTACGCTTGTATATAATATGTTATTATTGTCACGTCAACTTTTTATTGTCATCATTAATATATTTATTGTCATAATTTAATATTTCTGCAAAACGTGCAGTCGTATAATATCGAGATAATTAATTAATACCGCTTTGGAACACTTAATAATATATATAAGCGTAGCTGTATTTTCAATATTTTTCTTTACTACCTACTAATAAAAACCCTTAACTTAATTACTCAAAAACGAATGTCATCCTTGTCGATATGTGTATAAGGATAAAAGTTAAATGTAAACGTATATTTTGTTTAAGTTGTACTCTAAGTTCATATGAGAAAATAAATTATGTTCTAGTTGAACGCTCTTTTGATTTTCCTAATTAACTATTCCAAAGTGGTACTTCGTTAGTTCAGTTTCCCTCCTTATATATCTTCGGACTTGGCATCTTTGTCATTATACTGCGCGATCTGCTGGTGTATCCAGGGTATAAACTTGGGCACATACGCGTATACCCCGGGCAAGCGCGGATGGGCGCACTTGATGCCCCACGACACGATGCCGCCGACGTACCAGCGCGTAGCGTCGTTTGGATCCTTGCAGAGAAGAGGCCCACCTGAATCACCCTGGAAACACGCGTTTTTTTAACTGAAGACAGCCAAATCAAGGTGCCTGTAAACTTAACTTTTAGCTTGAATGCACTTGTAGTGCATTTTTATATTTCTGATTTTTGTGCATATAAGTTTTTACGGGTAAAATGGCGATAGGAGAAAATATGTCTAGATCCATTCATTCCGGCTTAGTTTTCCATATCAGATCATACTTCCCCACTTGTTAACCTTACTTGTATAAATTACAAAAAATATCTAAATAATAATAATACCTCTAAGTATATCTCCTCAAAGAAATTCGGTAAATATGTTTCTAGGAAGAACAACTTATCGTGAAAGTAATAAGGAAAAACTAAGGTAAGTAAGTCGGTACTTTTGTGTTGTCACAGAAAAATACTTATTTTCCTAGCACTACGAAAATTGGCTCAAATACACTATAATAATCTTCTTTAGACAGGCCCTATTAAAGTACCTACTTACTTCGACACTAAATTCAATTCAATAGAGATAACTTTTCTAAAAAATATCTTTATAAACTGTGTACAGGTTATCTCTGTAAGTACCTACCTACGCTTCTCGAAATCTCTTATTTCCAAAGAATAGTTACAATATTTAATAGCCAAATAGAATTAAAATACAGTGATAGCTAACTAAACCCACCTTAAAGTTTAAACCCCAATAAAATAAGAGTCCTATACCTTATTTTCCATTTGATGAAGGTAGTTCACGTACGTGATGTTTTAACAGGACTTAAATATGTTGACTCGCCACCTCAGCGTTGCGTAGGTAACGTCCACAAAACGGAAGCTTTTATTTTTTATAGCCATGGATAACATTGTGCTGATTTTTGATATTTTTGTGACATTTTGTGTTTGTGCACTAAATAATTTTTAACAATTTAGTTACTTAATATCATATCGTTAGCTCAAAAAATTATACGACCGAAAAAACGCAATACCTATAGTTAAATAACTATTTTCTGCAACTATTACCTAAGCACATGTAATGGCCGACTAGCAAAAAGGTTAAAACGTAATACTGGGTAACACAGCAAATATTTTTTTAACAACTTCGTCGATTGATCTGTTAGTGTCCCTGTTTTTAAGGGTCAGCTTAATAAACAGGCTTGAAAAAAAAAACCCACTGCAGATGATTCCTGACTCGACGGGGTAGGGATCAACTATGTAAGGGTTTTTTTTTTAGATTTGGGTGTCAATGGAATGGGTTTCAAATGGTACTTATTTATATTTTGTATGTAAGGCTTGAATGTCTCAAATTGGTACTTATTTATATTTTATTCCCCTTATCGTGTAATTCTGTCAGTTGCTATGTATGACTAATAAACATACTTTTCCTTATAATCTTATGAATACCTATTTACAAGTGAAAAAGGCATACACTTGTTTACCATTACAACTGTTAGTGGATTCTTACTGATCCAAGGTGCATTGCAAGAGCTGCTATTTAAGTTGGTCAGAATTATGAATTTAGATACGGACACCCGTACGATTGCACGTATTTCATAATATTAATTTGATAAATACAACACACGTTCTGTTTTTTGTATGGAAATCATTCCTCAAATTCTTACAAACCGAATGATTTCACTCCGAACGCAGCGCTCGCTAACATTTTGTATCGAATCTGAATTCCCGCAGCTGACGGCACGAATATGAATTTGGAGATTTGGAAACCTGATCGAGATACAGTTTTACTAACAGTTTTAACTAATCAGACCACATTCACACAAGGGGGAGACTACAACAAAATAATATAGATAGCTTTTTATATCTTAAGATATTACCTACCTAAGGTATTAAAATTATGTCATTGATATAAACCTTGATTATTATGTACCTAGTTACTCACAGAATTCCTTGTACACCATTATGAAACTTCAAATGAGATATTGGTACGCTTCATTGAACCATTAAAATGTAGCGTTCATAAAGAAACTCCGATGAATTTAGGGGAACGAGTGGAGTAGATACGAAGCCCCTTATTGGATGGTTGCTAGCAGAACGATGTTTATTGTCGTCAACTAGCAACGTGCTCGTTTATTGGATTTACCTATTGGCTGAGCAAATATTTGCTTGGGAGCCGTATTAGAACATTTTTCAGTTTAACTGTTTTTCTGTCGTGTTGTCTTAAGGACTTTATTAGTGCGTCAAGAGCTATTTATTTACTGTGGAGGGTGGGTTTATCCAAAATTTCGTGAAATGATTAGGATTTTTTTTAAGGACAGATTGTGAGTCGGAATGGGGCTTCGTATTGTAAGTAGGGACTCTTATAATTTTACGAAATATCTTCTTTTGTTATTTAATATGATATGTTGATCGTTCATTCGATACAAGGTTGTTCGGAAAAGAAATCGAAAATATTGTTTATTACTGCCTATAAATATAGGTAATCTAATATTTAATATTCTGACGTCATAATATACTTAAGTTCTGTTCTATAATTTTCCCTGTTAGTATGTCTAAAAAATCGTCAACAAGAAGACTGGGACGTCTTCCATGATTTGTAATGTAAACCAACCTGGCAGGCGTCCTTCCCGCCTTCGGGGTAGCCGGCGCAGATCATGCCCTCGGTCACGTTGAGGTCGCGGTGTTCCAGCCACTGGTTGCACAGGTCGCGGTTCAGTACCGGCACTTCTACTTCATTCACTGCTGGCTCGTATTCTGATACTGCGGTAGAACAATGCATATATTCATATTATATATCCTCCATATCCTCTAAATACATGTGCCCTCCACATGTATTCAGAGGATTTAAATACGAACAACCATAATAAAGCCTATCAGGTTCAAAAGAAGTACAATTAATACACTAATTACTTCCTTTAAACACCCAAGGTCTCGATATTATCGCCAAGAACAATGAAATAAAAAATGCCTGCCTTTTTAGGAAATAATTTATCATGATTGTGATTTATAGATGAATAATGACACCATTATCGAAGGTGGATCAAAACAAATAGACTTACGTTCTTTGTCATCGCGCTTCCCCCACCCGATGACTGTGCACAGTGTGCCCGGCGGGAGCACGCGCCGCGCCGGCGGCAGGCACACCGGCGACACCTGCTCGTGGTAGCGCACGCGCACCGATAGCTGCACGGAACATTATGCAAGTGCACGAATACCTCAAGTAGACAACGTTAATGTATTTAAGTATGTAACTATAAGGGCCACTTGCACCAACTTCTGAAATATGTTTAAATTGAATTTAAACACAAAATGACAATTTCTATTGTCATTTTGTGTTGTCATTATATTTAAATACAATTAACACACATTTAAGAAGTTGGTGCAAGTAGGCCTAACTGTCGTTACTATATACCGTCGTAATATTCTTGATATTAAAACAAAAATAAAAGTTCATAAAATTATTAAATTAATGTTTAGCAATTCGACACCAAGTTAGTACCTAGAAAAAATAATAAGAAATGATGTATATTGCTTCTGAAATATAATGTTAAATAGGTAACCGTTTTATTGTAATAAATAGAAAAGATCGATAACAAATAAAAGAAAACTACATTTAAATAAAAAGATACAGTACTGTACTGTACCTAATTACTAGTCTGTAAATTATATTTACTAGTAAGTTTCGAACCTGAAACAGAGCAATATCATTGTCGTGCGCGATGCCGGAGTTATACTGGGGGTGCGGAGAGACGCGCTTCACCTTCACCTTCTGCCCATAGTAGGCATGCGAGCGACGCCGCGTGATGCCTAGTTGTATCGTCCATCCGTTCACGTCCGTGTGGCTAGAGGAGAAATGTCATTTGGATATACATAGATAAGATTTAAATCTATCAGATTAGTATGTAACTTGAGGACCGTATAAAACAATAATTTTGCATTTACGCCATTACTTACATAAACATCATTATCATTACACTTCATTCCATTCAAACAAAAGGATTCCCTTCCCTTTGTTTGTCCCATCTGTCATGTTCTTCAACAGTAATACGTAAGTGTTCGTCATATTTAAAATATTCTTATGCGTTTATATTTTTACTCACTTCCCAACGCAATGTGCCGCAGTGAGTACCCACTGATCCGCGATCAGCACGCCAGCACAGTAGAACACTTCCTCAGGCCCGCCGAGGATCGCGGCTAGAAACGGCCAGTCGCCCGGAGACGCTTCCACGCCTCCCACTATACGCTTGGATACTACGCCTATTGTGCGCCGCTTGCCGCATTCTAGGGAAAAAGTTTGCGTTTAAATGGAAACAAAATGCGAACACGAACGTGTCGAAGAAGAATGTACCAGAACAGTATGTCAACATAACTGCCGTCGTTTATAGGGATGCTAGATCAATGGTAAGGACAGTGGCGGGTGAGACAAAAGCGATAGCCGTATCAAAAGGTGTCCACCAAGCCTCTGTACTGACCCATTCTTGTGTTGGTTTCGAACTCACTATCAGATATAGCGCTATAGACGAAGAAGACTAAACTACGTGCCGACAAACAGACCGCGGTGTGACTACAGTGGTATACCTACTTCTAGACAACTCATAAAAGTGCTCAAAATCCTACCAACAATAATGATAACATTCTCTCATCGTCAAAAACAAAGTTGGAATGAAATCGGGCTTAATAAAATGTTGTCCATTGTAATATCTACGCATATTTTTCCAACCCAGCAGTTTCAACGGTTCCAACACAAAGTAACCAAGTAAATATTAATTCTATTGTAATTTTTGCTTGTTCGCACAACCGCCGGGAAAGCAAAAATTAAACTTGTAAAGCTGAACTTCTCTATTCAGCCCACTTGAACTCTGTAAATTTAAATTTAAGTAAAACCCTTTTCCCGAGACTGATAAACAAATTATTTCGACGGTTCAAGCAAGAAGATGAAGCGGACTTAGATGTTCCTGTTTTGGGTACCTACCTATCTATTTTGTGAAGTAAAGCCTCTACTTGCAATGATTTATATTAAAACTAGCTTCTGCCCGCGACTTCGTCCACGTAGCGTGATGATATATAGCCTAGCCTTCCTCAATAAATGGGCTATCTAACACTGAAAGAATTTTTCAAATCGGACCAGTAGTTCCTGAGATTAGCGCGTTCAAGCATCAAAAAAACAAACAAACTCTTCAGCTTTATATATTAGTATAGATAGTATAATGTCTTCGTCTACTTTGATATTTTGGAGTTTCCATGCTAATTTGCTGATCCCATTAGTGGGTAGCATGTTTTCTTCGTTCTTGTCGTTTTACTTTGGACAGCTGTTTGGATTAATAGTAAGTTCTCGCTTCAAGTTAGTGCCAAAGACTGTTAGCGACCCACCTGGCGTGTCCTTACGAAAGCATAATTAAAGTTTTGGCAGTCGTGTCGCGCCCACAATTATAAACGCCAGATTACAAACAGTTTGTTCGTACTCCTAGCCTTTGTAATTAGTGAATTTTTCTGACGTTTCATTACCGTCAGA
The DNA here is from genome assembly GCA_947256265.1 of Acronicta leporina. Classification (NCBI taxonomy): domain Eukaryota; kingdom Metazoa; phylum Arthropoda; class Insecta; order Lepidoptera; family Noctuidae; genus Acronicta; species Acronicta leporina. The sequence goes on from OX366512.1 coordinate 699,150, forward strand.
TGTTGGTCCATGCTTTTAGGATTTAAAGTTTTTTACAGAATAATGTCTAGGATATTGCGTAACTTTAATATATGAAATTAAAAACATAACATACCATCACGCCTGTATTCCCCGAAGGGTTAGGCAGAGGCGTACTAATATACACCCACAGTTCGCCGGTATGTTGAGGTCCCATGTAATAGGGGGCGAGCCTATTGCCATTAACCGGGCACAAATTCCTAACTCCGAGCTGCTATAACACTAGCCCAATAACACTTTGCTCGTACTGGGAATCGAACCCAGCACCTCTAGCGTAGCAGTCGCGCTCAGGACCACTTGGCTAATGAGGCAGTTAAAGACAGAGAAAGAAGACAGAGAAATTAAAAACACTGATTGAAAAAAGGGTTTTGTAGGAAACCGAAACAGTTACAGTAGGCAGGGCAAGGCAGTTTACTTAAGGCACCAGCGCGTAGCCGTCTGCTGTGGCTACGCTGTCGTAGTAGACGGCTACTACGCCGCACCGTCATATCACTGTCGTAGCACATGGCTACACGGTCGTAGCAGACGGCTACGCAGCCGTAGCACACTACTACGCAGCCGTAGCAGACGGCTACGTTGCCGTACCACACGACTACATAACTGTGGCTCACATTAGACTGTTACTACAATACGGCTGCATTGTTCTAACACACAACTATAATGCCAGCACTCGTGATGTAGTAGAATTCGACTTCATATGGGGTTTTAAATTCAGTAATATTGCTCGTTAACTTGTACTTATTGGTGACATTTTTTTTTTGATAAAATGATCTTAGCTCATTGACGAAACCTACACATCTATGTAAGTGCAATCTGTAATAATCTTACTGATGCCAATTCAATTAAAATGTATTTAGAATTAATCTGTACTCAGCCAAAGTTGTCTATAAACTTATCTCTCTGGATTTAAAGGTAAGCTCCTGCATATAGTAGAACACAATGAGATGAATTAATATGATTAATATTGATTATAGTCCATAACACTATTTGATTTTCGAGATTGAGAGCATTTTTGTTAACTTTATAATGCTAATAAAAATATAAGAATATTGCTACAAGACTATAATGTTTTCGAGTAAATGACAGCAGAATCTATTTGGTAATGCTTTAAAGTTATCGCCCACCTGCGAACTACGGCGTCGTTTATAAGACAAGACAGCTGACAACGAATGATTACTGAGATAATTCTGTTACCACGCTTTGAACTCAGGAGCGGAAATATTTGCTGGTTACTTTTTAAATACAAAAATCAAATGAATGTAGGTAACATTGGGGAACACATCTCTGGTTCTCTCTCTCATCTTCTGGACCGTTCACCGTCAAAGATTTACAGCGACACAAATAACAACTCAGATTTTCCTGATCAATATTTTATAGGACAGTGATCGTGGTTTTTATTTCAGTGTCGTAAAAAATACAAATTCTGTGTGAGCGATGAGACGATAGAATTAAATTGGTGAAACTTATGTCCCGTCGTTACAGGTAATGAGACCACTGTGCAACATTCCGCAAACAAATTTGAACCTTAAATTTTATACTATGAAAATCACATTTGTATAAAGGTATTTATCGAGTAGCTAATTGTAAGCCTTAAAGTTTTTTAAGTATTTCATCACTTTCGATTTTAATTAAATTTTCAAAGCGAAAAATGGGATTTGAAAAAATAATGTAGCGTATGCGGTTTTCCTGCGATAACGAATTGAAATAAAATGGTGAGCACTGATTATTATCAAAATTACCAACCCATAATTATTTAAATAAGAAATATAATTTAGAAAATTGGTAGCCTGAGCTGTTAATCAAATCTGCTCAATCACCAAGTTTTTTCAGTGGACATTTTTCAAGCATGATCTCGTTTTTTTTTAAACTTTCTATAAGTGGAGGGGGCCGATTCTCTCCACTTTGTGGACGAATGCTAGAGGTTCGAATCACGAATATTCGTTTACCAAAACTAGGGCGGTTCCCAAAGCGTGAACCACATACTTTCCAAAAAAAAATTGCAGTCAATTTAATTGTATCTTGATGATAAACCTTGCAAAATAGTAGAATAATGACCAATCACATGATTTTTTAGTCCCTTTATTTCAACACCTAGTTCGGAATAACTAATAGCTAACTAATAACAATTTTTTTTAATTCTAAGCATTCAATTTCGTTTTCGTTTAACCACTCAGAATACTTCTTCACTTACTAATATTGACTACTGAAAATTTTCCACTTATTTAACGATTGACATACATTTTACTTGAACATATCAACTTTTTAAGTTGTTACGTGTACTTTTTTTTTGTAATTTTTACTAGTTATAATTATTGATTTATGTGCTACTGGGGAACCACCATGCATTGCATTAACCGAGCTATCAAATACTTGATCAACAGTGTGACAATAAATATTTTAACCAATATCCTAAAATTAACGATAAATAATTTATTAGGCAGGTGCAATTAAATGTAATGCTCGTGGTTAGATCTAAACATACTCAACATTCAACGGCACTGCGAGATTATAAAATATTGTATAAAGTTAATATTTAATATTCTAGAGCCACATCGAAGGGTAGACGAGGGCAAATAGTCAATACAGGGTAAATAGATACACTGGAGAGTACGTGCTTTGCTTTGCTTTTCCAAATTATTTTCATCTACCTAGATAAAGTTTTAAGATTTTCAATAAAAATATATTTTCTATAACTTCAAAAGAAATGACTCCTAGTTTCTGTAAAATTCAAAAAACAATATAAACGGGAAAACGTATATAAGAATGGTACCCATTTAAATAAAATTTTCTCACTGCTAAATTTTTAAACAGTGTAAACTAAAAGTGTCATTTTAGTTTTATAGTATTCTATGTTTCCTCTTGACTCCTCTCCGCGACTGCTTCCTCCGATATATAACGCTTAGTGCACATTTTCCATGAAAGCTTCTTCGCACAGCAACTAAGTTAAATATAACTGACACGACTTGAAGAGGATTGACCCAGAAACGTTTTCTCTCCCTGAAGGAAATGGCTGTTAGTAAAATACCTACTAAAGTACCTACAGCTTGAAGTAAAGTGGACTATAAATATTGCTCTGCATTCATCCAAAGGAGCTCGATCTAGTATATGAAGAACGCCGATGCAATATCTTTATATTGAATTATTTTTAGTTTAGTACTTGCAAGATACAGAGGTCATTTTATAACTTACTAGCTGATGCCCGCGATTTCAACCGCGTTCCAAAAGGTATATTCAATTTAATGTTTTGAGACATAAGCCCGATTCTTCCTCAAGATGCAAATCTTTCTGTCTAATGTTACAGAAACCTGATCAGTAGTTTAGGCGTGAAAAGATATCCAACAGATAAACAAAGTTACTTTCGTATTTATAATTTTAGTAGGTCCTAAGTCGAAACAGGCTTCGGATAGGTCACTAGGTCAAGGAAATTATTTACTCTTCTATGGTCAAGCTTACGCGTGCACTGATAGGCACTTTACCAACAGGTAAGTACTTCGCTCAACATGGATGAGATAAATATTTGTGAGCGTGATCTGCTGAATGTAATAGTTCTATCAACCTGGTATAGTCATCTCACGAAGCCCTGTATATAAAGTTCAAATTTCAATAATTTAACGGCCTTCGTGAAATAGAATAACTATATTATATCGCGATGATTGCGATACGTAGCATACGTAACGCTGCGGTACCTCCAAAGAAAACAACTACTTTGACATTGTTCATAGTCTGAATATTTACGGAATAGGTACTATAGTATACCGTGGCTGGACGCGAAACGCAAGTCAAGCGGTCAAACCTTCAACTAACATTGTGGCAGAGCGGTCGTCGGCCCGCCGCGCCGTTGCGTAAGTACTACGCGCGATCGATATTAATTCTTTTAGACAACGATTTTTTAGCCCAGATCATCTTGAAGAGGTTTGCACTATGTATATGTACAATAATTTGTCCAACTTCATCGAACTTCGATAGTTTTCCTAGTTTATACTAAGTATATGTTTTTAAAAATACCTAAGGAAATCGATCTGAGATGTCCTTTTCTCCATACGATTCACAAAAAAGACACTTTTGTGAATGTTCTTTCACCAAAATGATAATTAGGGATTTGAACTCGAGACCTTTGACTTGGCAGTCCAATGGTCATATCACTAGGCTATCACGGCTTATTTACTTTCTAACAGTGATATAAAATAAAAACTGTTCAGTACTTTTTGTTCCAACCCGTAACAAACAGACAAGAATTTAAAAATTCACATTTTCGTATACGGAGACGTTTATATACCATAAACCACGTGTTTTTTTTAAATATCTTCAATGTACAGAGACACAGCTTTTTTAACAATTTTATAATAGTAGAGATAAATAACTTTAATTTATTTCAGATCAAAATTTATCCACAGGTAACTCGGTTACCTACTCATTGTTAAAAACCCATACTGACAATAATATTTCTTTTGAGCTTGATTCTCACTAACGTCGTTAATACTGTATCGCGGTAATATCCACATAATACCTACCTACATATTTATGCAACTAAAAATAAATTATCTATGATCATCCTCGAAAAAAGTATCAAAGAATTCTCGTCGTTTACACGTCCTTTTGACAACCACGCTGAATAAATCACCAAAGATGATTATTATTAATATTTTTTGCCATAAAATCCTCTTATGAGGACTTAAAAGGGGCCTTTGTAGAGACTTCGTGTTCAGTAATAAATAAGTACTTAGATACCTTTTAAGTTTTTTAGCGAATCTTTCATGGGTGAGGACGAGCTTTGGGTAAAGAAATCGGTAACAACAAGAATTGGGTTACTTGGTGATACAAGTGCTATGTTTAATCATCGGTAAGTACCTAATTTTGAAGATTTCCGGCATTCTGGGAAAACAAAACATTCATTTAAAGAAAAGATCCATTTTAAAAGCGTCACCAGTTCTGTTACCACTCGTTTTGTGGAAAAGGGACCCCTTCCAATCCCAAACAATAACTTTAAAAGCTTATTTATACAGACATCCTAAAAATAATAACATTTGACTTCTGTTGCTCTAATAAAGGCCAGCCATATTATATTTTCTTTAATAGGAAATACAGACATCGGCCTACTACAATTTTAATATGTATAGATTAAATTAAAGACTACACTAAATGGTTCCATTTGAGCATTCCGGAATATCAAATATCCGTTTGAAAGTTATACATTTTCAACGTATTTTACATTAACCATTCAAAGCGCTAATGGATTCGACTCGGCGGCTTCGCAACCAAAACTTTAGTATTCCTTTCATACGGATAGTATCAGTAGCAGAATGTCATTTATAAAATCCGTTTACATCGGTAGATTTCGGAATAAAATAAAATATTTATGAAACCGCAATTTTTTAAATTTCAATTTGTAATACATATAAAGGCGCGGCACACCGACTTTGAAATACCTATAGGTACTTATGTTTTGCAAGCAAATCGTAAATCTATAATATAAAAATGAATCGCCAAATGTGTTGCTAAGCGCAAATCTCGAGAGCAACTGAACCGATTTCGCTAATTATTTTTTTATAATATTGTTTGAAGTACGAGGATGGTTCTTTAGGAGAGAAATATTTTAAAAAATGCCTGAAAAAGTCTAAAAACAACTCTTTTCTATATTCCCATACAAAAGATTCGTAATAATACTTAAAAGTCAATTTGAACTTTAATACCATACCATAAAGTTTAAGTGTTAGTGGAGGGGTTCCGGGAAGGCAAAACAATTGAGTGACGTTACTTTCAGAATCGACTGATATGCGGTACGAAGTTCACCGGGTCAGCTAGTGTATAATATAGAAACGTAATTATGTTATTCGTGGTTACCCACTAAAAGTTTTGACAGCAGTATCGTTAGCTACACTTTGTGAATGTTTAGCCAGGGTCAACGTTACGGGCTGGCGACGGCGACGTGAGAACGAATTTAGAATAAAATATTAGGTAAACACAATATATTCTAAATAGTTGAAAGTTCGCGCGCCTTGAGCTGCGCTTGCAAATCTTCTTCTTCACTACTATCGTAATTATAAAATCGTAAACAAGCTGTGTCTGTACATTGAAGATATTAAAAACAAACCAAATGGGTGAGGGTATATAAACGTCTCCGAACTCAATCATGTGATTTTTAAAATTCTTGTCTGTTTAGCTGTTTGTTACGGGTTGTCGCAAAAATAGTGAACAGATTTTAATATTGTTATCACTGTTAGAAAGAATATGCTTCAACTTAAAAACTGGTGAACTTCTTATCTCAATTAATTAAACGGATCCTATGATACAGCTTGACCTCTGTGATGTAGACCCATACAAAGAAGAGATCGTCACTATTGGGTTTGGATTAAATTATTTTTGGGATCCATTTCTAATAATCCTAAAATAGCTTCAGGTGAGTGAAGCCACGGGCAAAAGCTAGTATACATATAAATATTCTGAGTAATCTATATTAACATTCGTTTCCTTCCCATTTTGATTTATAGTATTGTATCCTGTTACTTCAATGATATTCAAAGAACATGGTAATTGGTAACCATGACTTGATACTGCGGAGGTACCTAATTTAATGTTATAGGTAGGTGGTATAATTTGTCTAGGTTCTTCTAAGGTTCAAACTAAAAAAAAAACTGCGCGATATTAACTCCGTTTTGTAGATATCTTTAAACGAAGAAGTATTCAGTCAATAGGAAAATCACTCTGAAAAAGAATAGGTACCACTGTACAAATCTCATCTATTTTATTAATGAGTCAAGTAGGCTTAGCGCTCCGTAATTCGTTTTACATAATTGCGAACAAAACCTTTCATAAATTTTTACACTCCTTCGCTATGACAGATTTTATAATTAAAAGCCATTTGTCTTGGCAAATTAGATTCCATTTTGTTATGTTAGCTAGCTGGACGACTTGAGATGCCTTTCAGGTTGAAATGTTCATTTGAACCAAATTCTGCTATCTAGATTAGCATCGGTCACACTTGTAATTTGTACGTTTTTTTCAGTCGCTAGGTACCCCAAGAAATATTTAGATTTGAATAGGACACTACTGCTTTTCGTTAACAAAATGTGGAAATCCTCATGGAGAAACTGGGTCTCACAGTTTTACCTGTCTTTAGGAAGTGAAAATGTTGTTTTTACCGAATTGTAACACGTGATTATCCCGTACAATTAGTATGAGTTCAATATTGCCGGCTTTTGCTCAGTAGCTCTCCGAATAAATTGCCCGCGGCATGTTAATCGTCAGGAAACATTAGGACGGCTGAGCGACACCCATATCTGTTTGTGTAATGGCTCCCTTATATTATGTATCGATTGTAATATGAAAGTTATTTATGAGTTTGTAGCATAGTAACTGTTATTTTATGATGACATGTATAATTATGGATAATATACAAGTATGTTGGAAAATCGATTTTAAGGAACCATGTGATTGCTTGCTGGAGATATAAGTAAATGGTTTCGAAGGACAGGTTACATTTGGTCAAATATCAACAATCCTCCTCCTTTCAAAACACGTAACCACTTCACGTTATATTTAGTTAGCTACATGTAGTACAAACACAGTATTTAAAAGCCTAACAGCACCTTTCAGTACAGTTTACAAAGCCCTCGTAAAACAAAAGTTGATTCCCCATCTAAACTGACAAGATTGGATCCGCTCGGAGCACACGAGAGTACCTATAGAGGTGGGTAGGCACCCACATATATCTGCACTCAAGAAATGTCAAACGCCTCACCACTTACGTAAAAATAACAGTGAAGAGAATCAAAAGGGACACTGATTCAGAGTCGACGGATCAAGAATTATCTTACAGTTTTTTTTATAAAATCTTTTACAAGATGTCATATTATGGTAGACATGACATAATGCAACAAATTAGAGGAGTCTATAGGCAAAAATAAAATTTCTAATGTTAAAGTCCCAACTTGTTTTCTTTAAAGTACCATAGTGCTTAACTTTCAACATTATCAACAAGTACCACGACACAATTTTATTAGGTATCCCCTTTTAGCAGCTCGTTCACAATCATTTCATAACACTGTGAAAGCCCTTAACGCGATCACATGCAACACTGAGTCTAATGCTAGCCGGTGCGCAGCTCGGGCTATCAGCTAAATTGCTAGCTATTAACGTATTTTTTTTCAGACGGACCGATGAGTTTTAGTGTTATTTTGAGGTTAGGAAGATATGAAATGCAGGTAATTTTATCAACCTGACAGAATACCATGAAGTTAATCAAACAATTGGGGACAATCTTCTAAGAGATCTTAGATAGGTATATATAAGTATATCCGAGATTTAAGACCCTAGATGAATAAAAATATATATCCGCTTCCTACGGTTAGGTTAGGTTATCGTTACAGAAGTTCCTAATTTGATTATTTAAAGTGACTGCAAGTTGCATTATCAATTCCTTTTTAAAAGATAAAAGATAGAGTGGGTAAAAAATCTACGTGTAGATCATATTTATACTAATATACATTTAAATCGGGAAGGATGTTGTAGATATTTTAATAGTCACAGCTGCAACAAAAACTTTATTTGTTACTTACCATAGTTATCGCAGACGAGGTGCACTCTCGGTGAGTCGGGCCTGCACGCTTTCAGCTCTTTGAGCAGGCCGCCCTGAGTCCGGAGGAAGGCGCGGTAGGTCTGCGCGGCGCCGTGCTCGTGCACGAAGCTGGCGCGCGCGCCGGCCGCGGCGCTCACGTTCACGGCGGCCTTGATGCTGCTCAGCGCCAGCCGGGACTCGTTCATCACCGCCTGGCTTTTATTCAGCGACCTACCAGAACACGAGTACCTACTAGGGTTGCCAACCCTACTATATAATATAGTATCCTAGTATATCAGAGGCCCGACTACTATTTTTCTGAAAAAAAAATATAGTAGGCGAACTACTATATTTTAAAGGCATCAAACTCAAAACAATAATATCAATTCAAAATGTGTGAGCGTAAAACAAAACGAAATATTCAGTACCTACCTACGTACAGGGACCTACTATTTTTTTTTCATATTTTATTTATCTACTAAGTATATTTTTATGGGTAATAATTTTAGAACTACTATTTTTGACCGACAAAAAGTTGGCAACCCTAGTACCTACGTAGTAAAGTGGCATAAACATGACAGTGACTTTGATATCAATAGGTAGGTACTTTGGCCTATTGGCACTTTCTCCTAGTTTGACTTTGACACTTCAATAAAATTATCGTAATACCTGAGGCATCGTAATGCCTCATGCTATGAGCGTAGGCAAAATCCTTGAAATTTATATCGAATCGTATACCTAAGTAGGTATCTGTCTGGAATCCTTGTATAAACGAACAATACTGCCTTACATAAATGTTAACTTAAAATAATACACTAAGCATAATTAACGACTGTTAAACATTTACATCTAAACCATACCTAAAGTGTGGTATACATAGAATCCACGGACCACAAAGGCTCGGCAAATGTTACGTTTACTCTGACTGAACTAATTAAATAAATTCCCATGGAAAGCCTATACTACACAACGCGCAATAAGTGCTATTAATTTAAGTAATTGATTCGAATAGCATCGCGGTGCGAGTAACAGTTCAGCTCGCTGGTTGTATGCAACTTTGTGTGTTATGTGCTCTGGTACTTGGAAAAATATTGTTAAAATTGAGTTGTGTTGATCAACTGTCGACATTGTATGTTGAAATTAAGGGTGAAATCATTGAAAAGTTGGATCTACGCGTCAAATAAAGTACCTTCGGTAAAACAAAATTTATAACTTACGAATAGCCAAGGATGGAGCAAAGCTTGGAAGCGGTTTCAAGGTCCAGCGTGGTGATGCAGGCGGGGAACCAAGAGTGATTGGCGGCGCGGTATACCTGCAGCTCTCCCCGACCCACGTCGCCGTTCGCTCGACTCAAACGCACTACGAGAACAACAATACACAATATTTTAGCCAGGTCAAATGGAGATAGAGTGGCGACAAAAATAAGGACTACATTTTCAATGTTGGAGAGAAACACTTTTACTCGTAGTTGGTATCTAGGTTTAAAAGCAAGGAAGAGTATAACTCACGGCAGTTCCTCTCGTCCTGCCCCCAGGGGCAGTCGAGCTTGCCGTCGCAGAGGTGCGCCTGCGAGATGCAGCGCTGGTTGCCGCAGTGCACGTCGCCGCTGCGCTTGCACACGCGGCAGTTGAGCTCGTCGGAGCGGTCGGCGCAGTCCACGTGCCCGTCGCAGCGCCAGTCGTGCGGGATGCAGCGCCGCACGTCGCATTGGAACCCACTCGGACACACTGCACCCAACAATCCATCACTTACCTACTGTTTTTGCTGTTATCTACAGATCTATATATAGATCGGTTGAAGCCACTGAATTGATGTGAAAAATTAGACTGCGTGTACCATCTCCATTCCTGAGGTAAGGAGTACTTACATAAAGACAAAACTCTTGCCTAATCGGAACCAACCGAATGTTTAATGAGCCATCAAAAAGAAAAGACATTGATCTATTTAATACTGCGTCAACTCGAAACTGATTTTTATTTTTTTTGTGAAAATTTCTAAAAATAAGATAGTACCTTACCTATGTAGTCAGCGTATTACATTCATGTACTTTGCGAGACTTTTTTGCTAATTTATAAGTGGATAGTAAGTAACTAGTTAAAACTTTTAATTGGCCTAATTTATGTTATTCACCTAAAAGAATAGCTGTAAGTTTTCTAAATAAATAAAATAATAACAGTAACAGTACATAATTAGGTACCTACCTACTTAACTACTTAGTCTTACAAGTCTTTTAAATGTGTCTAGTTAAACTAATCGTAAAATTTTGTAGGTATTCTTTGAGATGTAATGACAGTTTTGTGTGTATGACAATTTTGACGAATCAATATTTAAATTCATCATCTTTGTTCAAACTGTCAAATAAGTAGGGACTCTCTTAGATGTTTATGTATTGCCCAAAGAAAAAAAAACTATAGACAGATAGGAAAAATAAAATACTTACCTCATTTAACAAAAAAATAAGTGTATAAAATATTAATTAGATAATTGATGTGTCCCTGTCCTATTACGTCTTTGACTCTTATCATACAACTCGGTAAAGATAAGAACGCTATAAATACCTACGTAATCCTCTTCTGTTATAATTAATTAATTTGAAATACCTTATTACATTCTTCATCTGTATGTAGGAACCTAATTGGTTTCGTCTGCTTTCCTTAGAAATAAATTATTATAGCTTAGGTAACTCCCCCATAAGTCTAATTGAAATTATAGGTAGAGTTATTTGAGTACGCGAAAATTCTAGATTTGATAAAGTATTTGTCGTTACACGAGTTCTTATTAATTGGCGTAAGACAGTTATTAGGTATTTGAGACCTAATTAATTGACAGACAACTGACAAAACATTTTAACTATTATTATCTATAGATATAGGTAGGAACCTAAATATTTATGTAACAAAGTCGTTCATTGTCAAAACTACAAACGACATTCTGACCACGTGACTTAGCGTTATAGGTATGTACTGTACATCCCATACATTTTAACAGTTTTCTATAGCGTTAGCGATCATAGATTCTAAACTTGGCTAGGCGTGCAGATGCGGCTGAAGGACCTATCTATCTATCTCTCACCGAGAGGTCTCAATGTGTTAAGAATGGTCACCCATCCACACACTGACCGCAACGAGTGCAGCTTAACCTTTCAGATCTATTGATCAGCTTAGGGAGGGCGGTTTATTACTTACCCACGAGCCCCTAAACCCCAAAATTTTTCAATACAATCATTAACGTTAAATATTCATAAGTAGGGTCGGTACTAAATATTCAGCTTACCCGGCATGGCATCTCTGAAACGCGCATCACTGACTTCACGATTGCCGAGACACACGTCTGTGTCCGTTGACTCTGGGAATATCTCGCATTGAAGGTAGTCTGGCATAGTCAGACCGAACACCTCCAGAAAGAACCCGCAGCGACGCATCGTTTCTGGGCGGAATTTAGAAATCAGTTGCTATATACAATTGAGATTGGGAAGAATTACGCGGCATTGCGTCCGTATGTACAGACAGCCCAAAGTGAGTTTTGATCAATGAAATTTTGCATAAAATTTTGGTAGTTGGAATACTTATTTGGAATTAGGTAAATTAAACATGGTATTTTTGTTATTAACTACAATGCATTTGCTCCTTAAAATACAATCACAAATTCCACTACTTAATATAAATGTCTTACCATGACACAGACTTCTGCATGGCCGCACCATGTGCCCCAGGGGTCCACATTTGGGTACAAACAGCGAGCACAGGAAAAGCGCTGTCAGATCATAGCAGCGGACGTCTACCACCGCTTCGTATACTTCTAAGTCCTGATAGAACAGAAAAGATATTGGAAGGACTGCTAAAATATAATAGCCTCTATATTTTGTGCTATTATACAAACATTTTTGTTTTTTAACTTCCGATTATGAAAATAAATGAATATAATTCGCTACGTTACGGATCCTTTCGAGCATCCATGATCGCGGGTAGACTGTGTTTTGATGTTAAAATTAACTAAGTACATAGGTAGGTACAACAACTTTAAATTTTTCATTCCTAACTTACTACTCTACCATAACACAACAATATGAAGGTATCAAATTACAGACACGCCGGGACCCAAATGCGGCTTAGCGAATGATTTGACTAAGTAGGTATTTGGCCCTTAGCGTACAATTAATTAACTACTGAGCTTTACTTTACATACAACTAATATTGACAAAATATCATCAAGATTATTGCTTTGTGAAAAAATATTTAATCCAAGGCATCATTTGTCTTCACTTCAGCTGTTTCAGAATAGAAAAGCAAGACCCATTTATTCCCCTGTAATAAGCAAACGATATCTAAGCCGAAGGACGACACAATGCAACGTTTTAATAAACATTGCTCGTTAAAAACCGGCTTTAGAGTCTGAAGCTGATATTTTACTTGTCGGGCGCGCATTGTTTCCGCGACACTGATTGATTCGCGTGCAAAAGGGTTCGGCTAATGGTTATTGATGTCGCCGCGTCATTCGCTGTTTCTGTCGCGGTGGCGGCTGCCGATAAGTAGGTACTATACTGTGCATAAAAACGTTCGTGTATCATTCTTTATTAGCGGTAATGTGAACGCGATGAATGGTTTTTATTAGCCGCTTTGCCAACACTGGCTAAAGGAAAATATGGGATGAATACATGCAGGTAATCCCAAGCAACTAAATGCGGAAATCACTGTTTGTTTCCTCTTCTCATAATTACTCTGAAACAGTAAAGGAGTCTGCCCATTACAATGTCTCATACCATCACCGTATTAGAAACGTTTTAGACAAAATAAAATATTTGTATTAAGAAAAACGAGACTGTCCACTACAATCTTCGGTCTCCGATATTTCACCGGTAGTTATCGCTTCGTGCCCATATGACATGTGATGTTGCCAAACCGATGCGTTGAAGAGGCGAAACGTTGGGCATACGTATAACTGTGTATGATGATCATAGTATAGCTAGATAATAAGAAATATTTTTCTCGACAAAATATTTCTGACGCGTCTGCCTCTCGCGAAAACTCAGGTTAACTACTACAACTGAGAGAACTAGACAGATATGATATGATATGCTATACTAACACTATTATGTACTGGTATGATATATTATGCAGTTGATACGTTCTGGTGGGCAAAGTAGAACGGTCATGGGATGAGACGGTGTAGTGGGCAGAGTCCTTTACGAATGCGAATAAGAGTACCACAAATGTTAAAAGAAGAATGAATGTGAAGGGAAATTTCGACCTGGCAGGTGGGACTCGCGATGACTGGTCGCGGTGGTCATCGCGTCTGGTGTATTTAACCAGAAGACGCTGGTCCCAACGCGCAGTCAAATTTTTCCTTCACAATAACTTTTGAAAAGTAGGTACCTACTTATTTTACTAAGTAGTTTAATTTCAATAAAATATTTTGACATTGACTGAGACTTTCAACATAAAAATAAACAAATAAAAACGTCCTCTTTTTGTTGGTTAGTTAAAATTTTCTGCAATATTCGAATGAGATAATAACATTACAGCATTCAAGGAAAGCGTGACCTGACACTTCGAGTAGAGATTAGTGCGGACGGCGAGCGCCGAATACACAAATTAATTGGCCTTTAAGCTCCTTTGATCTGTGCGTAGTAGGTTTTCAATCAATTAATTTTCACTAAGAGGATTTCCGAGAAACTTTGTTGCATCAACTTGCCTACCTATTGTTATGAGGGTCGAGAAGAGATAGAAGGGAAGCGTCTATCGGGCTTTCTGTGTTAGTTTTATTTGCTTTATGTATAAATTTTGGCTGTAAAGACTTTAATTTATTATTATTTTCTAGGAAAAAATGTAAGTCAGCGCTGTTGACCTCTCGAAGTCACAACAACTAAGCTGAGCAATGATTTCTTTTTTTACACGCATACGACGCACAACTTTTCCACATATCATAAACATTACTTTATGATATCCAGTCTTGTCTTGGAAAATGTGAATGGACATTAACATTTTTATTTCTATTTTGTTGTTAATACTGTATGTACCTCTAAACCACAGTACCACAGACCATCCACAGACCACACCATAAATATGTAAAGCTTTTTTTTTTCTAATAATAGCGTGGACTTATTGGTCTTTGGCACCTGGTCCATCTAGGCTATGCCACAGACTATCTAGAGGTATGTATAACATTGTTTAATTTTAAGGTGCACTCGTGTTTTCTTTTTTTTTTTGTTTTAACTTTTATAGCGTCCTGGTGAAAAAAATAAAAATTTCCTTCTTTTTTCTTTCTAAGTACCTACGTGAATTATTACACATAAAATCAGCTATTGCTTAAAGGCAATCAGCACATCTTGATTCCGGTTTAATAAACTCTACATAATTAAAATATAAAACTAGGTTTGACTTATATTCTAAAATAATTTGGCAATTGACCTTCGTTAGTCAACCAAACTGACGATTAAAATCCCGCCAAAACACTTGAATACATAACAGGTCGGCTAATTAACGAGCAGCCGGGACCCGCCAAGTGTCTGTTTAAGCCTGTTAATGACATTTTAACGATTCACCTTGGATACGGGCAATTAAACCGATTGCCCACCAATGGGCCAGCAACGTCTACTGACATTTAAGATTCTTGGATGTTGGAACCCCGGTGATTGAGCATTGTTTTGTACCCGAAACACGCTATTACTGTAGATAAATTTAATTTGTTGAGCAATACGTTTTGTTATCAATGTCATTGAATGGATTTTACTAACACATCCCACGAGTTCACTGGAAATTGAATTACCTACCTACCCAATTCATGAAATGTCAAATTTACTCAATCTGAAATCCGGATGAAATTAGTTAACAAAGTATTTAGCAAGAAATGAACATAATAACAAAATATTGACCTTGTCCCCGACGGTTTTAATTAAAAACAATATTTACAAACCAAAAATCACTTAGCAAACTAGATTTCTTCTCTCTGTTTGTTCGCATGTCAATTAAACTAATATCACTAGCAACCGAAACTCATTAATTTTAAACTTAATGTAAGTACCCATCGAACCGTTTAACTTGTATTTGACTTAGAACCAGCACGCCGATTATCAATATATTTGTGGGCTCAATTTGTGGGTTTCTGTTTAAACAGTCACGGTAAGTATTTGTTTGAACTAGAAAGTACATGACCGAAGTTGTCCTGATTTTAAAATTATAAAAGAGAAGGTTTTAGCTTTAAGACCTGCTGTGCTGGGTGAATGTAAAAAACTTACCTGCTGAGCGTCCCGCTGTCCAAAATGCCCGATGTAATTGGGGAACACGGTGAAGTTGTACGGTATCCTGTGCTGCTGGCAGAAGCTGACGATGACAGGCAAGCACACCCCTGGTGCAGGGTTCCTCAAGCCGGGCGGGTCCGTGGGTGCTGGCCAGGTTACTACCGTGGACCGGTTCACCACTTGTGAAACGTACTGGTGACAAGGGCTAAGTGTGACCATATGCCATTTGAAAGTAATGTATGAATGCTGAAGTGATCCCTCAATGACAATGATCTGCTTGCTCCTCGAACTCGAGGAGCAAGAAATAATTTAGAAAAATAGTTATCGTGGAGCAAAAGCAAAATCATCGTTTACAACAACCGATGAATGGGGAAAACTTCTAGCTCTATAAACTACTTACATCCTTTTCAATACTTATATACAACATTCATCATCATTTTCTTTTAATAACATGCTCTCAAAAAGGACAAAGTGAAATGTGAGTGGAAAATTCTTAACAAAATTTCATTAGGCCAAAAAACAATGTGGCAACCACAACAACGCGTTCTTCATAATTTAGGCACTCATTGTTATTACTAACAAAACAGACAAAGACGCCAGGTAAGACGCGATTGTTACCCAAAGCCTGGAGCCCGACTTTGAGCAACGAGCACAATAATTGTTTTGTTAGCTTTGCCTTTCCAACGTTTTTGTGGCCGCGAAGTTTTTCAGCTGCATGCAAGTGGTTCCATAATTGAGAGGCTAGGTTTTGTTGATATTCAGTGCGAAGTTTAGCGCTTCTTAGGAAATTAGGTACTAGTTTTGTTTTCGCTCGGTATAAACATTTCTAACAATTAACAAAGGTTATATTTTGGGGCATTGTTTTCCACACTTCCAAGTACTTTTGTTAGGTTTGTTTTTATTCAGATATTATATTGTAAAACAAATATATGTGCGTCTTTGTACCTGACTACGAAAGAGGAAGGGTAGGTACGTTATGTGTCTATGTTTGGATGTTCGATCCTAGATCTAAAACTACCTACTGATCAGATCATAAAAAGGAGACCGAAAAAAATACATTTATTACCTATATTTTTATAAATGAGATGTCTTTAGATAAGAATGTCGTAGGTACAATATTCTAGGTAGTTAAGTGGTGTTCTATAAAACAAGCCCTGGTCGAACGGGTATAACACCAGGAGTCCTGGACACCACTGTTAATAGGTATACTTTTGTGTTGTTTGAAACATGACTTGTTTCATGTTTTACAGTTGATTTTTACGGTCGGGTTTTGGTTTTATTCAATTTCGTTTTTATTAGGGAGGTACTAATCATAAAAAAAACTACTTTTCGTTCATGCTTCGTTGAATAATAATTAGGTATTATTTATGAAAGTTTCCTGCAAATTACAGGGCAAAACTAAACGAAAAGATTTGCAAACGTCGGAAACTACAATGAGATAGTTACAACACCTTATTATACGTGTTAGTAGGTACCTAATTATGTACAAGTTTCAGTGAAGGAGTTCATACTAGAAATTTACTTCATTTTCTTTATGATCACCGTTGCTTTAGATTCAAAGAATAAAGCCATATTTAATAGCTCACCTGTACAGCAGGGTTGGCTCTGAAGTACGCGAACAGTGCCCCCGTGATGGCGAGCAAGGCGACCGCGTTGAGAGCCAGCTGCATCAGTCTGAACTTGTGCGGGGTGGCGTCCGTGCTTGCCCCGCGCATATCACGCAACATCTGTAAAATGCTAGATTTTTAAAAAAGTAATCTGTTTAAAAGGATACATTATTTGTTAGATAAATGATTTGTTTTAAGTCATGGTTGTGTAATTAAAATCCATACTTCTGTGGAATGCGCTACCTCTAGAAATCAGGATGGCCACTAGTCGCTGTTTTTAAGGGCAAGTTAAAAAAGCATCTCCTCAATTATTTGGCAGAATCATCTTAATGTTAGTCTCTCTTGATAAAAGAGATATATGATATATATTATATTCATTAATATTTATAGTATGAACATATTTATTATATTTCGTAAGTATATAGTAGTATATTATTATCTATATATAATATGTTGCTATGAATTTATATTACTTACCTACCTATTTTTAGGTATAAGTATATCTTTTTTGTTTTTTTTTGTTTTTGGTTTTGATTACCCTATTTTTGCACCTACTACCAAGATTGTCTCTGCATCACCCTAAGGTTGACTGGGAGAGAATGCCTAATGGCATTAAGTCCGCCATTGTACAACATTCTTCTTTTGTTTGTGCATGAAGTATTAAATAAATAAATAAATAAATAATTAAAATATAAATAGATTTTTCTGACTTCAATATTTAAGATACCTTCCTCCAAGCCCCGTTTATTTTTTTTCTCACCTACATATTATAATGGTCCAAATTAGATTCGTTATTTAAATTTCCCTCTGTTTAATCTAGACCTCCAGCCTCGTTCGATTTGAAGAAGCTCATAGCTAAGTCCTGCCAACTAACTGGCTTAAATAGCTGGTGCAGCTTAAAACTGAATTTCTACAAACAAAAGGCGTGGAGAGTTCGTTCTATCGTTTGTCAGCCAGAGTTTAGCCGGAGCTTTACGAGCTTAGACTGCTGAATAATGATACAGAAATTAATAGGATTTCCTATTCATGCTTCAAGGAATATCTTGCAAGCGAACTTAGAAAATTACATGTCATGTAACTCAATGAGCATGTTAATATAAACGTCTGTTATTGTCTTGTCTTAGGCTTTTCACGTTGTGATCGGTAATGGAACCTGGAACTCATGAAACTGGGATTCATGTCCTAATACCTAACTCTACTGCCTCGTTAGTCTAGTGGTCCCAAGTGCAACTGCTATGCTGGAGGTCCTGGGTTTGATTCCCAGGTCGAGCAAATTGTTATTGGGTTTTTCTATGAAATTCTCAGTAGCAGCTTGGAGTTTGGAATTTGTGCCCGGTTAATGGCAATAGGCTCACCCCCTATTACATGGGACCTAAACATACCGGCGAACTGTGGGTGTAACTTAGTACACAGTTTTTTTAAAAGTACCTTCCATAATGGTCTAATTGAAATAAAACGTTTTGACTTTGACTACACCTCTGCCTAACCCTTCGGGGAATACAGGCGTGGTATGTAATGTAAGTATAAATACTTAACTCTAAAGTCTGCGCTTATCAGTTTCTATCTACTGGGTTAAAGTAACTATAGAAAATAAAGTCATTAGTTTATTAGGTCACGTGTGGGTCAAGGTCGGAAGAATAAGAACAAGTATCTTGACATGGTCGTCTTTGGACCGTCTGTGCATTAACATGTCTACGTTCAGCCAATGAGTGATAGGTATGCAGCCGTCTAAAGAGGATTTACATACCTGTCTGCAGTTGCAGTAACATGAATAGCAGCGCCTGCCAGAGCGTACTCGCAATTGTTTCATATTCAATACGATACCCTCGGTTTGTGAACTCCGCAGAGATATCAGTTACATAATCCCTATTCAGGAAACCCACATCCGAAATAATTTCTTGTTTTGTAATTCTGATACGAAATTAAGGAGTTATTTTAACTTTGAACAATGGTTTCATTTACTAAGTAACTACCTACTTAATAATTATGTACTTAACTGTTTTTATAACCGTTTACATTTTAAAATAAGCAGTGGATAGATATGATCTCTAAGGTAAGCTTTTACAATGAAGTTCACTTTTTTATTAGTGTTAGATATCTAAGAGATCTAGGCTAGCCAAAATACCTAATTATGTATTTCAACATTAACTTTTTATCCGAATAAGAAAAAACACAAAAAAGTCACACCAATACCTGATAATAATAAAAAAATGTGAAGTATGTCTCAAATCCTAAATTAGTTACCTAAATTAGTTAATTAGGCATTTTTCTATGCAAATTTTATAAAGTTATTTAGTGAAGGAAAAATTCCTTCACTAAATAACTTTATAAAATTTGCATAGAAAAATGCAAAAAATCAAAAAAGTTAGTTATTAGGTATGGTAGCATCGTACGACATAGAACTAACCGTAAGGTAAGTCATGTCAGTTGAGAGGCAAAGTAACTTGCCTTTCAATAGATGTTACTGACGTAAGTTCAGAATGTGAAGGCAAATTTTGACATGGCAGGTGGGACTCGCGGTGGCTTAGTGGTCATAGCGTCTGGCGTACCTAGCCAGAAGACGCAGGTTCGAATCCTGCCTGCGAGTCGAATTTTTCCTTCACTAAATAACTTTAGTTACCTATGTCAAAATAATGTATTACCATCTGCGGTTCAGTAGTGCTTTTTGGTGCAGTTTGGCAGACTGACCTAGATACGTTATCTCGTATGCTACGGATCAAGAAACTGTGAATGCAATCTCATGACTGGAGGCCAAAACCAATCACATCTCCTGATAACCTTAGTTGAATGGGGATTGACACTCGACTATGCGTAATGTTACGCAGAAAGAACATAACATAACATACCATCACGCCTGTATTCCTCGAACGGTTTGGCAGAGGTGTACTACCCACAGTTCGCCGGTATGTTTAGGTCCCATGTAATAGGGGGCGAGCCTATTGCCATTAACCGGGCACAAATTTCTAACTCCGAGCTGCTACTGGGAATTTCATAGAAAAACCCAATAACACTTTGCTCGACCTGGGAATCGAACCCAGGACCTCTAGCGTAGCAGTCGCGGTCAGGACTATTGAGGCAGAAAGAAAGTAATTTTATTTACCACTATACCTAGGATAGGTATAACGTTTAATTAGGTAGGTATATAATGGTTGTAAAGGTCCATCAGTTAAACCTGAACCTTTAATTTGCAATTTGCTATTGATCTTGATAATCAATACCTATAGCAAAAACCGCTTACGATCAAATACTCGATAACTAATAGGTACTGACATCTAGGCGACGTATAACAGAAACCGCTAACTATTGTAGTATTTGTAAGTAAGCGTATATATATTATATATACGTAATATATATATTCTCTACTTCAAAGGTTATAAGGATATAGGTATCTTATTATTATAATACTTAAGTACTACTTAATTACCTACCGAGTAGGTGCTATAGCAAAATAAATACATGAACTTATTTATGTTGAGCAAACTACTACACACAACAATAAACCAACAAAACTCTTTTGCAATAAGTACAATACAGAATTACTTCCAACTTATACAGCGGGTGGGACGCAATCTTGACTCATGTAAACAGTAATATGTGGCGCAGGCCGTACACTCCTTCCTGCTCTGAGTAGGGGAGGGTGTACACCCCTCAACACAGATACGTACATATATGTCTAAGGCTGTTTAGAAACTGAGATTGTGTGTGGAAACTTTTAAATTATGGACTTTAAAATGTTGTTATGGAGATAGAAAAGTGTGCGTGCGCGTGCCCCTGCATGTGTTTAGCAGTTAATGATTACAGCTAGCACATATCGAGATTGTTTTTTCCTTGAGCTTTGAGTAGAGGAGCCGCATATCGGTACCTTAACTGGAATCGTTCTATTATAGCTATAATAAAGGCATTTTCATTAAGGGGCCTCCTCAATTTTTCTGTTATTATCATGTAATTAGACTTCATATGCGTGTTACGAATCACATTTTCTTTATTTGTCAGCAGGGATTTGTAGTATCAATCCATTCAGTTTGCTCAAAACAATGTTTGTTTTTTGCTCACAATCATTTCACTGTAGGTACCTAGATAGGTAGGTACTTATACCTAGGTACAGTGAACTGATTGTGAGCAAAAAAAAAAAGTAGGTACGCTTACTCGCAGTCTTTGATATCTACATGAATTTGTTATTTCATTAGAATATTTTCATCTAGACAAGTAGTTCGATTTGAAGTAGTTTGTTTTAAGACTACAATCGATTTACGTCGAGTGTCCCATCCCAACCCTCTTGGTATCGCAATCAGTTGTCTCGATTTATTTGATATAATCCGATTACGATTCCAAAGTGTTCCAATAATTGGAAATCGATTTCAATTTCTTCTCCTTGTTTAATTTTCAGATACTAAATGATTTTAAATAACGATTGAGTTCGATTCAACGTTATTGGATTTGTCTTAAGATTTAGTTAACAACATAATAATGGAATAACCAAGGTGCAAAGTCAGTCATACAAGTACATAATATTATCTAATTTTTGGATGAAATTTGATGATTGCAGGATAATTTACGGTAACACGACCGATATCAAATACTAAAAAGATGCTTGAAACATTAACAATAGGTACCTATTTATTTTCCTTAACTTTGTTCCACACCATAATATCTTGGGAACATAGTTGCGGTCCCGAGAAAAAATCATATCCCTAATACAACCGAAACAAACTGCCCGAATTTACAGCGACATTTTTCCAAAAAGAAGATAATATATTATATTGTTTTCTTAATCGTAACTCAAAATGTTCTACGAAATCGATCATAACAAAACAGCTGTATTTCTTTCACTCCGACACACAATATTGCTGCAAACCCAATCTTGGAATCAAAAGTTTTCGATACAGTTCCACGTTTAATCTCGATACAACTTAATAAAGTGCAGTCTGCTCTCGATCGTAAAGTGAATGGCACAAGTGAGAAGCAGAAGCGATTTACGAATACGAATACGAATAATAAGAGGATTTTTTAAATCTTAAGTCTAGCTTTTGATTCGATTTGAGTTGAATGACAGTTATGGTGCAATACCTCCATGCGATAAGGCGGATCTCTGTATAGCAATAGGATTTATATGACTTAAGAAACAGCCAGGTTGTTTTTTTTTTAGCCATCATTCGATGTCAGGTTTGATCTTTGAATAAGATTATGATGGAAATTTTTTTTTATAAAATCGTTTTACTTAATTCATATGACTTAATTATTTTTTTATATAGCCTCTTTTGTGTCCTAAAGCCTGATCCAAAGTAAGTACCGGCTGAGCAATCAGCTTCTGCGGCACGTGTTGTGGGTTCAATCCCCACACCTCTCCGGTTCACCGGGTCTCGGTGTTTGTGTATGTGAGAATTTGTTTTTGTAAACGCACCCACGATAAAGGAGAAAATCCTAGTGTGGGGCAACATTTTCTTAAAAAAAAGCTGCTGGGCAAAGGTTTTCTAACTCAGTCCAGGATTTTCTATCCTGGGCTTCATCATAGCACGTTGGCGAAAAGCGATCGAAGTTATCTCGCCAACGTCTCCTACGCCGACCTCGTCTACGAATAACGTTGTGAGATACTCGGTAGCGCCTCGCCCACCTGTTCAGATGCGTGGCCACTAGGATGTCGCAAATTCAAACTCGCAGTTTGGACGCCCACATATACTTACTACGCGCGTTTTAGGAACAAAGGTTTGTATTTCGAAAATGATCTCTCTTCTTCTCTTTAAAATTTTTTCTCTTTTAAAATTACCTATTTAATTTCTGTTACCTCTCTTGTTTTGTACCTACTTCAATTATGTACCAAAAGCACAATAAACACAGCGAACGCTTAATGTGGTGCAATATTTTAATTACACACAACGCTTGCGCGCGACATTAAATTTAACAGTGGCCATAATGGGTCATACACTTGCGAGGGAAAATATGTCACTCCTTACTTATAAAGCGTTTTGTAAAACGAGGATTATTGCTTTTGCACGGTTAAAAATATTTCTGTGCACGAAGTTTTTGTTTTTATTTTAGAAGCGTAGAGTGTGAAGCGTAAACTGACTGAACTGTTTCAGATTGAAGTGTGGATATATCAAATTCTCCATTATGGGTTAGCGAAGCACAGGAAAAAAGTTCAGAAGTGGAGTTTCATGGGCCTGAAGGATTTTATGCAATTTTGTATTTACAATTCAAAATATGCTTGAAATGTTAAAATAATTACTCACCCGATGGTGCAAAGACATATTGCTCCCATTCTGGAATCTTACGATGGTCTGCAGTGATGCCGGCGTAGACATACTCTTAGTAATAGACCCATTTCCCGAGTCCCTGTCCTGCTGCTCTTTTAGCAGCAAGCCCCTTGCTATCTTAGCATTGAGGCTTTTGTTTACATGCTGGTGAGGCAGTAGAGGAGCCTCCATGGTCTTCGTCGTATAAGACGGCGAGGAAGTCTGGCTAAACGAGTCCGAAGACACGTTGGAGTCCTGACGGACGCTTATATTTGACCCTGAGCTTGGCGACCGTTTTATTGGCTGGACAGTATTTTGAGTCGGTAACACAGGTGTGAAGGGTGTAGAATCAGGAATTCTTTGTGGAGGCGCTCTTCTGGCGGATAGGGGCTGTGGGTTTTTGTTGCAGTCTAGCCGTGGTTGCGGTTGCACTGGGGCAATGGTTCGTCGGTTGCCGTTGGGGTCAATTTGAGGTGTTGATGTGGTTGGTCTCGGCGGCGTGGGGGGCGGCACGCGGCGCGGGGGCTGCGGGGAGGAGCGGCGCGGCGGCGCGGGCGGCGGCACCGGCAGGGGCGTGGGCGCTACTGTTGCGGATGTGCGCTGTGGCACGGGCGGCGGCTGTGGCTGGACTGGCTGGATTTGTTGTGGCGGTGGCTGGAGCTGCCATCAACAATAGATATAAGTATACTTTCCTAAGTGAGTTTTATGCATGATTCGACTAGTTATATTCGTGTAATGATTAGTTTATAAGTATAATATGGAAAGGAGAGATTACCAGAATCTTACCTTCAAGATAGGCCTTGGTGGTGTGATTCTGGAAGGTGGACAATATGGTAGCGCGTCAGACGGGCAGTAAACAAAGCCCGCGGGCCTCTGTGGCTGTGCGGGCGCACACGCCGCCGTGGAATGTCGCCGAGGCGTGCCTACGCTCGGTCGCAGTAGTTCTAGAAGCTTCTCGCCAGGAGTAGCTGCGAGGCTGCCAGCGCGGCCGCACCTGTTAGTGATTCAAAGGTAAGTTACTATTATAAAAGGTTCTTATTTTCAGCCCAAGTTATTAAAACCAACAGACCTTAAGTAGGAAGGTACATACTTATACATATAAATGTAGGTATATGTTGGGACGAGTCACGATTACCTACGATGGTCTGGCGATTAATTGCGATGATAGCGCAACCTGGTGGTAAGGCAATCTCTGCAGCGGCGAAGCCGAGGTGCCGAGTCCTACATTACATCCAGTTGTCGACTTGTGCGCACGTCATGAAAGTACTTTCACGCGTTTCTTTATATACCTATTTTCATAACTATGGGTAACATTACAATTTCAGTTCGAATGCGACTTTAATATAATCGTAACAGAGTTTGCTTGGGAGCTCCTTCCGCGAATTCTCTTAGAATATTGCGAAGGGCGGGTTTTGTGTCGGGAAAGTTATCGGGGTTGTTTCAATGTAATATTGACGTAAAAAAGTTGTACTAAGAAGTCTTACAAAAACTTCTGAGTATGTGTTTAAACGTTAAAACCAGCATTACCGCGTTTCTGGCATAGCCGGCGATATACATTTTCGTAAAGTTTTGTTCAGCAATCCAGCAATGTAACAACGAAAATCAAATACTTAATATTTTATTTTTTTTAAAAGCTTATATCTAGCATTGTGGGACGCACATAACTAGTATTCTTGTTAACCCCTCGTGCTAAGCTAAATGCTTGTGTTACGAGTGGGTTCACGTCGGTAGTGCAATAGTGGGTTTCGAACCGGCAACCACATGATCACAAAACCGACCTCTAGACATTAGGCTACCGCCGCTTCAAATTGAAATCAAACTGCTAACATTTCCTACTTCATAACAATATGTATTCTGGAAAATCTTCGTCTATTGTATTTAAAAGCTTTGCAACGGTAAAACTTTAACTATATACACGTAGTACAAATGGCGTCACTATCGAGCGCTCATCGGCCGGCAATTGCAGCTCCGTTCTGAATGGAATTCGGAAATCAATCGAGTGATTGTCACGCGTCTCTCGACTGCATATCAGCGTGTCCGAATATATGAGGACAATGTAAAAGCTTACTTTTAGAAAAGTGCTTGCTTTTACTTTTACAAGTTAGAATCAACAGTCAATAGTTATTTTATGACGGATATTCAGATAAAAAAGGTTTATATAGTAAAACTAGCTTATGCCCGCGGCTTCGCTCACATGAAAAAATGTTAAACCAACATTGTTGATCTCTTCCTTGTATGGGTCTGTATACATCACAGAGGACAAGTTGTATCTCAGAATCCGTGTAATTAATTGAGATAAGAACGTAATCAGTTTTTAAGTTGGAGCATATACCTACTTTCTAACAGTGATAACAAAATTTTAATCAAACTTTTTAAACAAATCAAACAACGTTTAAATACCCTAACCCAATTGTTTTTTTTTTAAATATCTTCAATGTACAGACGCAGCTTTTTTACAATTTTATAATAGGAGAGAAGATATTCCCAACTTTAATATTATCTATCAGTTAAGGGTACAGTTGGCGCAAAATAACTTGAACCAAAATGGCGGATGCGCAGTAGTCGTTTTTTAGTACATTTTGCTCGCAAATGTACTGCGCAAACTTTCCCCCTCTCCGTTAGTTTTGGGTCAAGTTATTTTGCGCGAACTATAAGTGCAGTGAATAGTATCTGTTGTCTATCCCGTGGTACGCAGGTCACTATGTAAACACGGAAGCGAATGGTTGCAGCGCCACGCGTGCCGGCGATTACACGTCCGGCCCTGAATTGAAGTAGG
This sequence comes from Acronicta leporina, assembly GCA_947256265.1. Classification (NCBI taxonomy): domain Eukaryota; kingdom Metazoa; phylum Arthropoda; class Insecta; order Lepidoptera; family Noctuidae; genus Acronicta; species Acronicta leporina. Next base: position 725,572 of record OX366512.1, read on the forward strand.
GCAGGTACGTCCGTCACCAGCCCGGGAGGAAATAGCGGGAATTATGTCCGCATTCATTATAAAACTTGTATCTATAGGCTGAAAGATAATTATGCGATATTTCGCTTTAAGAATCCAGAATTATACGTTATAAACGTTAGAGCGCTCGCGCACTTGTGATTTTTAGTCGGGCGATAGTTTGATCGTTCTGGGATATGGAGTTATATGGCAGTGCGCGCATTTGACGATTAGATTTCGACATGAAATTATACACGACTACTACAGCGACTAAACTATCGGTAGAATAAAAATCACAAGTGCGCGTTAGCCCTAAGCGTTAACGAGTAGCACTTTAACGATCGGGTTCTTCGCCATGCGTAGTGGGTTCGATCCCCACACGCAGTAAGTATTTGTATGATCCAAAGGTAGTTGTTCCGGGTCTCGGCGTATGTGTAATTGTTGAATTTGGATTTGTAAATGCATCATATAGGAGACGGTTTCAGAGAACAGGGGATAATCCTAGTGTGATGCAAAGATAACTTATATTTAAAACCTTCCATGGTGAATTTATTATAAAGGTTACTTCTTCGACATTACCTATATGCCTAAACACCTGTCTTTGCGGCAAACACTGTATAATACCTACTCATAAGTTTCAAAAAGACGAAACCTACCAATCATAAATCAAATTATATTTATTCGCTCTGGTATAATCATGGAGGTACTGAGCTCAAATTCGGTAAAAAAAACATGAGCGGAATTTTTATTGGATATGATCCACGCTGATGAAAATATCGAATTGATTTTGCGGTTGAATTATAACACCTATCTACAATTTATACACAAAAATATGTAGGTATGTAATGCGATAACCAACTTTGTTCTTAAAAATCTTAAAATTACAGGCAGATTAAAAGCAACAGCTTTAATTTGTTAAATGTAAAGCTACTTGAGAAGTTGTTGTTTCATCACTTACAAACTTCCGACACTTAAACTTTAAAGTTGAAGCATAACTTCTGTACACTTAGATAAACTACTCAGAAAACTTATTTTACTTTCACCTCGCTTATAGGTACCTACCTACAATAAGTACGTAAATACATACTGTATTTTCCCTAGAGTCATAGAAAACACAAAGGACGAGGTGAGATGTAAAGTTCGGTATTCGGAGCTACTTACCTACCATAATTGCTAGGAATCCTAAAAAACCTCTGAATGGAATTAGAATTTGATTTTCATGTCCTTTACCAAAACTTTCAATTGCAGGACTTGGTGGGTCTCCTTTCTAGAGTATTCTAGGATTGGAAATGTGGCTACTTTAATACCTGTTAACTACTTTAAATGCCTAATTTAACACCAAATTTTACCCTAAATCTAAATATTAATACGTATTAGGTATATCTTATTTCTAATTTTTAATATAGGTAAGTATAAAAATAACCGTAGGTATAAGTATCTACATTTTGTAAAACAACAGTACCTACATAGCAATCTCTTGAAAATTCAAGAATGTTCTATCCATTAGTAGTAAATGACTCGACTAATGGTTGCTGCTGATTACAGGGTCGTAATCAATCGGATGCCTGTCCAACGACTTTGATTCACGTGGTCCGACTCAATCAATATTGTTAGGCTTACACCAACTTTGTGCGTTGTTTCTTTGATAGATTTTTCTAAATGTTTATGTTATTCAAAGTCAAAGTCAAAATGTTTTATTTCAATTAGACCATTATAAAAGGTACTTTTGAAAAGTCAAACTAGTTGCACGGTTCCAAAAAGTGGGTCTTTAGAGAAGAGCCGGCAAGAAACTCCATAGATAGGTACTCTTTTGCATCACTTTTTAAAATCCGAATTTTCTAAAATCCGGCAATTTTAAGAAGAACATTTTCGAAAATTAATTGGTTTATACCGACTCAGACATCTCGAACAAATACCCAAGAAATGAACAGGTTTTGATTGCATACTGCAAACCACCCAGTTTGTGTTTTCTGAGTGAAATCACTGCGTAAGTTCCAGCCGTTCGTAGCCCTGGCGCTTATGTAAATTTAATATCAACAAATATTGTAGTAAATGACTTGGAGCTGTTCCAACTGCTTGCCCGCTAATGGAATGAACACACCTACTGTACTAGTACAATATACTCTGAATATTTTTAAGGGAATTACGTACTAGGCCGTTGGGTAGGAGTTTTTAAAAGTCAATTTTGTCCTTGTACAAATTTAATTACGATAATATACAATAAAACTTAAATTTAATCAGCCTATGAGAACAACCTCTAGCTTCGGCGATTTAGCGAGTTGGGTGATCGATACCCGTCCGATTGTCCCACGGTAGCTCACTTTTGCTATCGTCAGCGATTCATGTTCTAACGGTTTAACATGTCACTTAACCATAGTACCTATACTCTAGTTTCTAGACATAAATTGTAAGTTCTCACATTTTAATAAGTACCATTTTATTTTTATCTGTAATTAATTGTTTTAAATTTTAAATTAATGTTATGTAAAATTGCTTGATTTTAGTGTAATTAATTATTACGTTAAATTTGCGCGCCGAAATTAAAGGCAGAATAAGTGATAACAATTATTTTATTAAGAACTTTCTGTACCTTATTCATGCAAATAAATGATTTTGATTTCACTGTAACTAACTGTCAAGTAGGTATGTTTATGTAAGTACATATTTTATGGGCACATGTTTACCTATGGAGGTGACAAGTGAATATATGGGTATAAAATAACACATCAGAACTGAATGATAGAACTGATTATATTAAATTTATTAGATATCCCATTTTTACTGTCTCCACTAAATGTCCTACACACGGTAGATTGATGAGTATGCTAGGTACCGCTTTCGGGCCAAGATCTTGGTAAAGCTTACGCAGTTGAATGACGTAACTAAATGAGACAAATTTGTCACACACATCTTACAGAGGACTCGTGATAAATTGCTGTTTGCAGGTTAAGGTTAGAATTGGTAATAACTTATGCTGCTTATGGATAACTTATGGATTAACTTATGGAATGCTTATTTTATTTTAATATTTGTAACTCTATGTTAATTAATGTAATTGGATCTGTGCCGTTTTAATTAACTATAAATAACTGTCGAGATTGAGCATTGTGACAATTGTCGCTTGTTTAAAAAAAAGCCCGTCTCTGAATTTGTCTTAAGTCCGCTAATTTATAAAAATCTCTCATGCACATAAAAATTAACGTAGATAGGGATGTCTACGGTAATCTTTCTCTTATATAAATATTAAGATCCGGAGTAGCGACCTAAATATTTAGTACATGGAAAGACCTAAATATTTAGTATATGGTACAATTTACAGTAAAATTTTAATATAATATTATTGTTGTAAATGTTTATTGACCCTTTACAGAAAACTGCAAAATTTTTTGGCTCACACAAACAAACAGTCTCTCACCCTAAACTCATACACCTTCTCTGTTCCGTCGTGGTATTAAATCAAGTGTACACAAAAGTAATTACAAGTTGTGACTATCAGATTGTCACCTGTCCATTGAAGTGTTGTAGTAATCGGTTTTACTTGACGTTAATAAGTTAGAGACTGGCTCTTGAAAGACTCGCCTTTATGTTTTGAATGGTTTATTAAATTTGTTAGTGATAAACGTCAGGGCTGTTATCTGTTACAATATGGGCGGAGTTCTACTTTCCCATTGACAGTGTTTGATTCCGAGTTAATTGAAAATTTAATTTCTCATTTCAACAATATAATAAAATTTGTACCTACTTGAAAGTTTCAGCAAATGATTTCACTTCTCGTTAACATTCCATCACATTACAGACAAGGTACACAAATAATTATTAAGGAACGTAGTTCTGTCTTAAAAAAATAATAAATTATACCTACATTTGCATTAGTCCAATAGACAAAAGCACTAGGATTTTCTCGAAATCTTAAAAATGTTCGAGCATGTTTTTCAAATTTTCTTACCCTATAAACTTTGTTAGACTTTTATGAACATAAAAACAAATCGGTTCAGCAGTTCTCAGGTGATGGGTGCTTAGTAACGAACAGCAATAAACTATATCCATATTAAAAATTATAAAATGAAATCTGTAAGAAAAATAAATAATACAACTCTAAATTTGATCCAGCCGTTCATGAAGAATTAAATAAAAAATAACTGTTTATTTATCCTCTGTGGACGTAAACAAACTCGTAAGGCGATTAGGGCTGGCACACATTAAACTCGCGACCTTTTCACGTGCAGATCGCCAGCCCTTGATAAATCACCGCAAATATTACGTTTTGTTTGTTTTTCATCACAAAAGGGAAGCGAATGCAGATTTTTGAAAAACATACAGTACAGCACCTTGTTTGTTTTATATTGTGATTTTTTAGCAAATGGCTTATTTAGCAAAATTAACTGTGTGAAATACCAGAAATACCTTACGTTTACCTTATACCTCTGTGTATTTGCACTCTGCTCACAATTTCTTCTTTCGTAAAATTTAATCATCAAAAAGTTCCCAGGCTTCCCAAAAATCTGATTGAAGATAATAAAACAATTTCTTAATGTTTTTCATCTCTCATCTCTCATCAAAGACGACTGCCTGCCAAGAACCGAAAGTAATCAAGTGATACTGGAGATAAAGCTAATTAAATAGTGTAGGTATAAAAGTAATAGGTCTCTTCAACTACTTTTCAATTAGTTATTAGAATAAATGATAATATATTTGTTTGATAATCGCGTAAGTATCAGAAATCAGTATACTCGTATTACGAATTAAACGTTTTCTTTCTTTCAATAGTTTAGAAGAATAAAATAAAGTACATTTATACGGTACGAGTACATAATTATACTTGTACGCGTGTAGGTATGTGTTCCTAAATTTAAACGATATACATTAATATTTGCACATACTTCTTATATATGCTTAAATTGTATTTAAATACAATTTTTCATAGAAAATTTGTGTTTAAATACAATTTAAAAAACAAAAAGAAGTTGGTGCAAGTGGCTCTTAGTCAATAGAAAGTGAACATTGCCGTTAAATGGTTGCATATCATTCATTGTTAATTGGCAATTATAACAAACTATCAGATTCTTGTCAGCATCTTGCAATAAAACGAACAGTCAGCAAGACTAGCAAAGGCCAGTGCCTGCGGACGACGGCGCAGTCCAGCGGAAACTTGGCAAACACTTTCTATATTAGTTTGCACGGCAAGCGATAATATCGACAAGTAGTTTCATACTAAGTTTTTCAGTTTTACAGGAGCAGCTTTTTGTTTAGTGATATTTTTGTAAAGGTTGTATCTATTAGTAAAACTCTCACTGCAGTGTTATTATGAGAATTTATGTTTGTGAACGCATCCACGATACAGGAGAAAATCCTATCCCGATAGTGTGGGGGCAATGATTAAAAAAACAATTAGCACAACAGGTATAATTAGATACGAAATATTATCTGTTTTACTTCAAGATTTAATCCAAAAATCTCAGAACAGTTTCAAAATGAATTATTAATTCAAAGAACACCAATAAAACCTCAAGTTTCTAACAAATCCGTTTAATTAAAACACAAGGCAAAAGTTTTCTTAATAATCGCGGCCCGCGGCGTGTAAACGTGGCAGATACAAAGTAAACCCGACAGGATCACTAACCACATAGATTACTGTTAACTTGTAAATGTTTTATTGTAGACTTTTGCCGACAAACAGGTTGGTGGTTTAATAAATCCTAAGGGACCCGGCAAGATTCTTCAATTAAAAAGAAAGAAATGTGCCAATTTACATTACTCACGTCTTTTTCCCATAGGGGTAGGCAGAAACTACAGAACGGTACTAATTACGATTATTTTCATATATCGTCGTCAACATTCATAAATATTGTTATAGGTACACCTAAATATGCTTAAAAAATAAAAAAGACATTCTTAAGATTACCTGCCAAGTGTTAGAGTATTAACCACGAAATGACATCGGTTAAAAAGTGCAGTGTGATTTCGTTATGGTTTCGTTTCGAACGGGTTTGATTTATGTCGCATCCGCACACGACAGAGTTAGTTACAATTTATTTTTAACCGACCTCAAAAAGGAGGTTATTAACTGAATTTTTAAAGGAAGTTATCAATTCGACTCGCATGTATGTAAGGCTCGTGTGCCTAATTCCATAAGTGTATGTTTGTCCGCGCATATTTCATAAAGTATAAGTCGGTTTCCAAAAAATACTTTTAGTTGGTTTACAAATAATAGTCCAACTTAAGGAAGGAACTTAGGAACAGTGTTGTAAGTTTCATCAAAATCGGTTCAGTAGTTTTTGAGACAGAGATTTGTGTATCAGTTACTAGGAAAAGGTGTCGTTGCAGTTAGCTAATTCTAAAACATGCATTATGCATGTAGTTTTCATATTTGGATACAGTTAATCACTAGATTAAAGAAATCTCGATAAAAAACTACAACTGAAATTTAAAAATAACTATTTTATTTTTTTACTGATTAGTGTTTATTATATATAGGTATATTAGGTATATTTATATATGTGTATATGGATTATAGAAACAATGTATATTATTCTTGTTATTTTATTTTATACTTATTTTAATAATTTAAGTAAAGTGTACGTGCAACCTGTATGGGCTCTGTCTGATAATAAATGTTTTTCTATAGTATCAGCGCCGTATCCACCTCGTTAAATATAGCACTAATGCAAATCAAGAGTTTGTATAGTGCACACAACTACAGTGAATTTCAATTTGTTATAACTGTTATCAGACTCACCGTCCCTTGACGGAATCGCTGTCGTCGTCTGCGGAGCCATCTCCTTGCAGCTGCATGCCTCCCTGCGCCCACGTCACCGTCAGCCAATCTAAACATACAAAACCATATATTTTGAGTCTCTTTTACTCTTTTGGATGCTGAGGAAATTTAAAGTAGTCATGATAATCTTCACTAATCAGATATAATCCGAAGAAGAAAAAGTAATGCTTGGTAAAATGCTATCGTCGAAGTACTATTCATATAAATAAATAAATTAAAAAGCCTCATTAGCCAAGTCGTCCTGACTGCGACTGCTACGCTTGAGGTCCTGGGTTCGATTCCCAGGTCGAGCAGTGTTATTGGGATTTTCTATGAAATTCCCAGTAGCAGCTCGGAGTTAGAAAATTGTGCCCGGTTAATGGCAATAGGCTCGCCCCCTATTACATGAGACCTAAACATACCGGCGAACTGTGGGTGTACATTAGTACACCTCTGCTTAACCCTTCGGGGAATACAGGCGTGATGGTATGTAAAAAAGTCTTTTATTTCTTGCAGTTTACATAGAATATTTTGAAATTGCAATAAGCAGATTTGTTTGTTAATTAATTGTGTAATAATTAAAATAAATAATTAGTTAATTTAATTCTTAGAATTCATATGAAAAATAAATAACTAGTAGCTATATAATAATAATTAAATTGTATCTGCATTAATTAAATTTAGATACAATTTCTTGCGTAACATTATCATAATACATCGATAATATAGTTTAAAATTTATTACTTTTGTGGACAATAAAATAATTGCATGCAGTATTAATATAAGGTTACAAAATAAGTAAACAAGGATACTAGAAGTCCATAAGCCATGGTGACAGATTTAGATAGATTGCTAGGTCTGGATAAAAATAAGTCCAAGAGACGATGCGGTGATCGATTGGACCGCAGACTAAATAAGTTATAACTAGATTTGGACAACACGCCCCGAGGATAGAGAGATAACTAGTTTCTCTATCCAGAAAATATATATAGAAACAGATAAGTCATGACTTAATAAGTCACGACTTATCATATCCAAACAAACCAAATCATATTCTAGCCAGATTTCTGCATTCCTAGAAAAACTTATATTGTCATATTGAAAACTGATTTTAGAACGACTTCGATTAAACTGATTTAGGATTATTGTAGTTCTTCAGGGCGTACGTACCTATTGAAATGTTCTCACGCTCTCGCCTTCTCTCTGTTGCTAGGAAAACCCCGACTAACAATCGAGAAACTCTATTAAAAGAAAGTTGTGGCTTATAAATCATTTGCATTACCTACGTAGTTTTCAGTAGGAAAAGATAACAGGGTGTCTCTGACGCCTCTTTCCACGAATACTTCATCAACTTCAAGTTTGAACGGCTTTTTTATTCGTGACTTAATTTGGTTCACACAATAGATCGGTTAAGAGATCACTATGTATTTTTTTCTTAGACCATATTTATCTCAGAATTCTACCATCATTAATAATTCTACCATCATTAATAATGAGTAATCTTTATTAAAGACGGTATAATTCTGTAGCTGGTGTTCGTCTGGTGTGTTGTGGTAACACCAATTGCCAAATATTGTACTCCTAAGCTGCTTGTCTTACTTCAATGTGCTAAGCAATACCGTTGTATTGTTTTGAAGGAAAATAGCCACTGAAAATACTGGACATTAATGGCTGACGTCTCACTGATACTACTGGTGTTGCTGGTGTCTACATGTAATGCCTGTGTGCCATCTTATTATTATAAAAAAATTGAGATACTTGACTTGTTTATAAGTGAAAACTTGTAATTGGCCTTCTTCTACATATCGTGCACTTTATGTATAATTTGTAATAGCTGTAAGTTTTCTGAATAGAATAAAATAAAATAAAATACTTTCAACTAGACCTACTACCTACATTTACCTGTAAATGACGTTTTTTTACACTAGGCACCTTCAGTCACCAAGTTACAACAAACTGTAAAATTTTCCCAATAGGTAATAAACGGTATTGTTTGGAGATTAAATTGAAAATCTATTGGAGAAATTTGACAGTTTTGGATACTATGATGTGCGACTGTACATAAATGTTATGGCGTTTCCTGACTCAAAGTAATTATGACACCTAAGCATTGAAGTAAGTCAAGCAGTACTTTTCTATCATAGTAAGTGGGTCCATAAGTCGAAGTGAAGTAAATATATTGAGTTCAGTTGCAATTTCATCGCTTTCTCTATGTCATATTGTTACTCTGAGCACCTGAGCAACTTGTAGCGACATCTAACGCACTACATACAAACTACAACGGAAAAAAATAAAATAAAAGTCGTGGTCTTTTTCAAATTCAGCAATCGTAGGTTATGTAGGGCCAGACTCATAGGCCCACTTGCACCAACTTCTTAAAGGTGTTTAAATTGTATTTAAACACGAAATTACTATGAAAAATTGTGTTTAAATACAATTGAAACATATTTAAGAAGTTAGTGCAAGTGGCCCATAGTTGTCTTTTCAAAAAAAGGCATTCTTAGCAGGTTTCACTTGAGCTATGGCGATAGAAGGCAAGCAACTCAACGATCTGACGACATCTTATTATAAACATTCAATAAATGTATACTGTGCACAAAACAACAAAAAATGTGTTCTGAAGCTATTTCAAAACGGCATTTTCTTGAGATATTTATAATTAAATACATAAGTAGGTATATACGAAGTGCTAAAATACCCTTGTGGTTTACATAAGTTTGTAAACCACAAAGCTAGTATGACAGTCGACACTTGAAAGAGATGCAGAAGACTGTAAGACTTAAGGTGTAGGTAACTTCTACCAAAATCGGCTTTGTTATATACTTTTTACAAACAGGCGCACTTTGTAACGCCCAAGTAAGTCCTCACTGATTGTCAGGGTAGCTCCGCTTCGGAAATCAAACAAAAGTATCATAATCCATCCGTACGGAGTCCTTTTCGAGATAACTCCTCGCGATCGGTAATTGAATTAAATACGGCTAATGGGATGAAGGTTTTTGACTCCACACAAAGGGCTTCGGTAGATATACCGAATCATTTAGGGAATTTTAATGGGAAATTTCTTGGACGGTCTTATGGGACTGAGGTAGGTATCTACAGTTTAATTAAAATGTTGGATATTATTTATGTTTGCAATTGGATCAATTATGTAGAGATGGTTATCTATATTAAGACATTTTAGTAAACCTACATAATATAATTTATATTGTGAAAAAGTTCTAATGAAAAATCTGGGTATTTTGGTTTCTTTTGAGACACTACTTGGAAGAAGCATGGCCGAACTCATTCTAGAATTTTCCACCTTGAACTTTCTCGTACAAACATAATTGTCATTATAATAAAAATCACAAGTAACTGACTGAAATTGAAATGACGATAAGGTCCAGAAGAAAGGTGATGTGATTTTCTTGTGTAATGTTATCCAAATACACCCTTTACCAAATTAAATGTCGTAAGATTTTAATAAAGCGGATAATATAGCGCTTTTTATTACAACATTTTCGCTCGCCGGCCCTTGAGTACTAACCCAAGGAAATTCTCGAAACATTTAGGAATGTTCATTAGAAAATTACTTGAAATATTAAGCTAACGTTGTACGAAACCTAGATTGATAAACCTAAAATGATTTCTGCACTACCTACTAAAGTCTAACTCTCAACACTCACTGTAGGTACTATTTCTGTCATAAATTGTACTATTAACATTAACGATAAATGGATTCGTGAATCCAAACTGAGATAATACTGAGAATTTCATAGAAAATCCTAATAATAATACTCGACCTGGGAATAAAACCCAGGACATCTAGCGTAGCAGTCGCGCTTAGAACCACTAGACTTAATAGGCAGAAAAAAGATTATCGCGGAGCCGTGGGTTCAAAATTGGTAGGTAATAAATAGGTTGTGAACACAATGGGTACCTTTAATACTATTCTGCCATCTCACCCCTCTACACAGGAGCGGAGGTATGCGGGATGACGCCAGATATGAATACACGAGCATTGTGAATATCCGCGGAATGCTTTTGTGACGATATTGTGTTAATGCCTTTATATGCTGTTGTTTTGGTTGTCTTTGAATGTGTGTTCTTAGGAGTTAAGCAGCAGCTGGAGAGGTTTGGATTTTAATGGATTGATTTAGGTAATAATATTTTTTTCGAACACAGTCTTTATTATTATACACATCATAAAAGCTTGAATAGCACCTGCAAAGAGGAAAGTTTCCCTATTTTTGCGCAGTATTGTGAAACAAAGTTTACAAAGGGAATCCTCTCAATTCTCATATTAATTACGGTAAAACAACACAAAAAAAACACTTTAATTGTAAAACAAATAATAGCAGACTATTGTGTCGAGTCCTTTTGTTAGAGGTTTTCGCGGAATATAGAGAGAAGTTGAAGGTTCTGTGGGAAGTTGTCATGCCACCGGCCTAATGTAAATAATGAATTTCATCGCAGTACAATTTGTTACGAGACTTACGAGTAAATATTTTCCTTTTCAGATTGAAAAGAAACATTTTTTTTGTGTAAATAATATTTTTTTTGTCGTTGTTATTCTTTGCAACTTGTGAACTTGCAAAACTTCAAAGTTACAGGCCCAAAATCCTATGTAAAAATGTTATATACTTATCTTTGGCATTCGGCCGACTGACTGGCGTTGATTAGGTTCGATTCAGTGCCAACAAAGTGGTATTGGGTTTTTCTACGCAATTATAAGTAACAGTTTGGAGCTTGGATTGGCGCCCGGGTAATGGTAATAGGCAACTTAAACATAAACGGCGGTTGTACTTACACTATTATATAGCTGTTCGGGGAATACAGGCGTTATGGTGTGTTATGTTATGTTTTGTCTTGGTATTCCTATCCTAATACCAGGTCTTGGTACTCATTCTTTAATATTTCATGACATAAATTGAAGTAGTGCTATGCGTCGTATGTCTGTTAGTTTAAGGTTTAATCAATTAACACATTTTATTATATAACATAGCTTTCAGTAAATATTGTTAAAATATTGTTACTAACCCTATGAGTCCTGGTTACTTGAAATAAAAGTTATAATAATAATTACCTACCTAACTTTTTGTATTATAAATATAAACATTACAGTAGTAAATTAATTACTAAAGCGCTACTTTACAACTGCTTCAGTACAGTTCAGACGGGTTCAATTCTATCCTTGGGTATCGAACCAAAAACCTGTGACGCAGATATTCATAGCTAACTCCGCTGAACGTGGCATCAAATGACACACACGTATAATGTTCCCAATATCCCTGTAGATATATGTTTGTCCTTGAAAAGCAGTAACACACGAGTGCCGGTGGGGTTCACAGGTCAAAGAGAAGACTTATTATGTTTGTTGGCGAGCGGCCAACGCCTCGCGTTATGTACATAGGGACATCTTTGAACTTCGCAAGCTTTTTATTCATCAACCTAGCCTCTATCCAACTGTCGGGTTGGTTTAGGGACTGAAGTTACAGGACCGGACGGGACTTCATTCCCATTACTAGACAATATCTGAATTTTGTCTTAAATAAGTCATTTGGCCGACTTTACATTTAATTTGAATTTTAGGTACAGCGCATTATTTATTAAAATTTGGTCTACCATAATCGTCCTGAATAACTGTCCTATTTTAAAAACGGTCGCGATGGTTTGTCATGTAATATTCTAAAGTTCGAGGGGATGTGTGTGAACTTGTGAAGCATGGTCACCCATCTAAAGACAGGCTGTAGTAAGAACAGTTATTAACCCATGAGTATTTGCTATATTATACCTAATAAATAAATCTCACTTATAGACAAATTTTGTATTTACATACTTCTTTGTAATACATTATGTAATCCTCGTCTGAGATTTTCATATCATATTATGCAGAGGCCGACGTTGGATATTTGAAGAGGGTAGATTGAAACGTCTCCTGAGACGTTTTCCTAATAGTTTAATACAGTCACACTTGTACCAGTCGCGTCTGTTGGGATTGGGGCAACAAATTGTGTTTTTCTATGTGTGTAGTCTGTGTCAGTTTAATATGAAGTGGACAAATTTATTGAACTTTTTCTAGTAACAATCCTAGTGCCTTAGAATACGTTATTCCATAATATTAAGTAGGTAACTGGTTTGGGTGATGTGGCCCAACAGTGGAAATTAACAAATAATTTACTACTGTGGCTGTAATTTATGGCTGTATTTTTTGTCAATAAACAATTTATTTATTTATTTATTTTTACTGTAGATAAATGATAAAATAGGTACACACGGACGACAATATCAACGAAAATGATAATAAATAATCTTTTTTGTATGTAACTACTGTAAGTATAGATTTTTAAGCAATTAAAGGTCAGAAGGTTAATTCTGGGTCTTAAAAAACAAAAGTTCAATAAATTATGAATCGTAGTCCTTTAAATCAACAAACAATGTCTGAACAATTTTGATATATTACAGAAATCATCATTGAATGTCGATATTGAAATGAGGTTGGCATTAGGTATATGTTTAACGTTTTGTAAGTTCTAGAATTGCCTTCAGGACTGCGACCAGTTTAGTATAAGTAAGGTAACGAATTAACCTTCTTTACGTTCCACTTTAAATTTTACTATCTATACCCTTTTGTTTAATAACAAAGGGATGACGGACGACGCGCAGAGTTAACCTCCACCCCCAGGTAATAAGGAGCGACATAACTCATCGCTTGGCATAAATCAGCCGTTGCCAAGATTCGATTAAAATAAGGTCCTCCGTACCAACCGCGCTATATCCTCCTGGTTCAACAGGCTTCGTGCATTAGTTGGATGTTCAAAGGAGATTAAAGATATTATAGAGGACTAGCTTCTGCCCGCGAGTTCGTCCGCGTAACGTGATGACATATAGCCTATAGCGTTCCTCAATAAATGGGCTATCTAACACAAATCGGACCAGTAGTTCCTGAGATTATCGCGTTCAAGCAAACAAACAAACTCTTCAGCTTTATATATTAGTATCGATATTGAAATTTTGAAAATATTTTATTCTATTCTAGCTTGGCGTAGTTGGCGAGCAATCTTCTGCTGGACTTGCGTTCGATAGATAAATAAACTACCCTAGAAATAAGTACTAACAACTACTTGTTCCAAAGTCTAGGTGTAAGTGTATTTTTTTTATAAAAAGTGTCCCCGCACTAGGATTTTCAAATTCACAATACAAATTCTCACATACACAAACACCCAGACCCGGAGTAACTACCTGTAGATCATACAAATGCTGATGGCACAGCCGCTATGCCAAAAGTGTCGTAACTAATGGGTATTAGTGATGAACCTAAATAAGAGAAAATCCGACGGCACCGGTGCTCGCGCTAGTTATTTTCCTATTTGTATTTATTCTATTAAGTATGTATGTATACAGTAAAAAATCCTAATACATTATAATTTCTTAGCCAAATTATGTAGATCATCTACTTTATGTTATTGGTTTTTAAACTTTTTGATAAGTAGGTACCTACTTGAGATCCCAAGTAAATGTTTAATTTTATTGTACCTACCTACCTACATTGTAATTTTTATGATGAATTTTAGGTGTAGGTACATAACAAAAATTACAACGTTCTTTTAAAGATAAATTTAAATTTACTTCATATTCAGATGCTTAGCCATTTAGCTGCCATGGTTGAATACATTAGCATCGGATGGATGAATATTGAGATGGGAACCAACAGAGAGAGCTGAATATTCTCAATATAAGCTTCATGATGGTAATAGATCTGCGGACGGGAAATGAATAGGGTTGTCGACGGATTCTAAATCGTAGGAAAACTAGTGTAAGATATCATCATACTCCGAGCCATTTTCCTATGTTGGGTTCGGCTTCCAGGCTAACCAGAAGCGGCTAAATATTATTTTACACGAAGCGACTGCCATCAGACCACAGCCCAATTTCTGGGCAATACCGATATTCGGAGGGTAGACTGGTTGTCAGGCAGTTTTGGGCTTTTGACTATGTGTCACTAACAATAAATTGTCATGGATGTTCGCATGACAACTGGGACCGAAAGCTTTACGTGCTCTCCGAGGCACGAAAGGGTTGGAAGGTTGGAGGGCACGAATGAGTTATGAATGGTCACCTATCAATACAGCAATCGCAGCAAGCGCAACTTAACCTTGCAGATCAGTAGATCATCTTAGTTATGACTTAACCAAGAGCCCCTCCAAAAAGAGTGTAAGGTTTTACTTACATATACGCTTACATATCATAATATTTTAATACCTACTTAATGATTTGCGTAGTCTAATAATATTGACAACTTACTTATTTGCACTCAAGGGATTCATGTAGGTACCAATAAAACAAAGCAATAAAAATAACGTGAATTGATATGCAAGATAAGCTACGATTGCTGCTGTCTATGGATATCATCTAGGAGCTTTTGGTATATCTTATCACCGGATAAAGATAAGAAATTGGACCGTAATGAATCACATGTTGCTGGATGCGGACGTTACAATTACAACGTCCATCTAGATGTGAATCCACAATTTTAGTTAGTGAGAAAAATTCTCATATGTCCTCATCTGTCACCTGGGAAGCTGTAAGGCCTTATATGCCATAGGAGGAAAGTGTCTCGATAAAGTCCAAATTATTAAGATGGGGTCTTTAGCACTGCCCTAAATCCGTCACCATCATTATGATAATCTTTTCAGAATCACTTAGAGAGTTTTACGATTATAGCTATTTAGAAATAAAGAGATGGCAACATCGTCTGAAAGTTAAATTAGATCTACGTCAACTCGGTGTAAATTTCATGAAGGCAGTAACATCATTAGATAGTAGAACGTCAGTACTATAGAGTTGATTATTTAGCTAACTTAATTAGCACGTAGCAGTAGCACATAGTCCATCTAATTGCGACTGCTACGCTAGAGGTTCTAGATTCGATTTCCAGTCGAGAAATTGGTTATTAACTTTTTCTATAAAACTCTCAATGACAGCTCGGAGCGTGTGCCCGGGAATGGCAATAGGCCCTCCCTCTATTACATATATGGGACCTAAGAATGCCAGATAAATAATCCGTTGGGGAATAATATCTAGGCGGCATGTTATGTTATTAAGCAATTTTTTTTGATGCGGTTTTTTTAACAACTCACAAACCATTACCACTTTATTTAAAGTATGCTTGAACTGAAAACCACCCAATCAGCGCATCAGTCGATCTTTCAAAACATAGCTAGGGCCAACCCTGCCTCTGCCTTTGTCAGTGTAACTTGGACAATTAAGGACGGGAAGCTCTGTTATTACTAGATATTGCCAATAGATCCCGAATTCCCGACTCAAATCGATCCCGACTTCCGAACTATGAATGTTTCATGGCGAGGGAATGATTTAGTATCACGACTTGGACTTTTCCATATTTATGAAGCCGTAATGGCTGACATATTGTCTCCGTAAGCTATGGGAGAGAAAATGTCAGCGGTGCAGTATCTCCGAGAAAAACATAAAGGCGAAACTTTATATGATTGCGTGACTTTTTCTGGGTGTTGTAATCGGTTGAGCTCGTGTAGATATCGGCGGGTCATCAATATTTATATGGACGAGTCCCTGGAGCTTTGATGGGGGAATCTAGATTTTGTTGTTGATGAATTTTAGATCCGCGTCCTTTTACGATTTGTTGATATTTGTGTTTAACGCGACGCTGTGTTTAATAGAGAACGTTTATGTCAATTATTGTGGAAGCTTGCAGAAAATGCGCTGGAAGACAAACTCAAAGTAGAAACACTCGAGAATGTGCTTTGAGCGCCAGTGGCTTATGTACCGATAAAAAAAACGAGATTAAATCTCTGATGTACATAGAAGTAGGTATCTTTTATGTGCTTAAATATGTGATTTATCAATCACACAGTCATTCGTAATAGCGTGGTATACTAGCCTGACTTATCATGTATCTACCTAAAGAGAACAGAAAACATTTATTAATAAAAAATCAGAATATTTTTGATAAATTCGTCATATTTTTCCGTAAATACATTCCATCCATTGTATTTCCACCTCATCTGATTTTTAATCAGCCCTCAGTAAGAAAATACAAATATTCATTTCGAGTTCCCCTTTGTTTGCATTATTGGAAAACTATTAATCAAATGACACATATTACTGTAAACTGATAAATAATGAAAAACTTAATGATTTCATTCGATAAGTATTTTTATTATATATATATAAGTTACCATTGAATATTTTTTTTAATTTGTATCAATAATTTTGTTTAGAATTGATTTTTTAAGTAAATTATATTACTAGTATTCTATAATCTGTGGTTATATATCTGCCAAGTCAACGGCCAAGTCACACAACATTAATTACACCTAAATAATAAATAAATCGCAGTAAGGAACCATAGACTTGGCACGACTTTGTCTAGATTTCACTACTTTTTAGAGATAAACAAGCAGCTCCATCGAGACTTGGCTAGTTTTTTACAGAATGTTTTTGATGGGATAAAATATTATTTGTTTATTTATAAACAAGTTTTAGTTTCTAGGGCTACTTCTTACTTTATTTAACGTATCGGCGTGATCCACACAACTATTTTGATATAATAAAATATTACAGATGGGAGGCCTGTCGGTCTAGACACTTTATGCAACATGTTGTTTACTTATGGTTTCTCTGCACGAAAAATCCGACATGTGTGTTACATGTTGGATAAAGCTATATAATTGGATATAACAGGTAGATGAATATATTACCCTTGTACATATGTAGATAACTCGCACATCATGACAAGATTTTTAGGAAAAATAAAAAGGTTAAACATACGTACGACGGTATTATTTTTTCCTCGTCGGAAACTGCGTAGTCCAACCTTTTACAAATATTTGCGGAAAGACTCACTGGAACAAAAAAAGCGCCTAGCAACCATTACCCTACCGAAGGAGTTGCTTGTTTCTAAGAGGAAACAATGTTTATCCGTTAAAGGGGGATCAACATTGGTTTATATCAAGTCACAACAGCGGCTAACAAACATGGGACAGTTGTAGACGCCAAAGGTCAATCCTGGTAAGATGGAAACCGCAGCAAAAAATGCTTACATATCATCACACCTGTACTCCCCCGCAGGGTGAAAGGCAGAAGTGTATGTATGTTTAGGTCCCATGTAATAGAGGACGAGCGGGCACGACCTGGGAAATAAACTCAGATCATCGATCCTTACACTCAGCAGACAACCTTGTGACTAGACTTTTTGGTCTACATTACTATTCATACGCAAATAAAAAAAACAAAAATCTGTTTAGAAAACCTAGACCACTCTATATTATACTATATCTAAACTAATATATAAAGCTAAAGAGTTTGTTTGTTTGTTTGCTTAAAGGCGCTAATCTCAGGAACTGCTGGTCCGATTCGAAAAATTCTTTCAGTGTTAGCCCATTTATTGAGGAAGGCTATTAATAGGCTATATATCATCACGCTAAGACTAAGTTATTATTCCACGCGGACGAAGTCGCGGGCGGAAGCTAGTTATATTATGTAGCTTCCGCCCGCAAGTCACAAACAAACTCTTCAGCTTTATATATTAGTATAGAGTATAGATTTTTTTTAATAAATAAATAAATAAATTTTCTAGGACATTTTTTTACACAGCACCATCTAGTCCCAAACTAAGCAGAGCTTGTACTATGGGTACTAGACAATGGATATAATACTTATATATACTTTTTTTGTAAATTCATACTTATAATACATAAGAAACACTCAGACGAACACAAAAACTTATATTCATCACATAAATATTTGTGTCCTGTGGGAATCGAACCCACGACCTCATGGTTAGCATTCCGGTACTCAAACCGCTAAACCACAGAGGTCGTCAAGATTTTGAATAAAGTTTCCTATGTAGGGGTATCGACATCTATTTCTGTAGCACGTGTATCTTATTATTATAGATTCCTAAAGGGGTTTCTGTGAAACATACACTTAAAATAGTTGTGGCCATTGTTAGAAACACAATCACTTACCTATATTGTAATCTATTGTACAAGAGTTGGACAATTTATTTAGTATGATATTATTATAGTTTGTGTGATTGGAGTTAATTTGAATCAGTTATAATGAAACCATTGTTATTCTTCGTGATTATAATCGGTACACCCACGTTCGTCCCTATTGACTTTTGTAGCCAGACAATTAATTTTAATAAAGAAGGTCGTATAACGGTCTACGTAGGATTCCCTTTTTGAAGTATTGACGATTTTTTATTGGTTCAGGCGACTAACAAGCTGACAGGGTAAGAGGTACGAGTTGCTGATACGTTGCCAAGCCATAACATCCCCTACGGACTATACGGCGAACGAGAGTCGCTGTACGTCGAAAATTATCACACTGAATGTCATACTCGGTTTGTTCGCTGCGCCATATTACAAAATAAAAGCAGAAGTTTCAATCTATACTTCTCTAAGTACTAATATATAAATCTGAAGAGTATGTTGGTTTGTTTGCTTGAACGCGCTAATCTCAGGAACTACTGGTCCGATTTGAAAAATTCTTTCAGTGTTAGATAGCCCATTTATTAAGGAAGGCTATATATCATCATCTACGTGGACAAAGTCGCGGGCAGAAGCTAGTCGATAATAATTCCAATGCAATGAAACATTTATGCGTTGTTCTTCCATGAATAGCTTCAACTCGCAGGACCAAGTGATCATTTCTATATCGTGATGTTGTCCCAAGAGAGTGTTGTATGTAACAACTTTAGCAATCAGTGCATCCGAGGACTGTTTTAGAAAAAACTTCACAGTGTAATGTCTTTATACTTGTGTGAGTGACAAACTAATAAATATACGCTTCTTTCTACGCCGTGTACGAATCACGTAGGTACTTACTGCTAATAAATCAACTAATTCCTAATGAACACGTCTTGGTGGGAATAACACTTCTGTTCTCACATATATCGTGGTCTTGTTGCTGCATACTATAATTACAATAGACGTGAAGTGATTGTACGATTTATCTTCAATTACATTAATACCAAATGAGAGCGGCGAGACGATCTCCACGTACAATGACTTGCAAAAGCATTGCGTGCTAATTGTGAATTGAATGATTTTAATTAATAGTTTAATGTAATACTATCTCCTAATCCAGTTTCATTCAATTGTTATTTAAATTTATTACTTCAATTGTATTAAATTATTTCGATTGAGTTTTCAATAATATTAATTGAATATGTATGCCATGTTTCATGATTTAGGCTTAATTGAACGGACTGTTTCACCTTATATAACTATGTTTAATATCTAAAATTATTTATGTTATATATTAAGTTATTGAATTAAATAATAATTTCTCATTCGGTGTAAATAATCTACCTAAATTGGTACTCATCCAAATCGTATAAAGTGTGATCATAATAAAATTATCATACAGTATGTATATAACTTTTTGGTGATAGATGCTATCGTTTATTAGTTTTAAATACGATAAATTACTGGAACACAAAAAACTAATTCGTAATCCAAATAATAATTTATCAAATTCTGTTATTATTCGGATTGAGATACAATCTAGGTTTCTACATCACAAATAAACGACCGGAAAATCGTTCCAAGCTTGGTAAATTTATCAAGAATTGCATTCGCTTACATTTATTTCCAGTGATGAATTTTGGATTAAATGGTAAAGGAACCTAGATTAACGGTATCGGAATCCGAATAATAACACAGATTAAATAAATTGTGTTTGGATTACGATTTATTTTGGTATTACGTTTGTATGGGAAATGCGATCCGCTGGACTTTTGATATCAGACGAACTAACGCTCAAGCCTAACAGGAATAAAAAAACATGTTTTCATTTCCTTTGCGTTCATTACTCAACATTATCTAACTACTCATCAAAACTAGGTTTACTTAGTAACAAACATTCGTAAGAACAGTTAACATAAATAACAAAGGGTTTAGGGACCCGTTTCTTGGACCTCCACAAAACCAAACAGCCTGTAGTTCAGTTCTTAGTTTAAACACAAGTTGTTGATGACGATTTTATAACGGTTTATGATAAATGGGTCGAATGGAATACTAAGGGCCTCTTGCACCAACTTCTTAAATATGTTTAAATTGTATTTAAACACAATTTTTCTTAGAAATTTCGTGTTTAAATACAATTTAAACACCTTTAAGAAGTTGGTGCAAGTGGGCCTAAGACAAGGCCGATATTTGTACGATCCACAGATATTTATTTGGAGACGGGGTGTAGGTACTTTGTATTGCGTTAATTGTTAGTAAAGTCCTCCATGATTGAAGCGTTTATTTAGCCTCAAAACTGTCTTTAAGTACGAAGAAATCTTAAATTCTAAAAATCTTCTCAAGAAAAAGAAAAAACTATAAAAACCGGACCATTTTATTTCTGTTAGCCCATTCCACTTCAACCAGCCAATTTCTTACTTTTCCAATATAAAACGCCTTTACATCAAACGTAACATTCGTTACTAATGCCTTGAAATTGCCTTCAATGTACACGTAACATTCTACACAGTTCTCAATGTGTGTTAATTACAGAAATGGGTACAACGATATTGTTCTAGCGTGATATGAGGATATTGTCTCTGTATTTAGCTAAATACACGTATTTTCTCAATTGGATTTGAAGGAATTAGAGGTATCTAAAGGTCTTGTACGCTAACGATATAACAAAGAGCGATGCTCGTTATACTTAATGTAAGGTAATTGAGGTAGAGAATTTGGTTCTTGTTATATCTTATTCTACTAGCACATACTTGTGGGAATAAGACTAACTATATCCTTGGGTAATATTAAACGGTTATTCGCTTGTACTATAACAGATAAGAAGGACATAGTGCAACATACATTCATTCCCATTTATAGTCCACCCGTAGATAATATTTGTACCAACTTGAGGCCCGGTAATTCATCTCTAGGTCTGTTGAGTTTGCGTATGAAGCAAACTCAACTGGGCCCGTTCACACATGGGAGTTCGTTTTACTGGTACGTTTTTAATGGATGCGATGTGTGAACAGAAAACTCGCAGTATACCGCCGCTATTCTACAAGGATGGACGCTGTCGTGTTGTATTGGTACTATCGTCGGAGAAGGAAGATTCGACGTTATTGGCAGCATCCACTTATGGCCCAAAGATCTACAGAGGGTGCTTACAGTTAAAATTCTACGTATCCGTATATTTTTACTGTTCCGTCGTCCAGTATTCGATGACAAAACGGAATGTCATTTTTTTACGGAACGATATTTTTTACTGTATACAGAATACTGTGCCATGTGTGAAGTCGCTCATACAACTACATACGCCATCGACGAAAAAAAACGTACACGATAAAACGGAACAGTAAAACGGAGACATGTGTGAACCGGCCGTAAGTTCAAAATTCAGAGACATGATCGAATTTAATTATAGGAACCATGATTACAGTTTTTTAAACCAAGCTTTTTGTCAATACGAATCAACTGTAATAGTATGTAAAATTAAATTAAGCTTCGATTGCCACTGTGGATTTTCCAGTCGCACCTTTATTTTATTTGTTGTGTTGCCAGCAGAAAATATTTACTCAAATAGCGGTGCTACCCAGCTCTATTAAGCGTGGAATTGTTTCCGTTCGATACAACACATTTTCTGTTTTTAAAACTTTAAACCGCTGACATTTTTTTATACAACTACAAAATAACAAATGAAAATAGAATGGGCAATATTGAATTTTGCATTACTTCTCTGAGATTGGCAGTAAAATAACTGTCATCTGATGGAAACCATATCCTGGTAGGTCTCTAGAAGACCTTTCACCTACGTCATCTAGGGGTTGTCACTTAGAAGACGATTTACCTAACTATTTTCTCATAGGTGTCGAGATTGAATCCAAGGCAGATTTTTCGTATTCAAATGTTTTTAATTAATCAGTTATAACTCGCTTAAACGGCTCGTTGAAGGGCGATGAAATATTGCGATGAAACCTGCATACCTGAAAGATTTTCTCGACGACCGAGACGTATGAAATCTGCCAACCCGTACGAGGCCAACATGGTTCTCATTCTGAGAAGAGTCCCGTTCCTAGCAGCGGGACAGTAAATGGGTTGATGTTGATGCGTTTAATAACTTTAGTAATACAAGAAGCATGGCCTACACATTTACTAACATAACATAAGCCAACAGACTGAAACAGGTCCACGTCAAGAACCTCATAATACAAAACTTTATAAAAGTCAACATCAACTGTGAAAGTTTTCGAGTTGTGCCAGTTGACACGTGAGGCGGCCATTAGAAGCGCTTAATTAAGCTTGTGTGCTCACACAGCTCAAACAGATAGCGCTTTGATTGAGTTGGCGACACTGTGATTATGGAAAGACCCAATTACTGAAGTTTTGATGAATGCATAATGTGTGAAGCGGGAACTGTTCTCAAAGTTTAAGCCGAAATGCATGGTCAGTACCGTTCATCTAAGTAAGTATATAAAAACAAATTTGTTAGTAAGCGCATCACATGAGAACAGATGGACTTAGTCAAATATAATTAAATTTTTTTTTATAATTTAGAGTACTATGTCTATGTAAAATAACGCCGATCTCATTGGCGAGGTCCTTCAAAAAGGTCAGTCGCGTAGTACAGTACTCGCATCCGGCATGTATGTATGAGAAGATGTATGAATGTGGCAGAAGCAAAATAAATATGCAAGAATCGTAGCATGTGGCGGTCTATAGTTTCTGCCTACCCCTGTATAGGAGAAAAGCGTGAGTCTATGTATGTATGTATTATTAAAATTTATACAGGCAATCGGTAAAACCGGACAAAATCATTGGAAGGCGTCAACAATTGTATTTTATTGTATAGACTATTTTGACATAACTAACACTTGCGTGAAGTCAATTTGCCAAATCGACTTGAAACAGCTGCCTCATTGGCAACTGCTACATTAGAGGTCCTGGATTCGAGTTCCAGGTCGAGCAAACTTATTGAGTTTTCTGTGAAATTTTCAGGAGTTGGTCGGTGTTTGGATTTTTTCCCGGTTAATAGCAACAAGCTCGCCCCCTATCGCGTGGGACCTAAACATCCGGCAAATCCTAGGTGTACATTAGTACCTACATCACTGCCAAACCTCTCGGGGAATACAGACGTGATAGTATGTTATGTATGATTATTATAGTTACAGATTTCACGACCTTAAACTTGGGAACTCGCCAAAGTTAGCCGAAACGGTTGTACTTATTTGGGTCACACTATGAATAGCTAGGTCATTCAAGTTGTTGTATAATGGTGTTAGTTCTTGTATGCTATTGTTATTATCTATTTATAAATATCCCTGACTGCTTTGACTGTTGACTGGCTGTTTGACTGCTGCTGAAATTTAATTCATTTATTTATTCGCGTTTTCTGTTTTCGTACTTCGAAGTTGAAGTAAAAAGAAAGTAATTAATATGATGTTATGTATGAAGCTTCGCCACAATTGTGCGGGATCGCGCCAATGAAAATAATGCCTAAAATCCTTATAATAAGGTTACATATCACGCTTGTATCCTCTAAGGATTAGGAAGAGGTTCTGTTAGTGCTGTACACCAGGTGCTGTATTACGACGTGTTATCGCCATCATTTTTAGATTGTGAGAATGGGATAGCGCTATTTAATCTGTAGATCGGCATCCCTCTCTTTCAATCGGAAAATGATGGCAATATTACGTCATAATACGTCCTCAGTATTCATAGAAAAACCCAATAACAATGCTCCATCCGGGAACCGAGCCTCGGGCTTCACGCTTTCGACCACGGGATCAATGAGATTATTAGTAATGTTTTCTGATTTTATTAACTGATCATCATAATCATGCGTAAACCGGACTCCATCCACTGCTGAGTACTTTTAGCCCTTTTTTAATTGTTCCAAACACTCGTGTATCAGTTTCATTCTCATCTAACTTTAAAATACTTTAAAATATGCAAAGACCACATATTTCCCAGTAATAGGTATTAACGACGTATAAATAACCTAGGCTAACACTCCTCGTGCAGCTCGAGCAGTGAGAGCTTAGTGATATGACCATAGGACTGCTAAGTCAAAGTTCTCGAGTTCAAGGGAAAACATCGTGAGGAAACCTACGCGCCTGAAAGATTTACCCGACAGCGGCGTGTGAAGTCTGCCAACCCGCATTAGGCTAGCGTGGTGGACCTGTAGCCATAATCCCTCTCATTGTGAGAGGAGACCCGTGCCCAGCAGTGGGATAATGGGTTGTTTATGTATATATGTATGTATAGATACGTACCTGCACTGAGCAGTTAGCCTGCTGACTAAGCTCCTACTGCGGTATGAGCTTATACCAACAAGATAAACGACCAATCTTCAACAAAAAAGTCAAAGTTACCAATTTTAAGATACAATTTGTTACATTTAAAGTTAGCTCGTTACATCTTACAGTATCTGAGTACTAAAGTTCCCCAGCAAACTTGTCGTCACAGTTTCTAAAGGGGCTTATCGAATATTAAAAATGTTTGAATATTGAAAGTATCGCTCATCATTCAGTAAATAGGTTTCGTGCTGCTAATTTCATGCCACAAATTACCTTTTTAAGCCAACTTGTGTATTGAGGGTTGGAGGTGAGGGTCATCATCTACCACGATAGCCGAGAGTGGGTTGGCAAACTTCACACGCCATTAAAAAAATCTCCCGCCACATCTTTTCACCGTTTCTGTTTAAATTATAGCTCAATTTATAATTAAATTCGCACTCGATTACGAAAATTCAGAGATATATGCCTAGAATTCGGAGTCAATTGGTCATAACCACAAAGCTATCACTGCTTATAACGTAATAAATAGTATATCTAATATTATAATACAGCCCAAACTCCCTACGTATTTCACCATACAGATATAGGTAAGTTTATACGTATTTAGCCGAGAGCAAGTGGCGGAGGACTGATAAGGAATTGTGCCGACGCAAGCACGAGGTATGCCCGATACCAGCTTATTAGCCGTAATTATAAGTACCGAGGTAGGTAATGGACGAGTGCTGCGTAGGATACCGTCTGAGCCGGTGTAGTACCGTCTATAATTAGAGACTCTGGAGGCAATAAACTCTGAAGTTGTATAAGGTAAACGTCTTTTCTAGGGTTTTTGGAAAAAAAGCTAAATAATGAAATTTCTCAGCAATTGACTCAACTGATGTTTTATTAGGAAACACGAGAGTGTATTGGTAGCGTCCATATAGACTTTGATTACCTACCATCGTAAAAAGATCCGTATGCTTGTTTCCATCGTAATGGTGTGATAGAAACAACGTTTATTTGGGTACCTAACACCAATAAGACAATAGAAAAAATAAAAAAACGATCGAACAAAAAATTATTCAGTGAACATTTAACCAATTAAAAATACTGAAATTTCTTAATAAATACATCTGTATATTTCATTATGTGTGTATTAAAAGTTCTTGACTATGTAAAACTATTTACTTTTGAGCAATGAGAATACAGTCGATTGGATCATTATATTAGTTGAAATTTAATTATTGTCTACGAAAGTCTTTAAAAACCCCTTACAAAATGTTGCCACTTTTTATGACTTCGAAACCGTATTATTATAGAACTAGCTTCTGCCCGCGACTTCGTCCGCGCAGCGTGATGATATATAGCCTATAGCCTTCCTCAATAAATGGGCTATCTAACAGTGAAATAATTTTTCAAATCGGATCAGTAGTTCCTGAGATTAGCGCGTTCAAGTAAACAAACAAACAAACTCTTCAGCTTTATATATTAAGTAATAGATTTACATTAATCTTATTACTTAGTCCTAAACAAATAGACTTCGTATTAATTCTTAAATTAATTAATTCACGTGTGAAAATCCGTCTATCAAATTAACAAGGATTGATTACTAAAACACAATGTAATTGTCTATAAATAAATGAGATGGGTTTATTGATCTTTGCATAAAGGGTGCAACTAAAGTCGACGATCTAAATAAATAAGCTCTATTGTAATAAATACATAAGTACCTCTTAACTACTATCTCAATGGTCTCAGTGCTTAGCATGATGTCGATAATATACAACAGCAGAGACTGTCTGTCTATCTGTATGTGTAGGTAACTGATTTCGATTCGGTTTTCTTATGTGTGGAAACGGTCATTTCAATCAATCAATAATTAGCTCAAAGAAACTTCATTAATCAATTAATTCTACTGCCATAAGAAAGACAGCCTTGGTAAACTCGTGTCACCGAGTTATCTACTAAGATTGTTCAAAACATATTAAAGAAATAAAAACATTCTATTATCTTAAAGATATCATTCCGTAACTTAATAAACATAAAAATGCTGACAGAATTTCTCCAAATCTAGATATCTTGATGAGATGAATGTAATCTAGATGAGATGTCTTGTTGCCATGAGAACATTCAGCGAGTCAGCCTCGTTTTTCCATGGCAACCGTCCTACAGCAAGCGATACACGACCTGTTATACTCGTAATACTCCACTCAATAACCTGATATTTCCCGTATTAACAGGAAATGAAAATCTCTACTATTATAAAATTGTAAAAAAGCTGTGTCTGTACATTGAAGATATTTAAAAAAAACAAGTGGGTTAGGGTAAGTATATAGGTAAACGTCTCCGAGCCAAAAATGTGATTTTAAAAAGTCTTGTCTGTTTGTCTGTTTGTTACGGGTTGGCGCAAAAACTACTGAATAGATTTTAATTTTGTTATCACTGTTAGACAGTGTGTACTCCATCTTAAAAACTGGTATACTTCTTATCTCAAATAATTAAACGGAATCGGACATACAGCTTGACCTCTCTAATGTATAGAGACCCATACAAAGAGGAGATCATGACTGTTGGTTATAGAGCGTCAAGTTAGCGAAGCCGCGGGCAGAAGCTAATGAGATATAAGGTTACTATATACCTATCATAAAATCTAAATTCCCCGAATGGTAAGGCAGACATAATATCTAGTAGGTACATAAAAGGTGCATTCGCGTCAGACGTCAATTATAGGTATATGTAAATATCTTTCTAGATCCCGTGTAAAAGAGGACAAGTTTATTCCCATTCCACACCGAGCACAAAACGAATTCTGGGCAGATCGGGACGTTCTTAAAATAAAAAACTTATAGGTATCAAACTAAGGATCAGGTGAGCCGTGAACAATCAAGGAGATTTGCAATAACAAAAACCATGTTAATAAACAAAACCTCGTCGTATATCAATTGATTTCCAATATACAAGCTCTTATCCCCGATGTAAACGAAATTCTATCGAGTATCACTCGAGGCTTTGGAGCCGCTCCAAGCCTCAAACATGTGAACTAGCAATCACTGATGGGAATATAGCCAGGTTAAAATATTCTCTGAAGATTAATAAAGTAAAGTATACATTTAAGATTATATACGCGTATCTAAGTCTCGTTATATATAATATAAGACGTATATTTACCTATCTAACATGAAAGTCTTACCTTTGAAAGACGCCATTGTGTGTGCGCGCGACCGCGTGTTCTGTTCTCATCTATCAGTTCCTCTGGCAGTCTTCTCGTCAATGTCCTCGTGGAACTTGCCAATTAGTGCTGTGTTTACCTGCAAGAAAATAATAGAGGAATAAGTAGGTACCTAAGCTGAGAAACAGATGAGAGATGATGACTGAGTCTTGACAAGGATTGAAAAAAGTGTGATGGGTGTTAACACTATCAACCAGCAGGATGGGTCGTCAATATACCTATTTCTTCCCCGCCGTACGTACAATTAAGGCATTGGGTAATGATGGCTAAAAGAACAAATTAAGGGAACCATCAGTGAGAGAAAGCAGTTGTAGATAATGATGATTACATTTACCAGCCGAACGTTATAATGGTTATCAAGACGTTGATTGAATAGCTGACAACAACACAGACTTAAGTTTAGAATTACTAAAGTACCTTACTTACCTAACTTCACATGGTCATGAGCTCAAATTACAGAAAAAAAATACAAAACAAAAGATGAATTGAAAACCATGTTTGATTATTGATATAACTCATTTAAATACAGATAAACAAACATTAATAAAACATCCACCTTCTATTGTTTCATCTTTCCTCACATATTCTTAACATTTTTCGTAAAAGTTTCCCGAAAGTAATTATTTTTTATTTTATCCCGATAAAAAATATTGGAAGTGGGTAAGCGGGAACTGACAAAAGTCATTCGATGCATTCTATGCTATGTGTAGGCGGACCGGACCAAGGAAATTACTTATACAGCCTAACCTTTTTCATTATAAATTTTCTTTTTAATTTGTTTTAGAAACTCAATATTGTTGTTGGAGTTCATAACTACATATTTCTAAATATTCGCAAATAAATTTTATTCAATAAAAAAGAAGAAATTATGTCATTGTGAATATTGTGAACATAAGGACGAACATGAAAAGATGATATAAAACCTCTATGGTGAAATATATTCTATTTTCAAATAGGTAAGTACCTACATATACATACAATGAAGACATCGAAGGTGAATTTGAAAATAGAATTCATGTGAAAAGCTCGTTTTGTTCTAAATATAAATCAAGTACCAATGTCAAATTTTGTTCCTTAATATTTTTTTATGGTAATCTCTACTATTATAAAAAAGCTGTGTTTGTTACGTGTTGGAGCAAAAACTACTGAGTAGATTTTAATTTTGTTATCACTGTTAGAAAGTATATATACTCCAACTTAAAAACTGGTGATCTTATTATTTCAATTAATTAATCAGATCCTGAGATGCAGCTTGACCTCTCTGATGTATAGAAGCCCATACAAAGAAGAGATCATCACTGTTGGTTTTTATTACATTATTTTTGGAATCCATTTCTAATATTACTATAGCTTCAGGTGAGCGAAGCCGCGGGCAAAAGCTAGTTTGCTATATTTCTTTGTTGAGCAAATCACCTAATATGCTATGCAAATTAATTTATAGATAAAGTTGCCAGTATAATATTAAAAGCCAGTATAATTTTAATTGAAATAACAATAATTCTAATCTTGATTGTACTTTGTTCAAAAACGTCAGAATGTAGGTATGATTTAAGTATTTAGTAGGTATTTTACTTTTAGTATCTTAGTTTTACTTTAGTGCCTACCTATTCTTTATCTAGACTACGCCTTCCATAACTGGCGATTTCTGAGTTGAAGCGCTGAATAAATACTTCAATCTAAGACTATCTAGTAGAAAATACTATCGAAAATTATATTCATCGATTTCCAACTTGACTGTGCGTATAAATGTTAATAACAAACAATTTAGTTCCTACACCTATTAAATTCAATTCCTAGTCATTATGAAAATTTTATTTTATGAAAGTTATTCCTTTGCATAATCAACATACCTACCCGATAAACATGCCGTTTCTGTCGACCAGTTTTAGGTATTTATTTTCTTTAGCTTAGTACATTTATTGCCACACATTCTCATTATAAAAACTCATTCTGCGTGTATACCAAACCTTTCTTTTCTCAGAGACTTAAAAAGCGGCAAGTGTAGGTACATAGTGACAGCGGTGAAATACTCGAGAGACCATTGCCGTCGGCGCTGGAGCTCATTCCGCCCGAGAGGCCTTTGCCCCTTGTAGTTATTTCTCGTATACAGCTGAGAAACAGCGCTCACTGGCTCAACAACACGGATGAGATACGTATACACTGCTACATGTGATGTCACATGTATACACAAAGTATCTCATATTTATGTAAATATGAGATACTTTCGATCTTTACATTACACAAAAAGTAGCAAAGAGTTTGTATATCGATAAAAACTCTTACATGTTGATCCATCTCATGTTGATCCTGCTTTTATGGAATTCTCTTGCTGTGATTATCTTAGTTGTTAGTTTGTGATTTCCATTTAAAGGTATAGGTACAACAAGTAAATGTTTTATGTTTAGTTTCATTGAACTAATAAATATTTTTATTGTAATAATTTTCAATATTTGTATACCTACCATCATTTAATAGGTGAATGTTTCTTTGCACATTAAACATTTAACATATTTTATAGCACATTTTAGGCAAATAAATAAATACAAATAAAATAACTTTAATTTTCTAAGGAACTTGAATAAATAATAATTTACATTTCTGAACGAATGGAATATTTTATTGACAGGCGAGAGTAACATTTTATTGACAGGATTTTCTGTTGATACAGAGCGGGAATGATATATGATATATGATGAAAGATGATATTTAATATCATCATATTCCCGCTCTGTATCAGCAGAAAATCCTATATAAATGTGCCAACTGCTGTATTCTTCCGAACAGAAAAACCAGACTTACCAACTATTCTTTGACATTCTTAACGTAACACGAGCAGCATTTTATATCTCTCAGTAGTGGTCGAGGACTTGCCTTGACTCATAGAATTGAATCGTGAAAAAAAAATAAAGACAAGACAGACAATATGTCGTTGTCATTATTAATTTCTGTAAGATAAATGGTGACACACAATTATTATAATCTGAAAAGCACTGTTCAACATATTACTTGCTACAATAGAAGTTGCCGGCCCTTTGTAAGTGTTCACCGCTGTCAATAACCTTTGTTCATTGTGATTACATGTTGAATAACTCCGTCAAACAATTTCACGATTCGTCAAATTAAATTTTGTCTAATAAAGAAGTGAATGTACCTATTTAAAAAAATAATGTGTAGGTTACAGAATTTCTACTAGACAGAATTTTGTTTTTTGTATGACCATAAATTAACTATTCCATGTTGATAAATTACACCAAGTTGTTCATTTTAATTTATTTATTTATCAACATCAATTTCCGCCTTTTATTTCATACTATTATAAAACTTTGAATTCGAAACTTTAAAGTTTGAAGTCGTTCTTTTCACTTCGCACGACGAAGAACGTAAGCATAAATTGCATCCACTGATTTTCAAAAATCTTTTAAAGACAATCCTTTTACAGTAGAATCATTCAATTCAACATCATCATCATTAAAGATTAAAATATTATAAAAAGTAGGTATTATTGTATTTATTTTTTCATTTGTTAGAATATGAAATTATTCAGTGTAAAACGAAATGTATCAAGTTTGCGAGGTGGGGGTGGCGCGGGATTCATTTCCTGCCGCCGTGTTTCATGGCGCTCGCTGACGGAATTGGACGGATTCTTTTAAATAGCAATGCTATTTCGTTATTACATTTTCGTTTGCCTGTTTGTTTATGTTGATTGTTGTGAAGTTTGTTAAAAATGTCAAATTTAATGTTTTTAAAGAAAGAAAGAAATATTAACTAAATTTATTTGGGATGGTCGCCAGCCATGCTGTTCCTGGTGCGGAGGGGTCATTTTAATAAATCAATTCGAGT
The DNA here is from genome assembly GCA_947256265.1 of Acronicta leporina. Taxonomy (NCBI): domain Eukaryota; kingdom Metazoa; phylum Arthropoda; class Insecta; order Lepidoptera; family Noctuidae; genus Acronicta; species Acronicta leporina. The sequence continues at coordinate 757,636 of OX366512.1, forward strand.
GTTTCTTTTCAGAAATAAAGGTAGGCAAAACTAGCTTTTTATAGTAAATTGAGAATATCCTTACGCAAAATATGCGCAGCATAATTAACAAAACTAAATCTCATTTGTTAATAATTATTACTAATACATACATACATACCATCACGCCTGTATTCCCCGAAGGGTAAGGCAGAGGCGTACTAATGTACACCCACAGTGCGCCGGTATGTTTTAGGTCACAGTTAACCGGGCACAAATTCATAACTCCGAGCTGCTATACTGGGAATTTCAAAGAAAAACCCAATAACACTGCTCGAACTCAGGACCTCTAGCGTAGCAGTCGCGCTCAGGACCACTTGGCTAATGAGGCAGTAAAATAAAGTATATAGTATACAAGCACAACACAATACAAAATGCAAGATATTCAGACACCCAAACACACCATGAACCTTCCGTAAGCCGACTAAAAATAATTTGTACATTACATGTTTAATTAAATGTAATTAAAACGCGAACAAGACGGGCCCTTTCTTAATTAAACATTAATTTGATCTACCCGCCATGCGAAGGTTCTGCATGTGTGCCTACTTAGTAATACAATACAAATATAGGTACTTGTTCTTACTCAAAGAGACAGAAATAGAAGTAACGAACAGGTATTTTAAGAAGATATTTTTAGAAAGGTACATGAAATTAAAGGTCAGACAGGTACGTGTCATCATCATCATCATCATCAGCCTATACTAGACCACTGCTGGACGTAGGCCTCCCCCAACTAACAGTGCACAACAGATGGAAAGTAGCGGTACCACAGGTAGGTCCATCTACATTCTTAGTGACAGCCAAGCGGCACTCATGGCCCTGACCTCCTACAGGATCGATTCAAGGCTGACCATGGACGCTGCCCGAACTCTTAATGAGCTGGGAAAGCGAAACAAGGTCAGGCTTGTTTGGGTCCCTGGTCACAGGGGCAATATAGTATAGTAATATAGTATTGTGGGCAACGAGCATGCTAACGAGCTGGCTAGGGAAGGTTCTGGAACCTCACTAATTGGACCGGAACCATTTGTAGGACTGGCCCCAAGCACAGTCAAAACGGCATTTCGGGAGTACGCAAGGGCGAGGCACATGGATGAGTGGTTGAGCCTCACGGGACTTGCTCACTCCAAGAAATTCATAGGTTCCTCATCAAAATGGCAAAATGCCATTTGGAACTCAAGCAGGCGGCAGGCCCGTCTTTTGATGGGGGCGCTGACCGGACACTTCGGGACTAACGCTCTCCTACAAAAGATGGGTCTGACGGATACATCTGCCTGCAGGGCCTGCAAAAGGGAAATTGAGAGCATGGAACACCTTCTGTGTACATGCACACTTCTGCGATGCAATGGCTGGAAAGCGAATGTGCCTTTTGGGTCAGGGTTATCCAAGACCAGAGGACTACAGACTCATACCCCCAGGCCTCATTATAAAGCTCATGGAAGAGCTGTTTGTAGAACTGGGAGGGGATGAGGAATAGATTATGTAGGGGAAGCACAAAGATCCCATTGGATCGAAGCGCACTGAGGCCTTGCTGCCTCGGCCCTACACAAGATAAGGTAAGATAAGGCCTCCCCCAATGTCCGCCATTTCGCCCTGTCTTCGGCTTGTCGCATCCAGCTTCCGCCAGCAACCTTTCGCAGATCATCACTCCATCTCGCCGCATTCTCTCCTCCATTTTAAAGTCGCTGAGCGTGCTATGGAGCGCGCTATGCTCGGAGTTTCTCTGAAGGATAAAATCCGCAACGAGGTTATCCGACAGAGAACCAAAGTCGTCGACATAGCGTGCCGAATTAGCAAGCTGAAGTGGCAGTGGGCTGGCCATATCTGTAGAAGAACCGACAACCGCTGGGGTAGACGTGTTCTTGAGTGGAGACCACGACTCGGCAAACGTAGCGTAGGTACGTGTGACACGGGTTAATTGGTTCTTAAAATTTACAATTTAGATGACATTATATATGTAATCTAATATGTAATAGGTAGGTACTGAAATCGTTCAGCACTCAGGTACCTATAAGAATTTTCGAATGTCCCCGTAGTCTATACTTGATTTCTTATAAATTGACTAGTTTGTCAGTTTTAATGTCTAGAAGTTAGATAAGTACAAGAAATCACTTTTTCTGTCGTCTTGAGCTACTAAAAATTAAAATTAAAAAATAATACTTTTAAAAGCTTTAATGTAAGCTAACCTTTAAAAGATTGCGACAAACTGTAAGTGTACATCATTCATTCATCGTATAGTGGTCCCAAGCCCAATTAGTCTAGACATAGAGACCCTGCGTTCGATTCCCAGGTCGAGCAGTGTTATTGGGGTTTTTATAAAATTCTCAGTATTAGCTCGGGGTGGCAATTACGTGGGACCTACCGGCGAACTGTGGATGTACATTAGTAGGTACACCTCTGCCTAACCCTTCGGGGAATACAGGCGTGATGTTATGAATAAATAATAAACTTAAAATTATGTATAACGTTAAAATTTATTTCTTGTTTTATAAACAACTCGTCGTATTTTATAAAGACGAGCACAGATTGCGTTACAAGGGGCGGAAAATTATATTTGAGCCAGTCGCGCCCGAGCGAACGCGAAGTAGTCGGACACTCGCGCTATTAGTAGGTATACCTAGTATTATATTATTTAGGCTTGTGATAATTATCCAACACATTTAGCAGACACTTTTAGATGGTATATAATAAAGGCTGGACACTCCACAAATATACATAAGTAAGCAATTTGTACTGTAACCAAACTCGACAGAATAATGTTAAAAAACTCTATATTACTCGCATTATTTAAGTCTCCTCATCAATTAATAATTTAGAGAAAATTTGCTGTGATGAACAGACCGACTCCCAAGAATAACACATACCGTCATGCACGTATTTCCCAAACATTACGCAGAGATATTATTAAACACACACATTGGCCGGCTGTTTATATTTCATAAAATCCAATAACACTCTCAACTTGGGAATCAAACCCAGGATCTCGCGTAGCAGCCGCTCTAAATACTACTACAATATTGGAGCATTTGTAACAGGATGTTAAATAAATCGAGTCCCAAGAAAAGGAATATTAAAAAGGTATTTACTAATTAGCCTAGGAACCTTTTTGTGTTCCTTATTCGAAGCACTGAACTGAACTCGTCCCCTACTTAAAAAAATATAAACATTATGGGTAAAGCCTCATTAGCTAAGTGGTCATGAGCGCGACTGCTACGCTAGAGGTCCTGGGTTCGATTCCCAGGTCGAGCAGTGTTATTGGGTTTTTCTATGAAATTCCCAGTAGCAGCTCGGAGTTAGGAATTTGTGCCCGGTTAATGGCAATAGGCTCGCCCCCTATTACATGGGACCTAAACATACCGGCCAACTGTGGGTGCACATTAGTACCCCTCTGCCTCACCCTTCGGGGAATACAGGCGTGATGGTATGTTATGGTTAAAGCAAAAAATACACACGTAAAATCGACTGGAACACAATCACACAATAATGCGAGAATTTGCCGCCACAATCCAGTGAAATCGGCTTACAAGCCTCCTTGGTTCATTACAACGATGTAATGGGATCTGATACAGCTAATATACCTATCTCACATACCTACAACAATTCTCTCCCTAAATCTAAAATACAATATACACATGATGTACCTTAATGCTTAAGATTAACTTCTTAAGGAGAATTTGAAATTGGAAATCCATTTGTGTAGTCAGCCCGCGCGGGTTGAAATCTCAACCATTTGATAAGGTTTCGTATCTGTAACCTGATTGGGATCAAAATAAGTAATTAAAAGCTTTAATGTTAATCCCAATGTATATAAAAGATAACTTTAGTATTTTGTAAATATAACTAATCTCTTAACTTTAACCACTACCTATGTTTGAGGTTTTAATGTCTGAAAAACATTCAGTGTAGTTATTTCTTAGTGATGAGCTAAGACAGAAGCTAGGTAGGAGCAAGAAAATAAATAAATAAACGGTACTGTGTGATGATGATAATCCATTTTGGGAATTTCATAGAAAAACCCAATAACACTTTGCGCGACCTGGGAATCGAACCCAGGACCTCTAGCGTAGCAGTCGCGCTCTGGACCACTTGGCTAATGAGGCAGTTTAAATTACCTTTGAATATAGATTATTATTACTATGGATATTTTTCTTGAAGCGTTAACGCAACAGAATATCGCATGTGTAGCGGACCCGAAATGTTCATAAACTAATATGTTCACGTTACTGCTCGGTTAGCTCCAGATATCTCGAACACATTAATTGACGTGGAAACCTGATAACAATTGTAGTTGAATGTTTAGTTTCCATACGTATATATCAATCCGGTGGTAAGCTAACAAAGTGAGCTGGATTAACTAGCGGTTAATGTCTTGCTCGTTTAAACCTTAGTAGAACAGATTATGGCTTACTATTCCGATTTTTAATAAAGTTAATTGTTTATTCGCACTTGTTTATGCATGAATTTTGAATGCATCATTATTCTAGTGGTCCGAAGCGAGACTGTTATGCTAGTCCTAGCTTAGATTCCCAGGCCAAGCAAAGCTCTGAATTTGGATTTTTATTTAATGGCCTATTCCACGGAACCTAAACATAGCGGCGAACTGCGGCTGTACATTATTACACATCTGCTTAACCCTTCGGGGAACACAGCCGTGATGGTATACTAAGTTAAGTTGTTTTTTGCCTGCCTATACTATTCTCAAATATGTTTGTATCGGCAGACACATGAGCGATTTGCAAATTGGTCCAAGGATGCAGGTGTTTGTTTTTCTGAAGGCTTTCATTAATAGTGAGGAAAATGAACGTTTAAGCTAAGACCGACACGATTCTACAGCTGAAGTTTTCAAATAATAAACGGATAAGGCTCTTAATGTTTTCCCTGAGATTTAAATGGGGCGAGTTCTATAAACAATTGTAAAAAAAAAGTAACCAGAGCGATTTGATTATAGGTACGCATATAGGACCGAAAAATCACAATAACAAATTCATAGAATATTTCTATAGTAATCTATAGAAGTACTGACAACCGCTGGGGTAGACGTGTTGTTGAGTGGAGACCGCGACTCTGCAAACGTAGCGTAGGACGCCCTCCGGCAAGATGGAGTGATGAAATACGGAAGGTTGCTTGCAGAAGCCAAGGACAGGGTGAAAGGGCGTACATTGGGGAAAGCCTACGTCCAACAGTGGACTGTTATAGGATGATGATGATGATGATAATGACAGAATATTTAAAATGAAAAAGACTCGTAAAGCATCCCCCAAACACCCGACAAATAGAATCATACGAAACAAGCAACAAGCAATTTCGGCCACAAAAAGTACAGTTTGCATCGAAAATTGATATCCAAAGCAATAAAACAAATTTACGAGCGGTATCGCAAACAATACAGGTGCTGGCAACTGATATATTGCCCAACGATGAATACGTATATAAATATAGTAGCGTCGACTGTACTTTATGCGTAGAAGTCTCTATTGTTGTCATAATTATTCTTAGTTTATTTACGATGTTATTGAAGGAAGGACGTAGTACCTGTTCCAATACTTTTTTTAACTGTTATCATTATTTCAATCCCTATTTCGTCAAGTCATAGTATTTGCGCCTCGTGTCTGTTGCGCGCCTTTAATTATACGTATGTACTCTCTTAAATCATAATATTAATATAACCAGAAGAAAGGGTTTGTTGCGATTTTATAATAGTAGATAAGAGAAGACAGAAAAAAAAATTATTTACATAGACAAGACGCACACATTTGTATTTAACGGCCATCGCTCAGCGACGTACTTCATTCCTAATATGACGTTCTGTGATAAAATATGACCAGAAAGGAGGATTTACAATCATATTTAAAACTATGGGAAAAAATGGCTGATGGATGAAAATCTAAACGTGATTTATTTAAATTGAAGGCTGCATAACAGATACTTTTTAAACTTAAGCAAGTAAGCAATAAATCTTTGAATCTTGAGCGTATAATGATCAACAATTTATACTAAGGTTTACACTAAGATTATGTAGCGAGGTTTAAAAAGCAAAAGGCCAAAACGGCCTATTCCAAAAACATCAGTATTTTCCAAGAATCGTCCTATTATATCTAAAAAATCACAACTCACGGTAAACCAATTATAATGTTAGAGATGATAAACCGAAGGTCTTTAAACTTGAGGCAAATTGAGATTTCTGCTCGAACAAACTTTTATTGCTTTTTTGTGGGGACAGAAAAAACAAGTGGATAGCCCGTATTAAATCTGAACCTCCTTCATTTTTCATAGTCGTATTTTAGTGGTGACTGGTCGACATCGCTAGGAGTATAAGGCATTCGAAAGTGAACCTTCAGTCCTGTTACTATTTTGCTTCTTTTCAAAAGGTATATAATAATGCAATCTTGAAAAATTACAAATAATAAATTCGTTGCGTAAAATAGCGACGCCATTTTGCTTTTTGGGTACATTTTAAATTAAGGTGTATCTAGATATGAGAAAGTAGTAGTAGGTATAGGTGAAAAACTTTTCCATAAAATATAGCTTATTTATTTTACTAACTCAGCTTATTCAGCTATACAGCTACGCTAGAGGTCCTGAGTTCGATTCCCAGGCAGAACAAAGTGTTATTGAGTTTTTCTATGAAATTCTCATTAGCAGCTCGGAGTTTGGAATCTGTGCCAGGTTAATGAAAATAGGCTCGCCCCCTATTACATGGGACGTAATCATACTGGCCAACTGTGGGTGTACATTAGTACGCCTCTGTCTAACCCTTCGGGGAATACAGGCGTGCTGGTATGTTATGATATTTATATTGTTCTATCAAACAAATTGCATAGGTACCAACTAGAGACGTACCTACGTAGTTAAGGGAAGTAAAAAAATCTGAATTAGACGAGAGGCTGTGAGGTATTCTAGGGTAACTTGCTTCAATAATGATGAAGAATACCTTAATGATAATGATAATTATTTACAGTAGTTACTTTCAAACTCTTCCGATATTACCACCGTTCCATACCTAACACTAATCCCTGTCAACACAATATTTCTTAGAGTCGATATTTATCGTAGAAGTTAGCACTAAACGGCCCAGATGGTGACTGAACTTGACCCAAATAAGACGTTCAGGGGTCGGGACTGTACGATTGGTGCTCTCCCCTTCACTTGTGTAAGAGAGAAAGAGAGGAAGGGAAAGGGCTCATGAGTGTGAGTGATTAGTGACATACAAAGACGAGGAGAAGCGATTGTGTAGAATTTGTATTTTTGGAAATACCGAGGAATTGGAGTTTTGGTTTTGTATTGTGTTATGATATTTGAAGTTGGTATATACATACATACACTCGCGCCTTTCTCTCACATGGGTAGGCAGTAACTATATACACACACACACAGATTTTTGACAGTTTTCTCTACGAAATCTGTCATTTTTTATGTCATTTAGTGCCATTGGACGGTCATTCTGAGTCCATTGAAATAGCAGACTAGGGCCCCTGGCGTTGCGGGTGTCCATGGTCGGTGGTAATCGCTTACCATCAGGTGATCCGTCTGCTCGTTTGCCCCTCTATCTCATAGAAAACCAAGACAATAAAAAGATGTTCCATTGTGTCTACGGGCTTTGACAGGTTACGTTGGACCTATTGCGTCTACAGGCATTGACAGGTTACTTTTGAATCACTTTTATAAACATTCAACACAAAAAATAATTTACAAAGAACATTTAAAAAACAGAACTCGTACAAAATTTAATTCTGTAATCCGTTAATAGCAACTTTTCCTTTACTCCAATAGCAAAAAAGTCAATTTAATAAAATAGAACAAACGTTCACTGACTTTAGACACAGTTTCAGATGAATGCTCGAAAGTTCCAACTTTGTCAAATTTTTAATTATACGAGCTTTGTATTGGGAGGTACAATGTTCCTTGTTAACGATACTCATTGATTCAAATGTACTTTGACTTTCATGTTATTATTTGAATAAAAAAAAAGCGTAAGCATTTTTTGAAATTCAGGCACCTTCGTTCTGCTGCAAACATCATCACTCACTGCTAGGTCGGTTCTCCTCTCGGAATAAGAGGAATTAAAGACCACCGTACTAGCTTAGTGCGGGTTCGCGGATTTCAGACACAATCTACCGACGTGAACCCACTCGTAACACAAGCAATCTAGCTTAGCACGAGGGGTTAACAAGAATACTAGTAATGTGTGACCCGCATTGCTAATAAGCTTTATTTAAAAAAAAAACGAGATATTTTTTTATACAACTAAGGTGGTAAACAAGCATAGGGCCCGCCTGATTGTAAGCGGTTACTGTAGCCTATGGATGCTTGCAATACCAGGGGTACCACTCGCGCGTTGCCGACCCTGCAAAATTCATTTCACACCCTTTTTGAAGAACCCCATGCTTTAGTTCTTAAGAAAGACCTGGGCTAGGAGCTGATTTCACAACCTGAGTGTGCGTGGGAAGAAAATCTCTCAAGGTCCTCACGATGTTTTCCTTCGCCGTTTAGCGTGTGATAAATAAATATTAATACCCACATCACCTCTATTATGTCAGAGATCTGTACCATTGAGGTCGGATGAAATGATCATGAGAAGGTTGAAATGCTCTTTTGTTAGAAGCTTTGAAGCCCGATGCTTTAGAAAAGAATCATGTTAGGATAGAAGCCATCAACGTGGAAGGAAGAAAAAATAACTATTGATCGTTTCAAAATTAGAGTCTACGATACCACTATCTTACTGGGAACTATTTATTTGCCATCTTCCAACTATTTTACATTTTATACACACAAAGGAAGAATTGTGTCCGCAAAACCGTTTTATTGCTAAGGATATTAAAACTGATACCACCATTATTGGCGCCAAAAACGCCGAAAAAAATGCAAATGGCGGCCTTTCGTTCATTACTGCCTACATATGCGTACCCGGGTAGGGGCACGATATTAAATTGGCTTGTAAAATGGCCGGCAGCGGTATTTGGTGACAGAAAGGGTATGTATCGGTATTTTGTCTTTTATTACCAGGAGCAAGCTGTTATGTTGTCGTATTATTACTGATATGGGTAATGGTACTTCGGTACGAATAGGGTAAGAAGTAGGTAATATCCCTAATATTAGCCCCTAAGAGCACTCAATACATATACTGAAATGTAGATAGGTAAAGAGCTTAGGTGGCTTAGCGTCAAGGCATGGATATGAACTAGATATTTATTTTTATATCATCATGAAACCGGTCCACAGTTATATCCGAAATAATTTACTATTGGTCCTAAATTTTCAATACAATAGTATAGTTTTAGCTACAATACCAATTTATCATACCTACGGTCGCTAACACATCATGGTATCCAAAACTGTCATTTTTTTTACCATTTTCATTTTGCGGTAACTTGATATGTTGGCGACTACACACTAAGCATATGTTTAGAATAACATGTTATTTGGTGGTGGGATCCCGTTGCTGGAGTTTGACTGGGGTAGTACCACCACAATGCCAAATACTCTACGTCTTAGCAATAGCACATTATTGATTTATTTTATTGCAGTTTGAAGGGCAATGTAGTCAGTGAAATTACCGGGCCTACAACATAGACCACAAGATGACAACGCGCGAGTGCATAGTATTGCTGGCGCCAGGGCCGGATTATCCATCAGCCCCATTGCTGGTGCAGTCACTAGGCAGTTGCTTACGCAATGTAGGCCCCACGCCCCGCGAATATATTGTTTTTGTACTGTTGTCGTCTGGACAGTCCATAGCTATAGTTGGACTCGTTAGAATGGCGGCCCATTTTAGTTTTAAGTACATAATACTTAAAAAGTAAAATGGGCCGCCCGGCAGTTATTGCCTAGGGGACCTGAGCCCCTGACATATTTAATCAGGCCCTAGCTGACGTCTATAAGCTGCGGATGCTACTTACCATCCATCAGGCGGGCCGTATGCTTATTTGTCATCGTATTATAATAAAAAATGCTGTTGTCTTGCTGTATTTAAACTTAGAGGTATACGCTACAAAGTTTTGTTCATCCTTTAATATCTTTACGGCTGGTCTCAATAATAAATTAGTCAGTAGTTTTGCTTACTAGAGATAATATTTTGTTATAAGGTTATGTCTAAATCCTATCTCTATTAAGCAAATATACTGACTGATCGTCTAATATCAGTTGACATAGTGATCAAGCGCTCTCAAATATACAACGACAGGTACTATGATATAAGATATGTCCATATTCATTTTTCCCAAAATATGCTATTCTGGGACAGACCGCAATATGACGTAAGGATACGGTAACATGAGGAAGAAGTATTCGGGCAATCAATTTTATTGTCCGGGACTTCTTTCTCATAAAAATTGTAAGATGAGCACAAATAAAAATACTATACTTAGGTACATAACCATGTATATAGCAATGCAAAAGTAACTCTGCCTGTCTGCATATAATTATGTATTTCATGCCGCTAAAACCGCTGAACAGTTTTTTTTTATATTTAGACTTCTGCGAATGAGCAGTTGAGCCTCCTGATGGTAAGTGGAAATTGCCGCCCATGGACACCTGCAAAACCGGAGGAGTTATGGACGCGTTGGCGTTGGCGGCCTTTAAGCATATGTATTGTATAGGTAGACTGCCTCATTAGCCAAGTGATCCTGAGCGCTACGCTAGAGGTCCTGGGTTCGATTCCCAGGTCGAGCAAAATGTTATTAGGTTTTTCTATTAAATTCCCAGTAGGAGTTAGGAATTTGTGCCCGGTTAAATGGCAATAGGCTCGCCCCCTATTACATGAGACCTAAATATACCGGCGAACTGTGGGTGTACATTAGTACGCCTCTGCCTAACCCTTTGGGGAATACAGGTGTGATGGTATGTTTATGTTATAGGTATACGCCATTTGAAGAACGGCCTATGTTATAACCCAATGGATAAACCTCAGGAAGAAGACTATTCTTATGTGGAATAGGTGCGCCGGAGAAAACCACGCGACCCACTAACATTGGCGATGCAGGTCTCCAGAATGTGAGGATGGGTTCTATAAAATTTTGTCAATGAGATACATTGCATCCGGAGTTAGACATAGATTACATATCTCTCGAAAGTGATATCTCTCGCGAGTGAGACCGCGTGCAAAAGCTAGTTTGATTATGATTATGGAAATCGTATTTATTAAAAACAATAAAGTAAAGTGTCAAAAAATTTAAGGCTCGATTGGTGTTGTGGTCGAGCATTGGTCACGGGTTCGATCTCGGAATAAAATATTATGTTGGCGATGTAAGAAGATAATGATTGGGTCTAGGTGACATTTTTGTTTGTAAACGTGATATCCACGATATCGGAGAAACATCTAGCACGCCGCATCGTTCGTTTTTTTTTTTTAAAATAACGTACTAAAACCGTTTTCATAAATTTTCAGTGTTCCATTTTATATTAAAATACTTTTTAATCTTTTAATGGTATTAAATGCAATTAAGAACTTTAAGTATTTATTAATTTGTCAATTATAATAATTATGTTATCAATTAAACTTTATATATTGATATTATCAATTAATTATTATCGAAATAAAGAAAGCGGCATAATAATATTCACATACCTACCTACATTTAATGAGTAAAGTTTAACTACTTTTTTATATATATATTATTTAACAAACAGAATTTAAAAAATTGGCAATATAAAAAATAAACCATAAATTAATTTAGCCAAACGAGCCGAGTAAAGCTAAAAAACTCAAGAATACGAGCCTTGAGATCGCGTTAATTGGTTTTAATTAATTAAGAGGTACTTTGACTATCCACCCTTAACTGATAACAGAAATAAAACATTTCAGACTATTAAAATGAGAAAGTTTGTCTACAAACATATCCAATTATAATAATTATTTATAGAACTGATAATTAAATTAAAGAATAAACGTTTAAGTTCAATTTATAACTTCCTTCAAAACTGTTATGGAAATTTTACTGGCAGTATAATTTAATTTAATTTTAAGGCATTGCTCTCAAATTAATTATTTGTAAAACAATTTATTTAAGTATATAAATTACTTGAAATTTAAATCAAAAGCATAATTACTCTGCTTCAACAAATTAATTGAAATGTTTTCGCATAATATATTCGATTTAAATTAAAACACACACACACAAACACATATATTCAAAAATAAATGATTACTTAAATAAAACAACAAAAAAACAATCGCAAATCAACCAAAAATAATCACAGCGAAACACGAAATGGAACTACTTAGAAACACTTAGCTAGCACTCACCTTTAACTTATCTATTAAAATACAAATGTGTAGAAAATACGTAAAGTGTTGGTATATTTAGCGGTCGCGGCGGCGCGGCGGGCACGCGGCCCACCGCTGGCGAACTGTGACGAAGGGCGGGACGTGGAGACGTCCGCAACGACGCGCGTAGGCGGGCGTCTGGGCGAGCTGCAACCTGCCCCGCGCCCCGCCGCCCCGCCACACCTTGATGCTTATTAAAAAAGTCCGGCGGGAAAGGATTTATGCCTCCTTGGAACTCCTTGACGGTTGACGGTTGTGTTTTTAACGATTCGCTCACGTTCCGTTGGTAATGGTTTGTGAAATATTGTTTTTGATAGTTACAAGTTTATACTGTTGAACAAGAGAGGATTTTAGGTTGTATCTTTATTGCGTATTCGTATATTTTACTGTTATCCTTGTGGACTTAGGGTACGCTCTCTTTACATAAGGAGCTACAAGAATTTTCAAGAGATTTATATTCACAAACATGTTGGGCAAACGTTAACACTTGTTAAAAGTATGTTTTACTCTCTCTCTCTTATTATCTAAAATGATTTCCAGTATACCTTTAAAATCGTTTTTAAAGAAAACAACGCTCTAATATCAGTTTCAGTATATCAATTTATACAATTTAGGAACATTACGATATTATTATTAGTGAACTAAACCCCTACTGGACTTTTTTCAGTTTTAAAAAAATCCGACCTCTAAAGGAGGATTCACGTTTGGCAGCCGTGCTTTCATCCACTATACCAATAAGGCATGAATAAAGCACTTGCCTAAACATCATGTTTGTGGATCACCCGAGCTATGAGGTTAAGCTGTGTTTGACCTCATACGAGTATTAATGAGGTCATCCAACCGCACCTAGTATTACTAAAAGCCGACATCAAAATAATTGAGATAATGCTACGTTGATTTGAGATCTAAATCTCATGCATTCCTTTTGATACTCAAATGCTGAACAAAACCTTAATTACTAAAAGTTGTATTCGCTAAATATTTTAATACCCTGGAAACTTTTTAATGTCCCCTTTGAAAAGTACTTTTTTATGGGTTAGGGGGGCAAACGAGCAGACGGATCACCTGATGGTAAGCCTTTTCCGCCGTCCATGGACACCTGCAACACCAGAGGGGTCGCAAGTGCGTTGCCTGACTTTTGTAAGGGTTTGGGCCTCTAGTATCTTCATTCACTCGGCGAAACACAACGTAAGTGTTGTTGCACGCCGGTTTTCTGTGAGGCCGTAGTATGGCTCTCTCATGTTTGTATATCGAAAAGTAAATAATATATTCATGGGTATAAATCGATTTATTGCGTCGATTGTTTGAAGATGACATGAAAATAAATGGAGGTATTGGGAGATTTTATTCCGTGAAAATGCCGTGGATTTATTTCTTAGATGCAGCCTTACTGCATCCATTGTCACAAGTCGTTGGCGAAGCTATTCAGGCTATTACAAATAAGGATTGGCTATATATTATGCAGCCGATTGTTTAACTATCATTCGTGGTTGTTTTATGGTAGCTAATAATCCAATGTATGTGTCAAGAAAGTATCCAATAAAATTATGCTAAACATATAAGATAAGATAAGATAAATCTTTATTTGCCACAAACTAGACACATAAGAGTGAAGAATACAGTAAAAATGAGGAAGCAGTACGTTTAAAATTTAGATACATTAATAACGATTACACGTTACATTAATAACGAACATTACGATACATTTAGATAAATGTATTGTAAATTAAACGCAACTCTCCCTCGATCATGTGAAAAGTGTAAGTACCTATATAATACATCACTCTTTACTATTCTCGGAAAATCGTAAGGGCCTAATCTGTAAATCCGACTAATTCAAGGAAAATCTCGCCAAAAAATGTTTATTAAAATTTGTGGTTGGTTGCACCATTAATCAATACCATTATTACTAACCATCAACTGACGTCTGCGAGAAGTCTGTTAACCGGTTTTTGCCTCAAAGGGGCGCAGGACTACAACCGTAAACATAAATAATTACATCTGACGGGTTTTCGACGATATGATCGACGTGACACGACTTCATGACGTCACTGGCGCGTGAATAGATAACACGCATTCTTTTTAATGTACAGGTGATTACTGGGTACGTGTATCAATTGAATTCAGGAGCGAAGAGTTAACACAGTACATCACCGTTCTGAGCGGTCTTGAAGCGAAGGGTTAGGCAGAGTCGTACTAATTTACATCCACAGTTCGCCAGTATGTTTAGATCCTATGTAATAGGGGGCGCGCCTATTGCTATTACATACATACATAAACTCATGCCTCTTTCCCATAGGGGTAGGCAGAGAACACAGACTTCCACTTGCTACGATTGATTAATAAATTGATTGATTGATTAATTTATATTGCTATTAACGGGGCAAAAATCCGAAATTCCGAAATGTTACTGAGAATTTCGTAGAAATACCCAACGTCATTTGCTCGACCCGGGGAATCTAACTTAGGGTCTAAAATAGGGCGCGCTCAGAACCAGTTTTGACGTGTTTCCCATTTATTACTAAATAACCAACGTGGAAACTACCTATTGACGCTTTTACAAGCAACTGACTACTATCAAAGTCACGGGCAATGTATTCTACCCTCTAATCCCAGGCACGCAGCGCCTGCGCCGGCACGAGCTAGACGAATGTGAGATATTATTCAGAATTACAACAATCGCTTTGCATTTATTCCAGTCTCAGATTGCTGGTACTTTTTAGGGTTCCGTACCTCAAAAGGACAAACGGAACCCTTATAGGATCACTTTGTTGTCTGTCAAGACCCAAGGGAATCAAAACGTACAGGGTATTTCCCGTGAACTCAGAATCTTGAAATTCGGTACGAAGCAATGTCTCATAGCACAGATAAAATAAAATTGCGAAAAGCATACATTCTTAGTTACATCATATAATAAAAATATTTTTAAGTACGGAACCCTCGGTGCGCGAGTCCGACTCGCACTTAGCCGGTTTTTTATTTGTTAGTGGAAAGTCAGTTGTGACCTTGCATGGCGAATCGAGATAGTCGTGTGTTGAATTTTAAGCAGTGTGTGCAATTTTCACGCAATGGTGAAGGATTTGATAGATCACCCTTAATCTGGCCGATCACTGTAATGATTTTGCTTGGCAATTTTGAATAAAAACTTTGAGGACGCTTAACGATACATGATGACAATGATTTTTTCTTGGTTCCTTGTTATTTCCACAAGTTTTGTGTCGATAATTATAAAAAAATATTTCCATTACATTAGAGACTACTTCAATAATTATCAGAAATCTAATTGAATAGTTGTTGTCATAGTATAATTTCTATTTAATGCAATGATTGAGCTACCGTCTTAAACGACTCTTATAATGAACCTAATTGTTTTTAAGGTATAGAGAATATTACCGTACCTGCTGGAAGGTTTCGTAGCTAAGTAATAACCACGCTGATCAATTGCCTCCCCATCACCGGTCCCGGTTGTCAAACTAATACCTATACTAGACAAACTTGAGTACATAAAAACAAACAACAACAAATTTGAGTATACAAAATATATAATAGACAATCTTGAGTGGAAGTCTGATACTCAAAAAACCCGACAACCAGTCTACATTATATAGTATATCGGTATTTCCCAGAAATTGGGTTCTGGAAGTCTGATGGCAGTCGCTTCGTGTATACTGCTCAATACTGCTATTGAGCTACAAATGGTCAGACTGGAAGCCCCAATATAGATCAGAAAAAGGCGAGGAGTTTGAGATTATTCCTGTACCATAGTTTGGAGTTTTAAAGTTAAGGTGAAAGTCAAAGTCAAATATTAATATATTTAAAACATACGGAATAATGAGTCCAATAGTTTACCCTAAACAACCTCCCCAGTCTTTGAAACCCTTTGAAAGGGACTCAGAGCCAACCACTTTTTTGTTCGCGTTGTGACCTTGAACGCCGGCGGCAAAACTTCCCCCATGTGATTGATCTTCCTGCTCGCATTATCTTGATTAATGTCTTTGACGCCAGCTGTCCATACCAATCGTTACACTGAGCCTCTAGTAAACTAAGTATTTACTATACGATTCCGTCAATTTGGTCAAAAGAAATTGTTGTATTATGTCTTTGGAGCCAAGAATAAAATAGAATGATTTTTGAAAAAAAAAACTTCCCCTCTGAAACTAAGTATTTGTTCCACACAGAGATAAACCCGCTGCCGGTTGCTCTAATCCACTATTATAAAATTGTTAAAAAGCTGTGTCTGTATATTGAAGATATTAAAAAAAAAACAAGTGCATTAGGGTATATAAACGTTTACGAATCCAAAAATATGATTTTATGTGTGTAAGTAGTCCACCAGTTTAATATGGAGCATCCATATTAAAAACTGGTGGACTTCTTATCTCAATTAATTGAACGAATCCTGAGATACAGGCTAACCTCTCTGATGTATAGAGACCCATACAACAGGGAAGAGATCGTCACTGTTGGTTTTTGATTAAATTATTTTTGGGATCCATTTCTAATCCCAATATAGCTTCGGGTGTGTGAAAAACCTTCTATAACGATGAGAAGCCTGAACATAATAATAATATGATGTAATTTACTACGATACTACAGCACAACCGTGCCAGCTGATTGCTAGACGCCGTCAAAATATACAATAACAGGGTTGCTACGCGCCCATACCGTACTACGCTCGTAGCCCGTAGCGTCTACGCCCACGCGTAGCAGCCGCGTAGCTCGTAGGTATATTGTGTCGGGATCGAAACACCCGCGACGTCCTGGTTTCATTTTGTTGTTGGAGAATATGAGGTGTTATATTTTGTATGAGATTTTGTATTTCATGTAAATAACATTCATCACGCTTACTATCACAGCGGTGTAAGCAGACTGGCAACGTCGTATCATAGTGTTGCGGGATATAATAAGCAATTTGTATTATTAGCCAGATAGAATCAATAGGTAAACAATATAGCCGAAACATGTGTTTATGTGTTTGACATACAAGGGAATCAAAGCTGTTGTCTGCGGATTCATTTGTGTGCATTAAATGCTTTGATCTCGAAAAATAAATAGTAAATCGTCCTTCCATACGTAAGACTTTTAGGTATAATTTTTTTTTTTTTAGAAAAATCTTACTAGCAATGTGGGTCACACATTACTACTATTCTTGTTAACCACTCGTGCTAAGCTAAATTCTTGTGTTACGAGTGGGTTCACGTCGGTAGTGCAATGGGTGGGGTTCGAACCGGCAACCACATGATCGCATGTCCGACGCCCTAGCCATTAGGCTACCGCCGCTTCCAAATGTTCTTCCTCTGGCCGCAATTAATTTCGTTGACAAATATTATCGAAATATGCTATCGTGGATTTATAGTGTTAGTAAGAACTTTTATGAAAAATCAATTTTTACAAAGCATACACGTAGAAATAGATACCAGACGTGCATTACACGTCGACAATGCTAACACTCTTAGATAGATAAGAAGAAAATAATGGAAACGTTTTAAAATATTCCACCTTTCAATTCCTTTCACAAAACTAAATCTAAAGCGTTTTATCTGAACAATGTGATTCTACACTAAGATCTTTTTTCTCCGTACCTCCTTTGCTGAGATAAATCAAACCGTTAGCTCGATACTCGCATTTGTCCGCGGTTTTGTTCGGGTTTTTTAATATATCGTTGTCGAAATTTGTGAACGTTGTTCCTTGACAGTTAGTTGTTTATGATCGGATCGATTGGACTTTGAAGAGCTGTACATAGTCTATCGATATTAAAAATATGTATTTTCATATTAATTGAGTTTAAATATAAAAATATCATCGTGATAACCCTGATTCTTAATAATCCAAATCACTCATGAACTAATATTTAATTAATATTTGTTTCTTCGCCTGTCTGTCTTTCACCTTCCACCACCGAACTTCTTTCTTAGCGCATTCTTTTAACTGATATTTCTACAAACAATTTCCAAGAAATACAACTTATAGTGAACTACTAAATATGTATAATTTAAATGAGGCACATAAATGTAGATCAATAAAACTATCGATAATAACTGATGGAGTGTCTCAACTCTAATCATCGCGATGCCAATCAACGGGCTGCGACGTGAAATTCAATTTTAAATTTGGAATGCCAATATTCCTGGCAGTGGAAGATCGTACGTCATCAAACGAGCTTGTGCAAAACGCGAAATGTTTTAGTGAGGGGGTGAACCCACTTGAAGTCTCAAGTCGAATATAAATTTGCGCTCTCGCAAGCTCAGAATTTAACCATGCTACATCGTACTCCGCAGTATCACATATCATTACAGTGATAGGAGTTAAACGCGATGCAATGAAAAAATAATGCACTTACTAGGTAACTTAACTTAAACATTTTAAATGTTATTTGTTTTCTCATCGAAAACTAATAATTAGGTTGTATATTTTGACAAATGAAGATTGTATGAATGTATGTAACAATGTATGTCATACGTAACATAATTATTGTCATTTTATCTTAGTAGAGTGTAGAATAGATACGCTCGTCCAGTCGTAAATAAAAAGTCATAATTTTCTTCCAACTTCAAACTTAATTTGAGACTCAACTTCAGGGCTGAGCGACTTCAAAAGCGAGCTTGCTGGCCATCACTACGGCGGCACATTAAGATCGGTCCGCGGATACCGTGGTGTCGCCGCGCCCGCTCTAATGGATTGATTCTTTCTCCAAATGGGTTCCACAAACTGATACTGTCCGTGAGTGTACTTAATGTATTTGTTTCAAATGCTGAATCATTTAGACCAAGCGTAGAGAGTAGAAGAGAGAAGGTCGTTTTTACACCTAGAAACATTTTAAAGGATGAGATTGTTGCTACACCATGGTTATGAAGTTTGTTTTGGGCTTTATACTAATATGAAAGGCAAAGTCAAATATTTATTTGCTTTTACATATGATAACAATTAATTTTACTCAATAATAGGAGAATAATTATCAGTTTATAGATTGTTATAATTTAAATTCTTGTGAAAGAAAGCAGGCTATTAAATTATTTCGTGAATCTGATGCGGGTTATACCTGTTTTCTACCAAAACAATAGAAATTTGTGACATGTAAAAACTCTTTTATGAACAAAGGAGTTTTCATGCCTGTCTTTTGACTTTTTTGGTTAGGAACCCTAAAACTATTAGGTACAAAGTGGTATCATGACTATTCAATTTCATCTCACTAAACATATGAATTTTCGGCAAGAGGTAAGAAAAACTAATACATTAGGGTCCTTATTCAATACGCTTAGAGATCCCCTAAGTAATGAAATTTTAATATATAGCTATCTATTTTTGTCATTTTTAATGCCATGAAGTAAGACGGCACTAGATAATAACAATTAATTTCAGCTGCTCATAGCCAATATTGTTTAAAATAAGTCGGTTATTATGGACCAAAACTACAAAATCAATTATTATAATATCTAAGTAGGTAATTCAAAGAACTTCATCATTTGAATGCCTACAAGACATTTCCATTAAATAAATAATCTTTGCGTATTTATTTGACTTCACGACAGAATAGAGGGGAGGAAAATATAATCTAATTACTGATTAAAAAGGCCCTTGAAAACTCTATCAAAACGAGTATAAACCTTTTGGAAAGATTTAGACTCGTTCTGATAGATTTGAAAAGATAATCTTTGGATGAGATCTGTACTAAATTTTGTTTTTGTAGCAAAACGAGTGATTTAATTTTAAGATCTCCGCCCAGTAAATCGTATCGTAGCGTAAACACCTACGGCAATTGTCCATAGAATCAACAAAAGTAGAGCTGGGCGTAGGGGAAAGATGAAAAAAAAAATAACCGCTTGACATTTCAACGTCTCCTCTCTTTAGCGGATTGCTCTTGACTTTTTGTTGCGTTATTATGATATAATATTATGGTCGGCGTCCTTTATGTCGGCAGGGAAAGGAATTTAAATGTAAAGGTTTAAATAAATTCACTTTTGGAAGGTCGAAATTTTGATGTTAATAGTGATAATTATCGTGTACACGAGTTCCGTGAGGCACTGTACAAAGAAAGGTCACCCTTGGGTGTCGTCAATGGTATGGAGAGATTATGCTCACAGAGAAAATGACAACATCTTTTTGTTAACATTTTTTTTTATGGGATAGGGGGGCAAACGAGCAAACGGATCACCTGATGGTAAGTGATAACCGCCGCCCATGGACACCCGCAACACCAAAGGAGTCGCAAGTGCGCTGCCCGCCTTTAAAAGGGTTTGGGCCTCCGGTAACCTCAACTCACTCGGCGAAACACAACGCAAGCGTTGTTTCACGACGGTTTTCTTCGAGGCCGTGGTATCACTCCGGTCGAGCCGGTCCATTCGTGCAGAAGCATGGCTCTCCCACGTGAAAATTTGTTTATTTGAGTACAAAAAGCTATACAAAATGAAAGTACTGATCATATACGTAGGCAGGCATGCGGGAATTATTTTTAAATAATTTTTGAATTATTATCATCATTATCATTATCACTAGTGCATGGCTAGAAAACATCAGACAACCGCAACCCAATTTCTGGGAAATAACCTAAACCCGAGGCTGGTTGGCTTTTGAACCTTTAACTCACCACTAACGATTGTGATAGCTGTTCGTATAAGAAGTGGGACCCGTCGTTTTACGTGCTCTCCGAGGCACGGAGAGGTCTCAGCATAGGAATTACTAAGCCACACCGCAGGCCTCCTTGGTAATTATCTTTATATTTGTAAAGATTGGAAGTATTTTTATGAAACTATGATGCTACTATGATGAATGAATTAGGAAAAGAAAACCAATCGCGGGTAACTCCACTCCACGGACAGCTAGTACAGACGAAGAATTTACATAGCGAGGGTCTACTAATATAATTCTCTACAACCCCAAACTGTTATATAATCTATTCCTCGCGAAAGATATCACGATTAACGAGAAACCAGCAAATCCATTTTATTCAAAATAAACAAACCTGTCGGCCGTCTTGGTGAAAGTGACGAATCTCGCATTACCATCACAAAAGTAAGCCTTCAGACTTAGCATAACACAAGCAAAACCGAACCGTCCACTAGCCTATACGATACTATTACGTGTAACCTTCAACAATTCAACTGGTCGAAAGGTTATATAAATTTTACTAGAGCGCCCGTGCGCAGGTTCACCTGCGTTTCGAGTGAATTAAGAATTAATTATAATACTTGTATGAGGTTGTTTATTTTTGGGGGTGTGTTTACATACCCTTAAAATTTAAGAGAAATCCTAGTAATATGGGGTAACCTTAAAAATCTACTCAAAACAAAAGAAAACCTCATCAACAGTATAAAATATCACAATTTACTAAAAACTTTCTCATTTACTTGGAACATTAAATATGAACTTGGAATAAAGTTAACTGCACAGTTAAGCCGCATCATTAAACTGGAGTTAAGCGACGGTGTCGCCATCTCGCGGTACGCAGCGTCTTCTGCAGCTGCTAATGTAATTATCGGGGCCGCTAATTAACTAAGAAAACGTTTTCTTAACTCAGTTTACTCAAGTTTCCTAGCGAGTAATTGAAAAGTGTTCCTTGCATGGAAATGTCTGCATAATTTACATCAGCGACTATTTTCCTTATATGTTTTTAACATTTCTTCGTGAAAAGTTTAATTCATGAAACTGTTTCATCAGAACTTGTGTTTACTGCCCCCTCAAAGGGGCGGTAGCCTAATGACTAGGGCGTCGAACTTGCGATCAGGTGGTTCCAAATCCACTCATTGCACTACCGACTTGAACCTACTCGTAACACAAGCTTCACAAGAATACCAGTAATGTGCGACCCACATTAAAAAAAAGAAAATACAATCAAGTGGTCGTAAGCGCGATTTTTCTACGAAATTTTCCGTACTAGCAGGTCCTCACTCTCTATTACATGGGACCTATACATACCGGCGAACAGCCTCTACCTCTGCGGCAGAGGCTCTGCCTAACCCTTCGGGGAATATAGGTGTGATGATATGTTTGAACATTTTAAGTACAACATTCATTGTGGGAGAGCCATGCTTCGGCACGAATGATACCACAGACCTCAGAAAACCAGCGTGAAACACTTATGTACTTTGTGTTGCACCGAGAGTGTGAGGAAACCGGAGGTCCAAAATATTTATAAGGCGAGCAACGCACTTGCGACTCATCAGGTGTTGCGGTTGTCCATGGGCGGTCAGGTGATCCGTCTGCTCGTTTGCCCCCCTATCCCATTAAAAAAGAACATTGTAGACAAAAACATGAAAATTATTGTAATAATTAATTATAATTGTAAAACAGAAGTAATCATCAAAATCAACGCATGACAATTCCATTGCAGGGCATAGGTTCTCTTAGAATAAAAAAAAAATAGGTTATTACATAGCCCACCCGTATTCCATGACCGACAAGACAGATACCACACGCCATAGAAAGAGTCTCCTGCATGAAGTAATTCAATTTTAATAGCGTAAATCGTAACACTAAACGTCAAAAAAGTTTTATATTGCTTGAAAATACACTTATACTGAACAATTCAGTTGAATAACTCGACCCTATCTGTTAAAATGTCGAAAAGTACCAGGGAAGCGAAGTTCCAAAGAGGTGCAATGTTCACCAAAATACTCGTACAAATAGAATTCCAATGTCACAACAGGAAACGGGCAGGCAGCCGGGACATTTCAGGTCGAGCCCTGGTTCCTCGACGATGTGATGACAACACAAAAGTCTATACAACTTATCAAAAATAGGCAATCATGGTTATTGTACCTAGTAACCACTGTAAAGAAATAAAAGAACAAGATTTTTTTAAGGAAAGGGTTATTCTATCTTATTTAAATAAAACAAAGTCGTGTTAGTTACACCATTTATAACTCAACAACGGCTGAACCGATTTGGCTGAAAATTGGTGGATAGGTAGCTTAGAACCAGGAGACGGACATAGGATACTTTTTATCCCGTACCCGTGGGATGTGATGACAGACCGAATTCCACGGGGGCGAAGCCGCGGGCAGAAGCTAGTTTAAAATATAACATGCAATGTTGTTAAATGGCTAATATCTACACTGATCAAACGATCTGCAATGTTAAGCACTTGACGCGGTTAATTTATGCATGGGTGGCCGAAGACCATTCTCAGCCGGGAACATGCAAGGTACCATAGAGGAAAGTAATATACCGTGTAGTAGGTACTATACAGGTACAATATCTATTTCTTGACATCGCGATAAAATTAGGTAAATGTCGCTAGTTGTCTACATATTGATTTCTTTTGTCGATGGTACTCTTATATATTTTTTAATCATAGTGTACTCAAGATAATTATTATTTTAGAGTTGCAATAGATACCAATCCATCAAAAAAATATTCATTGAAAAAGTTTTCACAAATTCGACATCTGATGCATTGTTCAATAATCAGTCTGTACTTTACCAGACAATAATAAATAACAAAATTCACTCAGCGAAAAGTTTTGTGCAAGTTTATTGATCCCTTCAAAATAGGTATTCCATAAAAAATGTGCTTTTTATTTCTGCTGCCTCATTAGCCAAGTGGTCTTGAGCGTGACTGCTACGCTAGAGGTCCTGGGTTCGATTTCCAGGTCGAGCAAAGTGTTATTGGGTTTTTCTATGAAATAAAATATATTCCCAGTAGCAGCTCGGAATTTGTGCCCGGTTGATGGCAATACGCTCGCCCCCTATTACATGGGACCTAAACATACCGGGGGAACTGTGGGTGTACATTAGTACGCCTCTGCCTAACCCTTCGGGGAATACAGGCGTGATGGTATGTTATTTTTTTTCTTGTTTTTCTTTAACGTTGCCCAACACTACTACTACTGCTCTTAATAAAACAACTAGACAGCACCAATAACTCAAATTGAACCCGCTTCTTGTTGTGCAAATTACGATTGTGGAGCTTTTACGACAATCAAGCCTACCTATACTGTATTGTAATCGTTCTGATTACAATATTATTTGTAGCACCTATTTGTTCTGTCATTTTTTATATATATATAGTATAGGAGAGCAAACGAGCAGACGCATCACCTGATGGTAAGCGATAACCGCCGAACATGGACACCCGTAACACCAGAGGAGTCACAGGTGCGTTGCCCGCCTTTTAAAAGGGTTTGAGCCGACCCATTCGTGCCGAAGCATGGCTCTCCCAAGTGAAAACAGTAATAGCTGAAAACAACTTGCTTATAAATATGCTGCTCACTAAGGGGGTTATGATACATAGCAGTAGGAGTCCAGGGGTTGTACAGTTTATCAAAAAAGCGAGTTTTCCTCTCAATTGGCGGAACTAATACAAACCTTCCTTCCGATACCTTGCATTAGAACAGAACGTGACACAACATAATAATATATAGTAAATACTTATATAAAAAATACCGCTGTCCCTTTCTACGCATCTTGAATATCAACCATGCGATACAAGAAGATATTTATTTGAAAACTATCAATACAAATATATCGACTACAACCGTGACTCGTAGCCAATAGTAACAATGCTTGCTAATGGTACGCTCTTATTACTAGCGACACAATGGTTATATTACAAGAAACCACCAACTTCCCTAGACTTGGTCTGCGACAACTTTGCTAGTGCGGTCTACATGATTCTTATTACGACTAGCTTAGGTTAAATTAAGCGTGTTTTATGATACGGTGAGATTGGGAATATTTATCCATGAGCCCTAAGACATGGCGTACTCTCGAAGAGTGTTCTTTTACATTCTATACAATGTGTTCTGATATAAAATCAAATTCTTACATTCCCTGTAATACTTATGAGTATTTGTGTTTTTGAAGGTGGTGCTTATGTTGAAGAGGGTACGGTTTTATTTTGTGTAAGTACATATAATTATGTATGAATCCTTCTGCCGAATAAATGGATTTCTTGCCATAATCTGACATAATAATTTTAGTCCCCCAATAGTAATTACGCTCTAAGTGAAGAGTGAACCGCAATTAGAATTCTAATGAGATAATGGTTGGTGCAATTACCGTTTACCGTTATAATTAACTTAGACTTAAAGACTTAACTGCCTCATTAGCGAAGTGGTCCTGAGCGTGACTGCTATGCTAGAGGTCCTGGGTTCGATTCCCAGGTCGAGCAAAGTGTTATTGGGTTTTTCTATGAAATTCCCAGCAGCAGCTCGGGGTTAGGAATTTGTGCCCGGTTAATGGCAATAGGCTCGCCCCCTATTACATGGGACCTAAACATACCGGCGAACTGTGGGTGTACATTAGTACGCCTCTGCCTAACCCTTCGGGGAATACAGGCGTGATGGTATGATAAATCCATAAGAAGTAACGGACTCAGCATTTTATTGATCACTGTTACCTTTAGTCATCACTTAAACTTACTTACTCACTACGCTGCAGCATGCAGTTCGGATACTATACGTTGAAATGACACAGCCTATGTAGTTAGCTGCATTTGCCCCTAATTAAAAATGTACTGGTTAGCGCTGACCATCACTAGAGAATACTCACACCCTGAGGTACGAGGGTCTTTACAAATACACAATACACCCACAACACAATATACTACTTTTTATATATCTATCTGTAATATAATATACAAGTATAAATAACAACAATTGATTTGTATAAAGCAGGACTTTGTAATTAAATTCTAATTGGACTAAAAAAGAGTAAAAACATTCTTCCTTTGTGTTAATTCAGTGCCCCGAGCACTTGTGCCGCTGCCCCTTCGATACGAACAAGTTAAGATAGTGTTTTTTATTGTCCGTGGATTCTCAAAGGGTATAAGAGATCAGTAGGTACTTTCCAGGATACGTAGGGGCGCGCGGGCGTAGGGATTTTTGGAACCGTGGTAATAGAACGATAACGTTGTAAAAGCTTATCTCTACTATTATAAAATTGTAAAAAAACTGTGTACATTGAAGATATTTAAAAAAAAAACAAGTTGGTTAGGGTATATAAACGTATCCGACCCCAAAAATATGATTTTTTAAATTCTTGTCTGTTTGTTACGGGTTGGCGCAAAAACTATCACTGTTATAAAGTATGTGCTCCAACTTAAAACTGGTATACTTCTTATCTTAAATAATGAAATAGAACCAGAGATACGGCTTGACCTCTCTAATTTATAGAGACCCATACAAAGGAGAGATCATCACTGCACTGCAGAAGCTAGTTTTAAATAAAACCATTTGAATTTGAACTTGATCATCAAAACTGGTCATTTTAGCCACTAGTAAGCAGCGTCTGCGCTGCAGCGTCGTTTTCCGCAGCACGCCCCGCGATTAAAACTTAATCTACCCGCCCCATACACTGGCCATCAGCTTTTAAACCTCACGACGCGATATCACTGCTCCTGAGCTGAGCTGTATCCCAATATTTTTTAGATTTTAACAAAGCCGCTGCCTATCTTCTTTAATTTTTTAGTCGCCTTTTATGACTTCCAAAGAGTGAAAGTGTCAAGTAAAATTCGCTCAAAATCATACGATTTGTGTTCTTAGTAAAAGTAGTTGAATCTACTCACGTAAAGACTTTTCAGATGTGAAGCTGTTGACGTAACAGGAGCACCATCGTGACGAAGCCGCAAAGCAAACTGAAAGAGCACAGTTTTATTTTATTAATAATACAAGGAGATTTATCGGTACTTAGCAGAGTATAAGGACATGTATGTATCGAGAGAAGGATATACCGATAATTTCAACTTACTTTATGAACTACACGAAAACAGACAAATGTTCTAGTTACAACTAAAGGTATATTGACATTATCGGAAAGTTACGACCTACAAGATTTAGGTCGTCTCGTCCCCATATCGTGAGGTATAAAACCCACATTTCGCACTAAGTCAGATCGAATAGAATGCGATTCTCGCGCGGAACTCGGCTAACTCCTCAATAACGATATTTGTCGGCGCGAGCGGAAAAGTGCAAAGATTTCCAATTTATTTTTCTGAGGAGTGAACGGAAAATGAATTCATATGATTTTTTATCTTTTACAATATAATTTTAATATTATGCTTCAAAATATGGCCTTGATTTTGTGTTGTGTTAGGTCTTTGGGTTGCCTCAATAAGTATAAGAAGGCTACAGCTCAGTCGTCAAAGAATCTGTCGTATTCCAATAATATTGAGCTCTTTTTGTTGTAACTAACACCGTTTTGTTCGCCGTAAAGATTAAATATTCAAACTAACGCAAAACCATGTCCCATCTGGCTACATTGTCCTATAACCTCAATAGCATCCGGCACGTGTATTGCGACCAAAAGCCTCTACATACAGATAGTAGACTACGTAATGGATTGGATTCGATGCGGCGGCTTATTGTGTACCGGACGACGGTTACCGGTTGGCAGCAATTGTTATTCAGAGTACGCAGAGATGCTAGCGTTAACGACACTGACAATTATTAAATCATAATTGTAAGGGAAATGTTGTAGTATTGATTGTCTTTATAAAAAGGGTAACCAGGCATACGTATAAACACAAATGGGCAGAAAAGTTTAAGCACATATTTGCGATTATAGGAACACCATCTTGCTAAAAGTAAAGTGGGATATAAGGCACACGGTACTAGGTGTCAGTATCGTAAACTTTTTATAGAGCACGTGGTATCGGTAAAGGTAAAAGTGAGAATTTCTAAAAGAAGCATGAACAATAATGAACATACATTTTTTACTGACTCTCTTTCTGCTCAAGTCGTCTTCCTCTTTGCTGAGAGTCGTTATTTTGCCATGGAATGTTATGCCAATCTTTGGCGTGAGGTACGAGTGTCTCGGGAGTTTGATGTTCAGAGATATGCAGATCTGGCCAGAACATCTTATAGGCCTTCGACTTTTAGAGCGTGTGCTGTTTCATTCTGCTGAATGACGCATTGCATTTGGTGCAGCAAGCAATCAGTCGATATAAATAAAGTTACTTACGTGATATTTAAAAATGGTTTTTGGTAGTTCAATAGTCTTAATTATTTGCTCATTGTTGAGGAGTTCATTTGGATAAATACAGACACTACAGCCGTTACTCAACATTTATTCGATGTGATTCATAATAACAATGAAAATTTAATTGCACAAAGTACGAGCTACGAAGTATGTAATTAAGTATATAATTAAGTGTATGTATATTATGACTTCTGGAATCTTGAAAAAGTACTGTGGATTTTCTGGAAAGTTTACCGAACGTAGTCCTAAACCTCCTATCTTTGCACCGCAGAATTTTTTTTTTTGTTACGTTACCTTCATTATTGCTTTAGAGTTTCAATTATTTTGAAGCTTTCGTTGACTAAGTATATTTTAATATGAATATAATGATTGAGGTACTATGTTAAAAAAAACGCTCAAAGAAAATATAGTAGGTATGTAATAATAACTCAATGCATTTATGTTGACAATCGTTTTTTTATCAATCGCCAAATAAACAGTTTTATCAATTTGAGGCCTCACGATGATACAAATAGAAAAACCATCTCAAAACTAATCAGTAACCGTTTTGAGAACAAGTTAAATAATAAATATATCAAATCAAAGCGTTTCGTGGGGCTGGAATGAAATTATTTGTACAAAAGGAAGGACATGTGTTATTTTTTATACTTAATAATATTTTATTGTTTAAATCGCACGACGATCAAAAACTTCTTTGGTATGCTAATGAAATCACAAGCAACAACACTTTTCATATTAATTTATCATTATTAACGGAAAATTTCGAAAATGGTGAAGATACCAATATTATAACTGCCTCATTAGCCTAGTGGTCCTGAGTGGTATGCTAAAGGTCCTGGGATCTATTCCCAGGTCGAACAAAGTGTTATTGGGTTTTTCTATTAAATTCCGAGTAGCAGTACAAATTCCAAACTCTAAAGCTTGGAGTTTGTGCCAGGTTAATGGCAATAGGCTCGCCCCCTATCGCATGGGACCCAAACATACCGGCGAAAGGAGGGTGTGGAGGCATTAGTAAGTACGCCTCTGCCTAACCCTTCGAAATAAAGGCGTGATGGTATGTATGTATCAATATCTCATGGAACTCCATTTGAAGCGCACATTGTCATTTTCTCGAGTATCACCGCGTGATCAAATTTTCTGGTGCTTGAGCAATTGGTTCCTTCACTACCAGGCACTGCATCGATTCGCAACCAGAACAATTTTTGAGGCACAATCTCTTGAAAGTCAGAGAATTTACACACTCATATAAAAGAGATCCTATCACCACAACTGTATTCCCCGACGGGTTAGGTAGAGGTATATTAACGTAGCTACAACCCATGGTTTGCTAGTATATCTTGCTCCCACATAATACAGCGAGCCTTATCCGCAAGCTCAATCGAGCACAAACTCCGAGCAGTTACTGAGAATTTTATAGAAAAACACAATAACATTTTACTCTTCTTGGCTTTTATAATATTATTTTTTATTCAAAAGGAACAATAAACAGCTACAATATAAAGTATAGAAAAAGTAATACACATAACATTTGAAAAGCCCACATTTTGTAACCCACAAAGCTATTCACAGATTAGGCACTACGGTAAGTAACCTATCATGTTTACTACTTACTATCTTAGTATGTAGGTATGTATACTATCATTATTATTAGCTATGGTCGTGCTACAACTAATGAAGCGATACAAGATACATACCTACGGGCAGAAGGTATCTAAATAGAACTAGCTAAATGCAGCACCGACGGATTTTTTGTAGGTAATAGGTACTCATTTAATCAGGGGTTTCGAAAGTGTTATTTTATACTTCTACGATAAGATTCGTCGTGGTCATCCGAGTTTAATATAAGTACAATATTCTTTAAGCAATTCTAAAGAGAATATAATATTTCATTCTTAAGTTTGCATCATATCGCGTCGACCACAGTTATTATATTTCCCTGTGTTCAAACAGAAACGAATCTTTGTGAGACGCTTTTTAAAATGGAATAAAATTTTTATCTTCAATCTTTAAAGCGATTGGGGACAGTACTGATCAAATAGCCGCTGGAGACGAGTAAATACTAGCAAAGGTTAGAACTTTGTTGGACTGCTCTATATTTGTGCTGCGGTCTGCTAAACTTTCTCGAATCTAATCTAGCATTACTATTATATTAACTACAAAACGTGTATTTGTTTGCACGTCACAGTTCAAAGGATTTAGTTGACATTAAAACCGTACATAAATAATAGGTCATCTTTTTTTCTAGGTCACAGAATAATTTAAAAAAGCTTGATGTACCCATAATATCATAATTAATAATAATATTCGTTAATTATAAAAGCTATACCGTGTTCTTCTTTTTTAATCCGAAGGTCGACTACGAAAAAATGCCTTATGGCATTAGTACCACCAATGTGCATTGAAGATTAAATACCTAAATAAATAAATAAAATTCCTTTATTTGTAAAAAAATACCGAAATCATGGCTACCTATGAGTTTTGACGACAACAAAACGCACCTGCGTGTCTATATGTTATGTTCATAACCGTACGTTTGGTATGTCCCTTCGTTTATATTTTTACGTTTAGAAACAAAATGAACAAAAAAATGTTTTTAATCTCTGCGTGGCAAGATACGTCGTTATTCTCGTTATTTTTACCATGTTAAAAAGTTCGCGTGTGTTAAAAGGGTGTCGTTCGAAATATGAATTTTGCGGTTTGTTCCTGCCTCAGTCTTTTGAACCCCGACTAATGAGAAAAAATTTTGGGCGTGGAAGATTTTTTTAATAAATCGTATTTACCTTTATCTGTTACGCTCCACGACTACGCGTTCAATATCCTAGCAATTTTATTGAGTTTTATTTTAGTAAATTTTCAGGTAGTGGTACTTAGGAGTAAGGTAAGTGGCAAAACGATAGAGGGGCAAATGAGCAGACGGATCACCTGATGGTAAGCGATTCGCCACAACCAGTGTGTATCCTGGGTCCGATTCCTACCCGAGGCAAATGTCTATATGATCTTCAGATATTTATTTCGAGCCTGGATGTACTTCATGTACGGTTGATTATATGTTTGTTAAGTCCCCCGCTACACAATGCTTGTTGCCTAATGCGTAAGCCACCTTAAAAACAATTCGCTTACCTACTAACTCCGCTTTCGTAGACAGGAATTTCCTACGCTGCTCTGCGCTACATCCCCGCTCTGCTCCACTCCGCTCCGCTCCGCTTTGTAGCCTCGCTTATGTGGCCCGCCAGCCGTGCACCTAAAACGAAAGTGTAGTCACAACAAAAAGAGTAATCACGATTTAGCGTTTCAAATTTCAAGGGCTTGCTTGCCGTGCACTGTGATCTGAATACAATTTGGGGGTAATGCTCCGAATCACAGTGCACAGACCAAGAACGTTTTATAATATAACGTACTTGGAACAGACATTCCAATTTCAAAATTCATTATTCAAATCAAAAGTTGATAATAATCACTATCACTCTTTGACTATTGGATATATAGTCAAAACTATCACTACATAGTATAAAACAAAGTCGCTTCCCGCTGTCTGTCTGTCCTTATGTATGCTTAGATCTTTAAAACTACGCAACGGATTTTAATGTGCTTTTTTTTATAGATAGAGTGATTCAAGGGGAAGGTTTTAAGCTATTGAAAGTAACCCGACGACTCTTACGAACGGGGCAGCGTGGGTGAAGCTTCGGGCGGGTCGCTAGTATATTTATATGTCAACATTTTTTGTATTGTTTTGTTTATGGTTTACCAACACCTGTCATAGTGAAACTTTTTTTTTCTTTTCATAGTAAAAGACAATATTTTTTAGAAGCTTAAACTAATGATTTCAAATGAAATGCATGATGGGATTGTCGGTAAGGAAAGTGTCAACCGGTGTTAAGTTGTATAACCCTTGTCATGACAATGATGGGATCCAACCTTCGTGGCAAGGGGATTGGAAACTGATCCAAATGATGGAGGTGTGTGTCCACAACTAATCAGACGACAGCTTCATATTCCAAAGGGATGGATCTACATAATCGATGAAGGACAGGGGAACCACAGCTTGAACAGTGAGCAGTGATCCATATCATCACGCCCGTATTCCCTGAAGAGCTAGGCAGAGGTACCTATACTCAATTACGCCCATCCTTTTACCTACAAGAAAATCCACTGGCAGTTTGCTTGACTCTGAAATCAAACCCAGGATCCCTTGCGTAACAATCGCGTAACGACCACTCAAGTTCAAAGTTCAAATGTTTCATAAATGCTTCTAAAATTTATATAAAATATAAATTTTAGAAGCATTTATGAAACATTGTGATTCTAATTACACGGTTCCAAAAGGTTGATCCTATGGAGAAGAATCCAGCAATAAACTCCATAAAACTCTTAAAATTAATGATGTAACAATCTTCACTAATACAATATTGCGATTATCAGGTTGTGTAATGTCAAAGTTTGACCGAAGTCAATAATAATAAATGAAGTTTATTGGAAAAGCCAATGTCTGTAGTAACAGACGTGAAGTTGACAGACGTCAATGAAATGTCATCTAGACACAATACAGATAGACCACTTTGGAACACGTAACACTCACCATCATGTAAGTTAATGTCACCATCATGTAGTCATGTAAAATGTAAGTTATACAAAAATAATAAATATTACCACCATTGCCTCAATCAAGTGTTTTATTAATATAATAAAAATAAGAAGACCAACAATACAATATCATTTTAAGAGAATAAATAAACATGTGGTAAAAACACACACAATCATAGCATCCAAATGAAACTAGGTTAATAAGGCAATATGACACATCTGATTAATTTTCATTAATTACTAAGAATATTTTAGTTGAAATGACAGATTTATTTCTTAGCCTAAAAATCAAATGGCTAGGGATTTTGAACTTTTAACCCACGGCACTTGATTCGTAGAAACTAATACAATATCTGGAGTAATCAAGCAGTTTAATATTCCGAGCTGGTGTATAGAACAAGACTATTAGACGTGGAACACGGTCGGCGGGCGGTCAGCTGGCCTTACACTTTATAATATTAACATTCAGTACACGCGCTGCCAGACATTATTCAGGCCTCTGATATCCACGAGATTAATGCCTCTGCATTGAGGGTCGGCAGAACTGAAAAACAGACACATTGAAATTGGAGTCATAATTACTGCACTTGTGGCGTAACGGGTGTCGTAGGATCGATTAAGGGCTAACGCGCACTTGTGATTTTTATTCTACCGATAGTTTAGTCGCTGTAGTAGTCGTGTATAATTTCATGTCGAATTCTACTCGTCAAATGCGCGCACTGCCATATAACTCCATAGTGAATCCCAGAACGATCAAACTATCGCCCGACTAAAAATCACAAGTGTGCGAGCGCTCTAACACGCGAGGCAGATAGGTATTTGTGTATTCTACGGATATCTGTTTTGAGTCTAGGTATTAGTAGTTTGTGTGCATGTGAAATCCCTTGCAACACAGAGGTTGTTCGCAAATGCGGGAGTTTTGTCTTCTCTCCTATTATAAAATCGTAAAAAAGCTTTGCCTGTACATTGAATATATTAAAAGTAAAAACAAGTAGTATATAAACGTCGTCTCATTCCAAAAATGTGATTTTTAAATTCTTGTCTGTTTGTTACGGGTTGGCGCAAAATCTACGGAATAGATTTTAATTTTTGTTCACTGTGAGAAAGTATATGATCCAACTTAAAAACTGGTGTACTTCTTATCTCAATTTATAGAACGGACCCTGAGATACAGCCTGACTTCTCTGATGTACCTATACAGACCCATACAAAGAAGAGATCATCGCTGTTGGTTATTGATGAAATTATTTTTAGGATCCAATTTAATCCTAATATAGCTTCAGGTAAGCAAGCGCGGGCATAAGCTAGTTTAAAATAAATCGAATGTTCAAATACTAAAACCTGACAAGGAAAAAATTTTACTGAAAAGTATGAAACAAGAGAATTTCCAATATACTATTTCCTGTATAAGAATAGGATATTATACATCACCAATGTCCTGAATAAGAAGAATGAAAAGTGACATCATAGTCTAAAGGTACCGGGGTTCTAAGGGGGACCATAAAGGAAAACAAAGAGACGAATGACTTACATATTTTTATGCACTTCACTTTTCAAAACAGTTCTACTGATTCAAATGGTTGTTTATTCTTTAATCTGAAACCAGCGAACCCACAATAGTATTATAGCCTTCTTGCAGCAATCTCTACAATAGCCAGCAACCCACAACTGACCAGGGTAGCGCAGTAGTACTAGGAGAGCTAACCCCAAATAAATTGGTATAACAGCCCGGAGAATGAAAGAAAGAAGAGACCATAATACCGTATAGTATAATACTCGGATTAAGATGTATCCACCTCAACCTCAAAGACACCTCATTTATTAAATTCGAGTAAAGCAACACAAGTGAAACCGCTGGCAACTTCTAGTTTTTATAAATACAAACTAAGTGAAATTAAATCCAGCAGCATACCAAATAAAAGTATGCAATAAGAAAGATTCTTAGGATCAACTTATAGGAAACGCACAAGATTAAAAAATATTTCCGAAAAGAAATGTGATTTAGAAATACGAAATTAAAGTAGCTTAGTGGTCATAGCGTTTTGTGTATCTAGCCAGAAGACGCAGGTTGGAATCCTGCAGCTAGTCGAATTTTTCCATCACTAAAATAAAGTTTTTATAAGGATAAGTTTCTGTAAGGATAAGATTAACTGCCTCATTAGTGTATTGCTCATAAGCGAGACTACCTACTACACTAGGGGAACCGGATTTGATTGCCAATTCGAGCAAAGTATGTTATTGGGTTTTTCTGTGAAATTTTTAGTAGCAGTTCAGAGTTTGGCAATAGGCCAAACCCTATATACATGTAATAATCCTATTACATGGGACCTAAACATGAACTTTATAAGTATATTTATACACTTCTACATAGCCCGTCGGAGAATACAGGCGTGAGGGTATTAAGAAGGAAAGAAAGTAAGTCATATTTTATTCTAAAAACTTGGTAAAGTTTACAGGTAAAGAGCAAACGTTCAACATAAAGAGTGCTTTTCCATGTCATACGATACATTTCGAACGTTCGAGTTGTTATTGACCTGACCTTGCGACTTGTTTATATGGAAAACGATCTTAAAAGAAAATAATAGGTACTCTATCTTTACCTTCACAGTACAACGCGCTCTAAGGACCGCTTATTCTTATGTAGTGGAATCAGAAGGACTGAGATCAAAGTGCATTTCTGTAGTTGCTTATAAGTTTGCAACAAAATGTGAAAAAAAATATACGATACGATTGATGTACGATATCATTTTTATATCCATACCTAATTCCATATTCCTACTCCATCAGTATTGCTTTTTAACATAAAGTAGCAAAGGAGCTTAAGCCAATTACGGTCGTTTTGCCTTTTAGAGTGTTTGTGTGGAGAAATGCTGAAAATTATCTCTGTAATATAATAATTTCTTCCGTTCTGTTGATATGCTGGCAAATGCGTTAGTATATTGTGTTACATGCATACATACACGTCTTCAAAGGAACCCGAAGCCAGTTCTCTCTTTTTTCTATTTACTCTGTAAAGTACTATGAGCTGAGAGTAGTTCATGTCCTTTTAATTGCAATCGTGTTTAATCTTTCAACTAATCTTATTGTGGTGACGTAGCGACATCTATCTATATATTTATTTATTATTTATTATCGTGCTACTTAAGAACTGTGATGACGCAATTTCTGAATCGCGCAAGCAACATTTGCCGTGCGACTTGAATATACATATTATATCGAAGCCTGACATGAATCGTCGAAGGGACTACACATCCCGTCCCTGCAAAGAGGTAAGCAGAAACTCTGATGACCATCGCATGTAACGCTTCGGGAAACAGCTTAAGTATGTCTTTAGCTTTTTTTTTTCTTTAGCTTGAATATTATTATTTTTTATCTTAATACTATCAAGCGTACCTATTACAAATGCTACCTATTTTCCACCTCCTCGTTTCAGAATACCTCGATCTATTATAAATATTACAAGGTTGTTTGAAGCGAGATGAAGCCACACGTTTTGATTAGGTACTTTCAATACTTTCACGTAAGCTTTTCAATTTGAGACCACTTCATACGTCTACATAATTTATGGTAGTAACATTGAATTTAGATTTTTTGGGCACGTTACCCAACTAAAAAGAGATTTGGATAATTCTATAGAGAATTGTGCCAGGTGGGTTCTATATGTGTAATTCGAGGAGAACAACAAATAAAATAAAATATGTTAAGTATTTTTTTTTACCAGCTATAATCTATACTAATACTAGCTTCTGCCCGCGGCTTCGCCCCCGTGGAATTCGGTCTGTCATCACATCCCACGGGAACGGGATAAAAAGTATCCTATGTCCGTCTCCTGGTTCTAAGCTACCTCTCCACCAATTTTCAGCCAAATCGGTTCAGCCGTTCTTGAGTTATAAATGAAGTAACTAACACGACTTTCTTTTATATATATAGATATAAAGCTGAAGAGTTTATTTGTTTGTTAGTTTGCTTGAACACGCTAATCTCAGGAACTACTGATCCGATTTGAAAAAATCTTTCAATGTTAGATAGCCCATTTATTGAGGAAGGCTATAGGCTATATATCATCACGCTACGCGGACGAAGTCGCGGGAAGGAGCTAATACTTATTAAAAATTTTGAGAAGACCATCACTAATTACCGAGCTGATCTATTTACCTGCACAAGGCTAATTTGCGCTTTCCGCGGTCAGTCTACGGAAGGGTGAATATTTATCTTATAATTTTATAATAAATCGGCACCATCACCTCATAGGTCTCTGAGACCCTTTGATTAATTTAATATATCAATCGATTTTAGTGATTCAGAACCCATTAGATTCCAAACATTTTTAGATATGGCCGTAAGCTATTTGGTGGCTTTCTGAGCGTAAGCCTACTAACAACCTATTGCTTTGACCAGTTTTTCGGACCTGTGATTATTAAAAAATATATATTCCTTATTACTTATGTTCTCTGGTCCAAAGCTAAAATCTTTCCCAATTCCTGGCTACGGCCTTGTCTTTAGATTGGTTGGTCGAAGCTAGAACCTTACCATCAGCCCAACGAGACCTTGACTATTGAGTTCACCTTCACAGCCTCATAACCTCATAAGTTAGTTTATTTATACTACTTGGACGTTTAACTGGAGGTTCGATTCCCAGGTCGATCAAAGTGTTATTGGGATTTTCTATGAAATTCCCAGTAGCAGCTCATAGTTTGGAATTTGTGCCCGGTTAATGGCTATAGGCTCGCCCCTATTACATGGGACCTAAAACATACCAGCGAACTGTGGGTGTATTTGTACACCTCTGCCTAACCCTTCGGGCAATACAGGCATGATGTTATAATTGCTTAAATTAACCACAAAACTCATCGTAGATTTTTTGTATGGTTTTTTAACTACATATTTACGCAGTCAAAATTTATTCAAAATAAGTGATCTAGACTGAATAATTAATATACGAGTACAACTTTCATAGAAAACAAATAATTTACATACCAAGGTAATTATAGATATAATAACTATTTGCGAATTCAATAGTTATGTACGTGTGAATAATATTTTGGTGGGAACTGAATTTAAAATTATATTTACCTCATTGCCAGAGTAAAAGGGTTTATAGATAAGTAATACCTGCGCTGATCAATCGATTGGTAAGGTCAAGCTCCGCATACCACGGTCAGTTTGTGGATGGTTGAACCTACCGTGTCTTCGTAAAGCCATCGGTTTCGCTTGTAACGCGAACACATTATGACAGCCGTTAGATATTCAGACAGTCATTCAAACGTTATATAACGGTCAGAAACCCAAAAAGCCTGACAACCATTCTATCGTAATGGTTAGGAATTACCGAAAAGTTGAGCTGCGGCGGAGACAGGAAGCCAATTCCAACATAACATAACATACCATCATGCCTGTATTCCCCGAAGGGTTACTAAGGTACACCCACAGTTCGCTGGTATGTTTAGGTCCCATGTAATAGGGGGCGAGCCTATTGCCATTAACCGGGCACAAATTCCAAACTCCGAGCTGCTACTGAGAATTTCATAGAAAAAGCCAATAACACTTTGCTCGACCTGGGAATCGAACCCAGGACCTCTAGCGTAGCAGTCGCACTTGGGACCACTAGACTAATGAGGCAGTTTCAACATATTTGAAAATAGCTAGGAGGATAATGTACCTACCTACTCCCCAATTAGCAGAAGAAAAGTTGTTTTTTTAAGGGTGGTACAGCTTAAGTGATAGTGGGTGGCTCGTAGAACTGATGGCCGCTACGGCAGAAAGGTTCTCGAGTGGAGACCACGCACTGGAAAACGCGGTGGAGGAACGACCTGGTGAAGTCCTGGTGAAGTTGGGAGGGGCTTCAGGTGACATACAACCAGATCAGGCAAGGGTATCCAATCAATTCCAAGTATATAAATGTGCTCATCTCACCCCATATATTAAGCAAACTTTTAATTTTGATCTATCCAGGTTAATGAAATTTTTATTCGTTCAAGTAAAAACCGTTTAAAAACTTTACAAAAACTGGACATTAGAACATAAATACACTAACTCAATCAAAGGATTCGTTTAATCCAATTTGTACAATACAAACTTGGTAAGTGCTACTTGAGCAACTTGATTTACCGTCACCATAGACTTTACTGCTTTACTAATACGTTCGATATTCGTTTGACAAGGGTGTTGACTAAAGGTGGTCTATGGCGAAAAGTTTAGCCTGTCATAGATCTATTATCTGTGCAAACGTTTGCGATCGAGTCTGTTAATTACTGTTTGATCTGCTCACGCTTGATTGGAACGGAGGAATTCGTCACTTATTCCAGCTTATTTACTCTTTGAATTGTAGCTTTTGAGTTATTAAGTGTCTTTATCCAAAACATTTAGTATAACGTAGATATCTTCACGCCTGTATCCCCGAAAACTTAGGCTGAGGTGTACTGATAAGCAGTTGTTTTTTTTAATTATTTTTTGTTGAAATGGGGTTATTTCTGGTTATTCTATATAAGACCCACCTTTTGGAATCCAACAACTAGTTTCGTATTTTCAAAAGTTGTCATTTTAATGGTCTGATTGAAATAAAACATTTGACTTTGATGTCGATTATCTTATCGACAACCTTTATGGACTTTTCGCAGTATAGAAAAAGGCCACATAGTGACCAATTAGCCTGTCTGTCTGGCCAGGAAAATAATTCTCTGAAAAACGTCTCAGGGCACTCAGTCTAACGGATTTATAATCCTCCATTAAAAAGATATCAAGGGAAAAATAAGTGGAAGACTCCCTCCACAATGAATATATTATTTTATTCTAATACATGTTTTGTGTTTCAGTTTTGCCTGCAACGCGTAACTCAAGCAAGATGGATGAATTAATTTTGAAAAATAAAGGGCATTAATTCATATTAAACTCTACGCTAGAGGTCCTGGGTTTGATTCCCAGGTCGAGCAAAGTGTTATTGGGTTTTTTTATGAAATTCCCAGTAGCAGCGCTTAGGAATTTGTGCCCGATTAATGGCAATAGGCTCGCCCCCTATTACCTGGGACCTAAACATACCGGCGAACTGTGGGTGTACATTAGTACGCCTCTGCCTAACCCTTCGGGGAATACAGGCGTGATGGTATGTAATGTAATTTATATTAAAATCTAATATCTGCGAAACAGAGGATTGAAATATTAATAAAACTGACTCCTATCACTTCTTAGTTCACAATCATAATAGCGTAACAGTCAAATCTGTTTTACGGATACATAAACATCTATACATCTATGTAATTGGCTATTCGGCTATAGTGATGATGACTTATTGAAATTGAAATCAAGTTGAGACTAAAATCTGTTTCTCTAAAATTATAACTAAGCAAAAAATAAGCATTTTTTTTTTATAAAAGCTTACTAGTAATGCGAATCGCACATTACTAGTATTCTTGTTAACCCCTCGTGCTAAGCTAAATGCTTTTTTTTTTTATGTGATAACAGGCAAACGAGCAGACGGATCGCCTGATGGTAAGCGATCACCGCCGCCCATGGACACCTGCAACACCAGAGGAGTCACAAGTGCGCTGCCGGCCTTTTAAAAGGGAGTACGCTCTTTTATGCTTGTGTTTCGAGTGGGTTTACGTCGGTAGTGCAATGGGTGGGGTTCGAACCGGCAACCACATGATCGCAAGTCCGACGCCCTACCCAAGTATTACTGTTATATTTACTGTATTACTGTTATTATCTACATATTAACAAGTATCAGAGTCGATTATCGACTAGAGTGCCGTTTACAAGTATACTGGGCAAAGTGCTTCATTTTCTTCAACACACAAACAGAAAATGCTACAGCATTGGACATAAAGATAGATTAAGTCAATTAAGCGCATCCCCCGAGTGGTTTGTGGGCGCTTCCGTAAAATGCCATTAATTTATTTCGACCGCCATTAAATCCCACTTTTTAGGGGTCCGTGCGGTAATTCAATACTAAGGACCATACAATTGATAATTATCATTTTTTAAATTCCTCCTATTCTATGTACTCTATTATATAAAAATATTGCTGATTACGACATGAAAATTTTGGCTGTTTTTGTGAAGCTCGTTCCGACACCCACAACTATAGAAGAATGTACCTATGTATCTAGCTATGATCTATCCTGTGTCTAACACTACGACAAGGGAAGGCAAGTTCAGTTTTTAACCCTTGAGGATTTTCCGTACACAAAGAAGCTAAGGCTGGCCTACCCTGCCTACTCGTAGCCGTTGACAATTGTTAGTGGTACTCAGAATTCCAAAAAAGCCTGACAACCAGTCGGTATTGCCCAGAAATTGGGTTGCGGAGGTCTGATGGCAGTCGCTTCGTGTAAAATACTGATATTCAGCCGCATCTGGTAGACTGGAAGCCGACACCAGCATTGTTGGGAAAAGGCTCGGAGGTTGATGATTAAACAAAATGAAGGTTGTTTTAGTAGACTGATAGTCATAGAAGAAAGAAAGAAAAAAATATTTATTGTAACAGTTACGGACACTGCACTCAAGAGCATAAAAAAACAAGTTTGTAACTAATTATCTTATAAAATAAAACGAGAAAGTGACAAAATAATAATAATTTTGTGTGTCCTGCGGCTGTGCCAAATAGTTCCAGTTCAGCTAAATGCCAGACCGCCGGTGAGCTGTCTGGATGGCGCTGGTTTTCAACTGGACCGTAGAATATACCAGATTAATAAATAAATAGACCATCGATTTTATTCTCATGATGAGCAAACCAGCACGTAGGTCCTCCGGCTTGGGTTCTTGTGTATGTGCTTTTTATAAATGCACTCATGATACCTACTTATGGAAATTGCTAATATATATACGTGTTACGGAACCCAACAAATGTGTACCAAATCAGTACACTTTTCCAAGTGGCAATGGCTTCAGGTGGCGGCCATGAGCGTTTCTTTAATTAAAACCCTCCGTCACTGCGCATTATGCCAGTTATTCCGACGGGAACCGATCGCATTCGCTATATTTTTATTGATAAACTTGCTTCATTTAAAATTTTATTTCTGTTGGTAATCGTATGACGGAAAAATATAACGTGAGTTTTGAAACTAAAATTCTATCTCTTTTAAAACAAAGAATATAATAATATTTGAAAATTGTGTTAGGGTAATTTTTTTCAAAAATTTTAGGCACATTTTCACAAGAATTACGGAGTTATCAAAACACAATAGAGCGCAGTGTTTTGTCGAAATTCAAATAGTATCATGTATACTTACATAACAGTACCACAGATAATAGAATACTAGTATTAGTACCTAAATACATTGCTACCTAGACAAAATCCAAACGCGGTTACAGAAATTTTACCAGGGGTTTTGCGAGGTTTTGTCAGTACCAATTAATGATTAATTTATCAATGACAATGGTGAGGTGATGTTCTACAAAAATGTATTAATGATGAAGCGTGAGGTTGTGGGTCTCCCGATGAAATTGTGCCATATAACGTTGTACGAAAAGACTGAATCACGAAGAACTGTATGTTACCTGGTTGTTACCCCCGCCCCGCTGTGCGCCCGCACCTAGTGCCGCTATGACCTGCCGTGACTTGTGTTGTGCACGTGTCACACACTACAACTTAGGGCCACTACAACAACTACAACTTAGGGTCAATTTAAACACAAGATTTTTTTAAGAAGTTGGTGCCAGTGGCCCTTAGTCGCTCGGTGTCCCAAATGTAAGTTTGTAAAATATTTTTGGGACACAATATAACAATGTAAAAATTTGAATTTTTACATTTAATTTAATTACATGGTGTAATTGTTAGAATCTATTCAGTCACTTATTCTGAAAAAAAAAACTGTATCCAAGTTTTTTTTTTTAAAGTTTACTAGCAATGTGGGTCACACATTACTAGTATTCTTG
Source organism: Acronicta leporina (assembly GCA_947256265.1). Lineage (NCBI taxonomy): Eukaryota > Metazoa > Arthropoda > Insecta > Lepidoptera > Noctuidae > Acronicta > Acronicta leporina. The sequence goes on from OX366512.1 coordinate 800,281, forward strand.
TTAACCCTTCGTGCTAAGCTAAATACTTGTGTTACGAGTGGGTTCACGTCGGTAGTGCAATGGGTGGGGTTCGAACCGGCAACCACATGATCGCAAGTCCGACGCCCTAGCCATTAGGCTACCGCCGCTTCAAATTTCGCATAGGATACAGAAATTATGTTGTATATCGTAGCCATGAACCTCGATAGACATCTAATAGAACGCTAAACACGCTCTCAATGCTAGCGAGAGAGTTGTCTGCCCCTCGTTTCTTTACACGACGTTGGCCACATAACAAGGCCGCAATTACCAAATTTCAGGGAAACACCGCAAAACTAATTACTGAAACCTACATTTGCTGAACACCTCAAATTGTTTGTATTGTTTAAGGATACAAAATGAAAATTACCAACGTAGCTCAAAAATCTACACACTTTAAATATATAGACGCAAAACCATGTCTGATGAGGTGTGAGCTTTTATTGCTCAGAACTGACAGACCACGTTGGACTTGGAGCATAAGTTAAACATTTAAGCCATTACTGTTCGTTTAGTTTAGTGTAAAATTTGTAAAATGCGCATGTCACTGACGTCACAAATTCAGAATGTGAAGGCATTCGATACGGCCGGGTGAGACTCGCGATTGCTTAGTGGTCATAGCGTCTGGTGTATCTAACCAGAAGACGCAGCTTCGGATCTTGCCTGCAAGTTGAATTTTTCCTTCACTAAAATAACTTTATATTCTTAGCATTGAACATGCTAAAAAAAGATAATTAACGTAACTTGAAATTGCCGACTTAAATTGACGATTTCTATACCACACAGCATACCTACGTACTGCACATAACCAAACCAAAAATTACATCTAATTTACAAATCGTTTTCCCGTTCAAAAAGCTCAAGTAATCCCTAAGTGAGAAAATACTCGTTACAGTTCCATAATACGGGCAGCAGGTGGTTCCAATCAGTCGTGATGACGACGCGAAAAGCAGTCTTCTATCAAACATTATCTACACACATTTCACTGCAGAAAGTGCCACAAACACAAGTAAAACATTCGTATAGAAACACGATACTGTACGCACACATATATAAAACTCGACACGAACCCGCCAATCACGCGGACAGTTTCCCTGTGTGTAGTTCTGTACGAGCTTGAGTGTATGCGTGTTACTAGTATGGAGTAGGGTCGGAACATTTCACACACACATTCACGGGTACCTGCTACTGACAGTGGCTGCTAACAAATGAAGAAAATGATTCCGCAAATCGGGGCAATTAAACAACCCTAAGACAATTAAATCTCATATCTCTCTCTGTCTCTCATAAGTAAAAATGAACTGGCGCACTTTAAGATCATTAGAGCGATTTGACTGTTTTTTAAGGTATTTTTGTATAATCTGAATGGGAACGTTTATGCAGACGAAACTGCCGCTAGTAGAACTATAAATATTAGGTTTCCATTACAAGCAAACTTACTTCCTGATTGCTGTAGTGTTAGCGCCGCTGCAGTTTTGTCGCATCAATGTGGTTATTTGCAACGAAATCCGAACCATTTCAAGCAACTTGCTATTTATTCACAGCGAAAAAAAAACCGCTTGTGAAATTTGACATCACAAAAATCATATTATCTTCTCTACTATTATAAAATTGTAAAAAAGCTGTGTCTGTACATTGAAGATATTAAAAAATAAGTGGCTTCAGGGTATATAAACGTCTCCGAATCCAAAAATGTGTTGTAATTTTATTATCATAGTTAGAAAGCATTTGCTCCAACTTAAAAACTGACTTCTTATCAAAATTAATTAAACGGATCCTGAGATATAGGCTTGACCTCTCTGATGTATAGATAAAAAGAAGAGTTAACCAACCAACCCAAACCTAGTTTAATCAAAAACCAACAGTGATGATACTGTTGGTTTTTGATTAAACTAGGTTTGGGATCCATTTCTAATCCTAATATAGCTTCAGGTGACCGAAGCCGCGAGCAAAAGCTAGTAATAAATAAAAATAGCTTTAATAAGTGATTGATCTATTAATTTGTGTAAAGTAAGTTGTTGCCCTGCGTTTATATGACCTGTTCGTTGAGTTAAAACCCTTTCCACGTTCAGGGAATTTTCCATCAGATGTAAAATAAAGGTACCGGAATCTAACGCCCTGCTCTGCAGACCACTTTACCGGACGTTGTATGGAATTTAAATTCAAAAAGGTTTTAGAAAATTATACGCTATATTTCGGTTGGGTTCAGGAAACTAAGTTTTGAATTGGATGAATTGTTTTGTTTACGAGTGAGTAACTTAGTTGGTTTGTTATATTAATTTGAGCTGTTTAATATTACGTGGGTATTATTATATCCTGACTGACATATTAATGTAACATCACACTTGGATTCCCAAACGGATAGGCAGCGGTATTAATAATGCACATCACAGTACACAAATAAGAACGAAATTGGAAAAAACCAAATCAATCTTTGCACGATCTGAATTATTGTAGGTACCCAAAAGGGAGGGATGTTCGCAGTTAAAGACTTCAAAGAAACAAGTTTCACAAACAACGTAAAAAATAATAAACAAAGAAGAGTAGGTGTCGGTTCATTTAAATTCACGGGGTAGCCACACTTCTCAATGCCACGCTCAAGGGCAGTAACAGGAAACCCGTACAGATTGCCATGCTTACTGTCACGACCCGCCGCAAGTTACAAGAGGCTGTGATTTCCAAGTTACCTCCTTAGTGCCATGGTCGAGAGCGTTGAGCTCAAGAAATAAATGGTGCCAATCATGAATCATTTTCCTATTTCTGCATCATCTAGCATTTTCAGACTTCGACAGATAACGTCTTAATAGATTTTTTTTTAAATTTGAAGATTGAATTGCCAAAAGCTTGCTGCACAATTCCAAGTAATTCACACAAGAAGCTTGAGCTACAAGGTTATTTGGGGACGAACTGAGTACTCTAAATGAGTTTGGAATAAATCACCCACCATACCGATTTCTTCAAGCATAACTTGATTACGCTGTTGCAGGGTTGAGAAAATTCCTACATTACTAAATGAGCACTCTAATTAATCAACCTAAATTAGAGTCATGTAAGAATTTTAATACGATAAAATGACTTGAAATTTCGAAAGTTCCTTTTACTCTAGCCTCAGTGGAGATCCGATTTTGTGCGGAAAATGCTTAGATCGTCATTCACCCGTGCCCAGAGGAAGCGGGTTTGCCTTTCTCAATAGTCGACCATATGATTCGTAATTACAAACTGTAATGTGAGAGACATTCATCGCGAATCCGTCACTATCGTATTTTACTAACCCGACATCACTAGCAGAACATTTGGAAGTCAATAAATGGCAACATTAAGCCGTGCTTTCATACCCCTAATTCAGATTGCCATTTACTCAGAAATGAATAGTGTTTCAACATTTCAGCACAATTGCTGTCGGACTTGAAATGTTGAAACAGAAATAAAGGGAAATCCTACTCTGACTTTGGATTGCCAAAGTCAGAGTAGGTTTTCCCTTTATGTCATAGGCTCAAAGAAAGGCCACCACTCAATAGCGACAATTTGTAAAAGGTTCCTTTTACTAAAACGTACACAAATTTGTATAAAAAGAATTTAGCAAAGAGCTTCCTCTGAGGACGGGAGGCCTACAGAAACTGATTGAGAAAACTTTAAATTGTATTTGTGCGCGTGATCAGAAAATCATATTATATTAACCTCATCGGCTCTTGTTGGATCCGCTCGGACCCAAATATAAAAACACGAAATGTTCGCTGGCTCTTGTGGGTCCGATCGGACCCAACGCTAGTAACGGACCGCGCGTGGCGGGAAATTGACGTATGTTTGTGAGATCGTGCTTGTTTTGACAGTTTTGGTTGAATTGAAGAGCTCAAAGGGTTAAGAAGAAAGTTGTGTAGGAAAACACCAAGATTCTTAGTTATGAATTATAACCTAGACTTGAAATAGGGCTTTGTAAGTAGGTACTCCCAGTATTGTGTAAAAATATAAACAGTAAATCATGATGTCATTGAATAATAGTTTAAATAGTATATTATTTTCTTGATGCACATCTTGTAGTAAGTACGCTCGCTCGGCCTTATTTTATACTAGGTAAATGAAAATATATGCGTTATGAAATATATATGATTCGGTGGAGCTTGAATTGCCCACAAAAACGTAATACCAAAATCTATATCCATACTAATATATAAAGCTGAAGAGTTTGTTTGTTTGTTTGCTTGAACGCGCTAATCTCAGGAACTACTTGTACGATTTGAAAAATTCTTTAAGTGTTAGATAGCCCATTTATTGAGGAAGGAAATCATCACGCTAAGACCAAGAGACTTTTCTACGCGGACGAAGTCGCGGGCAGAAGCTAGTAAATCATAAAACAAACAATATTTTATCAAATTGTGCTATTATTCGGATCGAGATACCGTTGATCTTGGTTCCTCCCATATCATTTCGTCTTGTACTACTTCATTGGTAAGTAATAAACGACCGGAAAATCGGTCCAAACTTGGTAAAGTTATTAAGAATTGCATTTGCTTATATTTCCCAGTGATGATATGGTAGATAGAGCAGGTACCTACCTAGATTAACGGTATCGGAATAGATAATTTTTTCATCAATTTGGGAAATCTGGCTTCTGACATTCATCACCTACCCCGTATTTGTATTCAGAAGACCGTATTAAAAACCTAATACCTCTGAGTACTGTCAAGTATTGCAAAAGCAATTATTACTAGAGGAGATTTATATTATAGCTTTGTTAGCAATATCGATTACTAATCGAGTGGCGTTCACTAATGGTGATGTGCGGATGCAGACTGCCGTCAGCTGACACTGACGCGCATTCATCAAACTTTCAAACCTGCAGGTAGGGTTTCCACTCATTCAGGAATTGCGTAATATAATAAAAACACTTAAAAAATAGGAGGATAACACTAATAATAATGTCCCTACAATTGATTGCAAAGCTAAATAATTAATAGCAAAAACAATAACACACAATGGCAAAATTCAATGTTTTTGGTTAATACTTTTACAAAAATAAATGTTATAAATATCTATATGTATAAAACGAAGTCGGGTTAGATACACCATTTACAACTTAAGCCTGGACCGATTTTAAAGATCTTTGATTAGTTACATTTGTCTCCACTCCGAATGGCAAAAATAACTATCAAAAATTGAAAAATAATCCCGAACAAGAAGGGATTGACAGATTTAACAAAAATAAAACATAGATAAAATTGAACATGGCGTTGTTTGCTGGTTTGCCAGTAGATGGCGTTGTGTGCATTATCCTTTTACAGCTGTTTATTTTTGTTCTAAATTTAAGGGCAGGATTAGTATAACTTCCCGCTATTTTTTCAATAAAATGTACCATCCATAATAAAATTTAACCATAATAAACAGTTTATTTTCCTGCGAATGGCAACCCTATTCCAAAACTGTACAAAATGTAGACAAACTAGGACTACGAGATTTTTATTAAAATTATATAGTTTTAGAAATTAATAAGACGTACTTAGATTGGAATCACTACATACTCGTTTATTTGTAATTCACAAGGATATCTCCTGATTTACGACCAGAAAGGTCCTTCATTCCTTTTTATCGATAGTGTCCAACCCTAACAAAATCCTAGCCATGTACGGATAATAAGGACGTAAGCGGCATTATTATAATATTGACCTTTACGTCTTTTTGCTCCCTTACTAGTTACCGATATGTAAATTCACTAGCATCTGCTTCACTGTATTGTTTCTGTATAAAATATGTGGACATGGCTGAAGGGTTTGAAATGAGAATAGCTGAATAGGATTTGGTTATTCCGGATTTCTTGGGTTTTATACGAACATTACAAGGATCTATTGGATGGGTAGTTGTATCTAAGGTTTTAAACAAGAGAATTATTTACTCACCTATACACATATAAAACATGCATTCTAGTTAAAAGCATAGAAATATCAATAGGTAACAGGTAATATTCACTCAAACATAATATTTACAAAAAAGACAGACAAACACTACTTAAAAAACAAAAATTAAATTAAATTCACTCTCATAAGTTACCATTTTTATTTCTATAAAATAGATTATTTCTTAATCTCAAGCTTGTCTGAATTACATAAGACCTGAAAACATACTGAGGAACTGTGGATGTATACCTAGTAGTACACCTCTGCCTTACCCTCGATACCATACAGGCGTAATAGCTAGCTATATTTTATGTTTTCTAAAAATATATTGAAATTACTGACTCTTCTAATTAGCTACCTTTTAAGGAGCTCAAGTTAAGTACTTGGTTGTTACGTTAAAGGCTTGCAATGCAGTCTCAAGCCTCTCATATTTTAGGGGATGACGGCGGAAAGTGCACTTAAACCACTCCAAAGTAATTTATAATGAAGAAACCTTCGGGGAATATAGGCGTGAAGGTATTTAATAATGCTGTTATTGCGCAGAATAACGATGGGTTGTGTTGTAGCGAAAGCGTTACGCTGTGGAGCTTTGGTGGGACTAGCTTCATTAAAAAATCCAGTGCAGCAAAACATACAGTATTTTGACCGTTCTATAATGACATTCAAACGTATCTATTTAGACTGGTAACTGACTCCAAAGTATTTGAGAAAACACTAGGAGGATCATGAATTATGTTTTTATTATGGTGTTTTTATTATTGGATAGGGGGAGGGGACAAACGAGCAGACGAATCGCCTGATGGTAAGCGATCACACTCGTAACACCAGAGGAGTCACAGGTATCACTCCCACAGGGGTAGGCAGAAACTATAGACCGCGACTTGCTACGATCCCCGCAAACATCTTTTGCTTATGGTTGCGGGTACTACGCACCTAACCTTTTCGAAGGACCTCGACAATAAGATGGGCATATATCCTTATAGGGCGACCTCTTCCGACACTGCCTGTATAAATTCCTTTCGTTAACCGACTTTCATTCATTCTCTCAACATGTCCAAACCATCTCAGCATATGGTGACGACGACTTGACGACCTCTGTGGTTTAGTGGTTCGAGTACCCGACTGCTGACCATGAGGTCGTGGGTTCGATTCCCGCAGGACACAAAAATTTATGTGATGAATATAAGTGTTTGTGTTCGTCTGGGTGTTTCTTATGTATTATAAGTATGTATTTACAAAAAAAAGGTTTTAAGTATTATATCCATTGTCTAGTACCCATAGTCCAAGCTCTGCTTAGTTTGGCACTAGATGGTGCTGTGTAAAAATGTCCCAGAATATTTATTTATTTATTTTATATTATTTTCAATACGTGTCCCTAAATCATCTTTCAATCCGCAACGGTATTATATCACACTGTTCCTAATTTGGTAATAATAAAAGTCTAAGGCGTTATGTATAACCATCACCGAAGAGTCCTATACCTATGTAGGTATAGGATAACCGCCAAGCATAGCCAACATACAGTCAACTAAACTGTTGGTCCTACAAAATATCTTATTCTCCCACACCCCCAGCTACATTGTGTCTGACATTTTTACACAAGTAAAGTTGAGTAAAGTTACACGAGAAATGGAAACCTTTATAAACTTCAATCCATCAATTAATCAATCATTTTATTTGCGAACACAGGTAATAAATTCTTCCAAAAATAAATTAATTCCTGCCACGTGCTCTTGTTGGTTTCAATTAATGTTAAGTTAAATATTGCAAGAATATGAATATAAAAATATTTTTGGTTTCAATTAATGGTAAGTATTTTGCCGAAACGGTTTCTAAGTACCTACCTCCCACTAATTTGGCCCCGATACGGGTAAGTGGAGGTTTTCTTTTTTGAACAGTGCACGGTAGCCTGGCAGTGTAAATGGCAAAAAAAATCGTCACTAGATAGAAAATTATTACCTATTTAATGGAAAACCTATTATTTCTTTATGAAATTCCCAAATGAAACTAGCAAAATTGTTCATTTTCATACATACATACATATTTTCACGCCTGTCTCCCATTGGGGTAGGCAGAGACTATAGATTTCCACTTGCTACGATCCTGGCATACTACTTTCGCTTCATCTATGTTCATTAACCTCCTCATGCATGAACGTCGGTTTAGGGTGCTCTTAACCTGTCCTTTTTTAAGAACGGCCGCAACTTGGTTGTCGTACGTTCGTCGAGGTCGGCCCCTTCCAACTCTTCCATCCATACTCATCATGTATACTCGTTAATTTTCAATAATATAGAAAAATATTTATTGTTTCTCGTGGTTTCACTCGCATTTCAAAGGACGTTTTTCGATTCGAGAAAATGTAAAAGATTGCATCTCCTTGCCAAATTTTATCGAAATCTGTTCAACGATTTAGGCCAATAGCAGATATAGATAATATAATAACAGAAATAGATGAAAAGACAGCTTTCACACATTTTCACTTAAAATATTAGTAAGTATGGATGTGTTTCCTTCACCCAGTATACGGCAGAGGTAGGTAGGTATGTATGAGATGGTGGGGTTTTCTACTGGGGCACGGCTAATGTGTGGACACAGCTGTGACACGAGAACCATCATTGTTGCTTCGTAATTTCATATAGGCAGATCCGCACAATTACTAAAAGCTTGCAATGGGGACATAAACATAACATCACGCGCCTATATTCTTAAAGGTTAGGCAGGATTAGATCCCATATAATAGAGGGCGAGCCTATTAACCGGGCACAAATCCCAAGGCCGAGCTGCTACTGAGAATTTCTAAGAAAAACCCAATAACACACTGATATGGGAATCACAATCTACAAGTTCACAAGATACCTCGACAGCTGGTGACACCAACGTGCCCTGAGTATCAAAGTCAAAATCATTTAATCAATGTAGACTACTACGTAGTACTTTTGGGCGTAATTTTTACATTATAGACAGCCCCCAAAACGCCCGCCCTTCACCGCTTCCTAGTGTTTTCGCTGGGAAGAAGAAGCGGCGCAACAAACTCCCCTGCAAACACATTTCTGTATGTTAAGTTACTAAGGCGTTATACAAAATAGAATTCAAATCATTGTTTGTGGTACTTAATAAATTATTCATTGCTACTGTCAGCTACTTAATTGATACTTAATTTGAGTGTTCATCTTATACCCTGTTTCCATCAGACACAATTAGGAACGACCGTAGTCGAACAACGAAGTCAACAATCGATTGCCGTGCGTTAGTCTCGCAAAAACTCGAATATAGCCCGACTGGTTTTTATGAAACTTTGATGGGTTATTCTGCGTACGTTCGCGAAGTTATATATAAAAAAAACGACAAAGAGGCATTGCAAAGAAGACACTTAAATAGTTACTAATAAAAATCTGACATCAGAGAATTGAAGATACATCAAATAAGATTTTTTTGTAATCTCTACTATTATAAATTTGTAAAAAAGCTGTGCCTGTACATTGAAGATATTTAAAAAATAACACGTTGGTTTATATTGGTTGGTATATAAACGTCTCCGAATCCGAAAATGTGATTTTTAAAATTCTTGTCCGTCTGTTTGTTACGGGTTGGAGCAAAAAACTACTGAATAGATTTTAATTTTATTATCACTATTACCAAGTATATACTCCAACTTAAGAACTGGTGAACTTCTTATCTCAATTAATTAAACGAATCCTGAGATACAAGCTTGACCTCCCTGATGTATAGAGGCCCATACAAAGAAGAGATCATCAATGTTGGGTTTTCCATTTTTACTCCTGACATAGCTTCATGTGAGCGAAGCCGCGGTCAGAAGCTAGTTGTATTATAAGAACCAAAAATAGACACTACACTCTATTAATATACAGCACGTTCACTTGTAAAAGATACCATATTTTCTTATGCCTACATGAACACAAAGCCTCAACATATTCATATATCGCCTCGCGGAAGTGTCGAGCATCCCGATACTACCTACGTCACATCTATATTCACTACTGCTCCCCCATATTGACGATCGACATTTCACACTCAGGTAGGAATCTATACTTCACTATCACTACTTATTATAAAACAAAGTCGTTTCCCGCTGTCTGTCCCTATGTATGCTTAGATCTTTTAAACTACGGAACGGATTTTGATGCGGTTTTCTTTAATAGATAGAGTGATTTAAGAGCAAGGTTTTAAGCTATTTAACATCACGCTATGACTCTTAGGACCGGGGCAGCGCGGGTGAAACCGCGGGCGGTTCGCTAGTAATATATAAAGCTGAAGAGTTTGTTTGTTTGTTTGCTTGAACGCGCTAATCTCAGGAACTACCGGTCCGATTTGAAAAATTCTTTCAGTGTTAGATAGCCCATTTATTGAGGAAGGCTATAGGCTATATATCATCACGCTACGCGGACGAAGTATACGAATACTCACTTGAGGAACTAAAATTGCTATAAAAAAAATTAATGTGAAGATAAATTTTGACATGGCGGGTGGGACTCACGCTGGCTTAGTGGTCATAGCGTCTGGTGTATATAACCAGAAGACGCAGGATCAAATCCTGCCCGCAGGTCGAATTTTTCCTGCACCAAAGTGATTTTAAAAAAATTCGACATTAAATATTGACATTTTAAGGGCGTACCCTTTAGGAAATTAAATCGAAGATACCCAAGAACGTTATATCACGTAGGTAGGTATGTACCCTATGAACAAGCACCACAAACAACCTTAGCCAAATTAATATTCTATTCAAATTATAAAAATGGATTACAAAATGTCAAAAGCTGTAATAAAATGTTGTTACAATTGACCTACAAAGCACCACATTTTGCCTTTTTAAAAGAAACCATCAGAACGTTCGATTTTCAAACAAAAGCGTGCGTTTTCCAATTCTCTTTGTCGTTCTGATGGAAGCGCACGAGTGACTCCATATAGGCACGCACGTGTCACTACGCACGACTTGTTTTAGAACACGACGCGTCACTAGCAGCACTATAGAAATGAAGTCAATACCTACTTTAAAAGTATTAAAAAAAAATATATTCGAATTGAGAACTTTCTGTTTTCCCGGGTAGGCTGTCTTTTTGAATTCACACAACTGATATGTACTTACCTCTTCACGCCTAAGCCCCTGATCCGATTTAGATGGAATTTGGTATCGATATAGATAAAGTCCCGGGGATGGAAATAGAATTGCTTTGATCCCGAAAATCATCACATGACATTTACTATGAAATTGAGGTTATTTGTGGATCAATGGCCAATGGTTTGAAGTATAATAATTCGCGAATTCGCCTGCGTGGGGCAGGCGAATTCGCGGGCAAAAGATAGTACACCATTACAGGGAAAAGCTATATAAGTACAACAACATTATGTATAGACAATTTAAATACCTGCTTCGTGAGGAAATCCAACCTTTACCTATTCCAGAAACCCTTAACTTAACTTAACTAACCATTGTTTTTAAAAAAAAAACACTCCATTTAACAAGACTACAAGTAGAATCGGGAATCAAACTATTCTAAGAATCCATCGAACAGTAACATAAGTACCTCATCATTTGACATTCTCGATCCGACACTACGACGGAAAAATCCGTCATTCCTACAAGATATGGGGTTCCTAAGCTGAAAGCTATGGCGGAACTTTTACGTTTACGCTACATTTTCATTTTATAAATATTTTTTATGCGTTGTATATTATTTAGAGGCGGGAAGAGATTTATTATGTAAATCCTAGAGATCTACCTACATACTGTTTAAATTTATTGATACAGGAAAAAGCTTTATGAAATTGATTACGTTTGATGTAGCGGTAAATGTGATCTATAATAGTCTCACAGGGTCTCACGTCGTGAGGGTTGACAGACTTCATATGACATCAAAAAAATCTCGTTATGAAACCCTGGAATGTCAGAGGTGCATGTCTTGAATTTGTAGTCATAACCTCTGTTATGGTCGTCAACCATGGTCTAATCATTAGTCAACAAGTAATTCACGGTAGGGTAACGAACTAAAGCGTCTGCTTTAGTCCGTTCTCTTTCTTCTTCTTTTGCTGGGGTCTCCCAGCGCAACCCAGCCACTCGCCCATCTAACTAACACGAAGAATTGACAGCATACTCAGAAATAAAATTATGCCACGATAATATTAGGTTGGAAATTGCCGTTTTGTATGAAAAAATTTAAGCGAATTTTTTTCATGTATTTTTTATTTGTATTAATCGAAGTAATGACCCATGCAATCAATGCATCTTTGCCAACGCAGTGGCAGTTTATTGATGCCCTTCTTAAAGAAATCAGCTGGACGGGAGGCAACAAATTTTTCAAAGGAATTTTGTACTGCCTCTCGGGTATTGAATTTTTTTCCCGACAAGAAGTTATCCAAATTCTGGAAAAAGTAGTAGTCTGTAGGTGCAAGGTCTAGTGAGTAGGGCGGATGATGGAGAACTTCCAACCCCAGTTCTTGCAACTTGGAGACCGTCTGCTGTGCAGTATGAGGTCACGCGTTATCGTGCAGGAGCAGCGGAGACGAGCGATTGACCAATGCTGATTGGAGATGTGCCAGCTTCTCCATCATTGTGTTCAGTTCTTCACAGTACACATCTGCAGTTATGCTCACCCCGTTTGGTAAGAAGCTGTGATGAATCACACCGGCGCTAGACCACCAAACAGTGACCATTACTTTTCTAGGGGTAAGTTTTCGTTTAGGGCATTGTGTAGGTGCTGAACCAGGATCCAACCAACTTGATGAGCGCTTGCGGTTATCAAACAGAATCCATTTTTCATCGCAGGTACAATGCGGTTCAAAATTCCTTCATTTGTGTGTCTGTTGAGCAGTGCAAGGCACGTTTCGACGCGTACTTCGCGCTGGCGATCATTGAGTTCGTGGGGCACCCATTTGTCAAGCTTTTTTACCTTGCCAATTTGACGCAAATGGACCAATATTATTTTGACGCTAACGTCGAAAGCTGCTGCTATTTCAGCCGTCGATTGTGTATCATCAGCTTCCACAGTCGCCTTTAATTCGTCATTGTCGACCAAAGTCTTCGGACGACCGAGAGGTTGAATTTTTCAGGTCGAAATTCCCAGAACGGAAGCGAGCAAACCAATAACAGGTGGTGCGTTGGTTTGCAGTGTTAGCTCCGTAAACGTCGTTGATGTTGCGTGCCGCTTGTGCCGCGTTGCTGCCACGACGATACTCATATTCCATAATTACTCGAAATTTTAACGTATCCATGATGACGAAAAAGTATGAAATGCGATGAAAATTTAACACTAATCAATAAACAAATGACTACTTTTGGAAAAAGAATTCCATGTATTTAAAACTAATAACTAGTCCATGTAATTTGAACTAATTTCAAATTAATTCTTAGCCAAACAAAAAATATTTTGATTTGAAATGGCCAGTACTGCAGAACGGCAATTTCATAGGTAAAGACCTATTATATGAACTATTATCATATCAATCATTAAGTAGTGTAATTAAATTAAACGTTAAACAGCTACACCTATGTGCGTTTATTTGCACGATATTTGGTACGCATGCGCTACAATGTGTGTTAATTGAATTGAATTTAGGGTTCTCTAATCAAATTGTAAACCCTTAGTTTCGACATGCAGTATGACGCGCACTTTTTAATTCCAATTATGGTTCCAGCAAAACTCTCGCAAAATATCTACTGATGGATATATTATAACTGAAAGATCACATCGTGTGATATCTACCTAACCCTAAAAAAGTGACATAATTATGTTTGTTAAGTATATCATGTATTTGTTATGTATCAGTAAAATGTATCTATACTAATATATAAAGCTGAAGAGTTTGTTTGTTTGTTTGCTTGAACGCGCTAATCTCAGGAACTTCTGGTCCGATTTGAAAAAATATTTCAGTGTTAGATAGCCCATTTATTGAGGAAGGCTATAGGCTATATATCATCACGCTACGCGGATGAAGTCGCGGGCAGAAGCTAGTTGTATATATATCGCATCGTATTTATTTCGTTTGTAGGTGCGGTGCACGTTTTAAATCCTAAAAAAATACAATAAGGGTAATTAAAGTACATAATGTAAGCCACGAACGTCATTGTAAAACCTATTACAATATATAATCACTTTGCTCTAAAATTGCAAAGTGCACTTTAATCATATATAAATAGGAACGCTCTAAGACATCGATTTGTTAGTAGGTTTGCTAATTCGTGCAAATATTATGATTACATTCAAAAGTTTAATATCGTAACAAAAATATATTTCTGATCTATATCTTTCTATACATCATAATTCTAAATTAACGTACAGTCAAGTGCCAGAAATGTATTGGAAGATCTCGTTAGCTTTATCATTGACTTTGGTCTTTGTGTACGGACAAGACTCTCCAGTGTTATACGACGCGTACTTCGGAAAACCGCTCAATGAAAGGCGGAGCGACTATCTGGCAAACGTAATCAATGGAACGAGGTGAGTGAAGATTGATCGCCTGCTACCAAACAATTTTGGTAATATTGCGGATCGGAGGACCACGATTATTTTTTTTTATTTTTAAAGCTTACTAGGAATGCGAGTCGCACACTACTAGTATTCTTGTTAACCCCTCGTGCTAAGCTAGATTGCTTGTGTTACGAGTGGGTTCACGTCGGTAGTGCAATGGGGGGTATGAACCGGCAACCACATGATCGCAAGTCCGACGCCCTAGCCATTAGGCTACCGCCGCTTCTAAGTTACTTTATTGTTGCATTAAATGGTCCTCCTCACTATAATTATATTGTTTCTTTTGGTTGCACTCACGCAGTGGTTCCTTGGGTAGCTATCTACCCTAGGAACCGCTGCGTGGCAAAATTATGTATGAACGTAGGCTAGTGTATGTGGATATTATATCATATATTTATTTATTTTACCAAAACATATACACAGACAGGATATAAATGGTATTTAAAAGATAAAATGGGTGACCTTATCGCGACCAGCGATAGATCTTCCAGGCAACCATAGGATGGACTGAGCAAAGATTGAACTGAAATGGGGTTGACGGTGCATCTCATAAATACTTACCAAATCATACATAACATATAATATATAGATAGATAATATATAAAATATATATATTTAAATAAATATAACGCAAAAATAATAATAAATTAGATTAATAGGTACAGATATCAATGTTGAATACATAGAATTAGAGTGACATGTATTGATCCTTCACAAGTTTTTTAAAAACTGGCACGCCTGAATTCCATAGGCGAGCAGCCTGAACCGAGAAGAATTACTTTAAAAAATTTTAAAACTAAAAAAGTTATGGAATGCTTTGGCATCTATATTATGTTACATAATTATCAAGCATTTATTTCGTAAAGAATAGATTATATTTTTTTCTTTCATTATTTATAAGGTTTATTTATATAAAATTTAATACCTTATTTATAAGCTTATAATATAAAATTTATTGAATTCTAATAAATCATGCTGTCTTGGAATTAAGCCATATATCATCAGAAAGTCCGATTAATTCGAATAACCACCAACCACGCTAGCTTTTGTGAATTTAAAAATGGCAACACTGATGTTAGAGTTGCTAGTGATCTGCGTATTTACTAAATGTATTATAAGCTTTCGACTAAAAAACCATTCAAATTTCGGATACAATAAAATTGCGTACCTACATAAACTAGGCTTCCGTTCTAAAATCTGAGCTGAATATTTATCGTGGATAAATTAGTACAGGTTATGCACAATACCGGTACAGCCATGTCGGAAGGAAGAGGGTCGTCGCGTAGACGGCACATGCACCAACCCCAAGTACCCCTCCCGCGGGGCCGGGATGTCACCACTCCCGAGACTACTACCACCACAGTATGGACCAGGTAAGAAGTAGAATGAGTACAATTATATAACTGGGCGAATAACTGAGGCCGTTTTATGACGTGTTATTGCCATCATTTTCTGATTGAAAGAGAGGGATGCCGCTCTACAGATTAAATAGCGCTATCCCATTCTCACAACCTAAAAATGATGGCGATTACACGTCGTAATACAACAGCCCCTGGATAATATTTTTAAAGAGTTTCCATAGCTTACTGGTTCTTTTCCATAAGATCAAACTTTTGAGTATGCGTGACATTTTTAAAGGAAATTCATTGAGGCCAGCCCGGGATGGTTCCGAGCTGCCATCGACTCGATACATCCGCACCATGCTGATAGGGGATGGGTACATCAGGGACCACCACTTCTCTGCCTTGGCTACCAACTTTTATGTAGCTACTGCAGCTGATAACGTCGATCTTTTATATTTACGTGAGTCAATCAATATTTTCAGTAGTTAGGTGCTATTGAGACGAAAGTTTTAAATGTAAAAATAAACACCATCTTAATACTATATCTCTACTATTATAAAATCCTAAAAAGCTGTGTCTGTACATTGAAGATATTTAAAGAAAACAAGTGGATGAGGGTATATAAATTACTCCGAACCCGAAAATGTGACTTGCCTGCTAGGGATTGGCATAAAAACTACTGAATATATTTTAATTTTGTTACCACTGTTTGAAAGAAGAAGAAGTTCACCAGTTTTTTAAGTTTTATATTATTGTATGTATGTTTTATGTATATGTATTTTGGGATCCATTTCGAATCATAACGTAGCTTCATGTGAGCGAAGTCGCGGGCTAAAGCTAGCATTATATATTTATGTATATAGTGAGGTACACACTCGTGAGTAACTGCTGCGTTGGTAACACTCCCAACCGTGTGGACCCGATGTGCATTCCCATCTCCGTGCCTGAAGACGACCCGTACCTGCGTCTGACGGGCATCAGGTGCCTCAACCTAACTCGGGTCATCACTTATCAGGACCTCGGATGTCTGCCGAACTCTTTACCTGCTGAAAGAGTAAGTAATTTAACCTTTTAATTTGACTGAGATCATCTTTTACCTACTCAGCAGATCCTGCAAATATTATTACCCTGATATGAGCATTCTGCTTGGGCGGCAATGAATTAACATTACCTATATAGTTCGCGCAAAATAACTTGACCCAAAACTAACGGAGAGGGGGGAAAGGTTGGGCAGTGCATTTGCGTGCTAAAAAAATGTACTAAAAATCGACTAGTGCGCAACCACCGTTTTGGTTCAAGTTATTTTGCGCCAACTGTACCTGTATTTTTAAGCATAAAACCCTTTATCAGCTATGAGCAATTAGCACATTGTCTATGTAGAATAATCTCTCTATGATTGCGTTCTTTGAGTCAATTACGTAACGAGTTTGGAAGTTTTAATTTTGAATTCATCTATTCGCAGTATTCCGTCGTAACACCTCTGCTAGATCTGTCTTTAGTTTACGGCTATAAAGAAGAGAGGAGCCGGATTATCAGGTCGAATCAAGGAGGTCTACTCGCATTCAGGATGGAGGGTAATCGAGAAGTGCCTGATGGTAACAGCGCTGTGTGTGTCAACAATGTACCTCCTGAAGTCAGCTGCTACAACTACGGTAAGAATTCGTGGGTATATAGATGGATAAACAAAGGCAAAGTAAACTGACAATTCAGTCAAGTGGAAGACGTATCCACTAAACGATTTTGTTTTTTTTTTGAAGTGAAAACTTCTTTAGCGGCGCTGTGCACTTTTTGTGATGGGGAAAAAATTAAACTTGCGAAAGATCATATCGCGAGATAAGACAAGATACAAGTGAACACAAATGTTTTCTTAGACAGTACAACTGAACATTATCATTTATTGAAGTGAAATCTTCGTTAATATTCAAGTTTTCACTTCTGCCGGCACTCCCAGAGTGCAACCCGTTGTTGGTTTTTCATGAAATTTCAGCCACTGAAATATAGGGGATTGTGCCTAGTTTAAGAGGGTTAGGGTGAGCCTAGCCTACTACCTAAATGATTCCGGAAAACTGGGTGGACATAATTATGTTCACCCATACCCATACCCTGATCGAGGCTTTAGTATTGTAAGCATTACTGCACGAATTACGTAAGCTCGGGATAACACCTCTGCGATACACTGAACTGAAAATAATACGGTTGAAATCTCAAATATCAAAAAGTGCTTGAACTTGGTCTTATAATACCTACCCAATAAAACAATTTTATAATTATGATTTCAGGAGATGATTACCAGGGTAATCTACTGTCAGGAATATATCTAACAACAATGTGGTTCTTCAGAGAGCACAACCGGATAGCTCGTCGGTTGGCTGAGATAAACCCCTGCTGGGATGACGAGAAGCTGTTCCAGACGGCCAGACAAATCAACATAGCGCAGTACCAGTACATCTTCTATTACGAGTTCATTTTAGAATTTATTGGTACGATAATAATATCTAAATAACTTCCTCATTGCAACTGCTACGCTTGATTTCTTGGGTTCGATTCCCAAAACGAGAATACCGTTATTACGGTATTCAACCGGGTATGTTTCAAATTGAGTATGTCAACCGGTACCTACAGTATTCCGTAGATCCCGGTTGACATACGAACATCTATGACAATTGTTAGTGGTAGTTAGGAGCCCAAAACATCCTAACAACCAGACCATCCTCCGAATATGGGTATTTCCTAGAAATTGGGTTGCGGAGGTTTGATGGCAGTTGCTTCGTGTAAAATACTGATATTCAGTCGCATGTGGTTAGAATGAAAGCCGTCCCCGACATAATTGAGAAAAGGCTCAGAGGATAATGATTCAAGGTTCTACAATCAATTCAGCAATAACGCTTGTACCATTACTGTTTTACCAGGTCCCAAGAATGCTCTGGCAGAAGGCATCATATATGAGACGAAAGGATACGTCAATGACTTCGAGCCTAGCTACGAGCCTGGTGTTTTGCGCGAGTATATTATTGGCACCAGATGGTTCCACACCTTCCAACCAGGGCCTATGGAGTAAGTATTTGTCTCGGATTGGAGTTGGTTTAATATTTGGTTGGAGTAACCTGCCTCATTAGCCAAGCGATCCTGAGCGCGACTGCTACGCTAGAGGTCCTGGGTTCGATTCCCAGGTCGAGCAAAGTGTAATTGGGTTTTTCTATGAAATTCCCAGTGGCAGCTCGGAGTTTGGAATTTGTGCCCGGTTAATGGCCATAGGCTCGCCCCCTATTACATGGGACCTAAACATACCGGTTAACTGTGGGTGTACATTAGTACGCCTCTGCTTAACCCTTCGGGGAATACAGGCGTGATGGTATGTTATGTTAAACCTTAGTCAATCATGCATGTGCTATCAACAAGCTGATGCTTTGAAGGATTTTTTATGGCACAGCAATCTTCCTGGGCGTGCCAGCATAACACTAAACTAATCTCTTTCAAAGGATGTTTTCAATACCATGTAGAAATAGGAATTTTTCTTCACATTAACCTCATCCTTTTCTGTGTGTGATTGGATATATAGACAAACGTGTGTGACTCTCACTTTCTTTTTAACGTGTTGAACAAAAGTCGTTGTTATAAAATTAACATTAAATTAAAATATTATTTGTTACCAGCCAGTACAAAAACGGTGAATACACCGGCAGTAGACCTTCACCGGAAATCGAGCTGAGGAGTGGCATCCTCGCCATCAACAACACGGAAGCAGAACTCACGGAGGGATCGCTCATACAGCCCGCCGACAAGTTCGACTATGTCGTTGCCCCTGATGTAATTACAATTACAATTTACCCATAGGAAACAACTTGCTCAAGTTTCATATTATATCAGGCTGACAAAGAGAGATATCAAATAATTTCGGGAGCAAAGTGAGAGAAGAGACAGGACATTGAGAACATTCTCATAAGTCGTTATTTAATCCCTCTATCTTTCTCTCTTACTCTCTTTCTCAGGCTGACGGATTGTGTAAGAAGGAGAACCAAATCTGTGTACAAAAAGTGTCCATCAAAATGCGTTAAGTTAGGGTGGCGCTACAGTCCACCGCTCGTGGCGTCGCCAAAGTAATGCGTTACAGTTCTCGTAGCCCTGCTATGAAAGCGGCCATAGACAAAAGCGGAGTTTTTAATAAGTTCGAGTCCCATATTAGATACTTCAACTTTCCTTGAAGGTGTCGTATGTGCCAGGAATTTTCTCCGACCAAAAAAAAAGGTAGTGCTACAGTAGGTTTTTGTATGAGAGTTGTTACAGTGTCCGTTCTATAACTTTTAAAATTCTTTGCGCTCACCACAGTTTACAGAACACTTCCTACCTACGATCCGAATGGCTGCGGCAGATCTTCAGGCTACCGACATGATGCGAGGCCGCGACGCCGGTCTACCGCCCTACAACTACTACAGGAAGTTCTGCGGAATGAAGCCCGCCAAGAACTGGGAGGATTTCTACGATACCATTGATAAAGATGTAAGTTTCAGATAAATATCTAGCAAACCAACTTTTTTATACGCAATATAATGATTATAAACATACTCATCATGTCTGTTTTGTGTTATGTTGCTCAATTTAAAGGCAAACTGTCAAAGTTTTTAATCTTCTGGTTATCACTCACAAATTGTAATACCTTTGGTACGACAATGTGGACCGACCGATGAAACAGTCGAATAACGGTCTTATATTCTAGAAAGTTGAGATCCTTCGCCGTATCTACGATGACGTAGACGACATGGAGGTGATGGTGGCTATCTACACGGAGCGGATGCTGCCGGACGCCTACGTGGGCCCCACCTTGTACTGCATCATGGTGCACAACCTGCTGCTGTGGAGACGCTCCGACAAGTTCTTCTTTGAACACGGAGACTTCCCTGCTGCTTTGACAATTCGTAAGTACCTTGTTTATACACTAAGGTGGCCACCAGCATGCAGCGCGCCTGATGGTAAACGACTACCGTAACCTATGGACAGTTGTAACAACAGGGGTATCACTCACGCGTTGCTGATCCTATAAAAATCTTTTCACACCCTTTTTGAAGAACACCATGCTGTAGTCCTTTGGGAAAATCTAAACCCTGGTCTTTTTTTCTCCATATATCATGGAATGTTATAAGTAAATTCTGTGACATAAAAATCCGCCTTTATTTCAACTGCCGCATCAATACTCTAGTGGACCGATCCGGTTCGGTTTATACATACCTATATTTATATATCTGATCTGATTATACATAATTTACCAAAAAATTAGGCATGACTTATTAAAAAAAATACTACGTTTTTTTTAAAACGTAGGTACTGAAACGTCAGTACCTACGGTGGCAACGAAACCGACCCCGAATGCTGAAGATACTAAGACTTCAGGGTAGATAATTGCTGCAATATCGTGAATTTTAAACTTCATTAATATATTTACTTTGATGAATATTTGATAAATAATTGGGATACCTTTATGCCCTTTTCAGATCAGACAGGGATTTTTACATAGTATAATGTTCAATGAAGTAGTCAGACAATATCCAACACAAATTTATATTTCAGCTCAACTTAATGAAGTTCGGAAGGCGAGCATAGCGCGCGTGCTGTGTGATAGCGGAGATGGTATCAAGATGATACAACCAGCAGCTTTTTTCAGGAGAGGACTTTGGTAAGGGCAAAAAAATATGGCGTAAAGATGAAAATTGGAATAGCTGAGCAATCGGCTTTTGCGGTAGGGGTAAGGGATTCGATTCGGATGAGATTAACAATCAAATTTTATTTATATCGAAACTATTGGAATTTCGAACTTTCGAATTCTCGAACAATATTAATACCTGCCCGCGCATCAGATGTCATAGTATTGACATAAACTCGTTTAGAGTTATGAAAAGTCGTAGAAGGAACACACGTGATAAGAAGTTAGTACTAAAAGAATCCGTCGAGAAATGTGCCAAGAAGCTCATTCAACGACAACGACTCCCATGTCCAGACTAAGCTCCAAAGTCTGGAACATCGCTACAAAGTTGCGAGCTTATCTGTATTGTATCGGATACATTTTGCAGAGTGTGCCCCAGTACTCCACGATCTTATTCTGTATATAACACCACAAAATGGCCTGTTTTAATGCATTTATATTAATTACTAAAATAATTATAATAATTTACTTACAGGAACTATCCAGTGCCCTGTGAGGAGATCCCGGGTATCAATCTTAACAAGTGGAGAGACCACTGGTGCCCCAAAGACCAGAATGTGTGATTTACTTTATTGATATTAAATGATATGGAAGCAAAATTTTTTGTATTTGATTTCAAATAAATTTAGTGACACTGACCCAACTATTGCAGCATACAGCACTGGTTCCCAAAGTGCACTGACCCATATATAAAAGCTTCCAAATTTGGGAATCACACGTCAGAAAGAAAAAAGGGACAGTTTTTTTTTTTTCAAAGCCCAACCTGTATTCCTTAACCATAGCTTGCTTAACCAAAGTGCTGCTGTAGAGAATAAAACGACCATACATAACCATCAGTTCATTTAAAATTAAGCTTGAATAGAAATTATGAAGAGGAAAGATCTGTATTTTTTTTGTATGTTTGTAACTAATAAAATCAAAAACTTTGATGATGATGACTCGGTAGATGGCAATAGGCTCGCCAACTATGATATGGAACCTAAACATACCGGTGAAATGTGGGTGTACCTACATTAGTACGCCTTTACCTAACCCTTCGGGGAATACAATAATGGTGTTATGTATTATTTAGGTATTCCAAAAACCTTCTATGTCAAGTAAATGTGGCGAGATCGTGGGCCGTGCGTGTTTTGAAGAGCACATATTAATTATAACCGAACTCAATTCATACCTGTGATGGTGGATATAAGAGCACACTGGTTTACTCAAAAAACAACACGATATCTATTATCTATATATATATAAAAGAAAGTCGTGTTAGTTACTCCATTTATAACTCAAGAACGGCTGAACCGATTTGGCTGAAAATTGGTGGAGAGGTAGCTTAGAACCAGGAGACGGACATAGGATACTTTTTATCCCGTTCCCGTGGGATGTGATGACAGACCGAATTCCACGGGGGCGAAGCCGCGGGCAGAAGCTAGTTTCAAATATTGTTGTTTTTTAACCAAAGTGCGTTTCTATACTGCTTTGAAAGCCGCATTGTTCTATAATGTGTGTGCGATTATTAATTGCGCCTGCGTGTACGAAATTGATAAGTGCCGATTTAACTGTTTTTTTTTATTGTTAAATCAATAACACGGTCTATCTAAACATCCGCTCAGTAGCAGCTAATATCATGTGCAACAAGAATGGTTTTTCATATAACAAAAGTGTTATATACCTTATACAATATGCACCTAGGTACATAATATATTGTCTATTTATTTTATTGGGTCGGGGGAAAACGAGCATACGGATCACCTGATGGTAAGCGATTACCGCCGTCCACGGACAACCGCAACACCAGAGGAATTGCAAGTGCGTTGCCCGCCTTTGAAAAGGGTTTGTGCCTCCGGTATCGTCACGCACTCGACGAAACACAACGTAAGTGTTGTATCACGCCGGTTTTCTGTGATGCCGTTTTATCACTCCGGTCGAGCCGATCCATTCGTCACGAAGCATGATTTTCCTACGTTAAAACATGACTCTTGAATCGATATCGTCTAAATTACTACCTACCATAATTCATTAAAAAAATCGACACCTGCTTTCTGCAAATCCCGTGCCGCGGGGGAATTCGCTTAAATACAAAACCAAATCATACCAATATTGGCTGTCCACGCTTCATAGATCGTAGCCATGTTGATGATGTCAACCTGGCGAATCTCTGTCTAGCGGATATTGTCAAAAAATATTACGATTGGGTTACTCACTCACCGTAAGAGCTGCTTCGACTGCATGCATAAATAAAATTCACTAATAACCACAATCACTATCGAGATAATTCGAGATTGAAACACGACGGATCGGTAAAACAGTAATACACACTGCGTACGTTCAGAGTCCATGGTCCATTCACAATTGCATACAATTTCTAAACAAACACTCAAGCAACACAAGCACACGACACTGACTAAAACCCACAAATGCATATTCCGTATCGTCAAATATTTTCGAATCTCCCCACAAATATCATTATTGCTGCGTTCGAAAATGTCAGCAATCTGCAACATTGGATTCAATTATCGAATAAATTTTATTATTATATGTTTTTTGAACTTGCACCGAGTCCGTATTCGGTAAAGGAAATTAAAGTATCTGCACAGCAACTAAAGTGTATTTTTGTATGAAACTGGGAATCAGTTCAGCGTTCCATTACGTTACGAATATAAACTTTAATTACTACTATTTACACTTCAATTTCGTGTAACGAAGAAGCAATGTATGTCGTCCAGCATCGAAATGCATCGTCGTTATTGTTGTTACCATTAAGTCCAATAGAGGAGACTGGCATAAGAGCGTAGAGTTTGACAGTATGAGAAAGAGAACTGAGAGAAATACCATTTGGGGGTGAAGTGGGGCTGCACTAATGTGCAGCAATGAAGCAGGATACATGGTTATTATAATTAATAACCATGTAACCTGCTTCATTGCTCTATTGGCTATATGCACGCCAGAAGGCGACCTCATGCTCAGTAGAGCATGAGGTCCAAGACTTTATTCCTAGATCGAGTAAAATCTTTTTCTAGGAAATTCTCAGTAGCAGTAGTGTACGTCATTAACCCAGTGGGAGTAAAAGCGTGATAGTATATCAGGACAGGTTATATTTTATAGTGGCAACCATTTGACAGAGAATTAAAAAAGCATATTGCCTACCCCGTACGATATGCAATCAGCTGTTTATTGTATTCCATAATCAACATTCTGGATATAATGGGAAATAGGTATCATCCACAGTTCATCACGATACTTACCTAAGGCAAAAGAGTTTCTAAGTAAATATTTTTAAAAAATCGGTCAAGTGTGAGCTGGACTCGCGCACCGTGGGATATAGATATTTCACTAGCTTCTGCCCGCGAATTCGTCCGCGTGGAATAGTTACTTAGTCTTAGCGTGATGATATACAGCCTATAGCCTTCCTCAATAAATGGGCTCTCTAACACTGAAAGAATTTTTCAAATCGGAAAAGTAGTTCCTGGGGTTAGCGCGTTCAAGCAAGCAAACAAACAAACAAAGTCTTCAGTTTTATATATTAAAAAAGTATAGATTATGTTGACTCAGCATGATTTGCTTAATGCTTAAAGGGATTTAACAAAATACCTCCACGCTTTCCTGAGAAAAAAGTCTTCATAGATAGACAGAAATACGGACAATGGAGTGGTAATTTATATAGGTAGAGGTTACTTATTCCTTCTCAAATTCAAAGTCGAAGTCAAATGTTTTATAACATCTTTTGTTTAACTTTTGAATTGTCAAAAACAAGATGCACGGTTCCAAATAGTGGGTCTTATGGAGAAAAAACTACAAGAAACTTCAGTTCTATAACATTGTATTTTTTTTAGATTTGCCTTGCCTAAAATAAAAATGCTAACCATAGCATGGAAGAACCAAAATCTCGACAGAGCTCGTTGACGAGCATAAGTTGTATCAGCGTCGTCTGACTTAACCATGTTGAAGGGAATCAAACGACCCGACACACAACGCGACCATCAGTATAATGACAGATAATAAATGCAAAATCATGTATAAAACCCTAAAACAGGTTTCCAAGGGCAGTTTAACCTCAAAAATCGATCACGAATAGACAAGACTTCAAATTATTTCTTTACTAGAAATCCTTATATTCAAGGCCGACTTTAAACACACATTATACAGTTGAACCTCATTATATAAATGAGAAAATAATTGTTTTGCTCTAAAATTTCAATGCAATTAAACACTTATAGCTTATAAATACAGATACTTTAACAACTGGAATCAGTTTTACAAACTGACTGATATTGTAGACAAAGATCGCTCATGGCTGAAATCGCGTAAAGGACACTACGGGTAGTGTCTCTTACGCCTTTTGGGGCGTACTTCTATAACTAACGGTGTAACGTATCTCACCTGTACCATATTAGATTTATATATCAATCGCTCCGTACAAATTTACATTTACATCCTTCCATACATACTTGTAAAGTCACAAAGAAAAATTAGAACGGGGCCACTATTCTAAGCTGGTCTTTCGGTACACCCCGTTACGAGTTTAGTTACAGAATTCTTCTTATTTTTGGTGTTTTTCAGATCTAACGATCTATTTGTGGAAATAAATAACATTAATAATACCTAATGTATTATTTGTAGATATTATTTTCTGGAGATTTGCCGGGATAGGTCAACTATATTTTCATGTAGATTTTCATTATTAAAAATTCCCAGCAAAGCACGTATTCAACTGAGGATAAATAATATTATTCTTTCCCGAAATACAGTACCATAGTATTGCAAATAGTGACCGCCATGTATTGTACGATATTGTTGGCGTTGTGTGTGACATTAGTGTGTGTGTGCGCACAAGACGCCCCGGTGTTGTACGACGCCTACTTCGGCAAACCAATCACGGATAAAAGAAGCGAATATCTGTCAAACGTCGTTAATGGAACGAGGTGAGTGAATAATAACCCTGTTATTTTTTAAAGACTTTTAGTTAGTTATACTATATTTTTAAATTAAAATTCGTATAATTTACGTGTTGAATCTAGTAGTCGACACCATAGGTGTTAAATAGGTGTTTGAAGCACGGATAAGATTTAAGAAACTGAATTCAGTGTTAGGTGCTTAAAGTATATACATATATAGCAAATACATAAGATTTGATGAATTTGGCACTCAGTTTTGGCAGTGCTCTTAGATTTTCCTGTAAAAAAAATACTAAAATATAGCCGCCTCATGAAAACCAAAATCTGTGAAATATCGGTGTACATCAGGACACCCCTGGCTACCTCTAGATGAATTGTTCATGGAAATCTAAGTCTCAAGAAATATATCTGTCCTATATTGTCGCGATAGCATGAGATGGTCAGTATGAACGATAAAGTAAATAAAGTATCACGGCGACGTCTAGTTTGAAATGCTATTCAAAATTGAGCTGGGTTTAATATTAGACATCCCGTCGGTAAAGTATTTGCTCCCTTCTGGAGCATAATACACATAGTCCTCACAAAAAGAAAAGTACTTTCTGATATCAAAGTAAAGTATCATGTTTAGTTTTCATGAAACTGTCAAAAGCAGCCTGACGGGCGTGAAGCAGGAATTGAACGCTGTCCGTAGTGTCCAAGCTGAATTTAAGCAGAATGTTAAGCAAATTTCAGATGATATATTGTGCCTTAAAGATTCGCTACAGTTCCACGCAGGTGAACAGGACGACCTCAAAAAAAGGGTTGAACACATTGCACGTCAGCAAACCGTACAATCAACTACCTCGATCAGTTACCTAGAATCTAAGATAGATACGCTCGAGCAGCAGGCCAGAGCATGTAACCTTGAAATTTGCAACGTTCCTGACAAGCGTGGTGAAAATCTGCTGCAGATCTTGGCCTCAATTGGAGAATCTATTGGCTTTACTATACCTCAAAAAGATGTAATATCTATCCATAGAGTGCCGCACGCACATCAGCAAAACACTAGGCCGAAGAATATCATTGTTAAGTTTTCCACGCGCATACTACGAGACAACGTCCTTGGCGCATATCGGCAGGCGAAGTCACTCAAAACAGATCAAATTGGTATTTCCGGTTCCTCTACAAATATTTACATAAATGAGCATCTAACATTAAGAAACAAAGTATTATTTCGTAAATGTAAGGAAGCTGCAAAACTCCATCAGTATAAGTATGTTTGGGTTAAGAATTGTACCATCCTCGTCCGTAAAAAAGACGGCGATTCTGCTTTTGCAATCCGATCAGATGATGATATATCCAAACTTAAATGCAATGAGGATAGCGTCAAGGACAATATTAGTATTTAGTATTATTTACAGTAACCCTATGCGTGTTTATTTGTTGCATGTAATAGCAAGCATAAAATATAAGTTCTGTATCTGCTAAGATTGACTGGTCTGTGATTCCTCCGGTTATATTTGAAGGGATTATTATACCACTAAGTGAAAAGGTTAAGAACTTGGGAATATTCATAGATAAACATCTTTCTTGGGGTCCTCAGCTGCAAGAGGTCAGTCGTAAATTGTTTGCATCAGCAGGGTCGCTCAGGAGATTACGCAACTTCTTGCCTACTGCCACCAAAATATCGCTAGCACAGTCCCTTTTGCTTTCCATTCTTGATTATGCCGATGTCAGTTATCTCGATCTCACCGAGGCACAACTCAATAAACTTGAGCGTCTTCAAAATTTCTGCATAAGATTTATATTTGGTTTGCGCAAATATGATCATGTTTCCGAATTTCGAGCAAAACTCAAGTGGCTTCCAATACGCCTTCGCCGGAATTCTCATATATTGTCCCTTCTCTACAGTGTTCTGTTTAATCCTCAAACTCCCTCTTATCTTAAAGAGCGTTTTCAGTTCATTCATGACACACATACAAGATATCTAAGATCATCAGAAAATCTGAGGCTTGAGATGCCGATGCATTCCACACGTTTCCTTGACAACTCCTTTTCTGTACAAGCTGTACGGCTTTGGAATGCCTTGCCCGTTTCAGTGAGGCGGGCTCAATCTTTATCAATTTTTAAAGAAATGGTGAAGAAGCATTATCTTTCGCTATAACTGACACGTTCTCCTTCACATCGCATTTATTATATAAATACCTGATTCTTCTATTTTATTCAATTGTCTCTTATATCTGATAATGCCACAATAATTTATGTCTATAGGTATTATGGAATTATATATATTTATATATGTATATATATAGATATCCCCATGGGCACTATGTTGATCAAACGTGCCGTATAGGTAGTAATTTGTTGATCCAATTTCATTTGTTGATCCGGGTGGTATTTGTTGATCTAATGCCGCATCACCGTCAGTACATGGATCCGATTGGAGCCACAAGTGTAACCATCAGTAATAATAATAATTACGTGTTTTTTATACAAATCCACCTTTTTTGCGTTTGAGTACAAGTTGATCCGATTCAAATGAGCCAATCAGAGCCCACAAATTGTGAGGAGCTCAGCAATTGGTTGCTGGCGCCCTTGGCCTTTCGCATTATCTTATTCACACAAACATGAGGTTTAAAGACGGAAACAAATGGTGCATTTTTTCTGCGAACAGTGAACACAAAGTTCATACAAAGTATTTTTGGTGTCATGAATGTAATTTCGCTGTTTATGAACATTACACATACGATAACTGCGATGTTTGTGCTTATGTGTAAATAAGCATTGGGATAATTATGTTGATTTTGTGATGTTAATTAGGTACCTAACATAACATAGGTTAGGCAGAGGTGTACTAATGTACATTTCGCCGGTATGTTTAGGTGCCATGTAATAGGGGGCAAGGCCATTAAACGGGCACAAATCAAGACTCCGAACTGGGAATTTCATAGAAAAACTCAACAACACTGCTCGACATGGGGATCGAACCCAGGACCTCTAGCGTAGCAGTCGCGCCTAGGACCACTAGACTAATGAGGTAGTCTTCAATTCTAATACTTCTAATAATCCTAATACTTCACTAGACTAATAGGTACCTACCTATGATGATGAATAGTTGAAATGTGAATAAAACCTACTCCTACTTGTTATTTGGTTTTATTACATTTTGACTGCCTCGTTAGTACTAGACTAACGAGGCAGTCAAAATTTAATAAAACCAAACCCAAGCGCAACTGCTACGCTAGAGATCCTGGGTTCGTTTCCCAGGTCGAGCAAAGTGTTATTGGGTATTTCTATGAAATATCCAGTTACAGCTCGGAGTCTGGATTTGTGCCCGGTTAATGGCAATAGGATGAACCCCTATTACATGGGACCTAAACATACGGGCGAAATGTAGGTGTACATTAGTACGGCTCTGCCTAATCCTATGGGGAATACAGGCGTGATGGTATGTATGTTATGTAAATTTCCCTATATTACTACCCCACAAATAGGTCAGTTAGTAGATTTCAAGACGTTTGAAGCAATTTAGAGGTTTCAGGGGGTCTAGACACATTGTCTACACCCCCTGAAACCTCTATAAAAATAATACCAAAAGAAAAATGGAGTTACGTAAAAACCAATGAGAATCCAGCTGACTGTGCAAGTCGTGGATTACGTATTAACCAATTAAAACACCATTATCTGTTGTGGCAAGGACCTTCCTGGATTAGGAGCTTCCATCATCATCCCATACCTCAAACCATATATGAAACCAGTTTAGAGATAAGATAGTGTAATGCAGTAGTAGAGCAACTACAACAAAAATCAACCATGACCATAGACAACATCGTTCAACACTTATTAAATAAATTAAATTCATTTGATAAAATAATACGTGTTTTTGCATGGATATTGAGACTACCTCCTACAAAGGAAGGACGTCAACCCTATCTCACATTACAAGAACTCCGTCGCGCAAAACTGCTGATTATCAAAAGTGTACAACATATGGAGTTCGCGGATGACGTTAATTATTTACAAAAGAATGGAAATGTACATTTGAAAAGTAAACTTTTACCATTACATCCAGTCATAGATCCGGAGGGTATATTGCGTGTAGGAGGAAGACTGAGGAACGCTCAAATAAGCTCTGAGATGTAACACCCTATTATCTTACCACACAACCATCGAATTACCACACTGATCATTAAATTTGCTCATGAGCTAACCTACCATGGTGGAGCTCTCCTTACTTTATCAAACATTCGCCAAAATTATAGGATAATCAGCGGATATACGGCTACAAAGAAATTCATACGTCAGTGTGTCACATGCAAGAAGCAAGAGCCCATTCAACAATACCAATTCACGGGTGATTTACCATCGTCCCGAGAGAATCCTGAAAGATCCTTTTATCATTGTGGTGTAGATTACACAGGCTTTGTGGAAGTCAAAGCAAACAAGGGACGTGGCATCAAAACTACCAAAGGCTACATAGCACTTTTCGTGTGCATGGTAACTAAAGCTGTGCATATAGAACTTGTATCGGACTTAACCAGCTCAGCTTTCTTAGCCGCAATAAACAGGATGGCAGCACGACGCGGAGCACCACGTCACATCTATAGGGACAATGACACAAACTTCGTGGGGGCCAACAGAATGCTTCAGGAGGAGTACGAGCGCCTTCAGCAAATATATAGCGAAGGTTTCTACATAGAAATAACAGAGATGCAGATTGAGTGGCATTTTAATGCATCTTCTTGGCCGCACGCAGGAGGGCTTTGGGAAAGAGCGGTGCGAAGCCTCAAACACCCCTCAAGCGTGTTATAGGTCATCAAAAATTAACATTTGAAGAATACTCCACATTACTAGCGAAACTAGAAGCCTGTTTGAATTCTCGACCACTCTGTGCGCTATCAGAAGACCCCGAAGACCTCGACTTCCTAACCCCAGCCCATTTTCTATCAGCAAGACCAGGATTGACAATAATTGAAACACCAGAAGATGCCAGAAGCAGGTGGCATTTAATATCGAAATTATTTGAGGATTTATGGAAACGATGGAAAACGGAGTACTTGACGCAACTATCAATCAGAAGTAAGTGAATGAAATACCAGAAGAATGTGAAAGTAGGTGATTTAGTTATGATACATTTACCAGCAGGGAAGTGGCCAATGGGTCGCGTCATGGAAGTCCATCCCGGAAAAGACGAAATGGTCATGGACGAGTAGTTACTCTAAAAACTAGAAACGGCTACATAAAGCGCCCTATTGTAAAAATATCTGTATTACCCATAGACCACGTTGAACCAACCAAATTAGAACAGCAAAAAGAAAAACGACTACAATATCAAACCATTAGAGGCGACAATTAATTATGTAACCACCTGAAATCAAACACCAGAACGTTTAAAACCTATCCCAAGATTTTAAACATGGCCCTGGCATTATTATTGTTTTTAGGTATAATATTACCGACCACCGCGTCAAACAACATAACGCAGTTTGATACCAGCAAAACTTTGTACTTTGACACTGTGGGGAAAGTACAATTAATTCGGGATAAGTGGAAATTAGTCACATATTATAATATGTCTCCATATTGGCAAGGAGCCATTAAGAGTTTACAAATTACCTCGAAAAAAAACATGTGAATCAATTATGGAATCAAGTCACTGTCATACGATACTCCTACAAATACGTCAGACTACAGTGAATTATAATACTACAACCAGCTGTTGCTTAGCCAGCATTACGGTGATCGCATAGGAACCCGGCGCGGTCTTATCAATGCTGTCGGCTCAATTGCAAATTCATTGTTCGGAGTATTAGATGAAAGTTTCGCCAAAAAGTACAGGCAGGACATTGATCTTGTACACCGTAATATAAAACATCAAGGTCAGTTATGGAAAAACTTAACATCTATAGTCGAAGCAGAGCACAACATTCTTCAAAGGACTGAGGAGGTCATAGAAAAACAGCACAAAATTATAAATAAGCATTTAAATGACTTAGAAAAAGCTGACAATAAGATACAGAAGGAAATCAATGCAATGACCATACAAAAGGACTTCATATCAGTATCGATAGCTACGATTAACATGATGCAAAACATGAAACGGATCCAAGATACTTTGATCTGATTGAGTTTACATTTACTTACACCAGCACAGCTCAAACGAGAGCTACAAATTATTTATGGTCAAATGCCTCAAGATTTGGGTCTGTCCATCGAAAATATAGAAACATACTTTCAGCACATTTATAAGCTCTTAAAAACAAAGGCTCGAGTTACTGAGAAATATATTATTTTTGAAATTACTTTTCCGCTCATAGCGAATGAAAGTTTTCAATTATACAAGATAATACCAGTTCCGCATCAAATTAATTACAGCATGGTCAGCATAACACCAATATCGGAATATGACGCAGTGAACCTAAAAAAGGACGCTTACTTTTTACCAACTATCCATGAATTGGATACATGTTTGTATCATGGAAAGTCCTTCATGTGTGAGCTTTTCAAACCCATACTAAATATCCCCGAAACTGTTCATGAGCGCATTGGAAGACTTGTTTAAGACGTTGGACTGGAAAGGTAAGGGCATAAACATAAACGGCGATTACATCTCGCACCTACGATTCGCAGATGACATAGTCCTAATGGCAGAGTCACTAGAGGAGCTTCAACAAATGCTGGACAGCCTAGCATCGGCCTCGCAAAGCGTAGGTCTCAGCATGAATTTGGATAAAACCAAAGTCATGTTCAATGACCACATTGATCTGAGACCTATTACTGTAAATGGTCATCCTCTTGAAGTTGTTTCAGAATATACTTACCTCGGGCAGATCTTGCAGTTGTGTAAAAACAACTTTGAGAGGGAGGCCAAGAGGAGGATCCAACTGGGCTGGGCAGCATTTGGAAAACTACGTCAAGTCTTCTCATCACCCATACCGCAAAGTTTGAAAACGAAAGTTTTCAACCAGTGCGTCCTGCCCGTGATGACCTACGGCGCTGAAACGTGGACACTCACAGTACGGCTAGTCCATCATTTTAAAGTCGCTCAGCGTGCTATGGAGCGCGCTATGCTCGGAGTTTCTCTGAGACTAAAATCCGCAACGAGGTTATCCGACAGAGAACCAAAGTAGTCGACATAGCGCACCGAATTAGCAAGCTGAAGTGGCAGTGGGCTGGCCATATCTGTAGAAGAACCGACAACCGCTGGGGTAGACGTGTTCTTGTTGGAGACCGCGACTCGGCCAACGTAGCCTAGGACGCCCTGCGGCGAGATGGAGTGATGATTTGCGAAAGGTTGCTGGCGGAAGCTGGATGCGACAAGCCGAAGACAGGGTGAAATGGCGCACATTGGGGGAGGCCTACGTCCAGCAGTGGACTAGTATGGGCTGATGATGACTAAATTTGGAAAATGATGAAAATTTTTGCGAAACTAAGTCAACAAACCACAGACGTAAAACAGAACAAACAGTGTGTAAAAACAAATGGGAAGAATTACACTTTACGTCACAGTACCTATATTTTTGCTGTGACACATATTCGATTAAAATCATATGTGACGATCAAGTTACTGTTCGCCAGCTGACTCGAGCAGGGGTCATTAGCATGACTCAGAAATGCTTTGTTAAAAGTAAAGATTTTGCACTATATTCGCTACAACAACAATCCAACTAACTAAGTTTTACTATTTAACTATCTATCAAACCATAAACATTCTAATCAATCAATTATCAACCAACCCTGAAGGTAGTGCTATATCACCGACGAGCACTAACTTCTACAAATAAAAAATATACCTACATACGTTACTTAAAATAGTTTAGTTTTGTCGGATCAAATTAAGCTCCAATTTTGATAATATAAAGTGGAGCCACTTAAACACTGTATTTTGACACAGATCAACATACGACTTGAGATTTGGTATACAAACCGGAGCCAATAAGTGTTTAAGCATCTCAGAATTTTGGCCGTTACGGAGTCGATTAAGTTCTAAATTAAAAGGAAAAAAATGGCAAGTATATCACTTTCTCGATGAGTATGTTTGGCAACGTCGCCCTCAGCTTTGCGCCGTTGCCACTCCGGAAAAGAAATATGGAACCGGAATCGAGTAGTGAGGCGAAAAAGGTGGAGTCAGGAATGCACGGCAGTCGGGCTGGATCAACTTAGTGCCCAAGTTGGTATAAATATATATATATATTTATACTTTATGTATGATTATATGTATATTATGTAGGTATATGTATTTGTTATATTGAAATTGGTGTATTATTTAATTTAAGTGTTTAGTTTCTTTTGTGTACGCCAGACTACCTATTTTTCGCCTTTCCTTTCTCTTGTGTCCATCCAAAGGTTGTCTGTAAGAGATCGCTCTTAGCGATAAGACCGCCCATTGTACCATCTTTTCTATGAGTGTTATTTAATACTTGTCATTTGTTTTTTGGTGTACAATAAAGGATATTCTATCTATCTATCTATCTTTGTCTACATGGCTCTCGAGTCAAACTTGTTTTCCATTTTGCTAAGTAATAATCGTGTATGTGTTTATTTGTTGTATGCAATGAGTATTGAGCACAGTTTACGTATCTTAAGCTCCGTCCGCATATTTTCAGCTTTCTTAAGCAATTATTGTCTGCGAGTGTACTTGTCTTATGTAATGTGTATAAAACAAAGTTTTTGTAATTAAGGCCCCATCTACATAACTATAAAACAAAGTTTTTGTTATTTAAGCTCCGTCTACATGGCTTTTGAGTTAAACTTAAATCCCGTTTTTTTAAGTAATTATTGTCTGCGAGTGTATGTGTTATATGCTATGAATATAAAACATAGCTTTTGTAATTTAAGCTCCGTCTGCATAGCTTTTGAGTTAAACTTGTTTTCCGCTTTGTTAACCAATTTTCGTCAGCGTGTGTATTTGTTATACTGTGTACTAAGACATATAAAACATTGTTATTATGATTTAAGCTCTATCTACAAGGCTTCTAAGTTAAAACTATTTTCACACATATTGAGTCTTTTGTTTCTGGTGATAATTAAAATATACCGACCTGGTACTGTAGTTAGCTTGTACCACATTTTTCTCATCTTATTCAAGTTTTGCGGCCCGTACTGTATGTATTTCCTGATTTTATCCTTGTTTTTTAATTCTATTTGCACGATTATTCTCTATTCACTGTATGATCACTCTCATATTGTAAGCATATACTTATATTATAGTGTCATAAATGTCTAATAAACATTTAACGATCTTCTACCAAAATTGCAGGGGCATTCGCACAAAACTAGACCATCTATATACGAACATCCTTATGAACACTTATGATATTTTGGTATTAACTGAAACTTGGCTGACACCTGAAATCTACGACAGTGAGTTCATAGACCAGCGTTATACGGTATTTCGATGCGACCGTGATCGTATTGCCACAAATAAACAGGATGGTGGCGGTGTACTGGTTGCAATTCTGAGCTCTCTCAAGCCGTCTGAGCTGGATCTCGCACTAACTCAGCGTAGAGACCTTTTACATAGCTATATCGAACACCTCATTGTTGAATTGCAAAGCACGTGTAATAATAAACGACATATTTTAAGTGCTACCTATATACCACCTAAGACTTCTTCATTAGTGTACAACAAGCATTTCGAAACATTGCAGGAAGTGTTGAGTCATCCTACTGTTGGCAGCTTCTATATTCTGGGTGACTACAATATACCGGAGGCTAATTGGTTAGCATCCTCTGTTATGGATTCCTCCAGTGCTGTCTCCCTCAACTCTGCGGCGTCTGTGACCTGTGTTGAATTGTATAATCTCATCTCATTTCTTGGTGCTTCTCAACTCAATAATGTAGTTAATGACAAAGGCAAAATACTTGACTTAATAATATCTAACAACGCCTGCATGGTTTCCCGTTCCACTACTGCGCTACTACCTATCGACACTTACCACCCTGCTTTAACCTGTGAGACTTGCTTGGATATTAAAATCTCCCCTCTGACTAAGATCCCCCTACATAAATACAATTTCCATAAAGCTAATTTTGTCAATATTAATTGTAACATACAGCAAACGAATTGGGCAGATCTGCTTGGCTCTAAAAACTCCGAAGACGCACTAACTACCTTCTATGATGAGTTGGATAATATTATTAAGTAAAGCACCCCTTTATCTCGTGCTAGA
This sequence comes from Acronicta leporina, assembly GCA_947256265.1. Classification (NCBI taxonomy): domain Eukaryota; kingdom Metazoa; phylum Arthropoda; class Insecta; order Lepidoptera; family Noctuidae; genus Acronicta; species Acronicta leporina. Next base: position 836,745 of record OX366512.1, read on the forward strand.
TCTGTTAGTTATCCTATCTGGTTCTCAAGGGCTCTTATAACTATCTCGAAAAAGAAACAAAAAGCGTGGGTTAAGTGGAAGAAGTATCATAACATTTCGGACTACAATATATTCGCTAACTACAGAAGCCATTTTAAGGAAATGTGTCTAAAATGTTTCAACTCATATATTAGATCTGTGGAGGATAACTTGGGTAAAAATATTAAGCATTTCTGGACGTACATCTCAAATCGGAAACAGAAACCTGGGATACCAGCTAAGCTTCAGTACAATAACTCCGAATCTAGTGATCCAATTTCTGTCTGCAACATGTTCTCTAACTTCTTCTACTCCGTCTTCGAACCTGCTTCACCGTCGCTGCCTCAACGGAGTCCTCCGCCTGACACTGCACTACATGACACTCTGATCTGTGATATATCGCTTAGTGAAGATAAAATACTTAAAGAGTTAAAATCTTTAGATACATCAAAAGGACCTGGACCAGATGGTATATCCCCTTATTTTTTGAAAAACACCGCCGTCTCTATATGTAGGCCTCTTTTTATTGTTTATAATAAATGCCTGTTGGAAGGCGTGGTGCCCAAATTGTGGAAGGATGCCTATATTGTGCCCGTCCACAAAGGCGGATCAAGACGCAATGTTGAACACTATCGACCTATTTCCATATTGTCTGCCTTGTCGAAGCTCTTTGAGAGGTTAGTGCATAATGAACTATATCCTATTCTGCATAATACTATTATCCAACAACAGCACGGTTTTGTTAAGCGACGGTCCACAGTCACTAACCTCCTGCTGTTCTCCAGCTTTCTGTTCGACAATGCAGACAACCGTGTACAGGTTGACGCTGTGTATACTGACTTCTGCAAGGCTTTCGACAAGGTAGACCACGAAATATTACTCAATAAATTAGCGTTCAATGGAATCCGTGGTAACCTGTTGAGGTGGTTTTCTTCATACATCACTAACCGTAGTCAGAGAGTTGTAATTAATGGTCATTCTTCTTGCATCGCACAGGTCACCTCCGGTGTACCCCAAGGCTCTATTCTCGGTCCCCTTTTATTTGTTTTGTATATTAACGATATAAGTCAATGTTTTCTTAACACCAAATTCCTCCTATATGCCGATGATCTTAAGGTATATAGAACTATACGCGATTTGAATGACTGCCTTCTATTGCAACAAGATCTAGACAGACTGTCGAACTACTGTCGTGGAAATAAGTTGCGGTTAAGTTTACCTAAGTGTAATCTTTTGAACTTTACAAAGAACAAAAATATCGTAAATTATACATACACGATGTGCGATGTCCCCTTAACTAAAGTGGACTCTATCCGTGACCTTGGCATTATTCTTGACACCAAACTTTGCTTAGACTTGCACATTAGTAAAATAGTAAATAAAGCGTATCAGCTTTATGGATTTGTTATGCGCTCGACGTTAGATTTTAAGAAACCTTCCTCATATATTTGCCTATATAAGTCTCTCATACGTTCTCAATTAGAATACGCCGTGTCCGTCTGGAGTCCATATTATAAGAAATACATTGAGGCTATTGAGTGTGTTCAACACAGATTCCTACGTGCTATGAATTTTAGATGCTTTGGTCACTATTTGCCATATCAGGATTTACTCAACAAGTACAAACTCCCATCACTTGAAAATAGACGCAAATACTTAGAAGCCATGAACCTATATAACATCGTTACTAATAAATTCGATTGCATTGAATTGACCAACATGTTGTGCTATGTTGTTCCTAGAACAGTGTATAAGCGAAAGGTGCGCGCTGGCAGACTATTTTATATTACAACTTGTCATTCTAATACTGGTCTGCGCTCGCCTATTCGCAGAATCTTAGATAACTATAATAAGACCCTTGAACACATTGATATTTTTGCATGTTCTCCCAGTAGGTTCAAGGGTCTTATATTAAAGGAGCTCTTTTGATTACTTGGTTCTATCGTGTACAAGTGTAGATAGATGGACGCGACAGTCAAGTTAGTCTAGTTTTTTTATTGTTATCATTCTTCAACTATTATCCTAGCGTTTTACTAATTATTCATATTCATATTCTTTATTGCATACCATAATGTACAATAAGGTGGTGTAATTAGACAAGAATCATTATGGACCCTGTAGGGCACAGCAATTTTAGAAGAGAAGAGGATTTATTTTACTAGCTACGGTAGTTACCAATTATAAATTATTGGGTACTTATTATAAAATAAAGGTATGTTATTATATTAATTATAGGCTTTGTCTTTTTACATTACATTACATTATTTATTTGAATTATTAAGTATATATACCATGCATGAGACACTGCATCATGCTGAGCGATGGCCGTTTTTGCGTGGGTGTGACGCATGGTTTCCACCGTTTTATATTAAATACCATATTCCACAGCTTTATCTGTGAACAGCGTTGTGGGCTACAATATTGTACTTATTTATGTGTATCTCTTTTTGTAACACTGTATTTTGTAGCTGTTTGTTGTTCCCTATGATTAAAATAAAATAAAAATAAAAATATCTATAAAGCAAAAATGAAGTGATAATGTAGGTATCATTCACTCTTTCTCTCTCTCTCTCTCTTCCTGACTATGCATTCCAAATGGTGATGGGTTCAACCTGCTGTATTTTATCTCCAAATCATTATGCTTAAATTTAATATCCATTGAATCTTTATTTTCCCGGACATATTCATTACTAATTGTACAGGTTGTGCACTATACCGGTGCAGCCATGTCGGAAGCAGGAGGGTCGTCGCATAGACGGCACGTGCACCAACCCCAAGCACCCCTCCCGTGGGGCCGGGATGTCGCCATTCCCAAGACTCCTACCCCCACAGTATGGACCAGGTATGAGCACTTCAGGACCAGAATCCATACATTTTTGTGTTCTGAGGGAAAGATGCATCTACAGATTAAATAGTACCATCCCTCGCTTGTGTGTTATAAAAAAATTGCACTGAAATATCGTACAACGGCCTCCGGTATACTGACACGAAGATTTAAAAAACACGAGGATGTGGTCTAGCAGCAACAAAAAGAAACTAAAGCCGTTTTAAGTTTAGCCAATTTATATTGTTAATTGCGGGGAACAAAATAATATATTCATAACCTATTTTTGGTTGGTAATCAGTGGTGACTTTTAAGCAAGTTTAATACTTAGAAGAAACTGTAGATATAGTACTTTATTATATTATAAGGACTCAGAAGGCACAACTGGTCAGGTTTATTAATAAAAACTATCTTTCCTTAATAGGCAGTGCCCTGAGGCCGGCGAAGGATGGATCCGAGCTACCGTCTACCAGATATATCCGCACTATGCTGATAGCAGACGGATCCTTCAGGGACCACCACTTCTCTACACTGGCAACTCACATTCTAGTCTCCACTACCGGCGATAGCATTGAACTACTTTACTTGCGTAAACATCTAACAGTTTATTTAGTAGATTGGAGAAAAACCTATATTATAATATACTAGCTTCTGCCCGCGGCTTCGCCCCCGTGGAATTCGGTCTGTCATCACATCCCACGGGAACGGGATAAAAAGTATCATATGTCCGTCTCCTGGTTCTAAGCTACCTCACCACCAATTTTCAGCCAAATCGGTTCAGCCGTTCTTAAGTTATAAATAGTGTAACTAACACGACTTTCTTTTATATATATATATATCATCCTTACCCACATAGTTTAAATATGACTCTTCTGTTCATGATTAATTGACGACATTTCGTCTACTTAAATCGTCTATGCACCCGCCGAATCCTCATGAGGGCACTATACCTGTGTACAAGTATGTAAGAATCCGGCATGTCTTTGCCCTGGATGAGCTGTGACTAGGTCGATCTTGTTCATCACTATCCTTTAATATTTATGAACATATTCTGCCACAGTTCGATATGGGGTCGCCAGCGACTGCTGCCTTGGCAACACTCCAAACCGTGTGGACCCTCAATGTATCCCCATCCCCGTGCCTGAAGACGACCCGTACCTGCGTCTGACGGGCATCAGGTGCCTCAACCTAACTCGGGTCATCACTTATCAGGACCTCGGATGTCTGCCCAACTCTTTGCCAGCTGAAAGAGTGAGTATTGTAACAGCCTTATGAATTTTATGCGGTAACTAGCTGACCGTTGGTGAACCTAGTTCGTCGAAAAAGGTCGTCCGTAGCAAGCCAGATAGAAATGCTGATCAGCATCTCATCGACAAACCGCTTGCAAATAATTTTAGCGAAGGCCTTTTTCCATCAAATGATAATATCAGTCATATCATTATCATTTTCCCATTCAAGAATTTCTCTAATCTCCTTTCACTCTTCTCGGTGTGGAGCAGTCTGTGGCAATTCTTTCCAATAATTGCAGTCTAGTTTGTCCCGCTATGTCCCTGTAGCAACATCGAAAAGATTACCAACCTAAAATAAATAAAGAGAATCTAATAATGGGTGTTTTCTATTTTTCAGTATTCAGTAGCCACTCCGCTACTTGATATTTCTCCTTTATATGGCAATACAGAAGACAGAAACCGAATGATCAGAGCGAACCAGGGAGGTCTACTGGCGTTCAGGATGGAGGGTAGTCGAGAAGTACCAGCCGGTCAGAGCCCCCTGTGTGTCAACAACAGACCTCCTGAAGTTAGCTGCTACAACTTCGGTATGCACTTGTTTTTTTTTTAATAGCTTTGTAGCAATGTGGGTCGCACATTACTCACGCACGCACGCAGGCACATCACTAAAAGCTTGTTTTACGAGTGGGTTCACGTCGGTAGTGTAATGGGTGGGTTATGAAACGGCAACCACATGACTGCAAGGCGCTCTAGCCATTACGCTACCGCCGCTTAAATATCATGCCAACAAAAACATAACGTAAAAAAACAAGTCTCGCAACTCAGTTCTTCTATCGTAAAAAGTTGTGAGATCCATGTATACTAAGTCGGTCAATTTATTCGGTCTCTACTTAAGGGTCGTTCTGTTTTAAGTTAGTAGGTAGGTACGTAATTAGCTAACCGAACAACATCTTACAGTGACCATACGAATATTAAAAATCTTTAATGATTTAAATAAATAGATTGACTTGGCCATAGTACGGCCACCGGCCGTGCCGCTTGTTTTTGCTCGACTTGGCGCGAGCACTGCCGTGCCCCTAAATACATATTTTCACGCCTGACTACCATTCGGGTAGGCACAGATTTCCTAACGAGCTGATGGATAACCTGATCGAGCCGTGCCGAAACATGTCTCTCCCACGTTAGAATGATTCATAGTGAAAATTGGTTTTAATCGGTTACGACATTTGACTGTAACATCATATCTGTTTCATAGGTGACGATTACGATGGTAATATTGTATCTGGAGCTGTCTTATCATTGCTGTGGTACTTCAGAGAGCACAACCGGATAGCTCGTCGGCTGGCTGAGATAAACCCCTGCTGGGGCGACGAGAAGCTGTTCCAGACGGCCAGACAAATCAATATAGCGCAGTACCAATATATCGTATATTACGAACTGATGCCCGAATTTATCGGTAAGAACATAATGTTATCCATTGGCCAATTAAGGTCATCAATTACCTCTTCTTATCGTACTAAGGTGATAAACAAGCATACCGGCTACCTGGTGTTTAGCGGAAACTGGAGCATATAAAGACCAAAACACTTCAGTTATTAAGCCTCATTTTCCATTCATATGAATATCGTAAGAAGAGGCAAAAAAATAGAATAGAAAATCCTGGACAAAGTTAGCCATTGCTCAGTAGTCAGGACACACAAGAGGCTATTTAAAAAAATAATAGATTGTTTCTCCCAGGTCGCAGGAATGCTCTAGCAGAAGGAATCATTTACGAGACGGAGGGCTACGTCAATGACTTCGATGACTACTACGAGCCTGGGGTATACCGCGAGTATACCATTGGCACCCGATGGTTCCACACCTTCCAGCCAGGAGCACTAGAGTAAGACTTAAAAGAAAGAAAGAAAAGCACTATCTCTACTATTATAAAATTGTAAAAAAGTTAAAAAAAAACAAGTGGGCTAGTGTATAAAAACCTCTCAAAATCCAAAAATGAGAATTTTAAAATTCTATTTGTTACGGGTTGGCGCAAAAACTACTGAATAGATCTTAATTTTGTCATCACTGTTAGAAATGATATATTCCAAATTAAAAACTGGCGAACTTATTATCTCATTTAATTTAACGGATCCTGAGATACAGCTTGACCTATCTGATGTATAAAGAGCTATCAAAGAAGAGATCATCACTGTTGGTTTTTGATTCAATTATTTTTGGGATCCATTTCTAACGCTGCATCAGGCGAGCGAAGCCACAGCCAAAAAGTAGTACAAAATATATATACAAAATGATGTCTTAACACTTACACCAAAATATATAACGCGCTAAAACCTGTAAAAAGAAGTTTTATTTCAATGTCTAATAATAAGTGTCAGAAGCCAGTAAGTTAATAAGGTTTAATATTGTTCCCATTCAGACTTTACCGAAACGACAAGTACAACGGCAGTAGACCGACACCAGACGACGAGCTGAGGAGCGGCATCTTCGCCATCAACAACACAGAGGCGGACCTCACGCAGGGAGCGCTCATCCAACCTGCCGACAAGTTCGACTACGTCATGGCACCCGATGTATATACTTCATAACATTATTCCCCGAAGGGTTAGGCAGAGGCATACTAATGTACACCCACAGTTCGCCGGTATGTTTAGGACCCATATAATAGGGGCGAGCCTAGTGCCATTACCTGCACAAATTCCAAACTCCGAGCTTCTACTGGGAACTTCATAGAAATACCCTCTAGCGTAGCAGTCGCGGTCAGGACCAGTAGGCTAATGAGGCAGTTACTCTTCAGTTACAGTGGATCTTCGAAAACACTATCTTTAGTTTCAAAAGTCCTATAAGAGGCAAGGGAAACCACGGGTAACAATAAAACTGGAAGTCATTTATTAAAACTAAAATAGGCTTTGGAACAATAGCCTCAATCTCATCTCCTCCTCACAGTTGGCAGAACGTTACTTTGGCGGTCTACAAGCTGCGGCCGACCTCCCAGCTACGGACATGATGCGGGGTCGCGACGCCGGACTACCACCCTACAACTACTACAGGAAGTTCTGCGGAATGAAGCCCGCCAAGAACTGGGAGGATTTCTACGATACCATTGATAAAGATGTAAGTTCCATCGAGAAAATCATTATCCTTTGAGACTATATTCTTTGTTTTAGGCATCGTGATATAGTAATACCTAGTTAAGTAGTGCATTGTTCACAAAGGGAAAAGTTACGAACAATCAAAAAGACATGTTATTAGAATTGCTGCCCCATACCGCGCGATGTCATACACTTAAGAACAATCACAGAGTTTTATCTGCTTATTAGATCTTCCCTTAGGCTCGCAGTTTTCTTAATAAATAATGAACGGACTTCTAAAAACAGAGATACAAATAAATAGCTGCTTAATGCTAATAAGCAAAAGGGAGTTCTTGAAGATCAAAGAACATCGATTGAGTAGTACGTTTCGAATCTTCTTCATCTTTCTAAAAAGTTTCTTCAATTTCGGTTTAAAGAATTTATTTATTTCCCATAAGAACCTAAATTACAATGTTCACTTAGAATGAGAAATTTTTAAAATAATTTAATTTCAAGATCCTACTACCTTATTTGACCTTAATACCGACCTTACTTGAGTGAATATGGTGTTCTCATTAATGTTTTTCATTAGTATCTTCTTCTCCTTCTTCAGTAGCAAACTGAATAGCTCTGATAGTTCTTGGTGTTTGCTAAATAAATTCCTCAATAGCCAAGTGGTCCTGACCGCGACTACTACGCTAGAGGTCCTGGGTTCGATTCCCAGGTCGAGCAAAGTGTTATTGGGTTTTTCTATGAAATTCCCAGTAGCAGCTCGGAGTTAGGAATTTGTGCCCGGTTAATGGCAATAGGCTCGCCCCCTATTACATGGGACCTAAACATACCGGCGAACTGTGGGTGTACATTAGTACGCCTCTGCCTAACCCTTCGGGGAATACAGGCGTGATGGTATGTTATGTTATGTTAAATAAATTCCCGAATAAATCTTCCACAGAAAGTGGAGATCCTTCGCCGCATCTACGACGACGTAGACGACATGGAGGTGATGGTCGCTATCTACACGGAGCGGATGCTACCGGGCGCCTACGTGGGCCCCACCTTGTACTGCATCATGGTGCAAAACCTGCTGCTGTGGAGACGCTCCGACAAGTTCTTCTTTGAGCACGGTGACTTCCCTGCTGCTTTGACGATTCGTGAGTGTCTGATGCTGATTAAACTTAGAAATATCAGTTGTATATAAGACTGTTTGTATCGGCTTCAATGCTTCAGATCTAAAATTATAATCATTTTTTTTTAATAAAAGTTGGAGTAAAACCTTTTGAATACATTAACCACGATTACATAATCATTCGTATCGCATTTCTATAATTTGGTCTCCATAGACCGTATATTTACAGGGTAACAGATTACAGGACACATTGCTAGTTATCAGGGGTAAATTAGGCACTGTTAATCTGATGATAAATCCTGAGGCCGTTCCATGACATGTTATTGAGAACATTTTTAGTGTGTACTATTTAATGTGCAAATCACCATCTCGTTCTCTCAATTGCAATAAATAGCACGTCATGGTATGGTCTCTCTACAAAGCTTTAAATATTTGCAGCTCAACTGAACGAAATCCGGAAGACGAGCATAGCACGTTTGCTGTGTGACAACGGCGACGACGTCAAACAGATTCAACCGGCAGCTTTCTTCAGGAGAGGACGCTGGTAATAATTGCAACAGATCATATAATACATAACCGTATTCACCGAAAAGATGAACTTATACAATAAGGAAGGTGCCAGGTATAACGTAACCACATTTCCACCATGGCAGAGCCATGCTTCAGCACGGATGGGCCGGCTCGACCGGAATACATGGCCTCTCAGAAAACCGACGTGAACCAACACTTACGTTGTGTTTCTCGAGGATCCCTCCTCACTTACTGGGGCTTTCGGTAGGAGGCCGAAACCCTTTTAGAAGGCTGGCAAGGCACTTGTGACTTCTCTGGTGTTGCGGGTGTCCATGGGCGGTGGTAATCGCTAACCATGAGGCGTTCCATCTACTCGTTTGCCCCCTATGCCATAAAAAAAACCCTAAACTAATAGATATATATAGACAGTCGGATTTCTAATATTTACAATTCGGTACGTGCCATAGATACAGATCCCCGACCTTTTAAACATATGACCCTCACCTACCGTCATTTATTTACCGATAGATGTAAAGATCGCTCTTCCTACTCGAATGCTATCCTTTAATGTAAATAATGTTTTCACGTCTTTTTTTATCCAACTTCAATGGAAGATCATATTGAATTATTCGCGTTAACTTCAGAAATCATTATTTCAAAGGAAGAAGTTTGATTAGTCAAGAATTTAAGAAGAGAGTTTAAGAATTTATTTATTTATTTATATAAGGCACATCAACAATATAGACAAAAACATTGGTTAGTAGCAAAATATAGGGACTTATTTGTGTTTATATAAATTATAGATATGCACAACATATTTGTATAAAAGCAGAGTAGGTATTATATTGGTTAGATAGTTTAAAGTATTATATCATAAATAAGCTGTTGATATTATTATTGTTACGATGCTAATATTAATTTACGAGTGAAACAGTAATATTTTTATCTGATTCGAATATATAAAACAAAAGTTAATGCGATTTTGTAACTATAATATTTTTAATTCCAGGAATTATCCAGTGCCATGTGAAGAGATCCCTGGTACGAACCTCAACAAATGGAAGGACCACTGGTGTCCTAAGGACCAGAAAAATTAATTTACTTTATTAATAAAGAAATATTTTTTTTCATAATTATTATTATACCACTGCAATTGTGTTGCCTTTTTTGATGTAGGCATAAATCTCCGAATACCCCCACATCCACCTGCTACCTTTCTCTCATACTCCTTTTGCTTCGTCTACGTTCAAACATTTATAATTCACAGCTGCTAGTCTATTTAGATCTAAACTTTAAAATAGTCTACTCCCAGAAAAAATAGGATTAAAAGGAATAAATATTTTCCTCTTACGCTCGCTTTACCTCCAAAAAACATCGCAATCGCCACAACCATACAAACAGACGCTTAGATTTATTATAGTAGTATGCATCTGAATACTTTTGCTGTGTAAATTGCACTGCACTTAAATCTAGTTTACATACTTAATATAGTTATTTTAATGACTAAGAGCAGACAAAAGGCTGAACTAAATATAAAAATGCAGTACTGTATTCATTCGTAAGTCATTCCGCGGCGCATTGACGAGGAAAATAGTGAACTTCCTCAACCATACACCATGAAGAACTGTGTGTTAATAAGTATTTTAGTTTTGAACCTAGCATATTGCCAACAAAGTGATATAGGAGTGCCTGTAGAAGAGTTTCATGGGCACAACGTATCAGAGATGGAAGGACTAATTCTACCTTCAGATTCGGCATTTGTTGTGAAACCTTGCCCACCTGGTTCAGTAAGAATGGATAGTGATTGTGTTGTTGCTGATTAAATTTGATAATAAATATGGTTTGTTGTCTTATTAGTTATTTTAAATTTGGGTAATACTTTCACTCTCCGCGAAGAAGACACTTATGGAATTTGGAGTTACTTTTGTGTTATCATCTTTATAAATGTGAAACAAAGTCGAGTTAGTTACACCATTTATAAGTGAAGATAGATATAAGAGAACTGATTTTTATTATCTTTGATTAGCTGGATTTATCTTCGCCCCGAATAGCAGAATAACTATGCCGAGGTATAGCAAATCCTTTTATGACGCAAGTTAACCTGCAGGCTAGCATTTACATAAAATAAAACTAACTATATAATGTTCCTTGTACTTGGAAAAGTAAGATTTGATGTCCTAGATATTTCTAAACGATTTTTCCTTCCTTCATCCTTCCTTCCTTCATAGGCATACTGTCGTCTTGGACATCATTAAGGAGCTCTGTACAATATTCAACTAGTAGTTACAGACTTCTGTCAATAACACCAAAATAATAAAAGCATCTATGGGTACAAGACATTGTCATGGACTTACTCTAACTTGTGTAAGCCAAACAAATAGTAAGTTTATGCATTAGGTAGGTATCAACTGATGACAACTGACGCAAGTCACTAAAAAAGTAAAGATGAATGAAGATTGTATGTTAGGACGGAGGGGTAGAGTCAGATCCAATAAAAGATGGATGGATTGTGTTACAGCCGATATGATGGAAAAGCGAGTGGATGATGAGCTGACGGTTGATAGGGATGAATGGAACAAAGGAACAAATAAATTGGGACCAAGGCAAGAAGATGATGATGATGACCTGATCAGGACTAAAACTACAAAATAAGAGGGTTTAGATGGCTTCGTGCAATTCGAAATAAAAAGGCATGTGCATTAGAATTGATTTGGATATCTATCACATGGCATGGCAGCTAGCAGCCATGTTATGATCACAATAGGTGTTATAATTTGAATTTTTGTATGTCGGTTTGTTTGAGGCATACCAACTAAAATTTCTGCCCCGAATATGTCATTACCCAAATATTTTTTTGCAAATATAGATAAGTTCTTTAATCACCTACTAGCAACCCGCTCGCGTATTCACCCGCTTTGCCCCGTTCCTATAAGTTGAAGCGTGATTTTAAATAGCTTAAAACCTTTCTCATGAGTAACTCTGTGCATCAGTGGAAACCGCATGAAAATTCGTTCAGTAGTTTTTGAGTTTATCGCGAATAGACAGATGAGGCGATGGACTTTTAGTGACAATGGCAAACAAATTGATAATGATGACTCAGTACGAACAGTACTGGATATTATTTTCTATGAGAAAATCACAGTTATTTTCTCTGAAACACGGATGATTTTGAATTCTCACAATAATAATATTCATAATTATTAAGAAATTGCTTGTAGCGGAAGTGGATTTCCTGTTAAGTACACACATATTATGCATAATGTGAGGTGAACAAATATTATATTATTCGTGTCACTACAATCTAGAATGATATGATCAATGTTGATAATGATAATGAATGATAATTTTATTGATTACTAGAACTTATTGATGTACACAATACCTACATGTTTATTGTATACATCTTTATCATTGATCCGTGCAAACTTCTGCTGAGCACGGGTCTTAACTTAAAATGAGACCGGAGTTAATACCTCATTGCCTCAGCGAACGCGCTCTACCCAGAGAGATGTAAAACGTGTACATCCATTGGTATATGTAACACGCAAAATATACTCCATGAAATTGGATGATATTTTTCACACTTGTATTGAGGGAGGTCTTACTTGAAACATTATAGGTGCATATTTCATCCTAATACGCCTCACATTGAGGCAGATACCCCAAAAAAATGGCAGAAAATACGATTTGAAAGGAATTAAAAGCTTCGGAACAAGATGGTTTTAGTTTATTGTTCTGTGTGTGGAAATGCAGAGTTTTTCCATATTAATAGCTCGATTTTTCATCCCTGTAAAAACGTGACTGGAGACAAAGAGTTACATACTCAAAATTAATATAAATAATCGAATTATAACTCGCTACGTAGACATGAAGAAATATTTTTAACACGCAAATGATTTGAAAAACTGTTAAATAATTCAAGAGAAATGTAGACGGGATTAAACATAGCCCAATAGTGCTGACGAATACTAACACATTTTACTAAAACTCTTGCTGAAACCACGTCTCTGCAAATGCAAATGAGAAATAATAAGTTCAGGATTATGGACTCCGATACCACTACTAATGTTAATTTAAAGCGAGTTGTTGGTGAGAAAAAATAGAATCGTAACGATTATTTGACGTAAAGGCTGGGAGATCGGCTTCTACGCTACGTGTTGTGGGTCCGATCCCCACACGGAGCAAATATTTGTGTACACCTACACAAAGTTGTTTCGGGTCGGGGCGTTTGTGTGTGTGAGTGGTTGAGTTTGTAAAGCACCCACGATACAGGAAAAAATCCTGGTGCGGGGAAACGATTTAGTTTAGTGTACTGGTCGCTACCGACAGTCGTTGGGTTTGTTTTCGAGTTTTTTGGGAAATCCTCACAATGTTGTATGAATCACTACGGAAGTTGGTATTTTATGGGATAGTGGGGCAGACGTGCAGACGAATCGCCTGATGGTAAGCGATTACCGCTGCCCATGGATACCCGCAACAGCAGAGGAGTACCAAGTGCGTTGCCCACCTTTTAAAAGGGTATGGACCAACGGTATCCTCACTCACTTGGCGAAATACCTACAACGTAAGTTTAGTGTTGTTTTACGCCGGTTTTCTGTGAGGCCCTAAATTAGCTACAATATTATAACACCAAAAATTAGCCGAAAAATATATTTTGCACTCATTTTCAATTATTTTTGTTGGTTTTTTATGTAACACAAAATTAACCAACTCTTAAATTATTGTAACATGAGACTTACTTACTTACTTACTTAGCTGCCAGTGTAATTGTGTATAGATAAAGAATACACAGACCTCAAACTCTGATACTAAAATTCCATCGTTCCTCCATAAACTCCAACGATTCTCACATATTACTCGTCTTGAAGTACTATCGAGTTCTCATCGTACGTCCGCCACAAAACCAAGAATCCCGCCCGCCAAAGACAAATAACGGGCATTTTTATTTTCTTATGGAAATTAAACTGAAGCCCCGGTTAATATTGTTTCTGCTTACGAAATGCGTTGCAAAGATACAGCGGCTTATTTGACAGGCGTTTGAAACCAACATTACGAACGCCACTCGCCTTTTAAATTTAAGCGAACATCATTTAGTGAAGGAAAAATTCGACTCGCAAGCAGGATTCGAACCTGCGTCTTCTGGCTAGGTACGCCAGACGCTATGACCTCTAAGCCACCGCGAGTCCCATCTGCCATGTCGAAATTTGCCTTCACATTCTGAACTTACGTCTTAAAGGTGCCGTCAGTAACATCTATTGAAAGGCAAGTTACTTTGCCTCTCAACCGACATGACTTACCTTACTTATGATGATGATTTCGAACCGGCAACCAAATGTTCGCAAGTCTGACACCCTAGCCCTGGCTACCGTCCTGCTTCACATCATTCACATTGAATACTTTTTCTTTATTTTCGTTTAGTTTTTAATCCCATCATAATAAGTATATTTAAAATAATAAATTCATGCACCCCATTAAAAGGGTCTCCACAATTGACAAGAAACAGAAATCTATTGACATTCCAGTTCTCGACCGTAACTCATCTACACATTGACCCACGCATTAACAATTATCCTGATTTACTCCGTAGTACGTGCTCCTTTGTCCCGAGGATCTAACAAGACAATATGGAGGCAAAACCTAATACCGAAGCCATTGAAATTACCAACTGAATATGCTCTGAATCACTGTAATTGGCGGCAAATGACAACGTGATATGATTGTATTATTCAATAACATAACATAATAAATAAAACTGGCCAATTGACAGTCAAACTCGCGTATGAAGGGTTCCGTACCATTATCGAGTCCCACTCGCACAGGCCGGTCGCAGTGGCCGGTTTTTTTAGTAGATATTTGTTGTTATAGCGGTAACTTCAATTGTCTTACTATCACGGTTCATGAAATACAGCCCGGTGACAGACGGACGGACAGACGGACAGCGGAGTCTTAGTAATAGGGTCCCATTGTCCCGTCACGGAACCCTAAAAAGGAAGTTATTATTTTAATTGAAGATTTAATTTCCTACTTACCTACTCCTCACCAAGTTTTCAATTAGATAATAGCTAAGTATAATATTGACGACCTCTGTGGTTTAGTGGTTCGACTACTGGACTCCTGACCATGAGGTCGTGGGTTCGATTCCCATAGAACACAAATATTTATGTGATGAATATAAGTGTTTGTGTTCATCTGGGTGTTTCTTATGTATTATAAGTATGTATTTACAAAAAAAAAGTATATAAGTATTATATCCATTGTCTAGTACCCATAGTACAAGCTCTGCTTAGTTTGAGACTAGATGGTGCTGTGTAAAATGTCGAAGAATATTTATTTATTTATTATTTATTTATTTATAATACATTAATTGTAATTTACTTGGAGGCTCCAATTAGTAGGTAAGTCTTAACACGTGTAAAATATTTTAAATCCATTTTCAAGTCAAGTGAGTTTATGAGGCTTTATTCAAATATTAATTTGGAAACTTAAGTATTAAGTATTTTATGCAAATTTTTATATAATATTTTCTTCATGAGCATCACCAACCTATTGATTTCTGACACTTACGCGAATATTAGACATTGAAATGAAAGTACTTTTTACGGAATTATTAACAAAAATGTAAGGTAGCTGTTAGTAATTTTAACATCAAGACGTCCAACACCTCAGTCTGCCCGTGACAATGGATGCTGTAAAGGATCCGAAACGTCGGGAACTAAATAATATCAATATACCGCGATAAAATCCGTAAAAAGTAGTTTCATTTCAATCACCAACCTATGTTTATCTATATCTATGTCTATCTATCTATGTCGCTTTTATGTGCTTCTGGTCGTGTTTGCTGGTTCGGAACCTACCAATAGCACTACCGACGTAAACCCACTCGTAACATAAGCATTTAGTACGAGTGGTTAACAAGAACACAATAAATATACGACCCTTATAGCTAGTACATAAGCTTTCAAAATATTAAGGCCCACTTGCACCAACTTTTAAGAAGTTGGTGCAAGTGGGCCTTAACTTTTCTACGAAAAATTGTGTTTAAATACAATTTAAATATATTTAAGAAGTTGGTGCAAGTGGGCCTAAGACAACGACCGATTGACATTAGAAATAGTCAACTCACGCTCATTTTTGACATTGATATTGAATTAGTAATGCATAGTATTAAGTCTAGACTTATAAACGAACGTCTTATGATAATTAATTGAATTCAAGTAGCAATAATGTCGTGCATAATGAACGTGAGCATACATACGTGAGACGTGCAATATAGTAAGCGATGTAAGGCCGCTGATGAGACGCGCCTCGAGGACGTTTAATTAGACCGGCAGACTGCACTGTAGTGTCGTGGATGGATCTTAGAACTAGATACTTACATAGGTACTATAAAACTACTAGCTTCTGCCCGCGGCTTCGCCTCCGTGGAATTCGGTCTGTCATCACATCCCACGGGAACGGGATAAAAAGTATCCTATGTCCGTCTCCTGTTTTTAAGCTACCTCTCCACCAATTTTCAGCGAAATTGGTTTAGCCGTTCTTGAGTTATAAATGGAGTAACTAACACGACTTTCTTTTATATATATAGATAGATGTCTACACATATCATACTAGGTATCTGAGATTCTTCTTCTAACCAGTCTACTCAGATGCGGCTGAATATCAGTATTTTACACGATGTGACTGCCATCAGACCTCATCAACCCAATTTCTGGGCAACACCGATATTCGGAGGATAGACTGGTTGTCAGGCATTTTTGGGCTTCTGACTACCACTAACAATTGTCATAGATGTTCGTATGACAACCGGGACTGACAGCTTTATGTGCTTCTCGAGGCACGGAGGGGTCTCGGTGTGTTAAGAATGGTCACCCATCCACACACTGAGCTCGGCGAGCGCAGCTTAACCTTGCAGTTGATCAGCTTAGTTATTACTTAGCCATGAGCCCCTTCTCCTCGCATATCATACTAGGTAAATCCTACAATAATATATCATATAAAAAAATATATAAGATGTTTTTATGGCATAAATAGAAGATAGAATACTCTACCGTGGGAGAGCCATGCTTCGGCAGAAATGGGCCGGCTTGGCCGGAGTGATAATACGGTCTCACAGAAAACCGTCGCCGCGTCGTGAAACAACGCTTACGTGAGTAAGGATAGCGGATGCCCAAGCGCTTTTAAAAGAACTGGTGTTGCGGGTGTCCATGGACGGCTAAACTTTTTTATTGTCTGTATGTTTGTTTGTTGTAATCTACCATACGCCATTGAATGCGGTCTTCACACCTGTATTGCTTATATTACTTAAAATTAAGTGCATCTACACACTACTTAATAAAGTAGAATAAGTATAGTTAAATAAACAGAGTTCATAGTAGGTAAATTCTTTCGGGCAACAACTAGTGTAGGTACATACTTATACAAAAAACATATTAGTGAACTCTGGATGTAGACATGCAGGATGGTTTATTTCGAGTACTGAACGCTACTCGACTGTTAACTTTTCATAAGATTTGTATTAAGTAGGTATATACGGTTCAATTACTAAAAAGCAAGGTTAGAAAGCTGAGATACGAGACAGGCTAACTAAATCATGAGTGCACTCTCAATTTACCGTAAGCTTCGGTTGCAGCTGACAGTAAATTGAGAATAACAAGTGTAACAAGACTTCAATTTATTTTGTAGGTTTATTTTATTTATTTTGTATGTACATATTATTGTTGTCATAACTATTAGTTATCCCCATAAGGGGATGGGTTAGAATACTATTCGTCACTGCCTTTCCAAAAGGCATCTTGTCAGAGGCGAGAAAATATCTGACTTGCTCGGGGAATACACCCAGTAGCCTCAGATCGGCAACTTACGAAACGTGCGGAAATATCTGACTTCCTCAGTTGCAATACCTCTTGGAGTGTCATGACCCAATTACTGTCATAGTTATGACAATACGAGATACGGTTTACGATTTAAAATTCCTTGCGGAGTTATAAGAGACAGGAAGAAGAGACATGAAAGTAGAAAAAATGCTGTAAAGATGAGAGCGTTGAGAAGTATGTGTGGGGTAACTTTAAAAGATAGAGTGAGAAACAGTGTGATAAGGGAGCGGTGTGAAAGAAGGTGTGGTAACAAATATTGAGAAAGGTTTGTTAAGGTGGTTTGGGCATGTAGAGAGGATGGATGAACGGAAATTGACAAAACGTGTATACAAGATCAGTACGGATGGAAGAGTAGGAAGGGGCCGACCTTGACGAACGTACCACAACCAAGTTACGGCCGTTCTTATAAAAAGTCAGGTTTAGAGGACCCTAAACCGTCGATCATGCATGAGGAGGTTAATGAACGTAGATGAAGCGAAAGTAGTGTGCCAGGATCGTAGCAAGTGGAAATCTATAGTCTCTTCCTACCCCAATGGGAGACAGGCGTGAAAATATGTATGTATGGAGGTGTAAAATGTTTCCATTTGACACTAAAGCCATTTTAGTGAACGAATTTTTCCTTCACTAAAATATTTTTTTAATCTAAGCATGTAAAATACAAAAAAAACATTTAACAATGAATATGAATAACAGAACGATAACCGAGGATTAAGATAGATTAGCAAAAAAATTACATAAGTCTCCATAAGACCCACTTTTTGGAACCGCGCAACTAGTTTTGACTTTTCAAAAGTACCTGCCTACCTTCTTTAATGGTCTAATTGAAATAAAACATTTTGACTTTAACTAATTCTTTATGTAAAACGAGTCGTACTGATTTCTGACACTTTCGCCAATATTCATTAAAATGAAACTGATATGATACGGATCCTTTACAGCATCTATGGTCACGGCTAGACTGAGGTGTTGGGAGTCTCAATGTTAAATTTACTAACAGCTACCTTACATATTTTTTAATTATTAATATGTCGGGAAATACGCGATAATATCCGTAAAAAATAGTTTCATTTCAAAACGAGTCGTTTCAAACATTATAGATTGGGATGTAGGTGGCACTCATCCACGCATTTTTATCCACAAATACATATATCGGTTAAAGCCGATACGGAGCGCGGCCCTCCCGGGAGCGACCAGTCAATATTAATTGAGTCCCGCGGCGCCGCCCGTATTTCATTATTTACACCAACGCGCAACGGCTAGGATTTCCACTAGATATCGGAAATAGTTTGCAAAGATTTCCCAGCGCGCCTCACTAGTTTACGAGTTTTTAAATAAGAAATGATAAATAAGATTTTTTACTGAATAAAGTTTAGTAAGATTTTTTATAAACCAACCATTAAAGTAGTAAGCAAGTGCCTGATGGTATATGGTAAAATCTTTTCACACCCTCTTGGGAGGGTGGGGATGAGCTGGCAGTCAATAAGTGTGATGCTTAAACACCAACGGTCCACTCACTGCCAACACAACGCTTCCTCGCGAAGCTCTGCCTACCTTGCTCACCGTTAGGAACACAACATAGCACGCAGCTATGTTATTTGGCTCTAGGAGAGGAGCCACATACTGTCTACCTATACTATATCTATCTACTCATATCTAATTTTGTATAAAATAGGAGTGGTATTTAATAATCATACTTACTTAATACCTATCTTAAATGAATACCTACTTTGAAGTGGAGCTTCAAGAAACAAGTGATATTTTGTTTGTGTGGATTGCTATTGCTATTTCCTAGGTTAGATTGCCCAAGTCAAGCAGTGTGTTTTTTATATTAAATTCTCACTAAGCTATACATGGATTTTACCTGCAAAACCTTTCGAGAAATGCGGGCGTAATGGCTTATTATGTTTTTTTGCTAGGAAGGTAGAATGTTACACAATGAAAACCAATATTCTGCGGATTCTTACCAATTGCATTTCATAGAATTTCTCCACAAATCGAAGAAGCAATCGGTGGAAATTTTCTAAAATTTATTGCAGCGTCTTGAGATTGAAACTTCCGCGGTTAGTTTGATTCTCAGAAAATTCTGCTGAGATGGAATGTAGCAAGGTACTCGTGTGATATGGAATAGGATATAGTTGCGTAAACGTAAGTAAGAAAGAAAGAAAGAAAGAAAGAAAGAAAGATTATTTATTTTCGCCCATAACGACGCACAAGTTTTTTTTTTGCCAAAGGCCAATGTGTCAGTTAGACACTACAAAAATAACATAAACCCAAAAAAATAAAATAAAAAGAAACAAATTATTTCATCTGACAACACTGGCAAGTGACAACCAAGTGCCAGCACTGCCAACAAAAAATAATAAATACAAAAAAAACAATAACAAACACAAAGTCAGATGCATAAATTGAACTTTAGATAACATTTTTTTATAACTGAGGCTATGTTTAACAAAGAGAGAGATGTGCGTCGTATCAACGAAAAAAGGTCAAAGCTCAGCATGCTGCTGCGGAGATGTAGTGTTACAGCACCGACAGCGCTGGTTTTCAGCGATGACCCTGTGACGTAATGGCGTCCTCCAGTGGTGAAAAATCAAACATTAAGTACGTAACTTAAGTCGCTTCGGAATGGCCCAAGTATTAGTCAAAGTAAAAACGAATAAAAATTGGCCTGCACAAAGGCACACATAACGTAATATATCTTCACGCCTGTATTCCCCGAAGGGTTAAGCAGAGGTTTCTAGTAATGTACAGTTCGCCAGTATGTTTAGGTCCCATGTAAAAGGGCCGCCTTGTCCTGTTAATGGCAAATTTGTGTCCTGTTAATGGCAAAAGGCGAGCCTTTTGCCATTAACAGGACACAAATGCAAACTTCTAGCTCCTATGTACACACGATTACACATCAAACTATGATTTTCCAGCATACGTTGACCTCGCACTGTATAAGGCTTTCGTTACAATAAGAGGCCAGCTAATACTGGAAACGAATAGGTTTATAATTATGATTTTTAACGTGGGAGAACCATGCTTCGGCACCAATGGGCCGACTCGACCGGAGTGATACCACGGCCTCACAGAAAACCGGCGTGAAACAACGCTTGCGTTATGTTTCGCTGAGTGAGTGAGGTTACCGGAGGCCCAAACCCTTTCAAAAGGCGAGCAATGCACTTGTGACTCCTGTGCTGTGTCCATGGGCGGCGGTTATCGCTTACCATCAAGTGCTACCCTATCCCATAAAAAAACCATGTGTGCGTAGAACTGCCTCACACATGTGAAGAAATCTGAGAAACGTGATTTCAGGGAATCAATACAGCGTAACTGAACTTGGTGGCAAGGCACCAAATGCCTCCAGCCAGGAGCAACTTATAAACTAAGCAACAGCAGCTAAGGGCGTTCCCTAACGGAACATGGACCTCGGCTCGATGGGGGAGGGAGGACAGCTAGGGGTAACTATATTTAAATTGTTCCTACTACTAAATATCATGAACAAAACACATACAACCGCCATGCATTCTAGAAAATATAAAACGAGTACAACCTCGAAGCCGTATGCAACAAGTTTATACGCACCAAGCATTCAAGTCGCACTGATAAACTAAACCTTAATACAAAGGTATTGGGTCTATGTAAACTGCAAATATATGCATTTATTTGTAACAATCAAAAGTTATCACAAAAAGCATCCTTATCACAAAGGACTAGGGTATACGTGGGTTGCACACGTAAGTTAGTTTTCTATTTAATGGGCTTAGTTGGGAATCGCAGATGCACGCTAGGATTAAGCACGATATAATATTTTAAAGCTTTCCTGGTAAAGTTAGTCGTACCAGGTTTTTATTTAAAATATATGGGCTTCCATATTTATGGGTGGAAAATGGAGGAATTATGTGAAAATGCGCTTAGAAAATACGCAAGTCTGCAGTCCGTTTTCATATGAAAACCTTTTCATACAGATATAACCTACAGAACTACGTCTTTGGTCAAGATGTGTGCAAGCGGCGCTACGGGGCATGAGGTCTTGGGTTCCAATCCCAGTTTGAATTTCTTTTTATAAGTAATGAACTGAAAAGCACGAACCAAGAATATATTCGTGTCAGCTGTTTAACAGATTGTTTTGCTGTACTCAAATCAACACTTAATGGGACTGTGGTGGCCAGTTTATAGCCGTGATCGCATGCAGCCGTAATGAAACTTAGGTAAGGCACATTTTGTCCTGTCCGTTGACTTAAAATAAAAAACATAGCTTTCAAAGCATTATGCCCACAACACTATATACAATCTCCTTGCACAAAAAAAAACACGGACAACAATGAACACGGCGTTGTATTTCAGTAAATAGGTACAACGTTCGTTGTTGTCCGTGTTTTTTTTTCTGTGAAATCAGTCAATTTGTTCTCGATACAAAATGTATGAGAATTTCTACAATTTTATTTGATGGTTTTGTATGTTTCTTCTATATTAGGTATTACGCTAAGATATATCTATTATCTGTTATTTATTATTATTATATATAAATATGATTTATATAATGTAAAATATTGACAAAAAAAAACAAACAAATTTAAAAGCAGTCTCTAGAGTTGCGTTGACCGCTTGAAGTCTCTAGCTAGTTATTGCACTTTTAAATGAAACCCTGCCACGAGGCACGAGCGCAATATGCGACCAACAACAAGTCTAATAAAACATTCCTTGTATTGTTTAGTGTTTACAGTCCATAAACACCAGTCCAGTCGGATAGAAAAATATAGTACAGCGACAAGTTACGACTTTTAATTAATTAACATTACGCCTGTATTCCCCGAAAGGTTAGGCAGAGGCGTACTAGTGTACACCCACAGTTCGCCGGTATAATAGTAATCGTCCCATGTAATAGGGGGCGAGCCTATTGTCATCAACTGGGCACAAATTCCAAACTCCGAGCTGCTACTGGGAATTTCATAGAAAAACCCAATAACACTTTGCTCGACCTGGGAATCGAACCCAGGACCTCTAGCGTAGCAATCGCGCTCTGCAACTAGTGGTCCAGTGGTGGCTAATGAGGCAGTTCTTCTTTCTTTTAATTAAAGTAACTTATAACCAAATTGTCTCATTATACACTCAGCATAACGGATAACGTTCAGCAGTGAAACTAATGAATTGAATTCGAAACATTTAATGTTCTGAATTCAATTATCATGACAAAATTATCTTTTGTCATTTCCTCAGTCCACTAGTTTTTTTAATAAATGTGTAGCCTATGATAGGTATAACGGGCTGCTATGGTAATTCGGGATAGGGGGGCATACGAGCAGACGATCACCTGATTGTTAGTGATTACCGCCGCCCATGGACACCCGCAACACCACGAGTTACGACGAGTCGTAATTGCGTTGCCCGCCTTTCAAAAGGGTTTTGGCCTCCGGTATCCTCACTCACTCGGCGAATCACAACGTAAGTGTTGTTTCACGTCGGTTTTCTCTGAGGCAGTGGTATCACTCCGGTAGAGCCGCCCCATTCGTGCCGAAGCATGGCTCTCCCACGATGAAAATCTTTATCTATCTATACTATATACTAATATATAAAGCTGAGGAGTTTGTTTCTTTGCTTGAACGCGCTAGTCTCCGGAACTACTGGTCCGATTTGAAAAAATATTTCAGTGTTAGATAGCCTATATATTGAGGAAGGCTATATATCATCACGCTACGCGGACGAAGTCGCGGGCAGAAGCTAGTTCTCAGATATAATTATAATGAATATGTGTGAGTTCAAATATCTATTTAGTCGAGCATAATAATTAAGTACTTAAGTATAAAATCTGATACGTGTGTAGGTCACTACTATTGAAAGATTGACAAAACAAAACTATAGGTAGATGAACAAAAGGAATCAATGCTGGTCTAAGTACCTACTTATATAAGTACGTACAAGTACATAAACGTTACAAAACACAAATCTAAAACCTTCGAACAATGGCGTCTCAATTGAAAATCTCCAGTTATTCAATAATTCATATTGTTTTCACAGAAAACCATTAAAAGCCCCTTGTTTTTCAGTGCTGGGCATTTTCTTAAGCTGTTGCGGACAATAAAAATATGAGAGGGCTGGTACGTGACATGAATAAAACGTTAAGGTGTGGGCCACGCGGGCAGCGAGCCATTCAGGAAAATTAATTACTAGTTATTTCCTTTCGGGATGTTCCCACATTGAGAATCGCCTTGGAAATTTACCTAAATCCTTTTTTATGCCTACACTACTGGAATTCTATTATCTGTGCCTACACTATAATAACTCATAATAGATAAGTAAGTATGTATAAAGTTGTAGACTTAATAGTTTTTAGAATATCGTAGGTGAATTATTCAATGAGGAATGTGTGGTATTTTGGGGGTTTGAGATAACTTTATTCTCTTATGTATAGGCACATATAATTCACTTACATGAGAATCTATCTATACTAATATATAAAGCTGAACAGTTCGTTTGTTTGCTTGAATGCGCTAATCTCAGGAACTACTGGTCCGATTTGAAAAAATATTTCAGTGTTAGATAGCCCATTTATTGAGGAAGTCTATAGGCTATATCATCACGCTAAGACTAAGTAACTATTCCACGCGGAAGAAGTCGCGGGCGGAAGCTATTAGATGATAATATTGTTGAGAGGTTACAAAAACGATAATACCAATTTTTACAAGTTTTGACAAGTTGCGGATAGAATCATAATAATCATGTTATTATTTTTGTAATAATTATAAACAATGATGACACTGACAAATCAATAATTACCTTTCAAAACCTAAGAGTTAAAACTCTACCGTAATCAACGTTTTCTCTTATTTCTACACACGAGAAAGCATGCAGCATGACGGTGCACGCACGCCACCGGCAACGTGCTTGGAATAATGCAAGAAGAAAATGTCGTTCGCTTAGAATGTTTTATTAACATAGAGCTGTGTATGTGTAGGTAATTTGTCTTTCAAAAACAGAATACTGGCTGTTGGCTGGTACCTAATAAAGTCATTTACTGAAAATGTTTTGATGTTCCTCGTATGAGCACAGTTGAAAAAAATAATGTATATTAGTTATTAACTTGTAAAGTATATGGCCGATTATGGCCCTCAAAAAAGGTCGTACTTGAAATGCATACTTGTTAGTATATAATCAATCACGCTGACGCGGACGTAGGGAATCGTACAGAGACTGTACGGGATTTCTGATTCTCGTTGAAAAAATTATAATGATATAATTTTGATGTGTTATGGCTTATTCATCCCACTATATTAAAAACTTTCACGCCAGAACGGTTGAAGGGATCTGGATAAGATTTGGCACAGAGATAGATTATAGTCTGGAATATCACATACTTAGGCATCTTTTTATCCAGGTCGGACCCTGAAGTGCGCGCAGACAAAGTCGCGGGCAAATAATAACAAACTGCCTTCTTAAGAGTCTATTAGTACATAACTTCTCTACCAATCTTCTCCACACCTACATCCAACAACCTCCTTATCAGTCCATCTCATTCGATGTCCTCCTCCACTGCACTTTCCGGAGCGTCTTGTACTCTCGAGAACCTTCTTGCCGCAGTGGCCAACATTCTACGAGCTACATTCCTGCCACTCCAGTTTCCATTCCTCTAAATCCTCAGTACACCACCAGATAGGTATTTTCTATAAAATTGATTCGTTCAAAACAGAAACGTAAACGACAGTTTAATGGCCCCAAAAAGGTCTGTCCATTAGGCACCGGGATTCGCCACGACGTAATATTTCATTTTATACCAATTCATGTTTCAAAAATTATGTTACTAACCAAAATGATTGTCGAGTAGGTACATTATCCATAGAAATATGATTTAAATTGTTTGATTATTATGATACTCGTGCAGATATTCGCCGACACGTTCGGCGATTGGCATCTGCGCTACGTGTTGTTGGTTCAATCCCCACACGGAGCAAACTTTTGTATGATGTACAGGTAGTTGGTAGGTCTAGGCGTTGGTGTATGTGAGAATTTTTGTTTGTAAAGGCACCCACGATATCTACAGGATAAAATCCTAGTGTGGGGCAACATTTTATATAAAAAAGAAAAGAAAGATTATAACTACGCTAACTAAATAAAGGAAGGGAATAGTGGAATAGGGCATAGTGGAATTTAATTCCACTCCTTGCAGAATTTTTTTTTTTTTTATGGGATAGGGGGGCAAACGAGCAAACGGATCACCTGATGGTAAGTGATAACCGCCGCCCATGGACACCCGCAACACCAGAGGAGTCGCAAGTGCGCTGCCCGCCTTTAAAAGGGTTTGGGCCTCCGGTAACCTCAACTCACTCGGCGAAACACAACGCAAGCGTTGCTTCACGTCGGTTTTCTGTGAGGCCGTCGTATCACTCCGGTCGAGCCGGCCCATTCGTGCTGAAGCATGGCTCTCCCACGTGAAAAAATTGCATTGCAGAAAATAAATACCAAATAACATAACTCCATGCTATGATGTGTTCCTAATGGTGAGCAGAGTCGCCAGAGCTCCGCGAGGAAGCGTTGTGTTGGCAGTGGGGGGGAACGGTGGTGTTTAAGCATCACACTCCTTACATTATTGTCTCCTATGCTGCCAGCCAAACTATTCCTCCTTAATATTTTTTTCTTTTTTCCCTCTCAAAAGTGTTGAGAAAAGATTATTACAAGGTCGGCAACGCGCGAGTGATGATGAAGTTTCTTCTTGCATTGCGTTTTCGTTAGCGGGTATATATTAAGGATTCTGTTTAACCTATTGTAAATTATAGGAGCAATGGAGTGAGCAAAGCGTTGGCTGAATTTAGTTTTAGGGAGGTTAGTTCTCTCGCATACGTAGGTTATACGTGGTTATACGTGGGTTATAGTTTAACTTACTGTGTTGTAATAGGACGACGCTTAGAATGTATAATTGTCTCACGGTCATGACTTCCCAGTTTTCGTAAAGTGTTGTTGTAGGGAATTGTATAGGCTTGAATGTCGCGACCTTCAGTATTGCACGTTGGGCGATCTCGATAGACTTCAAAGTTGTTTTTGATGTCCCTCCCCAGGATGATAGACAATACGTTAGTAGTGATTGACAGAGAGACTAGTATATCTGCTTCAGCAACTTGAAGTCAGCAATGTGCCTCAGGTTTTTGAAAATATAAATGAGCTTTCGTATTCTACAGCACAGCTGCCTGACATGT
Source organism: Acronicta leporina (assembly GCA_947256265.1). Taxonomy (NCBI): domain Eukaryota; kingdom Metazoa; phylum Arthropoda; class Insecta; order Lepidoptera; family Noctuidae; genus Acronicta; species Acronicta leporina. Next base: position 863,563 of record OX366512.1, read on the forward strand.
TCTTTAAAATTGAGATTGCTATCTAAGTTGACTCCTAGATATTTAATTGTGTGAACACGTTCCAATGGAGGACACATGCAATTATTGTCGGAGTGACACTTATGCGATATGATACTTCGCACGATCACATCTTCAGTTACATTTTTTATGCTAAAGCAGATGTACTTGGTTTTTTCTACATTTAATGTAAGGATATTACTCCGAAGCCACGTTCCCACGAGATCGAAGCCCTGTTGTGCAGCACTGAAAGCATCTTCCCATGTATTGGCAGCAAAAGAGAGGGCAGTATCGTCTTCAAAAGATATGATTACACCATGCCTAAGTTCAAGACTCGTGAGATCATTAATGTACGAGATCCAAAAAGATAGTGATACATTTTTTCTTTTTATCTAAGTTAGAGGTAGCAAAATTTATAAGTTTATTTACGGCTTGCTCAGTAGATCTTCCTTGTCGAAACCCATATTGGTTATCTGAAAACAGTTTACTTTTTCTAAATATTTAACTAGTCGCGAATTTATAATTTTTTCTAATATTTTTGATATCGCAGGTAAGATAGATATAGGTCGATAGTTGATGATACGATTTCTGTCCCCACTCTTATAAATTGGACAAACTTCTGCTTTTTTAAGGACGTCAGGGAACTCTCCATTTTGTAAACAGTCATTTATTATCTTTGTAAGAGGTGGTATGATGATGTTTTTGTAAGTTTTCAGAAACGTATTACTAATATTATCTGCACCACTGGCACAGTCTGACTTTGAGTCAAGGATGAGACGTTCTACCTCCTCTTCAGATGTGTCTATGAGAGCAAAAGAGTTCAGACTACTAGTAGCTATGAATGAGTTGGTTTGGCTGTTGTTTATAGTATGCGTATTTTCCTGATGAATTTTGTTTGCCAATGAACTTCCTACGTTTATAAAGTAACTATTTACTTCGTTCAATGATTTTTCAGGAGAGATAGATAGCGTTAGTAGTTCTTTCGGATGATTTGTTACTTTCGATGTATTTGTGATCTGTTTTATTGCTTTCCACAATTTTTTATTATCTTGTTGTGCATTTTGTAGTTGATTTTTTTCATACTCTCTTTTAACCTGTCTTAGCAACGCATTGCAAAAGTTTCTGTATCGCGTGTATGTCACTTTTAGAATGAAATTATCTGGTGCAAACAATAAGGCCGATAACGCATTTGTGGTAATTACTTTAACTCTTCTTCTCTACTATAATAAAATCGTAAAAAACCTGTGTCTATACATTGAAGATATAAAAAAATCAAGTGGGTTAGGATATATAAACATCTCCGAATCTGGAAGTCTGGTTTTCTGTTTGTTACGGGTTGGCGCAAAAACGACTGCATTGATCTTAATTTTGATATCACTGTTAGAAATTAAAACTTGTGAACTTCATATATCAATCAATTAAACGAATCATGAAATACACCTTTACCTCTCTGATGCAACCCATATTCATATTCATTTATTTGCATTCCACAATGTTGTTTTAGATGGTTAGTACAAGTATGCTTAAAGCTAGTGACAATCGTGGACCCTGTAGGGCACAGCAAATTACATTAATAATATTATATAATTATGTTATACTTATCAAATACTATACTTATGAATACTACTACAACTATAATTATAATCTTATTATTTTTAGTTGTATAGGATAATTTACTATAATAATGTTAGAGAATGTAAACCCATGTAAAGAAGAGATCGTCACTGTTGGTTTTTGCCTCATTAGCTTGGAATTTGTGCCGGGTTCATGGCAATAGGCTCGCCCCCTATTACATGGGACCCAAACATACTGACGAACTGTGGGTGTACATTAGTACGCCTCTGCCTAACTCTTCGGGGAATACAGGCGTGATGGTATGTTATGTATGATCTTAATATTTATACTAACAAGTGAGCGATGCCGCGGTCAAAAGCGAGTTACATTATAAATATCAAATTACACTTTCAGAATGACATCTCATCATCATTCCAAATATTTTTTATCTTGAATAAAAACCTCGGTATAATAACATCTTTGTGCGCATTATTAAAGCCAATAACCTTTAAAGTGATGTCAACACAATGCTATGGTTTCCAAGCATGACGTAGAACTAACCGCCATTATAAACGCTGGAAAAAATTGAGAAGGATCCCTTTTGAGGGCGAGCGGTGTGAAATGACACATTCATGAGGGACGAACTAGAGGGTAGAACACACTGGGTGAAGTATACGACTATACTTATATACTAGCTGTTTCTCCCGGTTTCACACGCGCTCAAAAAAGAATTTCTTACTTGAAATTCGGTTTCAAGGCGGTTTTAAGTAAGACCTCCAGCATACAACGGTGAAAATGCATCAAATTTCGTATAGTCGTTTTTGCGTACACGTACAGACGATAGACACAGACAGAGATACAAAAATTCTAATTGTTTTGACTTTTATTGACCTTACTAGCTTCTGCCCGCGACTTCGTCGGCGTGGACTTCAGATAAAAAGTAGCCCATGTGTTATGCCAGACTATATATACTATATCTATCTCTATGCCAAATTTTATCCAGCCGTTCTGGCGTGAAAGAGTAACAAACATCCATCCATCCATCCTCACAAACTTTCGCATTTAAAATATTAGTAGGATAGTAGGATATAAAGACCCGTCATAATATTATTTTTTCTTAAGTAGGTAGATACCTAAGTTTGTAATGAGTAACAGTGGTCGGTCGACTGACTAAAACCATAAATTATCAGATACACCCTGCTAGTTTTTCTAGAGAAAAGCCTTCATATCGACTAGCAGTGTAACTGTGTTACATCAAGAGTTGAGCAGTGTTATTAAGTTTTTCAGTTAACAAGCCAGTAGCATCTGTAATTTGGAATTGAGGACAAATAGCTCCGACTCAAAAGAATCCGATAAATAAAATAATATACATGTCTCTAGTATGTACTCCCCTCCAAGTTGTCCCTTTTAATATTCGTCATAGAGGAGGTCACAAAAAGGCCCGGCCCTCATCAACACAGCCAACGTTTTTGTAGCACGCTCCATGTTTTTCGATACCACACTCGATTACGTAATATGTCGACGAGCTTGAAGTTTTGTAGAAAACTTAAATAAGTAAATATCTGAAATTTTAATATTATAAACGTCGGTTTTGTGGTTATGAACAAAAATAATTATAATATGCAAATCTTGTTATTAATACATTAACTATGTATCTACCCACACACAGACATTGTTGCGAGTGAAATCTTATCTCTTGCCAATAAACTCTAAAATGCAATTAATCAGTCCCAACGCTGGGCAAGACTCTCCTCTCAACAGTAACTGTTCAAATAATTTCGAGAAGTCAGAGTTGCGTTCCTTGGATTCAAACTTCATACTTGGTCCATAGAAGTATGACTTATTTACACGTTACGAAAAAAATCACAACAGAGTAAATTGTTGGGAAAATCAACTAAAGATGCTCCGCGTAAATTGACGATAATCAATCCCATAGTCGTGATCTTAGCGAATGTCGTGAATACAAAGGTCGTCAGTATATGACTGTAGCGACATCTACCGCGCTACATACAACACTACGACGGACAAATACTGAATCGCGCAAGTGAAGTTTGCAACGCAACTTGAATATATACAACCACCCGGCATTAAGAATTAACCGATGGGTCGTGGCCCGCTGGCAAAAGCTCCTCTCCGTTTCGGACGTCTCTTTGGTTGGAGGCGCAACACACATTGCCTTCCACAGGACGACGACAACTTTACACGATACCAGTCCAAGTGTCACCTGGGTAGGGGTGGTAGTCCTCCCCAGGTGACAGACGATACATGACGATTTTCCGCACCTCAAAAATTGTGAGACTAGATATCGCTTAACCACAACCGACCCGGCTAGACAAATTCAATACTTTCATAATTTTCTCGTCTAAAATCAATTAGATTTTATCGTTAGTATCAACGTTAATTAAAAGTTCTGTCTAATTGTCTAATCACCACAAATATTAACCCGTTTAACCTGATTCGTACCAAAACATAACACTTCAGTTTTGATAAATTAGTTTTACAAACTAATTAATGAAGTTATGGTTATCAAAATTTATTAAAATCTTATTGAGGACGACCGTGTGTTTCTAACAAACCATATTGATAACTAAGTATAATAAATTGGAAAATCTGTGTCACGGATCACAAGTATTTCGAGTCGTATGATTTTCTATTATGTATTTATTAACATAAGTAGGCATATATGGTATTCCATAAACGACTAGTCTTTTTCTTTTCTTTTAGAGAAAGAGATAGGTAACGTAAAACCAACAACGGTCAGTCAACATTTTAAGTCTGCTCTAATCCATCCTGGTGAACTAATATGAGACAAGTGTCCAGCAATGGAATTCACTATAATTAATTAAAAGTAAATATAGGTTGTACCTTCTATAATTCAGGACTTCATACCTACTATATATTTTAGTTTTGAGGAAAAAAATTATATTACTAACACAAAAATACTATTGATACTATGAGCGATTTTAATATATTGCAAACCATAAAACACTAAAAAAAATAACAATATTATATTAAGCTTTACCTCTTGATACGACTCGATCGCAATCCTTTCCTTCACTTGTTCCACAAAACTTCGTCTAGGTCTACCCCTTCCTCGTTTTCCTTCAATTTTACATTCTAGTATAGTTCTGAAGAAGTCGTGGTATCAAGTGGCCAAACATCGTATCAAGAGGTAAAATGGAAAGCAGAAGATAGCGAACAGTGGCGTTTGCTCCACCGACAAGAGCTGAGCTCTTACATTAAAGAAAGAAGAAGAAGATATTAAGCTTATTCTGAAAAATGTATGAATGTGGCAGAAGCAAAAGAAGTATGCAAGAATCGTAGCAAGTGGCGGTCTATAGTTTCTGCCTACCCCTGTGAAAGAAAGGCATGACTGTATGTATGTATATATTTTGAAAAATATTGTTTGTGGCCGATAAAATGTTGGTTACCCTACCAAATATACAAACAGTAAAAATCTGCATCGCATAAGATGATGCAGAATACTGTCCTCTAGCTTAAAGAATCAATCAACAATTGCGACACCCCTATGCTACAAAGGTGTAAGTATATAACAAGTATGTTATGTTATATAACAAGTCCACAACTTCGTGTGGAGACCCTATACTGACTGACTTACTGCCGACATGATAAGAAGCTCTATAAAGTGAATAATAAAAAAACTCCCAACACGAGTAACAAAACTCTAGTTTGTCATAAAAAACGTAAATGTCATTTTACGACATGGGACGGTTTATCTGGGGGTGGAATACAAAGGGGGAAATAATAATCGCGTCGCGAAAATCATAACAAGCGTGCTAACAGAAAAGTAGAACAGTAAACCAATTTCTAGTTTACTAACACACCATCACGCCTGTATTCCCCGAAGGGTGAGGCAGAGGCGTACTAATGTACACCTACAGTTCGCCGGTATGTTTAGGTCCCATGTAATAGGGGGCAAGCCTATTGCCATTAACCGGGCACAAATTCCTAACTCCGAGCTGCTACTGGGAATTTCATAGAAAAACCCAATAACACTTTGCTCGACCTGGAAATCGAACCCAGGACCTCTAGCGTAGCAGTCGCGCTCAGGACCACTTGGCTAATGAGGCAGTTCTACTTTTCTAGTACAAAATAGATTTTTTTTTTATTCTTATTTTTTTTTTGTTTAAAAAAAAAATAGATATACTTAAACAGATTTTCTGCAGATCTTTCCTATCGCAGCAACTAACATTACGCTGTGGATTGCAGTTATGTTATCAAAACTTCCTATCTCACTGTTTAGCATGTGTCTCCAGAATGAATAGATTAGGCTATATTCCACCAACTGGCCGGAGTTGGAAAACGGGAGCGGGACGCCCCTTAAATTTGTTTTTATTCATATTCAATTTTTTTATCGATATAACATTGTCAGGGTGTTGTGGTAGTATGCCAAAGATCTTAAAGCTTCAACCTGCCAACTCATACTAGGCTAAGTTCAGATTTATCCTTCTCATTCCGAGAGGAGGCCCGTACCTAACAGTAAGACTGATTTACATAAATGGGTTGATGAATCTAACAGGCTAATCCATATCGTAAGTCGACTCGATAGAGCGACTCGTCGTACGAGGGAAATGGAAGGCACCCTTCCAATCTTTGGCTGATCAATAACAATTTTAGGACAACCACTCTACCAAAGCCGAAGCTATAAAGAAGAATTACTCCGTCAATTTAAGCTCATAGCACGACTGCCAACGTTAACATTCTGTGTTTATCTACACTGTGTAGTAAGCGTGCCGGTGATAAACTTTAGTGTTACTTTCTTATATTTCGCACGTGTACACGTTATATTTCGCTATTGATTGCCCGACCTTCAGTTTTAAGAGGGAAGTCGACGGCAAATTGTTATTTATTATACGTAGTGCGGCATTGTCCGGGCATGAATGTGGTAATGAATCGCCTCGATCAGCAGTGAAGTGCTATCACTTCAATTTTCCTATGTAAATCTTTGTTTTGGTGAGTAAAAGTTATATAGTAAAACCCTTTTTGACGCGAGGATTACTGACAACAACTTATGTGTAATGTAAGTCTAATTGCCGCTCTTATCAGGCAGGAATCACGCATAACATTATAATATTTTTAATAAGTCCAGCTTGTCACACCAGACCTTAAGAGCCCAATATGCTGAAATACTGTATTAATACTAATAACATAACATACCATCACGCCTGTATTCCCCGAAGGGTTAGGCAGAGGCGTACTTATGTACACCCACAGTTCGCCGGTATGTTTAGGTCCCATGTAATAGGGGGCGAGCCTATTGCCATTAACCGGGCACAAATTCCAAACTCCGAGCTGCTACTGGGAATTTCATTGAAAAACCCAATAACACTGTGCTCGACCAGGTCCTGGGAATCGAACCCAGGACCTCTAGCGTAGCAGTCGCGCTCTGGACCACTTGGCTAATGAGGCAGTTATTAATTATATATTATTAATGCTAATAAGTGCCATCATAACATGATATCCTGTCTAAAATTGAGGGCTCATTACAAGCCTGTCTGTTCCAATATAATTTGGAGCGCGTCTCTGGTGCAACACAATTTTCCTCGCCAATATACGAAGCACGCCACCGGGCTATCATCCATCATATGATACGCCACAGAGCTAATAGCTTGCCTATATGAACTTAATAATATGGGCCGGCTGCTTGGGATGGGATATTAAATTTAGTTTTATAAATTGAGTGCCGTCCCTTTTATGGGGTAGGCAGAGATCACCCATTTAAGGTAGTAGTAGCCTAACCAGAGCAGGGCTAATGATCTAAGGAGCGGGAAATATGTAGCGGGAATGTGTAGTGTATGTATCTATACTCTATACTAATATATAAAGCTGAAGAGTTTGTTTGCTTTGTTTATTTGCTTGAACGCGCTAATCTCAGGAACTACTGGTCCGCTTTGAAAATCTTTCAGTGTTAGATAGCCCATTTATTGAGGAAGGCTATAGGCTATATATCATCACGCTACGCGGACGAAGTCGCGGGCAGAAGCTATTTAGTATAATTTTTCATTTTTGAACTGCCTCATTAGCCAAGTGGTCCTGAGCGCGACTGCTACGCTAGAGATCCTGGGTTCAATTCCCAGGTCGAGCAGTGTTATGGATTTTTCTATGAAATTCCCAGTAGCAGCTCGGAGTGAGGAAATTGTGCCCGATTAATGGCATTATGCTCGCCCCCTATTACATGGGACCTAAACATACCGGCGAACTGTGGGTGTATATTACTACGCCTCTGCCTAACCCTTCGGGGAATACAGGCGTGATGGTATGTAGGTATGTTATGTTACATTTTGTAATGTAAACAGTACACCGCCAGCTACCCTTCCCCCTTAATTTATTCTATTTAAAAGTCATCTTAAGGTTGTCTGGAATATCCGCCGTTGTACCAATTAAAAACGTCAATTTCTAAAATATGGATCAATAATATGGTGTACCTCTCTATCTATATTCGACTAGAGGCAGGATTCGAACTTGTGTCTTCTGATTATAAAAAAAATGCATAAAATACAAAAAGATAGTTATTTGATTATTGATTTGAGAAATGTCATAGAGGTCGTTAATAAAAACTTTAAGCGACAGACCGAACTCAACGACGGTGAATCCGCGGGCAGAAGCTAGTATATTATAGGGGTATGAGCGCCATGAGCCCAAGGGCCAAAAATTGCCAACAAAAGTTAAGATAAGAACAGGGGTCAGGGTTATCCAAGACCAGAGGACTACAGACTCATACCCCCAGGCCTCATTATAAAGCTCATGGAAGAGCTGTTTGTAGAACTGGGAGGGGATGAGGAATAGATTATCTAGGGGAAGCACAAAAGATCCCATTGGGTCGAAGTGCACTGAGGCCTTGCTGCCTCGGCCCTACACAACATAAGTTAAGATAAGAACAACATCAGTATTTCTGTAATCCAGATCTTTCTATAACAAGGAGACCTCTTGAATAATTCTACATACTTGCTGAAATATCGCAAACATTCATTACAAACTTGTTAGAAGTTTCAGATCTTGTTGGACGCACTCAGGGTATGCGCCGGCTAATTTGCCCAATATTACTGAATGCTTTCATTTCTAACATTCTGCGCATACTATCGATTCCAACTATAAACGTCAATGTAGAAATATAGGGAGGTGCCTTTACGCCTTTGTCGTTTTATTAAAATGGATGGATGGATTAAAAGATGCAATCTTTCAATACTCTAATCTCTACTATTATAAAATTGTAAAAAAGTTGTGTCTGTACATTGAAGATATTAAAAAAAAACAAGTGGGTTAGGGTACAACGTCTCCGACACCAAAAATGTGATTTTTAAATTGTTTGTCCGTTTGTCTGTTTGTTGGCGCAAAAACTACTGAATAGATTTAAATTTTGTTATCACTCTTAGAAAGTATGTGCTTCAACTTAAAAACTGGTGAACTTTCTATCTCGATTAATTAATCGTATCCTGAGATACATCTTGACCTCTCTGATGTATGCAGCCCCATACAAAGAAGCGATCATCAATATTGGTTATTCAATTTTTACTCCTCTTATAGGTTCACGTGAGAGAAGCCGCGGGCAGAGGCTAGTACATTATATAATACATGTATTTTATGAAATATCATTAATTCCTTTAATTCGCTGATCATTTTTTTTAGGTTTTTCATCAAAACAAGCACCGGGTTTTTAAATTTTTTGTCCGTTTGTCTGTTTGTTGGCGCAAAAACTACTGAATAGATTTAAATTTTGTTATCACTCTTAGAAAGTATGTGCTTCAACTTAAAAACTGGTGAACTTTCTATCTCGATTAATTAATCGTATCCTGAGATACATCTTGACCTCTCTGATGTATGCAGCCCCATACAAAGAAGCGATCATCAATATTGGTTATTCAATTTTTACTCCTCTTATAGGTTCACGTGAGCGAAGCCGCGGGCAGAGGCTAGTACATTATATAATACATGTATTTAATGAAATATCATTAATTCCTTTAATTCGCTGATCATTTTTTTTAGGTTTTTCATCAAAACAAGCACCGGGTTTTTACTTCTAAAGATACATTTTTTTTGCATTTAGAACATTACACAACTTTACAATTATTTACAACATTACTGCACGATATTAGATGTTTTTTGTTCACGGTTTCCTCAGTTGTAATGTTGGCGAATGAATCTGTGGGCAACTACTAGTGTAACTTAAATAGATGCCACATCGCACTTTAGAACTCAGCGTAACCCCCAATTCCGCGACCGCTTTCCAACATTCCTGTTTGCACTGCACTACACAGACCAGCTCAAATACATACAACAATATACTGCACTGACTCCGCTTTTGACTCATGAATATTCTTTAGGAAATATTTTGGAGAAAACTAAAATATACCTAAAATATCCAATAAAACTATTTATGTATCTCAGGATCCGTTTAAATAATTGAGATAAGAAGTTCACCAGTTTTTAAGTTGGAGACATTTTGGGAAGCGAGTGAAACCGCGGGCAGCTGCTAGTTAACTAATATATACCGGAACACGATAAAGTTGGCACATTACCCAGACAAACTTCGTTACAAAGTTCTACCTTACACACATAGACTGTTAAACTCATTATACTTCCTTTGCCATAGTTGGGTAAAAAATATACAACATATAAACAAGCAGAGTTACTTTTGCATTTATAATATTAGTATGAATTTATTAAATGTTTATCTTGTGCTACGTTTCGAAAAGGAAGTCAAAGGAAGTCTAAATAAGGTTCAGATTAGATAAGACACGACACGAACGGATGCGAGATGAAACAACTTCAAAGACATTTTCTTTTAAACCGATTACATAATTAGATATGCATGTTATATTTTTTTTAATATTTTCATAAAGATTTCAATTTTAAAGTTAAGAACTGTATTTTCCATTTATCTATATTAAAGGTACAAATAAATAAATGATTTGATGTGATTCAATGTTATTTCAATATTTTTATTTACTTGAAATATAACTGCGCTTAGAGGGTATTTTGTGCGTAGAAATCAGGTTCATCTATGACTGAAACGGTATTGGTACAAAAAATACATTTAAAATGTGACATGGTCTCAAGATTCTTTACTTGCCAGTCCCACATAGTTATCGTGCTAGCTTAATAACCGAAAACCTAATACGAAGACTTCTTCTATACTTTGGAAGAATACTGAAAAGACGGATATTTACCTAGAAATGTTTATAAAAGTCTTCTGCGACCGTTTACCTATCTAAATTATGTGCAATATCTTCCGTACATAAAGACCACGAACAGGATTCTATATCCATTTGCGGATGCACAAAACGCTGGCCCAGTTTACTGGTACGTTATTTATGAGCAACAAACAATAATGGAGATGGCTTGGAACATTCGCTGATTCACTGTTACTGTACTTAGCGTTGCTAGGCTTTTTGATTGCTTGTCCGGCCAAAATGAACGGAGTCCGACTTTTGTTAGATTTTTTACATTTTGCAAACGAGCAAGCGCCGATCGTGGCCGAGCGCCGATACAAACTCCTCAATAATGTAGGGTGTCCGGCCTTTTTACCTAAATGTCAGGCCAAACTGGCTGGTCTCTCCGGCTATTATGTTTGGCGACCTGGAAAACCGAACTGCACTTAGTGTATGGAGAAAAAACTTGTTGTGGGAAAGGGATAGTGCTATTTAATATCTAGTGTCGTCCCTTTCTCTCAATAGCAAAACGCGCACAATATCGTGTGTTGAAGATTCTTTTTCGCTTGTATAGTACCTATATTTGTTTTTAAAGAGGATACTGTATTAAAGTTTAAAAGATAATTATATCAAATATAAGGTGTTCAATAGTCCTAGCAACTTAATAAAAATCTGAATATTATGGCGATCACAATAAACCGACTACAGTAGCAATGATACTAAACTATAGCCGTAAATTTAAAAAAAAAACATGTTTCTTATGCCGTATGCATACTCTCTGTATATTTATTTATTATTCATAAGATAATTTATATATCTCCAAATACCACTTTAAATGTATATAAACTTGTACTTATCATTGACATTGTTTTTAAAACAAATTATATCTTCACAGGAAAACCTAAATGATGAATTCTGTTTATATACTGATTATATACTTGTTCTGCGCTATATAGGTATGTAGTCTCCAGCAATAACAATCAGGCATTTATATTCGGTACGTCACCTCGACGAGACTTATCTTTTGAAAAACTGATTAAGTATGACGGTTACAGAGCTGAAAAACATTTTGTTACCACCAATGATGCGAACATCTTGGGAGTTTTCCGAATACCACTGAGAAAAAACTGCTCTGCCTCCAAAGGTACCATCATGTTCATGCACGGCCTCTACCTCAGTGGTGATGACTGCCTCATACCAGGACCGAAGACGGGAAATTGCCAGATATATGCGTACAACTGTTTCGATGTCTGGGTTCCTAACGTTCGAGGAAATTTTTATAGTAGAAACCACACAAATTTGGATCCAGATAAAGATTCCGAGTTTTGGAATTACGCAATTGATGAGATGGCTTTAAAGGATCTACCAGCAGTCATAGATTATGTATTACAGAAGACAGGAGACACACAAATCTCATACGTGGGTCATTCACAAGGAGTAGCATTGCTTATAATTCTTTGTTCAAAGATGCCTGAATACAATAACAAGATTAAGGTTGGCTTCGGCATTTCGCCAACCGCGTGGTTGGACAATGCTAGATTTATTGTGATAAAACTCCAAAGCCTTCTTGCATCACTTTTAATTGCAACTGATGATTCAATACTTAACAAAGAAGTGTTCGCTCGTAATGGAGTTATACAAAATTCTGCGGAATTATTATGCGGCTCCACAGACCTAGCGTACCCTTGCTGTTCTGCACTTATCTTTGCAGTTTTAGGTTACAATAAGTTCCAGATTACCAAAGAAGTTCTACCTGTAATTGTTGGCCACACTCCAGCTGGAACTTCTCTGCGAAACTTCGACAGATGGGGACAGATATATAATAATGGTTTTTCTGAATACGACTATGGACCTGTCAAAAATGCGTTGGTGTATAGCAAGCGGAGTCCCCCCTTTTACGATTTATCTCCAGTGACAATGCGTTGGGTTTTTGGCCAGTGTAAATGACTGTGTTGGCAATGTAACTGATATAAAACAACTTAAATCTAAATTAGGGAATGTTTCTCTTTGTGTACTGCCAGATAAGACTTTTGGTCATTTAGATTTTATTTATGGTAAAGACTTACCTAAATATATAACTCCAATTCTTTTGTCGACTTTAAAAACAGGGATCTACAAATGCCCGTGAATTAAAACCGAGTAAATAGATTCAAAAACTTTGTTGATATTCTTGTTATACATTTAAACAGCTGTATATACATCATATGTATATGTATTTGCTTTCGGGTTCTCTTCGTAGCAATTGTGACTTGTCTTTTTTATTTCATGTACTTATATAATTATTTTTGAGAGGGTAGAACTCTGTTGCTGAATTTATCTCTGTTATTGCGACAGTTCTGTCAAATATTCTGCCGCAAATATGCTCGTAGATGATTGTGTTCAGGTTTGGAAGGTAATACAGCCAGTGAAGTCACTGGTCAAATGAGACTTCACAACTGAAGTCTCAAGCCCTAACGATGCCTTCACGCTGTGTCAATATGACGACACAATGATCCCCCCTCCCCAACCACCCCCATTTTTAACCCCCGACGCAAAAACGACGGGGTGTTATAAGTTTGACGTGTCTGTGTGTGTGTGTGTGTGTCTGTCTGTGGCATCGTAGCTCCCGAATGGATGAACCGATTTTGATTTTGTTTTTTTTGTTTGAAAGGTGAATAAGTCGGGAGTGTTCTTAGCTATGTTTGATGAAAATCGGTCCAAGATGGCCGCCGCCACAAGATGGCGGTTTACATATTTTTTCACAATTCCCAGAATATTGGTATCAAATGAAAGGGCCTGACTAGTAGAATACTATACACTATGAAAAATTTCAAATCCAAGATGGCCGCCTCGACGAAATGGTGAATTTATTAATTTTTTTCACTACTCCCTCAATAAAGGTATCAAATGAAAGGGCTTGACTAGTAGAATACTATACACTATGATATAAGATATCTAATAACTATGAAGAAAATAAAATAAATTAAACAAAATAACTAAGGAGTCCCTACAAAAAGTGTGAAATAACAAATTAAATTAAAAATTTAAAAAAACCCCCGACACAAAAATAAACCTGAATCCCTATAAAAAGAAAAAAATAATCTTGAAATTATAACCCTTCGTAAGTACGTATGAAGTTTTTTGATTAAATTTTGTCGCGTCGCGGGACCCGAGCGGGCAGACACGCGAGAGCTAGAGAGCGGTCTAGCTCTCGCGTGTCTGCCCGCTCGGGTCGCCAAACTTGAATATGTTACGCTCCGCCCACTTTACGCCCTCCCGCGCATCGCGGCGATGTACGCGCCATCCACATCAATTCTGAATTCGCGCAATTCACGTTCGGGAAGCAAAAGGAAAGGAAAGGATTCACATAATTAGAGAGCGGTCCCCCGACTCGACAAAATTTAATCAAAAAACTTCATACGTACTTACGAAGGGTTATAATTTCAAGATTATTTTTTTATTTTTATAGGGATTCAGGTTTATTTTTGTGTCGGGGGTTTTTTTTAATTTTTAATTTAATTTGTTATTATAACTTAGCTATTTTAGTTTGTTTCTATTAGAAGAAAATAAAAATTATATTTCACATCTTACTTACGAATTTTTAGTTTTATTTTATTTTAAAACATTTTTATCATTAATTCTTTACGCGAAATCATTCACTACCCCAACACTATTATTTGTAGTGTGGTATCAAATTTTCTTCGTACTGTCAAGTTACTGAATACAACAGGAAATCCTATAAAGCAAACATTAGACGAATGGAAAGGGTCTGTTAATTTCTTACTACTAGCGCCATCTCTTTAATAGACGAAGTACTATCTGTGACGAAGTCAATGTTTTTTATTTTGCTCCATGACCCATGGACATTTGAAATAAACTGCACATTCTCCGGTAATTCTCCCGTCTCTGCAAGTAGTCCCGAATTCCCGATGATAAACCAGTTATCTCACCGGACACTGTAAGTCTGTAGCCAGGGCTCGCCCCTACCCCCAGCTTATGCGCTGCGGAGGGCCATGTACCTATTTTCGTATTTTTTTAAATTTCTAGCAATGTGTGTCGCACATTACTAGTATTCTTGTTAACCCCTAGAGCTAAGCTAAGTGCTTGGGTTGCAAGTGGATTCACGTCGGTAGTGCAACCACATGATCACGAGTCCAACGCCCTAACCATCGCCACCTATTACTACAAATCTGCAACCAATCATAGAAATGAGCAACCATTATACATATGTTATAAGCTGAAATAATATCATGCGTGGATATGCACGGAGCTCCTGTCCTTCTAGTGACCCAATCGCCAAAAACTTTTGCAAAAAATATAATTTGTATTAAGACCGTAAATAAATTATTTGGCCCAACAGCCGATGTGTATCAAGGTGAACACTTCATTACAGCCCAAAGTTAACATAATCAATTTTACCTGACATCCCACCTTATCCATCATTTGGGGGTGCGTTATCGAAATCGACGAGTCATCCTTCAATCCCAAATGTTATTCGGTGATGGCTTTGTATTCTTGCTAATGAAAAACGTAGAACAAGGATAATTCATAACATAACATTCCATCACGTCTGTATTCGCTGAAGGATAGTCAAGAAGTTTATGACAAGATGTTTGAATGTGGCAGAAGCAAAAGAAGTATGTAAGAATCGTAGCAAATGGTGGTCTATAGTTTCTGCCTACCCCTGAGCGCGTAGTAGTGTAGGAGGCCTGCGTGTATGTATATGTAAGTATATAATTATTGTTCACCTACAGTTCACCGGTATTTTTAAGTAACTGTTAGATCTCATGCAAAGGGTGGCGACCCTATTGCAAGTAACCAGGCAAAAGAAGAAGGCAGGCTTGTGGTGTTTTGGGATATATTAATTATCATATTACAACATAAAAGAAGCACAAAACATCCCATTGGGTCGAAGGCCTTGCTGCCTCGGCCCCACACAAGATAAATAACATAACATCACCTATGTCCCTGTTCACCGGTATTTTTTAGCTCCCATGTAAAAGGTAAGGTCATAGTCCACACGTTCCTCAACCATGCGCCCCAACCATAGTAGTACTAACTAGTTTATTGTCAAGAGTGTCGAGGAATTACTAGACATCATACTTTGGTATTGAACTGCAATGTTAGGAAGGCCCGTCCCACGACGCAACTTAAGTTTTTAGTTACCACATCCTCTAAGTTGAACACACAAAAAATAAAATAGAAACAGGTTCACGTTTTGAACAGGTAAACATCTTTTCATTAAGTATTCGAACAAAGAAAATAATACTCTTTTAGGTAAATAACTCGACTCGAATCGATACTGTACCAATCACATTTTTAATTTGTCATCTTACAATATTTAATCAGTACGAAAAATACGGATTCGTTCGGAAATTCTTTTAATTTCGTCTCCCAACCCTGACTAAGGTATAGGATCAGTTCCCGTATTTGCGCGGCATTAATTCACGGCCAGGCTTCGGCCGCGTCGCTAACTTTTTCAATAAGCGTCCCCCGGGTCCTGAGTCCCGGGAAAATCGGACCTCGCGATTGGAGCGGGGCTTCACTGACAACGGGAATTATCATTACGATCAAAAAGTAAAAACTGCAAAAACTTTTACATTTGTTACTGTTATTTGCTTATAAATTAGCTACGCATTTCTGTGTCAGAGGACTTCGCGGGCACACAGTACCTAGGGGTAGGAGGGTATAGGGACGTATAGTAAGTAGACGAATAAACAAATAATTATTATTTTTATTTAATAGATATTTATAGTAGGTATGTAATCCCAACCATTTTATTTTTAGTTTATAAATTATTATTTTTATTTAATAGATATTTATAATAGGTATGTAATCCCAACCATTTTATTTTTAGTTTATTTTATTTCAAAGGAACAACAATCAGCCACATTAGAATGATATTTTAGTGAAGGAAAAATTCGGGCGGGCAAAGTAACTTGCTGTTCAATAGTTGTCACTGACGTCACCTTTAAGACGTAAGTTTAGACTGTGAAGGCAAATTTCGACGGGTTACATTTTTGGCGGGTGGGACTCGCGGTGGCTCAGTGGTCATAGCGTCTGGTGTATCTAACCATAAGATGCAGGTTCGAATCCTGTCCGCAAGTTGAGTTTTCCTTCACTAAAATAACTTTATAAACTTAGCATGGAAAATGCTTAAAAAGATTGGCTATCTTTTTAAGCATTTAACATACATACCATCACGCCTGTATTCCCCGAAGGGTTAGGCAAAGGCGTACTAATGTACCTACACCCACAGTTCGCCGGTATGTTTAGGTCCCATGTAATAGGGGGCGAGCCTATTGCCATTAACCGGGCACCAATTCCTAACTCCGAGCTGCTACTGGGAATTTCATAGAAAAACCCAATAACACTTTGCTCGACCTGGGAATCGAACCCAGGACCTCTAGCGTAGCAGTCGCGCTCAGGACCACTTGGCTAATGAGGCAGTTTTTTAAGCATTTTCCATGCTAATATTGTTTTCATTATACGTTTTAACAGTAGTGATTTCCATAATAATGCAGTCCACAACGCTGTTCCTTTTTTTATAAAAAACGTTGCCCGTTACTGGGAATTTCTCCTGATCCAAACACGCGGAACAAAACAAATAGCGAAAGAACACGTGTCGCCACCCAAGTAAAGATTCCATGAATCACCAGCTACTGTCATTCATAAAAAAACCACGTGTCGCAGAAGCCTATCGCTCAGCCTTTAAGTACGCCAAACGTGTAAAATAAACTAGATCAGACAGAATCTACACATTTTCAAAAGCATAATATAATAAAATACACTATTGGTGAAAGTAAGAGGGAAACATATGGGTAATATTATATGTAGGTATAATTTATTATGTGTTTAATATTACCTATTAAAAATATAATTGCATGGAGCACGAGAAGAAGACGTTAAAAGAGTGCTCCTATATGAATTTTATTTGAATTAGAACATACCATCACGCTTGTATTCCCTGAAGGGTTAGGCAGAGGCGTACTAATGTACACACACATTTCGCCGGTATGTTTAGGTCCAATGTAATAGGGGGCGAGCCTATTGCCATTAACCGGGCACAAATTCCTAACTCCGAGCTGTTACTGGGAATTTTATAGAAAAACCCAATAACCCTTTGCTCGACCTGGGAATCGAACCCAGGACCTCTAGCGTAGCAGTCGCGCTCAGGACCACTTGGCTAATGAGGCAGTTTTTTGAATTAGACACAGTTTAATGTTTACAAGAATGAGACACCAGCAGTTGTTCAAACTGAATATAATATTAGCATCTTTTGTACACAAAGAGAAGGAGAATAATAAACACTCACATAGGCCTTCCGCAAAACTATCAACCGGGGACAACTTTTTAACCCGCGACGAAAAAGTGGTGTTGTAATTTTAACGTGTGTTTATCATGTGTATCTGTATGTATGTTTGTCTGTCTGGCGCCTGATCAGGTGAACCGATTTTGTTTTTGTTACCGTGATCATTATGACGCGTACCTATACCTACTGACTGGGTAAGGGAACATATAATATTCTTCGTAATTCTACTCAACTATAACAATTAGGCGCATTCACTGTGCATAACACGCAATTCAAGTTAATAATACCCTTTCCATCGGGATTTTTGGCTGTTAAATTCTTTACATACATACATAAAGTCACGCCTCTTTCCCGTAGGGGTAGGCAGAGACCACAGACTTCCACTTGCTACCATTCTGACATACCTCTTTGACTTCATCCACACTCATCAATCTTAAATTCTTTCAAACGAATTAATTAATCTAAATTTCTTTGCTCCTAATAAACGTTTATTATTATTTAAAAATGCATTATATTCTGGTGTACCGGAACTGGAAAGTTTTTTGCATTATATCTCTAATTTGTGGCTTGACGGGTTTTTAATTAAATCTTTATAACTTTAAAATTGTGTCCATGTTGTCCGATTCATGATGTTTATAGAGAAAGGTGATCAATTTGAAGCGGCGGTGGTAGCCTAATAGCTAGGGCGTCGGACTTGCAATCATGTGGTTGCCGGTTCGAAACCCACCCATTGCAATACCGACGTTAACCCACTCGTAACACAAACATTTAGCTTAGCTCGAGGGGTTAACAGTAATACCTACTAGTAATGAGCGAACCACATTGCTAGTAAGCTTAAAAAAAACATTTAGTCGTCTCGCTCCACTGTTTTCGGATTCTCGCTTCGTGTGTAATCAGCTTTATTTGATTTTAAATATCAATTATCCACACTGTAGTACTGTAAGCTAAGGTAATATATGTAGAGAAGGCTAGTTTTACTATATATAAGAATAAGATCATCACCTAGCAAGTTCACTCCTTCTTATTTAATAGGTAGGTACGGGGCGAATGTAGTTTAATAATTCGTTTTTTTTACTTTTAATCCATTAAAAAACTTTATTAAGTCTTACAAAATTGATATCAACGTACCTACTAAGGTTAGTATCTTATTTTTTTTTCCGAAATGGTGTTTAAAACTGTTTGTATTATAATACACGATATACCTACTATGTATATGTATGGCACTGTACTATGTTGATACATAATTTATAATTTATATTGTGATGGTTATAATTTAAATATAATTTTTTAAGCATAAATTGTAATGTGTTACTGACTACTTTATTAGGTAACTTTAGTGGAGCAAAATAACTACTTTTATTATAAAGTTAGCTATTTCCTATTTTGTTGATGATCTCTTACAAACTACATAAGTATTAAAAAATATTTACTTATAATTTGTAAAAGGTGATTATTGTTTAGAATTATGTTGCGCTTACAAAACCGCCTTTTTGCTTATCGGTTGTCAGGTAATCTGAGCCAGTCATGCTCACTTAAATGTCCTGTTGATTGTGGCGTTGTGTGTCGGGTTGTTTTATTCCCTACAATATGGTTGAATCGAACAACACTGGTAGGTACACACATCATGTTCGTAAACGGGTGCTGTCTGTTGGAACTGGTCAGCTCTTAATGCTATGGCAATCCGTATTCAGTTATGTTAACTTTTTGGAAGGTTATTTATTCTTATCAAACTCCACAATATTCACATTCATTGACTGATAGAAGAAAATTGTGAAATTTTCTTGCCCGCTCTTCTCCATAGAACTAATATTTGGAACCGTGCATGTAGTTTTTGGACATATCAAAAGTACTGTATATATGGTCTACGTGAAATAAAAAAATGAGGTTGTTTTAAACGCTAATTCCACGCCATACAAAAATATATTAAAGGTCGTTTAATATATTTTATTTTATTTATATTCTAAATAATATGTATGTACCTAGTTACTATGGCTAAAAAAAATATTAATATATAATTCAAACACGTTGTTCTTTTGTAGGAAAACCACGTGCCAACACCATGCATTATGTTTATGCACTGACCTTATTCTGCGCAATACATACAGTCTTCGGCAATGAAAATAGCACGTCTGTATTCGGTACGTCGCCTCGACAGGACCTATCCTTTATGGAACTGGCCGCGTACGAAGGAATCATTGCTGAAAAACATTTTGTTACCACCAAAGACGGGTACATTTTGGGAGTTTTCCGAATGCCAGTTAATAAAAACTGCTCCGCCTCCAATGGCACCATCATGTTCATGCACGGCCTCTACCTAAGTGCTGATGACTGCCTCATACCTGGACCGAAGACGGGACATTGCCAGATATATGCAGATAACTGTTTTGATGTCTGGGTTCCTAACGTTCGAGGAAATTTTTATAGCAAAAACCATACTCACTTAGACCCAGATAAAAATCCTGAGTTTTGGAATTTCACAGTTGAAGAGATGGCTTTGAAAGATCTACCTGCAGTCATAGATTATGTTATTGAGCAGACAGGTGATAAAATCATATACGTAGGTCATTCACAAGCCGTTGCTATGCTTCTAATTCTTTGTTCGAAGATGCCTGAATATAACAAAAATATTAAGGTGGGCTTCGGTCTTTCGCCAACGGCGTGGTTGGACAATGCATCATTTTTCGTGATAAAAATCCAGAGCGGTCTTGCTCTACTGTCTCCGACCCGTTCATCACTTAACAAGGAAATTTTAGCTCGTAATGGACTAGTTCAAAATTCTGGGGAATTATTATGCGGCTCCACGGACAAAGCCTACCCCATCTGTTCTGCATTTATCTTTGCAGCTCTTGGCTATAATCAGTTCCAGATTACCAAAGAAGTTCTACCAGTAATCGTTGGCCATACTCCATCTGGCACTTCTTATAAAAACTTTATTAGGTGGGGAGAGTTGAAAAACAATGGTTTCCGTGAATACGATTATGGAGCCATCGAAAATATGGCAGAATATGGTCAGATAAGCCCCCCATTTTACGATTTATCTCCAGTGACAATGCCTTGGGTTTTTTTCTCCAGTTTAAATGATAATGTTGGCAATGTAACTGATGTAAAATATCTTGAATCTAAATTATCAAATGCTTCCACTTGTGTACTGTCAGATACGACTTTTGCTCATCTTGATTTTATTTATGGTAAAGACATTCCTAATTATATAACTCCACCTATCTTGTCGTATTTAAAAACAAGTACTTACACGTGCCCGTGAATCTTTGTAGATAAAACATTATTCACTATTTTAAAGAAGACTTACTTCAATAACTTACTTCGATCCACTTTAGTCACATTCACAACTATTATCCACGGATTTATTTCATATGCATAGGCCAGTAGAAAAAAAAATCCACCAAAGACAAACCAGGTAACGATGTGCCTGTTGTTACTTTAAAAAACTGTCGGCTGTTTGTCTCTGATAGCTGTTGCCCATTGCTGCCGTAATTGCTACAATTTTAAGCCCACCAGTAGTTAGATCACTATGGCTTTACCGTAGAAGCAGCCCAACATTATATCGATACACGCATTAGTCCGTCTTTTGACAGGACCGTAACTCATCTCATGAAACACCCCAATTCAGGACTCGCATATTGCTTTCACGAAAAATAGGACATTATGAATTAGAACCAATTGGGAAAGGCTTTTCCAGTGCGATAGGTAAAAAAAGGTAGGTACTAGGTACTGCTGAACATTGTAAATTTTTCATTACTTTTATGTCATTTTTTAATATAATTTAATTTTATGTTTAACGCACATTTCGAATTTATGCGAAATAAAAATATATCCTTTCTTTTTGTTTGTTGTTTATTTATTGTTTATGTTCTGTTTGTTATTTTTAAAATATTTTGTGTATACCCAAATAAATACCTATATTTCTTTAAAATAAATACCGACATAGTATATTTAAAATGAAATAATAAATACAAGTATATTTAAAATGCTGTTTTTTTTTTCTCGGAAACTATTTTATTAAAATATAAATTTACATTATTGATTAATTTCTTTACATATTAGTGATAGTCGTGAGTGCCACTAGAAGCTGGTCTAAATCCAGTGTCGTCAATAGGGTCGATCCACTTCAGGTCTACTCAAAAACACTATAGATTTTCTTCAAAAGACCTTTGCAAACATTTACCTCATTGTGGCACTTGATATTACTTTGTCTAGACTATAAGAGCGACCACGATTCTTCGAATTCGTTGCATACAGCGTTTCTTCGCTGACGTTGACAGGAAATGCCAGCGCTATCCACTATTTATTTTTCTCTTTTAACAAAAATAAAATAATTTGACATTAGCACCCGGAAATTGTAGGAATACTTTGCACAGCAACTTTTGCTAACTACGACAAGACCTTGAGTGTTCCGTGTGAAACCTGACAAAACGGACAGACAAATAATACTTATAGGTATTTACTCCCTTCGACAGTCTAGTGGCCCCAACCGCAACTGTTGCGCTAGAGGTCCTAGGTTTGATTTGCAAGTCGAGCAAAGTGTTATTGCGGTTTTCTATTATGATATGCAATTTTCAATCGTAGATCGGTGTTCGGATAAGTGGTATGTTCCTGATGAATAAGCAACAGTATTATAAGGGCAGACTATTATAAGGGACCTAAACATACCCGCGAACCCTCTGCCTAACCCTTCGGGAAATACATGCGTATTGCCGTTTGATAGCAGGGATTTTTTTTTGATGAATTTCCTTTTAGATTAACCCGCTGCTACTGGAGCCGTACCTGAATGAGGCTTAATAAATAGGACCTCGTTACACTGTCTTGGAACATATACAGATATACAAACTTTTGCTGAGGAAATTCTTTCAGAAATAACAGTGATCTTGATTTTTTTATTAGTTTCTTTTGTAAATGCTTTGAACTGAAAGGTAATTGGCGTGCAACATTCTATGCAATTTCCCAGAAATAGTATAATTAGTTTCCCAGAATAATAGCAGTTATCCAAAACGCGGTATGAACTTATTTGTCACGTTGTTTTAAACGTGGGAGAGCCATGCTTCGGCACGAATGGGCCGGCTCGATCGGAAGTGATACCACGGCCTCAGAGAAAACCAGTATGAAAAAACACTTACGTTGTGTTGCACCGAGTGAGTGAGGATACCGGAGACCCAAACACTTTGAAAGGGCGGGCAACACACTTGCGACTCCTCTGGTGTTGCGGGTGTCCATGGTCGGCGGTAGTCACTTACTATCAGGTGATCCGTCTGCTCGTTTGCCCCCCTATCCCATTAAAAAAACTAACTGACGTATTCCGTTTTTTATATCAGAGGGGGCAAATGAACATGCTGGTCACCTGATTGGTAAGTGACTATCGCCGCCTATGATGGACATCAGCGACATTGTAGCTGTATTCTTTGTTAGTTCCACCTTAATACAACATGGTGGTGGTAATTGAACATGGCCGTATAGCTTCTGCGTATTTACGACCAAAATTAATAGCCTATATCTGGATTGTTTTCCCTATTGAAGATTAAAATTTGACATAAGATCCATAGAAATAATGTCAAATCTCGATCTCCAGTAAGGAAAACGATCTAGAGATAGGTTATAAAGGTTATTTTGGCCGGTAGACATGGTCACTAAGTACTTATAGGAGAAGGAAAGGAAGGAGCAGTTTTTTGTCGGTACCAGACGATCCAAGAGTTTCGTCAAACCAAACCGGGCACGAATCTCGCAAGCTGATCAGATGAAGAGCACTGCTCAACCTGACCACTTGTCCGACGAACCCAGGATCTCAAGATCAACGCTCTAACGAATTATTTATTATTGTTCAGCCGTTGTCGTCCCATAACAAGGCAAACGCCTCCCTTCCCTCTTTCCATTCGTCACGGCTCATCGCTAATATGGGCCAATCCTTCCAGGAGAAGTGAGGTTCATCCCGCCATCTCCATCTAGATCTGCCGCGTTGTTGTCTACCATTTTATGGATCCCACTATCCCACGCAAAATTTACATAAAATTTCAACAATGTAGAGTTGTTCTTCAACAATGTTCTGCTGCAGAGGACCTCGTAATACGAGAAAGTACACAGTAAAGAACATTCGATAACTGCGACACATAAAACTCATAAAAGCTTTTTCATTTAATAATAATAATGATAGTTTTCCATTAAATACGAAAGGTGACATATAAAATCGAATATTTCGTTCAAAAAATTCAGAAGGTAAAACCATTAACCCCGTAATGTCGGCCATAAAATAAGAATTACCCCGTCATAAAAATAAAACTTTATTATATGAAAATAATAAATGTTTTTGACATTTAATGGGCATCACACTTGCCATAGCACATTAGTATTTAGCATCCATGGTGGAATAAAAGTCATCACCGGCCACACCAGTAGGGTTACTGATGTGTGGTCGCAGACTTCCGGAGACTCCGACGTGAGGCGAAGAAATTTGACTTGCTCGGTGGCAGGTTAGGTAGGTAGGACATCTTGGGGTTTGCGCCTCTAAAGAGATGAATGATAGTGAGAAATAGTATTCTAACCCGACCCTACATACACGATACAGAGCCCTTGAATGTTAGTGATCACCCGATCATTAACATTCAATGGCTTTACTTTCAAATAAAGAAGAATAGGGTGGAAGTGTGTTCACCGAACTCGGACATAGATGGAGATAATGAGAGTGAGATTGATATGGATGAAATTATAAAAGCACTGAAAGGTATGAAAGTTGGTAAGGCGGCAGGGTATGATAGAGTGTCTGTTGAAATGCTCAGAAATGGTGACGGGGTGGTAGCAAGCCTGTTGTACCAGCTCTTTAATATATGTTGGAGGTACGGCCAAGTTCCGGGTGACTGGTGCAAGGCCGTTATCGTTCCACTATATAAGGGAAAAGGCTCACAGCAGGAGTGTAAAAACTACCGCGGCATTAGTCTTTTGAGTGTTGTCGGCAAACTGTATGCTAAGGTGTTGATTAATAGAGTGATAAGAATAACAGATGAGAAAATATGGGATGTTCAGGCAGGTTTTAGAGTTGGGATGGGCTGTATGGATCAGGTCTTCTCCCTAAGGTGTATAGCCGAAAAACATCTGGCTAAGCACAAGAAAGTCTTCTGCGCTTTCATTGACTTGGAGAAGGCCTATGATAGTGTGTGGAGGGATGAATTGTGGTCAACGCTGGCTATGTACGGAGTGGACAGACGCTTGGTGCGGGCACTGAAATCCCTTTACTGGGATTCTAGTGCCTGTGTTAGGCTAAATGGGGCGTATTCAGGCTGGTTTGGCATCTCCAGAGGTGTCAGACAGGGCTGTGTCGCGTCACCGTGGCTGTTCAATCTATATATGGACAGTTGTTTGGCAGACTTAAAAGAGAGTGATTGTGGGTTAAGAATGGGTGAGTTACCTGTCAAATGCCTTCTCTATGCTGATGATCAGGTTCTGCTTGCATCGTCAGCGGAAGAGTTGCAAGACATGGTGACTTTAATGAATGAAGCATATAAGCTGAAGGGTATGAAAATAAATGTCAGTAAAACGAAAGTGATGGTTTTTGAGAGAGAGAAAGATGTATGTATGTGTGATGTAAAGATAGAGGGTAAGAGGGTGGAGCAGGTGAATGAGTTTGTTTATTTGGGAAGTGTGTTTACCAGGGATGGAAAGATTGATGCAGATGTGGAAAGGAGAGTGAATGCGGGAAATAAAGTGAATGGTGCTATGCATGCGGTTGTGGCTAATCAGTCAGTGTCGAAAAAGGCACGGTTGGCTATCCACAATGGTGTGCTGGTACCTACACTTATGTATGGAAGTGAATGTTGGGTGTGGCAGAAGAGGCATGAAAGTAGAATAAATGCGGTGGAAATGCGTTCCTTGCGAAGTATGTGTGGTGTAACTCGGAATGATAGATTGAGGAATAGTGTGATAAGACAACGTTGCGGACTGAAAGATGATGTAGTGACACGAATTGAAAGGAATATGCTGAGATGGTTTGGACATGTTGAGAGAATGAATGAAAGACGATTAACGAAAGGAATTTATAAGGCGCATATCAGCGGCAACGTCGGAAGAGGTCGACCTAGAAGGACCTACACCGATCTTATTGGCGAAGTCCTTCAAAAAGGTCAGGTGCGTAGTACTCGCAACCGGCGCGTATGTATGAGAAGATGTATGAATGTCGCAGAAGCAAAAGAGGCATGCAAGAATCGTAGCAAGTGGCAGTCTATAGTTTCTGCCTACCCCTGTGGGAGAATGGCGTGAGTGTATGTAAAGAAGAATATTCTCTCTGATCTAAGGCTACAACCCACTTGCTTTCTGAATTATATTACTAGGTATGGGTCTAAGGTTGCTGGTACGTTATTTTAATGTTGTAATAATGTTTGTAAACTGAAATGAGGGTGGCATTTTCATTATTGACAAACCCTCGTAAGTAAATAATGATTTTAAAAAAAGTTTTGTCTTCCAGAGCTCGAACACTCCCCGAAACGTATTCCTGTCTACCGATACCGACGGCCTTACCAACAAGTACAAATTAATATTGTTATTTGAGTATTTGATACTCAAATATTACGTTGGGGTATCTTTTATTGCTAACTAGCTTTTGCCCGCGGCTTCACTCACCTGAAGCTATAGTAGGATTAGAAATGGGACTCCAATAATAATTAAAACAAACCAACAGTGATGACCTCTTCTTTGTATGGGCCTGTAGACATCAGAGAGGTCAAGCTGTATCTCAGGATCCAATTAATTAATTGAGATATGAAGTTCACCAGTTTTTAAGTTGGAGTATAGGTATACTTTCTAACAGAGACAACAAAATTTAAATCTATTCAGTAGTTTTTGCGCCAACCCGTAACAAACACAGCTTTTCTACAATTTTATAATAAGTAGTAGAGAGTAGACTTTAATTAAATTTATGTATTTTGTATACAAGGTAAACAAAACACAGTTCACAAATATTACATTTATTAGTAGCGTTCACACCTGGCACTACACGTTTTGAACAGAGGACATTTCCACTTGTAGTTCGTCGCCATTACTCGTGAAGGCCAATAAAACACCGCTGTGCGCGACGGAATGTAATAATGAAAGACTACACTTATTTTTATGGATATAGGTGCTAGTTTCTCCCTGTATTTTTACGATCACTTTTCTATTCTTCCTATCTTTCTCAACCCAAACCAAAATATTTTATGCAAAGTTAAATTGCAAAAAATTAAATTAAATATATAAAGCTGGAGAGGTTGTTGCAGGAAGGCTATAGGCTATTATATCATCACCGTAAGATTATGTAACTATTCCACGCGGACGAAGTCGCGGACGGAAGCTAGTAGAAAAATAAAACGAATATCCTCCATAGAAACCACCGCGGGCGCAGCTAGGTATCTAATAAATTGCCGGGAAATAATAAATTTAAGCCATTAAGTATACTTCAACCTGGGCACCGCCAGCCTGATTTATAAATAAGAAGTCACAATTCGTCCCAAATCAACGAAATATCTTATGAAAAGGGGAAACCCCTCATGTGGCGGAGAAACCATAATAGGTAATATGTACTTACATATTGACCTAGGTAAATCACTTGGACGAAAACCAGCTTCAGGTGATCTGTCTGGAAAATGAAGACAGTGGCGGATTCAGGACATCAATCCGAAACAAAACCGTCTGTTTTTAGGTTATTTGCTGTAGATTTCATAGTTTAGCTTTAAGTGGACATTTGGACTATAATACTACTCACGCGGACGTCTCAGTTACTGTAAAAAGGTTAAGCTATCTATTAGATAAAATTGTGGGCCGATGTCTGTACATGCCGTATCCACACGTTTGCCACTTGCCACAACCTATAAACTGATAAAAAAGCTTGGACAACTTGATCCAAACACGAATATCCACACGCTTGCCAGTGTGCTAGTGTGTTTGGAAGAAAGCAAGTAATAAGCAAACGAGCGGAGGCTTGTCGGCTATAACGTTTGGTAGCATTTGAAGAAGCGTAAAGTTTGATCGGTAGATCAGACTCATTTTAGAAACTACGCACAACTCAGTTTGCAATAATATTTCGATAGGCACAATGTATAACGGTATAACAATATAGAACGGTACGCAATGCGCGTTCGTCTTTTCGCCACCAGTGCGCAGTGCAGGCGATACTAACAACCCACAAACGTGTAGATGGACCCCATTAAGCGCTTACCGCAAATTTCTTTGATGTAGGCGTCAAAAACTCGATCGGATCGGTCGCAAACGCTTGCAAGTCTACGCAAGCCAAGGCAAACGCTCTATCCACACGTTTGAATTTATGATGATTTGTTGAGCTTCGGCAAGCGTGTGGAAATATTATAATAATTACTAGCGGCCCGCCCCGGCTTCGCGCGGGTTGGGAATTCCTAACTTTTTCCAAATATTCTATCACTTAAAAAAAATATAGAAAAATAGATAAGTAGTAGCCGATTCTCAGACCTACTGAATATGCATATAAAATTTCATAAAAGCCGTTTCGGAGGAGTATGGTAACTAACATTGTGACACGAGAATTTTGTATATAAGTTAAAGGTAATCATTAAATTACTCCAGTTCATATTTCATATAATATATGTACCTACCTAAGTTATAAAAGCACTAAACCGTCGATATATACCTAAGAATATATGGCCGTATTTTTAGTGCATTGATTGAGCTAAAAACTGTTTTTTTTACAGTGCCAAAAGACAGTTACCTAATCTTAGTACCTACCTACCTCCACGCGTTCGTGAGAACAGATGGACAGAAGCAAAAATGATTTTATGTTATGGCTTACGTTTTTACCCGACTACGATAAAAATATGTCTATGGATGTATCATATGGATGGTTGATCCTAGCTCAAAACTACTAATCAGATTATAATGAGGTGTCGATTGATTCGTCCTTCCAAGACGGTGATACGCTATAAATTTTTGAGATAATAAATAAATATGGCCAATGAAACATAAAAAAGAAAACCAAAAAATTAAACAAGGCGAATAATGGAAGTGCCCTACACTTCCATTATTCGCCTAGTTTAATTTTTGTCTATGGATTTCTTACTACTAGCGCCATCTCTTTAATTGACAAAGTACGTACTTTAATTTCAATGTTTTTCATTGAAATTTGAAATAAACTGCAAATTCTCGTAAAGCCGTGTATATATGTTATCGTTCCTAAAGCCTCTAATGTCACACAATGCCACAGTGAGGCCCACGTGAGGCCGCTGTTATGGCAGAAAATTGTCTTGTTTCATACTTTTCAGTTTATTTGTTTCGTTGTCGAGTTTTAGTTTTTGACTACATGCGCATTGCGTTCTGAGAATACAGTCGAGTTCAGAACAGTTCATTTCGTTTTTGTTATTGGTACCTAGTTCGTGTTTTTGCTATTATTGTTCTTTAGTGATATATATTGTTTGTCGGTATCGTATTATTGGATTGGAAATTTGGAAGCCATTATGCAATAAAGTAGATAAAAAATATCGAGCAAGAATATATATATATATATCAATATAAGAATATATATATATAGATCAATATTTTGTAACATCTTTGTAACACATGAATGCAAATAAAGAACTTGAACTTGAACTATAAGGAAAGCGACAGAAGTATTGATAAATTTGACTGATGAATTGTGCATTCGTGGAAGTGAAATGAATCGGATGAATCGGAAACTGGTTTTGAAGACGAAGACGATCATTCTTCCGATAGAATGGACATCTTCATGAGGGGGTGATTTTTATTGGAAGGTGTAAGCCAGCTTTAAATAAATAAATATTTTTGATGTAGGTACATGTGGGGTATGCTAATGTTGAGTGGTTGGTTAATGAAGGTCGTCACTTTTACTGGTAGGTACCAGATACATAATGGACTTATAACTATGAACGACCTAACTGCCTGAGTGTGGGGAGACGACTGCTGCGCCTCCTGGTGGTAATGCGCCTGTACACAAATCGAATGCGTCAGCAGTGTCCCTACATGTATAAAATAAAAATCTATCTACTGATCTAATACTAAATATGATATTTGCATTAGTAATTTTCCACTCGACTGTACCATGCGCAGGAAGGCGGGTGTAACAACTTCAAACCGGAGTTTAGGCGGGAAAATGAAAAGTGCACATTGTCGATTTTATATTATTTTTCAAAACTTGAATTTCTCCGAAGTTTAGTGTATAATTATGGTGGATAATTAACCATTAAGTGTTCGTGAACGTGTGAGAGTGTAGGCAAATGATATAAAATTGAAAATCGTGACTTTTTGGGTTCACTCCTAAACTCAATCGAAATCGAAATCGTTTCTACCGTTTTATTGGGGCAACTGAACTGAACTTATACGTGACACTGGCGAACACAAAAAGTGTGGTGCCATATTAAAATCTCAAGCAATCCCATGGTGGGAAATATAATTTGATTACTCTAATACTTGACACTGGCAAATACATAAAAAGTGTGGCGCCATAATAAAAAAAAAACTTCAAACCGGCCAAAAAGATTGGTTTGCTAAACTGTACGCTCTTATATCAGCTGATTGTCATTAATGACACTAAAGACCTCATTGTCATTAATGCCAAAGTCAATTTAATTTATTTGTATGTCAAACGGAGCGGACGTCTTCGGACGCGTTACAAAGTAACACTGTGAAAGAGTTTATTTGTCGAATATTTGTTTTCAGTATTTTGCTCACGAGATGTTTGGATAACGATAAAAAGAATAAATAATAAAAGGTCGCCACAAATAGTTTGTTAACCAAGGCCGGAGAGTTGTTAAGTGCTAAACGACAATTACGTTTCACTAGTTTTATCATGTAATAAGTTTGCGTTCAGTGTTTTTGGAGAATTTTATATCAAAATGTCGCTCAAAAATATATTGATAAGGTGAGTAATTGTTCCTTTAACTCTTGAATTTTTTAGTAGCTAGAACATTTGGAAAAATACTAAATAACAATTAGTATTTTATAGACTGAATATCATCAATATAGATTTTTGCTGGAAAGGCACAGGAAAATGCTACAAAATTACCTAGTGATACAATATGGATGGAATACCGTAGCCGCGAAGCTTGCCAATATTTTTTATAAATTTCGCTCTGTTAGGTATATGGATACAAGTGGCTAATAATATTATATTATGTATTTACTGGCTCTAATTAATGTATCATCTTCCAGAGCCATTTCTTTTCTTATGATGAAGATAAGATATTACATAATTATTATTATCACCATTCATTATTATCTTGAAGAGATTATCTACTTACAAATGTTTTTACTACCTGACCTGTAGGTAGTGTAGTGTTTTTACACCAGACTGATAAGAAAAGCAAGTTCAATTTGCCCATTTGGGAAAATACTATCATTAGTATTTTGACAAGTCTGAATATTAGCAATCTTGATTTGTGATGCTACAGTAAACTTAGAGAGATTTTAATTTAACATCCACCAGATTTAAGACATGCAAAATTCCGGGGGAAAGTGGCTCCAGGAACATAAATTCTGGCAACACATCTGCTCATCATTGGTTCATGATGAGACTAAGAAAAAATATCCAGATAATTCCTTTGTTATGGGATATCTACACTTTATAAGCAATATTCATGTTAAATTTCAAGATTTTAGGCTTTATAGTCATTGATACATATCATAATTAATCAGTCAGTGGTATTTTACTGTTATATAATAGGCCTCATTAGCCAAGCGATCCTGAGCGCAACTGCTACGTTAGAGGTCCAGGGTTCGATTCCCAGGTCGAGCAAAGTGTTATTGGGTTTTTCTATGAAATTCCCAGGGGCAGCTCAGAGTTTCGAATTTGTGCCCGGTTAATGGCAATAGGCTCGCCCCCTATTACATGGGACCTAAACATACCGGCGAACTGTGGGTGTACATTAGTACGCCTCTGCTTAACCCTTCGGGGAATACAGGCGTGACGGTATGTTATAATAGTATGTAGATATTTTATTACAGAACAATCAAGCAAAAGAACAAGTACATTAACCTTGCTGCAACTGCAGTGAAAGTAACAAACCTAGAACAATATGGCCGTACAGAACATGAGCGGGACTACAGAAATTATAAAAGAACTGTTGCCGTGGTACTATTTAGTTCTGTGCTAGTTGGAACAGCTTTAGCAGGTACCTAATTACAAAATTATGTTTTCATATACACCAATTATACCATCTCATCCATAATAACAAAATTAACTCATTACATTGTCCCACTGCTGGGCACGGGTCTCCGATTGCTAAAGAATTATATAAATATTATATTGTTTACTTACTTATAGACCTGAGGAAAAACAGAATGAAGATACTTAGGTAAGACTATAGCTGAATTATTAGAAAAAGCTAGTTTCCTTGTAAACTTGTTATAAGGAAAATTACACTCTGTGTTAACAATTATCACAGCTTCATGTCAAATCGTGGGCACCTCATTGTGGGCATGCAAAATTATAGCTGATTTACATCAAATGATATTAATAAAATTACAATTATTGAAACTATTTAAATTACCTACACTTTGGAATATTACAATTATTATAATCATTATTAAATTTATTTGAATTACAGTGATTACAATTAATTAAATCATTGAAACAATAATATGGGCTAACGGGGAATAAAAGAAAGAGAGTATCTTAGTGGGAACCAAATCTGCATGTGCTTTTATTAAAAAAATCTTTAATTCGAGAGTTGAGTATAGAAACTCTCCTGGATTAAATACTTACCCACAATAGCATAGAATAGAGACTGAGAGCTAAATTGAGATAGTGTCACAATCAAAGAAGCTCTACATGTATTCCAGATTGTACATTTAAATTTCAGATAAGTCAGACAAAAACGATAGTCATGAGAAAAATAATAAAGATAGTGGGAAGGATTATGAAGCAGGACAGAAAAGGCCTGATCTACCAACCTTCCGAGCTGAAGAAGTTAGCAAACATGACAATACGTAAGTAAAGGTGGTGGTATAAGATCACTGTTCAGAACCTCAAGTTGATAAGTCATTCAACATTCTACAGGGGATTGCATGTGTTTTCTTTTTCTTGTATGCAGTACAAGGAAAACAATTGATGGTACCTTGGCTTGGGTAATTCTAGAATCTGATAAATATAATATTGTTATTGAGTGACATTCCCGAAGTAAGAATTACGGGAACAATAAACTCGTGTTATCTAGTAACTACTGTACTATACTTGGTATATCTATTCCATCGCAGAGTAGGGGTAACAATCGCGCCACGAAATAATTATGTCGCCACTTATCTCGTGCCGAAACTATTGTTGGGACGAGAGAATGTTGCAGCATGCATGTTAAAGGTCGCCAGGATTCCTTAGATGCAGATGACGTATAATTATTGGATGTTATGGAAGTTTGTTGTTCAGAAATGTATGCTGACGGCATATCAAACTCATTCTTATTTTGCCATGTACCCAGGGCCGGATCTACCATATATGGCTTTTTGGGCTTCAGGCCAGGGCTTTCAAGGATAAATCAGCTATTTTACTGTTTAATTTTTGTCTATACTTTGTGTAATTAAGTGGGCCACGAAGTAGTATTAGCCCAGGGCCCCCTAAACTCACGTTCCGGCCCTGCATGTACCTCAATCTTGTAGCAGTTAGAATGAATCTACATTAAAAGAAAGAATAAAGGTTGTCACGACGTACTTTCCGTACCTATTTTGGTTTGGCACAACACTACCATTTGGTCTCAGGGGAATTATGGTCGTACAATCGTCGAAGGGCCTAAATTAAAACAAAAATATTACTTACTAATACTACTATGGTGGTACATTGTACCGACATATTGTCGAAAATTCTGCCACGTTGTTTAACTTCTTTGATCTTCTATGTATGTATACAAATAATTAAAATAAGAGGGTCTGTTTGTAATATTAAAATAACCGCTTTTTAATAAGTGCATTTGGATGTACACACGGTACATAATATACAAAAACAACATTAAAAAAACTGTGTTTGTTCCGGCTAATCTCTGAAATGGCTGGAGCGAATTTGCCAGGACTTTCATTGGCAGATAGCTGATGTAGCAAGGAGTAACTTAGACAACTTTATTTTTTTTAATAAAATACCACACAGACGAAGTCACGCAGCTAAGTCTTTGATAAAGTGTTGAAGTAAATCAACCTATCTATCAAATATCATACCTAATATTATGATCACTGTTCCTACGCAACGCAGTAACTGTTTGGTGATAAGGAGAACAAAACAAAGTCAACAGCCATTGCGTCAATATTTGAATTTGTAAGCTGATTGACGTAGTAATTCATATGATCACAAACACAAACAAATTTTGTGTTTAAGAGATCGCTGGTAACGATAAGACCACCCATTTGACGTGGGAGAGCCATGCTTCGGCACGAATGGGCCGGCTCGACCGGAGTGATACCACGGCCTCACAGAAAACCGGCGTGAAACAACGCTTGCGTTGTGTTTCGCCGAGTGAGTTGAGGTTACCGGAGGCCCAAACCCTTTTAAAGGCGGGCAACGCACTTGCGACTCCTCTGGTGTTGTGGGTGTCCATGGGCGGCGGTTATCGCTTACCATCAGGTGATCCGTTTGATCGTTTGCCCCCCTATTACATAAAAAAAAAAATTGTACGACTATAAATATTTTAAAATTCTTCATGGAACCAAGAATTTTATCTCTACTATCATAAAAGCTGTGTCTGTATATTAAAGATATTAAAAAAAAAACAAATGGTTTAGGGAATATAGTCTTTGAATCCAAAAATGTGATTTTTAAAATTCTTGTAAGTATATTTGGTACGGGTTGGATTAAAAACTGCTGAATAGATTTTGACG
This sequence comes from Acronicta leporina, assembly GCA_947256265.1. Classification (NCBI taxonomy): domain Eukaryota; kingdom Metazoa; phylum Arthropoda; class Insecta; order Lepidoptera; family Noctuidae; genus Acronicta; species Acronicta leporina. The sequence continues at coordinate 898,381 of OX366512.1, forward strand.
ACACGTTTGGCGTAGCGGCTGAGCAATCGGCTTCTGCGACACGTGTTGTGGGTTCAATCCGAACGTGGAGCAAATATTTGTATGATCTACAGATAGTTGTTCCGGGTCTGGGCGTTTGTGTATGTGAGAATTTGTGTTCGTAAACACACTCACGATACAGGAGAAAATCCTAGGGTGGGGTAACGTTTTATTATTAAAAAAAAATGGTCTAGAAAGTATATGCTCCAACTTAAAAACTGATGAACTTCTTATCTCAATAAATTTAGCAAATCCTGAGATACAGCTTCACCTCTCTGATGTATACAGACAGACTCATACAAATATGAGATCATTCAGTGTTGGTTTTTGATTAAATTTTAATTGGGATTCATTTTTAATTCTTAAACTGTAGCTACACGTGAGCGAAGCCGCGGGTAAAAGTAAGTATCTCAATATTATTGGCTCTAAAAATATTTTACTAATGACTCGTATTTTTCATAGCTAGTTTAAGCCCATTAAACTGGTCAGGTCTGCCCTTTCTCCTTCCAAGCCTCTTTATTTTGCGCGATTTCTTGCTGGTTAATGGCTATGTTTGCCTTGCCCTGCAAATACATCTCCCGCTGTTCTATAAAACGTTCAATTAGTGACGACTTTTGCCCATCGGTCCAAGTACATTCAAGCAACATGGTAAACGACCTCGTGTTATTTGTTAATAATTTTTTTATCTTATCTCAATGCTGTCCTTTGCGCCCCCAATGCAGTTCTGTATATCACATTATACAACTTCGACATTATTTTAAATACCTATGCGCGATTGATAAGAGCTACTTTCAAGGTAATTCTTTTATTCTATTGTTACAACAAAATCAACTTTACCCGAGTGTCTATTGAGTCTATTTCAGAATGACTTAAGCTGATGTAAATGCCATTAAACTACATGCCATGGTAATTGCCATTCGTAGTATGAATTTTTACCTTTGAAAATAGCATAACGTTAATGCCGAATAAAAAATAATTTATCTGCTATTTCAGTAGTAAGTATTCAACTGCAGCATTCTCTTTGAAACTTTGCCAAACACGCTATTCAATTGTATTGAATTGCTATGATTAATATTATTTATTACTTATATATAAATACAAAGTGAAATATTAGTAAGTATTAGAAATGGATGCCAAAAATAATTTAATCAAAAGCCAACAGTGTTGATCTCTTCTTTGTATAGATCTATATACATCAGAGAGGTCAAGCTATATCTCAAGATCCGTTTAATTAATTGAGATAAAAAGTTCACCAGTTTTTAAGTTGGAGTATATACTTTCTAACATTGATAACAAAATAAAAATATATATAATACTTTTTGCGCCAACCCGTAACAAACAGACAAGAATTTAAAAATCATATTTTTGCGTTCAGAGACCTTTATATACCACTAGCTTCCGCCCGCGACTTCGTCCGCGTGGAATAGTTACTTAGTCTTAGCGGGATGATAGCCTATAACCTTCCTCAATAAATGGACTATCTAACACCGAAAGATTTTTTCTAATCGGACCAATAGTTCCTGAGATTATCGCGTTCAAGTTCAAGCAAACTTGGCAGGTGGCACTTGACAGGTGGTAAGAAGATGATGATCCCGTTCAGCAGCTTGTAGTATGTTTTGATTGAAGCTCACTTCAAGATATAGCCAATATTGTTAGTTGATAATTGAGTATTAAGTATCTGAGCGGAACTTTAGTAAAATATGCCACGGGAACAGGAATAATAAAAGAACGCTAAATGAGGATATGTCCTTTAGAGCGTTTGTTGGGTCCGAGCGGACGCAAGCTCGGTCCACACGGATACAAAACAAACGCTCTAAAGGCTGATGAATAACGTATTTATTTGGATAAGGATTAATATCATGTTTATAAAAACACCTACGCAAATAATGCATTTGGAATTTTAGAACAAAGTTAGCATAAAAAAGGTTATAGTGAGCCAACCTTAAAAGATAAACATATGCTGTCGCGGACTTTTTTTTAGAACTTTTAAAGAGGAACAATTCTGTCATATATGATTTTTGCGAAACTTTAACCGTTTACGCAGCGCACGCATCGGAAACTCTCAAAAGGAAAAAAAACTAATTTTAGAACAAAGTTAGCATAAAAAAGGTTATAGTGAGCCAACATTAAAAGATAGACATATGCTGTCGCGGACTTTTTTTTAGAACTTTTAAAGAGGAACAATTCTGTCATATATTATTTTTGCGAAACTTTAACCGTTTACGCAGCGCATGCATCGGAAGCTCACAAAAGGAAAAATCCCGATTTTGAAACATTCTTCATTGATGCTCCGCTCCTATTGGTCTTAGCGTGATGATATATAGCCTATAGCCTTCCTCGATAAATGAGGTATCTAACACTGAAAGAATTTTTCAAATCGAACCAGTAGTTCCTGAGATTAGTGCGTTCAAGCAAACAAACAAACAAACAAACTCTTCAGCTTTATATATTAGTATAGAAGTATAGATAACCCACTTGTTGTTTTTTGTTTTTATCTTCAATGTACAGACACAGCTTTTTTACGATTTAATAACAGTAGAGATTCCGATATTTTGAGCTTCATGCTAACCATTGTCGACTTCGGTCAAACTTGGACATCCTCCAACGTCCAGACATCTTGTTATCGCAATATTGTACCAGTGAAGATTGTAACATAATTTATTTTAAAAGAGTGTCCATGGAGTTTCTTGCCGGAATCTTCACCATAGGATCAACCTTTTGGAACCGTGCAACTAGAATCATAACGTTTCATAAACGCTTGTAAAAGCTTATTTGAAATAAAAACATTTTGAATTTGAATTTGCATTCATGTACTCACTAAAGTTTTCTAATGTTGGATAGACTAACTTAACTTCTCGTACCACTATAAACTAACCTTCGACTCTCTCCACAGAAAAAGCTTCTGGGTGACGTACAAGCATGGGGTGTACGACGTGACGTCATTTCTCCCCTCTCACCCTGGCGGAGAGCAGATCATGAACGCGGCCGGACTTAGTATCGAGCCCTTCTGGAACGTGTATGGGATGCACAAGACGCAAGAGGTCTATAAGCTGCTGGAAACCTACAGAATAGGTGAATTGATACTAGGAAACAAGAATCGACAGGACATTATATAGTGTATTGGGACAAAATTCCGCCAATCACCATAACATAACATACCACCACGCCTGTATTCCCCGAAGGCTTAGGCAGAGGCGTACTAAGGCGGTCGCTGGTATGTTTAGGTCCCATGTAATAAAGGGCGAGCCTATTGCCATTAACTGGGCACAAATTCCTAACTCCGAGCTGCTACTGGGAATTTCATAGAAAAACCCAATAACAATGCTCGACCTGGGAATCGAACCTAGGACCTCAAGCGTAGCAGTCGCGCTCAGGACCACATGGCTAATGAGGCAGTTTCGATCTTCATTCTGAAAGGAACATCTGCCGAAAATTAACAATTGTTGCCATTGTTCGACACTAGGGTTCTGTGAGAGTAAGCGTCGTTTACAATTACTGAAGCCGTCGGATCAAATTTCCCATACAATTTAATCAAAGTGTCCGGTGGAGATTGACTTCAAACAATTTTTTTTTGATTGAGATACCGTTAATCTAGGTTTCTACTGTACCATTTCGTCTACTACTACTTCACTGGAAATAAGCGACGGGAAAATCGCTCCAAACTTGGTGTCAAGAATTGCATTCGCTTTCATTTATTTCCAGTTACAACAGGAGCCTAGATCAGGGGTCTCCAAACTTTGAAGCCTAGGGGCCATAATATTTTTTTCGGTATGTTGCAAGGGCCATAACCATTTAATTTTTTCTGGCAAACATAGGCTTTTATTGCATTTCAATTACTATTGATTGTGTATTGTGACACGTAACGCTGTCGCGGGCCGGATTGATGGCATTGGCGGGCCGGATTTGGAGACCCCTGGCCTAGATTAACGGTATCGAGAAGTAATACCGAATTTCATTTTTTGGCCAATTCCACCTTTAAGAATGCACACTCGAACTCTTCTCCAACTCCTAGAAAAAGTCCCATAACACTAAAAAATTTAGTCCCAAATAAAAAGTATTTCAGTTTGTACAAACCGAGTTCGCAATAAAAACGTCCGCAGTACATTTGTAGGCAATCTCCACGACGATGACATAGTGGACCACACAGACGACGAGCTGTGGGTGAAGGAGCCGAGCAGGGACGCGCGGCTGATCGTCAAGACCAGCAAGCCCTTCAACGCGGAAATACCGGCCAAGTTCCAGATACAACACTTCGATACGCCCAAGTATGTTGACTGAACATTAGGCACTTTTTTTTTTTAATTTATTATAATCAACAAAAATATAGTACAATTTGTTCAGTAATTACAATTTCGCCAAACTGCTTGATACAGTTTGTTGGCGGAAGAGGCGCTCTGTTTTATTGTTTTTACTGTTCCATTCTTTTCCGGATTTTCCAAATTTTTCTCTTTTTAATGCAAATTGATATAGAAATTTTAAATTAGCATATAGGTACCTACCGTGTTTAATTTAACTACTCTTATTTACAAGAACTTGAGGAGTTCCTTATATAAAGTAGGTGGACACCCAAAATGGTTATCCAACTACTTTATATAAGGTAAAATCCCACGGCATTTACGAAATTACGGGTTCACATAAAATTCGACGTTTACTTTTTAAATTTTTGACAGTTGTGAATCGTTACTTTAGACTTGAAAATTATTTCCTATATCTTGTATATTACGGTTTAAATCTTTTTTGATCTAAAAACGTACTATGGAGAATATTTGGGTAGCTTTGACGGTAGTCGCTTACACACAAAAAAACCGCCTGTTACCGTTATAAAATCGTCCAATATTTTATTAAATTTATATACTTTTAAGTAGTCGCAAAGAGAACTCTATTTTCAAAACATAGCACATACTGCTATTATTTATTTTATTTATTTTAATTAAATATTATTATTGGTCAAACAATATTTTATGTATTTTCACTTCCGTCGCAGATGTTTTTACCTTTGTATAATTTTCCTTATCATCTTCTTTTCTTTGCAGCGAATTATTTTACGTGCGTCAACACATGCCTGTTCCAGAGTTGGAATCATCTCGACACAGCGTGAAGGTCATCATAACGAACGGCAGCACCCGGACCAAGGAGTTCAGTTTGAAGCAGCTGGAAATGTTCCCGAAGGGCAAGGTCCGTGCTGCGCTCATGTGTGCTGGCAACAGGCGCAGTGAGATGAACAAGGTAGTTTAGTTTCATAAACCCACTTTAAAATACAGCTCAATCCTTAGATTTTATGTTTGATTAATCAAGCAAAAAGTCCATGAAGCCCATGAATGTTTTTTTTGTTTTTTGTCTCATTAATATAAAATGTAATAAAGTCGAGCAACAACATTGAAATTGGTCTAAAAATAGTAAAGATAGCATTTAAATTTTATTCTAGATAGATAGAGATGATCTCAAGTCTTAGATGCGCTGTAACTCTCTTATGAGTAATAATGGCAATACCTATCTTAGCGTATGTCTAAAAACATTACCTTGAAGTGAATGTGTTTTCTGTGTTTGAATTGGTTAGGTTTTTAAGCAAAGGTTTTAAAAACCTAACCAATTCAAAGGCTAAAGTTGTAAGGCTTTAATTCTCAACTATTGTGAATCTATAGGTATATATAAAAATGAATCCCTATTTCCCATGGTCACGGCATCACGCGTGAATGGCTGGACCAATTTTGCTAATTCTTTTTTCGTTGTTTGGTATTGTAAGAAGGTTCTTATGAAAGAAAAAACTAAGAAAGTTGAGCGGAACATTAGAAAATTTAACTATAACGACCATTTATGTGAGCTAACCATCTTAAAACCTTTTTTTAAACGTTTCTTTTTTTTTAACCTTATGGCATTTGACATAACTGTCAGACTGTGACAGATGGCGCCAAAACATTCTTGGCGCAATTGCAAGAATGCGCGCTGCAATTACAAATACATTCGAATTCAATAGTCATAGTTAAAACAGAACGTCTGTCGGGTCAGCGCGAGTACTCCTGCCTACAATGCATTATAGACCTACAAAATGTGCCAAAAACATGGTCCTTGGCAGCTCAGTTGAGAGATCAGCCTTCCTTATGCCCTTCACGTATGTCGTTGGTGTGCAATAAAGCAGGTGAAGCCGGTGAAGGGCATCAGCTGGCAGGGCGGCGCCATCAGCAACGCGGTGTGGGAGGGAGTGTTCCTGCGCGACGTGCTCGTCTACTGCGGAGTGGACACGCAGAACACCGTCGGGAAACACGTTATTGTAACTAACATATCTATTTTTTTTATGGGATAGGGGGCAAACGGATCACCTGATGGTAAGCGATAACCGCCGCCCATGGACGCCCGCGACACCAAAGGAGTCGCAAGTGCATTGCCCGCCTTTTAAAAGGGTTTGGGCCTCCAGTCACCTCACTCATTCAGCGAAACACAACGCAAGCGTTGCTTCACGCCGGTTTTCTGTGAGGCCGTGGTATCACTCCGGTCGAGCCGGCCCATTCGTGCCGAAGCATGGCTCTCCCACGTATAACGTACCTATCTATCACGTATCTATTTACTAGCCTAGTGGTTCTGAGTGCCGCTGCTACACTTGACGTCTAGTAGCAGCTCGGAGTTTGGAATTTGTGCCCGGTTAATGTCAATGGCTCGCTCCATATTACATGGAACCTAAACATATCGGTGAACTGTGGGTTTTCATTAGTACGCCTCTGCCTAACCCTTTGGGGGATACAGGCGTGATGGTATGTATGTACTAGCGATCTGCCCGCGGTTTCATCTACGTTAACCCCTTCCTAAGAGTCGTAGCGTGTTATGTGCATGTTAAATAGCTTAAAACCTTCCGTATGAATCACTCTGTTCATTAGTGAAAACCGCATGAAAATCCATTCTGTAATTTTTTAGTTTATTATGACAGATTTTTTTATATAACTTCCTCGTTAGTCTAGTGGTCGTGGTAAAACTGGTGTGAAACTTAGTAAATTTTAAACCGATCGGGCTGAGACTTTGCATGCATATAGCTACTATGACGTAGGTATCCCCTAAGAAAGGATTTTGATAAATTCTACCCCCAAGGGGATAAAATAGGGGATGAAAGTTTGCATGTAAGTAACTATTTCACGCGGACGAAGTCGCGGGCGGAAGCTAGTATTTCTATGAAATTCACACCAGTTTGGAGTTTGGGATTTGTGCCTAGTTGACATTTGGCGCCTATTGCTATTAACCGACCCCTTTTAACTACAACTCACACTGGCGAACTGTGGGTGTACGATAGTACGCGTCTAACCTTGCGCTGAATACAGGCGTGATGGTTATGTATGTTTATATAATGTTCGGTCCCAGTTCACAGGGTCGGACGTGGACGCGACGGGAGTGAACTTCTCGACTTCCATCCCTCTGGAGCAAGCGCTCAACCCCAACGGCAAGATCCTGCTGGCCACGCACATGAACGGCCGCCCGCTGCCGCCCGACCACGGCCACCCGCTCCGCGTCGTCGTGCCGGGCGCTCCCGCTGTTAGAAGCGTCAAGTGGCTAGGTAATCACCCTTCCATATAACATAACATAGGTACCATCACGCCTGTTTTCCCCAAAGGATTAGGCAGAGGCGTACTAATGTAAACCCCCAGTTCGCCATTTAAAAGACCAAAACCCTTAGGGTATGAAATCATATTTTAATTAGCAGTGTAAAATAATCCCATGTAATAGGGGGTGAGCCTATTGCCATTAACCGGGAACAAATTCCAAACTCCGAGCTGTTACTGGGAATTTCATAGAAAAACCCAATAACACTTTGCTCGACATGAGAATCGAACCCAGGACCTCAAGCGTAGCAGTCGCGCTCTGGACCACTAGGCTAATGAGGCAGTTCCATATCTACACGTAAAAACGCTTCTTCTTCTCTCTGCCCTTGTCCCAATCTATTTGGGTTCGGCGCAGCTGGTCCTTTGCTTCCATTCATCCCTGTCAGATGTCGTCTCACCATTCACTCCCTTTTCCATCATATCGGCCTTAACACAATCCATCCATCTTTTCTTTGGTCTCCCTCTACCTCTGTCCCAGCATCCTGATCCATACAACACGAGAGGTCTTATAATGGATGTATAGATTTTGCCTTTCAGCTTGAGAAGCATCCGTCTATCATATAAAAACGCTATTAGGTACAATCGACAAACTTGGCGGTGAACCACCCTTAAGGCTAAAATCGCTTGCACTGAGCGCGCGGGCGTGCTGTGCGTTATCACCCCTTCCCCTCACCCCGCCGATATACCCTTGAGCTTTATGCGTTTTTTTTTGTTTCTTTTTGAGTTTTCGCATTTTAAACTATCCTAATTGGCGGAAGTGAAATATGGGTGTGGTTGACGTATCAAGAGGAAAAATGGTCGACCGCCAAGTTTTGTGACAGTACATAACCAACTTCAAAAGAGGATGTTCTTAATTCGATTGTGATTTTGTTGGGGTCGTCCATTAATCACGTGATGTTTTATTTAGAAACTTGTTACCCCCCGCCCCCTTGCTGATATGTGGTGAGGTTTTAGGCTACTCTCTCTCTCTCTCATTGATCCAGAATCACGTGTATTTTTTTGTCCAGTGTTTTAAAAAAAATCGGATTTCGGTTTAAAAAATCCCTCGTGATATTTTGTGAGGTTACCGAACACCCTGATCCCTTTTGAAAAAAAACGTTGCCTCACACTCAGATTTTCTCCTGATGTATCCGTGGGTACTTTTAGGAACACACACAAACCTAGGTAGGATCCTAATCATCATAATTAAGCCATCATCTCCATTTATTGTCCCACTAGTGAGTAAGGCTCTAAAGTGACAGATAATACCTTTGAGCTTGATATAACTAAGTGATATAACTTGATATATCAGTCGGAACCAGTTAAATAAAAAAACAGTTACTTAAACCATTCCTTAGCGAGCAACCTCTTGAAACAAGTGTAAGCAAATATAGACCTTATAGTGTTTATAAACCGCGACAGTATTTAATTATTTATACATAGTATTCGTTCTACTCTGACCTACAATCTGTATATATGTTATGGGACGAAGCTTCATACATCAATATGATGACTGATTTAATTTTAAACACATTATTTCTTTCTCAAAAGAATCGATAACGGTATCCTACGACGAGAGTCCGTCTCATTGGCATCAGAAGGACTATCGCTCGTTCAACGCGTCCAAGACTTGGGAGACGGCGGACTTCGCGACGGCGCCGCCCATATACAGCCTGCCCGTCACCTCCGCGATATGCGACCCGGCCGACGGGGACACGGTGCAAGCCATCAATGGAATTGTTGAAGTCAGAGGTGAGGATTATCTTTCATCGATATTATCGCGAACTGCGTAATATTCATCGAATAATAACGTTGATAGCGGCTAAAACAGCCCAACGACGCTCATTCCCTAAGCAACTAACTCACATTTAATTATCTATAAAATCTCACCATTTGACGAAGATTGATGCGAGTACGTGACGAGATGGGGCCGACCCCTGCGAAAGTACCACAACTTCCATTACGGACGATCTCAAATAACATAACATAACATACCATCACGCCTGTATTCCCCGAAGGGTTAGGCAGAGGCGTACTAATGTACACCCACAGTTCGCCGGTATGTTTAGGTCCCATGTAACAGGGGGCGAGCCTATTGCCATTAACCGGGTACAAATTCCTAACTCCGAGCTGCTACTGAGAATTTCATAGAAAAACCCAATAACACTGCTCGGCCTGGGAATCGAACCCAGGACCTCTAGCGTAGCAGTCGCGCTCAGGACCACTTGGCTAATGAGGCAGTTAAGTTAAGATCTCAAATAAGGCCCAGAGTATTTGCAATCGTTGTCCATTTGAGTGGGAGACATGCTATTCTACAAATCAAATCGCGTTTTGCCTTGCTCACAATCTATAAAGAATTGTTTAAACGCGTTGCGATACAGCCTTAGCTACGAGCACCCTAAACCTTTACTATAATGGTTGAAAATAATAGGTATATGAAGAATGTATGCGAAAGTGGTGTGCCAGGATCTTAGTAAGTGGATATCTATAGTAACTGCCTCCCATTGGGAGACAGGCGTGAACATATGTGTATGTACAAAAATGTACTTTACAAAAATTTTTGTATGAACAATTGTAGGCGCTTATGATAGAAATACACAAGTTTCCAACTGAAGTTCTTGCTTTAACGTGACGTCTGATGGTGATGTACGTTTCACTAGGCTACGCATACTCCGGTGGTGGAGCAAAGATCCTCCGCGTGGACGTGTCCCCCGACTGTGGCAAGACCTGGGTGCAGGCTGAGGAGATGCAGTCTGACAATGCCCCACCACAGCAACACTACGCCTGGACCCTGTGGACGGCCAGAATACCGGTTAGCAAGGACCAAAGCACCGTAAGTTTGTCTTCATTAAACAGTCGACCGTGTTTATTCCATTTTCTTTGGTTGCGTTGAAAGATAATTACGATGCTGCTTACATCAACCCGTAAAGAAGAAACTCCAGACTAAGAAACCTTTCATTTAGCTAGCCAAAGTATTATTCTTATCGCCAGTTATATTGTAGGTAAAATATTAAGTTTTTCTCTTTACACACTTATACCCAAGATTGACCTGACCTATTACACTTTAATTCGCATTTTTTTTTCTATTTATAGCTCGATTTATGGGCGAAAGCGACAGACAGCAACTTCAACACTCAGCCAGAAAGATTCGAAGACATTTGGAATATCCGAGGAATTCTCAGCAACGCTTATCATAGAATCAGAGTACGAATCAAACATTAGTATACTCTTATTTTCAACTAAAACCAAAAAGAGACTGTTGTTCAATGTAGGGTAGTTGTATATTTTTTATTATTATTTGTAGATAGGGCTTTAAAAAATTGAGTTGTGGAAACTCAATGCTTTGGTAGCCAATAAGACTGGATTTGACTGCTACATAAATATTACAAATTTTCACGCCTGTCCCATTGGGGTAGGCAGAGGCAGATTTCCACCACTTTCGCTTCATCTACGTTCATTAACCTCCTCATGCATAATAGTCAGTTTGGGGTGCTCTTAATCTGACCTTTTTTGAGAACGGGCGCAATTTGGTTGTGGTGCGTTCGTCGACGTCGGCCCCTTCCAACTCTTCGCTCCGTACTCGCCATGTATACTCGTTTCGTCAATCTCCGTTTATCCATCTCCTCTCTTCTCTACATGCCCAAACCACCTAATTTAATTACATAATAGGCCTTTTTGCGCACCTTCGAACAATAGTGATCAAACTGATCAATAATATTTAACAAAATATTAACCACATAGTAAGTCTGTATTTGAAATATATATAATGCTGGGTAGTAAAGATGTTAGTATGTCTGTCTGTAAAATTTGCAAATAAGTATTTCTTCTGTTACTAATAATATCGCTGAAGGAAATGTACAGTCACGAGCAAAAATATGTAAACACTAAAAGTCGTGTGATTTTGTTTTGTGAAATTACGATTGTAAACTTTGAGAAATACATTATCATTAATCAAAATTACAATATCATTAATCTTGGTTCGAAAATACTATGTTCATAACACCATTTAATTTCAAGAGAAAATCGCTTTTAAATTTTACCAAGTGTATACATATCTGTGTTCGTGACTGTACATATTATTATGTTGTCCAGCTGATATGATGCACTTTGAATACTCATTCTGTTACCATACTAGTCTTATCATGACTATAACGAACGAAATAGGCCGTTTACATGTTTTATACATTAGGTATACATATCGATTGCGATTAATTTGGATGTTAATTTAATTATATACAATGAAATATTTTTATAAAGTAAATCAATTGTTATTAAACTGATGAATCAAAATAATGTTGTTATCTATTTATAGTCAGACCGTGTATTTTAAGTTTATTATAATTTTCGTACACAATAAAAAATCTTGTTATTGTTCAGTGTTTGAATTTTTACATTTATCAGTACCTATTTATCTTATTATCATAAACAAATACTGAGCATAATTATTTATGTAAGTATCTAATCCCTAGGAATGTATACCTAGTTATTTATTTTAGTGAAGGAAAAATTTGTCTTGCGGGCAGGATACGAACCTGCGTCTTCAGGTTAGATACATACACTAAGGTCTAAGCCACCGCGAGGCCCAAAGTAACTTGCTTTTCAATTGTAGTAACTGTCTCACTGACGTCTAAAGGTGACGTCAGAGAGACAGTAACCGTAAGACAGTTGGCGTAAGAATGTGACGGGAAATTTTGATATTGCGAGTGGGACTCGCGGTGGCTCATGGTCATAGCGTCTAGTGTATAACCAGAAGATGCAAGGTCGAATCCTGCCCGCAAGTCGTTTTTTCCTTCACCAAAATAACTTTATAATCTTAGCATGGAAAATGCAAAAAAAATACAAAAAGATACCATAGGAATATTTTTTCAGTGTGGAATCAAACCGGTAGGTAATAAAAAAAACAATTAGTAGTTGCATTAATAAAAGAAAGTAACGAAATGTAGGCGAATATTAGACATAGAAATAAAACTACTTTTTACGGATTTTATGAAGCACTAGCCCGCAGCTTCGCTCACGTGAAGCTATATCACGTGATATAGCTTCTTAGTAAAAATGGTAAACCAACATTGATGACCTCTTCTTTGTATGGGCCTCTATACATCAGGGAGGTCAAGCTGTATCTCAGGATTCGTTTCATTAATTGAGATAAGAAGTACATCAGTTTTTAAGTTGGAGCATATATATACTTTCTAACAGTGATAATAAAATTAAAATCTATTCAGTAGTTTTTGCTCCAACCCGTAACAAACAGACAAGAATTTTAAAAATCACATTTTCGGATTCGGAGACGTTTATATACCTACCATAACCCAGGTGTTTTTTTTAAATATCTTAAATGTACAGACAGCTTTTTTACAATTTTATAATAGTAGAGATGAGTTGCAATGCCTCTTTTTTTCATAAACCTTCCCATGCGGGGGCAACATCAACTCCCTAGTTCCATCGCAATCGAATGAATAGTTTAGAAACGCGGACAAATTATACAAACATCTCTAATAACTATAAGGTACCTATATAGTTACAAGACTGTTTTTAGTGGTACCTAAGTACAGATATTGTAAGTAGATGGGACAAGATAATATTATGTCACGACTCACTGAACTTCGTACCCTCAGGCGTAGTACTGGAAGTAATAATGGTTAGATCCGACTCGTATCGCGATTATGTAAATTATTTTCTTTTGTGTTGTAGTTGACAACATGCTAATTCATATAAACCTAAATTAACTATTACCAAGCCGGTCGGACGAGAAGTCGAGAACACGTTAAACTTATATTCTGTTGTCTACTATTACCGGTCGAACGAGAACATGTTAAACTTATCTTCGACGCTACGAATTTATCGTCATTTTGACGATTATGACATCCCAGTTCATTAACATAATTAAATAGATAGGTACAGTTCTACCTCAGTGTACTTCTCGCACGCTCAGAGGAGCACGTCAACATGTTCGCCTTGAGACTCGCTACAACCGGTAAAAACTTAGGTAAAACATTGCCAAATACGCTGTGTATCAAACAAATACACTGCCGGAGTGTATTGTACAAAAATAAAACCGAAGACTTATTACGCATAGACATTCAAGGTGAATCGTTACAGTTTCCTTATGTGTGGTTAAGAGAAAACTGTCAGTGTAAACAGTGCTATCATATATCAGCCCAAAGTAGAATCCTGGATTGGAGCAAATTCGATCTAAACGTAAAGCCAAAGGACGTCTCCAAGGACCAAAACTCTCTGCAAGTGATATGGGACGACGGACACACATCACAATTCAATTTCAACTGGCTAAAATTCAGAAGTTTTAAACCAGAACATCAGAAAAATTACACCGAAACTATCTATAAACCAAAGAAGATTACATGGAGCAATAAAGACTTCGACAGAGTGTTATCCAAACATGACTACAACGAAATTCTAAAATCTGATAATGCGTTGTACAACTGGTTGCACAAGTTGTCCGTATACGGAGTAGCGCTGATACAGAACACACCTAATTTAGAAACAGCTATAGACGCCGTTGTTAATAAAATTGGATTCACTAAAAGGACACATTACGGCGTCAAGTTTGTTGTGAAAAATGTACCGAATACAAGCAACGTGGCCTACTTGTCGAGTAATTTACAGATGCACACTGATCTGCCTTACTACGAATATTGCCCGGGAACTAATTTGTTACACTGTTTAGTACAAACAGAGAGTCAGGGCGGTGAGAATTTGCTCTCAGACTGTCACTACACCGCCCATTATATGAAGGAGAATTACACAGAGCAGTATAAACTTCTTACCGATACCGAAGTGGAATGGAGGGATGTTGGTACAGAGGATGGAAATGAATTCTTTAAACTCCACCGTAGTCCTGTTATATGCTTAAATCGCGATGAAATCACCAGAATTAACTTTTCAATTCCGCAAAGAGGAAGTCACTTTCCGGGGGCTATTGAGTTAGTGAAGCCATGGTATGAGGCACACAGCATGTTTCTAGCTTTGAATCAGAAGTTCGCAGCAAGATTTAAATGTAAGGCTGGTGAGATACTGTGTTTTGACAATATAAGGCTGTTGCACGGCCGAAACGCATATGAGGACAGTGATAGTAACATAAGGCAACTAATAGGAGCTTATGTGGACTGGGATGAGATATACTCAAGATTGAGATGCTTGAAAATCAAGTTGAAGAATGAAGATGGCATTTGCTAAGACTGATATATACTGGGAATTTTAAATAAATTGTACTTACAGTAAATTTAATAAAGTGTAACAGCTGAAATCAACGACAAGAACGCATTTTTCGACTCGCAAGATATGCTTCCCCACCTGCAGATCAGCTTATTCCATATATCTTCTAGATCAGTTTTTTCATTTAATTATTTATTATTGCCCTATAAGCATGTACGTATATCATACTTTTAAAATCGAATATGTAGTTAACAAAGTAGGTACTAAAATTAAATGTGTGGGGTACTTAATACACTAGATCGACGTACCTAAATAAATACATTGTAACAAGTACCTACCTACATACTATTTAAATCATAATTAGTTAGTACCTACTGTATTTGTTTTCTTTTCTTCTCTTCTCTTCTCTACTATTATAAAATTATAAACAAGCTGTGTCTGTACATTGAAGATATTTAAAAAAAAAGACGTGGGTTATGGTATATAAACGACTCCGAATCCGAAAATGAGATTTTAAAATTCTTGTCTGTTTGTTACGGGTTGGAGCAAAAACTACTGAATGGATTTTAATTTAATTATCACTGTTAGAAATTATGTGCTCCAACTTAAAAACTGGTGAACTTCTTATCTCAATTAATTAAATGAATCATGAGATACAGCTTGACCTCCCTGGTGTATATAGACCCATACAAAGAAGAGGTCATCAATGTTGGTTTTCCATTTATACTCCTGATATAGCTTCACGTGAGTGAAGCCGCGGGCAGAAGCTAGTATACATATAAATAAATACATAATACATACAGATCATTACTAAACAAATATTATTTTCATTCATTGGTTGTGCATTCAGTGCATTGGAGATACACCGCGCGCCGGCTCGTCATCGCGCCGCTTGTAATGTTTACTTTGTGCTATCGCTGTGATCTTTTCTACTCCTTCTATTCTATGGTATTTGACTATTCATCTGTGTTGTGCGGCTGTCTTCTCTGAACTTGAGTGCAATGATAAATTTGTGTATCCGTGTACCCTGACTACGTCATTTACTCTGCCCTGGCACCACACCAACCGCCATAAATGCTTGCAAGTTTGATCCAAAGTGAACCTTATGATGGTGATCATTAAAATTACTATTTCTTCACATGATTTCACTTTTATGCTCTTTTATGGTTACGTTAACAAAGGGCGCATTTATGAAATCGTGAAAAAGTTCACTATAAATCCCTACATAGTATAAAACAAAGTCGCTTCCCGCTGTCTGTCTTTAAAACTACCCAACGGATTTTGATGCGGTTTTTTTATAGACGTGGATCAAGATGAAGGTTTTAAGCTATTTAACATAACCCTACGACTCTTAGGAACGCTGCAGCGTGGGTGAAACCGTGGGCGGGTCGTTAGTAGATAACAAATTAAAATTGGTTTAAAAATAAGAACTGCCTCATTAGCCTAGCGTTCTTGCGCGCGACTGCTACGCTAGAAGCCATGGATTCAATTCCCAGGTCGAGCAGTTATTGAGTTTATGAAATTCTCAGTAAGCAGCTCGAAGTCAGGCTCACTAAAATAAATTTATAATCTTAGCATGGAAAATGCTAAAAGACACAAAAAGATAGTTAATGTTAACGCACGATGCTACCATACCGGTAGCATCGTGCGACATAGAACTAAAACTAACCGTAAGGTAAGTCATGTCATAGCGTCTGGTGTATCTAACTTGAAGGCGCAGGTTCGAATCCTGCCCACAAATGGAATTTTTCCTTCACTAAAATAACTAGAATTAAATATTTTTTAGTAGATATACAAATTATATTTAATGAATGTAAATCTATATTTTCTACACCATTAATGCTATTGCAATGAAGTATTGAGGGGCTTACAGTTTGTGACAAAAAAATAAAATGTTATGCATACCAGGAGTGGAATTTGGTCTGCCATCACATCCTATGGGAATGGGATAAAAAGTATCCTATGTCCGTGTCCTGGTTCTAAGCTACCTCTCCACGAATTTGCAGCCAAATCGGTTCAGCCGTTTTTAAGTTATAAATAGTGTAACTAACACGACTTTCTTTTATAAGATATCACAGCCGAGTACATACTTAATTACTACCATAATAAAAGGTACAATTATAAATCTTAGCCATTGACCACTTTTCACCCTTATTAACAAGAACATAGGTTAAAAAGAGGTCTAACAAAATAGGATGCATTTAATAAATAAATTATAAAATAGGTAAATACAATAAAACATTCTAACAATATGCCTTGATAAAAATACACAAATATTGGTTCATAACACTTTTAGACTAATTATGTAAAAAGAAAAGATTTGTTAGTAATGAATAAACTCAAAAACTTTATAGGTGAATTTTAAAATTCTTTCACTAATGGAATGGTACATTATGACTGACTATTATAGGCTATAATGTTAAATAAGATAAACATAACATCACTTTAGGTCACTAGTAAAACTAAGAAACAGCTAAGTAGTACCTACCTATCTTATAATTAGTGAAACAGGACACATGAAAATACCTCTATGCCCTGATTAGATAGGCTTCTAATAATTATACTAATACAATTTAGTTATCTATAACCAATCACCTAGTTCAACTACCTTAACTCTACATAAGTATCTACAACATAACTTCTTAAAGAAAACTGTCTCAATGGAATTATTTTATCAGTCTCCTCTTGTTTTTCCTCCACTTCAACCAGGGGGAACTCTTCAAAGTCAGGGTTGGTTGTCATGGCAACAGCTTTGGACTCATTGGCGTGAATATATATTGAGAAACTGCAGTCATCTGGCAAATTCTTAAAGTTACTGGTCACTGATATCATTTTCAGACAAAAAGCTCGTAAATTCTGCTCACACTGTACCAAATATGCATCCATTGTGTCATCAAAGTGGCTGTTTTTATCAAATTGAAACACGAATTTCAATAAAGTTTTGTACGCATTATCTGTTACAGCAAAATCCACGCAATTTAGCTGGCCACTCTTCAAACACGCAGCAACACTTTTCAGGCACAGGTCAATATATTGGTTCACCTCAGGATGAATCGAATGATATACAACGATGTTGTATTTTTTACGCTTTTCAAATATACTTTCAGGGTAAACAGACGTGTAATATAGAATGGTATGGAAAGCGACTGCTAAGAATTCTATTGTGATATCTACTAGGCAAGGGTCCATTTCACAGTCCATTTTCAGATATTGTATTTTTGGTACCTATTTAATTTATTTTCCGTAATTAACACGTTTTTTATTTGTAAACAAAAAACTACCGAAATTTATCCGCACTTCACGTTCACAGTATTCACATGACAGTGACACTGGTGAAGTGACACACTGACATAAACACAATGAAATGACACATCCATCACTGACTGAAGTGAAGTGAAGTCGGTCGACATAATATATATTGATGATATTTTTTATTCACTCGATGCTCGATTTTTATTTCAAATATCGAACTCATATCAAATTCTTCTGCTTTCGTATTAAATCTTACTGCCTACTGGAATCATTTATTAAGTGATGAAATATCGTCTTTTTTTCACTTGATAATATCGATAGTGTTTAAAAATATCGATTAGGGATTAGCTGACTTATCAACTAATCGTCCCTAAGATGGCCGACTAGTCAGCAACGCTGATAATTGGTTTTGGCTAAGTTCGGGTGCAGTCGCTAGTTGTTGTTTTAGCGGTGGCTGCAAAAATCCTCGAGATTCCCAGAAATAGCTCGTACTGCCAAAAAGTTTATTTTGTCCAAGCAGCTCTGTACATACCGAACGGCTTGTCTCTGAAGCCGGAATCTACAAAGGAAAAAGAAACCGTTTGCCCACGGTCAATCAGTAAGTAATATTAACTTTTCAGCAACAACTGAACCACGTGATTGCTGATTATTTATTATAATAAGATGAAAATAAAGAAAATACACGATCATTTTTTTTTATTAAAGTAAAATACTTGAATAATTTTAAATAAAATACCAAAATCGTATTTTTTTTTTCTTTTCCGGTCCAGTAAGTCTTAAAGAGCCGAATACTCGTTACCTTTTGCCGACTAGTCAGTATATCCATATTGGATTGACTTTCGTTACTCCTATGTAAACGCATTGTTTTTGCGTTTCTTGAAATAGATGAAAGACCAGGTCTTTTCAATAACACTTTACAGATTATAATATGTTTGAGTTTAAGTAATTTTATACGACAAAAACTTATCAAGTACCTACTGACTTACGTGAATCAAGAAAAGAATTTCATTTGATAACATAATTATTAACCAACAATAATGATCCCTCCTTACTATCAGAATGTATACGATAGAGAGGTCAAGCTGTATCTCGGGAACTCCTCAACCAAATAAAATGAGATATACCTCAATTATTTAGTTGAATTAAAGTCTATCAAATAAAAGTTATTAAATAAATAACCAACAGTTATGATCTCTTCTTTGTATGGGCCTCTATACATCAGGGAGGTCAAGCTGTATCTCACGATTCGTTTAATAAATTGAGATAAGAAGTTCACCAGTTTTTAAGTTGGAGCATATAATTAAACATATTATAATCTGTAACGCTGTTACAGTATTTTAAAAGGTTACGGTTTGAATTATTTGCGTTTATATTGGAACTGGAGATAATTATAGTAGTATACATAAGTTCTCATTAGCCTCATAACTGCCTCATTAGCCAAGTGATCCTGAGTGCGACGGCTGCGCTAGAGGTCCTGGGTTCGATTCCCAGGTCGAGCAAAGTGTTATTGGGTTTTGCTATGAAATTCCCAGTAGCAGCTCGGGGTTAGGAATTTGTGCCCGGTAAATGGCAATAGGCTCGCCCCCTATTACATGGGACCTAAACATACCGGCGAACTGCGGGTGTACATTAGTACGCCTCTGCCTAACCTTTCGGGGAATACAGGCGTGATGGTATGTTATGTTTACGTTATAATAAAAAAATGGCTGGCGTGGTTTTTAAAGGTTTTATAGTTTTGTTTTGAGTCACAATACTCTTTAGCTTGATAGACGGCGATGTTGAGGTTCTCCGAACACACAGCATTTACTAAATGATAGGTTGAATGTATAATGATCAAATGTCCGCAGTAAACATTTGATTTATTAATATACAAATGTTGCCATGATTCTTTAGTAAAAAATATAGATTTACGTTCTTGAGGCATCAAAGATGAATTGGAACACCAATCCAAATTTCCTATTTTTTTAATACAAAGTCGTGTGCTGAATAGCTAACGTTCTTTAGGATGACATAATGACAGGAATTTGTCAAAATATAAAAAACTAGCAGTATCGTTTCTATAAGGAAGTCGGTAATTAAGTTTCAGTTGAATACTCAAACATGCCATTTAGGAAAAGACCTGGTCTTTCATCTATTTCAAGAAACGCAAAAACAATGCGTTTACATAGGAGTAACGAAAGTCAATCCCAAAACCAGGACCGCCTTGTAATACAAAGAAATCGTGAAGCACTGACTAGATCTTTAGAAACAAGAGGTGAGTATGAATCGCGGTTGGCGAGAGATCGTGTGCGACAAGATAATTCCAGGACCGAGGAAAACTCACAAGCGCGTGAGATGAGGCTCATCTCTCAACGTAATCGTCAACGTGCAGAGAGAGCCGCAGAGAGTAGTGAAGAGCGCGCTGCCCGTTTCGGTTCCGACACTGATAGTATCGGTTCTGACACTGATAGTTTCGGTACTGACACCGATAATATCGGTATTGACACCGATAGTTTCGGTACTGACACTGACAGTATCGGTTCTGACACCAATAGTATCGGTTCTGACACCGATAGTTTCGGTACTGACACCGATAATATCGGTACTGACACCAATAGTGACACTGATAGTATCGGTTCTGAGTCCAATAGAATCGGTACTGACACTGATAGTGTCGGTCCCGACACCTATAGTGTCGGTTCCGACACTGATAGTATCGGTTCTGACAACGATAGTTTCGGTACTGACACCGATAATATCCGTCCTGACACCGATAGTTTCGGTACCGACACTGATAGTATCGGTTCTGACACCAATAGTATCGGTTCTGACACCGATAGTTTCGGTACTGACACCGATAATATCGGTACTGACACCAATAGTGACACTGATAGTATCGGTTCTGAGTCCAATAGAATCGGTACTGACACTGATAGTGTCGGTCCTGACACCTATAGTGTCGGTTCCGACACTGATAGTATCGGTTCTGACAACGATAGTTTCGGTACTGACACCGATAATATCGGTTCTGACACTGATAGTATAGGTTCTGACACTGATAGTATCGGTAATGACACCGATAGTTTCGGTACTGACACCGAAGGTATCAGCGCTGACACTGATAGTTTCGGTTCTGACCCTGATAGTATCGTTTCAGACACCTATTGTTTCGGTACTGACACCGATAGTATCGGTTCTGACCCCGATAGTATCGGGTCTGTCACCGATAGTTTTTGAACTGACACCGATCGTATCGGTTCTGACACTGATAGTATCGGTCCTGACACCGATAGTTTCGGTACTGACACTGATAGTATCGCTTCAGACACCGACAGTATCTGACCTGACACCGATAGAATCGGTTCTAACACTGATAGTATCGTTTCAGACACCTATTGTTTCGGTTCTGACACCGATAGAATCGGTTCTGACACCGAAAGTATCGGTTCCGACACTGATAGTATCGGTTCTGACACTGATAGTATCGGTACTGATACCAATAGTATCGGTACTGATACCAATAGTATCGGTACTGACACCGAAGGTATCGGTCCTGACACCGATAGTTTCGGTTCCGACACTGATAGTATCGGTTCTGACACCGATAGTTTCGGTACTGACACCGAAGGTATCGGCCCTGACACTGATAGTATCGGTCCTGACACTGATAGTGTCGGTCCCGACACCTACAGTATCGGTTCCAACACTGATAGTATCGGTTCTGACACCGACAGTTTCGGTACTGACACCGATAATATCGCACCTGACACGGATAGTTTCGGTACTGACACTGATAGTATCGGTTCTGACACCGATAATATCGGTACTGACACCGATAGTATCGCTTCTGACACTGATAGTATCGGTCCTGACACTGATAGTGTTGGTCCCGACACCTATAGTGTCGATTCCGACACTGATAGTATCGGTTCTGACACCGATAGTTTCGGTACTGACACCGATAATATCGGTACTGACACCAATAGTGACACTGATAGTATCGGTACTGACACCCATAATATCGGTACTGACACCGATAGTATCGCTTCTGACACTGATAGTATCGGTCCTGACACTGATAGTGTCGGTCCCGACACATATAGTATCGGTCCTGACACCGATAGTTTCGGTACTGACACTGATAGTATCGCTTCAGACACCGACAGTATCTGACCTGACACCGATAGAATCGGTTCTAACACTGATAGTATCGTTTCAGACACCTATTGTTTCGGTTCTGACACCGATAGAATCGGTTCTGACACCGAAAGTATCGGTTCCGACACTGATAGTATCGGTTCTGACACTGATAGTATCGGTTCTGACACTGATAGTATCGGTACTGATACCAATAGTATCGGTACTGATACCAATAGTATCGGTACTGACACCGAAGGTATCGGTCCTGACACCGATAGTTTCGGTTCCGACACTGACAGTATCGGTTCTGACACCGATAGTTTCGGTACTGACACCGAAGGTATCGGCCCTGACACCGATAGTTTCGGTTCCGACACTGATAGTATCGGTTCTGACACCGATAGTTTCGGTACTGACACCGATAATATCAGTACTGTCACCAATAGTGACACTGATAGTATCGGTTCTGACTCCAATAGAATCGGTACTGACACTGATAGTGTCGGTCCCGACACCTATAGTATCGGTTCTGACAACGATAGTTTCGGTACTGACACCGATAATATCGGTTCTTACACTGATAGTATAGGTTCTGACACTGATAGTATCGGTAATGACACCGATAGTTTCGGTACTGACACCGAAGGTATCGGCCCTGACACTGATAGTATTGGTTCTGACCCTGATAGTATCGTTTCAGACACCTATTGTTTCGGTACTGACACCAATAGTGACACTGATAGTATCGGTACTGACACCGATAATATCGGTACTGACACCGATAGTATCGCTTCTGACACTGATAGTATCGGTCCTGACACTGATAGTGTCGGTCCCGACACATATAGTATCGGTACTGACACCGATAGTATCGGTACAGACCCCGATAGTATCGGTTCTGAAACTGATAGTGTCGGTTCTGACACCGATAGTTTCGGTACTGACACCGATAATATCAGTACTGACACCAATAGTGACACTGATAGTATCGGTTCTGACTCCAATAGAATCGGTACTGACACTGATAGTGTCGGTCCCGACACCTATAGTATCGGTTCTGACAACGATAGTTTCGGTACTGACACCGATAATATCGGTTCTTACACTGATAGTATAGGTTCTGACACTGATAGTATCGGTAATGACACCGATAGTTTCGGTACTGACACCGAAGGTATCGGCCCTGACACTGATAGTATTGGTTCTGACCCTGATAGTATCGTTTCAGACACCTATTGTTTCGGTACTGACACCAATAGTGACACTGATAGTATCGGTACTGACACCGATAATATCGGTACTGACACCGATAGTATCGCTTCTGACACTGATAGTATCGGTCCTGACACTGATAGTGTCGGTCCCGACACATATAGTATCGGTACTGACACCGATAGTATCGGTACAGACCCCGATAGTATCGGTTCTGACACTGATAGTGTCGGTCCCGACACATATAGTTTCGGTACTGACACCGATAATATCGGTACTGACACCAATAGTGACACCGATAGTATCGGTACTGACACCGATAGTATCGCTTCTGACACCGATAGTTTCGGTTCCGACACTGATAGTATCGGTTCTGACACTGATAGTTTCGGTACTGACACCGATAATATCAGTACTGACACCAATAGTGACACTGATAGTATCGGTTCTGACTCCAATAGAATCGGTACGGACACTGATAGTGTCGGTCCCGACACCTATAGTATCGGTTCTGACAACGATAGTTTCGGTACTGACACCGATAATATCGGTTCTTACACTGATAGTATAGGTTCTGACACTGATAGTATCGGTAATGACACCGATAGTTTCGGTACTGACACCGAAGGTATCGGCCCTGACACTGATAGTATTGGTTCTGACACTGTTAGTATAGTTTCTGACACCGATAGTATCGGTACTGACACCAATAGTGACACTGATAGTATCGGTACTGACACCGATAATATCGGTACTGACACCGATAGTATCGCTTCTGACACTGATAGTATCGGTCCTGACACTGATAGTGTCGGTCCCGACACATATAGTATCGGTACTGACACCGATAGTATCGGTACAGACCCCGATAGTATCGGTTCTGACACTGATAGTGTCGGTCCCGACACATATAGTTTCGGTACTGACACCGATAATATCGGTACTGACACCAATAGTGACACCGATAGTATCGGTACTGACACCGATAGTATCGCTTCTGACACTGATAGTATCGGTCCTGACACTGACAGTGTCTTTCCCGACACATATAGTATCGGTTCTGACACTGATAGTATCGGTTCTGACACCGAAAGTATCGGTTCCGACACTGATAGCATCGGTACTGACACCGATAGTTTCTGTACTGACACTGATAGTATCGCCACCGACACTGGTTGTTTCAGTACTGACACCGATAGTTTCGGTACTGACACAGAACGTATCGGCCCTGACACCGATAGTTTCGGTACTGACACTGATAGTATCGTTTCAGACACCTATTGTTTCGGTACTGACACTGATAGTATTGGTTCTGCCACTGTTAGTATAGGGTCTGACACTTATAATAATTATCTTGACGCCGATAGTTTCGGTACTGACACCGATGGTATCGGTTCTGACACCGAAACCATCACCGATAGTATCGGTCCTGACACCGACATCAATTATCGGTACTGACACTGATAGTATCACCATCGACATTGGTAGTATCGGTACTGACACCGATAATATTTGTACTGACACCAATAGTGTCACTGATAGTATCGGTACTGACACCGATAGTATCGGTACTGACACTGACAGTGTCGGTCCCGACACATATAGTATCATCCTGACACCGATAGCTTCGGTACTGACACCGATAATATCGGTACTGATAGTATCAGTCCTGACACCGACATCAATTAACGGAACTGACACTGATAGTATCGCCATCGACATTGGTAGTATCGGTACTGACACCGATAATATTGGTACTGACACCAATAGTGACACTGATAGTATCGGACTGACACCGATAGAATCGGTACAGACACCGATAGTATCGGTACTGGCACTGATAGTATCATCCTGACACTGATAGTATAGCTACTGACACCAATAGTATCGGTACTGACACCGAAGGTATCGGTCCTGACACCAATAGTATCGTTTCTGATACTGATAGTATCGGTCCTGACACCGATAGTATCGGTACTGACACTGATAGTATCGGTTCTGACACCAATAGAATCGGTACTGACACTGATAGTGTCGGTCCCGACACCTATAGTATCGGTTCCCACACTGATAGTATCGGTTCTGACACCGACAGTTTCGGTACTGACACCGATAATATCGCACCTGACACGGATAGTTTCGGTACTGACACTGATAGTATCGGTTCTGACACCGATAATATCGGTACTGACACCGATAGTATCGCTTCTGACACTGATAGTATCGTTCCTGACACTGATAGTGTTGGTCCCGACACCTATAGTATCGATTCCGACACTGATAGTATCGGTTCTGACACCGATAGTTTCGGTACTGACACCGATAATATCGGTACTGACACCAATAGTGACACTGATAGTATCGGTTCTGAGTCCAATAGAATCGGTACTGACACTGATAGTGTCGGTCCTGACACCTATAGTGTCGGTTCCGACACTGATAGTATCGGTTCTGACAACGATAGTTTCGGTACTGACACCGATAATATCGGTTCTGACACTGATAGTATAGGTTCTGACACTGATAGTATCGGTAATGACACCGATAGTTTCGGTACTGACACCGAAGGTATCAGCGCTGACACTGATAGTTTCGGTTCTGACCCTGATAGTATCGTTTCAGACACCTATTGTTTCGGTACTGACACCGATAGTATCGGTTCTGACCCCGATAGTATCGGGTCTGTCACCGATAGTTTTTGAACTGACACCGATCGTATCGGTTCTGACACTGATAGTATCGGTCCTGACACCGATAGTTTCGGTACTGACACTGATAGTATCGCTTCAGACACCGACAGTATCTGACCTGACACCGATAGAATCGGTTCTAACACTGATAGTATCGTTTCAGACACCTATTGTTTCGGTTCTGACACCGATAGAATCGGTTCTGACACCGAAAGTATCGGTTCCGACACTGATAGTATCGGTTCTGACACTGATAGTATCGGTACTGATACCAATAGTATCGGTACTGATACCAATAGTATCGGTACTGACACCGAAGGTATCGGTCCTGACACCGATAGTTTCGGTTCCGACACTGATAGTATCGGTTCTGACACCGATAGTTTCGGTACTGACACCGAAGGTATCGGCCCTGACACTGATAGTATCGGTCCTGACACTGATAGTGTCGGTCCCGACACCTACAGTATCGGTTCCAACACTGATAGTATCGGTTCTGACACCGACAGTTTCGGTACTGACACCGATAATATCGCACCTGACACGGATAGTTTCGGTACTGACACTGATAGTATCGGTTCTGACACCGATAATATCGGTACTGACACCGATAGTATCGCTTCTGACACTGATAGTATCGGTCCTGACACTGATAGTGTTGGTCCCGACACCTATAGTGTCGATTCCGACACTGATAGTATCGGTTCTGACACCGATAGTTTCGGTACTGACACCGATAATATCGGTACTGACACCAATAGTGACACTGATAGTATCGGTACTGACACCCATAATATCGGTACTGACACCGATAGTATCGCTTCTGACACTGATAGTATCGGTCCTGACACTGATAGTGTCGGTCCCGACACATATAGTATCGGTCCTGACACCGATAGTTTCGGTACTGACACTGATAGTATCGCTTCAGACACCGACAGTATCTGACCTGACACCGATAGAATCGGTTCTAACACTGATAGTATCGTTTCAGACACCTATTGTTTCGGTTCTGACACCGATAGAATCGGTTCTGACACCGAAAGTATCGGTTCCGACACTGATAGTATCGGTTCTGACACTGATAGTATCGGTTCTGACACTGATAGTATCGGTACTGATACCAATAGTATCGGTACTGATACCAATAGTATCGGTACTGACACCGAAGGTATCGGTCCTGACACCGATAGTTTCGGTTCCGACACTGACAGTATCGGTTCTGACACCGATAGTTTCGGTACTGACACCGAAGGTATCGGCCCTGACACCGATAGTTTCGGTTCCGACACTGATAGTATCGGTTCTGACACCGATAGTTTCGGTACTGACACCGATAATATCAGTACTGACACCAATAGTGACACTGATAGTATCGGTTCTGACTCCAATAGAATCGGTACTGACACTGATAGTGTCGGTCCCGACACCTATAGTATCGGTTCTGACAACGATAGTTTCGGTACTGACACCGATAATATCGGTTCTTACACTGATAGTATAGGTTCTGACACTGATAGTATCGGTAATGACACCGATAGTTTCGGTACTGACACCGAAGGTATCGGCCCTGACACTGATAGTATTGGTTCTGACCCTGATAGTATCGTTTCAGACACCTATTGTTTCGGTACTGACACCAATAGTGACACTGATAGTATCGGTACTGACACCGATAATATCGGTACTGACACCGATAGTATCGCTTCTGACACTGATAGTATCGGTCCTGACACTGATAGTGTCGGTCCCGACACATATAGTATCGGTACTGACACCGATAGTATCGGTACAGACCCCGATAGTATCGGTTCTGAAACTGATAGTGTCGGTTCTGACACCGATAGTTTCGGTACTGACACCGATAATATCAGTACTGACACCAATAGTGACACTGATAGTATCGGTTCTGACTCCAATAGAATCGGTACTGACACTGATAGTGTCGGTCCCGACACCTATAGTATCGGTTCTGACAACGATAGTTTCGGTACTGACACCGATAATATCGGTTCTTACACTGATAGTATAGGTTCTGACACTGATAGTATCGGTAATGACACCGATAGTTTCGGTACTGACACCGAAGGTATCGGCCCTGACACTGATAGTATTGGTTCTGACCCTGATAGTATCGTTTCAGACACCTATTGTTTCGGTACTGACACCAATAGTGACACTGATAGTATCGGTACTGACACCGATAATATCGGTACTGACACCGATAGTATCGCTTCTGACACTGATAGTATCGGTCCTGACACTGATAGTGTCGGTCCCGACACATATAGTATCGGTACTGACACCGATAGTATCGGTACAGACCCCGATAGTATCGGTTCTGACACTGATAGTGTCGGTCCCGACACATATAGTTTCGGTACTGACACCGATAATATCGGTACTGACACCAATAGTGACACCGATAGTATCGGTACTGACACCGATAGTATCGCTTCTGACACCGATAGTTTCGGTTCCGACACTGATAGTATCGGTTCTGACACTGATAGTTTCGGTACTGACACCGATAATATCAGTACTGACACCAATAGTGACACTGATAGTATCGGTTCTGACTCCAATAGAATCGGTACGGACACTGATAGTGTCGGTCCCGACACCTATAGTATCGGTTCTGACAACGATAGTTTCGGTACTGACACCGATAATATCGGTTCTTACACTGATAGTATAGGTTCTGACACTGATAGTATCGGTAATGACACCGATAGTTTCGGTACTGACACCGAAGGTATCGGCCCTGACACTGATAGTATTGGTTCTGACACTGTTAGTATAGTTTCTGACACCGATAGTATCGGTACTGACACCAATAGTGACACTGATAGTATCGGTACTGACACCGATAATATCGGTACTGACACCGATAGTATCGCTTCTGACACTGATAGTATCGGTCCTGACACTGATAGTGTCGGTCCCGACACATATAGTATCGGTACTGACACCGATAGTATCGGTACAGACCCCGATAGTATCGGTTCTGACACTGATAGTGTCGGTCCCGACACATATAGTTTCGGTACTGACACCGATAATATCGGTACTGACACCAATAGTGACACCGATAGTATCGGTACTGACACCGATAGTATCGCTTCTGACACTGATAGTATCGGTCCTGACACTGACAGTGTCTTTCCCGACACATATAGTATCGGTTCTGACACTGATAGTATCGGTTCTGACACCGAAAGTATCGGTTCCGACACTGATAGCATCGGTACTGACACCGATAGTTTCTGTACTGACACTGATAGTATCGCCACCGACACTGGTTGTTTCAGTACTGACACCGATAGTTTCGGTACTGACACAGAACGTATCGGCCCTGACACCGATAGTTTCGGTACTGACACTGATAGTATCGTTTCAGACACCTATTGTTTCGGTACTGACACTGATAGTATTGGTTCTGCCACTGTTAGTATAGGGTCTGACACTTATAATAATTATCTTGACGCCGATAGTTTCGGTACTGACACCGATGGTATCGGTTCTGACACCGAAACCATCACCGATAGTATCGGTCCTGACACCGACATCAATTATCGGTACTGACACTGATAGTATCACCATCGACATTGGTAGTATCGGTACTGACACCGATAATATTTGTACTGACACCAATAGTGTCACTGATAGTATCGGTACTGACACCGATAGTATCGGTACTGACACTGACAGTGTCGGTCCCGACACATATAGTATCATCCTGACACCGATAGCTTCGGTACTGACACCGATAATATCGGTACTGATAGTATCAGTCCTGACACCGACATCAATTAACGGAACTGACACTGATAGTATCGCCATCGACATTGGTAGTATCGGTACTGACACCGATAATATTGGTACTGACACCAATAGTGACACTGATAGTATCGGACTGACACCGATAGAATCGGTACAGACACCGATAGTATCGGTACTGGCACTGATAGTATCATCCTGACACTGATAGTATAGCTACTGACACCAATAGTATCGGTACTGACACCGAAGGTATCGGTCCTGACACCAATAGTATCGTTTCTGATACTGATAGTATCGGTCCTGACACCGATAGTATCGGTACTGACACTGATAGTATCGGTTCTGACACCAATAGAATCGGTACTGACACTGATAGTGTCGGTCCCGACACCTATAGTATCGGTTCCCACACTGATAGTATCGGTTCTGACACCGACAGTTTCGGTACTGACACCGATAATATCGCACCTGACACGGATAGTTTCGGTACTGACACTGATAGTATCGGTTCTGACACCGATAATATCGGTACTGACACCGATAGTATCGCTTCTGACACTGATAGTATCGTTCCTGACACTGATAGTGTTGGTCCCGACACCTATAGTATCGATTCCGACACTGATAGTATCGGTTCTGACACCGATAGTTTCGGTACTGACACCGATAGTTTCGGTACTGACACCGATAATATCAGTACTGACACCAATAGTGACACTGATAGTATCGGTTCTGACTCCAATAGAATCGGTACTGACACTGATAGTGTCGGTCCCGACACCTATAGTATCGGTTCTGACAACGATAGTTTCGGCACTGACACCGATAATATCGGTTCTTACACTGATAGTATAGGTTCTGACACTGATAGTATCGGTAATGACACCGATAGTTTCGGTACTGACACCGAAGGTATCGGCCCTGACACTGATAGTATTGGTTCTGACCCTGATAGTATCGTTTCAGACACCTATTGTTTCGGTACTGACACCAATAGTGACACTGATAGTATCGGTACTGACACCGATAATATCGGTACTGACACCGATAGTATCGATTCTGACACTGATAGTATCGGTCCTGAAACTGATAGTGTCGGTCCCGACACATATAGTATCGGTACTGACACCGATAGTATCGGTACAGACCCCGATAGTATCGGTTCTGACACTGATAGTGTCGGTCCCGACACATATAGTTTCGGTACTGACACCGATAATATCGGTACCGACACCAATAGTGACACCGATAGTATCGGTACTGACACCGATAGTATCGCTTCTGACACCGATAGTTTCGGTTCCGACACTGATAGTATCGGTTCTGACACTGATAGTTTCGGTACTGACACCGATAATATCAGTACTGACACCAATAGTGACACTGATAGTATCGGTTCTGACTCCAATAGAATCGGTACTGACACTGATAGTGTCGGTCCCGACACCTATAGTAACGGTTCTGACAACGATAGTTTCGGTACTGACACCGATAATATCGGTTCTTACACTGATAGTATAGGTTCTGACACTGATAGTATCGGTAATGACACCGATAGTTTCGGTACTGACACCGAAGGTATCGGCCCTGACACTGATAGTATTGGTTCTGACACTGTTAGTATAGTTTCTGACACCGATAGTATCGGTACTGACACCAATAGTGACACTGATAGTATCGGACTGACACCGATAGAATCGGTACAGACACCGATAGTATCGGTACTGGCACTGATAGTATCATCCTGACACTGATAGTATAGCTACTGACACCAATAGTATCGGTACTGACACCGAAGGTATCGGTCCTGACACCAATAGTATCGTTTCTGATACTGATAGTATCGGTCCTGACACCGATAGTATCGGTACTGACACTGATAGTATCGGTTCTGACACCAATAGAATCGGTACTGACACTGATAGTGTCGGTCCCGACACCTATAGTATCGGTTCCCACACTGATAGTATCGGTTCTGACACCGACAGTTTCGGTACTGACACCGATAATATCGCACCTGACACGGATAGTTTCGGTACTGACACTGATAGTATCGGTTCTGACACCGATAATATCGGTACTGACACCGATAGTATCGCTTCTGACACTGATAGTATCGTTCCTGACACTGATAGTGTTGGTCCCGACACCTATAGTATCGATTCCGACACTGATAGTATCGGTTCTGACACCGATAGTTTCGGTACTGACACCGATAGTTTCGGTACTGACACCGATAATATCAGTACTGACACCAATAGTGACACTGATAGTATCGGTTCTGACTCCAATAGAATCGGTACTGACACTGATAGTGTCGGTCCCGACACCTATAGTATCGGTTCTGACAACGATAGTTTCGGCACTGACACCGATAATATCGGTTCTTACACTGATAGTATAGGTTCTGACACTGATAGTATCGGTAATGACACCGATAGTTTCGGTACTGACACCGAAGGTATCGGCCCTGACACTGATAGTATTGGTTCTGACCCTGATAGTATCGTTTCAGACACCTATTGTTTCGGTACTGACACCAATAGTGACACTGATAGTATCGGTACTGACACCGATAATATCGGTACTGACACCGATAGTATCGATTCTGACACTGATAGTATCGGTCCTGAAACTGATAGTGTCGGTCCCGACACATATAGTATCGGTACTGACACCGATAGTATCGGTACAGACCCCGATAGTATCGGTTCTGACACTGATAGTGTCGGTCCCGACACATATAGTTTCGGTACTGACACCGATAATATCGGTACTGACACCAATAGTGACACCGATAGTATCGGTACTGACACCGATAGTATCGCTTCTGACACCGATAGTTTCGGTTCCGACACTGATAGTATCGGTTCTGACACTGATAGTTTCGGTACTGACACCGATAATATCAGTACTGACACCAATAGTGACACTGATAGTATCGGTTCTGACTCCAATAGAATCGGTACTGACACTGATAGTGTCGGTCCCGACACCTATAGTAACGGTTCTGACAACGATAGTTTCGGTACTGACACCGATAATATCGGTTCTTACACTGATAGTATAGGTTCTGACACTGATAGTATCGGTAATGACACCGATAGTTTCGGTACTGACACCGAAGGTATCGGCCCTGACACTGATAGTATTGGTTCTGACACTGTTAGTATAGTTTCTGACACCGATAGTATCGGTACTGACACCAATAGTGACACTGATAGTATCGGACTGACACCGATAGAATCGGTACAGACACCGATAGTATCGGTACTGGCACTGATAGTATCATCCTGACACTGATAGTATAGCTACTGACACCAATAGTATCGGTACTGACACCGAAGGTATCGGTCCTGACACCAATAGTATCGTTTCTGATACTGATAGTATCGGTCCTGACACCGATAGTATCGGTACTGACACTGATAGTATCGGTTCTGACACCAATAGAATCGGTACTGACACTGATAGTGTCGGTCCCGACACCTATAGTATCGGTTCCCACACTGATAGTATCGGTTCTGACACCGACAGTTTCGGTACTGACACCGATAATATCGCACCTGACACGGATAGTTTCGGTACTGACACTGATAGTATCGGTTCTGACACCGATAATATCGGTACTGACACCGATAGTATCGCTTCTGACACTGATAGTATCGGTTCTGACACTGATAGTTTCGGTACTGACACCGATAATATCAGTACTGACACCAATAGTGACACTGATAGTATCGGTTCTGACTCCAATAGAATCGGTACTGACACTGATAGTGTCGGTCCCGACACCTATAGTAACGGTATTGGTTCTGACCCTGATAGTATCGTTTCAGACACCTATTGTTTCGGTACTGACACCAATAGTGACACTGATAGTATCGGTACTGACACCGATAATATCGGTACTGACACCGATAGTATCGATTCTGACACTGATAGTATCGGTCCTGAAACTGATAGTGTCGGTCCCGACACATATAGTATCGGTACTGACACCGATAGTATCGGTACAGACCCCGATAGTATCGGTTCTGACACTGATAGTGTCGGTCCCGACACATATAGTTTCGGTACTGACACCGATAATATCGGTACTGACACCAATAGTGACACCGATAGTATCGGTACTGACACCGATAGTATCGCTTCTGACACTGATAGTATCGGTCCTGACACTGACAGTGTCTTTCCCGACACATATAGTATCGGTTCTGACACTGATAGTATCGGTTCTGACACCGAAAGTATCGGTTCCGACACTGATAGCATCGGTACTGACACCGATAGTTTCTGTACTGACACTGATAGTATCGCCACCGACACTGGTTGTTTCAGTACTGACACCGATAGTTTCGGTACTGACACAGAACGTATCGGCCCTGACACCGATAGTTTCGGTACTGACACTGATAGTATCGTTTCAGACACCTATTGTTTCGGTACTGACACTGATAGTATTGGTTCTGCCACTGTTAGTATAGGGTCTGACACTTATAATAATTATCTTGACGCCGATAGTTTCGGTACTGACACCGATGGTATCGGTTCTGACACCGAAACCATCACCGATAGTATCGGTCCTGACACCGACATCAATTATCGGTACTGACACTGATAGTATCACCATCGACATTGGTAGTATCGGTACTGACACCGATAATATTTGTACTGACACCAATAGTGTCACTGATAGTATCGGTACTGACACCGATAGTATCGGTACTGACACTGACAGTGTCGGTCCCGACACATATAGTATCATCCTGACACCGATAGCTTCGGTACTGACACCGATAATATCGGTACTGATAGTATCAGTCCTGACACCGACATCAATTAACGGAACTGACACTGATAGTATCGCCATCGACATTGGTAGTATCGGTACTGACACCGATAATATTGGTACTGACACCAATAGTGACACTGATAGTATCGGACTGACACCGATAGAATCGGTACAGACACCGATAGTATCGGTACTGGCACTGATAGTATCATCCTGACACTGATAGTATAGCTACTGACACCAATAGTATCGGTACTGACACCGAAGGTATCGGTCCTGACACCAATAGTATCGTTTCTGATACTGATAGTATCGGTCCTGACACCGATAGTATCGGTACTGACACTGATAGTATCGGTTCTGACACCAATAGAATCGGTACTGACACTGATAGTGTCGGTCCCGACACCTATAGTATCGGTTCCCACACTGATAGTATCGGTTCTGACACCGACAGTTTCGGTACTGACACCGATAATATCGCACCTGACACGGATAGTTTCGGTACTGACACTGATAGTATCGGTTCTGACACCGATAATATCGGTACTGACACCGATAGTATCGCTTCTGACACTGATAGTATCGTTCCTGACACTGATAGTGTTGGTCCCGACACCTATAGTATCGATTCCGACACTGATAGTATCGGTTCTGACACCGATAGTTTCGGTACTGACACCGATAGTTTCGGTACTGACACCGATAATATCAGTACTGACACCAATAGTGACACTGATAGTATCGGTTCTGACTCCAATAGAATCGGTACTGACACTGATAGTGTCGGTCCCGACACCTATAGTATCGGTTCTGACAACGATAGTTTCGGCACTGACACCGATAATATCGGTTCTTACACTGATAGTATAGGTTCTGACACTGATAGTATCGGTAATGACACCGATAGTTTCGGTACTGACACCGAAGGTATCGGCCCTGACACTGATAGTATTGGTTCTGACCCTGATAGTATCGTTTCAGACACCTATTGTTTCGGTACTGACACCAATAGTGACACTGATAGTATCGGTACTGACACCGATAATATCGGTACTGACACCGATAGTATCGATTCTGACACTGATAGTATCGGTCCTGAAACTGATAGTGTCGGTCCCGACACATATAGTATCGGTACTGACACCGATAGTATCGGTACAGACCCCGATAGTATCGGTTCTGACACTGATAGTGTCGGTCCCGACACATATAGTTTCGGTACTGACACCGATAATATCGGTACCGACACCAATAGTGACACCGATAGTATCGGTACTGACACCGATAGTATCGCTTCTGACACCGATAGTTTCGGTTCCGACACTGATAGTATCGGTTCTGACACTGATAGTTTCGGTACTGACACCGATAATATCAGTACTGACACCAATAGTGACACTGATAGTATCGGTTCTGACTCCAATAGAATCGGTACTGACACTGATAGTGTCGGTCCCGACACCTATAGTAACGGTTCTGACAACGATAGTTTCGGTACTGACACCGATAATATCGGTTCTTACACTGATAGTATAGGTTCTGACACTGATAGTATCGGTAATGACACCGATAGTTTCGGTACTGACACCGAAGGTATCGGCCCTGACACTGATAGTATTGGTTCTGACACTGTTAGTATAGTTTCTGACACCGATAGTATCGGTACTGACACCAATAGTGACACTGATAGTATCGGACTGACACCGATAGAATCGGTACAGACACCGATAGTATCGGTACTGGCACTGATAGTATCATCCTGACACTGATAGTATAGCTACTGACACCAATAGTATCGGTACTGACACCGAAGGTATCGGTCCTGACACCAATAGTATCGTTTCTGATACTGATAGTATCGGTCCTGACACCGATAGTATCGGTACTGACACTGATAGTATCGGTTCTGACACCAATAGAATCGGTACTGACACTGATAGTGTCGGTCCCGACACCTATAGTATCGGTTCCCACACTGATAGTATCGGTTCTGACACCGACAGTTTCGGTACTGACACCGATAATATCGCACCTGACACGGATAGTTTCGGTACTGACACTGATAGTATCGGTTCTGACACCGATAATATCGGTACTGACACCGATAGTATCGCTTCTGACACTGATAGTATCGTTCCTGACACTGATAGTGTTGGTCCCGACACCTATAGTATCGATTCCGACACTGATAGTATCGGTTCTGACACCGATAGTTTCGGTACTGACACCGATAGTTTCGGTACTGACACCGATAATATCAGTACTGACACCAATAGTGACACTGATAGTATCGGTTCTGACTCCAATAGAATCGGTACTGACACTGATAGTGTCGGTCCCGACACCTATAGTATCGGTTCTGACAA
This sequence comes from Acronicta leporina, assembly GCA_947256265.1. Lineage (NCBI taxonomy): Eukaryota > Metazoa > Arthropoda > Insecta > Lepidoptera > Noctuidae > Acronicta > Acronicta leporina. The sequence goes on from OX366512.1 coordinate 935,354, forward strand.
CGATAGTTTCGGCACTGACACCGATAATATCGGTTCTTACACTGATAGTATAGGTTCTGACACTGATAGTATCGGTAATGACACCGATAGTTTCGGTACTGACACCGAAGGTATCGGCCCTGACACTGATAGTATTGGTTCTGACCCTGATAGTATCGTTTCAGACACCTATTGTTTCGGTACTGACACCAATAGTGACACTGATAGTATCGGTACTGACACCGATAATATCGGTACTGACACCGATAGTATCGATTCTGACACTGATAGTATCGGTCCTGAAACTGATAGTGTCGGTCCCGACACATATAGTATCGGTACTGACACCGATAGTATCGGTACAGACCCCGATAGTATCGGTTCTGACACTGATAGTGTCGGTCCCGACACATATAGTTTCGGTACTGACACCGATAATATCGGTACTGACACCAATAGTGACACCGATAGTATCGGTACTGACACCGATAGTATCGCTTCTGACACCGATAGTTTCGGTTCCGACACTGATAGTATCGGTTCTGACACTGATAGTTTCGGTACTGACACCGATAATATCAGTACTGACACCAATAGTGACACTGATAGTATCGGTTCTGACTCCAATAGAATCGGTACTGACACTGATAGTGTCGGTCCCGACACCTATAGTAACGGTTCTGACAACGATAGTTTCGGTACTGACACCGATAATATCGGTTCTTACACTGATAGTATAGGTTCTGACACTGATAGTATCGGTAATGACACCGATAGTTTCGGTACTGACACCGAAGGTATCGGCCCTGACACTGATAGTATTGGTTCTGACACTGTTAGTATAGTTTCTGACACCGATAGTATCGGTACTGACACCAATAGTGACACTGATAGTATCGGACTGACACCGATAGAATCGGTACAGACACCGATAGTATCGGTACTGGCACTGATAGTATCATCCTGACACTGATAGTATAGCTACTGACACCAATAGTATCGGTACTGACACCGAAGGTATCGGTCCTGACACCAATAGTATCGTTTCTGATACTGATAGTATCGGTCCTGACACCGATAGTATCGGTACTGACACTGATAGTATCGGTTCTGACACCAATAGAATCGGTACTGACACTGATAGTGTCGGTCCCGACACCTATAGTATCGGTTCCCACACTGATAGTATCGGTTCTGACACCGACAGTTTCGGTACTGACACCGATAATATCGCACCTGACACGGATAGTTTCGGTACTGACACTGATAGTATCGGTTCTGACACCGATAATATCGGTACTGACACCGATAGTATCGCTTCTGACACTGATAGTATCGGTTCTGACACTGATAGTTTCGGTACTGACACCGATAATATCAGTACTGACACCAATAGTGACACTGATAGTATCGGTTCTGACTCCAATAGAATCGGTACTGACACTGATAGTGTCGGTCCCGACACCTATAGTAACGGTATTGGTTCTGACCCTGATAGTATCGTTTCAGACACCTATTGTTTCGGTACTGACACCAATAGTGACACTGATAGTATCGGTACTGACACCGATAATATCGGTACTGACACCGATAGTATCGATTCTGACACTGATAGTATCGGTCCTGAAACTGATAGTGTCGGTCCCGACACATATAGTATCGGTACTGACACCGATAGTATCGGTACAGACCCCGATAGTATCGGTTCTGACACTGATAGTGTCGGTCCCGACACATATAGTTTCGGTACTGACACCGATAATATCGGTACTGACACCAATAGTGACACCGATAGTATCGGTACTGACACCGATAGTATCGCTTCTGACACCGATAGTTTCGGTTCCGACACTGATAGTATCGGTTCTGACACTGATAGTTTCGATACTGACACCGATAATATCAGTACTGACACCAATAGTGACACTGATAGTATCGGTTCTGACTCCAATAGAATCGGTACTGACACTGATAGTGTCGGTCCCGACACCTATAGTATCGGTTCTGACAACGATAGTTTCGGTACTGACACCGATAATATCGGTTCTTACACTGATAGTATAGGTTCTGACACTGATAGTATCGGTAATGACACCGATAGTTTCTGTACTGACACCGAAGGTATCGGCCCTGACACTGATAGTAATGGTTCTGACACTGTTAGTATAGTTTCTGACACCGATAGTATCGCTTCTGACACTGATAGTATCGGTCCTGACACTGATAGTGTCGGTCCCGACACATATAGTATCGGTACTGACACCGATAGTATCGGTACAGACCCCGATAGTATCGGTACTGACACCGATAATATTGGTACTGACACCAATAGTGACACTGATAGTATCGATACTGACACCGATAGTATCGGTACTGACACCGATAGTATCGGTACTGACACCGATAGTATCGCTTCTGACACTGATAGTATCGGTATTGACACTGATAGTGTCGGTCCCGACACATATTGTATCGGTTCTGACACCTATAGTATCAGTACAGACACCGATAGTATCGGTTCTGACTCTGATAGTATTATGCTGACACTGATGGTATCGCTACTGACACTGATAGTATCGGTACTGACACCGATAGTTTCGGTACTGACACCGATAGTATCGCACCTGACACCGATAGTTTCGGTACTGACACTGATAGTATCGGTTCTGACACCGATAGTTTCGGTACTGACACCGATAATATCGGTACTGACACCAATAGTGACAATGATAGTATCGGTACTGACACCGATAATATCGGTACTGACACCGATAGAATCGCTTCTGACACTGATAGTATCGATCCTGACACTGATAGTGTCGGTCCCGACACATATAGTATCGGTACTGACACCGATAATATCGGTACAGACACCGATAGTATCGGTTCTGACACCAATAGTGACACTGATAGTATCGGTCCTGACACTGATAGTGTCGGTACCGACACATATAGTATCGGTACTGACACCGATAGTTTCTGTACTGACACTGATAGTATCGCCACCGACACTGGTTGTTTCAGTACTGACACCGATAGTTTCGGTACTGACACCGAACGTATCGGCCCTGACACCGATAGTTTCGGTACTGACACTGATAGTATCGTTTCAGACACCTATTGTTTCGGTACTGACACTGATAGTATTGGTTCTGCCACTGTTAGTATAGGGTCTGATACTTATAATAATTATCTTGACACCGATAGTTTCGGTACTGACACCGATGGTATCGGTCCTGACACCGAAACCATCACCGATAGTATCGGTCCTGACACCGACATCAATTATCGGTACTGACACTGATAGTATCACCATCGACATTGGTAGTATCGGTACTGACACCGATAATATTGGTACTGACACCAATAGTGACACTGATAGTATCGGACTGACACCGATAGTATCGGTACAGACACCGATAGTATCGGTTCTGACACTGATAGTATCATCCTGACACTGATAGTATAGTTACTGACACCAATAGTATCGGTACTGACACCGAAGGTATCGGTCCTGACACCAATAGTATCGTTTCTGATACTGATAGTATCGGTCCTGACACCGATAGTATCGGTACTGACACTGATAGTAGCGGTTCTGACACCAATAGAATCGGTACTGACACTGATAGTGTCGGTCCCGACACCTATAGTATCGGTTCCCACACTGATAGTATCGGTTCTGACACCGACAGTTTCGGTACTGACACCGATAATATCGCACCTGACACCGATAGTTTATAGTATAGTATCGGTTCTGACACCAATAGAATCGGTACTGACACTGATAGTGTTGGTCCCGACACCTATAGTATAGGTTCCGACACTGATAGTATCGGTTCTGACACCGATAGTTTCGGTACTGACACCGATAATAACGGTACTGACACCAATAGTGACACTGATAGTATCGGTACTGACACCGATAATATCGGTACTGACACCGATAGAATCGCTTCTGACACTGATAGTATCGGTCCTGACACTGATAGTGTCGGTCCCGACACATGTAGTATCGGTACTGACACCGATAGTATCGGTACTGACACCGATAGTATCGGTACAGACACCGATAGTATCGGTTCTGACACTGATAGTGTCGGTCCCGACACATAGTTTCGGTACTGACACCGATAATATCGGTACTGACACCAATAGTGACACCGATAGTATCGGTACTGACACCGATAGTATCGCTTCTGACACTGATAGTATCGGTCCTGACACTGACAGTGTCGTTCCCGACACATATAGTATCGGTTCTGACACTGATAGTATCGGCTCTGACACCGAAAGTATCGGTTCCGACACTGATAGCTTCGGTACTGACACCGGTAGTTTCTGTACTGACACTGATAGTATCGCCACCGACACTGGTTGTTTCAGTACTGACACCGATAGTTTCGGTACTGGCACCGAACGTATTATAATTATATATACACTTATAATAATTATCTTGACACCGATAGTTTCGGTACTGACACCGATGGTATCGGTCCTGAAACCGAAACCATCACCGATAGTATCGGTCCTGACACCGACATCAATTATCGGTACTGACACTGATAGTATCACCATCGACATTGGTAGTATCGGTACTGACACCGATAATATTGGTACTGACACCAATAGTGACACTGATAGTATCGATACTGACACCGATAGTATCGGTACTGACACCGATAGTATCGGTACTGACACCGATAGTATCGGTACTGACACCGATAGTATCGCTTCTGACACTGATAGTATCGGTATTGACACTGATAGTGTCGGTCCCGACACATATTGTATCGGTTCTGACACCTATAGTATCAGTACAGACACCGATAGTATCGGTTCTGACTCTGATAGTATTATGCTGACACTGATGGTATCGCTACTGACACTGATAGTATCGGTACTGACACCGATAGTTTCGGTACTGACACCGATAGTATCGCACCTGACACCGATAGTTTCGGTACTGACACTGATAGTATCGGTTCTGACACCGATAGTTTCGGTACTGACATCGATAATATCGGTACTGACACCAATAGTGACACTGATAGTATCGGTACTGACACCGATAGTATCGGTTCTGACACTGATAGTGTCGGTCCCGACACATATAGTTTCGGTACTGACACCGATAATATCGGTACTGACACCAATAGTGACACCGATAGTATCGGTACTGACACCGATAGTATCGCTTCTGACACTGATAGTATCGGTCCTGACACCAATAGTGACACCGATAGTATCGGTTCTGACACTGATAGTATCGGTTCTGACACCGAAAGTATCGGTTCCGACACTGATAGCATCGGTACTGACACCGATAGTTTCTGTACTGACACTGATAGTATCGCCACCGACACTGGTTGTTTCAGTACTGACACCGATAGTTTCGGTACTGGCACCGAACGTATTATAATTATATATACACTTATAATAATTATCTTGACACCGATAGTTTCGGTACTGACACCGATGGTATCGGTCCTGAAACCGAAACCATCACCGATAGTATCGGTCCTGACACCGACATCAATTATCGGTACTGACACTGATAGTATCACCATCGACATTGGTAGTATCGGTACTGACACCGATAATATTGGTACTGACACCAATAGTGACACTGATAGTATCGATACTGACACCGATAGTATCGGTACTGACACCGATAGTATCGGTACTGACACCGATAGTATCGGTACAGACACCGATAGTATCGGTACTGGCACTGATAGTATCATCCTGACACTGATAGTATAGCTACTGACACCAATAGTATCGGTACTGACACCGAAGGTATCGGTCCTGACACCAATAGTATCGTTTCTGATACTGATAGTATCGGTCCTGACACCGATAGTATCGGTACTGACACTGATAGTATCGGTTCTGACACCAATAGAATCGGTACTGACACTGATAGTGTCGGTCCCGACACCTATAGTATCGGTTCCCACACTGATAGTATCGGTTCTGACACCGACAGTTTCGGTACTGACACCGATAATATCGCACCTGACACGGATAGTTTCGGTACTGACACTGATAGTATCGGTTCTGACACCGATAATATCGGTACTGACACCGATAGTATCGCTTCTGACACTGATAGTATCGGTCCTGACACTGATAGTGTTGGTCCCGACACCTATAGTATCGATTCCGACACTGATAGTATCGGTTCTGACACCGATAGTTTCGGTACTGACACCGATAATATCGGTACTGACACCAATAGTGACACTGATAGTATCGGTACTGACACCCATAATATCGGTACTGACACCGATAGTATCGCTTCTGACACTGATAGTATCGGTCCTGACACTGATAGTGTCGGTCCCGACACATATAGTATCGGTACTGACACCGATAGTATCGGTACAGACCCCGATAGTATCGGTTCTGACACTGATAGTGTCGGTCCCGACACATATAGTTTCGGTACTGACACCGATAATATCGGTACTGACACCAATAGTTACACCGATAGTATCGGTACTGACACCGATAGTATCGCTTCTGACACTGATAGTATCGGTCCTGACACTGACAGTGTCGTTCCCGACACATATAGTATCGGTTCTGACACTGATAGTATCGGTTCTGACACCGAAAGTATCGGTTCCGACACTGATAGCATCGGTACTGTAGAGGCCGGGTTAGATATAATGGGGGGTTTTTGCGTTTAATTAAAGAATGCACAATAAGAGCGAATACTGCGCGTTTATTACTCAAGCGAAAATTCTTATAGAATCACAATAATCAAATTCATTTCTAGACATTTTTAAACTACTTACTTTTTTGTTCCAATGTACTACGTGCCTGGGCGCGCACAATAAAAACTCTATGATGCAAACTATTACAGTACTGACACCGATAGTTTCTGTACTGACACTGATAGTATCGCCACCGACACTGGTTGTTTCAGTACTGACACCGATAGTTTCGGTACTGACACCGAACGTATCGGCCCTGACACCGATAGTTTCGGTACTGACACTGATAGTATCGTTTCAGACACCTATTGTTTCGGTACTGACACTGATAGTATTGGTTCTGCCACTGTTAGTATAGGGACTGACACTTATAATAATTATCTTGACACCGATAGTTTCGGTACTGACACCGATGGTATCGGTCCTGAAACCGAAACCATCACCGATAGTATCGGTCCTGACACCGACATCAATTATCGGTACTGACACTGATAGTATCACCATCGACATTGGTAGTATCGGTACTGACACCGATAATATTGGTACTGACACCAATAGTGACACTGATAGTATCGATACTGACACCGATAGTATCGGTACTGACACCGATAGTATCGGTACTGACACCGATAGTATCGCTTCTGACACTGATAGTATCGGTATTGACACTGATAGTGTCGGTCCCGACACATATTGTATCGGTTCTGACACCTATAGTATCAGTACAGACACCGATAGTATCGGTTCTGACTCTGATAGTATTATGCTGACACTGATGGTATCGCTACTGACACTGATAGTATCGGTACTGACACCGATAGTTTCGGTACTGACACCGATAGTATCGCACCTGACACCGATAGTTTCGGTACTGACACTGATAGTATCGGTTCTGACACCGATAGTTTCGGTACTGACACCGATAATATCGGTACTGACACCAATAGTGACACTGATAGTATCGGTACTGACACCGATAATATCGGTACTGACACCGATAGAATCGCTTCTGACACTGATAGTATCGATCCTGACACTGATAGTGTCGGTCCCGACACATATAGTATCGGTACTGACACCGATAATATCGGTACAGACACCGATAGTATCGGTTCTGACACCAATAGTGACACTGATAGTATCGGTACTGACACCGATAATTTCGGTAATGACACCGATAGAATCGCTTCTGACACTGATAGTATCGGTCCTGACACTGATAGTGTCGGTACCGACACATATAGTATCGGTACTGACACCGATAGTTTCTGTACTGACACTGATAGTATCGCCACCGACACTGGTTGTTTCAGTACTGACACCGATAGTTTCGGTACTGACACCGAACGTATCGGCCCTGACACCGATAGTTTCGGTACTGACACTGATAGTATCGTTTCAGACACCTATTGTTTCGGTACTGACACTGATAGTATTGGTTCTGCCACTGTTAGTATAGGGTCTGATACTTATAATAATTATCTTGACACCGATAGTTTCGGTACTGACACCGATGGTATCGGTCCTGACACCGAAACCATCACCGATAGTATCGGTCCTGACACCGACATCAATTATCGGTACTGACACTGATAGTATCACCATCGACATTGGTAGTATCGGTACTGACACCGATAATATTGGTACTGACACCAATAGTGACACTGATAGTATCGGACTGACACCGATAGTATCGGTACAGACACCGATAGTATCGGTTCTGACACTGATAGTATCATCCTGACACTGATAGTATAGCTACTGACACCAATAGTATCGGTACTGACACCGAAGGTATCGGTCCTGACACCAATAGTATCGTTTCTGATACTGATAGTATCGGTCCTGACACCGATAGTATCGGTACTGACACTGATAGTAGCGGTTCTGACACCAATAGAATCGGTACTGACACTGATAGTGTCGGTCCCGACACCTATAGTATCGGTTCCCACACTGATAGTATCGGTTCTGACACCGACAGTTTCGGTACTGACACCGATAATATCGCACCTGACACCGATAGTTTATAGTATAGTATCGGTTCTGACACCAATAGAATCGGTACTGACACTGATAGTGTTGGTCCCGACACCTATAGTATAGGTTCCGACACTGATAGTATCGGTTCTGACACCGATAGTTTCGGTACTGACACCGATAATAACGGTACTGACACCAATAGTGACAATGATAGTATCGGTACTGACACCGATAATATCGGTACTGACACCGATAGAATCGCTTCTGACACTGATAGTATCGGTCCTGACACTGATAGTGTCGGTTCCGACACATGTAGTATCGGTACTGACACCGATAGTATCGGTACAGACACCGATAGTATCGGTTCTGACACTGATAGTGTCGGTCCCGACACATAGTTTCGGTACTGACACCGATAATATCGGTACTGACACCAATAGTGACACCGATAGTATCGGTACTGACACCGATAGTATCGCTTCTGACACTGATAGTATCGGTCCTGACACTGACAGTGTCGTTCCCGACACATATAGTATCGGTTCTGACACTGATAGTATCGGCTCTGACACCGAAAGTATCGGTTCCGACACTGATAGCTTCGGTACAGACACCGGTAGTTTCTGTACTGACACTGATAGTATCGCCACCGACACTGGTTGTTTCAGTACTGACACCGATAGTTTCGGTACTGGCACCGAACGTTTTATAATTATATATACACTTATAATAATTATCTTGACACCGATAGTTTCGGTACTGACACCGATGGTATCGGTCCTGAAACCGAAACCATCACCGATAGTATCGGTCCTGACACCGACATCAATTATCGGTACTGACACTGATAGTATCACCATCGACATTGGTAGTATCGGTACTGACACCGATAATATTGGTACTGACACCAATAGTGACACTGATAGTATCGATACTGACACCGATAGTATCGGTACTGACACCGATAGTATCGGTACTGACACCGATAGTATCGGTACTGACACCGATAGTATCGCTTCTGACACTGATAGTATCGGTATTGACACTGATAGTGTCGGTCCCGACACATATTGTATCGGTTCTGACACCTATAGTATCAGTACAGACACCGATAGTATCGGTTCTGACTCTGATAGTATTATGCTGACACTGATGGTATCGCTACTGACACTGATAGTATCGGTACTGACACCGATAGTTTCGGTACTGACACCGATAGTATCGCACCTGACACCGATAGTTTCGGTACTGACACTGATAGTATCGGTTCTGACACCGATAGTTTCGGTACTGACACCGATAATATCGGTACTGACACCAATAGTGACACTGATAGTATCGGTACTGACACCGATAATATCGGTACTGACACCGATAGAATCGCTTCTGACACTGATAGTATCGATCCTGACACTGATTGTGTCGGTCCCGACACATATAGTATCGGTACTGACACCGATAATATCGGTACAGACACCGATAGTATCGGTTCTGACACCAATAGTGACACTGATAGTATCGGTACTGACACCGATAATATCGGTAATGACACCGATAGAATCGCTTCTGACACTGATAGTATCGGTCCTGACACTGATAGTGTCGGTACCGACACATATAGTATCGGTACTGACACCGATAATATCGGTACTGACACCAATAGTGACACTGATAGTATCGGTACTGACACCGATAATATCGGTACTGACACCGATAGTATCTCTTCTGACACTGATAGTATCGGTCCTGACACTGATAGTGTCGGTCACGACACATATAGTATCGGTACTGACACCGATAGTATCGGTACAGACACCGATAGTATCGGTTCTGACACTGATAGTGTCGGTCCCGACACATATAGTTTCGGTACTGACACCAATAGTGACACCGATAGTATCGGTACTGACACCGATAGTATCGCTTCTGACACTGATAGTATCGGTCCTGACACTGACAGTGTCGTTCCCGACACATATAGTATCGGTTCTGACACTGATAGTATCGGTTCTGACACCGAAAGTATCGGTTCCGACACTGATAGCATCGGTACTGACACCGATAGTTTCTGTACTGACACTGATAGTATCGCCACCGACACTGGTTGTTTCAGTACTGACACCGATAGTTTCGGTACTGACACCGAACGTATCGGCCCTGACACCGATAGTTTCGGTACTGACACTGATAGTATCGTTTCAGACACCTATTGTTTCGGTACTGACACTGATAGTATTGGTACTGCCACTGTTAGTATAGGGTCTGCCACTTATAATAATTATCTTGACACCGATAGTTTCGGTACTGACTCCGATGGTATCGGTCCTGACACCGAAACCATCACCGATAGTATCGGTCCTGACACCGACATCAATTATCGGTACTGACACTGATAGTATGACCATCGACATTGGTAGTATCGGTACTGACACCGATAATATTGGTACTGACACCAATAGTGACACTGATAGTATCGGTACTGACACCGATAGTATCGGTACTGACGCCGATAGTATCGCTTCTGACACTTATAGTATCGGTTTTGACACTGATAGTGTCGGTCCCGACACATATAGTATCGGTTCTGACACCTATAGTATCGGTACAGACACCGATAGTATCGGTTCTGACACTGATAGTATTATGCTGACACTGATGGTATCGCTACTGACACTGATAGTATCGGTACTGACACCGATAGTTTCGGTACTGACACCGATCATATCGGTACTGACACCAATAGTGACACTGATAGTATCGGTAATGACACCGATAGTATCAGTCCTGACACTGACAGTGTCGGTCCCGACACATATAGTATCATCCTGACACCGATAGTTTCGGTACTGAGACCGATAATATCGGTACTGATAGTATCGGTCCTGACACCGACATCAATTAACGGAACTGACACTGATAGTATCGCCATCGACATTGGTAGTATCGGTACTGACACCGATAATATTGGTACTGACACCAATAGTGACACTGATAGTATCGGACTGACACCGATAGTATCGGTACAGACACCGATAGTATCGATTCTGACACTGATAGTATCATCCTGACACTGATAGTATAGCTACTGACACCAATAGTATCGGTTCTGACACCAATAGAATCGGTACTGACACTGATAGTGTCGGTCCCGACACTGATAGTATCGGTTCTGACACCGAAAGTATCGGTTCCGACACTGATAGCATCGGTACTGACACCGATAGTTTCTGTACTGACACTGATAGTATCGCCACCGACACTGGTTGTTTCAGTACTGACACCGATATTATCGCACCTGACACCGATAGTTTCGGTCCTGACACTGATAGTAACGGTTCTGACACCAATAGAATCGGTACTGACACTGATAGCGTCGGTCCCGACACCTATAGTATCGGCTCCGACACTGATAGTATCGGTTCTGACACCGATAGTTTCGGTACTGACACCGATAATATCGGTACTGACACCAATAGTGGCACTGATAGTATCGGTACTGACACCGATAATATCGGTACTGACACCGATAGTATCGCTTCTGACACTGATAGTATAGGTTCTGCCCGCGACTTCGTCCGCGTAGCGTAATGATATATAGCCTATAGCCTTCCTCACTAAATGGGCTATCTAACACTGAAAGAAATTTTCTAATCCGACCAGTAGTTCCTGAGATTAGCGCGTTCAAGTAAACAAACAAACAAACTCTTCAGCTTTATATATTAAGTACTAGCTTCTGCCCGCGACTTCGTCCGCGTAGCGTAATGATATATAGCCTATAGCCTTCCTCACTAAATGGGCTATCTAACACTGAAAGAATTTTTCAAATCGGACCAGTAGTTCCTGAGATTAGCGCGTTCAAGTAAACAAACAAACTCTTCAGCTTTATACATTAGTATAGATTATACGATAAGATATCGCCTACCCACGGTAAAAGAATTAGCTTAAAATACAAAAAAATCAGAAACAATACCCTAAAGAAAATTAACTCGCTGAGCTAACTGGGCTCACCGCCCTTCCCCCTCATGACTGCCTTGCACATCATAAATGCGCGCGCGGTACTTGATCATTATTTTGCTGCGATGTTATTTTAAAACTGCGATATCTCCTAAGATATTCATTGAAATCCAATGATGTAAAGGGCACTTTTGTTTTAAATTAAATACTTCTGATGAATAACGTATTTATTTGGATAAGGATTAATATCATGTTTATAAAAAACACCTTCGCAAATAATGCATTTGGAATTTTAGAACAAAGTTAGCATAAAAAAGGTTATAGTGAGCCAACCTTAAAAGATAGACATATGCTGTCGCGGACTTTTTTTTAGAACTTTTAAAGAGGAACAATTCTGTCATATATGATTTTTGCGAAACTTTTACCGTTTACGCAGCGCACGCATCGGAAGCTCTCAAAAGGAAAAACATACCCCGATTTTGAAACATTTTTCATTGGTGCTCCGCTCCTATTGGTCTTAGCGTGATGATATATAGCCTATAGCCTTCCTCGATAAATGAGCTATCTATCACTGAAAGAACTTTTCAAATCGAACCAGTAGTTCCTGAGATTAGCGCGTTCAAGCAAACAAACAAACAAACAAACAAACAAACAAACTCTTCAGCTTTATATATTAGTATAGATAGATTATACGATAAGATATCGCCTACCCACGGTAAAAGAATTAGCTTAAAATAGGTACTAAAAAATCAGAAACAATACCCTAAAGAAAATTAACTCGCTGAGCTAACTGGGCTCACCGCCCTTTCCCCTCATGACTGCCTTGCACATCATAAATGCGCGCGCGGTACTTGATCATTATTTTGCTGCGATGTTATTTTAAAACTGCGATATCTCCTAAGATATTCATTGAAATCCAATGATATACAGAGGGCACTTTTGTTTTAAATTAAATACTGCTGATGAATAACGTATTTATTTGGATAAGGATTAATATCATGTTTATAAAAACACCTTCGCAAATAATGCATTTGGAATTTTAGAACAAAGTTAGCATAAAAAAGGTTATAGTGAGCCAACCTTAAAACTTTTTTTTAGAACTTTTAAAGAGGAACAATTCTGTCATATATGATTTTTGCGAAACTTTAACCGTTTACGCAGCGCACGCATCGGAAGCTCTCAAAAGGAAAAAAACCCCCGATTTTGAAACATTTTTCATTGGTGCTCCGCTCCTTTTGGTCTTAGCGTGATGATATATAGCCTATAGCCTTCCTCGATAAATGAGCTATCTATCACTGAAAGAATTTTTCAAATCGAACCAGTAGTTCCTGCGATTAGCGCGTTCAAGCAAACAAACAAACTCTTCAGCTTTATATATTAGTATAGATGATAAATCATATTTATTTCTGCAAACCATTAATTAGTTCCCTAATTAAGCCCAGGTGGAACCCCAATCTCATCGGAACAACATTTTTTGTCGAGTTTTGGGAATATGATAGAAATGTAGCTTCAGGGGATCCATCGGAACCAGCTAAATTTTGAACTATGAGAAAAAAGGCTGGGAACCTCTGCTGTAAACAGATAAAGACTTTTGACTTCGAAGAAGATACGCTGAAACAAACTCGGAGAATGGTCCTTTTTAAAGTCCAAGGATTATAATAAAGTACTGGAGACCATTCGTTTACTTACATAAATCATATGGTAATTTTCAAACGTGCCTGAAGATTTGATGTACCTACCTCCTACAATAGCAGTGGTACTCTGTAGTAGCAGTAGTCTAACACCTATAATGTGTGCGATTAGCTGAACTATATTATTACCATGCCATTATTGTAGATAAGGAGGCAATATTTCAGATCCCACGACATTATGATGAACTCAATAAATAATGCCTAAGACAAAGGATACAGTACAAAGCATTTCCTCGAAAGCAAGTGATTATGATTATATATTACTAGCTTCTGCCCGCGACTTCGTCCGCGTAGCGTGATGATATATAGCCTATAGCCTTCCTCAATAAATAGGCTATCTAACACTGAAAGAACTTTTCAAATCGGACCAGTAAGAAAGAAAGAAAGAAACCTACTCTATATGTACCATGAACCATGTACGCTAATTCGAAACGTTCGAAAGGTTCGAAACGTCGGGAATTAAATATTTTCAATACAACGCGATAAAATCCGTAAAAAGTAGTTTCATTTCAATGTGTAATATTCGCGTAAGTGTCAGAAATCAGCATGCATGCTACATTAATATATTGAGCAGTTTTTAATTGAGATTGTTGATGCAAAAATTAAATTTCAGGAGTGATCCAATGCGGTGGTATATTTGTCCTTGTATTTTAAAACAGGGCATAAAATTACCCTCTCTTATTTCCTTGCCAACGAAAGAGGTCATTTGGAAAATCCCGTTATAAACACGTAAGTATTGCATTTAAAAATTGTCTAGACATGGGATGTTGTCTAGTTATAAGGGATTTGATTGGTTCAGGGGGCTCCTGCAGAGGTTCCATTCGCGCATTCTCACATAATGTTCTCTGGCACTTTCGAGTCGGGATTCACGCTGCTCATCAGATTCTAGAGAACGGTTATGTGCGTGATGTGTACGATCCAAGGCTAAACGTATATCATGGACGCTAGCAGACTCCGTAGTTCTAGTAGCAGCTTCCTAACTCCGAGCTGCTACTGGGAATTTCATAGCAAAACCCAATAACACTTTGCTCGACCTGGGAATCGAACCCAGGACCTCTAGCGTAGCCGTCGCACTCAGGATCACTTGGCTAATGAGGCAGTTATGAGGCTAATGAGAACTTATGTATACTACTATAATTATCTCCAGTTCCAATATAAACGCAAATAATTCAAGCCGTAACCTTTTAAAATACTGTAACAGCGTTACAGATTATAATATGTTTGAGTTTAAGTAATTTTATACGACAAAAACTTATCAAGTACCTACTGACTTACGTGAATCAAGAAAAGAATTGCATTTGATAACATAATTTATATAACCAACAATAATGATCCCTCCTTACTATCAGAATGTATACGATAGAGAGGTCAAGCTGTATCTCGGGATCTCCTCAACCGAATAAAATGAGACATACCTCAATTATTTAGTTGAATTAAAGGCTATCAAATAAAAGTTATTAAATAAATAACCAACAGTTATGATCTCTTCTTTGTATGGGCCTCTATACATCAGGGAGGTCAAGCTGTATCTTAGGATTCGTTTAATAAATTGAGATAAGAAGTTCACCAGTTTTTAAGTTGGAGCATATAATTTGTAACAGTGATAATAAAATGAAAATCTATTCAGTAGTTTTTGCTCCAACCCGTAACAAACAGACAAGAATTTTAAAAATGACATTTTTGGATTCGGAGACGTTTATATACCCTAACCCACTTGTTTTTTTTTAAATATCTTCAATGTACAGACACAGCTTTTTTTACAATTTTATAATAGTAGAGATGAAAATAAAGAAAATACACGATCATTTTTTTTTATTAAAGTAAAATACTTGAATAATTTTAAATAAAATACCAAAATCGTATTTTTTTTTTCTTTTCCGGTCCAGTAAGTCATAAAGAGCCGAATACTCGTTACCTTTTGCCGACTAGTCAGTATATCCATATTAGAGATATACTTATCCAAATATCTATATTTGGATAAGTATATCTCTAATATCAATACAATATTTTTTCGCATGCCCATCTTTTCTTTATCCCTCAGTGTCGTTTGATAAGTTGACTTAAATAGTTATGGGGGAGTTTAGGCGGGAAAATGAAAAGTGCACGTTGTCGATTTTATATTATTTTTCAAAACTTGAATTTCTCCGAAGTTGAATGTGTAATTATGGTGGATAATTAACCATTAAGTGTTCGTGAACGTGTAAGAGTGTAGGCAAATGATATAAAATTGAAAATCGTGACTTTTTGGGTTCACTCCTAAACTCCATCGAAGCCTCAATAAAATTTCTACCGTTTTATTGGGGCAACTGAACTGAACTTATACTTGACACTGGCGAACACAAAAAGTGTGGTGTCATAATACAATCCCATGATGGGAAATATTCTTTGAAAATATCCTTTGACTATCTATCTATATAGTCAAAGAAAATATAACTTGATTACTCTAATACTTGACACTGGCAATTACACAAAGTGTGGCGCCTTATTAAAAAATAAAAAAAACTAGTTATGGCTGATCGTTTAGATGAGCCCGCCAAATTCAAATTGCAATAAAATAGGTTTTTCGCAATTTGTAGATCTTTAACCACAAACTACTAAGAGATGCATACGCATTCTTTAACACATTATAGATTCCTAGCTGTAGTAATTGGGCCATTAGCTATACAATATTCACAACCATGTTGCAATTGATGAAATTTGTTCCATTTATTATCCGCATCATAGCAAGGATTTTCATTTTACTGGTCAGGCTATACAAATAAATACTCTATTCTTGAAGCATTATAGTTCAATATTATAATAACAAACAAATATTTCAATTATTCATTTTTATATACACGTTTTACTCCAGAGATGGGTATGGCATGAAAATATATTTAGCCATAATATTAATTCTTGCCCATACAATACACGCCTCACCTCTCCAGTCTAAATAAAAATACACTCACTGCACAAATTCACAGATCCCTTTGAATATCAGTTTAGATTTTGGTGAGATGAGGTGTACCATCATCAAGTCTACAAGAATGAGAACAGTTCATATTTTTTTTAAAAAAAAAAGCTTAAGTATATGCAATGTGGGTCACACATTAGTAGTATTCTTGTTAACCCCTCGTGCTAAGCTCAATGCTTGTGTTACGAGTGGGTTCACGTCGGTAGTGAAATAGGTGGGGTTCGAACCGGCAACCACATGATCCACGGCTACTGCCGCTTTATTATGTAAGTATTGCAATAAGACAAAAAGTTATAATCTTAATAAGTTTAATTGCAACAAAAATATCTAATACATAATTAAGTCTACTCTGTTGTACTGCCTCTTCAGTTGTCTGGAATTGATTCTAATCCCTGAAAAAAGTATTTTGTTCTTAGAACTATAATTTTTTTAGAAGTCCAGGATTATTTCATTCTCTTCCTTGTCTCATGTTCTCATGATTACATGCTAGTGATACTATTGGTGTTGTTGGCATCTATAGGCTGCGTTTACTGGTTTATCATCACATTACAATTAAAACAATCATGAAGCAGCGAGGACCACCAGCAATCAAATGGAGTTATAATTATGTCTAACTGTAACATAATTCAGCATAACAGTTTTGGAAGGATAGGTAGGTAGGATGATTGTTTATATCAAAAATATTACTTACAACAAGTTTGTAAGGATCCTTGCTAACTCGCAGGTCTCTCTGGTACAGTTGGCGGTCCCATCTGTGATTTAGGTTGCGTCTAAAGTGCTGTAAATTAAATGAAAAAATTTTAACTAATATTTTAACCCATCAAAACTCATATTATAATTGGGTCTATAGTGTTAGTTAGTTAGGTACTGCACTATTACACAAAGACAAAAAACCTTCCAAAACCAAAATAATAACAAACAGATCCCATGTAAAAATCAAAATAGAAGAAGAAGAAATAGAATACATCAACTCTTACATATACTTGGGCCAACTTATCGCTTTCAATGACCAAACTACATTAGAAATAAAAAGACGAATTGCCAACTCATGGAAGAGATACTGGACTCTTAAAGAAATAATGACAAGTAAACAATACAACATGACAATGAAAAGGAAAATATACCAAACATGCATATTACCAATACTGACCTATGGGTGCCAGACTTGGGCAAATACACAGAAGCAACAACAAAAATTAATCACATGCCAGAGGGCCATGAAAAGAAGCATACTGGGCCTTACTAAAAGAGACAGAAAAAGAGCCATGGACATAAGACGCATCACAAAAGTAGATGTTGTGACCAAAATAAAAAAACTAAAATGGAGATGGGCAGGCCATATGCTCAGAGGAAATGGTTAAATGGACAAAGGACAGCAGAATGGACCCCGAGATTCCAAACAAAAAGGAAAGGGGAAGACAAAGAAAAGTTGGTCTGATGACATTAAAAAGATTGCAGGGCCATTATGGCATAGAATGGCTATGTCAAGACAAGACTGGAAAATATATATAGCTGGAGGAGGCCTTTGTGTCGCAAGACACGCCGACGACTAACAAGAACTAACAATTAGAGTAGATAGCATGTATAAGTTGGCAAAAAATTCTTATAAATAAATAAATAAAAAGTTATTTATTTTAAATCTCTCAAGTTAAAATTATCATTTAAGTGACAAATTCACAACATGTTCAGGTTAGTGATCTGGCACTGTGAAGTACTATATCATCTGTGCACCAAAAAAACTGATCATAGATGTAATTGTACTCTTTGCCTGATCTATGGAACCGAATTGAGGTCACATAGTCGCCTTTTATTCATAGTAATCATCATAGATAGTGTACAAAACTGAGAGGGGCTGTTATCTAACACCTTGTTATTTTATGTGTACTCACGTTGCCTAATGTTAAATTGTGAATGTGATATAGTCCCCATCCCGGCAAACCTAAGGCAGCCGTAATGATGAAGAAACTTGGCAGAATTTCGTACCACATATTAGAAAAGTATCGAAAATATTACAGTAGAACTATCTTAGCAATCTCGACTAGAATGACAGTTAACCACGTGTTGCCAGAGTTAGAAACAAAAACAAAATATCGCTTACGCTTAGAGAGACTGTGTGACCATGGTATAGCGGCAGAAAAATTCAAACACGATCATCGTAAAGAAGGTAATGTAGGTACTTCTTTTCTATATATATATAGGGAGAAAACTTTCAAGCACTACTAAACGTGGACCCTTAAAACCTGATTTATTATTAGCAGGTTTTAATAAAGGAAAAGGACCTCGTTTTTTAGTTCCATTTCATAGCAAAAATTTGAATCGAAGATTAACGATTAGGACATTATTTTCAGAAATTTAATCCTACAATATTATATACTAGCTGTTGTCGCGACATGATTGAATGCTGATAAGGCAAAAGAGGTAGCTATGCAAGAATCGTAACAGGTGGTGGTGGTTGGATGGCGTTCTTTGTTTTTAGATTGTGCCTACATTTGGGCTACATTTCTTCGAGCTATATATGAATATAAAAATTTGTCATAGCTTGTCAAATTGCATATTGTCAGAAACAAAATAATTACGTTTTCTATAATAAATTCATAACTCCTACGGATTTTTATTATATCTTTTTCAGACTACCCAAAGTTGAATAATTGTATTTGTAGTACCTACTTACATTTCCACACATAAAGTAATAAGTCCACCAAGTGGCATATCCCGGTAAGGCAATACCCGCAGTAATGATAAGAAATGATGGGAGAATATTAAACCACATTGTTTACTAGATTTTTAACTAGGTAATTGGTACTACCGGCAAATACAAAATTGTATCCAACTCTTCATATGTTCTAATTTACTTTTCAAAGTGACATTTTACAATCAGCTAGTGTAGTTTAAACAAATAAGGTCCCATTACGTTATCCTAAAAGGTTTTTATTATTTTGCTGGCGTGGTAATGACAAGTTCTAGAGGGCAGCCAAGAATAAAAAAAAAGTTTTATTAATTACCCAACTACGAAAAAAGGAAGGGTAAATCTATGTCTGTATGTATGTACCTACCTGTACCTAACCTACACTATTATGTCTCTAAACTGTCTCTATAAGGAACTATGGACGTTGTCTCAATGGATTAGGTACTCTTTAAAAGTTTTTCACAATTAATTAATGAGTGTTTTTAACTTAAAACTACCTGCAACGGATTGTTGTCAACTTAGCATATTATAAATTTATTTTTAATTATGTTCTCATGTAAGTGACAATGTCTTAGTGCGAAATTAAGGAAGAACCGAAACCGATGACAATAGTTTAAAGGGTAAAATATTTTGTTTTATAACTATCTTTTAGTTACTATTCTTTTTTTCTTCTTTTTATCTAGAATGTACAGACTGAAAGACAGACATTGGGCTGCTACAATTTCATTTGTATTTTTTTAAGCAAACACCGCCGCCCTTTGACTATTGGATATATAGTCAAAGCGGCATTTCGGGAGTACGCAAGGGCGAGACACATGGATGAGTGGTTGAGCCTCACGGGACTTGCTCACTCCAAGAAATTCATAGGTTCCTCATCAAAATGCCATTTGGAACTCAAGCAGGCGGCAGGCCCGTCTTTTGATGGGGGCGCTGACCGGACACTTCGGGACTAACGCTCTCCTACAAAAGATGGGTCTGACGGACACATCAGCCTGCAGGGCCTGCAAAAGGGAAATTGAGAGCATGGAACACCTTCTGTGTACATGCGATGCAATGGCTGGAAAGCGAATGTGCCTTTTGGGTCAGGGTTATCCAAGACTACTAGAGACTACTACAAGAGGACTACAGACTCATACCCCCAGGCCTCATTATAAAGCTCATGGAATAGCTGTTTGTAGAACTGGGAGGGGATGAGGAATAGATTATCTAGGGGAAGCACAAAAGATCCCATTGGGTCAAAGTGCACTGAGGCCTTGCTGCCTCGGCCCTACACAAGATGATAAGATAAGATAGTCAAAGCCGCCGCCCATGGACACCCACAACACCAGAGGAGTCACAAGTGCGCTGCCAGCCGAAGGGCTCTCTTTTCTTGAAAGTTTGAAGGTCGTACCTAATGGTCCGGAAATACTGCAGCCGACAGTTCGTTCCACAGTTTTGTTGTTTTTTGTTTATAGATAATTCTAACTAACTATGCCTCTAGTGGTGGCATAATATTTTTTATATATTGGCAGAAAATTGTTGGTTTGGTACCATAACACCAAGGCTGATCGATCACAACAACACGTTAAAAAGTACCTACCTAGCTAACAAAAACATTTATTTTATTTCTCTTGGCAATACTAGATATCGGGTCATCAAATATGGCAGACGTTCCGATCGACTGTGATTTCCCGATTTGGGGATTATTGCCGAAAAAAGAGACAGGAGTTGTCTCATTTATTAATAAAAATCCTAATTATGATGGAAGGGATACTATTATTGCTATTTTTGATTCGGGCGTTGATCCGGCGGCCGCTGGACTCAAGGTAAAAAACTGTCATGTCACGATTTGTTTAGTTGCAGTTTTCTTGTATTTTCTTTTGTTATTAAGCGTTGTTGAGGTTGCAGGTAACAAGTAAGGGTGAAACGAAGGTTATTGAAAGGTACGATTGCAGCGGCTGCGGCGATGTAGATACTAGTACAGTTATAAAAAAAGTCTCTGATGGATGCATTACCGGTCTCACGGGGCGCAAACTGAAGGTAAGTTCCCATAGAAATAATTATATTATGCCTTTTTCTAGGTCTGATATAAGTTCAATACTTATTAGCTTTAACTATTTTTTTCAAGAAGGTCATTAGTTATAGACTGAAAAGTTTCTTTTAACAATCTATTTCACTTCTTGTAAGTGTTACTGGTGTACCTGTTTCCTTTTGAATTAACTGATCTTGTGAGAATATTTTAAGGGGACTCAAATTCTGTATATTGATAAAGTATGTAGTCTAATTAAATTCTTGTTCATACAGATCCCAGAACTATGGAAGAATCCAACAGGTACATGGCGAGTGGGGGTGTTGCATGCATTCAGTCTATACCCAACTAAGCTGAAGGAACGCATATCTGAGCACCGTAGGGAACATAGTTGGGATGTGGGATATAAACCAGCCTTTGCAGAAGCTAATAAAGTGCTGCAAGATTTTGAAACAGAAGTTGGTAAGCAAAGATTATTTTCAATTTTTTTATTGATCACGTTGATCACAAAAACGTCACGTTGCTAGGTTGATGGATAACATGTATGTCAAAATTTTATTTTATTAATTGTGTGTTATTGTACTTTTGAGTGTTATTTTTACCTCTATTTTGGCTATTTTCTATTATCCTAGACCTTTCGCGTGCATGCAGTCATATGCGTCGCTTGCTTTTCGCTACGATTGGTTTTTGCGTCGTGCGAAATGTCCGCCACAGTAAAGTGTCCTCAGTGTAATATCGTTATTAACGAGCTACTATGTTACGTCCAAAATAAGCTGTCGACGAGTGATGACGATACTTTAATTCGTATATGTGTTTCGGCCTTTAGTAACGAAGAAATCAAAAATTCTAAATCGTTACTTTTTGAATCTGTTCCGACTAATAAAAGAAATATCAAACGGAAGCAAAATGGCAAAGAACACCGTGACTTAGCCGATATAATTGGCCTGTTCAAGTCTACTGACCCTGATGTGATCCCGATTTTCGTCGCGCGGCAACTTGACAATCTACCCCCTATCACATTTGATCACTTGGATGTGACTAAGCTGTTAAAGGATCTCACCTTACTCAAGGATGAAGTGCGAGAACTGAAGTCAACTAGTGTGACGAGAGATCAATTAGATAAACTTAAGTTGGACCTTCAGTATGACCTCAAGTTTGGATCATTGATCGAGCATGCACGGAACGAACAGTGTGTGAATTTGAAACGAGGTGGTGGCAACGGTGACTTTTCTCTTGGTAACTCATCATACAGAAGCCTGGAGGGTTCGAATAATGCAGTGCAAAGTCCGAGAAGTCAAGAGAGTGTCGCAAAACTCGCGGTTCATATTACCGATAAACAAAGTCCACTTTTTGAAAGCAGTGAGTATGTTGAGAAGGAACCGCCTTTATCAGTATCGAAAACCGTATCTATAACGCGGGCTCACTCGCCGTCGTCCGTACAAACAGCTGTTGGTATTACGTCACAGTCGCAGAGAATAAACTCCGATAGTAAACTAGTGCCACATTGCGGTGATGTTTTGCCTAGAAGTGAGAATGATGGATGGATAGTTGCTACGCGTCGTAAACTGAAGCAAAAATACCGTTACGCTGGGAAAGCGGGGGTTGCTAAAGACATAGTAGGGTGTTTCAAAGCTGCTGAAAAGAAAGTGCCCATGTTTATTACGAATGTGCACAAAGATTCACATATAGCTGACATCATAAAGCACATTGAAATAAAAACCCGCGTAGTTGTTAATTTGGAAAAGCTGTATCTACGAAAAAAGGTTGACTATGATGCATACAAGTTTTTTATACCTGAATCCAAAGTACCTGCATTTTTGGATGAAAACATCTGGCCACAAAATATAATATTCAGACGGTTTGTGCATTATAGTCAAAGACGTAAGGATGAGTACTCGCTTAAAGTCGGCAGTGTCAATAACAACAATGCCTAATAATAGTTTATTAAGATTTGCCAGCTTTAATTGTAAAAGTGTAAAGCGTTCCATAGAGGGCATTCGTGAACTTTGCGAATCGTGCGACATAATAGCGCTTCAGGAGTGTTGGTTGCTACCGGAGGAGCTGCCGTTTCTGAGCACCATCCATGGTGACTTCAGCAGCACGGGGAAGTCGGCCGTTGACACGTCTGCTGGCATACTGCGTGGGCGACCCTATGGAGGGGTAGCCCTGCTATGGCGAAAAAGTGTGTTCAATGATGTATCGGTCATTCCGACTGATAACCCGCGAATATGTGCGGTACGTATTCATACGTGTGATAGGCCATTCATTGTGATGAGTGTGTACATGCCCACGGATGCAGTGAGTAACCTGCCGGAATTCTCGCATTGCTTAGGACTGGTAAGTGCGATTGTCGATAGTAGTGATGTGGAGGCGGTTTACTGTCTTGGTGACTTTAACGCACATCCGCATGAACTATTTTTTACGGACTTGTTGAACTACTGTAGTGATAATAACTTTGCATGCGTTGATGTAGATAGGCTGGGGTTGACGTCGAACACGTACACGTATGTTAGTGACTGCAATGAGGCTAGGCGATGGCTTGATCACTGTCTCTGTACAGAATCGTCTCTGAGAACTGTACGTAGTGTTAGCGTTAAGTATGATGTTCTGTGGTCGGATCACTACCCATTGTTGATCGATTGCGATCTTAATATAATTAGGCCGAAAGTAAAGCAGAGTATGTCCTATGATAACTTAGTTGTGTGGGGAGAAAAAAGCTCGAATGCCATCAAAGCCTACAGGCAAGAATGTCATCGGCGACTGCGAAATATTGACTTCCCTCGCGTAATGTCCAACTGTTGTGATCACATATGTAATGATCCGGACCACAATCTAATAATTGATTGCCTGTATCGGGATGTGGTATCCGCTCTTAGGGAGGCTGCCATTGTTAGCAGGGAGACGCGAGTCATAGGTAAGGGGCTGAAGCGCGTGGTGGGTTGGAATAAGCACGTCCGCGGGGCTCACGCGTACGCTAGGCTTAAGTTCAATGAGTGGCTCGATTGTGGTAAACCTACATCTGGCGTGATTTATGAGGAAATGTGTGTTACTCGTAAGATCTTTAAATCTAAGCTAAGGTGGTGCCAGAATCACCAAGACCAAATCCAGATGGACATCATAGCCGAGTTACACTCTAAAAAAGACTTCCGTGGCTTCTGGAAGTCTACAAAAAAGCACAACCTTAGGCCTGGTTTGCCGGCGAGTGTCGATGGTGTGTCTACTGAAAGGGATATTGCCAATGTTTTTAAATCCCATTTTTGTGTCGAGCCTAGCGATATCCCACTCTCTGAAGTGGTCGATGCTGAGTCACAATGCACTGTCTTGGAACCAACAGTTAAGTTAGCGGCTGCTGACATAGCTAAGACCATCGGGTGTATGACCAGGGGTAAGTCTCCAGGACATGACGGGCTCAGCATCGAACACCTACAGCATGCAGGTCCCCACCTGCCACGTGTTTTGGCCATGCTATTCACGTTCTGCCTTCGCCATTCATACTTACCGGACGAGCTGATGAGGACGATCGTAGTACCAATTGTTAAAAATAAAACGGGGGATGTATCAGACAAAAACAATTACAGACCGATCTCATTAGCAACAGTCATCGCCAAGGTATTTGACAGCGTGCTTAATGCTCAGTTAAACAATAAAATTACTCTGCACGATAATCCAGTTTGGGTTCAGGCCCAAACTGTCCACAGATAGTGCTATACTGAGTTTAAAGCATGCTGTCAGATATTACACGGATCGGAGCACGCCTGTTTATGCCTGCTTCCTCGATCTGTCCAAGGCGTTTGACCTGGTTTCGTACACAGTGCTGTGGAGAAAGTTGCTTGATAGACAAGTTGAGCCTGAAGTTGTTAAAATCTTCCAGCACTGGTACGGGAACCAGGTTAACAATGTTAAATGGTCGGGAGCTCTGTCGGACTCATACAGCTTGGAGTGCGGGGTGAGGCAGGGAGGATTGAGCTCACCAATGCTCTTCAATGTGTATATTGACGGACTTATTGCCGAGCTCAGCAGCCGCCACATTGGATGTCATATTGATGATGTGTGCTTTAACAATATCAGCTACGCTGATGATATGGTGCTGCTGAGCGCGTCAATAGGGGGACTCAGAGAGCTAATAAGCATTTGCGAGGCGTATGCTCTTACACATGGCTTAAAATACAACATCAAAAAAAGTCAGTTTATGGTTTTTAATGCGGGTCATAAGTGTCCGGCGGAGGTTCCACCAGTAAGGCTATGTAAAATACCTTTGGAGCGGGTACATAGTTTTAAGTATCTGGGCCATATTGTGACGTCCGACCTGAAGGACGATGCGGATATTGAGCGAGAAAGGAGGGCGCTGTCGGTGAGGGCGAATATGATTGCCCGCAGGTTTGCTCGTAGCTCTAGGGATGTGAAGGTGACCCTGTTTCGAGCATACTGCACATCTTTTTATACGAGTAGTCTGTGGGTATCATATTTGCAGAGATCTTACAGTGCTCTCCGCGTTCAATATAATAACGCGCTGAGGGCACTGCTGCGGCTGCCTCGCTTCTGCAGCGCATCGGGAATGTTCGCAAGGGTCCGCATTGACTGTTTTTATGCCAGCATGCGCAAAAGAGCGAGCTCGATAGCGAGTAGAGTGCGGGGCAGCGGCAACGGTCTCCTTTCCGTTATTGCCAACAGGTTGGACGGGCCCTTCATACAACACTGGCAGGCCTTACATGCACCCATATATAGGGCTTGGGGCAGGTAGAATCATGTTAATTCATTTTCATTCATTCAATTATATTTATTTATTATTTTTATATTATTGTGTGTTAAAATATGGACTATTTATAAGTATCGTCTGAAATAAATGTTTTATTATTATTCCATTTATTCCTTTAAAATCATATAATTTACATTTTTAAATATTTTTATAAAAAACAAGGGAAATTAAAAACATTTAAAAATATAAAAATAGTTGTCCACCGGCATGGGGAGCAGGGTCCAAGCTACCGGTGGTTAGGGCCCCAGAGACAGGAACCTCCTCACAATACGCGCCGTATCAAGGAGTACTGCCTTCTGAATCAGGCCCTTAACCCAGCCATCCAACTCGAGCCTCCTGAGGTGTTGGTCGAGGCTCTTGGCGATAAGTCCATTGACCGTGACGACTATCGGTACAATGATGGCCGAGTCCACATCCCACATGGCGACCACCTCGTGGGCTAAGTCGAGATATTTTAATTGTTTCTCTTTCTCAGCCTTCACGAGGTTCTCGTCATGCGGGACGGTGACATCGATAATCATTGTGCGGCGCGCTGATCGATCTATTACCATTATATCAGGCTTATTGGCAACAATAGTCCTGTCAGTGATAACAGATCGATCCCAGTACATCGTGACATGGTCATTCTCAAGAACTGGGTCGGGCGCATACCTGTAATACGGTACCTCAGAATCCACAAGGCCGTATTTTAAAGCAAGTTGCTGGTGGATAATCCTGGCCACTTGGTTATGCCTGTGCAAATACTCACCGTTAGCCAGACGAGAACACCCAGAAGTAATATGCCTGATAGACTCACCGGGACAATGGCATGCCCGACATATGTCGATCGTCCCGTCTTTCATGATATACTTCCGGTAGTTGTTCGTCAGCATAACTTCATCCATAATTGCACAGACCGCACCCTCGGTTTCCCCGAAGAGGTCACCAAAGCGTAGCCAGGCCACGGACGCTAAGAAATCTACGTCGGGCCCATGAAGGGCACGGAAAAAGCGTCCGTGAAGCTCCTTGCTCTGCCATACTTCCTTGCGGTCGTTGGTACTAAGCACCACAGGTTTGCGCCAGTTCTCTTTAGCCAGAGATAGCGGGGTGAGTCCCTTGTCCACTGCGACCACATCTCGGTGCATACCCACGTCAGCCTTGAGAAAATATTCTCTGAGACTGCACACCTCGCGGTTGTGGAGGGTCTTAGCATTTAAAAAACCTCGACCCCCGCACTTCCGCGGGATGTACAGCCTCATGACAGACGACCGTGGGTGATGCATCCGGTTTGCGGTCAACAGCGACCGGACTCTCCTATCCAAGGCGTCCAACTCCGTCTGGGTCCACTTGAGTATGCCAAAGGAGTACATCAGGACCGGCATGACCCAACCGTTAAAGGCGCGCACCTTGTTGCCGCCCGACAAAGAACTATTAAGTACCTTTTTCAGGCGGCCGAAGAAGCGCTCCTGCAACGCTTGTTTCATGTCAGCCCCGTTAATGCCTAACCCCTCTGACATTCCCAGGTATTTGTAGGTATCAGTTGCGGAGAGTGATCTCAAGTTTATAGAATCTGAGAGTTGTAGTTCCTCAGATTCCACAATCCCACCCCGCCTTACATGCATGACCGCACATTTATCTACACCAAACTCCATCCTAATGGAATTACTAAAAGTTTCAGTTGCCTTTAGTAACTCCATCAGTCGCAATTTGGTGGAGGCAAACAGTTTTAAATCATCCATGTAAAGCAGGTGGGATATTACCTGACCCCCTCTCCGCAACGTATAGCCCGGCCCTGTACCCTCCAGCAGGGTGCTGAGGGGGTTCAGGGCTAAACAAAACCACAGTGGACTCAGACTGTCGCCCTGGAATATTCCCCGCTTAATCTCAATGGGTTCGTCGTTCCCTTGAATTTGCCTACATCCTGGATAGCGAAGAACAGTTCTCCACTGCCCCATACATGACATCAGGAAGGTGCGTAAAGTTGTATCTATTTTATACAACTCCAGCACCCTCATGAGCCATGTATGCGGCACCGAGTCGTAGGCCTTCTTATAATCTATCCAACATGTTGACAGATCCTTTCGGGATCGACGGACCTGTTGGCTTATGGCCATGTCGATGAGGAGAAGCTCCTTGGTGCCGCGGGACCCATTCCTACATCCATTTTGAGAGGCTGACATAATAGAATTTTTTTCTATGTGATAATAAATTTTTGCTCTCAAAATGGACGTAAGAAGTTTATAGACCGTCGGTAAACATGTGATCGGTCTATAATTTTTGGGTTCCGCGGCATCACCTGATTTATGGAGCAGGTGGGTGATTCCCGTTGTAAGGAACTGTGGTAGCGATCCAGACTCTAAGGCCGACTGGAATTGCGATGCCAAGCGTGCGTGTGAGCTTTGTAGCCATTTAAGCCAGAAATTGTGCAGTCCGTCCGGCCCCGGTGATTTCCAGTTCGGTACCGAACGGGCTGCACTGGCTACATCTGAGGCAGTGATTACAACTGCCTCCATCTCCGGTATGGCTCCACACACGCGCTCAACATCGCGCGTCCATTCAGCCTCAGTGTGGCAGACGGGCACCGACCAGATGTTGCGCCAGAATGTACTAGTGGCATCATCATCTGGGCGGCTTCCATCAACCACAGTTTGGTCAGGTCGCTCCCAAGCTCTATACACCCACCTTTGATCGCTCTGGAACATGCGATTCTGGGTATACCGCTCAACCCGTCGCCTATACCTTCGTATACGGCTCGCCCATGCACAGACCTTCTGCTTCAGGAAGTCAATGCGCTCCGCGACACGGGGCATATATTCTTGAGGCCTGATTCCAGTCCCCGAGAATGCCCGCATCACAAAGCGCATCACTCTAGGTCGAGTATTGCCCTCCCTAAAGCAGTATAGTTTGCCGATGAGCACCCTGGTCCCCTCGATACGCTGCTCGATCCTGCGCTGCCAGGCCGGTACGGCGGATTTTTGTCGTGTAGAATTGTCACATTTTGGAAATGTGACATTAGCTACACGACACGCCGCAACAGCCGCGCAGTACATTATCGAGTGAGTATCGAAGAGATCTTCGCTGCTTTCAAAGTAACTACCAAGCAGCGAGTCCAGGGCACACACCAACGCCCTATTCCTTCTGTGCATAGGCAAGCGAGGTAGACGAGGCCTAAGTTCGGGGGGAGCAGTTCTAAAGTCCCGAATCGCATCCTCCAGTGCGCTCCTCAATCGGTCGTTGCACTGGCTACTTACCGTAACAACCCCATCGTCTCCCTCCCTATCGTTGACATTTGACCGCGGTTGTATAATATCGCGTGCTAGCGGATGTACCGCGGTCTGTGCAGGGACAGGGATAGGGACGGTACGGTTGTTTAGTACCTCTGAGCGTAGCCTATCAAGTGCGGCGTCGTCCAATCTGTGATTCCGTTGGATAACCCGCACCTGATCCGACAGTCGTTGGGCCGAGACGCTGATGGCTGGTTCAAGTTCCTGGAACAGAGACAGCATCCTATCGCGGTACGCAGTGAGGTTAGTTCCCCCCTCTGTAGCCCTGTAATATGCGCGCATGACGTTCTCATTAATTTTTAGAGTCCATTTCATGCGCTGCACACAACCACCGGCAGCGGGGACCCGGCTAGGGGCCGGTTGGCCCCTGGATCCCATGCCGTTCGGTGGCCGGCCTCTTCCCGGCCGACGTACAGGTGGTGGCGACGTCGGTGGGGAGAAATACTCGTCGCTTGAGCTCGACGCGGCTGCAGCTGCCGGTGTCACTGGTGGTCCGAGTTCCGGCGGCGGCGAGGCGGAGCTGAGCGACGAGTCCGGGGGTGGTGGGCGTGCGATTTGTCTACTTTTGGCTCTCGTCAACATTTTTTTTCACAATATTTTTCAGTTATGTTGTGGCATTCTGACAGTGAAATGTCACTGTTATATTTTATTAGTTTTTCCTCTTTTTCTTCATTGTTTCTGTTATTTAGGTTTCTGATATTAATTCGGTAGGTTAGTTATTGAAAAGAAAAAGGTATAATATATGGATAAAATTGATTTTGTACGGTAAATTAAAATAAATATTTGGAGAGAATTTTTTTGTTGTTGACGTTTCGAGTGTTGCCAGTAGTTATTATTATTATTTTTATTCATTTATTAGTTAATACTTATTTAAATATATTTTTAAATATTTTTACAAAAGATATACAAAAACATTTAAAAATATAAAAAATAGTAGTCCACCGGTATCGGGAACAGGGTCCAAGCTACCGGCGGTCAGGGCCCCAGAGAAAGGAACCTCCTAACAATACGCGCCGTATCCAGGAGTACCGCTTTCTGTATCAGGCCCTTAACCCAGCTGCCTAACGAGAGCCTCCGCAGGTGCGAGTCGAGGCTCTTGGCTATTAGACCATTGACGGTCACAACTATCGGCACAATGACTGCTGAGTCAATATCCCACATGTCAACAATCTCATGCGCCAAGTCTAGATATTTAATTTGTTTGTCTTTCTCAGCTTTCACGAGATTCCCGTCATGCGGAACACTGACATCAACAATAACTGCACGGCGTTCTGATCGATCTATCACCACTATATCAGGTTTATTGGCAGCAACAGTCCTGTCAGTGATAATAGATCGATCCCAGTACAGAGTAACACAACCATTATCAAGAACTGGGTCGGGCACATACCTATAGTATGGTACCTCTGAGTCCACAAGAGTATATTTCAAAGCAAGTTGCTGATGAATAATCCTAGCTACTAGGTTATGCCTGTGCAAGTATTCGCCGTTAGCAAGACGAGAACACCCAGAAATAATATGCCGGATCGATTCCCCTGGACGTTGACATGCCCGACAAATGTCAATCGTGCCATCCTTTATAATATATTTCCGGTAGTTGTTCGTCATTATAACTTCGTCCATAATTGCACAGACAAAACCTTCGGTTTCCCCGAAGAGGTTCCCGAAACGTAGCCAGGACACGGACGCTAGAAAATCTACATCAGGTCCATGTAGGGCCCGATAAAAGCGTCGTCGATTATTATTGTTGAATGTGATTTACTTATTTTTATATTTGTCTTGCTTTAATTTGAAACTACTTCATGTATTGGCATTGACACTACTGTCCTTTATGCACTTTTAGCTGGAACTACATAATTCAGGTTGATAATGTCACCAATTGTATGTTTTTTGCTTTACAATGTCCTATCTTGAGTATTATTTGTATACAAAGTACATAATATACAGGGTATGTGTGGGTAAGATTATGATTCAAAGATGAGTTAATGTGTAACTCGTATATTATGTCAAAGTTTAGATCAACTTTGTCACACAGAAGCATATTTTCACAGGCGGACTCCTCTGAATCAGACATTATAAGTTGTATTGAAAATATTTAGATTTCCACTAGACATATTGTGGAATAAGTAATAATAACAATCTTGAATTTTCTAGCAGTCAATTTTACTTGAATATTGTATTCTCTTCTAGTGGCAAAGAACTCAACACTGGGTACAGAGGAAAAGCAGGTGAAAGAAGAGTTGGAAGCAAGAGTGGAAGTGTTGCAGACAGCAGAGAAGAAGTATACTGATGTGGGACCTACATATGACTGTGTGCTGTTCCATGATGGAACTGTGTGGAGGTTAGTTACTCATTATGGTATCAACTTAAGTTTTCTATTGTTATCCTACACATGGCAAAGTATAAGTTCTAATAATTGTTGCTCATTACATAAGATAAGCTGTATTTCTCACCACAATCCATTACATAGATATTATGGAGGCTTTCTATACAGTAAGCATATTGTGGGGAGTGTGGTGCCTAAACAAGGTATGTTGATAACTTGTATTAGTCAGTCCATTAGACAAACAATAACTCGATCATAAATGTTATCTTTCTGTGTTAGTTACACCAAATTCAACTTTTTTGGATAGCAACATTTACATGACACCAACAAAAGTGATAAAGAACAGGTTATTTCTGCCACTATCCAATTTAATTATAATTGTATATACAAAATGGTTAAAAAAACATAAAGTACTTTGACCTCATTGTTCAAGTTTTAATAGCTGAACTTCATACTTAAGTATATGGAAAATCGACGACCTCTGTGGTTTAGCGGTTTAAGTACCGGACTGCTGACCATGAGGTTGTGGCTTCGATTCCCACAGGACACAAATATTTGAGATGAATATAAGTGTTTGTGTTCGTCTGGGTGTTTCTTATGTATTATAAGTATTTATTTACAAAAAAAAAGTATATAAGTATTATATCCATATTATCTTATCTTATCTTGTGTAGGGCCAAGGCAACAAGGCCTCAGTGAACTTCGACCCAATGGGATCTTTTGTGCTTCCCCTAGATAACTTATTCCTCATCCCCTCCCAGTTCTACAAACAGCTCTTCCATGAGCTTTATAATGAGGCCTGGGGGTATGAGTCTGTAGTCCTCTGGTCTTGGATAACCCTGACCCAAAAGGCACATTCGCTTTGTAGCCATTGCATCGCATGTACACAGAAGGTGTTCCATGCTCTCAATTTCCCTTTTGCAGGCCCTGCAGGCTGATGTCTCCGTCAGACCCATCTTTTGTAGGAGAGCGTTAGTCCCGAAGTGTCCGGTCAGTGCCCCCATCAAAAGACGGGACTGCCGCCTGCTTGAGTTCCAAATGCCATTTCGATGAGGAACCTATGAATTTCTTGGAGTGAGCAAGTCCCGTGAGGCTCAACCACTCATCCATGTGCCTCGCCCTTGCATACTCCCGAAATGCCGTTTTGACTGTGCTTGGGGCCAGTCCTACAAATGGTTCCAGTTCAATTAGTGAGGTTCCAGAACCTTCCCTAGCCAGCTCGTCAGCATGCTCATTGCCCACAATACCCCTGTGACCAGGGACCCAAACAAGCCTGACCTTGTTTCGCGTTCCCAGCTCATTAAGAGTCCGGGCAGCGTCCATAATCAGCCTTGAATCGATCCTGTAGGAGGTCAGGGCCATGAGTGCCGCTTGGCTGTCACTAAGAATGTAGATGAACCTAGCAAGAATAGCATATGTTTCCGCTAGGAAAACTGTAGCGAATTTGCCCATGCTTTGACTGACCTTATGGTGCCTTGCCTTTAAGGGCATATATGCGAGGCACCATAAGGCTCCTGTACCCGACTCTGTTTTCGAACCGTCAGTGTACCGTATCAGACTGCCCTCCTCTGGTGGGTCGAGTCCCTTCATCCAATCTTCCCTTGACGGTAGATGAACCTTGTAAGATCTCTTGAACCAAAACATGGGCTGCATTTTGTCGCAGTGCATGTTCGTTAGTTTGTCAAGGCCTTCCTGTATTTTAAGCTCTGTGTGTCTAGTTCTAGGCTTAGAACTATCCCACAGGTCATTTATTGCCAGTCTGTGTAGTGCAAGATGGGCCTCAGTCTCTATGACAATATTTATTTATTTATTTATTTATTCAATAACCAACTTATACTTACAGACTATTCTACACGTACAAGTTATAGGTCAGAAGTAGATAATTATGTCATGCATGTACCTATCAAAAGAATGTCATAAACATAGTGCTTACATTATCTATTATAAATTAAATAAAATTAATATAATCAATACAACATAAAAATATGTAGCGGTGCAAGGTTGAGTACCTTTTCCATCGCCGCTGTTGGTGTGGTTTTGAACGCCCCTGTGATAGCTAGGCATGCCGTTCGCTGTAGTTTAGCGAGGTCTTCCCTGCATATCCCTAGTTGCGTCCTGGGCCACCAAAACAATGCTTTCATATGTGATGATTGGTCTAACCATCATGGTGTACAGCCACTGCACAACCTTTGGTCTAAGTCCCCAGGTTTTGCCATACGCTGGGCGACACATAACCCAAGACTCTTAGAGCCTTGGCTATGGTATTGTCTAGATGTGTTTGCCACGTCAGTTCTTTATCCAGGGTTACCCCTAAATATTTTACCTCTGAGGCCCAGTTTAGTTGTTGGCCATAAAGCCGAAGTTGGCCAAGGCCTGAGAGCAGTCTTTTCCTAGTAAATGGAATGACAACTGCCTTGTAACAATTATATCCATTGTCTAGTACCCATAGTGCTCTGCCTAGTTTGGGACTAGATGGTGCTGTGTAAAATGTCCCAGAATATTTATTATTATTTATTTAAATACAATAGATATAGTTCTGAGAAAGTAATGATAAGAAATTAGAGCATATTGATTCTACTAGAGTTCTACAGCCACAATGACTGAATTCAATAGCACCATTTGGATTTGACCATAGTATCTGTACATGTTACACATAACAAAATTATAAGAAATCATTGGAAAGAAACATGTTTAGACACATATTCAAGAGAGGTAGGGAATGGTGGAATTGAATAATTCCACTCACAATTGGAGCTGCTGGATTGGGGAAGTAGTACCTCCACTTTGCAGAAAATCATAGCCAAATAACATACCCCTGTTCTATGTTGTGTTCATAACAGTGACTTACACTTATTGTGTGTCATATATTGTCTGTTTTGCCGCCAGCCTATATAACTTGCAAGTATCTATAGGCTATGGTAATCACCTACCATCAGGTGGGCTGTATGCTTATTTGCCACCTTAGTGGTATAAAAAAATGTTTATAACACTTTTTTATACTACAATGTATGAACAAATAAGCATGAAGGGAGTTAATGAACAAGTTTTTCAATGATACTTATAGGACACTTATTTTTATGATTATTTTTGGCAAATTAGCAACATTCAATAAAGAAAAGACAATGGGGTTGGTAACAGGTACTAATGGTACCACAAACAACAATCCTATTGGATTGAATGATCTTTGACATACTTGTACAACATATATTATTATGCTTGGTTGTTGTACATTTCCGTCTACTTAATAATTGGTCTAATAGTCACAAATATAGCTGCTTGGATTCAATTATCTTTTTCTAATAGAGAATTCTTAGTAGTAGCACAGGAGTTTGAGCTGAGTGAATTAAAATACACATAACTTATTTATTAATTCTTGTCAACAGAGCATGCATTGACACGTCGGAAAACGGCGATCTCGTTTCCGGTCCACTGCTGGGCGAGTACAGCGTCACCCACGAGCATGCACATCTCACGCCCCTCGACGAGATGACAGTCAGCATCAATGTGCATGATGACGGCAATACACTGGAAGTCGTTGGCATGTGCTGTGAGTATTCTGCTAATCTTACATACTACCACAAGCTACATGGTAGTTGGAGCAAGAAGGTGATAAGCTTAAGTTTAATAGTGTGTTTTCTTAAATCCTTTCCAAAATTTTCACTACATGTATGATGCACCATAATTCTTAGAAACAGTGACACCCATGAGGTTGAAAATATTGTTCTTCTACGTTATTGTATTTTTATTAATTATATATTATTGTAATTATGGTCATTATCATTATTATCAGTTTGTAAAAAGCTACTGTGGGTGCTAATAAAATTGACATTGAAATTTGAGTATGTACCTATCAGTTCAGCCACAAGAGGGAGCCACCTCAGTGGTGGTGGTGAATTTGCTTCAATTTAAAATGTGTAGAAGACGATTTGAGTTTTTATATTATGAATAGTAAAGCATGAATATTTAATTGTCGATCCTCTGTTTTAGATGAATCAAATTGTGTTATGCTTTAACAAGAATTTAACACATGGTCTTATATACTTGATAGATAAAAAAATGGTTATATGCAACAAATGCTGTCTTGTTATCACTGTACATTTATAAAATAACGATTATCAGTATAAATGTGTTATGTTTATACATGATCACAATTAATATTTTTGTTTGGTAGCAACACACGGCACTCACGTGGCCGCCATCGCCTCCGGCTACTTCCCAGAGGAGCCGGAGCGCAATGGCGTGGCGCCGGGCGCTAAGGTGGTGTCGCTCACCATCGGAGACAGCCGCCTCGGCTCCATGGAGACCGGCACCGCGCTCGTGCGCGCCTGCATCAAGGTCATGGAGCTCTCCAACAAGATGAAGATAGATGTCATCAACATGAGCTATGGAGAGCATGCGCATTGGTGTAATGCTGGGTGAGTGCATTGTTTCTGTTACTGTTGATGCAAATTGAGGTATAACGTAGTAAAATTGAGTTTAGTTCTATTTGAAACTAGTTTCAGAGTTTCGCTTAATTATATAATAATTAGTTACATATCTTGTGGCAATTCAAATAGAGCAAAGAATTATCCAAGAAATAAAAACCATACTTTTAATTGTATTGTAATCCTTCTTGCACAGGATTTGTTGTGAGGACCTCTTTAGAGTCGGTTTGTTGGTGTGAGTTGTTATGTGGTACGGTTTTATGGTGCAGTCGTATCGGAGACATAATCTGCGAGGTGGTGAACCGCTACAAGGTGTCGTGGGTGGTGTCGGCCGGCAACCACGGGCCCGCGCTCTGCACGGTGGGCGCGCCGCCCGACATCGCGCAGCCCGTGCTCATCGGTCAGTATTACATTAATGTCTCATAACTACATATTATAAAACAAAGTCGCTTCCCGCTGTCTGTCCCTATGTATGCTTAGATCTTTAAAACTACGCAACGGATTTTGATGCGGTTTTTTTTAATAGATAGTTTGATTCAAGAGGAAGGTTTTAAGCTATTTAACATCACGCTACGACTCTTAGGGACGGGGCAGCGCGGGTGAAACCGCGGGCGGGTCGCTAGTAAATACTATTTTCCAAAATATTGTCCACACATAATCATTATACTTGCATAAGTATTCACAATGTTATAGAAAACAAACACAAATTTGTAGTGTCTATTAACTTATTTGAGTCGTAATTGAATGGTGATGGACGATGGTTGATGTGTGACGTTCAGCTGGAGCTCGCGCGGGTGTGGGGCGTGGGGCGTGGGGCGTGGGGTGTGTGTTGACGCTATGCAGTGTGCAGGCGTGGGCGCGTACGTGTCGCCGGAGATGATGTCGGCGGCGTACTCGATGCGCGCGCGCGTGGCGGGCGGCGCGTTCAGCTGGAGCTCGCGCGGGTGTGGGGCGTGGGGCGTGGGGCGTGGGGTGTGTGTTGACGCTATGCAGTGTGCAGGCGTGGGCGCGTACGTGTCGCCGGAGATGATGTCGGCGGCGTACTCGATGCGCGCGCGCGTGGCGGGCGGCGCGTTCAGCTGGAGCTCGCGCGGGTGTGGGGCGTGGGGCGTGGGGCGTGGGGTGTGTGTTGACGCTATGCAGTGTGCAGGCGTGGGCGCGTACGTGTCGCCGGAGATGATGTCGGCGGCGTACTCGATGCGCGCGCGCGTGGCGGGCGGCGCGTTCAGCTGGAGCTCGCGCGGGTGTGGGGCGTGGGGCGTGGGGCGTGGGGTGTGTGTTGACGCTATGCAGTGTGCAGGCGTGGGCGCGTACGTGTCGCCGGAGATGATGTCGGCGGCGTACTCGATGCGCGCGCGCGTGGCGGGCGGCGCGTTCAGCTGGAGCTCGCGCGGGTGTGGGGCGTGGGGCGTGGGGCGTGGGGTGTGTGTTGACGCTATGCAGTGTGCAGGCGTGGGCGCGTACGTGTCGCCGGAGATGATGTCGGCGGCGTACTCGATGCGCGCGCGCGTGGCGGGCGGCGCGTTCAGCTGGAGCTCGCGCGGGTGTGGGGCGTGGGGCGTGGGGTGTGTGTTGACGCTATGCAGTGTGCAGGCGTGGGCGCGTACGTGTCGCCGGAGATGATGTCGGCGGCGTACTCGATGCGCGCGCGCGTGGCGGGCGGCGCGTTCAGCTGGAGCTCGCGCGGGTGTGGGGCGTGGGGCGTGGGGCGTGGGGTGTGTGTTGACGCTATGCAGTGTGCAGGCGTGGGCGCGTACGTGTCGCCGGAGATGATGTCGGCGGCGTACTCGATGCGCGCGCGCGTGGCGGGCGGCGCGTTCAGCTGGAGCTCGCGCGGGCCGGCGGCGGACGGCGCGCTGGGCGTCAGCGTGTGCGCGCCGGGCGGGGCCGTCGCCGCTGTGGCGCGCTTCACGCTGCGCAACTGCCAGCTCATGAACGGCACCTCCATGGCCGCAC
Source organism: Acronicta leporina (assembly GCA_947256265.1). Classification (NCBI taxonomy): domain Eukaryota; kingdom Metazoa; phylum Arthropoda; class Insecta; order Lepidoptera; family Noctuidae; genus Acronicta; species Acronicta leporina. The sequence continues at coordinate 974,061 of OX366512.1, forward strand.
CGCACGTGGCCGGCGCAGTAGGTAAGATCACTTTACACACATTTTATATTACTATATAATATGTTCCATAAGAATCCTTGTAATAATATAAATTTAAGGGCATGCAATACCGGTATTCTAATTTCCGGTACCGCCGAAACCGGGAATTCCCGGAAATTTCGGAACTTTCGATACTGCTAAATACATTGAAAAATATAATTCAATCTATTCATTGAGATCTAAACTACAAATCAATTAAACTAAAACTAAATTAAAATAAAATAAGGCTAATAATTGTAAAAAAAATAGTAATTTGAAAATCCTTCAAATCAGTTATACAAAAGAATAGTTTGATAAGATTTGATTATTCTCGAATAAACAAATCTTATCAAACTATTCTTTCACCTAAGATATAAAATTATAGAACGCACACCATCAAAAATATAGAACATAATTCATCACCAACCTGTATCTGTCCACTCCTAGGCGCCTCTTTTAGTAAACAGCACAGATAGAACCCAGTGTTTCATCCAATCGCTGTACACAGATTTCACTGTAAATCCTGTTTTAACTCTAATTGCTGTCTCGACTCGAGTCGTTGCCACTTCAGAGTGATAATGCTTTAAGTTACTTTACCGGTTACTTCATCTGATGGATAACTTAGTTGCGAATTCTATCCTTCAGAGGCTCCGACCAAAGCTGTAAATTTTACTTTCGGTACAGTCTCACCGTGGGTGTCCACGTTTCGGCTCAGATGGTCAAAGTAATTTACTTAAACCAGTCTCATAAATGGAAAATTCAAAAGATGTATCTGGTCCACTTTGTATAATCAGTCTTCTTCAACATTAAACATTACTAAAATATTATTGCAAAGACATTTCCTTCAACATTCGTCGTTGCTTGGTATAGTCATTAAATACATATACACTGCACAAAATGTAATGCTGCCGAGTAAAGTTAACTGAACATGATGCGAAAATTTAAAATTGGCACAATTTATTTAAAAAATTTGGCTACGTTAGTATAAAGAAGTTAAAACTTGGCAATTAATAATATTTTAACTATAAACTGAACCACCTTAATACCGGGAATCGGTCCTAAAGAAGTTGAGAATTCCCGGGATTTCCCGGTATTTCCGAGACTGAGAAGCATGCCCTTATGATTTTGTTATTAAAGGATGTTTGTTAACATTTTTTTTTAAATGCTACCTCTCGTGGTTCTTCTTTTATATTTATTAGACTAAATTTTCCACCAACTCCGCATACATTAACGGGAGTTAATTTCATTGTTTTATTTGACAAATGATAACTAATCAATTATAATAAAAATAAATAAAGATACTTTGGTTTAAAGTACTAAACATTACCTAATTTATATCTAAAACATCGGCCTATTATACAGATAATAACATCAGTATACTAGGGAGCCAAATCTGCTATTTCTACTGTACTTTACATAAATTTTTGGTGTGCAATAAAGAATATTCTATTCTATTCTATTTCGATTATATCAGAATGATAGTACAATGGCTTTAAATGACATAAGTTAGTAAGTATAGTTTATGTAAACAGCATGATATCGATCCCTTTGTTTGTAGTGTATCCTCGGCGAGAAGATGTTTAAGCCTTCAGTTTTTTAGTAGTAGTATGGTTTAGTAATAGTAGTATTAGTTTAATTAATTACCGAAATAACTGCTGTGCTCTCACTTTTCTCATATTTTATTCAATTTCTATAAGTGAAAACTTGTAATTGGCTATCTGTTGTCCAAACTGATGTTATTTTAAATTTAAATTAGCTGTAAGTATATATGTATAAGTATATATATGCAATATATAAATAAATAAATAAGAATTGACAGATTTCGTAGATGGAAAAGTTAAAAACAACAATCTGAAGTCATTGATACACGATTTTGAGATAACAAAATAGCAAATAGGTCCAGAGAATAGCCTGTCTGATCTGTCAGCATTGATTGCTTAATTCTTATCACAGTTTTCTTTCTCAGCGGCTTTAATCTCCGGTCTCAAAGCCAAGAGCCTCCCGTATTCACCATACTCTATCAAGCGCGCGCTAGAGAACTCTGCGACATATTTATCTCATGTGGAACCGTGGGCACAAGGATGCGGCTTACTCAACGTCGAGAAGGTAAGTGATAATCATAGCTTATTTGCCAATCGGGAGATTGCTTAAGCAGAAATAGCCTTGGATGTGAGGTCAAAGTTCCTCAGTGAGCATTTGTATGGACATCATCTCTATTATCTCTCCTCAGGCATTTGATATTCTGACTACATATTACGACCAGCCGGAACGTGACGTCACATTTAACATCCAATGCGGGCCTCACAATACCAAAGGCATCCTCTTGCGACCCAAACTCGACGATGTAGCCAAAGACATTGGTGTTACCGTTGAGCCGCACTTCTTGCAAGACCACCAAGATATGGAAAGTGAGTATTCTATTTTATACTTTATGTCAATGGCGTTAGCGTTCACTTTAGATGTAAAGAGTTAGTATTTATGGGAAATGTTGAATGCTGAACTATATAATATAAACCTGATTCTGCAAATATTTTTATTTCCATTGTAAAGAACGCTATTAAAATATACCTTGACCCGTATTTTTAATTCGTAGGGCCGAAAGTACATTTGCTCAAGGATATAGTAATACAGGAATATGTCAGAGACGGTACGTCTAAGATATTTATTTTATGTAGATATTTGGCGAAATATTACATTTGGGGGTTCCGTTGTTCATATCAATGAGATTATGAGGACAAAGAGGGTGATATTTATCCAGCCGTGTCTTGGATAGTACGTGAAATGGACAGTCCTGCACGACAGCAGGACTGTCCATTTTTACAAATAGTTATTACATTATCTAGATTTTTAGTGACTCAGTTTGTAAAATGGTTTTATTTTAGGGTATTTTATCGGCATTTAGATATTAGTCTAAAAGACGGTGATCGTTCTATGTATAATATTCCGCAGTTATTTAGCGCGTTTTATAGCTATTTATTTGTATGGAGAGATCAAACTTTGGTACTTAGCTACTCAATATTTTGTACCTATTTTTTACTTTTTCTCCCAAAGCCAAAGGTTGACTGGTAGAGAATGCCATATGGTATTAAGTCCGCCTTATGTACTACGTTTGTGCATAGAAGTATAAATATTGTTCCTACCATCCCGCCGCGTGGCATGGACAGATACAACAAAACCTATGTAGCGTCCCGCTGTTGCAGACAAGTCGATAATTCCGAAGCAGATCGCGTTCGGCGTGCGCTTGGCGCTGACGTGCGAGGGCGCGTGCGCGTGGCTGTCGGCGCCGCAGCACCTCGACATGATGAACGCGGCGCGGCCCTGGACGCTGCGCGTCGACACCACCGGCTTGAAGCCCGGCCCACACTTTACCAGGTCAGTTCACTCTTCTACTCTAGTCAAACATAAAATAGGTGTCAGATACGCAAAATTTTTGTGCGAGCAAACACCATATTCACCAGGGGCCCAAGTCTGCTATTTCAGTTGTATCAAAATGGTCGTTCAATGGCACTAAATGACATAAGAACTGACAGATTTTGTAGACAAAATTGTCAAAAATTAACAATTCTGAAGCCACTGAGTGACGATTTTGACACGACAAAATAGCAGACTTGGGGCCCTGATATGGCTCCAGCTGACTTTTCTTTTTCCTAATCTCAAATTACCACATCGTGGCACCCCTTTTCAATCGGTAGAAGACATAAAGGAGAATTCGCGGCGAGAACTGAACTCATTCTGGAAACAGCGTTTAAAAAATGTTTTGATGATTGGATTATTCGTTGGTGTAAGTCCATCGTTTCTGAAGGAGCTTATGGGTTGGCATAAGCTTTGAAGGTGATAAAATAAATTTGGATGAATAACAAACATTTTGTGTATTATTGATCTTTTCCCGGTACTTTCTTGACAGAGTAGTAAATCATAGTTAGTTTGTGTTCAAGACAGATTCTGTGGCTTGATATCATTACATGTATCTTTTACATTTTGGACATAAGAATCTCCTTATTGAACACCGATGAGTCCATTCTTTGGCGCTAGACACATGTTCCCAGTGGATATGAAAACGCAATGTTGTTTGTAGTATAAACGCGTACGACGTGGCGTGTGTAGAGAAGGGCCCGGTGTTCCGCGTGCCCGTGACGGTGCTGCAGCCGCAGCCGCTGCGCCTGGCCGCGCCCGCGCCGCCCGCCATCGTAGAGAAAAACGTGCTCTTCAAACCAGCCACCATCGCCAGGCATTTTGTTATTGGTGAGTAGGTATATCAAATAATTATGTCTCATAGTCAAAGTCAAAATCATTTATTTAATATAGACTAGTAGGTAGGTAGTACTTTTTGAACGTCATTTTTACATTATAGACAGCCCCCAAAACACAAAGTCGTTTTACACAAAGGGGATCCTTACAGTGGAGACTAGTATAACACTAATTTGTTGAAAGGCACTTGCCGTATTTATTCTCAAAGAAAGTGCACTCGCGAATTCGTTTCTTGTACGTTCTTCAGTCTTCACTGCCAATTCTGGGTCCCTTTTCTTGTACGTTCTTCAGTCTTCACTGCCAGTTCTGGGTCCCTTCTTTGCTTCCCTTTATCTTCAGGTTGTGGCTCCAGGTTCAGTTCAGTTCGTTGTGAGGCGTGATCAGTTCTGTAGATCTGGCGGTCTGCCTGCTAGTTGTTAAAATCTTATACTGTAGTACTGTGGTAGACACACACTGAAGTATTATTTTCGAGGGGCGCAAGTTGTGCCGGTCATAACCAGTGTTCAGAATATGTTTGACGTATGGTGGCGACGTTGAAAGATCACGCCACCTTATTAGCCCGCCCACTCGATCACACCATATGCATGACTCATCGGCCGCTACACTTACCCTCACAATACCATTTACAAATAGTCTCACACATGTCTCTACTCACACACACACAATTCTCTCCCACACACAATAACTTTCGAATTCAAGTAAACTTACACGTTGTTACTTACATAATACCATTATCCTTTAATCATTCATTTATGTACCATTATCCATAAGCGTGTTTCTACTTATACACACTATACACTATTCACTCAGACACATTCGACTGTCACTTTCACACTTAAGTTCTGTTTCCATTAATACATATCATCTTATCCATTACACTACACTAACCATCTTTATAATTATTAACTGTCCAAAGACCAAGAATACACTCTCAGAACTAAAAATACTCTTCATAGAAGCCTATTCATCCTTTCCTACTCACACACTTCACACACTGACACACCTGACTTAATAGTACTCTCACTATAATTGAATTGAATATTTTTAGTGCCTCCTGAAGCCACATGGGGAGTATTGAAGTTGTCAACGGAAGACAAAGAAAAGACGGGCAGGTTTCTAGTCCACACCATGCAAATATTACCTAGAAAAAGTTGTCGGTCCCACGAAATGCAGAAGATGGTCAATGTTATTGCTGAAGCACCCACAATGTTACCTTTCCAGTTAGTGGTAAGTGCTGCCAAAAGATTTTGAAATTTTTATTTGTAGAAGGTTACATTATATTTGGTGATAGGTGTTATTTAATATCGGTAAAAATATATTATTTAACATTTTCATAAAAACATGCAAAACTGAATGGTAATTCTGAGTTTTTTCCAAAAATATATTATTTATATTTTTTGGGGACTGAGTCGCCCTCGTCCGTGGGAAGGTACCCTTACACCGATACCCTACACGTGGTCCCCGGGTGGTGCCAATCAGGCGACAACATACTGGTGGTAGGCTTTGGCCGAGGTTAGTGACCACCCACCGGACAAAGCCATGCCGCCAAGCGGCCTAGCCGTGTTCCGGCATGATGTCCGGTGACACCGTCAGGGAAAACGGGTCCGAATAGTTGCTCCAGTGCTGTCAGACCGTCTTCTGCCATACGTCAATACAACGCATCGGGTAGCTAGTCGCGGAGGGTAGCGGGATCCGAGGCACGGTGCACCGCTGGCCGACCGCAGTTAGTAGGGGGCCCAAGTAGTGATATAGCCGTTCACGAAAGGCTGCCCCGCCAACTCGCGAAAAATCCCGGGATGCGCCATCGTGCCGGTTGGCGACCGGATGAAAGGGCCCGGTGGACATCCCCGGGGGGGCTCGGGCGTCCCCGCAGTCTCCAGACTAGCTCCCCACTGATGTGGCGTTGCGGCGTATTGGCTACTGGTTAGCAGCATGGAGCCTCATTCTACTACCGTTTTTCCACCGATTCACTCCTCCAAATAATAATAACATTATGCATAAGAAAAAAAGGGTTCAACAGCGGCTGCACGCCCTTTCATTGAAAGTGCACCTCACAAATATTAGAGGATTGCACTCCAATCTCTAGTCTGTCCATTACCACCTTGAGACAGAAAAACCCGCTCTCTTGTTTGTGGTGGAGACGCAGATCGGAGTTCCGTCTGACGTGGCGTACCTATCATACCCAGGGTACACCCTGGAGCACAGATTTAAGCCACGTGCCGGAGTGTGCCTGTACGCCCGTGACGACATCTGTTATCGGCGTCTCCGTCACCTCGAAGACCCCGGATTCTCTGTGCTTTGGGTTTTGGTGGACACAGGAATGGAGAAAATTCTTTATGCCTGTGTCTACCGGTCGCATAGCGGAGATTTGGAGACAACCAGGCTCCCTGAATATCTAGGTGAGGCGGCGGAAGCGGCTCAACTAAGGTACCCCTCAGCACAATTAGTGTTACTGGGGGATTTTAAAGGCCACCACAAGGAATGGCTATACCCATACCGGGACACCGACCATGCTGGGTTGGAGACGCGAAAGCTCGCTTTAGCGTTAGATCTTACCCAGCTGGTCCAAGGTGCAACGAGGGTACCTGATATTGAGTCGCACACACCCTATTGCCTGGACCTTCTGTTGACAACCGATCCAGACCGCTACTCAGTGTCGATTTCTTCACCGTTAGGTAATTCCGACCACTGTCTGGTGAAATCTGTATCTGTCTACTCGCCGCCGGATCAGAGCCCTAGAGGCAGCCGGCGAGTATGGCGATACAAGTCAGCAGATTGGGATGAGATGCGAACTTTTTTCTCCTCTTATCCTTGGCAGTCCGTGTGCTTTTCTTCTGACGACCCTTCCACCTGCGCGGATGCCGTGACTGATGTGCTACGTACGGCTATGGAATACTTCATCCCATTTTCCGACGTACTATTGTCCGGCAAAGCTCACCCCTGGTATGGTCCTCAATGCAAAAGCGCTGAAGCACTTAAGCATGAGGCCTACCTGGCTTGGGTTGATGCTCGACACCGCAAGGCAAGGGACGTGGGTCAGAAGAAAAAGGCGTTTAACAGGGCTGCTAAGTCTTGTAAAAAGGTCCTCCGGAAGGTTCGCTTTGATCACATTAGTCGAATAGGGAACAAACTGGCTTTGCACCCAGCGGGTAGTAAAGCGTTTTGGTCCCTAGCTAAATCGGTCGAAGCGAACTTCTGCCGCCCCTCACTTCCCCCACTGCTGAAACCTGATGGCTCGCTGGCACATACCGCTCAAGAGAAGGCCAACTTGTTTGCGTCTCTTTTTGCGGAGTTTTCACGTCTAGACGCTGGTAGCGCGACACCTCCCACCTCACCTGGCAGTACGACGGCTATGTCCGAATACCGCATTCGCCAATCGGAGGTTCGTAAAACGCTGCGCAGTCTTGACGTAAACAAAGCCAGTGGACCAGACGGAATTCCAGCCATAGTTCTGAGGACATGTGCGCCTGAGTTGACTCCAGTGCTGACACGCCTCTTTCGTCTCTCTCTTGAGACTGGTGGAGTGCCAAATTCGTGGAAGCTTGCAAACGTGCAACCTGTGCCCAAAAAAGGTAGTCGTGCCGACCCTAATAACTACAGGCCTATTTCGGTCACGTCCATACTCTGCAAGACTATGGAACGTGTCCTTAACAACAGACTCCTGGCGTACCTAGAAGCAAATGATCTCCTCATTGACCGACAATACGGATTACGCCGAAACCGGTCTACTGGGGACCTTCTAGCGTACGTCTCACATACATGGGCTGCAGCCATCGAGAAACACGCGGAGGCGCTAGCCGTTTCCCTTGACATCTCAAAGGCTTTCGACAGGGTCTGGCATGATAGCCTTATTTGCAAGCTTTCATCGTATGGCTTGCCCACTGGTTTCGTGGCTTGGATATCGGATTTCCTGAGGGATCGATCGATACGAGTCGTTATTCATGGCTGCTCGTCCGATCGAATGGCTATTAATGCCGGTGTTCCCCAGGGGTCGGTACTCTCTGCGACACTCTTCCTGCTTCACATCGATGGTCTGCTGAAGCCCGGTATCTTTGGGTATGCAGATGACAGCACCGTTGTAGAGAGTTATACAGCCAACGCACGGACCAGTGGACCGGAAATCCAGTCTCTAAGATAGGCCATGGTCGAACGCCTGAATTTGTCCTTACAGGCAGTCTCCGAATGGGGGGATGCCAATCTGGTCAAATTCAATTGTGCTAAGACCCAGGCGTGTCTGTTTTCCGCAAAAAGGAGCCCATTCCGACTGGCTCCTTCTTTCCGAGATGTGCCTGTGCCGATAAATGACCGTCTTGAGCTCTTGGGCGTTACTCTGACGTCAACCCTCAACTTCGGCTCCTATATAGAGTCCAAGGCTCAAGTAGCTGCCAGAAAGCTAGGTACTCTCTCGAAGGTGCGTCGGTACTTCACGCCGGAACAATTACTCTCATTGTACCAAGCACAAGTTCGGTCGTGCATGGAGTACTGTTCGCACCTTTGGGATGGATCAGCTAAGTACCAGCTTGAGGCGTTGGAATGCATAGATAAGCGTGCCAGGAAACTCATTGGCAACGACTCCCTTGTCCGGGCTAAGCTCCAAAGTCTGGAACATCGCCGCAAAGTTGCTAGCTTATCTATATTTTATCGGATACATTTCGGAGAGTGTACATCAGATCTCCACGATCTTATTCCCCCTAGCCCTTTCTACTATCGGACATCCAGGAGCACGAAAAACCGGCATCGATTCATGGTGGATATTCCGAAAATCCGAACGAAACGCTTCAAGTCCACATTTATCATGCGTACCGCGGAAATGTGGAATGCGCTTCCCGAGTGGGTCTTCCCCGATAGATATAATCTGGTTGGCTTTAAATCACGAGTGAATCGGTTTCTTCTAGGCAAGCGCGCTCCATCTTAGGTCGCAGTGTCGCTTAACATCAGGTGAACTGGCGATCAAGCGTAAGCTTATCATGAATAAAAAAAAAATAAAAATTTTATGGTGAAATAATGGGTTTGTTGTGATTGAATTACTTAATTGCTGTATTGCAATAAGTATTGTGTAACAGTGAATTTGACATAACGTGCTTTTAAAACTTGAAGACGAAAGAGACTTCTCGGTATGACGTATAAAATGTCCACAGGGTGATGTGACATTAGAAGTGGTAATAGCAAAATACTGGGCGAACATCGGCGAAATGACGGTGGACTACAGCGTGGAGTTCCACGGACTGAAGCCGGACTTCGGCGCGCGCCTAGTGTTGAGCGGCGGCGCGGGCGTGCGCGGCGCCGGGCTGCGCGCGCTGCGCCTGCAGGACGTGCAGCCCTCCGCCTCGCTCAAGCACGCAGAGCCCGCGCACAGGTCAGCCGACACACTACTGCTACACACAAAGCTACTACCTCACACTATGAACTGAGCGGCGCCGGGCTGCGCGCGCTGCGCCTGCAGGACGTGCAGCCCGCCGCCTCGCTCAAGCACGCAGAGCCCGCGCACAGGTCAGCCGACACACTACTGCTACACACAAAGCTACTACCTCACACTATGAACTGAGCGGCGCCGGGCTGCGCGCGCTGCGCCTGCAGGACGTGCAGCCCGCCGCCTCGCTCAAGCACGCAGAGCCCGCGCACAGGTCAGCCGACACACTACTGCTACACACAAAGCTACTACCTCACACTATGAACTGAGCGGCGCCGGGCTGCGCGCGCTGCGCCTGCAGGACGTGCAGCCCGCCGCCTCGCTCAAGCACGCAGAGCCCGCGCACAGGTCAGCCGACACACTACTGCTACACACAAAGCTACTACCTCACACTATGAACTGAGCGGCGCCGGGCTGCGCGCGCTGCGCCTGCAGGACGTGCAGCCCGCCGCCTCGCTCAAGCACGCAGAGCCCGCGCACAGGTCAGCCGACACACTACTGCTACACACAAACCGCTCACACTATGACCCAAACTCCTAACACGAAAGCACAAATACCTAACACCAAAGAACAAGCACTTAAGACCAAAGCACAAATACCTAGAACCAATACACAAACACCTAAGACCAAAACACAGACACCTAGGACCAAAGCATAGACAGCTAGGACCAAAACACCAACACCTAAGACCAAAACACAGACACATTGGACCAAAATGCAAACATCAAGACCAAAGCACATACACCTAGGACCAAAACAAACACATAAGACCAAAGCACAGACACCTAGGACCAAAAAAACACCTAAGACCAAAGACAGACACCTAGGACCATAACACAAACACATGACCAAAGTACAGACACCTAGGACCATAACTCAAACACAAGACCAAAGACAGACACCTAGGACCATAACACAAACATAAGACTAAAGACAGACACCTAGGACCAAAACACAAACACCTAAGACCAAAGACAAACACCTAGGACCATAACACAAACACATGACCAAAGTACAGACACCTAGGACAATAACACAAACACAAGACCAAAACACAGACACATTGGACCAAAACGCAAACACGTAAGACCAAAGCACATACACCTAGGACCAAAACACAAACAGCTAGGACCAAAGCACAGACACCTAGGACCATAACACAAACACATGACCAAAGCACAGTTACCTAGGACAATAACACAAACACATGACCAAAGCACAGACACCTAGGACTATAACACAAACACATGACCAAAGCACAGACACCTAGGACCATAACACAAACACATGACCAAAGCACAGACACCTAGGACCATAACACAAACACCTAAGACCAAAGCACAGACACCTAGGACCATAACACAAACACATGACCAAAGCACAGACACCTAGGACCATAACACAAACACATGACCAAAGTACAGACACCTAGGACCATAACACAAACACATAAGACCAAAGACAGACACCTAGGACCATAACACAAACACATAAGACCAAAGACAGACACCTAGGACCAAAACACACACACCCAAGACCAAAGCACAGACACCTAGGACCATAACTCAAACACCTAAGACCAAAGCACAGACACCTAGGACCATAACACAAACACATGACCAAAGACAGACACCTAGGACCATAACACAAACACATAAGACCAAAGACAGACACCTAGGACCAAAACACAAACACCCAAGACCAAAGCACAGACACCTAGGACCATAACTCAAACACCTAAGACCAAAGCACAGACACCTAGGCCCATAACACAGACGACTAAGACCAAAGCACAGACACCTAGGACCATAACACAAACACCTAAGACCAAATCACAGACACTTAGGACCAAAACACAAACACCTAAGATCAAAGCACAGACCCCTAGGATCAAAGTACAGACACCTAAGACCATAACACAAACATCTAGATTAAAGATTAGCGCCATCTAGATTTAAAAAAAATTAAAAACATTGACTTGTAAAAGTGTCTTTAAAAGATTTATTTACAGAAATAAGTATCATTTATCTAAGACCAAACCACATACACCTAGGACCAAAACACAAATAATTGGATAAACAACTAATATCTATAATACATATCATTGCAGGCCAACAGAATCCAAGCTAGTACCGCTGACAGCACGAGACATTATCCCGCCTGCTCGACAAATATACCAACTAGTCAATACCTACACTTTCCAAGTCGCTAAGGCTACGGAGGTGAGTTTCTTTCTACTACATCTTGAATTCCTTTTAAATTGAATAGTTATAGAATATTTGTGATTTATAATCTTTACCAATAATATAAATTTGAAAGTGACTGTCTGTTTATAACGTTTTTGACTGAACCAATTTAAAATGATAGACTAGACCTTAGAGAAGGACATAGGCGGTTGTAATTAAATCCATGGGAAATGACTAGTACACGATACTAGCTAACCTGGTACAGTACCCGGCAATAAATATTGCACATCGACATTTGGAAAGAGACAATCGGCTAATTTCGGCTTCGTAGAGCGTTATCTCTGTCGCACGAAATACAAACAGTCCGGTATCTATTAGGAGCTGATAAAACAATTTTAATTTGCTTCTTTTAATAATTATTTTAATTCTTTGTATAAAATACACCAATTTTTCTATATGTGATGGCTTTAGGTTCAGGTAAAATAAAATAAAAAAAATATGTTCACATTATGTTTACGTATTTAATTACTTTGGAAAATTACAGCTGTAGTGTACATAATAAACACCATTGTACTTGTTGTTAAAGTGAGACATTGTAATAAAAATAATAATAATTCTAATTCTCAATTACTTCCATTTCACTATCTGTGCTCTCAAAGAGGTCAATATCACTGTCACTATAAGCCGTATTTATCACTAGTCTATCAGTGTAATTGTCTAAACCGTGTTGAATGCTTCTATATTCATTCTCACATTTGATTGTGTGATCGCAAACCTTTTGCCACTCTTCAGCCCCGATCATATTTACTTTTTCAGTCAATAACGTTTTTACTGTAGTTAAATTCATACCCAATGTGGGTATAGAGGCTACATAGCCTTTTAGTTGAGACCATATATTTTCAATTGGATTAAAATCCGGATGATACGGTGGCAATCGCAACACAGTTTGCCCATGTTCGGCAAGTACTTTGTCCACGGAAAACTCTGTATACCTCTCCTTGTTCTGACATATAATATCGTAAATCTGGGTTTTTGTTAATTTTGGATCAACTGGAATTTCGTGTCTGTTTAACCAGTTGATCATTTCCTGTTTAATGGTGTTTGAGTTGGGGGGCTCAGTTGATCATTTCCTGTTTAATGGTGTTTGAGCCCCCCAACTCAAAGAGCCAAAGGTCATGACGAAAAAGCCATACAGGTTCCCAACTAATGAACTGTATTCAGTCTGTAAAGTCCTTACAGTACGTCAGCTATATGTTCTCCAATCCACATTAAAAAGACACTGTAGTCTTCCTTCTACAAATTTAAATAAACGAACATACCGCCCTCAGAGTACACAACACAGAACCACTTTCGCATCCCATCAATATGAAACCTTAAGTGTCCACATCTATAAAAAAATAAATAAAGTCCTTAACATAGCAACTCTTACACATATCATCATATACAATATACACTAAAATCTAAATTAACAGAATGGCTACTAGAGAAAGACTACTCTTAAACGGAATCTTTACTCACATTTAACGTTTAAACCCGCCTAAATAAACAAACGCACACACTCGACACCGTGGCATCCAAAGACCCACACACAAACTCCAACGCTACACACACACACATACACCACACACACACGGCACTTACACACACACCACACACACACACACGCACACCACCTCCCATACACACATACTTAAGCACACCCGCACCAAAAATCACACAAAACACATGCAATTATAATAAATTATAATATACTAAAACCTAAAAGGTTTTCAGTGTTTTTGTATCATGCGGTACACTGTCATCGTTCACGTTAGTCTCTTTCTGTTATATTTCTCTACAGTTTGTATTTAACTGGGGCACTACCTTTTAAGATACAGGAGAAATCCTAGTTTAAGAGGTAGCAATCAGTCTTATACAGATTTGCATAATTGACTTCAATTAGGTACTTATAACTAAAACATTACCGTATTTTATATGCTTAAAAGCGACTTCTATGTGTAACTATAAGTGTATAAATCTGTATGTGTTTTGGATTAATAAACTTTTTATTATTAAAAAAAAAAAAAACACTCAAATACCATTAAACAGGAAATGATCAACTGGTTAAAAAGGCACCGGGTACAAAGCCTTTTTCATTTCCCGCATGAACTATTATCAAACGTTGACCTTTTGAAATTGGCTTTTTTACTCCTTTTTTCTTATCATCACTCCAAGATTTCCCTTTAGTGTGGGATGTATGTATGTAAGACTCATTCATGTAGACGATTTTTTTTCCTGTTTCGCGAAATTTGCGTATATTATCGAGGTATTCCATTCGTTTGAGACTTACATCGTGCTTTTCCATTAACTTTTCGATTATCTTTCATTTTAGTGAACCGAAATCCCATCTCGTGAAGTATTTTTCTCAACGTCTTTTCAGACCCATTGTAATTAATAGCTTCAGATAATTTAGCTTTTAATGATTTTATTGTTGGCAGGTCATTAAATCGTAAGTGAAAATCATACACCATTCTTCGAACAACATCATAATCAAAATCGTCCATATCCAAACGAAATTGCTTTTTTGGTCTCACTTTTTTTGGAGTGCTAAACTTAAATTCAGTAGAATGTGTTTCAGTACTGACTTCGTTTAATATATTGTTTAAAGTTCTTCTTGAAATTCCAGTGGCATTTGCAACTCGCGCTTGAACCTTCTTAAAATAACAACTTACATTTTCATCTTCATTTTTTTAAATCTGTCAGCTTCGGTTACAAAATAAGATAAGAGAGATAAGTAGATAATTTGGCGTGAATGACCTCGTAAAGGTTTCCCTCTTTTTCCTAATGATGCCATAGTACAACTTTAAATTATTTAAATTTGGGGGTGTTAACAACTCTATATATATATTTTGAACTGGACGCGACCGCACTCTATCGCACTTGAACAACGACTGACAAAACGTCACATAGGTAGTGTGCGACAGAGATAACGCTCTACGAAGCCGAAATTACCCGATTGTCTCTTTCCAAATGTCGATGTGCAATATTTATCGCCGGGTACTGTAATTGTTGCCTGCTATTCGCTGCAAGTGCGCGATAAAGACGTTCCCGGATCTTTGCATAACTATGAACCATCGTCTCAACCGAACCTATTAATCAATTGTCGGAATATGACCTCTATCGGTCAAATTTAGTCAAAACACGATCAGCAAAAACGTATATATAAATACGCTATTTATAAGAATGTATGGCGTATGTGTGTGATTGTGGTGAAAAGAACAATTGTACCTTTATGCTTCAGGTGTCGCCAATTGTATCGTTACTCTGTGATATGTTATACGAGTCGGAGTTCGAGTCGCAGATGTGGATGTTGTACAACAGTTGTAAACAGCTGATGGCTACCGGTGACGCTTACCCCTCCAAGGTAAGATAAGGAGCAGTAAATAAGTTTTTTTATTGACTTGAATGGGCTCTTCATAACATATTATGTACGTTTCCAAAAACAGAGTTCCACTCATACTAGCACACCAATGAAATTTTACTTCATCAACATTCAGTATCCAGTATATCAGTAAAAAAAATACTAAAGTTACTGTCAGTATCACATACTTCATTACTAGTTGTAATGTATTTTTTTACAATTTCCCAGTACTCAGTGAAATTGGAGAAGGGAGAATACACTCTCCGGCTGAACATCCGGCACGAGAACAAGAGTCTCTTGGAGAAATTACAAGATTTACCGGTCGTCATACAACAACGGCTACAGCAGCCGATCACCTTAGATGTCTACTGTTCGCAATCACATGTAAGTGTTCTGCCCGACTTCTTCAGAAACAGTAGGTTACATACTTATTGGTTTTATTGAAAAAAAAAACCTATTATTTCGAAAGGCAACATTCAACGTTGGCAATTAATATGCAACCAACTCAAAGACTTATGCATACGTGACGCCAGCTGCGACTAGATTTCTCTTTATTGCTCTTTCTTCAAAAGGTCATTTTAGAAATGGCCTTGTCTGTATTAATAATAATGTATTAAAAATATAACATAACATAACATACCATCACGCCTGTATTCCCCGAAGGATTAGGCAGAGGCGTACTAATGTACACCCACAGTTCGCCGGTATGTTTAGGCCATGTAATAGGGGGCGAGCCTTTTGCCATTAACCGGGCACAAATTCCTAACTCCGAGCTGCTACTGGGAATTTCATAGAAAAACCCAATAACACTTTGCTCGACCTGGGAATCGAACCCAGGACCTCTAGCGTAGCAGTCGCGGTCAGGACCACTTAGCTATTGAGGCAGTTTTATATATATTAGTGAGTATTAAAAATATACATATTATATATCTATATTTTGTACTGTCTAAATTCCTTGAGATCATGATTCTTTCAGTTTTTTTTTATTAGTTTGTTGCGGTATTAGAAATACATGTTATTTATTTTTTATAAGAAGAGAGAGAGAGAGAGAGAGATAGAATTTTATATAAAATCTATTCTACAATTGCTTAATAAACAGAGTTATTTGTTTACAAATATATGACTATTACTGTTATAATTCTTCATTTATTGAAGTCTATTAAAAATGATAATATTTTTCAGGCGCTCACGGGCGGCAAGAAGTTTGCTCCCGTATCATTAGCAAGTGGAAACCTACTACCTCTTTACTTCGCACCTGTGCCTTCAGATAAGTAAGTTATACAGACGCTTTTCTATTAACTTCTTTTTCTATAATGGTATTGGCGTAGTTATTTCAAACGCTTCTAGAAACCGCGGGACTAACAAAAAATTCCTATACAGTACCTCCGAAATGACAGTGTATGTCTGAAGCTAGCTACTTTGAATAGCCGCACAGGTCAAATAACAGTTCTTATGGAAAAATATTGAAATCAGTAAGGAAATCATTCTTGGAAACATTGTAATGTTATGTAGAATTCTTAAAATTACACGTAATAACTGATTAATATGTTATTTTTTTTATTTCACTGTGAGATGTGCAATTATTTTCTTCGTAACAGTTAATCTGAGATGTATTCTAGTTGTATAAACAAAATTTGCTTTGTATTTCGTGGTATATTAGAGAAAAGAAAAGTGGCTCGTGGATAAGTAATAATTAAGCTGATTATCTGATTTGCAAAGTTAAGATGTGCTTGCTGCGGTCAGTGTGTGGATGGGTGACCATCCTGAATACTTTGAGATCCTTCCGTGCTTCGGAGAGCACGTAAAGTCGTCGGTCTCAGTTGTAGTATGAACATCTATGACAATTGTTAGTGGTTGTCAGGAGCACAAAAAAGCTTGACAACTAGTTTATTCTCCGGATCCTCCGGATATCGGTATTGTCCAGAAATAGGGTCGCGGAGGTCTGATGGCAGTCGCTTAGTGTAAGAAACTGGTATTTAGCCGCATCTGGGAAGACTAAAACCTGACTCCAACATAGTTTGGAAAAGGATCGGAAGATGATGATTAGAGAAAAGCAAAGAAACCCTGAATTTCATGGCTCCTTTTCAGCATGTCCGTTTCGTAGGGGTCACAGAGTACGGTGACAGTATGGTGTAACGAGTATGTTGTCGTGCAGGATAAGTCGCTCGAACGTGTCGGTGGGGCAGTGGCTGACGGGGACCGTGACGTTCGCCAAGGACGAGCTGGGCCGCAAGGTGGACAGCTACGCGCTGCACTACGCGCCCGTGGAGCCGCCGCGCCGCGCCGCGCCCCGGGACAAGCCGCGCGCCGGGCCCCCCGCGACCCCTGCGCACGACGACTACATGGATGCCCTCAAAGACTTCACCACCAACTGGCTCGCCAAACTCGGTAACATTATTTTTATTTTTTATTAATACTTTATGCACTATTTGTACAATGACGGTCTTAATGCCATTAGGCATTTTCTGCCATACAACCTTAAGGTGATGCAGAGATAAAATAATTAAACGGTAGATGCACTTATAGTGTTGAAAAGAACATTATAATTACCTTTTCTATTAATACAGCATATCTGACGACGACGTGGACAGAACCACCATCTCCTATTGCTAATACAAAATGACAAAGTAACAAAAAAATAAAATTCTACTTGGTAATTATTCACACCTAGTAATTTAACAGATCACTTCTTCTTCCTAGTGAAACACTAGGAGGCGATGTTGCGGATGCTTGCAAAAAAAGCAAGCAGACCGTAAAAGAAATCTATTCATTTATGTCCCGATGAGGGACAATAGCACAAGACATCGCAAAATGCAAACAGGCCTTCAATACCCTTTGGCTGCGGCATGCAAGCAGCTGACTTGGAAAATCCACCGTTCGAAACAAGGGCCTCATTAGCCGGCACGTTTTCCCTTCGATTAATATTGAAGGGTCTAAAAATATGCTAGACCATGACCTATCAAGGTCAAATGTCACAAATCCCATGGAAATGACTATGAGGGAAATGAAGGAATATGCGGTATTCAATCGACAAGAGTCCGACATAACCTCCAGTGATAATAATTTTAATTTATTTATTCACAGAGGGTGACAAGCTAGAACAGGTGTATGAGGAGTTAATAGAGAAATTCCCCGGGTACTTGGGCGCCCACGTCGCATACCTACATGCGTTAGACTCACCTACTGACGTCAAAAAGTAAGTTATTTTTTTTTCGTTAATAGTAACCGGCCTGTCGCTGCCTTAGGGGTTGCTGTATGTTAATAAATGTTACACTTCATGAGAATTACAGCTATAAAGAAAGCAGAAACGTCTTATAAAAATATGTTTAATTAATAATAGACGTAATATTTATCGTGTTACAGACTACCTCATGCTAGTGAACTCCCGGATGTGACGACAGCGTGGTGTGAACAACTCATTACTATATCTGATAAGGTAAATCCTTCTTTACTAATGGCACTTTACACTTAAAAAGTAAAATTTGCCTGTCTTTGTGGATTTGATGTCAATTAAGTGGGATGGCATACATAACACTACTTAAATGTCTGATTAAATAACAATTTGTAAGGAATAATTGAGCAAAAAGCGTGGAGATTATGTGGAGTATACTAATAATTCAAATTATGTTATAATGTTTATTTTATGTTCAGGTAATTAAAGCTATCGACCAGGACAAGTTACTCGCGTACCTCGGCATGAAAAATGACACGAGAACCGACGCTACTAAAATTAAACAGTAAGTTTTATTTACGAACAAGAATCACGTCGCATAGATTCACAGACACAACCAAATAGAATTTAACCAGCCAAATAACACGTCACAGACAAAAAAGATCTATGTTGTGCCTTAGGCCTTAAGGCGATATGACGAATTAACAATGAATAGAATTATTATAAGTGCAAAGTTTGATTTAAGAGCAGTCGTACGTTTTTGAACGTAATGTTTATGTCATAGACAGTCCCCGAAACGTCGGCGCTTCACCGCCTTTTGTCGTTTTTGCTGGCAGAAAATACAGTGCAACAAAATCACCAGAAAATTTGTTTATTATTATTTAGATTTAGACGTTAAAAGTTATATAATTATAACAATTTTTATATAATTTTTCCGTTTTGCAGGGAACAAGAGAAGCAACGCGGATATTTAATAGATGCGATGTGTCGCAAGGGCACTGCGCTATGTCGGCTGCGAGCACTCGCGCAGAGCAACTCCGCCAAGGAGAAGATCACAGAGGCGCTGCAGAATAACCTCAATGACCTGCTGAAGTTCACTGACCTCACCGATACTAAGGTAACGAAACCTTGTAGAGCCGGATTACGTTATGGACGCAAATACAACGTTCATAATGCTTGTGATAAGATACAAGTTCCGATGTCATTATGGTATATTGAGTTATCAATATTTTTTTATTAACAATGGACTAAAACAAAATTAATCAGTTCCATGATTTATTTTTAAGCTGGCAGGTATACTTGTAATACTTAATTTGGAATTATTATACCTAAATTTTAAATGAAAATGAATTTTGCAGGTAATCCACTATGGTGTATGGCACTGCTTCACATTCAAGCATTGGGGTCGCGCCATCAAATTGCTCACGAAAATACACGAAGAGCGACCCTCTAAGGAAGTAGAAGAGCGGATGGTGGAGGCCTACCTGCAGCTCGACTGGAACTTCTTCGCCGAGGCGGCGCAGTCTGCCATGCCCATCAAGTACCCCGCCAGCTATAGACCATTCTAGATGTACGGTCTGCACAACATTCACGTAGGAACTCTCCCAAGTGTACTGAGAGAATCGATTTAGAAATTTATTCGAATATGACATCTTTGTCTGTGAGGTGTCGTATGTGACTACTTGTACCAATTTGGGACAACTATATTTCAATTTGCAATAGAGTATTTAAAAGCCTCGTGCTTATTGAATATTATGTTCGCTGCTGACTTTTGTGTATAGGAACTGGTTACCATTTTCAATAACTAATTAACTCTTGCTTTTCGTTTGTCTGCAGTCCTAATTCAACCTTAAATACGGAACACAAATGTTTTATCATATGCCTAAGTAGCTGTAGAGAAGTTTGTGGAACACTACTGGCAACCAGAATTATTAATAAGCTCCTGAACTGTTAACCTAGTAATAAAATGTTGATAGTAATGCCTTAGAAATAATGTTAAATTTCTGTCTTTGGTGCGGCAAACCATTGAAATATAGGTTATTAATTATCATAGACAGGTTATAACTTCTAAAAATTCTATCAGTACACGTTATTAACGAGATTTGCTTGGAGTTTTAGGTTTTTGAGACTGTTTTGTACGTATTAAGCTGATAAATACTGTTGTTGATTAGGTTCATTTTAATAGGAAATAATAATTCTGGAAGTTCAATGATTCAAGTCCAACGAGATTAATTTTATACTTTTAGCCTGTTTCACTTAGTTCATAACTTGCCGGCAGGGAAATTATTTTTGTATAGTTCAGTCTTTTATCTTAATTTTGTATGGTATTCATGTCAACAATTCAAATTAATGTCTTAATTGATTATTATGTTTTATTTTTTGTTATGTACTCTTTCTACAAACTCAATGATTATCAGCCAATTATGAATATTTTCAAGTAAATGAATTTTAAATTAAATTCACTACAAAATATTTTAATCAAATTATCAAATACACAAATTGAAGTTCAATTAAATTTAATTCCGCAATTAATTTAGAAATGGTTTTTAAACTTAGGTGAGTACTGACGGAGTGTTTAGAAAAGAAACAAACTACAAATACTATTAGAGGATTATTGTTTTAGTGATCGAAGCTTGAACAGTGGGCGCAGTGCCTACCGCTGGGCAAGCTTGCATGTCGTTTGTTGGACAAAGTTTGTAAAAGGTTAAGGAATCTTCTAGATGATATTCAAAATAGATTAGATATGTTGAATAAGTATTAATAATTATTAAAAAAAAAATTAGTCTTACTATGTTTTAAGTACCTACCATTAATTAGTAATTTTATGTAATTTAATTGTTTAGTTATGTATTGTGAATTTCAATATGTTCCATCTTCATTTACTACACCATACTGTCAGACAACTTATGATTAATTTTATATCGTTTTTATACCAATTTATAATAATAGGGCCATATAGGAGATTCCTTAGTTTTAATAGAATGCTTACAATATAGTCGATCGTTATGTAAAATAAGCCATTTTTATAGTTTTTAATACAAATTTGTAATGACAGGGTGCTCTTTTGTTGTGTGCTCAAAATAGTTCAATGCTTTTATGTGGACATGTCATTAAAAAAATTACAAATATATTTATGTTTTAATTTTTAATATATACAAGACATTTACGTGTATTTATTTTATTTTAACATGATGCATATGAAAGCATAGAGAAAACTCGTATTTATTTTTCATTAAAAAATATATACATACGTACATTTGAATAAGATTTGCTGTTGTCCTTATAATCTATTTTACATAATTAATTTCATGGCGGTATCGCAGAAGGTACCTTCGGAGTTAGGTTAGGTATACTGTAATGGGAATAGGTGGTGAGCATAAATAGACAGGCATAAATCCGGACTTTGACCCGCTATTGAGAATTTCATACGAAGGACCTAGAAACTACTAGGTACCATGTGTATTCGCAAATAAATGCACCTCGTGAGAAAAATACTAAAAGTCAGTGGATTGCCATAATAATAATATAATTATATTTACTAGCTTATGCCCGGGGCTTCACTCATATGAAGCAGTATTAGGAGTAAAAATTGAAAACCAACATTGATAATCTCTTCTTTGTATGGGTCTGTATACATCAGGTAATCATGAGAGGTCACGCTGTATCTCAGGATCCGTTCTATTAATTGAGATAACAAGTTCACCAGATTTGTTGTGTTGGAGCGTATACTTTCTAATAGTGATAACAAAATTAAACTTCAGTATGCAGTTTTTACGTCAACCCGTATTTGATAAGGAGAATTTTGAAAATATCATTTTTGGGGTCAGACGTTGGTATACCGTAAATCCCTTGGTTTTTTTAAATATCTTCAATGTACAGAAACATTTTTTTCAATTTTAT
The DNA here is from genome assembly GCA_947256265.1 of Acronicta leporina. Lineage (NCBI taxonomy): Eukaryota > Metazoa > Arthropoda > Insecta > Lepidoptera > Noctuidae > Acronicta > Acronicta leporina. The sequence continues at coordinate 996,395 of OX366512.1, forward strand.
AAAGATTGTAGAGAAAAACACGAAAATCGTACGCTCGTAAGAAAACCTATTTACTCAAAGTATCCAGACGAGTATTTGAGCATAATCAAATAATTTCACATCTGCACTTTTCTGCAGTACATAGGTACAATAGGTATATTGGACTATTTAAAGCGTCGTTTTGTTCAAAGAAGAATTTTCCAAAGTAGGTGGAGCAAGCACTATTAGGTAAGTACGCAGCAGTCGCATAAAACAGATATAGAGAAATTCATAAAAGATATATTGAATGGAGAAAATAACGGCGGTTGAATCAATACAATGCGATACTACCTCAAATGTCTAGACCGAGTTAACTATTATCGTAAAATTTATCATCACACAGAGAGGCATAGTTATATAATTGGTAGATTATTGACTTCGAGGGCTTACTTACTAACTAGTGATTTGTAGAGCAAATCACCACAAGTCTGGAAGCACAAACCCAATCGTCTCTAGTAGTAGTACATAAACTTATAATATCATAATATTAACTCAACATTGCACTCCGTGCATGTATCTTGGGGCGAGCACGTGTTACTGGCTGTACGTGTCGACGTCGCAACATTCAACTACGGAGAGTAATGCCTCATACATTGTATATGAGATGCGCACCTCATGCTGATGCGAGGATTGCGAGGTAAAGCGGAGTCTTGAATAGAAAGCGGCAAATATTGCCAGACAATGTAGCGAAGCTTTATATTTTGTGGTTTAAACTAAATTGTATTTTTAAGAATTCTGAAAATTACACTAGGTACTAGGTAACGTATTGAGTTATAGTCTTGAGGTTTTAAAGTATTTAGTAACCACTTTCATAATTTATAAAATTCCATGGCAAGGCAGTGTGTTCATATTCATCCTCCGCACATCAAACAATGAATGATGTTCGAACCAGTCTAGTGGGAGTCACGGAGAATGATTTGCAAACCTCTAGGCCGTAAGTAGACTAACAGACAACGTCTGCAAGCGCAATATGTCATTGTTCATGACACTTAATAATTAGCAGCAGCAGGCTTACTCTTGAAAATAATCGAATTCCGATCCAAACGCAATCCGATTCCAATGTCAATTTGCCTGTCAGGCGATTTCGTACTCTTGAGGACAAATCCGTTAGGATTGGATTAGGATTACGATTGAGTCGTTACATAAGAAGATAAATACGATACTAGCTGCTCGAGTGTTGCTCCACTACGAAAATTAACTGGTTCGTAACATTTTTACCGGTAATTCAATCCCAATTTAATTTAGTTCACTCAATAACAGCTCAATATTGAAACAATATGGCACTAGTCTCGCATTTAAGAGTACGAAACTTGACGTATCGTCATAATTCCAAAGTCGATCCATTGGAATTGAATTCAAGAGTCAGCCTACAGAAGCGGACTCAAAGTCCAATCTCAGGCCGCATTTAGACCGTTTAGTAATTATATTATGCCCTTTTCCTTTCCTTCGCCCTTTTCCTACACCATTTCTACAATGGTGCAGCGTTAAAATACTAAACACTTACTTAATAATTACTTAGTAGTTATCAGCATTAAATACCTGGAACAAATAAAAATAAACAATCATTCAGCATTTACGTCCCATAGCCGGGCATATTTCTCAGAGATGAGTCTTCGAATTTCAGGGGTGAGGCCATATATGTTAGTTAAAGTATGTCGCGGAGAAATGAAACTTCGCTCCTGTAACCCTAGCAAAAAGTGGTGATGTGAAGCACCCGTGTGAAAACCACATCACACATGGATATTGGATAGGTTAGAGTCAGAGTCGATCTTGACATCTGCACAAGCGTTCGTTTTTTAATTAAACTTACGTAGACTTTTCGCGGGGAAATCAGTGGCACCAAGAAAACGCATTTTCATTTTCATCTTCGACGGTAGGACCGGTTAATTACAAGTAGAAGTCGGGTCACCTCATAATGTCATCGAAGCCTATGGTTAACGTGACGTCACGTTTCTGATTCGTTTGACCAACATACCTAGTAAACCACTCTTAAGTAAATCAATACCCATATCCCATATATTAAACTTTCTCCAGGGTTTAGTTTTCGGAACATTTGTAGGTACCATACCACAAAGTGTTGTAAAATAAATAAAACAAAAATGATTGCCTGATATTTGTTTGAAACCCTTCGGATGTATTTAGTTTTTGACTTTAATTGATTTCATGTTTTTGTAAGATATTTACTTTAAATTTGTTGGCTACATGCCTCTATTTTATAGAATTCTTTTTTTATATTGCCTCTCAAGCTCTCACTGCACTTTACTTGAATTTGTGTTTTTAACGGACGTTATTCTGAAACACCCAGTAACAACAACCGTAACAGTGCTCAATATGCTATACAATTATGTATTCCGTCCGGGAATCGAACTCGCGACCTGTAGTATAGAATCCGACGACTGTTTGAAACCGTTAATGATGTCTTTTATAGTCTAACCTAGATTGGTAAGACGTTGAACAAACCAAAAAAACAATTAGAATTGCATTGGAAATAAATGATTTACCTACTATTAAAGGAAAATAAAGGCTATTATTATTATTATTATAACGTCCTCCATTACCTATTTGAAATAAGATTCTAAGAAACTAATATCGTAACAATTTCCAGCTTTTAAATAAATGGTATTCGTGAAACGAAACATTACCGCAAATTCGTTTTACCGGCTACCTAGGTCACAGAACAAATATTATGACCTGAATCGTGTCCCAAATATATTTTAAGCCCTAAATCCAGTTATGGTCGTAGACATCAAAGCAAATGGTGGTTCGTTAGTTGTAATGGCGAATTTATGTTACTTTCATGTTCTGCCAGGGTGGAAAGATAAAAGTGATTATTTCTAGCAATTATAGAAAATGTGAAGTTCCGTGAGTTAGTATTTTGTTGAATGTTTTATTTCTTCATGTTGTAGCTAGTTTCCAGATCCTTTAGAGGATCTGGAAATTTTCTAACAACTAAAGTCTGAAGACAGTTCTCAAAATTGATTGATTTGATTTTGATTTGATTTGATTAGTTCTATTCTACTTGAGTGATGACCAACGCACACCATTGAATTTTTTGTTATAAAATATAGCAGTAGCCGGTTTCCTTAAAACATTTTTCGTTTTACATTTTTTATTGGATAAAAATGGGTGGTAAACTAGCAGACGGTTCACCTGATGGTAAGCGATTACCGCTGCACATGGACACCTGCAACACCAGAGGAGGTGCAAGTGCATTGCCGGTTTTGGCCTCCGTTATCCTCACTCACTCGGCGAAACACAACGTAACTGTTGTTTCACGCCGGTTTTCCCTAGGCTGTGGTATCACTCCGGTTGAGTTGAGCCGACCCATTCGTGCCGAAGCATGGCTCTAAGTAAACACCAGTTACTAATTAGAATCATATGGATTTGTATACGCGCCTGGATTTTAATTCCACGACTCGATTCGTAAATGGGGTCAGAAATCTAATCACCCACAATTACTTCAGAATTCAGTTCCACTTCCAACTGTTCGCTGCAGCATACATTATAACAATGAATAGTCACGTCCGCTTAAATGAAACGTTCCAACTAAGTTTAGCTCCAAAAAGCTTGTAACTGCGCTAAAACATGCAGAGTGCCAATTATGCAATTGGCGCAAATTCCCGAACCGTGCGACCAGTTTCTAGCTACGCAAGGGCGCAGACTGGGCGATCAAATTGTTATTTTGTATAGTTTGTCAATTTTAATCAGTATTCACTTGTTCCCACAAAGCAAGACGTTGATTTGCCAATTTGCGGCTAGTCTATAGCAGTGTGCTTAATCTAGTAAGCATCTGCAAATCTATCAATATTAGTTTCAATTTTCATAAGATGAACGATTACTCGATTTACTCGATTAACGATTAACTAATAAAGGCCAGTCAAAGAAATAGAGCTTTGAACGTTAGCCCTCTAACAAGAGTAGGCAAATCTTTTAGTTTCGATATTTAAACTATACCTAAGGTTCTCAGCCATTACAGGCTTCCTTGTTTCTTGACTCTTCATTTTGTGAAGCTTAATCTAATCCATTATAAGAACACATACGGAGCCACTAGCAATCTTTGAAATGAACACTAACATGGTTGAATGTCGCAGCACCCCGTCAACTTTGAGTATCCAAGTCTGTATGCAAATGCCGGTAGCTGGCGATTCCTTTAATTAATTCCGTGTGATCTGCCACTGCAACTGCGGCGCCCGACTTATAGCATGTACACTAATTGCATTGTCAGTGTTTAGTATGTAGGTATAGCTTGTAATCTGCTCAATGAGGACTTGAAAGTATCAAAATTTGGGACTTCAAAGAGTATAATCAGATTTACATCGACAATTCAGGGCGTACTCGACTTGGCTTAGTTAGATCCGAAGAGAATTAAGCTTCTATTGTTCTATTCGTGTTAGGTCTAATGTAAGGATAGGTGTAAGGACAGCTAATATTTACAGAGAAATGAAAATACGGTTTGTGCAGGTAAGAAACAAGTACTTAGTTCTTTACATGGGCGAACATCGTTATCTACGTAACATATATATCTCACGTACAATACCATACGTACCTATTTAATATTAATAGAGAAGTTAACGTGTGGAAGAAGTAAACAAAGTATGCAAGAATCGTAGCAAGTGGCGGTCTATAGTTTCTGCGTACCATTGTGGTAAAAATGCGTGAGTGCAAGTACTATAAAAACTCTGAGAAGAATCGACATACATTTGTCACCCTTAATGGCTTGTGGTAGAATAAGGTAATTAACATCACTACTACCAGAGGTGGATAAGTTATGGAAGGAAGAATTCAACAGCAAGAGACGGCGACATAGTGTACCCAAGATGTTGTGGATTGCAGTCCCACCTATATTTATTTTTCTTTATGTAGAAATTTTAATGTTAAATCCAACAATCAGATTAGGTGAGGTCATCCTTAAGGCTTTTGCCAATTATATTGCAACAATATCAATTCCCAGCCCTATTATTTTACTTCAATCGAACACTCTAAATTCGCTATCTCCTGCGATTCAGACTAGGGCCGTCTGGAACAAACCTTTCTGTGATGGATAATAACAATAAGCGAACGTCTGGTCTCGCACACAAAGAAAATAAAATTATATTCTACGACTCACAGCGGGAGGGTCGAGATGGAAACCGATAGTAAGTAGCGTAGCTGGATTGCAGTCTGGATGTTTGCTGTCTGCATGTTGATTGTACAAAAGAAACTGTATATACGTTGATTTTAATATGATTACAGGGACTGTAGATCCAGAACACTGGAATAAAATTACTTTGTTCGGATTTTATCGCGTTCTGAGCTCACCGTGCCCTTTGGTCATGGATTTAGATTTTATGGAATTTATAATGAGATTCCAAGCAGCCTTTGTGAAATGACGTGATTTTTGAAGAGTATTACCTACCTGTAAGTGAAGTCTATGTTTAACGTTTTTTAGTGCAGTATAATTTATGTTGGTTTCATTGATGCGGATTTTTGTTTGCAATCTGGTTTGAAAATGGTTTGATTGGGATGGTTATTATTTTAAAATTCGATCCAGATGTTTTAAGAATTACGGCAATTTTAAAAGTAGGTAAGCCTGAACTGGGTTAAATTTTATTAGAAATTAAAATCTTTGTTTGCGTAAAAGTAAACTATTGATTTTAAATGACAGTAATTTTGATATCAGTAATTATTATTTACATGAAAATAATCGAAATAATAATAATATTTATCATCAAAATCTTATCGGTTACTGCTTTCATCTTATTTCGATTTGGTTTGAATACCTACTTACTGATTTACTGACTTGATTGAGAGTGTTCTTAACTATGATTTAAGAAATTTGTCACGTGGGAGAGCAATGCTCCGGCTCGACCGCAGTGATACCACGGCCTAACAGAAAACCGTGAAACAACGCTTGCGTTGTGTTTCGCCGAGTAAGTGAGGTTACCGGAGGCCCAAAGCGTTTTAAAAGGCGGGAAACGCACTCGTGACTCCTCTGGTATTGAGGGTGTCCATGGGCGGCGGTTATCGCTTACCATCAGGGTGATCCGTCTGCTCGTTTGCTCCCCTATCCCATAACAAAAAAGAAAACCTGTTTGGCTTTTGAAGATCATCAGCTCCTTTTCAGTTGATGCAGGCATCTTCTTTTCATTATTATTTAAGGTGAATCACCAACCGTATGGCTTCAAATAAATTATACTCTTTTTAAATGGAAAGTAGTGCTTAAGTTCCGTGTCGTGGACTATAATCATTGTAGTACAGCAGATGTTAACATAAATTATTATTAGTCGTTCCGTACATAACATTAACCGTGTGTTGTGGAAGAAAAGGTAGGGCCCGTGTGAAAGCAATTTTCAATTTTTTTTTTCAATATATTTATTATATTTCTCACCACAATACAGATAGTAGGTATAAGCATATAAATGAATATAACATAGAAAAAAATTACTGTGGGAGACTGGTGTCTAAACTAGACGTAAAGCCTGTATTTCAGAAAACCAGGTGTCCACCGCTTGAAAATTTAAAAGATTATTATTTGTGTGTATTTATAAAAATTTGTATGAAAAATGTATGTTTTGCATATAATCATGGGTGCGTGTGTGTATGTGCGCGAAGGTGTATGTGTGTGTGTGTACATGCATGGAGGCGGGGTATGAAATATAATAAGGATTGGGAGAGAAAAACTGGTAGGTAGGTACTATAGGCAACAAGTGTGACGATCTAGAAAGTTATACAGTCTATCCCAGTTAACTTGTCTTTTTTGGTAATCAAATTCAAAAACCAGAGACAATTGACATGGGGCAGCTAGTAGTTTCTCCGTATCATCGTAATTTAACTCCTGGAGCCAGCAGCTAAGCTTAAGTTTGCATTTGATCTTGACAAAGCGGCAAGGAAATAGTTCAAAAATATGAAAATATTTTAATTTTATTGCATATCATGAATAGGTATATCAACACACAAATTTTATGTTTAATAAGCTAATAATAATACCTAATTTATTTATTTATACTTCTATGCACAAAAGTAGTACATAAGGCGGACTTAATGCCATATGGCATACCTAGTACCAAATTAATAATAATCATGCCTAAAATAAAGAGAACGAATATATAATTACAGACAAAAAGACAAAATTAACATATAGTGTTTGATAATGTTTTCCGCTTTTCGGTGTTCTAGTTATAAGACTTAAAATTTTGACCATCTAGATTTTAGCAAAACCCTCGAGCTGTGATCGTCGACTCGTTCACCTATAATTATAAATAGAGATAAGCTTAGGTACCGCTTTACTTATGTACCTACTCGAATATTCTATAGAAATTAAACTAATTAAATTGATGCTAAAATATAATTAACCCTTCAAGTACTTCATTACAGACACAATGCAAAATCTATTGTTTTGTACACCGGGGGTCCTTAACCTGCTGAATGTGAATTGTGATTAACGTAAGAACAGATAAAAGGCTTTGGTTCATCTTCAAGATTGCTGGTTACGTTAGCTATAAAATGGTTAACAATTAGGTTATTTTAGTTAATGAAAAATTCCACTCGTAGGCAGGATTCGAACCTGCGTCTTCAGGTTAGGTACAGACGCTATGACCTCCGCGAGTCCCACCTGCCTGACATCACCTTTAAGACGTAAGTTCAGAATGTGAAGGCAAATTTCGATATGGCAGGTGGGACTCGCAGTGGCTTAGTGGTCATAGGGTCTGGTGTACCTGATATGACGACGCAGGTTCAAATTCTGCCTGCGATTTGAATTTCTCTTTCAAAATAACTTTATAATCTTGGCATGAAAAATGCAAAAAAAACACAAAAAGATGTTTAACAATTAATTGATAAAAATCAAGGTTCACGTCATTGACACCTTGTGTTACATGCTCTTGGCTCTTGGTCTCGGGTGACCAATCCGTTCACTGGTCCTCCTCGCAATCAGTGACACCACGCCCCATTCTCTCTAAAGCGTACCTTATTACTATTCATGAGACACGACTGGGGATTTAATTAATTATAAGATTACTGTCACTGCTCAGACTCCAGATAACAAAACGCCGCCGTGATAATACTCTGCTCGGGAAAATTTACAACGTGTAAAAATATACTCATTAAAGGAATCGTGCGATGATTTTTTGCGGAAGGCTTTTAAAGATATGAAATAGGTGTTTGGTAGTATTTGCAGCCCAAGATATTTGACACGACCATAGCAGCCTGTGGTTCAACGTTCGAGTGGGGAATTATCTGCTCGGGTAACCGACTACCTCTGCCCAACCCTTCGGGACTACAGTCACGAGCATCAATATGTATACACTTACTAAAATTCGAAAGCGTTTTTTTATGAAGTGACGATTGCAAACTTTGAGATAATAACAATATAATTAAGGCATTGGTTCGAAAATACTATGTTCATAACATCATAAAATTTCAATTAATACATTAAGAGAAAATCGCTTTTGAAATTTGTGCTCGTGACTGTACATGTATGACGATGACGAATAATAACGAATTCTCTAAATTTCTAAGTTTCATTTTTATCACGTAGTATCTCCCCTCGGAGACACCGCATCAAGAAACACTTGTTTCTTAAATTCAATTATGAAACCTTCCAGGCAGCGGTTTAAATTACAGAATAATTCAGTAGACACGACCAAATTATTAAAGTGTAATTAACATGGTTAAATTAACATTTCGGGAAAGAACTTTCTTTAAAATTAAAAATTCCTCAATAGCAGCTTGGAGTTAGATGTCCCCTATTACATGGGACCTAAACATACAAACTGTGGGTGTCACTAACCCTTTGGAGAATGCAGGCGTGATGGTATGTTATCTTAAAATTAAAAATATTAAAGAAACGAAAGAATTAAAGGAAGTAATCGTAACGGGCTTTTAAATTTCGTTATTTTCAGCGCTATCTATTTAAACAAGTGCTGCGTGAGCTAGTGTGATCACAGCTTAGTGATACATAAACGTATTGTTCATGTCCATGGTGATTTTTGAAGTGAAAACTTCTTAAGCGTCGTTGTGCACTTTTTGGGATGGGTAAAAAGTGTAAACTCTCTTTAGGACACGTGACCTCATCGAAAATTCGTAAGACGGTTGTAATAGTTCTGAAGTGTTACATTTTTAACTTAATATAAATTGTCATGTTTGTGTACGATAGCGTAATAAATAAATATTGTATTTTACCACATAATTGATAGAATCTACTATTACACTGATAATTGAAGCAATTCGTGCGAAATTATTCCAAAGTGCGCAACGTTAATGTCCAAGTTTTCACTTCTGCCGGCACTCCCGGAGTGCAACCCGTTGTTTTTTTTTAAAGCTTACTAGCAATGTCGGTGGCACAGTATAGTACTCTTGTTAACCCCTCGTATTATATTACTTATTTTGGTATTACGTTTGTATGGGGAATTCGGTCCGCCGGATTCTTAAAGAATAATAATAGACATTAGCACAGGATCTGTAATGGGCTTTTGTATGAAGAAGAATTACCCATGGCTTTTTTGGGCCCCTGTTAAATTACTTTTATTTTCATCGGCCCGTATTTCGCTACATCTGATATCTTAAGGCAGATCTCTGTCGAGGTGCGATTCGCCACTGGGTGTCCACTCTAAAATTTAATTAAACTATTTAATTGAAACCCACACGGGCAACACTATAGTTTTATTTTATAGCGCGGCACTTTTAAAATTAAATTATTTTAAATAACAACACATTTTTATTTAAAAGAGTGCATGAATTTTAGTTTTTTTTTACAGTTCTAATGATCGGAGTGCCATGTGGCTATCAGTTTTTAAAATAATTGTAGGCCAACACAACGGAATGAATTCAGGCCGAATTCATGTCTTGTTTGTCCCCGGACTTAGTAATGAGGCTTGTATTTACGAAAAAGCGAGAAGGGTAATCGAGTCGTTTATTCGATACATAAATAATTATATCGGTAAATAATTGTGATAAAAAACATTTACAATTATGTTTCATGATGCTCATGCTCAACTGCCTCATAAGCCTAGTGGTCCTGAGCGCGACTGTTACGCTAGAGGTCGTGGGTTCGATTCCCATGTCGAGCAAAGTGTTATTGGGATTTTCTACGAAATTCCCAGTAGCAGCTCGGAGTTTGGAATTTGTGCCCGGTTAATGGTAATAGGTTCGCCCCCTATTACATGGGACCTAAACATACCGGCGAACTGTGGGTGAACATTAGTACGTTTCTGACTAACCTTTCGGGGAATACCGGCGTGATTGTGTTTTTATGTTCTATATATGCTTCGTGATGTAATATTGACTGCTCAACTTCATTTGTAAAGACACCTGTTAAGTTTAAAGTGAAGTTTAAGTTGGGTATAAGATGTGAATGGTGGATGTAGGTGAATGATATTTATATATTTTTTTAAATCTACCACAATATAATTTCACTGGTTTATCCAGACAGTTCCTCGTTAAAATTTTTCTTCTTTTTAAAATAAAATAAAGTTTCTATAGTTTGCATTTGCGACTCAAATTAGTTGCAAGTTGCAAGCCAGTCAAAGGTTGGCAATTTGCATAAATCTACTTACTTATTCTGTATATTTTTATACTCTGTCAACATTGGATTGCAATTTGCAAAACAATTAGTCGGCCAAGCATGGCAACACTGGAGTCATTTCCTAAGAAAATTTACTCTAGTTATTAATTCACAGTCCACGTTTTGTCGTTTCAAAGAATAGCTTATTCTTAGCGGGAAACCCGCGAAATGGCTTAAATATTTGAGTAGGTACCTACTTAAATATTTCTTTTTTAAGGTGCTAGCCTTGTCCTATGAATTTTGTAAAGAAATTGAATTGTTAACGTAAAGTGCTAGAGGTTATTTCACGTACCGTCTCATTCAACGAGCAACGATTTTTTCCCAGGTTTAGCAGACTTTAAACGCCGCGGAGAAAATCTCTCAGGCATGCAGGTCCATGAGGTTTTTTCAGTGAAATCTTAAATTATGATCTGCGGTCTATAAATAGATTTCCTGTAGACCGCTATAAAATACTTGAATAATATACTTAGGGCGAGATTCTTCATAAATTTATTTTATGGCGACGGCGACGTTGCCATTTTTACGATTCCTTGAAAAATCATTAAATATTTTACACTGATACACAATTTTTATTTTTAATACTTTTATCTTGAGCTCGTGGCTAAGTTATAACTACGCTGACCATTTCGTCTCGATGGTTAAGCTTCGCTAGCCGCGGTCAGTCTTTGGATGGGTGACCATCCTTAACACAATACGTTCAGAGAGAACGCTGGTATCATGGAGTAAAATTGTTAGAACCTGAAAAGACATCCTTATAATAGGTTATCTCTTATCAATGGAGCACACACATTAGATTGTACGGAGATTTGATGGCAATCACGTATAAAACTCATATTCAGACGGATCTAGTTAGATTGGAAGCTGAACCCAACATAGCTGGTAAAACGACGACACGTTTGGCGTAGCGGCTGAGCAATTGGCTTCTGCGACACGTGTTGTGGGTTCGATCCCCACACGGAGCAAATATTTATATGATCTACATGTACATGTGTTTGTAAACGCACCCATGATACAGGAGAAAATCCTAGTGTGGGGCAACGTTTTTTAAAAAGAAAAAAATAAAAGGCTGAGATGATAAATCTTCTCCTGTAATAACAGTCCATAATAAAATCATGATATCTCTCGTTTTCAGTTTCTTTTTATTACCGTTGACAGTGAATTATTTTCACGTTTCCCATGTATTACCCAGCAATGTATGGATGTGTTTTATGGATCTGGGATCCGGAAGTCTAGCAATAAAGGAAACACTTTTTATTCTTGATATATGTAGGTATATTTGGTAGTACTACTAATATTATAAATGCGAAAGTTTGTGAGGATGGATGGATGGATGGATGTTTGTTACTCTTTCACGCCAGAACGGCTGAACGGATCTGGATAAAATTTGGCACAGAGATAGATTATAGCCTGGAATAAAATATGGGCTACTTTTTATCTGAAGTCCACGCAGACGAAGTTGCGGGCAGAAGCTAGTTTAATTATATATCTTTTCAGGAGTACAAACGGCATTTAGGGAGTATGCAAGGGCGAGGCACATGGATGAGTGGTTGAGCCTCACGAGACTTGCTCACTCCAAGAAAATCTTAGGCTCCTCATTGAGATAGCATAATGTAATTTGGAACTCAATCAGGCGGCAGGCCCGTCACTTGATGGGGGCGCTAACCGGACATTTCGAGACTAACGCTCTCCTAATAAAGATGGGTTTGACGGAGACATCAGCTTGCAAGGCCTGGAAAAGGAAAATTGAGAGTATGGAGCACCTTCTGTGTTAAACCTTCTGTCCTCCTCCACATTATGTTGTAATAGGTAGAAAGCGAATGAACCGGAGGGGGCAGCGTTATACAAGACCAGAGGACTACAGACTTACACCCCCAGGCCTCATTATAACGTTTATTGAAGATTTGTTTTGATGTTTTAACTTCAAGTAGAAAAAATATAATGTTGGCTTTGTGAGATTGCCTAAAACAAAGACACTTACCTAATATTACATGCTTTTGGCCCCAAATTTATGTAATAGTACATTTTTATGTAGAGGAAACTCGAAACGACTTCTGGACAATTTCGCAGAATGGTTTTTTATTAGAATTAAGAAGAAGTTTTACCTTAAGAGAATTTAAACGCTTTGTTCACGATGCGTATCTTAGGGTAAAACTTAATGTAAGGCAATATTTATCTTTTCAGAAAGCCAGTTTAGTTATGTTATTGCAAAAGTTTAAAATATGGTTTAGACCTAATCTCAGTGCCATTTTCAATAGCATTCTTCTAAAACAAGAAATGATGTAATGATGTAAATAAATGGAACTGAGATGTCCTTCTATGGTCCTTTTTTGTGAGGAAAATTCTCATGGAACTCCCTGCCACCTAGGCAGGCGACAGGGCATATTGCCTTGTAGCGTCTAAAACCGCACCTGTCTTCGGGAATCCGTAACGTCGCCCGCCCATTATATGACTCCTCAGAATGTCAGAGTACGTTTACGTAATTCAATATTATTTTATTATGTATCTGTTTATAATATCCGGTGTACGATAATATCCGTCTTTGTTCAATGGATGCAATTTCCTACTTCTATTAATAAAATTTTAATATTGTTTCAACATTTATAGTTTCCTTACGCAAGGCAAAATATTGATGCAATAAGGAAGTATTTTTCGAAGCCTTCCCACGGAAATGTTAAAATGTGAAAAAAATGTTACTCAGAGCATTACAAAACGATGTCTTATTAAAATACTATGTAAATACCTAGCATTTATAGTGGTATACTTCCGTCCCATATAAATCTGGTCAAGATCTGATCACAAAATTTAGAACAAAATAATAATAACACATTCCGACCGAGTAAATAAGAACCTCATCGAGATACGTAAAATTCTACTCGCTATCTTCGTATATTGAATTAACATCTTTTAACAAAAAACTGTGGGCGAAAACAAAAGATCTGATCAAATTAGAGGCACCGACTTCCGAAACTGTTTTTGTTTGTTTTTTCCGAAATTATTTTTAATGTTTTTGAAGGCGATTTTACGTTTAGTTAAAAGTAAATTTTAATGTTTAGACTTCATAGGTAGGTACTAATTATTATGTGAGTGTCACGATGTAGAGAAATCTGACTAGCTGGAAACTGACTTAATTACTTAGTACGATAACATGACATAGATACGAGAAGCGGGTTATTTCAGACAGCTACTAAATGAAACTACATTGTGAATATTAACGTTTTTGACTTTGACTTTTATATTGGGTAGGTACCCTGTCTTGTCGATGTTCCAAGATTTATTATTTATAAGAGAAACTTCAACTTATTTTGAAATATTTTTGAGAAATGTTCCACTGATGTTGTTGGCAGAGATGTATGATATTACATTATTACATCTTAGAGTAGTGAAATCTTTCAGTCTGGTAGTGAATGCTTGGTATTTCGATATTGATGCGACCATCTTTACAGGACGTGAGGGTAGTAAGCTCACGGTTATATATTGTGAAGTGGGTGAAATTGTACCTACTTAGTTACCTTATACTTTTGAATATCTTTATACCTAGATATATTATAATTTTTGACTGATTTTGATGAAATATTTTGTAGGTGCTTTATGAATGGTTTGAATCCAGACAATGTCTGCCGGGACATTATTCTGTCCAATTATTGTCTATAAAACAACCAGCGTTCCTAAGAGTCGTAGGGTTATGTAAAATAGCTCAAAACATTCCTCTTAAATCACTCTATCTCTTAAAAAAACCGCATCAAAATCCGTTGCCTAGTTTTAATGATCTAAGACTACATAGGGACAGACAGACAGCGGGAAGCGACTTTGTTTTATACTATGTAGTTTTTTTTCTTTTTTAGGATAGGGGAGCAAATGAGCCGACGGATCACCTGATGGTAAGCGATAACCGCCGCCCATGGACACCCGCAGCACCAGAGGAGTCACAAGTGCGTTGCCCGCCTTTTTAAGGGTTTGAGCCTCCGGTAACCTCATTCACTCGGCCACAGATAAAAGAATACTAGTAGGCGAAACACAACGCAAGCGATGTTTCACGCCGGTTTTCTGTGAGGCCGTGGTATCACTCCGGTCGAGCCGGCCCTTTCGTGCCGAAGCATGGCTCTCCCACGTCAAAAATGTGAAAAAAAGTGATGATAATGTATATGGATGGATGGATAATGTATAGACATACATACGCACAGTGTAAATTAAATAAAAGCTTGTACTTAGTAAGCAACATCAGTTGAAGGTTTTATTTTTTACCGTACCAGTACCAGGTACATATTTGAAAGACTCGCTGAATAGTTACACTAGAAAGTATGTTCACTCATTGAAGTGGTATCTCACATCAAATTTAGAAGTGTCTTATAATACACGTCATTACATTTTACGGGAAGACTTCACCCAGCGCCTTTTCTCTGCGCTTCAGTTGCAGCTCCACAGCGATGTTTGCGATGTCGTTGTGTGTACCGCCAACATCTGTCAAATGTTTACTTGTGTCAAGTTTCAATCTCCAATAGGAATAGGACTGCGAAGGAAGGAAGGGGAATCCTACTAATATTATAAATGCGAAAGTTTGTGAGGATGGATGGATGGATGGATGTTTGTAACTCTTTCGCGCCAGAACGACTGAACGGATCTGGATAAAAATTGGCACAGAGATAGATTATAGTCTGGAATAACACATGGGCTACTTTGTATCTGAAGTTTACGCAGACGAAGTCGCGGGCAGAAGCTAGTATTTTATAAAATTGTAACTGGCCGAGATAGCAGATAGGATAAATTTAAGAATGAGAGAAATAGAGGCCAAAGCATTTATGTTTAGAACTAGCTTCTGCCCGCGACTTCGTCTGCGTGGACTTGAGTCCGACCTAGATAAAAAGACTGACTATAATCTATCACTGTGCCAAATTTTAAAGAGTATCAAACATCCATCCGTCCTCACAAACTTTCGAATTTATAATAATTATTAGGAGGTTTTGTGTTTGATTATGTTTGTGTTCTTTTGGGAAATAAATTCATTAACGAACTTTTAACTATCAGTCACAATTAACACTCATTGTCTGTTGGAGACAATCACGGCAGTTGAACGAAGTCCTGTGATCCATTCCAGGTTGGGTAGTGTTGAGTTTTTCTTTCAGAAAGTTTTCAGTAGCAGCCCGGACGCTATTAGCGGTACAACTCTGCCTAACCTTCTACGGAATAGGCGCAACAGTACGAGTATACTATTATTCTACCTTCTTTTCCTTTGCAATCAAAACAGTAGCGATACAAAATTTTATTAAAAACCTATTTTTGTCTCTGCAGTGGTTCCCAAAGTTGCTCATTAAGGTCTAATTCGCCGTTCCCGGTAATGACTGTGCCGATGGCCGCGCGCCCGGGATTAGGAATGGTCATAAAACCGATACACCAATTAATTGGTCGGTGCTGAGATTGCCAAAGTGGTTTATGTGACCCAGGGGAATTTTCAACGATTATAGCATGATTGAGAAACTCGTTTCTAAATAACGTTCCATCTGCTAGATTAAAGCTTCGACTGCAGCGTTAGTTAATGGATGACTATTACTTAACTATTACCTCATCGAGGCTTCTCCGTGCCTCGGAGACTACGTATTTTTTTTTATTCGAGCCGTACAATGCATACTTGCCATCAGCTTGGACTTTCAAGTCAAAGTTTTCTTTAAAGTCGATATCAAAGTTGTTTATTTGTATTTTACAGGTAACAAATAGGTCTTATTAGATATATTGTATGCAACAATTCATTCTGTGATCACCACATAGGCATAAAAATGTTACAAAAATACAAGAAAATAGCCTTTTACCTTATAAAGCATTCAAAAGCCAATTCAGAAAAAGTATATAAGTACTTATTATATCCATTGTCTAGTACCCATAGTACAAGCTCTGCTTAGTTTGGGACTAGATGGTGCTGTGTAAAAAAAATGTCCCAGAATATTTATTATTAAATTTTATGTTTTACATTAAAAAAAAAACGCGGCAATATTAAATAAAAACTTTGGCTATTGCTGTCCGCTAGGGACGTCACTACGTTATCGCGGACTCGAGCGTAATGTCATACTTTATTGAGCGCGGCTTACGGCCAAGCAATTTTGTTATAATAATGGCCGCAATTTGTTTCATATTGTTATCCTGTAATGAACATGTACTCCAGAGATGTATGGACGATGGTGGCAGCAATTCTTTAGTGGTTTCTTTTTCTTTCTGTACGGACTATGTCATCTGTAATATACCTGGTTATATTGGCATTATCATCATATTAGATACTAATATATAAAGCTGTTTGTTTCTTTGTTTGTTTCTTGGAACGCGCTAATCTCAGGTACTACTGGTCCGATTTGAAAGATTCTTTTAGTGTTAGATAGCCCATTTATTGAGGAAGGCTATGGGCTATATATATCATAACGCTACGCGAAGTCGCGGGCAGAAGCTTGTCAGCTATAAGACGTCCACTGCTGTACAAGGCCTCTCCCAAAGACATCCACAAGGACCTGTTATATGCCGACTGCATCGAACGACTTCCAGCGACTAATTTAAAGCGACAATTTAACCACATGTGACCAGCATTTTTCACGAAGTGACTGCCATCGGAACTCGGCAACCTAATCTGTGAGCAATGACGATATTGTAAGGATAGACTGGTGGTCAGCTTCTGACTACCACTTCTTATTTGATTACCCATTATACTAGTGATCTCGACATGGTAATGAGGTTGGCCATAGCCAACAGCAAGGATCTTGAACCGTGTTTTCAGTGTAGTCAAAACGCTTAAGTTACCGTTTATTCTTACAATATCAACATCTTTTACATAATATTATTTATTTATTTTACCCTCATACCCTTGTATAGTTTCCTTGCCAAATAAACAGCGTAAACATCACTATGTAACTGTACACTCGTGCGCGAAAGTGTAACGCGTCACATGTCATGTCGTCGTAACTGAATTTTCACGAGTGTCGCTAGCGACTGTACCGGTTGTAGGGCTGGCGAATTTACAGTACATTACGAAATAAACAGGTAATAGGTAAACTCCGGTAAGATGGAGTGATTTGCGGCGAATTTAGGTTGCTGGCGAAAGCTGCGACAAGCCGAGGACAGGGCGAAATGGCGCTCATTGGTGGAGGCCTACGTCCAGCAGTGGACTAGTATAGGCTGATGATGATAGGGTAAATGGTAATACTTTAATATGCCATAATTATGAACAGAATAAAGACAGCGCTTGTATAATTTATAAGACAGTTATAGGAATGTACGTCCAGCGTACATTCTTATAACTTTCTTAGCTTAGATTGGCTCGGATTCATATTAATAAAAGAGCGTATTGTTATGCTTAAAAATACTTACTACTTACTACATATATCCATTCAAAGATTAAGACTTTGGATTTTATACACGTACACTCATTTTCTCAAATCAATAATATCTAGGAGCATCTTACACTGGTATAAAAAGCTTCCACCTTCAACCATCAGTGAATTACCAAATGATAGTCAATCGTTGCTTTAAACATCTTACCACAAGACAATTATGGCATTATCAAATGGTGAGGGGTAAGCATTAAACTACAACTTTGTTCGAATATCCGCAACGCGCTAACCCTATTTTTAGTGCCGGTGGTATAATCGCGGGACTCCTAAAAATGAACGATTACGGTCAGCGTCCCTTATTCAGGTGACAGACCATCATAACTGGGCCCTTACACTTTATAGAGATATCAAATTATTTTGGGACATACTGTCGGACAGGGTATTTTCGGTACCGAATATATTATTTTGTGATGAGGTTTTCCGATTTAGAAATAGAAGATAAGTGAAATCCCTTCGTCAAGCCTTTGGATAGTTTTATTATAGGTCGATATCAGTTGAACCAGTTGTGAAATAAATTAGTAGAAACAATAACGACTATATGACAATATGATAGATGATAGAATTATTGAAAAACAAAAATAGTTGTTGCTTAGAAATTGATAAGGTCAAAAGCATTCACGAGAAAGCAATAAGTACTCGCCTAGCACGTAATTTTCAATATAATGAAAACATGATTGATAGCAGAGGCAAACTCTGAGCTCAATAATACATTGCTCGACCTGGGAATCGAACCTCTAGCGTAGCAGTCGATTAGGACCAATAGGTTAATGTTAAAATTTACAAAAAAATAAAAGAATATTCTTAATCCCGGGGACTTCGTGAAGAAATCACGGGATATCCGAGTTCCGTTAACACTGGCCAACCCTATATTATATCCGCGCCGATCCCCTGTGATTTTGTCATATTTATTGATAAAGATCGGGATTCCAGTTATTTGCGATGGATTTGCGATGCTGTATCAATTGAGATCGACTCGTAAATAAATATGTATGTGAGTGGATTTGTTTGACAGTAGGCTTAGCTTTTTTTCGTGAGGAAATGCTATGAATAAATTACTCTTACGGATGTTGATTTGATTACAGCAATAAAAAGTAACATTTATCTGTTCTATCTATATCTACATATAATAAAATTGTAACAGGCCGAAGTCTGTATACTATACATGTTGAAGAAAAACTAATACGGGGATCTTTATTAAAACAACAGAAGCCAAAACATTATTTTTTTGAATAAATAAATAATATTTTTTTGAATATGTTTGTACGCGTATAACGCAAAAACTCTCCTACACGAAATTGAATACAGTTATCACAGTTTTATTGCTGAGGGTCTAATTCAAATTCTGGTGCATGTTTCATCTTGATACATCACCTAGAAGCTCGGTTATCTTATCTTATCTTGTGTAGGGCCGAGGCAGCAAGGCCTCAGTGCACTTCGACCCAATGGGATCTTTTGTGCTTTCCCTAGATAACTTATTCCTCATCCCCTCCCAGTTCTACAAACAGCTCTTCCATGAGCTTTATAATGAGGCCTGGGGGAATGAGTCTGTAGTCCTCTGGTCTTGGATAACCCTGACCCAAGAGGCGCATTCGCTTTCTAGCCTTTGCATCGCATGTACACAGAAGGTGTTCCATGCTCTCAATTTCCCATTTACAGGCCCTGCAGGCTGATGTCTCCGCTAGACCCATCTTTTGTAGGAGAGCATTAGTCCCGAAGTGTCCGGTCAGCGCCCCCATCAAAAGACGGGCCTGCCGCCTGCTTGAGTTCCAAATGGCATTTTGCCATTTCAATGAGGAACCTATGAATTTCTTGGAGTGAGCAAGTCCCGTGAGGCTCAACCACTCATCCATGTGCCTCGCCCTTGCGTACTCCCGAAATGCCGTTTTGACTGTGCTTGGGGCCAGTCCTACAAATGGTTCCGGTCCAATTAGTGAGGTCCCAGAACCTTCCCTAGCCAGCTCGTCAGCATGCTCGTTGCCCACAATACCCCTGTGACCAGGGACCCAAACAAGCCTGACCCTGTTTCGCTTTCCGAGCTCATTAAGAGTTCGGGCAGCGTCCATGATCAGCCTTGAATCGATCCTGTAGGAGGTCAGGGCCATGAGTGCCGCTTGGCTGTCACTAAGAATGTAGATGGACCTTCCTGTGGTACCGCTACTTCCCATCTGTTGTGCACAGGCAAGAATAGCATATGTTTCCGCTTGGAAAACTGTAGCTAGTTTGCCCATGCTTTGACTGACCTTATGGTCCCTTGCATAAATGCCCGCCCCTGTACCCGACTCGGTTTTCGAACCGTCAGTGTACCATATCAGACTGCCCTCCTCTGGTGGGTCAAGTCCCTTCATCCATTCTTCCCTTGACGGTAGATGAACCTTGTAAGATCTCTTGAACCAAAACATGGGCTGCATTTTGTCGCAGTGCATGTTCGTTAGTTCGTCAAGGCCTTCCTGTATTTTAAGCTTTGTGTGTCTAGTTCTAGGCTTAGAACTATCCCACAGGCCATTTATTGCCAGTCTGTGTAGTGCAAGACGGGCCTCAGTCTCTATGACAATATGTAGCGGTGCAAGGTTGAGTACCTTTTCCATCGCCGCTGTTGGTGTGGTTTTGAACGCCCCTGTGATAGCTAGGCATGCCGTTCGCTGTAGTTTAGCGAGGGCTTCCCTGCATATCCCTAGTTGCGTCCTGGGCCACCAAACAATGCTGCCATATATGATGATTGGTCTAACCATCATGGTGTACAGCCACTGCACAACCTTTGGTCTAAGTCCCCAGGTTTTGCCATACGCTGAGCGACACATACCCAAGACTCTTAGAGCCTTGGCTATGGTACTGTTCAGATGTGTTCGCCACGTCAGTTCTTTATCCAGGGTTACCCCTAAATATTTTACCTCTGAGGCCCAGTTTAGTTGCTTGCCATAAAGCCGAAGTTGGCCAAGGCCTGATAGCAGTCTTTTCCTAGTAAATGGAATGACAACTGCCTTGTTTGGATTGATAGAGAGGTGATTCTCTTCGCACCACCTCTCTACTTTAAAAAGAGCCCTTTGGATCAGATTTGAAACCGTGTTCGGGAATTTGCCATTGACAAGTATGACTATGTCATCGGCATATCCCACGGTTAGCAAAGGGCCCTCATTGAGATTGCTTAGTAGTGAGTCTACCACTAAGCACCACAGTAACGGTGACAACACTCCTCCTTGTGGACAGCCTTTGGTCGTCCTAACGTGGAGTGTGTCCCCTCTAAGAGTGGAATGAATGATCCTACTCCTTAGCATACAAGTCACCCATCTGATGATGGTTTGGTTGATGCCATGTTTTTCTGCAGCTCGCTGTATCGATTCAAAGGTTGTGCGGTCGAAGGCTCCCTCGATATCAAGAAAGGCTCCGACACAGACCTCCTGCGATTCCAGTGCCGCCTCTGCGCGGCTTACGACGTAATGTAATGCCGCCTCTGTTGACTTCCCTGCCTGATAGGCGAACTGAAGCCCATGGAGAGGGTATCTCTTTAGAGGCCCCTCTCTAATATACCTATCAAGCATTTTCTCAAGCGTCTTGAGTTAAAACGATGAGAGGCTGATAGGCCTGAAAGCTTTGGCATCTTCATAATCTCCCTTGCCAGGCTTAGGTATGTAGGTTACTTTGACTTTCCTCCACCGCGCAGGTATGTATCCAAACGCTACGCACGCCTTATACAGCCTGCATAAGTGCGGTATCAGAGTCTCAGCCCCCTCCTGTAATAAAATAGGGTAGATCCCATCCGGTCCAGGGGCCTTGAATGGTTGGAAACCCATCACTGCCCACCTGAGCCTATGTTCATCTACCACCTTTTTAGCAGTATCCCAGTCAGCCCTGGTGGTGCGAATAGATAGCTCCTCCAGGGTCACTGAGTCCTCCTTATCATCATCCAGTTTTACTGATCCCGGGAAATGAGTTTTGAACATTACATTCAAGAAGCTCGGTTATAGTAAGTGAAACCTTTTAGGATGCGACAGAATTCGCGGGCAATAGCAAGTAGTTTTTTTTAAGAATACTACTAACCATGTCCTGCGGTAGTATTTTCTCCAATGTTGTAGGTGCGTTTACAAAGACAAATCCTTCCATACGCAGCTAGGTCCATATTTGCGTATAAATTCCACCCGGTATAACGATTGTAATTTTTCATGTATACCTATCACGAGAAAGGAAGTATTGTAATGTATTTTTTATATTGTTGGCCAACGAACAGATAAGTCAGATGGTAAGCAGTAATTGCTGTCCATGGAAACCTGCAAATCCAAACGAGTTGCTGATGCGTTGAGTTCCTATGGACTTCAGACTGATAGAGCAAGCAACCTAGGGGGAATTGGCTCTCAAAAGCACAAGCCGAAATCAATGTGCTTTACGGATTCCGACGTCAAAGTGGTAGCCAGCTAGTCCCCAAGAGATATTATCTCCAAACTTTTTTTTTATTCTTGATAGTTGATAGGCTTACGCTTGTTCGCCAGTTCGCCTGATGTTAAGCGACACTGCGACCTAAGATGGAGCGCGCTTGCCTAGAAGAAACGGATTCAACACCCAGATTATATCTATCGGGGAAGACCCACTCGGTAAGCGCATTCCACATTTCCGCGGTACGCATGATAAATGTGGACTTAGAGCGTTTCGTTCGGATTTTCGGAATACCCACCATGAATCTATGTCGCTTTTTTGTGCTTCTGGTCGTCCGATAGTAGAAAGGGGTAGGAGGAATAAGATTGTGGAGATCTGATGCACACTCTCCGAAATGTAAATAAATAAATGTAAATCTATACTAATATATAAAGCTGAAGAGTTTGTTTGTTTGTTTACTTGAACGCGCTAATCTTAGGAACTACTGGTCCGATTTGAAAAATTCTTTCAGTGTTAGATAGCCTATTTATCGAGAAAGGCTATAGGCTATATATCATCACGCTACGCGGACGAAGTCGCGGGCCGAAGCTAGTAATTAATGTAATGTTTTCATTAATGTAACGATAAGTATTCGTCGAGGAAAATATACCTAATAATATCTTAATATTCTCTGTAATAATTACACGGTACCATAGAGAATACCATGAAATAGTAACCTCTTAATCAATTACATATTAATCTCACGGGGTTAGTGGTACTTACTAAATATTTTTCGACTTAGTAATTATTTCGGTAGATTAGCGTCGTCGCTATGTGATTAGATTAAGTCCTATACAGAATAAATAAGGGACGCGTGCGATATTGTTAAAAAATCGTATTTTATGGACCGTTACAGTGGGAGAGCCATGCTTCGGCACGAATGAGCCGGCTCGACCGGAGTGATACCACGGCCTCACAGAAAACCGGCGTGAAGCAGCGCTTGCGTTGTGTTTCGCTGGGTGAGTGAGGTTACCGGAGGCCCAAAACATTTTAAAAGGCGGGCAACGCACTCGTGACTCCTCTGGTGTTGCGGGTGTCCATGGGCGGCGGTTATCGCTTACCATCAGGTGATCCGTCTGCTCGTTTGTCTATCCCATAAAAAAAAATCATTTGATTGATGTCTATGTCATCATATCGATTCTTATGGTAAATCATCGAGATTGTATCCCTTTGTTTAGGTCCTTGCTTAGCAAAGATCTTAGATGATATCATAGCGACAAATTTATCGAGCACTGTATTCTGAAGTTACATACTACCTTTTACGATAAAATTATCGATTGACGTATCGATTTTTGACGGCATTTTCGACGTTTTCGTTCCGCCGCATAAACTTGACAGTTAGTCCGGGTTTATAAAGGTACAATCCGCAATAATCTATACTAATATATAAAGCTGAAGAGATTGTTTATTTGTTTGCTTGAACGCGCTAATCTCAGGAACTACTGGTCCGATTTGAAAAATTCTTTCAGTGTTAGATAACCCATTTATTGAGGAAGGCTATAGGCTATATATCATCAAGGTAAGACTAAGCAACTATTCGACGCGGACGAAGTCGCGGGCAGAAGCTAGTTAATTATATTATGTTCCTCGTATTGTGACGTCAAAGTCATTTATTATCACGCGACGACCTAGCTATGGCTCTGGCGATGGCTGAAAAAGTTTGAATACGTAAATCATAATGCATACCTACCTATGATTGTGTTAAATGGCGTGCACAAATTACATGCAACATTGGATTGCTTAACGTTAAAGAAGACGAAGAAACCTTCAAGTTATCTGTAAATTTTGTCGTCCAAATCTCATACTGAAACAATCGCTAGGGGCGAGAAAATGTATCGACAAATTATATCGCAGTTTATATGTCAACTTTGATCGTGAGACTGGTATTTTTTTGAAGATATTGTTTGCTCTTCCACAAATACTACAATATAATACTGGGGCTCATACACCTACATGCAAGGCGTAAACCGGGTTAGGCTTTAATTAATACCTACCTTAAAAATGATGAATCTTATTACTGTGGGCGAGTGAAAAGATTTTCTGCGAAAGCTTGTTGATAATTTATGTCAATTCCGTTCCGATAAATACCATTTTAAAATAACAATTTAAAAACGATTTTTTTTCTATAAAAAAGCTTGCTAGCAATGTGGGTCAGACCATGCTAGTATTCTTGCCCTCGTGGTAAGCTAAATATGCTTGTGTTATGAGTGGCTTCACGTCGGTAGTGCAATGGGTGGGTTTCGAACTAGCAACCACATGATCCGACCCCTAGCCATTAGCCTATCGTCGCTTGGTAATTGATACTCGACTAGTTTTAGGTCGGTACGATTATTTTATAATGCTGATATTAAGTCATAGGATATATTAAATAAAATTATTAAATGTAAGGTAGGCTTTATCTACATAATCACAATTTACCTAAACAGCAAGTCACTGTGAAACTTCTTACATAACAACTATCTAACTATGCGAAAATAATTTGCAACATTGTCAAGTTCAGTGTAACTTCATTATATGTAGTTTAGCAGTTCCCTAGAAAGCCTTAACTAAACAAACACACACTTTCCATTAATTAGCACCCGCTTGCGGCTTGAGAGACTAAAAATTACTGTATGTATGATCTTCAACCATTGCGTGATCGATCCATGGCGAACACAGACAATAAAATCGATTTTTGAAACAAGAATTAGTCATTGTTCCGTTTTATAAAATATTTTTAAATTGGCAGCTCAAAAATGCGTCCGTTGACAGTGTTGCTAGTGTTATTATATTTTAATGTTTTTTGTGAGGCATTGGAGAATGCTGTTGAAGAGAGAGGAAAGAAGAAAATCGGACTGTATAGTGAGTTTATTATAATACTTTTCCTACATCTTTTATTTGAAGTTAGCAACATAGCTTTTAAAAGAAACAATTTGAATTTGAGGTTTTATTTGGTCTATGAATAAATCAGGTGCGTAATATTGCGATCCACATCTCAAGTATGCTTTCAAAAAAAATACTCGCAACCTGCGCGTGCTATGACAAAATCTGTGAATGTAGACAATGTATACAAAAATCGAAAAAATGTATACATATTTATTTTTTTATTAAAGAAAGAAGATGATTAAAAATAGGCATCATTCAAACAAAATGTCAATAAAACAATGCAAGCATGTTCAATACTTAAGTTCAAATGCGCACAGCCATCGGAAACCGATTATCGAATACCAATTTTATTGACTCGGTCGGCTCATAACTTATAGCGCAATGCAATTTGTCACTATTTCAATAAATGTGGGAATTTTATAGTTTTACTGATTGATGTCTGAAAGCATTGATTCATGTCGACCAATAATAAATTAGGCTACAATAAATTGTGGAGGAGGTTAATATTTGTTTTATAAATTAACTTAAAAATCAAAACAACCGACTTTCTGTGCTTATGCGAATATTAGACATTGAAATACAAACTACTTTTTACGGATTTTATTGTGTGTAATTGATATTATTTAATCCCGACGTTTCGGATTATTTACAGTATATGGGTATGTCTACCCGTATTATCTTGATACCATCATTTTTGGCAGTCGGGTTTTTTTATTTTATGTTTTTTAGTTTTTTATTGCCCAGTGTTGAGAGTAACGTCAACATTGGGCATTGGACGCTTTTCAAAGTAAAATGAATGGCTATAGAGCATGCCAAGGCAATATAGATATATAAGTACCTACTACATACATAAGCTCGAAAAACATAACCCTCTTTCTGGGGCAGTCGGGTAAAAAAGCACACACTCAGATTTTATCCCATAGGTGCCTCTCGTGGGAGACTTTCCCCATCCTCTTAGCATTTTCTCAACTATGCTTAGGTTAGCTGATCTGCTGAATATCAGTATATTACACAAAGCAAATGCTGCACACGAGAATGCCCAATTGCGGACTTCTGAATGAACAAAGAATAATTAAAATCAATAAATACATATAAATATTTCAGACATAAGAAGTAACTGAACTGAATAAAATCAAACGTTTGGGATGTCCTCTTTTTGGAAGAATTCTGTTTCCATATACGCACGGATTTTCTCCATATCTAGATAATATTAATGTACCTATTGTAAAATAACATTGGATTATTTTATTGAATTCTAGGCCAGGATTGAATTTGATTATTTCATTGAATTGTTCGCTGGATGAACCAATTTCTTTACGAATTTACTGTATTGTGGTACTGTACTTTGTGCCCCCGCTTCGTCTGCATGATGTGCAGATACTAGTTAGTTAGTTTTAAATAGTTTGGACATGTGTGAGGGCTGTACGGTTGTTGCAAGTGCGGCTACTGTGCGAAAAGTCTTCGGTTCACTTCCCAGTTCGAATATTGGGTTTTTCAATGAAATTCTCAGTAACCATTCCACAGGAGTTTCTATTTGTGCCCGGTTAATGGCAATAAGCTCTACTTTATATTATATGGGGCAAAACGATCAATGGTAGTAACAATCCACCTCTGACTTACCCTTCTGGAAGTACAGGCGCGAAGATATATTAGGCATCCTACCCTTAGGATGATTGGATGAGGTATTAAAATTACCCGAGCCTTTTTCCAAAGGTCAGCTTTCAATTTAATCAGATGAAGCTTGCTCGTTATTAGGTTCGAGAGGTCAGATGGCAATCTTCCTTTACAAAATACTGAACTGTGTTCGGGCAGGCTGGAAACCCAGCCCGCGTACTCAGGAAAATGATTTCTATTTACTATTTTTTTTCTTTACATACAACAGTCAAGGATTAATGTCAGTAAAGCACCATCTATGATGGAACCTTCTTGGATGAAATCTTTCCTCCTCCGTCTCTAGTCTCAATTTCCAGATCCAGCATATACTTTTGTTCCATCCATCCCAGACAAACATCACCTCATTATTCACTCCCTTGTCAATAACAAACTTAACGCAACCATCCATCTTCTCTTTGGTCTTCCTCTACCACTCCATATTTATATCTAACACACTTTTAATCACATGCGTTTCATCCTTCCTCATCAGGTGATACCAAGAAAAACGATTTTGTTTCAACTCTCTAATATTTATGCATAGGATTACCACACTAACATAGCCTTTTATTTTTCCAGTATACTTCGTGGACCTTGTCATCAAGAAGATCTTCATACTAAAGCTGATATACGCCTTTGCGTTCTGGCTGCTACTCCACAAAGCTGGCTACATCTTCGGCTGGTTCGTCAGCTATCTCAAGGATCATAAGACGGAGTACCATGGGCATCACGACTACCATCACGGCCATTCGGACTACGGCCCCCCTGGGCCTTATAGGCGGAAAAGCCAAAGGCCAGTAAACCCATATTCGGCGCCGGATCGGAAGATAAATCCTTATTAGGTGGCCTCAAGAGAGTTATGGAAATAGCCCTGTTTTCGGTAAAGTTTCTTTGTAATGGTCGTCTATATGTATGATATGGATCGCGTGGATTGTGTACGTGTGTGATATGTGAAAATGGATATTTTTCTCAGAGAATAGATCTTTTGAATTGGCTGCAGAAAGCTCTAAACCGAGAGGAGTGGAAGGAGGGTAGGGAGGTCTTTGCCCTGCAGTGGGACGGTAACGGCTGAATACAAAATAAATAGATCTTTTAAAGCTTTCTAGAGTTTTAAAGACACTTTTACAAGTAAATATTTACAGACAGCAAGTGGGTTGATTATGATCTCGACAGCGTAAACCTCCTTATACTGACGTTGAAAATAGTTGTGTGAGTGGTTTTCCATCGAGGTGAATGATATTTATTATGGTTTTCGGAACCTGCTCAAATGCTCAGGGCTTAGTTATTAGAATAGTAATTCATTATAAGGTATTCAATTGTAAATATTACATTGGTTGATTGATGAAGGCACAAGATTATAATGTCATGTCTTTTTCTGTTGTTCGATGTTCTTATGTAATTTATTTAAGAATACCCCATCACCTGATGAGGCCATTCATATGCGTTAATTTATTGTGATTGTAAATAAATAATAAAATATTAATTTATTGAAAGTTAGTCATTTTTATTACATTTAATATTTATGCATGCTAAATATTTTTAAAGATATTTAAAGACATTTTAGCGAAAGAATAACTATCGGTAGCTTACTTAGCTTAAGCGTGCGGTGTACCTACCTACTTTACTTGAAGAGAGTTGCACTTGCAGGTTCGACTCCTATCAAAGATAGAATTTGTCTTTCACTAAAATGTATATAACATGTCATCACGCCTGTATTCCTCGAAGAGTTAGGCAGAGGTGTACTAATTTACACCAATGTACCAAAATAAAAAAAATCACTACGGTTGTAATCGAAAAATTATATAATAAGATGTTTGCAAAAAAAACCTAATAAAGTTACCCTATTACAAACCTGAAACTGTCTCAGCTGCTATTACCAACTCTTTTCAATTACAATGTAGTATAGGATATTGTAGAGATGCTGGGCTGTGCTTCGTTTTTATGAAAAAAACAAACGAGCAAAGCCGGGTGTAGTTCGTAGTTTCAGAGAGTATAAAGCCAGCGCCCCCTGGCGGTAGCACCGGCCTGCCACTTGTGGTGCCAAGTTCTGCGCTTGCTTTTATCTTGACATTAATTTTACGTTTCATTAAAATTATTGTTTGACAATAAAATGCTATGAGCGCCTTATTTTGCGAGGTTTCGTGCGAAAATTCATGTTTATAAATGTTTTAATAGCAGTAAAAGCTCTATTATGCTGTTATATTTATAAGCCGCACGAATCGAGAATTAGGTACTCACAAAGTTTAGCTACACTTGCTACAGTCACGTGGTACATTGCAGATGATTGAACTGCTTATATATTTTTACACATCATGCCTGGAAATCATAGAAACTTTAAACGATTTAGATTTATGATTTTTGGTCGAGTAGCTAGGTCTAATTGTAGTTGACTTTGAAAATCGCGGTGGTTCTTAGCCGTCTAAGATCACGCCAGACTTCTGTAGCTATCCCAAACAATCTAATCCTGACATTTCTTTCAATTTTAGCGCACATCCTAAGGAAAATGAGTATAAAAATAACAATTTCGCCATGCTATCGCAACATAAACTGGATAAAGCCGGTTCACTCCGGTTATAACCGCCCGTAACCAGTTTAATAATCTTTAGTATCGCCCGCGCAGTACTTAAGACGGCCATTTGAAACTGTACACATTTTCAGCGACTTTATTGACAATAAAAGCTAAAACTAACTCTAATTAACTTGAAATGGTTTTCACAAGAAAATATATCTGACGTAAACGAAAATGTTGTCATATCATAAATAGGCAATATGGACTTTCACGTCACGTGACATAAATGAGTAATGTTCGGCCAAGGTCGAACTTACAAGGAGATGTGGTATTTATCACATTTTTTTACAATTTAAGAGACAAGTCGAGTAGTCCAGTTAAGTTAAAACTCCATTTTAGAAGCAGTCAGCAGAAGAAGTCCATTTTAGAAGCAGTTTCAGCTGATATGTAGTTTTGCTGAAGTGAAGCTAAGTGAAGAAGAAGCGTCAGACAGGCTTTAGGGCGATTTTATGACACTAATGTTAGGATCCTGGTAGCGAGCTATGTGTAATGTAAGTTACATCGAAACATGGGTTCCGGATGAAATTAATTGCGTTACTTTTAAAATACCAAGATTCTAGCAAGATTTCCTTAGAACGAAAATTCTTTTGAAAGGCAACCGCAGTAAAACTTCATTCAATACAGTCTATGAGGTTATATAAGTACAGTCGCGCAATTGATTTGTCACGCTCGTAAATCAGGCATAACAGTGGTATTAATTTATGCACACGACTGTACCGGCTCCACGTGATAATGTGTAATTTAGGGCCGCACATTTGTTATTGGATGAGGTTTTGGGTGCATACACAGGGCCGGACTGTGAGTGTAGATAGTATGGAGATAAATGTATGTATAACGAATTCTCTTCAATCTATGGTATCTTTGCTCGGATTACTATATTTTTCTCTGAGGATTTTTTTATTTTCATTGTGTCCAGTTTTACATATGTTTCAGTTTCTCACATTGTCTACTGTTGTTAATGAAGTTATAAGAAGTCTATAGGTACATAGATAAAATTGTATATTTTTGGCACAAATTGCTGAAAGACTAGGATCCACCTAATCAATCTTACCGCCACTCATTAATCTAAAATTCACGACTCAAACAACAACGAATTTGAATTTGAAACAGCGGTCATTGTCGTCACTCAAAGATAAGTTGGCCATACAATTGATGCATGGATGGCCACGACCAACAATATATTCCTTACAATTCACTTAAAAGATGAACATCACAAATCAAACAGAGCACTTGAACAAGAAAAGTCATCGAAAGATGTCCGAATTAAACACCAACGCCAAAAACGCAATCATAGCAAACAATCTTATTTTTATAGAAATATACAACCAGCTTAACAACAATCTCTCCATTTTCAGATACTGAAGTTAATTTAAAACCATGTTTATCCGTAACATCGCTTAAACGTGGTTTTAAATTAACACGTCTGGTGCAACATTAAGATTTAAATTACGTGAAAACGTTCAGGGGAGCAGAAATTATGCGAAAACTTAACTAATTTCAGTTTGTAGATGGTTTCGCTTACTGGGCAGTTTTAGATTTAAAAGATTTTTTATGAGATGAAAAATATTTAAACATATTTTCATAAGTTTATGCTGAAATTAACTTAACTAAAGTTTTAAGTAAGCATAGCTTACTTAGATTAATATAATATTTTTAGTTTTACAACCAATATTATCTTATTAATTTCATAACCAAAAACTGCCTCATTAGCCAAGTGGTCCTCAGCGCGAGTGCTACGCTAGAGGTCCTGGGTTCGATTCCCAGGTCGAGCAAATTGTTATTGGGTTTTTCTATGAAATTCCCAGTAGCAGCTCGGAGTTAGGAATTTGTGCCCGGTTAATGGCAATAGGCTCGCCCCCTATTACATGGGACCTAAACGTACCGGTGAACTGTGGGTGTACATTAGTACGCCTCTGCCTAAACCTTCGGGGAATACAGGCGTGATGGTATGTATGTATGTACAACCAATAAAATGCAACAATATTATAGGGCAGAGAAATTGGTTATCGCAGTGTGTTGTTGTTGTACTTCACACATCTTTCTTTTAAAACAACTTATGGAGAGCGCAAATTCATACACATATTTACCGACCCAATTACATCTCTGTTCTCTCGAAAATTCCTCCAAATAATGATCAATGACTACCGCAGCCCATAAAGTTATATTTAAACTTTCAAATAAATGGTGATATGTAAGCAATTCGTTAAAAGCCCGTATTTTATTCGTTTGACTCGCGGACAAGGCGATAAGCTGAAAGTCAGGGATGGCAAACCTTTATAGAAATTTGCGCGCCAATCAGGTGCAGATTAAAGAAAAATCATGTGGTAAAAAGAAGCTCACGAGGTCCTTTAAAATGCCAGGTGCACAGTACGCGCGTGTCACCGAGGCTGACGCGGTAGACTTTATCCTTTGAAGGAGTTCTGCGAAGGCTGGACCACAGTCTGTCACGGTCGTGGCGAATGTCGCAAATTCCAAGTCCGTGGCTATAATGCTAGTGTGGTTTTTAGAGGGTACGAGTTCACATACCCTGCTTCACCGAGTGGCAGACGATCTATGAGGATTTTGTGCAGCAGAAAAAAAGAGTATAATGCTCGCAATCAGTACTTGTGCCCACTCCTGTTGGGAAAAAGCGTGAGTTTATGTACCCAATGAACTCAACATTACAATTCATTGACAAATTTTTAAAATGTTTGTCGTTATAATGAACGTTACAAGTACATACTACAATCTTTTTTCTATAAATTAAAGATTTATCGTGTGCCTTAGGTTTTCCACCGCTGTAGCACGTAGCTATTTATTTAGTAGATCATTTTCATATAGGTACCAAAAAAATTGTGCGCCTGTTTATCTGCGCTGGAAATTGTAAAGCATGATTTATGCAGCGCTTAAATGCTTTCAGGATTAAAGACTGATAACGGATAAAAGTTGCAATTTTAAACGGGTGCCAGGGTTGAATTGGTTTTTCATATCTTTTTGTACAATAACATACCATTAGTTTTAGGTATTCCTTGTAGTTAGACAGAGGTGTACTAATGTACACCCACAGTTCGCCGGTATGTTTAGGTCCCATGTAATAGAAGGCGAGCCTATTGCCAGGCGATAATTTCATAGAGTAATCCATTAACACTTTGCTTGACCTGGAAATCGAACCTGGGACCTCTAACGTAGCAGTCACGGTTAGAACTACTAGACTAATAAGGCATATTAATCAGGACGAAAGGACTCATGAGGAAATTGGTGGTGCAGTATTTTACAAAAGTAAATATTTATCATGTAGGCTAGCCTCTGTAAAGCAAATCCTAATGAGAATTTCATAGAAAAACTCAATAACGTAACTTCTAGAGTAGTAGTCGCGCTTGGGACCACTCTCAGAGGGACCACTGCACTAATGGTAATGCGGCTGTCATACAATAACTATGCTGATTAAACAACATAGATTTAGCTGTCATTTATAAGTTATTATAAGAAGATACTACGTAGGTAATTTGAAATACGCATTATTAACTGCCTCATTAGCCTAGCAGTCCTGAACGCGACTGCTACGCTAGAAGTCCTGGTTTCGATTTCCAAGTCAAGCAGTGTGATTGAGTTTTTCGCAATAGGCTCGCCCCTATACAAGGCACCTAAACATATTGACAAACTGTGGGTGTACCTATATAAGTACGCCTCTGTATAACTCTTCGAGGAATACAGGTGTGATGGTATGTTATGTTATGCAATTCGCATCACTTTCATAAGAGATTATGAATGATAATAATATAATTATCATGAATGGATGAACCATAACACTTTCTTTTGTAGCGTGAGTCAGATGTTATTTTTGTCACTACATTTGTGCCCTCAAATGAAGTGGTTACTGTTATTTCTTTTTTTATTATTCAGATTAGTATGTACTTCTAAAACTGGAAATTTAGATACTCGACTGTATAAACATACGACACAATAAAAACAAACGTTGGTCGCGTCATAAACGAGGGTTTAACGAATTTGTCATAAATGTGATGCCGCCGGGCGCGATTATAAGCACTTTACGTTCTACATAAAACTGCATGGTTGTACATGTACATGTAAGGGAATACAGATGGTGAAGTAGGTAAAATTGAATATTTACTTATCAGGAGGTAACTTATCAACTACCAGTACCAATAACTAATAGTACTATGAACAACAACAAGTCAGATTCCCTACCGCACCCTCCAGGTTGTGGTTGTGGCTATTATCTAAAAAAAAAATAGGGCGAGAACTGACGCGAAGCATGGCATCATAATAATATGTAGTCTACAAAAACAACGCTGCCATCCCTACATCAGCCACAAAAAAAGACATAAATATACTGAAATCATATCTAAATAATCATATTTATTTAGAAATGTTTTACAGTCAGTTTAAAATGACACAAGAGCAGATGAAGAAGAAGAAGAATAATGAGAAGATTCCTAGGCATAAAACAATAACAACGTGAATACATTAAGACTAATTAAAAAGGTCACACAGCTTAGTATAATGTCTGATCATGATGATGATAATATTGATCATGAAATATCCCTGTAATTTCAAAATGATATGTTCAGTAAAAATCAGATTATTGAGCATTGTCATATCTGCTCTATTACGACGTGTTCTTTGACTTAATTTTACGATGATTGCTTCAATCTTTGTAGCCGCGCGTATTCCAAGTCATTGTAGCGAGTAACAATGCCTCGCCAATTATTGTGGTATTAACTGTGACATTGTTTCGTTTGTTTGTTTTGATTCCGTTTGTGAGCGATTACAGTTGGTTTTGAAGGCTAAAACTTTATAAGTGACGTCATAATCTCATCGTCTTCACTTGTGTGTTCTATCGCCTGTATAATGGACTGTGGTCTGAGGAATATTCTCTTGCCATCGGCAGCGAAATCATCCTCACACGTTCTTACCACTATTATTGTTTACTGTACATACGATTCCAGATTTCAGAGGAACTTCATCCCACGAACAATCAGGCTGTGGAATGATTTGCCGAGCTTTTCCCAGAAGGGTACTGCATGGGGTGCTTAAAAAACGAGTGTAAAAGATTTTTCCGGCAAACCACACGTGAATGACACCTCTGGTGTTGCCAACATCCTTAAGCTATGGTATCTGCTTACCATCAGTTGTGCCACAAGCTTGTTTGCCACCTCAGTAGTACAAAAAAACCTTGGGTGTTCTGCTTAGTTTACTTGTCTAACTATACACAGCCGCGCCGTAGGTACTAGAACAATAAAAAAAATTTGGCGCCAGTAAACATTGCCGTTTGCTTGAGATACATATATTGGTATAGCTATTGTTCAGTTGACCGCAATTTTCCTTTGTTCCACGCGCTCATTTCAGGTGGTGGCGTTTGGTCTCTGTTTCATACATTTTTATGCACACGAACTGTTTTATTAACTTTCGCAAATTGTAGCTATATAATTGCCTAAAACTATCCCAATACAATTTAGGCAATATCCACTATGACACCGAGAGAGCATAGATTATATAAGTAGTACTCAGTTGTAAATGTTGTATAGTAACTATGGTGATTATTATTATTATTATTACTGCCATGAACCTAGAATGTGTCATAGAACTCATTGAAATTTGAATATGGTGGGCCAAGCCTTCGTACTGATTTGTGAGACTTACGCGAATATCGGACATATTGAAATAATACGAATTTACGGATTTGTTAATATAACGATTAAATCTGTAAAGTGGTTAATTCAATATTCAAAGTCGTGCTAGACTATGTAGAGTCCAGCCCAAAATATATTTATGAAGAGGCATACCTACTACATGAGTAGGTATAAAATCTAATATTCTCAAGATATTACCCAAATTCCCGCACAAAGGAATGATGAAGTACCTAATATAAGGCGATTAACACTAAGTAGGATACATATTAATTTTGTACCTTTGATCGAAAGACTTTCATCTCATTAAATGAGATTTTCGACTTGTTTACTCACTTTGTAGTAGATAGAATTTAGGAGGATTTAACATAAGCATTTTCAGAAACCAGTATCTAATTTAATAAAGTTGGAACTGCCCGATGTCTGTTCATAGGAGGTACATACATACATACACTCACGCCCTTTCCCCATACGCAGTACGCAGAAACTTTAGAACGCCACTTGCTACGAGTCTTACATACCTACCTCTTTTACTTCATCCACATACATACATCTTATCATACACGTCCGCCGCCGGTTGCGAGTACTACGCACCTGACCTTTTTGAAGAATCTCACCGATAAGGTCGATGTAAGTCTTTCTAGGGCGTCCTCTCATGGCGGCTCTGACATTCGCTTTATAAATCCCTTTCGTTAGTTGCCTTTCATCTATTTTCTCGACATGCCCAAACAATTCTTCTCAATTCCCGTCGCAACATCACTTTAAGCCGCAACATTGCCTAATCACACTATTTCTCGATCTATCATTCCGATTTACACCAAACATACTTAGCAAGGAACGCATAGGATGTCTGAAAAAAACTGGGAATTTACTACAAATTATCTATCATTAGTGTTTCCTTATATTTTGGGCACACAAAAACTTAAACCTTGGATAAACAATTTAATTTAGGAAAGCAAATATTGGATTCTAGAGTAAGTACTTAGCATTGAAAATATTAATATGGTAAAAAGCTTCAAGCTTGTTAAAATTGTTATAAGGTTTCACATTTAATTTTACCTTATAAAATATAACAAGTTTACCCATCCAAGCAACGCAAAGGCATGCGGCAGGTCAGTAATTACAGTTTCTGCGCGAGATTTTTGTATTCGCTACGTTGTTGAAAAATTATGATGAAACTTGTAAAAAATTAAAATGTATTTTATTTTTACAACATCCCAACACGCTTGTATTCCCCGAAGGTAACGCAGAGGTGTACTAATGTACACCAACAATACGGTCGGCTTCCAGTCTAACTGGATGCTACTGAATCAGTATTTTACACGAAGCGACTGCCAGTAAACCTCTGCAACACAATTATTTCGAGGAAATATTGAAATGAATATTAATATACCGCGAGAAAATCCGTAAAAAAGTAGTTTCATTTCAATGTCTAATATTTGCCAGAAATCAGTAACTGATATTGTAAGGATAAACTGGTTGTTTCACACTCTCAGGCAAGTTTCCTCACGATGTTTCCCTTCACCGTTTAAGCGCGTGATATTTAATTATTAATATACACTTGACTTCAGTCTTCAAGTCTAGTGAGTATGGTGTGTACTTGGTGTGTAGTCTAGGTGAAGGCCTTGAATTCGAACTCGGAACCTTTGACTTGGCAGTCCAATGGTAATATCACTAGGCTACTTCTACGCAGACTCCCATAGCTACGGTTGGCGCAAAATAACTTGAACCAAAATGGCAGATGCGCAGTAGTCGATTTTTAGTACATTTTGCATGCAAATGCACTGCGCAAACTTTCCCCTTCTCCTTTAGTTTTGGGTCAAGTTATTCTGCGCGAACTATACCTGCCATTGAAAAAAATATGAAACGCCACGTGTCGATTTTCATCAATTTTTATTTATACAAATACAATAACTTGAGAATCATGTAATTTTAGTTTTATTCTCAGTGATTTGGTCGACGTATTGTTATTTTAAGCTTTGTTAAATGTGGACAGGTAATACTTACCTATGATGCGCAGAATGTGTCCTAGTAAAACCAATTTTTATCAAGACACTGAGTTATCAAGCGCTCGGTAATATGGTGACCATGCCATGCCATCGGCTTAGGAAATCGAATAACTTAATAACCTATTGTTACTATAATTATTATTTTCTTGAAATTCACTATTGCACGTTAACAAACAACACAAAGCAGTGATAGCCTATAATAATTATGACCATTGACTACCAAGTTAAAGATTTCGATTTCGAATCCAAGGCACGCTCTGCTCTTTTCGAAGTCATGGGCGTATTAATAGGTAATTATCACGCGCTTAAACGGTGAAGGAAAACATCGTGAGGAAACCTGCATGCCTGAGAGATTTTCACGACGGCGTGTGAAGTCTGCCAACCCGCATTCTGCCAGCATGGTGGCAACCTTACCCTTCTCATTGTTAGTCGAGTCCCGTGCCCAGCGGTGGGACAGAATGATGGGTGGATTATTGTTGTTATCTCTACTATTATAAAATTGAAAAAAAGCTGTGTCTGTACGTTGAAGATATTTAAAAAAAAACAAGTGGGTTAGGTTTTATAAACGACTCTGAACCCAAAAATGTGATTTTTAAAATCCTTGTCCTTGTTACGGGTTGGTGGAAAAACTACTGATTAGATTTTAATTTTGTTATCAGTGTTAGAAAGAACTTGAACTTGAACTAGAAAGCATGTGCTCCAACTTGAAAACTGGCATACTTCTTATCTCAAATAATTAAATGGAACCTCTTTAATGTATAGAGACCCATACAAAGAAGAGATCATCACTGTTGGTTTATGAGCTTCACGTGAGCGAAGCCGCGGGCAGAAGCTAGTGTAAACAATATAAACACTGATATTTCAAAGTGAACCAAACAAAGATAGTTTGTCGTCGTTTGAGACATATCTCGGGAGATGCCTTCAGCTATAACGTGTACACTGTACAGTGCTTATTCCTGTCATATTTCATCTGGCTTTTATACGTAGTTCTGTTTGCTCACTTATCTTGCCCCCGTAGGACCCTTTCCTAGCTCATTTAAATTGCATAATTTGCAAAACTATGTTAATTACACAGTCAGCTAAGCGTTCAGAAGGATTCAAGTGAATGAAATGGAATAATGTAGAAATATGAAATAAGATGTACAATGCAAGATATGGAATGAGATGTGAAGAGATGAGACATGTACAAAAATGTTGTGAAAAGATAGAAAAAGAAATGTTGGACAATTGCGACACGTGTTGTGGGTTCGATCTTTGTAAACGCAGCCACGATACTGGAGAAATCTTAGATTTTTTTTATGGGATAGGGGGACAAATGAGTATACGGATCACCTGATGGTAAGCGATAACAGCCGCCCATGGACACCAGAGGAGTCACAACTGCGTTGCCCGCCTTTTAAAAGCATTTGGGCCTCCGGTAACCTCACTCACTCGGCGAAACACAACGGAAGCGTTGTTTCACGCCGGTTTTCTATGAGGCCGTGGTATCATTCCGGTCGAGGCCAAAGCATGGCTCTCCCACGTGAAAAACCACTCTCTCACGCGTTCACAGTTTCTGCCTTAGAAACTATAGACCGCCACTTGCTACGATTCTTGCATACTACCTTTGCTTCTTCAACATTGATACATCTTCTCATACACACGCGGCATTATAATAAAAGTATTGTAGTGTAAACTGCCTCATTAGCCAAGTGGTCCTGAGCGCGACAGCTACGCTAGAGGTCCTGGGTTCGATTCCCAGGTCGAGCAGTGTTATTGAGTTTTTCTATGAAATTCCCAGTAGCAGCTCGGAGTTAGGAACTTGTGCCCGGTTAATGGCAATAGGCTCGCCCCCTATTACATGGGACCTTAACATACCGGCGAACTGTGGGTGTACATTAGTACGCCTCTGCCTAACCCTTCGGGGAATACAGGCGTGATGGTATGTTATGTTATTGTAGTGTATAGGTATAAAGAACAGAGCAACCTTAAGGTTGTAATGTGTAATTCAATTTGATAATCGTTATCACAGGCAAGCGGATACAGCTCCCGCTTTCGTAATAGGATACCTAGGTCTTCGTAATATTCTAATTAAGTTAAATTGACATCTATACAAACAAATAAAATTGGTGTGTCTGTTTGTAAATTAAAATAACCGCATTTTACTAAGTGCATTAGGACGTACACACGGTACATAAATAAAATCAGCATTTTTTTTTAATTTTGTCTGTCTGTTTGTTCCGGCTAATCTCTGAAATCGCTAAACCAATTTTTACGGGACTTTCACTGGCAGATGAGAGTCCCGTCAGAGCTGATGTTACTGATAGGCTACTTTTTTTAAATACCACGCGGACGAAGTCGGGGGTAACAGCTAGTTTATCATAATAATGTATTAAATTGCCGTAGGTATATAATATGGCTTTACATGAGAAAATCTAACTATTCCCGTAGGCGTCGTAATTAGTGGAGATGGATGATAAAATAATAATATCCGATATTATGTGGCTTATACTGGGTAAATTGAATTATAATATTAGCTCACCGCCCCGACGTAGTACGAGTGTTTTCTAATTATAACCTTCTAGAGTTCAGTTAGATAAATCCTTTTTTTTTTTTTTTATTTGATGCACAAAACACATTACATTCATAATATAAACACCATAAAAATTAAACATTTTGACCTAGATTGTAACGTAACACTATGTGCATACTACGAAATCACAATAATAAGATAATAAAAAGCTCATACAATTTAGAACTAATAAAAGGAAAACATTATGTGTCGAATGACAACTCTAGTAATTTTTACAATAAGTGTGGGTTCAGATCCATCAGGCTTAGATTCCCAGGCCAGAAGGATCCTCACTCAATTTCCAATAGAGAATGACTTTAATAACGGAGGTAAATTTGTGAATATTTTGGTTGAATATATCAACAAGTTTGTGATTGCTCTTAGCCATCTCGTTATATTGACGAGCCATCCTGGTCAAAGGATTGTAATACGAAATGTTTCTATTGGTCAAAACATTAGTTTAGCTGATATTAGCATGAATACACGGCGTGGCGTGGACTTCCTATATACCAACTATCTTACTAATTATAAACGTGAACGTTTGTGATGGGTATGTACGATGTACATAATAGGCTCGCCTATTACATGGTACATACCGGTGAACTGTCTGTGTATATTAGTACACCTCAGCCTTTCGGAGTATATAGGCATAATGTTATGTTATCATAACATAACATCACGCCTGTATTCCTATTCACCGGTATGTTTAAGTCCGATATAATAGGGGGCGAGCATATTGCCATTAACCGGGCGCAAATTCGAAACTCCGAGCTGCTACTGGGAATTTCATAGAAACACTTTGCTCGACCTGGGAATCGAACCCAGGACCTCTAGCGTAGCAGTCACGCTATGGTCCACAAGGCTACATAGCATTTTTGATGATAATAACCACTAATATATAGAACTGAATAATAGAAGAACTTGAACGTATGGTCACCACAATCTAGTCAACGCTTATAGAGTTTTATGTTTCAGCGCGCGCGGTGGAATGCCTTGCTCATTATGTGAGGTATTCCGCCGTGCGCCACCCGCTGCCGGCAATCTGGTGCACCTGAAATAAGCTTCTACCTATATCGCTGTACTTTTAGGATTCCATTATTCAAAAAGTTAATGGAATCCTTCTGTCTCTGTCTATATATTCGTGAAAAATTCAAGTTG
The DNA here is from genome assembly GCA_947256265.1 of Acronicta leporina. Taxonomy (NCBI): domain Eukaryota; kingdom Metazoa; phylum Arthropoda; class Insecta; order Lepidoptera; family Noctuidae; genus Acronicta; species Acronicta leporina. Next base: position 1,037,153 of record OX366512.1, read on the forward strand.
AAATTAATAACAAATACGCTGGGGCTTAAATTTAAGGGAGGTTTAAAAATTTCAAGTTTGTTGGAAAGCGCAGCTCAACCTCATATACCAACATTTATTGGCGTCATCATACATACATACATACACTCACGCCATTCTCCCATAGGGGTAGGCAGAAACATAGACTGCCACTTGCTACGTTTCTTGCATGCCTCTTTTGCTGCGTCATCATCATCAGCCTATAACAGTCCACTGCTGGACGTAGGCCTCCCCCAATGTGCGCCATTTCGCCCTGTCCTCAGCTTGTCGCATCCAGCTACTGCCGGCAGCCTTTCGCAAATCATCACTCCATCTTGCCGGAGGGCGTCCTACGCTACGTTTAGTAGTGGTGTAACCATGTGTAATTTTTGTAGTTTTTTTTATGGGATAGTGGAGCAAACGAGCAGACGGATCACCTGATGGTAAGCGATAACCGCCGCCCATGGACACCCGCAGCACCAGAGGAGTCACAAGTGCGTTGCCCGCCTTTTAAAAGTGTTTGGGCCTCCGGTAACCACATTCACTCGGCGAAACACAACGAAAGCGTTGCTTCACGCCGGTTTTCTGTGAGGCCGTGGTACCTACTCCGGTCGAGCCGGCCCATTCGTGCCGAAGCATGGCTCTCCCACGTGAATATTATATTTATTTATTTCAGAATCGAGGAGCAAAGTATACTGTGAATTAGTAATAGCAGTAAAACTGTTGTGCCTGACGTCACGTAATAATATTTTTATATGTAATATGTGCCTTTTGGCTATTTTACCTAAGAAAGGAAATATTACATCTATATTTTATATTGCTGAGTTTGTTTATGTGCTAGGGTAATACCAAATTTTCTACCGCTAAGCAATTAAGTACCTACCTAGTGAAATTTTTGTGTTCCGGTTTGAAGGAAGCAACACGTTAAATAGTTTAAATTTCAGTAGGTAATCGAAATTTGGCATGATATTTATTCATGTAAAACTTATGTTAAATGTATAGAGCCAATATTTTAGATTTAGAACATACTAATAGGCATCGGCTTTTCCTTACTGACAAAGTGACTCTCTGAGAAGAAACGCTGAAATAAACTATGAGAAATTTGTAAACTAGGTAGTAGGTACCTACGTATTTCAGTAAATAATTGTGTCAAATTAAAATTAATGCGGCTTGTTATACAAATACAACCGCACGAAATAAAAATCACGTAACATCGAGTAGCTCTTTGAAATCGTCTAAAATATTTAAAATAACACTTAAAAATACTTAACTGAAAATCACGGCATTTCGCACTGAACGGAATGAGCTCGAAATAAGGTAGAATTGAATAAAAAACTGTGAATTTCACTCCAGTATTAGTGATGGGATATACCGGAGACATCAGTTAGTCCGGGATTTGTAAATATTTCTACTTTAGAATTACACAACAGAATAAAATGGTGTGGATTGGAATGGAAATTAATTAAACGGGGATAGCATGTGCTGCTAGGTTCAAATAGATAATTTTATTTAAAAAAAAGTACATATCTTAGAATCCATGGTATACAACATTATTATTAGTATATACGAAACATGAATTATTTTTTACACAATGTTATATTTTGCCCCAAAAATATTTTAAAAGGTTACAAGTGGGACACCGAGCAATACTAACATCTTTTTTTCCCTATTATACGCGCACAACACAAATCACGGTAGGTCATAGAGGCACTAGGCGCGGGCGCACAGCGGGGCGGGGGTAATAAGACGTGGTGAGCATGTATATAATAAACTTATAACTTTTTCATGATACAGTTTTTAAATTCTGTACTATTCTTTACATAAAAATACTAGACACGTGTCTCGCATATACTAAAACTAAAAGGTTGCATACAATAGTATCCGGTTACAATATGGAAATGACAGCGGGCAGTCCTTCTACATTGCAAAAATGATAATTAATAATTCTATATAATGTTGTAGTCACTGTATGTACATGTAGGTAGTATTTAGTACAAATGTAATTTATACTATTATTTGTCCCAGAAGGTAATATTCTCCGTAATAGCCCGGAATGTGCCGTTTTTATCGTAAATCAGTCTTAGATTGTAATAAGAGTACCTGCTGTAATTTACTTGTAGTTAACTCAAATAGCGGTACCATCAAGTAACTACCTCTGTTCGGAATATTCTATTGTAGTATCTCGCTACAGCAATCCCGGAATTCCCGGGGCACGTCCCCATCACTGGGTACCGCTTACATAATTTACGTTCTCTATTAGCCTCGATAGTAATATCGCCTCGCTTAGCTTTCGAGCTGCGCTATAAATGCATTTTGTATTAAACCCAATTGTTGTGTGTGTTTGTTTCTGTATTCAGTAAATAGTTGAACTGTGAATTGTTGGGTTTGCGAGTATTAAATAGTCGGTTTTTGTGGTGTAGTTTATATTTTAACGTTACTTTCCGAAGGATATTTTAGATAGAGTACAATCGACTGTAATGTAACCAATATCATATAAATAGTTTGACGATCGGGAGGGATGTGATCTTGACTAATCAAGCGTGGTAATTTCTCCGCGCTCGACCTGACTAGCAACCCCAAATCACTTTACTTCACAAATGAATGACCTGTTATTTCTTATCCACCGGTCCCAACAATGGATCCTAGGTAGTCCACGGGCTGAAGGGACGAAGTTGTCACAGTAGCAACACTAGCCTGTGCCTCTGTTAAAATTGCCATCCAAGTGAATAGACACTGTATTTTAAATAGCTCCCCCTTTCAACACTAAAAATATAATAAAAAATAAGCACTTATTGCATTTAATCATAAGTGTCTCAATAGCTGTCGCCAGCGTGACTGCCACCCTAGGGATCCTGGTTAGATCGCAGGTCGATTCTCATGTCAAGCAAATTGTTATTAGGTTCTATGAAATACCTCATAGTAGCTCGGAGTTTGGATTTGTGCTCGGTTAATGGGAATAAGCGCATTACATGGGACCTCAAATATCAAACTTTGGATTATGTTAATACACCTTTGCCAACAAATTGCCAACACGCCTGTATTTCCTGAAGGATTTAATCCTTCAGGAAATACAGGCGTGTTAGCAATTTTATATTATTAAATTATAATTATAAATATTCTGTATAATTATAATTTAATAATCTCTATCTTCTCTACCTATTATAAAATTGTAAAAAAGCTGTGTCTGTACATTGAATATATTAAAAAAAAACAAGTAGGTTAGGGTATATAAACGTCTCCGAACCCAAAAATGAGATTTTTTAAATTCTTGTCTGTTTGTTACGGGTTGGCGCGAAAACTACTGAATGTGCTCCAAATTAAAAACTGGTATACTTATCTCATATAATTAAACGAAACCTGAGATACAGCTTGACCTCTCAAATGTATAAAGACCGATACAAAGAAGAGATCATCACTGTTGGTTTTTGAGCTTCATGCGAGCGAAGCCGCGGGCGGAAGCTAGTATTTGTTGTTATATAATAATATATAAAATCTCTACTATTATAACATTGTAAAAAAGCTATGTTTGTTACGGGTTGGCGCAAAAACTTGTGAATAGATTTTAATTTTGTTGTACTGTCAAAAATTATATGCTCCAACTTAAAAACTGGTGAACTTCTTATCTCAATTAATTGAACGAATACTGAGATACAGCTTGACCTTTCTGATGTATACAGACCCATACAAAATAGAGATCATCAATGTTGGTTTATCCATTTTTACTCCTAATATTTTGACGACCTCTGTGGTTTAGTGGTTCGAGTACCGGACTGCTGACCATGAGGTCGTGGGTTCGATTCCCACAGAATACAAATATTTATGTGATGAATATAAGTATTTGTGTTCGTCTGGGCGTTTCTTATGTATTATAAGTATGTATTTACAAAAAAAAGTATATAAGTATTATATCCATTGTCTAGTACCCATAGTACAAGCTCTGCTTAGTTTGGGACTAGATAGGTGCTGTGTATAATGAAGAAGAATATCGAAGAAGAATATTAATATAGCTTCATGTGAGCGAAGCCGCGGGCAAAAGCTTGTTAAATAATATTCATGTTTCCACGTCTCGACCCTGCTTAGAATTCATCTAAATATTTGCTAACGCGTACATCACATTTCAAAGCCCAAATAGCTGACTAAATCACACTATTGCACATTTCCGTGAAGCCCAACTACCATCACGCCTGTATTCCCCGAAGGGTTAGGCAGAGGCGTACTAATGTACACCCACAGTTCGCCGGTATGTTTAGGTCCCATGTAATAGGGGGCGAGCCTATTGGCATTAACCGGGCACAAATTCCTAACCCCGAGCTGCTACTGGGAATTTCATAGAAAAACCCAATAACACTTTGCTCGACCTGGGAATCGAACCCAGGACCTCTAGCGTAGCAGTCGCGGTCAGGACCACTTGGCTATTGAGGCAGTTCAACTAAAATTCAGCTAAAATTCTGCGAAATGCAATTAGCACGTTTTCATGCTTAGCGCTAGGTATTTAAATTTAGCACGGTCATTAACATAAGTCTTTGTTGCTTCTAGCCGAACTAGCTTATGTATCAACAAGTGTTGATTTACATTTTAGCTTAAAGCTGGCGTGGATACAAGGCTTCGTTTCTGGAATTTCCTATATTATGTATCCTATATTAGACGTGGGAGAGCCATGCATGCACGAATGGGCCGGCTCGACCGGAGTGATACCACGGCCTCACAGAAAACCGGCGTGAAACAACGCTTGCGTTGTGTTTCGCCGCGTGAATGAGGTTACCGGAGGCCCAAACCCTTTTAAAAGGCGGGCAACGCACTTGTGACTCCTCTGGTGCCGCGGGTGTCCATGGGCGGCGGTTATCGCTTACCATCATCCGTCTGCTCGTTTGCTCCCCTATCCTATAAAAAAAATGTATATAAATAAAAATTAATGTTCCGTTGTATGTTTGTGTTCCTAAACCATCGATAAAATCAAGTTAAAGTAATTAGTTCTGACAATTTCAAATATTAAAATCGATGTAAGGGAAGTGCTTCGTTCGGGAATTAGTGCAAATTGGGTGAATTAACCCAATTTACAAAATAATTGTCTGAAATATTGTAACACTAGCTTCCACCCGCGACTTCGTCCGCGTGGTATTAGTTACTTCGTCTTAGCGTGTCTATAGCGTTCCTCAATAAATGGGCTATCTAACACTGAAAGAATTTTTCAAATCGAACCAGTAGTTCCTGAGATTAGCGCGTTCAAGCAAACAAACAAACTCTCCAGCTTTATATATTTGTATAGATATAGATTTTTTGCTTTAGCCATAACATACCATCACGCCTGTATTCCCCGAAGGGTTAGCCAGAGGCATACTAATGTACACCCACAGATCGCCGGTATCTTTAGGTCCCATGTAATAGGGGGCGAGCCTATTGCCATTAACCGGGAACAAATTCCAAAACTCCGAGCTGCTACTGGGAATTTCATAGAAACACCAAATAACACTTTGTTTTACTTTTCAATCGAACCCAGGACCTCTAGCGTAGCAGTCGCGATCAGGACCACTAGGCTAATGAGGCACTTCCAAAATATTAATTAATAAATCCAATATTTGATAAAAATCTATAAAAATTTGAATTTGGTGGGCTAAGGGACCACATCAGCACCAAATTAACTGAAATTTTACACAAAAAATTAAAAAGTTATTTTCAAATTATATCGATTGTCGTTGCCCTCTTCCATCAAACTTTTAAAAAAACTTCGGTAGAGATAATTTTTTTCTTTGTGACTTCTTTTTTAGCGGTATGCATTAAGATGGGATGCCGAGATCGGTCCAAACTCAAAAGATTGGTATTCAAACTCTTGTAGGTTTTCCAAAATGTTACGACTTATTTGTAGATGCTTATTGTTAGTGATAAGATTGCTTTCACTGAGGGCGGCGACCCTTAAGTTCTTGGAAAACATATTGTTATTTTTTTTTATGTGATAGCAGGCAAACGAGCAGACGGATCGCCTGATGGTAAGCGATCACCGCCGCCCATGGACACCTGCAACACCAGAGGAGTCACAAGTGCGCTGCGGGCCTTTTAAAAATAATACCTCGCGTTATTGTATGTAATTATGCCCGCCATATTTCCTCCTCCGGATTGATCCTGTACCGTGTCTGTGGTGGTGGGTAAGTACTCACATCAAAAAAAGTTTGTGATCTCTTTGCAAAATCGAAATCTTTTTTGTTACGGTAGATTATACGAGTATTATGATTTCTTCTTCTTTTGAGATTCTTTCAAACAGGGTATTTCTATTTAAAGAAAACACACAACAATTATTTTTTCTTGATAAAGTTCCATATTCCAAAGTCCGTAAAAAAAAATCAGCAGCTAGTGATCGCAAACTTTTTCACAAACAAAAATTCTCACACATACATTTATTTTGTTCGCGGAAATGTATGTAACTCACCTACAAAATTGGCACGTAAGATGAACATACTTAATACCGTACCTACAGTAGGTATATTATCATTCATGTAGGTACTGTACATTTCTCACGTGGGAGAGCCATGCTTCGGCACGAATGGGTCGGCTCGACCGGAGTGATACCACGGCCTCACAGAAAACCGGCGTGAAACAACGCTTGCGTTGTGTTTCGCCGAGTGAGTTGAGGTTACCGGAGGCCCAAACCCTTTTAAAGGCGGGCAGCGCACTTGCGACTCCTCTGGTGTTGCGGGTGTCCATGGGCGGCGGTTATCACTTACCATCAGGTGATCCGTTTGCTCGTTTGCAACGCTATCTCATAAAAAAAAAAAAATAAGGCCGAGTTACTTTATGAGGAGAAAATACTGCATTCCTCTCAACAAGAAATGTTACAAGTAATGTATCTAACACACGTAAGAATTTGTTGCTCAAAATATTCAATATGACGCATTCAAATGCAAATGATGGTGAAATTTTTTGAAACAAGCGTAAAAATTTTACTACACAAACGTATGGCACGCGAAAGTTATACAAAAGAACATAATAATTATTTCCTCATAATGTAAATTAGTCACAGAAAGGAAAACTCGACACAGTTTCCTTTAAGTTATGGAAACAATGCACAAACTTTCTTCGAGAAAAGAATTTACGAATGCTACACACCTAACCACTACTTATTTATTAACGGGAACGCAAACCGCACAGTTCGGTGTCCGGGAAATTTGTAAAATATATTTCTAAAGTGCCAGAAGTTTTTAAAGTCAAACATTTTATATTTATCCACAGAGTTTATTTCAAAACTTTTCGATATCATTTCCTTTGCCTCATAATTTTGGATTGAAAAAGTAACTGTCAAAACGCGCGAAAATTTAGATTAAAATAAATTTAAACTTGTAACACAGATTAAAACCAACCCTTTTCCCGCTACAATGTTGAAGAAATTGATCATTTTTTTAACGTTATTAGCGTGTTGTTATTGTTTGGAAAATATCGAACACTTACCGGAGGAGGCACGGGCGAAAAAAAAGAAAGGATCTCTAAGGCTTCTGGGTGAGTTGTTAATTTAATTGAGTGTTTTTACAACCAAAATAATCAAAGGGACCTTTGCTACTTCTAATATCGTTCGAGAGTAATGATAATATTATCTATTGGAACAAAATAGGGAGGTAAATTTGTGTTTCCGTGTTTTTGCCGAATCAATTAGTAATTTCGGGTCCCGTTGGATAGCAATATGAATTAAAAACACCTGTCTGGCTTTGTAATGGAAGTATATGATTTGGAGTATGAACATTTTCGGTAAATTAGATTGGTAATATTGCCTCTGCGTTACTGCCTTATAATTATGATATTTGTATATAATAAAAAAGATATGACAGACAACTATTTTTTATCAAAAGCAAAAAAGTCATAAGGTTATTGGGAATCAAGAGCCCGGGCCCCAGGGCAATTGCCCTGTGTCACTGGATAAGAGAGTCCTGATCATATACAATATGAGTCGGGCCTGTAAGGACAATGAGCTTAAATACACCATACCCGCTATTTACCTATACTTACTGTAATAAGCGTTAGTGCCTATACGGCTTAATCAAGATTAAGATGTTACCCTAAGATTACTACAAATTGATACAATTTCCTTAATTTGAATTAACTACGTTCGCCTTGACATCTCTTCTCGTCAATAGAATTTATTGACATTACAGTTTCCTGAAAACCCAGTATAATTTTCAGACGAAATTAGATTCTATTCAGTTCGCAGTAGAAGTTGATTTGGATCGGTATGAATTTCCCATTGATTTTCCGTTAGAGGGTAACGTAGAGGTTGTATGTGATTTGTTTTATTAAATAGATTGTATTTGTAATTAAGAAATATGTTACAATGGTGATTTGGCTCTTTGGCGCTTAAGTTAGGATAAGGCAACAAACCCAGATTTTCCTAAGTTCATTTACCAGATTTACCATTAAACGGATCCTGAGATACAGCTTGACCTCTCTGATGTATACAGACCTATGCAAAGACGAGATCATCACTGTTGGTTGTTGCTATTTTTGGGATCCATTATTTTCTAATATAACTTCACGTGAGCAAAGCCGCGGGCACAAGCTAGTTTATATGTAAAAAAGGAATATAATATGTTATTAGAAAATTAAAGGATATAGTAAGAATAGTTGACGTCATCATCATCATAACTATTTTTGTGTATTTTCTACAGCAACGAGCTTTGCTTTGCTTTGATGCTTTGACTGTCATATTACTCTAGTGATCAGGAGGAGAGCTGCTGAAAGCAAGATTTAGGGTACTGCCTAGATGGCAAAGTATTACTGGGATTTTCTGTTAGATAATTATGGAGTTTAGATTTGTACACCTCAAATGGCAATAGGTCCTATTTATATGGGACTTATACATATCGGCGGACTGTGGTTGCCTTAAACCCTTTGGGGCTGGGTGGCATGAAATGATATTATTCCTCTTATTGCAGCAATCGTGGCATTAGTCGTGCTGTCAAAGCTTGCTGTCATCAAAGTGGCATCATTCTTCTTCCTCGTGGCGTTCTTCCAAAAGCTGTTCTACATCGGCGGTCTACTCCTCAACTACTACTTGAAGAACCAGTCTCCCCCAAGGTCGCCTTCAGGGCCACCTTCTCAGATGATGTACGGGCCTCCCCAGGAGTATAACACTGTGGGCTACAGCTATGAGCCACCTGATCACGAGCCGTTCCAGGCACCGGAGTCTTTGCCCAGTATAGCTGGTTTTAGTAATGGTATTAATTGGTTGCTCAGTAAGACTCAGCATTAACAATAATTAAGCATGACTTTAGGTAATAATCATCAAAGTTCAGGTAGAGCAAGTAAAAGTCCGTTAGATATGGGGTTGGCAGAATTTGAGGTATCGTTTATATTCCTACGGATACCATTGATATTCGTACCGATATCATTGATACTCGTACCGATATTATTTGTATTCGTACCGATATCATTAATATTCATACCGATATAATTGATACTCGTACCGATATCATTGATATTCGTACATATATCGTTCATATTCTTAACTGATGTCATTGATATTTTATAAAGTTATTTATTGAAGGAAAAATTCGACTCGCAGGCAGGATTCGAACCTGCGTCTTCTGGCTAGGTACGCTAGACGCTATGACCACTAAGCCACCGCGAGTCCCACCTACCATGTCGAAATTTGCCTTTACATTCTGAACTTACGTCTTAAAGGTGACGTCAGTGACATCTGGAAAGGCAAGTTACTTTGCCTCTCAACCGACATGACTTACCTTACGGTTAGTTCTATGTCGTACGATGCTACCATACCTAATAACTAACTTTTTGCTAATTATTAATTTTTAATTATTTTTTATGCGTCTTCTGACGCAGGTTCGAATCCTGCCAGTCGAATTTTTCCTTCAATAAATAACTTTATAAAAATTAGCATAAAAAATGCAAAAAATCACAAAAAGTTAATCATTGATATTCTTAACCGATATCATTGATATTCGTACCGATATCATTGATATTCGTACCGATATCATTGATATTCGTACAGATATAATTGATATTCGTACCGATATCATTAATATTCATAACGATATCATTGATACTCGTACCGATAATATTAATATTCGTACCGATATCATTAGTATTCGTACAGATATAATTAATATTCATACCGATATCATTGATACTCGTACCGATAATATTAATATTCGTACCGATATCATTGATATTCACACCAGTATCGTTATTATTCCTACCGATATCATTTATTTTTATTATTAAAATGGTTTTGATGTGAAAAGAAGGTAAGGTCATTCATGGACATTGGACGTCCATCCACATCATGACAAGCTAACAATGCTATGTAGCTTATTCGATACCAGTTTAAAGTTTTTTAGAATTAGCCTGACATAGCGCCATAAGATTAACAAAGCGTGCCATACAAAATGTGTCCGATCAAAATGTATTCTTGCTTATTAAAATGACTGCTTATACACGCTGAAATAAAAACACTTATTACGGGAATTAAATACAATATCATATCAATCAATATAAAAATATAATATCAATATAAAACGATAAAATCCGTAAAAGGCAGTTTCATTTCCACTTTTAAATATATTTTTTAATTTCGTAGTTATTATTATTACTTACAACCTATTTTTTTATGGTACAATTTAATGTAATGGAGCTCATATAAATTGAATAAATTATTTATTGTTTTGTAATTATGTTTTATTCATACCCAACGATAAATCTCAGTTATTGAGTCTCAATCACCATGTCGATAGTAATACCGATACTGACTGATATCGATGAATATCGATGATAATAACTAACCTATAATGATTTCGAATGTTGATGGTCTGCCTCATCAGCCTAGTGGTCTTGAGCGCGACGGCTATGCTGGCGACTCTGGGTTCGATTCCTAGGTCGAGCAAAGTATTATTGAGTTTTTCTATGAAATTTTCAGTAGCAGCTCGGAGTTTGGGATCTGTGCCCAGTTAATAGCAATAAGCTCGCCCCCTATTATATGGGACCTAAAAATACCGGCGTGATGGTATAATTATGTATGTTGTTGTTGATGGTCAAGTTAATGCTGATGTCGATTATATATCGGTATTGATATCGAAGCCAATGTCGATATCGACCAATGTGTAAATAGTCATAGTAGTGCAGCTCAAGTCTTCACTTCTTTTTTTTAGAGTATTATTTTAAACTTTTATTTATTTATTTATGCACACAAAATAACAATGACACTTAAAAATACTTTTAGTTGTTTTGTAAACTTTGTATTACGCGTTGTTTGTCTAATTAGCATAGCTAAAAGCCCTGCATTTCCCCAAGAGGTGCATAAACACAATTCTACTAGAAGTTGGCTATTATGTACAGTACAAAATGCTAACTAAATTAGAACTTTTATAAAGCTTAAGCCCATTTACTCTAATTCTAAAATATTTTCTGGGTTTAAGGTTACTTCAGATAAAGTTTTAGCTTAGCAATTATATTTTACTAAGTGCAATAATTATGCTACTTTGTCCTAGTAAGAGCAGTACGTCTTTAAAAATGGCTAAGAGAAAAAAAATCAAAGTAAATTTTCAATGAAAGCGGCGGTAGCCGGCTAGGGCGTCGGACTTGCGATCATGTGGTTGCCGGTTCGAAACCCACCCATTACACTACCGACGTGAACCCACTCGTAACACAAGCATTAAGCTTAGCACGAGGGGTTAACAAGAATACTAAATGCGCGGCCCACATTGTTAGTACCTAAGCTTTTATAAAAAAAAGAATATTTTTTGTTACTCGTCCTATGGCTGGTTAAAATTATTTAATCGCTAAAAGACAGTTTAAATATACAATTATACAGATACTTTTCTTTAGGGATACAATAGTTTAGTTTGGACCATCTAAGATGACAATTATGATATTTATTATACGTTCTAAATTGAATTAGTAATGGTTTCTGAAAATCTGAACCTCCCATTTTGGATCATCGTACGTTTTCAGTCAGGCTGTATAAAGAAAAATAAACATCAATACAAATTGACAATACGAAAATACTCATCATGTGAAGTTTTAATTAAATTAATTAAAAAGTCAAGATATGTAATCACTGTTACAGAACTTTATCGCTCAAAAGCAATGGGTTTAATCAAAAGTATGGCAGTTATTAAACAAATACGATCATATCACACGGAATTAGAGCAGCAGCTATAAAACTATGTGTAAATGACTTCCTTTGCTACACTAAATATCTATTGTGTTATTTTGTATAAACATCCTCGGAATTATCAATTGTGGAATAGTATTGTGTATTTGTACATATAGGATTTAAGATGAAATAAATGGATTTTTATATACCCGCAAAAGGATTTATTATAACCTGGCTTCTAGATGGCTTATCATGATGAAATATACACGATATTTCATGCAGTAGATTTAACACAAAATTTCTAAGAAATAAATTGTAGTTTTGGCTTCTGTTGCTCTAACAAAGACCCGTCAATCGTCATACTCGTTTTTCTTTAATATCTTTAATGTATTGACATCGCCCCGTTACTTACTTATTTTATTTAACCTATAGACACGAGTAACACGAAGAAATTCAAATAGGTTGCATTGGCATGTAGATTTTCCAAAGGTATAGGATATAAAGTTATACAGCTTTTATCTTTCTTTGTAATTATGCAGTTCCGTCTAGGACGTAAAGACTGTGTGACACTGTTAATTTATATTTAACCCATTTGAATTTCTATAATTATGCTGATACTCACCTTTTTTTTAAAAAAAATTCTTGGCTGTAGAATATTCAGGGTTTTTCGTATAAACTGAGGTTTATCACTGTATTATTCCTCGGCACTTTTGAATAAATTTAAAGTTTCAAGATGGTCATAACTTGGGTGAATTTGAACTTTATCCGTCCCGAGCGACAGTTATTTGAATAAGCACTTTAAATTTTATTGAACAGTGAGTTTGAGCAATAAAATGGTTTTTGGAGTTCCTAGTATCTAGTAGTTCCTAAGCTATACCTTACTATTTCTTCGATTAGTATAGGCTTCAACCCTTTTTAAAATGTACCTAAGTATGATAATTTTACTGATATATATTAAGGTCCTTGGTAATAGGGGGCGCGCTTAAGTCTGAATATTTTTTCTAACAAAGTACAATATTTCAAAATAAATATATAAATCATCCACTAAACCTTTTCCGGACGAACAAATTTTCACGAAAATCTAAAAGGAAGGACGAATTTTCTTTACAAAAAGTAAAGAAAATTCGTCCTTCCTTTTAGATTTTCGTGAAAATTTCTAGAAGTTCAAAAAGTTATTCTTGTTAGAATTAAGTTGTAAGTATACTATTAGTAAAAACTAACATGAATGAGAATTTAAAAACACATTGCGGCATCTCTCGCCTCCTCTCTTGCAGGTATAGACAACATTGCATGCATGCTTGCCGTCAGTTAGGACTGGTCTACTCAAAGCTGCTATGGTTGAGGCTGCTAATGGCCTTTTGAGGAATGCCTCAAAAGGCCATTTCAGACATTGCCCTGCATTGTCCCACTCACATTATGTTATGTCTGGACTTTAAAAGAGACCATGATTCTCTGAGTTTGTTTCGGTGTTTCTTCTCAGAGGTCGTCAGTTAGGAAATGTCGAAACCACCTAGCTATAAAAAAAAACAAACCATTGACTTGTAAAAGTGTCTCTAAAGATCTTCTTACAGAAATAAATATCATTTCATTTCATTCAAACTTCTATTCCTGCATTCTACATTCCAAGGCTAATGCCTAATATCGCCGTGTTATAGCGAAACTTCCGACAGCTCTCGATGACGGTAACTGGCTCTTTATACTCTAAACAATACCCGATATTGTTATGTTGTTCTAATATCTGGATATAAGCAGATTTAAGGGATAGTCATTTGTGAGTTTAGAGTATCGGCCGGATGAGGTTTAGTTAAGGGGTATCGAGTTTGGATTCGCTTTTATTAACTGATACTTATGTCAATAACATTGAAATAGGACCGTTTTGAGGATTTTACCGCGTTAAATCAATATTATTAAATCCCCTCGTTTCGAATCCTTTACAGCGCTCATGGTTACGAATCTGCCCGTGACCGCAATTTTTTCTTTATATATATATTTGATTTTATTTGTACTGTGTTACTGAATGGCAAAAGTATTTTCTTGATCTTTGACGTGAATACTATTGCTCCTTATTTTCCTTCCCTATCTACAGGCTATGTTTGTCAATGTAGGTACCCAAACACAGCAAATGTAGGTGCCAAACCCACGATACAGCAGAAATTTCTAGAGTGATATAAGAAGCTTATATTTAAAACCTAGATTCCCTATAACATAATAATAGTGAAACGGCTTTTTCATAAGTGAATTAAAGTATTCTTGTATTTGGTAAAAACCCAGTAAATAACGCTAAATAAATCTCATCAGGTTCACCGCAGCGTACGTCCGTAGCCATCAAATTACTATGCACATACATTTTCATAAGCATGGCAGTATGGGGTATTGTTTACATAGGAAACAGGTAAGGCCTGCCATAGTTTCACGGTAAACGGTAGGTTAACTCCGTAGGTTGCCTGGAAGAAATTGCAGTTAGCGGTAAGGCTGCCCATTGTATGTTTTTTGTCTCAATATGTCCTGTCCTATGTTTAATTTGCTGTACAATAAAGTATATAATAAATACATAAAGTTATCTTGGAAAGGGCCGAGGGCGATCACATCACAACCAAATTATGGATGTTCTTAAATAGTCCGTCAAAGGAAGTGGTAACTACAGACAATCAGAATTTATTTTCTTATAAAATAATAGTGTTACAGTCAATAGTTGGCTAATACCTACTCTGCGTTACAAACCAATTTATGTGTAACGAAAATAGCGTTGTCAAATGACTTTCGCTTGATATGTAAAATCATCATCATTATGATTATGATTATGATTTGTATTTACATTTACAAACACAAATTGTCTCACACACAAACTGAAATGCTATACAAATAATTGTTCCGTACAGAAATTGAACCTATTACCTGTACGTAGCTTACAAACAATTCACTTAGACAGATGGAATGCCATGTAAGTTTTTCCCTCGTAATGAAATCGAACCTGTGATCCGGAGCATATAATAAATAAACAAATATTCTGCGACATTTTACACAACACCATCTAGCCCCAAACTAAGCAGAGCTTGTACTAGACAATGGATATAATACTTATATACTTTTTTTTGTAAATACATACATAAAATACATAAGAAACATCCAGACGAACACAAACACTTATAATCATCACATAAATATTTGTGTCCTGTGGGAATCGAACCTACGAGCGACCATGAGCTCGTAGGTTCGATTCCCACAGGACAGCAGTCCGGTACTCGAACCACTAAACCATAAGATACCGTCACAGATAAGCCAATCATCCTCCCATCCTCTGCGCCAATCGTGAACAGCATTGATGATCAATAGTCATAAAGTTATTTTAGTGAAGGAAAAATTCGACAATTGCCTGCCAGTCGAATTTTTCCTCACTAAAATAACTTTATAATCTTAGCATGAAAAATCACAAATAGATAAAAATATTCATATTCTTTGTTGATCTACTGTTTTAAACTTAACTATGCATTTAGATCAGGCTGGTTTTTACGTCATTAAGTAACACCGGCAGGTGGCGGTGCAACAAAAAAGTTACGCTGACGTGCTTTGCATAGACCGTGGGGTGACCATGGAGTGGGTATTACTTTAACTTTTTATTTTAGAGAAGAATACTTGTATTTTAATACGTTTTTCCCTCACGAACTCTATGAAAAGAAACATCCTTTACTCTAAAAAGATGCTGTAAGTCCAGGTTATTGATGAGGTTAAATATCTAACGTCACGGCACGCTTCGCGCAGTGGCTCAATCGGATCATGCACTAGGGGTAGTGATTTAGATTCCCGTATGGACAAAAAATTGTCTGACCTATTGGATTCGAGCAAAAGTAGATCCTAAAGATGAAGCCGGTAGGAATAGAGTTGTATAAAGCCTTCGTTATTCGATTTAATTATGGTTTCGGATGTTGTCATTCTTTCATTATACTGCGGGTTCGTCGACCCTACGTCAGAATTAATCGGCGGTAGCCTAGGCGGCAACCACGCAAGTCCAACGCCTTAGCCATTGCTAGGGCGTTGGACTTGCGTGGTTGCCGGTTCGTAACCCACCCATTGCACTACCGACGTGAACCCACTCGGAACACAAGCATTTAGCTTAGCTCGAGGGGTTAACAAGAATACTAGTAATGTGCGACCCACATTGCTAGTAAGCTTTTTTAAAAACAAACTTTCCGAAGCTTACATCGACCTGTTAATCGAAAAAGTTAAATCTCATCATCATCATTGGGTACATAAGGTATTCATCCTGCGTGGACCAGTTTTTCAACCAGCTTGCGGCGGCAAGTCTAAATTTCTGAACTTCCGATATTTCACCGGGATTCCAGGAAGAAAGCATTCGTTTACTACATGGAAAATGATCTGGACAGATGAACCAGTGATAGGGATGCCCGGCAACTTAACTTAATTAAAACGGGTATCACATGGAGTTTGCATACAAAAAGAGATTTGTTAAGAATTAATTAAAAGTTCTGTTGAAGCAGAATATCACACATGTAGTAGTCTGGAATAATATTCTAACAAATGCAATATAATCCTTACAACGGGTTTGCAATGTGGTTCCCCACCTAGTGCACAAATGGTCCGATAAATTAACCGTCCACCCAGTGTTTTACTAAGAAGCGGTAAGCAAGACAAAGCTGCTACTTAAGACGGAAACATACGGGCGTCTAGTGTAGGCGGGAGCACTGTGTACAATATAGGTACATGTAATTTGGTGTACAATAAAGAATATAATATCGCAATCAACTTGGACAATCTTTGTCAGGATGCTAACAATATAGATTGGTCTCCACTCTATGCCTCTGCTTCAGTCGATGGACAGGTGGATTTTTTCACGACTAAGCTTGTGCAGCTGTATGACCGGCATGCTCCAGTTCGAGCGGTCAAACTAAAACATTTACCGTCGCCATGGCTGACCCAAGAAATCAAATCGCTAATGCATCGTAAAGCGACGGTAAAATCCAAATATAAGAGTCGACCGTCAGACCTCAATAAGGAAAGATACGTCTCAGTCCGCAATCACTGTAATAAAGTTTGTAGGAATGCACAACGCCAACATATCCACGAGTCTGTACAAAACGGAGATCCAGCAAAAGTCTGGAAATTTCTAAGATCCATGGGAGTCGGAAAATCGCGTCAAGAAACTGTTTCAAAAGATCTGGACCTCAACTCACTTAACCAATATTTCTCAGCTTCGTCTAACTTTGATCAGACAACAAAATATAATACTTTGAATTATCTTTCAGCTCTTCCCGCTCCCGACTATCCTCAATTTTCATTTAGTCAATTCTCTGCATGTGATGTTAAAAAGAGCATAGTATCTATAACTTCTAACGCAGTTGGAAGTGACTGTATCAGCCGTAAAATGATTCTCCCTGTACTCGACATTATTCTCCCTGTCATCTGTCACATCCTTAACCATTCCATATCCAGCGGAGTCTTTCCATGTTTGTGGAAAGACGCCAAAGTAATACCTCTTCCAAAGAAATCTAATCCTGCATCCTTTTCCGAATATCGTCCTATATCCATTTTACCGTTCCTTTCTAAAGTTCTGGAACGGCTAATCTACAATCAGATAAACTTTCCTTTCCAAAAACAACCTTCTCAATTCCTTCCAATCTGGCTTTCGTCAGGGTCATAGCACAGCTACAGCTCTGGTGAATATTACGGATGATATCAGGTCAGGCATGGAAATCGGTAATCTTACAGTATTAGCATTGCTGGATTTTAGTAATGCTTTTAATGCTGTTGATTTCGATATTTTGCTTGGCATACTACGCTCTCTTAACATATCTCCATCGGCGATTGACTGGTTTCATAGTTACCTGTTCGGTCGACGGCAACGTATCTGCCTCGAAGACACTTCATCTTCTTGGAGCAGTACTTCTGCTGGTGTACCGCAGGGTGGCGTTCTATCTCCTTTACTCTTCGCAGTTTTTATTAACTCTATTTCCGAGCGACTACTTTCTTCCTATCATCTTTATGCGGATGATCTGCAGATTTATTGTCGTGCTCCCCTTGGGAATTTGTCACATGCGGTTCATACAGTGAATCAAGATCTAGCAAGTATTTGTGACTGGAGTAAGAGGTATGGACTTACGGTAAACCCCACGAAGACGCAGGTCATTATAGTTGGTAGTTCCAGAACCGTTTCTAGGATTGACTGGTCAGCTCTTCCCCAAGTTTCTTTCGATAACACCGTTATTCCTGTTAGTGATAAAGTAAAGAACTTGGGGATATTTATTGACAGTAGTCTTTCCTGGACTGCTCAACTTCAGGAAGTGAGCCGAAAACTATTTGCATCCGCCGCGGGCTTAAAAAGAATACGGAACTTCCTTCCAACTGCGACTAAAGTTGCGCTTGCTCAATCCCTTCTTCTTCCCATCCTTGATTATCCTGATGTCAGCTATCTTGACCTTACAGAGGACCAACTTGATAAACTTGAGCGTCTTCAAAACTTTTGTATAAGGTTCATATTTGGTTTACGCAAATATGACCATATTTCTGAATTTCGTACCAAGCTCAAGTGGTTGCCAATCCGCCTTCGCCGGAATACTCATATTCTTTCACTGCTATATAATGTGCTTTTCCTTCCTTCTACACCTTTCTATTTAAAAAGCCGTTTCGAGTTCCTAGGCGATACTCACACGCTATTTCTTAGGTCATCGGATAACTTGAAACTAAAGATGCCAATGCATTCCACAACATTTTTTGACAAATCCTTCACAGTTCAGGCTGCTCGTTTATGGAATGCATTGCCAGTATCTATTAGGCGTGCTCAATCACTCCCTGTCTTTAAAAAGCTCGTGAAGGAGCATTACTTATCTCTGTCACGTTGAAACTTTCTGTCGTCATTTTCATACAAATTTGTTGCTTATTATTTATTATACATTATTATTTACTTTATTATAGTTTATATTATAGTATATAGGTATATATATAACTATTTTGGTATTTATTTTTTTGTAGGTATGTATGTAGATATTCAACTTTATATTTAATAAATATAATCGTACCCTGTAATCAACCCCATTTGCAAGTTCAGTTCTGACATGTCCATCCCAAGGTTGCCTGGAAGAAATTGCAGCTAGCGATAAGGCCACCCATTGTATGTTTTTTGTTTTTCTTTTCCTGTCCTTACTATAATTTTGGTGTACAATAAAGTATATAATAAATAAATAAATAAATAAAATAATAAATAAATAAAAGTATCGCAAAAAAAACTTATGATTCGAGGCAAGGCCTCACCAGCTTTGAATCGTATATCTATCTACCCAGGTGGCAGAAGATCCATGAGAACTTTTCGTACCTACAATAAAAAGGTATTTTATGTCAGTGTACGAATATTAGCATTTTACACGAAGCGACTGCCATCAGACCTCCGCAACCCTGGGCAATACAGATATTCGGAGGATAGACTGGTTGTCAAGCTCTTTTTTTTGGGCTTCAGACTACCACTAACAATTGTCATAGATGTTTGTATAACAATCGGGACCGGGAGTCACGGAGGGTCTCGATGTGTTATGAATGATCACCCATCCACAAACTAACCGCGGCAAACGCAGCTTAACTTTGTAGATCAGTTGATCGGCTTAGTTATTACTTAGCCACGAGCGATCATAACATGTAAGTACTTTATTATAGAACGAACGCGTATTAACGCGCTATATGTACCTTTAAAAGTTGGGATGTATCTAAGTACTTATTTGTTAGTTTATAGTGTTAATAGGTAGTATTCCTGTTCTTCTTTAATTCAGACATATAGGTTATTATAATGCTATGGTTCTTTCCTCAAAAGGCCATTTCAGACATTGCCCTGCATCCCACTCACATTATTTGCATTATTTTATGTCTGGACTTTAAAAGAGACCATGATTCTCTGAGTTTGTTTCGGTGTTTCTTCTCAGAGGTCGTCAGTTAGGAAATGCCGAAGCAATCTTGCTATAAAAAAAAACAAACCATTGACTTGTCAAAGTGTCTATATTGATCTACTTACAGAAATAAATATCATTTCATTTCATTACCCACGCTACGGTCAATTAAATTGTCTACATACATTACAAAAATATAGTGGAAATATTACCTGATAAGTTCGCTATATCATCAGCGGTCTCGCAACCGCTATACTGCCGTATGTTTTCAACTGAAACAAGCAAATAAAAGTAGGTATTAAAACTTCAAAACGCGCCCAGTTAAGTTTGTAACTTAAGATTTGTATTAAGTTTTATAACTTGTAGGAGTAATTAACTTCTTATTAATGTGGTTTGTATGCATAAGGGTGATAAACGAAGGAATTACACACGATGTGAAGTGCTTCACACTTGTTCATGTCTGCCCACACTAATGTGTGTGTAGCCAGCCGGTAAATTCGAATATATTATGTAGATACACTTTTGGGAAAAAAGGACGCTTGGTTTTGGATTAGCCCAGTGGTCCTGAGCGCGACTGCTACGCAAGAGGTCCTGAATTCGATTCTCAGGTCGAGCAAAGTGTTAACTATGAAATTACCAGTAGCAGCTCGGAGTTGGAATTTGTGCCCGGTTAATGGCAATGGGCCCCTATTACATGGGACCGAAACATACAGGCGAACTGTGGGTGTATATTGGTACGCCACTGCCGAACCCTTCGGGGAATATAGGCGTGATGGTATGTATGTATGTAGTCGGTATATTATTATTCATCCACTCATTGTCCTATTGCTGGGCACGGGTCTCCTCTCAGATTGGGTGTTGTGCTATAGTCTACGCTAGCCTAAACGCTTCTATGCAGGTTTCCTCAAGATGTTTTTCCTTCACCATTTAAGCAACTGACAATTAATTAATTATTAATATGCAATGTCAAAGGTATTAATATGCGTATTAATAGTTAATTATCACGCGCTTAAACGGTGAAGGAAAACATCGTGAGGAAACCTGCACGTCTGAGAGACTTTCTCGATGGCGTGTGAAGTCTGCCAACCCGCATTAGGCTAGCGTGGTTGACTTAGCCTAATCCCTCTCATTGTGAGAGGAGACCCTTGCCCAGCAGTGGGACATATAATGGGTTGATTATGTATGTATGTAATGTCAAAGGTGCGTGCCTCGGATTCGAACTCTTTTGTGTATGTTTGTGAGTAATTTATCTTTTTTTAAAACATACATTTACATAACATAATATTCATACGATCACGCCTGTATTTCCTGAAGTGATAGGCAAAGGCGTACCAATATTTGCCGGTATGTTTAGGTCCCATGGTATAGAGGGCGAGGCTATTGCCATTAACCGGGCACAAATTCGAAACTCTAAGCTGCTACTGAGAATTTAATAGAAAATGCCATCTACACTGCTCGACCTAGCAATTGAACCCAAGACCTCTCTCTTACTTTCTTTATTTCTATTGTTTTCACATAAATAAACCAACCCATTCAATTATAAGTTACTAGCTTCTGCCCGCGACTTCGTCGGCGTAGCGTGATGATATATAGCCTATAGCCTTCCTCAATAAATGGGCTATCTAACAGTGAAAGAATTTTTCAAATCGGACCAGTAGTTCCTGAGATTAGCACGTTCAAGTAAACAAACAAACAAACTCTTCAGTTTTATATATTAGTATAGATTCCTGCACCCCACCCTCGTCAATACGGTTCGTGTCTCCATCTCAAGGTCCTTCGCCTGCAATCTGTCTCCGCTCGCGCTACGTTTTTCATAAAATGAACCCAATTACTTACTAGTACACGTATCACAGGTACGTGCGACAATTTTAATAATATCTACCTTTGTGCGTTTGGGTTCTGCAGGTATTATAAAGGTTGCCTGGAAGAGACCGCTCTCAACGATAAGACTATTGTAGTGCTGGTTTATGATTTATACTACCATAGAATAAGTAAAATACGAATTACAGAACGGCATTATAGCATATTAGGTATCATACATGTGGTGATATTTTATATTCATATAAATTACAAGCTTCTGCCCGTGACTTCGTCCGCGTAGCGTGATGATATATAGCCTATAGCCTTCCTCAATAAATGGGCTATCAAACACTGAAATAATTTTTCAAATCGGACCAGTAGTTCCTGAGATTAGCGCGTTCAAGTAAACAAACAAACAAACAAACTCTTCAGCTTTATATATTAGTATAGAAGTATAGATTGTGATTGACTTCAAGAAGTTTCTAATCAATTACTATGCTTTGATAATTTGAAAACAGAAAATATATTATAATAAAATTATGTAATAGAAATCCATTGAAAAAGGTTTTTCGAATTAACTAGTCGTTGCCTGCGGTGTCTTACTTTAGCGTTTAGAAATAGTGTAATTACGATATTATTTGTCATACTATTTAGGTTAATCTTTGAAGCTATTCAAGTTAAATACAGCTTGTGAATATGTATACGTAAAGTTAAAATCAAATTAACGTCTAAAATTACAGAGTTAAATAAATAAATCACCTGATCTGATGCGTGCCAAGTTAACGCAATTAACGTGAGCGAATCTCTGAGCCTCATCAATTAGGCCGGATTAAGTAAATTAAAACTTTTCACACGTTTACTATATATATGTATATTGATTTATAAAGCATAACATACCATCACGCCTGTATTCCCCGAAGGGTTAGGCAGAGGCGTACTAATATACACCCACAGTTCGCCGGTATGTTTAGGTCCCATGTAATAGGGGGCGAGCCTATTGCCATTAACCGGGCACAAATTCCTAACTCCGAGCTGCTACTGGGATTTTCATAGAAAAACCCAATAACACTTTGCTCGCCCTGGGAATCGAACCCAGGACCTCTAGCGTAGCAGTCGCGCTTAGGACGACTTGGCTAATGAGGCAGTTGATTTATAAAATAAAAGCGAAAATACCATTCCATCAGTCACTTACTATGTCATCTGTCTGAATATTTATCACTTTTGACGTGGGAGAGCACGGCCTCACAGAAAACCGGCGTGAAACAACGCATGCGTTGTGTTTTGCTGAGTAAATGAGGTTACCGCAGGCCCAAATCATTTTAAAAGGTGGGCAATGCGCTTGTGACTCCTCTGGTGTTACGGGTGTTTATGGGCGGCGGTTATCGCTTACCATCATGTGATCCGTCCGCTCGTTTGCTCCTTTGAAAAAAATCTGAACGTTTGGCAACTATATATTTTTTTTATTTTCAATCGTGATTATCTCACAGCAGGGCATAGTTTTCCTTTTCGCCTTCCATTATTTCCTGTAGGGATAACATTCTTAGTACATAGCTCGGGTTTCGGACTTAATGGTAATGGCAATAGGTCATCAATCCTCTATTAGATGGGACCTAAACTTACCAGCGAACTGTGAGTGTAGATTAGTGCACGTTTTATAAAAAAATGCATAAATATAAAATAAAGACGTGTTAGTTACACTATTTATAACTTAAGAACGGCTGAACCGATTTCGCTGAAAATTGGTGGAGAGGTAGCTAAGAAACAGGAACCGGACATAGGATACTTTTATCCCGTTCCCGTGGGATGTGATGACAGACCGAATTCCACGGGGGCGAAGCCGCGGGCAGAAGCTAGTATGTTATAAAATTTATTGACAAGATTTGGTTTTAAACCCTGGACTCACAGTTCTCTAAAAGAAAAGACAAAGCGTTGCAGACGGTATCACAATACCATAGTTATATGTGTGCTTGTGTATTAGGTCTCGTTTGTTTAAAAGTGATTTATATTTTATGTAATAAAACATTTTCTTGAATGCGACATGTTAATTTGAATTTTTGGAACAGAAAAACACTGTCAATAAAAAATATAAGAAAAGAACAAAGTATTTGAGTTTATTGTGCATTGGATAATGTTAAGCACTTTTCTGTGTCGTAGGACTTGTATACTCTTGGTTCCATAATAATAACTGATACAACAATAACCTAGGATCACGGAAAAAACTATTAATATAATACCTTCTAACTATTATCCATGATTTCACTCGTAATACAAAGCACTTTTTGATACAAAAAAATGAAACCTATTATAAATACGAAAGTAACTCTGTTACCTTTTCATGCCTAAATCGCTGAACGAATTCCGATTAAATTTGACAAGGAGATAGATGGCATTCTGAAGAAGGCCACCTTTTGCGTTAAAAATAATATAATATAGTAATGCCGTAAATAAATTATCCAATCTAAAGTTAGGAATTCCATAAAATTGCTGTGTCACAGACCTCAATATTTTAGGTTTTAGATGAAGAATTTGCGATGACAAAGTTCTCAATTACAAAATTCCCGACTTCCCCCGCAAACGAATGTTGCTGTCAAAGTACATTATAAAAAGTTAATCTCGCATCCCATAACAAAGTTTTGCTCCATCGTAATTTCATTTTGTTACAGTTTTATTTAACCCAGATTTGAGACAGTTCTTTTTAACTTTATATCGAAACGAAATCGACGACAATTTGGTTTGTGTTGTAAAAAAATAGCTCTGTTACTTTGAGTTGGAAATCTTGGTAGGTTTCCAATATGCAACCTTTTAGGTGTTGTGTTTTGTGTGTATTTAGATGAAATCCGTTTTGAATCGGTAACCCATCGGAATACAGGCATGGTGGTATGCATGTATAACAATCAATGTATTCTTCGCTATACAAATTGAAGAATATAAGAAGAAAGAAAATACAAGAAGATACCACCACTTTCTGGTAATTTCTGTGTCACGAAGTAGCCCCACACTAAGATTTTCTCCTGCATCGTGCGTGCGTTTACTAACAAATTCTCACATACACAAAAACGCCCAGAAGAAGAACTATCTGTTCCCCTTGCTCGCGGAAGAGAGAGAGTTGAAAAGTTGAGAGAGAAAAAAAATTTCCTTTAATTTTTTCCTTCTAAAATTGAAGTTGAAGAAGTTGTCGTGTCGTTTTAATGACCCATTCATCTTTCCTCTCTTGTTTTCTATGGCTTCCAACTGATACCTTTTCTCTTTAACAATTAGTAACACATTCTGGTTTGTTTTCCTTACCATCCAACCAACCAACCAACTGATCTTCTCCATACTTCTTCAGTGCGTCATTTCAAACGCCTCTACGCTCTTTCTTTATCGCTTTGGTTCAAAGACCATATTAAAACATTATTATAAAACTAATTCCAAGTCAATTCATTTCAACCAAGTTTCTGTTCAACAAATCATAACAAATGGTATGATTCAAACGTTCGTGTTTTGAATTTTTGATCGTTATTTTCGAATTCGGGGTAGTCAGACCCCGTTTGAATTTGTTTTTGTTGTTGTTTAGCCTCCGATATTATTCTAACGTATGTAAATGTTTTACAGGGGTGAACAGACTTGCTTATAGCAACAAATTATACGTTAGTGTAATAGGAAACTATTATTTAATTCGTAGTAATAGTTAGTCAAATTGTGTTTACGAATTTAGTTAGTGTTTTGAAAAAAACACTAACATATTTAGCCTGACAGAAAACTTATTATTAGTATTACTTAGTATTGCCAACTGTCAAGCGCCATTTTGTTTTTCATTGTTATAAACTGTGTTACAAACTTCTGTGTTCGTGTATTTATTAAAGTTCATCATCAACCCATTTCCTATTCTTCTTGAAATGGGTCTCCTCAGAATCTACTCCAGTCCACTCTTGTCCACTACGTACATGTTAGGCTATGGGAGTGGCTCAATACTTACACCTCTGCCTTACTCACGGGAGAGTATAGGCGTGATGGTAGGTATGTTATGTTAATACAAAAATACAATATTTTCTGGAGGTAGTCTTTCAGTCTATTTTATATAACATATTTTACGTAATTATGAGTAGGTATATTCAAAACTCTTCTGACCCTACGAATGTCGCTCAAAACCGTGAATCTAATATTATGGGTGATCGGTCAACCCCCAGCCGTCCCCTGGATGACAAATTGTTGGACTAAACCCATCAAATCCATCATATTCGATATCACAAGTCATACATTTTCATCGCGGCCTACGCTTGAGGCATTATTATGGGATCACGCAAGATATGCTGGTTTATATAATATGAATGTAGGTATATAAAGTTGTCTGGTAGTGATCGCCTTTGTGTTTGCTATATGCTATAGTACATCAAGAATAAAATATGCCACGATCCCTATACTTAATTTATCTTCGATTTAAAGAAAAAAAAAAACGATTTTCTCTTGTATCGTGAAAGAAAAAATCTATTTTTTAACGATACAAAAAAATAATTGTTTCTTGAAAGAATTATTATATCAAAACGTTATACGAATCCAGGATGAATTTTGATAGTACACATTAATCAACGTCAATACAATAGGCGGAATTTCCGAGTTTGTAACACTGTTTATAACAATGAAAATGAAAAAGGCGCCTGACAGTTGGCAATACTAAGTTTTCTGTCAGGT
The DNA here is from genome assembly GCA_947256265.1 of Acronicta leporina. Lineage (NCBI taxonomy): Eukaryota > Metazoa > Arthropoda > Insecta > Lepidoptera > Noctuidae > Acronicta > Acronicta leporina. Next base: position 1,063,598 of record OX366512.1, read on the forward strand.
TAAGTACGTTAGTGTTTTGAAAAGCGTGAAATGTGAAATTGAATGATAAACCTTCTACACATTGTATTGTAACACTTAATTAAGGGCTGGAAAAAGATCTATGTAAAGCTTAAGGTATTTCGAATAAGCCCCATGTAACGGCATAATGTTGAGTTTAGCGTACATTGGAGTTTAATGTCGTGACAGTCCACTAGGCTTATAGGATCTGTAGCCTGAAATGAGCCTTAAACCTAGGCTATAAAACTCAATTCACGCTGTATGTATTAAATGGGTTTCTTCACACTTCGGTAAAATAGAAGAAGAGACACATTCTTTTTTTATTGGTATATTTTATGCCAAATTTAAAATTAGGGGTTCAGTTTATGAGTAATCTTCAGGCAAGATAAATTAGGTAAATTGATTAAAAACTGTTTTAATCAAAATATTTTAATTATTTTTATTAAATTGGCTGGAAGATGTTGATTCTTTTCGGAGATATAACGTCATAAACGCAGGCTTATAAATAAACAGAAAGCTACATTCAAGCTAATGTCCTCTTTGCGCTGGAAGAAACAAAGAAAACAACCCCGATTGGGAACCTACGTCACCTACGACTACTACACTACAGTAAGCATGGCTACCCATCTAGAACCGCACCGCAATAAGCGCAGCTTAACTTTGAAGACTTAGGTATTCATCAAAGATGTAGCTAGGTTGTACATTTACATACTACTCCGACACAACAGAATTTTTTTGAGCTGCAAACCAGAATTCAAATTAAAAAATCCTTCCGTTAATCTTAACAATTGACGTAGAATGGAACGTAATAAGTATTCATCTTTATCAAATTTAAAACAAGAATTCGACATCGAGAATTATTCTCCGGGAAATCCGACTTCGAACGCTCACTTTAGTTTAAAGTTACGACTTCAAAGTTACCGAACTTACTCGTAACTTGGCCAGTGAAATTGGAAAATTAGTGACTTAAAATTGCGATAGTTTCAAACGATGAGGTTGAAATTTATATTAGGTATATTTTTTTCCGGATTTATCCTCCGAGCTTTTCCCGAATATGTTGGGATCGGCTTTCAGTCTAACCAGATGCGGCTGAATATCAGCATTTTACACGAAGTGACTGCCATCAAGTCAAAGGTCTCGAGTTCAAATCCAAGGCATGCACCTCTGACATTTCGAAGTTATGTGCGTATTACTAATTAATTGTCACGCGCTTAAATGGTGAAGGAAAACATCGTGAGGAATCCTGCACGTCTTAGAGATTTTCTCGACGGCGTGTGAAGTCTGCCAACCCGCATTAGGCTAGCGTGGTGAACTATAGCCTAATCTCTCCCATTGTGAGAGGAGACCCGTGCCCAGCAGTGGGACATATAATGGGTTGATTATGCTATGCTTATGGACTTCACACGCCGACGAGAAAATCTCAAAATTGCAGTTTTCCTCACGATGTTTTCCTTCACCGGTTAAGCGCGTGATAATTAACTATTAATACGCACATAACTTCATAAAAGTCAGAGGACCTTTGATTTGAACTCGACCTTTGACTTGGCAGTCCAATGGTCATATCACTAGGCTAGCACGGCCTAGTTAATCTAATTTTCCTTATTTTTAGATATATAATTTCATATCTATACTTCTATACTAATACTAATATATACTTTATTAAATAAAGCTGAAGAGTTTGTTTGTTTGTTTGCTTGAACGCGCTAATCGCAGGAACTACTGGTCCGATTTGAAAAATTCTTTCAGTGTTAGCCCATTTATTGGGGAAGGCTATATATCACGATAAGACCAAGTGACTATTCCACGCGGACGAAGTCGCTGGCAGAAGCTAGTATTTTATAATATTACTTAGTATGATTGTAGCTAAGTGTGTGATTGCCCTTATGCTACGTTTTAATTAAAGAAAACTTGCACTAGAGTTCTGTCCACCTGGCTAACTACTAAATTAATAAACTTGTCTTCTTTATCCAGTGCCTTCTGTTCTAGTTACGTTAATTGAAATAAAAGTTGCAATAACTTGTGTCTGTTGTTACTCAGAATAAACTTTATTTTAATGTTAAAACCATCTGTTTCTTATTCCTAGGTAAAAAAAATAGGAGGCCGCGATAGGCAGACGTTTTAAGTTTGGCTTTTCTTATGGGATATGGGGGCAAACGAGCAGACGAATCACCTGATGGTAAGCGATTACCGCCACTTATGGACACCCGCAACAACAGAGGAGTCACAAGTGCGTTGTCGGCCTTTTAAATGGGTTTGGGCCTCCGGTATCCTCACCCACCCGGCGAAACACACGTAAGCATTGATTCACGCCGGTTTTCTGCGAGGCCGTGGTATCACTCCGGTCTAGCCGGCCCATTCGTGTCGAAGGTTGGCTCTCCCACGGTTGCGTATAATGTAGATATAAGTTCAATATCTAGAATAAATGATTTTGACTTTGACACCGTCGAACCGTAGAAGTGTGGTTTTATCATACAAAGCGTAATTAATTTATTCAAAGTGAGCGCAGAAGTGCAGATCAACCGAATCAAAATTATTACACCACAAATATTTTATTGGCTATATACTCCAGGAGAGACTATTGTTCGTCTTCCTTGAATCTAAAACTAATACTGAACTAATACTTATGATATGACGTCATTGCCAAGCACGATCGCGGTATTAATATAGTTAATATCCGTATACCAACTAGTTCGATCGTCAAATGAAACACGCATTATATTCTAACTAACATTGTAGTGTTGTGTTAATTACAGATATATCGATATTTTGTTATCACAAGAATTGTATCGAAGTATATATTTAAATTAGTATCTACGAGGGGCTCGCGGATTGTAAAAACGACGCTGATCAATTAATTTGAAAATCTCAAGCTTGCGCTTACTGCGGGAATTCTGAAGATGGCGACTATTCCTACAAAAAAAATACATTTTATTATTTCACTATTCGGAACAGTGCCACAAATTTTTGGAACTTTTCTGTATTGGTTTATTAAAAATATATTTTATATTGAAACCTAAAAAAAACATAAGAATTTCCAATAAATAAAACATAATTTTAACTTAAGCAGTAATGTAGGTAACATCTGTAATAATTACGTATATAATTTACTCAATACGAAAATACAAACTCCAAAGGATTTTAAGATTACCTTCAACAAATATCATAATCCGGGATTACGAACGGGCTTAAGGTGTAACCTTTAGGGGTAATAATTTTAACGTATTGCGCTATTAAACAACACGAGTAAAATATTACCTACTTTTGTTACATTATTAATACCGTATTTGTAATTCTGTGAGACTGTTTCGTATTGATTCTCAAAATAATTAAAGAATTTTGAAACTTTGATAAAATATTCAGCGAAATTTATGTTTTATTACACACACGTAATTTTCAAAGTATAGCCTACGCCTATGTCCAGCAGTGGACTATTATAGGGTAATGATGGACGTGCGCCGGCTAACGACTAATACTTTAAATGTCTTTATAACTGCAATACACTGCATTATTTATATAATTTTATAATATGTCAGTACGCTAGGGGAGAGGACACTGATTTATATATTTTTGGCATATAATACTAAAGGCATTTGGGCCCAAGTCCGAAATAATGTCCTTATCAACATGATAATTATTGAGTGAATACATTTCAAATAATAAATTAAATATAACTTCTTTTAATATATGCATAAAAACTATTAAGACTATAGGTACCGTTTTACCAAGTCATTTATTATGGGTTTATTTAAGTGTAGTAGAAATAGACAATTATATAAATTAAAAAGAATATCGAGATATTATCGACTAAATTTAATCGATAGTCAACGCATCACTAGGCCGTATCGTTAGACTCATAAACGCGAACGGCTCATTATTTCCATATTTAACGATGATTGCACATACGTTTGGCAATTTCACAATATTACCACGATTCTAAATTGGACCAAATGCCGAAAAACTTTAGCTTCTAACCGAATTTAAATAATTCTGCTCCTTGAAATGGCATCGTTAAAATAAAGGGATGGTATTACATATCGATATCGATAAAACATAAACTTAGTTATACATTATCGTTTAACTGTCAATTTGTAGAATGGTTATCAGCAAAATGTTTGTATGTAGAATAATGTGATTATGCGTAGGATAGTATTTAACTGACAATAAAGATTATATACTTACGGAATTTTCCACGTGGGAGAGCCATGCTTCGGCACGAATGGGCCGGCTCGACCGGAGTGATACCACGGCCTCACAGAAAACCGGCGTGAAACAACGCTTGCGTTGTGTTTCGCCGAGTGAGTTGAGGTTACCAGAGGCCCAAACCCTTTTAAAGGCGGGCAGCGCACTTGCGACTCCTCTGGTGTTGCGGGTGTCCATGGGCGGTGGTTATCACTTACCATCAGGTGATCCGTTTGCTCGTTTGCCCCCCTATCCCATAAAAAAAAAAATTTCCTCACTAGTGGTCACAATCGCAGTTAACCGAGACCTAGGTTCAATTCCTAGGGAATATCATCAATTTTTAGGGAAAACATTGTTATTTTTATTTCTGATTAGAAATTCTTATTTCCCAGTCTCCCAATAATTTTCTTTAACACTATGCTCGATATGGGAATTGAATCGAGGATCTCCAGCGTAGCATAGATACAAAAACATTTTCGGGTTTCCGTTCAATCAAGCTTCATCCATACGAGTAGGTATGTAAAATGTGGAATGAATCGTACATAAAGTTGATTGCTTTTTAAAATATTGGTCTCGTTGCACACATTTCAACTGAAATGGTAACATTATTTATTTGCCCCACTGTCCTAAGTGAAAACTGATTAAATATTACATAACCTTTTAGTATTTTTTTGCATTTTCCATGCTAAGATTAAAGAGTTATTTCAGTGAAGGAAAATAATACCGCAGCAGGATTCGAACCTTCGTCTTCAGGTTAAATTTACAGTCGCTATGACCACTAAGCCACCAGACCAAATATTATTCATTTTTTATTCCTAACAAGGTCGTTGAGCTCCCTAAATAATGGTTGAGCTACACAATGATGTATGCGTGCCGTCAGTTAGGACAGGTTAAACTCAAAGCTGCTATGGCTCTTTCTTCAAAAGGCCTGTTCAGATATTGCCCTACATAGTAGCACACATATCTTAAAATACTACTACTGTCTGGACTTTAAAAGAGACCATGATTCTCTGAGTTTGTTTCGGTATTTACTCTCAGAGGTCGTCAGTTAGGAAGTGCCACCATCGCCGGCACCATCTTAACTAGATGGTGCCGGCGATACCTTTTTTTTTTTTTTTTTTTTTTTTTTGTTGACGGGGTTGGAAATGCTTTATGCACTATCCACCACTCCGGGGAGAGCGGTGGGGTGTGTCGGACTCCGCTCTGAAAAGAGCGATCTACCGAGCCTAACCTAACCTAACCTAACCAAAAAAAGTACAACATTGTCTTGTAAAAGTTTATAGAAATAAATATCAATTTTCGTCATTTATCATTGAAGGGTATCTAAGATTCTGTCTTTTGGAGCAAAAAGTTTCTGCCTTTATACACAGAAACTCGTAATGTGCGAGGTACACCCTATAAATGCCTATGGCATGTTACCATTTGCATTTTGGCCGTCCCATATTCCACCGATAGTGTTCTGTAGGGGTGATTTTTGACTGCATCTGTATATTTTATATAGTGCAGTGATATTACCGAAGTCATGTCCGTATGTATAGCTAATTATCACGCGGTTCCTACATGCCTGAGAGATTTTCTCAATGGCGTGTGGCCTTAGGCCAGCGTGGTGAACTATAGCCTAATAATCCCTCTCACTCTTAGAGGAGACTGGTGCCCAGTAATGGGTGGAGATGATAATGATGATGTATATAGCTTGAAGTGTTATCATGAATACGTGATATTATCGTGAATAATCCAGTCAGACCAGTCCCGCCGTCTGTCGGGACTGGTCGGCTCTTGACATGCTATGGTAATCACTTTTCTTTTCTTTGGAAGGCAATTGATCGTAGTTTATTAAATTCAATTGTTATCAGCACATCACGCTGCATGATTCTCACATTATAACAACTAAATTGTAAAATAAAACAATGTTATAATCTTTGTTGAAAGGAGTATCTATGGAGTTTCTTGCCGGTTCTTCTCCATAAGACCCACTATTTGGAACCGCGCACCTAGTTTTTAACATTTCAAAAGTACCTGTATTACTGGTCTAATTGAAATAAAACATTTGACTTTGACTTTGAATATGACTTTTCCAAAAGATCCAAAAACAATGTAAGTCTAGCGTTCGATGAAATACCTTTTCGCGTAAGTGCTAGAAACGATTATTTCTTCCTTCTACACAAAATAATGCAAAACATTTCATCTACAGTAATAGGGTATTAAAATTCAGTCATCTACTTAAACAAACAGGGTTAGCACAAATTGTAAGTAGATGGAATTGCGTGGCAATAAAATGTAGTCGCGACTAAGTAAGAACAGATTGCCTTACCACTACGCGGTAAGCGTTCTCTGCACTCAGCGTTTACGAGCTGCAATGTGAGTAAGAATCTGGAGAATATATCTTTCACTACTAGGTAGGTAGTATGTTAAATTGCCACTGCTAGTGATGCAAGAACTTTGAGTAAACCGTGCTACTTCTGGAGAAAATCTGTGTTTTATTTCGGAGTTTTGTGACTGGTTACATATTCAGTGTCAACACTTTAAAAGAGACCATGATTCTCTGAGTTTGGTTCGGTATTTCCTCTCAGAGGTCGTCAGTTAGGAAGTGCCACTATCGCCGGCACCATCTAGTTACAAAAAAAGTAAAACATTGTCTTGTAAAAGTGTCTCTAATAGATCTATTTATAGAACTAAATATCAATTTTCGTCATTTATCTAATGTATATACAGTGTCAATCCATGATAAATAAATTATGTATTTCCAGATTTGTTATCCACTATAATATAAAAGAATAATACCTATTTTTTTTAAAGATACGTTGTCCCGAACTAGGATTTTTTCCTGTATCGTGGGCGCGTTTAGAAACACTAATTAAAACATATACATACACCCAGACCCGGAACTATCTGTAGATCATAAAAATATTTCTATCTGTAGATCATTTGTTCAGTGCGGGGATCGAACCCACAGCACGTAGCGTAGAAGCCGTTTGCTCAGCAGCTAAGCCAAACGTGCCGTCACAATTTCTTTTTTAACATATCATCACGCCTGTTTTCCCCGAAGGGTTAGACAGAGGCGTATTAATGTACACCCACAGTTCGCCGGTATGTTTAGGTCCCATGTAATAGGGGGCGAGCCTATTGCCATTAACCGGGCACATATTCCTAACTCCGAGCTGCTACTGATAACAGCTCGGAGTAAGGAATATGTGCCCGGTTATTGGGTTTTTAAAACCCAATAACACTCTGCTCGACCTGGGAATCGAACCCGGGACCTCTAGCGTAGCAGTCGCGGTCAGGACCACTTGGCTAATGAGGCAGTCAGTCAGTAGGCCACAGTCGACCACAATGAGCTAATGCAGGTTGGCAGACTTCACGTACAGTAGAGAAAATCTCTCAGGCGTGTAGGATTCTTCATGATGTTTTCCTGCACCTTTTAAGCGAATGTTCTTTTTATGGTATAGGCGGGCAAACGAGCGCATGGTAAGCGATTATCGTCGCCCATGGACATCCGCAACACACCATAGGAGGCGCAGGTGCGTTGCCAGTCTTTTAATAGGATTTGGGCTTCCGGTATCCTAACTCACTTGGCTAAACAACTACGTCAGCGTTGTTTCACGCCGGTTTTCTGTGTGGCCGAGGCATCCCGGTCGAGCCGGCCCATTCGTAACGAAACATAGCTCTCCCTACACAAACTTACAAATAATATCAATCCAAAGTAATTGAGATGGTTTAGAATCTCCCAGGACACCTCCTATATACTTATACTAGCTTCCGCCCGCGACTTCGTCCGCGTGGAATAGTTACTTCTTCTTAGCGTGATGATATATAGCCTATAGCCTTCCTCAATAAATGGGCTATCTAACACTGAAAGAATTTTTCAAATCGGACCAGTAGTTCCTGAGATTAGCGCGTTCAAGTAAACAAACAAACTCTTCAGCTTTATATATTAGTATATAGATAGATAAATATAGTATATATAACTTATATTATGTATAGGGAAACGTCTTGTGACAAATTTAAATACCTATAATATAAATATAGGTAGCAATCGTCAATAAATAACTTATTGATTGACACAAATCACAATAAGCCTATTAAAACCATTAGGGGCCTCGACTTCTGCTGAGCAACTTGATCGTTCATCAAGAGCTCTATTGTGTTCATTGTAATACCTGTTGATTCCGAAACAATAGCCCAGATGGTATTAATTAGTTTCAAGTGTTTAACGCGTCTTATTTTTGAGTCAATTTGTGTAAGGACCATCAAGCTTTCACCTTTCTGAGGATTGCTTTAAAAAAATACCAATACGCCTGTATTCCCCGAAGGGTTAAGCAGAAGAGTATTACACACCCCACAGTTCGCCAGTATATTTAGGTTCCATGTAATAAGGGGTCAGCCTATTGCCATTAACCGGGCACAAAAGCCAAACTGCAAGCTGCTACTGAGAATTTATAACACATTGCTCGACATAGGAATCGAAGACAGGATCTGTAGCGTAGCAGTCGTGCTTGATGATAAATAATTTTAAAGGACATGGTAAAATTGCCGTCGGTAGTGCAACACCCATTGCACTACCGACGTGAACCCACTCGTAACACAAGCATATTTAGCTTAGCACGAGGGGTTAACAAGAATACTAGTAATGTGCAACCCGCATTGCTAGTAAGCTTTAAAAAAAAAATTGCACATCATTAATTTATTTTAATTTTCCAGTAACGTAAAATAAAACAATTAATTCTCTTTCACAGCGAAAATGCTCATTTTTATAAATACCTACCAACATTTTATTTAATTCATCATAATAGTTATGCAATTTCTTAATACTAAAATACTTAAAACTATTTTTTTATATAAATAAAAAAATAAAAACCCTAGTGGAAGAAAATTGCGCATTAAGCGGCTGGTCTGTTATAAATAAATATTTATTTTATGTTAAATATACCCAACTATAATAAAGAATAGAATATCCTTTATTGTACAAAAAAAAAAGTCAAGTTTATGTTATCAATCACAGATTTTTTTTTCTGTAGTCAAACAATATAAAGAAAGAAGGAAACCTTTTTTATTTGATAGATAGCTAAATAAAAAGAGAAAAGTTAAAAAGAAAATTTTACTTCACTTAAAAAACATTGACAAACAAAAGTTACCTAACTTGAAAATTCTCGTTTCCTATTACTTATAGGGTGTGTTAATGTATTGTAATAATTCTCAGTTCACTTTCACACGCACTGTGTGTTTATCAGAAATATTAGCACTTATGTATGAGTCGGAACATTTTGTGTGAAATTTCATTTTAAAATACGACACTGTACCGAGCTGAAGCCCTGAATAATTGTCACAAAAACATTTGATCATGTAGATTTTTTCCTTCTTTTAAATCAGTCAAATTAAATTTATTTAAGAAAAACTAATAAAGTAAAAAGTTATCTGAAGTAAAATTTTATTTCAATAAATAAAATTTAAAAAAGTGTTTGGATTCTAAAACTTTACAATGAAGGCGTTTATAATTACATTAATATTTATGGTTTTGTGGTCTGTGGATGCATCTAAAATAAGTAAAAGAGAAAACGAAGTGGAACCAAGAGGCAAAGCAAAGTACGCGTTAGTAAGTGAGTATCTATATTATAATTTTATAAAACATAATTATTGAAATAAAACTACTTTTTACGGATTTTATCGCGTTATATTGATATTATTTAATTCCTGACGTTTCGGATGCTTTACAGCATCCATGGTCACGGGTAGACTGAGGTGTTGGACGTCGCAATGTTAAAATTACTAACAGCTACCTTACATTTATGTTTATTATTAGCGATCCTATTCACGCAGAATGAGCTCACCGTGTCCTTTGGTCTTGCAGTTTTAGGCTGGTACGACCTAGACATCTTCTCTATTGAAATTTGGGTGTTTTTTAATTTAAATAGCCTCATCAAATCCGCAAAAAGTAGTTTCATTCCAATGTCTTATATTCGCGTAAGTGTCAGAAATCAATAAACAAAATGATCGTGTACGGTCGCCTAGTTGAAAGGTGGACCAAAATTGCCAATAAATATTTATTCCATAATAAAGAAACATCATCAACTGAATAATTATTGTCATTATATACTGCATAAACTTTTAGAACAAAAAGTTGTATGTATTCAAACTAGGAATAAGGCCTTTAGAATAATTTCCCAGATCAAATACCATATTTCTGGATTCATTCTGTACTTAACTCTTGTTTATATATTCACCCTTCAATCAGTCTATTATATATAGGTACTTATATATACTTTTAAAATGGTTACTCATTACACTGTACTTTTACTTACTGACAATATATATGAATAGAATTTTAAAAAATCGACTAGTGTTTTATGATTCAAAATTAAAAGTTTCTTTGCATTTCTGTCAGATAATATCCAGTAAATTAGTAACCACAATGATACATTAAGTTAGATTTAAACGTCAAAGATTCATCTCATTTGTATACTATTTATTGAAATAGTTAAAATAGATATTAGTAAAACTGCTGACTCTTACAGATTAGTCTGGTCAGGGAAAACCAAATATAACAACTTGGTCGACCTGCAAATTAGAAAACAGCGAGATCGTGATTGACATAATTAAGTCCATAAACAATATGTTAAAAGGTTTAAATTACAAAAATAGGCTTTTCAATAATGGCTTTTACTTGGTAACAAAAAGGAGGAGGTCCTTCTTGTTACTCGTCTTTACTTTCCTTGGAACTCTACTAAACTCTTTGGGAACTTAATAGGCTTCTTCCATTCGTGTTCAAACAGTAAATAGGTAAAGTTTACCTTTGTGCAATGTTAATATTCAATCCATTTTTACTGCGTATAAAGAAATTTTGTTTTCTAGAAGAAGTTGTTAGATGAAAAAAATATTAATATTAGTGCAAATATCCTTCTAGCGTTAAAATTTCCAAAACTGGCTCATGGTTAAATAATAATAAATACGTAGGTAGCTACCTAAAGTGATTAAAAAAAATCTTGAAATGAAACTACTTTTTACGGATTTTATCGCCGTATATTGATATTATTTAGTTCCGAGGATCCGAAACGTCTAAAAAGTAGTTTCATTTCAATGTCTAATATTCGCGTAAGTATCAGAAATCAGTATATTTAAAAAATCAGTCAAGATTAGGTACTTCGTGCCTTGACAGAACGCTCTTGTTTGACCGTAAATTTTACCGGAAATCCAGATTTTCAGTCAATTTCTGTAAAACACGATAATTATGATGTAGAAAATGGTGGCGTAATTACAGCAAAAATACCTAAAACCGAAACATCTTCCAAGAATAAGGAAAAGTTCTACTTTTGATTCCAAAAGCATCCAATGTCCGTTTATTCGCTGAATTAAAGTACAAGTCTGGACCGAGGATTTAAATTTGAATCGAGAACAAATTGGAAACTCTCCTTCGCAGAAACCCTACGCTTCCATTACTGGGGACATTTTTAGTTTTGCTCAAACTAGTCGCGTATTGTGCTCGGGGACTTGAGGGTTAGTAAAAAGAAAGAATTGGATGAATGGAATCTCCGATGGGTTTGGCAAGAAATATGAAATGTAGTATGTAATAGAAATATGAAATGTAGTATAAATTATTATGTCACTTTTCCTTATTTATACGTAATAAGGAAAAATGACATAATAATTTATACAAAAAAGGAAACCAAATCCAAATAACGTGTGGATAATAAAAAACAAATAAAACGTATGAAGTTACATTCAAAATATTTTTACAGTAACTTAGTGCCTAAAACTAGTGCCTAATTTACAGAAAGTAAAAGAATCATAGTTGCTTAATTATTTTCGAGAAATTCGCAAACTCATTTATGTATTATATGGTAAAACTGTCAACCTTTTTTGATGTAGTTTATATTATTTTTATATATAAATAAATAGTACAATAGCTTCTTTCTTTGTTACAGCCAACCTCGCGTTCTTATTAGCTGCGAAAGTTGGTCTGTATAAGCTGTTTCTGGCCATAGCCGTCACGGTGGTTAGCCTGAAGCTGGTGGTTATCATGGCGTGGGCTTTGGCCATATACAAACATGTACCAGATCCATATTTGCACTACAAGAAAACACAGCACACATTTGACCCATATCAGGATAAGTTTGCCCATCATGAGGAGGGTTACCAAGCGTTGGATTTAATTGCCAACTTTGTTCAGAATAGGCATCGATGATAGGTTGCAGGCCTGATAAAATTATGTTTAGCTTAGTAATAAAAAAACATTATGCTTTTATAATTTAGTCAAAAATAATATTCGTTCATGGATAAAATACTAGTAACAAAAATACAACAGGGATTATACCCAGTTTCGTAGAAACTACTGTTAGTCATTTGTGTAGGTACCGTCACCGTTTACTATTTATCGTAAACTAGCTTCTGCCCGCGGCTTCGCCCCCGTGGATTTCGGTCTGTCATCACCCCACGTCCCACGGGAACGGGATAAAAAATCTTATGTCCGTCTCCTGGTTCTAAGCTACCTCTCCACCAATTTTCAGCCAAATCGGTTCAGCCGTTCTTGAGTTATAAATGGAGTAACTAACACGACTTTCTTTTATATATATAGATATATGAATATATTTTATAGATATTATTTATTTATTGATATCAGTGGCGCGATGGCGGTGAAAAAAAAGGAACGACGTTTTATAAAATGTATAACAGAACTGTAAATTATTTAAAATTTTTAGTTAATTTGTTATAAACAGATTTTAAGTCCTATTTTTACAGTTATAAAAAAAAAATACGAAATACCACTAAGTGTTTGAAGTTGGTTACCTTTTTCTATAAACGTATTCATCCGATAAGAGTATAATTTCTCATGTTCACTATACGATAATGGTTACAATAAAATTGGGGATGAATCTTTTCTAATAACATATAAAGTAATTTAAAATAATTTTTAATATTCGTGTATTTATGCAATTTTTATTTATTAAAATTGCATATATAATTTCAAGTCGTCACAATTTTTGGATCACGCACATGTTGTGTCTTCTCAAAATACATTATTTTTTTATTAAAAAGTATTTTTTGTCCACAGTCCACTTCTTCTACGTAGTAGTAACCAAGCTGATAGTACTTAAAATAGTATACGGAGCTCTATTCTACGCGCTGGTCATAAAAGGCTGGAAATTCCTGCTCTGGTTCATACACTATCTTAAGAAAAGCAAGCATGAACACCACGAGTATATAGAAGACCACCATTTTGACCATGATCATGGCCATTATGACTTCCACGACCATAGTTACGGGCACCACGACCACAGCTTTGGCCATAATGACCACAGTTACGGTTCTTATGACCAGGAGCCGTACGGTTACGATAAACACGGCTATGGAAGTGATTATAAGAAGAGGATTTATGACGCAGATGGATCTTATGCTGTGAAAGGACAATAATCGTTTATTTAGATTGTTATTAGACGATTCGATTGACACAGATAAAAATGGCGTTGGCTTTTTCTTACTATATTAAATTTTGTGTATGTATTATTTGTTCGTTCCGTATTTTATTATTTTGAATAATTTCGGGGTTTCTTTTTAAGTGAGGCCACAGTGAGGCGAAACTTTGTGGGGCCAATGCAGATTAACTCGTTTAAATATTATACATGTTTTTATTATAGTCTGAGTCGACAAATAGTCCATAATGAAATTGAGCTCAAATAAATATAACATAAGGTTCACAATAAACTGTTATGAATGATGTACTTATATATCAGTCTTAAAAAGTAAGCCGAATTAATAATTTACTGCCATTGTGTGTAAATAATTTATTTGTAAAGTTTTAAGTTATTTATTGTAAACATATAATACTAATTATTGGTTATTTTTGTTTTTAATTGACTGCAATCAGTCTAGTACTGAAAATCTGTCCTATGAGTATTTCTAACTTCTGTCTCGCTGTTGTATTACAAAATAGAAGTTTATGGTGTGGTAAATGATCCCTAAGGTGTGCCATATCATGCCATGGGTATCATAGCCAAGAAGTTATGCTGGCTAAGGGAGCGGTTGAATGGGAGAGAGTAGGAGCCACCTCTCGATCCTTATCAGGCATAGGTACCGCGCGCCATAAACACTTCAATGATCTCTCGAAACTCAAAATTTTAATTATCACACCAAAAAAGTTTTCATAAAAAATGTTGCTATAACGATACCTTATATATGATACACTATCAGATCTCATGTAGAGCTAAACTTCTAACTCTTCATTCTCTAACTCTACAAACCCTAACTTCACAAATTCTATGCCTTAGTTAAAATATGTGGCTTAGCAGATCAAGAAAACGTCTACTTTTCGGTTTACAATTTTTTTTTGTGACTAGGTATCAAACATTTTGAAAGCGAGTTTCAAACTTACGCGGAACTTTAAATAAATAAACTAACAGTTAATAAAACTTCTAAACATCTTGCAAGTTTACTCCCTTACGTATATATAACTTCTTATCATACAAAGTTAATAGAATACCAAGAAAACAGGGAAAACTAACGATTTTCTTTCAAACACAACCGCGGTAAGAGCTAGTCTAGAATGTAATCTGTGACTTGTGAAAGCGGAGGGAAAGCCTCTTCTCAGCTAACAGACACTTTCTATTTAATATTGTAAATTGTAATTGTTATTACTCGAGTTCCCTTATAAAGAGGCAACAGAAGACTTGAATAAGGAGAGTTGAAACAAAAGATCGTATTAAGCAATTGATTTACTTATTCATTTTGAATGGGAATGATTTATTTAAGCTTGCTTTTGTTGAGAACAAAAAAAAACAGCCTTATAAATTTCATCATTAATTCATTTTTGATAAAAAACAGTGGAAGTAGGTGGGAGACTTTTGCTTAGCTGTGATATTTTTTTTATGGCATGGGAGCCCAAACAAGATAAATGCCCAAACGAGCAGCTGGATCGCCTGAAGGTAAGCAATACAAGCCTATGGACATCCGCAACACCAGAGGAGTTGCAAGTGTATTGCAGGCCTTTTGAAAAGGGTTTGGGCCTCCGGTATCCTCACTCACTGGGCGAAACACAGCCTAAGCGTTGTTTCACGATGGTTTTCTGTGAGGCCGTGGTATCACTCAGGTCGAGGCGACAATCAAATAAGTGAGACAAAACAAAAACGCATTTTTTCTTCTGTATGCCACGATCAAATTCATATATAATCACCTAGAGCCGGAATAACAACTTGTAGACCACAATAATATTTGCCAGCAGTGTTGCCTGACTTAAATTCTTTATGAAATCCTCAGTAGCAACTCGGTATTAAACTTAAACATACCTACGATCTGTAGTTTGCCTACATTAATACACCTTTTTTTTACCACTGAGATGGCAAACAAGCTTACGGCATGTCTGATGGTAAGCAGTTACCGGAGCCTATGGACTTCTGCCGTGTAATAAAATTAGGAAATCAGACTAACTTACCTTAAGTGACGTCTGATGGTAATTTTATGAACGGTGACGGCTAATGCTGTAAAATATTAGATTCCCACCCTGCCTGATATCAACAAAACATCTACAAAGTATCACCCACCCATTAAAAAATGGCAACCCATGTTACTCTAAAGAAAGTGATTTGACATTTGAGAAACGTCACTGCTGACAGCTACATAATACTAGCTGCGTTCAATTTTTTTATTTGTTTTAGGACTCTAAAAAACTACGCGAACGGGTTCTTTGGAGACAAATACTAGAGGTGTGTCAGGAGGAGGTGTGTCACTCGCGCGATGCCGTCTCTGATACTGCTTTGTTGCTTTGGGAGTACAGACGTGATAGTAGGATGATTTCTATTCTATTATTTCTATTCGTAATTTGTATAAGGATTTATTCTCCTGTACGGATTAGACCTTCGGCAAGTTTCTGCTCATTTTCTTGTATTATCAGCTCCACCTGTTGCCAATCTCAATGATAAAGCGTGACGTGAACAAAACCTAATTGCTTTCTTTACATAATAATATCTTACAATAATGTTGTAACGGGTTTCTTTTATTTATTTAGAAATCCAACAGCGACACAAAACATGTTTTAGAAATAGTTTGTTATAACATCGTATGGCTCTGATGATAGGGTTCTCTGTATAACTAATAAAGCTATAAAGGATGTGAATGGGTAATTTAATAAGACCTAAACTAAAATAACCATTCGACTGCCAATTCAAAGGTCTCGAGTTCAAGTCCCAGACAAGCACAGCTGTCTTTTCTTTTTTTAAGTGCGTATTATTAGTGAATTACGCGCGGAATCCTTCATGCCTGAGAGAGATTAGTAAATTATTGTGCCTCGTCAGTCTAGTGGTCCCAAGCGCAACACTACGCCAGAGGTCCTGGGTTCGATTCCTAGGTCTAGCAAAGTATTATTGGGTATTTCTATGAAATTCTCAGTAGCAGCTCGGAGTTTGGAATTTATACCCAGTTAATGGCAATAGGCTCGCCCACTATTATCGAACATGTGACCTAAACATACCGGCGAATGCTGCGGCTATGGGTGTAGCTGAATACACCTCTGCCTATCCCTTCGGATTCCCCGAAGCGTAATAACAGGCGTAATATGATCCTTACATTGATAATATCATCCTCATAGATCAACTTATCTGGGAAAAATATGTTGGGTTCGGTTTACAGTCTAGTATGATGCGGTTTTATTTATTTTAAGAAATTTTATGTAAATTATATATTATTATATTAAAGTTGATTTTTAGATTAAGGTAATATAAATTGCTCTCAATTTAACCGATACATCCTAAATTCAAACTATAGATACAGGTTGTTGTTAAAATCACACAACAATAAAAATACATTGTGTACCGACTTCAAATGCAACGGCTTTTATAGCCGGCATGTCGACAACTTCAGCGTAGAATGATCGCCACTCGTCGACAATTTATTTTTACTACTGTACTCGATTGTACTCGATTATGTTGTTTGGGAAGTTAAATGGCGTCAATGTGTTCAAGTTACATTGTTAACGACTGTACGTTACAATTTAACGAGTTTATTGAAGTTTTTTTTTTGTTTAGTGTTCGGGATTATATTGTGCTTATCTGTACGTCTTGTGAAGTATTTAGTAACAACATGGTTACCCTGATTGCAACCTACTGTATATTAGGACAATCATAAAGTATATAGGTAATTATATAAACGTTTTCATGACACCAGAATATTTATTTAAAATATATTTTTTCAGATCTCATAATCATGCTCATACATTTCATCCAACTTCTCGTCCTTGTGCTTATTCTATTAAATATTTTTTAGGATATATTACAAAGTGGAGTTTGTCCGAGAACCTAATCAATAGGTCACGGGTCTAGGTCTAGAATTAGAGGGGTTAGGCTCCAGCACGTTGACTTAATGCGGGTTGGCAGACTACAAACGCCGTCGAGAACATCCCGCAGGCATACCTACAGTTTCCTCAAAATGTTTTCCTTCACCGTTTAAGCGCATGTCATGTTTTCGAAAAGACACAGTTGAGTTTTTACACATTTGTTTAATTTTTTAATCATTGCCACACATTAGGATTTTCTCCTGCATCATGGGTGCTTTTACAAACATAAATTCTCACTCACATACACAACTGACTGTAGGTCATACAAATATTTGCTCCATGTGGGAATTCAACCCACAACACGTGGCGCAGAAGCTGATCGCTCAGCCGCTACGCCAAAAGTTTCGTCGTCAAAATTCATCATTCAGAATTGATCATTCTTCAAAATGAAATGCTAGCTTCAAAGACTTCTTCTAATGATTTCAGAATTATTGATTATTGACAGTAATCTATCTGTCGGTTCTCATGTCGTTTAATGCCATTGAATTGATTGGATTATTATGATACAATTATAAATGCATGCAAAGTATGTTCGTCTGTTTGTTACGTGTGCACGCCTAAACTGCTGGTCATTTAGCAAGCAGATGGAATCTTGGAAAGGAAGATTGAAATAAAACCCTCTGTAACTGTTAGGTTAGGTTACCTACCTCGGTGAAGAGACTATAATGTACAGTATTTTTACTACTTATTTACATAACATAACATACCATCACGCCTGTATTCCCCGAAGGGTTAGGCAGAGGCGTACTAATGTACACCCACAGTTCGCCGGTATGTTTAGGTCCCATGTAATAGGGGGCGAGCCTATTGCCATTAACCGGGCACAAATTCCTAACTCCGAGCTGCTACTGGGAATTTCATAGAAAAACCCAATAACACTTTGCTCGACCTGGGAATCGAACCCAGGACCTCTAGCGTAGCAGTCGCGGTCAGGACCACTTGGCTATTGAGGCAGTTACTTACAGTTACTACTTATTTAATTACCAAAAAACCTGATACTGTTTAATTACTACCTACGATCAATTGATAAGAAGTCTTTCTAAATTGAGATCTATTAAGAAAATTACATTTTCTTATGAAATATACTCGTAAGAAAATGAGAGCATACAATGTATTTACGTAAATCAAGTTAATTAAACGTAGTCTCGGAATAAGTATTTATGATTAAAAAAATATTCTTTATGAAGAAAATACTTTATCTATTAAAATGTGATGGAATCCGATAAATGAATAGATAATTATTTTTTGTGATTCATAATTATTATGATTTATTATAGTAATTATGCTTGTGCTATGAGACTTTTTATAGGTACTTTTTATAATAATATTTTTTGATGACACGAATGGCACAGTGGCTGTGGCACGGGTTCGATTCCCGCACGGCTCAAAATTTGTAGATGAAAGACGGACCTACATCATTTAAATAATAAATATTATTTTTTGTAAATAAATCTTTTATAGACACTACAAGTATTTTTATATGGCATCGGCGTTTTCTAACTGACGACCTTTGAGAAGAAACACCAAAATTGAGACAGAATCATGGTCTCTTTTAAAGGCACAACAAAGTAGTAGTACTTAAATAGATAAATAAATAAATATTCTGGGACATTTTTATACAGCACCATCTAGTCCCAAACTAAGCAGAGCTTGTACTATGGGTACTAGACAATAGATATATTTATATACTTTTTTTTTGTAAATACATACTCATAATACATAAGAAACACCCAGACGAACACAAACACTTATATTCATCACATACATTTTTGTGTTCTGTGGGAATCGATCCCACGTCCTCATGGTCAGCAATCGGGTACTCGTACCACTAAACCACAGAGGTCGTCAAAAATATGCGATTAAAAAGCCAGGCAATATGTGAAATATGCCATAGCGGCTTTAAGTAGTCAAAGACGCAATGGCTCTTTGTCCAAAACATCTAGTTCAGCAATTCTAGCTGAAGGCACGCATGCATTAGTTATTGTATAGCCCCACCATAACCTAGGGAGCTCAACAACCAATTGCACGACGATACCAGATCACAGTAACTTAAGCACGAAGCACTATCGATTTCGTATCGTAAACGAATCGAGTTTATTTCTGCTAGAAATCTCATTCATTACATACCATCACGCCTGTATTCCCCGAAGGGTTAGGCAGAGGCGTATTAATGTACACCCACAGTTCGCCGGTATATTTAGGTCGCATGTAATAGGGGGCGAGCCTATTGCCATTAACCGGGCACAAATTCCTAACTCCGAGCTGCTACTGGGAATTTCATAGAAAAACCCAATAACACTTTGCTCGACCTGGGAATCGAACCCAGGACCTCTAGCGTAGCAGTCGCGGTCAGGACCACTTGGCTATTGAGGCAGTTCTAAATAAAATTCAGTAAAAGCAGTTCTAAATCTCATTCATACCTACATACATAATTATTTTCACGCCTGTCTCCCATTAGGATCTATAGATTTCCACTTGCTACGATCCTGGCACACCACTTTCGCTTCATCTACGTTCATTACCCTCCTCATACGAATTATTCTCAATTTCGATTCGAATACGTTTTCGTAAGTTGTTCGTGATTGAGGTACAATGGATCATGGCTACAATGGTTATATTGCCTGTGGGAGAGCCATGCTTCGGCACGAATGGGCCGGCTCGACCGGAGTGATACCACGGCCTCACAGAAAACCGGCGTGAAACATCGCTTGCGTTGTGTTTCGCCGAGTGAAGGAGGTTACCGGATGCCCAAACCCTTTTAAAAGGCGGGCGACGCAAGTGCGTTGCCCGCCTTTTAAAAGGGTTTGGGCACTCCTCCTGGTGTTGCGGGTGTCCATGGGCGGCGGTTATCGCTTACCATCAGGTGATCCGTTTGCTCGTTTGCCCGCCTATCTCATAAAAAAAAAGATCATTTGCGTAGGCCACAAACAATTATTTAGGTAACAAGTTAACTACCCAGTAACTACTCAGTTTATAGTTTATTGCGTTCAAGTCGCGGATGCATCCTATTGACCTATTTTCTTAAGCGTGGAATTGAACAAAGACGACATTCAAATCATATTACGTTGGTATACATATTATGGAATATTTTTTTATTGACAGCCAATATTATGAGTAACTAGCTTCTGCCCGCGGCTTCGCTCACTTGAAGCTCAAAATCCAACAGTGATGATCTCTTCTGTGTATGGGTCTCTATACATTAGAGAGGTATCTCAGGCTCCGATAATTATTTGAGATAAGAAGTATACCTACCAGTTTTTAACTTGGAGCACATACTTTCTAACACTGATAACAAAATTAAAATCTATTCAGTAGTTTTAGCGCCAACCCATAACAGACAGACAAGAATTAAAAAAATCACATTTTTGGATTCGGAAACGTTTATAACGCGAAGCGGCGGTAGCCTAATGGCTAGGGCGCCGGGCTTGCAATCATGTGGTTGCTGGTTCGAAACCCACCCATTGCACTACCGACGTAAACCCACTCGTAACACAAGCATTTTAGCTTATCACGAGGGGTTAACAAGAATACTAGTAATGTGCGATCCACATTGCTAGTAAGCTTTAAAAAAAATATCCTAACCCACTTGTTTTTTTTTAAATATCTTCAATGTACAGACACAGCTTTTTTACAATTTTATAATAGTAAAGAAGAAGAAGACGATATCATATCATATCATATCAACAAATAGTATAATAACATCTAACTGCCTCATTAGCCCAGTGGTCCTGGACGAGACTGCTATGCTAGGTTTCACGGGTTCGATTTCTTGGTCGAGCAGTGTTATTGGGTTATTCTATAAAATTTCCAGTAGCAGCTCGGAGTTTGGAATTTGTGCCTGGTTAATGTTTTACATGGGACCTAAACATAACGGCGAACTGTGGTGTACATTAGTACGCCTCTGCCTAACCCTGGGGGGTATACAGGGTTATGTTCTGTTAATAATATCCAAACAAGGTTATTTCTATTTACTTAGATATCTATTATTTAACTCGTAAGAGAATGTGGGTAATATATATTAATAGATTAAAAGAGAAGTACGCCTTCATCTTCTGGGTCAGTATTCCAGAACTAGCATCGTCATCCGTCCATATTCATCCGCCCTCCTACTGCTGGGTAGGAATCACCTTTCAGAATATAACCAAAAAGTTATTTCCCAATGCATCGAATAACCTCTCAAACCTATTAAATGTTGTCACCGGTATGTTTAGGTCCTATATCTTTTCTTTATTATTCTACCTTATTCCCCTACTCTTAAATCAAAGTGAAAGCTAAGATAAATAATACGAATGTTTATTCTATTAGGAAAACCTTCACATCCCCCTTTGTTTATCCCAAGATCAACTGGAATGACCATTATTCACCAAATAACTTATGGGGTTTCTTCTTATGCAAATGAGATTGTACACTCTCATCGTTAGAGTGCGTTACAAAAATGTACACACAACATTATCATAAAGAAAAGTCTTATAAAACTGATATATATCCCAGATCATGGAATGGAAACACAGAGTAATAAATAACACTGTTTATTCGCGAGGAAAACGTTCAAACAAAATGATGTAAACCTAAAACATTAACATCTATCGCTCCATCGCCTAAATAACTTTTCGAACGATTTTGTAACTTCATGACTGCGTAGTTTTGTAACAATAAAATAATACTTTGTCAAAAATTCGTGGCTTACCGTTCGAAAAGTTAAAACATGCTTTTAACGAATGTCGTTTTAAAGCTTGATTCAGTCTTATTACACTTTAAAAAGTTTGTATTCACTCTTCTGGTTCAACAAGCGCGTAATCTAGGCCGTTGCCGTCGACTCCTTTCGACACTTCGTTGTCTTTTGCTGTTTTTGTTGTGGTCTTCAGCTCTTTCTTCCTAATTTTGCCGACGTGTGTGGTTGCTTCTATTAATTCCAACTGTTCTAAAGGTGTCGCTGAAGATGTTTGGATTGGAACCTCTTTTTTCTCTGTTGTCACTTCAATTTTTTGTTCTGTCGCTGGTTTCTCTTCTGTTTCTACTTTTGCTGGTAGTCTTACTTCTATGGGAACTTCTCTTTCAGGTGGCGGTGGAGGCAACTCATGTTTTGGCACAGACACGGTGAGAACACCATTTTCTTTGAGAACAGCGGTGACTTCCTCTTGCTTGCTGCCGGGAGGTAGCATAAATCGCTGCACGAAGTGATTTGCCATAAACTTCTGAATGTCCCCTGTTTCTTTGTGTCTTCCTTCGACTATAATGTAGCGGTTTTTCACTTTAATCCTCAGCTCGTCAGGTTTGAACCTTCTAACGTTGAGATTGACTTGGAGTTTCTCGTTGTCTGATATAATTTGGGGTTCTTCTAGAACTTCCTCAACGTCCAAAGCCGCTGCTGCCCTGATGAGCTGACTCCAAGGCCATAGGTAGTGGTATGCAAGTGTGTGGGTGATGTGTTTGTCCAGAGCGGAGAATGGATCCTCGACTCTGTGCTTCTTGACATCATGGCAGGCCACGGTGGTGATGAACGCAATTATTAAAATGTATTTCTGCATCGTTTGTTGCTTCGTTGATGCTTTCGTAATGTACTAATGCCGGCTGCAGCTGGGCCGGGGCTTATATAGGCTTGGTTGTGTTTCGAGAATGTACGCCGCTCATTGATAACCGCAGCGGTAAAACCAGTTGTTGTAAACATTTTGAAAGTTTGAACAGATGTTTTCCACCTAGCTTGTAATGTGATTCATATTATTTTTTATTTGTTCTAGACAGACATTGAATGTTATGTATTTGCAGTTATAAATAATATTCTGTCTGTGTTTTGTTATATTATATTATAAAAAAATATATGTAAATTTTACTCTGTAAATTGCTTTTCCAGAAGTTTCCAACTCGATAAGTTGCGAGCGATATAATCTATACTTAATATATAAAGCTGAAGAGTTTGTTCGTTTGTTTGTTTGTTTGTTTACTTGAACGCGCTAATCTCAGGAACTACTGGTCCGATTTGAAAAATTCTTTCAGCGTTATATAGCCCATTTATTGAGGAAGGCTATAGGCTATATATCATCACGCTACGCGGACGAAGTCGCGGGCAGAAGCTAGTAATATATATAATCTACATTATTGGGCAGGGTGGTACATAATACCGTCGTGAGACTGTATTTAGCTCAGGTTTCTAGGGTGGGGGTATTTGATTAGCATACATATTCAGAATTATGTTTGTTTAGAAGCTCGCGTGGTTAGTCCGGATCAGGCATCTTCGTGTATGCTAGGTACTATATCGTGTTTATTTTAATATTCTGAACATATATACGAGTATCAGAAGCTAGTAAGGTAGATTGTAGATTAGTAGTGATAGCTTAGTAATATGACTTATGCGTTTGAATACAACTTACTATTAATAATACTTCTTCAATATTATCTTACAATGGGATTTCTTTATGTAAGCTTGAAATATACTTGTGCTAATCAAAGACATTTCATCACATCTCTGTTTTTTAAATCATAAATTGAAAAAACGGAAAATCGGAAACCTGCCAGCTTATGAGACGTGCGATAGCGGAGCGATAGTTTAGTAGTATGATAATTGGATTGCCAATTCAGAGGTCTCGAGTTCAAATCCAAGGCACACACCTTATTTATTTTTCCTAGTCTTGTGCCTATCACTAGCTTAAACGGTGAAGGAAAATATTATGAGGAGAAATCTGAGAGATTTTCTCAAAGGTGTGAGAAGTTTGTCAATACGCAATAGACTAGCGTGGTGGACTCGACTCAAAGCGCCACTTGCACCAACTTCTTAATAATTAATACCCAGCGCTAATACAAATTAAAACTTCCATTGCGATGCTTAAAGTTGTCAACTCCTGCGCACCGCGACGTGTTTGGATCACACACACATTTGAAGACCGGGCAACGACCGCGCCTGTGTGCGCGGTACCGTTAGCAAAACTAGCGATGCACTTATTTGTAGGTCAAACTTTTACTCTTAGTACAAAACAAAAACAATAATACTTTCGTTGAGTTTTTGTTTTAGTATCAATAACCTTTCCAATTTTGATGAACAAAAATTGTATGTGCAGTGATTGATGCTGTTTTGCCGTCTGTACACTTATAAAGTGATTATTTATACATTTATTATCGAGAGTGTTATTACCTACTTATATGATGTTCTTGAGAAGATAATTTTAAGGAAATTGCTTAGAAGAGATTGATTGATATCCAAAATGATATTTTTTATACTACTAAAGAGATTATACCTTTTCCTGGGCTGTGGTAAATCCTCAAGGATCGCCTCTCATCTGGAGTGTTGCCAGGGTATGGTGGTCCCTTACCGAAAACTACATGCATACAACTAGAAACTGCAATTTTACTGCCCTATAATCACGGCCATCAATCAGATTAGTAATGGATACCGGATTAGATACCCAGCTATTATAGTTGACTATAAGATGAGGTCCGGTACATTCCGGACCCCAGAGAAGATTTTTTTGTGGTGGTAGTCCTTCTAAATACATCAAGAATTAATCAAAACAGCTAAGAAAATTTGGATGTATAACAAAAAAAAATCAAACGAATTGAGAAAATACTTTTTGAAAAAAGTCTTCATAGTATGGGTACATGGGTTTTATTTGGTCATGGTTCTGTCTACGTGTTTCCCGAGATGAATCATGCTCATAGATAATTTCTCTTATGTTTTTCCTCATGCACATTTTAATAATGCATTCCTCGTAAAACTGTCAATTCCGTCTGACGTCATTTGACGACATACATTCAAGATGAACCATGTCTCTTTGATTGTTAATACTGGTTAACGAGGTAAGAACAATTAAAAACAAAATAGTTTTATTTTCATTTAAATCCATTACCTCAATTGTCTAGTAGTGACAAGTGTGGTTGCAGAGTGTGTGGTCCAAGGTTCGATTACCAAGTCAGGTTAACTGTTATAGGGTTGGCCGTTGAAATTCTCATTAGCAGCTCTCCTCAATACATAACGGTAAACTGTAGGTGATACAGATTGCTATTTATTATATTATAATCTATAATACTTTTCATAGATACAAAATTACCTTCTAGTATCAAGTTAAATCAAAGAACACATACTTAGCTCATATTTAAGACATTAAAACACAACAAATGTTGGCTTCATTAACTTTTGTTTCAGGCGAAATAACAGAAACATTCCGAATAATGATTGATGAATTTTTGAACGAAAATAAGTAGGTCCACCGTTATTATTCATCCAAACTTGACCTACTCGCAAAAATTTCCATAAAATAATGTAAAGTGCCTTTTAAGTACCTACGGACAACGAAACTTGAAAATAATGGTAATATACGTTTCTTGAAAATAAATCATGCAAAATATTTGTAGGGATTAAGCTCCGTCGATCAAACAGATCAAATGAGTCACAAATGAGTTTGCTTACTAATATTAAGCATGAAGTTATTTTTGTCAAGACCGAGTGAGTAAGTAATGAAATACACTTGATCAATCGATCTGCAAGGCCATCTGGGCTTGCCAAGATCCTTCAATGGATGGGTGACAACATTATCACATCGATACTCATCATGTATGTCCTCATTATATTGTTAGTGGTCTTCAGAAGCCGGAAAAACCTAAAAACTGTTAATCCTGAAGGTTAGATTAGCGCTACCCAGAACCCTGATGGTAGTAGTTTTGTGAAAAACCAAAATTCTGCTGAATATTTTAATTAGGTAGTTTTAAGAAAAGGCTGAGATGATACTGATAATTAAAATATGATAAATAAGTAACTATATCTTTATTTAGCACACTCAGGTTCTAAGAGCAGTTCCTCGCCAAGGATTTTCCAAAGGACTACAGCATTCTTCAAAAAGGTGTGAAAAATTTTTGACAGGGTCGGCAACGCGCGAGTGATTCATCTGGTGTTGCAAGCGTTCATAGGTTATGGTAACCGCTTACCATCAGGCGGGCCGTATACTCGTTACTGGTATAAAAAAAGAGACGGAAGTCTATGTTCAGCTTTACATTTCCTTATAGAAGATTTTGGAGGTTCTTCTACTCTTTGAAAGTCCAAATAGCAGTACTTATGCAAGTGTGACAATTTATATACGAAGGTATGGTCTTTTGAAGAAAGAGCCTGTCTTAACATACATCGCCAATGCATCAGACATCGTGTAGTGCAACCATAATTTATACAGTTCAACGACCTGTTGCATGATGATACCAGGTCAGCAGGACATTTGTGTAAGTCGGAAATCCCAGAAAGAGAAACATAATTTTAGAGTTAGTAGGTTTGTTTATATAATCTATCACAGATTCCAAACTGCTTTATTAAGGCATCATTAGATTCATTCAAAGGACATTCCTAAATGAATTCGGACAAGGGTAGGAGGATGGTAATGATGGAACATTTGGATTTTATGTTATAATATATCTATACTAATATATAAAACTGAAGAGTTTGTTTGTTTGTTTGCTTGAACGCGCTAATCTCAGGAACTACTGGTCCAATTTGAAAATTTCAGTGTTAGATAGCCCATTTGTTGAGGAAGGCTATAGGCTATATATTACCACGCTGCGCGGACGAAGTCGCGGGCAGAAGCTAGTGTTATAATATATCTATCTATACTAATATATAAAGCTGAAGAGTTTGTTTGTTTGTTTGTTTGCTTGAACGCGCTAATCTCAGGAACTACTGGTCCGATTTGGAAAATTCTTTCAGTGTTAGATAGCCCATTTATTGAGGAAGGCTAAGTATAGGCTATATATCATCACGCTACGCGGACGAAGTCGCGGTCAGAAGCTAGTATTTGCATAATTCTAACCTTCTTCTATCATTGATGTTGGTTTTAATTTGTGAAAGTATTGCCACTGAAGTACCTTTTTTATTTATTTTATTTGGGGGCTGGTAGTCTTCAATTATATCATGCCAGCCCCATCGCAACATAAATATTAATTTTATTTTATTTATAACTTTTAGGAAAACTATCAAATAAATTATCTAGAAATAACAAGAATCCGTAAATATATATGAGCATTTTTTTTAAAGTTTGCTAGAAATGTGTGTTGCATATTACTAGTATTCTTGTTAATCCCTCGTGCTAAGCTTAATGCTTGTGTTACGAGTGGGTTCACGTCGGTAGTGCAATGAGTGGGTTTGGAACCGGCAACCACATGATCGCACGTCCGTATTTATTAAAAGTTTCCGATGACACAACACACTAACATAACATTATTATTCATACTTATCTAACATTATACTACAATAACTTATCTAAAATTATATAGTACTTTCCAATAAAAAATATGACAACTTTGTGATAACAGAGTGTTTAACACCTTTCTCAAAGTAAAGAGAAATCCTTTTACCGGCGACGCTGTCGACAAGTGTTTGCGCTAAATAAGTAAATGTCGTAAGAGACACTACTTTGTAACAGTTCGTTGACCTTATGGTGTTGGTTGTTGTGGTGACTCAGAATTATCGTAGATCGAATAATCGTAGGAAGGAGTATCTGATTAAAAAAATATTTAATTGTAGAATCGACTAGCTTTTTAACATGACTGTGTCTGACTTGTGTAATAGTGTTTTGGTATATAATGTTTAATTAAGCGCATAATGAACAGTTTTGGGCGTTAATCTGTACAAAATTCAAATCAATTGATTAAAAAAATAATTGCAATTAATTGAATTTAATTGCAATTATGATTAATCCAAATATTATTAATTTTTTTCAAAGTCAAAGTCAAAAGATTTATTGCAATTTAATAATTTATTATTGCCCATCTTTTTGTAATTTTTTGCATTTTCCATGCTAACATTTTAGTGAGTTAGCAGTTATTCAAACCTGTGGAGATACTCCAGACTGCTTAGTTGTCACAGCGTCTGTTGTATCTATCTAGAAGACGCAGGTTCGAATCCTGCCTGCAAGTCGAAACTAAAATAACTTTATTGTTGCCCAATTAATGCCCAACACTGATAATTATGTAAAATCCATTTAAGTTATTTTTGAATAAAATTCCAGTAGACATAATTATGTCATATTAATTATTTCTCAAATAAAAGAGAAGTTAATATGACAGCTCACCAAACCGGCACATTAGTATGCTGACGCTACCGTTGCGTGAACGCCTTTACTAGTTTTCGACATAGTATCGTATAGTATGAAATTTTAATAGTACAAATTTTAATACTAATTCAACAGGGATAGAGTTCAAACTCCTTTGTGATCACAGACGGGCACGTCTATTCAGCTTCTGGAATTATTGAGCAATGCTCCGAAGCGGAGTGTCTTAAGTGTAATTAAATGTCCAGGCAGTATTCAACTTTGTGCTTACATGATTACAGTATATTTTTGTGTGTATATTGGTAAGTAAATACGGTGCATTCGAGAGCATTCGACCGGTTTCGCGCGATATTGTAAACAAACATACGCAACAGGTCCCGGTCGGCTAGGACTAGGGGAGGTTGGGGCAAAGAGTAGCAGTGATTGAAACTTATTATATAATTACACTGTAGTATTACCAGTTATCGTGTTTCCAATAACATGCAATATAGACGTTGCATTTAATAAAGTTAGTTGAGCATATCATGTTTGTTCTAAATGTGGAAAATTTGATTTTGTCATACCTATATAAGAAGAAATGGCGATGGTATCTGCAACGGATGCCTTTTTTTGCTTTATATTGCCGAAAATCATCATGGATCATCTGCAACTTGGAGAGGCAGGTACGCTATGAGGAAAGTTTAATGATCATAACGTTGTGGCCATCGTGGAGGTCTATGGCTTTATCTCCATCATTCTGAGGGTTGAGTTCATCGCCTGCCTTCAGCTTTCCGTAACTTTTTCGCTTTTTGATGGCATGTTTGGCGTAGCGGCTGAGCAAGCAACTTCTACGATATGTATACTTGTACACTTTTCAAATCCCACTCAGAAAAAAATATTTTACGATCTACAAGTGGTTTTTCCGGTCTGGGTGTTTGTGTGTGTGATATTTTGTGTTTGTGAACGCACTTAAGGTGCAGGAGTAAATCCTAGTGTGGGAAACGGTTTTTAAAAAACACCAAAGGTATTTGATTATTAATAACTTACAGACAAATTAGTATTTTTGAGCTTCTGATCTTATGCCAGTATTTTTGAGCTTCTGACTAGCACTGACTCAAGGAGCAAGGCATGGGAATTCTAGATGTGTTAATATTGCTCACCCAATTGTAGACTGATTGTGGCAAGCGTAGCTTTATGTTACATATCAATTGATTAGCGTGGGTATTGCTTTATATATAATGTAAACTATTTTTATATTCTGTGAGTTTACATACGAGCCGCTCTATAAAGTAATTAAAGAGTAAAAGTAAGTACTTAATTAAATAATAACAAAGAAAATGCTTACATTAATGGAACTGAGCTAATCAAAGCCAACCTTGTGAGTGTATCAAGAATATTATTCACGCTCTACATCTTAGTATTTACATGCTCTTGCAAACGTGCTATCTCGTATTTCACTGGAATTATTATGCAGCAATATTTGAAATTATAGAATATACTTAATACTGTGTATTACTAAATGAACGTTTACATAATATACAGCGGCACTAGTTACAGAGTAACTAGTGCCGCTCTTTCCATCCTTCTCTTAGGGTACACCTCTCCCCGCAATTCGTTCAGTGTGAATAATTGTCTTTCAGATAGAAGAACGTTTGACTGTTATAAAAGGAGATATCAAGAAGAACCGTATTGTGTTAAGGTCGATATGATGGGGAAGGGAGTAAATGATGATATGAGGGGTGAGAAAAGGATATGCTATGCCGATCACAAATAAATTGGAATGAAGACAGGAAGATGATGATGTAGGAGTACCGAATTTTTTTATTGAGGGTCTAGGGTGGAAGAAGTAGTAGAAGAAATCAACCTAGGTATTGTATTATTCGTTCTTTCTCACAAAGTTCTCTATATTGAGTGATGACCTATAGATCAAAGGTATAAAGTTCATTCTCAATAATATATCGTTAGATATTAGAATGTATACCTTAATATATACCTAAGTATTACATTAATAAATTTCAAAAACACGGTATTATATTTTTTCTACTGAGTTTTAGATCTTCTAGCTTACAAGAGTTGCAAAAGATGGGATTGTACTAAACAAGTGAACTTGAGACTACCAGAAAGTCAAGCTATTATGACAATCAGGACATCACTTCATTTAATTGAATAATATATCCGTATATCCCCTTTACCAAGTGATAAAGCTATTTGTTACTTGTCCAACTATTTATAACCCCACTCTCCCCTTCATGGGGGAAAATAATTGAATGATTGCCGCCACCTACCGGCGGAGGTCGCCTTCTAGAAACGTACAGTATGTGTAATGAAATACGATTATCCGATACAAGATCTCATCAACAGACAAAACGCAACGATTGTCTGTTGATGAGATAACTGAGACGGTTCGATATTATGAAATAATAGCTGTTTTGTAAACTGTCTACGTAAGGTGTTGTTTAACTTCCCGCGCCTGTGTAGGTCATGGTCAAATTGCAATAAGATTATTTCCTTCTTAACCGACTTCAAACAAACAGAAGTCTCTCGATTCGTTTGTATTAGGTACATGCATTATGTATTTATGTAGATAATATGTTCCCGTGTACATTTACGACATTATGCACAGTTTTATAAACTATGTAACAGGGAATTGTCTTCTTTGATTACTTGTTTATGAATCCTTTTAAAAAATACTAATTTCTGATACTCACTTGAATATTAGACACTAGCTTCTGCCCGCGACGACGTCCGCGTAGCGTGATGATATATAGCCTATAGCCTTCCTCAGTAAATGGGCTATCTAACACTGAAAGAATTTTTCAAATCGGACCAGTAGTGCCTGAGATTAGCGCGTTCAAGCAAACAAACAAACAAACTCTTCAGCTTTATATATTAGTATTGATTGAAATGAAACAACTTTTTACGGATTACATCGCGTTGTATTGATATTAATTCCCGACGTTTGGAACGAATAAAACTATCTCTGATGATAATTAATGATGCGGTCGACGAAGGTCTGAGGTCGCTTGCCCAGATTTACCGATAAAACAGATAATAGAATACTACCGATAGTTATCTGTGATCACGGGATCGATTCCCAAACATCACAAAATATAGTTGCTGATCTAATTTTTGTTTTCAAACAGCCATGAATCATGATACAGGAAAAAGTCAAGGGTGAGGCAAGACTATAAGGTTAATATCTATACTAATATTTAAAGCTGAAGAGTTTGTTTGTTTGCTTGAACGCGCTAATCTCAGGAACTACTAGTCCAATTTGAAAAATTATTTTAGTGTTAGATAGCCCATTTATTGAAGAAGGAGGCTTTAAATCACCACGCGGACGCACGAGCGGCCGAAGCGGAGGAAGTCGCGGGCAGAAGCTAGTAGGTGATATAATACGAGTATTTTTTTCTCTCTTTTACAAAGGTATAAGATAACACAAACAACTTTATAAAAAAATAGTAAGTAATTATAATGGTTGAAAGTTAAAACAAAGACGTGTTCACGTTTAGCAATAATTGCAATAACATAATAACTTTCGAATGGCGCTTTTAAAGTTTTCGCGAAAAAGGCAATAAACCCGAGATGTAAACACGTACGTACATGCGATCACACAAGTGTCATAAACGTGGTTTTAAAAGCATTCAATTCAAATTCAATTCAAATTCTTTATTTGCATAATATGGGTTTTACAAAAGATGTCACATAATATAAAATGTTTCACCATATTCAGCCTCAAAGCATGCAAAAATTATAGTTGAGGATTAATTAAATCACTAATACTACCTGTCAAATACAACAACATAATGGAAGCATAATAGGAAAATGTCAAATTAATTAGAACAATCGCATTTCAAAAATAATATGTACGGCAACAGTCATTTTAAAGTTTGATCCTCCAAATATTCAGTAACGGAATAGTATGCTTTTTTTTCTGCATAACTCCCTTATTTTGAAATGCACCAAAGTTAACGGATAACTTAAGTGCAGGTTATCTGTAATGCTATCTCATTTTATTGACATCAAAATGAAAAAGACCGGTATCACTTTCAACCGATTTCAAGAAGGAGGAGGTTTTCAATTCGTTTGTATTTTTTTGTATGTATTTACTCGGCTATTTGTAAAACTATTTGGAAAAATATTTTTAGTGTGAAAGAGTAGGTATACTCCCGAGGTTGTCCCATTCAACTTGGTGAAGATCTGATCAAACCTTAGAAAAAAAATACAATACCAACGCCGTCGATGTACGTCAGATTCTACCCGCTGATCAAAATATTGAAATAAAATATCTTTTATCAAAAACAGTTTCCGAAGAAGAAAACAAAAAGATTGAACCGATTCAATGACACCGATTTCCGAAACTGTTTCGCACATAGCATAATTTTTTTATTATGGTAGTGACATTTGTAAGCAAAACTTCAACTTTTGCAGTAAATAGGTAATAGTAGTTTGTGGATGAAGTACATCTTACCCAGTCAATATCGCGTAATATTTTTGGAGGTACGGTTTCCTAACCTAGTTTTTATTTCCCGACGTTTCGTCCGGATTTCCTGTAATTATTTATTCTATTAAGGCTTCAATTAGCAGTCATTACAGTTACAGTAAAACGGGCCACGCACCTCTAATGTGTAAGTAATAGGTAAAGTTGTTCATAAAACAACGAACGGTAATTAATACCCATAAAAAACAATACTAAACACGCTGCCTAAACGAAACAAATTACACACTTTCACAAACAATGGAAATACATACACAAACAATAATGTGTCGTGCACATTCAAAAACTTTTGTGCCCGACAGTACTCTCTGACGTGAAAGTAAATACAGAGAAAGTGCTCTTCGATTCGTACGAAAAATATTATGGAGAGATGAAAGCTGACTACAATTCTGCAATACCTAGGTAGGTAATTATAATTATAGAGTCACTAGCTATGACCGTGGCTGTACTTGCGTGAACTTCGTTAACCAAAATATCAGTAGCAGTTTTGATAAGAATATTAAATCAGATGGTTAGCTCGATGGATTAAAAATAATAGCTCTACTAGCTAAGTGGTGAAATGCGACCTTATACTGACTGACTGTATGTATGTATTCAGTGACCATGCCGCTATTCCCCGAATAAATAAATAAAGAAATGGAACGGAATTTGAATTCCAGACCAATATGAACTCCAAGAGAAAAGGGAGTACCTTTTAAAAGGCCCGGCACGCACTTGTGACACCTCTGGTTTTGAGGGTGTCCAGTGGCGGCGGTGATCACTTAACATCAGACGAAATGTCTGGTCGATGCCCCTATCCTATAAAAAAAAGAAACTGCCGAGTAATAGATACGAGAACTTACTCGAAGTTGGAGAAATTCGGCCTTAGACAAATACTAGCATTTAAACGCATTTAGGTAATTGTACAGGGAGTTAACTCCAACATAGTTTTGAAAAGGTTTGGAAGGAATATCCGCAGTAGTTTGCCGTTGAAGTAAGGAAACTCATCTTAGGTTACCTACTTCAAGACCTATAATATTTCTAACTACATCTTACCCGTCGTGTCCCGGGGGCAATAACTTTCAAGAAATTTAATCAAAAACTTTCTATTTGTGTATTGTTCAAGCGGTATTGTTTGCGTTTCGATATGAGTGGTGGTACCGCAGACGAGACCGCAGGACGATGTTAGTATTCAACAATATTGGATGGCTATTCGATCGCTACGTCAATGTGAGTGGTCCCAAATTCTTTGTTCATGATCTCTGCTTCATAAGGAATTATTAGAAACTATATATTAGGCGCGCCTTTGTCTACGTGGACTTTAGAATTGGGTCCAATCTGGATAAAGAGTATAAAAATATTATAAAGTATCCCATGTGTTCGCCCATAAATCGCAAATATCGATCTGCTACTGATAATTTTATAGAAAACCCATTAACACTTTTCTCGACCGTAGTATCAAACTAACGACGGACTAACTAGGCTAATAGTTAATAATAGTAAAAAAAAAGAATTGAAGGGTTCTAAATTCGATGCATATTTTTCGTGACAGTTTATAAGTTTTATCTCCTAGCAACTAGCGTCCCCAATCCGCATTGAACCGGATGGAAGGGTGTTCGATGACGCGTTAATATCCGCATTGAATTCGCATCGGAAATCACAACGTATGGATGTCTTTCGATTCCTGACAGTGATGCTATATTGGGAGACGTTTAAGTCTTTTTCAGACGAAGGTTATTAAGAGAAGGAAATAGGTGTATATTTATTTTATGCGCGGCTGAGTTTACAAACATTATTACATAGGTACATAATATATAGTCTCAAACCCCAAAGTGATAGGCAGATTTATAAAGCCACCCACCTCTCATATCGGTATGTTTTAGATCCCATATATGTAATAGGGGGTGAACCTATTGCCATTAA
Source organism: Acronicta leporina (assembly GCA_947256265.1). Taxonomy (NCBI): domain Eukaryota; kingdom Metazoa; phylum Arthropoda; class Insecta; order Lepidoptera; family Noctuidae; genus Acronicta; species Acronicta leporina. The sequence continues at coordinate 1,098,483 of OX366512.1, forward strand.
CGATGGCGCAAACCGAAAAGCTGAGTTATTTATTAGTGAGATTTTCATTGAAGGTTTCAATAGCAATTTGCTTGACCTAGGAATGGAACCGGATTTCTCAGTAAGCGTTTACACCCACTATATGTATGAAGCAGTTAAGGAATAGTCAAATAATGGAGTTATGTGAAGCTCAGTTATTTAAAATAATAAAAATGTAATTTTTAGGATCTTATCTTTGACTGTTCCATAAATCCTAATCTCATCTCACCTAATAATGAGAAGGACCAAAGTTCTGCGCTGGCGCTAAGCCAGTTGGCAGACCATACACAGTTACATACACTTCCAAAGACTTTGAAAGCACCACTTATAGCTTCAATGATACAGAAAAATGTCATGAGGAAATTGACCCCAAAGAACGTGGAGAGGAGGATTGACTCCAAAGAGGACGTGCTTCATGTTGATTGTTGATAAACAATCACACTGGCTACTTGATGGTAAGCCGAACCAAAGCCTATAGACGCTAGCAACACCAGTAGTATCGTTACCGTGTTATCATTTCAAGATGAAAGTAGTTAAGTTTCCTATATAACCAGTTATTTTCCTGGTTATATTGCTCTTCAAACTGGAACAATCCAGGTGATTATTTTTCTGATAGGTTTTCTAATAATCTAAATAATAAAAACAAGGGCACTAAATTAGCGTGTCCTCAATATCGCCATAAGGTCACCATAACTTGAAGGGTAGCAAGTCAGTCCGTTTCTTGGTGCAAATGTCGCGGAAAGGTCAGCTCCCTTCGTTACGATACTGTCACAATGACACTAGATGGATAATGGAGGTGCGAAATTATGGATATGACAAGTTCCATCCCCATCATCTTGATGGCTGGCAGTCCACAACTGTGCGTTTCTCTAGAAACTTTCTGCCTCGCACAACAAAACTGTGGAATGAACTGTCGCCTGCAGTATTTCCGGACCAATACGACCTTCAAACTTTCAAGAAAAGAGCGTACTCCCTTTTAAAAGGCTGGCAGCGCACTTGTGACACCTCTGGTGTAGCAGGTGTCCATGGGCGGCGGTGATCGCTTACCATCAGGCAATCCGTCCGCTCGTTTGCCTGCTATCACATTAAAAAAAAAGTAATTGGGAGTTCTTCTGCGATGTCAGAGTAAAAAAAATCACTAAGTAGCTACCAGTCAATAATCTACTCAGAAACTACATTCTTCTCCAAAAGGCCATTCGAGATAATAATTACAAAAGTGACTTACAAATTAGCGTATGGGTTCGGCAGACCGAGTTGACCGTACATACGTAATGCCAAAATAAATCGTAATTCAAAGACAATATAATCCAGTTTCATTAATATCGCATTCGGATACAATTAATCCAGGTTCCTATTCAAACATTTCTTCCGAAATACTTTGAGGGAAATTATTGTACCTAAGTGAATGAATGTAATTTTTGATAATTTTACAAAGATTCGATCAATTTTCCGATTATGTTCTTTTCAGTGAAATATTGGAGGAGAAAATGGTTGGGTAGGACCTAGATTAACGGTATCCGAATACGAGTAATAACACAATTTGATTAAATTGTGTTTAAATTACGTTTTTTTTTTATGTGATAGGGGGGCAAACGAGCAAACGGATCACCTGATGGTAAGCGATAACCGCCGCCCATGGACACCCGCAACACCAGAGGAGTCGCAAGTGCGTTGCCCGCCTTTAAAAGGGTTTGGGCCTCCGGTAACCTCAACTCACTCAGCGAAACACAACGCAAGCGTTGTTTCACGCCAGTTTTCTATGAGGCCGTGGTATCACTCCAGTCGAGCCGGCCCATTCGTGCCGAAGCATGGCTCTCCCACGTGAACGATTTATTTTGGTATTACGTTTTTAAGAGGCAAATTAGCATCCGCCGGACCCTTAATGAATTTTCTTTCTTTTTTTTAACCCGCAAATAGTATTTCTATGATAATATATTTATTTTAGACTTCAGCACCACAATATTCTCGAGGGAAGCCACTGAAATAAAAGGTAGCCATTTTGTAAGCAATTGAAATTCTTCAGGAGCCAGCGGACAAAAGTGGGTAACAAGAAGCTTAAAGCAATTAAATATAATTGTGGAGGCAATGAAAGTAATTAGCAAAGCAAAAAGACTATACATTTCTACGATAATGTTAGCATAAAAGAGCTTTAGTGAATTAGCTTTAGTTATTTAGAAACTTTGCAGTTTACTGAATTTAATGCCACTGTTATCGTTTGTTGACGTGTCTCTAAGGGCACGTATCGTTTTTCATATCTATGACAAACGTTAAGGTAGGTATATATATGTAGTTTATTCCAACAAAATTTCTTGTAAGATGTCTAGTATATACTAGCAAACCAGAAGAGCATTTGATCAGCTGAACATCATGCTGAAAATATGTAGGTCAACAGACGTTCCTGATCTCCACAATGAGCTGATCCGTCTTTACGCTCCTAACAAGTACCTCCGTAATTGGAAACACCTTCTACTAGCAGTGCCTACCAGTCGCACAGTGAGCTGCACCTCGTCAATATCCCGCGTTGTGACCGCGCTCAATTGCCTCGTGGAAGGCACTACTATGGAAGCAATATTGTTTATAAATACTCTATTTTCTACTGTAACTTAATTTACTTCTATGGATGGAGGCACTCAGAAGTAGGACAATGTAATGGGTTAATGATGAAGGAATTCCTGACTATGATCTATCTCTACGCCAAATTTTATCTAGATCCGTTCAGCCGATCTGGCGTGAAAGAGTAACAAACATCCATCCATCCTCAAAAACTATCACTTTTATTTTAGTAGGATTTTGTCCCCTCCATCCGTTACCAGTTCCGTGTAAACCTAACAAAAACTATATTGTTAGGGTCTAATGTTTCTCCCAGAAATATCAAGAGCTATGAATAAAAAATAACGTGGCACTTGACATTTTAAATGACCTCGCTTTATTATAAGAACATCGTTATGTTCAGGAATAAGCACTAGAAACAGATTGAAGGCTATATAACAATAAAAGAATGGAGAAATTACTTTTGAGACTGATTTTTTTCAAGGATTGTTTCTTTATATAGAAAAAAAAATATTAAATTAAGTGTATTTTTTATGGGATAGGGCGGAAACGAGCGGACGGATCACCTGATAGTAAGCGATTACCGCCCATGGACGCCCGCAACAATAACGGAGTCGCAAGTGCGTTGCCCGCCTTTTAAAATGGTTTGGGCCTCCGGTATCCTCATTCACTTGGCGAAACACAACGTAAGTGTTGTTTTACTTATTTTCCTTGTTTTCTGTGAGGTAGCAGTCCGGTTGAGCTGGCCCATTTGTGCCGAAGCATGGCTCTTCCACGGACTACTTACTTGCTACTTATTAACGATCATCAATCAATATTGTGGAAGGAGTGTTAAGGCATATTGGTTAGAATATTGACCTCGCCACGATATTAGCGGCAGGTGAGTCCCATAATGAAGCAGTAGATGGGAAAACATCATTAAATTTGCAGCTTTCGATAAATGTGAGTGCTTTTGATACATGTCTTCGATCTTTTTAGGATCGAATACCTTGTAACTTTGTAGTGGGATCGAATGATCCGCTCTTCTTTTAACAAATACGTGTTATAACAAATGTTTGTACTTATGCGTGATGAAATAAAAATAAATGATTTCGATTTACGGGACGTATGAATACATTCCCCAGAAGCCTCCCGAGGCTGTAAAACTCCCGCCCGGAAGTGTCCTAATGTGTTGTTGATGCACATCGGAAGTAGCTGGATCAAGGTTGAAATAAAATATTACCACTACACAATATGATGGTAGTCTGTTGAGAATGAACAAATTAAAATTGTCAACAACGACATATTGAGATTTAACCACTTTCCGGATTGGTACTGATTTATGACACTTACGCCAATATTAGACATTGAAATGAAACTATTATTTACGGATTTTTCGCGTTGTATTGATATTATTTAATTTCCGACGGTTCGGATCCTTTTCAGCATTCATGGTCACGGGGCCGATAAAATCCGCAAGTAGTTTAATTTCAACACAACGGATTTTATCGAATTAGTTAGTTTAGCCCTAAACAATGTTATAATGCTTGAAAAGGCACTAAATTATAAGTACCTCCTCATTAAAATGATGTTAAATCCATATTAAATATGTTAATATTTCGTTCACAATAAATACTTCAAATTTAAATATTAAATACCGACCTTCCGGACCCTCACAACACCTCATTCTAACTGTAACCTTGGAGGCTGCTAAGGTTCAGAAACAACGGCATACAATAGGTCATGTAAATATAGAAAAATCAGTAAAGTGGTGTTATTTCAATATGTCTAATACTCGCATGAGTATCACAAATCAGCATTGTACGTCAATGTTATTAGACGGTTGACATCGTCCATCAAGAGCCTTAACTTAACGCATTCAAAAAAAGCTCCTCAATATACATATCATTGAAGAAAATAATTATATGAATTCTCGTTAAATAAATTTCTACCAACATTATTCCCTGCATATCAATTTCAATATGGAAATGACGTTAAGCTCTCTATTATAGAAAACGTCTCAATCATGGAGTTAAAACAGGTGAGTGCAATAACCGGCCATAGACTACAGCGTTGTAAAACGTTTCACGATGTAACTATTATACGGTCAGTATCGCGTGTTGGAGTGCTTAAAACAAAGTTTGATATTTTTTATTGTGAATATTAAGACATAAAGTTTGAAATATAACATCATAGCCATCGCCAACATCATTACTTTCATATACATGACGAAGCGCACAATCAACCTATTAATTCTGTTAGTGTTTATGTAATCTTGCAATCTGTACCAATATGTGTCATTTTTGCTTCATTTTATGTCTTTATTTTATTACCACTGAATTAATTATTAGTACATTTCGTTTTTTTGTTTGAGAATATGATATTAATATGAATATGACATATTTTTATTTGAGAATGTTGGTTCACCTGTTATTAGCAACTGTATAAGAACCTAATTGTAAGCTACTTTGATATTTTGTTTACATAAGCTGTTGGTGTACCTTATTAAATAAATAAATGAATGACATATATGACGATCAGCAACGTCACAAAATTATCATCATCATCACAATAATTATCATTATAATAAAAATCATCTTAGTTGTCCTCAGATTCAACATTACGACTAACTTCGCCATTATTTATAAAGACAGTATCATCTTGACCTTAATCACAAAGATCTTTAAAATCATTAATATAATCATCAATCACCGTTACTCCTCTTCTTGTATCCTGAGGTTGTGAATGCTTTTAGAAATACAAATCTACAAATTTAGAAAATTACAGACCCAGATCTGGAACACCTACCTCCCGGTCATGTACAAGTTCAACCACTCACTACACGAATGGAACAGTTTGCTTATTTATTGTCTCCCTGAACTTTCATGTCCATACTAATAGATTGTTGGTCTGTATGCAATTTTGTGTAACTGTAGTTAATGATGCACGTCTCAGCTGCACGACTCTCTATATTATAGGCGTCATTTCGTAAATTATGTTGATATTCGAAGAGATTGTGTTGCTTTCCAAGAGAAAACATAAGTTGTAGTACTTAAATGAATTATTGTAAAGTAGGTAATAGGTTCGTTAAATAATTCGTTAAGTAATAGTTAATTTATCTTTATTAATACTAACTGATTTCTTGACATCATTTTCTAGGTTGAATATTAAATGTTTTATTAAGAGAGCTATCTATTGGTACTTGTGTAATTTTTAAGATCAGAATTTTCCCCGTGGTCACTCGCATGTCAAAAGATTTGCGACTTCCTCAGGACGCAAAGTATCTCCTTCCAAAATTTTATCTAAATCTGTTTTTAAAATGAATTGAGAAATATACACAGAGTCTCGTAGTTAAAAAAAATACCCGTATCTAACGATCTGTTAGCTGCAGTCTACCAATAGATGAGAATGTAGGTGACCAATCTTAACCCACCGACACTCTTTTTTTTTTGTCGAAAGTCGTCGGTTGTCATACGATATAGAAGAAAGAAGCCCGAACATTCTAACCGCTTTATTCTAGGGTATTGGTATTGCACAGAAATTACGCAAGTCTGAAGGCGAAGGTGAGATTGGATACCGACCCTAATACAGTTTATAAGAACAATCACAATAATGCAGGATTGAGAGAAATTTTATAAAAATACAGATCTTTTCTCGCATAGTAACAGCATAATCAAGATTAATATGAAACACCTTCTTATGACACTTAATAACTTAGGAGAAAATGATGTAGTACCAATTATTTTTAACGACAGACAGATTGAACCGTAAAATTTTAATTAGAGACATTTATAGGAAATTTACGACCGTACGTCATGTCGTGTTACATGAGACTAATACGTGTTATATGATATTATTATAGCAGTGCTGTATTATGTACTGTTTGGTAAAAACTTGCTTAAGATTATTTACACCAATGCGCAACAGCATTTTTGTCGAAGGCTTGTCAATTCCAACACTGATGATAACCAGTGATCGCTAGCTATTGCTAACGTCCTGCTAGTAGCCAGCAGGGATAAAACAGTCGCTTTCAATAATTAAAATTTGAAAATATCTATGAATTCTGTGAATGGAATGGCAATGAATTCTAACTGCAGGTGTGACGTAGCGGTTAAGCTGGAAAATTAAGCTTTTTACTCGCGTAGACATGACGTCAGTTGTTTACTTATAATAACGTATATCTCATCTCAATTAGCGAATAATTTCACAGCATTACTCTACAAAACGAAATACAGCAATGATGTAGTATTGGTAAGTTTTATAGCATAATTTTATATTGAATTACATTGTAAAGGAATACATAAATAAATAAATAATAAATAAATATTCTGGGACATTTTTACACAGCACCATCTAGTCCCAAACTAAGCAGAGCTTGTACTATGGGTACTAGACAATGGATATAATACTTATATACTTTTGTTTTTGTAAATACATACTTATAATACATAAGAAACACCCAGACGAACACAAACACTTATATTCATCACATAAATATTTGTGTCCTGTGGGAATCGAACCCACGACCTCATGGTCAGCAGTCCGGTACTCGAACCACTAAACCACAGAGGTCGTCAGAGGAAGAAAACTTATTGCTATAACTAGGCGCATAAATCTGATAACCAGAAAGCTGTTTAATTTCTGATTCAGAAAACAAAACAGAACGAAGTCCACCCCTAGCTGGAAATCAAACCAACAACCCCATGCTCTTTAGCAGGACTTCTATCAATTGAATACACACATATAATGTCTTGCATAAACTCTATAAATATTGCTAGAAATCCAATTAGTGCCAAACGACATGTTATTTTAATCAGCAGACAGTAGAAATATCACTGTTTTGTATGACCCGAAAGTATTGGGCTCTGTACATTCAGAACTAATGAATCAAATGTAGCTTTGTTGACAAAGCTACTTTTGGCAACTGAAAAAATAAACTTACGGTTACCCAAACTTGAACGAATCATTGTGGTTAATTTGGACGATATTAAAATAAAAAAATGTCCGTATATAGCGACTTCGACAAAGGAAATTGCATTCAATGAGTATCATGATTGTCGTCCAATGTACAAGCATCCTTAAGCTCGAAAGCCGAGGCTTTACGCTAATTTGGATTCGTTCCAGTTAAGGCCAACACAAACGATGCGTTTATTCTTTTTAGGAAAAAAGTCTCACTGTGGAGCAAATGAAGATAAGTTCCGTAGTAATCTGAGGGGAAATAAAAGAATTTCCGGGGCTTATGCTTTTACGTTATAAGGCTTCGTTTGCATTATTTCGGTTTACTGTGTCAAAGCAAGCAAGACGTGTCTCAGGTTAAATTCCACAGGTGACAATTACATTTTCCGAAATATGCTAGCTTTTAGGTAGGGTTCGTGGATAAGTTATAACTAAACTGATCAACCGATTACACAGTCAGTGCGTGGATGGGAGACTCCTCTGTGCCTTGGAGAGTACGTAAAGTCATGAGTTTCGGTGGTCATATGAACAACTATGACAATCGTTAGTGTTCGTCCGAAACTCAAAAATCGTGACAACTATTTTTCGTGAGGACATTGTTGCCCTGACATTGGGTTGCAGAGGTCTGATGACAGTCGCTTTGTGTAACATACTGCTGTTTGTGTAAAATACTGGTCAGCCTGAAAGCCACAATGGAAAAAGGCTTGGAGGGTGATGGTTTTTGCTGAAATTAAGGGGGAAGTTGAAAATACTATGGAAATTTTACTAGAATAAGCCTTATTAGCTGAACAACAGTAAAAATGAAACCTATTATTGAATTCATTAATAAAACTGATAAAACTCATTCAGAGGTTCGATTACTGAAACCTATAAATCAACCACCTTCTCCAATATTTAATCAAGAGTGCCAATGCGCAAAGCGTTGCGTCATATGTCTGAATTTGAATTTGGAACTGTTCTGTTCCAAATTCAAATCGGCCCCCACCGTAACAAGCTCTCATGTCAGGCGCCGATCCGTTGATAATTAGTCGAGGCAAAGGTATACGTTTGACAAATTGCCTTCACTTTGGAAGGTCGCCAGTTCGACGCCTACTCCACTCTACCTGGGATTACAATTTATCTTAGTATTGTGTTTAATTCCACTATTAATCCGTACGTCGGGCGAAAATTTTGGCTGAGCCTTTGAAACGACTTTTGTTAGACTGTGTTTGTTAGTAGAGTTAGTTAGGAAACGGTACATTTTAGAACCTGAATTTTACAAAATGAGTTAAATATAGTTGTTCTATAATTTGGGTACTTTATTGCAACATATTTTAGATACTAAATAGGTAATTAAGTGAGAGATTAGTGGATTAAAAACTACGCTGATTAATAAATAGATCTGAGAGCTTGAGCTGCACTTGCTACAGTCAATTTATGGATGGGTAAGAATTCTTAAAACATCGAGACTCCTCCTTATAGATTATATGTATAAAGCCGTCGTCATTAATTATAGTCTTTGACTATCTATCCCAGATAGTCAAGGATTATAGTATGTAGGATAACTATGACAAAAGTAGTCAGAAGCCCAAAGACTTTATCAACAGTTATTTTTAGAACATCAGTGTTGCCCTCTAGTTGACTGATGTTGAATTTATTAAGGATAACAAAAAAAAAAAAAATCAATGAATAAATATTTTTAAGCGTATAAAGTTTAAGGTGGGTATTGAGAGGCCTAACTTTGTCCTTTTCTCGCAAAACGAGATATGTATGACGCAGTGAGTTATGATGTAACAATTCTTTATAATACGTTCTCTGTCTAGCATATAATTAAAATGCTTACTAATTCCTTAATTTTGAACCGATGTTAATGTTTTTGTCCGGCTCTATTTAAGGTAACAAATTACATGGCAGAGCTGACTCGGCAGTCCAATGGTCATATCACTAGGCCATCACAAAATTTAAGCATTTTAATAACTTGCCTCATAAGAAAAAATGGCTGGAAAGAAAACGTAAACACTTTTTCTACACGAAGTTAAAATGTATTCAAGTAGAAACATCAAAAACATGCACGTTACTTGTAAATGTAAAGCGCCTGATAAAAAGTTGTTAGCAATGAACATATTTAAGCAAGTTTCCTTGCTTACACTTTTGCATAAGGACTTGGTGCATAAGATAATTGAAAGAAAGCGGAATCTGCAATTTTTATAATGCGGGAGACTTTAACATCAGTGAAAATGTTCTCATAAAGTTTTTCTTGTAAACTAGTTGCTTAGATATTAAGTAGGTAGCTTATTTTTTGTTTATTAAGGGAAACCTTCAAAAGGCGTTCGGTCTTCGGAAATTAGACCGGGGAGTGTGTGATTTTTAGCCACAAAAACTACCCTGGTGGCCACAATCAGTACATGACGCGGACCTCCATTTTAAAAGACCGCCCTAGAACCTCCTGTGCAACGCCTGTTTGGGCAAATCCCCAGGGACACTGTAAAGGACACACAAACTGAACAGGCACAATACCGTTTCTTCGTTTCTCAATACTGCCTCGTTAGCCTAGAGGTTCTGAACGGGACTGCTACGCTAGACGTCTTGGTTTCGATTCCCAGTTCGAGGAAATGTTATTGGGTTTTGGGATGGCAGACATCGCGTTATCATATTATCCAAATATTGAGCCTACGTAAAAATGTAAATGGAAAGTAGACAACGACCATTTAACATAACTAGTGCTTTCAATATCGTGTTTCTGAAACATCGCGATTCGATACCGGATTCATTTGGAATTATATACAACTCCAGAAATTTCTTGCTCCATAAATTCGATGTTTGGTATCCTTTGGTAACATTTAACTGCTGATCCTGCGGTTTTTAAATTTAAATAAGTTTCATTTGAAATCATAATTACGCCAAGTACTTACGACGTACGTAAGTACGTACCGATATTTTGTGTTAAATATCCCCTGAATTGCGGAACACATAAAAATAATACTCCAGCTTTCCGAACGGTCAAATTACTTAATTTAATTAGCTACATGATTGATTCAAAGCGAGTTTTTATTTCTATTAATCAAGCAGTCGCAGTTAAAAGGTTGTATTTATTTGTATGTGTTGATGGTGTAATGAAAAGTAGATACACGGAATGTGTGCTTTTAATCACACACGGTTGTAGTCCGTAATTCATCAGAATGACCGAGATTTCATCTAAGGCTATCTAAATTTTTTTACGTGGGAGAGCTATGCTTCGCCACGAATGGGCCGGCTCGACCGGAGAGATACCACGGCCTCACAGAAAACCGGCGTAAAACAACGCTTGCGTTGTGTTTCGCCAAGTGAATGGGGTTACCGGAGGCCCAAACCTTTTGGGCGACACTGCGGCTGAAAGCTTAAGGGGCCGCGGCGGGAGAGGAGTGCCGGTATCACGGTGCGCCGCTCTCCCTGCCTTCCGCGGCCACGGCGGGGTCGCAGCCGCAGGACTGCGGACACGGTGGGGCCGCAGGGGGAGAGGAGTGTCGGTATTACGATGCGCCGCTCTCCCTGCCCTCTGCGGCCGAAGTGTGGAGGTGGCGGGGCTACAAACCTGTCCCGCCCCATAGAGGGCCTTGGGCGACGGTCTCGGGGTCGTCCGTCGCCCATTGCACTTGGCTCTCGGGAGGGTCCAACATTGGACGTCCGCGGTGAGATCGCGGAGCATGCGAGAGCGATTCCCGTAATCCCACCACTATGCGGAAGGTGGCAGTGGTGGTGGTTTTAGTCGGTATGCTGGCCACCTGGCCGGAGAGCCCGACATAACCGTCCTGCATCCCTGAAGCAGGGCGGCATGCATAAGGCGCATTTCCCCACTAGAAAAAAAAAAAAAAAAAAAAGGCCCAAACCCTTTTAAAAGGCGGGCAACCCACTTGTGACTCCTCTGGTGTTGCGTGTGTCCATGGGCGGCGGTTATCGCTTACCATCAGGTGATCCATCTGCTCGTTTGCTCCCCTATACCATGAAAAAAATAGCTTTTAAAATACCTAATCTGTTTCAGTAAGTTCCTATATAAGTATAAAGATTACGTTATTTGTTGGGAAGAACGTCACTTGAGGACGGCTGGACCGAACTGGCAATTATATTTGATTAGCGTCCTAAGAGTCGTAGCATGATGATAGATAGCTTAAAACCTTCCTCTTGAATCACTCTATCTATTAAAAAACCGCATCAAAATCCGTTGCGTAGTTTTAAAGATCTAAGCATACATAGGGACAGACAGACATAGGGAAGCAACTTTGTTTTATACTATGTAGTGATGTTCTTAATTGTCCAAAGAAGGTTTCGAGAAAAACTGAAAGTGTTTTTTTCTATAAGATTATTGTAGGTATAATTTATTGTAATTTGGACAGAAAAAAACTCATTTTTAACCCCCTTTAAAGGTCTTCAATTTACTGTCTACATAACGTCTCAAGCAAATGTTTGCAAAGGATTGCTTCATTGCTGGATATTTGGCAATGCCGTGCATCAACCCACGAAAGCTCAGCAGCAGAATTCTCACATAGTTCCTTTGTAAGTAAACTGTATCATCTTACTACATTGCACACGAATGAGAGAAACTCTCGTGCACTGGAGTGAGGAGTTTCTCTCACGCGCCACTGTATCGGAATTTTAGCAAGGATTTGGTGCAGCTTTGTGGAGTTTCGGATCAAGAAGTGGTAGTGTCATGTCTGATATCCGCTGAATGAGTTGACTCTCGTAAGTTGGTTGACTAGCAATGTGAATATGTCGTGTTTGTTTGATTCTCGACCGGTACAAATATTTGTTTGATCTATTAATAGAAAAAAATATCAACTGGGCTCCTTTATTAAAAAACAATCTTGATAAGTATATTTTATTGAAACATTGCTTTATGTAGGTAAGCTTCATAGGAAATATAAGTATTACAACCAATTTCAAAGCTCTCCGGACTGTAAGACATTCCCAGAATACCTTCCGTGCTTCCTTTCAATTAGGTACCTTCAACAATTTCCTTTCCCTGTTACTTTTTGAGTACAAGGAATAAGAATTTGCTAGCTCTGACCAATGCTCTAGAAATATTTTTATTCAGGAGGATCTTACAGAAAACTTTTGTATTAAATGTAAGTGTAAAATGTAGTATAAATGTCTATAACGATAACATACCACAACGCCTGTATCCCCGAAGGGTTAGGCACAGTTCGGCGGTATATTCAGGTACCATGTAATAAGGTCACAAAAGTAAACACTGAACTGAGAATTTCATAGATAATAAGGCAACACCAGAGGAGTCGCAAGTGCTTTGCCCACCTCTAAAAAAGGGTTGGGCCCCCGGTATCCTCACTCAATCGGCGAAACACATCGTTAGTGATGTTTCACGCCGGTTTTCTGTGAAGCTGTGTTATCACCCCGGTCGAGCCGGCCTATTGGTGCATGGCTCTCCCACTCAGAATTTTTGATTTATAAATGAAGGTAACAAAATGTTTTTTTAAATATTGCTTAATGAATCCGAATTTAAATTGTTACTTGTTACATTGTCAAATTGCTATTAGTTCAAAATTCATACTGTCTCCTGCCGTAAATAGAAAATGATGTTTGCTTATACGTGCCTATCCTGTATATTACTCAAATGTCACGGGTCGAGGACCTGGTGATCTGTATTACAGGTTAATATACCTATTTCAGACACCAGCTCCTCACATAGAGTTAAGAATGGTATTTTGAATAATGTATACTATATTTGTCTGTTTAGGTGAGGAGAAATAAATGATTATTTATTTATTATTTATTTAAAAAAATAACCATGCATCCGAATTAAACCTCCTCTTTTTTTGAAGTCGATTAAAAATTGTTTTTAACCCCCGACGCAAAAACGACGGGGTGTTATAAGTTTGACGTGTGTGTGTGTGTGTGTGTGTGTGTGTGTGTGTGTGTGTGTCTGTCTGTGGCATCGTAGCTCCCGAATGGATGAACCGATTTTGATTTTGTTTTTTTTTGTTTGAAAGGTGAATAAGTGGGGAGTGTTCTTAGCTATGTTTGATGAAAATCGGCCCAAGATGGCCGCCGCCACAAGATGGCGGTTTACATATTTTTTCACAACTCCCACAATATTGGTATCAAATGAAAGGGCCTGACTAGTAGAATACTATACACTATGAAAAATATCAAATCCAACATGGCGGCCTCCACGAAATGGTGAATTTATTAAATTTTTTCACTACTCCCTCAATAAAGGTATCAAATGAAAGGGCTTGACTAGTAGAATACTATACACTATGATATATGATATCTAATAGCTATGAAATAATTGTACAAAAGTTGAATAACTAAACGAAGAAAATACCTAATTAAAACGCAAGAAAATAAAAGAAATTAAACAAAAAAACTAAGGAGTCCCTACAAAAAGTGTGAAATAACAAATTAAATTAAAAATTTAAAAAAACCCCCGACACAAAAATAAACCTGAATCCCTATAAAAAGAAAAAAATAATCTTGAAATTATAACCCTTCGTAAGTACGTATGAAGTTTTTTGATTAAATTTTGTCGCGTCGGGGGACCGCTCTCTAGCTCTCGCGTGTCTGCCCGCTCGGGTCGCCAAACTTGAATATGTTACGCTCCGCCCACTTTACGCCCTCCCGCGCGTCGCGGCGATGTACGCGCCATCCACATCAATTCTGAATTCGCGCGATTCACGTTCGGGAAGCAAAAGGAAAGGAAAGGATTCACATAATTAGAAAGCGGTCCCCCGACGCGACAAAATTTAATCAAAGAACTTCATACGTACTTACGAAGGGTTATAATTTCAAGATTATTTTTTTCTTTTTATAGGGATTCAGGTTTATTTTTGTGTCGGGGGTTTTTTTATTGTATACAAACAAACATTGCCGTACCTACTTATAAATATTTTAAAACCACTTCTAAAATGTTTATATTACGCTTTCATTCCGCGTCATCGCGTTTTTAGCGCCCTCTGTTATATAAACAAGGAATAAGACTTTCATTACTGCTTATAGCAGCTTTGACATTTCCAATTACGTACACAATGGCTCGATAAAGGCAACGTTCAATTAGCCGAGTGCCAGGGAACCAGAGATTCCGGGATTAAAGTGGACTGTCAGCCATATTCGACGACAGATTGAAGAGTTCCGAATATAATGATAATACATATTTTTAATTTTCGATACGGTATACCATCACGCTTGTATTTTCGAAGGGTTAGGCAGAGGTGTAGGTATTCTCACAGTTTTTTTGTATGTTGATAAGTATGAAATTCACGTTTGTAATAAGGATTAATTCGAAGACAAAAATAAATACAAACCTCACTACTAAGATCTTCTAACAGTAAAACATAATATACATTGCCCGACCTGGAAATTGAACCCGGAATGTCACGCTCTGTGCCTACCAATCTCGGGGTTACTATACCAATAATGCCCGTTGGTAATAGACCTGGGTTTTTCTATTTACACTGGGCAATAATCAGCCAATTAACCCAACAGATAGAAATAACCCTATGACGTCACTAACTTGTAACACATAGCTGATTGTAAACATTACATGTTACGTTACACCTATCTCTCACACCAATTAGACCATAAACGCCACCCTGTGATCGGTGCTATTATACTAAGCGAAGTTTACTCAAAAAGCAACAGTAGTCTCGAGCAATAAGGTTGGTTTCAAGTCGGTCGTGAGGATATTTAAACTGAGGATTATACGTGGAACAATGAGCTCAGTATAGTCGAATTAGTGCTAATGCTATCTGCACTCTACGGAACGTAGTGATCGCTAATATTAGACCATTATTAGACTTATTTTTTGCTTTTGCCCGCAACTTCGTCTATACTGACTTGAGAGTTAGGTCAGACCTAGATAAAAAGCCCATGTGAATATGATTGTATGGGAACCAAATAAAAAGATTATGAAAATTTGGCACCTAATAGTTTATTTGGAAAATGGTACGATGGGAAACAAAAAAAAGTATTCTGAGAATCTGGTATAACTATATCTGGATTCAGAGGAAACAAAAAAATACTTTTTGGAAATTTCGTTTTAGTGCACCTGGAAATTGATTCATCTGGGAAATTAAAAAAGGAATTTTCAAAAGTTGTCATTCATTACATCTGTCTTTTAAAAGTTCTACCAACTGTTTTCGGGGTTTTGAGATTCGGGTAACAGAAATTCGAGATTTCAATAGGTTACGGTGCGTGTGACGCTTATCTTACATGTTCATCAAATTTTTTTGCTACCTGATATCTTGTAATATTACCATCCTATAAGTTGTTCAGATACCGAAGAGCGCAAAAAATACTGACAGAGACAAAATAGGCAGGCGCAGACAGAAACTTGTTAAGACTGAATAAAAGCAAGAAAAACTGTCACAGAACTAGTATTGGCATCTATCTTCATTTCTACAAATAGCGAATTTAAGCTAAAGCATTTTTCTTTCAAGAATGTCCTCCTTGACACTGTCGTAGTTTTACAGTACGTGACGGGACAGACAAACGGACAATTGACAAATGAACGCAGTGCGTCTGTCGTAAAAATCGGGCAAACGACTTTTCGAGTACGCGAAAATATGCTTGAATAAATTCGTAGCAACTGTAGCAAGGCTTTACATTTGTAAATATTTGTTTCAGCTATGAAGTATAGTAGGTAAAAACCATGTATTGTGTATAATTTTAAAAAAGAAGGTTCCATTTTTTACAATAATTGAGATTATTATACATATTATTATAGCTTTGACCCGTGAGGCCGTGACTTCGCTTACCTGAAGCTATATTATGATTTTGTGACAAGAATTTTAAAAATCACATTTTTGGGTTTGGAGACTTTTATACCCTATCCCACTTGATTTTTAAAAATATCTTCAATGTACAGCTACAGACACAGCTTTTTTACGCTTTTATAATAGAGAAGATGAGACGATTATTTCAAGGTTTCCATTAGTATTTCAAGTCCAAATTATTTAAAAAGTGGTTCTAATTCTAACAATTTTGTGACTTTGCTTTACAGTTAGATTATGGAAATGCACCTAAAAATAAGCACGCAGAATCCTTTATACACATCGGCCAAGTAAATGGGTTTAAAGTATAATAGCCATCTCCTGCAATGGGCTTATGGTTATTTAAATGTCGCATATGGATGCAAAGCTTCTGAGGCGTATAATAAATGGATCCTGCACGATAGGTTATGGACCAGGTAATGGAAAAATTGTTTCCAATGATTTGGTTTTTACGTAAATAGCCTTTTTGTGTTTTTAAATCTTTTTGAAATGTATCGAGGAAAAGTAGGTAAGAATATTGCAAGAATCCTATAAGTAGTATCTACCATTATCTGTATATGTAATAACTTTGCGTCATTAGATACTATTTTCGTTATGTATTTTGAGTAGAGCATTTTTTAGGTCAAAGAAAATTTAAACTGCTTTTTTGATTTATTAAAAGTTTTTTCCTTATGCTAGGAGTCTCTTATACTTAAGACATTTAAGGTAATAAACAAATTGATAGACATTTCATACCTATATATATGATAAAATAATTTTAGACAAAAACTTTAATGATGATAATTTTGCAGATTTTCTTGCGAACTCACATTCTTAACACAATCTAAATCAACACGCCGTTAACGTTCAAAAAGACTACTTATTATAATAGATCTTTAACTAAGGACTAAGACTAGTTATTAGGAAAATTTGTTAATATATCGCAGTTTGCTAAACGAAATTCCAAAGGTATTGGCCGTGCTGTGCCCGAAACTTGTATGAAAAGTGTATGATTTCCTTTGTGCCTAAATACTTTTTATTTGCAACCACATTGGTGTCGTGTAGGATTAACCAAAGCCTTTTCAGAGACTATTCCAGATAAACTGTGACGTGACGAGAATTTTCGTGTGAAATTGTAAACGATGGATCAGTTCTCTATAATTCTCAAATTAGCGAAAGCGCGAATAATCGCTCAATTGGGGTTAAGGCGTCCTTACCGCGGTTGGCCTATCGATGGATCACCACTTCATGAGATAAAAGCCTTTCAATAAGTACTTGTAAAAGGTCGTACTGTAAAAACATTTATGTAAGACTAATATTGAATACCCACATAAGAATAAAGTACCTATTTGAGTCTTTAAATTCGAAAGGGCATTTTTACCTATTTATTTTTAAAACATAAAAATCTTTTTGTATTCGTACGTAATATTTTTGTAGTAAATAGTAATAATGCTTTGGCCATACGAAAAAGAAAAAAGGTTGTCATAATTATAAAGTCTGACGATTCAATGTTGTCAAAATGTGGCAATGCAAAATTTAAAATTTTCTAATGTATTCAATATAATTTGATAATGGAAGATAACGATGCTACAAACCTAGACTTGGAATATAAACGGTACTTGCAATTATTAAGGCCTTACTTAGGACAATTGGTAGACCAAAACGTGATCAAAATCTGCGATTGCTGGATACAAAGGCTCTCGGATTGTAAGGACAACGAAAAAGCCTTGAGGAATAAGTATATTTTTGTGCTTTGTTACCAACTTGCTAGAGGTGTATTAGATATGCCGTTCTTAAACCGCCCACCTGATAATTTGCAGCCTATATCCGATGACCTCAACAGTGAGGAATCCTCAACTGAAGTAGAATATCTGGTCATCAACTCAGACGAACCACGGACCAAAGTATTATTTGATAGTAAAAAAATGAGTATCACTGATGCGGACTACTTTTCACAAGAATTCGATAAAATTACTGAGAGTTTAACAAGCAGTGAATTACCGATGCCTGTTATAAAAGAACAATACTCATCGTCTCATAACCAAAATGTATTTTGCTACACGTGTCCGGAAACAGTTCAAAATTACGCAGAGAACGGGGAAGAATACGAATTTAGAGCTAATAATCTTGTCAAGAAATTAAGGGAGATAAAAATGCAAAATATGCTGCTTCAAAAAGAGCTGGTATCATTGAGAGAGGAGTCTAAAGAAAAACATGAAGATTTTAATTGTGAATGTACCCCAAAAGTCGATATTGCCACAAGTGCTTTTATTCGAAGCAATGACAGTAATGCAACTCTAAAATCTTTGAAGTGCCAACTGCAAGAGGTGCAGGTTTCTCGTAATACTTTGATACAAACTATAAGTAATCTGCAGGATCAAATAGATCATATGAATGAGATAAAGAAAAACGAAATCGAGGAAATTGAAGCAAAACATAAGTTAGAATTGATTAAGGTCCGAACTGTTGCAAGAGAGGAAACCAAAGAATTTTATGAAAAGAAATTACAGGAACTTCGACAAACATATGAAGATACCATTAATAAAATTCAAGATACCGCTACGGTTGAAGTAAAGGACTTATTGAAATGTAAGGATGACATCATAAATGAAAAAAATAAGCTTTTGGATATAAAAGATGCAGAAATAACACATCTAAAGACCCAAGTTGAAGAACAAAAGAATAATCTTAACGCAATGCTTAATAAAATAATGGAAAGATCCAATGAGGATTTGTCAAGCGAGACATTAAGGTTAAAAGCACAACAATTAGAAAAACGACTAAATAAATTGGAAAAGTCAAAAGCTAAATGTACAAAAATGTATGAAGCGAGGCTAGCACAGTTGCAAAGAGAAAAACACTTAGCAGAATGTTCATTACAGCTTCAATTAGTAAGGCAGAGGGCCCAGGTAGTCAATGAAATGACAGAAGAAAATCAAGCAGAATTGAACACATCACTTGACAAACTTGAAAATAAGTACAAAGATATAGTAGCTAATGTCCAAGCAACGGCCATACAGCGAAGAATGCAAGACCAACTTGCCCTAGAATCAATTTTCCAAGCGGCGTGTGGTATACACGAACCAAATCATGTCCCGTTATCGAAACCGGTACGCAACCAAAACCAAAGTTACGACAGTGAAATTTCATCTATAATGCGCGGTAATAAAGTTGGTAATGTTATTGTGGGTAATAAATCTTTCGGTGAGGACAGTATGGTGGGTGGTGGGTATTGTCTCAATGGGGAGAGAATGGGCGAACTATTTGAAAGGGTTCACATCCCTCAGAGGGACAACGGTGAGGCGAAGTGAAACTATTTAAATAGTGCTTCGTAATCTCGTTATTGCATTTAAAACTAAATGTTTGTGGTCTGTTTACTAAATGTTTAGAATTATCTAGTGTTGTTTTCATTAGCAAATTAGATGTAGCTTTGGAAAATTTGACTTTGACAATTCTTTTTGACCGTGGGAGAGCCATGCTTCGGCACGAATGCGCCGACTCGACCGGAGTGATACCACGAGTATACTTCCTTCTGAATTATTTATATCTCTACCCGCATGTTTAGCAATCATATGCATATTATTATGTGTGGGGATACCTCATACATTTCTAAGGCAGTCAATTTCCCCTTCTGGACCGGGGTCGCTTAAGGCCGCGTCAGGGGCGGTCATTATCAGCTACACACCTTCCTTGAGACAATTTACATTAGTAACGACGTGTTTATTTATGCGTGTCTGATTTGCTTTTCTAATGAGGTGGTTTTGTGTATTAGGATACATATTATTCATTGCTGTGTGTCTTCATATAATATAGGTATCGTAAATTGCCGCATTTGACAGATTACGCAAGGCATTACAATATATGCCTTGCGTAATCTGCCTGATTAGCCTAGTTGTCCAGAGCGCGACTGCTACGCTAGAGGTCCTGGGTTCGATTCTCAGGTCAAGTTTTATTGGGTTTTTCTATGAAATTCCCAGTAGCAGCTCGAAGTTTGGAATCTGTGCCCGGTTAATGGCAAATAGGCTCGCCCCCTATTACATGGGACCTAAACATACCGGCGAACTGTGGGTGTACACTAGTACGCCTCTGCCTAACCCTTCGGGGAATATAGTATAATATATTCTTATTATGTACAATATGTCCAGTTTAAGTTGACCTCTCATTGTATGGGAAGCCGTATAATGTAGGGTCAGCTTATAGTGGTTAATATAACTTGAGGTGTTAACTTCTATAATGCTCTATAGAGTAATATGGAATACAATGTTGCAGCACCATTATGGAAGCCTCCATGTGATGATACTTATTTAGTTTAATAATCGTTTGGCATCCTGAGGGATATCGCGTACCTACCTACTAGTTGTCCAAATCTAAAGCCACTTGTTGTCAATGCACAAAGTTAATCTAGCCAGTTACTAGATATTATAAGCTAATTAATCATTGAATTTCACTATAAGTTTAAAATAATATGAAAAGTAGAAAGAAAAATGATTAATTTGGGATGATAATCGTATTTATCTAACATCCAACATGCAGGCCCATTATGACTGAAATAAAGAAAGAAAGAAAGAAAGAAAACTTTTTATTTCTGGACTCATACAGAACATATATTAAAAAAATGGATGAGTAGACTCGAACAAATCTCTCAAACCAAAGACATTAATTTAACAATCTAAATATTATGACATATATATACATGTTTCCTAATGATAACGACATTTTATTACCTTATTTTTTCATAACATACCATTACGCCTATATTCCCCGAAGGGTTAGTCGTACCGGTCGTACCTAAGGTGTACCTTAGTACCTACCTTAAGTTGAGAAGTGTTATTTGATTTTTCTATGAAATTCTCAGTAGCAGCTCGGAGTTTGGATTTGTGGTAAATGGCAATAGGCTCGCCCCTTATTAAATGGGACCTATACATAGCGGCGAACTGTGTAGGTAGGTGTGTAGATAGGTGTGTAGTAGAAGTAGAACTCTGCCTATCCTTTCGGGGAATACAGTCGCGATGGTAAAGTCTATAAAAATATGGTTAGCGCAAACTGTAATAAACTCTTATCATAATCAACGAAAACATTTAAAATATTCTAAAGTTATGTTCTACGGCGGGGAAGATAAGTTTTACGAGATGCTCCGAATTGATGTCAAATATTGTAAATTCTCTTTAAAGCTTTTATGGTTAGAACCCCAGGGAGTCTATGAAGCAGCGATTTTTTTATATCGATTAAGTAGTAGGTACCTACTGATATTCCAAATATGGAACCACGTTCATTGTATAAGTCGCACTACATAAGCAAGCCATTTGAATCCAATAGTAGGTTTGAATCCATATTTTGGGGTGCACTAAAATTCTATAAATTATCCGTCTCATTAGTCTAGTCTAGTCAAGCGCGACTGTTGCATTAAAGGTCCTGAATTCAATTCCCAGATTTAGCAATGTTATAGGGTTTTTCTAGAAAAACCCTATAACACTTCACGTGGGAGAGCCATGATTCGGCACGAATGGGCCGGCTCGACCGGAGTGATACCGCGGCCCCACAGAAAACCGTGTTGAAATAACGCTTGCGTTGTGTTTCGCCGAGTGAGTGAGGTTACCGGAGGCCCAAACCCTTTTAAAAGGCGGGCAACGCACTTGCGACTCCTCTGGTGGTGCGAGTGTCCATGGGCGGCGGTTATCGCTTACCATCAGGTGATTCGTCTGCTCGTTTGCCCCCTATACCATAAAAAAAAACTCTTTGCTCGACCTGGCATTCGAACCCAGGACCTCAAACGTAGCAGTCCACTAGGCAAATGAGGCAGTCAAAAGAAAATCACCATTTTATCCACAATAGTTCGTTAAATATTCTATTCTGCGACATTTTACGCAGCACCATCTAGTCCCAAACTATGCAGAGCTTGTACTATGTGCCCATAGTAGACAATGGATATAATACTTGTATATATAAATGGCGGTTTTACCCAGAACAGTTATCTGGTGTTCCAGCAAGTTAAGCAGCTAATCCATAACATCAACAGGGTCTGCCCCGCTGCACTTAAATAATCTTATGCAGAGTGGAGCTCATTAAGTAGGTACAAGGAGTAGGTAGGGTTGTAACACTAATGAAAAACTTTTAATAAAAAAAAACTTTTTATTTATATACAAAAAAAAATATACGTGGGAGAGCTATGCTTCGGCACGAATGGGCCGGCTCGACCGGAGTGATACCACGGCCTCACAGAAAACCGGCGTGAAACAACAGTTGCGTTGTGTTTCGCTGAGTGAGTGAGGTTACCGGAGGCCCAAACCCTTGGTGGGGTCCAGGTTGATGTCAAACCATCTATGCGGTACCTGGGGCTCGTGTTGGACGGAGGGTGGACCTTTCATGGCCACTTCCAGCGCCTTGCACCGCGGCTGCTGGGTGCAGCCGGTGCTTTGGGGCGTCTGCTGCCGAATCTCGGTGGCCCGAACGTCACCTGCAGGCGACTCTACCTGGGGGTCATCCGCTCGATGGCCCTCTACGGAGCCCCTGTCTGGGCCACCGAGCTCACCGGAGTCGGTGCCGCACTATTGCGGCGCCCACAGCGTGCGATATCCATCCGAGTGATACGGGGATATCGCACCATATCGGCGGAGGCGGCATGCGCCCTTGCTGGGTCCCTCCCTTGGGACATAGACGCCCGCGTTCTGGCGTCGCTGTACACCTGGCGGAAGCGGGTGACGGAGCGCGGTGACTGGCCCGCCCCGAGGGAGGTGGAATACCAACGGGAGAGGCTGCACTCAGCGGCAGTGGAGGAGTGGAGGCGGCGCCTAGAGCGCCCGGGCGCTGGCCTCCGAACCGTGGAGGCACTCAGACCGGTCCTGCCGGCATGGGTGGGCAGGCGTCACGGCGTGCTGACCTTCCGGCTGACGCAGGTCTTGTCCGGACATGGGTGTTTCGGCAAGTACCTGTGTCGCGTCGCCGGGAGGGAGCCGGACGCCCGCTGCCATCATTGCAGCGACTGCCCTGAGGACACGGCGCAGCACACGCTCGAGCAGTGTACAGCGTGGGCAGAGCGGCGCCGTGTCCTCAGGGATGCAATTGGAGTGGACCTTGCGTTGCCGGCCGTAGTATCTGCTATGGTCGGCGACGCTGAAGCCTGGCAGGCAACGGTCGCCTTCTGCGAGGAGGTTCTCTCGCAGAAGGAAGATGCAGAGAGGGTGAGAGAGAGTGCCTCCACCCTGCCGATCCGCGCCCGGCGCACTCGCACCGGGCGTAGGAACAGGGCAGATAACGCCCTGTTCCAACCACCATAAAGGGCCACGGGCGGCGGACTTGGGGAAGTCCGACCGCCCACTCACAAGGCCCGAGCTGGCAACGCGGTTTGCAGTTTCCGCGCTCCGCTCAGCGGATCGGTAGAAGAAGGGGAGGGAGAACGTCCACGTCTGTCTCCCCTTATGCGAAGGGGGCCGCAAAAGGCGGCCCGCCACTGCCGGGTCCGCGGACGAATGCTACAGCGCTCCCGTAGGCCCGGCACCAAAGTGGTGTCGCGAAACGCCGAGGTTGGTTTTAGTCGGTAGATCGCTCTTTTCAGAGCGGAGTCCGACACACCCCACCGCTCTCCCCGGAGTGGTGGATAGTGCATAAAGCATTTCCAACCCCGTCAACAAAAAAAAAAAAAAAAAAAGGCCCAAACCCTTTTAAAAGACGGGCAACGCTCTTATGACTCCTCTGGAGTTGCGGGTGTCCATGAGCGGCGGTTATCGCTTACCATCAGGTGATCCGTCTGCACATTAGCCCCCCTATCCCATAAAACAACTATAAATATTATCTCAAGTTTTGATTCTACACGCGCCTGTATTTCCTGAAAGCTTATGCAAAGGTTTATTCTATCTTTTTGTGTTTTTTTTCATGCTAAGATTATAAAGTTATTTTAGTGAAGGAAATATTCGACTCGCAGGCAGGATTTGAACTTTCGTCTTCTAGTTAGATACACCAGACGCTATGACCAATTGACCACTAAGCCACCGTATTGTATAATATTCTGAGTTGTTTATAACATTTTGGGTAATAAATAAAATCGTTATTTATTTTTATTTTTGCCAATTTGCCAAAAAATATCGATTAATTCAATCAATTTGATAAATTAGCTAGCTTTTGCCCGCTACTTCGTATACCTGAAGGATTAGGAATGGATTCCAAACATTATTTAATAAAAATCCAACAGTGATGATCTCTTCTTTGTATAGGCCCTCTATACATTAGAGAGGTCAAGCTGTATTACAGATTCCGTTTAATTAATTGATATAAAAAGTTCACCAGTTTTTAAGGTGGAGCATATACTTTCTAACCCTTGATGAAATGAAATGAAATGATGAAATGAAATGAAATGATATTTATTTCTGTAAGTAGATCATTAGAGACACTTTTACAAGTCAATGGTTTGTTTTTTTTTATAGCTAGATGGCTTCGGCATTTCCTAACTGACTTCGGCACTTCCTTTTTGCTCCAACCCGTAACGAACAGACAAAAAAATACATTTTTGAATTCGGAGACATTTCAATGTAAAGACACAGCTTTTTTTAAATTTTATAATAGTAGAGAAGAGATACATATCCAGGGCCAGCCCTACCTTAAAACCAAAAGCTTCAACAATAGAAATCGCACAGCGCCTTGTGCTATAGTGTTTGCTCAAAGCTCTCCCTCTGTTCTGTATGGTTAGTTTATTTATAGCTAATTAATTAATTTAGTTAGTTACATAAACAGTTTATTTTAGAACAAATCTTTTGATACGCACTTTGCTACTCAGGACACAATGTTAATTGCATAGCAGTTTATGTAGGACTAGCTTCTGCCCGCGACTTCGTCCGCGTAGCGTGATGATATGTAGCCTATAGCCTTCCTCAATAAATGGGCTATCTAACACTGAAAGATTTTTTCAAATCGGACCAGTAGTTCCTGAGATTAGCGCGTTCAAGTAAACAAACAAACAAACAAACAAATAAACAAACAAACTCTTCAGCTGTATAGATGACCGGTAATTAGTGTAAATTACTTGAAGACATGATACTCATTGTAACAAACCACTTTTCCAGACATGTTATTTTTTTTGTGAAGGAAAAATTCGACGTGCGGTCTCGTTTCGAACCTGCGTCTTTTGGTTAGATAGATCAGACAGTATGACCCCTAAGCCACCGCGAGTCCCAACCACCATGTCGACGATTTTTTACTTAATTTTCTTTAATTTCTATTCCAATATTGATATCTAAACCGTTGCGGTATTAACGCAGCTTCTTCATACCGCATATTAAAAACATCTTTCTTTGGCGAAATGCTTTTATAGTTTAAATTTTACACTAATTTACATAGGTACAGTCAGTTAATAATAAACTATGCCATTTTCCGGATTAGACTTCAAATCGGAACACAAACACCGCTTTAGCGGCAGAATAGGTAGGTATGTCATTTGTGAACAATGAATAAAAACAAACTACTTACTTATATATTATCTTGTGTGACTATAATCCCTCTCAATTTTTGAGGAGCCATAAGTACTCATATTATTTTAATTCAATCCATACCTCTGACTTTTCGAAACCGTGTGCAAATTAATACCTAGTTAATTATCACGCACGTAAACGGTGAAAGAGAACACGTGAGGAAACCGGCATGCCTGAGAGATTTTCTCGACGGCGTGTGAAGTCTGCCAACACGCATTAGGCGAGCGTGGTGGATTATAGACTAATCCCTCTAATTCTGAGAGGAGACCCGTGCCTAGCAGTGGGACAGTTTAATGGATTGATTATGATCAAGTATATGTACTTACCCCGCAGCAGAGCAATATAATATACTAGCTTTTGCCCACGGCTTCGCCCACGTGAAGCTAAAACCAACATTGATGATCTCTTCTTTGTATGGGTCTCTATACATTAGAGAGGTCAAGCTGTATCTTTGGTTCCGTTTAATTATTTGATATATGAAGTATACGAGTTTTTAAGTTGAAGAACATACTTTCTAACAGCGATAACAAAATTAAAATCTATTCAGTAGTTTTTGCGCCAACCCGTAACAAACAGACAAACAGAGTGACGTTTGTATACCCTAACCCACTTGTTTTTTTTTTATAATTTTTTTTTTATTAATATACACAGCTTTTTACCCGACTGCCGAAGGAGGAGGGTTATTTACAATTTTATAATAGTAGAGACAAAGTGGTTCCTCCTATGTAGGTATATGTATAGTTTAAACCTCGTATAACCTATAATAAGGGATTTCCAGCTTATCGTCTTAAAATGGCAATTTCTTAGGTTACAGAAGTTGTGACCTTTCGGGATAATGTTTGTAATTTCCACAGCGCAAGTTGTGTTAGGGCTAAGATAGCTCTTAGTTAGGGTAATAATACTAGTGGGTCGTATAATAATTATGTAAATACTAGAAAATATGGATGTCTTAAAACAGACTTGAATTGTATTATCTGTCGGAGTCCGCTTTGGCAATGCTTTTAATTTGGGTAATTAAAAACACACGCCAAATTAATGGTTCAGTCAAGGCCGTAGCCCTGAATTTATTTCGGGGGTTTTAGGACCATAGAAGGATATTACCTCATTGGTTATTATCTAGCTCTGGGCCAGAGACGATGAATATTTTTATTTATAACTCTTTAGAAGGGTTAAAGGCTCGGAAGAAGCAGACTCTTTCGGAAGGTTTCTATCCCCAGCTCATTTTCTTATTATCTCTTCAGTGCGATTCGTACTACCTACTTTTATAGTGTATAAAAAACCATCAAGCCTAGATTCATCCACAGTTCTATTACCGTATTTTGATGTCCCATGTAATAGAGGATGAGCCTATTGACATTAGTCGGTCACAAATCCAGACTCCAAGCTGCTACTGAGAATGTCATACAAAAACCCAATAACACTTAGTTTGACCTGCGAATTGACCCTATAACTTCTAACGAAGCAGTCTTACTAAGGACCAATAGACCAATAAGTCAGACTTTTTTTTTTCATAGTGCCTATGAATAAAATAATCTTACAAAAGACTACCGCCACCATTAGAGGTATTGCTATAACAATTATTGTAGGCGCCTAGTCCAATGTGAGGGTGGTACGATTCTTGAAGATATCGACTGGCACTACTACAATTGAGTAGATCATTATATTAATGAGAATTAGAACTGAATTAAATGGATAATTTTTTTTAACAACAATTAAACTTATAACATAACATACCATCACGCCTGTATTCCCCGAAGGGTTTGGCAGAGGCGTACTAATGTACACCCACAGTTCACCGGTATGTTTAGGGGGCGAGCCCAAATTCCTAACTCCGAGCTGCTACTGGGAATTTCATAGAAAAACCCAATAACACTTTGGTCGACCTGGGAAACGAACCCAGGACCTCCAACTTAGCAGTCGCGTTTAGGACCACTAGACTAACGAGGCAATGAAAATTATAGACGTGTAATTATGGTTTCTGCTATTTACTGCGCATTACAAAAACTTATCAACATAACAATAATATCGTATGGGTTTTCCACAAACTACGATTTCTAGAAAAAACTGAACGATAACATTGTAATTATGGCATTACCAATACCTATGTAAGTATGTGTGAAATTGAAGTTAAGTATGTTGTTTTGTATGATGAGTGATATATAGGCATGTAACATGTATGCATAGGCATGTTCTTATCTATATCTTTACTTCTTTACTAATATATAAAGCTGAAGAGTTTGTTTGTTTGTTTGTTTGCTTGAACGCGCTAATCTCAGGAACTACTGGTCCGATTTGAAAAATTCTTTCAGTGTTAGATAGCCCATTTATTGAGGAAGGCTATAGGCTATATATCATCACGCTACGCGGACGAAGTCGCGGGCAGAAGCTAGTGTATTATGAGTATGTATTTACAAAAAAAATGTATATAAGTATTATATCGATTGTCTAGTACCCATAGTACAAGCTCTGCTTAGTTTGGGACTAGATGGTGCTGTGTAAAAATGTCGCAGAATATTTATTATGTGCTGAGAATGTCGAGGTGAACAGGTATATTAGACGAAGTCTAAAAGTCGCTAATAAAGTGAATAAAGTCGAAAATTTGGAAGGAAATTGTTTGGTGTTGCATGGAGTTTCTTGCCGGATTCTTCTCCATAGGATCAAATTTTAGGAACCGTGTAACTAGACTCATAAAATTTCATAAACGCTTGTAAAAGCTTATTTGAGATGAAAACATTTGAATTTGAACTCTTGGAATGGTCACGTAATGAGCATACTGGCGATCTGTAGGTGTAAATCAGTACATTTTCGCTATTAACAGATTTCTTTCCTCTGCTGGGCAAAGGACTCCCTCTTTCCTGTTGTTTTAGCGAACCGATCTCTTACGAGTCAAGTTCATCGCACCTTCTTCGTCTGGGATGACCATGCTGTCGCTTCCTTTCCATTCTTGGATCCAATTTGTGGTGGATTTGCCCACTGTTCGTCTAGCATGCAGCAGAAATTCCCGCCCAGTCCTGTTTAAGCAGTTTTGCGCGCATTAGTGATTTGAATTTTGGAGCGCAATAATGTATTCCTTATACAATCGGTATCACCAATTCACCTCACCTTTTATCATTCTTTCTTATATTATTCAGCTGACGCTATAGACAACTATTAAAATGTATGGGAAATACATACCTATAACGCTAGGTTACGTGGTCAGAATGTCGTGACTGAGTAGATACTCGTGGCTCTGTCAGAGAGTATGCTTCCTGCCTGAGCCACAATCAATGCATGTTATTTCCTTACTTAGTATAATAGGTACATTGATATAGGTTGTGACATGGTCCGCGCTCGCCGCTCCTTCATCCCGCTGCAGCTGCCTAAGTTAAGTGCCGCCCTCTACTGGTCGCACCCAAGCCTTCGCCGAACTCACCCTGAGCTTAACTCATACTCTTGCCTTAATGTACTTTAAATTTTAACCTTATTATCAATAAATTTGTATATTTTGTGTTCCGAGTGTAATTTATCTCCACCAAATAATTCCCGGTTGGCCATGTTCCTAAAACGTGTTCACCACGTTACAAGATCATAAGTACAGTATGCATATATAAATGGTTGGTACCTATTTACTATGCTCTCTGCGGCAGAGCATGACATGTGAGTTTTACTACCAGAATACAGCGCTCCATCACTCGTTTGCAAACTTTGAGTGTTATTATGTATATTACAAAAACATACGTTAATAAGCCAGCTTTTTCACTTGCCCTTATTATTATCTAGGTAATCATTATTGCTATCTTGTCCTTGTCTCTTCACGACAGGCTGATTTCATCAGGCAAGGATTGAGCATTTAACTGAAGTAATGTTTGTTGTAGAGCTCTTTAAACGTAAAACATTACATTATCTTTAATGTATATCATAATTTTATCAACATAATGTTAAAATGTTTTTATTAGAAACAGACAATTCAAATAAGTAATAAGATATAGGTATTTGATAGATAGTAATTAATAACATTATATACATACCATCACCCCTGTTTTCCTCGAATGATTAGGAGAGGTGTATCAATGCACACCAACAATTTGGCATATTTAGGTGCCGTGTAATAGGGAGTGAGCCTATTGGCTAATGGCCTATTGCCATTAACCTGGCACAAATCCCAAACTCGAGAGCTGCTACTGAGAATTTCGTAGAAAAACCCAATAACACTTTGCTCGACCTGGGAAACGAACCCAGGACCTCTAGCGTAGCAGTCGCGCTCGGGACCACTAGGCTAATGAGGCAATAGATAGTTCTGAAAAACCAAAAACGAATAGAACTCCAAACTAAATTCCATTAGTTGCCTAAATTCATATTTCACTCATTTCAACCACTGATTATAATAACTAAATATAATAATTAATAACTGCCTCTTTAGCCAAGTGGTCCTGAGCGACTGCTACGCTAGAGGTCCTGGGTTCGATTCCCAGGTCGAGCAAAGTGTTATTGGGTTTTTTTATGAAATTCCCAGTAGCAGCTCCGAGTTAGGTCTTTGTGCCCGGTTAATGGCAATAGGCTCGCCCCCTATTACATGGGACCTAAACATACCAGCGAACTGTGGGTGTACATTAGTACGCCTCTGCCTAACCCTTCGGGAAATACAGGCGTGATGGTATGTATGTCAACCACTGATTCTAGAAATACCTGGACGGTTTTGAATTACATACAAAAAGTAAACAAAATAGAAGACTAAACCCAGTCAGACGATTATAACTTCTTCACGATCCATGATAATTGAGTCACGAAGTTTTGCTTATAAGAATAGTTAATAGTTTTAGCACGTTATCAGGTGTTTGTATGCATCAATCACCATTATGACTTGTCCATAATACTTAATATGTGAAAATATTCTGGATAGGAATAGTGATCGAGCATTCTGGATTAGCATTGTTTGAGGTGCAGTGATTGCATAGTGATATGACCATTGGACTGCCAAGTCTAAGGTCCTGAGTTCAAATCCAAGGCAGGCACCAGCTCTGGCTTTTCGAAGTAATGTCATGCGCTTTAACGGTGAAGGATAACATAGTGAGGAAACCTGCATACTTGAGAGATTCTCTACGGCGTGGGAAATCTGCCAACTCTACCTACTGCCTACAATTATAGCCTAATGCCTCTCATTCTCGAGGACACCCGTGCCCAGGAGTGGGACATTATAATGGGTTGATTATGTATGTATGTATTGTTTGAGGTTGTGTGGTCTACTCCAAATATTCTGCCACTAACCAATAATTTTGCTTAGGGCCTGACCGATCGGGTTTAGCGACACGTGGTTATATTATATACCTACATATAATATTTTCTCCTTATGGGTTCGACTCCACACGGAGCAAATATTTATATGATCTACAGGTAGTGGCTCCTGGTCTGGGCGTTTGTGTAGGTATGTGTTTGTAAACTCACCCACGATACAGGAGAAAATCCTAGTGTGTAAATCCGACGTTTTCTTAATTACATTCAATTATACAAAAGGATGTTTTTAAGACACTTAAATTATAGAATGTGCTGCCTTTTGCTTACTTACGACTTTTGCGAAAAAAAGTCGAAAGAGTCAAATAATCGTGCTCTCTTTTAAAGTCTAGTAATCAAGTTTAAATAATCAGGATTGCCCTTTGGGAGAAAGAGCCACGGCGGCTTTGAGTAGACCAGTCCCAGCGAACGGGTGACAAATAAAATGCGAATCTTAAGCGTGTTCTAGTTTGAAGGGTAAATTAGCCAACGAAATTAATCGTCAAATTAGACTTAACAACTGATATCTATAGATGGCAACACAGGGATCACTAGTAGTATTGCTGCAATCGCTACTTACCATACCATACGATTTCTAGTTTACTGAATAATCACCAAGCTGCAATCATTATAAACTGTATATAAATATTATATCGATCTGAAGTGGTCGATTTGAAGGATCGCCAATGAGGCGAGATCCTTCAAAAAGGTCAGGTGCGTAGTACTCGCAACCGGCACGTATGTATGAGAAGATGTATGAATGTGGCAGAAACAAAAGAAGTTTGCAAGAATCGTAGCCAGTGGCGGTCTATAGTTTCTGCCTACCCCTGTGGGAGAAAGGCGTGTGTCTGTATGTATGTAAATATTATACCACATGATATTTCTGTTGAAAATTTGTTGAACGTCGAAGTCGTGTTATTCGACTTTTTTTATGGGATAGGGGGGCAAACGAGCAGACGGATCACCTGATCGTAAGCGATAACCACCACCCATGGACACCCGCAACACCAGAGGAGTCACAAGTACGTCGCCCGCCCTTTAAAAGGGTTAGGGCCTCCGGTAACATCACTCACTCGGCGAAACACAACGCAAGCGTTGTTTCACGCCGGTTTTCTGTGAGGTCGTGGTATCACTCCCGTCGAGCCGGCCCATTCGTGCCGAAGCTTGGGTCTCCCACTTAAAAGCTTAGATTCTTGATTGACTATGAGAGTTGGGACACGTAGGTACTTACTCCAAAATCATATCTCAATCTTCGTAACTGACTTTACTGACAATAATACTGCAATGTTCAATTTGCGACTGCATAGATCCTTTGGGAACAAGAACGGAGCGAACACCTAATTAGATCACGTGGACTTTGATGAAATTGTTCCAACTTTGATGAGATTATATGTTGACGGCAAAATTTTGATGTTCGTTATCCATAAACATGACTTTTATTGAGAATCTTGATCAAGATTGATTGATGAATTATTGATGATTGTAAAAAAAAAATTCCTATTGCAAAGTATGTTATGTTAAAAAAATAACCAGTGGCCTAAGCACGAAGCACTATCGAATTCGTACAGTAAACGTATCGAGTTGTTTTCTGTTACAAATCTCATAAATACATACATATTTTCATGCTTGTCTCCCATTGGGGTAGGCAGAGACTATAGATTTACACTTGCTACGATCCTGGAACAACACTTTCGCTTCATCTAAGTTAATTAATCTCTTTCTCATACAGATTATTCACGAATTCGATACGAAGACCTTTTCGAAAGTGTTCAGTGTTTAAAAAAAAAAACATTGACTTGTGATCTACTTACAGAAATAAATATCATTTCATTTCATTTCATTTCATCTCATCTCATCTCATCTCATCTCATCTCATCTCATCTCATCTCATCTAATCTCATCTCATCTCATCTCATTTCATTTCATTTCATTTCGTGCTTGGGCTATTGAATTTATCCTTCTAAATTTTGCCAACTATGTTGAGGTCGGCTTCCAGTCCTACTGTTCCTCTGCTGGGCATGAGACTCCTCTCAGCATGAGAGAAGTTAGGTTATAGTCCAGTACACCGGCTTTATGCAGGTTGGCAGACTTCACACTTTGTGGAGAAAACCTCTCAGGGTTTCCTTACGATGTTTTCTCTGACCCTTTTGACTTGGAAGTCCAGTAGTCACATCACTAAGCTTCCTTGCATCGGAACATAGCTCGCTAGCTAGGTGTATATTGGTACCTGCAACCATACAGGCGTGATTAAAATATTATGAATATTTTAATTATAAATATTATGTAAATCACCGTGTACGATTAGATGGAAATTATAATAATAACATCGTGACATCCTGAGCTCGGATCCTGGAAAGAATGCATGTTTTTAAACATACATAAATGCGCATCGTTCTAGGTTAGCTGACTTGTTATTCTTGTTATATGAACAACTTTGGTTGTTACTTTTACATACATACATACCATCACGCCTGTATTCCCCGAAGGGTTAGGCAGCGGCGTACTAATGTACACCCACAGTCCGCCGGTATGTTTAGGTCCCATGTAATAGGGGGCGAGCCTATTGCCATTAACCGGGCACAAATTCCTAACTCCGAGCTGCTACTGGGAATTTCATAGAAAAACCCAATAACACTGCTCGACCTGGGAATCGAACCCAGGACATCTAGCGTAGCAGTCGTGCTCAGGACCACTTGGCTAATGAGGCAGTTCTTTTTGGTTGTTACTTGTTTGTTACTTTTAGGTTTTGTATTTCTGCGGAACAAATGGCGAGTCCGTGATGATTCACTTAAAAATAACTGGGACTTCGAAAATAACTGGGACTTCGAAAATAACTGGGACTTCGAAAATAACTGGGACTTCGAAAATAACTGGGACTTCGAAAATAACTCGGACTTCGAAAATAACTGGGACTTCGAAAATAACTGGGACTTCGAAAAATTACTTTTACTGCGCCGTCCGGCGGGATAGGTACTGATCGCGCTTATCTAATAGAAATAGAATGGGTATTACGTAGTAGGTTGAAAATCAAACGAATATTCTTCTATTATCTAGGTAAAAAATGCTAGTTACTACTTGCCCCTGTTACAACTAGCTCCCGCTCCCCTATTTAATGATTCTTATTTTATTTTGTAATATTATTCCCCTTTTGGATCGGATAGGATTTTTTTAACATATAATATGTTAAAAATACATTAAAATTTACGCTCACAGCAATTTCAGCCATATTATAGAGATATCGGGAAAACTTATGGAGCGCATCTTTCAAAGCTTATAGCATATTTAATCACTTAAGCACCTCGTAACTTGCTAATTACAACAGCATCGAGAGCTCTTAAATTAAAAAATAAAGAACTCCCGTAACTTACTTCGCCATTTTGCTAATTAATATAGTTTAATCTTGGCGGAAAATTTTATGAGCAGTACATTATAAAGTTTTCCTTATTTGAGGTAGTGACGAATAAGTACCTACCTACTTAGGTAATGATGTTTTTTATTGTACGTGGCTATTTTGCAAAATTTCAAGTTTACGGAGAAACCAGTTTATTATTTAACCAGTTTATTAAATATGCAGTACGCATCGGCTACATAACGAGATACACGGGACAGGGTTCAAGGCACAAGGCCACGAGACATAGTGCATTCCGCCAATACAGCAAAATTACTGAGATGAAAAATAAAGATCAGTTTAATTGTTGAAATTAAATAACAATTAATCATTGTGTTACAGAAATATTGTTTTTTTTACAAATAGTAATTTATATAAGTGGATATAATCAAAAAATATCTCATTACATCTATAATAATATCACATAGTAACTTTTATTGTAGGTATAATGTCATGTTTACTAAAGTCTACAGGTCTACTATTATTTACACGGTAATTTCTGGAATATTAGAATATAACAGGTATTTGCTAATAATATATTTAAATGAGCATATATCACAAAACTGAATAACACGTTCCTATAAATAATCTAGTACTTTTTACACATTATCATTGTATCAATTTCTACGCTGAACTGTTGCAATTTTTTCCTAAAAACAAAAGGAGAGCTCTTCCGATATTTTTCCTTCTCCACCGTTCACTACGGAAACAATAAACTTCACAATTGTACACACGTATGGATCATGTTCTCCGGGGTGTGTTTAGAATACAAATGTACGTTCATACAGATTTGCCATTGAGGTAAAACTATTCTTCGTAACAGTTCCAAACAATGAGGTATTATGAACAACCGTGTACTCAGAATTCGTCAATAAATATAAACAACCCTTCACCAACTGTAATAAGTCCCATTACATTTAAAAAGAAACTAACTACATAATTATTACGCGTACGTGACACGTGATACAAAATATGAAAGACATTTTCAAGTTCAAGATTACTTTTTTCAAGTAAGTGTAGACATAAAAAAATATATTAAGTATATAATGACGTGAGTGTTAATATATTCCTCCCTACCAATATCAGAACCAAAAACTAAAAGGAGACTGTCCATCATGACAATGACACTGACAGTCCTACTGAGTTTGTCAAACTTCTTTTTTTTATGAATTTGACTGTAGAGATGAGTACCTAATTGGGTAAGTATATTTTATTCTTATATATTTTTTATTCGTATATGCATGCTTATCTGGGAATTTACCAATTCCCATTTACGGGAAATAAACAATTGGTAAAAAACAAACAAATGTCTCTTAAGGTTATCTTAAATTACATTAATTTGAAATATTTTTTAAAAGGAAATGTTAATCAATATTAATTGGATGTGACTTTTTCAGAATGTAAACAGCGGGAAAACCGTAACAAAAATAAAATTGTGTAAATGAAAAATTAAAGTCAATTCACACTAATGTCACTCAAGTACCACCTATAATTGTTTTAGTCAATGACAAAAATACTCACAAATTGTCAGTATTTTGTTTACATAAAATGGCTTCGACGATGGCCTGATCCTTGTTGCCAATGTAGGTGCTTGAATAATGTATAGTTATATAATATACTAGCTTCTGCCCGCGGCTTCGCTCACGTGAAGCTATATCAGGAGTAAAAATGATAAACCAACATTGATGACCTCTTCTTTGTATAGGTCTTTATACATTAGAGAGGTCAAGCTGTATCTCAGGTTCCGTTTAATTATTTGAGATAAGAAGTATACCTACCAGTTTTTAATTTGGAGCACATACTTTCTGACAGTGATAACAAAATTAAAATCTATTCAGTAGTTTTTGCGCCAACCCGTAACAAACAGACAAGAATTTAAAAAATCACATTTTCGGATTCGGAGACGTTTATATACCACAACCCACAACCCACGTGTTTTTTTAAAATATATTCAATGTACAGACACAGTTTTTTTACAATTTTATAATAGTAGAGATAAGAGATATATTTGTATATCTACACTTTAGTTCACACGGGTCCACTGCCAATGTAGGGTCCGGCGGGCCAAATTGCCAGAACAAACGTAATACCAAAATAAATCGTAATTCAAACACAAATTAATCAAATTGTTTTTATTTTAGATTCCGATATTGTTAATCTGGGTTTCTACCCTCCTATTTAGACCGAAATACATCAATTTTATGATAATAATAATTTAATAGTTTTTTTTTTCATTGTCGGGATTTGTTTTTAAGCTTTTATTTTTATTATTACTACTGACTTGTTTGACCCTGTTTTGTTTGATGGTAACCAGACAGGGTCTTAGAGGGAACACGTAATTCTAGTAAAAACCTTTTACGGGCTTTGTTTCCCACATACACATGACAGAGTACAGTAAAATATTGTTTGGAGCCGGTCTTATACGTGACTTTATAAATTATTTATAAGTTGACTCAACTTTTAACCTTAAAATAACCTTAGGGCTGAAAGCTATTAAACTAACAGACACACTATTAAATGGTTAATAATGCATCATGTTATCAAACTCCGCAGATTGATCGAGAACTTTAATTACATCAGCTTAGAACACAAATTAACGGTTAAAGGAGTCTGCCCACTACATTGTGTCATACCATGATCGTTATAGGAAAGTATCAAATAAATAATAAAAATAATTTATTTTTACAGAGGAAAATAGAACAGAAAAAAATTGCACATGAAAAAACAGTAGGTCATTTCGGGACTAACGCTCTCCGAAAGCGAATGTGCCTCTTGGGGCAGGGTTATCCAAGACCAGAAAGAAGCCTATAGGCTCATACCCTCAGGCCTCATATAAAGTTGTCTTATCTCATGTCTACTAGTTTTGACTTTTCAAAAGTACCTTCTTTATTGGTCTAATTGAAATAAAACATTTTGGAAGAGCTGTTTGAAGAACTGGGAAAGGATGAGGATTAGGTATCTAGAGTAAGTAAAAAAGATCCCATTGGGTCGAAGTGCACTAAGGCACTGCTTCCTCGGCCCCACACAAGACAAGATAAGTCTATAAGTATTGACAGATTTCGGGTTGTGGGTTCGATCCCCACACGGAGCAAATATTCGTATGATGTACAAGTAGTTGTTCCGGGTCTGGGTGTTTGTGTATGTGAGAAATGTGTTTTTGTAAACGCACCCACGATACAGGAGAAAATCCTAGTGGGCCAACGTTCTTTCCTAAAAATAGAATAATTATTTATGTCTGGCACATTCCTAGTATGGTCGTCATTTGAGACGGTGTAGTGGGCAGACTCCTTAATTTGTAGATGACTGTGACACTGCGACAAAACAAATGAGTTATGTTTAACTTAATGACAGATATTACTAAACACTTACTGCTGCACTTAGAACTATCAACTTACGTTATAAATTATGGTATAGTGACCAGAATATCTTGGTACACTTATAACATAAACCAGGATATACTAGCCTCTGCTAAGCAAGGGTCTAAGAACGTTAATTGACGTCTTTGAGTATAGTTCGCGCAAAATAACTTGACCCAAAACTAACGGAGAGGGGGAAAGTTTGCGCAGTGCATTTGCGTGCAAAATGTACTAAAAATCGACTACTGCGCATCCGCCATTTTGGTTCAAGTTATTTTGCGTCAACTTAACTATGTTATTTTAGTGAGATGCTTGAAGGTGATGATTTCAATCATGGGTTTGAGAAGTCACCCCTTAAGACAGTTTATAATATCATATTCCTGTGAGGTTAAGTAGAGACCCTAGCTAAACGCAAGGAAAGAAATACAAAACTTTTTTCGGATCGAATTTTCTTTATAAACGAGGTTTGTAGTTTGAATGCAAAATAATGATATCTGAGTAATTCAACACAATGTTACAGCAACTATTATTTACAATGTTACACAATTTTCTTATCAATGGTACTTGAATAGGTACGTGATGAAATAGATACCGGCAATGAATGTTGTACCTACAAGGTACAGTAAATTAACGCTTGATTTACAAATAAATGCTTGCTTTTTTATAATTGACTAGCTTCTGCCCGCGACTTCGTCCGCGTAGCGTGATGATATATATAGCCTATAGCCTTTCTCAATAAATGGGCTATCTAACACTGAAATATTTTTTCAAATCGGACCAGTAGTTCCTGAGATTAGCGCGTTCAAGCAAACAAACAAACAAACTCTTCAGCTTTATATATTAAGTATAGATAGATAAACGTGTAAAAAGTGAATTAAAACTATATACATACAATCACGCCTTCCTCCGACAGGGGTGAGCAGAAACTATAGAATGCCACTTGCTACAATTCTTGAAGTCCTGGGCGATTCCCAGATTAAGCAGTGTTATTGGGATTTTCTATCAAATTCTCAGTAGCAGCTCGGAGTTTGGGATTCGTATCCGGTTAATGGGAATAGGCTCACCCCCTATTACATGGGACCTAAACATACCGGCGAACTGTGGGTGTACATTAGTATGCCTCTGCCTAACCCTTCGTGGAATACAGGCGTGATGGTATGTAGTTTTAATATTTTTTGTACAGACATAACTATGTGTTTAGTAGCCATTGCTACCAATTCATACCTGCATACTAGAGGAACTGCTGTTGCGTTGCGGAGCCTTAGGGCTCTTACGGACTGCAGACTGCCAGAGCCGCAGCTCCGGGATAGGGAATAGCTTTCACGCGCCACCTTAAGGCCCTTTAAGACAGACTCCGACTTAAGGGTGCTCCCACACAATTCTTACTACTACTACTGACTGGACTTTAAAAGAGACCATGATTCTCTCTCAGTTTGTTTCGGTGTTTCTTCTCGGCGGTCGGCAGCTAGGAAATGCCGGCGCCATCTAGTTAAAAAAAAACAAAATTAAGAGAAGAAATAAATATCATTTATAATTTACCAGCTAGTCTAACCCCAAGAGGTCCTAACATCAACGAAGTTAGATATTTTATCGCCTCTTAGGGCCACTTGCACCAACTTTTTAAATACTTATGTTAAAATTGTAAATAAACACAAAATTTACAATGAAAATTGAAATTTACAGTGTTTAAATACAATTTAAACATAATATTTAAGAAGTTACTAACTGCCTCGATAGTCTAGTGGTTTCAAGTGCGACCGCTACGCTAGAGATCTTGGGTTCGATTCCCAGGTCGAGCAAAGTGTTATTGGGTTTTTCTATGAAATTCTCAGCAGCAGCAGTAGCATAAGAAAACAAGAAAAAACTATAAAAACAAGTCATACATTTACATAGTGTAGCTAAAAAATATTGAGTCTTCAATAACACGAAGACCTTGAACTTGGTGCGCATACGCCTTTTAAGTAGGTACTTAGTTTATGTAAACAAAATAAAACACAAGTAGGACTGGAATGGTGCGCACAGCATAATTTTTATGACCGACTTCATAAAAGAAGGAGGTACTTAATTCGACTTTTATTTTATCGAATCTTCGATACTTTAGAGTTAGTCCCATATGAATTTGGTGGTTATCTCAACATTGACGACCTGTGTGGTTTAGTGGTTCGAGTACCGGACTGCTGACCATGAGGTCGTGGGTTCGATTCCCACAGGACACAAAAAATATGTGATGAATATACGTTTGTGTTCGTCTGGGTGTTTCTTATGTATTATAAGTAAGTATTTACAAAAAAAAGTATATAAGTATTATATCCATTGTCTAGTACCCATAGTACAAGCTCTGCTTAGTTTGGGACTAGATGGTGCTGTGTAAAAATGTCCCAGAATATTTTTGTTTTTTTATTTATTCATTCTGAAGATACACCGCAAGATGGCGATGCTAGAGTTTTCCTTTCCGTAAAAAGTTAATTATTGGGATACATAATATGTCTTAGAAAATTTATTTCTACGCGTATTTTGGTAAAATAAATAACTAACTAGCTAGTGCTTGGGCTTGCACTCGCAGACTTTCTTCCCTTTTATCGAAATCTGTTCAGCGGTTCAAGCGTAACCAGTATCAGACAGACAGAGCAATTTTCCCATTTCTAATAACAAGTATGGAATAACTGCCTCATTACCCTAGTGTTCCTGAGCGCGACTGCTACGCTTGAGGTCTTGGATTCGATTCCCAGGTCGAGCAAAGTGTTATTCGGTTTTTCTATGAAATTCCCAGTAACAGCTCGGAGTTTGAAATTTGTGCCCGTTAAATGGCAATAGGCTCGCCCCCTATTACATGGGACCTAAACATACCGGCGAACTGTGGGTGTATATTAGTACGCCTCTGCCTAACCCTTCGGGGAAAACAGGCGTGATGGTATGTATGTTACGTTAGTATGGAATAATAAACAGTTTTATAAGTTGAAATAAGTGTATAAATTTATTAATTAAGTTAATTACACTGTCCTTACAAACTGACTGTTTAAAAACCTTATCAACAACCACGTTTTTTCCTAGAAATTTGATTAGAATGTTTCCTTGAATTTCCACAAATCAACGAAGAACACGTTCCGTTTGTACAGGAAAAATAAAACCATAAAATTAGGTACTTATGTATCAATTTAGGTTTATATGCATGAGTAGGTAATGGATCTGACTCATATAGGTTGTTAAATAATGCTGGGGTTGAGTCATACCATGAAAAAAAAAAGAAATGTAAATAAAGTGTTTATAACTGCCTCATTAGCCAAGTGGTCCTGAGCGCGACTGCTACGCTAGAGGTCCTGGGTTCGATTCCCAGGTCGAGCGAAGTGTTATTGGGTTTTTCTATGAAATCCCCAGTAGCAGCTCGGAGTTAGGAATTTGTGCCCGGTTAATGGCAATAGGCTCGCCCCCTATTACATGGGACCTAAACATACCGGCGAACTGTGGGTGTACGCCTCTGCCTAACCCTTCGGGGAATACAGGCGTGATGGTATCTTATTTATGTATCAATTTAGGTTTATATGCATGAGTAGGTAATGGATCTGACTTATATATAGGTTGTCAAATAATGCTGGGGTTGATTCATACCGTGAAAAGAAATGTAAGTAAATAAATTGTTTATAAAGAACATTCAACAACAAAGTAGGTACAGGTACTTATAGTTTATAGAATGTTCTAAGTAAATATTTGTAACAATAAAAGCAGCTGTATGTATTTTACTCAACTGTGTAAATGAAAACCTTTACATCTTTTTCTTTATTAACCTACTTAGAATATGGGCTGTTACTCATAATAATGTTTAGTAATTGTAAGTGTAAAGAGAAGCAGAAAAGAAGGTGGGTATTTATATATCTAGAGCGTGGTTGTTGTATGAAAAGCCATCATTAACCTGGTTTTGACGCTTATAATACATACTAGAATTTTCGTATAGCCAAAGAATGCCAACGATTCATATTTCGAAGCACTATCGACTTCGTATCGTGAACGTATCGATATATATTTTGCCACAAATCTCATAAATTCACGCCTGTCTCCCTTTGGGGGGTAGGCAGAAGCTATAGATTTCCACTTGCTACGATCCTGGTACACCACTTTTGCTTCATCTACGTTCATTAACCTCCTCATACAAATTATTCTCGATTTCGGTGATCCTACTAGAGTACTAAACCTACCAGCAAGTTAGATATTATAACGTCTCCAATTTATTGAGTGTTTAAAGACAAAGATATCTTTAATATGTGTTATAAAAAAATATAACTGCATTACGTTATGTAACCGGATGACTTAACTTATATAACTAGGTAATTGCTACTAACACAACAAATCATCGTCTGTTATTAAAATGCATTAAATCATTATGTCCAGGAGACTGCAATTCATAATAATTAATGGAACAATGACATATTACAATAGTTATATAATATTCCACCTTATTAGTCTAGTGGACCCAAGCGCGACTACTATGCTAGATATGGGTTCGATTCCCAGGTCGAGCAAAGTCTAGTCCCAGTAGCAGCTCGGAGTGTGGAACTTGTGCCTGTACTACGTGGGACCTAAATATACCGGTGAAATGTGGGTGTAAATTTATACTCCTCTGCCTAACCGTTCGGGGAATACAAGGATGATGGTATATTATCATTCTAAGAATGTCTTTACTATCATCTTGTGGAACTCTATTCCTGAGGTATTTGTTCAGCTATGGACCTCTATTGGCTTATGTGGGAGAGCCATACTTCGGCACGAATGGGCCGGCTCGACCGGAGTGATACCTCGGCCTCACAGAAAACCGGCGTGAAACAACGCTTGCGTGTGTTTCGCCGAGTGAGTGAGGTTACCGGAGGCCCAAACCCTTTTAAAAGGCGGGCAAGGCACGTGTGACTCCTCTGGTGTTGCGGGTGTCCATGGGCGGCGGTTATCGCTTACCATCAGGTGATCCGTCTGCTCGTTTGCTCCACTATCCCATAAAAGAAAACATGATGGAAGTATGGATTGTTGTGTTAAACACGAGAAGCCATACAAACATAGTAAGTTCTAATAGTTAGTCATACAGTATAAGGTTTCCAGACAATGTTTTCCTTCACCGTTTGAGCGCAAGTGATGAATAATCACACAATATTAACAATATGTGTAAATAGATTTCTGTTGTACATTATAGCGCCACTTATGGGTCAGGTGTCATAGACTATGCCTGACCAATTAGTGGCTAAAAATTTACACATATATATAATTCACAGTAATCGATTCTGAAATAACTACTAGACTATATTAGCTAGACTAAAGCTACATTTAGCGTCACTTGCACCAATTTCTTAAATGTGTTTAAATTGTATTTAAACACGATTTTTCATAAAATTTTTGTGTTTAAATACAATTTAAATTCAATTATGAAGTTGGTGCAAGTGGGCCTTAGTGTATATGACTATCTGTGAAAACCTATAATTGGCTTAATGTTTCCTAACCTACATACTATTTTTTATATAGCTGTTGGTTTCCAAAAATTAACCACGCCTGTATTCCCCGAAGGTTTAGGCAGAAGCATACTAATGTACACCCACGCCGTTGCCGGTATGTTTAGGTCCCATGTAATCGGGGGCGAGCCTTTTGCCATTAAACGGGTACAAATTCCTAACTCCGAGCTGCTACTGGGAATTTCATAGAAAAACCCAATAACACTTTGCTCGACCTGGGAATCGAACCCAGGACCTCTAGCGTAGCAGTCGCGCTCAGGACCACTCGGCTAATGAGGCAGTTTGAAAATTAATTAAATACATATTTATTTAGCTTCTGCGGCACATGTTGGTGGGTTCGATCCCCAAACGGTGCAAATATTTGTATGATCTACAGGTAGTTGTTCCGGGTCTGGGTGTTTGTGTACTTATGTGAGAATTTGTGTTTGTAAACGCACCCACGACACAGGAGAAAATCTTAATGCGGGGCAACGTTAAAAAAATATACTTAAAAATAAGTGCAGTTTTGCTTGTCTTTAGAATTAAAGATTAATG
This sequence comes from Acronicta leporina, assembly GCA_947256265.1. NCBI lineage: Eukaryota > Metazoa > Arthropoda > Insecta > Lepidoptera > Noctuidae > Acronicta > Acronicta leporina. The sequence goes on from OX366512.1 coordinate 1,142,175, forward strand.
TTTGATAGAAGTTTACAATATTTTATCTTATCTTATCAATATCTTATCTTATCTGATAAAAGTAATACACATTATATCGTAGGAAATAATACTTTAAACATAGTTACACACGGAAATGCACTAACAATTAGATTGTTATTTAGATTAGTTTTTGTAGTATTGATACGATCTTTATATACCCGGTTAATGGTAATAGGCTCGCCCCCTATTACATGGGACCTAAACATACCGGCGAACTGTCGGTGTACATTAGTACGCCTCTGCCCAACCCTTCGGGGAATACAGGCGTGATGGTATGTTGTGTTTATATACCTTCACCATCACGCTTGTATTCTTCGAAAGTTCGCTGGTATGTTTATATCCCATGTAATCCCATCCCTTTACGTGGGAGATCCATGCTTCGGCACGAATGGGCCGGCTCGACCGGACCACGGCCTCACTGAAAACCGGCGTGAAACAACGCTTGCGTTGTATTTCGCCGAGTGAGGGAGGTTACCGGAGGCCCAAACCCTTTTAAAAGGCGAGCAATGCACTTGTGGCGCCTCTGGTGTTGTGGGTGTCCATGGGCGGCGGTTATCGCTTACCATCAGGTGATCCGTCTGCTCGTTTGCTCCCCTATCCCATAAAAAAAAATGTAATAGCTAATAGGGGCGAGTCTTTTGCCCATAACCGGGTACAAATCCCAAATTTCCAGCTACTACTAAGAATTTCATAGAAAAACCCAATAACACTTTGCTCGACCTGGGAATCAAATCCAGCACCTCTAGCGTAGCAGTCGCGCTCAGGACCAATTGGCTAATGAGGCATCTTTATAAGATCTTAATTTATTATTTGTATATTTTCAACTATGGCGCAATTCATCATCATTATGTTATTTGTATTTACAAATTCCAAAAAGAAATACTATATGAAATCACTCATTACTCATATCAAGAGTTTCATCAACATTAACTTTTTTTTTTATGTGATAGCAGGCAAACGAGCAGACGGATCGCCTGATGGTAAGCGATCACCGCCGCCCATGGACACCTGCAACACCAGAGGAGTCACAAGTGCGCTGCCGGCCTTTTAAAAGGGAGTACGCTCTTTTCTTGAAGGTTTGAAGGTCGTATTGGTCCGGAAATACTGCAGGCGACTGTTCATTCCACAGTTTTGTTGTGCGAGGCAGAAAGTTTCTAGAGAAACGCACTTATTAACTCATTATATTGCCCCATTGCTGGGCACGGGTCTCCTCTCCTCTCTCCAGAATGAGAAAGACTGACTATTGTCCTGTCAGATCTTACACGCCGTTGAGAAAATCTCTCAGGCGTGCAGGCTTCCTCACGATATTCTCCTTGTTTAAGCGCGTGATAATTAACTGTTAATACGCACATTACTCAGAAGTGCGTGCGTTATATTCGAACTCAAGATCTTTGACAGTCCAATGGTCATATCACTAGGCTATCACATCAGTTTACTCATCACTAATTTCATTTCGCGGAGAATGACGTTTAAAATTTTTATCATCAATTTCCGAAGAAGTAAGGTCAGCAATAAAATTATCAGTATTCAATAACAAAGAAAATGGTACAGTCGACAAATTAAGCCACTGATAACTCACGCATTAATAGCAGACGTGACATCGGAAGCGCTAATGCCCGCTTGATTCATTGTTACGTGTAGAATGAGCTAATTTCGCTAAGACCAGTCTAGAAGCCGGCCTTACAAGGTCAAACTTCATCGCAAAGAGCTGTTTGTTTTTATACAGACACGGCATTTTCTTTGACGCTTAGTATTTTGCCTAACTCGACTGCGAAGTATTTTTGGAGAGATTATTTACTATTATAGCTTTTCTCCTATTTTTCAAAATCTAGGGGTTCGTTTTTGCAATTTTATAAGCATAGGCAAGAACTGGTTAAGTTTTTAATGCCAGTGTCCTATTTAACGGTTAGTCGGGAAGCCGTATATAAGCTAGCATTGATATTGGTTACACAAATGTTTCCGTACGATGTGTGTTTGATTCATGTAATTGTTTCCAAACTCCAGTGATTCAAAGGTAAACGAAGTCCGTTTGTCACGGTTTGTACCTATTGCCGTATTTACATTACAACTCTATCGTCAGTTCGTCACCGCCAGCGATGCGCTTACGCACCCCCCTGCCCCCACCACCTCTATATAGCCTCCGCAATCCGCGGCGGCCTCAGTTCTAGTTGCATCACCAACCAGTGCACACGTCAATATGTTCTCGCCGCGATTGATTGCGGTACTCGCTATCCTTGCGACGGCAGTCGCTGTACCGGTTACCGACCGCCCAGTGCCACAGCCAATTACCACAATATACAACGAAGATATAGCCGATAATCCGTGGCTAAGCTTTCCTCTGTTTGGAAATCTCTTCGCTCCTCTCTGGAAATTGTTCCCGACTTTCGCCGACATCGGACCAAGAATCATCTCCGACGACGACCAGTTCCAAGTAGTCGTGAACGTTAATGACTACAAGAAAGATGACCTGAAAGTCAAGGTGAAGGGCGACTTCATCTTCATCCAGGGCTCGCACGAGGCGAAGCAGGACGACCATGACATTTTCGCGAGCCAGTTCTTCCACACATACACGTTACCGGCTAACTCCAGTGCCGCTGATGTTACTGCTCAGCTTTCTAGTGATGGATACCTGGTTGTCACCGCTCCAATTACCGGCCCGGCCGACAGGGCCAAGGAGGTCGATCGAGATGTGCCCATTGTAGAAACGGGAAAGCGATTCAAAGAAGATAAGGTAGAAAAGACCACTCCCCAGCCTTCCGCGACGACTGTAGCCGAGGAAGAGAACAGGAAAGAACTGACGACGCCGTCCGAAAAAGAAGATGTAACCGAAAAAGATAATGTTATTCCCCACGGAAACGAAATTCCGCTCTAAAGTGATAAATTAGATTAAGTTAATTATAAATCAGTATTTTAATAAAGTATTTTTTTTTTCGTATTTACCAGTGTTTGCTTGTCGCGTGTTGGTATGCGTTGAGCGATGTTTTAATGGTCCCTGCGTGAATTGAATGCGGTATGTGGGAGGCGTGTAGTGTAACTAATGAAACAATGGAGGTTAGTCTTTGTTATTTTTGAATTTAGAACCATTATTTGTATGGTTTCGTTTTTGTCTGAACCGTTTTTGTGTCGTGAATTTTGTATGACTTGTGGTTTGTGGAACGTAACCATAAAATAGTTATTTATTTACTTGTTAAAAGACAAAAAATAATATAGGTAGTTACATACTGTTTGGGTAGCCGTTTCATGTTTTCTGGTTCACATTAATTATTTCCTAGTGTGTCTTTAAATTCTTAAGTTTATTGAAATTTTGAGAAGATTGTAGTTAAGCAGATTTAGCCAGAACAAGTTCGGGAAGCATACGATAATTTTATGTTCATTATGGACCTAGACATTTCTATGTCAATAAGACGAAAAGACTTTTCAGACGGGTGACATTCTCGTTTCTTTTTTTACGTGAACCTATGGAATTAAAAATAATATGTTCTGTACATATTATTTTTCATTTATTACATTTTTTATAGAAAAATCTAGAGTATCAAAAAATATTCCATTTGGTTTTAGCTTTAGTTACATAATCATTATTTTGATTCGTATAGTTACCAGATTTATAAAACGTAGCGTTAAATAACACAAGGCAATCACAGTACGAATCATACTTACGCATAGGTACCTACTTTGTTTACATTAATTTTAAATTGAATTGGAAAATGTGGAAGTTGTGATATTAAGAAACATGACTGTATGGTATTCCAAGAAAGATTTCTTAAATAAAATATAGGAAATGCAAGGAAGGAAAACATTTCCATATTCATGCATTATTTACCATTAATGATTATACTAATGCCATTTTTAAATTTAATACACTTTTTGACCATAACATGATGTCCATGATAAGAGTTTTAGTAGGTATTAAAAAGTATTTAGTACCATATCTGCGTTCTGAGGAGAATCCTAATAATTTTAGGCGATGATGCAGTCAAAGACGAAGCAGGTATTATATGTAAAAGTGGGTAACTTATTGTATTATGACTTGAAGACTAGGCACCAGGTTGTAATTATTTGGAAACACATACTCTGAGGAGGAGTCACCATCATAGAGTATGAAACGATGAAAACTTTGACATCACTCCGATATCCAAGTTACTGGCAGGTGTGAATTTGTGAACTGCGAGCAAGGAGTTTCAATCCATAAAGAACAGTACTAATAAAATATGTATTTTAACATACATAGGGTAAGTTGTGGAGTACGACAGGTAGAACCATCCTTTTACTATGTAGGTAGTACTTAGATACAAACGTAATACCAAATTATTAAATTAAATGACTGCCTCATTAGCTAAGTGGTCCTGAGCGCGACTGCTACGCTAGAGGTCCTGGGTTCGATTTCCAGGTCGAGCAAAGTGTTATTGGGTTTTTCTATGAAATTCCCAGTAACAGCTCGGAGTTAGGAATTTGTGCCCGGTTAATGGCAATAGGCTTTCCCCCTATTACATGGGACCTAAACATACCGGCGAACTGTGGGTGTACATTAGTACGCCTCTGCCTACCTCTTCGGGGAATACAGGCGTGATAGTATGTTACTATATATAATATGACAATTCGCTATCATTTTAAATTTATAATGACGTGAAAGCTTGATGTTATGAATAGCATTGATGACAATATGCATTGTGATGTTCAGACAATAATATGGAGAGATATATTGTGATGCTAATCTTATATACGGGTTTCAATATAGTTGTTTAATGGCCGTGACTATCAGTGTAATATTGATTCTGGTTGCGCGTTATTCGTTACATCAACAATTATTATTACTACCGATCGTAACCTTCAGACTTCGAATAATCGGGTAACATTCAGACTTCGAATGTATGTGTAGAAGGACATTTTACTAGTTTTATTTTTATTTAAATCCCCTTTTTGCGCTGAACTGCTTCATTAGCCTTGTGGTCCTGACTGCAACTGCTACGCTAGAGGTCTTGGGTTCGATTCCCAGGTCGAGCAGTGTTATTGGGTTTTTCTATGAAATTCTCAAAAGCAGCTTGGAGTTAGGAATTTGTGCCCAGTTAATGGCAATAGGCTCGCCCCCTATTACATGGGACCTAAAACATACCAGCGAACTCTGGGTGTACATTAGTACGCCTCTGCCTAACCCTTCGGGGAATACAGGCGTGATGGTATGTTATATCCCCTTTTTCTCGATGGTGTCCTGAGCAATTTAGGTTTGTTTTTCAATGACTAATGAAATAGGTAATCTACATAACACACCTTCACGGTTGTATTTCCCGAAGAGTGAGGCAGAGGTAAACTAATATATATCCACAGTCGAGCGGTATAATTATAGGTCTCATGTAATAGAAACTATGTTATATGATCCGCGTATTGTTCCAAACTCCGAAATATTATGAAAAAAATATTGAAAAATACAATAAAAGTATTCAAACTGGGTTTCAAACCTAGTAACACACACAGCAGTTGTGTTTATGGACTTCAGATTAACTAATTAGACCAGACACATTTTTAATTTAAATAATCTATTGACTTAATTTTTTTTTGGTATAGCAAACGAGCATTCACCTGATGGTAAGCGATTACCGCTGCCTATGGACACCTGCAACACCAGAGGAGTCGTAAGTGCGTTGCTGGCCTTATAAAAGGGTTTGGGCCTCCGGTATCCTCTATCAGTCGGCGAAACACAACTTAAGTGATGTTTCCGCCAGTTTTCTGTGCAGCCGTGGTATTCTTCTTCACTCCGGTCGATCCGGCCCATTCGTGCCGAAGCATGGATCTCCCAGGATAAAGCTTGGCTCTCCCACGATAACATTTTAGAATAATTTAAAATTAAAGTCATCCATAAAAATAACAACAAACTATATCAACCTGGACATAAGATGCTCATATAAAAAGCACATTTATACATAATTAATTGAAAACAGGTCGATATGGAAATAGATAAGGTGATTATGTAATACTTAATTAATATTTTATTAATCAGGTTTGTTCGCATCATACTATATACTATGATTGAGCGAGACATAATTTAATCAATCAAAATCTTCTTATAGGAATCAAATTAACCTGCCAAACAATATTTAGCAGATACACAAAAAAGATTCCATATATATTTGTGACTTGTTGCGAAAAACACCAGATGCAGAACCAATATGTGCAAATGGATTTTGTCAGCAAACGAGCTAACACGCCACCCAGTGGTAGGTAGTCATCGTTGCCCATGGACACCTGCAACACCAAAGGAGTTGCTGATGCATTGCCAACCCTTGAGAGCCTCTACGGACTGCAGACTGCCAGCCAGCTGCAGTAACCAAGGGAAAACTGACTCTTATGCGCAATAGTTGACACAAACACGAAGATGCTTTACGACAGACTCCCACGTAAGGGTGGTCGCCAGCAAGTCAGACCCCAAGAGATACTACAACCGAGCAAGTCAGATATTTTCTCGCCTCTTACGAGATGCCTATATGAAAAGGCAGTGAGAAATAGTGTTTTAACTCGTCAACACACGGGATGATTCAGCGTTTCTAATGTTGGTCAACTCCAGTAACCCAGAGCAATTTATGTTATACTTGAAAGTTTGTCCCTTGTACCCGAACACATGCAATAGGACCATTTGTACGCGTTCACGCCTAAAGCTTTGAGCTGGCGGCATATTGACATTTGATAAGAAGAAGACGGAAAACACGCCTGTAAGTGGACTATCATCATCATATGTGAATATCACTGGTAAACTATGGGGACCTAGACGGGACTGCACGAGTTTTCACGGCTCCACGATTTCTTTTGATGAGGTCCACTCGCTGGACCACAGGTTTTCATGATCGTAATGTCAAGAATTTCTGACTTGACTATAGTGCAAGAGTAGACAAGTTTATGATCGGTACGAGTACGCAATACCCTGTCACGTCTTCCGATGGCAGACATTCCATGAAGATATTCCAAAGAAAGGCCTAGAGTGTAATCACATCAAAAACGTTTCAACCCAACTTTCAGAAAGACAGGCGTGATAGTATATGTATATTCATTATCATTGGCAAGGACTTCGATAAGATCAGGTGCGTAGTACTCGCAACCGACGCGTATGTATGAGAAGTTGTATGAGTGTGACAGAAGCAAAAGAAGTATGCAAGAATCGTGGCAAGTGGCGGTCTATAGTTTCTGCCTACCTCTATGGGAGAACGGCGTGGTTGTATGTGTGTATTCATTATCATAGTCAGTAATTAAGATACCGCACGTTATCCAAATGTTCTCAATCCCAAGGTCATGCGAGAAATATCGATTTTCTCAGAATACGTGATCAGTATAACTATACATTTAAAGCTCACATTAAACAGTGATATATTGATTTTATTTAAATGTCGTCGTGACATCTGACGTATTGGAGATCCGGTAGATAACGACGAAAATTGTTTTTGTCAATCTGTTTTTTGTTTATGGGATAGGGGAGCAAACAAGCATACGGATCACCTGCTGGTAAACGATAACCACCGCCCATAAACACCCGTAACACCAGAGGAGTCACCAGTGCGTTGCCCGCCTTTTAAAAGGGTTTGGGCCTCCGGTAACCTCATTAACTCGGCGAAACACAACAAGCGTTGTTTCACGCCGGTTTTCTGTGAGGCCGTATCACTCCGGTCGAGCCGGCCCATTCGTGCCAAAGCATGGCTCTCCCACGTCAGAAAGTTTTGTTGAAACAATTAAACAAAAACTACGGATTTGACGAACTTTGACTGAGATGTTTAAAAATGCATGGAGTCCGGGCCCTTCCTACTTGTACTCTGTGTATAGGTAAAAACACATAAAACGGCTTTCAACAATCCGATTAGGTACTTTAAGGTGCTTTGTTTACTTGCAAAAGACACGAATTCACACTTGAAATTTTAAATCTTCTTGGGTATACCTAATATTGGGTCGACGTACTGAAGTAAGCTGAGGTACACTGAATGCGGAAACAATTATGATCAATGAATTCTGCTACACGCGTAATAGATTACAGGCGTGAAGATAAATCTGCAAGTAATTGTGCGTAGCTGCGTTAACATAAGTACCTGCTTCATAGTTCCGTTTCAATTGGAAACCCTTTGAAGGTCGACAACACATCACTGACCTCCATCGAGGTTGCTTCGATTTGTTTACGATTTGATACAGATTTGGTCGATCATATACTCGCGTTTGATTAAGATAATAATCCATTAATATTACAAATGCTAAAGTAATTCTGTCGGCTGATTGTGTACCTTAAAACTGCTCAATCAGTTTGGATGAATTTAGGTTTAGAGATAATAGAACTGTGGAAGCGCTTCCCGATAGATATAATCTGGGTGTCTTCAAATCACTGCATAAACTGCCTCATTAGCCAAGTGGTCCTGAGTGCGACTGCTACGCTAGAGGTCTTTGGTTCGATTCCCAGGTCGAGAGTTATTGGGTCTTTCTATGAAATTCCCAGTAGCAGCTCGGAGTTAGGAATTTGTGCCCGGTTATGGCCATAAGGTCGCCCCCTATTACATCGGACCTAACTGTGGGTGTACATTAGTACGCCTCTGTCAAACCCTTCGGGGAATACAGGCGTGATGGTATGTTATGTTCAAATCACGAGTGAATCGGTTTCTTCTAGGCAAGCACGCTCCATCGCAGATCGCAGTGTCGCTTAACATCAGACAAAATGCCGGTCAAGCGCAAGCCTATCAAGAATTAAAAAAAATTGGAGCTTCAAAAAGGACATAGGCTATCCTTGATAAGTCCTTTTGGATGCGAATGAAACCGCGAGCAAAACTCTGTCTGTTTATTTGTTACTTTTTATACGCTTTTTAAACAGTTGAACGTATTTGATGAATTTTAGAATAGAAATATTGGTCCTTCGAGACGGGAGATTGGTCCTTCGAGACAGGAATCATCTCTCTCGAAAAGTTCTTTGGAGTGAAACGCGGGTAACATCCAGTACATAATACTCATGTTATTTCCAATTGATTTAACTGTTTGGTGACCGATGCGCAGCTTTCCTTGGGTAAACTTTCCCGAATATTCCGACAGATAAAAAAAAATCGTCATCTATATTCAAGTCGAAGTTTCAATTATATTTTTTTTAACTCAAAGCGGTACGATATAATTATTAGTGGCGCCCTCTAATCGAATCCAACCTAAATTCGTACCATACCGTATTCTGCGACGCATTCAATTGGTGTGGGAGTAGTAACTAGATGCATTGCCTAATCACATTGCCCGGCTTGGATTGATGATTGCAGTGGGTTCTGGTTAGTGACCTGCAGGCTACATTATTCGTCTATCGGATTATACCAAGATACAAATACGTAGCTAGGTTATGTTGATCATATTTGTTCGTCGGCAAATATGGCCGCGTTCCCTCGTAACCATAATGATTATTGACTGCATGTTTCGCTAGGCGGTTCACGTAGTCACCTTACTATCACCAACGTACCATCGCTGCGTGACGTGGGTTCAATTCCCATCCATGGCAAATAAATTCCAAACCATGTTTCACTTATATTTGTATTGAGTAAGTACTAGAATCTCAACTCGTACATTACGAAATGGCTATCCGAATGGCAGTGAACTTTTTTCTACCTCGTGGATTTTGCACCTAAGATTTGACGTCATCTCTCGGTATAAAACGCTCCCTTTATGCTATAAAATAAATTAAAATGCTATACGAACTTCCTTATTTTTGAACCAACTCTAGTTTTGCCGGCTCTATTTATGTACAATTTATTAATGAGACCATAAAAAATGTAGTTGCTTAGCCCGTTCTAGAAATATTTGTACCTCCCCATCTGATTATTATGAAAGGACGCTAATATCACAGACTGTAATCTGGTGCACGTAATGAAAGTTTTTCACGGTTAGCGATTGTACTAACAACGTATGTGATTTTATTGCGATTCTCTCACGTTTGCCTACTCACGTGTGCGCACGCGCTGCGGGTAGAATGTTTCCTCAAGAGGCAACGAGTGATGGCATTCACGATATCTTCGTGAAAGCCAGTTCCGTTATCTAAGTGTAATATGAAACAATGTCACTTTATAGTTTAGAAAATCTGTACAAACACAGGTACTATTAGTTATTTAAACTTTATCCTAAACCCAAAGGTCTGGTAAAGAATAATCATGTCTTTAAGTCCGCATCATGTGCCAGTATTGTGCATAGAAGTTAAAAAGTATAAATAACTAAATAGTTATCTGCTTAAAATGGAACAGAAATAATTTTCGAAAAAGTTCCACTAATGGCGGATATATTGGTATTTAGAATGATTATTTATAACAAATCTAAAGCAACTCGCACTTCAAAATTCGTTCAGCCATTTAAGCTTATTAGGGTTACAAAGTAAAGTAGTAGATAAACAAATATTAGATATAAAAACCCGAACCAAAATAATATTATACGAGTACCTATGTATTATAAGCATCTTCATCATCCGATTTTTATTTTTGTGGGGTTGGAAGAAGAAGATGCAAGAAGCAGAAGCAGTGATAGCCTAGTGATATGCCAAGTCAAAGGTCTCGAGTTCAAATCCAAAGCACACACCTCTGACATTTCGAAGTTATGTGCGTATTCGTAGTTAATTATCACGGGCGTAAACGGTGAAGGAAAACATCGCGAGGAAACCTGCACGTCCGAGAGATTTTCTTGACAGCGTGTGTAGTCTGCCAAGCCGCTTTTGGCTAGCATGGTGGACTATAGTCTAATCCCTCTCATTGTGAGAGGAAACTCGTGCCCAGCAGTGGGACATATAATGGGTTGATTATGGGGTTAGAATACAATTCTTCGCTGCCATTCAGATAAGCATCTCACAAAAGGGGAGAAAATATCTGACTTGCTCGATGGTACCTAATACCTCTTGGGATTTGACTGCCTAGACTACTACTACTACTACTAAGGGTAGTACCCTTACATTGGGCTCTGTCTGCTGTAAAGCACCTTGATGTGTTTTAACTTTTGCATGTGAGAGAAAGGTCGGTTGCTGCGGTACTGGAAGTCTGCAGTCCTTGGAGCTCTTAAGGCTTGGCAACGTATCAGCTCCTTCTCTAGTGTTGTAGTTGTCTTCTTCTACTTACCATCTTGTGGATCGTCTGTTTGTTTGTCGACAAAAATTGTAAAAATCTATTGTAGGTACTGTAGAGACCGCCCCAAGAAGGTGTTATTACTGTGGATTCGATGGATGGAAAATCAATAAAGGATAAACAATTATTCAAATTAGTGGTATAGTGTTGAAGGGTGAAGTCAAAAATATTGTAAAGCAATCGTCTCGTGGTTTTCTGCTAATACAGATATAATTTTAATTTCATCATGCAGCAGGATTCTAAGGATAATCCTTAAAAGTCCCCCTTTAAATCCTGGTGTCTTTACAGTACCTACATAATGTTACCTCAGATCTCCTTTTTACTATGCCATGTATTTCAGTGTATTGCAACCCTTAATTGCTAACACAGTAGGCGCAAAAACTTTAGGTCTATGTGTGTTCTAGATTAAACACTATTAATATTAAGGTGCGTTCATAATCGTAAATCTGGCGCGTGTAATGTCCTTTACGTGACGTACCGTTATCTGTGACGTCATAAATCACAGGGGAAGTTAGGCATTGTATTGGAAGCCACACATTTATTACCTTGACTGATATAGATTGGAGCGTTTGCCAAAAGGTATTATATAGCTGGTAGGAGAGAAATTACTTTAATTATAACTGTTTCCTAACATACAATTGGCTTAGGTTTTTAGATTTCATGTAATGGTGAGCAAGCCTACTGCTATTACATATTGAGTATTAAAATCGACAAGAACCAATTCTGAGCTGCTATTGCCTCATTAGCCTAGTGGTCCTGAAACCGACTGCTACGCGAAAGGTCCTGGCTTCGATTCCCAGGTCGAGGAGTGTCTATGAAATTCCCAGTAGCAACTCGGAGTTTGAAATTTGTGCCCGGTTAATGGTAGATAATAGGCTTATCCCCTATTACAGACCTAAACATACCGGCGAACTGTGGATGTACATAAGTACGCCTCTGGCTAACCCTTCGGGGAATACAGGCGTGATGGTATGAGCTGCTATTGAAAAGGGCGTTTTTTTTTCATTAGCGTCCTGTCGTTTCATATGCGTCTTCTCTAACGATGTATACAATTTCGATCACAATCTTAGTACCTATAGTGCTATTTTGCAAAGGAAACAGCACCATTATTTTTTAGTATTATTGCCCAAGTCTACATCATACGTGGTCACGGTGTTCGGTCTGCGTAACGTTTCACTGCACTGCACGGACCGGTATTGCGCGCAAACTTCTAGGCGCATTCTGCGCGCTCATGTGTTGCATTGCTTTGTACTATCACAAATTACAGATTGTTTTTGATTGATGAAACCTTTATATAAAAACGTTGTAGTATCCAGCTTGTAAAACTCAACAAAATTTACAGAACATTACTTTAAGTAATTGATAATTCTCAATATGAACTGCATAATTCTCACAAAATGATATTATTATACAATCTGTTATTTGAGTTGAGATATCGTTAATCTAGGTTCCTACTACTAGGTACTATTACTACATTTTATCTACTTCGAATTCATTGGAAATAAACGACCGGAAAATCGTTCCAAACTTGGTTAAGATATCAAGAATTGGATTCACTTACATTTATTTCCAGTGAAGTATGTTCGATGAATATCGGTGAATGATATCGGTATTTAAATAATAATAAACTTTGATTCAATTGTGCATAAAGCACATCGGTGAATTTTTTGACTTTTACGTCTCCTGCGTAAAAGTAAAAAAATACGCAGGAGAGCCTCGGCGTTCCACTCCTCAAAAATAAAATATCTAATAAAAGATCCTAAGGATGCGCAACGCATCAGTAACTACCTTGATGTCCATAGGTGGCTAGAACTACTCACCTTCCAGTGGCTAGCTTGCTTGTTTCCCAACTTAACTAATAAAAATATAAAATTAAAAAATTAAAGCGATGTTATGGATATAACATAATTTCGATACAAAATTATATCCTCAGACACGTTATTATTATTAAAATTGTATGAATTATATTCCACATAATAATAACAGACTGTAATCCTGTTCTCGACGTCAGGTTTTCTCCAGCTGACCGGATTACGTCATGCATCAAATGTCGCGGGTCATAGGACCAAGGGCTCATTGTTAGCGGATTGATTAGTCGTGCACAGTGGTGCCGCACCTTTTGACACAAATACCTAGTTTATTTTATCACTAACTGTAATAACCGTCGGAGACTTTAGTAATGTATACACAAAAAACAAAGATATGAATATATAGAAGACATTGCATATTTCTAAATTAATCGCTCCCCAAAACTCCCTCGTCCCCAAATTGTTGCAATTCTAGATAATTATTGTTGTCTAAATATTAACGAGTAATAACAAACCCAGGACTAGGGCATAATACCAATCAGCTTAACGTATTATGAGTGGATACTCATTTACCATTTATTTCAGATAAAACAATTACTTACTTTAAAAAAGTCAAAAGCTAGTTGCACGGTTCCAAGAAAAGTTTCATGGCGAAGAACTGGTAAGAATTTCCTAGTTTTGTTACTTTGTAAGAGCATATAATAATATGGCAAGAGTAATTATTAATAGCAATCTGAGTTAACGGGCGCATAATCTCCACGTATTCTCGCGAATATTGGAACCACACCTTTTGTCTTTGAAAACTGATTTAAGGACATTTTTGTGTCAATCATAAATAATTTTGGCGTATACCTTACCTTAATTATAAAGAGTCAGAATTGATAATAACATCTGTTCTTTTTTCTATAAGAAATTAATCTATACTTTTTTTTATTAGATAAAGCTGAAGAGTTTGTTTGTTTGCTTGCTTGAACGCTCTAATTTCAGGAACTACTGGTTCGATTTGATAAATTACTTCAGTGTTAGATAGCCCATTTATTGAGGATGGCTATTAGGCTATATATCATCACGCTAAAACCAAGTGACTTTTCCACGCGGACGAGGTCGCGGGCAGAAGCTAGTTCAAAATATTCAGAAACCGCTTTAAATAAACAGACAAAAATCTCTTTGCATGATGGACCTTAAAACCAAATAATTTGAATGCAATGCACGACATACTGACGAGTTAGTATTTTTTAACAAATATGTGAGTTGTATTTTCCATTGCGTTTATCTTTACGATCATTTCATGCTAGCATGAGAGGCACTCCCGTTCATGGCTCGAAAGCCATCGCCCGCGAGTAACCAAACTTGGCGGTGACGAAGGCATTGTTTAATACCCCCGACACATACCAAGTAGTCACCTGTTGACGGAACTTATCTAATACATCTATGTATGTGTCTACAGTTGTCTCTTTTGTTTATAATGACGGCATGCAAGTAGGTGATTGACTGTTTTTGTTAGTCAATAGAGTAACTCGGAATGATAGATTGAGGAATAGTGTTAATAAGACAACGTTGCGGACTGAAAGACGATGTAGTGACACGCATTGAAAGAAATATGCTTGCATGGTTTGGACATGTTGAGAGAATGAGTGAACGATTTTTTATCACGTGGGAGAGCCATGTTTCGGCACGAATGGGCCGGCTCGACTGGAGTGATACCACAGTCTCAGAGAAAACCGGCGTGAAACAACGCTTGCGTTGTGTTCCGCCGAGTGAGTGAGGTTACCGGGCCGGGTCCGCGGACGAATACTACAGCGCTCCCGTAGGCCCGGCACCAAAGTGGTGACGGGAAACGCCGAGGTTGGTTTTATTCGGTAGATCGCTCTTTTCAGAGCGGAGTCCGAGACACCCCACCGCTCTCCCCGGCATGGTGGATAGTGCATAAAGCATTTCTAATGCCGTCAATAAAAAAAAAGGCTTTAAAAGGCTTTTAAAAGGCGGGCAACGTACTTGCGACTCCTCTGGTGTCCATGGGCGGCGGTTATCGCTTACCATCAGGTGATCCGTCTGCGCATTTCCCCCATATCTCATAAAAAAACTAAAGGAATCTACAAGACGAATATCAGCGGCAGCGTCAGAAGAGGTCATCCTAGAAGGAAATACGCCGATCTCATTGGCGAGGTCCTTCAAAAGTGTCAGGTACGTAGTATGTACTCGCAACCGGTGCGTTTGTATGAGAAGATGTATGAATGTGGCAGAAGCAAAAGAAGTATGCAAGAATCGTAAGCAAGTGGCAGTCTATAGTTTCCGCCAACCCCTGAGGGAGAAACGCGCACGTATTATGTATGTAAAAGTATTACATTTATGCCAAAAAAAAAAACTTTCAGGTGGACCTCTGATTCGATAAACCAAAGGTCAAGTGCAGTTGCATTCCTATTCTATAAAAGAATAAAAACTTTAGAGATCCCATCGAAAGCAATAAAAGCATCCACTGACGACGCCTTTATTGCTTTCGCTAATCGTGTTGTAACAGAGATATTATACCCGCAGAGTGTTGTTTTAACACCAAATACGTGTACGCCTTAGTTTAAACAACGTATGTTTAACTTAAACCATATCTATTACGGAATCCTATTGTTTAGCGGTCCGTAATGACGTCACTGGCGAACAATAGACGCGGTCGGAGGCAACAGAGGCGACAATGCATGTTTGTTATATTAGGACCCCAATACACGGAATTTGTCTGCACGGCAACAGGGTTGTGTGTGTGGTATGTCGTTAGATTGGAGCTGAGAATTTGATTGATAAATAATGTTTATACCTATCTTTTTTTATTTGAATGTATATAATCCAACTCTTGCCTGACTGGGACCGGAAACAGTACATGTGTAACTATCTTTTTGTGATTTTTTTGCATTTTTCATGCTAAGATTATAAAGTTATTTTAGTGAAGGAAAAATTCGACGTCTTAAAGGTGACGTCACCTTTAAGACGTAAGTTCAGAATGTGAAGGCAAATTTCGACATGGCAGGTAGGACTCGCGGTGGCTTAGTGGTCATAGCGTCTGGTGTATCAAACCAGAAGACGCAGGTTCGAATCCTTCCTGCGAGTCGAATTTTCCTTCACTAAAATAACAGTACATGTGTAAGTTTGAGCACGTATTTAACGTAAATAACCTTACGGTATCTGGCTCTCAGATACACACGATCACGACAACTTTGAAACATAAAATGAGCATTAAACATACCTTATGTACTTACCTAGTAACGAAACGGGAGTAGATTTGGTAATTACCTAATGATAATCTGATCGTATTTCTAAGCACTAACAAGAAAAAAAATCATCCATCAGCCATCAAGAAATGTTGATGTCAGCTGCGGACAAGATTATTCATAGACCTGACACTGTAATCAATCTGCTTAGTTGGGTTGTGTGCTTAGGTATTTACAAGAAAATGTTCCAGCAATGCAGTCTTGAATACAAAGATGTTTACGGCATTCACCAGGGAGTTGGTTCATAGACCGGGAAATAAAACCGTTACTTGTGTTCAACTGCTATGCATTGTTTGAACACATTATGAGATTGTTTGTATACATCATTGTTATTTACATTGCGTCGATACTTTAGGTGAATGATCTGGATTCGTCTAACTAGAATTTGCGCAAACATACCTACTTAACGTATCATCATTAACCTTTCCTTTCTCGTAGTCGGGTAAAAATATCCTTTACTTAGAAATATATGAAAACTAGCGACCCGCCCGCGGTTTCACCCGCGCTGCCCCGGTCCTAAGAGTCATAGCGTGATGTTAAATAGCTTAAAACCTACCTCTTAAATCACTCTATCTATTAAAAAAAACCGTATCAAAATCCGTTGCGTAGTTTTAAAGATCTAAGCATACATAGGGACAGACAGCGGGAAGCGACTTTGTTTTATACTATGTAGTGATAAGATAAGGAATTATTCTTGTTATATCATCATCATCATCATCAGCGTATATTCGTCCACTGCTGGACGTAGGCCTCTCCTAGTGAACCCCACAGAGCCCGATCTTCGGTGCTTTCCTCATCCAGTCACCCCCAGCTGCCTTCCGCAAGTCGTCAATCCGCCTGAGCGCCCTACACTACGTGTACACTGTCTTGTATTTATTGCAAATAATTTCCTTTACTTATCGGAATCCGAAACCTAATCTAGCTAACTTCATGACTAGAAGTCGGGTTGACGTGATATTGGTTACCATTACGCCTGTATGCCCCGAAGGGTTAGGTAGAGGTGTACTAATGTATACCCAAAGATTGCCAGTGTTTTTAGGTCCCACGTAATAGGGGGCCGCCTATTGATACCGGGCACAAATCACAAATTCGGAGTTTCTATTGTCATTTTCATAGAAAACTTGATACGACTTGAAAATCAGGACCACTAGGCTAATGAGTAGTTGGTTATAATGGATCACCAAACAATATTATCTAAAGCCTTATATCTATCTATCTCTCACCACTACTATAGCGCCCCGTGGTTTTGTCTGGCGTCCATCCAAAATGTCCTTTAGTACGTAAACCACGTTATTTCACAAGACAACAGCTGCCAGTGATAAAGTGGTCACCTACATTGATAATCTTTTTATAGAAGTGCAGATTTATTTGGTCGGTTATCTAAGAGAAAATAAAAGCTTTCAAAGATACGTTGGCGACTAGGGACGTTCAAATATTTTTAGTTTGCCAAGTCTAACAACATGAATATGCTAGGAATACACCAAACAAGTCATAATTGAAGTGTTTTATTAGTTTTTTAAATAATCCATTTACTATGTGCGATCGTGTTACAAGTCAAAGGTGCAACGTAATTGTAATAGGCACTTAACTTTTTAGAAGGTACTATCCTATTTATATTAAAATGTTATATCATATAACATTCTTTTTTTTTAATAAGTAAGTATTGGCGGGTTTGCCGTTGACGACAATTCAGCCACATACGAAGTGAGGTGGAAAAACGTGTGTGTGTCTAAACATCAATTTAAAAAAGAACTATAGTAAGAATATTTAACAGTGAACATTAAATCATAATAGAATGATGTTAGAGCTCAGTGAGGGAAGATACTAAAGTTTAATGTTGTTGCTACGAATGAAGATCATCAAGGCCTCAAGTATTTTGGGGGAAGGATAGGTCAGAAGACATGAGAAGTTAATTGGGAGAGGGACCTTTAATTTCGGAAGGAGACTGTATAGGTCAAGGGATGAAATATTACTTGGGCAAACGAAAAAAATATGATCCAGAGAGCCTTCATCTATTCCGCACTCACAGAGAGAGGAGTCCCTAACACGGATTTTTTGTAGAAAGACAGGGGTGCAGCAATGGCCTGAGCGTATTCGACATAAAACGGATAAGACTGTTTTAGAAACTTTTTTATAACGAAAGAACCAGGGTTTGTCAGCTATTTTCGGGTGAACCGCGTGATAGTGATCAGTGGTAACTGAAAAAAGAAGATATAAAAGTCATTTGATACTTGACATTGCACGCAATTGTCAACAGAGAAAATGCATAGACTATTAAGCAAATTTTATTCTGCCTAACATATACAACGGTATAGTTCGCGCAAAATAACTTGATCCAAAACTAACGGAGAGGGGGAAAGTTTGCGCAGTGCATTTGCGTGCAAAATGTACTAAAATCGACTACAGCGCATCCGCCATTTTGGTTCAAGATATTTTGCGCCAACTGTACTGCGGTTGACTGACTTTGAATTGAAGAAATTTTACAATTTTAATGCCATGTTGAGTTGGCGACCGTACTGAAAAGTGTTAACATTAACAAGATGTGAAACGGCCTGTTTGCCGTAGCCACGGAATACGTGTACCTGCCTACTTACAAAGCCAGATTTTGAACAAGTAATATAGTCTACACAAATATTGAATCAAGTGGTGCCCGGATTTGGAAAAACAAGAAGGTAGTTGCTTAGCCAGTTACGAAATTGATGGTTTGAAATATTGTTGAATAAAAAAAACATGTCTTCGAGAGTGCACGTATCCAATGCTTTTATACCTCATGTTTTAGATTTTATAATGAACTAGCTGAGCCCCCTGTATTTTTATTTTTAGGCCCCACAGGAAACCGGAGCGAAACAATGCTAACGTTATGTTTCGCCGAGTAAGTGAGGATACCGGAGACCCAAACTCTTTCAAAAGGCCGGCAACCCACTTGCGACTCCTCTGATATTGCGGGTTTCTATGGGCAGCGGTATCGCTTACCATCAGTTAATCTGTCTGCTCGTTTGCCCCTCAATGCCATAAAAAAACTCCGTGCATAGTGTATTCGATTTACCGAAATTGAAACAATACGCAAACTTCTTATTCAAACCGAAGTGTAACCATTATTATACCTATTTATATTCTGTAGGTTTATAAAAAAACAAGACGTTTCGTGGGATATTCGTGAGCGCATGTTTATTGAATTTCAACGATATTGGGTAAGCTACCTTCATGAGAATCTACTGAATTGTATCGTAGGTAACTTGTTTTGAAACAGACGCGCGATTTTAACCCCTCAAAGTTTCCTAAATAAGATTGAAAGTTGTGCGACAGTTTTTTATTAAAGATAGACATGCGTGTAGTAGTTTGGTTCTTCGCACCGGAATTTGGCAAACTCCTAAGTTGTTTGAGGCCTAAAAGTTGGTCCCTACGAAGTCGCCCTTTTTGGATAAATGGAAAAGTAACCGGTTGGGCCGGATTAAACTTTGTTTAGTTTTACAAGGGTCCCGATTTTTTGCTAAAGATGAAACAGGTTACGAGGGCATAGACATAGATAACAATAATGTAATGGAAATCGAACTGCTACTGAGAATTTAATATAAATACCCAAATATTTATATCAGGTGGGTATCGATACCACGATACGAAACGCAACGGTAGTGGCGACATTGAGTGACTATCTGAACTGCTACACTAAATATGCAGTTAATTTTTTATGGTATAGGTGTTGGAGGGGTGGGGTGGGAGCAAAGGAGGAGACGGATAACCGGATGGTAAACGATGCTGCCCATGGACACCAGCAACACCAGAGGGACTCCTCGAGTGTCCGCAAGTGCACTTAAAATGCGTATTCTCACTCACTCGGTGAAACAAAACGTAACTGTTGTTTCTCGCCGGTTTTCTGTAAGGCCGTGGTATCACTCCGGTCGAGCCGGCCCAATCATGCCGAAGCATGGCTCTCTCACGATGTATAAACACGATGTTCATAAAATATAATTTCTACAAATTTGGTTACTATTGCTTCGTCAATTTCAACGTTAAATTACAACTTATTTGTTAACTGTTCTATCTGCTTACCTTCTAAGTACAAAGCTGCTATGCTACAAAGTTATGCAAACTAGGTCTGTGCCATTGTTTCTCAAACTGGCGGTCGCGTTCGGTATTACAGGGGGTCGCGATTTGTTCAATAAATAAGACCTGTGTACGAAATATCCTTTTATATTATAGTTTTCGAGTTTAAAAATTACAACAATTCCACATCATTATACTGTCATTTATATAGACAATAAAGAGTACTCTACTCTTTATTGTACAACACAGAATACCGTCAAAATTAAAATATAAAACAAATGTCACAGGTGTACTTACCTTCGTGGTGCATGTCACGGATCCCATGACCGTGGCTGCAGGGCAAGAGAAGGCTAGTACGGTTTTTAGTCGGTACGAGTCCGACATACCCCGCCGCCCCCCAAGCGTTGGAAGATCCATGAGGATTTTCCGTAATTAAAAAAAAAAGTGTACTTACTTCGGCGGCCATAATGCTAAAAAGTAATTTTAGATAACTATTGGATGGACAAGAGTCTTCCATTAGTCGATGTAAACAGTTAAATTAATGTTTAGGGACGAATTGGCAGTCTCGACCTGATAACACGGCCTCACAGAAAACCGGCGGCGTGAACAACGGTTACGTTGTGTTTCGCCAAGTGAGTCAGGATGCCCGACGCCGAAATCTTTTTAAAGGGGCGGCAAAGCACTTTTTACTCCTTTGGTGTTACGTGTCTCCATGGACGACAGTAATCGCTTACCACCAGGCGATCTATCTGGTCGTTTGTCCCCATCCCATAAAAAAGGGAGTCCCAGCCAGAAAAAGGTTGAGAAACTATGTTCTATACAAAACTAATACATACTTTATAACAGGCAGGATAACATTTTAGCTTTAAGATCTATTAATTTTATATGAGTTGATATTAATTCCGTAGTGAAGTGTGGCACTTAGCAACATTGTTATTGCAACAACATTGTCACTAAGTAACGTAATTGTTGTGGAAAGTGAACTGGCATTTATCGGTGCTACTGGCGTTTATTATAACATTATGAGGTTTGTTTCGGTTGCGTACTTCATCTAGATTAGTAGGTACCATCATAGTATTCATCATGGGGGTGGTATTTGCAGCTTTCTGGCTGTGGCAATCCGTTGTTTACTGATTTCGTACACTTACCAGTTACCTTACTTTTGTAGTTTACCATGGTAAAGATATAATATGACATGCCTGTATTCCCCGAAGGGTTAGGTAGAGGTGTACGAATGAACACCCCCAGTTCGCCGGTATATTTAGATCCAATGTAATAGAGGGCGAGCCTACTGCCATTAACTGGGCATAAACTCCAAACACCGAGCTGCTACTGGTGATTTCATAGAAAAATAATCTAATCCAGGACATCCAGCGTAGCAGTCGGGCTCCAGAGACCACTAGGCTAATGAGGCAGATAGCTTTACCGCAACACCAAGTTTTCTATTGCACATCAATCTGCATAATTCTCAGCAACTATTTAAAAAAGTTGTAAAGATTATAATATTATATAATCATGTATATGTATAAAAAATAGTATCTATGGAGTTTGGCTCTTATTCATAACACCCACTTCTTGGAACAGTGAAAGAAGTTTTAACAATTCAAAAGTCCATACCTATTTAAGTGATCTAATTGAAATAAAAAAAATGTCTTTGACTTTGAATAATGCGCTAACGGTTTGAAGGATAATATAGCAAACTGTGTAATTTACTCCTTACAACTCTATTCCTACCGGTTTCCCTTTCGGATTGTTTGCCTATGCCAAATGCAAGTCAGGGTAAGCGTTTTTGGCTTCAGATTCTTTCTTACCAATATTGAACATTCGCCACTGAGAAAAACTAACTTTTACGTACATTTTAAATCAATCTAAAGCTACATTTTCCGTTACCCGATGGCGCTCTTCAAGCTCTAGATCTACAAGATAAGAACGTTTTAAACGATAGCAGTTCCTGTTCCAACAGATAGTGTTCCTAAAATGTCCGCAATCACAGTAGCAGTTCCGCGTGACCTGATATTTTAGTAGCAGCAATAGTGAAAATAAAATAGTGTTCCCCTATTCGATCTGTGATAAAAACCCGCAGATATTTTACGTAAACGTTTCTTTTTTAAGCCGTCAACAGTGTTTCAACGAATTCCATAAATACGTATCAATATGAAAGATGTAACAGATTTTAGGTTAGACTTCCGGCAATAGTGTTGTTAAAATCGCATTCAATTTCGTGCAATAGTTTTGCGTGATGCGCGTAAAATCACACTGACAGTTTTATATAAATGTTTAGGCTTCTATTGCTCTGAAGACTCTTATTTTATTTTTTCCAATAACTGCCTTTAAAGACTATTATCGGCCAATTAGTTTTTTTTTATTTTACTAATATGGCAATAGGCTCGCCCCCTATTACATAGGACCTAAACATACCGGCGAACTGTGGGTGTACCCTTTGTATACCTCTGCCTAACCCTTCGGGGAATACAGACGTGATGGTATGTTTATGTTTATTTTACTAGCTTTTGCCGATATTAGGATTAAAGATGGATCCCAAAAATAATTTAATCAAAAATCAACAGTGATGATCTCTTCCCTATATGGGTCTGTAAGTATATGTATACTCAGAGAGGTCAAGCTGTATTACAGGATCCGTTCAATTAATTGAGATAAGAAGTTCACCAGTTTTTAAGTTGGAGTATATAATATACTTTTTACCAGTGATAACAAAATTAAAATTTATTCAGTAGTTTTTGCGCCAACCCGTAACAGACAAACAGACAAAATTTCTGTAATTATACCCGTATCTACTTGTTTTCTTTTATATATCTTAAATTTACAGACACAGCACACAGCCTTTTAACGATTTTACAAAAGTAGAAGAAGATTATGATCATGTCCACAAGGAATTAAAACTGCCTCACACAGCATTACCCACATATAAAGTACAATATCAAGCAGAAAATTGATTTCTACCCGTGTCATAACAAACACTGACCCAGATCCGAGTTAACGGGTACTACAGTCGCTCATGTGAACACAGCTTAGTTGTACTACTAACCGTATGTTTGTGAATGGAATTAACGTGTGTAATACGATCCTGGTTATGTGTGCATGCCCTAAGGGATTAGCGAGAAGGACTAGTGCTTTCGACTTAGGAGTTTGGAAATAAAGTCGATCGTGGCTTAAGGCGCGGTGAATAGACGATGTTTAGGTATTGGAGGGGGTGAAGCAGGTACGTGGGGCACAACTCAGCACAAGTAGGCCCGCCCACTGCGGGGCGCCTCGGACGAATTTCGGCGATGCGCGACGTCCTTTTAATATAGAAACGTAATTTCGAAAGGTTTGTTAGATGTACGATTGGCTTAGCGCGCCGCTGTCCGGCTTGACACCGCATATCGCAGACACTAGATACTAAGTTCGAATCTCATGATATATAATATTCTTTTTATCTTTTTTTTTTAATTTAAAAATGTACTATCTAACTACTCTTTTCGTATTTTTAAATAGTAAATCAATTATTATTATTTTCTAGAAATTTGAATAGAATATTGAGAAAGTTTTAACAGATTCATCAGATGAGTAATAAATAATTAATCATTCAGAAATAAAATGGCTTGGGCGTAGAATTGCCAATTCTAGAAATGGCAGTGTCAAAATTGTGAAAAATTTATATAAACAAGCATTTTTATTCCCCAGACTAGCCCCTGCCCGTGGCTTCACTCACTTGAAACTCAAAACCAACAGTGATGATCTCTTCTTTGTATGGGTCTCTATACATTAGAGGGGTCAAGCTGTATCTCAGGTTCCTTTTAATTATTTGAGATAAGAAGTATACCAGTTTTTAATTGTGAGCACATACTTTCTAACAGTGATAACAAAATTAAAATCTAATCAGTAGTTTTTGCGCCAACCCGTAACAAACAGACAAGAATTTTAAAAATCACATTTTTGGGTTCGGAGACGTTTATATACCCCAACCCATTTGTTTTTTTTTTAATATCTTTAATGTACAGACACAGCTTTTTACAATTTCATAATAGTAGAGATATGCATTTTTTTCAGAATCTAATATAAAAACGGTCACCAAGCCCGATGGTTTATTCGGGAGAAAAATAATATAGGTACCGACATGTAGGGTGTCACAAAAGACTGTAGTAATTTGAAAGCAAATAAATAGCGCAAGCCATAGCACCAACCAATAGCATAGCCACACAAACAGCTGTTTAGTAGGTACATATTTTCTCGACAAATGTCGTAATTAGGGTTTCCGGGCGAGAATTCCCGAAGCGAGAATTCCCGGGAAATTTTGTTTTTTCGATTCGAGACGACAAAAAATGGGTCGATAGCTTGAGAAATCTGAAGACCATAGAAAACTTACAAAATTAACTAATATCGTACCTAAATATGAAGATATGTATGTACACACATCAAAAAAAGTTTGCGATCACTTTGAAAAATCTAAATCTCTTTTTTTATGGTAGATTATATTATGATTTCTTCTTTAGTAATTTATTTTTTAATTTCAAACAGGGTATTTCTATTTAAAGAAAACACACAAAAACATTTTTTCTTGATAAAGTTGAATTTAAAAAGTTATATCAGCTTAAGCTAGTCGCAATTTTTTTTTGATGTGTGTATAAATATTAGTGCACGAAAAATCGACTCAAAATGTTTAGCATGTTTTAGAACAAAAAATAACCACTGATTTCTAAAGTTTACGCAAATATTACACATATTGAAATTGAAAAACTATACGGATTCTATCGCCAAACAAAAAGAAGCATAAGGACCCGTGTAAAGGAACACATTGCTCATGTTAAGAACCGTCGTCCCAAGAAGTAAGCAGTTTGTGAATACATAGTTGACATGGCCTAGCACTATATCATATTTGATACCACTTTGGAGGAAGTCTGAGATTGGGGCAGACCTAATATGGTCCAATTTAACCCGAAAAAGACAAATATGCGAGTTCACTGCAAAAAAAACTGCCGTTGGTCGTATTTTCTCTTTTTGAGAGCACCGCTTAATTGCCTCAGCCAATATTGGAATACTTGGTGTCGACATATGAAATCAAGTCATTTCCGCGGTCATTTAGAGGTTAAGGCTAAGTTAGTCTCGAAGAAGCTTGGCGTGCTTAATAGATAGAGACGGTATTTCACTCGGGCCCACCGCCTATTACTTTATAAGGCGCAGGTCTGGTCTCATATGGAATACTGTTCTCATGTCTAGACAGGAGCACCCCAGTACCAACTGCTCCCTCTGGAGCGCATCCAACGAAGAGCGATTCAAATCGTAGACTACCAATATAATTCAAACCGGCTAGACTCTTTGACGCTGTGTAGAGATGTGGCCTCGCTATGCATCTTCTATCGCCTATACTATACGGCTTGCTCCGAGGAATTGTTCGAATTGATCCCTGCAACTACTTTTCGCCGTCGTTCTACGCGACAACAGTTCCATCCCCATTATCTTGATGGCTGACAATCCATAACTGTCCGTTTCTCTAGAAACTTTCTGCCTCACATAACAAAACGGTGGAACAACAGTGTTGTATAGCAGTCTATGGCAGTGTGTCGACGGCGCCGGACCTATGCACGGATTCGTGACGGTTTACATGCGCTGATTCCAGATAAAACGCTACTGAGCCGTACTTGGCCGATGTCCCGGTGGTTTTGCCGTGTCATGTACAAGCTCTCACGTTTTTTCAACTGTACGGCAAGACGTGGACCTCCGGCCAGTTTAACACACTGGTTTAATAATTCCAAGCTCGCTTACCAGTTACATGTACTAGTATCATGTAGCGTAGAGCGTAAAGCTGTCAGCGTCGCTTGAAATGCTTCCATTAGTCTATGCTACTAAAGGAGTTATTTCCAAAATATTTAATAGACATCTGCTGTGCACTTATGTGTGCCGATTTGCTGCGATATGTACCGTGTGCGTTACGTTTCTTTTGTCATTCAAGGTCCAATTAATGTTAGTAAGTTATTTATTTTTATTAAGTTTACAAATAAGTTATCGCATTTATCATGATTATCACTCGTTGTGAACTTGAGATTTTCAGTAATTACTTTAAAAAATGTCGAAACATTGATCTTGTCGAGATTATCCCTCGACTTATCACACGAGATCTCTAGTTACTAATCTAATAACCCTAAAAATCTAAAAAACCAGTAAAGTAGATCAGTCAGTTCTTACAACCTGTCAAGTCTTATATACCGTTCCAGTAAGACAGTCGTACCCCTGACAAAGCCCAGTACTATGTCAGATTTAATATACTGCAAGTCCTTGCAAAAGAAAGCAGATATCTGCCCAAGCTGATTCGCGAGACTATTTAAAATACAAAATTTCATTACCTGCTTGGAACCCCATTATATGTAGATTCCATTAAATCTAAATCCAAAGGATAGGATTTGCTCATTCTATGTGAATCGGGTCGCAAATACTTAACAAAAGTGAAAGCTAGCTGTTAGTGATTCGACATCTGAATCTACTGGTGACCATGGATACTGTAGCCTATAATGGATCCAAAAAGTGTGTAAATAAATAAAATAAATAAATATTCTGGGACATTTTTACACAGCACTATCTAGTCCCAAACTAAGCAGAGCTTGTACTATGGGTACTAGACAATGGATATAATACGTATATACCTTTTTTTTGTAAATACATACTTATAATACATAAGAAACACCCAGACGAACACAAACACTTATATTCATCACATAAATTTTTGTGTTCTGTGGGAATCGAACCCACGACCTCATGGTCGGCAGTCCGGTACTCGAACCACTAAACCACAGAGGTCGTCAAAATAAAGTAAATATCAATATAACACTTGTCTTCATAGATTTTCTTGAAGTCCCGGGAATTTTCGGGAAATAGTGATCGAGAATTCTCGATTCCCGAGAAAACAGATGTCGAAAAATCAGAAACCGAAGTCGCAATTGAAAGTGCTGTCCCAGGGTTCTCGTGCTCAGAATCCTTTTGTAATCGAAAATTGACTTTTTGTGAATTTTTTGCAATTTTCATGCTAATTTTATAAAGTCAAATTTCAAATTTCGACATGGCAGGTGGGACTCGCGGTGGCTTAGTGGTCATAGCGTCTGGCGTACCTAGCCAGAAGACGCAGGTTCGAATCCTGCCTGCGAGTCGAATTTTTCCTTCACTAAATAACTTTATCGAAAATTGAGATTAGATAATGATTTTAAATTTTGAAATACTACTACTAATTTTATATCATGTGATTTTTTTGATAAATTTTATCAACATAATTATATTGTGGCCATCTGCTATCGTCTAAACTATAGTTTATTATTACTGAACTTATTACTATTTCGCCTTCAAAGTTGTTCATATAATGTCATTATAAAAAAAATACTATGGCTCCCTAAAATCATGAAAAATAATCTGCCGCTCCTCAATGACCTCCTATCGAATTACTAGTTGTTACTACCTATAACATGCTGTAACACAATGTAGGTACATAATTATTATATGCTTATGTACTCATAAGAAGTTATCTCCGATGGTTCATGGATAGCCCGGTAAACTTTTATTTTTACTTAAAAAAAAGTTAAAAAATGTATTAAAAAACAAAGAACAAAAAAAAACAAATTAAATAATAATCACTGAAAAATTATTTCTAAAAAGAAAATGAACAAAAAGTTAACATATCGAAGCGGGGTTTGAACTCACGCTTAGTCGCACATAACGCATATCTTCCTACTGCAGAAGACCGCTAGACCAACCGAGCTATAGAATTACGTATCGAAATAAAGTATTTATAGATAATCAGGCAGGTATGTGCTTACTTTACAACTTCCACCATTTATTTTTGTTTCATAGAATAAAATACAAATAAACAATACATAGAATACGAATACGATACAATCAGATACAAAATATTTTTGAGCGGCGGGCGGAACAAAATGACACAGGTCCATCAGGCAGCGCGCCTCAGCGATCACTGTCGCTCCGCCTAGAAATGAAAGAGAAGCGAACAGACGCCTCGATGGCGCGGTGTTTCGTTCGACTCGTGAGAGTTATTTATCATGAAATTTATTAATTATTAAAAATATCTTATTTCAATCGATAAATAAAACCGCTAGTGTACTTTATTATTATATATTACGTCAGTGTTATTAATTTTATCAAGATTTGTTTGTAAATAATACAGTTACAATTGCAATAATTTTGAATTCAATGGTTACTTTATGATTTTTTTCTATCGAGAAAATTTTCCGCAAACGTGTTTTGGACCGGTTAGTGTACTCATAAATATGATCAAGATTAACATATATTTTTTTCACTGCTTGAAACTGTATACTTTTTGCTAAATAACTGCTTTAAGAAGCCTATTTTGACTATTCACAGCGCCTTAAAATAATAGTTTAGTAAATTAAAATGTATTGTAATGTAAAAACGAAACTTATCTTTTCGTTTTTACTGAATAATTTGTTTTGTTTCTGAAATTGAATTCTATGTAATAAACTACCGGATACCGAATGTCTATTACGCTATCAATTTAACCATTTTCAATTATCTACCGTCAGCAAAAACATAATTTTCCGTCCTCCAAACAAGTTCTGGATATTAAACATCAAACCTCACGCTCAATTTGCATCAATTTCCGTCCGACCGTGATGTTTTTGCTGACCATCCGCTAGCCATTGTATCGATAAAACCATCGGATCGGTCATTCGATTCGAAGATGACAATCGTAACAATCGTTATGTTATAAAACTTGTTACGGATGAAAACGTTTTCTAGAATCGTTTTTAAATAATCGATCTTAGTTTACGATAAATTGCTTAAGACAGATTTTTTGAGATTCGACCTGGATTCAGATTCAGATTGAATGAAACTGTGTGTGTAATTTGTCAAAAATAAAGAGCAAAAGTGGTTTAAATGTACGTGTTGATGATTTTTATAGACATTTTATGAATGGTTATGATAGTTGAAATAAAGTATCTAGCTAATGGCACTTAAAATTAATATAGTTATGTCTGAGTAAGGACATTATATAGTTAAAGGATTCTTTTGCTGTTTTGTCGATATGTCCGTGTCGGTGTATAGACCAATCAGAAGGCGTGTTCTCAGTACAATGTTTATTGGATGACTAAACATAATACAGCAATACATCTTAGGACCTACATCACGCGCTTATCTTACTGTCTGAGAATATTTCAATTGCTTACGCGGTACACTATCAATAACGGGAAACAGCAGTACGTGATCGTTTTGGAATAAGGAAAATAGTAAAAAGAAATTAAATAAATAAGAATCTAAAATAAAAATCTAAATAAATAAGCTTAAAGAAGATCACAGGATAAAGAAAAGTGGTTATGAAAATCTTTTGATCTGTGTAATAATGGACGGGAAATATACAGTTATTTTGTGAAGGAAAAATCTGACTGCAGGCAGGATTCCAACCTGCGTCTTCTGGTTAGATACACCAGACGATATCAACTAAGCCACCGCGAGTCCCACCCGCAAGGTCAAAATTTGCTTCCAAATATTGAATTTATGTCTCACTGAGACGTAAAATGTTTAAACTACTCTAACTCTTCATTTACACATGTAAAAAAATGATTATTTTATAAGGAACCTACAACAAATACCTGGCTGAGGTGGACTTCCATTATAACCAGATGCAGATGGTAAGTAGCAACCACAGCCTTTCAAACCGGAATACAATAATGCTAGCAAATTATTATTGCATTGGATGTGATGGTAGAATCCCATTTCAGGATGGACTGGAGTTCATCTGGACGACCTCCAGCAGCGGAGTCCACATTAAAACAATCTTCTTCTTAAAGTCAAAGTCAAAGTCAAAGATATTTCTTCTGATCTTCTTCTTCCGAGCCCTTTCCCAACAATGTTTGGGTCGGCTCCCAATCTACCCAGATGCGACTGAATATCAGTATTTTACATTTGGCGACTGCCATCAGACCTCCGCAACCCAATTTCTGGGCAATACCGATATTCGGAGAATAGACTGGTTGTCAGGCCTTTTTTAGCTCCTCACTACCACTAACAATTATCATAGATGTTCAAATTACTAGTTGTCATTTGGTTGTCATCAAGACCTTACGTGCTCTACGAGGCATGGAGGGGTTCGATGTCTTAAGAATGTTAAGAATGGTCACCCATCCACACACTGATTGAGACGAGTGCAGCTTAACCTTGCGCATCAGTTGATCAGATTAGTTATTACTTAGCCATGAACATTAAAAAATATCTGTATATTTAAATTTCTGGGAAACCAATTTATGAAACATCCGCATAGAAATATAATTATATATCTAAACATAAATCAAAACGAACTAGTTTCTTTATGGATCTAGTTTAGAAACTGATCTTAATTAAAGACTTTTTGATACTCAATGAGGAAATCGAGACGTACCTATCATATTATAATCATCCCATTTATATATGGTTTTTATGTTAAATTATTGCTCTTAATCAAAAACAAATCGTTCAACATGATATATCACATGACATTTTAAGACTTACTAGTTTATATGTGCTGGCCCGCTTCTTTGTCCCATACAGTTACTGCTGGAGCAAAAAGCACAGGTTCTTTGCTGTGCCTCTATGTCATACTGTTATTAACCGGACTACTTTTAGCTTCCAATTCCACTTTGCTCAACCTAGGAATCGGAGCCAGAACCTCTAGCGCAGTAGCCGAACTTTAGATTAATAAGGAAGGACATCAGTATGTCGCGTATTTTTTTAATTTTTTTTTATGGGATAGTGGGGCAAACGAGCAAACGGATCACCTGATGGTAAGTGATAACCGCCGCCCATGGACACCCGCAACACCAGAGGAGTCGCAAGTGCGCTGCCCGCCTTTAAAAGGGTTTGGGCCTCCGGTAAACTCAACTCACTCGGCGAAACACAACGCAAGCGTTGTTTCACGCCAGATTTCTGTGAGGCCGTGGTATCACTCCGGTCGAGCCGGCCCATTCATGCCGAAGTATGGCTCTCCCACGTGAAAATTTTTTTACGTGAATTTTGGTATTGAGGTAAAATGAACACAACCAAATCTATTGAGTGGAATACAAATTATTCCAAACTCCTATTTATAACAGTAGGTATTACCAGTTGGCCGTTCCAGGTAGTCCACCATAAATGCAATGCATATCGAACAAGAGTCGATAATGAGTTAATATTTGATAATTAGGCCCTGTTTGTGAGAGTTGGCCGCTATTTGTGGCATTGCGGTCAATTACCGTTGCTGATAACGTTGGTTTAATACACCTTTGAGTGATGTGTTACAGATGAAGCTAAGCTACAAAATGTTACAGGTGAAAATATTCTGCATTTTTTATAGATATTCTATTTCACGTAGGCCGTTAAATTATTGAAATTTGAACTTTATTTCAATTAAGTAAAGGTCATCATACAGGACTTCGTGAGATAGAATGACTATACACGGTGAAGTAAATAAATATGCACGGCTTGCGTTTGCGTTGATTCAATCAGAATATGGAGTTCTGTTTCGTAAAACTTTTAACACCTTAATAAAAGTAAACAGAAATTAAGTAAGTACTGTGTTGTTGGGTTAGTTGCGTCGCTTCTTCTTCTTCCCAGCTAAAACACTAAGAGGCGGTGAACGATTTTGCCGTAACGGCGCATTCTAAAATGTTTTTAGTCTGCCTTGAATGGTTTTAACTTTTGACATAACAATGCCCAACCTTTTGCAATTTGAGTAGAATTTTAACGAGCTGCGGACATAGCTTTGCAAGTTTATGCATTTCTTGATTATTTATCGTTACACAATATATTAAATTACTTAATGGCACCCTATCGCATGAGATCTAAACATACCGGCGAGGTGTGGGTATTAGTACACTTCTGCATAATTGTTAGGGGAATACAAGCGTCTATTTTAATATTTTACACGTTTTATAGTTACGTTACGGTAAAAAAAAACATACCGTCGCGGTCGTATCGCAATCACTGGAGCACATAAATTATCGTGTTGGTAATCTATGGTTTGTCATAAGCCTCGACGCTACAAATCACATCGTTATCGGGACGAGGCTTTGTTTAGTCGGCAGTGGTATGTGTAACAGTATTCAGTAACACATAGTTGCAATTAATAACGATGCAACTGATAGAGCGGTTGAAACGGATAAGAAATAAAAGGTCTTATCTCCCAAATTACACGCATAAATTCTCATAATATTTTTTAAAGAAATGTATGAAATATTAATACCGTGGGAGAGCCATACTTCGGCACTTATTCGTTCGGCATAAGTGCCGAAGTATGGCTCTCCCACAGAACTCCATATTCTGATTGAATCAACGCAAACGCAAGCCGTGCATATTTATTTACTTCATCGTGTATAGTCATTCTATCTCACGAAGTCCTGTATGATGACCTTTACTTAATTGAAATAAAGTTCAAATTTCAATAATTTAACGGCCTACGTGAAATAGAATATCTATAAAAAATGCAGAATATTTTCACCTGTAACATTTTGTAGCTTAGCTTCATCTGTAACACATCACTCAAAGGTGTATTAAACCAACGTTATCAGCAACGGTAATTGACCGCAATGCCACAAATAGCGGCCAACTCTCACAAACAGGGCCTAATTATCAAATATTAACTCATTATCGACTCTTGTTCGATATGCATTGCATTTATGGTGGACTACCTGGAACGGCCAACTGGTAATACCTACTGTTATAAATAGGAGTTTGGAATAATTTGTATTCCACTCAATAGATTTGGTTGTGTTCATTTTACCTCAATACCAAAATTCACGTAAAAAAATTTTCACGTGGGAGAGCCATACTTCGGCATGAATGGGCCGGCTCGACCGGAGTGATACCACGGCCTCACAGAAATCTGGCGTGAAACAACGCTTGCGTTGTGTTTCGCCGAGTGAGTTGAGTTTACCGGAGGCCCAAACCCTTTTAAAGGCGGGCAGCGCACTTGCGACTCCTCTGGTGTTGCGGGTGTCCATGGGCGGCGGTTATCACTTACCATCAGGTGATCCGTTTGCTCGTTTGCCCCACTATCCCATAAAAAAAAATTAAAAAAATACGCGACATACTGATGTCCTTCCTTATTAATCTAAAGTTCGGCTACTGCGCTAGAGGTTCTGGCTCCGATTCCTAGGTTGAGCAAAGTGGAATTGGAAGCTAAAAGTAGTCCGGTTAATAACAGTATGACATAGAGGCACAGCAAAGAACCTGTGCTTTTTGCTCCAGCAGTAACTGTATGGGACAAAGAAGCGGGCCAGCACATATAAACTAGTAAGTCTTAAAATGTCATGTGATATATCATGTTGAACGATTTGTTTTTGATTAAGAGCAATAATTTAACATAAAAACCATATTTAAATGATATAATTATAAGATATTAGGTACGTCTATCTCAGGTATCCTCACTCACTCGGTGAAACACAACGTATTGTGTTTCACCGAGTGAGTGAGGATACCTGAGGCCCAAACTTTTTTAAAAGACCGGCAACGTGTGTTACGTGTGTCCATGGGCAGCGGTATCGCTTACCATCAGGCAATTCGTCTACCGGTTTCCCCCCCCTAAGCCATAAAAAAGCTAAACTATTATAATTATTTAGCCGGTTCTCTACGAAACTTTTAACTTCACTTTTCGAATTTTGTAACTGGTTTCTAATTTTCTAAGTACTTGTTTTAATAGTTTAGCTGAAAGTTTTGACGTTGATACCTACGGTAGTTGAAGCAAGAAAGGTTAAATTATGCACTTATTATGTGTTTTACTCATAACCGCTATCTTGCACGGGTGGCAGACAGCTGACTCATATTTTTTCTATCATCCACAATCTGCAATATTCCCTTATCCCTGATGACGGCCGGGTAGGGTAGGGTTTACAATATAAGGGCCGATATTTAACGAGGGAATCCGAACCCTGACGAAGCTTGAATACCTTAATAAAATTACCGTTAACGTAACATAACTCACTACGAAGTTTTGAAATGATTTGCAATAATGTGCGTATTATGAAAACATTTTGAGGTAACCTGCATGACTACCTACTTACTAGATCTCGACCGCGCGTGAAGTCTGCCAACACACACTTTTTTTTGTAACGGGGTTGGAAATGCTTTA
This sequence comes from Acronicta leporina, assembly GCA_947256265.1. Taxonomy (NCBI): domain Eukaryota; kingdom Metazoa; phylum Arthropoda; class Insecta; order Lepidoptera; family Noctuidae; genus Acronicta; species Acronicta leporina. The sequence goes on from OX366512.1 coordinate 1,176,487, forward strand.
TGCACTATCCACCACTCTGGGGAGAGCGGTGGGGTGTATCGGACTCCGCTCTGAAAAGAGCGATCTACCGACTAAAACCAACCTCGGCATTTCTCGTCACCACTTTGGTGCCGGGGCCACGGGAGCGCTGTAGCATTCGTCCGCGGACCCAGCAGTTGCCAACCCACACTAGGGCAGCATGTGGGTGTAGTATCTACCTATAGCCTAATGGGTACCTACGCCATTCAGAGACGAGACCCGTACGCAGCAGTGGACAGTAAATCGGTTTGATTCGATGATGATATCGCTAATTGATAATCAATTAAATTTCTAGTGAATAAAGATAAATAAACTGGCCTCATTAGCCAAGTGGTCCTGAGCGCGACTGCTACGCTAGAGGGCCTGGGTTCGAATCCCAGGTCGAGCAAAGTGTTATTGGGTTTTCTATGAAATTCCCAGTAGCAGCTCGGAGTTAGGAATTTGTGCCCCGTTAATGGCAATAGGCTCGCCTCTATTACATGGGACCTAAACATACCGGCGAACTGTGGATGTACATTAGTACGCCTCTGCCTAACCCTTCGAGGAATACAGGCGTGATGATAATAATATGTTTAATGTAAAGATAAATAAATTACACAAATGTATTCTATATCTCTTTTCTCATTCTATTTATAATGTTATACCTACTTGTCTTCTTTCTCTTACTAGCAAGTACACTATACAAGTATTTCTACTGGTATTGTACGATATCTTAAGGTGACAGTCACGCGTCAATAATGCTCGGTCATTGACTTATAATTATAGCTTCCCAAATCATTGTCATGCCTCTAAATCTGCTAGTTACATCACTTTGTTTGACGTTGTCGTTTGAAGTAGCATGTTATGTACCTATGATTAGGTATGTATGCACATTTTTATTTTTATGGGATAGGGGAGCATACGAGCAGACGGATCACCTGATGGTAAGCGATAACCGCCGCCCATGGACACCCGCAACAACAACAACAACAGAGGAGTCACAAGTGCGTTGCCCGCCTTTTAAAAGGGTTTGAGCCTCCGGTAACCTCATTCATTCGGCGAAACACAACGCAAGCGTTGTTTAACACCGGTTTTCTGTGAGGCCGTGGTATCATATCCGGTCGAGCCGGCCCATTCGTGCCGAAGCATTGCTTCTCGGGTTTTGTATATAAGCTATAAGAAGCAGCTCGGAGTTTAGATTTCTGTACGGTTGCTATGGCTATGAGGGACTTAAAGTATTCCAGTCATTTACACTGGGATATATTTTAGGGTATTATTTTGGGTGTATAATGCTCTGCGAAACCTTTCGAGGAATAGGAGCATGATAAGATAAGAGTTCCCGAGAAAAGGACTAAGTATAAATAGACATTTTACAAATCTAAATTTTGTCTTGAAAGTCGGACAGAAAAGTCTGGATTCTAAAAGGAAAAAGACTTAAGTACATAATATATAATGTCTGCGTGAGTCGCTCGCGCGCTTTTATTAGGCATCTTTTGGTTGATCAGAGTTAGTAAATAATTTGGCCGGACAGGACTGTGAAAAGCCGGACATGTTCGTTTAAAGCCGAATATCTGGCAACACTAGGCGTGATAGAAAAATAAACAACAAACAAGACTAAATTAATATTCTGATGGTATTGAATCGTTGAAAATTCAAGCCAGCTACCTCGAAGGAGGTCAATCATGCGTTGACGACCTCCAAACGGTGTTTGTTATGTTATGTGTTATGTAAAAAGGTATTTTTAATTGAGATCCGATATTATTATTTATAAGTACCATAAAGTAATTGTGAAGAATTTATCATAGCGTTAATTATACTATTTTACATACTTACCTACATATACATAGGTAGGCAGAAAGAATGGTTGATTTTGTGACAAGTTTGTCTAGGAAACCTGTCAATCTTTGTGTAATTTATTGTCATTATATGACCGTGCTGACACAATTTCATTAACGAGATTGAAGTCCTGTGCACTGTAACTATAGTACCATATTTTTGTACCACAATAATTATACTCAACCCATTATTCTGTCTCATTGCTGGGCACGGGTCTCCTCTCACAATGAGAGGGATTAGGCTATAGTCTACCACGCTAGCCTTATGCGGGTTAGCAGACTTCACACGCCGTCGAGAAAATCTCTCAGGCATGCAGGTTACCATACAATGTTTTCCTTCAGATAATTAACTATTAATACGCACGTCTTGGATTCGAACTTGAGACCTTTGACTTAGCAGTGCAATGATCATATCACTAGACTATCACAACTCTTTTATTTTTGTAAATTAATTACCTCAACTCTGTCATTTGTAACACAATTTGCAATATACTTATTCATGATTAATTCATTTCGCAATTAAAATAAAATCATATAATGTTTCTACTTGCGATTTTAAAAGATATGGTTATTTAAGCAAGCAACAATACAACAAGTCTGCCTACCATATAAATTTTATCAGAATGTTCGTCCAAGCGGTTCAAAATGACATTAGAATTGACAGATTCTGAAGACAGAACTGTCAAAAATCAACAATTAATTTGAAGTCATTGACTGACGATTTTGACACAGTGAAATGTATGTATTGGGGTCCTGATGTTTATACATAGCAATAAAATTATTTATTGTCAAGTGTTTAATTAAAACAATTAAGTGCCGTTTCAGTTATTGCTGTGTAAATAAATTTGATTGTTCATTCAGCTGTTTATTTCTTGGTGAAAAGTAGGAGCTGTTTTTTTTAATAATTACTTAGTTTTACTAATTAATTACTTATATATCCTTCAAAAAGGACGGAAGCGTAATACCCGGCGCGTATGTATGAGTAAGATGTATGAATGTGGCAGAAGCAAAGGAAGTATGCAAGAATCGTAGCAAGTGGCGGTCTATAGTTTCTGCCTACCTCTGTGGGAGAAAGGCGTGAGTGTATGTATAGGTATGTTTATCAAAATCAAAATCATTAATTTAAATTAACTAAAATTTTACATTACCTAATAGACAGCTCCCAAAACGGCCGCCCTTCACCGCCTCCTAGTATTTGCTGGAAAGAAGGAACGGTGCAACAAATTCACTAGCAACACATTTCTGTTTGTTAAGATACTAAGTCGTTAAAGTTACAACACGAACAGCACATTACAAAAAGTTCAAATCGATTGTTAACAGATAATATCTCCCTCTCTCTCTATCTATTTAACAGGAGACCTGTTGACCGCGGTAGAGAAATATTATTAGGCTGAATTAGGGATGTGTTCGGACTCTACAATAGTTTAGTAGCTGCAAGCATGACTGCCGGGTCTGAGATCCTTAATTTGATTCCCATAAAAAAATACCGGTAATTGTATTGTACGGCTAATGGTAAGAAGATACCTAAAACATATTTTTAAACTGAGTACCGCACATTAATACACCTCTGCTAACGCTTCGGGGAATACAGGCGAGTTGATATGTTATATGAGAAAGTAGAATATATGCTCAATTATTACTACTTTTTTCAGTCAGTTATTTTAAGCGGCGGTAGCCTAATGGCTAGGGCGTTGGACTTGCGATCATTTGGTTGCCGGTTCGAAACTCACCCATTGCACTACCGACTTGAACCCACCCGTAACACAAGCATTTAGCTTAGTACGAGGGGTTAACAAGGTAACTAGTAGGTAATGTGCGTCCCTTAATGCCAGTAACCTTTTTTTTAAAAAAAAAACATTAAAGAACAGGCAAGAAGAACTTACCTACTTTTCGTTATAGTCAAATACCTTCATAATTCACCCTTTAATTAAGGCAGCGTTAAATTTCAGGTGACTCTAAATGAACTCGTTAGGCAAATGTGTTTTAATTTAAACGCAATTTTGTAGATCAGATAGAAATATGAATTTTGTGGAAATTAAATTTTAATCTTAGAAGTTATTCCTAGATTATATTTGAGTTATTTTTTCTAGATAGATAAAAACGTCTGAAAACTGGATAAGTGTTAGTTAGCATCGCGCTCTGAGGGTTCCGTAGAAATTTGCGACTTTTTATGTAAAGCAGATGTAAAAAGATTTCCCAAAGTGACTTATTTGCAAGTATTTAATTTGAATCGCTGAAAACAGAGATGTACCTCAATCTACTTCTGTCTCCCCCTTGGAGAATATAGGCGTGATGCTAGGTATATAATTATTTATAATGGTTGGTTTAAGTATAGAATTAAGTTGGGTTACGATGACCTCTGTGGTGGCTGTGGTTGCGATGCAAACTTTAAAGTAGATAATAGTTATGATTAAGTTTTAACCCTGCTGCGGTCCACATAGAATTTGAGAGCAGCGAGTGAGTACCTAAACACTATAAAACATGGATGAATCTCTACTATTATAAAATTGTAAAAAAGCGGTGTCTGTACATTGAAGATATTAAAAAAAAAACAAGTGGGTTAGGGTATATAAACGTCCCCGAACCCAAAAATCTGATTTTTAAAATTCTTGTCTGTTTGTTACGGGTTGGCGCAAAAACAACTGAATAGATTCTTATTTTGTGATCACTGTCAGAAAGTATGTAGGTACTCCAAATTAAAAACTGATATACTTATAACCTCAAATAATTAAACGTAACCTGAGATACAGCTTGATCTCTCTAATGTATAGAGATCAATACAAAGAAGAGATCATCACTGTTGGTTTTTGAGCTTCAAGTGAGAGAAGCCGCGGGCAGAAGCTAGTGTTGAAATAAAACAACTTTACCCGACGTTTCGGACCTTTTTCAGCGTCCATGGTCACGGGCAGACTGTCTGACGCGGAAAGACATAAAGAGTAAAAATATAACGCGATAGTATCCGTAAAGTTGTTTTATCCCAATACTAGCTTCTGCCCGCGACTTCGTCCGCGTAGCGTGATGGTATATAGCCTATAGCCTTCCTCAATAAATGGGCTATCTAACACTGAAATAATTTTTCAAATCGGACCAGTAGTTCCTGAGATTAGCGCGTTCAAGTAAACAAACAAACAAACAAACAAACAAACTCTTCAGCTTTATATATTAGTATATAGATGTCTAATATTCGCGTAAGCTTCAAAAATCAGTATGGATGAATTTCTACAGTATTTTCCTTTATAATAATTCTTTAACACATACCATCACATTTATGGGTCCCATGTAATAAGGAGCATTCTTGTTGCCTTTAATCGGCAACAAATCCAAACTTCGAGCTGCTACTGAGAATTCATAGAAAAACCCAATAACACTTTGTTCGACCTGGGAGTCAAACCCAGGACTTCTAGGTACGAGGTAATCAATAATGTATTTTTTTTTGTTTCTCTATATGTCTTTCTTGCCAAAATATAAAATTTTATGGTTGTTTCGAAACAAAATAAATACACAGAATAGTCAAAACAAATGCTTAAAGTTGACTCAAAATTTTAATAAATATTCTCGAGTTTCCTGGAAACCTACTTAGAATATTTTGTCTTACTAACAAAAGAAAACGGCCACCACTTGTACGTACAGAACAGTGTTCATAATTACGTTATTTGTCATCCAACAATACTTAGTAATGCTTGACTCAACGACAATTACAACTTGTACTTACTGTTTAAGTATAGGTACCTACTTCCAACCAAACGAGAATTTTTGGGGCGCGTTAAATATACTTAGAGCCACTTGCACCAACTTCTAAAATGTGTTTAAATTGTATTTAAACACAATTTTCTATTGTCATTTTGTGTTTATTTAAAAATATTTCAGAAGTTGGTGCAAGTAGCCCTTATAATGTTATTTCATTATAATTAAATGCGACACGTGTTGTGGGTTCGATCCTCATACGGAGCAAATATTTGTATGATCTACAGGTAGTTGTGTCGATCGATTCTAGCAGATCATCATCACTATATCCTACCACTACCTGGTGTCTTTCGGGTTCTCACAAATAAACACGATTGAACACAGTATTATGTAATGCTTATAAACGTTATTTTTTTTAAACAAGTTTTTCTGAGGCTATTATTGCTTGAGTTAGTTTTGTTAACTGAAAGAAACCATCTTCCCGTTGGAGCATATCTTAAAACCTTTTAATGAGGTATTCTGTTTATTATAATTGATAGAAGGATGATGTATGGTTGTAATTGCCTCATTAATCGATAATCGGCAAATCGATATTACTGCAATTGACGTGTCGATACTATGTCTCATGTTGCAAGACCAATTTGTGTCATTCATTATCGATAAACGCCTTCTGTTAAATCGTCGTGTTTATGACTCAACTTAATACCATTTTGTGCCAACCGTTAAATGATTCACAGAAAATGTTAGGTACCCTGAGTCACCACAGTAACAAAACACAATATTTCCATATTCATTCTAATGATAATTGTCAAAACATAACAAAAATAAAACGTTGACCTTTCCTTGATGAGCATAATAGACATTTTTATGCATGTCTTTTTATTTTTGTGAACTCTGACGAATATTAAAAAATGAAGAGGCGGTAGCCTAATGGCTAGGGCGTCGGACTTGCAATCATGTGGTTGCCGGTTCGAACCCCACCCATTGCACTACCGACGTGAACCCACTCGTAACACAAGCAATCTAGCTTAGCACGAGGGGTTAACAAGAATACTAGTAATGTGCGACCCACATTGCTAGTAAGCTTTTTTTTTTAAAAAAAAGATAGTTATTTATAATATAAGATAAGTTTGGCATAGCGGCTGAGCGATCGGCTTCTGCGCCGCGTGTTGTGGATTCGATCCCCACACGCAGAAAATATTTGTATTCTACAGAGAGTTGTTTCGGTTGTATGTGTTAATTTACGCTGTAAACCCATCCACGATACAGGAGAATATATCTGCGTAGGGCAGCGTGTTTAAAAAAATATTATGCTGTATTGTAGAACTCCATTTTTTAAAGATCATGATTGTATCCTTAATATGTAGGTACTCTAATTAACCATGGTATGTACATTCGAGGCTGGCTGACTATTACGAATCCCATAGCCGTTATCATCTTCTCAAGTTTACCCCCTCTTTATATATCGTCCATCAACCTCTTCTTACTTCCCTCCGCGTCCTCACATCATATCCATCACTCTCTTCGTTATGACTAAGAGATATGAATGTGAAGTGTTTGTAAATATATATTAAGTTTATTGACGAAAGCAATGACCACAGAATAAATAATACAGTTTCATAATAGCATCCATGAAACATGCACACAATCACGTATTTATTGCTTTATTACCACAATGACTGTCATCATACTAATCATTATAATATACCACTTTATTTAGCCAACTGCCTGGTTGACATACGTACTTTTCTATGGTATCACCTATTTTTTTATAGAATGGGGGGGCAAACGAGCAGGCGGTTCACCTGATGGTAAGCAATTACACCATGGACACCTGCGCGTGATAATAGTTAATTATCACGCGCTTAAACGGTGAAGGAAAACATCGTGAGGAAACCTGCATCTCTGAGAGATTTTCTCGATGGCGTGTGAAGTCTGCCAACCCGCATTAGGCTAGCGTGGTGGACTACAGCCTAATCCCTCTCATTGTGAGAGGAGACCCATGCCCAGCAGTGGGACATATAATGGGTTGATTATGTATGTACACCTGCAACACCAGAGGAGTCACAAGTGCGCCCGCCTTTTAAAACGGTTTAGGCCTCCGGTATCCTCACTCACTTGGCGTAGTACAACGCAAGCGTTGTTTCACGCCGATTCATAGAATAGCACTTATCTACACCGAGTGCAATTTTTATTACTCCCCATTTATCCGTTTCATGCGCGAGTTGCTTACGACTTACGATATGAGAAAGCAGCGAGCAAACCTTTTTTACATTACTGTCGAAATAGCTGTGCTTCCTTGAAGTTAGCCGTTCCGAACATGGAACGGTATCGCAGTTAAAATCACATAGTTATGTGTTTTTGTGCAAATCTATTCGGTAAGGGCAATAATTATTCTTTACACCAAGTTTTATATTAAAATTTAACAATACAATACTACTTGGGGATAACTTCAGACGAGCATAGTTATTTTGGCGGCTTACAATGGTTTCTAATGATATTTTCAACTAGCGACCCGCCCGTGATTTCACTCACGTTGCTGCCCCGTTTCTAAGAGTCATAGGGTTATGATAGAAAACTTAACACCTTCCTCTTAAATCACTCTATCTATTAAAAAAAACCGCATCAAAATCCGTTACATAGGGACAGACAGAAAGACAGCGACAAGCGACTTTGTTTTATACTATGTAGTGATTCAAGATGTTATTATTTCAAGTAAGCAAGCAAGTAAGCAAGCAAGTTTTTTTGAGAGTGGAGACCGCGTTTAGGCAAGCGTAGTGTGGGATGCCCTGCGACACGATGGACCGACGATTTGAAGAAGGTGGCTGGCAGCGGATGGATGCAAGCTGCCCAAGACCGGGATGGTTGGCGCTCTTTGGGGGAGGCCTACGTTCAGCAGTGGACGGCTATAGGCTGATATGAAGCAAGTTTTACTTCATTGCTGCATAGATCGTTGTTTTCTATTGTGCTAATAAGAGAGAGGTGGGGTTTGTCAAGTGTTAATAAGATATTCCTTTTCAAATAATATATTAGAAAAAAATCCTCATACAGTATCCACACAATAGTAAGTCTTTACATAATCGCACATTAATTTTTATGTGCATTGCCTCACGTCCAGTAACGTTGTAATAATAAATACATCCAAGGCCGCGCATTGTCGCTGCGTCTGCGCAGATAATGTTACCTACATACGAGTATGTTACAGTCAAAACTCATATCCAGTCAAAACCACTTTTTGACTGCGAGAATCAGTCAAAAGTGTTTTTAACTAAGGACGTTGGTCAAAAGTACTTTTAAAATTGCAAAATATTCTACCTGGGATCGTTAAACTTTGGTCACAGTTCCAACCTTTTTTTTTTTTTGTGCGTGTGGAAATCCTCATGGACATCCGCCGCCCGGGGAAGGCGGCGGGGTGTGTCGGACTCCACCCAGAGTGGGTGACCTACCGACTAAAAACCACACGGGTGTTTCGCCTCACCACTTTTTGCTGGGGTTACGGGAGCGAGATTTCATTCATCCGCGACCCCAGCAGTGGCAGACCGCCATTGCGGTCTCCAGCTCTATTATTTGACCTGCCAATCCACATGAGTGGGGCGCGGCAACACCTACCGCGCCGCCATCTCGGGCCTTGTGTAATGGGCGGACGGACTTCCCCAAGCCCGCCGCCCGTGGCCTTAGTTATGGTGGTTGGAACAGGGCGTTATCTGCCCTGTTCCTGCGCCTTGTTCGCCGGGCGCGGATTGGCAGGTTGGAGGCGATCTCCCTCTCCCTCTCCGCGGTTTCCTTCGTGGCAATGACCTCCTCGCAGAAGGAGGCCACCGCTTGCCACGCGGTCTCGCTCCCTACCATACTATGGACAACGACCGGGAGCGAGAGATCTCCCCCAATTTCAGCATTAAGGATACGGCGCTGCTCTGCCCAAGCAGTGCACTCAGCGAGTGTATGCTGCGCCGTGTCCTCGAGGCCTCCACAATGGTGGCAACGGGCGTCCGGCTCTCTTCCGGCGATTCGGCACAGGTACTTGCCGAAGCACCCGTGTCCCGACAGCACCTGCGTCAGCCGGAAGGTCAACACACCGTGACGCCTGTCCACCCACTCCTCCAGGACGGGACGAACGGCCTCGACCGTCCGTATACCGGCTCCCGGCCGTTCAAGCCGCGCCGCCCATTCCGCGACTGCCGCCCGCTGCAGCTGTGCCCTGCATTGTTCCAGCTCCCTCGGGTCCACCATCACACCACGATCCCGGGCTTCCTTGCGCCATGTATAGAGTGACGCAAGGATCCGGGCGTCGAGGTCCCAAGGTTAGGTTCCAACCTAACCTAACCAATATAAACAAATTTCATGTTATCATCAAAACCACTTTTGACTGATTTTCGCGGTCAAAATTGTTTTTAACTAAGGACGTTGGTCAAAAGTACTTTTAACTGCAAAACACAGTCAAAAGTGGTTTTGACTGATTATGCGTTTCGACTGTAACACATACATTGATTTGATGATGACTTCATATACAAAGGACTTCTAAAAAGTAACTCATTTAAAATCAGTGTGCAACAATTTAGATATTTTGAAGATCGCCGCAATGAGGTGATGTTACTAACCGGTTAATACCAGATATATAGGTTAATATACGATAAATAGCCTAGTGATATGACTATTGAACTGACAAGTCGTAGTTCTCAAGTCCGAACTCAAGGCCTCTGACTTACCTATTGCGAACCAATTAGTGTTAAAATTGCATATCCATCAATATTATATTCTTATTAGTCGGGAGTTAATTTTATGTTTAGTGTCTTCTGTGACTTCTTCTACCTTTTGTACAGATTGGGTCCAAATAGCACAAGATCGTGGTAGATGGAGATGCCTCTCTCTCTGTAGATTATACAACTGAGATCTTCAATGACAAAGCGCTGATAAAACTACTGGTGTTGCTGGCATCTATACTGCGGAAGTCGCTTGTTATTAGACAGCCATTTCATTTTTTTTATAAGTCTCCAGGAAACCGACATGCCTGAGAGGTTTTCTCAAAGGCGTGTGCAGTCTGCAAACCCGTGGTGGACTATAGCCTAATCCTTCGCATTCTGAGAGGAGACCAGTGACCAGCAGTGGTACAGAATAATAGGTCGATTATGTTATGTAAGTCACCAAATGAGTTAACGAGGCACCTGTTGGTAAGTAGGTAGTCATCGACACCCATAGACACATGCAACACTAGAGGAGTTGCTGATGCGATGCTGACACTAAGAGCCCTTACTGACTGCAGACTGCCAGAGCCGCAGAAAACGAGGGGGAACTGACTCTTACGCATAAAATTCAAAACACACATCGCTACTTTTCGCCAGACTCCGACGTAAGGTGTCACCAGCCAGTCAGAACCTAAAAGGTTGAGATACCGAATAGGTCAGATATTTTCTCGCCTCTTACGAATAGGCAGTGAGGAATAGTGTTCTAATCCTTGCCCACACGGGCCTTGGTAGCGGTGAAGCAATATTTAAAAAAAAACAGAGTTTAAGGGCCACTTGCACCAACTTCTTAAATGTGTTTAAACACAAAATTTGTATGAAAATTGTGTTTAAATATGATTTAAACACATTTAAGAAGTAGATGCAAGTGGCCCTAAAACGAATACCGCAGATTACGTATTAGTCAGACATGTCAGACACCGTAAAGGTTATCTTTAAATACCATCTACTACTTATCACTACTTATACGTTGTGTAATTAGTATGTCTACGTCTAGCCACTCAGTGAGCTAAGGTTTACGAAATATGCAACTGTAAGTAGTTTTACGAAGATGGTTTACTCAACAAATTGAAGTGTATGTGCTCAATTTGTAAAAAAACAATGATGTACCTATGTAACAATGATTTCTATTGGGAAAGGAATTTAATAATTCTACTGTTTGTTTTTTTTCATGTAGCACTACGCTAAGAGTTTCTCATAAATGGTGGGCGATTGCCCCAGTAGATGGCACGCGTGTATTAATTAGCCTAGTGGTTCTGAGCACGACTGCTCTGATAGAGGTCCTGGCTTCGATTCCCAGGTTGAGCGAAGCGATATTGGCTTTTCTTATAAAATTGTAAGTAGCTCGGAGTTTGAAATTTGTAGCTGCTTGATAGCAATAGGCTCGCCCCCATTACTTGGGACATAAACAGGTGCGCAGTACTCACAACGAGCGCGTGTGTAATATATTAGATGTATGAAAGTGGAAGAAGCAAAAGAAGTAGATACCGCCGCTTGTTGCGATACTTGCCAAGTAGGTATGTAGATTGTGAGATAGATGTTAGTATAACCTACTATAGTTATCATTATCTTCAAAGTTTTCTGTGTACAACAAACTACTTTCCACGCAACCTCATTGCGTGCAAAATTACACAAAAATAGCCCATTTGTAGCGGTACAGGGTTAAATCGACCTTCATTTATTACTCAACCCTCCGCCACCGCAGGCCTAGGTCGTGTTAAAATTGTTTATTAAACACCATTATCAAAGTTAGCCACAACTAGTTTATGAGTGGCGTAAGGGTTTTTGTCTTGTTAGCGGCGGTTTGTTTGTTTTATACTACAACTGGGACCATTATATCAATGTTGTACTGTGGTCATTTATAGGGGAGGCCTTTGTCCAGCATTGGATGTTCTTAGACTGATATTATGATGATAAGAGTATTTATGGCATATTGTGTGGCAAAATGGGATAGACTCGTTATGTTTCTGAGCTTTACTCAGATTTAAGGCTCACTGTACGTACCTACATACATATTCACGCCTGTCTCTCATTGGGGTAGACAGTGACTAAAGATTTTCACTTGCTACTAGCCTATTGATCTCTATAACAAATAGTTACGGAATATACATGTAAAGTCGGTTGAAATAAGACATTTCACATCGAATATAATTACGTCAGTTAAAAAATCATGTTCTCCTTCTGCCCTTGACAAGGTGGAAAGGTTTTGTTGGAGAAAAAAGAAAGAAAGAAAGTGTGTGTTTGGAATTTTGCGCGTAAAAAGCCAGTTCCCCCTCGGTCGCCTGCTCTGGCAGTTTGCAGTTCATTAGTAGGGGCTTTTAACGGTTCATTAGAAACTCCTCTGACCTATGTGAAGTTGAAAACTAACTAAGCAATAATTCATTTTTATCTATTCTATTCGTTTGTACCGGGTTTGTACCGGATTGTACCGCTTTTCAAATCGTTTGTACCTCAAAAGGGTAAGAAATATAGGGGTGGGAAAATTTATGGTAAAACTAACTTTGCAATAATTAGTTTTTATCTATTCTATTCGTTTGTACCGGGTTTGTACCGGATTGTACCGCTTTTTAAATCGTTTGTACCTCAAAGGGGTAAGAAATATAGGGGTGGGAAAATTTATAAGACACTAAGTATGCGATAGTAAGTGTTTATCAATTCTATTCGTTTGTACCCGGATTGTACCGGACAGTACCACTTTTCAAATCGTTTGTACCTCAAAGGGGTAAGAAATATAGGGGTGGGAAAATTTATAAGACACTAGGTATGCGATGGTAGGTCTTTATCAATTCTATTCGTTTGTACCCGGATTATAACTGACAGTACCACTTTTCAAATCGTTTGTACCTCAAAGGGGTAACAAATATAGGGGTGAGAAAATTTATAAGACACTAGGTATGCGATGGTAGATCTTTATCAATTCTATTCGTTTGTACCCGGATTGTAACGGACAGTGCCACTTTTCAAATCGTTTGTACCTCAAAGGGGTAAGAAATATAGGGGTGGGAAAATTTATAAGACACTAGGTATGCGATAGTTAGTGTTTATCAATTCTATTCGTTTGTACCCGGATTGTAACGGACAGTGCCACTTTTCAAATCGTTTGTACCTCAAAGGGGTAAGAAATATAGGGGTGGGAAAATTTATAATACACTAGGTATGCGATGGTAGGTCTTTATCAATTCTATTCGTTTGTACCCGGATTGTAACGGACAGTAGCACTTTTCAAATTGTTTGTACCTCAAAGGGGTAAGAAATATAGGGGTGGGAAAATTTATAAGACATTAGGTATGCAATAGTAAGTGTTTATCAATTCTATTCGTTTGTACCCGGATTGTAACGGACAGTGCCACTTTTCAAATCGTTTGTACCTCAAAGGGGTAAGAAATATAGGGGTGGGAAAATTTATAAGACACTAGGTATGCGATGGTAGGTCTTTATCAATTCTATTCGTTTGTACCCGGATTATAACTGACAGTACCACTTTTCAAATCGTTTGTACCTGAAAGGGGTAAGAAATATAGGGGTGGGAAAATTTATAAGACACTAGGTATGCAATAGTAAGTGTTTATCAATTCTATTCGTTTGTACCCGGATTGTAACGGACAGTGCCACTTTTCAAATCGTTTGTACCTCAAAGGGGTAAGAAATATAGGGGTGGGAAAATTTATAAGACAATAGGTATGCGACGGTAGGTCTTTATCAATTCTATTCGTTTGTACCCGGATTGTGACGGACAGTGCCACTTTTCAAATCGTTTGTACCTCAAAGGGGTAAGAAATAAAAGGGTGGGAAAATTTATAAGACAATAAGTATGCGATAGTTAGTGTTTATCTATTCTATTCGTTTGTACCCGAACTAAATCAGACAAAACCGCTTTTAAAATCGTTTGTACCTCAAAGGGGTAACAAATATAGGGGTGGGAAAATTTATAAGACAATAGGTATGCGATAGTTAGTGTTTATCTATTCTATTCGTTTGTACCCGAACTAAATCAGACAAAACCGCTTTTCAAATCGTTTGTACCTCAAAGGGGTAAGAAATATAGGGGTGGGAAAATTTATAAGACAATAGATATGCGATAGTTAGTGTTTATCAATTCTATTCGTTTGTACCCGGATTGTAACGGACAGTGCCACTTTTCAAATCGTTTGTACCTCAAAGGGGTAAGAAATATAGGTGTGGGAAAATGTATATGACACTTGGTATGCGCTGGTAGGTCTTTATCAATTCTATTCGTTTGTACCCGGATTGTAACGGACAGTGCCACTTTTCAAATCGTTTGTACCTGAAAGGGGTAAGAAATATAGGGGTGGGAAAATTTATGAGACACTAGGTATGCGATGGTAGGTCTTTATCAATTCTATTCGTTTGTACCCGAACTAAATCAGACAAAACCGCTTTTAAAATCGTTTTTACCTCAAAGGGGTAAGAAATATAGGGGTGGAAAAATTTATAAGACACTAGGTATGCGATAGTTAGTGTTTATCAATTCTATTCGTTTGTACCCGGACTAAATCAGACAAAACCGCTTTTAAAATCGTTTTATAATCGTTTTAAAAGTGGCACTGTTCGTTACAATCCGGGTACAAACAAATAGAATTGATAAAGACCTACCATCGCATGCCTAGTGTCTTATAAATTTTCCCACCCCTATATTTCTTACCCGTTTAAGGTACAAACAATTTTAAAAGCGGTTTTGTCTGATTTAGTTCGGGTACAAACGAATAGAATTAATAAAGACCTACCATCGCATACCTAGTGTCTCAAACGAATAGAATTGATAAACACTAACTATCGCATACCTAGTGTCTTATAAATTTTCCCACCCCTATATTTCTTATTCCTTTGAGGTACAAACGATTTGAAAAGTGGTACTGTCCGGTACAATCCAGGTACAAACAAATAGAATTGATAAACACTTACTATCGCATACTTAGTGTCTTATAAATTTTCCCACCCCTATATTAATTACCCCTTTGAGGTACAAACGATTTGAAAAGTGGTACTGTCCGGTACCATCCGGGTACAATCGAATAGAATCTATAAACACTTACTATCGCACACTTAGTGTCTTATAAATTTTCCCACCCCTATATTTCTTACCCCTTTGAGGTACAAACGATTTGAAAAGTGGTACTGTCCGGTACCATCCGGGTACAAACGAATAGAATTGATAAACACTTACTATCGCAAACTTAGTGTTTTATAAATTTTCCCACCCCTATATTTCTTACCCCTTTGAGGTACAAACGATTTGAAAAGCAGTAAAATCCGGTACAAACCCGGTACAAACGAATAGAATAAATAAAAACTAATTATTGCAAAGTTAATTTTACCATAAATTTTCCCAACCCTATATTTCGTACCCCTTTGAGCTACAAACGATTTAAAAAGCGGTACAATCCGGTACAAACGAATAGAATTGATAAAGACCTACCATCGCATACCTAGTCTCTTATAAATTTTCCCACCCCTATATTTCTTACCCCTTTGAGGTACAAACGATTTGAAAAGTGGTACTGTCCGGTACAATCCGGGTACAAACGAATAGAATTGATAAACACTTACAATCGCATACTTAGTGTCTTATAAATTTTCCCACCCCTATATTTCTTACCCCTTTGAGGTACAAACGATTTGAAAAGTGGTACTGTCCGGTACAATCCGGGTACAAACGAATAGAATTGATAAACACTTACTATCGCATACTTAGTGTCTTATAAATTTTCCCACCCCTATATTTCTTACCCCTTTGAGGTACAAACGATTTGAAAAGTGGCACTGTCCGTTACAATCCGGGTACAAACGAATAGAATTGATAAACACTTACTATCGCATACTTAGTGTCTTATAAATTTTCCCACCCCTATATTTCTTACCCCTTTGAGGTACAAACGATTTGAAAAGTGGTACTGTCCGGTACCATCCGGGTACAAACGAATAGAATTGATAAACACTAACTATCGCATACCTAGTGTCTTATAAATTTTCCCACCCCTATATTTGTTACCCGTTTAAGGTACAAACGATTTTAAAAGCGGTTTTGTCTGATTTAGTTCGGGTACAAACGAATAGAATTGATAAACACTTACTATCGCATACTTAATGTCTTATAAATTTTCCCACCCCTATATTTCTTACCCCTTTGAGGTACAAACGATTTGAAAAGTGGCACTGTCCGTTACAATCCGGGTACAAATGAATAGAATTGATAAACACTTACTATCGCATACTTAGTGTCTTATAAATTTTCCCACCCCTATATTTCTTACCCCTTTGAGGTACAAACGATTTGAAAAGTGGTACTGTCCGGTACCATCCGGGTACAAACGAATAGAATTGATAAACACTAACTATCGCATACCTAGTGTCTTATAAATTTTCCCACCCCTATATTTGTTACCCGTTTAAGGTACAAACGATTTTAAAAGCGGTTTTGTCTGATTTAGTTCGGGTACAAACGAATAGAATTGATAAACACTTACTATCGCATACTTAGTGTCTTATACATTTTCCCACCCCTATATTTCTTACCCCTTTGAGGTACAAACGATTTGAAAAGTGGCACTGTCCGTTACAGTCCGGGTACAAACGAATAGAATTGATAAACACTTACTATCGCATACTTAGTGTCTTATAAATTTTCCCACCCCTATATTTCTTACCCCTTTGAGGTACAAACGATTTGAAAAGTGGCACTGTCCGTTACAATCCGGGTACAAACGAATAGAATTGATAAACACTTACTATCGCATACTTAGTGTCTTATAAATTTTCCCACCCCTACATTTCTTACCCCTTTGAGGTACAAACGATTTGAAAAGTGGTACTGTCCGGTACCATCCGGGTACAAACGAATAGAATTGATAAACACTAACTATCGCATACCTAGTGTCTTATAAATTTTCCCACCCCTATATTTGTTACCCGTTTAAGGTACAAACGATTTTAAAAGCGGTTTTGTCTGATTTAGTTCGGGTACAAACGAATAGAATTGATAAACACTTACTATCGCATACTTAGTGTCTTATACATATTCCCACCCCTATATTTCTTACCCCTTTGAGGTACAAACGATTTGAAAAGTGGCACTGTCCGTTACAGTCCGGGTACAAACGAATAGAATTGATAAACACTTACTATCGCATACTTAGTGTCTTATAAATTTTCCCACCCCTATATTTCTTACCCCTTTGAGGTACAAACGATTTGAAAAGTGGTACTGTCCGGTACCATCCGGGTACAAACGAATAGAATTGATAAAGACCTACCATCGCATACCTAGTGTATTATAAATTTTCCCACCCCTATATTACTTACCCCTTTGAGGTACAAACGATTTGAAAAGTGGTACTGTCCGGTACAATCCGGGTACAAACGAATAGAATTGATAAACACTTACTATCGCATACTTAGTGTCTTATACATTTTCCCACCCCTATATTTCTTACCCCTTTGAGGTACAAACGATTTGAAAAGTGGCACTGTCCGTTACAGTCCGGGTACAAACGAATAGAATTGATAAACACTTACTATCGCATACTTAGTGTCTTATAAATTTTCCCACCCCTATATTTCTTACCCCTTTGAGGTACAAACGATTTGAAAAGTGGAACTGTCCGGTACCATCCGGGTACAAACGAATAGAATTGATAAACACTAACTATCGCATACCTAGTGTCTTATAAATTTTCCCACCCCTATATTTGTTACCCGTTTAAGGTACAAACGATTTTAAAAGCGGTTTTGTTTGATTTAGTTCGGGTACAAACGAATAGAATTGATAAAGACCTACCATCGCATACCTAGTCTCTTATAAATTTTCCCACCCCTATATTTCTTACCTCTTTGAGGTACAAACGATTTGAAAAGTGGTACTGTCCGGTACAATCCGGGTACAAATGAATAGAATTGATAAACACTTACTATCGCATACTTAGTGTCTTATAAATTTTCCCACCCCTATATTTCTTACCCCTTTGAGGTACAAACGATTTGAAAAGTGGTACTGTCCGGTACCATCCGGGTACAAACGAATAGAATTGATAAACACTAACTATCGCATACCTAGTGTCTTATAAATTTTCCCACCCCTATATTTGTTACCCGTTTAAGGTACAAACGATTTTAAAAGCGGTTTTGTCTGATTTAGTTCGGGTACAAACGAATAGAATTGATAAACACTTACTATCGCATACTTAGTGTCTTATAAATTTTCCCACCCCTATATTTCTTACCCCTTTGAGGTACAAACGATTTGAAAAGTGGTACTGTCCGGTACCATCCGGGTACAAACGAATAGAATTGATAAACACTAACTATCGCATACCTAGTGTTTTATAAATTTTCCCACCCCTATATTTGTTACCCGTTTAAGGTACAAACGATTTTAAAAGCGGTTTTGTCTGATTTAGTTCGGGTACAAACGAATAGAATTGATAAAGACCTACCATCGCATACCTAGTGTATTATAAATTTTCCCACCCCTATATTACTTACCCCTTTGAAGTACAAACGATTTGAAAAGTGGTACTGTCCGGTACAATCCGGGTACAAACGAATAGAATTGATAAACACTTACTATCGCATACTTAGTGTCTTATACATTTTCCCACCCCTATATTTCTTACCCCTTTGAGGTACAAACGATTTGAAAAGTGGCACTGTCCGTTACAGTCCGGGTACAAACGAATAGAATTGATAAACACTTACTATCGCATACTTAGTGTCTTATAAATTTTCCCACCCCTATATTTCTTACCCCTTTGAGGTACAAACGATTTGAAAAGTGGAACTGTCCGGTACCATCCGGGTACAAACGAATAGAATTGATAAACACTAACTATCGCATACCTAGTGTCTTATAAATTTTCCCACCCCTATATTTGTTACCCGTTTAAGGTACAAACGATTTTAAAAGCGGTTTTGTCTGATTTAGTTCGGGTACAAACGAATAGAATTGATAAAGACCTACCATCGCATACCTAGTCTCTTATAAATTTTCCCACCCCTATATTTCTTACCTCTTTGAGGTACAAACGATTTGAAAAGTGGTACTGTCCGGTACAATCCGGGTACAAATGAATAGAATTGATAAACACTTACTATCGCATACTTAGTGTCTTATAAATTTTCCCACCCCTATATTTCTTACCCCTTTGAGGTACAAACGATTTGAAAAGTGGCACTGTCCGTTACAATCCGGGTACAAACGAATAGAATTGATAAACACTTACTATCGCATACCTAGTCTATTATAAATTTTCCCACCCCTATATTTCTTACCCCGTTGAGGTACAAACGATTTGAAAAGTGGTACTGTCCGGTACAATCCGGGTACAAACGAATAGAATTGATAAACACTTACTATCGCATACTTAGTGTCTTATAAATTTTCCCACCCCTATATTTGTTACCCGTTTAAGGTACAAACGATTTTAAAAGCGGTTTTGTCTGATTTAGTTCGGGTACAAACGAATAGAATTGATAAAGACCTACCATCGCATACCTAGTCTCTTATAAATTTTCCCACCCCTATATTTCTTACGCCTTTGAGGTACAAACGATTTGAAAAGTGGTACCGTCCGGTACAATGCGGGTACAAACGAATAGAATTGATAAACACTTACTATCGCATACCTAGTGTCTTATAAATTTTCCCATCCCTATATTTCTTACCCCTTTGAGGTACAAACGATTTGAAAAGCGGTAAAATCCGGTACAAACCCGGTACAAACGAATAGAATAGATAAAAACTAATTATTGCAAAGTTAATTTTACCATAAATTTTCCCAACCCTATATTTCGTACCCCTTTGAGCTACAAACGATTTAAAAAGCTGTACAATCCGGTACAAACCCGGTACAAACGAATAGAATAGATATAAACTAATTATTGCAAAGTTAGTTTTACCATAAATTTTCCCACCCCTATATTTCTTACCCTTTTGAGGTACAAACGATTTGAAAAGCGGTACAATCCGGTACAAACCCGGTACAAACGAATAGAATAGATAAATATGAATTATTGCTTAGTTAGTTTTCAACTTCACATAGGTACTCCTCTGGTGTTGCAGGTGTCTATGTTCAACGATAACTACTTACAAACAGAAGGCCCATCCTATTGAAATTATAAACTTAAACGTGGGCAAACACAAAGGATTGCGTGTCTAAGACAAACATAACATTTACAAAAGATAATAAACTATAGCCACGGAAAATCCCCCAGTCGTACGTAAACAGAATAATAATTTATGCCCCTGTAACACCCCGAGTTTAGTGCCTATAAAATTGCAGCCCGCTGAATGCCCAGCGAACAGATTTATTGGACAATTTACTTAGTTGTTATACTCGTATAGGTATAGCCTTTGATAGCCTTGTCTAGTATAGAATACGAGCTAAACCCGACCTCGCTGCCCTATACTTCAGTTCGATATAATACGGAAGTAAATAAAAGTATTTCATGCTTGCAATTTTCCGTTCCCATGGGAACTTCGGGATAAAAGTTTCAAGTCAATACACCGACTACTTTTCAATTTTCGAACATAAGGCATCATGCCTTTATTTCCGGAAGGGTTAGGCAGAGTCGTACACCAAACACATTAACACATGTAAAGTTATTTTAGTGAAGGATAAATTCGACTCGCAGGCAGGATTCGTACCTGTGTCTTCTGGTTAGGTACACCAGACGCTATGACCTCTAATCCACCGCGCGTTACACCTGCCATGTCGAAATTTGCCTTCACATTCTGAACTTACGTCCTAACCAGAAGAGAGAAGGTTCGAATCCTGCCTGCGAGTCGAATTTTTCCTCCACTAAAATAACTTTATAATCTTAGCATAAAAATGCAAAAAAAAAACATTTAAAAAGATAGTTAATAGGTATAGTAGCGTCGTACGAAATAGAACTAACCGTAAGGTAAGTCATGTCGGTTGAGAGGCAAAGTAACTTGTTTTTCAATAGATGTAAGTGACCTCACCTTTAAGACGTAAGTTCAGAATGTGAAGGCAAATTTTATCACTGTTAGATAATATTATATGATCTAACTTAAATACTGGTGAACTTCTTATCTTAATTAATGAAACGGATCCTGAGATATAGCTTGACCTTTCCGATATATACAAGCCCATACAAATAAGAGATCATCACTGTTGGTTTTTGTTATATTTGGGATCCATTTCTAAGCCCAATATAGCTTCACGTGAGCAATGCCGCGGGCAAAAGCTAGGTCTTCGATAAAAACAAAACATCCTCTTTCTTCTTTTTACGACCTCTGTGGTTTAGTGGTTCGAGTACCGGACTGCTGACCATGAGGTCGAGGGTTCGATTCCCACAGAACACAAAAATGTATGTGATGAATATAAGTGTTTGTGTTCGTCTGGGTGTTTCTTATGAATTATAAGTATGTATTTACAAAAAAAAAGTATACTTATAAGTATTATATCCATTGTCTAGTACCTACCCATAGTACAAGCTCTGCTTAGTTTGGGACTCGATGGTGCTGTGTAAAAATGTCCCAGAATATTTATTATTATCCATTAAACCTGTCCTATCAATTAAAAACTGCCTCATTAGCCAAGTGGTCCTGAGCGCGACTGCTACGCTAGAGGTTCTGGGTTCTGTTATTGGGTTTTTTCTATGAAATTCCCAGTAGCAGCTCGGAGTTAGGAATTTGTGCCCGGTTAATGGCAATAGGCTCGCCCCCTATTACATGGGACTTAAACATACCGGCGAACTGTGGGTGTACATAAGTATGCCTCTGCCTAACCCTTCAGGGAATACAGGCGTGATGGTATGTTATCAATTAAAAACGGATGCTTGTCGCAGCCGCTAACCGCCTGCTATTTAATTAAACTGGACGTATTTAACTGCGATGCACGATTAAACGTAACCCACTCGTTTTATTACGGAAAAGGAGGAATTTCGAAAATTCTCCTTAATTGGAAAAGAACTGATCGATCCAGCTGGTAATGGTGGATTAATGGTGTGAAGTCTGATAGGTAGTTATTAAATAGGTGTCTTGAATTAACAATGAGGAACCGGTTGGTATTATTAGATATTAGGAGAGTGAGAGAAAGAGAAAACACCCAAGTTAACGCTTATGTATAGATAATTATGAACATACTAGCTTTCGCCCACGACTTCGTCCGCATGGAATAGTTACTTGGTCTTAGCGTTATATAGCCTATATCCGTCCTCAATAACTGGGCTATCTAACACTGAAAGAATTTTCCAAATCGGACCAGAAGTTCCTGAGATTAGCGCGTTTAAGCAAACAAACAAATAAAACCTCTTTAGCATTCTAATATTAGTATAGATTTGAATAGTGTTTTTTACCGTGGGAGAGCCATACTTCGGCTCGAATGTGAAAGTGATACCATGGCCTCATAGAAAATCGCCGTGAAACAACACTTACGTTATATTTCGCCAAATGAGTGAGGATGCTGGAACCCCAAACCCTTTTTAAAGGCCAGCAAAGCGCTTGTAATTCCTTTGGTGTTACAGGTGTCCATGGGCGGCTGTAATCGCTTACCATCAAGAAATCCGTCTACTTGTTTGCCCCCTATCCCATAAAAAAAGTTCAAATTCAAGACACGAATCTCTGACTTTTCTAAATAATGTGCTTATATATAAATAACTTGACTGACGTAAATATCACTCGGTTACACGGAGAACAGTTTTCTCACGATGTTTTCCTTCGCCGTTTATGCGAGTGATAATTAATTAAAACGCACACGGCTGTAATATATCTGTCACATCATCTATATAATCTATATTAAACATACCATGACGTCAGTATTCCCCGAAGGGTTAGGCAGAGGTGTAGTGTATCCCTACAGTACGACGGTTTAGTTCCCATGGAATAGGGGGCGAGATTATTACCTTCCAAATTCCGATTTGCTACTGGGAATTTTCTCAATAATTTTGCTCGACTTGGGAATAGAATCCAGGATCTCTAGTGTAGCAGTCGCGCTTGGGATCACTTGATTCGAAAAATCGTACATATAATACTCAAATATTCTCAAATTTGTGTCTCTCAATAATTAGTGACGGAAATATTTGCAAAGATCGTTATGTACTCGGATTATATATAGATAATAACAAAAACCTTTTACGAAAAACACCTATCTTCCGCCAGAAAAATCTACTAACATTATACTATTATATCAGGCAATAAAAATATTAGTTTTAGTACAAGAAAAACATGTTTTATTATATGAGGTAAAGGGTCGTAAATTCAGTATTGTTGACACGGGTTATAGATTTCGTGGGTTTCACTTCTCTCGGGGACAGCAGCGTTGAAAGTGTTTTCCTTTTGCTATTAAAATATTCAACACCTTACCATATTATTATGATTTATGTAGGTATGTGTAATAGCGTATCCAGTGGAGTTTGTAGATACCAAAGTATAAGGAATTTATAAGAGAATAAGGAAATATACAGATTGATTGGCGATGGTCATATTACTAGGCTATCACTGCTTTTTTATGCGTGTATGTATGGTATATAAGCTGTATAAACAGATACTGCATTTGACAAAGGACATTCTAGAGCTATGGAGCATGGAAAGGCAGTGCCTTCTACTCCGAGCGAAGTTCCTTCAACCCGTCCTCGCAATTACTGCAAGTGAATATCATACCAGCCTCATTATCCTAACTGAGGGTTACACTGCTTAAGTACATCTGCACTGTAAGAAGGTGTTGTCAAAGGAGTATTTATACTATAAACCTTCTTGGTATATAGCCCTCAAACCCTCTATCAAATTGATTCACGGTAAATCCATAGTGACTGGGGTTAGTAGTTTGGTAATCACATTAGCCCTGCTCTCGGTAACTCAGTTACCTAGCAATTGGGTACCGAGTGCAGATTAACTGTTGATTGTTCACTGAATACTAGATTTGTTTCAATTGGAATATTGTATCATGATTTGTAGCAATTGGGTTTTTAGTTTGTTATATTAAATAATGGGGATTTAAATATGAAAATAAATTGAATAAAAAAACCTTAATTTTCGCTATATAAATTATGGTCAAAGCTTTTTTTAACGTGGGAGAACCATGCTTCGGCACGAATTGGCCGGCTCGACCGCAGTGATACCACGATCTCACAGAAAACCAGCGTGAAACAACACTTACGTTATGTTTCACCGAGTGAGTGAGGATACCGGAGGCCCAAACCCTTTTAAAAGGCGGGCAACGCACTTGCGACTTCACTTCCTTAGTGTTGCGGGTGTCCATGGGCGGTGGTATTCGCATACCATCAAGTGAACAGTCTGCTCATTTGCCTTTTATTCCATAAAAAAGTATTAAGCAGAATAATAATTACTATTGTGTCACAAATGTATTACATGTCTAATTATATGGGATTTGGAGCCACTATAAATACCGCTTGCGCCTACTTTCGCTTAACATTCGCCATCCCATACCTGACCGTACTATGAACATATCAGACAAAAAAAAACTTTGTGTTAAGAAGTATGTCCACTAGACCGTTCGGTCACCGATGGTTTGCCGGTCGCGATACGGTCCGTGCATGGCATGCGACGTTGCCAAAACGGTGCCCGAATGCTGCGAAACAGTGAGCATACGGGTACAGAATAATACAGAACTAGTACCGGCTTGCAGCGTGATCAATTGTGAAAAAGTGAACTACTACAACTGAGAGTCAACAATACGTTGTTGATATATTCTATAGAGCATGGTAGTTCGTGTCGTTTTTGTTTCCATACCTCATACAAAATTAAAAAAACGTTTATTTAGTAAAGCGCATCTTAAGACGAATGATAGAATACAAAAATTAACAAAAAATAAATATATTAAAAAAAATATTAAACAAAGAGTGATACGTTCGTAACACAGTCGTATGAGGCAATATAGTGGGCAGACTCCTTTATAAATGACAAAAATTTTACGCTCATTGCTCATTCACCTCCACTACGGCAGACTGATGACCGGACCAATTGGTCCAACTGCCATTTTTATGTCAAATTCGGTCAACACTCCAACGGACCAATTGGTCCGAACGCTACCGGTCCATTTAAAATATTTTTTGTAATTTTTAGAGCATACTTCTCCTTTTCTCTTTTTTTTCATAGCCAACTAGAGTAAATCTACCATTTATTACAACACTTAGAAAATAAAACGCGAAATCTCGATTTGGAAAAACAAAACGCAAAAAATTCGCAAAAAAATTCGCAAAGAAAAATGGCAACACACATTCTCGTCACAGAAATCGACTATAATTTAAAATGTTGTATGCTCTGTGGTAAACAGCTCCATTTGTATGCGAATCTTAGGTAAATTGTCTTGGCTTAGACACATTTTTTGGTAGAAAAAAAGTTTCCATTGCATTTTTTTATCAAAGTAAAAAATGGCGTGGCTCATCAAACTTTTAGTGCGCCCCGGTGTGTTTTATCATGTTTTAATTAATTTTAACGGGCTGAATGTGTATTATTCTACCGGCAAAACGTGACGGAATAGTTTATCAAGCGAGAACAATAGCTTTGTGTTGAGTGAGCGGCGCAAAATCAATAAAATTACCGGTCGTAAAAAAATACCATGTGGCACGGCTACTTGACGGTGCGGTGTGACTTTCAAGGTGGTTTTTATATACAATCCAGTAAAATTTTGACTAATAGTGTGTGATATATCGCTATAACGTTTCATAATCTTGATATTGAAACGAGTGTCAGTGAAGTTTTATGTGTTTTTTTTTTTTTCGTTACAACCTCTTCTGTTCACCATGGATGTTTGACCGTCGTTGAACTTCAGGTGAGTAAAACTTATTTATGAACTAGTCTTGGTGTCAAAATTGTTATATTTCGGTATAGAAAAACTATTTATTAGTTTATTACCGTTCACAGAACGGAGAAAGCTAGTGCCGTTAGCAAAAAAAATAACATCTGGTGATCGTAAACACATGGCGGCCACTTGACTTCGCTTATCGCCCGTGCCGGGTTTCGAGTGGATTTATTATCAACATTGCGGTCAATATTTACTAATAGTGTATGATAAATCGTTAGAACGTTTTATATTATTGTTATTGAAACAAGTATTACTAATATTTATGTGTTTTTTATTTTGTGTCAACCAGATGTTTTCAACCATTGATTTTTTACCGTTATCCAACTTCCACTGACTTCCAGTGAATAAAACTTATATAAGAACTAGTCTTGGTGGCAAAATTATTATATTTCCGTGTAGAAAAACTATTCGAGAGTTTATTACCGTTTACAGAACGGAGATAGCTGGTGGCGTTCAGTTCTTATAAGAATTTTAGTGAGTCCAGTCCTTATAAGAATCTGATACGAATTTACCGGAAACGGGCCCCCCCTATGTTCCGCGCCCTCGTAGATAGGAATTCCAGCCCGGCCCGTCTAAAGGTTAATAAAATATATTATGTCTGCATACTTTGGAAATTTACAGCAAACATGCACCGACCAATAATTCAGAAATAAATTTAATTGGCCACGAATACTGGAATATGAGATATAAAGTCAATAAGAATATCGGTACACTGAACGAAAGATAAATATCAGCAAATTGAAAAGTAAAATATTATTACAGTGCCGTGCAAAATATGTCAAACATATGCAAATATATTTTTCAAGACACTGAAGACAGGATGAAGATACCTAATGAGCGGTGCCACTATCCAACGTAAATAGTAATCAGCCATCTTCGAAAAGGGTTATTTTTTATTTGGTAGGTACCTCTTAATTTATTTATTCATTGTGTTCATCAACAGCAAATACATACAAAGATCTTAAAGTCTAGTAGAAGGCATGTTTTTTATGTATAACATACATACATACCATCACGCCTGTATTCCCCGAAGGGTTAGGCAGAGGCGTACTAATGTACACCCACAGTTCGCCGGTATGTTTGGGTCCCATGTAATAGGGGGCGAGCCCATTGCCATTAACCGGGCACAAATTCCAAACTCCGAGCTGCTACTGGGAATTTCAAGAAAAACCCAATAACACTTTGCTCGACCTGGGAATCGAACCCAGGACCTCTAGCGTAGCAGTCGCGCTCTGGACCACTTGGCTAATGAGGCAGTTTGGTTAATGAGGCAATTTTTATGTATAATTATACCAATTATAAATAGTAGTTTCTACATTAAATTTCCAGAGAGAGACAAATACCTATAACATAATTATTTAAAACTAGTAAAGAAATTAAAACAAATCAGTGTTCAGATATCACTAGTATTAGAAATAAAGTTAATAAAATACAGAATTATATTACCTATTTCTTCTAAACTAATCAGAGTATCTATACTTCTATACTAATCTAAAAAGCTGAAGAGTTTGTTTGTTTGCTTGAACACGATAATCTCAGGAATTACTGGTCCGATTTGAAAAATTCTTTCAGTGTTAGATAGCCCATTTATTTAGGAAGGCTATAGGCTATATATCATCACGCTACGCGGACGAAGTCGCGGGCAGAAGCTAGTCTATAATATTACTATTAATTACTGCTTATATTGAGGAAGTAGTGCTCGAAAGTTAAAGTCAGTTATTTTTGTTAGTCTGATTATCTAAATTGATAGTTTGACTCGCAACATCATTGCATGACCTAGAATACAATCATTGCACGTGCAATATATTAATTATAGCTTTAATTAGCCCTGACTGTAACATTAATCAAATAATTACTGTAATTGTTCCGGTCTATATTCAATTAACATCTCTGATTAAATATAGCCTTAGAGACAGACGCGTTTGGGAATATATTGTGGTAGGTAGAATACACAAGCGATTCCCAAGATTCGATGCTAATGGAGAAATACGCGTGTGGATTTAATTGAAAATAGATTTAATTGAACCATAGAATTTATACTAAGAATCTCTCTCTAGATCTAAGAAGTTACCCCGGTGATATTTATTATTGAGGGCTGGGTTTAGTTTGGAACACGATAGGGAGATCCATTTTTGATTGTGATGGGAAATTTATACAGATAGGGTAAAGCCTAGTACACATGTGGGCTATCATAACCTGTTGAAAAGAAATCGTAAAATATTGTTTTTTTATACCACTAATTTTATACGGTCCGCCTGATGGTAAATGGTTACCATAGCCTATGGATGCTTGCGTGGAATTATTCAATTCCACTATGGCCTACCTCTTATAGGTATAAGATATCCTCGTCAAATACGTTAAGATCACAGCTAGACTATACTAGGGTATTTTTTTTAAATTTTAGAATTTGTTTACCGGAAAGATGGTGTCATTATTTGCGAAAGGTTGCTGGCGGAAGCTGTAAGCGACAAGCCGAGGGCAAGTAAAATGGTGAACATTAGGTGAGGCCCACGTCCAGCAGCGGTTTGAAATAGGATGATGATGATGATGATAATGATGAGACTTTGATAGGAAATCGGAAACGGAATTGGGATAAGTAGGAGCAACGCAAGGATTACCGCAGGATTCAGTTCATTAGAATATATACACCATGAAGATATAACTTTTGCCCCTGTTTGGTTGAACGATTATTCCCTCGAGGATACGTAACGGCATTGTAGGATGTGAATAGCGGAATATGGAGAAGTAATTGAATGATTCAAAATTCTTAAATACTGTTTAGGAATATCTGCTGATATTGTTGTATCAAATTTAACAGTAAAACAGAAGAATAACTAGTCCCCATATTCTTTGGAGTTGAATCCATTAATCCTTCTATCTTCTAATAGTTTTCCACATGTATAAGAGCTGGATCGTAGAATATTAAAGAGGCCTCTCTCTCTCTCATATTCTCAAAAAGGTCTTGGGTTCAAGTAGGTGTAGTTGGACGCTACCAAATTTTGTATTAGTAGCATTTATCAAATCCCCGGATATAAATGGTGGCTAAACTAAGGCGAGCCAACTATTAACTACTCGAATCCAAGACCTTTTTGACCTTTCTCACGTGTAATGTAATCACGCTTAGAGCCTCTATATTTTCTACTTTACCCAATATTTCTCGTTAAGTGCTCAAGCATTTCTCTAAGCGCAATTTCCTCATTCTACTTACGATTTAATTAATATATGGGTCCCGCCGCCATTCCCAGAGGATAACAGAGCTCTTAGTAAAGCGCATGTGTAATAATAATATATAATCATAATCGCTTGCTTTCGAGGAAATGCTTTGTACTGTATCCTTTGTCTTAGTCATTATTTATTGAGTTCATCATAATGTCGTGGGATCTGAAATATTGCCCCCTTATCTTCAATAATGGCATGGTAATAATATAGTTCAGCTAATCGCACACATTATAGGTGTTAGACTACTGCTACTATAGAGTACCACTGCTATTGTAGGAGGTAGGTGTATCAAATCTTCAGGCACGTTTGAAAATTACTGTCTGATTTATTTAAGTAAACGAATGGTCTCCAGTACTTTAGTATAATCCTTGGACTTTAAAAAGGACTATTCTCCGAGTTTGCTTCAGCGTATCTTCTTCGAAGTCAAAAGTCTTTATCTGTTTACAGCAGAGGTTCCCAGCCTTTTTTCTCATAGTTCAAAATTTAGCTGGTTCTTCCCCTTAAGCTACATTTCTATCATATTCCCAAAACTCGACAAAAAATGTGTTGATTAGATCTCAATATGGAAATTTGCGTTGCTCCGATGAAATTGGGGGTCCACCTGGGCCTAATTAGGGAACTAATAAATGGTTTACAGAAATAAATATGATATCATTTAATATCACCAAATTATTTACTGTTACACTGCTAGCCATATCAATTCGAAACTATTTTTCCAAGCATTATACTACTAAGTACCTACTAGTGTAGAATTGAAACCCAAATCTATTGATGATTTTAATTTGCAGAGATAGATAAAAAGATAGATAAACTACAATATTTTCTTCTACAAAAATATAAAAAATTCTAACAAGAGCTAAAGTTATGTATAAATGTAACTTCGTCAAATAATTTTACTCCACAACGCTTAAGAATTTGATATATGTATAGAAATACATTAATAAAACTTTCCAGACCAGAGTGGTGAGTACTTGAAGTATTTACAAGTTTTTATTCATACATTCAACCTTTTCTACTTAGAATGTGGTCAGTATTTTGTCCTCTAGAGATATGCTTATCTTATCAATGTAATGATGACATTAGGACTAATGAGTCTGTGGCTGTGTCATCCTTACTATATATACTGCAGGGAACGACATATTTACAAGACGAGAAAATGGGACGACATAATCATGTCATGCATTTCAGCCCCCAGGCGTTCTATTCTCCGGTAAATTATTGTATGACAGTTTTAGTTTCTCATTTGACCGTTAGGGGCATATATGGATATGGCATCTGTCGGTCACGGTACTCCTTCTAGATTAACATGAGCGCCAGGAAATAATGTTGTCGTCACTTATCTCGCCTTGAAATAATGAGTGGAGTCGAATAATACGATGACAAGATTATGTCGATACTCTCGTTAGGCTATTGCTTAGACAGTTATGTCATAATATGCTCAAGAGGTCTTAGGTTCGAAGCTAGGTCCAGCAAACCACTATTGTTCTTCTGTGAAATTCTCAGTAGCAGCTACATGAGACCTAAACACAGGCAAACTATATACTTCTGCCTAAGCATATTACAGGTAAAATTTATTCCAAAATAGACTGCGCGCTGTTTTTCTGGCCAGATTTGTAACAACTTTTCAAATATCAATCAAATGATTGATATTTGAACTCTGATATTTGTTTGTTTTAATCCCTTCAAAGGTTTTTGGTCAACTGACTGTTCGGAGTAATATTAAAAGTCGTTTTGTTTTTGCAGGGTAAGCAGACCGGGGTCATAATATCATACATTCGTTTACCTTGTGTAGGTTTTAGAAGTTATAGAACATTTATTTTTTAAATGTTACCACAAACTGGGATTTTCTCCGGTATCGTTGATGCGTTTCATTATCATCATGAAACTAATATTCGTCCACTGCTGGACGTAGGCTTCTCTTAGTGTACGCCACAGAGCCTGATCTTCGACTTTCCTCATCCTTACACTGCAAGGCGTCTTCCGCAAGTCATCACTCCACCTGGCCGACAAGCGCCCTACACTATTTTGCTTAGACGCTTGGCGTCCTACACTATTGCTGCCAAGTACTGGTCTCCACTCAAGAACACGACTTCTCCAGCGGTTGACAATATAAATATTACTAGCTTTTACCCGCGGCTTTGCTCACGTCAAGCTATATTAGGGTTAGAAATGGATCCCGAACATAATGTAATAATAAACCAACAGTGATGATATCTTCTTTGTATAGGTCTGAATACATCAGAGAGGTCAAGTTGTCTCTCTGGATCCGATTAATTAATTGAGATAAGAAGGCCACTAGGTTTTAAGTTGGAGCATATACTTTCTAACAGTGATAACAAACAGACAAGAATTTTAAAAATCACATTTTTAGATTCGGAGACTTTAATGTTTAAATTTTAAATATCTTAAATGTAAAGACACAACTTCTTTACGCTTTTATAATAGTAGAGAAGAAGATATAGTAAAATCATAAGTCATCGAAGTTGTTCGGTGTACTGGAAGTCGACTTTAGGGGGAAAAGACGAACTGCAGTTTTTTGTAGTCATATAAAAACACGCTAATATCTTTGTTGCCTGCCAGAGCCATTTTCCAAAGTAACGAGACAACTTCCGTACATAAATATGACCAGCAAAGGAGCAAATAACGGAATAAATTGGACTAAACGTTACTACTAATTCACGTATATTTATTAGCAGGGGAAATGTTTTCGCAAATTGAACAAATAACGCTCCCTTATTACGTTTAAGAGGGAAATTAGTAAAGGGGGGATTTTGGCACGTGTGAATACAGAAATGCTAGAGAATTTATAGGCTTTTGGGTTTTTCAATGTGGCTGTTGGGCGTAAGGGCTGGGTTCAATTCTCAGGTTGGGCAAATTGTTATTTAGTTTTTCTTTGATAAGTTCAGCAATTCGATATTTGTTTTTGTGCACGGTTAATGGTAATTACGTCTCGCCCTCTTTATCACAAGGTTGAATTCTATATGTTAATCTAAAACATATTTAGT
This sequence comes from Acronicta leporina, assembly GCA_947256265.1. Lineage (NCBI taxonomy): Eukaryota > Metazoa > Arthropoda > Insecta > Lepidoptera > Noctuidae > Acronicta > Acronicta leporina. The sequence goes on from OX366512.1 coordinate 1,208,769, forward strand.
GAATTTAATGCTAGTGTGAAATAAATATTGATACTCCCCATTCATACTATAAATGTGAAACTCAGTCTACTGCATTGATATTGATGAATTTTGGTATGAAAATACTTTGAATCTTTGAGAGAGACATAGGCTACCTTTTTTCTTAAAGAATCCATAGAGTTGCGAGTGAAACCGCGGGGAATACCAAGTTAAATCAGATACCAGTTAACTGTACTATTACATGACCTAAAATATATAAAGCTGTTGTGCCTAATCTTTAGAAAAATATAGTTGGATAGTCTGTTTTATGTTTATTTCCCGTCGACAAGAAGGGGCGTTAAAGTTTACCGTGTTTTGTCTGTGTGTCTGTCTGTAGTTATTTGTTTGTTAATCTGTTCAATGATATTGCAATATAACGGTAACCAAGACTTGGTGGACAGGTGTCGGGCCTATTGCCATTAAACAGCCACAAATTCAAACTCCGAGCTGCTCCGAACAGTAATTTAAAAAAAATCAGTAGAACCGACTTGGAAATTGAACCCAAGACCTCTAGCGTAGCAGTCGTGCTTCCCACCACTAGACTAATGAGGCTGTGTCTATACATTCAAGATGTTAAAAAAAACAAGCTCGTTAGGGTGTCTATATGTCGCCGAACCCAAAAATAACATTATTTAAATTCTTGTCTGTTTGTTAAGGGTTGGTGCAAAAACTACTGAATACATTAAAATTTTGTTATCGCTGTTATATATGTTCTAACTTAAAAACTGGTGAACTATTTTTTTTTTATGTGATAGCAGGCAAACGAGCAGATGGATCGCCTGATGGTAAGCGATCACCGCCGTCCATGGACACCTGCATCACCAGAGGAGTCACAAGTGCGCTGCCAACCTTTTAAAAGGGAGTACGCTCTTTTCTTGAAGGTTTGAAGGTCGTATTGGTCCGGAAATACTGCAGGCGACAGTTCATTCCACAGTTTTGTTGTGCGAGGCAGAAAGTTTCTAGAGAAACGCACAGTTTTATCTCAATTAATTAAATGGATCTTGAGATACAGCTGGACCTCTCTGATATACAGCCTCATACAAAGAAGAGATCATCACTGTTGGTTTTTGATTAAATTATTTTTGGGATCCATCCATGGGGCTATTTAAATTTTAAATTGAAGGTTATTCATTTTAATTTCTATAATTTCATTTTAACCTATAAGGCTCAAAATTCTCTTGGACAAAACAGCAAGGCTCCAACATCTTCGACTTGTTACCGTAACATTTTGTGGCGAGAAATAAGAGCTCTTGGTAATATTTATAGGCTTATAAGTTATTGCATAATAAATCTTTTGTATACTTACCACTTGTGTGTGAAGATTTTATCTTATTTAGCATCTAAATTGATTACAACCTTCGCTGTCTTTTGGATTTTTTATAAGTCTTGTTGTTAATGCTTTTTTATAACATAACATAACATGGTTCACAAGTACCAGACTGAGGCTATTGCTATCTGCCGGGCACAAATCCAAACTCCTAGCCGTTACCTACTGAGAACCTATAGTAAACCTCAGAAACACTTTGCTTGATCTGGGAATCGAAAACAAGAAAACAAGTGTAGCAGTCGCACTTATGGACTAATGAAACAGTTCTGTAATACGTATTATTTTAAAATTAATACGTCACACGTGCGTCATAGCGTTAAGCTATACTTATATTTTTTTATAATTAAAGAACGGCAGGACTCCGCCAGGAATTTTCCTTATTCCGAAAATAGTATGTTCTCGACTGTGACCTTACACTCACAAAGTAGAAAAGAACAGAAAATCAAGACCTTTAAAACGGAATCCATTCTATCATAGTGAAAATATATGGAAGAGCTATAATATCAATACTTGCATTGTTGTTGTTACTTGAGCTTGTTACGCTTTCATGCCTAAACCGCCAAACCGATTTTAAAAATTCTTTCACCATTCTAAAGCTACAATAACAGCGATTAACATAAGCTGTGTTTTTTTTATTATAGATCTCTACGAAACGTACAATAATAATGTAACCCAAGGTATCAAAAATTTGGGTTACTATGCAGATCCCTTTGACAGTTAACATTTAACTATGTTTATGTATTCAATAGTTGTAAGTGTTAAAAATTGTAACCAGGTTGGACCCAAATCTGAGGGCCTCAGCTAGGCCTTTTTTTTTTTGTTGACGGGGTTGGAAATGCTTTATGCACTATCCACCACTCCGGGGAGAGCGGTGGGGTGTGTCGGACTCCGCTCTGAAAAGTGCGATCTACCGACTAAAACCAACCTCGGCGTTTCGCGTCACCACTTTGGTGCCGGGCCTACGGGAGCGCTGTAGCATTCATCCGCGGACCCGGCAGTGGCGGGCCGCCTTTTGCGGCCCCCTTCACGTAAGGGGAGACAGACGTGGACGTTCTCCCTTCTTCTACCGATCCGCTGAGCGGGGCGCGGAAACTGCAAACCGCGTCGCCAGCTCGGGCCTTGTGAGTCGGGTCGGACTTCCCCAAGTCCGTCGCCCGTGGCCCTTTATGGTGGTTGGAACAGGGCGTTATCTGCCCTGTACCTACGCCCGGTGCGAGTGCGCCGGGCGCGGATCGGCAGGGTGGAGGCACTCTCTCTCACCCTCTCTGCATCTTCCTTCTGCGAGAGAACCTCCTCGCAGAAGGCGACCGTTGCCTGCCAGTCTTCGGCGTCGCCGACCATAGCAGATACTACGGCCGGCAACGCAAGGTCCACTCCAATTGCATCCCTGAGGACAAGGCGCCGCTCTGCCCACGCTGTACACTGCTCGAGCGTGTACCTCTGCTAGGCCTCAGCTAACTCAGTAGGGCCAGAAGCTAGTATTACATACATACGGGTCAAATTGATAGCCTTCTATTTTTGAAGTCGATAAAGAAGTGGGTCTTCTGATAAATCTTTTCGTGGTCCACGTGGCCATACGGTAACAAAATGTTGCATAAATATGAGACCTCCTGTTGAAAGTAATAAGAAATTTAATAAGGTACGTTGTAAATTGTTTATAAATTGTAAAGCTTGTGTCTTTGGTGGGTAGACCCGACTTGTGTAGGAGGGGTTAACTTTGTAAGTTATGTTAAGGGATTAAAAGTGCAGTTTTAAAGATTATCTTTTTTGTTTTTTACTGAAGTCAGTGACATTCTGTGTACAGTAAGTTCAGACTGCAAAGCGTAACATGTTGCATTTGAACATGTTACTTATCAAATCAATGTAACTTGTTACGTAATCAGACAAAATAAGATTGATTATGTTCCGTAAACTTTGAAGTTGGAAAGACAGAGCAATATACAAAAGTTTATCAGTAACTGCCTCATTAGCTAAGTGGTCCTGAGCGTGACTGCTACGCTAGAGGTCCTGGGTTCGATTCCCAGGTCGAGCAAAGTGTTATTGGGTTTTTCGATGAAATTCCCAGTAGCAGCTCGGAGTTAGGAATTTGTGCCCGGTTAATGGCAATAGGCTCGCCCCCTATTACATGGGACCTAAACATACCGGCGAACTGTGGGTGTACATTAGTACGCCTCTGCCTAACCCTTCGGGGAATACAGGCGTGATGGTATGTTATCAGTCTTACCGATTGGCTCGCTGTCATGAAGTGGTCAGTAACTTTTATCTGTCACGAGACTCGTCGACCTATTAAGTAACTTACAGGTACTTAACAATCCTAGTTTATGACTCCATATCAGATGATGTGATTTCGATTTATTATATCAACGCACTTTTTTGGGGGTTTCGGATAATCATAGCATACTTTCCTGGGAGGCAGCGGTGTATGTCGGACTTGAACCGACATACACCTACTAAAAACTATACTTGCTTTCACTATCTAGCCATAGAATTCGTGATATTCGCCATGACTGTGATAGGATCATACCCAGTATTTGGAGAGTAAGAGTGCGAAATTTCCTTTCCGCTCCCTAGGAATAGAAGTTTTGTTTTATAAATCTACCTATTTTAACTCGCTTCGTGGCAGGATCTAGTGTTATTTATTTAGAGTGTCCATGGAGTTTCTTGCCGAATTCTTCTACATAGGATCAACCTTTTGGAACCGTCCAACTAGAATCATAACATTTCATAAGCGCTTGTAAAAGCTTATTTGAACTTGAACTTGAGTGGTCTCTCTGACTAGCTACTCGTATTATCAACTAGTAAGACAGGCGCCAAACAGGTTTATTGTGTTCCTCTATGTGTATGATTTTGCGAGGTTTTCTCGCGATGCAGCCTGATATGGAGACACGTTTGCCTTGCGAGGCAACGTAATACCCGGACTGCCAATGTCAATACCCGGTTTAAGAGTCACAGTCCGGAAGGATTTTTCATATCGGTCTTTGTCGTAGGTGTGTATGTAGCAGCCAGAATGGGATCGAATGTTCTCCCATGCATATACCGTGATAGCATACCCTTACAAATCTTGTTCATACATACCAGCACGCTTTTGTTCCTCGAAGGGTTAAACAGACACATAATATTGGCATAGGTGTATTAATTTACACCTAATGTTCGCCAGTATGTTTAGATCCCATTATAATATAAGGCGTATTGCCAAAAACAGGCACAAATTCCAAACTCTGCTACTGAGCATTTCATAGGAAAACCCAATAACACTTAGCTCGACCAGGGATTTAAACCCAAGACCTTTAGCGTACTAGTCGCGCTTGGGATCACTACACTAATGAGGGCAGTCACAGTCAAATTTTGAAGAATCTTCCAGAAGCTTCTCTGCCTCAGAACACAGAATTATAGATATTATAGTTATTATATTAGGTACACAGAATTACAGAACTATAGAATCATAGATTTTTATAGCAATATTATTCCTCTACTCACACGTAGCACGTAGTATGGTAATTTTTCATGTCTAACATCTCGTGACGTCACTCGGCTACTATCTCTACTCGGAATTGATGATAGCGCCAATATTGTGTAGCGATGCGTGTGTTAGAAGATTAATCTTTAGAATAGATGATAACATACCAGGTTCGGCAGAGGCGTATTAATGTACACCCACAGTTCGCCGGTATGTTTTAGGTCCCATGAAAAAGGGGGCGAGCCTATTGCCGGGCAGAATCTCAAACTCCGAGCTGCTCGTGCTTGGGACCACTAGAGTAAAGAGGCAGTTGGGAGATATAATAATATGTCAGATTGATTAAGAGATAAAATGAAATGTTTACTTTATTACATTCGAACAACATTGTAAAAGTTTAAAATACAAAATTGTCGAGAATATCATCGCAATGACCCTTAAAAATATTTATGAGTGATAAAAAACGGTCGTTTTCATATCAGACGAAGGTTTTATTGTATTTAAAAATCGAAGGAAGTTCGAAGCCTATATAAAAAGGATTGCAAATTGTTATTCGTAAAAATCCTAATACAATAATAATAAAACTGGCTACCGAACGACATTAAAAATTTTGGGTCTCGAAATAAAATAAAAAAATTGCTAAGGCTTTCTCGAAATTTAATTAAAATGAAATTAATGCTAATTCCAGAAAAACCATTCTAATTGAAATACAATATATTATTTAGAATTATTATTGTTTCAAACACATTGTTTTGTAGTTCATGAGCTTACAATACCAAGTACTATCAGATCAAATAGTATGTGGTATAATTTATGTAAAATAGTAACATTTTACTTCAAAATGAAATGCTTAAATGCACCGTGGCAATTTTCTTGGAAAAAAATTGTTCTCGTTGGTTATATTACTGATTAAAAATGTTGTCATAGAAATCCTACTTATGAATAGTGAAAAAAAAATGCGCAACGACGAAATTCTGCGCTTCGAAATTCAATTTTAAAACGTTCTAGAAACCTTTCCGTCGATGTAACACCTGCATGCAAAGTACTTCGCATTTGGGGCATTAGGAGCGGTGCACATTGATATGAAGTTGCTGATGACGTTTTAGTCTAGTTTAAAATGAGAACGAATTTAGGCGTGGGTTAGATCATTAACTTTGTAGTGCAGAAAATCCTTTTGGAACGTCCATCGCTTTAATAGGCGGCAAGGTATGGACTGATACGGGACAAAGACCGCACGCACCGCATTTGGGTTACTACTTTCGCCACAACTGTATATTAACTCCCCAACTCACCCTCTGTCCTTTCACTCGTGACGTCAAGATAAGGGTCCTACCGGACCCCACTTCAGATCTCTATTGACGTCTTGGACATTGATCTAATGATATTCGAGCCGGCTCAAACTTTATATACATCTTATGTACTTTCGTTTAAAAACTGTAATATAGTAGTGGTCACAAGTGTGGCTACTGAGGGTAATGTCCTAGGTTTGATTACGAGGTCGGGCAACGCTATAGGTACCTAATCTGTTTTCAGTGAACTGTGTGTGTACAGACAGACATACGTATTGGAAATACGCGTATTAGTCTTTTGTAAAACAAACACTATTTTTTTATGGTCTACAGTCGGGAAATGAGTGAGTCAAGGTGCTTTACTAATGACTCCGACATAAGAGTGATGGTACCATGTTGCAAAAATTACATTAAATTCATGATGACGTAATTATATACTTACTAAAGTGACTGACCTATACATCGGCCTAAGCCCTCCAGTCCCACTAATAAAACCTGTTGTCTGATAACAATTTATGGCTATCAATCCGTCCCCATGATTTATTTTGTTGGCCGTTAGCAAGTTTTATGGCCTTTGTTCCACAATTAACATGGGTGTTAAACCGATATTTTATCTCATGTTAAAAGGCTTATTTGCAGTTAATTAGAGTACATAAATTGGGGTCCAAAAGGTATCATTTTGTGTAAAGGATTGATACAATAAGAAAGGTTAGCTTACCTACCGTTCCCCCCACCCGACCCTTGCTCGAGCGGGCCCGCGCCGAGCCAGTAGCTTTAAATTCGTCCCTAAATAATTTAAACCAGATCCAGCCGTCCCTCGCTGTCCCCCCAGCAACGCCCTAAGCCGAGGCCCGAGTCCCGTTAGGGGACGCCCTTAGCTGTTGCTTAGTTCATAAGTTGCTCCTGGCTGGAGGCATTCGCCTCGCCACCGAGCTCGGTTAAGCGGTAAAGATTACCTGAATCAACAGCCTACGTTGATCAATCACCATAAATTTTATTAAAACTGATTAAAATAAAAAAAGTTTTTTAGTACCGTCACAATTGAAATTAATCCAACGACGTCTGTCAAGCAGAAATCCATCAAGCAATTTTGTCTACAGAGTGTGACAATTATACCTAAATCCACTAAAAAAACTAAAGTTCGCACGTGGTTGTAAGATATAGTGTGAAAATGGTTATTTTTGTAAAAACGTTTTGTAATGATTTATACCTAAATTAGATCTAGATATATGCCTATGTATTAATTAAATAATGTCGGAATTAAAACAACAACAAATTCCGCTTGTCTACACCCACCTCAATAAAACTAACAGTTCACTTAAACGCGGAACGATTTTGTATCGAGAAAATTTACACAGAATTTTCACACTGGAACTTTGGTGTACAAGTGTGGCACATTATCGGATATTGACGTTTTATTAAATTCTGCTTGAGCTGTAATGTTGATAGCTTATAGCAGCTTTTTCAGACCAGCTGTTGGTAATGACAACTTGAAATTGGACCGACGGAGATTGGAATGTGAAAAATGGTATTGTTACGATCTAGAATTGTAATATTATTGTAAGATTATAATGCTGTAAATTAAGCTAGATGGAATTTTTGAGGATCCTTATTAACACACCATCTCGCCTGTATTCCCCGAAGGGTTAGGCAGAGGTGTAGGTACACCCACAGTTCGGCGATATGTTTAGGTCCCATGCAATAGGGGGCGAGCCTATTGCCATTAACCGGGCACAAATTCCAAACTCCGAACTGTTACTGAGAATTTCATAGAAAAACGCAATAAAGTGTTATTGGGTTTTTCTATGAAATTCTCAGTAGCTGACCTGAGAATCGAACCCAGGACCTCTGGCGTAGCAGTCGCGCTCAGGACCACTAGACTAATGGGGCAGTTTGTATGTGTTTGTATTGTAATATTATTCTAAGATTATTATGCTGTTTGGAATTTTTGAGGATCCATATTGTGATACCATAACGCCAATTCGGAAAAGGGTTAGGCAGACATTTAGGTACTTGTGTACACCTACAGTTGACTAATAGGGAGCGAGTCTTTTGCCAAATCAAAACTCCGAGCAGCTACTTTCATATAAAAACTCAATAACACTTAACGCGACGTGGGACATGAACCTATAACCTCACGCTGCACTCAAGATTGCGATCACTGGACCAATGAAGCTTATTCTTCTTATATGTATTAAGAGAGGTAGTGCACAGTGGAATTGAATAATTCCTAATTCCATTCACAATTGGATCTGCCTGACTGGGAAAGTACCTCCCCCTTGCAGAAAATCGTAGCTAAATAACATAGCTCCGTGTATGTGTTCCTAATGGTGAGCGAGGTCGCCAGAACTTTGCGAGGAATTGTGTTGGCAGTGGAGGGGACCGGTGGACTTGTCTCCTATTCCTCCAGTCGAACTATTACTCTATACTTCTTCTTTTTTCCGTTGGAGAGCCATGCTTCGGCACGAATGGGCCGGCTCGACAGGAGTGATACCACGGCCTCACAAAAAACCGGCGTGAATCAGCGCTTGCGTTGAATCACCGGCGGGCAACGCAGGTGATCTGGTGTTGCGGGTTTCCATGGGCGGCGGTTATCGCTTACCATCAGGTGATCCGTCTGCTCGTTTGCCCCCCTATCCCATAAACAAAAATACTCTCTACTATTCCTCCTTAACCTTTACCCCATGATTTCAAAGTGGGTATGAAAAAATTTTTACAGGTTCGGCAATGCGCGAGTGATACCCCTGCTGTTGCAAGCGTCCATAGGCTATGGTAACTGCTTACTATTAGGTGGGCAATATGCTTATTTGCCACATACACTTGTTTGTATTAAAAAAAACCTAGTTTGTAAATAATACAATGCATAAAACTTTAATGTTCGCTACATTATTTAACTCTAACTTATTCTACCGGTAATTTCATTCAATAAAATGGCTTCTGTAATACATCAGCAATCACAATGCCCCATAAAAATGGCGTCATACATTAGTAACGTATCCACTGAATAAAATGGCCTTTGCATACAAATAGTTGTGGCTCATAATATCGGTTATAGCCCGGGCAATTTCCTTAATGTCCCATTGAAAATATGGCTGGGGTAGGCGAGGACTTAATTTATAAGGATACGTTACTTTAACGCGATCTTTGAAAGGAAACACTAATGAAAGTCGTTTGAAAGTCAAATGAAATTGTCTTTTTGCATTTTCGATCTTTTTATTTAGGAAAAATTTGACGGCGGGCAGGATTCAAACAGTTAAATACACCAGACTATGACCACTATGAAATTGTTCAAATGTGTTATCTAGAGGTTTTATTATTTTAAATTACAAGTTTATTTCTAGCTGATGCATTGAACTTTATTTCTAGTTATTGCATTCTTAGTTTAGTTAAGGTTTAGATATTCTTAGTTCAGTTTGAGAAGATCCTTTAACACGGGGTATTCTTATTCTAGTGTGGGATCCAATGCCGTGGAAGAGCCATGCTTCGGCACGAATGGGTCGGCTCGACCGGAGTGATACCACGGTCTCACAGAAAACCGGCGTGAAACAATGCTTGCCTTGTGTTTCGCTGAGTGAGTGAGGTTACCGGAGGCCCAAACCCTTTTAAAAGGCGGGCAACGCACTTGTGGTGTTGCGGGTGTCCATGGGCGGCGGTTATCACTTACCATCAGGTGATCCGTCTGCTCGTTTGCTTCCCTAACCCATAAAAAAGTACTCTGTATCTAACTTTCATATATGAAAATATAATTTATTTTTTTGTAAAGAAATATACATAAATATACGTACACCGACGCTTTTCTCCCACAAGGGTAGACCAAAACTAGGCCACCACTTACTACGCTAGGCTATCTTTTTGAAGGACGTCGCCATGAAGATGAAGGACGACGTATCTCCTTATAGGCCCACCTCTACCAACGCTACCGCTTACATTTACCTTATAAATTTCTTTCATTAAGGCTGATCGTTTAGCTGAGCCCGCCAAATTCATGGTTTTTCGCAATTTTTACATCTATAACACATTCTAGATCCATAGCTGTAGTAATTGCGCCATTAGCTATACAATATTCACAATTGAGCATTAAAAACTTTGTATAATAAACGTTACAGAAGCTAAAAGTAGTGTCAATCGTCAATTTTGGCAAAGATTGACGATTGACCCTACTTTTAGCTACAATATCGATTTACAAGCAAAGGTTTTAATTCTCAGTTGTGAATATTGTATAGCTAAGCTCGCAATTACTACAGATATGGATCTAGAATGTGTTATAGATGTACAAATTGCGAAAAACCAATTGTCATTTGAATTTGGCGGGCTCAGCTAAACGATCAGCCTTAATCGTCTTTCATTAATTCTTTTAACATGTCCAAACCAGCTCAGCATGTGTAGTAGATATTATAAAGTTTGTTCGCGCTAAACAACGCCGATCCTAATAACTCTCAAGCAGCTCGGCCTAATTAATGGTAGTTCTCTTACGCATTCTTGCTTTCATTGCTCCCTGTTTAGCGAGAGTTTCGAATTAATTAATAAGATAAGAACTTGTTTGATTAGTCGTATTAATTTGTTGTATTGGGTTGGTTCGTGTTTATTATTGGCCGCTAAATATTACAATAGTGAAAGCTGTTTATCAATTTGAATAGTATTCAGTAATTAATAGTATTGACAACATAACATACCATCACGCCTGTATTCCCCGAAGGGTTAGGCAGAGGCGTACAAATGTACACCCACAGTTCGCCGGTATGTTTAGGTCCCATGTAATAGGGGGCGAGCCTATTGCCATTAACCGGGCACAAATTCCTAACTGCAAGCTGCTACTGGGAATTTCATAGAAAAACCCAATAACACTGCTCGACCTGGGAATCGAACCCAGGACCCCTAGCGTAGCAGTCGCGCTCAGGACCACTTGGATAATGAGGCAGTAGTATTGATAAAATTAACTATGTATTTTAACGTCACATGTGACTTAAATAGGAATATTTTCGATACCTGTAGTAGGAAAAATAACATACCATCACGCTTGTATTCCCGAATGGTTAGGCAGAGGTGTAGATGTCTAAACAGAGGTGTAAGTAGTGTGTGCACCTACAATTCGCTGTTATATTTAGGTACTATGTAATAGGGGGTGAGCCTATTGTCATTAGCTAGTTCAAATCCCAAACTTCGAGCTCCTATTGAGAATTTTTAGAATCAACCAACCCAATAACACAAAAACATAAAATTTGACACGGTAGAACAGAGACAGAGGGATTTCGGAAATTCCATTATCATTACCAGTACGCAGCTAGATATATTTATAAGTATCAACGCTTATATTTTCTTATTTATTTCCGGGATCGTACAGTATTTTGAAAAACAAGTCGACGAAAGAGCCAATATTATCTATAGGACGGAAAATCACCTCGTTAACTTAATGGCGTTTATTTAAACATAAAAGCTCTCTGCTAAGAATATCGTCGTGACAAACAGACGAACAATACGGTATTTTGTTTACATTATGATGAAAATTAACTTTAAAATGATTCACTTAGTTCTACAAATATGAAATAAACAAAAGCCACTCGCAAAGAGCTCACTGAGTGACACTTCACTTTGAATACACTTGAGGCCATGAAAAATTGAAAGCAAGTACCTATTATTTATGATGGCAATAATATACTACAAAATTATTAAGTATAAAATTATATTCTCAAATGCGGTTTTATTACTTCGAAAATATCTTTTTTTACCATTAATTTACAGTAACGTATTAGGGGGGAAAATTAGGGTACATAACAACATACCATCACGCCTGTATTCCCCGAAGGGTTAGGCAGAGGCGCACCAATGTACACCCACAGTTCGCCGGTATGTTTAGGTCCCATGTAATAGGGGGCGAGCCTATTGCCATTAACCGGGCACAAATTCCTAACTCCGAGCTGCTACTGGGAATTTCATAGAAAAACCCAATAACACTTTGCTCGACCTGGGAATCGAATCCAGGACCTCTAGCGTAGCAGTCGCGCTCAGGACCACTTGGCTAATGAGGCAGTTAAATTAGGGTATGACTCTCAAAAAGGAGCTAGATATTATAGATATATTTTTAAACTTTACTTAATTAAAATAAATTTTAAATATGAGGTAAATGTTACCTTTGCAACCTACGGGTAATTTCTAAGTAATACCAATGTCCTGAGCCTAGACCGGTTGTCGATAAGTGATCGTTTAATAACTGAGAGAGACGGCTTTACAAACACTCCGAGGCACGAAGGGGTCACGATTTGTTAAGCCATCCACACCCTGACCGCAGCAAGCGCAGCTTAACCTTGCAGTTCGATTGATAAGATTAATTATAACTGAGCCACGAGGCAATCCTATACCAAATTGTGCTTAAAAATTCCTAATATTAAACACACAAAAAGAAGATTCTACTTATCACACTTTTATCTCGACAAAAAACCGCACACCTACGACTTGTACAAATCGCTCTCTCATTGACATTTTGATGGATACATTTTCTGTGTGTAAAGTGAATTTTTACACAGCCACCATCTTGAAAACGTTCAGCCATTATGTGAAGACGATAAAACCGATATTCTGGATGGATTGATGTCAATGATCCGGTTCGGGTTTATCGCAAATAAAATTGACTTTCTCTGTTTTAGTAATTTGGAATTGAACTAAGTGGAGTGTAACTACTGAAATAAGTTAAGGAAAGATGTTATTTTTAGTTCTTATCAGTTCGTGGTTGGTTTCGTAGTGTATATTTTTCAGTGTTCAGTAAGCGGTCCGGTATTTCACTTGCATATTAATGATTTTTTTTAATATTTGTTTGGATGTTCGATGGCATGGGAATCTATTCGAAGGACTATGTAGCTACTCAAATAGTGTGAGCAACCTAGGTTCGATTCCAAGGACATGCAAATTGTTATTTAGTATTTTCATCAACTCGGAGTTTACTTTTGTCTGGCTTTCCCCATAAGTTGGACCTGGACATGCTATGATTGATGATATGATTTCGCCGCATAATAATACTCCTTTGCTCAATAATTCTTATTTATTACAAAGTTAACAAAACAAGCAACTTTTAGTTATCTGGAACATAGTATTGGGCCTCAATATCTATAATTTTTGTTAGAGAGCTAATATTTTTGTTAGAGAGCTCATATTTTTGTTAGAGAGCTAATATTTTTGTTAGAGAGCTCATATTTTTGTTCGAGAGCTAATATTTTTGTTAGAGAGCTCATATTTTTGTTCGAGAGCTAATATTTTTGTCAGAGAGCTCATATTTTTGTTAGAGAGCTAATATTTTTGTTAGAGAGCTCATATTTTTGTTAGAGAGCTAATATTTTTGTTAGAGAGCTCATATTTTTGTTAGAGAGCTAATATTTTTGTTAGAGAGCTCATATTTTTGTTAGAGAGCTAATATTTTTGTTAGAGAGCTCATATTTTTGTTAGAGAGCTAATATTTTTGTTAGAGAGCTCATATTTTTGTTCGAGAGCTAATATTTTTGTTAGAGAGCTCATATTTTTGTTAGAGAGCTAATATTTTTGTTAGAGAGCTCATATTTTTGTTAGAGAGCTAATATTTTTGTTAGAGAGCTCATATTTTTGTTAGAGAGCTAATATTTTTGTTAGAGAGCTAATTTTTTTTTTTGGAGAGCTAGTATTTTTGTCCTCCACTGTAATTTATGCAAATAATAATTTGTACTATAATGTTTCACTATGAGCATAGGTACCTACCTATTCACGAGTGAGTCAGACTCATTATAAACTAAATTACTGTGATTCAGACACAGTGTAGGTTCACTGTTTGTGAATGAGTATAATTATTTGAACAGACATTGGCAAAGGAAACAAGGTTCTAGGAATATTATGAAAACCAGTTTATTCTAAAATTACATTCTTTCGAAAATTATTGTATGCCCGACAAGGACATACAATAATATATACATATATATAAGATATATAAGAACTTTATATACTCAATCAGAAACAAAAAAATTACGTGTGTGTGTGTGCGGCCTAAGCATTGGAGATATTTCACATGATTACACATAATTATCTGAGTCATCATATTATCTTACGGTGTCTATAAGCTATCAGCACAGATACTCGGTCCACCCCTGGAATTACAGGACAATGATATTGCCCACTAATAGTTACGGTCATTATGACCACATGAAAGGTGTTCTATGGTAACCAGTTCGGCACATGCTTTAGAATAGGATGTGACAAGCTCGCCCTATGAAATGGTCACAGTCTGGACTACAGTCTGACCCGGTCGTGGTTAATAATGTCGCGAATCCCGTGGCCGTGATTATAGGGCAAGCCAAGGCAAGCACAGTTTGTAGTGTCCCTACTCCACTCCCTAGTGGCAAAGATCAAGATGAAACAAAGTCGTTACAACATTTATAACTCAAGAACGGCAGTAGAGATTTAGTGATCTTTGATTTGCTCCGAATAAATATTAAACCATCGGAAAAAAATATCAACAGTTATCTTATATATATAAAAGAAAGTCGTGTTAGTTACTCCATTTATAACTCAAGAACGGCTGAACCGATTTGGCTGAAATTTGGTGGAGAGGTAACTTAGAACCAGGAAACGGACATAGGATACTTTTTATCCCGTTCCCGTGGGATGTGATGACAGACCGAATTCCACGGGGGCGAAGCCGCGGGCAGAAGCTAGTTTATTAGATGAAATATTTGAAATACCATATTTTCTTCTATTTTTGAGTATTTTTTTTTGTTTAGTAGCTATTTTAATTTTAGTGATATCAATAAAATATACGCAGCCGAAGCTGCGCGAACTCTAGTAGGTACTGATGATAATTCAGACGCATTTTACATTGAAAATCGACACACCGAAAAGGCAAACAAATTGCCTCATTAATGTTTAACTTTTAACCCGAGTATTTTTCACAACAAACGCAAGTAACATTAACTGAGTTCTCAAATTAATACCACCACTTTTTTTAACCCTTGTTAAATAAAGAGCAATTTCCTTGTAAGTTTTTATTTTAGGAGGTCATAGCAATTTACAGGATTCAGACAGCTTAGAAGAAAATTTTAAAAACTTCGTCTAGCATTATTTTTCATATTATTAAATATTATATTTTTTTTAAACTATTTTGATATTTTCTTTGCTTATTTCGTTGTTGAAAATAATGCTTCGCTAAGAAAAACAGCATTCAGCGTTCTTTATTAATTTTGTTAGCAATACAAAAGTAGGTATAGGTACTTGCTAATCTATACTAATATATAAAGCTGAAGAGTTTGTTTGTTTGCTTGCTTGAACGCGCTAATCTCAGGAACTACTAGTCCGATTTGAAAAAATCTTTTAGTGTTAGATAGCCCATTTTTTATGAGGAAGGCTATAGGCTATATATAATCACGCTAAGACTAAGTAACTATTCCAGGCGGATGAAATCGCAGGCGGAAGCTAGTTAATTTATATATCGAGAATTTGAGATATATAAATTAAAACAAAACGAACTTAAATGCAAGGAGATAGATTTCATCTCAGGGAAGGAAAGGCTACCAGGAATATTGCGTTGTAATACCTAACATATTATTATGTACATAGGTAAATACAACTTTGCCAAACCTTTCAAGCACACTGGCGTCAAAATATGTTATGTTAAATAATAAATAAATAAAATTATTTTTCCAAAAAATACAGACTTAATAATACTATTACAAGGTTTCAATGTAAGATAGATTGGTAGAAAACTTTACATGAGGTAATAGTAAGCTGCAACATCTTTTTTCAAGGTTGGTAAGCACTGCCTCTTAAACTAGGATAGACCTGTATCTTAAGGGTATTACATCGCTCAAATCCCAAAAACACGCTAGGTTTAAAGAAGACAGTGATCGGCTAATTATATCAAATTGTTTTTACAACTTGTGAACTGTGTCGATCTACCATATAATACGATACAGAAACAACTATTAAACTATGTACTATTACATGGAACCTAAGCTATGAACGTAGAACCACGTGAATTGTAGGTAAATATACATTAGTACAGAACTGCCTAGTACTTAAGGGAATACAGGCGTGATAGTATGGTAAACAAAACTCTACTATCGATTATTAGTATACCAACTCAGAAGGCGGCCAAAACTGTGGCTTAAGATAAGTTAATCAATAGTTTGGTACGAAGCCTGAGTAAACGATGTAACGATAGTTAATCGATACTGTTGATTAATTAAAAATTCCTTGCTTGTTTTGATGCTCTTGTTTATGAGTATAGTGTTTAAACAAGTTGGTTGATATGTTAGTTTTTGAATTTTGAATCAGAGTTTATTGTGGGGTCATCGATCGCTCTCTGACGTCAAGTCTTTCATATTTCAAGGATAATATTGCCTTTAGATAAAAATGTGCATATATAACACACAGCAATAATGCTTAATGAGAGCTTTTTTTTTTATTTAAAAAGGAACGAAATCGGATTTTTGTGCGACGTAGATACTATAACTTTTGTATTCCCGAAGGGTAAGATAGAGGTGTATCTACTTAATCACACTCATAGTTTGTCAGTATAGTGTCTAATAAGGGGTCTAATCGATAAATCCAAACTTCGACCTGCTTCTGAGAATCTTTGAAGAA
Organism: Acronicta leporina; assembly: GCA_947256265.1. NCBI lineage: Eukaryota > Metazoa > Arthropoda > Insecta > Lepidoptera > Noctuidae > Acronicta > Acronicta leporina. The sequence continues at coordinate 1,225,450 of OX366512.1, forward strand.
AACTCAATAATACTTTGTTCAACCTGGGAATTGAAACTAAATCCTCTGGCGTAGCAGTAGAATTTACAACCACTACACTAATGGAACAGAGAAATAGTCTCATTTAACTAGACTAAGGTTTTTTAGTTGAATTTTCACGCGTAGAGTATATTATTCGCGTTGTATTTAATTAAATTTTAACCCTCGACGGAACGGAGTAGGTGTAGGCGTTAAGGGTGAGACATTGTTTGTTTGTTTTTTAAAAGGCACATCATAGTATTATATTTAATAAAAAATAATTTTAACATTACATACCATCACGCCTGTATTCCCCGAAAGGTTAGGCAGAGGTGTACTAAGGTTTACCCACAGTTCGCCGGTATGTTTAGGTCCCATGTAATAGGGGGCGAGCCTATTGCCATTAACCGGGCACATATTCCAAACTCCGAGCTGCTACTGAGAATTTCATAGAAAAACCCAATAACACTGCTCGACCTGGGAATCGAACCCAAGACCTCAAGCGTAGCAGTCGCACTTGGGACCACTAACGAGGCAGTTGAATTTAATGAATTTTAACAAAAAGTAAATTCGACTTCAAAAACGTAAAAAATAATGTTATGTGCAAAACAGTTTCGGAAGTCGGTACCTTCGGTTTCGTCGGATCTTTTGTTTTCGCCACTTCCGAAACTTGAAAGCACATATCATTATTATTTATGTTTTGAAAATCTTTTACGATATTTACACTCGTTTAAATTTTTTTTTTAATTTGGTGGTTATCTTCTCTATTATTATAAAATCGTAAAAAAGCTTTTTCAAGCAAATTCTTCGAATTGAAGAACCTATATTTATTTCTTTGAATTGTACTATTTACTTTTAACAATGGTTTGCTTAAGAGCGTCTGTAGATATCTCTTATCCTCTCTAAGTACTATTATAAAATTGTAAAAAAGCTGTGTCTGTCTGCATTGAAGACATTAAAAAAAACAAGTGGGTAGGTTACATAATAAAAGTCTCCGAATCTGAAAAAATAGATTTTTTTAAATTCTTGTCTCTTTGTTACTGGTTGGCGCAAAAACTACTGAATAGATTTTAATTTTGTTATCACTGTTTCAAATATATGCTCCAATTTAAAAACTGGTGAACTTTCTTGTGGTGAATTAAGCGGGTCGTGAGATGCAGCTTGACCTCTCTGATGTAGACCCATAATAAGAAGAGATCTTCACTGTTGGTTTCGATTAAATTGTTTTTGGCCAATTCTGGAAGCAGCAGGCAAAGCTAGTTTTAAATATAACTACAAGTTCCCCTTTTCTGGATTTGAATTGAACAAATAGACAAAAAATATGTACCTATATTTATTGTTTGAAAAACATTTTGTTATTATGAATTTCTTTGTATTTTACTAATAACTTTTAACAATGGTTTACTTAAGAGCGTCGGCAAATGTTGAATGTAAAAATGTAAGGCTTATTTATTATCTAGCTTTTGTCCACCGTTTTCTCGTTTAAATGTTTTATGTAGGTTTATTTGTAGATTTATCAAAGAATTTCGAGTTAAAAATGTTGAACTTTTGACGTCAATTTCAATGCTGTTTCAACCTTCTCAGTAGTTATTTCTTGCTAGGAGAAGGTTATTTAAAAATCATTTTTGCGTGTCTTTCGAGCGTCGTTGTCTCAAAGTCACTTGGGGGTCTTCATGTAGATTGAAGAATGGTTACTCGCCCATATATTAAGCGCGGCAACCATAATATTTTTTAAGTGTAATTTTCTTTAGCGGCGTTGTGCACTTTTTGGGATGGGTAAAAAATGTTAAACTGGCGTCAGGACACGTGACCTGATCGAAAATTCGTAAGACGGCTGTAATAGTTCTGAAGTGTTAAATTTTTAATGTAATAAAAATTGTCGTGTTTGTGTACGATCTACGATAGCGTAATAAATGAATATTGTATCTTACCACATAAATGATAGTACTTTTATAGTGATGATTAAAGCAATTCGTGTGAAATTATTCCCTAACCATTCCAAAATATCAAAAATGCACAACGTTAATGTTCAAGTTTTCACTTCTGCCGGCACTATCGGAGAGCAACCCGTTGTTTTTTTTAATCACAACAAGATTTCAGAATCTGACACCTGTGGCGCTATCACACAAATCGAGCAAATATTCCTCTATTTACTTACTGCTCTTTAAAAATACTCAACAAGTAGAATACGAAGAATCTACGGTCATATATGCAAAGATATTAATAGAATTTAATTTTCCTCCGCTGCAAGCTAATTTCAACTAAGTGGCAATTGAAATAAAGCTCAATAAAAATAAAAAGCTAACTGCACATTAAGATCGTCTTTTGAATCACAATGTGGCTACAGACTGTGTTGATAGCATTTTACCGATGTTCTGGTAATAAAAGTCGATTACGTATCGTATATATTTATTTCTAAAAACCCCCTATCTATATTTACAATATTTGATTAGAAAAAGTGCACTGCCTACTACGATGGGATAATGAACGGACCAATCAGGAGTAAGTAAAATATTTGCGGTTGAATGGTGCGATGGAGCTCACATAAATACTCCGCGGCAGCGCGTATGCGCCTCAGTGTTCAGGTGCGCGCTAAGCGTGCGGTCATGTTTGCAGGTCAGGTGGTACAGTGCTCCTCCCCAGCGAAGCGTACTGGCGGTCTTGATAATCTGCCGGACCTCGTCGTATAGGCAGCATCACGGTTGACGTCTAATCCAGTTTCGGAGTCCAGCAGGAATGCAGGTTTCAGTCGATCTATGGAGATAGTCTTTGTTTGGTTGTTGCTTTGAATAGTATACCCCTTTTCATTACGTTGTATCACTCGATAAGGGCCGTTGTATGTCGGTGTAAGCGGCTTGCGGACTGCGTCGTTGCGCACAAAGACATGCGTACATGTATGAAGGTGACGAGGAATGTAAGTTGAGCGACGATCGGTATTTATGTGTGTAGTATGCAGTTTTTTCATTGCGCTTGTGATTACGTCTTCAAAATGAGATTGCGGTTTGTTTTCTATCTTCACGCCCATCATTTCACCGGGTAGCCTGAGCGTTTGTCCGTATAGTGCTTCTGCTGCTGATACGTTCGTGTCGTTTTTTAGTGTTGCGCGTAGGCCCAGCATGACAGTCGGAAGTTCATATGTCCAGCCGGTATTTTGTAAACGCGCTGTCAATGCCGTTTTCATTGACCGATGCCATCGTTCTATCATGCCGTTTGCTTGAGGATGGTAAGCAGTCGTACGTGTTCGCTCGATCCCTAAACGCTTCATAAGGCTTCTAAACAGTTCGGATTCAAATTGACGTCCTTGGTCGCTGGTCAGTCGTTCTGGGCATCCGTAGCGAACGACCCAATCCTCGTACACGACGCGGGCAACTGTTTCCGCGGTGATGTCAGCGACTGGGTGTGCTTCCGGCCATCTTGTTGCCCTGTCGATGATCGTCACACAGTATCGTTTTCCATCTGATAAAGGCAGTGGTCCAACGATGTCGATGTGGATATGAGATAGACGGTCGGCTGGTGGAAAGTTCTCTAGAGGTGAAACTGTATGTCTTTGTATCTTCGTTTGCTGACAGGCGATGCAGCTTCGTGTCCAGTTGTTAATATCAGCATTCATGCTCGGCCAAAAGAATCGTTGCGTTATTAAATGTCTTGTGGCGCGAATGCCGGGATGACTCATCTCGTGAATAGCAGTAAATATTGTACGTCGTAGCTGGAATGGAATGTATGGTCGTGCACTCTCTGCTGACATCTCACACAATATTTTGTGATCTGAATTCAGTGGCTTGAGGCGTTCAAATTGTAGGTTCTTGTTGCGGACGATAAAATCGATTTCACTGTCAACTTGTTGTTGTCTTGCTAATTCGTCGTAGTCAATTGGTGACGGTAATGTTATTGTTTCTATCCTAGATAAGGCGTCGGCCACTGTGTTTTCTTTTCCGTCTATGTGATTAATCTTGGTTGTGAACTGGCTGATATAGTAGAGATATCTTGAACGTATTGGTGTCTCCGTTTTACTGTTGTCTCGCGTAAGTGCGAAGGTGAGAGGTTTGTGGTCCGTGTAGACGGTTATTTCTCTTCCTTCAAAGAAGCGTCGTAAATGTCGTATTGCCAAATATATAGCTAGCAGTTCACGATCGAATGTGCTGTATTTCTTTTGTGCGTCGTTTAGCTTTTTTGAGAAAAAAGCTAGTGGCTCCCATCTTCCATGGACGTACTGCTGCAGAGCGGCGCCGACACAGGTGTTGGATGCGTCACACATAAGAGACAATGACGCATGCGTAGACGGATGAGATAGTGTGACTGCATTTTTTATACTGTTTCTGCACGCTTCAAATGTTTCTTTTTCGTCCGGCGTTAGTTGTATTTTTGTCTTGTCCTGTTTCTTTGATGTCGTAAGATATTTGTATAGCTTCTCTTGAGTATGGGCCGCATATGGGATGCTTTCTTTATAAAAGTTGATAATGCCGAGAAAGCGTCGAAGCTCTTGTATCGTGGCTGGTTCTGGGTATGTTGTAATGATTTTGACGCGTTCTTCGATGGGTTTTATTCCCTCGGTTGAAACGACGTAACCCAGGAATTCAAGTTTTTTCTGCCCAAAAACGCACTTGGATACGTTTATTCGTAGGCCGCGTTCGTGTAACCTCTTGAATACTTCTTCTAAATGTCTTCTATGAGTAGCAGGTTCTGGAGAAGCAATGAGCAAATCATCGACAAATGGAAATACATAATCTAGGTCGCCAAGTATATTATTCATATGTCGCTGGAATGTCTGCCCTGCATTGCGTAATCCGAAGCACATTCTTGGAAATTCAAACAATCCGAACGGTGTTATTACAGCAGTCTTCTCTATGTCTTCTTTTCGAATTTTTAGTTGATTATAGGCCTTGCGCAAGTCAATTTTAGAGAATATTTTCATGCCTTGTAATCTGTAGGTGAAGTCACGCAGTCGGGGAATCGGGTATCTATCAGGCTTCGTTATGGCGTTTAATTTTCTATAGTCTCCGCAGGGCCTAAATTCTCCATTCTTCTTTTGGACTAGGTGGAGAGGACTAGCCCACGGAGATTTGGATGGTTGACATATACCTTGGTCAAGCATCAATTGGAATGTATCTTTTGCTGCTTGGTACTTGTGTGGTGGTAGCGGTCGAGCTCTGCAGTAAACGGGTGGGCCTTGCGTAACGATATGGTGTTCTATTGCACTGTTGGTTACGTTACTGAAGTTAGCAGACGTTATGTCGGTATACTTCTTCAACAAGTCAGAGTATGGATCCTTCACATTGAGCGTAAGCACTGTCGGCGTCGATGTACTATTTGATAAACAACCGTTGATTGATAAGCCTGTCCTCTTGTCAATAAGTTTCTGGGCTCGTATATCAACCAGGAGGTCGTGGTGTTGCAGGAAGTCGGCACCAATGATAGGTCTTTTGACGTCAGCGACGATGAACTTCCATTTCAATGAGCGACGTAAACCAAGGTTAAGGTCAAAGTCGCGCTCGCCATATGTTCGTATAGGTGTGCCATTAGCTGCATACAATAATGTGTCCGATGTTGTACTATCTTTCTTGCAGGGTGGTACCACTGATACATTAGCTCCAGTATCGATAAGGAATTGTAGTTTATTGGCGGTGTCGTACACGTATAGACGGTATGCAGATATGTTGTTGATCTCGGGTCCCGTCGTAGCCAAGATCTCGTTTAGTTTTCCTGCCGTTTGTTAAAATTGCACGGAGATCTGCAGTTGCGTGCGCGCTCGCCGAAACGCGTGTGGTAATAACAAGTACTGCTTGACTTGCGCTCGTATTTATGATAGCGTCCGTCTGAGCGCGAGCGAGACTGGGATCGTGAGCGAGTGAAACGGCGTGATGTCCTTTCCTGGTTTACTTTTAGTTCGGCGATCTCCTTCGTCAGTAGCAATACAGCTTCGCGGAGGTCGTGATCTCCGTGCGGCTGTCTTTCCCGTACATTGGTTGTATTCCTTTTTGCATGATCCTGACAGGTACAGGAGCATATGGCGTTTATTTCCGTGGCTTGATCGTGCATTTTATCAGCCATCGCGGCGAGAGCATCGAGTGAAGATAATTCACTAATTGCTAGCACTGCTCGTGTGGATGTTGGTAAATGCCGCATCCACAACACTTGAAGAGTAGAATCTGGTATTCTCTCATGTGCAGGTTCTCTCATACGTCGGAGCAATTGTGATGGCTTTTGGTCGCCTAACTCCATTTCATTTAAAAGCTTGTGCAGTTGTTTTGTTTCCGATTCTTCGTAAACGGAAAGTAACCTTTTCTTTGCCTCTTCGTATCTACCAGTGCGGGATTTAGACATAACAATATCACCGATTTGTTCGACGTCCATTTTTTCTAAATGCGCCACCATGAGGCTAAATTTGGCTTCCTCGTTGGGCTTCTGTGGTTGGACAACCGTTTCAAATTGCCCAAACCATAAGGTTGGTTTATCACGCCAAAATGTGGGAATGCGGGCTTTCACTGAGATGGTTTCAACGTTTTCATGGGACTCCATATTGTTTCGGGGTCACCACTTTACCGATGTTCTGGTAATAAAAGTCGATTACGTATCGTATATATTTATTTCTAAAAACCCCCTATCTATATTTACAATATTTGATTAGAAAAAGTGCACTGCCTACTACGATGGGATAATGAACGGACCAATCAGGAGTAAGTAAAATATTTGCGGTTGAATGGTGCGATGGAGCTCACATAAATACTCCGCGGCAGCGCGTATGCGCCTCAGTGTTCAGGTGCGCGCTAAGCGTGCGGTCATGTTTGCAGGTCAGGTGGTACAGCATGTATCGATAGAAACTTATTGGTACTTAGATTTTTTTTTTAATGTCTGCTACACAGCGCGGGTTTGGCTGTTGAGCGCGAGGTTTGATTACAATTCGAGTGGTATTATTGGATTTCTCTAATAAATTATTAGTAGCTCGGTTTGGATTTGTGCTCGGATAATGAAACCTAAAATTGGTTAGGTTTACAATATAGGAAATTAAATCATACATACCGGTGAACTGTGAAATAAAATCTAAATAAATAAAAGATTCGGTAAATAAAAATTCCACCTGGATGGTTCTTAGCTAAAGAAACTACGACATAACAGCTAGTATAGCTACTATATACTAACACTATTATAATGTTCTACATAATTAAAATGAAATATTCGATAAAAATAAGACAAATGTACCTTACCCCTTTACTAAAAGGACTTTACTAAAAGGAATAAAAATATCCTCAATATTTTTCATGTCGTACAAAACACTACAGAAATCAATAATTCCAGCGTCCATTATTGTCTTCAACACATTTTTTAATAATTCGAACAATGAACACGACACTCGAGACCGCCCGCCGCTCGAGATAAGCTTTAAATTCAAATATGGAATGATTTTAAAGTACCGCGTTCTCGGAGGGCGTTATTTTCAATTATTCTTTACGAGCGGCTATGTGGGACGATGGAAAATCCATTCCGATTCACAGATGCTTTTCATGTAAAGCGATAATTCTACAGACTATTGAATGTGTGGTTTGTTTTTATGCGCTCTCGAAGTATCAGAGATGTATTCTGTGAAGGATACTTTGTGGAATAGTTTAATCGCCTTTTAATGTATAACAAAACAATTATTGATAAAATATAATCGATATAAATGCTTTTTAGATACGAACACGAACACGAACACGAATACGAATACTAATACGAACACGAATACGAATACGAATACTAATACTAATTCGAATACGAATACTATTACTAATTCGAATACGAATACTATTACTAATACTGATACTGATACTGATACTGACACTGACACTGACACTGACACCGACACTGAAACTGACACTGACACTGACACTGACACTGACACGGGCACTGACACAGACACTGACACTGACACTGACACTGTTACTGGCCCCTGACACTGACACTGACACTGGCACTGGCACTGACACTGACACTGACACTGGCACTGACACGGGCACTGACACTGACACTGACACTGACACTGACTCTGACACTGATACTGATACTAATACGAATAACATAACGTTAATGTTTAAGTTTTAACTTCTGCGGGCACTCCCGGAGTGCAACCCGTTGTTTTTTTAATCAAACAAGATTTCAGTACGAATACGAACACGAACACGAACACGAACATGAATACGAATACTAATACTAATACGAACACGAACACGAACACGGATACGAATACTAATACTAATACGAATACGAATATTAATACGAATACTAATTCGAATACGAATACTATTACTAATACTGATACTGATACTGTTCCGATTCCGATTCCGATTCTGATACTGATACTGATACGAACACGACCACGAACACGAACACGAACACGAACAAGAACACGAACACAAACACGAACACGAACAGTACTGATACTGATACTGATATTGATACTGATACTGGTACTTGTACTGGTACCGGTACTGGTACTGGTACTGGTACTGATACTTATACTGATACGATTCCGAATCCGAATCCAAATCCAAATCCGAATCCGATTCTGATACTGATACGAACACGAACACGACCACGAACACGAACCCGATCACGATAACATAACGTTAAACATTAACGTTGGTTTTCGTATTAGTATCAGTATCAGTACCAGTATCAGTATCAGTATCAATATCAGTATCAGTATCAGTACTGTTCGTGTTCGTGTTCGTGTTCGTGTTCTTGTTCGTGTTCGTGTTCGTGTTCGTGGTCGTGTTCGTATCAGTATCAGTATCAGAATCGGAATCGGAATCGGAATCGGATCAGTATCAGTATCAGTATTAGTAATAGTATTCGTATTCGAATTAGTATTCGTATTAATATTCGTATTAGTATTCGTATTAGTATTAGTATTCGTATTCGTATTCGTGTTCGTATTAGTATTAGTATTCGTATTCATGTTCGTGTTCGTGTTCGTGTTCGTATTCGTACTGAAATCTTGTTTGATTAAAAAAACAACGGGTTGCACTCCGGGAGTGCCCGCAGAAGTTAAAACTTAAACATTAACGTTATGTTATTCGTATTAGTATCAGTATCAGTGTCAGAGTCAGTGTCAGTGTCAGTGTCAGTGTCAGTGTCAGTGTCAGTGCCCGTGTCAGTGCCAGTGTCAGTGTCAGTGTCAGTGTCAGTGCCAGTGCCAGTGTCAGTGTCAGTGTCAGGGGTCAGTAACAGTGTCAGTGTCAGTGTCAGTGTCTGTGTCAGTGTCAGTGTCAGTGTCAGTGTCAGTGTCAGTTTCAGTGTCTGTGTCGGTGTCAGTGTCAGTGTCAGTGTCAGTATCAGTATCAGTATCAGTATCAGTATTAGTAATAGTATTCGTATTCGAATTAGTAATAGTATTCGTATTCGAATTAGTATTAGTATTCGTATTAGTATTCGTATTCGTATTCGTATTCGTGTTCGTATTAGTATTCGTGTTCGTGTTCGTATCTAAAAAGCATTTATATCGATTATATTTTATCAATAATTGTTTTGTTATACATTAAAAGGCGATTAAACTATTCCACAAAGTATCCTTCACAGAATACATCTCTGATACTTCGAGAGCGCATAAAAACAAACCACACATTCAATAGTCTGTAGAATTATCGCTTTACATGAAAAGCATCTGTGAATCGGAATGGATTTTCCATCGTCCCACATAGCCGCTCGTAAAGAATAATTGAAAATAACGCCCTCCGAGAACGCGGTACTTTAAAATCATTCCATATTTGAATTTAAAGCTTATCTCGAGCGGCGGGCGGTGTCGAGTGTCGTGTTCATTGTTCGAATTATTAAAAAATGTGTTGAAGACAATAATGGACGCTGGAATTATTGATTTCTGTAGTGTTTTGTACGACATGAAAAATATTGAGGATATTTTTATTCCTTTTAGTAAAGTCCTTTTAGTAAAGGGGTAAAGTACATTTGTCTTATTTTTATCGAATATTTCATTTTAATTATGTAGAACATTATAATAGTGTTAGTATATAGTAGCTATACTAGCTGTTATGTCGTAGTTTCTTTAGCTAAGAACCATCCAGGTGGAATTTTTATTTACCGAATCAGTCTCAGTATCAGTATCAGTATCAGTATTAGTAATAGTATTCGTATTCGAATTAGTATTCGTATTAATATTCGTATTAGTATTCGTATTAGTATTCGTATTCGTGTTCGTGTTCGTATTAGTATTAGTATTCGTATTCATGTTCGTGTTCGTGTTCGTGTTCGTATTCGTACTGAAATCTTGTTTGATTAAAAAAACAACGGGTTGCACTCCGGGAGTGCCCGCAGAAGTTAAAACTTAAACATTAACGTTATGTTATTCGTATTAGTATCAGTATCAGTGTCAGAGTCAGTGTCAGTGTCAGTGTCAGTGTCAGTGTCAGTGCCCGTGTCAGTGCCAGTGTCAGTGTCAGTGTCAGTGCCAGTGCCAGTGTCAGTGTCAGTGTCAGGGGTCAGTAACAGTGTCAGTGTCAGTGTCAGTGTCTGTGTCAGTGCCCGTGTCAGTGTCAGTGTCAGTGTCAGTTTCAGTGTCTGTGTCGGTGTCGGTGTCAGTGTCAGTGTCAGTGTCAGTATCAGTATCAGTATCAGTATTAGTAATAGTATTCGTATTCGAATTAGTAATAGTATTCGTATTCGAATTAGTATTAGTATTCGTATTAGTATTCGTATTCGTATTCGTATTCGTATTCGTGTTCGTATTAGTATTCGTATTCGTGTTCGTGTTCGTGTTCGTATCTAAAAAGCATTTATATCGATTATATTTTATCAATAATTGTTTTGTTATACATTAAAAGGCGATTAAATTAATCCACAAAGTATCCTTCACAGAATACATCTCTGATACTTCGAGAGCGCATAAAAACAAACCACACATTCAATAGTCTGTAGAATTATCGCTTTACATGAAAAGCATCTGTGAATCGGAATGGATTTTCCATCGTCCCACATAGCCGCTCGTAAAGAATAATTGAAAATAACGCCCTCCGAGAACGCGGTACTTTAAAATCATTCCATATTTGAATTTAAAGCTTATCTCGAGCGGCGGGCGGTCTCGAGTGTCGTGTTCATTGTTCGAATTATTAAAAAATGTGTTGAAGACAATAATGGACGCTGGAATTATTGATTTCTGTAGTGTTTTGTACGACATGAAAAATATTGAGGATATTTTTATTCCTTTTAGTAAAGTCCTTTTAGTAAAGGGGTAAAGTACATTTGTCTTATTTTTATCGAATATTTCATTTTAATTATGTAGAACATTATAATAGTGTTAGTATATAGTAGCTATACTAGCTGTTATGTCGTAGTTTCTTTAGCTAAGAACCATCCAGGTGGAATTTTTATTTACCGAATCTTTTATTTATTTAGATTTTATTTCACAGTTCACCGGTATGTATGATTTAATTTCCTATATTGTAAACCTAACCAATTTTAGGTTTCATTATCCGAGCACAAATCCAAACCGAGCTACTAATAATTTATTAGAGAAATCCAATAATACCACTCGAATTGTAATCAAACCTCGCGCTCAACAGCCAAACCCGCGCTGTGTAGCAGACATTAAAAAAAAAATCTAAGTACCAATAAGTTTCTATCGATACATGCTATCAACACAGTCTGTAGCCACATTGTGATTCAAAAGACGATCTTAATGTGCAGTTAGCTTTTTATTTTTATTGAGCTTTATTTCAATTGCCACTTAGTTGAAATTAGCTTGCAGCGGAGGAAAATTAAATTCTATTAATATCTTTGCATATATGACCGTAGATTCTTCGTATTCTACTTGTTGAGTATTTTTAAAGAGCAGTAAGTAAATAGAGGAATATTTGCTCGATTTGTGTGATAGCGCCACAGGTGTCTGATTCTGAAATCTTGTTGTGATTAAAAAAAACAACGGGTTGCTCTCCGATAGTGCCGGCAGAAGTGAAAACTTGAACATTAACGTTGTGCATTTTTGATATTTTGGAATGGTTAGGGAATAATTTCACACGAATTGCTTTAATCATCACTATAAAAGTACTATCATTTATGTGGTAAGATACAATATTCATTTATTACGCTGTCGTAGATCGTACACAAACACGACAATTTTTATTACATTAAAAATTTAACACTTCAGAACTATTACAGCCGTCTTACGAATTTTCGATCAGGTCACGTGTCCTGACGCCAGTTTAACATTTTTTACCCATCCCAGAAAGAGCACAACGCCGCTAAAGAAGATTACACTTAAAAAATATTCTGGTTGCCGCGCTTAATATATGGGCGAGTAACCATTCTTCAATCTACATGAAGACCCCCAAGTGACTTTGAGACGACGACGCTCGAAAGACATGCAAGCTGCCTAGCTGCCTAGCAAGAAATAACTAGTGAGAAGGTTGAAACAGCATTGAAATTGACATCAAAAGTTCAACATTTTTAACTCGAACTCCAATTCTTTGATACATCTACAAATAAACCTACATAAAACATTAAAACGAGAAAACGGTGGACAAAAGCTAGATAATAAATAAGCCTTACATTTTTACATTCAACATTTGCCGACGCTCTTAAGTAAACCATTGTTAAAAGTTATTAGTAAAATACAAAGAAATTCATAATAACAAAATGTTTTTCAAACAATAAATATAGGTACATATAGTTATTTAGTGAAGGAAAAATTCGACTCGCAGGCAGGATTCGAACCTGCGTCTTCTGGCTAGGTACGCCAGACGCTATGACCACTAAGCCACCGCGAGTCCCACCTGCCATGTCGAAATTTGCCTTCACATTCTGAACTTACGTCTTAAAGGTGACGTCAGTAACATCTATTGAAAGGCAAGTTACTTTGCCTCTCAACCGACATGACTTACCTTACGGTTAGTTCTATGTCGTACGATGCTACTATACCTGATAACTAACTTTTTGTGTTTTTTTTGCATTTTTCATGCTAATTTTATAAAGTTATTTAGTGAAGGAAAAATTCGACTCGCAGGCAGGATTCGAACCTGCGTCTTCTGGCTAGGTACGCCAGACGCTATGACCACTAAGCCACCGCGAGTCCCACCTGCCATGTCGAAATTTGCCTTCACATTCTGAACTTACGTCTTAAAGGTGACGTCAGTAACATCTATTGAAAGGCAAGTTACTTTGCCTCTCAACCGACATGACTTACCTTACGGTTAGTTCTATGTCGTACGATGCTACTATACCTGATAACTAACTTTTTGTGTTTTTTTTGCATTTTTCATGCTAATTTTATAAAGTTATTTAGTGAAGGAAAAATTCGACTCGCAGGCAGGATTCGAACCTGCGTCTTCTGGCTAGGTACGCCAGACGCTATGACCACTAAGCCACCGCGAGTCCCACCTGCCATGTCGAAATTTGCCTTCACATTCTGAACTTACGTCTTAAAGGTGACGTCAGTAACATCTATTGAAAGGCAAGTTACTTTGCCTCTCAACCGACATGACTTACCTTACGGTTAGTTCTATGTCGTACGATGCTACTATACCTGATAACTAACTTTTTGTGTTTTTTTTGCATTTTTCATGCTAATTTTATAAAGTTATTTAGTGAAGGAAAAATGCAAATGCAAATGCAAAAAAAACACAAAAAGTTAGTATAGGTACATATTTTTTGTTTATTTGTTCAATTCAAATCCAGAAAAGGGGAACTTGTAGTTATATTTAAAACTAGCTTTGCCTGCTGCTTCGCTCACCTGAAGCTATATTAGGATTAGAATTGGCCAAAAATAATTTAATCGAAACCAACAGTGACGATCTCTTCTTATTATGGGTCTACATCAGAGAGGTCAAGCTGCATCTCACGACCCGCTTAATTAATTGAAAGTTCACCAGTTTTTAAATTGGAGCATATATTTGAAACAGTGATAACAAAATTAAAATCTGTTCAGTAGTTTTTGCGCCAACCCGTAAGAAACGGACAAGAATAAAAAAAACTCAACTCAACATTTTTAATCAAACAAGATTTCAGTACGAATACGAACACGAACACGAATACTGATACTGATACTGATACTAATACTGATACTGATAATGATACTGATACTTATACTGATACTGATACTGATACTGATATTGATACTGGTACTGGTACTGATACTAATACTAATACGAACACGAACACAAACAGGAACACGAACACGAACTTACACTGATACTGATACTGACTGATACGAACACGAACACGAACTCGAACAGGAACACGATCACGAACACGAACACGAACAGTACTGATACTGATACTGATACTGGTACTGGTACCGGTACTGGTACTGGTACTGATACTGATACTGATACTGGTACAGGTACCGGTACTGGTACTGGTACTGATACAGATACTAATACTGATACTGATAATAATACTGATACCTATACTTATACTGATACTGATACTGATATTGATACTGATACGAATACAAATACTATTACGAACACGAACAGGAACACGATCACGAACACGAACACGAACAGTACTGATACTGATACTGATACTGATACTGATATTGATACTGGTACTGGTACTGATACTAATACTAATACGAACACGAACACAAACAGGAACACGAACACGAACTTACACTGATACTGACTGATACGAACACGAACACGAACACGAACACGAACAGGAACACGATCACGAACAAGAACACGAACACAAATACTGATACTGATATTGATACTGATACTGATACTGATACTGATACTGGTACTGGTACCGGTACTGGTACTGATACTGATACTGGTACTGGTACCGGTACTGGTACTGGTACTGATACTTATACTTATACTGATCCGACTCCGATTCCGATTCTGATACTGATACGAACACGACCACGAACACGAACACGAATACGAACAGTACTGATACTGATACTGAAACTGATACTGGTACTGATACTGATACTGATACGAACACGAACACGAACACGAACACAAATACTGATACTGATATTGATACTGATACTGATACTGATACTGATACGAACACGACCACGACCACGAACACGAACACGAACATAAACACGACCACGAACACGAACACGAACACGAACACGAACACGAACAGTACTGATACTGATATTGATACTGATACTGATTCTGATACTGAAACTGAAACTGATACTGGTACTGATACTGATACTGATACTGATACTGATACGAACACGAACACGAACACAAATACTGATACTGATATTGATACTGATACTGATACTGATACGAACACGACCACGAACACGAACACGAACATGAACAAGAACACGAACACGAACACGAACACGAACAGTACTGATACTGATACTGATACAATTCCGAATCTGTATCCGTATCCGAATCCGATTCCGATTCGGATTCCGATTCCGATTCCGATTCGGATTCCGATTCCGTTTCACACAAATACTGATACTGATACGAACACGAACACAAATACTGATACTGATACAGATACAGATACTAATACTAATACTAATACTGATACTGATACTAATACTGATACTGATACTGATACAATTCCGAATCTGTATCCGTATCAGAATCCGATTCCGATTCGGATTCCGATTCGGATTCCGATTCCGTTTCCGATTCCGATTCCCATTCCGATTCCGATTCTGATACTGAAACTGATACTTATACTGATACGATTCCGAATCCGAATCCGAATCCGGACGAAAACACGACACGGACACGGACACGGACACGAACACGAAAACGAATACTGATACCTAGACTGATACGATTCCGAATAATCATCATAGTGTAACAAACAACTGTCATAATAATCTGCATTTTAATCTTATTGTTGACAAGATTGTAAATTCCAATTTAAATAGTCAATCACATATTGTTTTACTAATAGGAAATAGTATTGGGATTTAAAAAGTAGATATTGTTAATGGTATCTCCACCTTACTAAACTTAAATGTTGGAAAAATTATGATATGTGCTCTGCCTTACTCCCATTTGTTGTCTGACAAAGAAAATGACTATGTTCATAAACTAAATAATATTATTTTTGACATGTCGTCACGGTGATAAATTATTAATCAGTATTGTCTAGCCTCACTAATGATACTGTGATAGATTGTTTAAACTTTATTACTATTTACATATACTATATTACGAATACTATTACTAATACTGATACTGATACTGACACTGACACTGACACTGACACTGACACTGACACCGACACTGACACTGACACTGACACCGACACAGACACAGACACTGGCAGAGACACTGATTCTGACACTGACACTGACACTGAAACTGACACGGGCACTGACACAGACACTGACACTGACACTGACACTGACACTGATACTGACCCTGACACTGACACTGACACTGACACTGACTGATACCGATACTAATACGAATAACATAACGTTAATGTTTAAGTTTTAACGTCTGCGGGCACTCCCGGAGTGCAACCCGTTGTTTTTTTAATCAAACAAGATTTCAGTACGAACACGAACACGAACACAAATACTGATACTGATACTGGTACTGATACTGGTACTGGTACCGATACTGGTACCAGTATACTGATACTACATACTGCATACAGTACTACAGTACTACAGTATACTGATACTACATACTACGTACAGTGTACTGATACTGATACGAACACGAACACGACCACGAACACGAACACGAACACGAACAAGAACACGAACACGAACACAAATACGATCACGAATACTATTACGAATATTGATACTGATACTGATACTGATACGAATACGAATACTATTACTAATACTAATACTGACACTGACACTGACTGATACCAATACTAATACGAATAACATAACGTTAATGTTTAAGTTTTAACTTCTGCGGGCACTCCCGGAGTGCAACCCGTTGTTTTTTTAATCAAACAAGATTTCAGTACGAACACGAACACGAACACAAATACTGATACTGATACAGATACTAATACTGATACTGATAATGATACTGATACTTATACTGATACTGATACTGATACTGATACTGATACTGATACTGAAACTGATACTGATACTGATATTGATACTGGTACTGGTACTGATACTAATACTAATACGAACACGAACAGGAACACGAACACGAACATACTGATACTGATACTGACTGATACGAACACGAACACGAACACGATCACGAACAAGAACACGAACACAAATACTGATACTGATACTGATACGGACACGAACACAAATACTGATACTGATACAAATACTAATACTGATACTGATAGTGATACTGATACTGATACTCATACTTATACTGATACTGATACTGATATTGATACTGATACTGATACTGATACAATTCCGAATCTGTATCCGTATCCGAATCCTAATAATACTAATACTTATACTGATACGATTCCGAATCCGAATCCGGACGAAAACACGACACGGACACGGACACGGACACGAACACGAAAACGAATACTGATATCTAGACTGATACGATTCCGAATAATCATCATAGTGTAACAAACAACTGTCATAATAATCTGCATTTTAATCTTATTGTTGAATAGTCAATCACATATTGTTTTACTAATAGGAAATAGTATTGGGATTTAAAAAGTAGATATTGTTAATGGTATGGTGGTAACGAACACGAAAACGAACACGAACACGAACACGAACACAAATACTGATACTGATACTGATACTGATACTAATACTGATACTGACTCTGACACTGACACTGACACTGACACTGACACTGACACTGACACCGACACAGACACTGACACTGACACTGACACTGATTCTGATACTGATACTAATACGAATAACATAACGTTAATGTTTAAGTTTTAACTTCTGCGGGCACTCCCGGAGTGCAACCCGTTGTTTTTTTAATCAAACAAGATTTCAGTACGAATACGAACACGAACATACTGATACTGATACTGATACTTATACTGATACAATTCCGAATCTGAATCCGAATTCGAATCAGATTCCGATTCTGATACTGGTACTGATACGAACACGACCACGAACACGAACATACTGATACTGATACTTATACTGATACGATTCCGAATCCGAATCCGAATTCGAATCCGATTCCGATTCTGATACAGATTCGGAATTGTATCAGTATCAGTATCAATATCAGTATCAGTATCAGTACCAGTATCAGTATCCGTATCCGTATCAGTACCAGTATCAGTATCAATATCAGTATCAGTATCAGTACTGTTCGTGTTTTGTATTAAAAAAACAACGGGTTGCACTCCGGGAGTGCCCGCAGAAGTTAAAACTTAAACATTAACGTTATGTTATTCGTATTAGTATCGGTATCAGTCAGTGTCAGTGTCAGTGTCAGTATTAGTATTAGTAATAGTATTCGTATTCGTATCAGTATCAGTATCAATATTCGTAATAGTATTCGTGATCGTGTTTGTGTTCGTGTTCGTGTTCGTATTCGTACTGAAATCTTGTTTGATTAAAAAAACAACGGGTTGCACTCCGGGAGTGCCCGCAGAAGTTAAAACTTAAACATTAACGTTATGTTATTCGTATTAGTATCAGTATCAGAATCAGTGTCAGTGTCAGTGTCAGTGTCAGGGTCAGTGTCAGTGTCAGTGTCTGTGTCAGTGCCCGTGTCAGTGTCAGTGTCAGTGTCAGTGTCTGTGTCTGTGTCGGTGTCAGTGTCAGTGACAGTGTCAGTGTCAGTATCAGTATTAGTATTAGTATCAGTATCAGTATCAGTATTTGTGTTCGTGTTCGTGTTCGTGTTCGTGTTCGTGTTCGTTTTCGTGTTCGTGTTCGTGGTCGTGGTCGTGTTCGTGTTCGTATCAGTCAGTATCAGTATCAGTATCTGTATCAGTATTTGTGTTCGTGTTCGTGTGTTAAAAAAACAACGGGTTGCACTCCGGGAGTGCCCGCAGAAGTTTAAACTTAAACATTAACGTTGTTTTTCGTATTAGTATTAGTATCAGTACCAGTATCAGAATCAGTACTGTTCGTGTTCGTGTTCGTGTTCCTGTTCGTGTTCGTGTTCGTGTTCGTGGTCGTGTTCGTGTCCGTATCAGTCAGTATCAGTATCAGTATGTTCGTGTTCGTGTTCGTATTAGTATCAGTATCAGTGCCAGTACCAGTACCAGTACCGGTACCAGTACCAGTATCAGTATCAGTATCAGTATCAGTATCAATATCAGTATCAGTACCAGTATCAGTATCAGTACCAGTACCAGTACCAGTACCAGTATCAGTATCAGTACCAGTATCAGTATCAGTATCAGTATCAATATCAGTATCAGTATCAGTACTGTTCGTATTCGTGTTCGTGTTCGTGCTGAAATCTTGTTTGTTTAAAAAAACAACTGGTTGCACTCCCGGAGTGCCCGCAGAAGTTAAAACTTAAACATTAACGTTATGTTATTCGTATTAGTATCAGTATCAGAATAAGTGTCAGTGTCAGTGTCAGTGTCAGTGCCAGTGTCAGTGTCAGTCAGTGTCACGGTCAGGATCAGTGTCAGTGTCAGTGTCAGTGTCTGTGTCAGTGCTCGTTTCAGTGTCAGTGTCAGTGTCAGTGTCAGAGTCAGTGTCTGTGTCAGTGTCTGTGTCGGTGTCAGTGTCAGTGTCAGTGTCAGTATCAGTATCAGTATTAGTAATAGTATTCGTAATATAGTATATGTAAATAGTAATAAAGTTTAATCAATCTAGTTATCTATCACAGATTGAATATTATAAGCTATCAAAGAAGCCATCAGAGTTTTGCATCTTTTGGGAAGAAACATAGCTTCGCCAGTCAATTGAAAGCCACTAACAAACTTGTTTGTGTCAAAATATAATAATTTATCACCGTGACGACATGTCAAAAATAATATTATTTAGTTTGTGAACATAGTCATTTTCTTTGTCAGACAACAAATGGGAGTAAGGCAGAGCACATATCATAATTTTTCCAACATTTAAGTTTAGTAAGGTGGAGATACCATTAACAATATCTACTTTTTAAATCCCAATACTATTTCCTATTAGTAAAACAATATGTGATTGACTATTTAAATTGGAATTTACAATCTTATCAACAATAAGATTAAAATGCAGATTATTATGACAGTTGTTTGTTACACTATGATGATTATTCGGAATCGTATCAGTCTAGGTATCAGTATTCGTTTTCGTGTTCGTGTCCGTGTCCGTGTCCGTGTCGTGTTTTCGTCCGGATTCGGATTCGGAATCGTATCAGTATAAGTATTAGTTTCAGTATCAGTATCAGAATCGGAATCGGAATGGGAATCGGAATCGGAAACGGAATCGGAATCCGAATCGGAATCGGAATCGGAATCGGATACGGATACAGATTCGGAATTGTATCAGTATCAGTATCAGTAACAGTATCAGTAACAGTATCAGTATAAGTATAAGTATAAGTATAAGTATAAGTATAAGTATAAGTATAAGTATAAGTATAAGTATAAGTATAAGTATAAGTATAAGTATAAGTATAAGTATAAGTATAAGTATAAGTATAAGTATAAGTATAAGTATAAGTATAAGTATAAGTATAAGTATAAGTATAAGTATAAGTATAAGTATAAGTATAAGTATAAGTATAAGTATAAGTATAAGTATAAGTATAAGTATAAGTATAAGTATAAGTATAAGTATAAGTATAAGTATAAGTATAAGTATAAGTATCATTATCAGTATCAGTATCAGTATTAGTATCTGTATCTGTATCAGTATCAGTATCAGTATTTGTGTTCGTGTTCGTATCAGTATCAGTATCAGTATTTGTGTGTGAAACGGAATCGGAATCCGAATCGGAATCGGAATCGGAATCCGAATCGGAATCGGATTCGGATACGGATACAGATTCGGAATTGTATCAGTATCAGTATCAGTATCAATATCAGTATCAGTATCAGTACCAGTATCAGTATCAGTATCAGTATCAGTATCAGTATCAGTATCAGTATCCGTATCAGTACCAGTATCAGTATCAATATCAGTATCAGTATCAGTACTGTTCGTGTTCTTGTTCGTGTTCGTGTTCGTGTTCGTGTTCGTGGTCGTGTTCGTATCAGTATCAGAATCGGAATCGGAATCGGATCAGTATAAGTATTAGTATCAGTACCAGTACCAGTACCAGTACCGGTACCAGTACCAGTATCAGTATCAGTATCAGTAACGTTCGTGTTCGTGTTCGTGTTCGTGTTCGTTTTCGTGTTCGTGTTCGTGGTCGTGTTCGTGGTCGTGGTCGTGTTCGTGATCGTGTTCGTGTTTGTATCAGTCAGTATCAGTATCAGTATCTGAACCGGAATCCGAATCGGAATCGGAATCGGAATCGGAATCCGAATCGGAATCGGATTCGGATACGGATACAGATTCGGAATTGTATCAGTATCAGTATCAATATCAATATCAGTATCAGTATCAGTATAAGTATAAGTATCAGTATCACTATCAGTATCAGTATCAATATCAGTATCAGTATCAGTAACAGTATAAGTATAAGTATAAGTATAAGTATAAGTATAAGTATAAGTATAAGTATAAGTATAAGTATAAGTATAAGTATAAGTATAAGTATAAGTATAAGTATAAGTATAAGTATAAGTATAAGTATAAGTATAAGTATAAGTATAAGTATAAGTATAAGTATAAGTATAAGTATAAGTATAAGTATAAGTATAAGTATAAGTATAAGTATAAGTATAAGTATAAGTATAAGTATAAGTATAAGTATAAGTATAAGTATAAGTATAAGTATAAGTATAAGTATCAGTATCAGTATCAGTATCAGTATCAGTATCAGTATCAGTATCAGTATTAGTATTAGTATCTGTATCTGTATCTGTATCTGTATCAGTATCAGTATCAGTATTTGTGTTCGTGTTCGTATCAGTATCAGTATCAATATCAGTATCAGTATCAGTATAAGTATCAGTATCATTATCATTATCAGTATCAGTATCAGTATCAGTATCAGTATCAGTATTAGTATCTGTATCAGTATCAGTATCAGTATTTGTGTTCGTGTCCGTATCAGTATCAGTATCAGTATCAGTATTTGTGTTCGTGTTCGTGTTCTTGTTCGTGATCGTGTTCCTGTTCGTGTTCGTGTTCGTGTTCGTGTTCGTATCAGTCAGTATCAGTATCAGTATGTTCGTGTTCTTGTTCCTGTTCGTGTTCGTATTAGTATCATTATCATTATCAGTATCAGTATTAGTATCTGTATCTGTATCAGTATCAGTATTAGTATCAGTATCAATATCAGTATCAGTATCAGTACAGTTCGTGTTCTTGTTCGTGTTCGTGTTCGTGTTCGTGGTCGTGTTCGTATCAGTATCAGTATCAGAATCGGAATCGGAATCGGATCAGTATAAGTATTAGTATTAGTATCAGTATCAGTACCAGTACCAGTACCAGTACCGGTACCAGTACCAGTATCAGTATCAGTATCAGTATCAGTATCAGTAACGTTCGTGTTCGTGTTCGTGTTCGTTTTCGTGTTCGTGTTCGTGGTCGTGTTCGTGATCGTGTTCGTGGTCGTGTTCGTGATCGTGTTCGTGGTCGTGTTCGTGTTTGTATCAGTCAGTATCAGTATCAGTATCAATATCAGTATCAGTATCAGTATCAGTGCCAGTACCAGTATCAGATACTGATACTGATATTGATACTGATACTGATACTGACTGATACAAACACGAACACGACCACGAACACGATCACGAACACGACCACGAACACGATCACGAACACGACCACGAACACGAACACGAAAACGGACACGAACACGAACACGAACGTTACTGATACTGATACTGATACTGATACTGATACTGGTACTGGTAGCGGTACTGGTACTGGTACTGGTACTGATACTGATACTAATACTAATACTGATCCGATTCCGATTCCGATTCTGATACTGATACTGATACGAACACGACCACGAACACGAACACGAACACGAACAAGAACACGAACTGTACTGATACTGATACTGATATTGATACTGATACTGGTACTGATACGGATACTGATACTGATACTGGTACTGATACTGATACTGATACTGATATTGATACTGATACGGACACGAACACAAATACTGATACTGATACTGATACTGATACTGGTACTGATACTGGTACCGGTACTGGTACTGGTACTGGCACTGATACTAATACTAATACGAACACGAACACGAACATACTGATACTGATACTGACTGATACGAACAAGAACACGAACACGAACACGAACACGAACACGAACACGAACAGGAACACGAACACGAACACGAACAGTACTGATACTGATACTGTTACTGGTACTGATACTAATACTAATACTAATACGAAAAACAACGTTAATGTTTAAGATTAAACTTCTGCGGGCACTCCCGGAGTGCAACCCGTTGTTTTTTTAACACACGAACACGAACACGAACACGAACACGAACACAAATACTGATACAGATACTGATACTGATACTGACTGATACGAACACGAACACGACCACGAACACGAACACGAAAACGAACACGAACACGAACACGAACAGTATTGATACTGATATTGATACTGGTACTGATACAGATACTGATACTGATACTGGTACTGATACTGATACTGATACTGGTACTGGTACCGATACTGGTACCAGTATACTGATACTACATACTGCATACAGTACTACAGTACTACAGTATACTGATACTACATACTACGTACAGTGTACTGATACTGATACGAACACGAACACGACCACGAACACGAACACGAACACGAACAAGAACACAAACACGATCACGAATACTATTACGAATATTGATACTGATACTGACACTGACACTGACTGATACCGATACTAATACGAATAACATAACGTTACGAATAAGTAATAATAACGATCACGAACAAGAACACGAACACGAACACAAATACTGATACTGATACTGATACGGACACGAACACAAATACTGATACTGATACTGATACAGATACTAATACTGATACTGATACTGATAGTGATAATGATACTTATAGTTATACTGATACTGATATTGATACTGATACTGATACTGCTACAATTCCGAATCTGTATCCGTATCCGAATCCGATTCCGATTCGGATTCCGATTCCGATTCCGATTCCGTTTCACACACAAATACTGATACTGATACTGATACTGATACGAACACGAACACAAATACTGATACTGATACTGATACAGATACTAATACTGATACTGATACTGATAATGATACTGATACTTATACTGATACTGTTACTGATACTGATATTGATACTGATACTGATACAATTCCGAATCTGTATCCGTATCCGATTCCGATTCGGATTCCGATTCCGTTTCCGATTCCGATTCCCATTCCGATTCTGATTCGTGAATGATACTTATACTTATACTGATATTGATACTGATACTTATACTTATACTTATACTGATACGATTCCGAATCCGAATCCGGACGAAAACACGACACGGACACGGACACGGACACGAACACGAAAACGAATACTGATACCTAGACTGATACGATTCCGAATAATCATCATAGTGTAACAAACAACTGTCATAATAATCTACATTTTAAATTGTGATTGACTATTTAAATTCCAATTTAAATAGTCAATCACATATTGTTTTACTAATAGGAAATAGTATTGGGATTTAAAAAGTAGATATTGTTAATGGTATCTCCACCTTACTAAACTTAAATGTTGGAAAAATTATGATATGTGCTCTGCCTTACTCCCATTTGTTGTCTGACAAAGAAAATGACTATGTTCACAAACTAAATAATATTATTTTTGACATGTCGTCACGGTGATAAATTATTATATTTTGACACAAACAAGTTTGTTAGTGGCTTTCAATTGACTGGCGAAGCTATGTTTCTTCCCAAAAGATGCAAAACTCTGATGGCTTCTTTGATAGCTTATAATATTCAATCTGTGATAGATAACTAGATTGATTAAACTTTATTACTATTTACATATACTATATTACGAATACTATTACTAATACTGATACTGATACTGATACTGACACTGACACTGACACAGACACTGACACAGACACTGACTCTGACACTGACACTGACACTGACACGAGCACTGACACAGACACTGACACTGACACTGACACTGATACTGACCGTGACACTGACACTGACACTGACACTGGCACTGACACTGACACTGACACTGACACTTATTCTGATACTGATACTAATACTTATACTGATCCGATTCCGATTCTGATACTGATACTGATACGAACACGACCACGAACACGAACACGAACAAGAACACGAACAGTACTGATACTGATACTGATATTGATACTGATACTGGTACTGATACTGATACGGATACTGATACTGATACTGGTACTGGTACTGATACTGATACTGATATTGATACTGATACTGATACTGATATTGATAATACTAATACGAATACGAACACGAACACGAACAGGAACAGGAACACGAACACGAACACGAAAACGAACACGAACACGAACAAGAACACGAACACGAACACGAACACGAACACGAACACGACCACGAACACGAACACGAAAACGAACACGAACACGAACACGAACACAAATACTGATACTGATACTGATACTGATACTAATACGAATAACATAACGTTTTAACTTCTGCGGGCACTCCCGGAGTGCAACCCGTTGTTTTTTTAATCAAACAAGATTTTAGTACGAATACGAACACGAACACGAACACGAACACGAACACGAACATACTGATACTGATACTGATACGATTCCGAATCCGAATCCGAATTCGA
Organism: Acronicta leporina; assembly: GCA_947256265.1. Lineage (NCBI taxonomy): Eukaryota > Metazoa > Arthropoda > Insecta > Lepidoptera > Noctuidae > Acronicta > Acronicta leporina. The sequence continues at coordinate 1,251,281 of OX366512.1, forward strand.
ATCCGATTCTGATACTGATAATGATACGAACACGAACACGACCACGAACACGACCACGAACACGAACACGAACACGAACACGAACACGAACAAGAACACGAACACGAACACAAACACGATCACGTACACGAACACGAATACGAACAGTACTGATACTAATACTGATATTGATACTGATACTGATACTGATACTGGTACTGGTACCGGTACTGGTACTGGTACTGGTACTGATACTGATACTAATACTAATACTAATACGAATACGAACACGAACAGGAACACGAACACGAACACGAACACGAAAACGAACACGAACACGAACACGAAAACGAACACGAACACGAACAAGAACACGAACACGAACACGAACACGAACACGAACACGACCACGAACACGAACACGAAAACGAACACGAACACGAACACGAACACAAATACTGATACTGATACTGATACTGATACTAATACGAATAACATAACGTTTTAACTTCTGCGGGCACTCCCGGAGTGCAACCCGTTGTTTTTTTAATCAAACAAGATTTTAGTACGAATACGAACACGAACACGAACACGAACACGAACATACTGATACTTATACTGATACGATTCCGAATTCGAATCCGATTCCGATTCTGATACTGATACTGATACGAACACGAACACGACCACGAACACGAACACGAACACGAACATACTGATACTGATACTTATACTGTTACGATTCCGAATCCGAATCCGAATTCGAATCCGATTCTGATACTGATAATGATACGAACACGAACACGACCACGAACACGACCACGAACACGAACACGAACACGAACACGAACACGAACAAGAACACGAACACAAACACGATCACGTACACGAACACGAATACGAACAGTACTGATACTAATACTGATATTGATACTGATACTGATACTGATACTGGTACTGGTACCGGTACTGGTACTGGTACTGGTACTGATACTGATACTAATACTAATACTAATACGAATACGAACACGAACAGGAACACGAACACGAACACGAACATACTGATACTGATACTGACTGATACGGACACGAACACGACCACGAACACGAACACGAACACGAACACGAACACGAACACGAACAGGAACACCAACACGAACACGAAAACGAACACGAACACGAACAGTACTGATACTGATACTGATACTGATACTGATACTGGTACTGATACTAATACTAATACGAAAAACAACGTTAATGTTTAAGTTTAAACTTCTGCGGGCACTCCCGGAGTGTAACCCGTTGTTTTTTTAACACACGAACACGAACACGAACACGAACACAAATACTGATACAGATACTGATACTGATACTGACTGATACGAACACGAACACAACCACGAACACGAACACGAAAACGATCACGAACACGAACACGAACACAAATACTGATACTGATACTGATACTGATACTAATACTAATACTGATACTGACACTGACACTGACACCGACACAGACTCTGACGCAGACACTGACACTGACACTGACACTGACACTGACACTGATTCTGATACTGATACTAATACGAATAACATAACGTTAATGTTTAAGTTTTAACTTCTGCGGGCACTCCCGGAGTGCAACCCGTTGTTTTTTTAATCAAACAAGATTTCAGTACGAATACGAACACGAACACGAACACGAACATACTGATACTGATACTGATACTTATACTGATACGATTCCGAATCCGAATCCGAATCCGAATTCGAATCCGATTCCGATTCTGATACTGATAATGATACGAACACGAACACGACCACGAACACGACCACGAACACGAACACGAACACGAACATGAACACGAACAAGAACACGAACACGAACACAAACACGATCACGTACACGAACACGAATACGAACAGTACTGATACTAATACTGATATTGATACTGATACTGATACTGATACTGGTACCGGTACTGGTACTGGTACTGGTACTGATACTGATACTAATACTAATACGAATACGAACACGAACAGGAACACGAACACGAACACGAACATACTGATACTGATACTGACTGATACGGACACGAACACGACCACGAACACGAACACGAACACGAACACGAACAGGAACACCAACACGAACACGAAAACGAACACGAACACGAACAGTACTGATACTGATACTGATACTGATACTGGTACTGATACTAATACTAATACGAAAAACAACGTTAATGTTTAAGTTTAAACTTCTGCGGGCACTCCCGGAGTGTAACCCGTTGTTTTTTTAACACACGAACACGAACACGAACACGAACACAAATACTGATACAGATACTGATACTGATACTGACTGATACGAACACGAACACAACCACGAACACGAACACGAAAACGATCACGAACACGAACACGAACACAAATACTGATACTGATACTGATACTAATACTAATACTGATACTGATACTGATACTGACACTGACACTGACACCGACACAGACTCTGACACTGACACTGACACTGACACTGACACGGGCACTGACGCAGACACTGACACTGACACTGACACTGACACTGACACTGACACTGATTCTGATACTGATACTAATACGAATAACATAACGTTAATGTTTAAGTTTTAACTTCTGCGGGCACTCCCGGAGTGCAACCCGTTGTTTTTTTAATCAAACAAGATTTCAGTACGAATACGAACACGAACACGAACACGAACATACTGATACTGATACTTATACTGATACGATTCCGAATCCGAATCCGAATCCGAATCCGAATTCGAATCCGATTCCGATTCTGATACTGATAATGATACGAACACGAACACGACCACGAACACGACCACGAACACGAACACGAACACGAACACGAACACGAACACGAACACGAACACGAACAAGAACACGAACACGAACACAAACACGATCACGTACACGAACACGAATACGAACAGTACTGATACTAATACTGATATTGATACTGATACTGATACTGATACTGGTACCGGTACTGGTACTGGTACTGGTACTGATACTGATACTAATACTAATACTAATACTAATACGAATACGAACACGAACAGGAACACGAACACGAACACGAACATACTGATACTGATACTGACTGATACGGACACGAACACGACCACGAACACGAACACGAACATGAACACGAACAGGAACACCAACACGAACACGAAAACGAACACGAACACGAACAGTACTGATACTGATACTGATACTGGTACTGGTATCAGTACCAGTATCAGTATCAGTATCAGTATCAGTACTGTTCGTGTTCGTGTTCGTGTTTTTCGTATTAGTATTAGTATAATACTAATACGAAAAACAACGTTAATGTTTAAGTTTAAACTTCTGCGGGCACTCCCGGAGTGCAACCCGTTGTTTTTTTAACACACGAACACGAACACGAACACGAACACAAATACTGATACAGATACTGATACTGATACTGACTGATACGAACACGAACACGACCACGAACACGAACACGAAAACGAACACGAACACGACCACGAACACGAACACGAAAACGAACACGAACACGAACACAAATACTGATACTGATACGAACACGAACACAAATACTGATACTGATACTGATACAGATACTAATACTGATACTGATAATGATACTGATACTTATACTTATACTTATACTGATACTGATACTGATACTGATACAATTCCGAATCTGTATCCGTATCCGAATCCGATTCCGATTCGGATTCCGATTCCGTTTCCGAACGGACACGGACACGGCCACGGCCACGGACACGGACACGGACACGGACACGGACACGGACACGGACACGGACTCGGACACGGACACGGACACGGACACGGACACGGACACGGACACGGACACGGACACGGACACGGACACGGACACGGACACGGACACGGACACGGACACGGACACGGACACGGACACGGACACGGACACGGACACGAACACGAAAACGAATACTGATACCTAGACTGATACGATTCCGAATAATCATCATAGTGTAACAAACAACTGTCATAATAATCTGCATTTTAATCTTATTGTTGACAAGATTGTAAATTCCTATTTAAATAGTCAATGACATATTGTTTTACTAATAGGAAATAGTATTGGGATTTAAAAAGTAGATATTGTTAATGGTATCTCCGCCTTACTAAACTTAAATGTTGGAAAAATTATGATATGTGCTCTGCCTTACTCCCATTTGTTGTCTGACAAAGAAAATGACTATGTTCATAAACTAAATAATATTATTTTTGACATGTCGTCACGGTGATAAATTATTATATTTTGACACAAACAAGTTTGTTAGTGGCTTTCAATTGACTGGCGAAGCTATGTTTCTTCCCAAAAGATGCAAAACTCTGATGGCTTCTTTGATAGCTTATAATATTCAATCTGTGATAGATAACATACCAAAGAATAGGTTAGTTAGTTTTGGTGACGAATCAGTATTGTCTAGCCTCACTAATGATACTGTGATAGATTGTTTAAACTTTCACAACCGACAATAGAGAGGCATAACGGTAACATTCTTCTTTACCACCAGAATATAAATCGCTTCTCTGGCAAAATCTTAGATGTAGAACTTTTAGTAGATAAATATTGCATTGACATCTTATATTTTAGTGAGACCTGGTTAAAACCTAACACAATGCAATTTAATGTAACTAACTTCACGGTTGCCAGTGCGTAGAGTATCAGCTGCGGGTGGCGGATAATTGATTTTATGTAAAAATAATTTTAGATTCAAAGAACAAAAATACATCACCTCGTGCTCTGTTGATCGCTTATGTGAGGTAGCATGTGCTGAAGTAGCAAACTATATTATCATATGCGTGTATAGGCCACCTTCTTCAAGTTTTCCAACATTTTTGACAGTAATGGAAGATGTTCTTAGAATTTTTTTATAAACATTGATATTCTGATAGAATCGCCCGAAAAACGTAAAATTTTAGCTTTATTTAATTCTTTTAATTTGGTAAATATTTTTAATGAACCCACTAGAATGACTGCTACTTCCATTACTTGTATTGACAATATTTTTTCAAATTGTATAGTTCAATTCCGATTCCGATTCCGATACTGATACTGATACGAACACGAACACGAACACGACCTCGAACACGAACACGAACACAAATACTGATACTGATACTGATACTGATTGTTAGCGGTGTTAGATCGGATCACATGGGACAACTGATCTCTATAGAGACCAACAAAAGGCCACATAATAATAAAAATATCTTGGTTAGATCTCTAACGGAAAATAAATTGCATTCGTTCTACGAGCTAATAAAAATGCAATTGTGTAACACTAATTTTATTTCAAACGACCCCAACATAAATTATAATAATACTGATATTGATACTGATACTGATACTAATACGAATAAAATAACGTTAATGTTTAAGTTTTAACTTCTGCGGGCACTCCCGGAGTGCAACCCGTTGTTTTTTTAATCAAACAAGATTTCAGTACGAATACGAACACGAACACGAACACGAACATGAACACGAAAACGAACACGAACACGAAAACGAACACGAACATACTGATACTGATACGATTCCGATTCCGATTACGATTTCGATTCCGATTCCGATTCCGATTCCTATACCGATACCGCTACCGATACCGATACCGATACCAATACCGATACTTATACTGATACGATTCCAAATCCGATTCCGATTCCGATTCCGATTCTAATACTGATACTACCGAGGAAGGCTAGGCTATATAATAATATCATCACGCTACGCGGACGAAGTCGCGGGCAGAAGCTAGTTATCTAATAGTATCTAAATAGTAAATCTCTACTATTATAAAATTGTAAAAAAGCTGTGTCTGTACATTGAAGATATTTAAAAAAAAACAAGTGGATTAGGGTATATATACGTCTCCGAATCCAAAAATAACATTTTTAAAATTCTTGTCTGTTTGTCTGTTTGTTACGGGTTGGAGCAAAAACTACTGAATAGATTTTCATTTTATTATCACTGTTACAAATTATATGCTCCAACTTAAAAACTGGTGAACTTCTTATCTCAATTTATTTAACGAATCCTGAGATACAGCTTGACCTCCCTGATGTATAGAGGCCCATACAAAGAAGAGATCATAACTGTTGGTTATTTATTTAATAACTTTTATTTGATAGCCTTTAATTCAACTAAATAATTGAGGTATGTCTCATTTTATTCGGTTGAGGAGATCCCGAGATACAGCTTGACCTCTCTATCGTATACATTCTGATAGTAAGGAGGGATCATTATTGTTGGTTATATAAATTATGTTATGAAATGCAATTCTTTTCTTGATTCACGTAAGTCAGTAGGTACTTGATAAGTTTTTGTCGTATAAAATTACTTAAACTCAAACATATTATAATCTGTAACGCTGTTACAGTATTTTAAAAGGTTACGGTTTGAATTATTTGCGTTTATATTGGAACTGGAGATAATTATAGTAGTATACATAAGTTCTCATTAGCCTTATAACTGCCTCATTGGCCAAGTGATCCTGAGTGCGACGGCTACGCTAGAGGTCCTGGGTTCGATTCCCAGGTCGAGCAAAGTGTTATTGGGTTTTGCTATGAAATTCCCAGTAGCAGCTCGGAGTTAGGAATTTGTGCCCGGTAAATGGCAATAGGCTCGCCCCCTATTATATGGGACCTAAACATACCGGCAAACTGCGGGTGTACATTAGTACGCCTCTGCCTAACCTTTCGGGGAATACAGGCGTGATGGTATGTTATGTTATATACATAAGTTTACGTTATAATCATGAAAATGGCTGGCGTGGTTTTTAAAGGTTTTGAATGGTTTTATAGTTTTGTTTTGAGTCACAATACTCTTTAGCTTGATAGACGGCGAGGTTGAGGTTCTCCGAACACACAGCATTTACTAAATGATAGGTTGAATGTATAATGATCAAATGTCCGCAGTAAACATTTGATTTATTAATATACAAATGTTGCCATGATTCTTTAGTAAAAAAAATTAGATTTACGTTCTTTTTTTATTTTTTTTTGAAAAAAACGTTGCCCCACACTAGGATTTTCTCCTGTATCGTGGGTGCGTTTACAAACACAAATTCTCACATACACAAACACCCAGACCCGGAACAACTACCTGTAGACCATACAAATATTTGCTCCGTGTGGGGATCGAACCCACAACACGTGTCGCAGAAGCCAATTGCTCAGCCGCTACGCCAAACATGTCGTCTTCTTGAGGCATCAGAAATTGGAACACCAATCCAAATTTCCTACTTTTTTTAATACAAAGCCGTGTGCTGAATAGCTAACGTTCTTTAGTATGACAATGACAGGAATTTGTCAAAATATAAAAAACTAGCATATGTACCGTTCTATAAGGAAGTTGGTAATTGAGTTTCAGTTGAATACTCAAACATGCCATTTAGGAAAAGACCTGGTCTTTCGTCTATTTCAAGAAACGCAAAAACAATGCGTTTACATAGGAATAATGAAAGTCAATTCCAAAACCAGGACCGCCTTGTAATACAAAGAAATCGTCAAGCACTGACTAGATCTTTAGAAACAAGAGGTGAGTATGAATCGCAGTTGGCGAGAGATCGTGTGCGACAAGATAATTCCATGACCGAGGAAAACTCACAAGCGCGTGAGATGAGGCTCATCTCTCAACGAAATCGTCAACGTGCAGAGAGAGCCGCAGAGAGTAGTGAAGAGCGCGCTGCCCGTTTGACTGCAGATCGTAACAACCACGCGAATTTCAGGTCAATGGAAAATTCACCAGAGCGTCAGACCCGCCTCAACTCTCAGAGAGATCGTCAAGCTGCTACTAGAACTACGGAGTCTGCTAGCGTCCATGATATACGTTTAGCCTTGGATCGTACACATCACGCACATGACCGTTCTCTAGAATCTGATGAGCAGCGTGAATCCCGACTCGAAAGTGCCAGAGAACATTATGTGAGAATGCGCGAACAGGTATTGGATAATGCACGTACTGAACGCGACAGAATCAATGAGGTGCGCCGTGAAGAAAGTGCTGAGCAACGAGCTGAAAGACTGACTGGAGATCTACTTATATAAAGCTGAAGAGTTTGTTTATTTGTTAGTTTGCTTGAAAGCGCTAATCTCAGGAACTACTGGTCCGATTTGAAAAATTCTTTCGGTGTTACATGGGCTTTTAAGTTTATTTCTGTAAAGTTAATCAGATAAACTAACTAAAACTACTTACTACCTACAATATAATACAATGCATTTATTTCCCAAATAAACTTTAACTAGGCTAGGCCTGTATCTTGGGCACCAAATAAGTTGACATTGCGAATTATTATTGTTGTAGTCATGGATTTTTGTCATATGTAACACAACATTATAGTTGGCTGAAAATCAAGCGTAAGGTGTAATAAATAAATTCAAATTGGTAAAGAAAATTATATCTAATGCTTAATAACCTTAAAAACAAATATTTTCGCTGTTGACCAAAGCATTACACAGCTGACGAGTGGTTAGTGTGGCCGGGAGCCAGCTGCCGCTCGCCGTTCAGCGCTGCGGTCTAAACCCACAAGGACTTAGTTACTCTACCTATATATTGGTAGATAGAATTATTGACAGTATTCACATTGCAACTTATTCGATTTGTAGAGGAGTTCATGATAATATTACCGAGTAACTTATACCAGCTTGTTAATTAATAATTAAAATTATATTTCTTACCATATATTTTGTAATTTTTTAACTAAAATAATGTCGGTATTTCGCAGTTTAGTGGGTAATTAATTGCTTTTGATCCTGATTATGACAATATTACATTGCGATAAAAAAATATTGCATAGGAGAGCTACCTTGTCTCCTGCAAGAGTGGATTGAAAATATATTGTTGTATGACACTCTGTAGGTATGTATATTGTTGTATGACACTCTGAAAACTTTAGAAAGATGAATTTTCTGGAGTTTATTACTAATACAATAATGTATAAATTCCTATGAAAAAATCTGTAAAGTGTGAGTATGGTGCAGAGATTGATGTAATGATCTGTACAAGTACCTATATTTTATTTGTAAGAATTTTGTGCCCGCGGTCTGAGTTTGTCATGCTCACTGAAATGTCCTGCTGATAGTGGCGTTGTGTGTCGGGTCGTTTTATTCCCTACAATATGGTTGAGTCGAACCACGCTGATACACACGTCATACTCGTGAACGGGTGCTGTCTGTCGGGGCTGGTCAGCTCTTACCTGCTGTGGCAATCTCTTTATATATTTATTTTTCTGTAATGTTATGAAAAAAACCTACACATCAAACTGCATAATTCTCAGCAACTATTTAAAACAAAGTTGTAAAGCTAATATTGTAATTATGATTATTTTATTTTAAAAAGAGTATCTATGGAGTTTCTTGCCGGCTCTTCTCCATATGACCTACTTTTTGGAACCGTGCAACTAGTTTTGACTTTTCAAAAGTACCTTCTCTAATGGTCTAATTGAAATAAAACATTTTGACTTTGAATAGAATACAATTCCGAATAGCTACTTTATCACAACTGAAAAATCCCAAAAAAAAAATATCAATGCCCATCGTATCGGAATCGGATTTAGTGGCATCTTATGCTCAACAGCCTAGCTTGAGACTTCTAAACCAATGAGAAAGGTAAGATATTCGTCATGATTCTCATAATATCGCTTTCTTTAAATGGCAGGAATCTATGAAGAAAAATGGAAACGTTCACCACACAAGAGGCTGTACTTGACGAGAGATCGATTCATCAACCTTCTGAAGTTTCATCCTTGCATACAAAAAATAATCTACATAAATATTACATAAGCACTTACGCGTGTGGACATACAAATTCAGTTCTTCTAAGTCGAATTGATGTAGAATTTCGATAAACGCTACCTTTCAGGATTCCTGTGAAATCAATCATCGAAACATAATAGCGAATAAGTCTTCAAGGCGACATTTAGAGCAAAACAAACGATTACAATATTATGAATTATAATATCAACAGGAACAATAGAATTGCTGCAAAATTTAATTTCCTGAAGACGGATGATCTATCCGGATCTGCCGGTGTGGACATAAATCATTTATCAATTTTAAATGCAAATCTCTGAATTACTCTAGCGAAGTAAGATCGCGGAGGCTTGCCAAAAGGCTGCATTGAATCTCGTGCTCTAATTGGCCACCATCCATAAATTGTGTCAAGTCAAAAATTTGCATTTTTTCGTCACAGTTGAGCACGACGTTTTTACTTTGGAATAGCTTTATAATTATATGTATTATTTTATGGGATAGAGAGGCAAAACGAGCAGACGGATCCTATTATATATTATATATTCCTATTTTATGCATCTGACTTTGTGTTGTTTGTTGTTGTTGTTGTTTTTGTATTTATTATTTTTGTCGGCAGTGCTGGCACTTGCCAGTGTTGTCAGATGTAAAAATTTGTTCATTTTTATTTGTGTTTATTTTATTTTTGTAGTGTCTAACTGACACATTGGCCTTTGGCTAAAAAAAAACTTGTACGTCGTTATGGGCGAAAATAAATGATCTTTCTTTCTTTTTTCAATGGAAAGCGCACGTATCAATGTACGCTAACAGTACCACAATAGGAAAAAAATGATTTAGTCATAAAAGCAAAACATTGAAACTCCATCTGCAAGAAAATATGGAATAATTAAATATGAAAAATCTCTTTACATTTGGGATTTCTTAAATGGAATCGTTATAGTATTCACAGCGTAGGTACCTAGTTTCTCGCCGGCGCGGCTCCTTTAAAGGAACCGGTAATAGGAACCCAATGATTTATTAACAACCTTTTACCGGGGACACGAATTCAAAATGACAATGAAAAATTAAGTTGCAGTTGTTCGTTCCGTGGATAGGGTTATGATAATATAATTCTTATCACATCATCATTTATTCCGTGGAAACATTACATAACAGCCTCGTCCAGGGGGAATTTCCCAAACCATTTGGATAAATAACTACCTACTTTCTGTACCTAATATGATCTGTCTGTGCGAGTCTTAAATAATACTAACAACTGATAATGTATAGTATAATGTGTACTAAGGTACACCCACAGTTCGAACCCAAGACCTCTAGCGTAGCGGTCGCACTTGAAACCACTAGACTAACGAGGTAGTTATTATTTTCTTTCTTTCTTTCAAATAAATAGGACTAAATTACCTCCCACCTGGAATTCACGTTCATTGTTGACATAGGTCTTTGTTTAATTAAGGTTCCCGTGCAATGATACCCTAGTGATATGAATATTCGACTTCAAAGTCAAAGGTCGTGAGGCCGAATCTTACGTGTGACTTTTCAAAGTCGTGTGTGGTATAATAGTTAATTATCACGGTGCAGGAAAACATCGTGAGGAAACTTACAGACCTGAGAGATTATCTTGATGGCGTGTGAAGTTGGCCAACTCGCAGTAGGCTGGCGTGGTGGATTATAGCCTAATCCTTCTCATTCTGAGAGGAGACCCGTATTTTATTATAACTAATGAGATACTATAATGGTTAATGATGATTTTGGTTCCAAATTGTATTGCAAACTAATAGACTAAGGTGCTCCTTAATTTTTAAAAGTTGCTGGAAACTATTGTTGCTTTTATGGCTATAGTATTCATGTGACTATGGCTGGACTATGAGATACCGGCACTCCTTTCCCGCTGCGGCCCCTTAAACCTTCAACCACAGTGTAGCCCATACAACACCGGGGCCTGATGTAATGTACGTTTCGGTGTCTCCCATACGACACCGCAAACTACATTGGGTTCTCCGATGCGGGCTTCCTGGACCTAGCACGCAGGAGCAGCCCCTTTCTGGAGTTCTACTTAGCTTCACCGTGGCTCGAGCACACCACGGATACTAAAGCTCCCGCCGCGAGAAGGCGAGAACACCTTGGGGGGGAACTTGTGGGACCTGATGATGAATTTCTTATTGCATCAGCTTACCTGCTATCGATCATGTGCAGTAGTTAAAGCCGTCAGTAGATATCAAAACCAGGGTGGCAGTATGAGTAATGGTTTACAATATTGCACGGTGGCTGGCCGCTCGCCAATAAATTCCACCAGTCACGGCTGTCGCCGCTACGTGCGGAGGATGAGGACATCAATTAAATGCTCTGTAGGATGCTTTTTGTTCGAGGATCATCTGTCATACGGGGATGTACAATTTTTGTTTTGTTGATGGATTTTATTGTTACGAAACAGTATAATCCCGAAATTCGTTTTTAATTTGAAAGGACGCCCTGTCCCATCAATTTTGTCATCATCAGCCTATATTCGTCCAATGCTGGACGTAGGCCTCTCCTAGTGAACGCCACAGTGCCCGATCTTTGGCTTTCCTCATCCAGTCACTGCCATCAATTGTGCCTTGAATAATTTGCCTGAACCGAGCAACGAATCGAAATATAATGTATGGAAATTACATTTATGTAAGACTGATTTGATTTACATAATTAATGATTGTAACATAACAATGAATGGGCCGTATGCTTGTTTGCCACCTTAGTGGTATAAAAATATTATAATCACGCCTATATTTCCTGATGGCTTAGGCAGTAGTATACTAATGTAGGTACACAGTTACACACACCGGCGAACCTATTGGCATTGTCACAAATCCAAATTCCGAGCTGCTTAGAACTATATACATAACATAACATACCATCACGCCTATATTCCCCGAAGGGTTAGGCAGAGGCGTACTAATGTACACCCACAGTTCGCCGGTATGTTTAGGTCCCATGTAATAGGGGGCGAGCCTATTGCCATTAACCGGGCACAAATTCCTAACTCCGAGCTGCTACTGGGAATTTCATAGAAATACCCAATAACACTTTGCTCAACGTGGGTATCGAACCCAGGACCTCTAGCTTAGCAGTCGTGCTCAAAACCACTTGGCTAATGAGGCAGTTTTTTAATAAAACAGTTTTAGGAATAAATTGACTGAAAAGCGCCTGCTTGAAAAGTAATAGCAAGAGTGAACTATGCCCATCATTCGCAACAATATGTTAGGTACTAAAATTTATCAGTTGCCTGTTTTTTTCCATTGCACTAAACCACTTTCAAACAATGTGAACTATCCCGTCCGCTTGTTCTGTCACCAGATAAGCCGGTGTAGCCAGGTTTTTGCCTGTGGGAGAGCCATGATTCGGTACAAATGGGCTGGCTCGTCCGGAGTGAGTCACAGACAACCGGCGTGAAACAACACTTACGTTGTGTTTCGCCGAGTGAGGATACCGAAACCTTATAAAAGGCGGAAAACGCACTTGCGAATCCTCTGGTGTTGCGGGTGTCCTTAAGCGGCGGTAATCGCTTATCATCAGGTGATTCGTCTGCTCGTTTGCCCACCTATTCCATACAAAAAACAGGTTATTAAAACCGCTGCCGCAACGACGTTTTCCATAGTCAATGATCATCTATGAGCTGCATGGTCATCCTTCATGAACTTAACTCATTTTTTGTTTCTTAAAAAGCTTACTAGCATTGCGGGTCGCACCTTACTAGTATTCTTGTTAACCCCTCGTGCTAAGATAGATTGCTTGTGTTACGAGTTGGTTCACATCGGTAGTGCAATGGGTGGGTTCGAACCGGCAATCACATGATCGCAAGTCCAACGCCCTAGCCATTAGGCTACCGCCTACATACCAATGAAGGATGTAACACTACTTATTTTAAACAAGTGTCCATTAAGTTTTTTGCCGGATCCTTCTCCATAGGATAAACTTTTTGGAATAGGGTATTTTACACCATGTAAGAAAAAATATAAAAATGCATGTTTATGATAGATTTTTAAAAAAGTAAACGAGAAACGTTAGTATTTATTTATAAAAATGCAATGTAAATTTTATAATTCAATTTCAAAAATAGTCTTTTTTAATCTGTTTTACAACGCCATCCGCCATATTGGATTCCGACGTGATGTCACTCCGATAGTTACTTGACGTTACTTGGTCTTTTGCAGTTGTATTGTTTACTAACGAAGTGACGTCACGACCCGAAGTAGCATGGCGGATAGCGTTTCCGCGCGAAAATTCAAAATCATAAAAATAGTTTTTAAGGCATTTTTCGGTTTTATAAAACTGAAATAAAAATTCTACTGGTTCATTACGATCTAAGGATAAAAAAAATGTGTAATACTATTGTGTCACTAGATTTATAACGTTTCATATATGCTTGTAAAAGATACTTATTGGAAATATTTGAACTTAAACTTGCGGTTTTCAGATGCTGGTACCTAATATTGGATTAATTGAGGAGAAGCGAACCCCTGCGGAATACCTGTCAATGAGGTTAGTTTCGAAAAGGTAGCAGTAGCAGGTAAAACAAGTATAATTTATTTTTTCTGGCTAACAGTGGTGAATGGTAAATTTTGGTAAGAAGGAAATCGCATTAAAAATGCTATTTGACAGTCGTATCTCTACATATAAAAGAAAGTCGTGTTAGTTACTCCATTTATAACTCAAGAACGGCTGAACTGATTCGGCTGAAAATTGGTGGAGAGGTAGCTTAGAACCAGGAGACGGACATAGGATACATTTTATCCCGTTCCCGTGGGATGTGATGACAGACCGAATTCCACGGGGGCGAAGCCGCGGGCATAAGCTAGTTACTAATATATAAAGCTGAAAGGTTTGTTTGTTTGCTTGAACGCGCTAATCTCAGGAACTACTGGTCCGTTTTGAAAAATTCTTTCAGTGTTAGATAGCCCATTTATTGAGGAAGGCTATAGGCTATATATCATCACGCTACGCGAACGAAGTCACGGGCAAAAGCTAGTATTAATATAAAATACTAACGGCACGAATGAAACGCCTATAGGAATCGAGTTGCATGGAGCATCCTCAAGGGCTATCTGTACCCTGGGGAAGCGGCAGAATATTTTGGACTCATTCCAACTAAAAACCGTACTTGCATTGCTTTGCTCTAAAGATGAGATTCGTGACATTCACCAAGACCTCGACAGGCTGCAGGCCAACGTTCGCTGGACCCCTTCAATGGGTGGAGGGCCTGTCTCGCATCCCACTCGAATGCGTGCACGCCACCTACTGGGCCATTATCTGGTTGGGTGCGGGACTCCCCAAGCTACACCACCTGTGACCGGGCCCAGCACTTAAAGAAAAACTTTTTTGACGTGAAAGTAAAACTATTTATACAACAATACAGTGACCTGATTTTAAATAAAAGCTTTCAAATAATATATTTTATTGTTTAAAAAGCTTTTAAAACTCGACATTTTTGTTTATTAAATAATGTCTCTGTTTAGTTTGATAGCTAACACAATCTCACAAAAAACATTTTTAATAGCCACTCGCCGTCAAAATATTTAACATTTTTATTTCTGCCAACAAACAAGAAAGATCTCTTCACGTTTCGCAATTTTCAACTTCTTCAAAGAGTATGGCCCTATTCAATTTCAAAAAGATCGTGTCTAAAAAAAATCAATTAACAAAATCTACAATTTTACCATCCACGTTTTTCTCAATTACAGTCTTAAAATCTTAAAGTTCCTTACATCAACAATTTAGACCCTGCCATTAATCTTAAAGCTGGACCTTTAAAACCTTCATCGGCCTCGTAAACCCGTCATTTCCTTCGCGAGCCCATAACAAAACAAGCCTGGTAATGATGATCATTGCTTTTTTCCACTCGAGGTGAGCGCTTAGTAGGAGGCTGGCAGTGATAGCATTACAGAGCTGTAAATATACGGCTCCGAAAACTGTAACGGCTCGCTGTTGATAGTTTTAGTAATTATTCATTACCATTTATTTCGTGGCCGGTCGAATAGTGACTTTATTTGAATCTATAATTTTTAATATATACAGCTGAAGAGTTTGTTTGTTTGCTTGAACGCGCTAATCTCAGGAACTACTGGTCCGATTTGAAAAATTCTTTCAGTGTTAGATAGCCCATTTACTGAGGAAGGCTATAGGCTATATATCATCATGCTACGCGGACGAAGTCGCGGGCAGAAGCTAGTCGTAAATACATTGATTGTTATTAGTGTTAGTGGTGTACTAAAGGGTATTATTGATGATATTACTATGAAGTTTGATGTTCGACATTAATTTGTATTGTGTCAAACTTCATAGTACTTAATTATAAAATATATTGGTAAAAACTGCGCTGACTGATCGACCTATTTTTTATTGATGGATTAAGGGCATTTGACTCTAATTTTAAATCTTTAAAGAAAGCACAAGGGCCTAAAATTTTTATATTATATCTGCACGTGGATTGCAAGTCACGTCGATACTTCCAATATAAATTGAAACAATTGGAAGGAAATAAGAGACAGTCTTGTTTCCAAAACTGTTGAAACTGATTTATACAAAACTTGTTGTATGAATAACCACACATGACTATCATTACCTGACAAGTACCGTACTTATAGGTACAAAAATAAGTATTTTTTTTTGGTTTTTGCTTCAATATAAACAAATTTGCGAGAATCGTCTGAAGATTATCGCCAACGATAATCGCATGAACCTATATTCTCGCAATAAAATATGCAAGAAACTCTATCTCTGTTATTGAGGTTTTACGATTTTTAAGTGATACATTAGAGGGTATTGCCCTGTTATTAATTTGCAGGCGTCAGAACTTATCTGTCGTCTAGATCATAATGATAGATTATAATATTGTAACCATAGTAATTAAATATAAATAAATAAATATTACAATAAGGTTATATACGAGCTCAATTTTATTTTTTTATGAATAAGGGGGTAAGACTGCTTTGTTTACCTACCCATAATTTAATACGTTCAAGATCTAAACCGCAATATGTACCTACCAATAAATAAATTATTTAATTCCCTCTTCTCATTTCAACTAAAAAATTGGTACAGGGGAAATAGGTATATATTTTGCACTTTTAAATGTCGCGTGCCCGTGCATGTTTCGCGCCCGTATTTTTCGTTCGCGTATCCGTTTAACCTAAAACCCGATAAATGAAATCCAACCACTACTGGGATTATTCGGGCTATTCGTACGGACAGTCCCGGGTTCGGAGAATGATTACATTACGACCTAAACTAAATATTCGTATTTACCTTTTTGGATATTTGATTTATTTTCAACGAGATTAGCTTTTCGTCGATATGCGTGGCTTTCGATTCGGTTAGCGTCGAGTTTATTTCAGTTTATTATGTTCAAGGAATATATGCTAATTAATCGAACACATAAGTACTCTCTTTTTACATTATTTTTTACTATACCCTGTTTTACATGCTCTCCGAGCCACGGAGGGTCTTCGACCTCCATACGTTAATAATTTTCACCCCCCATCGACACATTACCTTTCTGTTAAAGATCGGTGTAGTCTTCTTCTTCTCTACTATCTCTATACTATTATAAAATTGTAAAGAAGCTGTGTCTGTACATTGAAGATATTTAAAAAAAACACGAGGGTTATGGTATAAACCTCTCCGAATCCGAAAATGTGATTTTTAAAATTCTTGTCTGTTTGTCTGTCTGTTACGGGTTGGAGCAAAAACTACTGAATAGATTTTAATTTTATTATCACCGTTAGAAAGTATATGCTCCAACTTAAAAACTGGTAAACTTTTTATCTCAATTAATTTAACGAATTCTGAGATACAGCTTGACCTCCCTGATGTATACAGGCCTATACAAAGAAGAGATCATCATTGTTGGTTTACGAGCTTCAAGTGAGCGAAGCCGCGGGCAGAGGCTAGTTATTCTATATATTTGTGCCATGCTAAGATTATTAAGTTATTTTAGTGAAAGATAAATTCAAACTACGGACAAGATATGAACCTGCGTCTTCTGGTTAAATACACCAGACGCTATGACCACTAAGCCACCGCGAGACCCACCTGCCAGGTCGAAATTTACCTTCACATTCTGAATTTAGGTAGTAACATCTATTAATTGAAAGCAAGTTACTTTGCTTCTCAAACGACATAACTTACCTTACGGTTAGTTCTATGTCGTTCGATGCTACCATACCTATTAACTATCTTTTAGTGTTTTTTTTGTATTTTCTATGCCAAGATTGTAGAGTTATTTTAGTGGAGGAAAAAATCGACTACGGGTAGTATTCGAACCTGAGTCTTATGTAGTTATTACTTAGCTACGAGTCCCTTTATATTCATCCTTTGTGCTAATATAAATAACTAGCTTCCGCCCGCGACTTCGTCCGCGTGGAATAGTTACTTAGTCTTAGCGGGATGATAGCCTATAGCCTTCCTCAATAAATGGACTATCTAACACCGAAAGATTTTTTCTAATCGGACCAATAGTTCCTGAGATTATCGCGTTCAAGTTCAAGCAAACTTGGCAGGTGGCACTTGACAGGTGGTAAGAAGATGATGATCCCGTTCAGCGGCTTGTAGTATGTTTTGATTGAAGCTCACTTCAAGATATAGCCAATATTGTTAGTTGATAATGGAGTATTGAGTATCCGAGCGGAACTTTAGTAAAATATGTCACGGGAACAGGAATAATAAAAGAACGCTAAATGAGGATATGTTCTTTAGAGCGTTTGTTGGGTCCGAGCGGACCCAAGCTCGGTCCACACGGATACAAAACAAACGCTCTAAAGGCTGATGAATAACGTATTTATTTGGATAAGGATTAATATCATGTTTATAAAAACACCTACGCAAATAATGCATTTAGAATTATAGAACAAAGTTAGCATAAAAAAGGTTATAGTGAGCCAACCTTAAAAGATAGACATATGCTGTCGCGGACTTTTTTTTATAACTTTTAAAGAGAAACAATTCTGTCTTATATGATTTTTGCGAAACTTTAACCGTTTACGCAGCGCACGCATCGGAAGCTCTCAAAAGGAAAAAAAAACGAATTTTAGAGTAAAGTTAGCATAAAAACGGTTATAGTGAGCCAACCTGAAAAGATAGACATATGATGTCGCGGACTTTTTTTTAGAACTTTTAAAGAGGAACAATTCTGTCATATATTATTTTTGCGAAACTTTAATCGTTTACGCAGCGCATGCATCGGAAGCTCTCAAATGGAAAAATCCCGATTTTTAAACATTCTTCATTGATGCTCCGCTCCTATCGGTCTTAGCGTGATGATATATAGCCTATAGCCTTCCTCGATAAATGAGCTATCTATCACTGAAATAATTTTTCAAATCGGACCAGTAGTTCCTGAGATTAGCGCGTTCGAGCAAACAAACAAACAAACAAACAAACAAACAAACAAACTCTTCAGCTTTATATATTAGTATAGATATCATCTAGTATTAATTCTAATATCAAAATTAACCGAATCAGATAGGTAATTACGAATATATTTACACTCCCTCTTGCAATATTGCAGATGTTCAAATATTGTAATATATTCACCCCAAATGTAAACAGTGCTTAAAATATATTAATTAAATGGCAATTACGCTTATATACCCTTTAATTAACTATGTTTCTACACTTTGAACTGTTTCATGCTCGAAAAAGCATGATTTTAGACAAAACTTAATCTTATCTTCTTAAAATATCGGTATCAAACTAGCATTTTCATTTAATTTGATTATTAAAATACGGTTCATGATTAAATTTCAAGTTCAAATGTTTTTATTTCAAATAAGCTTTTACAAGAGTTTTTGAAACGTTATGATTCTAGATGCACGGTTCCAAAAGATTGATCCTATGAAGAATCTGGCAAGAAGCTCCATTTTATTTTATACTAGTTATTGCCCGCGGATTTGGTTACGTGAAGCTATATTAGGTTTAGACATGGATTCCAAAAATAATTTAATCCAAAACCAAAAGTGATGATCTCTTCTTTGTGCGGGTCTGTATACATCAGAGTTCAAGCTATATCTCAGGGTCCATTTAAATAATGAGGTAAGAAGGTCACCAGTTTTTAAGTCGGAGCATATAATTTCGAACAGTGGTAACAAACTGATTTCTGACACTTACGCGAATATTAGACATAGAAATGAAACTACTTTTTACGGATTTTATCGCGGTATATTGATATTATTTATTTCCCGACGTTTCGGATCCTTTACAGCATCCATGGTCACGGGCAGACTGAGGTGTTGGACGTCTTGATGTTAAAATTACTAACAGCTACCTTACATTTTTGTTAATTATTAGCGATCCGATTCACGCAGAACGAGCGCACCGTATCCTTTGGTCTTGATGACAAGATGTCTAATCACCATGGGGTACGTAAGTACTTTCCGTGGAGCTAGAACCATGAAATTTAGCGTAGAGTAGCTATGAAGTCATATCATATCACAAGTAAAACATTTTTTACTGTACTATTTTTATGTACATACTGCTACGCTAGAGGTCCTGGGTTCGATTCCCAGGTCGAGCAAAGTGTTATTGGGTTTTTCTATGAAATTCTCAGTAGCAGCTCGGAGTTTGGAAATTGTGCCCGGTTAGTGGCAATAGGCTCGCCCCCTATTACATGGGACCTAAACATACCGGCGAACTGTGGGTGTAGCTTAGTACGCCTCTGCCTAACCCTTCGGGGAATACGGGCATGATGGTATATTATAAAACCCAATTCCTACTCTATAGCGTCCCGAGCAAGACCTATTTTTGGCGTCATTCGTCAGATTTTTTGGTTTAAAAATACTTTTTCTATTTATAATTTTCTCATTATGTTTATAAAGCTAATTTTCTTTCCACATTTTATAAGTCGGAGTAGCCGCTACCTAAATTAAAAAAATATATGGAATGAAATTTATATAAAAATTCTTTTTTGAGTAATTTACCAGGCTTTAGATAAATACAATTAATCTTACATTACAATTTGATCTAAACTGCGCAAAATTCAGACCAAAAATGTTCAATTTTATTCTTTAAGTTTACCTGAAAAATAATATTGTATTTGTTTTTATTTGTGGCGAGTCTATTTCTACGTATTCAAACTCGGAAATAAATGTATACTATATTACTATATCTCTACTACTATAAAATTGTAAAAAACAAGTGGGTTAGGGTATATAAACGTCTCCGAATCAAAAAATGTGAATCCGAATCCAAAGTCTGTTTTCAGTTTCTTACAGGTTGGCGCCAAAACTACTGAATAAATTTTAATTTTGTTATCAATGTGAGAAAGTATATGCTCCAACTTAAAAATTGGTGGACTTCTTATCTCAATTAATTGAGCAGATCCTGAGATACAGCTTGACCTCTCTGATGTGTATAGACCCATACTAAGAAGAGGTCATCAATGTTGGTTTTTTCATTTTTACTCCTATAATATGGCTTCATGTGAGCGAAGCCGCGGGCAAAAGCTAGTTTACTATAAAGCTGAAGAGTTTGTTTGTTTTCTAGAACGCGCTAATCTCAGGAACTACGGGCCCGATTTGAAAAATTATTTCAGTGTTAGATAGCCCATTTATTGAGGAAGGCTATACATCATCACGCTAGGACCAAGTAACTATTCCACGTGGACGAAATCGCTGGCAGAAGCTAGTTTTATAATAGAACTCAATAGCATTTAGTTTAGCAACCGCCGCGCCTCGGGCCGGGCTTTTCAAAAGCTAGCATATTGACTTTGACTCTAAAACAACCTTTGACTATTATAGATAGTCAAAGAAAACAACACATAACACCACTAAGTCCACGCCCTAACACTGCACCTGAGTTTAACCAACACACTGTTATATAAAGTTTAACAAACTTCGTACCGTGTAGGTACTAACTGAAAGTTCAGCAATAACTTATAACCGCATTTATTTGTAGAGCTACGTAGCAGGGCGGTCTGTAATCCCGGAGTTCTGGAGTTTGTTTCAGTCTAGGTCGAACGAGGTAAATGTGTAGGTTCGAGATGAATTGAGGGAGATTAGAGAAGCCTTTGCTCTTTGCTGGGATAGTAATGAATAAAAAAAAAACTATCTCCTCTCTCTGCCTAAGTGTCAATACCACATAGAGGCTATGTTAGCCTTTCCTATCTTCTTCCTCCACATCGCTCTATATGCGTTCTATTCACACCCACCTATTTGCGTTTTTTAGTTCAATGATGTTATATTGTTTCTATGTATTTTTTTAAACTTTCTTAGCTCTTCTTGCCTGAAACATAGGATAACGCTTTTCCAATGCTTTTTTTCTGAATAGCCGATTTTTTTTTGCATATTATAATTATATTAAAATCAAATTAATATAATAAATGTGAAAGTATTTGCATGGGGTGGATGGATGGATGTTTGTTAATCTTTCACGCTAGAAAGGCTGAACGGATCTGGATTTAATTTGGCGCAGAGATAGATTATAATACAGATTTCAGAATTTTTTCTCAAATATTTAGATATATAAATAAAACTACTTATTACGGATTTTATCGCATTATAGGTATTGGTATTATTTAATTCCCTTTACTGAATCCATGGTCAATCAATATGACGCAATAAAATCTTTATTATCCATCTGTTTATGTGTCTTATATTCGCGTAAGTCAAAAACCAGTTACAGTAATATCAATTTCAGGTATCAGTATTCAGTTATCAGTTTCAGTAATCAGAAATACAACAAGCACAATAACTAGTTTCAAAGCAATCAAGTAGGATTGCAATGCGTGCTCTAACACGAAACAGCATCGCCGCAGCATCCCAATTTATCAACGCGCCGGGCCTCTTGCATACCTGTGCAATGTGCATGGATTCAATAATAGTTTATATGGGACGGAACGGACACGAGAAAGTGGCGACACGACTTCACGATAAATCGAACGAAACTTCACAAAATAAAAACAGTTTTTATTGTTTTTAGATTTCTACTTAACGTAAGACTATTTATTATGGATTTTATTAAATTATCTTGATATTATTTAGCTCGAAATTTGCAATAATTTGTTCTTAGTAGAAAGCTTACTGTAATAGCTCATAGACTTGGATCTGGGCATGTTCCGCTTAACAAGTTCAGACACCTCATGGGAATAGTTACCAGTCCAAATTGTACCGAGTGTGGGAGTGTAGAGGATATCTATCATTTGTTAGTAGAATGTGTCAAAACGAGGGCAGGCAGAGAGGCCCTGGTAAATAAGTTAAAGTTAAATGTAATAGATGTAGGCATTTTTCAAAGTATTTTGTCAGCGCCTCTATCCCAAGAAGCCATTTTAGTTTATAAAGTAGTAGATAAGTTGTAGTAGAAGTTATTGTTAACTGAATTAGAATAAGTATATGGTTAGGTAACGATGGGGCTGACATGGTCTAATCTATTATGTGACTACAAGCCCGTAAATAAAACTAGATTAAAAAAAAAAAAAAATTGCAATAGCAATAGGCTTGCTTTGTATATGGGACCCAAACATTCCGGTGAACTGTTAATGTAGGTATATCAACAGTTCACCAAACTGTTGGGCAGGGAAGTACTGAGGTCAGTACACCCGTACCTTACCCATCGGGGAATTCGTTGCGTAATGGTATGTTTCACGATCTTTACAATAGTCATACAAATCTGCGCTTGAGTTAATTCAGACCCATTGATGTGCGCCCACTACTTATGACTCAGTAATTAGGCGTTTACATAAATGCTCCGACAATAAAATCCTAATGATCAAATACTTTTTAAGAAGCCCCTAAGAATAAAGTTACTCAAAATATCAGTAATAACTTTAGTAACTGGCACTCCAGTCTAGCCTGAAGTCGTGTCGTTAACGTCTCCTCTTATGTAAATGCATTTGGGTAAGCGAAGTTGCCTGGATTTATGCCTAGAATTGTAGGCCGGCCGCAATGCACTGCCGGCAATCTCCTCAAGTATGAAAAATTGGGTTCACTTTAGATATCCTTGCTCTCGTAATAGGGGGAAATTTCTCCAAGTGAGCGGTAATAGGCATATAAATTATGTGGGTACAACAAAAGTTTTTCCTTGAAAGGCTAGCGGGTTTTTCGTTACTTTCCTTTTATTAATCACCTTACACGTGATACTGTACATAGCACAGTTAGGTTTAGAGCGGGTTCTTAATGTTATTACGTTGTTTGCTTTAGAAAAAAGGGTGTCCATGCTAAAAAATACTCTTGAATTATGGGTGCGATATAGAAACACAAATTGCCACATACGTAAACACCTACAACTATTACCTACCACACAATTATGTGATCCATGTGGTGTTGAACTAGCTGCTGTTAGTTCCACTGCGCTAAGGTGTCGGACTTGCGATCATGTGGTTGCCGGTTCGAAACCCACCCCACTACCGACGTGAACCCGCTCGTAACACAAGCATTTAGCTTAGCACGAGGGGTTAACAATAATACTAGTAATGTGCGACCCACATTGTTATATGAAATAACAACTGATAAGAATAATACACACTGTGATTACCTACAAATGGTGAAGTCAGCCTGTGGAAGACGATGATAATGTTAAAATAATAATGGGATAGGTGACAGAACTATTGGAATGGTGGAATATTGCTGGTCAGTTTATCTGGAATGGTGATTTTTTTGCCGCTAATCGATGCTGTTCCGATTTAAAGTAGCCAGTGAAATAACTAGACAAATGAGGTCTCACAACCTCTGCAGAATTGTGGATTTTTGTCAGTTTTGCCTTCAAAATCTGTTAGTTTTTATGCCATTTAAATCCATTGGACGACCATTCTGACTTCGGCTCCTGATGTGTAAAAATAATGATACCTATACGGTATTGTTGGCGAGTGAAGGATGCTGAATTACCACCAGGTGCCGTTCAGCTTTTTTGTCATCTTATTATAAGAAAAAACTCATAAAGCTCTTCATAGTCATCTTTCAGCAAAGTGCCAAGAATCTATAATAGAAAAGTAAAAAATACTCTCATCGTATTGATGTACAGCCGACATTCAAGATGCGTGACAAAAACTTTCAGCCCTCACGCTGCAATCCCAATAAGTAAGAACCATCTTCGTCCATTACTTAAGCCGAAACTTTTAAAAGAAAAAGTACTACTTTACCAAAATGTGGGCGAGTGAGCTTATCAGTTCGAAACACATAATAGAAAGAGTATAGAAGTATCACTCTATACAATAAGACAAAAGAAAAGGATAATATTAATATTCCACTCACAGCAGATGTAGCTTTTTAATTAGTTTGTCATTAAAATTCTATGTCAACGTCGACGTCATGTCGTGATCGATGGCTTAAGTGTGTATTTCTCGAAAGGTTTGGCAGAGGCGTACAAATGTACACCCACAGTTCGCCCACTATCACCCACCTCGCCTTGCCCGCTATCACATAGGACCTAAATATACCGATATTTAGGTCCCATGTGATAGCGGGCGAGGCTTATTGCTTTGAGATTTGTTTCCGGTTTATACCGAGCACAAATCCCAAACTCCTAGTTGCTGCTGATAATTTCATAGTAAACCCCAATAACACTGCTGAACCTGGGTATTAAACCCAGGACCTCTATCGTAGCGGTCGCGCTTACGACCACTAGAATAATGAGCCAGTTATGACGAACTCATGCCGACAAAAAATCGCATTTGGCTTCATTTGTCCTATAGTTACTGCCATGGGATTCGCGATATTTGCTGCGATCGTGCGACCCCTTCCAAGGTGACCCTTCTCACCGTACACAATGGTGTGCTCGAACTTGGGCTTAGACCTTCTGTGGATTTTCTTTTTGGTTGAGCCGGTCATCTCAATGTCAGCTAATTCTTTGTGATTCGATTATTTTCAACCAGCAAATATCGTAGAATTACACACTCTCGTATTTTAATCCAATGCTTATAAGATTAGGAGGCATTATGCATTGGATCTTGAAATATTGGGATTATAAATCGAATAATAGACTTAGGTTTCTTTATTTAAAGTTTTTTGTTGACTGAACTTGAGTCGTAAAAGTAAGGCTTCGAATTTTGATACTTTTTATGACCCTTAAAATGTTTGAAAGGATTCTCAATATAACTTAAGAGCTTATATTTTCATCACCAAAATACGTATCTGTATTTTGTATTTCTTCATATATTTTCAATATGTTTTGTCTTCTTTTCCCTGTCACAGAATATCACGTGTCAAAACTAGACAAAACACATTAAAGCTTTGGAAGGTTTTTAAACGTTTTATATTTTTATGAATAAGTGGGAAATGTTTCCGTACTACATCTTTATACAAGATTAGTTTTTGCCCTCGGCTTCGCTCACCAGGGCTATATTGGGATTAGAAATGGATCCCAAAAATAATTTAATAAAAACTAACACCGATTAACTCTTCCTTGTATGGGTCTGTATACATCAGAGAGGTCAATCTGTATCTCTGGATCCGGTCAATAAATTAAGATAAGATATCCACCAGTTTTAAGTTGGAGTATATAATTTCTATAAGCGACAACAAAACTAAAATCTATTCAGTAGTTTTTGGGCCAACCCGTAACAAACAGACAGACAAGAATTAAAAAAAACATATTTTTGGATTCGCACATGTTTATATACCCTAACCCACTTGCTTTTTTGAAATATCTTTAGTACAGACGCAACTTTTTTACGATTTTATTATAAAATCGTAACTGATACAATACAATCGTAACAGTAACAGATACAGTCGTAACAGTAACAGAAGACTTTAATATACATACAGTTTGAATTTTTCAAGTACATAGATGTTTGGATACAACAAAATAAATAATACAACTAGGACCGACGGCTTTACGTGCTCCCCGAGGCACGGAGGGGACTCGATATGTTAAGAATTGGTCACCCATCCACACTGACGGCGGTAAGCGTAGCTTAACCTAGCAGATCAGTTGATCAGCTTAGTTATTACTTAGCCATGAGCCCCTCAAATCTTCATACAGCCCATAACCCATAACACTGAGGTTTATACTTCTTAAGTTCCTGAAAAATAATTTATGAGAAAATTTTCTTTACATTTGCCTTGCCTTGGTCCGCTATTAGGCAAATTAAGCAAATCTTCCATTAGCTTTCAAAAAGATTATGTTAATTTCTTTAAATTCATAACATTTTTATGCTTATGGACATGGATTATGGGTCCGCTAAAAGAGGATGCTTGGTTTTTGAGAAATATCGTTGCCCCGGAATAGGATTGCCTGCTGTACCTTGGATCTTGGCACGGGAGTGAAAAGGTAAATAATTTTTTTAATAAAGATAAATTTATTTATTTTTCGTCTCTATATTTAAAATTGTAAAATGATTTCTAAAATGAGTTTAAATCGCGTTTCTAAATATAATTTATAATAATTTAACAAGTTCAAATTCAAAGCGAAACGAGAAATGATTCAACTTTATCCACATTAAAAGGATGGAGGTTTTTGTGTTCGCCTCGTTAGTTTAAGTGATTTAAAGTCTAGGGGTCAGCGACGCATGCAAGAGCCTCCCAAATAAGGCTACTTTCGCATCTTAATAAAATTTTCGTCGAAAATTCTGGCCCTTGAAAAAGTATTATGGAAAACTCCGAGCGGCCAGCTTTGTGGGCGCATTAATTTAATGTTACATTTTCAATGATGATAAGTATCGCTCCTTTGTAATATAGTGTTTTTTATACCACTAAAGCTTTGGAAAGTTTTTGGCTTTGCGGAGCATAAAAATAGAGCCCTTCGCAGAAGAGCTTTTGGAGTGATGTATTACGGTCTGTAAATATTTAATTATAATTCAGTGCTTATAGAAAACTGAAAAGCAATAGTTGATATTTGAAGGGCGAAAGGACACGTTATATTTGCCCTTGGGATTTGTAAAACTGCTGTATGGTTTAGGAACTTACCTAATCAATACTTTAATGTTGTCAATAAAAATTACAGCCTACTGATATGGACATAGGACTCCCAAAGACCTCGTACTTTTTCAAATTACTTTCGTATTGACAACCATCCACTTGCTTAAACGGAAAACATCGTGAGGAGGATCTCCATGCCTGGGAGATTTTTCAATGGCGTATGTCTGCCTAACCCATATAAGGCTAGCGTGGTATATGCTAGGACTATAGGTTAGTCCTTTCATTCTTTGAGGAGACCCATGCCCAGCTGTGGGACAGTAAATCAGTTAAAATAATGAACACAAAAGAAAGTTGTAAGGGTTTCTAGATAAATTTAGTTAAGTCAGTTTAAAAAGTCAATTTAAAATAAATTTAAAAAGTGTAAATAAATATGGGATTTATTTTGAAATTATGTAAATAAATCTCTCATTGATAAAGGTTATTCTAATACAAACTCAATAAACTGAACTGGAATAAAAATAAGCTTGAATAATTTAATTACCAATCAGGACGAACTGGAATAGTAATTGTAATTAATACAAAACTAAATTATTCTATTCCTAATGACAAACAAGATGGCCGACAGCACACGAATGAATGCGGGTAATTAGATCTTTATGGTATAAAATATAAATACCCAGTCATCCATTTGCAAAGAATTCGTCCATTAAAACTATATTGATGAGTTTTTTCTGTACATAAAGACCAATAACGGATCTTAGGAATACAAAAAAGACTTTATGGGAAAGTAATCGTTTTTTGCTAATGGCGAGGATTAGAAATTGCCACTTTGAGATTATTAAATAAAGACCGTATGACATTATTAATTTTGTTTCATGATTTTGCAGGTAAGGGAAATTGAACGAAAACTTATTTTGAATTTGTTTTTATTACAACTTCAAGCACAGTTTGAATACTTTACATAACTTATACTCTTTCAAATAAAAAAAGAATTTTCCATAACGGTAATTGAGTAACAAACATACAACAAATCCAGTCGAATCGAGAACCTCCTCTTTGAAGTCGGTTAAAAATACACAAGACGAGAAATATTAAAATGATAGGGTACTAGAAGCTCGATCTGTGCATGTTTAGCTTACCTCGGCATTACCGTTGCGTCAAAAGTTATAGGTTTGATTCCTACGCGAGGCATGTATTTCTGTGATCCACAAATATTTGTTTCTAGTATCGGTATTCTTTGTATCAGTTATTTGTATGTTTGTAAAGTTTAACCGTAATGCCATAGCTGTCTTAAAAAAAATGAGTTAGGTTTTTCTTAAGTTAGGTTCGCTGAGATCAGTGTAGCCATTTTTTTTGGTCTGTGCGCATAAGACATCTTTGGGGAAGGTGAAGGTTGCAACCACTAAAGACTCCGTTTGTGCCTACAACCGTTTTCATAGAGATGCCATGAGAACTGCTACGCATTACTTTCGCGACTCAAAAGAAATGTAGCCCTAACTTAGCTTCATTTGACGACTCGTCTGGCGTAGCGGCTGATGCGCTACGTGTTGTGGGTTTGATCCCCACACGGAGCAAATATTTGTCTGAATACAAATAGTTGTTCCAAGTCTGGGCATTTGTATTTGAGAATTGGTGTTTGTAAACGCACCCCCGATACAAGAGAAATACTAGTGTGCGACAGCGTTGTTTTTTTATAAAAAATAAATTGCAGTGGACATTAGTCTTTATGCTGCTAACTAGCTTAGGCCGAATTGCAACGCTTCTTTGCAATAACATTTATATTTTTAGAATAATATAGTAACTCTATGAGTTTATTAAAGTCCAAAATACAGCGGTCAGGCTCTTACGAGTAGTATGTGCTTCAGTGACTACTCAGCTACAAGTAGTGCAATGTAAAATTTCCCGTGATTCTGTCTCACTGGAGCGGGTAATAAAAATGGAGGATCTTTCGCTAGGAATCGCAAAAGGTTGGGTTAGTGTAAGTTATAAGATAATGGCATTCTTTGCTTTTTTTTTATAAAGATTACTAGCAATGAGGTAACACACACATTGTTAGTATTCTTATTAACCCCTCGTGCTAAACTAAATGTACCTAATGCAATGGGTGGGTTTCGAGTCAGCAACCACTCGCAAGTCTGACGCCCTAGCCAGTAGGCTACCGCTTGACGTGTATTACTTATCATTACACCTATATTCCTCAAAGTTAGGTGTAGTGTTTTATGCTTGTAGACTGTTAGCCGCTACATTTAGGTCACATGTAATAATGGGCGAACCTATTGCCATTAACCGGCCACAATTCTAAACTACAAGTCTTTTATTTTTATTTTAAAAGATTACTAGCAATGTGGGTCGCACATTACTACATCTAATAAATAAATGCTACTACAATATAAATTAATATTTAAATGATAAACAAATTAAATAATCTAGTATACTTCATAAAAATATAATAATATCCTATAATAATAGTAAAAAAATAAAGGTAGATAGTTATAAGAAGAATAACATGAATATAATAAAAAAAAAATGCCTATCACATAACAACTTATCAAGTAAATATAATAAATACGATACAATAAAATGAATATAAATTTAATAAATATAATATTGTAGAATTACATATTTTTACATATTATATTTTTATATATTTTACATAATTTTTTTACGTAAAAAATGCCTGAAAAAAGCACTTTTCCTCCTCTCTCTTAAGTTTCTATTATTAGTTATTCTAGCACTAAAGCCTTACTACCTGTATTACTAACATTATGGAATGCAATAAATTTGAATTTGAATTTAGTATTCCTATTAACCCCTCGTGCTAAGCTAAATGCTTGTGTTACGAGTGGGTTCACGTCGGTAGTGCAATGGGTGAGTTCCGAACCGGCAACCACATGATCGCAAGTCCGACGCCCTAGCCATTAGGCTACCGCCGCTTCATAACCTGCTACTGAGAATTTTATAGAATAACCCAATAATATTTTGCTGGATCTGGGAATGGAACCCAGGACCACTAGCGTAGTAGTCGTGCTAGGGTCCACTACAGTAATAGGCAGTCTGTCTCAAGTACCTGTTACTTGATATACTCGTTAGTATCGCAATGCGCAAAGAACCGTACATCTACGTTTTTGTTAAAAATTGGTCCTGGCAGACAGAGACACGGACGACGAAGGGGTCCTATAAGGGATCTTGTTAACCTTTTGAGGTACGAAACAAAAAAATACCTAATACCGCGCTCGCTTACACTCACGCCACACATGAGGGTAGTATATCATATTCTCCGCCGCTCTATCTGTTGCAGCATTCATTGACCGTAAAATCTTTATATGTATACCTCCACGTACCCTCGGCCGGATCCGATTCAGCTTTTCAGTTCCACATAAAATTCTAAGATATTTTGTTACAAAAACATATTACCTAGTTTGTTGGAGGTTTTTCTGCTGATGTCGGCTTGAACCCTTGTTCAGTGAAGAGTATTTATGAGTCGTTCGTCATCTTTGGTAGCCTGTGGCAAAGTTGCTGAGTATATGAATAGTTGATGTCTATACTACAAAGTTTTGTGTAGTGTTGACCAAACCCTAATTTATATGCTCTATAAAGTTATTTAGTGAAGGAAAAATTCGACTCGCAGGCAGGTTTCGAAACTGCGTCTTCTGGCTAGGTACGCCAGACGCTATGACCACTAAGCCACCGCGAGTCCCACCTGCCATGTCGAAATTTGCCTTCACATTCTAAACTTACGTCTTAAAGGTGACGTCAGTAACATCTATTGAAAGGCAAGTTACTTTGCCTCTCAACTGACACGACTTACCTTACGGTTAGTTCTATGTCGTACGATGCTACCATACCTGATAACTAACTTATATGCTCTATACAATGTGTTAAGAAAACCTTGTCCGACCCGTAAAGGTATTGTTTGCTAACAAGATTCGGTTCTATTTATATAATCATTTAAATTTAGAACAAAAAAAATCCAAAAAAAAAAAAAATGAAACGCAATACTTGAACTCATTACTAAAGGTACGAGTTCGTAACCGTAGCCATATCTTTTCTTCTATATATCTATCTTCTTCTATACTATTATCTTCTTCTCTACTATTATAAAATTGTAAAAAAGCTGTGTCTGTACATTGAAGATATTTAAAAAAAAACAAGTGGGTTATGGTATATAAAGGTCTCCGAATCCGAAAATGTGATTTTTAAAATTCTTGTATTTTTGTCCGTTTGTTACGGGTTGGAGCAAAAACTAGTGAATAGATTTCAATTTTATTATCACTGTAAGAAAGTATATGCTTCAACTTAAAACTGGTGAACTTCTTATCTCAATTAATAAAACGAATCCTGAGATACAGCTTGACCTCCCTGATGTATAGAGGCCCATACAAAGAAGAGATCATCAATGTAGGTTTTTCCATTTTTACTCCTGATATAGCTTCACGTGAGCGAAGCCGCGGGCAGAAGCTAGTATTTTCATATTTTTAATTCACGTCCTCCACATACTCATCTCAAAACATTGAATAAAGAAATTCACAGTTACAGCTCGTCTTATAGTGGACCAATCCCATGATTTGGGACCCAGAACCAAATATATTTAAATCGGCACCTCACGCATCAGAACTCAATCTTGCACCCATCTCTAATTCAAGTGCACCGTGCCCCATTAAACTATGTTGTAACCCCAGCAAAGACTAATGCGACGCCGTGCGGATTACGTGGACAAATATTCCATATCAGCCGGCATTAGACCTCGGCCTAGTTCCGGCCCGATTAATAGCTTTGTGGCTGCACAGGCTAGAAACAGGGATTATATATCAAGACGAATGATGCCGGATAAAGTGCGGTATCATATAAACAAACCTACACAGGTAAGTAAATTTGGTTTAAGGGAGTGCAATTTGAATTTAAGATTAAATGAATGACTTCCAAAATCTACGCGGTTTGTGTTTGATTAAGAGCAGTCTAGTTCAAAGATCACAATGTACGCTATAATGATAGTGATTTATTTGATAAAAGTAAGGATTGTGGTTACAGGTGTTCTAACATGGTAGGTATTACAAGAGTATTAGAGATTTGTAGATTATAAGAGTTGCTTAAAGAGCCATGGAGCGTGTTATGGAAGGAATACATCTCGTAGATCGTATACCTAACGTCGAGATTAGACATAAAACAGATGTGGAAGATGAGGGTATACGAACTGCGTGACTCTAGTGGAGGATAGGCAGGACACTCAGCAACACGAGACGATCTGAGGTGGACCAAAGCAGTTACCGAATGGTGGCCGAGGGATGTCAGATGATTACAGGGCAAACCACCAGCCAGATGATTGGACGATATTGTGAGGACAGCGGGGAATCAGTAGGTGAGACTTGCACAATATCGGCAATAGTGGCGAAATAGAGAAGAGGCCGTCACTCAGCAGGGGTTAATGGCTGAATAGATAGATAGTCTTCAACAGTCGTCCCTATAACTGATGAGACAGTTGATGCTAAAATAATAATTGCAAATACCAAGTAGGTTGCTACAGTGTCCTCATACATTTACCTTTTACGGTTTGAAATCATTTATTTCCAAAGAATACAAAATAATCACTTATTACTGAAATAAATACTAAAATATTCTAATTTGTAAACTACATTAAATGTCCAGAAGCAGCGTGTCGAAAGAACATAAATACGTATACAGTAGTAGGTACTTATTAAAATTTCATCAATACAGTATTTTATTATTGGTAAGTAGGGTAGGTACAAAAAAAAATGTTTACATATGAAGGTGCACAACTTTATAATAAAATACCATCAGTGATTAAAAATGAAAGTTCACTAAACGCATTTAAATCTAAACTGGCACATTATGTTATTCAAAACTATTGTGTGTAATTATTATAAATTGTTGTTATTATAAGTAGTGTATTATTACTAATTGTGTTAGAAAAGTGATTAATCGAACGACTTTATTGTGACTACCTATTGTGATCTTATCATTGTTCTCATGTAAGTGACTGTTTGTCTTGTTTGAGAATAAATATCTTTAAACCTATAGGTACAAAAAGTTTACGCGGCCACCGTGTGGTGACTCGATGTGCAAGAAATATAAAGACTCCTTCTTTTATGCATTGTATTTTGTTTCCATTAGGGTTTATTTTACTCATGTCAAAAGTAATCGGAGCACTATAATTTTGTTAACGATGGCCTCGTCACCGAAATTTTAGAGTTCAAGTTACTTTAATTCAGGGCGAACACTAATAATAGGTCTAATGACAACGTTGAAACTTCCAATCATTTTTCAATCTTATTATTAGGCGGCCTAAGTCAAAAAATTATCAAATTTGTCAACGCTGGCCTGTTTTGTCGTAAATATCAAAATTGAACTAGTATACTGATTTCTGAAGCTTGCGCGAATATTAGACATATTTAAATAAAATAACTTTACGGATATTTTGTAATTTTGAAGTACCAAAATCAAAACCTAAAGATCGGAACCGGATAATAAAATCCATAAAATTGTTTTTGAAGTGAAAACTTCTTTAGCAGCGTTGTGCACTATTTGGGCCGGGTAGAAATTTTGCTTATTTTTCAAATTGAACTAGTATATTATACTAGCTTCTGCCCGCGACTTCGTCCGCGTAGCGTGATACTATAGCCTTCCTCAATAAATGGGCTATCTAACACCGAAAGAATTTTTCAAATCGGACCAGTAGTTCCTGAGATTAGCGCGTTCAAGTAAACAAACAAACAAACTCTTCAGCTTTATATATTAGTATATATAGATTGTGCCATAATTATAATATCAAGCTATTCTTCCTCCATAAAAGTGGTGAGATTTTTATGTAGACCCGATCCTTTACAGAGAGACTTTACAAGCCCTAATCATCATCATCACTACTTATTATAAAACAAAGTCGTATCCCGCTGTCTGTCCCTATGTATGCTTAGATCTTTTAAACTACGCAACGGATTTTGATGCGGTTTTTTTTAATAGATAGAGTGATTCATGAGGAAGGTTTTAAGTTATATAACATCACGCTATGACTCTTAGGACCGGGGCAGCGCGGGTGAAACCACGGGCGGGTCGCTAGTTACCTATATAATTCAAAATTGGTCAAAAATTACGGCTAGGGCATTTCACAAACACTCTTATGGACTTCATAATGATTATGAACTAATTTTCACATTAGGACGGAACGGGAGATTAAAAGTTTAACATCACTATATGTCGCCAGTAGAACTTTTTAATAATAAAAACTAGCAGGGAAGAGCTAGTTTTTATTATAAGTTTCAAATAAAAATCTCCCCTATTTAAAATCTAATCCGAATGGCCAAAGGCGAGAAAGGAAATCATATCTTTGGAACAGATAAAGGCAATATTTCAAATTAAATGCTATGAAAAAATTGCTTGGTAATATCTAAAAAACCTAGATTTTATCGATGCTGCCTTTTTCTGACAATAGCATGCGACTGAAATGATAATTTTTAATACTTGCCTTTTTTTACTTTTTCAAGATTGGCAAGGCTTTGTATGAAAAAATTGGTTAAGCGCCAGTTTCTGGTCGAGCATAAAGAAAGAGATTGGCTAAAATACATAGACTAGGATCCAACTATATGGCTCTTTTTCTTTCCGACTGACAATATTTTGTTTTTGCAATATCTAATCTGAAACAGCGCTTGCGTTGTGTTTCGCCGAGTGAGTGAGGTTACCGGAGGCCCAAACCGTTTTAAAAGGCGGGCAACGCACTTGTGACTCCTCTGGTGGTGTCAATGGGCGGCGGTTATCGCTTACTATCAGGTGATACGTCTGCTCGTCTGCTCCACTATCCAATAAAAAATAAACTTATTTTAGTGAAAGAAAAATCCGATTGCGGGCAGGATTCGTACCCATATCTTCTGATTCAATACACCAGACGCTATAAACAACAATTCCACCGTGAGTCCCGCCCGCCAGGTCGAAATTAAAAAAAAAGTTCATACCAGAATACGTAGGTTGGAATCTTGCTCGCAGTCAAAATTTTCCAACACTAACATAAGTTTATAATCTTAACATGAAAATAAAAGCTCCTTACATACATCAATAAACATTATAGTTGACACATCTATACTAATCTATAAAGCTGAAGAGTTTGTTTGTTTGTTTGCTTGAACGCGCTAATCTCAGGAACTACTGGCCCGATTTGAAAAATTCTTTCAGTGTTAGATAGCCCATTTATTGAGGAAGGCTATAGGCCATATATCATCACGCTACGCGGACGAAGTCGCGGGCAGAAGCTGGTTGACTATAAAACGGAACAAGAGACCTTTTAACTTGTTGAGACATATTATAGAACTATAGCTTCTGCCCGCGACTTCGTCCGCGTGGAATAGTTACTTTGGGGTTACGCTAACTTTATGGTCTTAGCGTGATGATATATAGCCTATAGCCTTCCTCGATAAATGAGCTATTAAATACTGAAAGATTTTTTAAAATCGGACCAGCAGTTCCTGAGATTAGATCATTCAAGCACACAAACAAACTCTTCAGCTCTAAAATATTACTAGCTTCTGCCCGCGACTTCGTCCACGTGGAATAGTTACTTGGTCATAGCGTGATGATATATAGCCTTCCTCAATAAATGGGCTATCTAACACTGAAAGAATTTTTCAAATCGGACAGGTAGTTCCTGAGATTAGCGCGATTAGTTTGTTTGTTTGTTTCAGCTTTATAATATCAAAGTATAGATAATAAAATTAATAATGAGAAGCAGTGGCAGTTGACATCTATACTTAATATATAAAGCTGAAGAGTTTGTTTGTTTGTTTGTTTGCTTGCTTGAACGCGCTAATCTCAGGAACTATTGGTCCGATTTGAAAAATTCTTTCAGTGTTAGATAGCCCATTTATTGAGGAAGGCTATAGGCTATATATCATCACGCTACGCGGACGAAGTCGCGGGCAGAAGCTAGTATTAAATATATTTTGTCAAAACACACTTAAAGTAAGAAACGATGTTGTCTGTAAAAAATAAGAGATCCCAATGGTTATAAATAAGCAATCGGTTGTCGACAAGGGAAGGCACTCAGCTGTAACTATGTCAGTGATTGGGACAGAAAATCTATTATTAACGCTTTTGTGTACCTTTAGGTAAAATGGCCACCTATTCACGAAGAGTTTGTGAGTTTTATTGAAGTTTTCAGTATTTATACTTCAACCTACTTACTGTTATTCTAAAAACACAAAATAGGTAAAATGTAATATAAAGTGTAAAATGTGGCTACTCTTGAATTTTTTGTGTATGGTGTTTCTGTTTATAGACACACTTACCCAAACGAGTAGGTACTTTTAGGACAAACAATTTTTTTTCGTGTATGGATTGAATACCACCTTTTTTGATACCAGACTTTATTAAGCAAATTGCTCTGAAATCTCTACACAATACAAATCTCACATGCAAAATATAAACTGATATAACTTAACATAATCAACCCATTATAATAATGCTAGTTGGCAGACTTCACACGCCATCGAGTAAATCTCTCAGGCATGCAGGTTTCCACACGATGTTTTT
Organism: Acronicta leporina; assembly: GCA_947256265.1. NCBI lineage: Eukaryota > Metazoa > Arthropoda > Insecta > Lepidoptera > Noctuidae > Acronicta > Acronicta leporina. Next base: position 1,288,450 of record OX366512.1, read on the forward strand.
CCTTAATCGTTAAAGCGCGATATGATTAAATACATGACTTTGAAAAGTCAGAGATGCATTGGAGTCGAAGTCGACACCTTTGACCTTCTACAGTCAAATGGTCATATCACTTGGCTATCGCTGCTAATAATTAATATTAAAAGTATTTTTTATTGTTGACTTGAATTCTAATCTTCCTAACAGAAAGCATAAAAAGTATTTAAAATGTAACACAACTGTGTATTCACGCGTAGGGCTTGCAATTATTAAAAAATAGTAGTAAATACACATACATACACTAACGCCTTTCTCCCATAGGGGTAGTCAGAAACTATAAAAACACATAATTTATTATTTAATTATATTATTTAGAAAAAAAGATTTCTTAAGAGGTCAGGGGTTCACGCCTTTATCAACGCCCACAATCTGACCTAGCATCATTATGACAGATCACAAACGAATTCTAGTTAGATTCCACCAATTGCGATCATGCCTACAAAACTGCCTGGAGGCTTAACTTTTGAGCAACTTTCTAATCATATCTAAAAGTTTAAACTGAGATAAAGACTAAAAGATTGCGAGATTAGCTCTAAGTATTCAACTTTAGCAGTTGTTTAGGTAAAATTAATCTCTTTAAGTTTTAAAAGTATAATTTCTCGATGAGACAATTGAAATGGTATTAAAGTTTTAAGTCATTTAGTCTAAGCTTAGTCACGGGTTTAGTATCTAATCGTTCTTAATTTGTACAAAATATAAGCATAATCAAATGAGGCTAATTTAATATACCACTACGCCGGTATTCCCCGAAGAGTTGGCAGAGGTATAGGTACTAAGTTCACCGATATGTTTAGGTCCCACGCTATAAGGGGCGAGCTCATTGCTATTAACAGTATAAATCCAAACTCCGAGCTGCAATTGAAAATTTCATAGAAATACCCAATAAGACTTTGCTTGACCTGCAAATCAAACCCAAAACCACCTTTGTAGCAGTCGTCTTTGGGACCACTAGACTAATGAGGCAATTTTGAAATGAGATTATTATTATTGTAGAGATTTGTCTCGGGTTACAGTACAATAATTCCTCATTGCTAATCAAATAAGCATCTCATAAGTGGCGAGAAAATATCTCACTTGCACGGTAGCAACACTTCTTTAAAGTCATGAAGAAAACTTACACATCAAACTGCATAATTCTCAGCAACTAATTAAAACAAAGTTGTAAAGCTTAATATTGTAATAGTGATTATTTAAAAAAACAGTATGTATGGAGTTTCTTGCCGGCTCTTCTCCATAAGACCCACTTATTGGAACAGTGCAACTAATTTTGACTTTTCAAAAGTACTTACCTTATTTAATATTCTAATTGAAAAAAAAAAATACATTTTGACTTTGACTTTGACTTCTTGGGGTTTGACTGGTAGCCGACACCACTCTTACTTCAGAGTCAGTCCTACAGAGCCTTGATGTGCTTTTAATTTTGCGTGTTGCTGTGGCTTTTGCAGTCCGCAGTCAGTAGGGGCTCTTAAGTCTCGGTAACTCCTCAACTAGTCCTCTGGTGTTACATGTGGGCAGTGATGACTACGTAATTACCATCAGGTGGCTCTTATACTCATTTCCCGACATAAATAATCCAAAAAATTCAAAATAAAAAAAAAACTAAGTACCTAGCCCACTTTGAATGTAATTGAAAAAGGACAGAATAAAAGTTTTGCAACTCTCAACTAAAAGACTACTCAATATTTACTCACCTATTAATATAATTTCAAACCAGAAAAACTGTTAAGGCTGACATTCCCATCTCTGTTCCGAATTACAATTCAAATGTAGCATAGAAATACTTTTATGCGTCTCGTAGAACTGAATACAGACTCTTAGCTCTTCTCTTGGCGACAACCCGACGCAATTTCTTAGTTACTATTACGTTAATAAATTTAGAATGTCTGTCTTTTTAAAATCTATTTCAAATTATCCCTACAATATTTCAGTGATCAATACTTTATCAATCATAATATTGATATGATAGCAATCGCTTTGACATAATCCAATCGATCAATCACAAGGTTTCAGTCCATTTTTCTTGAATTTGGAGACGAATCTGCAGACACTCGTCAGGCGCGTAATGAATTTCTCAAGGTTGAGACGTGATAGGCATTCCAAGTTCCTCTTCAAAATCAAATTGATATTATGAACTTTTTTTTAATGTAATAAAGTCGACTTTCCTTAAGAAAATCAATACTCAAAATAATGTTGAACTAATTTGTCTATGCCTGCGAAGCCTGTTCTCTTGGTTGCTGCACCGGTCGAATTTTTAACTGACTTTGGATCAGAGGGTTTTGATTCCTATATATTTGTATTTTTCATGTCAAAATATGTTTTTGTATGTATTCCTTTTATGTATGTTGGTATCCTATTTGGGTGATTGTTTTAATACTACCGGGAGTAGGTATCATGATTGAATGTGATTATTGAAAATATACTAACAAATAGTATGAAGCTAGTTTTCTTGTTCGGTGTTTTTTTTTTATGGGATAGGAGGGCAAACGAGCAGATGGATCACCTGATAGTAAGCAATTACCGCATGGTAGTGGTTTGGGCCTCCGGTATCCTCATTTACTCGGCGAAACACAACGTAAGTGTTGTTTCACGCCGGTTTTCTGTGAGGCCGTGGTATCACTCCAGTCGAGCCGGCGCATTCGTGCTGAAGCATGGCTCTTCCACGATAATCTGTTACAACGAAAGTGATGTTTTACATTTTTTTTTTATAATAATATAGGTACCTACTTAGTTAATTCAATTTTCATTCATAAATACATAACATACAGCAGTCAGTCCACACTTACAAGACGATCCACCACCATACAAGTCGATCAACAATTTCTTCTTTGAAAATCAATGCTTTTAGAGTCCAAAGTGAAATGGAACGTTCTTCCATCCATTGATACATAATATTATCTCATACGAGAACCTGAGCCGCCTCTTATACATATTTTCCAAAAGTTTATCCAATAGAAAATCTGATTAAGAATTCAGAGAGGGCTTTGCAACTTTGTTCTAACTTTTTTCGCAGCACGTGACTAAAAAGATATATATTTTTTATGAAAGCAATGATAAATGGAACGAAATATTATTTTACTTAGATCATCATCATACTTATAACAAAAATATTTACTTAATCTATAAAAATAAAAAGGTCATTGAGTGTGTCTTCATTAAAAGAAATATTTTTTATTATCATGGTGGTATATTAACCCACCCGTGCCTTTGTTTCGTTTCAAAATAATCATTTAGAATTTATTCAGTTTTTACCCGACTGCCGAAGGAGGAGGGTTATGTGTTTGACGTGTATGTATGTATGTATGTATGTATGTATGTATGTATGTCCGTTCCTATGTCCGCTCGTAACTATTCAACGGTGCAACCGATTTAGATAAATGATACCTCATTAGATTTGTCTTGATGGCACGAGTGTCACTGGGTACATGAAATTAAAAAAAAACAAAATGGCGGATTTTATCCGCTTTAATGCGTAGGCTGAAAAATATGTTTTGAGCATTCCGTATCATGTATTCTCAAATTTTCGGTAGCAATTAGCGAAAGCATTACATTACTTTATTGTTAAGGGACTTGTTGGAAATCATCTACTTTTTCATATAAATAATTTCTTCGTTAATGTCCGTAGGTAGTTTTAGATTGAGGTTAGGAAATACGATTTTTCATAGTTTTGCACTAAAAATCCGGAAACAAGTTACGTAATTAAAATAACTAAAAAACCCGACTGCATAAAACACTTTAAAAAGACAAAAACAAGTCTAGTAGTCCAGACCTATGTAAAGTAATATTGAATAACTACACCATTTAAATGTTTTCATGATCTATAATTATAGATCATGAAAACATTTAAATGGTGTAAAGTAATATTGAATAACTACACCATTTAAATGTTTTCATGATCTATAATTATAGATCATGAAAACATTTAAATGGTGTAGTTATTCAATATTACTTTACATAGGTCTGGACTACTAGACTTGTTTTTGTCTTTTTAGTTTTTTTTAAAGTGTTTTATGCAGTCGGGTTTTTTAGTTATTTTAATTATTATTTAAAAAAACGTTGCCACGCACAGATTATCTCTTGTATCTTGGGTGCTATTACAAACACAAATTCTCACATACACAAACGCCTCATCTCAAAAAACTACCTGTAGGTCATACAAATATTTGCTCCGTGTGGGGATCGAACCCACAACAAGTGGCGCCAATCACAATCGCTATGCCAAAAGTTTCATCAAAATTATTACATAAAACCTCAATATTTTTTTAAAAACACAATTACTAAAATACAAAACCTAATGGCCACTTGTAAGAGTAAGAGGAGAAGTTTTAACACTAACAGTTAATTATAGCTGTATTTTATTAAGGTTACAATTAAAACTTATTGTTAGCACGAAGTTTTCGTAACTGGCTGTATAAAACAAAGCATTTCGTACTTTTTGGCGCAAAAGAAAAATATGAGTGCCACGAAAATTGTATTAGTTTTAAGAAATATTTTAGTTTAGTTTGGTGCCCGCGGCGAAAGGGTTAACGGCCCGGGCTTAACATAAATTCTAAAATATAAACAACAAAAATATAAGAGTATTAACATTCTTTATCTATACTAATATATAAAGCTGAAGAGTTTGTTTGTTTGCTTGAACGCGCTAATCTCAGGAACTACTGGTCCGATTTGAAAAGTTCTTTCAGTGTTAGATAGCCCATTTATTGAGGAAGACTATAGGCTATATATCATCACGCTAAGACTAAGTAACTATTATTCTCAGTAGCAGCTCCTAATTTAACCACAACCATTACCCGTAATACATAAATAAGGGCAATAGATTTTTGCCACTTACATTTGTTCACCTCTGCCTACTGCTACGAGGAATACAGCCATGATGGTATGTTATGTTACATACAATCATTATGATTAATTTTAATAGGCTGTTACCCGACAAGGTAAAGGAAATAAGACTCCGTATAAAAGCTAATTTTCACAGCTGCTAAATAGACCACCATAATTATAAATTACGTACAACAAACACGGTGGCTTGATGAAGCAGCTGCCAGTTTGATACATTACTCCTCCATTTACTTATTTTATAAGCTGATCTTTTAATGGAGATAAGAAAGGGGTAGGCTGTGATGTACGTTTTGAAACACAGCCAGCAATATACATAGTCTCGTTCATGATGTAAAATAATTCAGGAAGCATTCTGAACAGTGGGCGTACATCAGAACACCTTTGCTTAACTTTTTTTTATATGGGTTAGGGGCAGGCAGGTTGCCTGATGGTAGGCGATTACCACCATGTGACACCCACAACACCGGAGGAGTCACAAGTGCGTTGCCGGCCTTTTAAAAGGGTTTGGGTTGGGCCTTTGGTATCCTACACTCGGTGAAACACAACGTAAGCGTTATTTCACGCCGGTTTTCTGCAACCTTTTGGGGATAAGACATGCTGCTGATAACATTCACGTTATTTCCACGTAAGTATTCACAATTTTATTTACAAGATACCGTTCAACAAAACTACTTTAGTTTCATATTTCAAAAGAAAAGTGGTTCAGAACAAGACGCATTGCGGTTCATACGTGTCTTTTGAACAAAAGCGTGTGAAGTGGGTTTTAAGTTATATACCATATATTCACCCCTGTATTCCCTGAAGAGTTATGCAGAGATGTACTGTTATACACACATAATTTTCAAGTAAGACCGATGCAAAACAAGGACCTGTTTATTTAAATTTGTATGAAAGTAGTCACCCAATGGCACTAAATGACATAAGAACTGAACACAAAACAAGTTTATAGAAATATTATATTTTACTTATACTGTTGCACCTACCTATTCTTGTCTCTGCATCACCCTAAGGTCGACTGGTAGAAAATGCCTCAGTCATTAAGTCCACCCCTTTACACTGATTGTGCATAAAGAATAAACAAATAAAAATCATAAAACAATAATTCCGAAGCCATTTAATGATAGACTTGAGGCGTTAATTATCTGCTGTCCCGAAATAGTATCACTTGAATTTTGTGTATTCACGTTATTTACTTTGGTTTATACTTCTGTACTTCCATCGGTTTTGACTTTCTGTTAGGGTACAGGAAAGTCTTAAGGTTCTGCAAATGGCACTCCATTGCCTGTCATGGTCAAAGCAAATATCATCATATCATATCAGCCTATTGCCGTCCACTGCTGAACGTAGGCCTCCCCCAAAGAGCGCCAACCATCCCGGTCTTGGGCAGCTCGCATCCATCCGCTGCCTGCGGAAAGCAAATATAAATAACCTTATTATAAACCAGCCTAACCATGCCAATAGATTTTTATTCTTTCTTTTAAAAAAAAAGCTTACATGCAATGTGGGTAGCACATTACTAGTATTCTTGTTAACCCCTCGTGCTATGCTAAATGCTTGTGATACGAGTGGGTTCACGACGGTAGTGCAATGGGTGGGTTTCGAACCGGCAACCACATGATCACAAGTCCGACACCCTAGCCATTAGGCTACCGCCGCTTCTATTAGATTGACCAGGGAGCCCCTCTAAAACAGTTCCTACAAATCGTAAACCGTATTCTGATATGATTTACGATCTGTAGAGAAGGGAGGGTGGAAACAAATTGCCAACAGATTTCAACCCGCAAAACACCCACAAAGTGTGTTTCAATTAGGGCTGCGTTCTTGCGTCCGCCCGCCGAGATTCTAATCACGCGCGCGACGTAAATCTGCGTCGAAAACAACTTAGGAACATGGTGTGGTTGATGTCTAGTGCATGTTTCAAACACTTATCTTAATGATATCCGCATAGTGAATCCGATGTATTCATTTTAAACGGAAGTATAAGAAAAATATGGCGAATAAATACCGGACTGAAGTAGGTTCGATTCCCACAGGACACAAATATTTATGTGATGAGTATAAGTGTTTGTGTTCGTCTGGGTGTTTCTTATGTATATACTTATGTATTTATTACTATACTTTTTTGAAAATACTTACTTATAATGTATTTACAAAACAAGTATATAAGTATTATATCCATTGTCAAAAAAGTTAATGAGACAAAGTTGTAGTATAGTCTGGTTATAATTATCCAAAGGTGCATCTTATATACTAACGACTACGTGTTGATCACGGATAGTAGAAACATTTAATAGATATTGAACGTGCGATAAAGATCATAAGATTGCGATGTAGATTGTAGATACAGCACAAAGATATTGTACTGTAACAGTACACCCCCCTTTAAAAAAAAAAAAAATATTATGGTAATAGTGTTTACAATATGAATTTGACCTAAACCTTACTAGTTATTTGCTGATGTATATAAATAATAATGCTATTGTACGCGGTGGAATTTGATGACGCCTGTTGTGGTGTGATTTGCTGACGTATGTAATTTTGACTTAGCTGTTGCACGAGTGTTTATTATTTTTTTCCGTTAAACTCTTCATCCTTCTGTCCAGTGTTTTCATTATGCCGTAAAGTAGGATCACGCCGATTGTTAAAATAATCTGTCCCATTGCAACATTTCTTGTCCACCGTAAGTCCTCCTGGATCAGGTTACGGAGTTTGTCCGCTTCGTTTTGATTGAGGAAACTGTCCGTATTGTATGTTATCTGGTCCTTAGAACTTTGATTTCCCATTTTAGATGTCTTGTTGTTACGAGTAGTTGTGAATTAATGGTATATGTTAAGATCTATGTTAATATATATACGAATAGCTTGCTTATATCAGCGATTTTTATAGACGTACTACTGGCTTTACTTTACGTCCCGATCGTGTAGTGTACGTGTGTGAATGTCTGTAGAAATCCTTTGAATCTGGCACGTAGTTTGATTCGTCATTGATCATGAATGCTGGTTTCAATCTATCAATTGATATCACTGTCTCTTTATCCCTAATTCTAATGCAAAATGTTTTATCTGTTTTACTAATTACTGGGTAGGGTCCTTCATACGGCGGTGTCAGGGCTTTCTTAATTCTATCGCACCGAACAAATACGTGTGAGCATTCTTTGAGTTCGGGATGTACAAATATAGCTTGGTTGTGGTTTTTTCTTTTCGGAATTGATGTCATTTGTGTGATGTCCTTTTGAATTTGTTTTACAAACTCTTCGTACGTTGATAACTGTGCTGCTGATGACTCAAAAAATCCTCCAGGGAGTCGTATTGGCGTTCCATATGTCATCTCTGCTGAACTATAACCTGTGTCTTCTCGCAAGCTACTCCGCAACCCGAGTAAAACTGTTGGAATTTCTTTTAACCAATTTTCGTTGGATTCTCTTGTCATTAACGCCACCTTTAAAGTTCTATGAAATCTCTCTATCATTCCATTGGATTGCGGATGATAAGGTGTTGTCCTAATTTTATGTATTCCCAAAAATTGTGAGAGTGACTCAAATATTCTTGATTCAAACTGTCGGCCTTGATCCGTAGTAATGCGCAATGGACATCCAAAACGAGTAATCCATCCTTCGAAAAGTGTCTTGGCTACTGTTTCTGCAGTTATATCTTCTACCGGAAATATTTCGGGCCATGACGTACAACGATCTATGATTGTGATTAAATATCTCTTCCCTTGTGAAATCGGAAGTGGTCCGACGATGTCAATATGTAAATGTTCAAAACGTTGCGCTGTCATAAATGTACCAGGAGGTGATATCGTATGTCGTTGTATTTTTGATTTTTGGCAGGCTATACATGATCTACACCAATTATTGATATCTTTGTTCATATACGGCCATAAATACCTTTGGGTTATCATTTTTCTCGTAGTTCTTTTTCCTGGATGGCTCATACCATGAATGGTATCGAAAATTTGTTTGCGAAATTGCTTTGGTAAGTAGGGGCGGCTTTTTCCAGTAGACGTGTCGCAGGTGATGTTTATTGTGGAACCCGGAAGCGTAATGTTTTTGAATTTTAATCTTTTATTGTCACGTAATTTACTTAGTTCATTATCTGTTGATTGACATTTTTCCAATTCAGCGTAATTGATAGGTGATGGCACGTATATTTCCTCTATTCGAGATAAGGCATCGGCGGTAATATTGTCACGTCCGCTTATGTGTTGAATGTTGGTACTGTATTGTGAAATGAAATCTAACTGCCGGACCCGTCGCGGTGTATCGTTTGATGATGGTTTTTGGGAGAATGCGTATGTCAAAGGTCGGTGATCCGTAAATATTGTAAATTCTCTTCCCTCGATTAATCTGTGAAAATGTTTGACGGCCATGTATATTCCTAACAGCTCTCTGTCAAACGTAGAATATTTTTGTTGAGTTTCGCTCAATTTTTGTGAAAAAAAACCTAATGGTTCCCAATTGCGTCCGGATTTTTGTTGTAAAACTCCACCAACGCAAGTAGCACTAGCGTCGGTCATGAGCGCTAGTGATGCGTTGCGGGAAGGATGCGCTGTTAACACTGCGTTTTTCATGCTTTCCTTGCATTTTTCGTAAGCTTTGTCTGCTTCCGTTGTCCAAGGAACAGGTGAATTATCGTTCTTTTTTGAACCATGTAGATATTCGTTTAAAATTCTTTGATTTTCCGCTGCGCGTGGAATATTACTTCTGTAGAAATTGACCATGCCCAAAAATCGTCTTAATTCTTGAATTGTTTTCGGTTTGGGAAATTCCATGATTGCTTTGTAATTTTCTTCGGTAGGTTGTATTCCTTGGCTCGTTATATGATAACCTAAGAAATCTATTTCCCTTCTGAGAAATTCGCATTTTTCGAGATTAATGGTTATTCCATTCTCGTGTAAACGTTTGAAAACCGTTTCTAAATGCTGATAATGCAAATCTTCGTTGTCCGATGCGATGAGACAGTCGTCTACAAATATAAATACGAAGTTTAAATCTCTAAATAAGGAATCCATGAATCGTTGAAATGTTTGTGCCGCATTGCGTAATCCGAAAGGCATTCTTAAGTACTCAAAAAGTCCGAAAGGTGTGATGATGGCTGTTTTTTCTATATCTTTAACAGGAATACAGTGGTATGCTTTGCGTATATCTATCTTGCTTAGTATCTTCTTATTTTCTAATATGTCGCTCCTTGAATACAAAAGGGACACAAATCGAAATCCATAAATTTTACAGGACAGCCAAAACAAATTTTTGAAGCTGTTTTTTTATAATATTTCATATATTTATTAATTAAATATAAGATGTCAATATATCATTAGATGCGTATTTTTTAGCTCTATCCATCTACAATATAAACTTTGTAATACCTGTTACCTATTAAGAAAAAAAAGCATAAAAGTCCCTTTTGCATTCAAAATTTGAACCAATACTATAAAAAATATGTCAAAAATTAAACACAGTTTTACAAATAAAAATGGTTTATTGTACCTTTTTGGTAAAAAACTGTATCAAAAAGTTTAATCTTATTACTAGGTAAAAACATAAGTGAATGGACACCAGGAAAACATTGTCTTTACCTATGAAATTGCCTTTTTTTGCCATTTTGTATGAAAAAATTTAAACGTGTATTTTTTATTTGTATTAATCGAAGTAATCACCCATGCAATCAATGCATCTTTGCCAACGCAGTGGCAGTTTATTGATGCCCTTCTTAAAGAAATCAGCTGGACGGGAGGCAACAAATTCTTCAAAGGCATTTTGCACTGCCTCTCGGGTATTGAATTTTTTTCCCGCCAAGAAGTTATCCAAATTCTGGAAAAAGTAGTAGTCTGTAGGCACAAGGTCTGGTGAGTAGGGCGGATGATGGAGAACTTCCAACCCCAGTTCTTGCAACTTGGAGACCGTCTGCTGTGCAGTATGAGGTCGCGCGTTATCGTGCAGGAGCAGCGGAGACTGGCTGGTTGGAGATGTGCCAGCTTCTCCATCATTGTATTCAGTTCTTCACAGTACACATCTGCAGTAATGCTCACCCCGTTTGGTAAGAAGCTGTGATGAATCACACCGGCGCTAGACCACCAATCAGTGACCATTACTTTTCTAGGGGTAATTTTTCGTTTAGGGCATTGTTTAGGTGCTGAACCAGGATCCAACCAACTTGCTGAGCGCTTGCGGTTATCAAACAGAATCCATTTTTCATCGCAGGTAACAATGCGGTTCAATATTCCTTCATTTGTGTGTCTGTTGAGCAGTGCAAGGCACGTTTCGACACGTACTTCGCGCTGGCGATCATTGAGTTCGTGGGGCACCCATTTGTCAAGCTTTTTTACCTTGCCAATTTGACGCAAATGGACCAATATTGTTTTGACGCTAACGTCGAAAGCTGCTGCTAATTCAGCCGTCGATTGTGTATCATCAGCTTCCACAATCGCCTTTAATTCGCCATTGTCGACCAGTCTTCGGACGACCGCGAGGTTCATTTTTCAGGTCGAAATTCCCAGAACGGAAGCGAGCAAACCAATAACAGGTGGTGCGTTGGTTTATAGTGTTAGCTCCGTAAACGTCGTTGATGTTGCGTGCCGCTTGTGCCGCATTGCTGCCACGACGGTACTCATATTCCATAATTACTCGACATTTTAACGTATCCATGATGACGAAAAAGATTGAAATGCGCTGAAAATGTAACACTTATCAATAAACAAATGACTACTTTTGGAAAAAGAATTCCATGTTTTTAAAATAAAATTAATTTGAAATTAGAATTCTTAGCCAAACAAAAATTATTTTGATTTGAAATGGCCAGTACTGCAGAACGGCAATTTCATAGGTAAAGACCTATTATTATACAGTCCTTAGTACATACACACAATACATACATACACTAAAACATACACACAATCAAATAAGTACATAAAAATCCTTAATATGACATTTTCAATACTAATTTGCCAGGAATAACACCTTAATTATTGTCATGCAAAACGGCCATATTTCTGACCTTCCCATTCAAGCATGCTAAAAATAATTATTTATTCCACTATAATTTAATGCAAAAGGGACGTATTTCAAAATATGGCAATTTTGTATTACAAAATATAATAACAAATACTAATGTTAGAATGCAAAACGGACGTTTTCAAAAATATGGCACTTTTTTATTACAAAATATGGTTACAAATACTAATATTAGAATGCAAAACGGACGTTTTCCAAAATATGGCACTTTTGTATTATATATTATGGCTACAAATACTAATGTTAGAATGCAAAACGGACGTTTTCCAAAATATGGCACTTTTGTATTATATATTATGGCTACAAATACTAATGTTAGAATGCAAAACGGACGTTTTCCAAAATATGGCACTTTTGTATTGTAAAATATAATCACACTTACGTGAAATTTTGAATCCAAAACAGACGTATTTTGGATTGTGGCACTTTTTCAGGCAACCGACGTGCATCATCATCATCATCAGCCTATAATAGTCCACTGCTGGACGTAGGCCTCCCCCAATGTGCGCCATTTCACCCTGTCCTCGGCCTGTCGCATCCAGCTACTGCCGGCAGCCTTTCGCAAATCATCACTCCATCTTGCCGACGTGCGTTTGCGTTGAATCTATAGGCGCAACTAAAAAAATGGCGGTTTTGCACTGACATTACCTGTCAAAGTGAGCTAATGCAAAAATGGCGGTAAGTCAGTGCAGCCATAATAAAAGCAAAAATGATGGGAGTTTTTTTTTTCACTATAAAATATAGACGGTTCAGGTGTCATTTTTGCAATAAAACGATTTTCATTTTTTTTTAATTGTGGCCCTTTTGTATTCAAGGAGCGATGTATGTAAAGTCAGTTAATCTTGGTAGTGGGTATTTGTCCGGTACTGTCGTGCTATTGAGCATTCGATAGTCTCCGCACGGACTCCATTCGCCATTTTTCTTTTTTACCATATGTAATGGGCTTGCCCATGGGCTATCTGACGGTCGGCAAATTCCGAGCTTTATCATATTTTGAAATTCCTTTTTGGCTATGTCGTATTTTTCTGGAGGTAATGGTCTTGCTCGAGCTGCGACGGGTGGTCCTGTAGTGATAATGTGGTGTTCAATCTTATGTTTGGGCGCATTGCGTAGAGAGGACTCTTTCGTGATGTCTTCGTATTTGTTTAAAAGTTGCGTAATACGTGAATTCGTTCCCACTGCTATAGTACGAATTGTTTGTTGTGTCGCTTTTTCTGAAGTTACATGCGTTGTCAGCTCTGTAACTTTGTCGATAAGTTTGCGACCTGCTATGTCGACTAATAGTTTATAGTGCTCTAGAAAATCTGCTCCAATTATTGGTTGCGTAACATCGGCGATTATAAAATTCCATTTATAACATCGTTGTAGTCCTAAATTCAAGGTAAGCGTCTTTTCGCCGTAAGTCCTAATTTTAGTCCCATTTGCAGCGTATAGTGTGTATTGTTCATTTTGTAAAATTGAATATCTCTGTTGCTTGCTAATGACTGAAATATTTGCGCCCGTGTCAATCAAAAACTTCATACCACTTTTTCGGTCGGTAATGGTGAGGCGATTGGATGGGTGGATTGCACAGAGTTTCGCCGTTGTCTGTGCTCTTATTCGTTTCCCTGGTTCCGTACGTAAGTCATTGGTTTCCAACCGCATGGTTTAATGCAGTTCCTTGCATATTTTCCGAATCTTTCGTGGTAGTAACTAAATCGATTTGCTCCTCTATAGTTTGTTCTCGGCCTCATAATCGGGAATTGTTGACGTTTCTTGAAATGATTGTGCGTGCTGGGTCGATAGCCATATTGACCTTGCTGAATTGCGTCAATATCTATCTGTAATTTTGCTAGCTGGGCTAAAATGCATGCTGTATTGTTGTCGTTTGAAGTGTCGTTGCTAACAGCTGATATTTCGGTTACTTTTGAATTCATTATTATTTTGTCTGCAATTTGGCTCAGTTTGTCAATTTCCATGTCTTCCGTAACTGCTAGAACCGTAGTAACTGATGTTGGTAAAAGCCTGAACCATAGAAGTTTAATTGTTTCGTCACTGATTTTTCCTCTCCCGAGGACTCGCATTTGACGTAATAACTGCGAAGGTTTTTGATCACCGAGTTCTGTCTCTGATATTAATTTTTGAAACTGTCGCTGTTCTGTTTCTTCGTAACAATCAATTAAACGTTCCTTGATGTTTTTATATTTATCTGTAGTCGGTGGTGAAGTGATTAGGTCACTAACTTGTAGTATTTCTTCCTTGGATAATTTTGCTATTACTGTACAGTATTTGTATTCGTCTCCTTGCTTCTGTGGTGCTAAAATGGCTTCTAGTTGCGTGAACCATAATCTTGGTTGGTCTTTCCAAAATTCCGGAATGCGAGATAAAACCGAGGTGCCAGCAGCTACTTCAAGTGTTCCTTGCTGATTTATGTTCGCCTTGCATGGTGATTGTGCCATGTTTCTTGCTGCGTATTCGTTCGTCGGGGTCACCAATTTGCCAAACTTCTTGGCAGTATATGATTAGGTATAAATGAGACAAAGTTGTAGTATAGTCTGGTTATAATTATCCAAAGGTGCATCTTATATACTAACGACTACGTGTTGATCACGGATAGTAGAAACATTTAATAGATATTGAACGTGCGATAAAGATCATAAGATTGCGATGTAGATTGTAGATACAGCACAAAGATATTGTACTGTAACATCTAGTATCCATAGTACAAGCTCTGCTTAGTTTGGGACTAGATGGTGCTTTGTAAAATGTCACAGAATATTGATTTATAAATACAACTTGAGTTAAAATAGCCTACTCTACTTTGGTGTTGCGGGTTTCCATGGGTGGCGGTGATCGCATCGCTTACCATCAGGCGATCCGCCTGCTTGTATACCCCCTATCCCATAAAAGAAAATATACAGTAATCATTAATATAAATAAGTAAACAGTAAACTACATAATATAAAACTCGAAAGTCACTTTGTGTGCTTGGTTCTTCTAAACTAATTAATTACACCGAATATGAAATGGATTTCGCTATAATTTAGAGAATTTCTTCCGGAAGGTACTTTAGCGTACGGAGCTTGGGACGGTCGTTAGTTATTAAATAGAAAGTTATTGTATAAAATGCACCGATTTGTAAACGTTATACAATCAACTATACAACTAACATTCGTTAGTGCTAAACTATACTAGCTAAACTTCAAGTTCAAGTTCAAATGTTTTTATTTCAAATAAGCTATTATCATCCTAAGATTATCAATAAGTCTACTGAAACGACATCAAAACGATTGTAATCGTATTTAATAAGTGATACCTTCTGCGGCTGAACACTGTTCCCGAAAATACAAGCTTAAGCTTAGTTTGGGAATCAATGGCAGCACCTCTTGTGCAATACATCAATACGATACATATTATCTTAGAGTATAAGATGAATGTATTACCTGGCGACACTATAGATTTTTTTCTTTTTTTTTTAAGCTTTTACAAGCGTTAAACGTAGCGTCAAGCTTAAAGTGTTTTACAACTGCCTCGTTAGTCTAGTGGTCCCAAGTGCGACTGCTACGCTAGAGGTCTTGGGTTCGATTCCCAGGTCGAGCAAAGTTATTGGGTTTTTCTATGAAATTCTCAGTAGTAGCTCGGAGTTTGGAATTTGTGCCCGGTTCATGGCAACAGGTTCGACCCCTATTACACGGAATCTAAACATACCGGCGATATGTGGGTGTACCTTAGTTCACCTCTGCCTAGCCTTTTGGGGAATAAAGGCGTGATGGTATGTTTTACACGCGTTTATGAAACGTTATGATTCAAGTTGCATGGTTTCAAAAGGTTGATCCTATGGAGACGAATCCGGCAAGAAACTCCATGGACACTAAAAATTATGATTATCTGTGTTTTCTTAGGATATTAGTCGTGAAAGTCTATTGGCAGTCGCTTCGTGTAAAATATTGTTACTCAGCTGCCTGTGGTTGGACTGAAAATCGACCCTAAAATAGTTAAGGAAAATGTTAGGGAAAATTAACATACCATCACGCCTGTATTCCCCGAAGGGTTAGGCAGAGGCGTACTACTAATGTACACCCACAGTTCGCCGGTATGTCTAGGTCCCATGTAATAGGGGGCGAGCCTATTGCCATTAACCGGGCACAAATTCCTTACTCCAAGCTGCTACTGGGAATTTCATAGAAAAACCCAATAACACTGCTCGACCTGGGAATCGAACCCAGGACCTCTAGCGTAGCAGTCGCGCTTAGGAACACTTCGCTAAAGAGGCAGTTAGGGAAAATTCCTTGTGTAAACTTGTTTTAAAGGAACAAAAATTTTGCAAACTAAGACTAATTAATGAAGTATGTTTAATAATTCAATCCCAAAAGGGATAGGCACGTTACCACGTAGATGTAGTTGCCTAAGGAAGCTGTATTCTAATGGATCGTTAATTTTGATTAATAAATAAGACGGCATTTTAAAAACACTTGTGTTTTTCTATGGCAAAACTTAGGAATCAGTATATAACTGCCTCATTAGCCAAGTGGTCCTAAACGCGACTGCTACGCTAGAGGTCCAGGGTTCGATTCCCAGGTCGCGCAAAGTGTTATTGGGTTTTTCTATGAAACTCCCAGTTACAGCTCAGAGTTTGGAATTTGTGCCCGGTTCATGGCAATAGACTCGCGCCCTATTACATGGGGCCTAAACATATCGGCGAACTGTGGGTGTACTCTGCCTAACTCTTCGGGGAAATACAGGCGTGGTGATATGTTATATCTCTGCCTCTTTTACTGTTCGGAACTTTTTTTTTTTTTTATGAGATAGGGGGGCAAACGAGCAAACGGATCACCTGATGGTAAGCGATAACCGCCGCCCATGGGCACCCGCAACACCAGAGGAGTCGCAAGTGCGTTGCCCGCCTTTTAAAAGGATTTGGGCCTCCGGTAACCTCCTTCACTCGGCGAAACACAACGCAAGCGTTGTTTCACGCCGGTTTAAAACTTCCCTTATCTTATAGTACCTAATAACCATAGAATTCTTGACAATCACAATGTCTTTAGCCGGCTGGGTTGTGGTGCAACGGACTATACTCATGTATGTACTAGCTTTTGCCCGCGGCTTTGCTCACATTAAGCTATATTAGGATTAAAATGAATACTAAAATAATTTAATCAAAAACCAACAGTGATGATCACTACTTTGTATGGTCTGAATGTTCAATTAATTAAGATAACTAGTTCACCAGCCTATAAGTTGGAGCATATTTTTTTTAAACAGTGATGACAAAAAGAAAATCTTTTCAGTGGTATTTGCGCTCACCCGTAACAAACAAAAAAACAGACAAGAATTACATAACATACCATCACGCCTGTATTCCCCGAAGGTTTAGGCAGAGGCGTACCTACTAATGTAGGTACACCCACAATTCGCCGGTATGTTTAGGTCCCATGTAATAGGGGGCGAGCCTATTGCCATTAACCGGGCACAAATTCCTAACTCCGAGCTGCTACTGGGAATTTCATAGAAAAACCCAATAACACTTTGCTCGACCTGGGAATCGAACCCAGGACCTCCAGCGTAGCAGTCGCGCTCAGGACCACTTGGCTAATGAGGCAATTACATTTTACATTTTAGTATTCCAAAACGTATGTATGTACCCTTACCCACTTGTTTTTTTTTAATATCTTCAATGTACAGCACAGCCTTTTTACAAGGCCTCTCCTTTCCACCTACTTAAAGCCTACCATGACCGCAGGCCATAGAATAAGCCTTTACGTGGCCTTTCGAGATAATTTTCTAGAAAACTCCAATAACTCGCTCTGGGAATCGAACCCAGAACCTCCAGTATACCAGTTATGCTTGGGACCACTTGACTAATAGGTACTACAAAGAGAGAATTTGACTCAGAATCTCATGCTAGCTAGTACCCATTATAGGAATAAGGCAGTTAGCATTCCAAATGCACCTGAAATCCAGCTTCATTTAATGTTTGAACCAGGCAGCATCGAGCTTCCGAACCGTTACGTTTGTAAGTCGTTCCGGACACGGATTTACGTCGGATGCGTGATTAGGATCTGAATAACATGTGGAATAGTTACAATTGAAATGCATTTCGTGAATGTTTTGTGGGCGGAATTTATTTTCGTGTGGTAAATTCACTAAATGCCTTATCTTTCTAGTTCGACTACTACGGTAGACGTTCATGCTTTGTTTCCCAAGTAAAGCAAAGTGTTATTTGGTTCTAAGTAGCAGTTCTATTTTTGATTTTATGCCCCAATATTAACGACTAGCTTGTGCCCGCGACTTCGTCCGCGTAGCGTGATACTATATAGCCTATAGCCTTCCTCAATAAATGGGCTATCTAACAGTGAAAGACTTTTTCAAATCGGACCAGTAGTTCCTGAGATTAGCGCGTTCAAGCAAATAAACTCTTCAGCTTTATAGATTAAAAGTATACATAGATAGGCCCGTTCCTACATGGGGCCTAAAATATTCTGGCGAACTATGGGTACGCCTTTGCCTAACCATTCGGGAAATACCGGTAAAAGCAAATTGACTGCAAATTTATAGCGAGTGATCGCTCCTATCATTTTTGATACCATTAGAGATAAATATTTGTGTTTTCTGCAAATATTTGTTTCGATTCTCGGTGTACTTCTATTATTTTTGAAGTACAGCTGATCAAAAGGCTGTTTGATGAAAGGTAATTATGATTTGAATTTATTCACATTAGAAAATTGTTTAACTGCGTAAGAAGAGTGGGTACAGCACCTTTGTGTGTGTTTCGACTTTTGCGCGTAAGAGCCAGTTCCCCTTCGGTTGCTGCGGCTCTGGCAGTCTGCAGTCCGTAAGGGCTCTTAAGCTCTTAAGGTTCGGTAACGCATCAGCAACTCCTCTTGTGTTGCAGGTGTCTATGTGCGACGATGACTACAAACCACCATGTGGTGAAAAATTTAACTTATTTGCGTTCGAATTTCTTCCACGCATTTTATGGTAATTATTGTAAAAATAGCACACTCGTCCAATCAAAGATTATAACAACAAAATTAAAACAAGCAATACAAAACAGAACCAAATCCCTAACAATATAACTTCGTAGAAATTACACGCATAAATTATAAGATACAAACGTTTTCGAAATTCTATCCCCAAAATATAGAGTCTAGCCTAGGTTTTGCCAATTACAGGGAATTTAATCAGCAGTTTCAGCGCCAGAAAACGCGAAAAAGCAAAGGGCAGAATTAGCTGAAACGCTTGTGGTACCCGAGGTTGTGATTAGGCCTATCTACTATTATCGCCAGCAAAATCCCTGAATCACCAACGCCAAAGGGTCTTCATTATAAAGCGAGTTAAGTCATGAGCGGAAAGCGATTTTGATTTTATTTATTTGTGGCCTAACACAGGATTTTTTAGGTAACTTTTTGGATTGTTTGAGAAAATAATCTGCAAAATACGTTTATCAATTAACATAACATACATAATCAACCCATTGCTGGCACTATGTATCAGTATACTATCAATATGTCCCACTGCTGGGCACGGGTCTCCTCTCACAATGAGAGGGATTAGGCACCATTTATGCAATAAAGCATTAAATTATCAATTAAGCAATTATTTATTTTTCATTGTGTCTATTAATTGCATGTTTCTAAAGTCAAATTATTTACCTATTTGTTCTATGCGGGAAGCGAGCTAGGAACTCATAGTCTAGGAGCCAGCGTTAGCCAGGAACTGCGAGAAACCAACCGTCAATTATAAAAATAATTACATTATTTTCACTAAACAGTAGGTAATTAAATAAAAGTTTTTACCTGTATTTGCTCGTTCAAAAGTGGAGATTAGCAACGGGTGACCTTTAAATACATTTTCTGCCTCAAATAAAATAATCCGCTACATCTCATACCATGGATACGTTATCACCCTTCCCTTGCAGATCCTTACAATGGAAATTTTCTTAGTTGACTGGCATTTTTTGTACTCGAGCCACATTCAGTTGTAATACTGATGTGAACGAACTAGTATATCTTCGGATTACGAAGACCGGAGATATTATGAAGCCTACAAGAGAAACATAGTGTATGTATTTATTAAAAAAAATAGCATTGAGGTAATAGATTACCTATCTGTCGTACCAATGGTGAAAACGAACACACGAATAAAATCCATAATTTATTAAACATTTTAGGCTTTCACAAACAAACGGACAGATATACCTATTTTCGCATTTATTGTGTGGATTTTAACCATTTAACTTCGGTTAATAAAAACTAAAAATAGGTAAATTTTCGTGTAACGTTTAAAATAATTTTATTTGCAGTATTCAAAACTAGCCTTCCAAAACAAGTTTAGGACACAAACAACAATTCAAGTGTATTTTAGAATCGTTTGTCTTTGAAATTGCGAATACTTTTCACGTTTTACGCATGAACGATTGAGAAAGACGTCATTTGTACGTCTTGGCTAGTTCTACGTCGCACACAACAAAGCTTTTCGGGTCAAATTATTTGGAAAATGTCGAAGGAACGGAGGTATAATTATTTGTGTTTTGTGGGAAAAAAAGGGGATATTTGTTTCCGCGCAAGTAAATAATATGAGCCAAGGGAAATGAAGGTAAAACTATTCAACTGTGGGTTTAACACACAATGTAACGTTCTGGGTTGCTTGCTTGATTATAAACGGTCCGATTGATCCAATGCTTGAAGGATATCCGGATTTTATAGTAACCTGTATTTCAAATATTAGATTTTTTGTGCGAAAAATATTCATAGGTATTTCAAAGGGAAGCGGCTGACTTGGGAAGTCTGGTACCCGATCAGACAATCTATATATACCAATATATAAATCTCAGGAACTTCTGGTCCGATTTGAAAAATTATTTTAGTGTTAGGTAGCCCATTTATTGAGGAAGGCTATAGGCTATATATCATCCCGCTAAGACCAAGTAACTATTCCACGCGGACGAAGTCGCGGGCAGAAGCTAGTATAAATGGAAAACGACAGAGCATTTAAGCAACTAAGAGCATAGCTAGGGCGTCGGACTTACGATCTCGTGGTTGCCGGTCCGAAACCATTGCACAACCGACGTGAACCCACTCGTAACACAAGCATTTAGCTTAGCTCGAAATACTAGTAATGTGCGAGTCTTCTTCTTCTTCCTGCCCATGTCCCGAGTAAGCTTTAAAAAAATACATGAAAATTCAAGTACAATTTTTAGTAGGTACATACGCCTCCCCAAATGGAAAACCTTGTACGAGGAATATTTTATCTGCACTCTAAAACAAATGACAATCTCCGATTGGCAAAAAAGTTAGACAAACTTAATTTCGTACTTACATACAAAAATTTCTTACAACTATTATTACATTATTAAAGGCATAATAACCCAATGGTGTAGCAAACTTTAAGAACTGTATATTCTAAAACTAATTACTTATAGGTATCTACTGACTCTCAAGGAAGAGTCGTGACGATTGTAATTAACTGCGGGTAGTTTGATTTGATTCGTTTTTGCGGTGTCATCGCTGTGTAACCGTCAATAGACTGGGTCAGCGGGTCACGTTCTATGTACTGCTCGTCCCTCCATCGCTCATCGCTCATCGTGATTATATCACTGGAGCTATGGGGAGGAACAAGCAGATCATCAGGAGTTCATATTATTCGAATGTCACGAATCCCATAGTCTATTGAACAAGGGAAGGCAAGTGTGGTTTTTAGTAAGTTCTGTAATCTATAGGTATATACTAATATATAAAGCTGAAGAGTTTGTTTGTTTGTTTGTTTGCTTGAACGCGCTAATCTCAGGAACTACTGGTCCGATTTGAAAAATTCTTACAGTGTTAGATAGCCTATTTATTGAGGAAGGCTATAGGCTATATATCATTACGCTACGCGACGGACGAAGTCGCGGGCAGAAGCTAGTCTGTACTAAAATAACTACCTTTTTGGCTACAACTAACTATAAAAAGTTAATTTATCTGCACTATATTAACTTGAAAGTACAAGTAAAAGATTTATACACTACCCAGATGATCCATGAGGATTTTCCGTACTATAAAAAAAGGTTATCAGAAATGAGTACTTTTTATTCCATTAGCAAAATGACTTGAATAATAATTATTGCATTGAATAATAATTATCATTTTTTATTAATTAAAGTTCATAGTTACGAACAATATATTGAACAATAAACATTTTTGTATTTTTTTTGTATAAGCACACTCGGTAACTGTAACAAGACTATATTTCTGCCAGGTAAGCCGTGCCCATAAAAACTCACAAAATAAAATGTTAATATAATAATTCTTATTATTTTTACCTGAAACTGAGCTACACCATTAAAAATACTCATTTCAAAGTTCACGAGTACTGGATTTGTGCAACTCTTGACTTGCCTGAAGAGTTCGCGAAGTGGTCAAAAAATGCCAAAACTGACGAAAAAAATTATATTTTCTTTTCTACAGCTCTCGAATTATCACTTTACGGACACTCAGAGGCAGTTATTTAAAAAAATTCGTAATAAAGACGAACATAAAAAACATAGAGTAGATACTTTAAATAAGTAATTTGGATTTATTTTGATAATTATTACCTATATAGGATATGCTCCTTATTACGTCATGTACCTCTAAAACAAATATACATACAAGTATACCATTTTGTCCGTTGGTACTGCACAAGCGTGCACCACATATAAGTAGCAATAATAATTGATATCTTACTCTCTATCTTACTGTGAGTTTGTGTTTGTTTGATACATTGTCACGCCTCAATTACGGAACCAATTTTGATGAATTTTCTTACAGAAATAGATTAGACCTTGGAGAAGGACATACACTAGTCTTTTTTCTCATAAACTCCTTTGGTATACGAGTGAGACCGTAGACAATTAAAACAAAACAAGATACTACATTTAGATTTCTTTTCAACCCTATAGTTTTAAGGTTGCTTTTATATAGCGGTTTTCATTCAGCATTTGATAGCGTGTAAAACCTCCATTTGAGCTCACAAATCGATGCCAATTTAAATATCATTCCCGTATAACAATCCGAATACAAAACAGTGTGCGGTATTGGCACTGATTAAGTCGGGCTATAGACGAACGACTGCGTACGCCAAACGTTTTCGACGGCTGAGGGGATTTGATATTTAAACTTTTCTAATCTTGTCTTTGAAGAAGTATACATGAATATAGTTTGTACAGTTTGTTTATGAGATAGGGGAGCAAACGAGCAGACGGATCACCTGATGGTAAGCGATAACCGCCGCCCATGGACACCCGCAACACCAGAGGAGTCACAGGTGCGTTGCCCGTCTTTTAAAAGGGTTTCGGCCTCCGCACAGTGTTTCATCCTGAACATGCTAGCTAGATAAAATTATTTATTGATGTTTTTTGTCTTATACGGCTTTCATGTGATGTCTTATTGCGTAATTCGTGTAAAACACCCAAATAAAAGGTGGTAGGTAGGTAACTAGGGTGACGATTTTTAAGAAAACAAAGATTACCAGTATAAGTTGTGTTTAATTAAGGCAAGTAAAGATAAATACAATTTGATATTAATTAAATAATAATACTTAATAATAATAATTCTGGGACATTTTACACAGCACCATCTAGTCCCAAACTAAGCAGAGCTTGTACTATGGGTACTAGACAATGGATATAATACTTATTTTTTTTTGTAAATACATACTTATAATACATAAGAAACACCCAGACGAACACAAACACTTATATTCATCACATAAATATATGTGTCCTGTGGGAATCGAACCCACGACCTCATGGTCAGCAGTCCGGTACTCGAACCACTAAACCACAGAGGTCGTCAGCGAGACTATTCGAAATGTTGGATTGACAAATTGACAAGTTGCGATACAAATCGGTCGTCTGTGTCAGACCTAACCTGAGGCTTAAACCGCAGGCCAGCTGCACAGCAATTCTCAGATAACTACCCGCATCTGGTGCTATTATGCTAATGAAGGAAGTTTGTGGAGCTACGAAGCCCGGTAAAAAAGGGTTCGTAGCAGCACGAGTTTCAAACTAGCTACCAATTTTAGTTGTAAAGGAAGTTTGTGGAGCTACGAAGCCCGGTAAAAAAGGGTTCGTAGCAGCACGAGTTTCAAACTAGCTACCAATTTTAGTTGTACATAATGTTGTATTAGCAAATGAGATGTTTGCATAAAAAATGTTTGACAGGCAAATTGTTTGGTAACAAAGCTAAATTATACTGATTTCTGACACTTACGCGAATATTAAACACTAGCTGCCCGGCCCGTTTTCGCCCGTTTTCCCGTAGGAATGAAGCATTTTCCCGCGGTAAAAAGTAGCCTATGTTCATCAGGGATAATGTCGGCTACTAATGGTGAAAGAATTTATTAAATCGGTCCAGTAGTTTCGGAGCCTATTCAATACAAAAAAACAAACAAACAATCAAATCTTTCCTCTTTACAATATTAGTGTAGATTGAAGTAAAACTACTCTCTACGGATTGTATAGCGTCGTATTTATATTATTTAAATCCCGGCTTTTCGGATCCCTTACAGCATCCATTTTCACGGGTAGACTGAGGTGTTGAAACGTTGGGAATTAAATAAAATCAATACAATGCGATAAAATCAGTAAAATTTATCTATTTCAAAGCTTAGTTACTTGTTTTACATTGGCTAGATACTGCCTATACCTATATTAGAACTAGGTCAGTGTTCCTGAGCGTGACTGTTACGCCAGAGGTCTTAGGTTCGATTCCCAGGTCGAGCAAATTGTAATTGGGTATTTCTATAAAATTTTCAGTAACAGCGCGGACTTTGGAATTTGTGCCCGGTAAATAGCAATAAGCTCGCTCCCTATTATAAGGGACCTAAACATACTGGCGAATTGTAGTGCACATTAGTACGCCTCTGCCTTACCCTTTAAGGACTACAGGCATAATAGTGTGTACTAGGTTACTCAACTGCAGGTTAGGTTCAGGTTTAGGTTTAACTTGGACAAAAAGTATCCTAATTATAATAATTAATACATCCAGGTTATAAACTCTGTGTGCCAAGTTATCAATCAACGAACAGTCATGAAATCGAAGAAATTTGAAAACAAACTTAGAGACTCAGTATTTAGGTTCGTTGTATGATGTAGAAAAGAAATTAATTCAGGAAATTACGATGGGATTAAAAAAAAACCAAGATTAATATCGCATTGCAGTTCTAGCTTTCTATAATATTTCATCAACTAAGATATTAAAAACATCCTTATAATATAAAAGTAGATAAAACACCAGCAAACTAACTTAATTCAATCTTAATTAATATTTGTACCATCAAACTAAATTAATGGGTCGTAACTTGATAAAAGCTAAGAATCTTACAGCGAAACACTTTTCTAACGTAATCAAGTAATCCCGGGACTGACCTTCATCATTAATATTCTCGACACCAACCCTAACATAGATCGTTAGGGTTGGCAGGTAGTTAGTATGGATTATTTATTTTAGTATGGATTTTTTAATATCTCAATGTACCACCATAGAGATATTAAAAAATCCATACTAATATTATAAATGCCAAAGTTTGAATGGATGTTTGCTACTCAATCACGCCAGAACAGCTGAACACATTGAAATTTGGCACAGACATTATATATAGTATGGTCTGCGTGGTTTTCACCCAATTTGAAAAGGCTCGCCTATGTACTCCGAAGGCATATAAAAGGGTACTTGACTGATTATTTTATAGCTTCATAAAAAAGTTAACTATAAATCTAAAGCCAATCAATAATCAATAAATCGTGGACAATGATGTGGGCTATGTGTTTACAAAATTATAATAAGGAACCTTCTTTAACACTTTGAATGTAACTGTTTTCTGTCCCTTATAAAAAAATTTAAAGTCGTTATAGATTATAAGGAAGTTATTTAACTTTTAAGCTCAGCCGCTACGCCAAACGAGTCTTAGCGATCGGTTTCTGCGCCACGTGCTGTGGGTTCGATCCCCACACGGAGAAAATATTTGTATAACCTACAGGTAGTTGTGAGGATGTTTGAAAATCGTAACTTTTTTTCTACAAAAATAATAATGTTAGACAGAGTGAAGAGATAAATGTTCCGTTAGCCATACAAATTCTATGCTAACACTCGTTTTGCAGGAATGGGACAGAGCATCCCCTGTCAATCCGCATCAAAAACTTTAAGCGCTGATATCTTACAACTTTATTAGGCGATGTGAAATATTTTTAGTCAACAAATTTTAGTCAATTTTCTTTTCACTTGTCCTTTTGATTTGAACGAATCAAATACTAATCTACCAATTTACGCTTTATCCAATCTGGATATCCCATTTCATAAACTAATATGGCAACCCTAAGTCTAGACACGCCCACTAAATCGAGATCGTAGGCAATGCAATGTAGCAGTAGAATAATTTAATTGATCGTTTGCCAAAATTTATTATGATTGATGTCTTTCAAATTATCGAGAAGATATCGATGATTGAAAGCTTCAGAGATCGCTTAGCAAGGTACGCTTATTGAAGAGATATAGTATAAGGTTGAGAATATTTTAATCTTAGAAAATATTAACCTTCTGCTAAACTTATGAGCACCTATATCAGTATTAGTTGAGGTAAATAGTACTTTATCATATGCTAAGAAGCTCTTAGATTTATATGTCATGCAGTCTAGTGTGAAATAACATATTATAGCCAGAATAAATACACTATTAGGCGTTTCATGAAACTACATTTTGTTATTAACATTGCAACACAGCCACAAAACAGCGAATAACAGAATGTAATAAGAGCGTAGGTTTATTGGTAATAAAAGTCAAAATTTACTACAAATAGCAACATTACGATTTTTTGATATAGCAACAGCAAATTGGGGATTTATATTCCTAAGGATTTTACAAGGTTAATTCGTTTCAAAGTCCATAGGCAGATGAGTTATTGGTTTTTTTATTAGGGATGCCCACAATTCAGGACGGACAATGAGATTGGGGTAAACCCTAGATTTATTTATTAGGAGTGTTTTTCTTTCAGCCTTTCATGACATTAAATTTATTTTAGTCATATTTTAAATTGAAAACACATACCATCACGCCTGTATTCCCCGAAGGGTTAGGCAGAGGTGTACGAAGGTACACCCACAGTTCGCCGGTATGTTTAGGTCCCATGTAATAGGGGGCGAGCCTATTGCCATAAACCGGGCACAAATTTCAGACTCCGAGCTGCTACTGCGAATTTCATAGAAAAACCCAATAACACTTTGCTCGACATGGGAATCGAACTCAGGACCTCTAGCGTAGCAGTCGCACTTGGGACCACTAGACTAACGAGGCAGTCAGACTAACGAGCAGTTAAATTAAAAATCTTAAGTCAAAAAGTAATAAAATATTTCCGCTGCCATATTGGCGTGTAATAACTAGGTACACGCCAATTAAAAAAACATTTTAAATATACTAAACTCATAGGTACATAACTGTGCCTATAGATTAAAAAAATCTGGTTTGTAATATTAAGGCTGTTCGTTCACCTTCCAAATTCAAATTTCAATTGGTTTTTCGCAGTTTGTAGATCAATAACATATTTGAGACTCATGGCAGAAGTAACTGCGACATTAATAACTATACAATAGATATTCACAACCGAGAATTATCCCTTAAAATCGTTATAACAGCTACAAGTTAATCGCACATTTTGGCTCTTGGTTCAGTTTTAGACAAGTTTTTGGCTTGGTAAGGACTTTTAAGCAAAGGTTTATTTAGTTTTCAGTTGTGGATGCTGTTTAATTCCACATTAAAGTGATACCACGGCCTCACAGAAAACCGGCGTGGAACAACGCTTACGTTGTGTTTCACTCACTCGGAGTGAGGATACCGGAGGCCCAAACTCTTTTAAAAGGCGGGCAACGCACTTGCAACTCCTCTGGTATTACGGGTATCCATGGGCGGCGGTAATTGCTTACCATCAGGCGGTCGTTTGCCCCCCTATGCCATGAAAAAAGACTACTGCTATAAATCTAAATTTCGAAAAACGGATTGACATTTGAATTTGGTGGACTCAGGTGAACGATTTAATAAAACAATTATTCGTTTAATTTGATGTTTAAGTGATTATTTATTAAGCAAGCCTAGATCTGTGTTTATTTTACTTAGCTTGTGTCGTTGTTTCATACATTTATAATACTAAATTTTGTGGTGTCAGGGACATTTTCAGCGAAAAGGCAAGCTTTTAGACGCAGTTTGCTAGAATACATTTAATGGTTTTCACAGAAGTTCAGAACACTATAATTATTAATATTATATTCTGAGTGACAAGGGTCGCTCTATGTGGTTTTAAATAGATTATTATATTAGGAAAATAAATTATATTACTACGTTTAAAGTCATCAATTTATTTTGGTGTTTGTTCCACATACATCCACTAAATCTATACTAATATATAAAGCTGAAGAGTTTGTTTGTTTGTTTGTTTACTTGAACGCGCTAATCTCAGGAACTACTGGTCCAATTTAAAAAAATCTTTCAGTGTTAGATAGCCCATTTATTGAGGAAGGCTATAGGCTATATATCATTACGCTACGCGGACGAAGTCGCGGGCAGAAGCTAGTTTAGAAATATAATAAGTAATAATATTTATATAGGGCTCAGTAGCCATTAACTAGATGGCACCGGCATTTCCTAACTGACGAACTCTGAGAAGAAATGCCGAAACAAACTCAGAGAATCATGGTCTCTTTTAAAGTCCAGACAGTACATAGAAGCAAATATATTTATGTGAGTTAAAATGCAAGGCAATGTCTGAAATGGCCTTTTGAAGAAAGAACCGTAGTGGCTTTGACCAGTCACATCTGACGGCACGCATGCATCATTTATTGTGTAGCTCGACCCTAATCCAGGGGGCCCACACAAACCATCAAGATATCTAAATAAATAAGAGCCTTATTAGTCTAGTGGTCGTACAGCCACTGCATCGATCGCTTCGATTCCCAAGTTATGCAAAGTGTTATTAGAAGCTCGGAGTTTTGATTTATGTTTGGTGAACGATATTAGGCTCTCCCCCTGTTACATGGACAAATATCTATCTATATATAGTCCTCTTCACCGTATCCGGTGACAGCGACCCTGACTAAATTTCTTTCCTGTCGTGAGCTCTTAGATGACTAGAAAACCCAAATTTCGTTTTAAAGATCCGATCACAACATGCATAGAAGAGCTGATTGTGTTCATTGTACGTAAAGGTGTATGAAGGCTTTGGGCGACTTTTACGTAGTTGACGCTTTCTGTCCAGATCCTCAAGACGTTTTACTTCAAACCCCGCTGTTGCTTTATGAATTGAGGAGCGCCATCTTTCACGGTTTCGAGCAAGTTCCTGCCACCGATCAACGGGTATGCCACAGTTCGTAAGGTGACGTTTTCTTTGTAGCGCAGGTATTGTCCGCCTTGTGCACGTTTACCTTGGGCAAGCTCCGAGTAGAAAATAGTTTTTGGCAGTCGAGTCGAATCCATACGCTGCATATGACCACACCATCTCAGCTGGGTCTTAAGCAATATAGCCTCCATTCCCATCATTCCAGTGCGCCTTAGTATTTCCGTGTTAGGAACATGATCCCGCCATTTAATGCGAAGGATGACCCGAAGGCACCGTAGGTGGAAAGTGTCTAGCCTTTTTATATCACCTTTATAGAGACACCAAGTTTCTGCGGCGTAGGTCAGAATTGGCAGAACCAAGGCCTTGTAAACGCAAATTTTCGTTTGTAGTTTCAGGTCATGTGATGTCCACACACGGTTGCTTAGTCTTCCAAAGGTGGCGGCTGCCTTAGCGATCCGTGCTGAAATTTCAGCCACAAGCCTATTGTTGTTGCAGATTTGACTCCCGAGATATTTGAAGTGCGTTACCTCTTCTAGTGGTTCAAAATTCAGCTCTACGGTTGAACTGTCACCGTCACATCCCTTTGGTGGTTGTTTAAGGACTTGTGTCTTTTTCGTGCTAATTACAAGTCCAAATCTACGACAGGCGGCTTGCAGATCATTCACATAGCCCTGAAGAGTTTCCAAGCAGTCTGCCACCAGGCACACGTCATCGGCATAGAGCACATCGAGCAAAGAAACCCTAGATGTCTTAGTCTTCGCTCTGAAACGTGAAACGTCAAAGACATTTTTATCAGTACGGACATTAAGTTTAATCTGCCCAATACTATGCTTTAGCGCATCGCTCAACACGGCCGAAAAATATAGCGCAAACAAAGTGGGAGCCATGACACAGCCTTGCTTCACGCCGCTGGTAACATGAATTGGTTCTGAGAAATCGTTTTCATGTTGAACACGCGCCGTCATACTGTCGTGAAACTGACGCACTATGTTGATAAATTTCTCAGGACATCCAGCCTTTTTCAGCACTATCCAAAGAGCAGCACGTGGCACGCGGTCGAAGGCCTTCTCTAAATCTACGAAACACATGTACAGAGGACGGTTTTGTTCAAGGCTTTTCTCCTGAATTTGCTCCACTATGAAAATACCGTCAACCGTTCCCCTACCAGGTCTAAAACCACACTGCGACTCCGGAAGAATCTCTTCAGCAAGACCTGACATGCGGCGATGGATGATATGCGCCAGTACCTTCCCAGCCGAAGATAGGAGGGAGATGCCCCTGTAGGAACTACAGTCAGATAGTTCACCTTTGCCTTTATAAAGCTTGCAGATGGAAGCATCCTTCCAGTCTTGAGGTACCACTTCGGTTTCCCATATCCTGAACACTATGTTGAAGAGCTTACCTTGTATATTGGCACCACCATATTTATAAACTTCCGATGGTAGGCGATCAGCACCCGGTGTTTTGGCGTTCTTTAGTCTTTTGATGGCAGACATGAACTCATCAAAGGTTGGTGGGTTTGCTAGATCCTCCAAAACGGGACGGGACTCAAGGTTCTCAATGTACGGTAAATCAGTTGTCTGTGAACAGGGATTCAGAACGTCATTGAAATGTTCAGCCCACCTATCAAGGATTTGCTTGTGATCCGTCAGTCTAGACTCCCTGTCACGAGAATAAATTGGAGCCGTTTTCCGCGATTTCGGTCCGAAAATTGCTTTTAGTCCTTCGAAGAAACTACCGGCCTGATTTGTATCGGCAAAAAGCTGCAGTTCTTTTGCTTTATCCAGCCACCATTGATTTTTGAGCCCACGGATTTTAACTTTCAGCTCACGTTGAAGGGATTTCCGTCTATCAATGTTTGTTGAAGATCTTAGCTCCCGCCTGTGACTCTCAAGCAACACCCGGATTTCCTCGTCTGAGCTATCGAACCAATCTTGGTTTCTCCTTTGCGGTTTTGGTAGAGTGCATAAGACGCTGTCATGAAGGCTTTCTGCATATGATCGCCATGCTTCATCAACATTGTCTGAAACTTCTACAGACTTAGCCCCGAAGTGATTGTCCAAGTCCCGCCTCAACTTTTCGGAGTGAATCAGTGGAGCAACACACGCATTTACCGCGTTCTTGTGTGCTGCGCGTCGTGGAGGCTTTAATTTCAGACGCATCTTTGACCGAATGAGTCGGTGGTCTGACCAGCACTCTGCACTCCGCATAGCTCTTGTTATCAAAACGTCCTGTAAGTCTTTTTTGCGTACAATAACGTAGTCAAGAAGATGCCAGTGCTTGGATCTAGGGTGCATCCACGAAGAATCCATCTATCTAACTATGGGTATAAGATTAGTACACCTTTGTCGAACCCTTCGAGGACTATTAGGCGTGTTGGTCATAAAAAAAATTTTTTGACCTACGTCAATGATGTCAGAATACTAAAATAAGTAGGTATTAACAAAGTTATTTTTAGTGAAGGAAAAGTGCGACTATGGACTTCAAATCAGGTAGAAATTTGCGTTCACATTCTGAATTTACGTTTTTGAGGTTTGAGGTGACGTCAGACATGAAGGCTAATTTCGACTTGGTGAGTGGTACTCGAGGTGGCTTAGTAATCATAGTGTTTGAAAACAAGTTCAAATCCTAAATGCAGTCGATTTTTGCCTTCTAAAAATGAACTTGAATTTTAGCATGGAAAATGCCAAAAAAAATACTAAAAGTTCGGTGTTCAAATATAAAATTGCATGCAGCTCCAACGATTTCGTGCATTGTCAAATTAGGTCGCATTTTACTCTGCGTGACTGTTGGAAGTTGGCAAAAATACCAGTATTTCACTATTGCCATACAATCCCCACGGGTTCGCGTGACATATCCACTATTTACATATTGACTTGGCAAAAAAAATTTTTTTTGAATAAAATGCACATGCACAATTTCAGGTTCTATGTCATTTGACTAGGTTATCGTTTGAACTAATCTTTCAGCAGTTTAAATAGCTCACTGTTTTCCTTATAATTGTATTGGTTCACAGCTACCTAAAAAGGCTCTGTGATGTTTACCTGAATTGGTTTTCAGATGATATTATTGACATGATGTTCGTAATTTTTGTTCAATAATTGATTTACAAAATACTCTCATATTATTATGTTCAATGATCTAATCTTATTAAAGGAACGTTTCCTAGCGGAGCCCTGGCGACCTTACTCACCGTTAGCATCATAATACGGAGCAAAGTTGTGTACAATTTTAAATAACTAGTAAAAAGTTGAGAATAATATCTACGATGGTATAGAATTCTTAGATCGGACGTAGATATCTTCATAAAAAATACTGTGGGCTACAAAAACTACTATGATGTATGTATCACATTTCTCACAGAAATAAAAATATTTGTAAAAAATACTGCTTATATTTTAAAACAGAAGATATAATGGAGAAAAATAACCCCGTCTACAGATCTTATTATTGAGATATAAATACTCATTTGTTATAGAGTCTCCGTTCTTTAGAGCTGTTCTAGAGGAGCTGACGTCATGTAATGGGACACTTATCGACGAATCCGCGCTGTTATACAAGTAATGGGTATCAATACCTCGTAATCAACTGCGTATGAATCTATTAACATTACCTATTCCTACCACTATTAATATAACATATAATTTAGTCTGTTTAGTTCAACCTCATTAGCCTAGTGGTTTCAAGTGCGACCGCTACGCTAGAGGTCTTGGGTTCGATTCCCAGGTCAAGCAAAGTGTTATTGGGTTTTTCTATGAAATTCTCAGTAGCAGCTCGGAGTTTGGAATATGTGCCCGGTTAATGGCAACAGGCTCGCCCCCTATTACATGGGACCTAAACATACCGGCGAACTGAGGGTGTACCTTAGTACACCTCTGCCTATCCCTTAGGGGAATACAGGCGTGATGGTATGTTATGTTATGTTATGGGTATCAATAGCTGTTACAGTTTTTGTAATTGATAGAGAAACAGCGATAGACGTAACGGTTTCATTAAGGTTTTGATTATAAATCTAAATCATTTGAACTAAATAACATTACGTGCCATCACGCCTATATTTCCAGAAGGGTATGCAGAGGCGTACTAACTAATGTATACCCACAGTTCACCCACAGTCGCATGTAATATGGCCTATTGCCATTAACCGGGCACAATTTCCTAACTCCTGCTAATTTCATAGAAAAACCCAATAATACTATGCTCGACCTGGGAATCGAACCCAATAACTCTAGCGTAGCAGTCGCGCTCAAGACCACTAGGCTAATGAGGTTGAACTAAACAGACCAAATTATATGTTATATTAATAGTGGTAGGAATAGGTAATGTTAATACAATAGATTCATAATTTTAATGCAACAAGGAAGAAAAATATCTGTTAATAATACAAATAGAATATCTTGTGAGTATTGATTAAGTTATCCTAATTGAAAATTTAGTACCAAATTTCGAAAACTAAAAATTTCAAACTGAACCTATAAGTTGGTAGTTATTATTACTAGGCTTTCATTGTTCTTCTCTTCTAATATAAAACCGTAAAAAGCTGTGTCGGTACATTGAAGATATAAAAATAAAACAAGAGGGTCTCAGAACTCAAAAATGTGATTTTTTAAATTGTTTTGTTATGTATTCGCGTAAAAACTACTGAATAGATTTTAATTTTGTTAGCCTTAACACTGTTACAAAGCATAATTATGTTGCAATTTAAAAACTGGTGAACTTTTTATCTTAATTTATTAAACGGATCCTGAGGTACAGCTACAAAGAAAAGATCATCACTGTTGGTATTTGTTAATTTGAAATCCATTTCTATTCCTAATATAGCTTCACGTGAATAAAGCCGCGGGTAAAAGTTAGTTATGAATAAAACTACGAAAAAAATAACATACTCGAATAAAAAATAGAGAACAATAAAAAAATACCCACAACGTCACTCGTAATACGAAGCCATAGACAAGAACTCTCGTTACTCCAAGTAGTTCTCAGTATCACAAAGGAGGTCCAAATAGTGCTCATGTCATGTCAATAAAAAATAAAATATTCCAGAGTTGAGCACTCGAGTTGAAGTGATCGGCGAATCGTGCTTAAGCATCTTCAGAGCGGTGTGCCCATCGACCACGAAGGTCGCTCGTCTCAAGATAACGCTGAGGTCAAGAAACCGGTATTAAGGCTCGATTATATCTGATTATGCGGATTAAGATGACGCGCTGACGTTTGCTGAAAATGTTCAAGTTAGGAAAAAGTTGAGAATCGTTTTATTACCTGACTGTACGAAAGGGAAGGAAGGCTACTGTTTAAAAAAATATTTATTCAACGATCGAACCATCAACCATATGCGTTTGTTGAACATCTGATTCGATCAGGGACGTTTCTTGGTCTACTAGATGGATAAGAGTGCCTGACTAATTAATTTCATTTGGGTTTACATATTTTACTTTATTTGCACATCAGATAAAACTAAAACAAACGGGAATCAACTGATTTTAAATATATAATTATAACTAGCTTCTACCCGCGACTTCGTCCGCGTAGCGTGATGATATATAGCCTTCCTCCATAAGTAGCCTTCCTCAATAAATGGGCTATCGAACAAGCAAGCTCTCCAGCTTTATATATTAGTATAGATAGATATAGATGGGTGGAACTGCGTTTTCTTCTAAATAATCTTAAGAAGGATATGTTCCATTGTATTCCATGTACATCCAATCGAGTTGACAATGAATTGTTATAAAGTCCAACTTTATCATCACTACTTATTATAAAACAAAGTCGTTTCCCGCTGTCTGTCCCTATGTATGCTTAGGTCTTTTAAACTACGCAACGGATTTTGATGCGGTTTTTTTTAATAGATAGAGTAATTTAAGAGGAAGGTTTTAAGCTATTTGACATAACCCTATGACACTTAGGAACGGGGCAGCGTGGGTGAAACCGCGGGCGGGCCGCTAGTTCTTATATAAACCTTAAAGTCACAAAACATGCACATATTTGACAGCTTTATACCGACAATATCAAGATGGAGACAAACTTATTCTTGTTCCTAAAATGTTTGAGGCATCGAATCATCCCCAAAAACCGAATTCCTTTGATCACATCACTCTCACTTAAGTATACTCCACAAACACGATTGAGTAACAAAATGGAAATTATTCAAATCGTTTCCATCAAACTGGGAACTTTGTCAAAAGCCTGCATTGACGGTTTGTTTGTAACACACACAAAATTGTTTCAAAGCAATTTGATCGTTTGATGGTGATAATCGAAGCTGTTCGGACAGTGTTCTTATTTTAAACTTAAGTAATTTATCACTTTTCTGTTTTTGTGGCTAGAAATGATAATTGAAGTTGTATATAATAATTTTATGGGCACTACCATTATGGGAGATGGTGCCTTCGATGGAGGCGAATCTTTTGTTTTGCCATCGACTTCCGAAACGATTGTACACTTAACATTATTTTTTTATGATTTTGTTAAAAGTTATTTTATTTTAACATTTTGAGTGGCGAGTAGAATCTGACGTACATCGACGAATTTTATTAGAATTTTCCAAATCGGGTATATAAATGGCAAAGTTCTGAGGTCAACATACAATAAAAATACAGTTGAAAATCTCCGCCTTTTTGAAGTCAGTTAAATATTAAAAAAAAATATTTATGAATTTTATATCAATCGTGCCTCAGAGATTATGTTAAGCTGTCGGTTCTGATTGGCAACACATATTTATGACAATCGTTAGTGTTGAAAAGTCAACACAATATGTACTCTTAGGAAATTGGTATTACCCAAATATTGGACTGCAGAGGTTTGATAGCAGTCACTTAATTTAAATCTTGCATTATCATCAGCATCTGGTTTTTTGGATACTCTCAAGCAATATGTCTATCTATACTCTATACTTACTAATATATAAAGCTGAAGAGTTTGTTTGTTTGCTTGAACGCGCTAATCTCAGGAACTACTGGTCCGATTTGAAAAATTATTTCGGTGTTAGATAGCCCATTTATTGAGAAAGGCTATAGGGTATATATCATCACGCTACGCGGACGAAGTCGCGGGCAGAAGCTAGTGTATTATAAAAGGGCAAAGTTGTCTGTATGTAGGTAGCAAGTACGTACAAGTTAATATCAGAAATTGCCAATTCAAAAATTTTGATTTATCGATAGAAAGCTACACTCTTCCTGAATGATATGGGCTATACTAAACATCCACACAAGAATAACCGCGGGGTGCAACTATCTGATAAAAGAAAGTTGGGCTATTGTAAGTCCGGGTAAAATATAATGTTAATCTTCACGCCAAGTTACGTATCGAGTTCGTTTAAAACTAAGCGAGTAAGATTAGGGTCGCTTACAAAAGAGGAACATTCAACGCTTTCAACAAAGCGATAGAAACTTTCGCAAAAGGATGAGTTAGCAGTTTGTTTGCAACACGTATGAAGTTTATATGTAGTTACATCTTAGTATATAAGTAAGATATTGGCGTATACTACTGATGATATCGTAATTGTGATTATATTATGAGATTTCTTTAATCTACCTATGTAGTTATATAAAAATTTATCCCAATTTTTTTATATATGCCTTGGTCACGCCTTATCTTGAGAAAGACTACATTCATTTTTTTTTAGTCTGATTTCTTGATTCTGATTAGATTTTGTAGGAAGTTATTACGGAAAGAAAATTAAGAAAATGATGCAGAAAATTGGAAAATTTTAGAAAACTTAACGACTATCTAGTTTACCTTCGTTTCTGGGTTTTTGGATTTTCATTTTAAGAAGGCGCAGGGGGGAGGGTGACTTTTCATTATCACTTTAGGTCCCGAGTGAATCGCGGGGATCTGCTATTTTTATACGTATATTAATACTAGCTTCTGCCCGCGACGTCGTCCGCGTAGCGTGATGATATATAGCCTATAGCCTTCCTCAGTAAATGGGCTATCTAACACTGAAAGAATTTTTCAAATCGGACCAGTAGTTCCTGAGATTAGCGCGTTCAAGCAAACAAACAAACTCTTCAGCTTTATATATTAGTACTAGCTTCTGCCCGCGACGTCGTCCGCGTAGCGTGATGATATATAGCCTATAGCCTTCCTCAGTAAATGGGCTATCTAACACTGAAAGAATTTTTCAAATCGGACCAGTAGTTCCTGAGATTAGCGCGTTCAAGCAAACAAACAAACTCTTCAGCTTTATATATTAGTACTAGCTTCTGCCCGCGACTTCGTCCACGTAGCGTGATGATATATAGCCTATAGCCTTCCTCAGTAAATGGGCTATCTAACACTGAAATAATTTTTCAAATCGGAGCATCAGTTCCTGCGATTAGCGCGTTCAAGCAAACAAACAAACAAACTCTTCAGCTTTATATATTAGTACTAGCTTCTGCCCGCGACTTCGTCCGCGTAGCGTAATGATATATAGCCTATAGCCTTCCTCACTAAATGGGCTATCTAACACTGAAAGAATTTTTCAAATCGGACCAGTAGTTCCTGAGATTAGCGCGTTCAAGTAAACAAACAAACAAACAAACTCTTCAGCTTTATACATTAGTATAGATTATACGATAAGATATCGCCTACCCACGGTAAAAGAATTAGCTTAAAATACAAAAAAATCAGAAACAATACCCTAAAGAAAATTAACTCGCTGAGCTAACTGGGCTCACCGCCCTTCCCCCTCATGACTGCCTTGCACATCATAAATGCGCGCGCGGTACTTGATCATTATTTTGCTGCGATGTTATTTTAAAACTGCGATATCTCCTAAGATATTCATTGAAATCCAATGATGTAAAGGGCACTTTTGTTTTAAATTAAATACTTCTGATGAATAACGTATTTATTTGGATAAGGATTAATATCATGTTTATAAAAACACCTTCGCAAATAATGCATTTGGAATTTTAGAACAAAGTTAGCATAAAAAAGGTTATAGTGAGCCAACCTTAAAAGATAGACATATGCTGTCGCGGACTTTTTTTTAGAACTTTTAAAGAGGAACAATTCTGTCATATATGATTTTTGCGAAACTTTTACCGTTTACGCAGCGCACGCATCGGAAGCTCTTAAAAGGAAAAAAATACCCCGATTTTGCAACATTTTTCATTGGTGCTCCGCTCCTATTGGTCTTAGCGTGATGATATATAGCCTATAGCCTTCCTCGATAAATGAGCTATCTATCACTGAAAGAATTTTTCAAATCGAACCAGTAGTTCCTGAGATTAGCGCGTTCAAGCAAACAAACAAACAAACAAACAAACAAACAAACTCTTCAGCTTTATATATTAGTATAGATATAGATTAATATACATACGCCGATTTTAATCTTCTTCTTTATGCTTCTTCCGAGTGACAACACTAGTGGGCGGTGAAGGGCGGTCGTTTTGAAGGCTGTCTATAATGTAAAAATTACGTTCAAAAAGTACTAGATTCGTCGTAGAAGTCTATATTGAATAAATGATTTTGACTTTGAATAATTGGCGAGGTCCTTCAAAAAGGTCAGATGTGTTGTAATTGCAAGCAAAAGAAGTAGGTACGCAAGGATCGTAGCAAGTTGCAGTCTATAGTTCCTGCCTACCCCTGTGGGAGAAACGTGTGAGTGTATATTATGTGTGTCAAATTACATGGTACCTAAACATTCCGAGGACATTAGTACGGCTCTGCTTAACCCTTCAGGAAATACAAGCGTGACGGTATGTAAAATATTTCTTTCTGAAGATGGACAAAGCATTATATCATTTTATTATTATGTTTTTTTCTTCACTTCTCTTCTTTTTTCTCTTTTTCTTTTTTAACTAAAATGTGACTATTTAAGTAGCTAAACATTAGAAATATACTAGACTATATAACCACGATACAAGTCAGAATGTAATAATAAATTGCAGCAAGGAATCTTCAATTCACAGATAAAATTAAAAAAAAAACTTGCAGCTGTAACTTTCTACAGCTCTCACCGGCTATTGTGCAAATTTACTTCCGTTTGACTCGTCGTATCTCAACCACTGCGGTCAGCAAACGAAATATTATGCAATTTGAAACTTTATTTGAAACATATTAAAGTTGAGTTTATTATTCGTTAACTGCAAAATATATTTTGGTATTATTGACGTACATCGAAAATTGGACTTTTTTACTGAAACTCTGTTCTTTGAAAAGGTTGCATTGTGGATAGAAAATTGGTTTAATTCCCTGTAGAGGAAATTAATTACCACGTACTATTTACTTGTATAAAAGAGAATGTAGTTCTAATATATCATAACGCTTACATCTCTAAAGGTTCGGCAGAGGTGTACTGAGGACTGAATTCTTTGCTTATGCGCGACAGGTCACGGGATCGTTTCTCGCATGAACCAGAACACTTCAAAAGGTGCAGGTTCAGTGTTCAGCAGTTTTTTTTGGAAATAGGATGTCTTTAGCAGGCTCCTTTGTATTTTTACATTTACATACATAAATAGGTACATTCCTATAATAACGCCTTTCTGCCTACTCCTATAGGAGAAAGGCGTGAGTTTACACGAAAAAAATAATTATGAAAAATGTGTGGTTATGAAACCATACACAAATACATTCTTCACATAACCAGACAAGCACAACAAACACAAATAAATCCATATCTTATTCCGCACGTCACAAGTTTTATAATTCATTACCTCTTTCTAAATAGGTATGACCTTTTGGAGTAAAACGGTCGTGTAAGAGAGAAACCTGATGTAACAGGTCGTTAAAAATACTTTAACTTATCTTAAATCCTTTTAGTTTGAATAGGCTAATGATAGTCATAGTATAATAATGTGTTTGCTTATAAGAAACATTTTAACGTCACTTAAGCTCAAAATTTTAAGAAATTTTAACTGCCTCATTAGCCAAGTGGTCCTGAGTGCGACTGCTACGCTAGAGGTCCTGGGTTCGATTGCCAGGTCGAGCAAAATGTTATTGGGTTTTTCTATGAAATTCCCAGTAGCAGCTCGGAGTTAGGAATTTGTGCCCGGTTAATGGCAATAGGCTCGCCCCCTATTACATGGGTCCTAAACATACCGGCGAACTGTGGGTGTACATTAGTACGCCTCTGCCTAACCCTTCGGGGAATACAGGCGTGATGGTATGTTTTAAGCAATTTTGTGTCTAATATAATAAGCTTGCCCAAGCTTAGACCAACTATAGTTTTCGGTGGTAGGGCTTCTTGGGATCTGGCTGTCTGGCGGAGTTTATCGTAATCGTAAATGTGAATGAACTTGAATGTGTGTTTAGCGTGTGCAAGCCTGTTATCCCATGGTTGTTGCGCCTCTGGTGATTATTACACTATCCCGGAGTAACATACGCTCTATTGTTAATCAAGTTAAACGTAGTCAGTAAACAGCTAGTTATTGATATTTCGCCGCATGTAAACGCACTGTAAACCGATCAAAAGTCCACAACATAGTTATGGCTATGAGGATGGTATATTTTTGAGGAACAAACCACTTACCGTGTTACTGTCTTACAGTGGGAGAGCCATGCTTCGTCACGAATGTAAATACCACGGCCTCACAGAAAACCGGCGTCAAACAACGCTTACGTTGTGTTTCGCCGAGTGAGGATACCGGAGGCCCAATCCCTTTAAAAAGGCCGGTAGCGCTCCTGGAGTGACTACTCTGGTGTTGCGGGTGTCCATGGGTGGTGGTTATCGCTTACCATCAGGTGATACGTCTGCTCGTTTGCCCCTATATAAAAAGCAAAAAATAGTTAAAAATAGCTGATGGAACATTGCCGATAAATACTATGTAGACGCGTGCACTGAACTATGAAGGGCGATAGCGCCACCTGTCATCTAGACCGTGAACTATCGACTCAAAGGTATAGTAAGGTTATACATTGGTGATTGACGCCTCAATGAACACCCTTCCTTTTTAGGGGCAACTGTGCGAAAACCTTTGATTTTATTGATTTATCTACAACCCTGCCAAAATCTGGGTTATACATGACATTTTACCGTCTTCAATTTAATTCAAATATGGTTTTGTGGCAATATACTACCTAAATGCCGGTAAAAAGAGGTTGTAAATTACATCTATGCCAAACATAGCGGTGGGCAAACTTTCCTCTCTTAGTTGGCCCGCTGGCTTTACTTTGCCCATCTCTGGCCTAACTTCGGGGAATATATATATGTGAAAACATACTTTAAGGCCTGTATTCCCGAAAAGGTTAGGCAGAGATACACTGAGGAACACTGATAGTTCGCCGGTATGTTTAGGTCCCATTTAATAAGGGGTGAACCTATTGAGAATATGTGTATGAGGTGCTATTGAAAATTTTAAAGAAAAACCAAAAAATATTTTGTTTGAGTTGGGAATCGAACCCGGGAACTCAGTCGCGCTTGGGACAACTACATCCAAAACTACATTTTAAATAGAAAATAACACGTCTTACCTATGTAAAAATCATTTTTTATTTGTTAAAAAACCGGTAAAAGCCTGGCTAATTGAAACGCGAAACTGTAGCTGAAAATATACTAAAACGACGCCATTTTATTTAGAGAGAACTTATTTTTTATAATAACGAGAAGAGAAAATTTTATTAATTAAAATGTTTTTAATTAAGAAGCTGTGTGCGTCGGTAATATGATTACAGGATTATTTTGGTTTCTGAAAATTTCCAGCACAATTTTGTATTCATGTCATAAATATTGGCTTTATTTGGTACTACAAAATAATTACGAGATTTTGAATGGCCCAATTATTGCGGTAACTGTCATTTGCAGGTAATTTTATGAAATGAATTGTGGGATATGAACTAGTGTCATTTTCAAAACGATAATTATGATATTAATGTGGGTGTCTTTTTAGACTACTATTTTTTGAAATTAATACAATAAATTTAAAATTCCTTCGTATCTTAATCCAATCAAATTTTCTGACATTTTCGTTTGATTTAAAAAAAAAAACTTTCGTATAAATCTGGTACTGACAAATACGAACACAAAATTAAAAAAGAAATGGTATGTTCAGCACTTGAGATCATCTAATAATGATGATGATGATGTATGTATACGCTGATAATTATGATAATTTATGTCAGCCACAAGAAGTTCACTGCTGAGCGTAGACCTCCCCCAAAGACTTCGAGGAGCGGGAATATGCGGCCATCCAAAAACTCTCATACTAGGTACCTACCTATATATACTTACATAAATGCGTAAACAAATTATATTTCTATAGATAGATAGACGCACTGAAATGGTAGGAACCGCTACTGAGTATTGAGGTATTAAGTTCATTTTCCAAGTAGAATAAATGTTGTTGTTTCGTGTATTTTGGAAATTCTGAATATAGAATATTAGGGAACTGTGAGTACATACAGCAATGCTTCTCAGCCTAACCTTCCAAAATTCCCTGCATAATTTAATTACATATATTATTTCGTATCTATCTCGTACAATTTATTATTATTATGTATTCATGAATGGTTTTAGTTTGTATACCCCTTCGATGCGGGAAGGATCCTAAACATTTGATACACGATAAAAAAAATCTGGTACTTCAGAACATGCTCATTATACCTCCATGTTAACCTGTCAATGTACGTATTACAATACAAAATCTATTGTCCTGATTTTCGGGGGTCGATACGGGCATCGCTGAATAAAAAACGCGGACAAAAACTATGCAAACAAACAAACAAGCAGACGTTTATATTAAAATACAGCTTTGTTACACAAAGGTAGTGAACCGAAAATTTTCGGACATGACCAGTATGCGAAGTTAGTTTTTATGAAACTTATGACAAATTGTGTTTTTCAATTCGCGCGCTAGTGCGGAATTTTAAAATGTTGTGTTGCCATAGTTTTTAGTGGGTTATCTGTATAAAAATTCGAGTTTCTATTATGTTCATTAACAGACTTAGCTAATAAATAGGCCGAAATGTATTAAAGAAAACAATTATTACTAAAAAGACATTTAAAACGAATTAGATTGAAAACAGTGTTATAGGGGTTTCCTATGAAATTCTCAGTAGCAGCTTGGAGTTTGAATTTTGTGCCCGGTTAATGGCAATCGGCTCGCCCGCTATTACATGCGACTATGAGCGAACATTAGTACGCATCTGCCTAACCTATAAAATACTATTCTTTTTTATTGATTAAGTTGGCAAATCAGTAGATTAACCATCTGTTGATACCACCTTGGTTGGTCACCTGCAACACCAGAGGAGTTTCTGATGCTTTGTCGATCCTAAGAGCCCCGACACTGCAGACTGCCAGAGTCGCAGCACCCGAGGGAGAACTGGCTCTTATGCGCAAAAGTCGTAAGAAACACCAAGGTGCTCTACGACAGACTCCGACGTAAGGGTGGTTTTAGCCAGTCAGACCTTAAAAGGTCCTACAACCGAGCA
Source organism: Acronicta leporina (assembly GCA_947256265.1). Classification (NCBI taxonomy): domain Eukaryota; kingdom Metazoa; phylum Arthropoda; class Insecta; order Lepidoptera; family Noctuidae; genus Acronicta; species Acronicta leporina. The sequence continues at coordinate 1,332,011 of OX366512.1, forward strand.
AAACAAGGTTACAGAGCTAAAATCTTGCAAATAATATTTGCTCAGTCCCGGATCATAACAAGCGTTCACATTATACATTGAATTCAATTTCCTGCACTTAAATACGAAACTGGGATATTCCAAATCGATATTTACAGTGCATTACTTGTGTAATATACGGGACGAGATGGGAATGGACAAACCTTGGCTAAATATATCCTGTCAAACGAGATTATACCTTCGAACTGGGTTGGTAAAGTTGACTTTCTAGTTACATGGTATCTTTCTCTATCACTTACAAGTTTCCTTTTGTGATAGTCCTTGGAATATCTGAATTTGTTACACCGAATTATGTAACGGCTAAACCGATTGGGGATGGGTAAGGGGGTTGCCGTATAATATGAGGTATGCAGGAGGTATTGTATTTATAGACAATGAGCATCAACTAATAGTCAACAGTTATATTAGTTTAATTAGTTAAACCCAATTCCAAATATTAATAAACTAGCTTCCGCCCGCGACTTCGTCCGCGTGGAATAGTTACTTAGTCTTAGCGTGATGATTATATTTATAGCCTATAGCCTTTCTCAATTAATGAGATATCTAACACTGAAAGAATTTTTCAAATCGGACCAGTAGTTCCTGAGATTAGCGCGTTCAAGCAAACAAACAAACTCTTCAGCTTTATATATTAGTAACTAGCTTCTGCCCGCGGCTTTGCCCCCGTGGAATTAGGACTGTTATCACATCCCCCGGGAACGGGACAAAAAGTATCCTATGTCCGTCTCCTGGTTCTAAGCTATCTCTCCACCAATTTTCAGCCAAATCGGTTCAGCCGTTCTTGAGTTATAAATGGTGTAACTAACACGACTTTCTTTTATATATATACTAGCTTCTACCCGCGACTTCGTCCGCGTAGCGTAATGATATATAGCCTATAGCCTTCCTCAATAAATGGGCTATCTAACACTGAAAGAATTTTTCAAATCGGTCCAGTAGTTCCTGAGATTAGCGCGTTCAAGCAAACAAACAAACAAACGAACTCTTCAGCTTTATATATTAGTAAGTATAGATAAGATATACTAAAGAAGTATAGATTATAAGATATATAGAAGATAGATTATAATATATTAGTATAGATTTATTGCAGTAAGCTCTGCTACCACTATTTTCATCTAAACTAATATTATAAAGAGGAAAGATTTGATTGTTTTTGCATTAAATAGGCTCAGAAACAACTGGATCGATTTGAAAAATTAATTCACCATTAGAATCCTACATTATCCCTGGTGAATGAATGAAGAATCTTTTAAAATTTCCAATTTTTAAAATTGTGTTTAAATTATATTTAAACACAATTTAATTTAAGTTTAAATTCAATTTAAACATATTTATGAAGTTGGTGCAAGTGGCCCTTATTGTTCGCGATTTCACCCGCACCTCAAAGCACTTATAAAACAGAAGATAGCCCACATCCTTCACCAAGGTCTAATCTATCTATATACAAAAATCAACAAAATTTGTTCAGTGGTTTAGATGAAAACATAACCAACCAATAAAGAGACAAACAGAGTTATTTTCGCATTTATATATTAGTTAGCTGCCTCATTAGTTCAGTCCGGAGCGCGACTGCTACGCTACACGTTCTGGGTTTGATTCCCAGGTCGAACAGTGTTATTGGATTTTCTATGAAATTCTCAGTAACAGAAAGGAGTTTGGAATTTGTGATGCCAACATGCTCGCCCCCATTACATGGGACCAAAATATGCCGTCGAACTGTGGGTGTACATTAGTACGCTTCTACCTTACTCTTTGGGGAATACAGGCTTGATGTATTAGCTAATGTCGTAATGTCTATAGTAATTTTTTTTAGTTATTAAGATGCAATAACATAAAATAAAATAATCGTAGTGACAACAAACATAATGTGGTTGCCGGTTCGAACCCCACCCATTGCACTACCGACGTGAACCCACTCGTAACACAAGCAATCTAGCTTAGCACGAGGGGTTAACAAGAATACTAGTAATGTGCGTCCCGCATTGCTAGTAAGCTTTTAAAAAAAACCAGAATATACATTATATGAAAAATTAAAAAGCTGGATCAACGCGAATAATTCATATAAAAATACTTGTCAAAATCTACGTTTTCAATTAAAGCGGTACACCGATTCTATGTTTCTCTAAATAGAGCAATAATTAAACGCGATAGCCCACACACAACCAAATTCAAACAATTTGCAGAATGTACGCGCGAAACCGTTGAATTTTTTACACTTTTTTGACCCAGAAAGTTATTCGAAGCGTTGTAAAGTGTAATAGTAAACTAAAATGAACTTTACACCTTTGACATAAGGTTTAAGATGTTATCCTAAAGCCAGGATTGACGTGTGACCTACGAACCGTGAAACACCTTTGATATGTAGCATTTGACATTCCATTTAAAGTTAAAAGGTTTTTTTTTAAGTTGAAAAAAATCTAAATTGGGTTAGGATTTTAAAATATTTAAATTGTCATTTGTCCGTTTTCGTAGGTTATGAGGAACTGAAATATACAGAAATGTATATATTGACCCTCGACGCAAATACAAGGGATTTTATTAAGTTAAACATGTCTATGATAGTGCACCCTGTACATTTATTTATTCTTGTTGTCTGTGAAATCATATCTCCCAAACGGATGAATCAATTGTGATTTAGATTTTTTTACTTTAAACTTAGACTTTTTTTTAAACCTAAGAGGCCTTTGCTCCGCAGTGGGACGTATCACCCAAATAAATTAACCTTATTTTTAATGACGATGAATTCAGATTTTTGTGGTCATAACTAATTTTGACTACCATTAACCATTATTTTTACAGGTCATTCAATTCATTTTTAAAGCTAATCATATTTATAGTGAATACCGTTATTTTTATAGTTCATTCAATTGATTTTAAAGTTTAACATTTTTTAAAGCATGAAACATTAGCTTTTAACGTGGGAGAGCCATGCTTCGGCACGAATGGGCCGGCTCGACCGGAGTGATACCACGGACTCACAGAAAACCGGCGTGAAACAACGCTTGCGTTGTGTTTCGCCGAGTGAGTGAGGTTACCGGAGGCCCAAACCCTTTTAAAAAGCGGGCAACGCACTTGTGACTCCTCTGGTGTTGCGGGTGTCCATGGGCGGCGGTTATCGCTTACCATCAGGTGATCCGTCTGCTCGTTAGCCCCGCTATCCCATAAAAAAAGTGTGTTTATCTTAATTATTCCCCTATAAAAAAATGTTTTAAGAATATAAAAAACAAATAAAACATGAGTCAATATTGACTTAGTAACACCTTACAGTTTATTTAACGATGTCAGCATCGTTACGCTCACGACATCAGATTGTGAGGTGCACGGCAGGCTTTATGTTCGAAGCTTATCAACACTAATTGGTGTTTTATGACGACTTTATAATTATAAACTTTGCTACCGATAACTAACTAGCTTACGTGACTAAATTAAATTTACTAGTGTGCATAATATTTATAACACAGAATTTAATTATATATTTTCGAATTACCTTCTCTCTCTCACTCTCACTCTTTTTCTGTCCCATAACAATTATAAGTCCTATTTCTGAATACATAATCTTGATATCTCAAATTTATATAGAACTAGATGAGCCCCCGGCATGCGTTGCAATGTCTCTTTTTTATTACCTGTCTGCTCAACGGAAAGGAGGGTCATGTTGTGTTTAACATAAACGTACCAAGGCTAGCACACAGCAACTCACTAACATTTTTATCGGAATCGGGTGAAGTATAAGGACATATAATATACGGGATAAATGAAGAAACATTCACTTACTTATTTTAAAAAAATATTTAAATCCCTCACAGCTGTCGTGTAAGGCAAACGAAAAAATAAAGTTTCTGAATTCTTTATAAGTTATTGTAATTAATTTAATAAATTTTTGAATAATTGACTTCATGAATTTATATAAAAAATGAATTTTATTCAAGCAAGCTATTTGAAGTTTCACTACTTATACAATTTATTTGTACAATTACAGCGACATTTGAATTTTGATTTTATAAATACATAAATTATTTGGACTTTATCTGACCCTGACTGCGTATAACTTCGCGCAATAATTTTATAAACATACCTGAGTCCACATAATTTATAATGACCCGTCAAAGTTTAAAATCGTATACAAAGTTTAAAATTGATTGAGTTTTAACAAAGGAAAAGCTATAAATTTCAATACTTTGAAACTAAAACAAATTTTGCTTTGAAATCATAGACGTGAAGTATTGTTTTGGCTATAACCTCAGAAATTGTCAGGTGAGAAATGCTAAACCCAAAAATCTTATATTATTTACCTATAAAATCACCTTCAGAGATCTGTTTAGAAAAACAAAAGTATTTTAGTAGAAAACTATAATGTCAACCGTGACATTATGGGGATTCAATTCATGATTATCAGTATCTTTATACGTTGAGTAGATATTATTAGATAAATAATAATTTAAAAGCGGCGGTAACGGCTAGGGCGTTGGACTTGCGATCATGTGGTTGCCGGTTCAAAACCCAACCATTGCACTACGGACGTGAACCCACTCGTAACACAAGCACTTAGCTTAGCACGAGGGGTTAACAAGAATACTAGTAATGTGCAACCCACATTGCTAGCACGCTTTTTTTTAAAAGTTATTTATTGTTGTCTACAATAAATACCTATTAATACAGTGGGTATCAATCTATCACAATATCCTTTGTGGGAGACTGGTATATCAACTACGTAACCCTGTCATACAGATTACCAGCCCTCACACAGATTACCCTTCCAGTTTGCGTGAGCAATAGAGATTGATTTAACTATACATTATAAATGTGTATACACATTATTTTTATGTATAAATATATACTTACTAAATAATTATCGATATCATTAATATTGACTACTAGCTTCTGCCCGCGGCTTCGCCCCAGTGGAATTCGGTCTGTCATCACATCCCACGGGAACGGGATAAAAAGTATCCTATGTCCGTCTCCTGGTTTTAAGCTACCTCTCCGCCAATTTTTAGCCAAATCGGTTCAGCCGTTCTTAAGTTATAAATAGTGTAACTAACACGACTTTCTTTTATATATATAGATTATTGCCACTCGCTCTTATATTTGGAATAATACGGTCATTTTCAAAAGTTAATACATAATTAAAACTCTTATAAAAATCATTTACTGATAAACCATACAATACAAATAAACATACGCAAAGGTATTCATTAATTTATTCGTACAACGGCCACAAAAACAAAAGTATAAATTTCCCATTGAATACGCCAATCTTGATTAAGCCGTCCAAAATAATGTGAAATGATGCCTTTGTATGGCACAATGGAAATTTCAGTCCAGTTCGCAATAAGGACAATGACAATTAATAGTTATGTATTAATTTTACAAGTTCGTTATGATCCCATTAAGCTTTAACAGCAAAATGGTCCATTTGATCGATTCTTCATTTAGTAAAATGTTTTTCTTTATAATTTTAGAGATTTTAATTGTAAAACTAGAAATTACGTCGATTAAATCACATATCTCGTCTAAAAAAGACATGCACATGAATCACAATCAAATCATTATCTTCTTTACACAGAGGTGTAATCATGCACCTGAATTTGTTTCTATGCATTAGTGATTAAATATCTTATTTAAATTTATAGCAAGAAGACTAGTGTCATCGTCATCTCAATCAATCAAACGGACAAGATGATGAAAAATGCTGAGTATTGATTTCAGCCTTATCATCAATTTATTCCAACCCCACGTATAAAACTTTTAAAGAAAACCAGACACTCGAGTTTATCTCAATTTTATCTCCTTTGAAGTTCCTTCAATGAAATAAAAGATAAATTTTTATTGCCGTTATATATAAAACTCTGCAATACAAGCAATTCCTGATGCAAATCGTAATACAAAAAGGACATAATATAAGATAAAGTTAAATAAATTTAAAGTGAGTAATTTTTTGTTTTGTAATTATGTAACTGTATAGTGGTTTATGTTTCTTTTTCTTACTTAAAGAAACGCGTAACAGTTGGGAATCAAATATATAAAGTATTCCCATTTGGTGCCACTTGCTATGAAGTGCATTATAAATATAAAGTCCAATTTCACCACTAACTTTGTATTCGAGAAAACTGTGGCCTAAGTACAATTTTACCACGTTCCCATTAGGAACGAAAGTTTTTCGTAGCCGATGGGAATGAATATGAAACAGTCACATTTATTATTTTTATTTCTCTATTCTAACATAACTTATAATCACTGAGAAGAAATATTTCCGTATCCGAAGGGAAAATCTAACTCTAATAGATAAGTTTATTTGGATATTTTACTGTAGCCACTAGGAATAGTTAGTATATTATCTCTTTTTGCAAGGAGACGAAGTTGTGGGCAGAAGCTCACATAACATAATCAACCCATTTTTCTGTCACACTACTGGTGGACACAGGTCTCCTATTACAATGAGAGGGATAATGCTAATAGTCCATCACACTGGTCTAATAATGCAGACTGGTAGACTTCACACGCTGTCGACAAAACCCCTCGAGCATGCAGGTTTCATCACGATGCTTTCCTCCAAAGCTTAAACGGATGATATACGCACATTACCTCGAAATGTCAGAGGTACGTGCCTTGGATTTAAAATCAAGACCTTGAATTTGCAGTCCCAATAGTAATACTAGGCTTTCTTTTTGTGTATTTTTTTGCATTTTCCATACTAAGATTATAAAGTTATTTTTGTGAAGGAAAAATTTGACTTGCGGGCAGGCAATGTAACTTGCCAATAGTTGTCACTGACGTCACCATTAAGACATAAGTTCAGAATATCAAGGCAAATTTCGACCAGGCTTAGTGGTCATACTGTCTGGTGTATCTAACCAGAAGACGCAGGTTCGAATCCTGCTCGCAAGTCGAATTTTTCTTTCACTAAAATAACTAGGCTTTCTATTCTTCTACTCTTGGCAGCTCATACAACATAATAGAACCAAGGTTCCGGGGCAGCCCAAAGTATTATACTTAAGGGGAAGTTACGGTGTTCGCAGACAACCGCGAGTCTATCACAGGGGTATTGTTCGTCTATTGTGCCTTAAGAGGGTAGATAAAAGCTAATAACGGTAGCAACTTCCGCCTTGTTATGCGCTTATAACATTACGGTTAACATATTAAAACATAACATACCATCACGCCTGTATTCCCCGAAGGGTAAGGCAGAGGCGTACTAATGTACACCCACAGGTCGCCGGTATGTTTAGGTCCCATGTAACAGGGGGCGAGCCTATTGCCATTAACCGGGCACAAATTCCTAACTCCGAACTGCTACTGGGAATTTCATAGAAAAACCCAATAACACTTTGCTCGACCTGGGAATCGAACCCAGGACCTGTAGCTTAGCAGTCGCGCTCAGGACCACTTGGCTAATGAGGCAGTTTGATTGTTTGATAATAAAGGCTTTATTGAATACAATATGTGCTAACCAGTGCTTACCATGATTTTTCCAATCCAGTGGAAATTTCTCGAAAGACTTTCTTATAATATTAAAGTTTATTTTTGTTATTATTCTATGTTATGTTAGTCTGTTATTATTGCTATGACAGCTGACTGCTTAGAATTAAATTAACTTCTGACTTCCAAACTATCTTGGAAGGTAATAAACACTATGTCAGGTTACTTAATTTCAATAATCTATACTCTTCTATCTATACTAATATATAAAGCTGAAGAGTTTGTTTGTTTGCTTGAACGCGCTAATCTCAGGAACTACTGGTCCGATTTGAAATATTATTTCAGTGTTAGATAGCCCATTTATTGAGGAAGGGTATAGGCTATATATCATCACGCTACGCGGACGAAGTTGCGGGCAGAAGCTAGTTAAAAATAAATCGATAACAAAACCAGCGAAATCTCGCTCAAGGTTTTTCCCTCATTCTAATTTTGAATTTTTAAAGACTGTTCTGCCTCAGCTGTTTAAATTTTTTTTATTCTTTATAGGCTTATGCTTGATCGTCAGTTTGCCTGATGTTAACGGAACTGCGACCTAAGATGGAGCGCGCTTGCCTAGACAAACATACCGGCGAACTGTGGGTGTACCTAAGTACACCTCTGCCTAACCCTTCAGGGAATACAGGCGTGATGGTATGTTATCTTCTTTAGTTCAAAGTCAAAGTCAATTTTTTTTTTCAATTTAACCAATAATACAGATACTTTTGATTTTAAAGTTATACAAGCAGGTTATTCTATTATTTACTACTCCCACCCAGGGTGCCTGTATAAATGACTTGTAATGTATGATTGACTAAGACTGCTTGTTTAGTGTAGTAATCATCTCGCCACTACTGTTGCGCTGCATGTCATGAGTTTGATTCCCACCCGAGCCATTTATCCGATCAGCGAATATTTGAAGTTATTTTAGTGAAGGACGCAGGTTAGGTACACCAGATGCTATGACCTCTAAGCCACCGCAAGTTCCACCTGTTATGTCGAAATTTGCCTTCACATTATGAACTGACATCTTAAATGTGACGTCAGTAACATCTATTGAAAGGCAAGTTACTTTGCCTCTCAACCGACATGACTTACGTTACGGTTAGTTCTATGTCACTGTACGATGCTACCATACCTATTAACTCTGCTATTGTGTTTTTTTCTGCATTTTTCATGCTAAGATTTTAAAGTTATTTTAGTGAAGGAAAAATTCGACTCGCAGGCAGGATTCGAACCTGCGTCTTCTGGTTAGGTACACCAGACGCTATGACCTCTAAGCCACCGCGAGTCCCACCTGCCTGCGAGTCGAATTTTTCCTTCACTAAAATAACTTTAGAATCTTAGCATGAAAAATGCAAAAAAAAAAAAAAATAGCGGCTATTTGTTTCTAGTCTGGGTGTTGTTTTTTAAGTCCAATGTGACACAAGACTTGTTCCCTAGTGATGTACTGTTATCAATTCGACATGAATGTAAGATTGTCAGAATTGCACAGTTTTTGTACACATTACTCTATACCAGCTTCTAAATATATGTGCCAAATTTCAAAAGTGTGTATGTTTGTATGTTTACCGCACATACCTCAAAAATTAGAAGTCGGTATAGTCCAACTTAGGGAACAGTACAAGTTTCATAAAAATGGGTTCAGTAGTTTTTGAGATAGGTTAAGTGTATATCAGTTATAATGATAAAAACGGAAAATAAAGAAGTAATTTGATAACATTAAGCCATATTGTAATTTATTAATATCATTTAATAACTAAAAAAGGAAGAAATAAAAGTATTATCTTTAAAAAAATCCTATTGTTTTGTTACCTCAGAACTCCGACATTTATAAACTTTTTCGAAAGTCGGCATCATTAAAAATCCGGCAAAATTGAAGGCAACGACTTACAATACATAACGGCAATAAATTTAAATTTTGAAGTATATAAAAAAAAACTAAACTAAAACGTAACCATGAAAATTTTCCAAATAACGTACAAAATCTCCGACCCAAAATTATTGAAACCACCAAGTGCCTATCGAAATACCGGATTATCTACGATATCGCTACGCAGCTACGCCGTAGCGGTATCTCGTAGCACCTTAGAACTGCCTACGGAAGCGATAATTATATTACCTACTATGGTGGGCTGGAATTCAGCGGTAGGTATATGACATAATGTGGGATATAGAATAAGGGGAGACAGAAGTCCCAATAAACTTGTCACTTTATGTGCCACTTGCACCAACTTATTAAATGTGTTTAAATTGTATTTAAGCACAAAACTTCTATGAAAAATCGTGTTTAAATACAATTTAAATATAATTTTGAAGTTGGTGCAAGTGGGCCTATGTAAATAAATTACTTTTTATTAAATATTATATCTGTATCAGTGGTAGCTGTTACGTATGAGACTCATAGTTCGATTTCTAGTTCGAGCTGTTTTATTGGAGTTTTCTGTGAAATTATCAGCAGCTTGGAGTTTTGATATCGACCGGCATAGCGCAATACTGCGTAACTAACACTTGGCTGTAAGGTTCATTTTCAAATGAAATAACATTGAAAATTTAACCTCATAGCCTGTGGTGGTGGTGACATTAAAAATGAACCTTACAGCCAAGTGTTAGTTACGCGGCATTGCACTATCATCGACGACATGATTGTGGCCAGTTAGTGTCACTAAATTTGAATATATACCCGGCGAACTGTAGGGTACACTGCCTAATCCTTCCGGAAACTCCAGAACTCCAGAAACCTCTATAATATGCTATTTTTGTACCAACGTCAATCACAGATATGTATTTTGTGTCTTGTACGAAGTGGATTTTCTGAATTTACTTTTCTGCGTTGTAAGACGAGACACGTGCCAGCATTAGTAGTTAGGAGCGGTTATTATCATATTTATTGGGATATATCAGTGAGGTGCACGATCATAGAATTATTGATATTTTTGCTCTGATATATTCGGGTACGTGGGTATTTAATGGAGACCTATATTATTCTATGAGACTGCTAGAAAAATGGAAGTAATTACTACATAAGACTGTCTCATTTGTCACCCTAGAGGTACAGGTTCTATTCCCAGGGTGAGCAGTGTTATTTTTTATATAAAATTCTTAATAGCAGCTCGGAGTTAGGCATTTGTGCCCGATCAATGGCTATAGGCTCGCCCCCTATTACATGGGACCTAAACATACCAACAAACTGTGGGTGTACATAAATACAGCTCTGCCTAACACTTTGGGAAATATAGGCGTGATGATATATTTATGTTTATGTATGTTTAAATTGAAATAATATAACTTTTTATATAGATATTTTTTTACTAATAATGGGTTCGCTCTTGACGTCAATATTGCCGAGGCAATGATGAAGCCGACGGTTGAGCGAGCGCACCCAGAAGATGCCTATGCACTCTAGATTTGAATAAGATCAGGTTATATGCACTCGGAAATACAGACGCAGGGAGGGAGTTCCACTGTTCATATTATTTACTTAAAAGTTGGGCAAGGAATTTTTAAAGGATTAAATATCTGCCTCACCCTTTGGGGGTTTACCGATATGTTTAAGGCCCAAGTAATAGGGAACGAGACTACTGGCATTAACCGGGCACAAAATATAAACTCCGAGCTGCTACTGAGAATTACATACAAAAAACGCAAGAACACTTTTCTCGACCCGGGAATCGAACCTAGGACAGCGTAGCAGTCGCGCTTAAAGACCACTAGACTAAAGAATTAAGTACATAGTTAATTTAAACACAATCAATTTCTCTAAAGTTCTGCTTTTAAAGTACATACAAATACGCCCATGCATCAAATAAACATTAATATCGTAGGTTTATGAAAACAATAACAAAGAAAATTTAAACTTCGATTAAATTTACATGGCTTGCATTAATACATTTATGATATTATACCTTCAAACCGTACGAAAACATACGTCAGCGTTGGATCAATGATCTATCTTAACTTAACCTTCAAATTTAACTCCTATTCCAAGCGCACTGTGATTAAATTAATTTTGTTATAACCATGTGTGTGTAAGAAATTAATATTTAATTAAGTCGTCCATATCATGTTACAGACTGTACACTTTACAGTAACTGTATTTGCTCGGGAGGCAGTGGTACATTATTTCCTCGAAGGCTCAGGCAGGGTTTTTTATGGGATGGGGCAAACGAGCAGGCGGATCACCCGATGGTAAGCGACTACCGCCGCCCATGGACACCCGCACCACCAGAGCAGTCACAAGTGCATTGCCCGCTTTTTAAAAGGGTTTGAGCCTCCAGTATCCTCACTCACTTGGCGAAACACAACATAAGTGTTGTTTCACGCCGGTTTTCTGTAAGGCCGTGGTATTACGGTCGAGCCGGCCCATTTGTGCTGAAGCATGGGTCTCCCACGTCTAATACGATTCTATGTAACATAACATACCATCACGCCTGTATTCCCCGAAGGGTTAGGCAGAGGCGTACTAATGTACACCCTCAGTTCGCTGGTATGTTTAGGTCCCATGTAATAGGGGGCGAGCCTATTGCCATTAACCGGGCACAAATTCCTAACTCCGAGCTGCTACTGGGAATTTCATAGAAAAACCCAATAACACTTTTCTCGACCTGGGAATCGAACCCAGGACCTCTAGCGTAGCAGTCGCACTCAGGACTACTTGGCTAATGAGGCAGTTTCTATGTATATATTCTAAATTACACTCACAGTTCATCGGTATGTTTAGGTCCCATGTAATAGTTGATGGCGTATATAATCGAGATAACTTTAACTGCCTCGTTAGTCTAGTAGTTCAAATTACGACTGCTACGCTAGAGTCCTGGGTTCGATTCCCAGGTCGAGCAAATTATTGGAGTTTTTTTCTATTATATGCTTTGTAGCAGCTCGGAGTTTGGAATTTGTGCCCGGTGCTCCGGTTTATGGCAATAGGCTCGACCCCTATTACATGGGACCAAAACATACCAGCGAACTGTAGGTGTATCTTAGTACACCTCTGCCTAACCCTTAGGGGAATACAGGCGTGATGATGGGGTATAAAGTTTTTAATTACTTTAAAGTCAGTTTAATTAATGCTAAAGATAGAGAGACAATAATTGTCCTAATAAGCATCGGATCAGAATTAAATCTATGATATGATGCTTGACTACTTAAACCAATTAAGCTGATTGTCAATATGTACTTCGTTAATATCAATAATAAATACATTTAAAACGAAAAAGTCGTTATGTCAATCAAAGCTATTTATTTATTAAATTCAGAAGCCTAGGGTTTGATTTTAATATTCAAACTCAAAGCTTTAAGTATTCCTTGACAAAGGATTTCTAACTTGAGTGAACTCAATAATAGATATTGAAAACTTATTGTTAATAAATAACCCTTTAATGCTTTCATTAGCAATACAATAACTACAATTTCAAGCTTAAATAATTAATTTAAAGCGTCAAGAACTTAATTCAAAATAATAATTGGTAAATTATTTCTTACATGCTTTATGTATTTAATAGACTCAACACTTCTAATTTAATATCGAGTAAATGTATCATGCAAGTCTTACCTAACAATCTAAAGTCATTGCCCGAAAAAAAAAACAAGCATCATTCCATTTTTAAACAAGTAAACTTGACGCTGGTTCACAGAGCATAAGATGTTTGTAAAATAAAAAATAAAATATTAATCACAGACTAGAACCTTTTTTCATACGCTACTTCTGAGAAAATCATTCAAAATTCAAATACTAATTTATAATTTGACGTCACATTCGAAATATAAAGCAAAAATCTGTCCGTCTCACGAGCTTAGCACTCAGTAGTAGACGCGCGGCCGTTGAGAGCGGACGCCACGATGCTCCAATAATGCGGACGCTAATACTGATATACATCGCGACGCTAGTGCAGTGTTATAGAAGTGAAGTGAGAGGTGTGCGACATGGTGGCAGAAGTCTCATAAGGCATGGCCGGTCCAGGGTTCATTTCACGCGGATGCACGGCCGGTCACGAGACCTGGTCGCGCAAATCGAAGCTGAAATGAGTAGTGAGTTAGGTAAAGTACTACTTTTTTAATATTAGTTTTAGGTATTCATACTCTATGGTGTACATACTTTATAACTATATTGTATTTTTAAATAAGGTTACATTAAAAAGGTTTACATCTTCAAACGGTTACGCTCCAAAGCTAGCAGATATTTCAAGTACGCATGAAAATGATACCCCTCGTCAATTTTATGAGAAACTTTGGGCTTGTTATGGCGTTAATAAAATTACTTTGCGTTAATTTAATAACAACACTCAAGAACGTTCGAGATTATTATCTTACGAGAAAATTTAAACGCCTCACGAGAAAATTAAGAAATTTATTACCTACTTTAAATCTGTTTTAATTAATGTAAAGTGTGTAATTAGTGATCTAGATTTTAATCCAATTTATAATTGACATTTATTACTTATAGCTTTTGTTTGTATATATACTTTCATAATAAGTGTATGTATGAATGAAACTTACCTTCTTACCTTAATTACACAATAGATTGATAGTGTTGCTAATGTATGAAGACTAGGACTTGAATTTTATAAATCAAGAATTCCTAACTATCAGGAATAAAAATAAAAATTTAAAACACTTTTTTTAAAAATTTGATACGTGTATTTGTTATCAGTAATAATTCACTCACTAATGAATCGTAATCTACATAATATCTAATTAATCCAATCAAAAGTAGCTTGATGTAGGTAAAATTATTTTTAATTAGCTTTTTTGTATACTTATTTTTTTACCTTATATAATAATTTGGATGCAAACCGCGAGTGTTCGTTCAGGGGCGGGCGCAGGATAAGACTATGTACTTGGAAAGACTTGGGGAAGGCCTATGCCTAGCAGTGAGATAGTAACGGCTAATAAAAAAATATAATAACATTGAAATCAAATTTATTTTATCGCTTGGATTTTACTACCTGCTTGGAATACCATTATATACTCTTCTAACTCTAAATCCTAACCCAAAAGGACACAGTGAGCTAATAAGCCTAAACAGGATCACTAATAATTAACAAAATTATAAAATAACTGATAGGCATTTTAACATTAAGTCCTTGGGTGCTGTAAAGGACTCGAAACGTCGGGAATTAAAAAATAACAATACAATGCGATAAAAGCCGTAATAGAAGTTTTATTTCACTGTCTAATTATTCGCGTAAGTGTCAGAAATTATATAATAACACTTAACACAAAAATCTTCACTGTCAAAAATACGAAATTAACGACATACAATATTTTTTAATTTACTTACTTATAAAACCATAATCCCTTGCGCGAAAAGATTAATTGAACAACATTTTTACATTATAAACCCACTGACAATCAAAAGAAATCCTCAAAGCTCCAGTAAGGGGAAAGACGGAGGCTATTCATCATTTTGTCAGCCATAATCTCTTCGCGCATTCTCTCCACACAGCCGAGAAACACAAATCATTTCGCAGATTCTGACAACATATTAAGGGAGACAATTCGATCCCCGAACTCAGATTCCAATTTCAAAATAATGAACATTTTTAATTTATGAGGCCTGCTAAAAATAGAACTCGGGATTTTCGGTCGCTGAGGATAGGTGTAATTACCCGATTACCGATTGCGATTGGCTGAAATTATTATTGACATCTCAATTTCCAAGTTTTTGATTTAATGTGCTTTTCAATAATTTTGACGACCTCTGTGGTTTAGTGGTTCGAGTACCGGACGGCTTACCATGAGGTCGTGGGTTCGATTCCCACAGGATACAAAAATTTATGAGATGAATATAAGTGTTTGTGTTCGTCTGGGTGTTTCTTGTATGTATTTACAAAAAAAAAGTATAAGTATTATATCCATTGTCTAGTACCCACAGTACAAGCTCTGCTTAGTTTGGGACTAGATATAGATAGATATGGTGGTGTGTAAAAATGTCCCAGAATATTTATTTATTTATAATAATCTTATCTAACTAATAAATATTTATCTTAAAGCATAGAAATACTTCTACAATCAGGGCAGAAAAAGAGGTTTTCACTCATAGCAGATTATAAATAATACCTAAATCATAGTAGCTGTTTGTAAGCAATACCTACGTATCTATGATATTCAAAGCAAGTTTCATGAATCCTGAAACAAAAATAATTGTAGAGAAATGGCTTTGAAAACTTTGATAAAACTCTCTGATACGATGCTTTATGTGAGTGGATTTTATTCGTAAATAAAATTCTCCCGACTACGACAATGGGAAGGGTCCTTACTTCCTTGACCCCTTTTAGGAAGCGAGTGAAATCGCAGGCAGCAGCTAGTTTGAAATAAAAACATTTGAACTTGAAAATTTTAAATTTTCTTACGGCGAATTACAACAACTACGCTTCAGTTAGTACATTTGCATAAATAACATATCATTTTGACATAATGTCCATAAAAGTATTGTCAAAATTCTATCGCTAGCAAGTAAATCTGATAACAGATTTGGTATTGAAATAGGCTGTAAGTTATCATTTAGAATAGTTTTTACAATATATCTGAATAATATTAAATATGTCGGACGCTGTCTGAACTAGGTTAACCCTCGTGCTGCTGTAGGAATCTTGGCAGGATATAACAATAACGATCACTTTTGTCAGACACAGTGGTTGTGTCAGCAAAGAACAGTCCATTCACCTGATTTAGGCTCCCTTAGTCGACTCTTACAAGTGACGTCATTTGAGATAGTGTACCTATCACAATCCGTTTAAATCTGTGCTTTAAGGAAGTGGGCAAAAGTATTTTGACAACTTATGTTTTTAGTTTAATTCTGGTGAAGCTCTGCGCTGTGTGTAAGGATATAAATAAAGTGTTGTGTTGAGCGGTATTGGTAAACGTGTTGCAATGACAATCTAGCAGGACATTGTATAGCTGTTTTACATAACACCTAGTGGATAAGTAAAATGGCGTAATACTTATGTTTAGCCACTGTTTATCAATCTTTGTGCAAAAGCGTGTTTACTTTAATTAATTTTCCGTTTGAAAGATTGGCAATTACATAAACTACAAAGTACCTAGTAAATTACTTCAAATCAAAGCTTTCTATTGGATTGCAAAATAATATTTTCTTCAATTACAATTCTAATATAACGCTTCCGTGAAAGGATTATTTACCATTGAAACAGGCGTGATTTCAAGGAAATCTATGTTAATATACCCTAACCCATTTGATTTTTTTAAATATCTTCAATGTATATATACAGCTTTTTTTAAATGTTCTAATAGAAGAGAAGATAAAACCTTTTTACGCATTAATTACGTTTAAATTGAAAGCGATAAAATCCGTAAAGTGGGTAACAATGCATTTCTAATTTTCAAATTAAGAATCTCAATCATAAAAAGGAATAAGTACCCACAAAGGTACCGTCACTTCTATCTTATACTTGACATTGTAATCCCCACCGTATTATTCTCCATGTACACCAACAGCTGTTTCATCCCTTCTCTCAGTATACCCGCAGAAAGTTGTTCCTTGATATTCTAGCAAATTGGAATTGACATCAAGGGCGAACATCTGTTATCGGTGTTATAAGCCTTCAGACAATTCCACGTCTATTTCTCGTGCGTCACAATTTATGTACCTATATATTTACAGACCCTATTACTTTAGAGTAAGGTGAAGACATATTTATCGGTTGGTAGTTTGGTGTGTGCATTTGATTTGTAGGTTAGGATAGTTTTATGGGATTGATAGACTGATTTTAATAAAAAAGATCTTTTTTATGACATTGGCGGGCAAACGAGCAGACGAATCACCTTATTTTAAGCGATACCGCCGCCCGTGGACACCCGCATCACAAGAGGTGTCGCAAGTGCGTTGCTAGTCTTTTAAAAGGGTTCTTGCCTCCGGTATCCTCACTCACTCGGTGAAACACATCGGAACCGTTGTTCAATGTTGGTTTCTGTGAGGCCGAATCACTCTGGTCGAGCCGGCCCATTCGTGCCGGAGCGTAGCTCTCCCACGGGTACGGGATCTTCTGGTTTTATATCAAATCTGTCAGTACATTTGCTTACTAGAAATGAATCATATAAGTAATTTCAAAATTTTATCTCCATTCAGCAAATCTATGACAAGTTAAACAAACCCTGTTTGATACTGACTTGCGACATTTCGAAAATCATATTAAATAATGATCTTTCGCTTACTTCATCAGTTTGATGAAATAAGCGAGCGATCATTAAGCGTAAGGTCCCGTGGTACCAAGAATTTAATAGAAAAACCTGGCATAGGCCGTACTTCCCTTGACCTGGGAATTAAACCTAAATTAGGGAAATAAGACTAACAAGGCCGTTAAACAATAAATAACATTACATGGAACATTATAGTACTAGACTAGAATAAATTATTCTTTAATTCGCCAAAAAACTTCAAACTTGCTGTTTACTAAATCATTTGCGAGACAAAACTGCGAAACTAAAGGAAAGTAGATAAAAACTAAAGGCACAGACAGTTGTTTGAGTTAATTGTTTTTTTTTTTTAGGTTATCTCTAACATCACAAAAAAATAAAAAAAAACAAGTATTAATAGTGTGTGTGTGTGTATGTGTGTGTGTGTGTGTGTGTGTGAGAGAGAGAGGTAGAAAGAGTGCAAGTGAGTGCAAGCATGCTTAGTTTGAATTTGAATGAGAGATTTTTAAACTTATTTAAATTTAATTTGGCCTAAAAGAAGATCCTCAGTATTTTGGTAACTTAATTTTGATAGGTAATTGTTTAATTTAAGGCAACATTCCCGTTTTGTCACAGTAAACAATTTTAATTCTTTGTTTAAAGAGTTATACAGCTTTGTGCTGTTGACGTAATACTGACGCCTGGCAAACGACGTCCGGTGAGGTACCAAGGGAAAAGTCCTATCTTTATGTCTATTTCTACCACTTGGTTCTGTGGGAGGACGGGAAGAGTGTTTGCGTATTACCGCTCGGAGCACATAAAGTTGCCTGACCGTTAAGACATCACATTCAGCATATAGCTGTAAAGTGGGATACCTTCGGGGTAGGGACAGCATAACCTTTAAGACCGCTCGTTGTGCACGTTCAAGCTTAATAAATACGTTTACAGTGGCTCCCCCCCATACTGGAATACAATACGATAAAATCGACTGGCACAGAGCATAATAGACTAGTTTCAGGGTATTATTGTCAGCAGATCTACGTAGTTTTTTAAATACATAGATCAGTTTGCGGGTTCTGCCCGAGAGCACATCTATATGCTTATGCCAGTTCAGGTGTTGATCTATGTTAACGCCGAGATATTTTACACCAGTTGACCTAGCTATAATGAGACAGTCACATTCGAGAGGGGACAGATTGGAACAGGTGTGGGCTTGAAGAACAGATAATATCGGAGGGGACAGGTTTGATCTAATGGCAAAGGGAACATATACTGTTTTATGAAAGTTTAAGGTAAGCCAGTTGTTTGTTAACCAATACATAACATGTTCCAGTGCTATTTCGGCATTGGAATAGCATTGGGCCCAATCCTCTCCATCCACTATCAGAGCTGAGTCATCAGCATACGTAAATATATTGCAGTGTGGAATAGTCATGATACACAGCTCATTTATATAGATGAGAAATAAAGTGGGCCCTAATATGCTGCCTTGCGGCACGCCATACGCTATAGGTAACAAATCACTCTCATTTTGTTCAACTTTAACATATTGAGTTCGGCCTCTTAAGTAATTACTAAAAATATCCAAAACGTGACCTCGAATTCCAATTTTTTCCATCTTCTTCAACAAGGACGGCACAGAAACTGTGTCGAAGGCCTTAGACAAATCAAGAAAAATACCTAAGCATTTTAACTTCTTGTCAAGATTCCTTGCTACATTTTCAGATAGAGCCATAACCGCATCTTCAGTGCTCATGCCTTTCCTGAATCCGTATTGGTTATTTGCTAGAATGTTGTTCGATTCTAAGAAGCTAATGAGGCTATTATTTAGGATTCGTTCCAAAATTTTCGATAAGGCTGTAAGAATCGAGATCGGCCTGTAGTTATTGATATCATCTCTACTCCCAGCCTTGTGAACCGGATGAACAACGGCTTTTTTAAATGCATCAGGGAAGGTTCCAGATGAAATCGAGATATTACAAATATGTGTAATTACTGGTACCAGAACGTGTCTCGCGGCTTTAATTATCAGAGCCGGGATACCGTCCCAACCAGTGGCACAGTCAGATCTGAGGCCCAAAATTATGTCTTCAACATCTTTTTCATTTACCTCAAGAAGGACCATTGAACTGCTAGAATTCAATGTGGGCATGTTTATTGGATCAGAACTCTGGGGTATTTTAGATGCAAGATTTTCACCAATATTGGCAAAAAAGTTGTTTACCATATTTAATGAGGATTTAGGTGATTCTGAAATATATAGTAGTTCGGTTGGGGAAGATAGCTTTGATTGTATGTCGGAGACTTTTTTAATCACTTCCCAAGTTGCCTTTATGTCGTTTTTTGCCTTACAGAATTCTTGCTTTTCATAAGCTTCTTTAAGCTTCCTTAGCAATGAGTTGCAGTGGTTTCGGTAACGGGTATAGGTGATTTTAAGTATTTCATTATCTTTATCTTTCTTAAGTTTAGCATTCATACAATCGCGATGGCGAATGCAACGGACTAATCCGGGAGTAATCCAAGGCTTAAGAGTTCGTAGTCTTCGAGGTACAGTATATTCTCGCGTATGCTTTTTAATAAATAAAGACAAGCCACAGATTAATGTATCCGCCGCCTGGTTAGGGTCCATGATGTTTTGGATAGGCGACCAGTCATTTTTGCTAATATCATCTATAACTTCGTTGTAGTTTAATTTGTACTTAGCTTGTGTTTTATTTGTGTGTTTTATTTTATTTCGTAAAAATAGTAGTAGTGGTTCGTGATCAGTGATAGATGATTCTATGACAATCGTCGTTGCCGCCTTATTTGTTTTCAGAAGGACATGGTCTAAACAGTTAAACAGACGAGTGGGAAAGAGATGAGCTGGAAGAAGTCCATTTGCTGCAGCGCAGGATAAATATTCGTCAGAGTTACTGTCATTGTTACCGTCCTTGATATCTATATTTATGTCACCGATAAGGACTATGGTTTGAGCGGGTGCTTTAAGGACCCGATCCAGACTTTCAATGAAATTGCTAATATCTTTGAAAGAGGGAGAACGATAAAGAGCAATTATAGAGACTTCACCCATGTGGCATATGAGGCAATTTGCGTCCGTAAATTGGGGTTCTTGTACTTCACATTTGATAGAGGATTTGACATAAACAGCACAACCGTCATTTTGATTGTGATTATTTTTAGTACAATATGAATTATAGCCGTCTAAGATTGGTAACTGGGATAGTTTGCTCAGCCAACATTCAGATAATATGATAACATCGCACTGAAAACCTAGAAGCTGCATTAGAACTGAAAGTTCATCGAAGTTTTTATTTATACTTCGTATATTAATATGTAAAATTTTTAATCCGGAATCAGGGCTTGTAATATATTGCAAGCAGGTTTGAGGTTGACATTTGATCGATTTAGAAACGCTAAGTGCATCTAATTCACTACTAATAATATTTAAATTAGCCATTTAAAATGATATAGTTTAATGTACACCATTTGATTTTACAGACATTGGTATAAAGGTCAATAGAATAGGCGCTATAAGTTGCTCGATCTATATAACTCTGCTTACATACTTTAGGCAAAATATTTATACTATATATAAGTGAGTGACTGAAGGAAGTACAAGGACGAGTAGGCATGCAATTGCATATAAGTCTGAAGTTTATGTTGATATTTGTATTTATAAGGTATGGTCGGTATGGGAATGTGTCTGTGTGGTAGTTGAGTGTGTTTTGGTTTAGCATGACAACAATATAGGATCTAGAAATAATATTAAAATTAAGGAAAAACAGTATTTTAAATTGATATTGAGAAACAAGTTTGTACTGAGATTTTTTTACATTACATATACATAGTCATTGTTGTGTGTCTATGTTCGTTAGACACTGTTCTGACTTTATAGGAATATGCTTATGGCCAACATCTTTACGGATAAAAATATTACCGTTTGATACCCAGCAAAACTTATATTTGTTTTCTTTAGCGTAATTCCGCGCCAGATAGAAGATTCTCCTTGAAGAAGGTGGTAAATACTCGGCAACATAGACTGGCTGGCGATTACCAGGAATACCAATTATCTCTGTATTTAATTTTTCGACCATGATTTTATTTTTATTAAAGTTTGCAATTGAACTGAGAAATGAAGATTTTTTATTGACCGTGGAGAACTGCGCCACAATGCTCCTGTTCACTCCTTTCTTACCCGGAAGTCTGTAGACGTCTCTCAAATCAGTTGATGAAATATCTACTTTCACTGCAGTGCTTATGCCGGTTATCACAGACGTTAGCTCAGTTATGGTTTCATTGTCTTTAGCTGGGATGTTTCTTATCTCTACACTAGAATTTCTTGACATAAACTGGATATCTTGTATCTTCTTCTCTAATCCCAAGATATAATCATGTAGATTTTTCTTATCCTTCTCAAGGTTCTCCATTTTCAGTTTTATATCTTCGTAGTTAGCATTCATGAAGTGCATTGACTTAATAATCTCAGCGTTAGAGTCTTTGATACTTTGGTTTTGGATTTTTAGTTCCGCCACGTCAGATACTAGTTTTTTTAATATGGAATCCTGTTCGACTTTCCATGACATAATCGTTGATTTTAGTTGTTCAAATTGGCTTATGTCAGAGCACAAATCCTCCACTCGCATTCGCTTTCGGGTGTTCACGTTTAGCGAACTGTCACTGAGTCCAGCAAGGTCCGGTTCAGATTGCACTTCAATCAATGTGTCAGCAGAAGTTTTCGGTGGCGTGCGCACTGTGCGTGGCATTGTATAACTTAAATAGCAGAGTTCAAGGGCCACAGATATGAAGGGAATAATGTGCTCAGCAATATAAACAAATAATATATGACTCACCCAAAAAGCATCAAAATCAATCAAATCAATGCAATACAATCCAAGCTTCGATTCGTAATGTTCGTCCTTCTGCTAAGAAACTGAAAGCGGCAAATAGTGGGCAAATAGTCCTTGAAGCTACGTTGTGTGTACGTTGCGTAGTTAACTCGGTGACTCACGCGCCTCACAGAAAGTATATAGATGCTATCAGCCAGCGGCTGCCGGAGTACGGTGCGCGCACAGTCGCTCGGTGTCCTTCAGTGGTTGCCCGATGTCACCCGACGATAGCCGAGCGCGCTTCCTTAGCGCGCCGACGAAGGCCGGTCGTTGACCTGTATGTATAAACCGGCCGGCCAGCTGACGACACGATGATTCACACACTCCGTTTCAGATTTAAAAACTTTGCAACCGCAATTTTCTAATATCGATTTTGTGCAATTACTGGTAGAATTATGTGGAATATTTTCCTCGCGATGTGTAGTGTATGTGCTATGCTACACGACGGTATATAATTTATCGTTAAGTATTGGCTAAATTACACACTATGAATCTTTGAAACACGAGCTCACGGGGAGTACGTGCTTACGCGCTGAGGTCTCGCGGCGGGAATGAAAGGTATTAGATAGATAGATAGAATACTCTTTATTATACCAAAAACATTATAGAGAGCTATGGATAACATGTTTATTGCTCAGTACAATTGGCGGTCTTATTGCTAAAAGCAATTTCTTACAGACAACCATTGGATGGACACAGATGATGTAAGAAGAAGAAACGGGCAATTGGTGGTGTATATAATGGTACATAGAAACATGCATAAATTTCTAAACTAAATTATATAATATTGGTTTTATCAAATACATATCTATATATATGGGTATTAGTTAGCCACGAGCCCCTCATATTTTAAGTTTTTGTACACATAGTTGTATTAATACAGAATACCTTTTTGACTCTTTATTGTAAGTGCAGTGGTTCTAAACGTGACTGCTATGCTAGAGGTCTTGGGTTTGATTTCCAAGTCAAGTTTTATTTTATTGTTTTTTTATGAAGTTCTCGGTAGGTTGCAGTTCGGAGTTTTGGTTTGTGCCCAGTTAATGGCAATAGGCTTGGTCCCACAGGACCAAAATATACTGGTGAACTGTGGGTGTACACTTCTGCTGAACCCTTCGGGGACTACAGACGTGATGGTACGTCATGTTACCTTTCAGGACGTATGTACGTACAATGTTATGGTATAAGTCCATAACAAATCGCTGATTTTCAGTAGCCACCTAGTCACGTACGGATAAAAAGCTGCGCAATGTAAATAAATTTAAGTACAAGTAAAATATAATATGTGCATAAGTATTAAAAGAAACATCTACTTTGATTGCCATAATAGCCGATAATACACACTGGCCTGCAAAACTAAGTATCACACTATGATACTTAGTTTACGCTTCTACTTTAGAAACTTACGCGAATATTAAACATTGAAATGAAACTACTTTTTACGGATTTTATCGCGATATATTGGAACTATTCGGGAATTAAATAATGTCAATATAACGCGATAAAATCCGTAAAAAGTAGTTTCATTTCAATAAGTATCACACTTTTAAAATTGCAATAACTTTTTAAGTAAATGAGATAAACTTTCGAAACAAAAAGGATTTTAAAAAGAGTTGTATAGTTTAGTAAGCCTATAAAATTTGCTATTAAAAGTTTAATTAGCAAATATTTTAACCTCTAACTTTTATAGTTAAGGAAAAAAAAGTATAGTAGGTACTTAGTTTTGCAAGCCAGTGTAGTTGCGACATTACAAATTGCGTCTAAAAGTCGTTGGTGTATCAACAGCCTAAAGATTAAATAGATCTTTTTCAAGTTCGTTTAAGTTCAATAGTAGTTAGTTTAGTAGAGTAACGATTTGTTTACCAGTTTTGTGTAAGTTTCGATGACATATTTAAGTTTTTTTCTTTAAGGCTTAGTTACTGAAACTTTTTATTTGTGTTTTACAAATGTGACATACTATTTTCTTTTTTCAATGAAGAATAAGAAGAAACGAATTAAAGTAGAATCTGAAGATGTTTGACTAGGATATGAAGATATAACAAAAGATATCGTACGCCTTTCAAATTTTGTACCTTGATCTAGACTTAATGACATTTTGTAAGGTGTTTAAATAAAAAATAAATAAATAAATAAAGTTAATTTGGAACAAAAATACATGATTAAGTTTACACATTAAAATTAAGGCTAAGTACATATTTAGTATGAGGCATATCATTTATAATGCGGCTGGTGCTTAAAAAAGGAAAACCTGAGTTATAAGCACGAGCTACTTAATAATTAAGAAGTCATTGAGTGACGATTTGGACATAGTAAAATAGTAGAGAGTACCTACTAATGTGACCTCGAAGGATTAAATACCTAACAATAGTAACGGCCAGGTTAGTTAGTAATCAAAAATATTTGAGCATGCAAAAAAGCTATTGCTGTTAGATAAAAGATTTAATAATAACAAACAACGCTTTACCTCGAACTTTGTTAAACATGCGACGAATAAAAAAAAGCAAAAAGCAACATTTCTAAATAAAAGTGTTTCTGAATAAATCTGCATACATTTTTGCCGTAGATAACTAAAAGGTATACATTTACATTGTACATTTGCAAAGTGGAAAAGCCGCGTCACCATTCTTTTGATGCAAGTTTCAATAAAATTGTGTTAGAATAAAACAAATGTATGATCTGCTACGATCTCGTAGCTGGCGTAGCGATCGTAGCGCTTTCGTAGCAAAACGCTACGAGAAAATCAAATTTATTTTTGTTTCGTAATGGAGTATTGTATTATATCTTTTTTTAACCTCCTTTATCCAACTTCTGGGGCCCAAGTCTACTATTGATGCGTTCAATGGCACTAAATGACATTAGAACTGACAGATTTCGTAGACAAAACTGTCAAAAATCAACAATTCTGAAGCCATTGATTTACAATTTTGACACGACATAATAGTATACTTAGGGCCCTGGCCTCCTTCTTTCAAGCTCTTCTGTGTATAGTTTTAGTGGTCATATTTCTCTCTCTCTCTCTTTCTCTAACTCTCGAGAATGGTCGGTAAAAGTAAGAGAGTTACTGAAACATAGCGGTAAGTAGAAGTTGATTCTGTCTGCCTTTCGTAAAAGCAAACACCACACCTTACTTTCGTTTTAATTATAACTTAATTGGGTTCATCAAACAACTTATTTTTTTGGAGCTAAAAAGAGATGTATAAATTAACACCTACGTGCTAATTAAAAAAGTACTAAAATAAACAGACCTTCGTCTGAAAATTACGTTTGACCCTGGCAGGCTTTCGCGAAGAGGTAACATTTTGTTTTGAAAAATTAAACGCTGGATGTTATTACCGTTATTTGAGAGTGAATTATAAACAGAATGTTGTATTATAAAAAAGTGAAGATAGAATGAAATTTCTCTTAATTTATCAAGATTTCATACAGGCGAACTGTTGGGGTACACCCCTGCCTAATCCTTTCTCTTTTATTGTAATTTATCGAGATTTCATACAGGCGAACTGTTGGTGTACATTAGTACACCCCTGCCTAATTCTTTCTAATTTTTCGAGAATTCATACAGGCGAACTGTTGGTGTACATTAGTACACCCCTGCCTTATGCTTCGGGTAATACAGGCGTGATGGTATTTATGTATGTTTTTACTATTTTATACCACTGCTTGGCATATAACTCGGAAATTTTACTGCGCTGACAAAAGTATCAATCGTTAAATTCCAAAGTTACAATCATTCTGCCATTTACGATAAAATTATCGAATTTCGACGTATCAACATTTTAAGGACTTCGAATGGTACGTAGAAACCATTTATAAGATACTAGCTTCCGCCCGCGACGTCGTCCGCGTGAAATAGTTACTTAGTCTTAGCATGATGATAATATATAGCCTATAGCCTTCCTCCATAAATGGGCTATCTAACACTGAAAGAATTTTTCAAATCGGACCAGTAGTTCCTGAGATTAGCGCGTTCAAGCTTTATTAGTATATAAATATATAGATAGACATCTATTGAGAAGAAATTAAATGAAATGCCACAAAAAAAAAATTTACATGTATTTTTTTTATGTTTTGGGTTGTAAGTTGTACTTTAGTCATACACAGACATATAAATACGCCTAATAGTTTGAGCTCTTTAAGCATATTTTTATTTTGATATAGTTGTAGTACCTAGTTTCCTAGATAATACACTTGGCATACTCAATGGCATAGGGCGCTCAACGCAGTTCAATGCCGATCGCGCGGGCGGACGTACATAACTGCCTCATTAGCCAAGTGGTCCTGAGCGCGACTGGTACGCTAGAGGTCCTGGGTTCGATTCCCAGGTCGAGGAAAGTGTTATTGGGTTTTTCTATGAAATTCCCAGTAGCAGCTCGGAGTTAGGAATTTGTGCCCGGTTAATGGCAAAAGGCTCGCCCCCTATTACATGGGACCTAAACATACCGGCGAACTGTGGGTGTACATTAGTACGCCTCTGCCTAACCCTTCGGGGAAAATAGGCGTGATGGTATGTTATGTTATGTTAGCTTATAAAGAAATAATTACCCTGCCATACTTTGCAATACCTGACAAAATACCGAGCTTGTTCACTCCAACCCAATTCACGCAACGCAGAGAGCGTGTCGAAAGTCTTTGAACTTTTATTGAAAGCAACATCACCAACTTTGGCAAACTTCAGAACATCTTCAAAACTTTCATTTACATGGTAATCGGTTTGAAAGGGAAATAATGAATCTTAAAATACTACGGCTTACGTAAAAACTGAATAAAAATTTGGTAAAGAAACCGAGGTTAATACATCAATCTTGTATTCCCCGAAGCGTTAGGAAGAGGTGTACTAATGTACACCCAAAATTTAATAAAAAATATGGAAAGAAACCAAGGTTAATGTATCCGGCTTGTATTCTCCGAAAGGTTAGGAATACACCAACAGTTTAATAAAATTTTCTGATAAAGATTTCGAATATAGTAATAAATAAATATTCTGGGACATTTCTTACACAGCACCATCTAGTCCCAAACTAAACAGAGCTTGTACTATGGGTACTAGATAATGGATATAATACTTATATTCTTTTTTTTGTAAATATATACTTGTAATACATAAGAAACACCCAGACGAACACAAACACTTTTATTCATCACATATTTTTTCGTGTTCTGTGGGAATCGAACCCTCATGGTCAGCAGTCCGGTACTCGAACCACTAAACCACAGAGGTCGTCATTGAATAGAATAGAACAAAAGTTGTTCGTTAAGGTGTAGAGAAGTAGCCCATATGCGTATTATCTCCGAAATCTGTTAAGGAATTTAGATCCCTAGGTAGTTTTCCCTAATTAGCCTTTTCGTATATACGTTGGGCTTGGCTTCCAGTGTAACCAGATCCCCCTGAATATCAATATTATAGGTACACGAAGTGACTGCCATCAGACCTCTGCGACACAATTATTGTGCAATACCGATATCCTATCTGAATGTCAGTATTTTTGGGCTTCTGCGGTATTCGAACGAAGAAACGAGGTTTTCTTTTGTAACTATATGAGGTACAAAGTGGTCTCGATGTGTTAAGAATGGTTACCCAGCTTTGGACTGATCGCAACACTCACTGAGACTGATTGCATAAGTGTAACGTTACCTTGCAGATAATATTGATGAGCGTAGCTATCTCTCGAGCGTAGTTGCTCATAGTAACTTTACGTTAAACACACATTACACCAAAATTATTAACCAAGCGTATATAATGTCCATATCCTAGCACTTAGTACTAGCCTTAAGTGCTTCCACTTAAGTGAATTTGACTTAAAACCACTACGGTATTTCCGAAATGGTTTCATCGAAGTCTCCGGGGCATTTCTAGGCCACAAACAGACATCACAACCGAGGAGCAAATAGTGAGCTAAGTCGCCTAATGTTTCGCTGGGGACTGACCAGAGATTTATAGTCTAGGAGACTCGGCCTTAGGGATGTCTTGTCGTGTTATGGGTTGGGCTCTTAGACTAATTGTGGGCAGTGCTTTCTACAGGTAAATGTCTTTGTCGCTTGGGTATTTCGTGAAACCGTAAAATAAAAATACAATATTGAGATATTAAGTAATAGGTATTAGACCCGTCCAATACAAACGTTTTAATCGTTGTATTTTCATTCTCGAAAATTACAGATATGGCTTTTGTAGATCTTGAGTGCAAAGTATGTTTCTGGTATTATGATCTTATTCTAGTATTTATATGTGCAAAATATGTTTCTTGTATTATGTATTCTCGTATAGTTTATATTAGAACATGCACACTTACGCAGCTTTACTGATTACCTTACGATGAATTTCAGTAAGCTATCTTTCCACATTTACCAACAGGAATGGGAGGAAATGAATTTTTCTTATCATATTTCTATCTTCTAAAATCTGTTAGTGTTAGTAAGTTGTGGCGTAATGTACCACATCTCGTACGTTACCTTTCTTCTAAGACAATATCTTTGATCGTCGTGCATGTTACCTCAATGAGAGGATAGGTACGACTTGACTTTTTTTATGCGTCGGTGTGGAGAAAAGATTGTGAACCAATTTTATGCCCAAGAGTATCGTAAAATGAGATTAATGGATTGGAGGAGATGGAAACCGTTCTCCGTAACGGTGTCAATTTTGCCACCAGCAAATTTAAATCACTTTAGCGTACATTACGCACACATATGTGCGTGTACAGTCAACAAAAGACCTAGATATTCTACACAGGCAGTGAAATACATCTACAATTTGACATAGTTATCGAAATCGAGCAGACGGAGCGCCTAATGGTAAGCGATTACCGCTGCCCATGGATACCTGCAAAACCAGAGGAGTCGAAAGTGTGTTGCCCGGCTTTTAAAAGTGTTCGGTCCTCCGGTATCCAGTATACTCACTGGGTGAAACTCAACGTGAGCCTTGTTTCACGCCAATTTTCAGCGAGGCCGTGTGGTATCATTCGTGCCGAAGCATGTCTCTGCCAGATAGATGGTAGATGGTGGTTGGTGTTGTGGTACTTTCTATGAGGTCAGGTGATTTCCATGAAGTCTTTTTTAGCTCATTAGTACAAGTCTACAAGCCTTAATAAAGGCGTGATGGTATATTATATGTTTTGATAAACAATATGAATTAATTGCGGCATGTTAATGACATAATTACTTTTAAAATAAAACAAGAAATAGAACTAAGAACATAAAAAACACGTTAAACATTTAAAACTATAAGAATTTAAATCTCAAAGCGTAGACGCTAACAAACCTAGCCCTTTGAGAGTAAGGATTGAAAATAAGATCTTACAGTTTCTTTTACGTCTGTATAATAGAATTTACAAGATACAAGATGCAAGATGTCTGAAGAAAAGTTTTAGTGAAATATTTAATCGTTCAGACATTGTGACCAATAAGACTATGTGAATTTTTGAAGTAAAATATAGCAATCCGTGCACTATTTTACCTTCACATCTAAATTTTGGACTTACTCGATTGAAATAAAGCGAGTGTGGTTTTGAGATTCAACATGAAATTTGAATACGACTTATTTTGTACTAGATAAGATTTAACTCTTTGAGTAACCAGTAGATTGTGACCCTAAACACCCACCCACACCATCAAAATGCATCATATGTATGATCCCAAAAAATACAAGATATAGATACCGTACACCATTGAGGAGTTCTTCTGCCGGGTTAGGTATACTGCCAGAATTTGTAGAATCTTTGATAAGGAACAGGATTTCAAATTTCAGGCCTGTGAATTTTGTTTATTTCGACATTAATCATTCATGAAAATTTTCATCAACAAGAAAAGAGGTGACGATCTTCAAACTCCAGAGCAGATTTTTTGTTTCAACATAGTCAAGAAGACACTCGATTAACAACTTTCACAACAAACAAAAATGATCAAAATCGGTCAAAATCGGACAGACAGACACACAAGTAATAAGATACACACTACAAACTTATCACACCCCTCTTTTTCATGGATGGATCAGGGGGCCACAGTTTCAGATACTGTAAGTCGATTTTAAACAAACTTTTATTTTCATTTTCATTTAAACTACAAGAAAGGAGGCTTGCTAATTGTAAATACTGCTTGAAAATTAATAATAATAACATGTGCGCCAGCTGGCAGTAGCAATGAACAAATTAATAAATACCCCAAACAATGATTTGAATTCTATTTTGTATAACGCCTTAGTAACTTAACAGACAGAAATGTGTTTGCTGGAGAGTTTGTTGCGCCGCTTCTTCTTCCCAGCGAAAACACTAGGAAGCGGTGAAGGGCGGGCGTTTTGGGGGCTGTCTATAATGTAAAAATGACGTTTAAAAAGTACTACCTAGTAGTCTATATTGAATAAATTATTTTGACTTTGACTACTTTCAGGTCTTGCGCTTATTCTGGTAAAGAAAGAAAGAAGAAGAAAGAAAACTTTTTATTCTGACTTCGTACACAAAATTACAAATAAAAACTATAATAACTTTATATAGATCAGACTAGGCTCCTGTCTCAGCATAATGCTGTGACATTAAGAGCATATCATACGTATAACGATTGTACAGGTTGTATATCGTATGCAGAAGTTAGTATCTCTATATATTTTCTTTGAAGGCCTTTTTTATTGCCCTGTCAATATATTTTTATAGCACTTACGTGTTCCGGGAATGTAATAACTCATACATTTCCTTTAAAAAAAAAAGATAAATGATTATACAAATATTTTCATTATTATTTTCTCCGTAAATAGAAATATTATAATTGATGACTTGCTTCAATAGAATCTTGAATTTGTTTCAATAGAAGGTTGTGTTTTAACTACCGCATTTGCCTAGTGGTACCCAATGCGAGTGCTCGAGGTCCTGAGTTCGATTCCCGGGTCGCATTCGTTTATCGACTCGGAAATCCCAATAACATATTTGCAAGTGTTATTGGGGTTTTCTATGAAACTGTCGTAGCAGCTCAGAATTTGGGATTTGTGGCTGATGAATGGTAATGGGCAAATTTAAATGAAGCGACTGCCATCAAACTTCCATAGCTTAATTTCTGCGCAATACCGAGAGTCCAAAGATACACTAAGTAGCTTTTAAAACAAACAAATATTCGTGGAACACATACTTATTTGCCTCGGCTGGGAATCAAAGCCATGACATGACATGACCGCGGTGCAACGGTAATACGCTACGCCAAACTGTAACGTAAGGCTCAATTTACACCGCCGCGGAATGGTGTTACGAAATTTACATGAAATTTTGAACTTCACCTACATTGTATAACGTCCAAAATAGATTAAACCAAACTCGAGGCGCGTGTCATCTGGCGAATTTGCACGCATTCTGCGAGTGCTGCCGGTGACGTCGAGGGAATCCGAGAACGTTACGCAATGGAGATAAAGTTTAAAATTCTGTGTATAATTTTGTTCCAAAATTTCCCTTCCAATCCGCGGCGTTGTAAATTGAGCCTTATGATGAAATTAACTGCAAGCCTTTTATTTAATTACTAGCTTTTGCACGCGGCTTCGCTCATAGGATTAAAAATGGATCCCATAAATAATTTAATTAAGAACCAACAGTGATGATCTCTTCTTTATATGAGCCTGTATACATCAGAGAGGTCAAGTTCACCAGTTTTCAAGTGGGAGCATAATTATACTTCTTAGTGATAACAAAATTAAAATCTATACAGTAGCTTTTATGCCAACCCGTAACAAAGAGACAAACAGACAACACAACAATTTAAACAATCACATTTTTGGGTTCGGAGATATTTATATAACTATTTGGGTGTATTATATACACCTTTTTTACCATTGTATAATAGTAGAGATCAAATTTAATTATGTAACCATTACATTTAATTAGCATTGTAGTTCTCTGTCCGCAGAACTTCCAAAAAAGCCATTCCATACCAACGCTTGTATTTTCAATAAACACTTAATACCGTTAAAAGCAAATTGAAATCGCAAACACTGGCTTATTTAACTATTAAACGATCCAATTTAGCCTTTATCGATCAGAAATCAATTGGCTATATTATCGGGTACACTAGTATCTGCCCGTGACTTCGTCTGATCCAACTACAGAATAGGTTCTACTTATACCATCACGCTTGTTTGTCCCAAAGGGTTAGGCAGAGACTTACTAATATACACCCACAGTTCGGCGGAAGTTTAAGTCATTTGTGCTACTTAGAATTTAATAAAAACCCAATAACACTTTGCTCGATCTGGTAATCGAACCCATGACGTCTAGCGTAGTAGTCGAGCTCAGGACCACTTCATTATTTTATTAATGATTATTTACTTGGCCCAATTTAACGAAGCTATTGGAGATTTTTGTGGTAACGAGGAAGGTATGTGACAGGGGTTGAGAAAGGTATGGTTGGGTTATGTGGAGGGGTTGAGTTAGGGACGATTAACGAAAGGGATATATTCTTGTAATTGTGAGCGAATTTACTGGAAACAAAGATTATTGTTTGAAAAGATTTTTAGGGTGTGGAAAGATTTTTTACAGGGTCGGTAATGAGCAAGTGATGCTCCTGGTGTTGCTAGCGTCCATAGGCTACGGTAACCGCTTACCATCAGGCGGGCCGCATGAAAAAGAAAGAAATGGTTCGAATCTTGCCTGAGATCAAATTTATATTCCACTACTGTGGAGGAGCGAGATGTGTTGCCCCTCCAACCAAAGGGAGGGTCTTCCGACCAGGAGGGTGTTTTGCCTGGCGGGCCGCCTGGCGGGCAGCGGTTGATGTCGGGTAGTTGTATAATTCAAGTTGTGTTGCAAACTTCACTTGCGCGATTCAGGATTTGTCCGCCGAACTCATTCTATATAGCGCGATAGATGTCGCTACACTACAATTTCTATGCTTAAAACCACAGATAATAGAAGCCTAGTTTCCGCCCGCGACTTCGTCCACGTAGAATAGTTATTTAGTCTTAGCGAGATGATATATAGCCTATATCCTTCCTCAATAAATGGGCTATCTAACACTGAAAGAATCATTCAAGAATTTTTCAAATCGGACTAGTAGTTCCTGAGATTAGCGCGTTCAAGCAAACAAACAAACTCTTCAGCTTTATATCTTATTATTCTTTAAATTTAGTATAACTCTGCTCAGCCTGAGAAGAAAACCCATTATCTGACGCTTAACGATCGCATTTGCAACTTCTAGATCCATGAAGCAGTTGTCTAGAAGAAATGTAAACAAATAAAAAAACATCTGCCTCATTAGCCTAGTGGTCCTTAGCTGCTACGCTAGAGGTCCTGAGTTCGATTCCCAGGTCGAGCACTGTTATTGGGTTTTTTATGAAATACCCAGTAGCAGCTCGGAGTTATGTTAAAAAACATTGACCAGTAAAAAAAAAAGAAAGATTTAAACCAATTACAAGACTGAAAACATCGGGTCGTCTTAAAATGGCTAGCCTTCTAGATTCTATTCCAGTTGGATGTTAGATTCACTTAGGGATCTGTGTTCCAGACGTCTGATTGACAATTCTATAATGGACATCTCAGAGGCTAGCTATGATGTTCCGTTTAACGAAGGATTTAGAAGTAGAAAGAACTACCATTTTGTGTTTTTATTTTTTGCATTTTTCATGCTAAGATTATAAAGTTATTTTAGTGAAGGAAAAATTCGACTCGCAGGCAGGATTCAAACCTGCGTCTTCTGGCTAGGTACGCCAGACGCTATGACCTCTAAGCCACCGCGAGTCCCACCTGCCATGTCGAAATTTGCCTTCACATTCTGAACTTACGTCGGTGACGTCAGTAACATCTATTGAAAGGCAAGTTACTTCGCCTCTCAACCGACATGACTTACCTTACGGTTAGTTCTATGCGGTACGATGCTACCATACCTATTAATCATTAAAAAAATAATTATAAATAACTAGTGTAGAAAGAAATTGTCTTGTGTTTTTTTATGGGATCAGGTCATAGCGGCATGCGACCACAGTTAAAAGCTGGACACCACTGTAGCTTTAAGTTTTGATTGTTTGTTTTTACAAAAAAATGTTTCATGCTTTTTCTATATTTTTTTTCGTAGTCGGTTATAGTTTTAATAACTTTTGTTTTCTACACTAATATTATAAAGAGGAGAGATTTAATTGTTTGTTTGTTTGTATTGAATAGGCTCCGAAACTACTGGACTGATTTGAAAAATTATTTTACCATTAGAAGCCTACATTATCCCTGATGAACATAGGTTACTTTTTACGGCAGGAAAATGCTTAATTCCTACGGGAAAACTGGCGAAGCCGGACCGGGCATCATTTATAAAAGTGGATATAGAAACAGAAGAGAGTAGCCTACAGAAACAGAGTCAGCTCTACTAATAAACCGAAAATGAAGTTAACGCGGAATTCCAATTCCAATATATTCCTGGAAAATATAAATATTTAATTTTAATAAGAGTGCTCCAGTACACAAAGTTAAAATTAATAACCTATTCATATTTGTAATAAAACGTCACATAACTTACAAAGATATTTACTTCGTTGCTTAATGTAATTTCCTCAAAACATGTTTCGTTTTGATACAGCTCACGTACTAGGGACATAAACAAAGAAAGTATTAAATGTATTATCATATGGTTAAATGTCGTAAAAAAGACCTTTTTATGAGTGAAATTTTATGTCTGTAACGTTGACAAAATATATCTGATCTGATTTAGGTACAGTCTTCTTCTTCTCCCTGATCTTGTCCCAATTTATTTGGGGTCGGTGCAGCATAGCTTTTTCTTCCATTAATTCCTGTCAGCCGTTATTTCATCATTCATCATCATATGGGTCTTAACACAATGCATCCATCTTTTCTTTGGTCTTCCTCTAAAAATCCGTTCAGTAGTTTTTGAGTTTATCGCAAACAGATAGACAGACAGACCTGGTGGGGTACTTTGCTAGGTTAGGATTTAGCCGTCACGTATCAAATTACAAACACAGCGCAAAATCTATTGTTTTTGAGACCCCTTACACAATTTAATTCTATCAATGCATGGCACATATTAATAATCTCCTTACATAATCATAATGACGTCAATCTATGATTCCATTAGATAATTGACATGGATAAATATTTAGCTTTTCATGTAACATATTGATATTAATTAATTACATAAGTAGTGATTAATTTGTTCGAAATAAGGCTTTTGTATGGACTATGAATACGAGTGTACCAGCTTCAGTCTGCTAATGTATCTCTATTGAATTATATTGAGGAGAAAGCTAAGGCTATTCATAGATATGTATACTGAGAAAATCCTACCAATGTTATAAATGCGAAAGATTGTGAGGATGGATGGGTGGATGTTTGTTACTCTTTCACGCCAGAACGGCTGAACGGATCTGGATAAAATTTGGCACTGAGATGGATTATGGTCTGGAATAACACATGGACATTCTCAAGTCCACGCAGACGGAGTTTCTTGCAGAAGCTAGCATGACAATGTTTCCATTGAGAAATTAGACCAAATATTATTAGACTTTGTCGAGATGGTTTTTTTTATTTTAAGAACCTTCAAATCTGACTTATTATTCTAGTGGTCCCAAACGTGACTGCTAAGCTAAAGGTTCTGGGTTTGATTTCCAAGTACCTAGAGCAAAGTGTTATTGGGTACTTATTTCTATGGAATTTGGTAGCAGCTCCAAGTTCATATCTGTGTCCGCTATATGGCCTATATATATATATATGTTTATACCCCCCTATTACATGGAACTTAAACATTCCGGCGAACTGTGAATGACAGCAGTATACCTACGCTTAATCCTTCGGGGAATACAGGTGTGGGATCATGGATTGCATCAAGTATTTGTCATAAACAGACAGAATAATGGACAGAAATGCTCTACTCTTTGCCATCCCTACATTCGATACATTACCGCCACCCGCACTGAATAGTAGCATTTATGGTATGCTAAACAAAGGCGACTTTTACGCACATATCTGCGTGTTTAAAAACATCATTTCGCTTATGTAGTTGCAGTAATCATCGGGATAGGAGCCTTTATATGGAGTATCCCAAGTGTGACGAAGGTTTACGACGAGGTTCCTAAATATTCCACCACTAAACAGTGTTAAACTTATTGTATGCTGGTTAGAAGGGTACCGCCAGTGACATTACTGGGCAAATGGGATTTAACAACTGAGGTCGCAAAATGTACCTGAATGCCTTTGTTACTGACGTCATGTCCCCGGTAACTGCTTACTGACGGATGAGATGTTTACACTTTTGTCTTCTTGCAATTCATTGGTACGTTTTAGGACCCATGTAATAGGCGCGAACCCAGCACCATTATGCAGCCGCCTGCGTAACCCTTCAGGGACTAGAGGCGTTGTGCTATGTTTTTATTATCACACTGCGTGCCTCAAAGGGTTCAGTAACATGTTGGTTCCAGTTGTATTATAGATGTTTTTCACGTGGGAGAGCTATGCTTCGGCACGAATGGGCTGGCTCGACCGGAGTGATTACACGGCCTCACTGAACACCGGCGTGAAACAACGCGTGCGTTGTGTTTCGAGTAAGGCGGGCAACGCACTTGTGACTCCTCTGGTGTTGCGGGTGTCCTTGGGCGGCGGTTATAGCTTACCATCAGGTGATCCGTCTGCTCGTTTGCCCCCCTCTTGGGAGAGGGGATAAAAAAGATGTCTTTCACATTCGTATTCTGAATAAATAAACATAGTATATAACTCTTACATAAATACTAAAGCCATAAAATATATGGTTAATTTGAAAATTTATAAAAAAACCATTTTCAGAAACACATAATACATAACAAACCATCACTCTTGTATTCCCCGAAGGGTTCAAACTTATACCCTCTTTATACTATTTTTTTTTCTTCAAAATATCGGTAAATTTGTTGTCAAGTTATGGCGTGATCGCGGGAAATAGGGTTTGTTTTTTAGAAAAAAGCTTACTAGCAATGTGGGTCACACATTACTAGTATTCTTGTTAACCCCTCGTGCAAAGCTAAATGCTTGTGTTACTAGTGGGTTCACGTCGGTAGTGCAATGGGTGGGTTAAGAACCGGCAACCACATGATCGCAAGTCCGACGCCCTAGCGTTAGCGCTACCGCCGCATAGTAATAATATAATAATTTAATTAAAATTTGAACTGCCTCATTAGCCGAGCGCGACTGCTTCGCTAGAGGTCCTCAGAGGGTTCGATTCCCAGGTCGACCAAAGTGTTATTGGGTTTTTCTATGAAATTCCCAGTAGCAGCTCGGAATTAGGAATTTGTGCCCGGTTAATGGCAATAGGCTCGCCCCCTATTACATGGGACCTAAACATACTGGCGAACTGTGGGTGTACATTAGTACGCCTCTGCCTAACCCTTCGGGGAATACAGGCGTGATGGTATGTTATGTTATTTAATTGTTCTCTTAAAGTAAAACAAAATAACATGACAAAGTATTCCAAAAAGTTTTGTTATCTACCTAATTAAAATTTTCATCCTAACAATGCTTCGCTGTTTTTGTCGTCTGTACCTTCGTAGGAATTCGTAGCTCTTCGCCCGCTCGGAAGTACATGGGATCTCATATCCGACTCTCGTAAAATTTATACACCGACCTTCGCGCACTCCAAGATATTTTAATAATGATGAGGGCATCGTACCCTCGTCGTAAATCTGTTCAACCTGACTCTTAATGGAGGTAAGAGTACATCTCTTACCTGTTCTTTCTTTTCAATATACTATCGTAATAGTACTTACTTAATCTCATAAACATCAAAAGAAAGTTTACTGTTTTCATATAGTTAGTTAGACATTGAAATCTAATAATAATCTATCCATTATACTAGACTTAACTAGACGACACGTTTGGCGTAGCGGCTGGGCGATCGGCTTCTGCCATACGTTTTATGGGTTCAATCTCCACACGGAGAAAATATTTCTATGATCTACAGGTAGTTGTTCCGGGTCTGGGTGTGTGTCTATGTGAGAATTTGTGTTTGTGTACAGGAGAAAATTCTAGTGTGGGGCACAGTTTGAAAAAAAAACTGTCCCGCTGCTGAGTTGGGTCTTCTACATCACTCTGGTCTAGTTCTAGTCTAGTGCGGGTTGGCCGACTTCAGCCGCGCCTTCGAAGAAGCTGTGTTTCGCCGCGTGAGTGAGGATACCGGAGGCCCAAACCATTTGAAAAGGTGAGCAATGCACTTCTGGCTTGCTGTGGGCGCTTACCATCAGGTGATCTGTCTGCTCGTTTGCGCCCCTATCCCATAAAAAAGTTTCTTAAAACTATTTTGTGAAAAACTTACTGATTACGAGGGTTCAGTTCCCATGTTGAGCAAAGTGTCAATTATTATTATACATATTATAAAATATTAAAGGAAAACATGCCAGATAGGTAATTGAAGCGAAATATTGAGAAATGAATGTATTTAATTGCATAAAAGATATAGCAAAGCCCTTGAGGGTTTTACATCAATATTATAATGAACCAATTACTGGTTCTCTGTCCGCCATGTCGGATATTATTAACTGTTTTATTTCTGTACCACAAAGAGAAAATAATGATCGTGCGGCTACTGGGGAGTGTGAATCCTTTTACATAACATACCATCACGCCTCTTTTCCCCGAACGGTTAGGCAGAGGCGTACTAATGTAACAGTTCGCCGATATGTTTAGGTCCCATGTAATAGGGGGCGAGCCTATTGCCATTAACCGGGCACAAATTCCAAACTCCGAGCTGCTACTGGGAATTTCATAGAAAAACCCACTTTGCTCGACCTGGGAATCGAACCCAGGACCTCAAGCGTAGCAGTCGCACTTGTGACTACTAGTTTAACGAGGCAGTTTACAACACTTTTATAAATTTAATTAATATTAATATAATATCTCACGTGTAATATCTCCCAATAATTTCTCACGTGGGAGAGCCGTGCTTCGGCACGAATGGGCCGGCTCGACCGGAGTGATACCACGGCCTCACAGAAAACCGGCGTGAAACAACGCTTGCGTTGTGTTTCGCCGAGTGAGTTGAGGTTACCGGAGGCCCAAACCCTTTTAAAGGCGGGCAGCGCACTTGCGACTCCTCTGGTGTTGCGGGTGTCCACGGGCGGCGGTTATCACTTACCATCAGGTGATCCGTTGGCTCGTTTGCCCCCCTATCCCATAAAAAAAAATACAATAATTAATTGATCACTTTGTTTTATTATAATCTTCTTACATTCTGACCCCGTGCCTCCGCAAGCACGGAAAACCAGTGTTATACGAACAACTAATAACAATCATTGGTAGTAATGAGGAGCTGGAAAAGCTGGACAACCTTCTATTATTGGTTTTCGGCCCAGAAATTGAATTAGGAAGGTCTGATGGCATTTGCATTATGTTAAATACTGACTAACACCATCTGGGAGCCCCAACAAGATGCTATCTATCGCTCGAATTGACTGCAACAAAATGTACGGAGATAACATTTGTGCACGCTCGATTTGTCGAAAGTTTTATGCCATTTGTTTATTAATATAATGAACTTGTTTATATTCATTTTATTGAAGCGGTGGTAGCCTAATGGCTAGGGCGTCGGACTTGCGATCATGTGGTTGCTGGTTCGAAACCCACCCATTGCACTACCGACGTGAACCCACTCGTAACACAAGCATTTAGCTTAGCACGAGGGGTTAACAAGAATACTAGTAATGTGTGACCCACATTGCTAGTAAGCTCTTAAAAAAAACTATCAGATTACAACTTGTTTACAGGCCCCGTGGGCCCAGACAAGATGTAATCTATTGCTAGAATCGACCAACGAATTGTAACAAAATGTATAGAGATGACATTTGTTCACGCTCGATTATATATACTCGAAAGCTTATGTCATTTGCATGTATACATTTTGTTTGTCTATTCTATATTAGTATAGTCTATTATTTGAACTTCAGATTGCAACTGGTCTACAGACCCTGGATCCTACAGATCAGTACCAATAAAGTAAACCTAATAGGTGCCAATCTTACATAGTATATGATCATGGAATTCTACCAACAAAAGAGATAGGTTTTAACTTTAAAACACGCGTCTCTTCTCAGCGTTTTAAGAGGAAGTTTTATATTTTAAGACTTCCCCCACGATCTAACTAATCAAGAAACATCAAGACTCGAAACATTTTCAATAAAATCGCTCTCGTAACTCGAGAGTCGACAACGCCATTTGTTTAAAAACAATCACGTTTCCAATTTGCAACTTTCAGCGACATTGGTAGTACACGCGGGCCAATGTATTTCGGGATAACAGGAAACTTTGCGCGGAAGTCATTTCATCCGAGCGTCCTCTCATGCGTTCAATATTATCGAAGTATAGGAATCTGTTGATATTAGTCCCGAAATTCGGAGCGGAAAAACTTAAGGCTTGATATCCACTGAAGCGTGGCAGCTCTATTGTCAAATAATTTACCGCTAAGCAGTCATGTGCAAACATTATTGTGTTTAGTTTTGAAGAGTAATGTAGAAATAGAGACTGACGTGTCTAGATAACCGCCTCGTTAGTCTAGTGGTTCCATGTGCGACTGCTACGCTAGAGTTACTGGGTTCAATTCCCAGTGCGAGCAGCGTTACATTCTCAAACTGAAATTCTCAGTAGCATCTCGGAGTTTGGAATTTGTGCCCGTTTAATGGCAATATTACATGGAACCTAAACATACCGGCGAATTGTGGGTGTACCTTTGTACACCTCTGCCTAACCCATCGGGGAATACAGGCGTAATATATATCTCAAGATAACAAACGTTTACCTGTTGCTCGCATATGATACCGCTTCTAGGCGGCCCGTTGTCATCAACAGGAGTGGAGATATTTTGTCAGTAGTTATTCACCTCGCCTACTCTGCTTTAGCATACAAGTGATATCTAATTAGTCCATTTTCACATTTCTCTATTCAATTGCTTTTTCTAGAAAGATAATTAAACGATAAACAGATTTAAAAAATAAATAAAAATTAGTTACAGTTATTATTGTGGACCACACTGATAAGTTTTTTTTTAATATAATTTCCTGGTAGATTTTTTTCTTAACCCATCCAACTTACATACAATATTACTTACGTATGAGTGACTTCTACAAGAGTATTTTTGTAATTTTTACTCCCTTAAAAACATCTCCGTTATATTACGCTATAGTACACACAAGCCCTTAAACAGTTGTACGTTTGCACTCAATAACATTATATACCTTGATGTATGTATATCAAGACATATAAATTATGTTATCGAGTAACTTCAAGCAAATAAATTCATCAAAATGAATTCGTATTTCCGCGTAAAAATTGAAACTTTATTTCTACGAGTTTTGTGCTTTTTTGTAATGAATGCCATAACCTGTATCTCGAAAGATTTGGCAGATATGTAATTAGAATTATTCAGAAACTGCTTTAAAAATCAATTCATATATAGGTCCCGTAATATTTGGTCCAACTTTTTATTAGGAACCATAATACAGATTGATGAATAATGGTAATTTTAACACAGACTTGCTTATTCGTACAGTATGTACCCCAATTACTTGTTTTTGTACATTATTTTTTGTAGAATATTACTAGAAAATTAGTACAGCTCAACGTGGTATTTATAGCTCAATGTGATGTGATTTCATTAAAAAACCCAATAACATTTTGCTCGACCTGAGAATCGAACCCAACACCTGTAGCATAGCAGTCGCGCGTGGAACTACTAGACTAATGTGGCAGTCTAATATTAAATTAAAATAAAAAACACTTCATGAGTTAATAAGGTTCCCATTACATTTCTGTAATTGAACAGCCGTCCAAACAAGAAGGCAAGTCGGTTAACGTTTAACCATTAATCAGTGTCAATGCAGACTCACAGTTATCGACAAGTAAGTTAAACTCCAACCGTCATCAACGCCTAATGACTTGCAGTAATAACAAACTTGTAAGGGAATAAGATAACTAACAATCGGTTGTTTATAACCTTGAATTGTGAACGATTTCTTCAATTTCGATTACAATAATAGGGTAGGTATTTTACACCATGTAAAAAAAAATATGAAAATGCATTTTTATGATAGATTTTGAAAAAAATAAACGAGAAACGTTAGTATTTATTAATAAAAATGCAATGTGAATTTTATAATTCAATTTCAAAAATCGTCTTTTTTAATCTATTTTAAAACGCCATCCGCCATATTGGACATCGACGTGACGTCACTCTTTCACTCGATGACGACGTTTGTCGTCTCAGAGTAACAATTCAACAATAATTGTTTGTCGTGCTGTGTTAGTTTGATTAAAATCGCATCATGGAAGACGGTTTTGTGAAAGCAGAAAGTACAAATCTACCAATGATCAATACGTTGATGGTGGCAATTTTTTTTGCATCCAATCCCGATTTCTGTTCTGCCGAGTTGAGAAATATTAAAACAGTAATGTAAGTACCTACCTAACTATCGTATCAAGTTTTGTCTAACAATAAGACCCAGTTTCACCAATTTCTATGTAACAAGGCATTAACTAATCAGCATTTAAAATTAACAAAGCTGCTAAGGCTTCGTCGTTCACCTGAGCCCGCCAAATTCCCGCCAAAAATTGCGAAAAACCAATTGAAATTTAATTGTTTTTTCGCAATTTGTAGGTCTATAACACATTCTAGATGCCTAGCTGTAGTAATTGCGGCATTAGCTATACAATATTCACAACTGAGCATTAAAAACTTTGTTTAATAAACGTTAAAGAAGCTAAACTCACTACTTAATATAGGTACATAATATAACCTATAAATACATTAGGTACAAATTATGAAATTGTAATATTAACGAAGTTTTTTTTGTTTATTAGTTAACATACTATTTATAACGCATACTTACATCAAAGTGGTCTTCACAGAAATACAGTACCTATAGTCTTTGTGGACAATAATTTTGGATCTCTTCTTGCCAGTTCCAACCAAGGGTTTCTCATTTTAATACCACTTGGCAATTGAATCCACAATTTTTGTGGCGTTTTTACACTTGTATTATTGCATTCAGGCACAAGACACCAATGATAAACATTATAACTCATTATTTTCACAAATCGTGTTACTTGGTCTTTGGCAGTTACAATACAACTGCTTCACTTAATAATGAAGTGACGTCACGAGCCGAAGTAGCATGGCGGCTAGCGTTTTCGCGAGTAAATTCAAAATCATAAATTAAAAATCGTTTTTAAGGCATTTTTTGGTTGTATAAAATTGAAATAAAAATTCTACTGGTTCATTACGATCTAAGGATTAATTTAAAACAGTTTTCAAAAAAAGGTGTAATACCCTATTATGTGGACGGGTTATAACTGTAGTGTGGTGTGTGTGTATGTGAGAGAGAGGGAGTGTGTGTGTGTATTCGTGAGAGAGAGGAGTGTGTGTGTGTATGTGTGTGTGTGAGAGAGAGAGAGAGAGAGTTGTGCTTGCGTGCATGTGTGTATGTGTGTGAGAGAGTGTGTGAGTGTATGTGTTAATATTCTTGTAAATATGAAAATATCGATATATTTTTTTCTGCTTGCTTGTTGCCTATTTGAGTGGGATGGGCATCTTGTAAGAGTCGAGAAAATATCTGACTCCTTCGGTGCTCCTCTTGGGATCTGACTGGCTGGTGGCTTTCCTCGGAGTCTGTCATAAACAGTGGTCAGCGTAGGTACTGCGATTTAAGATGTATGACCTCAAATGTATATGAAAACTTGGATAATGGACATACCTCGGGATTCCGGGATTGTTAAATTGTCGAGTTTATTTTTTTTAACATAATCTCGCTTTTATTCCTCAATATTTATTTAGAGCCTGCCTCATTAGCCAAGTGGTCCTGAGCGCGACTGCTACGCTAGAGGTCCTGGGTTCGATTCCCTGGTCGATACATTGTTATTGGGTTTTTCTATGAAATTCCCAGTAGCAGCTCGGAGTTAGGAATTTGTGCCCGGTTAATGGCAATAGGCTCGCCCCTTATTACATGGAACCTAAACATACCGGCGAACTGTGGGTGTACATTAGTACGCCTCCGCCTAACCCTACGGGGAATACAGGCGTGATGGTATGTTATGTTGTTCATTTAGAGCGCCCGGCGGCGGGTTTAAAATAGTTCACTCTGCGAAACACAACGTAAGTGTGTTTCACGCTGGTTTTGTCGGTGACATTTCAATACTTTACTAAAAGATTACAGTTTTCAATATTACTAAATTCAAAGTTTGT
This sequence comes from Acronicta leporina, assembly GCA_947256265.1. Classification (NCBI taxonomy): domain Eukaryota; kingdom Metazoa; phylum Arthropoda; class Insecta; order Lepidoptera; family Noctuidae; genus Acronicta; species Acronicta leporina. Next base: position 1,376,671 of record OX366512.1, read on the forward strand.
TAGTATCATCGACAATTTCTACAGAATAGCTTTTTAAAAATGATTGTTTATAATAATATGCTGTTTTTTCTTAAAAAAAGAAATATGCAGGTATAGTGTTCCTCTTAAAATTTTCTCTTCAGCCTGAGACACACCAACATCGAAACCCAAAACAGCAATGTTGTATTCCTTAAATGAAGTTAGGTATCAAATGTGATTTTTACACCATAATAATATAACCGGTACTAGCTTCTGCCCGCGGCTTCGCTCACGTGAAGCTATATCAGGAGTAAAAATGGAAAACCAACATTGATGACCTCTTTTTTTATGGGCCTCTATACGTCAGGGAGGTCAAGCTGTATCTCAGGATTAATTTATAGTCCGTTTTTTGGACTTGTCTTTTTTGGTAAACAAACCCTTCCCGATGCGAAAATCACAAGTTTCTCTTTAATCACGCACTTGATGTAGGAAACGATTTTATTAACACTTACATTATACACATACACTTTAATTTACAGCAAAAACTGCTTCGAAATCACTATAAAAGTCTATTATTTTTAATAAAAACGAAATTTTATGTAATTACATTTTCACAGAATAAAATAAAAATGACAATTTGACATTTCAAAACTCTAGATTATCTACGAATTTTAGGGGATGTGACAAAATAATGAATGATTTTGTTTAAGTGAATGAGCAAAAAATCCAAAAAGTCCTTATCTTCACAAAAATAATATTGTTAATGTACAATATTATCCATAGCATTTTTTTGCTATTTAGCATACAACGTTTTTAATCATGAACCCTGTGCTGACATCAAAATATGAAATATTACAGATGGAATTAACAAGAATTAGAATTAAGAACAATAATAGTTGTAGCTAGGAATTTTGTCAAGAAGGGGCAGACATTCCGATGCGGACCACAGTGACGACGTTGTTCCCGAGGTGAACGGCGTAGAAATGAGTGGTGGTTGAAGTCTCAAGGCCAGAAATACTGCTCCAGGACCCGACGGCTTGCATGGCAAAGAGTGGGTCCCGGCCTTGGCGGCTCTCGGGCCTCGATTGAGGGAGTTCCTTAGCGCACGAGGGGCCAATTCCACTCCGATGGAAAACGGGGAAGCAGATCCTCTGCGAAGCCGGGATGCCCTGCAGATTCTCCGTAGGCATTCCGATCCTAGTGCTGCTCGTCGAGGTGGGCAAGCTAATCGAAAGTGCTTGTGGACTGCCTTGTCGGGCACCTGGGTTTACTCTATCGGGTACAATATGATTTGATACTGCATCAGATGAACCGAACCAGAGGTTCATAATACATGTGTCGGAATCTGATGACTCTTCAGAGCCATCAGATTCTGACACGTGTATTTCAGAGAAACTACTAATAAATTAATGTTTTGCAGTTGTCGTTTTATTTCTTCATATTCACGTCACACATTCACTTCGTATTTAAAATTAAAAAACAAATCAGTACTCGTCAAGGTGAGAATCATTCTTCAATAGTCTTGGCTTCAAGAGTATTTAGTTCAGTCATTCATTCATGATTTCCCAACATTAACTAACCACTATCAGTTGTCTCTGGTTACTAGGACGCCATATTTGTTTACTAAAAAAGACAAGTTAACTGGAATAGACTGTAAGTAAGTTGGGGCATATAATTTCTAACAGTGATAATAAAATTAAAATCTATTCAGTAGTTTTTGCTCCAACCCGTAACAAACAGACAAACAGACAAGAATTTTAAAAATCACATTTTCGGATTCGGAGACGTTTATATACTATAACCCACGTGTTTTTTTTTATATCTTCAATGTACAGACATAGCTTTTTTACAATTTTATAATAGTAGAGAATAGAAGAGAAGAGATTTAAGGCAATATTTCATCTGTATTTTGATAATATTCAACCGAAAGGCAATCTATTCCACTAATGTCATTAATCTTAATGTCAATATAAACTCTCGGTTATCGGAAACTTAGTAGAAACGTCATCAGCAGTTAATAAATGATGCATAATGTTGGGTTTTAATAGCCGAAGTCGTAAACAGAAGTTTCATAAGTCTTTTTGTACCTAACTATGGGAGGTTTAACAGAGATGAAAATCTATATCTATATATATAAAAGAAAGTCGTGTTAGTTACTTCATTTATAACTCAAGAACGGCTGAACCGATTTGGCTGAAAATTGGTGGAGAGGTAGCTTAGAACCAGGAGACGGACATAGGATACTTTTTATCCCATTCCCGATACTTTTTATTCCACGGGGGCGAAGCCGCGGGCAGAAGCTAGTATATATATAAAAGAAAGTCGTGTTTGTTACTTCATTTATAACTCAAGAACGGCTGAACCGATTTGGCTGAAAATTGGTGGAGAGGTAGCTTAGACCCAGGAAACGGACATAGGATACTTTTTATCCCGTTCCCGTGGGATGTGATGACCGACCGAATTCCACGGGGGCGAAGACGCGGGCAGAAGCTAGTAACTAAATAAAACTACTGTAGGAACGTAAATATTTTTTGACTGCTTCTTTAGTAGCTCTACTACTAAAGAAGCAGTCAGTAATAATTCTTTTGTACGTGTGTTTGTCACCTAACTCCCCCTAAACACCTAAACGGATGAATTCATTTGGATGAAATAAGCATAAGCATAATCAACCCATATACTGTCCCACTGCTGGGCACGGGTCTCCTCTCACAATGAGAGGGATTAGGCTATAGTCCACCACGCTAGCCTTATGCGGGTTGGCAGGCTTCACACGCCGTCGAGAAAATCTCTCAGGCATGCAGGTTTCCTCACGATGTTTTCCTTCACCGTTTAAGCGCGTGATAATTAACTATTAATACGCACATAACTAAGAATAGTCAGAGGTGCGTGCCTTGGATTTGTACTCTAGACCTTTGACTTGGCAGTCCAATGGTCATATCACTAGGCTATTACGGCTGAATATGAATATTGTGTGTATATTTAAGTGGTTCCCTGGAAGCTTTGAAATACAATTGGACTATCCCTATCGGGATCTAAATTTTTCAGACAGTACAACGGCTGGAGGTTCCTAATATCTTATAAACCATTGTTACAATAATTATATCAGTCCACAAACATTTGACAAAAAATTTGTGTATTGGATAAAAAAACCAAAACTAGAAGTAAGTATTTATTTTTTGTTTCCTGATTAATATAATTCGTACTGTTAACTGAACAGTGGCCTAAGCACCAAGCATTATTGAATTCATATCGTAAACGTATCGATTTTGTTTTCTGTTACAAATTTCATAACATAAAATAAAATAAAACATAACATGACATACCATCACGCCTGACTTCCCTGAAGGGTTAGGCAGAGGCGTACTAATTTACACCCACAGTTCGCCGGTATGTTTAGGTCCCATGTAATAGGAGGCGAGCCTATTGCCATTAACCGGGCACAAATTCCCAACTCCAAAAAATCCAATAACACTTTGCTCGACCTGGGAATCGAAACCAGGACCTCTAGCATAGCAGTCGCGCACAGGACCACTTGACTAATGAGACAGTTAGTGAGTTCCTCCAATGATATTCAAATTAACTAGTAAAGTATCAAACAAAACTAGTGACATAACACACCATCACGCCTATATTTCCCAAAGGGTTAGGCAGAGATCAACACAAACAACTCACCCGGTATGTTTAAGTCACAGGCGAGCCTATTGCTATTAACAAGCTTGTGTTTGTTCGTCATCTTGTCACGATAAAAAGATAATAATGTAGGTACCAACAGCTCCTAAGAATTCTCATATAAAAGATATTGTTTTAATGGAAGCTAAAATCGGTCTCCATCTTATTTCCGATTGTTATCTCTTCTCTACTATTATAAAATTGTAAAAAAGCTGTGTCTGTACATTAAAGATATAAAAAAAACAAGTGGATTTTGGGTAGGTATATAAACGTCTCCGAATCCAACTTTTTTTTTTTCATTCTTGCATGTTTGTTACGGGTTGGAGCAAAAACTACTGAATAGATTTCAATTTTGTTATCACTGTTAGAAAGTATATGCTCCAACTTAAAAACTTCTTATCTTAATTAATTAAACGGATCCTGAGATTCATTTTGATTAAACGGATCTTGACCTCTCTGATGTATAGAGGCCGATACAAAAAGAGATCATCACCGTTGGTTTTCATGAAATACTTTTAGAATTCATTTCTAATCCCACTATAACTTCAGGTGAGCGAAGCCACAGCCAAAGCAAGTTTGATTCATAATTTCCTTATACTGTCACAGATAACAGAATACTAGTATACTGTCAAATAAAATACAATAATAATATACTCATAAAAGCTGTGTCCCTTTATAGCTTTTATATTGAGAGTAATTAAGTCTGTCTCAAATATTGTTGACATAACTCCAGAACATAATGTTCGGATGGAACGCTTATAAACAACGGAATTAATTTCGTATCCGACATAAAATTGTAATTAATATACCTCATGAGTGTGTGTGTGCTCTTTCATTATTTCATGTATTTGTGTGTGTGTGTGTGTATTGTGTATTGGTATCTTTTTACATGACGTGTGTGGTATAATAGATTTCGTTATATACTATTTCATTGGGTTTCGATAATAAATTGTCATTTTATGACTGCAGTATTTTGTCACTCAACTGTAAAATGTATGTACATATGTGACATTCATACATCTTCTCATACTACGCGCTGGTAGCGAGTACAACGCACCTGACCATTTTTTAAAAAGTATGTGTATTCGTTAAATATTTTTTTTATTTCGTGCAATTTCGTGTTTACCTGTGTTTAGATGCGGCTGAATATGAGTATTTTCAACGTAGCGACTGCCATGAAATTTCGGCAACCTAATTTCAGTGCAATACCGATATCATAAGGATCAACTGGCTATCAAGCTTTTTGTTTCTTAATACCGCTAATAATTGTTATAGGTATTCGTATAACAAATAGTCGCCCATCTATAGATACCGCAGTAGAGTTTAACTTACAAGATTGATTGAACGGATTTTATCGCATCTAGACACGCGGCAGCGTGTCAAGCCAAGTTCAAGCAAAGGAACTGGCTAGCCAGCGCCGAGTGTAATATTACACGAACGACTTGGTGCTACTTTTGACCCTTCTATAACTCAAAACCTCTTTAACGTAATTATGTTTACATGAACAAATCTCGACTATGGACGATGTAAAAGGTCCGAAATGTCGGTATTCGTTGATGATGTTGATTTTTTAATGTAAGTGTCTACTATTCTACTATTCGCGTATCTCAAAAAGCAGTAAATTCATAATTAAAGATTATAAAATAAAATAAACCAGTGACTTACAGTGATTCGGAGGATAAAATCAGCTCATACATATTTCCGGGACATGGCCTGTTTAATGATATTGAAGCCTAAATTCATCAAAACAAAAGCTTAACCACTACAAAGGCACGAAATATTATAGCCTCAAAGTATTACGTTCAAACATTAAACTTCATTATGTTTCAAAATTACTGCTAAGAGTGTTTTAGCGCCATAAATGACTGCCTGCGTAAACCCAGGCCTTACAGCCCAAAGCGTTGCTCATTTCACTTCAGTAAATACCAAGTTTAATATCCCTGAAGCTTATAAATAACTGAATGTATGTACGTGAAGCATATAAAAAATTACGATGTTGTGGGAAGAAATTTGGGACTGATAAGGCCACAGTTTGGGCTGGTAACATCGTTGTAACAGTTTTGGCCTACGTGGTTATTATAGCACCTGTTTTAAAAATGTTACCAGTATGTTGCCTGATGTTTTATTTTCGAGATAAATAATAAGTGTTATGGTGTTATTGGAAAACCGTATAGGTAGGTAAATTGTTGTAATTTTGCGAGCTATAAAAGGCCTTTTTATAAACTTCGATAGATATTGAGATTCAGATATTGTTCTACATTTGAAGCACTCACATAGATATCTATCTTATTTAAATAAAAGAAAGTTGTGTTAGTTACACTATTTATAACTTAAGAACGGCTGAACCAATTTGGCTGAAAATTGGTGGAGAGGTAGCTTAAAACCAGAAGACGGACATAGGATACTTTTTATCCCATTCCCGTGGGATGTGATGACAGACCGAATTCCACGGGGGCGAAGCCGCGGGCAGAAGCTAGTTATCTTCTTATATTACTGTATGGACTATTAAAGAGACTATGATTCTCTGAGTTTGTTTCGGCTTTTCTTCCCTCTTAGATAACGCCGGCGCCATGTACTTTTTATAGAAATAAATATCATTTATAAGTACTCGAATCCCAAAAAAAACATGAAATCGTATCGTATATCAACGTATCTAAAAAATAAAGAACAAAGTACCGCAAAAATAGAATAAACGTTAGAACCAATAGAACGCCGCCCGTGTTAAAACAAAAACAAAAACGGAAAGCCATTGAAACGCGATATCAACGTTAAAAAAATATTGCGTGCAACATGGCGACAAATTGGAAACTGTTTGGTCAGTACTGATTTTAATAGGTGGACGGAAGCAAATTATTCTATTGAACTCAATACTAACTCTTTGCATCCGCTCTGTTAGTGTTGAGAATGTGGCACAGATTGTTATCATCTCAAAACTATAGAAGTTATACGGGACGAATTGGAAACCCACAGAGAATGAAACCGTCTTGTGAATTGCGTAGTCTTTACCCTGATAAAAAAAATATAAATATAAAATATTTTATTGAGGAAATGACGTAGATTTTTTTACGAAATTTTCATTATGTATGATCATTTATTAAATCAAATGCTTGTAAAAGTCACCAAATTTAATTTCTGTTTGTAAGTATTTATTTGTTAAATAATACAACCGCATCATACATACCTATTATATATTCCAAGTTTATATACAGACCAGGTAATAATTATATAATGTGGTATAAACCAAATTTATATCAACTAGCTTCTGCACGCGGCTTCGCCCCCGTGGACTGCGGTCTGTCATCACATCTCACGGGAACGGGATAAAAAGTATCCTATGTCCGTCTCCTGGTTCTAAGCTACCTCTCCACCAATTTTCAGCCAAAGCGGTTCAGCCGTTCTTAAGTTACAAACACTATTTGTACTAACACGACTTTCTTTTATTTAAATAAGATTATGACACTTAATATTGACCTGTAGTAATGTGATTAGGTTTAATATTTTATGTACGCATAATCATTCGTTAGACGTAGCGGCTTAATGAACGGCTTCTGAGCTACGTGTTGTGGGTTCAATCCTCACACGAAACAAATATTTGTATAGTCTACAGGGCCTGGGTGTTTGTGTATGTGAAAATTTAAAAAATCCTAGTGTGATTGCCTCACACTAGGATTTTTTAAATTTAAAAAAACAACTAAAAAGTACGTAGGTACATACAAAACTGGTTGCTTAAATAAAATGACAAATCTTTTTAAGAAGTCACTTTACAAAAAAAATCCTTTTGTTAGGCGCTGACATTTACACAAAATAGTACATTTTATAAATTAAATAAACACTTATTATTACTTATTTTCATTCTTAAACAAATAAATGAAGAAAAGAAAGCAAGTACGTTCATTTCTTTAGTTATTTATTTATTTATTTTATTATCATTTTGGGAGTCTATTTTTTGCCAGCTGTCTACTACAAACAATGAATATTAGGTAATATTGCAAAGTGGCTCATAACAATTTACTACAGGCAGAATACGAAAACAAATGGATTATCCCCGAATTTCTTAATTTCGCCGTCGTTATTACTATTTAAGTTGGGTATTTTTTGCATAGCTGTCTCAAGGTCCCAATTAGATCCAGATTCTGGTAGTATTATCTGTCTTGTCTCGGCGGTGAGTCTTGCCATGGTGTGATTAGGAACCTTATTCCAAATTCCACCAAGCCTTTCTAAGGGCGGGCTTTTTGGGGTCTGTCTACAATGTAAAAATGACGTTCAAAAATGTACTATCTAGTAGTATATATTGAATAAATGATTTTGACATTGACTTCTTCTCTTCGATCTTGACTTTGAAGTAGTTGTCCATACAGGAATACTATAACACACACACACATAATATGTAAGAAAATTCAATAAAAAGATCACGTTGACGTGCTCATAATCAAATTATAAGGGTTGTGTAGGAAGTTTATTAACCGGGGTTAGTAAAGCGAAGGTGAATTTACTCTGTTTAACATTATAACCTTTTTTTCCGCGAATCCTACTCATATTATAAACGTGAAAGTTTCTGAGAATGTATTTTAATCTTTCACAAAAAACTACTGTGTGGATTTTAATGAAATTTACAGTAATATAGGTCATACATTATAGTAATACATAGGCTATAATTCAAATATCTATGCGGACAAAGTTGCGGGCAGAAGCTAGTATGAAATAAATGGGTCTAAATTATAGCAAATAGTGACGTATTATAAAGTAAGTTCAAAAGTGTGGTTGGTATCTAGATATCTATATCTATCCTTAGCTAGAATATCAAAAATCAACAAATCAAAAACTGTCAAAATCAAAAATGTTTGATTTCCTTATTACACATTACATAGTTGATGGCGTCTCCTTTTAAGCATATAAATGCCTGTGCCAGGAGGCACCGCTCTTTCATTTTTCAAAGGTGTAATAACAAAATTATAACTGCTTAACTTTATAACAAAAACTTTATGTAAGTAGTATGTGCAAAAAAAAAGAAGTCCTTATTTTTTAATATTTTAAGTCTGTTGGTTCGTGTGAGGTTGTGCAATAAATAAAAAAATAAAATAAAAATGATTTATTTCTCACCACAGCATAGGTATATAAATTTAGTTTGAATACATGGATGCGGTACATTTACTTATATTGTGGGAGACTGGTGCCTAAGCTAGGCGGTGAGCCTGTATTTCAGGACACCAGGTCTCCACTGCTCCTTCGGCAATGTTACAATAATTCAATGTATTACTTATTTGAAATAGATAATACATGAAGGAATCGCATTCAAGGAATGTGAAATTTGCCAATCTTCCAATTTCACTAAATATACTTGCTGCATCTAGAAATCAAACTCAGATTCTTACCCTCGGCATCCGTACTTGTGACCACTGAGGTAGAGAAGAATAATGCAAAAATATAATGCAATGCAGATAATCAATTTATTCAGAATTCTCCCTTTGAATCTATTTGAACACCCACTAACAATTATACGAAAGGCACCTACGCAGATTCTATTATTAGATACAGTATAATTATTTTTTAATGCAATTTGGGAAGGCGATGAAATGGAATTACAAAGTTCGTTCATTCTAAAAATAGAAAAGGTCTTATTTAAAAGGTTTCAGACCTTTAAATGAGATTCATTGGTGCAATGGTTTTATGAACGCTTATGAATGGTTATGGACGGTTATGGACGCTTATGAACGGTCATGGGCGGTTATGGACGCTTATGGATGGATGGATTCAGCGTAACGTCTTGGGCTTTTTCTATCATATTCTCAGTATCGGCTCCAAATTTGGATTTGTGCCCGGTTGATGGTTTAACTCATACTATATGGGACCTAACCTTACTGGCAAACTGTGGGTGTACATTAGTACACCTCTGCCTAGCCTTATGGAATACAGGCGTGATGTTGGTACGATATAATCGGACTTATGAACATACCGAAAAACTGTAAGAGTACATATATAGTACTCTATTGTACTATTTTGCTTATTTGTCAGCGCCTAGCAAAAGGATTTTTTTTGTTGCTGTTTGCTGATATGTTCTATGTATCTCTACCTATCCTTTCAGGGAATACAGGGGTGATTGTATTATTATATTGCAGATGAAATTGATCAGTGGACATATTACTCAGCCAGGAGCCCCTTTGGAACTAAATACGAGCAGTACCTATCAATATTTTTTACATACATAAACTTAGGCCTTTCTCCCACAGGGGTAAGCAGAAACTATAGACTGCTACTTGCTACGATTCTTGCGTACTTCTTTTGCTTCTGCCACATTTATACATCTTACACACGCGACGCTGTGGCCTATTTTTTTTTTTTTTTTCGTAATAGTAATTGTAATCCGGTTAGCTAAAGGATCAAACCCAGTGGCCCACACAAAAATAACACTTTATGAAGTTTAAAACCAAATTACAAGGGTCTAAATACATTACCATTCTAGTGATTGAAATCGAACGGTTCCTATCACTCCAGTTGATTGAAGCTATCATGAAAATAGCGTAACAATTAATTATCGCTTTGGCAAAGTGGATCAGGTTTATTTTGCCTGTAAACAACGATTTACTGAGAATTCTATATGTTTATCAAACAATACAAATAGCAGAAGTTATATTAACAATCAATGTGTTCTTAGGATATCTGTAGGCATTGACCAGAAATTGGGTTGTGGAAGCTTCATATATATTTTTTTAATAAAACTTTGCTGACACTAGAATTTTCTACTGTATCGTGGTGAGTTTGCAAACTTAAATTCTCAAATACACAAACGCCCAGATTCCATGTGGGGATCGAACCCATAACACGTGGCGCAGAAGCCGATCGCTCATCCGCTACGCCAAACGTGATGTCATTCGTCGTCATAATATAGTTGGCTCAACCGACGCCCTCGATGTTTATCTTCGAAATACATCCGTGCCGTTTTGTGGAAATAAACTACTACTAAACTACAATATGACATTTGACTTTCAATTCATTTATTATTTGTTTTAATTTAAATTCCTGAATTTGTTATTTATGTAAATGTGAGTACTGTGTAGGCTAGTTTTAAATCTGTATTTTCGTTTTCTGACAGTTTTGAGTGTTTTACATGACCTACGCAAATGTCTTGCTGATCTGGTATTGTCGTGTGACAGGTCGTTGAGCTCCCTAAATAATGGTTGAGCTACACGATGCCTGATGTATGCGTGCCGTCAGTTAAGACAGGTCAACTCAAAGCTGCTATGGCTCTTTCTTCAAAAGGCCTGTTCAGATATTGGCCTACATCGTAACACTCATATAATATCTAATAATACTATTACTGTCTGGACTTTAAAAGAGATCATGATTCTCTGAGATTGTTTCGGCGTTTCTTCTCAGAGGTCGTCAGTTAGGAAATGCCTGCGGCATCTAGATTAAAAAAAAATGTAAAACATTGACTTGTAAAAGTGTCTTTAAAAGATCTATTTACAGAAATAAATAATTTATCATTATCATCATTTTTATCATAAGCAAGATCAACGACTTCAAAATACCTTGTTAGAATTTGGAATCAAAGACAAAATAATATAGAAATAAAACTACTTTTTACGGATTTTATCGCGTTTTATTGATTGCAAAATAGTCGATTTGGTAGGATCTCTTTTAGTCATCGACTTCCGAAACTATTCGCGGAACGTAATTTTACTTTTTAAAGTTATTTTGTTTCAAAATTTCAGTTTTGAGTATAATTTTAACTAGGTTGACGATATTGTCTGTTATTAGAACGATACAACACGTTATTGTTGAACAATTATTACTGTTGAATCTCAGAAATTCGAATTAAAAATTATGAAAAATTATTTTGTGTTGAATTGTCCATTTATTGATGAAGGTTATAAGCTAAGAGTATATAAAATCACGCTATGAACTACGGGGGCGAAGCAGAAACGTTACTCTCGAATGAAATCGCATGGAATGAATGCTATGCTATGCATGCTTTATGCTTATGCTAACCCAAATAACTAACCTTTTTTTTATGAGATAGGGGGCAAACGAGCAAACGGATCACCTGATGGTAAGCGATAACCGCCGCCCATGGACACACGCAACACCAGAGAAGTTGCAAATGCGTTGCCCGCCCTTTAAAAGGGTTTGGGCCTCCGGTAACCTCCTTCACTCGGCGAAACACAGCGCAAGCGTTCACTCCGGTCGAGCCGGCCCATTCGAGCCGAAGCAAGGCTCTCCCACGTGAAAAAAAACATGAATCTTTTTTTTTTATTTGAGGTCGTTAAAATTAATAATAATATGGATGATGAATAAATTGATTTTTTTTAATTCACTGTAGGAAAACAATAATAATGTATGTATGTATTTGGATTTGGATGTATCTCTGAATTTGATCGTAATCTATTTCCAGCCCTATTGTCCGTTCATAACCGTTTCCGGGGCCATAAATATGAAAGCCGGGCCCATTGTTCATGACTTAATCAAATTTCCAGGTGAAATAAATAAAATAGGACAATGGGGTTTGAATGATTTACCACTGAATGGAGAGAACGCTCGCCACAATTTTCATTCAATTGAAACTTTTGTAAACAAGCGTAAAGGATTCAATGATGGGTAAAATGTTACTTAGAAGGGTGATTATTTGAAAACATTAGAATGTGATTACCTTCATTCCAACGTTCAGAATGATGCTTAAAACAGATTTTTTTTTCAGCCTTTATCGTCCCACTGCAGGGCAAAGGCCTCCCTACGCTTCTTCCACTCCTCACGGTTTAGAGTCTTCTGTGGCCAATCTTTACAATAGATGTCCAGCTCATCCCGCCATCTCCTTCTGGGCCTGCCGCGACGTCGTCTAACGTTATGTGGGTTCCACTAAACTACAATTATTATAACTAAACCACTGCCTTCTGCTTGCCTGTAAAAAACTATCTGAAATTACTATGAATGTGGGAAGAATAATTTGTCTGCTATTATTAAACTGGAAAAAAGCTATGTCTGTACATATATAAACGTCTGCAAACCCAAAAATGAGATTTTTCTTGTCTGTTTGTTACGGGTTGGCGCAAAAACGTTCGTTTTTCACGTGGGAGAGCCATGCTTCGGCATGAATGGGCCGGCTCGACCGGAGTGATACCACGGCCTCACAGAAAACCGGCGTGAAACAACGCTTGCGTTGTATTTCGCCGAGTGAGTTGAGGTTACCGGAGGCCCAAACCCTTTTAAAGGCGGGCAGCGCACTTGCGACTCCTCTGGTGTTGCGGGTGTCCATGGGCGGCGGTTATCACTTACCATCAGGTGATCCGTTTGCTCGTTTGCCCCTCTATCCCATAAAAAAAAAAAAACTACTGAGTAAATTTTAATTTTGATATTACTCTGCAAAATTATCTCTCGTACAGAGTTATTGTAGCTTTTTTATTTTTATTTGTAATTTTGTGTACGAAGACAGAATAAAAAGTTTTCTTTCTTTCTTTCAAAAGTATATGCTCGATCTTAAAAACCGGTTAACTTCTTGTATTAATTAATTAATCGAATCTTTAGATACAGCTAGATCCCTCTGATGTATAGAGACCCATACAAAGAAGAAATCATCACAGTTAGTTTTTGATTAAAATATAATATGTTTGGGATCCATTTGTAATCCTAATAATTATAGCTCCACCAGGTGAGCGAAGCCACGGGCAAAAGCTATTGTTAATTATTTTTCAAATATTCAGCCAAAAACTTAATTGAATTTCTTTATTCCAATTGTCGCCTGTAACTTTAACGGCGCCTCAAAAGGTACAACTCAGCTTCTATTGATTTGGTACATATATCAAGATGAAACATGCACCAGATTTTAAGTTAGACCTCTAAAAATATAACTCTGAAAACTGCATCCAATTTTGTGTAGTATTTCCTGCGTGATTATTTTGGTTAATTTTTATTTTGATTTTGATAATTGATATGGCTTTTATTATATTAGAACGTACCATCAAGCTTGTATTCCGCGAAAGGTTACGTAGAGGTAAACTAAAGACCCACAGTTCACCGGTATGTTTAGGTTCCATGTAATAGGGGGCGAGCCTAATGCCATTAACCGGACACAAATCCTAAATCCCGAGAATTTCATAGAAAAACCCAATTGTACTTTGCTCGACCTGGGAATAGAACCTGGCACATCATACTACAGACTGTTAAGTATCTTTACCTCTTTCATAATCAACTTCTAAAAAATACAATAATTTAGGTTTCTGGCTTGTCATAAAAAACGGATTTATTTTCTTTAAACACACTCCCCAAACCGTCTGCAAATACACAAAGGCTTGATGATGATTTGTTTAGCCTCCACAAACTAAACACGGCACCATTTTTAACGCGCCTTATAGCCATGTAACAGCGTTAATAGCAACTCTGATTTAATGATCCCACATAAATTCAACCCGACCTTAGTGCGTTCGAACGGGCCAGTTCATTAGGGCGAGCTACTCGAACGAGTTTACTGTAAGTATACCCATTTGAATAACTAGATGGTTTGGGGTATGGTGAAGAGTCTCAAGGGTTATGGAATGGGATCTCGTTAATTGCTTTATAGTATTATGGTAAGTAACGTAGTTTATGGTTATAGTGCCTACTGTTTAATAGTTTAATTGCCGTCTCGTTCGTACTAATGACGTTGAATTTAAAGGATATTCTGTTAACTGCCTCATTTGTCTAGTAGCAAGTGCGACTGTTACGCTAGAGGTCCTGGGTTGTATTCTCAGGTCGAACAAAGTGTTATTATTGGGGTTTTCTATGAAATTCGGAGCTTAGATTTGGACCTGGTTAAAGGCTATATAGGCTGGCCTCTAGGAAACTGTTACAATTAGCCAATAATAAATATGCCGTAGACTTATGGGTATACATTTGTACACCTGTTTTTTTTATGGGATAGGGGGGCAAACGAGCAGACGGATCATCTGATGGTAAGCGATAACCGCCGCCCATGGACACCCGCAACACCAGAGGAGTCACAAGTGCGTTGCCCGCCTTTTCAAAGGGTTTGGGCCTCCGGTAACCTCAATCACTCGGTGAAACACAACGCAAGCGTTGCTTCACGCCGGTTTTCTGTGAGGCCGTAGTATCACTACGGTCGAGCCGGCCCATTCGCGCCAAAGCATGGCTCTCCCACGTTTCTACCCTTCAGGGAATATAGGTGTAATCGTATGTTCTTTTAGTTTACCATGTCAAAAATATATTGACAATGATATGATAGAATTACCCAATATATAATTTACTCAATGGATAATTTCATTGTACTAAAATATTGATATAGACATATTTATTGTGTTGTAGATAATATTTTATTACAGGAAATAACTTTCAATAAGTATATTTTCCCTCTCTTGCGGATCATTGAATCGTAAAGTAGCCAATTCGGCGTCCTTGACTATTACCTAAATGCGTGGGTAGGCAGAAACATTTCCAAACAGTATTTTCCTTATTAAAGGTAAATTATTCAGTTGGAAGTATAACTTTCCTTTACTTTAATAACAGTTTAGGGTAATATACCTGATAATATTTATTTAATCAACGGTTAAGTGATATTAATGGATGATTTGGACATGTTGAGATAATTAAGACGATTAACGAAAGAAATTTATAAGGCGAAAATAAGCGGCAGCCTCAGAAGAGGTCGTCCTAGAAGGATATACGCCGATCTTATTGGCGACCTTTAAAAAGGTCAGGTGCGGAGTACCCGCAATCGGCGCGTATGTATGTATGAGAAGATGCATGAATGGGAGAGAAGCAAAATAAGTATATGCAAGAATCGTAGTAAGTAGCGGTCTATAGTTTCTCTCTGCCCTTGTGGGAGAAAGGCGTGAGCGCATGTATGTATAAAAATGGTAGTCAATTGCAACATTTTTAAAACTCTTATCACAGTGTGTGCACGGCTTTAGTCCATCGTATTTTTTGATCTGATTATGAAACTTATCGGGTATTTGTTCTTTGTATCTTTGTTTACAAAAGAAAACACTAAAGTTTACTGACGTCCTCATAATTCGTATAAAGCAGTAGGATACAATATTAGGGAGAATTTAGAATGATTCTTTGTTCCTTTTTATTGTGTTAGGCCAATATAAATTATGGTGCTGTCAACATATTTCTTCATCTAAGGATTTGGCGTGAAACATGGTGGTGAAACTCGCCAGTCACTGTCCGCTCGTTCCTCGCACAAGTAGGTTCAAACAAAGCATGGTATAGAATGACGGCAGACGCGAATTTATGTAATTGTCGCGACGAAAGCGCGGTATTAATGAGTTAGAGCGAATGGCAATGTTTTACCACTGTGCCACTGATTGTACCTACTTTTCATGGATCACTTTTAGAATTTTAATTGTGGGTAATAATTTGCATAATAAGTGCAGTTTTACTACCAGAAAGTTTAAATAATATAGATACAAAAACGATACAAAGTTTTATATCACACTAAAATTCTCATAAAATCATATCTAATCTATACTCTACACTAATATATTAAACTGAAGAGTTTGTTTGTTTGTTTATTTGCTTGAACGCGCTAATCTCAGGAACTACTGGTCCGAATCTTTCAGTTTTAGATAGCCCATTTATTGAGGAAGGCTATAAGTATATCATCACGCTACGCGGACGACATCGCGGGCAGAAGCTAGTCATATCATAATTATATAAGCACGTTCAAGCAAACAACAAACTCTTCAGCTTTATATTAGTATAGATTAGGTACCATCAGGACTATATTACCGGATGTACAGTTTGCCAGTACGCTTAGACTTCATATAGGTATATGGGGAACGATCGCTTCTACTGAGTACTTATAGAAAGGCATGAAGGTTTCCTCACGATGTTGGCCTTCACCGTTGAAGCGAAAGATAATTAATTATTAAGTTATAATAAATTAATTATATGCTCATGATTGGACACCGCTAGTAGGCAAATGTAGAGTAGGACGCCCTGGGCCGTCTTTATCCTATTGGAGGCCATGGGCACTTTAGAACAAGGGGCCCTTATGACAAGGGACTTTTATTTATTAACAAGTGCAAAATAAGCAAGACTTTCAAATTGAGGGCCCCCCTTGGATCGCGGGGCCCCGGGCACTTGCCCGTAGTGCCCAGTGAGAAAGAGGGGCCTGAGTACGCCCTCTGGTAAGGTGGGCTGATGATTTCCGACAGGTATGTATTATAATCATAATATAATATAAATACCACTGAATACTAGCAATCGCTAGTATTCAGTGGTAGGTAATCCAATGGTGATATTATCACGACGCTTTCACTGCTTCCCTTGTAGGAGTACCAAAATAAAATGTAATCCTCTTGATTACATTTTGTTAATTGATCCCTGAGAGCGCCAATCAATCAATTTCGATGCTTCATCCATTTTCTGTATTGAAAATGTATTTTACAAGATGCAGCGATCCGAGTATCTGATCAAACAAGATGAAGTGGAAATTGGAACTGATGGCCTCGATATTTATATTTGGCCCAGTTGAGACGTGTTCATCATTTCGCCTCGGAAAGAAACTTCGAGTTGAGAACTCGAAGTTCCTTTTTTCAGTTTGGAGAATATTAATTGTTTTGCAACCGAAAGCTCTTTGTTATTTTGTTGATAATTACAATTCCTGAAACTATGGCCCTCTGATCTATCTATCAGTGGCTCGAGCTGTGGAACACTGAAACTTATTTGCACAAATTGTTATTGTGTTCATGTGTACCTACATTGGTATCATAGTTGTTGTGGGTACGATTGTAGTACAGCCACGAGTTTTGTGTTTAAATGATAAATGATATTTATTTCTGTAAATAGATCTTTTAGAAACACTTTTATCATTTATTCATCGTTTTTTTTACTAGATGGCGCCGGCATTTCCTAACTGACGACCTCTGAGAAGAAACACCGAAACAAATTCAGATAATCATGGTCTCTTTTAAAGTCCAGACATAGTAGTAGCAATATGTGAGTGTTACAATGCAGGGTAATGTCTGAGATGGCCTTTTGAGGAAAGAGCCATAGCGGCTTTGAGTAGACCAGTCCCGGCTGACGGCACGCATGCATCAGTCATTGTGTAGCTCATTTAGCTGGTATAACTGATTTCTTAGAAAAAAATGCTTACGTTCCTCAAAATGACATTAGGGTTTCGTTATTATAATAATGACTCTATATTCTAATTGACGTTTTCGAGGTCTTGCGGTTATTCAGTTAGGCGACCCAAGGAAAACTTCACTTTTGCGATTCAGAATTTTGTCTGCTGAAGTTTTCTATGTAGCGTGGTACTTGTCACTAAAATCCCAAAAAAAAACTTCCTTTTCCTTTTTTAAAAATGTTAAGACCTAATTTGAATTTGATGATTAAAATTCTATTAAAACAGAGAACAAAATGCCGTGCCGTGCCGTAACCAGAAATTCGAATTTCTATATCGGCATTTTAAATTGACTTTAGCAATATCCCGAAAATTGGTTCTCCATCGTTTTACACGGCGTCTGGATGAAAAAAAAAATGTTTTTATTTGCATAAATGAATGTTTGTCGAAGCGTTCACTCCCGGTTTCAATTCTTGAAGTGGTTTGTTTTTCTGATATCCTTACTTTGTCTGGTATTAGGATTATTGTTTGAAATGGATTGAGAGAACCGCCTTTTATGTAACCTATCTTCGGATCGAGTACCAGTTTACTGTAGCATTGCGCCTTTATTCGTGAAAGGGCAAAGTAGACCAGTAATAATGATAGTGATAGGAAAAGTAATATAAAACACGTAATTTTATGATCATGAAGGAACAAATCATCGATGAAGATATACTGAATTTATGATAAATAAGTCAATTCCTTTGAAAGAAATCTTAATACATATTAGGTTTTAACTCACTCACAATGTCATTGCTATTAAAAATGATATTCCAGAAAAAGAAGGAGGTACTCGTAGATCGGATAATGCTTCCTACTAATATTAGGTATAAATGCGAAAGTTTGTGAGTATGGATGGATGTTTGTTACTCTATCAATCAAGTTTTAAGCAAGTTACTTTGTTTCTCAAAAGATGTCACTGACGTCATCATGAACTTACCATGGAAAATGCAAAAAAATACAATAGTCATGTAAGTGTTACGTGATATTTTTCACGTGGGAGAGCTATGCTTCGGCACGAATGGGCCGGCTCGACCGGAGTGATACCACGGCCTCACAGAAAACCGGCGTGAAACAACGCTTGCGTTGTGTTTCGCCAAGTGAGTTGAGGTTACCGGAGGCCCAAACCCATTTAAAGGCGGGCAGCGCACTTGCGACTCCTCTGGTGTTGCGGGTGTCCATGGTCGGCGGTTATCGCTTACCATCAGGTGATCCGTTTGCTCGTTTGCCCCCCTATCGCATAAATATATATATTAACATTTTCTCTAGGATCGTGCACGTTTTGGAAGTAGTCTTATCAAAGTTATGAGAAAAACAAGAAATAAGAAACATTTTTAAGATGGCCACGAGGGTCCGAAGCGGTTACATAACGACTTTGACAGATGCTCACAAGAGATACGCCGTCGATTCAGCTCTTACATCGACTCTTGTTACTAATGGTGACTCAAGTAGTTTGTTGTAAATAACTTTAATTGTAAACTAGGTCAAACGAGAGTTCCTTAACTTAAAAAGTCAATTCTATGGCAAACTGTTGGTGTTTATTAGTACGCCTTTGTCTAGCCCTTTGGGGAATACAGGTGTGATGATAGGTTTAAAACTATATGGAAAGTTAATGAATAATGATGTATATCTATTCGTGCAATAATTCCTACGCGGCATATGGTCTATAATAATTTGTATATACCAATATTTCTATATACCTTTTGTGTTATTTGTATGTTGTCTTGCATGAATGCCGCATATTACTAGTATTCTTGTAAGCCCCTCGTGCTAAGCTAAAGTACTTGTGTTACGAGTGGGTTTACGTCGGTAGTGCAATGTTTGGGTTTCGAACCAACAAACACATAATCGCAAGTCCTACGCCCATTAGGCTACCGCCAGGATTCCCCAAATCGTAGTATACTTAGGGTCAATGTTTTCTTTCTTCTTTCTATACAGAAATACGACTACTTTTTACGCGTTTCTGACACTACCTTGAAATAATACATATTTCAAGGTAGTGTCAGAAACCAGTATAACAAATATTAATGAAGCTCAAACTGCGGGAGAGCCATGCTTCGGCACTAATGGGCGTCTCGACCGGAGTGATATCACGGACTCGCAGAAAACTGGCGTGAAACAACGCTTCCGTTTGCAGTAATCGCTTTCCCTCAGGTGATCTGTCTGCCCGTCTGTCCCCCTATGCCATCAAAGAAAATTCATAATCTATGAAAGCACTGAACAAAGAATTTGAAAATTGAAGCTTTATTTATGTAAAGAAATCAAGCTTATCTACTTGTTCTTGAGAAAAGATCCTGATAAATGGACAACGAAGTGATACAAGGATCCTTTTTTCCTTTAGAAATACAGAACCCTGAAAACATGAGATAATTTACGACCTACAAAGATAATATGATCAGTACCTTGCTAAAGTACTAGTACAGTAAAATGCCTGCTTAAAATTCCAGACTAGTTTGAAAAGTAGACTTAAGGAAAATATAATCCTGTGTGACCTTTGTCCGTTCCTACACAAGTTATATAGCGCCGTCCCTCTCTCAAAACCTCAAAATAATCGCATCATTACATTACGGTTAGGTCTCAGTAAGAAGCGGTAGGAATAACAATGAGGGTCGCAGATCTAAAAACTAGCCTGGACAAGTAAATCTTTGGGCCTCACAAAATCTTGGAAATGTACTTTTTTATGGGATAGGGGGGCAACCGAGCAGGCGCATACCGCCGCTCATGGACAACTGCAACACCAGAGGAGTCGCAAGTGCGTTGCCTGCCTTTTAAAAGAGCGTGGGCCTCCGGTATCCTCACTCACTCGGCGAAACACAACGTAAGTTTTGTTTCACGCCGGTTTTCTTTAAGACTGCATTGAACATAGATACTGGTGTCTGATGACCGTGGTATCCGGTCGAGCCGGCCCATTTGTGCCGAAGCATGGCTCTCCCACGGCAAAACCGGGACGGACCCAATTCTGAAATCACGTTGACGAAGTCGCGGTCAGAAGTCAGTACCTACCTAATCAATAAATTTCGCAGAATCTGCTACAAATTTTCTTATTCCGTTCTACAAAATATTTACAAAATAACATTTCCATAATATTATCTTCCGTAATATTAATCTTGAAGCGGCATTAGGAGCCATTGTTTTTCCCTGTCAATCGTTGTTGCTTATAAACAATCAACTGGGAACTAGAGCTTAATTTTTTAATAAAAACCACTTCGTTTTATTAGCCTGATTCATTAGGGGTAGGCAGAGACTACACTAAACTTGCGACAGTTTGTGATAGTCCATGTTCATAAATGTGTCCGACCGAAGAACATTTTACGCCCGAAGCCGAAGGCGGTTCGATTTTTCGGCTTATGACATAGGGTTTGACCGAAATCAAAGGTATTGAACTTTTGATTTCGGCTAAACCCAAAATTTTAGATTACGTACAGATAAAAAAATACATGGTTACACAGTTACACTGCAAAATCACCGTTATTGCGACGTAATACGGGCAGTAATGTGGATAACAGTTTTCATTGATTGATTCGTTTCAGTTTCAATGAATATTTTATTGTGTTTTATTTCCAATAATATGATGTTTTTATAGCTATGCTTTCATGAGAATACCGCAGTCGATTTTTTCCATATGAGCTTTAAATTGAAGCGTCGGTAGCCTAATGGCTAGGCCGTCGGAATTGCGATTATGTGGTTGCCGATTCGAACCCCACCCATTGCACTACCGACGTGAACCCACTCGTAACACAAGCAATCTAGCTTAGCACGAGGGGTTAACAAGAATACTAGTAATGTGAGACCTGCACTGATAGTAAGCTTTTTAAAAAAAAAAAAATATTGTACGTGGTTAAAGTAATACCATCACGCCTGTAATCCCCGAAGGGTTAGGCAGAGGCGTACTAATGTACACCCACAGTTCGCCGGTATGTTTAGGTCCCATGTAATAGGGGGCGAGCCTATTGCCATTACCCGGGCACAAATTCCTAACTCCGAGCTGCTACTGGGAATTTCATAGAATAACCCAATAACACTTTGCTCGACCTGGGAATCGAACCCAAGACCTCTAGCGTAGCAGTCGCGGTCAGGACCACTTGGCTATTGAGGCAGTTAGTTTTAGCTTTACTATCTTTACTATAGCGTAATACGATATTTTTTTAAATAAAGCTACCGTTTTTTAAAATTCTTCTTCGTTGTAATATTTTCTCAAAGCTACTTAGGGCTTTGATCTCGAGATGAAAGCTTGGGACCGATACTTATTGCAATCTTCTTATTTCAGCTACAGCAATATTGATTGTATCGTATTGAATTCTTTGTTAAAGTTTTATGTTAAGAAAATAATACCTAAGACCAAATGTGTTGTAGTGGCTTGGTGATTGGCCTCACAGTCATGGGTTGCAGATTAAATCCCCGCACGAAAAAAATGGTTGAAAGAAACTCCATAGACACTCTTTTTAAATAAGGGTATTACATTCTTCACTCCTACTACTGCTTAACATCAAGTTTAAGTTAATGCTTTGCCACCTAAGAAAAAGATATAGGCTTCTCATAAGAAAATGGCTGGAGTCATGATGATTGTGTTCATAATTGCATAATTATATCATTACATTCAGACTGTTTTAGTCAGTCAATATATCCGCAATGATGATCCGCCCTTAGCGGGGCGTAAGTTCCGTGAAAATAAAAAGCACTAATATTCGTGGACGTCTTGTCAAATTATATTATTCATAACCATTTACGGAGAAAGCGGTCTGCTGTAATAAAAGCTAGGTTTAACAAAAAAGATTAATTACTCAACTATTCAAACCCAAGTTTACCCTAAACGTTGTTGCTTGGAATGTTTTACTAATTAGTTTTAGGTCCAAACCACCTCGAGCTGTGACCTAAATCTAATTTCGTCCATGACTCAAAATTTCATTCTACTATTACCACATAGTAAAAGATGGTTAGTGAAATAACTAGTCTATATCTATACTTCTATTCTAATATTATAAAGAGGGAAGATTTGTATGTATGTGTGTAACGAATAAACTCAAAAACTAATGGGTCGATTTCAAAAATTCTTTTGTCTTTTGAATGCTACATTATTCCAGATTAACATAGGCTATATAATATTTTGAAAAAAGTTAGATTTCTCCACCCGTGCGAAGCCGGGGCGCGCCCTGCTATAGTAACTTATCATTTTGGTCACCTCTAATTATTTTTGTGAAGACGACCATCGCGAGTCCAACCCGCAAGGTCGAAATTTGCCTTCTCATTTTGAATTTAAGTCTTACCGGTCATATGCAGATTCGAATCCTGCCTGCAGTCGCCTTTTTCCTTCACTAAAATAACTTATAATCTTAGCATGGAAAATATATTCAAAATGATATTTTTGTGGAGTTTGAAAGTTAGTATTCTTAGCTTACCTTAAGCCCTTAATCTACCGTCGGCAATAAACGTGACTTAAAAGGAGGTAATTAACTATTTGGTGGCATTTATCCATGAAATAGCGGTATTCAAAATAGTTTGTAGACAAAGGTCATCTTTTAAAACATAGATTTTAAACGTTGATGTTTCTAAATCGTTTGTAAACAGGGTTGATCTTTCCAAAATAGTTCGTAGACACAGATTATCTTGTAAATCAAATTTTCAAACGTTGTTTTAACAAGATTACTGAATGCGTAAAGCTACGCAATGCTGACTTGAATTATACATTAATTCAGTGAATATCACTTTACACAACGTCAAATAAACTTCCCTTACCGCCAGATAGGAGGTAGGTTTTTCACTTACGGCTGGGCTGGACTCAAAAACAAATAAGACAGAAGATTTGCTTGCTAGATAGAATTTTGACATAAGGTCCAAAAAAATAATGTTTACCTACCTGTCTCTAGTAAGAAAAGCTATCGACGGATTGATTTTATTGAGACCGGCCATAAAAACTATCTCAAAATTCTAACTATAACCTTCTATACTGACCTAATATACCATGTTAGGAATCAATGTTTAAAATTGTGGACTGAGTACTTTGATCAAAGGTCATTATCTAAGGCTATATGGTACAAAACTATCCAACCTCATATCTCACGGTTTTCGTGGATTGAACAAGCCAAAATGAGCAGATCCCAAACTGTCATGGCTTTGAGACTCCGTTCGGGACACATTCCATTGAATTGTATTGCACATCTCATGGGTAAAGTGGAGTCACCCGATTGCTCCGTGTGTAATATAGTAGAAGATGTGCATCATATCTTGGTGGAGTGTGTTCGGAACGGGGTTCAAAGAAATGAATTATTCTCTAAATACAACTACAATAAATATAGTGTAGGTATATGTAATAGCATTCTCGCTTGCCCTTCATCGGAGGAAGCGAGAATGTTATATAGCCTAGCAAAAATAGCTTTTGTTAATAGATTAGAGAACTAATTTAGCCAATGTTTTCCAATGAGGGTGGCATAATCACTGCGTGATTAAACCCTTTTTTAGTTAAATAAAGAGAAAAAAAAAAAACAAATTTATAAACGCTACAAATTAAAATATATGACTCTATGTGTTTCAATGAATATTTGGAGCACATGATTAAGGAAAATATTTTTTCTTTTCCAGTATTTTCAAAAGAGTTTGGCAATGTCTCGTGCGGAATAGGAAAAAACGTTGTGTTATCGCAAGTGCAAAGTGTTACCATACTCCACGTAGTAACTATCAGCGTAATGGATAGATCAGGCAAAGACAATAGCTTAGTTGGCACCATCTAAGATGACAAAAAATATTTTTATTTTTGAACAATTTACATCACTGTAACAGTTACTGAACCTCCCATTTAGATTTGTTCCATGTTTTCAAAGTCACCCTGTAGATATCATATTAACGATGAATCACCCAAGTAGATCATCAGCCATCATAGGTAGTTACTTATTATATTATACTCTATACCCGCTATTCAATTGAATAGATGTCCGATTGAACCTCTAAACTGCCACCAAAGGAGACACATAATTCCCTTCGTAGAGTGTAAGGTATATATGGTATATACACATCTTTCAATCGTAAAGATAGCCTTGAAGGTCGTGAAAGACGTAAAATATACCTCGTTGGATCTCAAAAGTGGCTCTTTCAGCTCCACTGAGTATCTGAGCACCTAGATACCCACATATTTCACACTACAACGCTTCAATTGATTAAATTGATAACAAGTAAGGCGAATGTGAGCTTCAACGGTTTGATTAATTTTTGGTAAGAAAGTGTTTAAATTTTTGAATGTATCAAAGAAGCTATCTACGATCCAAGTAATGTAACATAATCAATCCATTATTCTGTGTCACTGCTGGTCCCAGGTCTACATACATGAAAGAAGAGAAAGAAAGAAAGTTTTTATTTTCGTTCATATGACGCACAACAAACCAAAAAATACTACAATATTAAGCACCTATTCAAAGTCAAAGTCAAAGTCAAAGTCAAAATCATTTATTCAATATAGACTACTAGGTAGTACTTTTTGAACGTCATTTTTACATTATAGACAGCCCCCAAAACGCCCGCCCTTCACCGCTTCCTAGTGTTTTCGCTGGGAAGAAGAAGAATTATAAACTTATTATTTTATAGGTTGCTTAAAGATTGCCCTTAGGAATTTGTGCCCGGTTAATGGCAATAGGCTCGCCCCCTATTACATGGGACCTAAACATACCGGCGAACTGTGGGTGTACATAAGTACGCCTCTGCCTAACCCTCCGGGAAATACAGGCGTGATGGTATGTTATGTTATGTTATGTTAAAGATTGCCAGCTGGCAACACAGCCAACTACTTTTATAAATTTTTGTGACTATGAACAAAACGAAAGAGGTACCAACACAATAATAACTTAATGTTAGTAAACATAGCACATCAAAAATGAGATGACAATAGCAGAATATTTAAACAATACATCAGTAAAGTTGCGCGCACATGAACTTTTGTAAAACCGCAAAAATGTTTCAGTGTGTCTTACCTACTTATTCTATACTAATAATAAAGCTGAAGAGTTTGTTTGTTTACTTGAACGCGATAATCTCAGGAACTACTGGTCCGATTTGAAAAATTCTTTCAGTGTTAGATAGCCTATTTATCGAGGAAGGCTATAGGCTATATATCATCACGCTACACGGACAAAGTCGCGGGCAGAAGCTAGTACTAATATATAAAGCTGAAGGTTTTGATTGTTTGTTTGTTTGCATGAACGCGCCAATCTCAGGAACTACTGGGCGGATTAGAAAAATTATTTCAATGTTAGATAGCCCATTTATTGAGGAAGGCTATATATCATCACGCTACGCGGACGAAGTCGCGGGACTAGTATCTAAATATACAAAATTAATCTTCAACATACCATATGCGTAACAGCTCTTATCGGTCTGATCCAAGTTTCTACAGTAAAACAGTTAAATTCTTCGATTGCCAATCAACGGTATAGACTTAGCCTTCGGCGGTTATCACAATCGAATCAAACTTTCAAACCATTTCGTGAATAAGTACTTTGAACTCAATGTTCCAAAAATACCCACATAGATCTTCGTTGTGATATTTGATAAGCGTCGCTATAAAATTTCGTCTTAGTAATTTTACTGGTAGTAGTAACAGACTGCCTATAAACTGAGATAGACAATAAATTTGCAATAAAAAAATCGGATCCTAAAATTGTAACGAACGCCAAGGCTCTGCGTCTTCTTGGTCGTAAAATAATTCGTATGTTCAAGTTCAACGTGAGTCGTCAAAATTCATTTTTTTACATACATACACTTACGCCCTTCTCCCACAGGGGTAGGCAGAAACTATAGACTGCCACTTGCTACGATTCTTGCATGCCTCTTTTGATTCTGCGACATTCATACATCTTCTCATACATACGCGCCGGTTGTGAGTACTACGCACCTGACCTTTTTGAAGGACTTCGCCAATAAGATCGGTGTTAATTTTTTTGTTCGATCTCAATATGTCTTTTCTGGAAAGTTCGACTACAAAATATGAGTATTTAAAATTCCGGCGGACCGAATTTCTCATACAAACGTAAATTATAATTCAAACACAATCTATTTAAAGTGTATTTTTATAAGGATTTTGATACCGTTATAATCTAGGTTCTTGCTCTACAATATCTGCCAAAATACTTCCATGGAGATAAATATAAGCGAATGCCATTCTTGATAACTTTACCAAGTTTGGAACGAATATCCCATCGTTTATTTCCAGTGAAGTATTCCTGGTATTAGATTAGATAAAATGGTACGTTAGAAACCTAGATTGACGGTACTTTTCCCTATCCAAATAATAACACAATTTGATAAAAAACTGCCTCATTAGCCGAGTGGTCCTGAGGGCTACTGCTACGCTAGAGGTCCTGGGTTCGATTCCCAGGTCGAGCAAAGTGTTATTGCGTTTTTCTATAAAATTCCCAGTAGCAGCTCGGAGTTAGGAATTTGTGCCCGGTTAATGGCAATAGGCTCGCCCCCTACTACATGGGACCTAAACATACCGGCGAACTGTGGGTGTACATTAGTACGCCTCTGCCTAACCCTTCGGGAAATACAGGCGTGATGGTATGTTATGTATGTTATAATAAAAAACTTAATCTTTTTTTTGTGGTCTGCTTCTATGGTGTCTTCTATTTATCCTTACTTATTCACAAAATAGTTCATCTATCCTTGCCTTTATTGTCAAGATAACGTCGTAACAATTTGCCACGTATATATTATGTTATTGTATTATTTACTCAAAAGCTATCGAACTACATAATAGGTTTACGCTAAAAGCAAGTTATAACAAAGTTTAAGGGACATATTTTGGACTAACTTCATCAGAGCACAACTGGTGAACGATCTACTATAACATACCATCACGCCTGTATTCCCCGAAGGGTTAGGCAAAGGCGTACTTATGTACACCCACACTTTGTCGGTATTTTTGGGTCCCAAGCCTATTGCAATTAACCGGGAACAAATCCCAAACTCCGAGCTGTTACCGAGAATTTCATAGAATAATCCCAATGACAATTTACGCGACCTAGGAATCGAACCCAGGACCCCTAGTGTAGCAGTGGGACCACTAGGCTAATGTGGCAGTTTCAATTTTATTTATTGGATAACATAAAAACATCCCCAACAAAACTACTCTTCTTAAAATCTTGGCGATACTACTAGAATTGTTTTGATCGAAACGTCTCTAGCATACGATGCAAGTTAAAATTACAAACATAATTTACTTATTTATTACTTGTATAGCAAAAATAGAGCCTTCCTCAATGACATTCTTACATTTACATGAAGGTACTTAGTTTGTTTACAAATTAAACTGACCGCACGTTTAGTGAAGTTAAGGCGATTATCTCAAATTATTACAAACTAGCGTCCGCCCGCGACTTCATCCGCGTGGAATAGCCACTTGGTCTTTTCCGCCCGCGACTTCGTCCGCGTGGAATAGTTTCTTAGTTTTAGCATGATTATAATTATATAGCCTATTAAAAATGCTTTCTGTTTTAGATAGCCCATTTATTGAGGAAGGCTTCCTCAATAAATGGGCTACCTATAACAGAAAGAATTTTTCAAATCGGACCAGTATTTCCTGAGATTAGCGCGTTCAAGCAAACAAACTCTTCAGCTTTATATATTAGTATAGATATTTGCAATATTGGCAAATATTTGTAGTAGTTACTTCTTGATATATACCTATTTGTTGTGAATATGAATCACTTATTATGTTTCTAAAGTTCGCAGCGGCACAGGGCCTTCCGTCGTTCGGCCGTCTTTAGTATGGGACGTGTTTAAAAAAACAGCTCGTTCTCTACGCTCAGAACAAGCCCTGTTTACATAATGACAAAATACATTATGGCTTAAATACTATAATAAATCAAAATGAAAAATATGTTTCGTAACACAATAAACCATAGTTTACAAAGGCAGTTAATAAATTCGCACACCAAATATATATCAGATTTTCCCTTGATTTCGAGATTGCGTTTACAAAGTCTGCTATTACGCTTATTGATATGGTCTAGAAAACAAATTGTTGCATGTTACTTTGTAACTGGATTCAAGGTGAGGTCAGAACTAAAATAAAAGTAAATTTCTTCATGGTACCATTGAGGTATAAACTATTTAGTACTGATGATCTATTCTATCTGATTAGTGTTTGCCCTCCGAAATGATATTATAAACGCGGCAACTCTGCCTGTCCGTTAATTACGTTTTCACGCCTCAACCAATTTTAATGAATTTTGGTATGTAGATACCTTGGAGAATAATATACATAAGTTGTGTTTAAAAAAATCTTTTGGGATCTGAAAAAGTGAAACTATGGTCAAGTGCTAGTAAATGTGTAATTTAACATAATATATTAAAAGCAACTATTTAACATTAAAATATTTAAAAAAGACACTTATTACCGATGACTTGCATTTACCTACCGTAGTACATACAAAAATATAGTTCAATTAATTTGGTCTAGGATTACAAAAAATATGTTCATAATATTCTACAACTCGTAACTCGTGAGTCGGAACTCGCTACACATTGTTTAATACATAGAGTCAGAGGTTGCAAACAATGTACAACCTTCACAGCATTGTATGTTTGGCGTGTTGAAAGCTTAGCTGAGGAAGTAGTTTATTTAAACTGAATGGAGTTGTTGGCAACCCTAGATGAATTAAGAGAATAGGTCACTTCACAATTGAATTGTGTAGTTTAGGCCGGAAAATGAAATGTGCACGTTGTCGATTTTATATTATTTTCCCAAACTTGAATTTCCCCGTTTAATGTGTAATTATGATGGATAATAACCATTAAGTGTTCTTGAACGTAAGCGAGTGTAGGCAAATGATATAAAATTGTATCTTAAGCTCCATCAGATCAGACCGAGCAGATCAGATCAAGCAAGTGTTATTCAGATTTTCTATGATTTTCTATGGGATTTGTGCACAATTCCTAACGGCACTAGGCTCGTACCCCACATACCGGCACACTATGGGTTTACATTAGTACACATCTGTCTAACCCTTCGGGTAATGCGTGATCATAAAATACCTATGTAACTTTTTCAGATCATATTAATCAAAATAACACACGCTTCTGAGAATCGTGCATATATACTTATAAGATCTCCGTGATACGATTTGGCGACAGAAGTCACATCTAATTTTATTCGATTCTGTCAAAGTATCTTATACTATGACTTTACTATTTCATACATGACTACACTATTTTATTTTGTCGCTTCTTGGAAGCTCTTAGAACATAAACATATTACATACATTAAGCACACAGACACACACACACACACACATAATTATTTATATATATTTAAGAATTTATAATATTATCTTGTATACCTTTAATTTAAATTATGAACATGTACTTAATACTTAAATACACTATTGTGAAGGGAAGGAACTGATCTTCAAGACAAAGTATCTTACTACTTTGGAGGTCAGGGTCTCACCTGAAAGACGCAATATGTAAGAAGTTTATAATAAAGTAAAAAAGTAAAGCATTAATGCTTGGGAGCAGAAAAAATCTTAGAAACATCTACTTTCTATGAAGACTTACAAGTTGTAAGTACGTCAACGGATTAACATTACGTATTTCGAATACTTAAACTTGCCAAGAATATAATAAATACAAGACTTGAATACATTTTTTTATGGTATAGAGTGGCCAACGAGGAGATAGATCACCTGATGGTAAGCGATTACTGCCGCCCACAGAGATGTGCAATGGGTGGGTTTTGAACCGGGAACCGCATGACCGCAAGTCCAACGCCCTAGCCATTAGGCTACCGCCGCTACAGATGATTATAATAGATAAGGATGCTCTCACTCGTATTCCAAAAGGATTTACGTACTATAACTTGGTTTCTAGTTGGCTTATCAAGATAAAACATGCCCCAGCAATACAATTATGAAAACTACATCCAATTTCGTGTAGTAATGTGTGATGCTAGTACAACCACACAGACAGACATACAAAAACTGTTGCTAGATTATAGACCCCTTATAGCTATTCTTCAATATTTCTATTTATAATGTACAGACATCATATATTGTGTATAGTGCAGAGAAAGATGTATAAGTTGAATCTCAAGGTACCTGGGATTTATATAATCTTTTTAACAAATATAACTAGTATATTTCTTTCCTTGTATATAGGAAACTAAATATAGAAACTGCCTCATTAGCCAAGTGGTCCGGAGCGCGACTGCTATGCTAGAGGTCCTGGGTTCGATTCCCAGGTCGAGCAAAGTGTTATTGGGTTTTTCTATGAAATTCCCAGTAGCAGCTCGGAGTTAGGAATTTGTGCCCGGTTAATGGCAATAGGCTCGCCACCTATTACATGGGACCTAAACATACCGGCGAACTGTAGGTGTACATTAGTACGCCTCTGCCTAACCCTTCGGGAAATACAGGCGTATGTTATGTTGTATATAGGAGAGAATTCAATGTTCAATAAAGTATGATTTGTTGTATGCAATTTTAAGGCCAGTTATAAAGGTAAAAATATCCATTTAATAAACTACTAATTTGCCCTCCATATATTGACTCAAAGTTAGAGATAAGTATAGAAAATTAATTCGCTTTATATGTGTCCTAATTTAGTAAATACCCTTACTTTTTGCCGAGCCTAGGAATGCCGAGATAAACCCTGGGAGAATGTAGGTAGCTACTTTTATTATTGTGCTTAATGCGTGCCCGAAATAAGGTATTTTGTAACTTTGTTTAGGTAGAAGCTACTATCTAGCGAATAGGTACAATTTTCTAGGAAAAATCCTCAAAATTATTCACTAGTTTTCTGTGACTAAAAGCACAATACAAGTTCTTTTTTTTTTCTTTCTTTTATGGGATAGGGGGGCAAATGAGCAAACGGATCACCTGATGGTAAGCGATAACCGCCGCCCATGGACACCCGCAACACCAGAGGAGTCGCAAGTGCGTTGCCCGTCTTTAAAAGGGTTTGGGCCTCCGGTAACCTCAACTCACTCGGCGAAACACAACGCAAGCGTTGTTTTACGCCGGTTTTCTGTGAGGCCGTGGTATCACTCCGGTCGAGCCAGCTCATTCGTGCCGAAGCATGGCTCTCCCATGTGAAAGCTCTTTTTAGCCAAAATATAATATAACATGTGTTAGGATTGACACTATGAAATTAATTTTTCTTTCGTACATTAAACATGGCCGGAACTAGAATTTTCCTGTAAGTATCAAAATTGAGATTACAACTTAAAACTTTCGGTTAAACTAACTACATAATACATAATCAACCCATTATTAATATGTCCCACTGCTGGGCACGGTTCTCCTCTCACAATGAGAGGGATTAGGCTATAGTTCACCACGCTAGCCTAATGCGGGTTGGCAGACTTCACACGCTGTCGAGATAATCTCTCAGACGTGGAGGATGATGTTTTCCTTCACCGTTTAAGCGCGTGATAATTAACTATTAATACGCACATAACTCCGAAAAGTCAGAGGTGCGTGCCTTGGATTTGAACTCGAGACCTTTGACTTAATAGTAACTTAAACAGGCAACTAACTAAATGAAGAATAAATATTTGGTAATCAAAGAATATTCTTGGTTTTTTATACGCTTATTATTATTTAGGTACTTATACATACTTACATTAGGTATGTATTTCGAATTGTGAGTAATAAAACCAATAATTAATCTTATTAAGTGCTTACGTGTCTTACAAATTAATGACCAGGGTCTAAATTGTATTATTGTATTGTACCAAAATCATCTTTCAATGACTTCAGAATTGTTGATTTTTGACAGCTTTGTCTACGTAATCAGTCAGCCATTAACTCATTAAATTGAAATTTAGAGACTATTCTGATACAATTGAAGTAGCAGACATGTAAGCAGAATCTTACAGATATAACAAACAAATACAGGAATTAGTCAGTTATATTAGACTATACACTTAGAACTTTTCTATTTATATTTAAAAACTGATACTTATTGCGTTTCATAGTTCGTGCAACATAGGCGAACTGGAACTTGCTAATAGGGAAGCAACACGCCAGCTTTAGATCAGCGATGAAAAATCATGCTAAACACCTACTTCCTATAAATTAGGCGGTTATAACGATGCGGAAGAGCTTGGTACTTTTTAGTTTTCCTAATACTCTTTTTACAAGTCTTTTTGTCTTAGTTAGTTAGGTTTTAATATTTAGTAAGAATAGAGATCAAGACACTAAACAATCAATAATAACAATATCATAATCTTATCTTACATATAATAAGAATGTAAGTGTAAGTGTAAGTGTAAGTGTAAGTGTAATAAGAATGTAAGTTTTCAAGTATTTCTGTACTAGACTAGCACGGATCAAGAATTATAACAGAATCAAGTAATAAAATTAAAAAAATACACTTATAGGGACTAAATAAGATAAAACAAGAAAATAAAGCAGATCAATCAGATACCATTATTGTGACCAGGAATTGATTATTAGTACAGTTATTCTAACACTACTTATACAGGGAATCACGGGACATACATAGGATTTATCCAGGGAGCACAAGCCAGTGTAAAAACTAAATATTTGAGTAGGTTATAGAAGTAAACAAAGAATGACAACTTATTTTCTAGCGGACTAACACGACATCGTTATTACCTCAATGAAATTTGATTCGATAACAGGTGTCATTTTGAGTTGACAATTTTGACAATTATTGTTTTCTTCTTTAAAGCATCCAGCCATATAGTAACTCATTTTATAATGTGAAACCCCCATAGTGTAGATACAGTGCGCACACTTTATTTGAGAAACTAAAGAGTTTCCATCTAATCGAATAATTAAATACATAAATAAATATAATAATTAAAAAAATGCAACGTGCGTTAGTTAATCTTTACTGATGCCGAAACAGATATTTGAGATTTTAATCTATGTAGGTATGTCTATTTATATTTCCATGCTTCACGTCAATACAATGTGAACAAATTTTTGAAATTAAGTAATTTATAGATCAGAAATAAGGTATTCAGAAATCAATGGCGCTAAGTGTATTACAAATATGGAAAACCAAATTTTTCGAGATGGTTAGTTGAAACTTGGACAGGACAACGTCTGTCAGGTCAGCTAGTATAATATATAATTCAATAATATCACAAGTCAAAATATTATGGACCAAGTTGGTTCTATAATAAGTAAATCAATATTTTTATTTCTACCACTATTGAATTCAGTCAATGATTTCTCTGTGAGATGTCAAAGACGGTTTTCATAGTGGTAATACTACTTAATAAGGACGTGATACAAGTGTCCATTTGTACTACATAGTGTTACGTCACTGATCAAAAATATGTACAAACATAGCACACAAAACAAACTTCTCAAAGTCGCCAGCAAACATATTAACCTGACAATAACAATTCTTAAAAAACAAAATAATTATACCCTTTTTAAAATTCCGATACTTCCAATTTTTCTGTGAAAAAGCACTCTCACGCACGCTCGCACGTTCAATTAAACAGCCAAAAAACTTGAAGCGACTTCAAAATGTCCCATAAATGTCCTAAAGACTCAATGTACAATAAAATGTACAGTTTATAATTAATTATCGCAAAAATACGGTCGAAAAAAACGGAACTGTAAATCAGTCCAAAAAAGAGCCCGGGGGATGAATGGAGGTTGTAATTAAATTTAAAACCGAACAGACGATGTTCTCGCGAAATTAAACGATTTCATCCCATTGTGTGGCCAGGAAAACTGCGGGATTACTAAACTCCCGGGATTTTTTTGTCTCGGTGTGAGTTATTGCTTTTTTTGTGTTTCCTTCATTAGCTCGGTCATTAGGATTACAGAATACTTTGCATAATTTCTTTTCCATTTTGTTACTAAGATTTTATAGGTATTATGGAAGCGGGAAATGCTTTTTCCAAGACAAATGACTTGACGGCATCACGATAATACAATTACGCACGCATTTGTAATTGTATCATGGTTTGTGACAGTGTTAGTCAAGTCTACAGGCCAATTTTTTATCGGTCAGGTATCAATTAGCAATCATAATTATTATGCGAGGAATTGCGTTGCACGCCATAGGTAATAGGTATGTCGTTGATATTCAAAAGTGTCACTTCAAAATAATGGCATGTAAAGTTGGTAATGGAAACTCATACTGCTTATATTACTCGTACATAACGTAGGTACTTAGTTTTATAAATCGAAGAACCACCTTGCTTGTTTATAATTGACTAGTGCTACTAATTAATCGGTCAACGATGCTTCTAATCAATACATCGCTACATATTATAAAACTAAGTCCGAAACTGTATCAACGCGATAAACTCAAAAACTGCCGAATAGATTTTCATACAGTTTTCACCAATGGACGTAGTGAGCCACGAGGAAGATTATAAGCATGAAGCTATAACTATTAGAAACGTGACAAACCGCGAGGAATACCTAGTTTTCATACAATTAAATCGAGAGCTGCCCGCTTTCTCAAGGGCCACAGCATTTCTTTGAATTAATTAGAGATTCTTTGTAATATTTCTCATTCAATATGAGTTGCCTGGATATTGGAGGTCCCTCGCATCAAAGATGTAATTATTTTCTCACTTATATCATCGTGGCTTTCTCAGACATATTTTTATTTGCTTTCAGTGATATTAAAATCACTTTCCATTAAACTTCAAAAGAAAGTTACTTTTGCCTGTATACATTTATTGGTATATAAATTTACTTAACGTTATTCATTGAATATTTTTTTAATAATTTTATTAATTAAAGGAGGAATATAATTTAATATCTGTTAGAAGAAGGCCACTGCTGTTCAAAGGCCTTTCAGGCATGCATGTTTCCTCAAGATATTTTTCCTTCAACGATAATTAGCTATTAATACGTACTATCGACAATCTTGGCGGTGAATCACCCTTAAGGCTAAAATCGCTTGCACTGAGCGCGCGGGCGTGCTGTGCGTTATCACCCCTTCCCCTCACCCCGCCGATATCCCCTAGAGCTTTATGCGCGTTACTTGATACTTTGAATTTCTATTAAATCGTATGATGAGTTTTCGCATTTGAAACTATCCTAATTGGCGGAAGTGAAATGTGGGTGTGGCTGACGTATCAAGAGTTGTTCAAAGGATTTTGTTAGAAAAATGGTCGACCGCCAAGTTTCGCGACTGTACATGACTTCGAAAAGTCAGAGATAGGCATGTGCCTTGGACTAAAACTCGAGATATTTACTTGATAGTCCAATGGTCATAATATCACTGGCCGGTTTTATCCTTTGAAGTAAAAAAAACACAACTAGAATATATTAATAATAACCTTATAGTACTTTTTACTGTTTTTCAAAGTATTCACCACGTCGTTTAATACACTTTTCCATTCGCTCAAACCAGTTATTATAACATTTATTCCACTCTAAAGTGGGGGTGTTCAAAATGGCTGACTTGAAAGCGTCGACTGCTTCTTCACCGGACTGGAAACTTTGACCACGAAGACTTTTCTTAATTTTAGGAAATGTAAAGTAATCGTTAGGGCTTAGGTCAGGACTGTATGGAGGATGGTCAAGAATTTCTACTTTTTCCTGCTCCAAATACTAAATCGTTTGACGAGCGCTGTGTGGGCTTGTCGTGGTGCAGGATGATGCGTCGCTTTGAGTTAGATTTTCGAAGTTCGGAGATTAATTGTGGGAACAAACTGTGGTAGGTGTGGCCGTGTCAGGCCTCTTCTGAAGTTGTAGAAAATTATTGCACGAACATTTTCCTTAGAAAGATTCATTTTCGTACATAACCTGACAGATTCCAATCGACGCTGTGACTAAACAATAGCATTAATCCTAATACTTTCAACTGTTTTGAGATTCAAAATTTAAACACATTCGAATATAGAACAGTTCCAAATTCAAAATTGCCGGGAAATATGGAAACGACAGAACTTAAAAGGCATGCCTTTTTTTTTTTTTTAGTATCGACTTAAAAATTATCTCACTTTTAGACCCAGTTTCACCAATTTCTATTTAACAAGGCATTAACTAATCAGCATTTAAAATTAACAAAGCTGTTAAAATAAGATATGTCCTTTGACTATCTATCCCTGGACAAGTGACGCGCCTAATTCTATGAACAAAAAAGTCTGTCACTTTTGGTGCGGGGGGAGGAAACACTACATAGACATTGCTGCACACATACTCAAAATCATTTTGTATCGCCACGAACTCACACATATTAAATTCTTCACCACTAACACAATTTACGCACACATAGTGGTCAAATACGTCAACATACAAGAATTGACGACAATACGAACGTATAAAAC
Organism: Acronicta leporina; assembly: GCA_947256265.1. Lineage (NCBI taxonomy): Eukaryota > Metazoa > Arthropoda > Insecta > Lepidoptera > Noctuidae > Acronicta > Acronicta leporina. The sequence continues at coordinate 1,413,654 of OX366512.1, forward strand.
ACTAAAAATAATTAGGAAGCTACTATGTCGATATTTTATATCGATAGATTATTTTAGGAAGATTGGAGAAAAACGTAACAACATCAAAAATTATTTTTATATGTAATTATTTATTTGCAAAATTAAAATCATCCATACACACCTTTTTAATATCTTGCGTCATAATTATTTTCAATGCAATGCTCTCATTGCATGTTAATGAAATACAAAACAAAGGAACTGTTTAGGTATAGATAAATAGGTGTAACATACTATGTAATTGGAAAATAAACGCACGGGTGAGAGAAATCGCAAACTTTTCGAAATACATATTCTATAGCCTATGTTAATCTTGAATAATGTAGCATTCAAATGGTGAAAGAATTTTCGAAATCGGGCTAGTAGTTTTTGAGTTTATTTGTTACATACATTGATACATACAAATCTTTCCTCTTTATAATATTAGTATAGATAGAGCGGATATTGGGGACGTTATGTTACAAATACTTTGATACCAATTAGTTTGATTATAGGGATAACACTAGACAGAGCATTTTGTTTCCCACGAGATATAAGTAGGAGTAAATACGATTTTGTTCATTATGTCGCGCGTTAATATGAACAGAAGCGCTACACTAGAGATCCTGGGTTCGATTCCCCGGTCGAGCAATGTGTTATTGGAGTTTTTCTATAAAATTAAGGGTTGATGCCCGCTGATGGCAATAGGCTCGCCCCCGAAGTACGCATCTGTCTAACCCTTCGGGGAATAAAGACGTGATGGTATGTCGTGTTCCGTACTCTCGTTATTTCTTTGAGCCGGATATCGAAAAACGAAAATAATGTGTTTGAAGAAACACCCCGAGAGGCAGGGCATAGTGGAATTAAATAACTCACTTACAATTGGAGCTGCCCAACTGGGGAAACACCTACACTTTGCAGAAAATAGTAGCCAAATAACATAGCACTGTACTACTAGTATTCTAGTATCTGTGACTGTACTATGTTGTGTTCCTAACGGTGAGCAAGATCGCCAGAGCTCCGCGAGGAAGCGTTATGTTGGCAGTGGGGGTACCGGTGTTGTGGGTGTCTACCGGGTGGGAAAAGATTTTTACAGGTTCGGCAACGGGCGAGTGATACCCCAGGTGTTGCAAGCGTTCATATAATAGGGTACATTAACACTATAAATACACTTACCATCAGGCGGGACATGTGCTGGTTTTCCACCTAAGCGGTAAAAGAAACCCCAGACCTTCTAACCATACCGTATCTTAGAAATCATTTTCAATGATTTTTGAAATACGATTTAAATATGTTAATTTATAAATTCTTTTGTCAACAAATTTATCCGCAACGGCTTAAGCTATTATTTATCAATCACACCTATATCATTTTAAATGAAGGTCTTTTGTAGATCTGAAAAAGTAACAAATAAAATATCTAATACTGGATATCAAAAATAATCAATAATCTTAGTTACGTCATTTCCAAAAATGTTATTTTATTAAAATATAGTGATATCATAAATTCAGTGATATTCATTTGGTCTTACATTGAACACAAAAATAATATCGATATCGATTCGAAATCGTAAACAAACACTATCACATCATTAATTAAAATGACAAAACAAAAGAGGGACATAGTCTCGCTACACTTTTTAAAATTCGAGTTTTATGCATTATGGCATAATATATATAAGGCCTATAATTGCCAAAAAACGGTAATTCTGCATTAAGACCTATAATTGGAAATCAGAAATGGTGACATCCTATTGGATGATATATAATTGAAATAAAAAAATGACATTTTGATGGATATTTCAAATTTAAATCTTACGTGTATTAGCAGAAGGCTGATATTGTTAGTAAAAAAAATTTGCTAGTCTCGTGGGGAGTGCGGAAAGTCTCGTGGGGAGTGCGGGTAGTCTCGTGGGGAGTGCATGCTTGAACTAAACGATTATTTTATACTCGATTATTGAATCGGTAACGTCCTCGATCTTTATTAATAAATTGTATTATGTGATTTAAATAGAAATAAATGAACTTTAATACTTACATACGGAAAATAACTCCATCTTTATCTAAATAAGATATTAAATATTTTTTTGCATACAATACCTGCACGTATATCGGTATTTACACGGAGCATTTATGATGACCTTACTGAGCGGAAACTATTCTGTTAATGAAAAATCGATTTCGGAAACAGTTTTGATAAACGCGTTAGATTTTTTAATCCACTACCTTGACAGAGGGGAATGATCATGAGAGGCGGGTCCTTATAGATAGATAGTCAAAGGATATGTCCCACGAAGAAAATGTAACAGTGCGTTACTAAATCAAGCATTTATTGAATGATACACAAAGCATTCACTCACATTCTAATACGACCAAAACAGTAAGTCATAGCAACGTATATCAATGATACTGATATGTCAAATATTGTAACTAGTCGTATATTAATGTTATACGGCCGAATTTATTACATCGTTCTTTTTCTCTAATTCAAAAGCAACCGGGGTATTTATAATTTTGATAGGTAAAACGTCAACAATAATTTGATAGGTAAATTGTCAATAATCATTTTTGTGTTCTGTTGTGCGGATTTTTTTCATATTTTTAAATTATAATCTCTGTGAAAAGTACCTTCACCCTTAGCCCTCACCATGAGAAATATCTAAAAAACATTCACGCTGAATTTTTCTTCGAACGAGAACTAAATTTTTGTATATCTACAAAGATGTTATGAAGAATAAAATATGATGCAACTGCAAATAAAAACGAAGATTGGAGCAAACCACAATCACTTCTTCGAGCTTTTTCAATGCCATGGTACTCAGTGTCATGGAACAATTCAATCATGTGGGGATATTATACAATATAATATTCTCAACAGGTAGGAACTAATTTTGAGTTATCTATATGAACTAAATATTTGTTACTATTTTATTTCAGTGTTTATTACTGAGGTAAAATGTTATTGCACCTTTTTCAGATCAGATTTCAAACTTCGATAAATGACGAATTGGTGCAGAGCAAACTGAATTACTTATGATGACAAATCACTAAAAAACATGGTGAGGCTGAGGCAGCTATGACACAGTAGCTATAAGAAAAATCAACACAACGGAAAATGAAGAAGGAAATATCTACTCCAAATTAATTCGAAATAAAGTCGAAAATGGCTGGTTAATAACATAATTATGCAGTTTTATTTATTTTATATAGTAATTATATCTTTACCAAACTATAAAAATAATAAGTACCTACAAAATGTATAGTATTTAAAACTAGTATCCTACACACCAATAGGCCTTAGGCAAAACTTCCTGTTTAGGCTAAGTGTTGAGCTAAGTTAGTAGGGCCTAAGCACGATCGCTATGCTACAGGCTATGACTTCGATTCCCAGGTCAAATAAAATGTTATTGCCTTATTGGTTTTTTCTATGAAATTCGCAGAAGCAGCTCAGAGTTTGGATTTGTGCCCGGTTAATGGCAAAAAGCTAAGTAGCTCTCTATTCATCCAAATTTTCTAAAACAATCCAAAATAAAATGATTCGCCTTAATTAGACCTTCATGAAAGGATCTCCTTTGTTCTTTCAAAACGATTTTGACAGTACACAAGTCATAGTAACACTCTGTTAAAAATTTAACAGACCCGCAGAGCAGTGATTAGATTTAACAGCTGATTAAGCAATTTAACAAGCTATTAGCATGTGGTGGGACACTCACAAGCCTTAACAGTGTGTTAAAATATTAACAGGCTGTTAAATTAACAAACATAGTATGGTGAAACTGGGTCTTAATGTAATTTAGAGCAATCGAAACACTATTCTGATACTATTGAAATTGTATATTTTTCCCTCTAGGTATCAGTCTCTACTCAGAATGAGAGAAAACAAGCTTCACCTGCTACAATACAAAAATGTTATACATTTTTCCGTTGTTTTGTTCCATCAAACACACACGAGACAGTTTCTCTCATACATAAATAAACAAGCTTATTGTATCCTTCACAAGCGGGTACCTCTATCACGCAGAGAATAATATGTCACAACAGTATTACGATATGAATTATTATCGTATTACGAATTTGTCTGAGAATATAATAGGGTTGTCTCCAAGAGCACTGAATGCTTCTAATACTTGAAGATAGATAGAGCCGAAATATTGTGGAACACCTGTTTGGTACAAAATTACTGTAAAGGTTATTGATTAGGAAATACCTAAACCCATTAAAATACACAACATAAATACCACCTTCGACCTACAGTATAATTATCAGAGGGAATAAAAAGGACATATTCGCACCTTCGGTAAGACAAGGTCATAATTGCAGTAACTGCAAAACTGCAATTATGACCTTGTCTACGGTGAGGCAAGGTCATAATTGCAGTTTTGCAGTTACTGCAATTATGACCTTGTCTTACCGAAGGTGCAATATTAAGGAGTCAATTCACTTATTTAGGATCCATAGCAATTTAATGTTTGTGTTTTCAGCCGACACAAAAACATATAATTTCACCGATGATTATATCCTAATATAATCATCGGTGAAATTATATGTTTTTTCAAATCAATATTTTAATTTGTGTTAATTTTTTTCGTCAAAACAAATATAAACATCAAAATGTTACAGCTACTAAATCAATGAACCGTCAAAAAATAATAACCCTCCATTGACGCATAAAACGTGACAGTATCAAAACAAAAACCGAAGCATCGCAACCGAAGCGCGCCGAAGCAAATGCGAATATTTTATGAGCTTATAAAGTAATTATATTATCGCGAATATTGTGACGTTTTCCTCTTACGTTCGAAATATGTATTATAAAACAGAACTGAGTTTTATCCGAGAAGCGGGATAAAAGCTTCAAAGTTATTATACGGAAGCATTTGATAGGTTATTTCAGTTATATTCATCTATATCAAAGATAAATATTTTCTCTTCCTTACAAAACACATAATCAACTGTCATCTGTCCCACTGCTGGGCACGGGTCTCCTCTCAGAATGATAGGGATCAGGCTATAGTCCATCACGTCTGCAGCGCCGTCGAGAAAATCTATCAGACAAACAGGAGATACTTAAATATTCGAAATGGAGGCCTTTGACTTGGCGGGCCGATTATATGATAGATATAACGTACAAATTGCAATCAACATCAGCAACTTCAAAGATTGGCTTTCTGTGTGTGAAACACAATGACATATCTGACAGAGCTAAACCACAACTGTGACTGACATATTGGTTAGGCTTGTTACACGCTTGCGACTGATATTCAATTGAGTCTTACATTCTTTTGCCAACACAATTCTTAAGTGATAATACTTTTACTTTTTTAATAGAGGTTCTTTTATTTTACCTTTACCTTTTCTAGTTACTAAATAAGTTAAGTGTCAAAGATTTTTCAAGAGTTCATTCTTAGTTTTGGACAAACTGTCCTTATATGTTTTAAAATAATATATATTTCTGCGTCAAAGTATTCTATATTTATAGATTTTTTCAAGCATCTCGACTGATTAAAGTGATTTGGAATGATTTGGTTTAACCCAGGTCAAAATATGCCTCATTTTCTTGATTCTTCTTGCACCTAGGAGTTTGAATAGGAATTTAAGAGGCAATAAAATAAGCATTGTATTTACTAACTGCCTCATCAGCCTAGCGGTCCTGGTCGTGACTGTTACGCTAGAGGTCCTTGGTTTGATTCCCAGTTTGAGCAAAGTGTTATTGAATTTTTCTATGAAATTCTCAGTAGCAGTTCGGAGTGTGGAATTTGTGCCCGATTCATGCCAATAGGCTCGCCCCCAATTACATGGGACCTAAGCATACCAGCGAACTGTGGGTGTACCTTAGTACTGCATAACACTTCGGAGAATACAGGCGTAATGGTATGTTTATCTACATTGTAAACAATATGAATTGTAATATATAGATCTTTAATAAAATAGACTATTTACCAGTCGTGCATCTGCAACCAGCCTACGATAATATTTCACGGCGCTAGTCATCTACAGTGACAAATCCTCAGTCGCAATGAAACTCAATAAATCTGAATCCAGATTGTGATGGCAGACTATTTGTTATATCATGACTTCTAATATTCATCTTCACACCATCAGGGTAGAACTGGTAGACAGAGAGGAGGAATAGCTGATCTTCTACTGTCAATCTATTTGTGGGTTGTACGTATATTTCGCATAACTAGATCCAATTATCAAGTTCAAGTTGAAATGTATTAAATCATCAAAGTATATAAAACTAGGTGTCCCCATAGACATGCTACAATGTCGACACGTTTGGCGTAGCGGCTGAGAGATCGGCTTCTGCCCCACGTGTTGTTTGTTCGATCTCCATATGGAGTAAATATTTGTATAATATACAAGCAGTTGTTTCGGGTCTGGGTGTTTGTGTATGTGAGAATTTGTGTTTTTAAACGCAACCGCAATACAGGAGAAACTCCTAGTGCGACAACGTTTTTTTTAAATGTACTCACATTTACGAGTACTGTTTATAAATAGTTGAGGTCAAAAATACTACATGAAGGCAACACGAAATTTTTCACCGTATAAGTCCCTATTCATGAACAACCTCAATAAGAAATGCATTTCTAACAGTATTATTTTTTGCAACTGCCTCATTAGCCAAGTGGTCCCGAGCGCGACTGCTACGCTAGAGGTCCTGGGTTCGATTCCCAGGTCGAGCAAAGTGTTATTGGGTTTTTCTATGAAATTCCCTGAAGCAGCTCGGAGTTAGGAATTTGTGCCCGGTTAATGGCAATAGGCTCGCCCCCTATTACATGGGACGTAAAGATACCGGCGAACTGTGGGTGTACATTAGTACGCCTCTGCCTAACCCTTCGGGGAATACAGGCGTGATGGTATGTTATGTTATGTTATTTTTTGCACCTTGCTATATTTATAAAATATTCGCAATTCTATGTTCAGTAAAAAGATGATGCAAAAAATATACTAGAAAATATACATCAAACTTCAATACGTCGGCTTCAAGGCCAGGCGAAATTGCTTTCAATACGTAATACTAGCAGTCAATTTTCTCGGCCCGACTTGTAATGAAAATCGCGATTTGTAGTCTTCATAAACAAAATCCCCCTTTATTGGGGGGATATTGGCGTGATTTTGTTTGCTGTTCCTTCGTACAAATCCTCTTTACGAGGCCCACGTTCACACGCTATTTAAGTAAATTATTAGCGTTGTAAAAAGAGGAACGGAGGAGTTTTAAAGATTTGATGGAGGTAATGCTTTAGCTGAGTTGTAAGTTATTATGGCAATATACCATTCCATCAGGCCTTCAGTGACGGATTACGCAGAGGTCACAAGACATGGCTTAGTTGTCTAATGGCCATTTCCATTAACACATCATTCGGTGAATTTGCTTATTAGAAATTTTGACACAAGTTCCATTTATTATTGAGAGATAGGAGAGCAAATGAGCAGCCGGATTGCCTGATAGTAAGCAATTACCACCGCCCATGGACACCCGCAACACCAAAGGAGTCAACACAATTACTTTGCATGCCTTTTCAAAGGGGTTGGGCGGCCGGTATCCTCACTCGCTCAGCGAAATACAGGTTTTCCGTGAGGCCGTGGTATCAGTCCGGTCGAGCCAGCCCATTCGTGCCAAAGCATGGCTTTTCCATGAAGCATACAAGTAATGTCTAGATCCTACCTATAATATTAAAATCTATCGACGGGTTTGTTATTGCAAACCGGCCTAAAGCGTCCGGTGTACCTGACCGGAGGGACGCAGGATCGAGCCTTGCCTGAATCAAATCTTTAATAATCTCAGTAAAATCTTAAATAAATCAATTCAAATCTTAAATAAATATCTTTAGTACCTAATCGTTACCTATTTATATATCCAAATTAACTAATACCTTATACTTTTTTCAAAAAGAATGCCGTCATCAAACATTTTTCGTGTATCTTCAAAAGCGATTGTCAGACACCATCCAAATTTATATGAGACTGACTAGGAAATATATATTCTGTGGGATACAGAAAAGTACTGAAGTTGATCCACGAACGACAACACTTAAAACTCAACATGTGATTCCATAATGAATTAAAAAATGATGATCCCTTAATGAATTAAAAAATGATGATCCCATAATGAATTAAAAAATGATGATCCCATAATGAATTAAAAATGATGATCCCATAATGAATTAAAAATGATGATCCCATAATGAATTAAAAATGATGATCCCATAATGAATTAAAAAATGATGATCCCATAATGAATTAAAAATGATGATCCCATAATGAATTAAAAAATGAACTTTAATTATTAAATTTGATCATTGTGAACCCTATCGGGCACGGCGAAAATACAGTTAAATAGATAACCTACTTTTTTAGAGTCTGTTAAAATAGGATACCTTAGAAACAACAAAACCCATAAAAAAATTCACAACCAATAAAATGAGATAGTAAACTCAAATGCAATCAAAGCGGTACTTTCAACGAGTGATTAACTCGTTCACTTATCCTTGTCAGTAAAACAGTGAATATTTGGCAATTACTTGAACGACAACAGTAAACTGAGAACGATGCAATAAAAGCGAGCATAATAAATATTGCATTAACTATCGCTTATTTGCTGCCTCGAAGAACGAAGGGTTATAAAAAGTTTATTTCTGTGATAGCGTGGCAATAAAAGAGAAATCTACACTAATATTATAAAAAGGAAAGATTTGATTGTTTGTTTGTATTGAATAGGCTCCAAAACTACTGGACCGATTTGAAAACTTCTTTTACCATTAGAAGCCGACATTATCCCTGATGAACACAGGCTACTTTTTACCGCGGGAAAATGCTTCATTCCTACGGGATAACGACCGAAGCCGGGCCGGGCAGCTATATAAATATAAACTGAATGTTTAGCAAAATGGTTGTAGTTGCGACTGCTTCGCTAGAGGTTCAATCAGTCAGGCAATGTTATCCAGGGTAAGGCCTGTCTTTTATCTTTTTAGTTATTAATTTTGATATTTTACTAAAAGCTTCTAAAATATTTATCACTACTTATAACCCTTATTTGTCTACAAAAATTTTAAAATACGCAAATAATTTGCATACCATAAATAAATTAATAAACATTTTACAGAGATAAGTATTTGCGATTGCGGTCAATCGTACATTGTAAATTATTTCGTTAAATAAATTATTGACATATTAATTAAGTAATCAATTACATTACACCATCAATGTTTTCGTAATTATTGAAACTCACACATTGCGGTTCTATTTATAATAATAATATAGTACAAGCTAAAAGTGGACCTGTTCAGTGGTTTTTTCTTGAAAAGACAAACAGAGTTAGTTACTTTTGGATAGTTACACTCAACAACGACTGTACGTGATAAATTGGGATTATTGTGTATGTCTATTATAGTATTTTATATACTATAATAGACATACACAATAATATACTGATATTATAAAGCTGAAGAGTTTGTTTGCTTGAACACGCTAATCTCAGGAACAACTAATCCGATTTGCCATCCATAGCCCATTTACCGAGGAAGGCTATAGGCTATATATCATCACGCTAAGACCAAGTAACTATTCCACGCGGACGAAGTCGCGGGCTGAAACTAGTTAACTTATCTAATGTATCTATTGTATTATAGTATTTTTAATGATATGGGCCTTGTAGCATGATTTTATAAATAAATAAAAATAAACACTAGTCAATTATTACATATTCTTCATGCATGGTAATTATAACAAAAGAAAACAAATTTAATATATAATTTAATAACTTTTAACAAAAAGTAAACCATCTTCAAAAACAAAGGAAATACTCTTTACTTCTATACTAATATAATAAAAAGGAAAGATTTGTATATACGTAACGAATAAAATCAAAAACTACTGAACCCATTTCAAAAATTATTACATCATTTGAATGCTACATTATTCGTGCGAAGCCGGGGCAGGTCAGATCTTTTGTTTCCGCCAGAACCTTCCGACACCGCACATAACTTTTGTTTTTGAAGGTGGTTTTTATTTTTAAAATTTATTTTCAACATTTTGAGTGGCGTGTGGAATCTGACCTACTTCAACAACGTTGTAATTTAATCGTTCGGTACGGCTTATTGTATTTTTTTTTTTTCAAAATTTTGTGATCAGATATTTACCAAATTTGAATGGGACCACTTCGGGAGTATACTCTTTCATACAAAAAAAAAATGAAATAATTGAATCGGTAAAGTATCGGTGGAAATTCGTACAGACGAACTAGTAACCTTACTTCTTTGGAGTCTGTTAAAAATGTTCTAAATGGAATATCGTCGTTTATTTTCAAGGAGCACTGACATGAACCGCTTTTTTCAGTTTGCATAATAAAAACACTCGGATATCCTCGTATTCGTAGCCAAGAGTTGTCCCTGTCTCCGCAATCCAAAGGAGCGGTATGTCAAAAGGATTTAAGTGTATTGACTTTAAGCAAACTTCAGGAAACGTTAAATGAATCATGTTTGAACAGGGCTGTTATTTTTGTTTACCCCTGTGGAACGTTTCGGGATATTTGATATGCGCGCTTTTTTGGTATTTTGTAAAAGGAATAAGATCTTAATATTTACGAGGATTTTAGCAACACTCTTATTTACAACACTATATAGTACATAATTCGCAAATTGTCAAATAGTTGTAATACATCATTTCTATTTATAGAAGTAGGCATCTATGGATCTATGGTGCTTCTTATCGATTCTTATCTATAAGACCCACTATTTGGAACCGTGCACCTAGTTTTAGATGACATAAAAGTATATGTCATTTCATTCCTTTTTTATGGGACAGGGGAAGAACAGGAGACGGATCGCCTGATGGTAACCGATTACCGCCGCCCATGGACACTCGCAACATCAAAGGAGTGCCAGGTGCGTTGCTGGCTCTTTAAAAGTGTTTGGACCTCCGGTATCCTCACTCTCTCGGCGAAACATAACGTAAGCTTTGTTTCACGCTGGTTTTCTTTAAGACCGTGGTATCCGGTCGAGCCGGCCCATTTGTGCCGAAGCATGGCTCTCCCACGGCAAAAGCGGTTTAATGCATTTATAAAATGAATTTAACTTATGAAAGGTTTAATGTATTATGTACTTAAGTAAATGAGCGTGTCTCGCCATTAAACGTAAAATTTTGGCGAGGTATTTAAGTACCTACAACCTACATTATGTTTTTGTAATAAATAATAAAAAAAAATAAAAAAAAATATGCCGGTTTTTTATGAGGCCGTGGTATAACTCAGGTCGAGCTGGCTCATTCGTGCTGAAGCATAGTTTTCCCATGGTAAAGAAGAAGCTTCTAGGGATTTCAATATGTTGGAATCCATAGGCACACCTCTACAAGCGCAGCTTGATCTGGCTGATCAGTTATGATTAGCTACGGCAGAAAAATACTGACGATGTTACTCATATACAACTATATGAGACACTTTGTAGACAGTGCAATGTAGGCAGCATAAAAAGCTAATCCAACGTCACAGAATAAAAAAATACCTCTCAAAGCCTTATTACTTTGGCTCCTTTCAAAGGGAAACCCACAATATGATCTACACTATAACCATCTACATAATATTGCTATTCCGCCGCACTTGTCCAAAAATTCAATAACGTCAGAGGTGGATTCGAGACTACCACGCTTTAGAAAAGGTACAAAAATAAAGCGACTATATTTACACATACAAGACGTTTCATGCGGCTTTTACTGTGAATATTGAATATCTGTTTCGAATTCTATCTTGTAACGAACATTTATTTTGTTTTTTTTTTGGTTTGGTTATCGTTCGTTCACAAATCAATTTAGACAAGAAACTTATCAAATAAAAATAAAATTAAATACTTTCAATAAACTACAGGCCAAGTTAGTTTATTTATTAATATTGACTTTTTGTCTCTTATCATTTGCATAGTCTTAACAAAGTACGGATAAATACTTGGATCTCGCGAATACATGTTTTACCACAAATTCATTGTGTTATTTCACATAATTTATTTTTGGTTTTTCAGCTGATAAAACTACGTTAAATGTAGGTACCTAAATACAATATATCACCTAAGCCAACACAAATCGTATGCAGCCAAATGTCAGCCTTATAAAAGATTGGTTCCCTAGGAGCTGCTAGCTTATGCATGCGTACGATCGTGCCCCAGTTAGAAGTCCCGTTTTACTTCCAGCATTTGATTTCCTGTTGATATAACTGTTTATATACAATGTGCAGGAATAGAAATTCAATATTTGTGAGTCCAAGTGTTTGTTTAACACTGCTTACTTCTATTGAAATAAAACTACTTCACGGATTTTATCGCGTTATATTTACATTAAAATCTCGACGGTTCGGACACTCTGCACCCTCGTATAGACTCGATGCATCATGGAGCCTGAAGGCTGCATGGAGTCTTGTTAAAGCTTCTAGTACCTATCTTGTCTTATTAGAGTATAATATATTGGCGTATATTTCGCATTAATAAAAAAATAGCTCTATAATTAAAGTACTTTAATGCATTTTTTGTGTATCATGTCTAAATAATATTAACACTTCCTGCACTGCATTACTTCGCAGCTTTTAATTCTTCAACGATTCATAAAAATATGGTATTATGCTATAATTTAAAGAATGTGAGAAATATATTTTTCCATTGTTACAGAAAGTATTGACAAATCCGGTGAAGACCCTGTGATAGCAGCATTAAGACCTTACGCAGCACCAGATGATGATGATGGTCTAAGAGATAATAATAATTTCCAAAAATTCTTCGGTAACACATCAGCCTACAAGCACGACGTCACCACAGACGATGTATCTTTAGTAGACCACTTCATTAACGTAGAACATAGTTACGATAATAACGATACCAAAATTAATTTGGATGATAATTTAGAAATAAGAGATGTAAATGGAACCACAGAAAATGTTACCATTTCGAGGCCAGTCCACGAAGATGTCGTGACAAAGTTCCTAAGATTAATAGAAACGCAACATTTGCTCGGTGAAAATTGTACAGCTGGTACTCATTTGAATTTGGGTGAAGGAGTTGTGGATAGATACGCACAAGAAAGATTTAGGATAGAAGCCGACGTGGCTGTCAATAGAGCAAATATGTTGACGAGACTTTGGAAATACGCCGGTCCTTCAGTCATGCACAATGAGTATTTGCTCCATGCAAGTGTGTTTTCCATGGTAGAATTCGATGATGACATATTTGCTGCTGGAAACTGCTATGATCAGCTCCAATATAAGGATTATCAGCTATTCTGTCCTTTTGCGTACCGGCTGCCAGAGGGGCCAATTCTTGCCAAGGATTTAGCGGTGGAGTACAAATATTTGAGCAACACTTCCGAATGGTTCTACATTGCGCGCAAGAATGCGGAGCGCGTGATCAGAAACCACAATCAGTTTAGAAGAGGTAAGTGAGTTGAAAGCTTATAGCGTTAGTAGTTTTGAAACTTTTGTTTCTCTTCCGGAAGAAGGTGAATCCTAGTATGATAGGGTAAAAACTGTAAAGATTTTTAAGTATTAGGGATTGTATCAATAGTACATTCAGACAATTATTCACAATGACCTCAACAACTATTCTTCTTCTTCTTTCTTTCTCTTTAAAAAAACTTTGCCCCACATTAGGATTTTCTCCTGTAACGTGACTACATTTACAAACACAAATTCTCAAACACACAAAAAGTCCAGACACGGAACAACTACCTGTAGATCGTACAAATATTTGCTTCTTTTGGGGATCGAATCTACAACACGTGTCGGAGAAGCCGATCGCTCAGCCGCTACGCCAAACATGTCGTCGTATTAAAATTAAAGTAGGTATTAAAGCAATGATACGAGAGATATTTAAAAATGATCAAAGTACACGACAACTGTCATTCTAAAATAAATTTTGTACAATACAGATAAAGTTTAATTTTTCTAGTTTTTATAGATAATTCTTACCGATCTGTTCCCGATCCGATGCATTCAATACTGGCTGTAGCAATAGATAAATTGTCATTATCTTTTTCATAATCCAATAAAGTGTGCGGGGAGCATACATTTATTAGCTTATAGTATGATTGTACGATAGTTATAATTTTCTAATGTGATACGCAACGGATTTTGACGTGGTCTGCCATAAACATGCATATTATTAGTAGGCAATTATTGCAGTGCAAAACCCGGGCCGCTCGACATTTATGATTTACATAAGGTTATCAGCTAACTCGCCAACAATCAACATTGTAATTACATTAAACTTTTATATTTAACATTTATAATGCATTTAACCTGCTGATGATAACAGCTAGTTTGCTTTTAATATAAAATATAACATACCATCACGCCTGTATTCCTCGAAGGGTTAGGCAGAGGTGTTCTAATATACACTAACAGTTCACAGGTATGTTAAGATCGCATGTCATAAGTGGGGAGCATAGAAAATATTTCTAGCCCTTTAAAAGTATATTATTGTTTACTCAATGAGAGCCTAGTGATATGACCATTGGTCCGTCAAATATCTAAGGTTTCGACTTCGAATCCAAACATCGTGAGGAGACTGCCTGAGAGATTTTCTCGACGGACTGTGAAGTCTGTTAACCCGCATTAAGCCAACAGGGTGAACTATAACCATATTGAACATTTTTGTGTACAAGTCATATACTTATTTTAAGTGTCACCTGTATCTGTGTACTTATTTATATCAAACTAGCTTTTGCCCGCGACTTCGTCCGCGTAGCGTGATGATATATAGCCTATAGCCTTCCTCAATAAATGGGCTATCTAACACTGAAAGAATTTTTCAAATCGGACCAGTAGTTCCTGAGATTAGCGCGTTCAAGCAAACAAACAAACAAACAAACAAAAAAACAAACAAACTCTTCAGCTTTATATATTAGTATAGAAGATTAACTATTTCATTTCATTTCATATTCTGAGAGGAAACCTGTGCCAAGCAGTGAAACGAAATATAATGGGTTAATAATTATTTACTTTAACTGCCTCATTAGCCTAGTGGTCCGTAGCGCGACTGCTACGCTTGAGGTCCAGGGTTAGATTCCCAGATCGAGCAAAGTGTTATTGGGGTTTTCTATGAAATTCTCAGTAGCAGCTCGCAGTTAGGAATTTGACAATAGGCTCGCCACCTATTACATGGGACCTAAACATACCAGCAAACTTTGGGTGTACATTGGTACGCCTCTGCCTAACCCTTCGGGGAAAAACAGGCGTGATGGTATGTTATGATTATTTACTTAAATACACATTCAGATTAAGTAAATAACACACTTCATTGGTGGTTTTAAGAATTTGGTAAAAGGCAGGATATTACTGAAGCTTTCAAAATTTTCGTGTACACTCGCGTCAAATTATTCAGACTCAAGAAATTGGTTGGCAGTCTTTTGTTTATACAAGCAAAACAATCCCCTGGGCTCTGTGACAGCGATCGATTTAACGTTATTTAAAGCGATACCCAGTCAGCTCTGCGCGTTCCATCAATTTGAGACTCTCAACAGAATTTCTTTGACTCTAAGTAAACTTTGATTTCCTTGTAAAGCATTCAAAATGTTTTACAAAACGAATAAATATTTTAAGAAACGGAATTGAGGAATAAGGCTCGGGTAATTTTCCGCCTGTTTGTTCAAATTCTGACCTGATGTTGATACAACGAAACAGAAGCTTGACCTTTTTATTAAATACTGGTGACTAAAATGGTTTGAGGAAATTTTGGTTATCGGCTTGTTATTTTAGTGAAGGAAACATTCGACTCGCAGCATGAAAAATGCAAAAAAAACACACAAAAAGACTATCGGTTTCAGTAAGCCCAACAAATATATCTATTTTACTACCAATATATTTGAAACTAGCATCTGCCCGCGACTTAGTCCACGTGGAATAGATACGTGATAATATTTATAGCCTTCCTCAATAAATGGGTTATCTAACACTGAAAGAATTTTTCAAATTAGACCAGTAGTTCTTGAGATTAGCGCGTTCAGGCAAACAAACTCTTCAGAATGGATAAATGATCACCAAATTATGTTTCATGAAGATGTATTGTAGGATTGAAGCTATTTTTATTAAATACCATAAAAATATTAAATGCCTAAAGTTAATATTGCAGACCAAAAATTTATAATAAGTGATCTGACAAGGCAGATCCTGATCGGCCTATCTAAAAATTCTTGAAAAACAAAAAAAAAACAAAGCGGTACTTACGCTACTTACCTATTATGACTCTAGTGCACTTGGTAAAAGTACCTACTAAGAACTTTTGCCCCAATTACCTTCAACTAAACTCGGAGAATATCCAGTTTATTCAATTCTTTTTAAAAGAGCACTAGAGAATTCAAGGAAATAAAAGTTAACGAAATCCTTGCTTACACTGCAAGATTAACTTTTAAAACATCACACCATCATCACGCCTGTGTTTTCCTAGGGGTTAGGTAGAGGTGTACTAATGTACATCTACAGTTCACGGCTATATTTGGGTTCCATGTAGGGGGCGAGGGTAAAAATCCAAACTAGTATTCCACAGAAAAAGACAAATACTTTACTCGACCTGGGAATTGAAACTAATGAGGCAGTCAGGATCACCTGATGGTAAGCGATAACCGCCGCCCATGGACACCCGCAACAACAGAGGAGTAACGAGTGCGATGCCCGCCTTTTAAAAGTGTTTGGGCCTCCGGTAACCTCACTCACCCAGCGAAACACAACGCAAGCGCTGCTTTTTTGGTTTTCTGTGAGGCCGTGGTATCACTCCGGTCGAGCCGGCACATTCCTGCCGAAGCATAGCTCTCCCACGTTAAATTTTAACAGCTTCGTCGATCGTGTTTGCTTTTTTGGTAAAACTTTGGCTCACACTATGATTTTATCGTGCACTGTGGGCTCGTTTACAATGATAAGTCAATAAAAGTTTCGAACAACTTACAATACAAACGCAAAATAAATAAATACAATAAAAATACGAAGGCACTATGTTATAATATACTTGCTGTATAATTAGTATCTGCGCCACTTTTTCAGACAAAAAGTAGCCTTCACAAAGGTTCTATCTCCATGCTAAAATTCGTCAAGATTAGTTCAACGTTCTAAGCGTTTACGTTTTCGCAATGTTAATGGCAATTCGTAACAAAAAAATGGACACGCAGTTAAATTCACCTTTATTACATTGCTAGCTGACCCGGCGAACTACGTACCGCATCAGAATTTTTTTCATATTTACTCACCTTTTAAACCTTCCATGGACTTCCACAAACATTTCAAAACCAAAATCAGCTAAATCGGCCCAGCCGTTCTTGAGTTTTAGCGAGACTAACGAACAGTAATTGATTTTTATATTATACTAGCTGACCTGAGAGACGTTGTCCTCTCCAGGTTTCAACTAACCACCTCGAAAAATTTGATTTTCCAATTTTTAATACACTTAGCGCCATGGACCTCTGAATACCGTATTTCTGACCTATAAATTACTTAATTTCAAAAATTTGTTCACGTGGTATTGACGTGAAGCATGGAATTATAAACAGACATACCTACATAGACAAAAATCTCAAATAACTGTTTCGGCGTCAATAAATTAAGATTAACGCACGTTGCATTTTTTTTTATTATTATACACATGTGGTATATTCTTAGGGTATATTATTTAATTATTTGAATAAATGGAAACTCTTTAGTTACTTTCTCAAATATAGTGTGCGCACTGTATCTACACTATGGAGGTTTCAAATTATAAAATAAGTTACTATATGGCTGGATGCTTTAGAGAAGAAAACAATAATTGTCAAAATTGTCAACTCAAAATGACACCTGTTATCGAATCAAATTTCATTGAGGTAATAACGATGTCGTGTTAGTCCGCTAGAAAATAAGTTGTCATTCTTTGTTTACTTCTATAACCTACTCAATTATTTAGTTTTTACACCGGCTTGTGCTCGCTGGATAAATCCTATGTATGCCCCGTGATTCCCTGTGTAAGTAGAGTTAGAATAACTGTACTAATAATCAATTCCTGGTCACAATAATGGTTTCTGATTGATCTGCTTTATTTTCTTGTTTTATCTTATTTAGTCCCTATAAGTGTATTTTTTAATTTTATTACTTGATTCTGTTATAATGTTTGATCTGTGCTAGTCTAATACAGAATAACTTGAAAAATAAATTGACTTCAATGGTTATTTTTAAAATTCAGCGTTTTCAATGGTTAAAATGTTAATAACTTTTGATAGAGAGAACCGATTTGAATTAAAAATAGCCTAAATGTTAATCCAAGAAACAGGCTATGAATTCCTGCCCACTTCCTCCAAATCTCTTCAGTAGTTATCATTTGATGCGCGGTCAAACATACAGACAAACCGACAGACAAACCGACAGACAAACCGACAGACAAACAGACAAACAAACCGACAGACAAACAGACAGACAAAAGTTCCAAAAATAATAGAAATGGATTATGTTACCGATTCTGAGTCCCCCAAATTAGTTTTTTTGTAAATATAAGCAATGTACAGACACGGCTCACTTACATTCTTATTATATGTAAGATAAGATAAGAAGATATATAGATAGACTAGCTTCCACCCGCGACTTTGTCCGCGTGGAATAGTTACTTAGTCTTAGAGTGATGATATATAGCCTATAGCCTTCCTCAATAAATGGGCTATCTAACACTGAAAGAATTTTTCAAATCGGACCAGTAGTTCCTGAGTTTAGCGCGTTCAAGCAAACAAACAAACTCTCCAGCTTTATATATTAGTAATATATAGATATAGATTAGCTGTTTTCGAGATTTTCTCGCTATCCAAAGATTTTTTCAATTTCCGTCATTATGACGGAAATTGAAAAAATCTAGATAGACTGGTAAAAAGTCTAGATAGACTGGTAGACTATACCTTCACAAAAGTCCAATCTATCTCAGTACCAACATTCATCATTTAGCGGTTCAGGTGTGACAATACAAAAAACAAATACTTAGACAGAGCTTAGAGCTTTCTCTCTAATAATATTAGTATCGATTACCTGAACTGGCCTTCAGACACTACTTCTTACTCAAGTGTTCCTAATTACGTTGAAGGCGTTGTTTTTCTAGACTAACGGAAAACAGAGCTTTTTATTTCTTCGTATAACTTGCGAGAGTCAATCGGAACTAACTGAGATAAGTAACTTTGTATTTTTTGTTGAGTCTCCTGCTTTGAGGAGCTACGTTTATTTCTTTTGCTTTTCATTTTGAGTTTGAGATAAAATGACAAAATATTTTTTGATTTGGAAAGTATGCGTGGACTCTTTTTATTTACACGCAGTTATAAACCTTTCAGACATGCAGGTTTTCTTCACTGTTTAAACGTGCGATTGTTAATCATTAGCCAAGTGGTCCTGAGCGCGACTGCTACGCTAGAGGTCCTGGGTTCGATTCCCAGGTCGAGCAAAGTGTTATTGGGTTTTTCTATGAAATTCCCAGTAGCAGCTCGGAGTTAGGAATTTGTTCCCGGTAAATCGCAATAGGCTCGCCCCCTATTACATGGGACCTAAACATACCGGTGATAGTACGCCTCTGCCTAACCCTTCGGGGAATACAGGCGTGATGGTACGTATATCTTCTTCTCTACTATTATAAAATTGTAAAAAAGCTGTGTCTGTACATTGACGATATTACAAAAAAAAAACTAGTGGGATAGGGTCTCAAACGTCTCCGAATCCAAAAATGAGATTTTTAAAATTCTTGTCTGTTTGTCTGTTTGTTACGGGTTGGAGCAAAAACTACTGAATAGATTTTAATTTTGTTATCACTGTTATAAAGTATATGCTTCAACTTATATACTGGTGAACTTTTTATCTCAATTAATTAAACGGACCCTGAGATACAGCTTGACCTCTCTGATGTATAGAGGTCAATACAAAGAAGAGATCATCACTGTTGGTTTTTATAATTATTTTTTTTGGAATTCATTTCTTATCCTACTATAGATTCAGGCGAGTGAAGCCGCGGGGAAAAGATAGTAGTTAATATTATTATTATTACACGGGTTAGAATACTGTTTTTTTTGTACCACTAATGTGGCAAACAAGCATATTGCCACCTGATGGTAAGCGGTTACCGTAGTCTATGGACGCTTGCGACACCAGGGGTATCACTCGCGCGCATCACAAGGATCCTCACTGCCACACAGAAAAGGCATCTCGTAAGAAGCTATAAAATATCTGACTTGGTAGTGGACCTCTTGGGGTCTGACTGGATCGTGATCACCCTTCCATCGGGTTTTGTCGTAAAGCACCTTGGTGTTTGTTTCAAATTTGGCGCATAAGAGATAGTTCCCCTCGGTTTCTGCGGCTCTGGTAGTCGGCAATCAGTAGGGGCGCCCACGCATCAGCAACATCAGCACTCCTCTGGTGTTGCAGGTGTCTGTCTATAGGCGACGATGACTAATTACCACTAAGTGGAACGTCAATTCGTCTGCCGACTTTTATTTAAAAAAAGACGCACGACTTCGGAAAGTCGGAGATGTGTGGCTGGAATAAACTTCACTTGGCAGGCCAATTTTCATATCGTTAAACTATCTTATTACAAATTAAATAAAATTTTAAAATTTGCCACAAATATTTAGGAGCTGGTATAGTCTTGGATATACAAAAACTGTGCAAATCTGACAATATAACAAACATCATCATCATCATCATCATCATCAGCCTATATTCGTCCACTGCTGGACGTAGGCCTCTCCTAGTGAACGCCACAGAGCCCGATCTTCGGCTTTCCTCATCCAGTCACTGCCAGCTGCCTTCCGCAAGTCGTCACTCCACCTGGCCTGATATAACAAACATACGGGTCGAATTGACAACCTATTTTTTTAGGGTTCCGTATCGAAAGGGTAAAAACGGGAGCCTATTACTAAGACTTTGCTGTCTGTCGGTCTGTCAGTCCGTCTGTCTTTCACCAGGCTTTATCTAAAGGACCGCAATAGCTAGACAGTTGAAATTTTCACAAATTATGTATTTTTGTTGCCGCTATAACAACAAATACTAAAAACAAAATAAAGCAAATATTTAAGGGTGGCTCATAACTACAACAAACGCGATTTATGGTACGATTTATGATTATCGAATTCGCTTCCGCTTCCGCTCTCGTCACCAATGAGTCCACATTCCAATTGACCCTATTGCAGAGCACTCAATATCATAATTAATCTATTACACAATCTGGTTCATGTTAATTTATTAAAGGTTTATATTATCACAATCCCCTTTGATAGCGGACCACGTTATAATTAATAGTCGGATATTCTTGATTATATATTTGTAATTTAATCAATGTTCCGGAATGAAACTGTTGTTTTTCTATGAAATTCTCAAATCAGCTTGTACCTACTTTAAATGTATGCCCGGTTAATGGCAATAACCTTGTCTCCTATTACATGGGATCTAATCATATTGATAATATGTGGATGTAGAATAGAATATTCTTTATTGCACACCAATAATTTATGTACCTAAAGTACAGTATAAATCATAGAATGGTACAATGGGCGGTCTTATCGCAAACAGCGAACTCTTACAGACAACTTTCGGATGGACTCGTGAGAAACGGTAAGGTGATACTTAGGTAAACTAGCGTACTTAAGAAGAAACAGGATAATAAATCATGAGTGTAAAACACAATATTTTACTATAAAAATAAGAATAAATAAATACATACATAGGTACTAATTAATACATACTTACATGGGAAATATATACATTACATAATGTACTTACATGTAATCCTCTAACTCCTAACCTTTTGGAAAATATAGACGTGTTATGTAAATCGTATTCAATGAATTGTTCCTCATGGCGTCGTGGCACGCAATAAATAAACTCCCCACAAATTGATAATACAATAAATAAACCCTTAAAAAAATATTTTTTATGTATCTGTTTCCACGAACAATATTGGATGTACAAACAGAATTTTGTTGCGGGGCTAATTATATTTCACATTTAATTTCGTCGCCCGGTGTGTTATTGAAAACCATAGTGCATCAACTTTGTTGTTGTTTTAATAAAACAACACAACGATATATTGTCGTACACATAACTATAAATTAACGATCATAATTATTTGTTTGTAGACCATAAATGTAATAATTTCAATACATATAATTGTATTTTCAATAGGTTTCAGGGAAAATCAATTGGTTTGACACAATTGAAAAGAATGTTTATTCAGCTAGATCAGCTAAAAAAAGGTTAAAACTTACTTATATTTTAGTTGACACTCCATAAAATACTATAGATTTATATCCTACTATGCCCCTTGGTGGCAAGCATGTTGCCATCTACCGGGCACAAACTGCTATCGAGAATTTCATAGAAAAACATATGCTCGACCTGGGAACCTTCCCAAGGCCTCTATCGTAGCAGATGCACCTATCAGGCAATAAAATAATAGCCTTAGGCTATCAGGCAATAAAATAATAGCCATAAGCTATTATTTTATTGACTGATAATTCTTGATGTATTCTTGTATTTTTTACTCTCGGTGACAAAGAATGTTCTTGGAATATTCTTTGAACATTTCGAATTTCTCTTAGGGATAATATTCGCTCGAACCATCACTAGAGTCATAGGGAAATTAAATTAATATTTTTTAATCAACGCTTTGCAGTCAATTGAACGCGAGACAGCTATGGGCCAAAATGAAATGAAACGATATTTATTTTTGTATAAGTAGACCTTTAGAGACACTTTTACAAGACAATGGTTTGTTTTTTTATAAATGTCTTCGGCATTTGCTTACTGACAAATGACGACCTCTGAGATTAGAACTCTGAGTTTGTTTGAGTGTTTCTCACACTCAAACAAACTCAGAGTCCAAATCTCTTTTAAAGTCCAGACATAGAATAACGCTTATACATGAGTGAGACAAAGCAGGGCAATGTCTGAAATAGCCTTTTGAGGAAAGAACCATAGCAGTTTTAGTAGACCAGTCTCAATTGGCGGCAATCAGCCCAGTCCCAATTGGCGGCAATCAGCCATGGTGTAGCTCAACCATAATTTATGGAGCTCAACGACGACTGGTTAGGAGAAAAAAATAGGAGAAAATTATACTTAGTACAATTTACTCCGTATAGAAGGACCACAAAAGTTAAAAAAATAAGTAGCGTAAAAGGACCATTCCCGATACAAAAAAAACATGGCTCCACTACTCAATAAATAAAGGTCGATTCCACAGCAATTTTCTTCCAATTATCTCGGAGGCCACTTCCAACGAATTATTTCTTTTATTTAGTTGATTAGCTTCTCTTTTGTATGCGTATGATCACTAGCGGACGTGATGAAAATCACTCATTAATGATCGCTTGTTAAAGCAGATATTAGCATTTTTTTGGCGCATGGGTCGCCATTAATAGCATTTTTTGATTAAGAACTTGCAATGAATTTATTGTGTATCGATTTGATGGAGGTGACGATTTGCGAAAGGTTGCGACAAGCCAAAGACAGGGTGAAATAGCGCACATTAGGACAGGCCTACATCCGTCGTACAGGTTGTACAGTCCGATTGATGAAAGGGCCAATTACAGCCTATAAGCGTGACGTTATGGATTTGATTTCCAAGTCAACCAAAGCTTAATATTGCAAGGTTTCGATTGTGTATTACAAAATGCTCACCCAATATTTCAAGTACACCTCGCTTCAAGTGGAATTGACTATTTAGGGTACTCTCTGAGGCGCAGAGGCAACTTTACTTTCAAGAACCCGTCTATAAACTAACCGCGCAAATCGTCGATCAATTAGCCTAATATTAATTTTGTCGCGAGCTCCTCAATTAATCTGCAGAATTTCTCCAAAATTATATAAAGCGTATTTTGTTTCTGTTTGCCTAGTGGTTCTGAGTGCGACTTTTACACAAGAGATCCTGGGTTCGATTTCCAGGTCGAGAAGGAATATAGGGATTTTCTATCAAATTCTCAGTAGCAGCTCGGAGTTTGGGATTTCTTAATGGTAAAAGGCTCGGCCGCTGTTAAATGGGATTTAAACATACTGGCTAACTATGGTTGTACATTAGTACGCCTCTGCTGAACCCTTTGGGAAATACAGGCGTGATGGTATGTCATGTCATGTTTCCGTTGCTTTTGAACGATATATGATTTCAAGAGCGTATATATAACAATTTGATCCCAATATTATTCTCTTGTCAGTGTTCACGTGTCACGTGTCTCTCCCCTGTCTGTTACGGCTTTCCCGATCAAAATATACGAGCCATGTATTTTAAAAGTAGAATTATTGACGTACTAAATTATTACAACGCCTCAATAGCCAAGTGGTCCTGACCGCGACTGCTACGCTAGAGGTCCTGGGTTCGATTCCCAGGTCGAGCAAAGTGTTATTGGGATTTTCTATGAAATTCCCAGTAGCAGCTCGGAGTTAGGAATTTGTGCCCGGTTAATGGCAATAGGCTCGCCCCCTATTACATGGGACCTAAACATACCGGCGAACTGTGGGTCTACGTTAGTACGCCTCTGCCTAACCCTTCGGGGAATACAGGCGTGATGGTATGTTATGTTAAATTATTACATATATACATATTTTCACACCCCTCTTCCATTGGGGTAGGCAGAGACTATAGATTTCCACTTGCTTAGATCATGGCACACCACTTTCGCCTCATCTACGTTCATTAACCTCCTCATGCATGATCGTCGGCTTAGGGTACTCTTAACGTGACCTTTTCTAAGAACGGTCGCTTTATTTTAATTTATTTTTAATTTAGTATAGTACGTACTAAACTATTTTTATAACAGGTTCGTCTTTTCAGGTTACAACACCTACACGTACAATGACACAGCCCACACAGAGAGGGAGCCAGACGAGATCCTGTCCGTGACGTACGAAGACGGCAAATGGTCGAAGCCTTATTACGACTGTGGCGGCGGGAACATCTGGATGCTGACCTACACCGTGCCTTTCTTCGGCTACAACAATGGCACCTATTTCTTCAAGTAAGTCTCAAATGTCTTTTTGTGAGATATTTCATGCTAAGATTATAAAGTGATTTAGTGAAGGAAAAATTCGACTCGCAGGCAGGATTCGAACCTTCGTCTTCTGGTTAGGTACGCCAGACGCTATGACCTCTAAGCCACCGCGAATCCTACCTGCCATGTTGAAATTTGCCTTCACATTCTGTACTTACGTCTTAAAAGTGACGTCAGTAACATCTGTAAGTTACTTTGCCTCTCAACCGACACGACTTACCTTACGGTTAGTTCTATGTCGTACGATGCTACCATACCTATTAACTATCTTTTTGTGTTTTTTTTTGCATTTTTTATGCTAATGTTAGTTATTTAGTGAAGGTAAAATTCGACTCGCAGGCAGGATTCGAACCTTCGTCTTCGTCTTCTGGTCAGAACCTCTAAGCCACCGCGAGTCCTACCTGCCATGTCGAAATTTGTCTTCACAATGTGAACTTACGTCTTAAATGTATAAATGCCAAGCAACCCCGGTCTATTCTCACCACAACCTTTGGAGGTCTTACAAAATTCAATAAACCAAATCACCGCAACTTCAGCAAGTCTGCGCCTGTTTGAAAAACTCTGCCACCTTTTGAGATCTAATACAACAAACTGGTGTCAATCACTCAAAAGTCGAATTTATCTCTGATCGGGCAACGGTGTGTCCCAAGATCGGCAACTGTAGCTCACAAAGGCCAAAGATCGGACAGTGATAGCCATCTTGAGTGACTGGACTTAAAACCAACATTTTTCTAAGATTCCTTCTAGCATCAGATTATTTTGGGAACACAATATATTTAAATTAAAGTTTGTTCTGGCATTCAAAGGTGTTAAAACTATGAAACCTTTGATATGAATTTTTTGTTTTTTTATGAGATAGGGGGGCAAACGAGCAAACGGATCACCTGATGGTAAGCGATAACCGCCGCCCATGGACACCCGCAACACCAGAGGAGTCGCAAGTGCGTTGCCCGCCTTTTAAAGGGTTTGGGCCTCCGGTAACCTCCTTCACTCGGCGAAACACAACGCAAGCGTTGTTTCACGCTGGTTTTCTGTGAGGCCGTGGTATCACTCCGGTCGAGCCGGCCCATTCGTGCCGAAGCATGGCTCTCCCACGTGAAAATTACCATTACGGGTATTACAACCTAATATCACAAATTAATAAAAAATAAACAAATAAGATGCAGGTACAATAAATAGTAGGTAATAATAGGTAGGTAATATGGGCCTGTCAAGTCAAAGGTCTCGAGTTCAAATTCAATAGGACTGACTTCTCCTTAGTCCTCTGACATTTCGGGAGCGATGTGCGTGTTAATAATTAATTATTACTCACTTAAACGGTGAAGTATAACATTGTAAGGAAACCTGCACGCCTGAGAGATTTTATTAATCACGATAGGGAGTGTGAAGTCTGGTATTCTACAGTAGGCTACCTTGATAGACTATAGCCCAAACCCCTCTTGCTCAGAGCAGAGACGTGCCCAATAGTGGCACCTTTTATAAGTTCATGATTATGATGAATACTACTACTCATAATAAGTAAAACTAGTTACAATAATTATATTAGGAATAGAAAAGATTAAAACCCATCGAGTCCGTATATACTCATGTGTGGAAAGATAGCTAAGACGCAAGGAATAGCGCAATAAGCGCAGATAAGCTCTTAAGCCGATACGGACTATAAGTTAATCGAAATAATCCAGCGTATTTATGTATATCCCGATAACAAACAGAAATGGGGAAGACAGGGAATAAACATATTATTATGCTTCCCTTCCGCCGCAAAACAACCTTGAAGAACGTCATAAAAATATTATCATTACAAATGAACCATAAAAACCAAACGCCCCACATCACATCAAATGCCGCAATACGACCACGATTTCCTGTAAAAACAGGACAAAAAAATCGCGCTCAAAAAAGATTGAACACGAAAATAGAAGTTATCAGTTCCATTTGAAGTCGTTTGAGCAATAACACAGATCGGGTCAGTGATACGCGCGGCCGGCCGTTTGTCCCAGAAAATGGATTATTCATGGATACCACAGTATCGGGACGATATGCTGTTGTAACGTGTAAGGTTCTAGGAAGGTGTATTTAAAAGATACTTCGAGAGACGGTTTTAGAGTCGTGCGTTATTTCCTGACAAGAGGAATTTCAAATTGCTTTGATGTTTGGGGCATTATGCTCGAGGCGTGTAAGGGTTTTCTAATAATATTACATGACACAATACATAACACGCTAACTTGGTCGGACACTGGGCATTGGGTATATTTGGAGAATAATTTGAGTTCAATTATAATTATCTTAAGCGATCGTTGGTTGCGAGGAATTGTATAATAATCACACACGGGAAAAATTAATTTTATAATTATAGTTTTACAAAAATAAATAATAATTTTAATCATTCATGTCATTTACAAGACTAAATAAAAATTTAATTATTTGTTTCTTTGCAATAGCAGCCATCTTGATTTCAATTATTTTGACCTCTCCGTCCTGAGCCAACAAAGGCGCGACTAATAAATAATATTCCAAATTCAATTTAGTTGATATTGAACTATCTTATTGGTCCAGATTGTTGAGGACGAATCCGTAACAGTGGTTAATCGGATTATTCAAATTCCGAAGACAATTCCATTGGACATTGGCTACTCGGGCTAGATTTTAGGCGATTGACATTTACTAATAATAAATGATTTATGCTCGACTAAATCATTAATTATTGTAATCCTAGCCTTTCAAAGTCAAAGGGAAAATCAAATGTTTTATTTAAAATGGATCATTATTATAAGTATTTTTGACTTATTATAAGTAACTAGCAATTGAAAAGTCAAAAGTGGGTCTTATAGAGAAGAATCGAGATATTCTGAAAACATTAATACCCATTTATTGAAATATTGATTGTTTTTAATACATTAATTCAATGTATTAAAAATGCTCACTCATCCATAGGTTGACCGCGGCAAGTGATGCTTAACCTTACCGGTCGATTAAAAGCAAAATTACTAAATAATTTCTTAAGTACTCAACAAAGCTTCTAGTGCTTAGTATTTAAAATCAAGAACTACATTATGCGAATGTACGCTGAACATTTTCTACCCGGTAAAAAGAAAAAAAGGCATGACTCCAACGTAATTACTAGCTTTAAATAATCGCTTTTATCATCCGCATCTGAAGTACAAAGCAGGAACTGGCCACAGAGCTATAAATTTCAACAAAAACATAGCTTCCCCCGAACGAAATTTGTTGGAAAATTTGTTAATTCAATGGCAAATGAAATAGCGGGTGTATTTCGTGTTGTGCCGGTTTTAACCCCGATGCAAAATGAGAAATAAAATATTATACCTATAGTTTCTAGTCTGCGTCTGTCTTATATCCTCAGTCAGTTCTAAACGCTTAGAAGCGTCGGTAGCCTAATAATGGCTAGGGCGTTGGACTTGCGATCATGTGGTTGCCGATTCGAAACCCAGCCATTACACTACCGACGTGAACACACTCGTAACACAAGCATTTTAGCTTAGCACGAGGGGTTAACAAGAATACTAGTAATGTGCGACCCACATTGCTAGTAAGCTTTTTTTAAAAAAAAACCGAGTACCTAAACTTGACATTCCCTAAGTGCTTGTTAAGTTACTATAATATCTAATATTATGAATGTGATAATTTAATAAATTTCGATAATTGTTACTAAATCACGCATAGACAATTTAAAATATTTGTTGAGAAAGTTGCTTTTATGCCAGATTTTGAGTTAGATCCCAAGCAATATTAATGTGAAAACTGCATCCAATTTCGTGTAGGAGTTCTTGCGTGATGCGTGTACAAACATACAGACGAAATTCTAAAAATTGATGATTTCGCTTCTGTAGCTCTAATGACGTGATTTTAGTTTATCTTCAATATCTATATTTTCAGACATCGGTCTGTTATAATTTTATTATAGGTACTTATGTAATGTGAAAAAAACTGAAAACCAGCGCTGGGCATTTTATACCCAGCACATGTTGAATAGGCATGATGACTGATTTTCAAAAAATGTTCTAAAATATTCTTATGTATATACTATTTCCGAAAAATAAATTATTTCTGCAATAAAAAAAGGTTTTTGATACAAAAATGCGATTTTAATTCAATGTTTTTAAATTAGCGCGAAAACGGCGCTGGTGTCATGGCGTCTGCTTATGACGTCACTTCTATGTTTTGGCATCGTATACAATAGGAGATTAAACAACTTTACAGATAATATTTTAGTTATTTTTTATTTAGACATGACTTCGCAAGTATATAAGTGGTGTGCTGTTCCCCAGTGTGATAATACGTCAAAAAAACCCTGATAAATTATTTGTTTATCGATAGGTAGGTAAGCATATTTTATAAAATAAAAACATTATTAAAACTAAACGTACTAAGCTGTGCTTTTTAAAAGTGATTTAATTTTTTAACTATAGTAACGTGTAGTTGTAGTAATTTTAATATATTTTTTAAATAATAATAAATAATACTTACATTGTTGTTTTAACATTTCTAAATTCTGCTGAACAGAAGTCTTTGTTTGATGCCAGGAACTGCCCCAGCATTAACAAATCAACTAATAGTAAAAATAATTAGAGCTGTTTGCCTTGGTAAACCCTTGTTCCATTACTTAATAAGTTCTTAAACAAGTTGTAGAACAAAAAACTAAGTAATATACAATTAGGAAATACTTAATAAACAATTTTAAGCGCGGAGATCGTCGAAATTCGTACGAAATTGACGTGCCAGTGACAGTTCAACATAGATGTGACGTAATTGAATCTGATTGGTGTTCAACTGAACATGGCGGACTTGTGTATTTTGTAGTTTTATTTTATCAAATAAATTAATAATCCCGGCTTATAAATAAAAATAAATATTTTTTTCTAAACATATTAATTATATTTCAGTATATGAACATATTATTTTAGTAATTCTTGCTAGCCGTCATCATGCCTATTGGGAACTCATTCGGTACGGACATGACGACAATGTTCTTTCTTTTGTTTTTCCTTGTTACATGTACCTATCAAAATTTGATATACACATCATATTAGTATTTGTATCCGTCTGTTCATCTGAATAAAATGTTTCTATTCTATTCTAAAGTCGATGTCACAGGTAGCTTAGGTGTCTTAAGCAACATATTTATTTAACCGGAACGACGCAGATTCGAACCCTACGTCCTGCCTAAGATCAATATTTTCTCTAAGATTTACATCTTTAAAATTTCCATACTTTAAACTTGAAAGTTAGAACAGCATACCTATCCGTACTGGAATTGTATTGTAATATGAATATACCTATAAGAAGTTCATCAAAAATACAGTCCCGTATCATACAGATGAGGATTTACGAATATTCCGTCAGTTAATGACGCACCGGTCTAGTGAGTAAGCTCCTTTAATTAAGCGAAGCGAGTTATGTAATAATGGTGCAACTTGAAATACGTCATTATTTCTATATATATAATGTTGAAACCTTGCTGTAGCGCTACGCAATAAGGTAATTATTAGTTAACTAGCATTTAAATGTCAAGCGTGAGCTTCCATAATGTTTGGTAGAACAATTTTGTGTCACACTTACAACAGTATTTGTGGCAAATATATAAATTAAAAAAAAAGAATATGCGGAACCTGAATATAGTTTACTGATTTCTGACACTTACGCGAATATTAGACATTGAAATGAAACTACTTTTTACGGATTTTATCGCAATATACCGCGATAAAATCCGTAAAAAGTAGTTTCATTTCAATGAATAAAGTTTGTTCAGTATCTTTTTGTTATTTCATTTATCATTTTCCATGCTATATATTTTATAATCCCTATTATTGTCCTGCCCTCATGTCGAATTTTTCCTTCAATAGAATGACTTTAAAGTTTATTCAGAATTAGTACCTGAACTGATTCTAATATTTTTTACACCATGTTATATTTTGTCCCAAAAATATTTAAAAAGGTTAAAAGTGGGGACATCGAGATATATTTGCGCAATCATACGCGCACAACACAAGTCACGGCAGGTCATAGTGGCACTAGGCGCGGGCGCACAGCGGGGCGGGAGTAGTTAGACGTGCTGAGCATGTTTTTTTACGGACAACCAGGTAACATAAAACTGAAGCAAAACGAAACTTAGGGCCACTTGCACCAACTTCATAGATATATTTGAATTGTATTTAAACACGAATTTTCATAGCAATTTTGTGTTTAAATACAATTTAAACACATTTAAGAAGTTGGTGCAAGTGGCCCTTAGACCATATTCTAACTTCTGCCATTACTGCAACTGTTCTGTAAAAACATGAAACTTTTAATAACACTCAAGTACTCGTCACTTTACCAAACGCAAATTAACTTTCACATCCCATTTCAATTTGCATACAAAATAGCTGGAACTCGACAAAAACGTCATAACTCGTAATCGTGTGGTGTAGGGATAATGACTGTCTGCTGTCCTTTATGAGGACATTAGCATTACCATATTCTGGCATTGAGATATACGATGTTTGGTAGATATTAATTTTGTAGTTCTATAAAACTAGAATGCTAGATTGAAAAAAACTACTTTTTACGGATTTTATCGCGGTATATTTATATTATTTAGTTCCCGACGTTTCGTCAGAAATCAGTAAGACTAGTAGAACCACGCCGATACACACGTCATGTTCATGAAAGGGTGCTGTATGTCGGTGCTGGTCAGCTCTTACTTGCTGTGGCAATAAATAAATAAATAAAATAAAAACTACATAATTCTCAGCAACTATTTAAAAAAATGTTGTAAAGCTTAATATTTTAATCATAATTATGGAGTTTCTTGCTGGCTCTTCTCCATAAATTCCACTTTTTGGAACCGTGCAACTAGTTTTGACTTTTCGAAAGTACTTTTTTCAGTAAGTGCTTATTTTACCACTAACAACACATTTTTATACACAAACTCACAACAAAATTAGGTAGATGTCTTTTTAAAATTATGTGTAAAAAACAAATTTTTAAAATGACATCATCATATTTTTATATGTAAATAAATATGGAGTTTTATCTTAGTGATTTTGTTTGAGCCACTATTTGGAGCTAAGCAATTAGATTGTGATAATTAAAAAGTACCTGTATTACCATCATTAAGGATAAACTAATTCTTTCACCTAGGAGTGTCATATATTGTATAGGTAATTATTAAAAAAAACCGACTGACTGTTTATCTGATTGAGGTATCAACCCACAGCCTGATATCTGATACACGTACCGAAAGAAACAATAGGAAATTCACTCGGAAACTTACTTCCTAATCTATCTTTAGGCATCCACCACTTCCATAACGTCACAATGAATGGAAATTCCCACGAGAAAATCGAATTAAATTGGTACTAAACAAAGTTATCAATTGAATCTATGCAAATCCTACCTAGCTCTGTTCATCCGTCGCCCAGTCGTATTAACTCTATAACTGTGCATAATTATGATTTTAAGCACAGTTGCTATGATCCGCGATACCTAGTACGGATAATACAATTTGAAATTCAGCCAAGTTTGGTTATACACAGCTTCGCCCGTTTAATCCAGAAAGTTTTTGATGGAATTTAATTTAATTTTCGCTTTAAAGTTAAATGACCGCATTTAAAATGTCGTGCTGCAAAATTATGACCTTAAGTAGCTTGTTTTTGGTGCGAACTTAATTTGAAATGTTGCTGTTATTAATTTTAGTTGTTCAGATTTGTTTATGAAAGATAATAATTAATATAAAATTATTCAGAACCTTGTTCCGTTGATTGCCTGATTAGTCTAGTGGTCTCAAGCACCCCGGTCTCACCCTCTATTTCATGGGTAATAATACCAATGCACTAATGGGTGTACAACGGTATACCTCGGCTAATCCAGGAATACAGACATGATCGTTACATACAATCCTGTCTGTGACGTTAAGTATATTTTAAAAAAAGACATTGCTCCACACTAAGATTTTCGTTGTTTACAAACACAAATTTCTCACATACACAAACACCCAGACCCGGAACATCTACCTGTAGATCATACTAATATTTGCTCCGTGTGGGGATCGAACCCATAACACGTGTCGCAGAAGCTGATCGTTCAACCGCTACGCCCAACGTGTTGTCAAAATAATTTTTAAAAAAGTTTTACTAGGGTTTGCGAGCAATAGTGTTGGAATATTGACCACCGTCATCTACCCTTCTGATTTTTATTCGTTCCAACTATGCTATTTATTATGCTATAGTCCATCAGGCTAGCTTAGTGCACCTTGGCAGATTTCACCATGCTTGCGCCATCAAGATCATTTTCTAGGCATGCAGGTTTCCTCACAATGCAGCAATGATCCTTTACA
This sequence comes from Acronicta leporina, assembly GCA_947256265.1. Classification (NCBI taxonomy): domain Eukaryota; kingdom Metazoa; phylum Arthropoda; class Insecta; order Lepidoptera; family Noctuidae; genus Acronicta; species Acronicta leporina. The sequence goes on from OX366512.1 coordinate 1,446,981, forward strand.
GTTTCTTCTTCTTTAATTTAAGAGCTCAGCTCTTGACGGTGGAGCAAACGCCCCTGTTCTCTATCTTCTGCTTTCCGTTTTATACGACTCGATCGCAACCCTTTCCTTCTCTTTTTTTTATGGTATAGGGGGGCAAACGAGCAGACTAATCACCTGGTGGTAAGCGATTACCGCCGCCCATGGACACCCGCAACACCAAAGAAGTCGCAAGTGCGTTGCCCGCCTTTTAAAAGGGTTTGGGCCTCCGGTAACCTCACTCACTCGGCGAAACACAATGCAAGCGTTGTTTCACGCCGGTTTTCTGTGAGGCCGTGGTATCACTCCGGTCGAGTTGGCCCATTAGTGCCAAAATAAGGCTTTCCCATGGTAGAAGGACTTCCGCGAACATTTTGTTGAATTATGACCATTGATTTCAGATATAGTTGTACAATCCCGTCGTATTAAAATGCATTGTTTTCATTGTCAGAGGAACCAGCGGAATTGACATTGACCTGCGCAGAGTGGACATCGACCAGTGTCCCATAAGACCTGGCTCTACACAGCTGAACATCTTCGCGGGGACTGACAAGTGCAAGAAGAAAACTACCGAGGTAAGTCACTTGCACTTCTGTACACTTGCATACATATTTTCATAACAAACTAGCTTCTGCCCGCGGCATCGCCCCCGTGGAATTCGGTCTGTCATCACATCCCAAGGGAACGGGATAAAAAGAATATGTCCGTCTCCTGGTTCTAAGCTACCTCTCCACCAATTTTCAGTTCGGTTCAACCGTTCTTCAGTTATAAATAGTGTAACTAACACGACTTTCTTTTATATATATAGATTCATATACTTGTAGGTTGCTACAGAATATACACAGAAGTGAGGCTGATAATCTACTTTCTACATAAGGCCTGTTCAGATATTGCCCCACATCGTAACACACATATCTTATAACTAGCTTCTGCCCGCGACTTCGTCCGCGTAGCGTGATGATATATAGCCTATAGCCTTCCTCAATAAATGGGCTATCTAACACTGAAATAATTTTTCAAATCGGACCAGTAGTTCCTGAGATTAGCGCGTTCAAGTAAACAAACAAACAAACAAACTCTTCAGCTTTATATATTAGTATAGATACTACTTGGCACTACTGTCTGGACTTTAAAACAGACCATGATTCTCTAAGTTTGTTTCGGCGTTTCTTTTCAGAGGTGAAGAGAAAATGCCAGCGCCATCTAGTTAAAAGAATTTAAAACATTGAAATCTTTAAAAGATCTTTTTTAGAGAAATAAATATCATTTATCATTTACTGATGACATCACATGCGCCAGACCTGAGGCCATACGATTATTTATGTTTTATCACTCAAGGAGGCTATACATACATGATGATATATAGAAATTTCTGGTTCTTGATAGTTCAATAGATTTATAAATTAAAATGGAAATAGAAAATGGCGAAAATTTTAACTCCTCACGACAGCCCAGCGCAGCGCAGGCGGTGCGTGCGGCCCGGCCGACTTCGCAGTCATTGCCCTTCGCATTTATTATCAGCTGATAGGTACCGGTATTTAGTGATAGCTGAGTTTACAGGCTTAGCATACAGTATGACTATAGACACATAATCCATATTATATTCAATTGTTAGCTATATCAATATTTTTTTCCAACGCACACATATGTGCGCACGTCGGTGTGGCAAGGAACATCTCATTCACGAACAGTTATACTGGAAATGTATCTCTTGCCTCTTATGAATCGTGTTCTGTTCCCAGTGACCTTAGGCCCTCTGACTGGCAATTAATTTATGTGAAATATTAATATCCTGCCTCATCTGGTTTGACTGGTGGCTGACAATTACTAATAAGATAATAAGATTATTTATTTATTTCTCACCACAATATAAAATACAGATTCCATTCTTGAACTATTAATTTCTAACATTGTAATGCGATATATTGTAGGAGACTGGTGCCTAAACTAGGAAACCTAAACCTGGGTGCAAAAACCTGTATTTCAGGTCACCAGGACTCCACACCGTGGTAAAATATTAAAACTAAAACGATGTTACTAATCCAGAGAATGAATATGCCTTGGGCAGTGCAAAATATAGCTATTTTAGAAAACATACATTATTATATCGACTAGCTTCTGCCCGCGACTTCGTCCGCGTAGCGTGATGATATATAGCCTATAGCCTTCCTCAATAAATGGGCTATCTAACACTGAAAGATTTTTTCAAATCGGACCAGTAGTTCCTGAGATTAGCGCGTTCAAGTAAACAAACAAACTCTTCAGCTTTATACATATACTAGCTTCTGCCCGCGACTTCGTCCGCGTAGCGTAATGCTATATAGCGTATAGCCTTCCTCAATAAATTGGCTATCTAACACTGAAAGAATTTTTCAAATCGGACCAGTAGTTCCTGAGATTAGCGCGTTCAAGTAAACAAACAAACAAACAAACACTCTTCAGCTTTATATATTAGTATAGATTAGTATAGATTGGATAGCCAGTGTTTTTGTGTGCCTACGTGCGAGCATAGATGTGTTACTGGCTTCCTTGTTAATCTGGTGATCCCAAGAGCATCTGCTACCTTAGAGAGTTTGTAGAAGGGAAGTGTTATTCTGTTCTCCCACATTCTCAGCAGATCGTAGTTAAGATTTATGTTGGGCAATAGACTCACCCCTATTACATGGGATCTAATAATACCGGCAAACTGGTTGTCCATAGGTACAACTCTGCTTAACACTTCGAAGTGTAGAACCACCAGTATAACATGCAGCAGAGACTATCAATATTTTACACAAAGCAATATCCATATACAGATAGTTATATAAACTGGAAGCCAGTCCCGATGTATTTAGCACAAGGCTAAGAGGATAATGACATTAATAACGTTAACCCTAGTCTTGTAAGGTCACAGTAACAAGGTCTGAACTATTTTCAACTAAACAGTATAAGTTGTGGGTTTCACCCGCCGCACAAAAACAAAGTTACTCGTGGTATGACCCAAAACTTTCATTCATATTGAGTCTTGTGAACTATTTTGTTTCTAAAGATACATTTTATTAAATAGTTAAAACCTTTTTGATGATATGAAATATGTACGCAACGATAGAATACATAACATACCATCACGCCTGTATTCCCCGAAGGGTTAGGCAGAGGCGTACTAATGTACACACACAGCAGGCTGTTCACCGCTATGTTAGGTCCCGGTTTTGAACGATAATAGCAAAGCTAACTTTGTATGATACATAATTATATAAATAAATGCGTTTATGACAGGTTTAGAAAGAAAGAAAAAAAATTACAGCCACCAAAACAAAATTAAACATAAACATAATAAAAAATACATCAAATTGAAAAAAACAGAAGTACAATAGCTGGATGCGCTGTATGATCAAATAACATACAGAAATTACTGTTGTTACTTTGTTACTAATATATAAAGCTGAAGAGTTTGTTTGTTTGCTTGAACGCGCTAATCTCAGGAACTACTGGTCCGATTTGAAAAATTATTTCAGTGTTAGATAGCCCATTTATCGAGGAAGGCTATAGGCTATATATCATCACGCTACGCGGACGACGACACGGGCAGAAGCTAGTATATAAATAAATGCGTTTATGGCAGGTTTAGAAAGAAAGAAAAAAAATTACAGCCACCAAAACAAAATTAAACATAAACATAATATAAAATACATAAAATTGAAAAAAAATAGATATAGGTACAATAGCTGGATGCACTGTATGATCAATTAACATACAGAAATTACTGTTGTGGATGAAATATAATGAGGCTCATGTAGAATTAGTAAGATCTGATATACTAAAAATAATCTGTAAAATAATGGATAACGCTTATTACATATATGCGTGAACCTGTACACCTCTGCCTACTATTAATATGTATAAAGGCGTGATCATATTTTATCAATAGCATGCCAATCATTGTCACAAATTCATGACATTTTGGCACTTGATAAACCCATGTTACAGCTGTAATTTATTCCTAATGTGACACATTACGGTACCTTTGACCTCCATGAACCATTTGAATTTATTATTCATGGTATGGGTACACATAATACATTTTCTTCGCCTTTTTTAACATTGAAATTGTAATCATAATAAATCATCCAATGTAATGTTATCATACATTATACAAACTCAGTGATATGTCAGTGCTTTATCATAATATTACGGAAAAAATATATCTTCTCTTTTATACTACATATTATAAAATTGTAAAAAACATGTGTCTATACATTGAAGATATTTAAAAAAAACAAGTGAATTAGGGTATATAAACGTATCCAATCCCAAAAATGTGATTTTTTAAATTCTTGTCCGTTTGTCTGTTTGTTACGGGCTGGTGCAAAAACTACTGAATAGATTTTAATTTTGTTATCACTGTTAGAAAGCATGTGCTCCAACTAAAAAACTGGTGTACTTCTTATCTCAAATAATTAAACGGAACCTGAGATACAACTTGACCTCTCTAATGTATAGAAACCCATACAAAGACGAGATCATCATTGTTGGTTTTTGAGCTTCAAGTGAGCGAAGCCGCGGGCAGTAGCTAGTACAATAATATAAGCGGCGGTAGCGTAATGGCTAGGGCGTCGGACTTGCGAAATTGTTACCGGTTCGAAACTCACCCGTTGCACTACCGACGTGAACCCACTCGTAACACAAGCATTGAGCTCAAGCACGAGGAATTATAAACATTGCTAGTAATGTTTAAAAAAAATCAACGGGTTACACTCCGGGAGTGCCGGCAGAAGTGAAAATCGTTATGCATTTTTGATATTTGGGAATGGTTAGGGAATAATTTTGCACGAATTCCTCTAATTATCAGTATAAAAGTACGATCATTTATGTGGTAAAATACAATAATTCATTTATTGCGCTATCGTACACAAACATGACAATTTGTATTAATGTATTTAGTCACCATCCGTCACCAAGCTGTAGTACAAACACACATGCACACTCGCGCAATCGCCGCCCTGCGCTCCCTCCGTCTTACGAATGTTCGATCAGGTCGCGTGTCCTGACGCGAGTTTAACATTTTTTACCCATCCCAAAAAGTGCACAACGCTGCTAAAGAAGTTTTCACTTTAAAAAATATGACAGTGGTGATGCCAGGGGTCATCATTATTAATTTATCCTATGACATTATAATTTTATTTTAAAAACGAGGTTTTATCTATACTAATGGTTGTCAAAATCTAGCCTACATTAGCCAGTCTAGTTACAAGTACCTGTTCTTCAACAAACTGTCCACAGATCTCCTTTGAGACTTACAGACGGATCGCAGCAATCTTGTGGCTCGCCTATACTCAAAGATTTATAGGCATTTATAGTCTGGCTGACTGAACCGAAATAGGATCGCATCAATGCTGCAGTTCGAATGTTTGCTGACCTAACAGGAACTATTGTGGGCTGTTGTACACGTGCCAATGTGCCGAAGTAGTCGCCAGAGTCTGAAACCAAACATGACATAGAATTGAGTATATTGTGTTGGTTCCCGAATTGATGTCCCCAGTGTATTATGTATATTTAGAAGATTTCTACTCAATTACACATGGATTACACGATTGAAAGCCTTATTATATATTGATTCAGTAACTTTAAAGCGGTTTTTTGACATTACTAAGGACATTAAGGGCCACTTGCACCAACTTCTTAAATTCGTTTAAATTGTATTTAAACACGATTTTTGATTTAAGTCAAACATTCGTCTTGCACCATAATAATTTCCGTGTTAAAATACGTTGAAAGACCTGTCAAAGTTAAATACGCTGAAGAGCCTATTTAATTCATACTTAAATATGAATGACCGTTTATTGAACTGTCATCTGACGAATGGAGTTTATTTTGAGATAAAATACTACTAGAAGCCTTGTAATAATTTCTATGAGAGATTATTCACCTATTTAAGATTATTTTTTCATTTTATCAATTAAAAAACACAACAAATAAATATGACTTTGTTTGGATTGGTTGTCATGGCAACGAAAAGTCAAAATAATGTCGTAAGTTTCGTTACATGCAGACTATTTTCAATAAAAATCAACGATTTATCATTAATTAAAATTATTATAATTATAATAATCATTAAATTTGATTTAATATTATATCTATTATTCATAACACATTTTTTAAAATATATTTTTCACATTACTATGATGTAATATAGATGTAATGTAAAAACGGAACGTAGAGAACTGTTTTATCGACATGTTCAATTCATTTAACTAAATTGACATAAGACAGACTTGGTGCAAGACGATCTTATATGTGTTATGTTTATGGAGTTAAAAATATTTAACTAAATGCATAAAAGAATGATTTAAATAGAATTTGGTGCAAGTGGCCCTAAATATGTATTTTGATTAAAAAAATTACTATTTAAGGACTGTTATTTTGTTTTACATAAGATATTTAATTTACTTCCGTTGTGAAGCAAACGTAAAGAAAAAATATAATTAGTATTACATAAGAGTTTTTCTACTGATTAAATATTTAATTACTGAAATTAAAATATCTTCTTGACTATAAATACCAAAAAAAAAATTAAGACATACTAAAATAATAAATGCAAAAGTAACTCTATTTATTACATTTTCATGCCGAAACTGTTTAACCAAATTTGATTATTTTTTAAATAAAGATAGATTGGACTTTGTAGAAGGACATACGCCGTCTTTTGTTTTGAAAAGGCCTTTGAGATGCAAGAGAATTTGCGGGCAACAATTAGTTAATGATATGCATTTTTTCGTAATATAGCTCCCGCTATAGGTAGCAGGCTCCGTATCGCGAAAGTCTTCATATACACACAATTAAAGAGTAGCTATCTACATAGCAAACTCAGAGGCAAGAACTCGAAACTTCGCCTTAAGTAAGACACGTCACGCAAAACAATAATAACATTCGTTACTCAGGGCCACTTGCGCCAATTTCTTAAATATGTGTTTTAATCATATATAAACACAATTTTTCATACAAATGTTGTGTTTAAATACAATTTACCCTTAGGGCCAATTGCACCAACTTCTTAAATATGTTTAAATTGAATTTAAACACAATTTTTCATAGTAAATTTCTATTTAAATACAATTTAAACACATTTAAAAAGTTGGTGCAAGTGGCCCTAAGTCTGTAATTTTTAATACGAAATACTATCATAATCAACCATTATATGTCCCACTGCTGGGCACGGGTCTCCTCTCACAATGAGAGGGATTAGGCTATTTGTTGGCAGACTTCACACGCCGTCGAGAATATCTCTCAGGCATGCAGGTTTCCTCACGATGTTTTCCTTCACCGTTTAAGCGCGTGATAATTAACTATTAATACGCACATAACTTCGAAAAGTCAGAGGTGCGTGCCTTGGATTTGAACTCGAGACCTTTGACTTGGCAGTCCAATGGTCATATCACTAGGCTATCACGGCTATATTACGAAACACTATACGAAGCTGAATATTCAGGTGAATTCAAGACAGGAACTTAAACTTCTATATTTTATCAGACCTGTCAAATCATGTTATGCACCTTGAATATATATTTCAAAGTTTTGCATGCAACACAACCCGTACATTGGAAATGGTCCAAAAAGTAGAAACTTTTTGAAATTCTAATAAGTCACGATAGAAACCGCACCTGATGCATAGTGCTGAATATCAGAAAACTATTTTGATTTAACTTTAACTGTAGTGCGCATAAATTTTCATGTTGAAGTGTTTTCAGGGAAGAAAATAGGTAGTATCATGATAAATTGCTGTTCGGTTGTTAGTTTTATTCAAAACAACATTTCCTTGAAGCCAAATTGAAGAAAAGAATTGAAAAGATTATTTTTTATCTGATACATCGTACCTATATTTTTTTACACAACGTTATACCACACTAAGGTTTTCTCCTGTATCGTGGGTGCGTTTACAAACAAAAATTCTCACATACACAAACGCCCAGAACCGGTACTTATGTCATGCAAATATTTGCTCCGCCAAATTTTAAAAATTCGTTTGGCTTAAATCCGTAATATTAATTTTTTTTATACCACTACTTCCACTAAGGTTGGTAACAATCATACGGCCTGGCTGATGGTAAGCGGTTACCGTAGCCTATGGACGTTTGCAACACCAGGGGTATCACTCGAACTTTGCCGAGCCTGTAAAAATCTATTCATAGCCTTTTTGAGAAGGTGGGGTAAAAATTAAGGAGGAATAGTTGGGCTGGCAGCATAGGAGACAGTAAGTGTGATGCTTAAACACTACCGGTCCACCCACTGCGAACACAATGCCTCCTCGCGGATCTCCAGCGACCTTTCTCACTGTTAGGAACATAACATAACATACCATCATGCCTGTATTCCCCGAAGGGTTAGGCAGAGGCGTACTAATGTACACCCACAGTTCGCCGGTATGTTTAGGTCCCATGTAATAGGGGGCGAGCCTATTGCCATTAACCGGGCACAAATTCCTAACTCCGAGCTGCTACTGGGAATTTCATAGAAAAACCCAATAACACTTTGCTCGACCTGGGAATCGAACCCAGGACCTCTAGCGTAGCAGTCGCGCTCAGGACCACTTAGCTAATGAGGCAGTTAGGAACATAACGTAGCACGGAATTTAACTTTTACTTTAGTATAATCTTTTAAAAAGCGCTATTGAACTTCAATTTTCTCGAACACCAATCAGGTTGATGGTCAAAATAAAACTGCAAAAGATAAGTGCCTACTTCTGTACAAAGTCGACTTAAAAGCTATTGTGTCTATATTGCATTACCAGTGCCACTCAACGATTCTCTTGTACGATACGATAACGATACTCGATAACGTAAAGTTGATGGTATTGTTAGCGAAGAACCCAAGACAAATAGAACAAAGAAAAAGCATAGGTAGATAGCATTGGTGCCTTTTAAAAAATTACTAGGTAGACTGAGGCCGGTTCACAATTAATTGTCTTAAATAAATAATAATTCGGTCTTTGAAAAATAACTGTGGTTTATAAGTAGGTATTTTCCGACCTATAATAAAGACGACCGACCCAAAAATAATTGAATCCTACTAATATTATAAATGCGAAAGTTTGTGAGGATGGATGGATGGATCGATCGATGGATGGATGGATGTTTGTTACTCTTTCACGCCAGAACGGCTGAACAGATCTATTTATTTTCTGATGGAATAACACATGGGCTACTTTTTATCTGAAGTCCACGTAGACGAAGTCGCGGGCAGAAGCTAGTCAACTATAACTATCAAATAAAAACAATACTGATGATCTCTTCTGTGTATGGGTCTGTATACCTCAGAGATGTCAAGCAGTATTTCAGAATCCATTCAATAAGAAATTCACCAGTATTTAAGCAGGAGCATGTCATTTCTAACAGTGATAACAAAATTAAAATCTTTTCAGTAGTTTTTGGGCAAAACCGTAACAAGCAGACAAGAATTTTAAAAATCACATTTTAGGGTTCGGAGACGTTTATATGCCCTGACTCACGTGATTTTTTAACAGTTTGTTTAATTTTTTTTTATGGGATAGGAGGGCAAACGTCCAGACGGATCACCTGATGGTAAGCGATTAGTGCCGCCCATGGATACCCGCAACACCAGAGGAGCCGAAAGTGCGTTGCCCTCATTTTAAAAGGGTTTGGGCCTCCGGTAACCTCACTCGCTCGGCGAAACAAAACGTGTTGTTTCACGCCGGTTTTCTGTGAGACCGTGGTATCGTGGTATTAATATATTAAACGACAATATTTTGTATATTGTATCTACTAAGCTCATAGGTGTTTACAAATATCTGTTTAACTAAACGACGTGCGAAAATATCTTCAATCCCCATATGTCAATCGCTTAATCCCCTGACACGTCCTTACATAACATGGGGATTAAAATCCAAGGCAATCCCCATTCGTTGCTTTTGTACTTCCTTTTGATAAAAAATATAGGTTAATGAAAAGTTCTATATACATTATTTTGTGGTTTAACCGATTATTTTTGTTGAGATTTTATTATTTTATTCCAATGTTTTTTTTAATAGTTGATCTGCCATTCGGGTTGGAGATGAATCTAAATTAAGGATTATAAAAATAGATCCAGCCGTTCTTGAATTGTATATGTGGTGTAAGTAAACGTGTTTTGTTTTTTAAATGAAGATTGTTGATCCCAAGGGTTTAATTCAAGGGTTTTTATAAGAAAATTCTTAAGCCTAGGATTAGTATGTAAGCTCTGTTAGTGATATTAGGCTAGCCTTATGTAACATTGGACCACCGTGGGTGGTGGCGTTAATTTTTTTTAATAATTATTCTCGATAGGCTTATGCCATTCGCCGGGCACAAATCCCCTCTCTCCAAGCTGCTACTGAAAATTTCATAGAAAAAACCAATAACATTGATCGAACCTAGGACCTCTAGCGTATCAGTCACGCTCAGGACCAAAGGTTAGTTATGGTTATTTTATTTTTATTGATGAAAATGAGCAATCATTTAAATACCTGATGGTCTGTTTATACATCTTTAGGTACTTAATTTAAAAGGACCATGGATGCTGTAATGGATCTGAAACGTCGGGAATAAAATAATATCAAGACATCGCGATAAAATCCGTAAAAAGTAGTTTCATTTCAATGTCTAGATTGATTGCTAAACTTATTTATTTACATATTCTTACCCATAGCCTAATGATCCAAAGCACGACTGTTAAACTAGAGATCGTGGGCTTTATTCCTGGGTCGAGCAGTATTTGAGTTGGTTCAGCCGGGTCGAGTTGGTTTTAAATATGAAATTCTCAGTAGCAACTATAAATTTGGATTTGTGCTCGGTTATTGGCAATAGGCTTGCCCCCACCGTAACATACCAGCGAATTGTTGGTGTACTTTACACCTCTGCCTATCCCTTCCAGGAATATAGGCTTAATGAAATGTTATGTTATGTCAGTCATAGACAGAACCGCAATTTCTTTGCGCAGAACTTTCTTCCACGATTCTTCTTCTTCAATAATACGAAAGCTCAAAGCTTTCGTATTATTCGCTGTTTATGGCATCTCTTTGATGGTCTCTCGCTATATTGGATTAAGCTGTTACTGAAGTATTTGTCTAGAAGTCAGGGGAATTGTTTACGCTCAGGAATTAGAAATAGGAATAAAGGATGTCGTCCAGTATTTCGTATCATAACATGATCATTAAAAATACTAAGCCAATTGATCATCTTCCGAGCCACCTATGTTGGCTCTACTCAGATGCGGCTCATTATAAGTATTTTACACGAAGCGACTGCCATCAGACCTCCGCAACCCATTTTCTGGGCAATACCGATATTTGGAGGATAGATTGGTTGGACTAACAATTGTCATAGATGTTCATATGACAACCGGGCTATATGTCCTCTCCGAGGTACGGAGGGGTCTTGTTGTAAAATACTGGCGTGATGGTATGAAATATGTCAAGGATAAGTACTTCAAATATAATCAAGAAAGACTTGCTTATTTTCGAATGCCTTGAATTTCATATAACACAGCTTTTCAACACGATTTTTATACCGATGTTCTACTTTCTCTCATCTGACCCAAGGCACTCATTCTAACCCTCTATATATGGACGATAAAAGTTGACCAGCATAAAAATAAACCCTGCTACTATACACACGAGGATGTATAAACGTCAAAACACATTGACATGGCAATAAAAAAAAGAAAAAATAATCGGAACAAATACTGGATGTATTTTTGTTAGAAACTGTAACTTGGATTTTACGATTTATGTGTATCGAAGGCGTTTAACATAAATATTTTATGGATTTTTGTTTATCGATCGTCTGTTTTTTAGAACACTATTTCGCTCCATACCTTAAGACCATCCATAACTTAGGAACCTATTCGTAAAATTCAACCTTATGTCATCCATCAGAAAGTCCATAACGAATTATAAAATGCAGGAGACCTAACAAGAGATTTACATGTTAGTCATATCATCATTTTTCACGAAACGACGAAGCCTGCCATCAGGCTTCCTCGAATCTATTTCTGTCTAGTTATCTAGCTTTATGGGCTCCTGACTACAATTGACGATTGTCATAGATGTTTGTATAACAGCCAAGATGGATTTTTATGACGATTTTTAGGACGAAGCACAGCTTAACAATGCAGATTAACTGTTAAGTGTAGTTTATCTATACTAATAAATAAAGCTGAAGAGTTTGTTTGTTTGCTTGAACGCACTAATCTCAGGAACTACTGGTCCGATTTGAAAAATTCTTCCAGTGTCAGATAGCCCATTTACTGAGGAAGGCTATTAGGCTATATATCATCACGCTACGCGGACGAAGTCGCGGACAGAAGCTAGTTCATAGTATATAACTATAACTAAGTAACTAACCTATAGTGCTAAAACTTTCAAATTACTCCAAAAATATTTACATTTGTGATTTCCTTCTTCACGCGATCGTAATTTATCGTACCTATCGTTAATATTTGGGCATAATCCTGATGAAAAAGGATGCTAATACTACATAACAATTCCATAATGCGAGATACGTTTATTTTCCTTTTTCTTCCTAACAAAAATATATCTTACAATACGTGAGTCTTCGCAACACATTTTTTCTGACATTTTGTTTCGTGTCGGGTCTGAGGGCCGTGAAAAATATTTCTAGGACTGTCCCTAATTGAGCCGCGTACATTGTTACTCGACTTACACCAAACAGTAAGAAGGTTTGTTTGCCAACAAACCTACTTACTGTGATGTAGCAGCTATATTATTTGTTGGGCATTTGCAAATATTACCATGGATATTTTGTGTCAACAAAATAATTAATAAATAGTTAATTTATTCAATATTTTATTGCACGACTAAGATATTAAATTTTATAAAATACCATTTCTTACATAAAAATTGTTTCTATCTCCTTAGGGCTACAGAGACTCAAAAACGAGCAGAATCATGTCAAAATTATTTCAATTGTATTCAATCATTTTTAGTTATCTATTGAAAAAATAAGATGAAACATTTGAAAAAATAACAAAACTTTCTTTAATAAATATCGTCACTTGGCAATTTAGAGACGGATTTCTTACCGCGGGAGACCCATGCTTCGGCATGAATGGGCCCGCTCAAACGGAGCAATACCACGGCCTCACAGAAAACTGACGTGAAACTTCCGTTGTGTTTCGCCGAAAGGCCCAAACACTTTTAAAAGACCGGCAACACACTTGCGACTCCTCTGGTGTTGCGTGTGTCCATGGGTGGTGGTAATCGCTTACCATCAGGTGACCCGTCTGCTCATTTGCTTTATCCCATAAGAAACGGGAATCCTGGCAGGATTTAAAGAAAATAATACCAAATAAAAAAAAATATGAGCTGTAATCGATCAGCAAACTTGGGGAGTGTGTTTTACGTGCAAAACTCTAAAAACGTTTTCATGATATAAAATCAATAATGCATAAAGATACGTGAGGTAAAATCAGGATGTTTTATGTTACACCATAACCTTGTAATGGGAGGATCAATTTCGATAAAAGTTGGCACCAAAATGCCTCGTAAAGCCATGGGCCGACACGTAGAATTTTATGCTGGCATCCAATATAGCCAGATTCAATAAATCAATCATTGCCATAACAGAACAAGCCACTGGCATTAGTGTGTCAGCTAGTAACAGCGAACATTTTTTAAATGCCTCCGAATTTTCGTGCTTATTTCATTAAAGAGATCTATTGTAGTGATTCGGTTATTAGTGTCAAGTGTGTTGATTTATTTGGTGGTTTTATATGTATGTAGGACTGGAACGTGATGAGTGAAAGAGATGAAGTTTTATGACTGGTATAGTGTGAGTGAGATAACCAATTAATGTTAAGAATGTATGATTTGAAGATGTGAATGATTTAAAAGATGATTGACAGATGACAGTTGAATGACAGATGAGTGACAGACGACACGGAGGGGTAGGAGGACGATCGAATCGAAAGGAAGACGTTGGTTGTTTTTTTTTTTAAAACGAATTATAAGAAACTTTCACCATCTCCGGAGTTTTATTCTAACCCGAATAGTGCATAGGTTAGAATACTATTTCCTCACTGGTTCTCAGATAGACATCTCGTAAGTGGCGAGAAAATATCTAACCTGCTCGACTGGGTGACGATGACTACCACCAGGTTCATCAGTTCGTCTAAGAAAGAAAGAAAGAAAGATAATTTATTCCGGATTCGCACAGGAAATTAACACTTAAAACATAGGTAGGTACCTATTTACATTACAAAATAAAATAAAATAAAACCTGCACGTACCCAGAAAAGGCCGTCTGCCGATTTAATCAATAAATAATCTATAATATATAAATGAATCGCCAAATGTGTTGCTAAGCGCAAATATCGGAGAGCAGCTGAACCGATTTCGCTAATTATTTTTATAATTTTCCTTGAAGTACGAGGATGGTTCTTACGGTGAGAAAAATTAAAAAGAAATGCCTGAAAAAGTCTAAAAACAACACTTTTCTACATTCCCACACAAAAGATTCATAATAATACTTAAAAGTCAATTTGAACTTTAATACCATACCATAAAGTTTAAGTGTTAGTGGAGGGGTTCCGGGGAAGGCTAAACAAATTGAGTGACGTTAGTTTCAGAACTGACTGTTAGGCGGTACGAAGTTCGCCGGGTCAGCTAGTATAACTATATTTCTCGAAGGATTAAGCAGAACCGTACTAATATACAGCTACAATTCGCTGGTATATTCAAGTTCCATGTGATAGGGGCCAACCGGCCCAACAAGCCAGCCTGTTGATATTAACCGGGCATACGTTAGGAATGGGACCCAAAAACCTTTAGCCTACCAACAGACTCATGAGACTTTAATAAAGGGGCATTAGCTATTCCAGTAATTCCGTAATACTAATTCGTCATAGGACTGGGATTTGGGGATTTATATTTCGACTAACTGTTGCTCGCGGTTTCACTAACATAACAAGAGATGTAATCAATAGCTCCACCTGCTGCATGCAACTATAGCTAAAATTATACAGGTGACTTCTAAAGTACTCGGTCTCGGTCGAATTGTTTAGGAGGAGAAAAATTATACTCACACCAATTTCTTTTATTATAAAGATTAGATATAATAATAAAATACTAATTTACGCAATGTACAACACTGGCAAAAGCAGACGTTTCCCATAATCATCAAATTCTGTCCCGCCACGTAACATATAATCTTTTATTTCTATTGGCTCATTGCGATATCGTGTCAGGCTTGAACAAATTGCGAGGCTTCGTCTACCATTTATTTTATATCTGGAACTTTTCCTAACATGAAAACAGATATTCAGCCAATCTGTCTGGGTTTGTCGAGAATGTCTAATATCGAGACGAAGAAAACAGTCCTTACATATTTGTGGCTAGACGTGATTCGTGGTGTTCAAATTATATTACGACGGCTGTACGTGAAAGTTAGGCTATTATTACAAATATCTCCAAGTATTTGAACGCGATTTTTTTTTCATATAAATATCCAATATTGAGATGTATTATGATCTCGTCTGAAAAAACCAACAAAAAGAATATGTAGTTATAATATGATAAAATATGATACAATTTTTCTCGAAAATTGAGCATCTTCTGTACCGTGGGTGCTTTTACAAACACAGATTCTCACATACGCAAACTCCCAGAACCGAAACAACATCTGAAGGTCATACACACATTTGCTCCAAACACACTCTAACCATGATAGCAAAATTTACTAGACTTTGGGATAATTGCGCAAATTTTGGTACTAGAATCGTGAATTTTAAACTACATAAATATATTTACTTTCATGAATACTTAGTTTCTTATTTTATGTGATTGAGAAAGCTATATGCCTCTTTCGGATTGGACATGGACATTTCGGATATTTTAACATAGTATATAGTTTAAAAAGATTGTTACCCATCACCCTAAGTCCCCCCTAAGTACCCCAATTTGAATTATATTTTGTGCAACGCCTTAGTATCTTAACTTAAAGAAATGTGTTGCTGGGGAGTTGATTACGCCGCTTTTTCCCAGCGAAAACACTAGGAGGCGGTGAAGGGTGGGCGTTTTGGGGGCTGTCTATAATGTAAAAACATACATTTTAACATCACGCCTGTATTCCCCTAAGGGTTAGGCAGAGGTGTACTAAGGTACACCCACAGTTCGCCGGTATGTTTAGGTCCCATGTAATAGGGGGCGAGCCTATTGCCATTAACCGGGCACATATTCCAAACTCCGAGCTGCCACTGAGAATTTCATAGAAAAACCCAATAACACTTTGCTCGACCTGGGAATCGAACCCCAGACCTCTAGCGTAGCGGTCGCACTTGAAACCACTAGACTAACGAGGCAGTTAAGTAATGCAAAAATGACGTTATAAAACTACTGCCTAGTAGTCTATATTGAATAAATGATTTTGACTTTGTATATCCGAAGTGACTCCCATCAGGTCTCAGTCACCTTATCTTCGCAATATGCGTCTTACAACTGCGATCAATGTTGATTGATCGAGGCAAACACGCGATTGTAATAACACCAAGATGGGGTTACAGAATACACCAAATTCTCTCCCACCAATAATGTCAGCACCCTATTTCTGGGCGGCAGAATATTTGGCAATGCGGTGGTATCGAACCGAATTCCGGAAAATGACCAAATTTCCTCACAAAGATTTCCATACGAATTGAATTGTCAATTTGCACAGCGACCCTATGGGTTTGAAGGATCACCAAGATTATCACGATTTGTTATCCAAACCCATGGATTTCTTTACAGTTGTAAAGGGACTGGACCCTTTTTTGGGGATCAGATTGTAAGCAAAACATGACTGATGTAATTCTTTTTCGCACTCGTTTGAAAAAGGAAAAGGTTCTTGATGTACTGTATATATTTAACAAGAAATAAAACTGTTATAGTCATTCTATCTCACGAAGTCCTATATATGGATGACCTTTATGTAATTGAATTAAAGTTCAAATTTCAATAATTTAACGGTCTTCGTGAAATAGAATATCTATACCTATACGGTAATAATGGTTTGATATTATTTATTTCTCAAAGATCTTAAACGAGACACAAAGTAACTATTACTTAAAATAGCTTCTCATGGCGACTTTGAGATAGTCTGCGTGGACTTTAGAATTGGATACGACCTGGATAAAAAGTAGTCTATGTGTTATTCCAGACAATCTCTGTTCTAAATTCTATCCGGATGCATTCAGCCGTTCCGTCGTAGAATAGTAACAAACATCTATCCATTCATACATCCCAAAAAACTTTTACGTTTTTATTATAAGTAGAATAGTGGGAGTCCATAATATACGAAATACTTGTATGGCTACAAGAAAGTATTGCCTATTAAAATTTGGTGGGTATTTCTACAAAATTAAATAAGCGTTTATGGAACGTTATGAGGGTAATTAAATGATTCCATATGGTTGAAGAAACTGGAAAGAAACTCCATGGACACTCTTTTAAAATACCTAAATGATTTTATAATCTTCACTGGTACAATATTGCGATAGCAGGATGTGTTTACTTGTTTTTTTAATATGTTATTAAACGAAGGTTCACAGCATTTGAGAATACGATGTCATTTTAAGAGAATAAATAGATTATGTGGTATAAACACACACCATCATAGCAGGCAAATGAAACTAGGTGTCTCTGTCTACCAAACACATGCTACAATGTTCACACATTTACAGGCTCTATAAAGAAGTTCTAATGAAGTTTTATTTTTGGCGCTATCCACTATTCCAACATAAACACTCTGGTTTCTGACACTTACGCGAATATTTGACATTGAAATTAAACTATAACATTGATATTATTTAATTCCCGACGTTTCGGATCCTTTACAGCATCCATGGTCATGGGCAGACTGAGGTGTTGGACGTCTTAATGTTAAAATTACTAACAGTTACCTTACATTTTTGTAAATGATTAGCGATCCGAACGAACTCTCCGTATCCTTTGGTCTTGCAGTTTTGGGCTCGGATTTAGATTTTATAGATCCTATAATGGGGTTCCAAGCAGCTGGTAAGATCCAACCATCTTCTCTATTGAAATTTGGGTGTTTTTTTTTTCAATTCAATAGGCTCACGAATAATAATAAAAAGTAGTTTCATTTCAACATAAACTCTGTCTAGTTTCATGTTGTAAGTAATAAATTCCTAAGGACTAGTTTCCAAGTTTTGTTAGGCTAGAACTTCTTATAGAAACAACAATATGAAGCGTTTCAGTAATTGGTTCGATAAGTAGCCTAAAGCCTAGTTCTTGTGTACTTAATAACAAAACTTGTTTGAGAATTGCTATGTGTATTCCAGTTCTCTGTAATTTGCTTATACAATTTACAGGAATTTTAGATATTGAAATAAAACTACTTTTTTGCGGATCCTTTACTGCATCCATGGTTACGGGTAGACTTAGGTGTTGATTACTATCAGCTACATTAAATAATATTAATGATCATCATCATCAGCCATATCATCCACTGCTGGACGTAGGCCTCTCCTAGTCGAGGCCGAAGATCGGGCTCTGTGGCGTTCCACAGAGCCCGATCTTCGGCTTTCCATTTATCCATTAACTAGCTTCTACCCGCGACTTCGTCCGCGTTGAATAGTTACTTGGTTTTAGCGTGATGATATATAGCCTATATATATCATCACGCTAAAACTAAGTAACTATTCCTTACTCAATAAATGGGCTATCTAACACTGATAGCATTTTTCAAATCGGACCAGTAGTTCCTGAGATTAGCGCGTTCAAGCAAGCAAACAAACAAACTCTTCAGCTTTATCTATTAGTTGTATCCATTAATACAACGCGATCAAATCCGTAAAAAGTAGTTTTGTTTCAACATACTCAAATATTTATTCCATTCAGGTATTGAACCTGCGACACGTAGCGCAGAAGCCAATCGCTCAGCCACTAAACCAAACGTGTCATCAAATTATTCGTTTCTCTAACATCGAGTGGATCTGGATAATAAGAATATATTCTGTGTCAAATAGTGTAAAATTTCTCGCTGAAGTTCGACACGTTCCGGCACTTTGGATGTCTGCCGAAGTACCGATGCCTCTTATGTGTGTTCGATTTAGAATACACGACGAATCAGACGAATATATCGATGACTTCTAGCTAAAAGGTCGTAAGCGACCCTGACTTTGATGTCGCTTAGACCTTTTAATATATTAGAATCTGGGATGCGGAGATAAGTCAGGCATTGTATTACTTTAACTTTGGTATGAAAAACGTGCGATATATCAGAGTGGAATATTGAGTTCGGATGAAAAAGAGCGTAAGAGATACTGCTGCTTGGGTCTTTTGAGTCGTACATGTTGTGGTGCGTTTGCATCTTAGGGAGAATACACACGTAACACAGACACACCACATGACAGCGACAAAAAGTGGCCACAGAGTGTTTACGTGTGAATAGGGTACACACTTAAGGACAAAGTTGAACTTGTAAAGAGCCAATCAATAGAAACAAAATTTAAATCATTTTATAGGCATTGCAATTTTACGCTAGACAAAGATGGCATTAAAGGAACATGAGATGTGAAATGCTCTGTGCGTCATGGGAATTCTAAACTAATAACACTCGTTTTGCTTCACGTCACTTCGGCACGAATGGGCCGGCTCGACCGGAGTGATACCACGGCCTCACAGAAATCCGGCGTGAAACAACGCTTGCGTTGTGTTTCGCCGAGTGAGTTGAGGTTACCGGAGGCCCAAACTCCGGAGGCGACTCCTCTGGTGTTGCGGGTGTCCATGGGCGGCGGTTATCGCTTACCATCAGGTGATCCGTTTGCTCGTTTGCCCCCCTATCCCATAAAAAAAAAAACCCTCTGAATCCCCACCAAAACCTTTAGAAGCTTCTCCGTACTTTATAAGTCTTCTTAAATTCGTTTTTCAGTACACAAATTATAACCAAGTCTCTTATTTTGAGTAAATTAAACACCATGTATCTAGCCTATTAGTGTCGCTGCAGCGCTATTTTGCAGTTGCGTTGTAGTAACTACAAAAAGTCGATGTGATTGCGTTCTCCCTACAAGTAAGTTTGAATAGAGAAACGAATAGAAACAAAATGTATAGAGATGACATTTGTGCACGCTCAATTTGTCGAAAGCTATGTCATTTGCATATATTGAGAATTTCTTTTCTATTCTATTCGATTCTTTCATGCCACTTGTCTAGAGGGTCTGGTTTGCAAATTGGGTTTTAGTAGTGCCATGCGTACGCGGTGTCCAGCACGGTGTCGCTGATGGTTGTGTTGTGGTTGCAATGTGGTCGATATTGCTGAAACAGTTGAATTTGGCCATGGTCCGTATCAATAAAACTATTCATTTTCCCACGTGTTGTTGTTGTTGGAGTATGGTCGTGGTGTAGTTACGGGCGGCGGGCTTGGGGAAGTCCGTCCGCCCATCACACAAGGCCCGAGATGGCGGCGCGGTAGGTGTTGCCGCGCCCCACTCGTGTGGATTAGCAGGTAAAAAATAATAGTGCTGGAGACCGCAATGGCGGTCTGCCACTGCTGGGGTCGCGGATGAATGAAATCTCGCTCCCGTAACCCCAGCAAAAAGTGGTGAGGCGAAACACCCGTGTGGTTTTAGTCGGTAGGTCACCCACTCTGGGTGGATTCCGACACACCCCGCCGCCTTCCCCGGGCAGCGGATGTCCATGAGGATTGCCACACGCACAAAAAAAAAATGGTCGTGGTGTAGTTGTACTGTGTGTGTAACAAGCCTTAGGCATTCTATTGGTTTTTGATTTGAGAGGGAAAACGTGCGTCAGCTGTGTAGACCCGCAAAGTCTATTTGTAGAAATACCCTACAAGGAATCGTAAGAAATGTATCGTGTAGTGACAAATAGCGACTTATTTTTCTTTATTGTAAAGGTTGCGTCGTCCATGAAAAAGGGGATTTATTCTTTTGGGAATAAAAACTCATAACTCAAGTATCTACAAAAATTTTTCGTATAAATCGTCTTTTTGTTTTAGTGGCGCTTAGGACAAATTATGTCCCGCTTAGGCCCACTAGGCTAATAAGACAGATAAATACATAATAAGTTTATCGTGACTCATAACCCTAGCGGTCCTGAGCGCGACTGCTACGCTAGAGCGTAGATTTAGCGTCTGGATTTGATTCCCAGGTCGAACAAAGTGTTATTGAGTTTTCTATGAAATTCCCAGTAGCAGCTCGGAGTTTGAAATGTGTGCCTGGTTAATGGCAATAGGCTTGCCCCTATTACATGGGACTTCAACATATCGGCGAACTGTGGGTGTGTAGTACGCCTTTGCCTAACCCTTCGAAGAATACAGGCGTGATGGTATGTTATGTTATTTAAATTATAATTTCACAGTAAAAAATATCTTATAGAACATACCTACGCCCAGTAAAGTATTTAAAAGGTATGCTAATTTATGGATATAATCAATTGTTTTGAATATTATAATTATGTTTAAGCAGCATCAGATGTTCTCTCGATTCTTTTAAATCGATACAATCGCATTATTTAAATCTGTAGAAGATTCGATTTTGTTCCTCATTTTAATTTAAAATAGGGTTGTTGACGGTACCTTTGTTATATGATCCATGGCGATGTTTGTCAGTCGCTGTGATTTGTAACAGCTGTTCAATGAACTGTGTATTGGGGGTAACAAACATATTTATTGAATCAATGGAGCATATTAATTTGGATTCCTGAAAAATAAACACAAATAGTCGCGTATTTCAGTTTGAAAAGTAATCGTGCCACTTAAATTACTGGACATATGACACTTAAGAATTGAGGTCTCATGATGACAACTCGCTAGTGATGCTACTGATGTTGATGATGTATATAGGCTGCGGTTGCCGCTTACCGTCAAGCGGGGCGAGTGCTTGTTTGTAATCTTATCTTTGAAATAAAAGGCAAGGAATTGAAGTAAATACCCTTCCTCAAAATCTGGTGCAAAGTCTCACTGTCAAAACTCTTGTCTCACGTGAAGATTGCAGCTAGCTAGTGGATAACTTCTACGAAGCGTCAGTGTATGTATGTTTTGTGTATTATATATAGATATAACTAGCTTCTGCTCGCGACTTCGTCTGCGTGGACTTCAGATAAAAGTATTCCCATGTGTTATTCCAGACTATAATCTATCTCTGTACCAAATTTTATCCAGATCCGTTCAGCCGTTCTGGCGTGAAAGAATAACAAACATCCATCCATCCTCACAAACTTTCGTATTTATAATATTAGTAGGATTAGTACGCGTTTTCAGACTATAAGTTACAAATAACAGTGGTGTCGAATATTATTTTACATTGAGCATGACTCCCAGAATTTTCGATAACTTATCGCTTCCAAGAAACGTATAGGTAAATGGAAATTCTTCAAATTGCTGAACGAAATACGAATTCCCAATATAGGTAACATTACTGTATCCTGAAATTCATTGAAATTGTTCAGAGGATATTTTATGCTAAATTTGTTTTCACGAAGGTATTGGTGTGGAGTCTTGGTAAAATTATAAGCGTACTGTTTGTAACCGCGGTTTCACTTCGCCCTCATTCCTTAGAGTCGTAACATAATATAAAATAGCCTATAACCTTACCTATGAATTAGTCTATACATTTATACAAACACTAGCGGACCCGACAGACGTTGTCCTGCATGATAAACCAAGCGATTAGTATATTAAACAAAGTAAGAATTCAGCAGTTTACTTGCAGTATAGATAAATATCCTAGATACCGACTGCAGCGCCATCTGCCGGGCTTATTTGTGAATCTAAACCATCATTGAATCCACTTAAACACACACAAAGAAATTCATTCAAATCGGTCCAGCCGTTTAGGAGGTCACTGTCAACACACGTACAGAAGAATATATATATAAAGATGATTGATGAGGCATTGACTGAAGATGGAAGGACCAAAATAAGCAAAGGTGTTATAATTGTCATTATACGTTTATCTAAATTTGTTTGACAGTTAATTTGAAGTCAGTCTTATTATATATCAACTAGTTTCTGCCTGCGGCTTCGCTCACGTGAAGCTATATCAGGAGTAAAAATGGAAAAACCAGCATTGATGATCTCTTCTTTGTATGGGCCTCTATACATCAGGGAGGTCAAGCTGTATCTCAGGATTCGTTTAATTAATTTAGATAAAAAGTTCACCAGTTTTTAAGTTGAAGCATATACTTTCTAACAGTGATAATAAATTTAAAATCTATTCAGTAGTTTTTGCTCCAACCCGTAACAAACAGACAAGAATTTTAAAAATAACATTTTTGGATTCGGAGACGTTTATATACCATAACCCACGTGTTTTTTTTTAAATATCTTCAATGTACAGACACAGCTTTTTTACAATTTTATAATAGTAGAGATTAATTTACACCGAACATTCAACATCCTATTCCCTTTCTATCTCCAATCAAATCGTCTACATCGTTTATGAAACTGGGTCCAATATTTGGGTCGAAACGCCAAATCGTCTATGACGTGATTGGTCCACGAAATGAAACAATATTTCCTCGAATACCCCTAGGGTTGATGCCGTCGATATAAAAATTGGTCCTTATACATTGCGTGACGTAGGCATACGTTATCTATTGCTCCGTTGGGGACGAAGACATATTGTTTTTAGTTATTGATTGGACTGTATTATGTATAGGTACGAATGTATCGAAAATGAAAAAATGTTGAACAGAAATTATGTTGCACAGTGCTGATTCTCATCTTAACTGAGATTGACGTCAACTAAGAATAGATGATGACATAAATATGGTGATATAACAATACTAAGGCCCACTTGCACTAACTTCTTAAATGTGTTTACATTACATACCATCACGCCTGTATTCCCCGAAGGGTTAGGCAGAGGTCCCATGTAATAGGGGGCGAGCCTATTGCCTTTAACCGGGCACAAATTCCAAACTCCGAGCTGCTACTGGGACTTTCATAGAACAACCAAATAAAACTTTGCTCGACCTGGGAATCGAACCCAGAACCTCTAGCGTAGCAGTCGCGCTCAGGACACAGGACGGCAACCGCAGCCTATAAACATCATCAACATCAGTAGCATCACTAGCGAGTTGTCATCTTGAGACCTCAATTCTTAAGTGTTATATTTCCAGTAATTTCAGTGGCACGATTATTTTTCAAACTGAAATATGCAACAATTTGTATTTATTTTTCAGGAATCCAAATTAATTTGTTCCATTAATATGTTGTATAATAATTTTTGACGTGGGAGAGCCATGCTTCGGCACGAATGGGCCGGCTCGACCGGAGTGATACCACGGCCGCACAGAAAACCGGCGTGAAACAACGCTTGCGTTGTGTTTCGCCGAGTGAATGAGGTTACCGGAGGCCCAAACTCTTTTAAAAGGCGGGCAACGCAATTGTGACTCCTCTGGTGTTGCGGGGGTCCATGGGCGGCGGTTATCGCTTACCATCAGGTGATCCGTCTGCTCGTTTGCTCCCCTATCCTATAAAAAAAAAATTAAGAAGTTGGTGCAAGTGGGTCTAAGTCTTACTGAAGACGGCTGACAAAACTCATCAACCAAATGCCATCACGCTAGTAATCTCCTAAAGGTTAGGCTGAAGTATACCTACAAAAATATACACTCACAATTTTTGGGTATGGTTACATCCCATGAACAAGTTGTCGAGTCTATTGCCATTAATAAGACACATAAAACTATTAATGACAATTTCATAGATAAACTTTGCTCAACCTGAAATCGAACCCAGGACGTTTAGCATACATACATACCATCACGCCTGTTTTCTCCGAAGGGTTAGGCAGAGGCGTACTAATGTACACCCACAGTTCGCCGGTATGTTTAGGTCCCATATAATAGGGGGCGAGCCTATTGCCATTAACCGGGCACAAATTCCAAACTCCGAGCTGTTACTGGGAATTTCATAGAAAAACCCAATAACACTGCTCGACCTGGGAATCGAACCCAGGACCTCAAGCGTAGCAGTCGCGCTCAGGACCACTAGGCTAATGAGGCAGTTACGTTTAGCATAACAGTCGCGTTTATTACAACTAGTACATTAATAAGACAGCAGGACCAAAACTAAGTCCCGTATTTTGTTACAGTGTGTCCCGATGCCGGGTCTTGGGTTTCGCCGCGGCTCCTACCGATGCGTCTGCCGCCGGGGATTCTACTTCCCCAACACCACAGCTGACAATAGATATTACAACGGCAGTGATATTGAAGAAGAATATGAGAAACATTTGTTGGTAAGTCTTTCCGGAAATCGCATCTATGCCCCTGATAAAAAATTCCTTACCGAAAATCTTAATAAGAATTGAACCGAGGATCTAACGTCATGCAGTGTATTTCGGTCAGAGAATACACTATGATTCAACAAGACCATCTACTTATACAGTTTTTAAAATGTGACTGAATTAACACTTTGCTTTGTCTTCATTTTAAATATTATTAAGATACATAATTATGCACATAATACCTATTGTATTGAAATATCGAACATGAATTAATCAGCAAAACTTTTTTAATCCTACTCTCTGTTCCGACATATTTAAGACTTTTTTTCCTCAACAGCTTCAACGTAGCCTGTACTCCATCTCAGATGCCTTTGAGTGCCTCCCCTGCGCTGAGGGCTGTGAAGCCTGCGTAGACGGTTCCCCGTGTGTGGCAGCCCTCAACTGGGTCGTAAGGACCACAATCTTCGCGCTGGCGTGCCTAGTCATATCCTGTCTGCCGTTCATCGTGTACTTTACTATAAAGTACGGTCATGTTAGGGTAAGTGTTTTTAGAATACTGGTCCTTTGAACCATAGCTATAAAGTGAATACACGATAGACAAGCTATTAGTTTATCAGATTTAATTAGAATTATTTATTTATTTGTAAAACATAGGTAAATACAAATATAGGTCTTTTATAAGTAAAGAGTCCGCTATGTTTTATCAATGAGGCATACAATCATATCAGTCAGATTAAAACTAATCGGTCCATATCTCATAATTTAGAAACTAGTTATTTCTAGCGGTGTTACTCGCGCTCTAGAAAGACTAGCGAGTTAGTGGTTAATCTTCAATACTCACCCGTATAATAACCAAAATACATATGTACGATGGCGCAAATGTTAAAATCATAAAGCGATCAACTTCTTTCCTATATATTACAGGAAAATGTTTGAATGGGTCCGGATCTTGTACTTAATTTTTTTTTTAATATACTAATTTGTATTCTCCGAAAAGTAACGCAGAGGTGTACTTAGGTACACCCACATTTAGCTGGTATTTTTAGATCCCATAGACATAAGCAGTCGCGCTTAGGAGCACTAGACTAATGAGGCTGAATGTAATACTATAATAATAATTAACCTTCTAAAATATGTACTTAAATAATTACAATAAAGAATAAATAAATAAATATTTAATATAGTTCTAAGTAAAATATGACTAGAATAAATACTAAAAAATATATTTGTTTAATTACTACATTACATTACATAAATACAATAAATAAAATAAGTTGTATATTAATTAAAGTACCATGATTTAAAACAGTTAATAATAATATCTCTAAAATGGCTGACATAAATTAGTACTTCCTCTCTCCTAATTGCTGTGCCCGACAGGGTCCACAATGTACTTATATTATGTAAACTTACCATCCAAAAAACTTTGTGGAACGCAATAAATGACTGAATACTGAATACTGAGGCAAGCAGATGTTTTCTTTTTATTAAAAAAAATATCGATATGTGAATTTATGACGCTTATGTTACTCATATAATTTTATTCTTTGAAGTCTTATGTACCATTTCTTACGCCGTCACTAATTACTCAACACATCCAAGAGAATCATGTCGAAAGGAACAGCTTATTATGATTTTGGCAGTGACGGATGGTTTCGGCTTCTGGCTTCCATGATTGATGTTCAGTCCTGTTGTGAGGGGGGCCCTCACAACTTGAATAAATATGGCGATAAAGTATTCTTTCTTGATGAAGGGACTTGGTAACTTTTGGGAACATAAAGTATCATTCAAGAGTTATAGTACAGTTTATTATCTCTTTTGAAAGATAAGGCAAGAATGTATTGATGAGCACCCGCAGTTTAACAATACGTCTTTGGTCCTTTATAGGGGGTGAGCCAAAAGATCTAAACTCCGACCATTTAATAAGAATTTTATTGAAATTTAGTTTCTGTGACCCGCATTTTCACTCACGTCCTAAAAATTTATATTTTATAAAAACAAAGAAAGAACATTGGCAAATTCCATACAACATTCCATACACAAATAGTGTTCAGGTAAACTGAACACTATTTGTAACGTTTATGTATGAAAAAATGTTAGAACCATACTGTTCCTTACACATAATCACCGAGACTTTTTGTTTAAGGAGACCACAAAAAAGATATATATTTTTTTTATATTATGGGCTATGTACTTTATATGATACAATAAAACTGTATGAGGCAATAAAACAAAGTTGCATTGAATTGTTAAATAAGTAGGTACTTGTTTAACAGTTTAATGTAACATGTAAGTACCTACCTACATTTAATATTAGTATCTGTGATCCAACAGACAAACTAGGTATATAGGTTTGTTGGACATTATGTTATATTATAGACCTTAATATGTACCTTTTACTATACATAATAAAAAAATATGTCAATATTAATGCTATAAATAAATGTATCAATCTTGTGTAGACCGAGACATAATTTATAAAAACAATTATTATTGTAATTATTATGTTATCAAAGAAAAAATACTTTCTCATTTTATACTTACAATATTTTATGATCTCGAGAATCTCTATGTTGCCATTACGTTTACTTTTAATTACAAATAATAATGATACCTATTTAATATGTTTCTTGGGATTTGTCTAGACACGAAAAAAAAAAAACAAGACAAGCTGCCGTCCAACAAGCCTAGGTATACAATATTATCATTGTGAATCAGGCAATTTTATAAGATTAAGATGAAGCCATTTTTAAAAGTATATATGAAGCGTTTTGTTTTTCTATAACGACAACTCTGACTCTTTATATGAATTTAATCAAATGAAAGTCCATTAATTGCAATATTTAACCTAGGCCTTTTGACGTTAAACTTAATATGTGTTAAAAATACACTACATAATTAAATTAACAACGTCACCTTTGTAGATGCTTCTTAAAATATTCAGGTATAATTTTAACATTGTTCTTTCTCGAAATCTGTTCAGCGGTTTAGGTGTGAAAAGCTAACAGACAGAGAGAAGCTAAGAAACTGAGTTCCTTTCATGTTTATAATATTAGTATGGATATCCCAATTTGATAACAAAACTCAATCTCAATATTGCTTGAGCATGTGCGTAAACTTGAGGAACACTAATTACTTCGGTAGGTACCTACTTATAACTTGATTACTTGCCTAGGAGGCATCTCTAAGGTTTGTCTAATAAGCCTTGGTTCAAGTTGCCACATCAATATTGAGAATACTTAGATCGGTTGTACAATAACCTACTATTTTCACGCTCACGAGGAAGGGCTGACGAGGGGCTCGTAGCTAAGTAATATCTAAGCTGATCAACTTATCCGCAAGGTTTAGCTGCGCTCGCTGCGGTCAGTGTGTGGATGGGTGACCAATTCGTGTCTCAGAGAGTAAAGCCGTAGGTTCCGGTTGTCATACGAACATCTACGGCATTTGTTAGTTGTGTGTGTAGTCATAAACCCAAAAAAACCCTGAGACTGTCCTCCGAATATTGGTAATGCCCAGAAATTTGGTTGCGGGGTCTGATAGCGGTCGCTTCGTGTAAAATACTGATATTCAGCCACATCTGTTTAAAGTAGAAGCTGACCCCAACATAGTTGGGAAAGGGCTCGTAGGATGACTATTAGGGAATGCTGACGTGCTTATCTAGGCAGCAAAATCAAATAATTTTCTGTTTAGAATACAATTTCCCATTAACGTTCAGTTATACATCTTAGAGAGGCGAGAAAGTAGGTTCGTCGCATCGGTTTCGTTGCATACAAGTTTTTTTTTTCATGTATTCTGGTTGAGTTCATAAACACAAGTTTTAACAAACACTCGGGCAAAAACTCGTAACAAATTCATACAAATACTTTCGAAAATTCCTATCAAATTCATAACAAGCGGCCACGTCATATCTTTCTTTTTATTTCCCGAACAATCCATCACTACTGCCAATCGATCAAACAAGTACGGTGTTCACAAAAACTGAAGGACAACAAAATTCAGAGTGTTTTCAGGAAATCGTAACATGTATGTATATAACAGAGCTCCCATAACATAACAAACCATCACGCTTGCCAAAATTAAAAGTCAAATTACTTTAGTGAAGGAAAATTTCAACTGTGGGCAGGATTCGAAACTGCGTTTTCTGGTTAAATACAACATACGCTATGACCATTAAGTCACCGCGAGTCGCTATAGCCATCTTCTAGGTCGAAATTTGCCTTCACGTTCTGAATTTAGGTCTTTGAGGTAAAAAAAAACTTTATAATCTTGAAAATGATTTTTATATACTTAATTTTATTAGAGTGAATAATCCAAGTTCCTGTAAACCAAAATTCGAGACACATGTTTCATGGAAATTAATGTTATATCTCTCGTGTATCGTATGTCTTGATATGATACTTAGAGATAATACCTGGAACGGCCTACGTAAACTTCTCGGCTTGACTGAAACGTAAGACCTCGTTTACTTAGTGAGACTGCTTGGAAACTGGATCTTACGTAAACGTAGAGTATCAAAATTATACAGAGGATCCTGCTCATCATGCGATATTATGTCATCGAGGCTGCAATGGCTCTTTCTTCAAAGTCAAAGTCAAAATCATTCATTCAATATAAAAAACTAGGTAGTACTTTTTGAACGTTATTTTTACATACTAGACAGCCCCCAAAATACCCGCCTCTCACCGTCTCCTAGTGTTTTCGCTGGGAAGAAGAAGCGGTGCAACAAACTCCCCAGCAACACATTTCTGTCGAAGGCGTTGCACAAAATCGAATTCAAATCATTGTCTGGGGTACTTAATAATTTATTCATTGCTACATGTCAGCTGGCGCACATGTTTTTATTATTATTTTCATTCAATTATTATTGGCTAAGTCCTTCAAAAAGGTCAGGTGCGTAGTACTCGCAACCGGCGCGTATGTATGAGAAGATGTATGAATGTCGCAGAAGCAAAAGAGGCATGCAAGAATCGTAGCAAGTGGCAGTCTATAGTTTCTGCCTACCCCTGTGGGAGAATGACGTGAGTGTATGTATGTATTTTCATTCAATTCAAGCAGTACATCTTTATCTATATATATAAAAGAAAGTCGTGTTAGTTACTTCATTTATAACTCAAGAACGGCTGACCCGATTTGGCTGAAAATTGGTGGAGAGGTAGCTTAGAATCAGGAGACGGACATAGGATACTTTTTATCCCGTTCCCGTGGAATGTGATGACAGACAGAATTCCACGGGGGCGAAGCCGCGGGCAGAAGCTAGTATAATATGAAAGAAAGTCGTGTTAGTTACTCCATTTATAACTCAAGAACGGCTGAACCGATTTGGCTGAAAATTGGTGGAGAGGTAGCTTAGAACCAGGAGACGGGCATAGGATACTTTTTGTCCCGTTCCCGTGGGATGTGATGACAGACTGAATTCCACGGGGGCGAAGCCGCGGGCAGAAGCTAGTATCTATCTATATATATAAAAGAAAGTTGTGTTAGTTACTTCATTTATAACTCAAGAACGGCTGAACCGATTTGGCTGAAAATTGGTGGAGAGGTAGCTTAGAACCAGGAAACGGACATAGGATACTTTTTATCCCGTTCCCGATACTTTTTATTCCACGGGGGCGAAGCCGCGGGCAGAAGCTAGTTTGTAATATTAGTAAGCCTCCTTTCTAGTTGTCTTCAAAAGTCCTTTCGTCTTTTCAAGAGGCCTTATTACACGGCAATTAAACATACCGGCGAACTGTGGGTGTACCTCAGTAGACGTACAGTTCGCACACCCTTCGATGATACAGGCGTATTTTTTAATGATTCCTTGTGCTACTAGGTGGTGAGAGCGGCCAGTCCAGCCCTCCTGAGGGTCATTGTCCTCGGAGCTCTCCTCATCTACTGCACAACACTAGTCATGTATGGAAGACCCACGGTCTTCACATGTACTGCCAGGGTCTGGCTGCGGGAGGTCGGCTTCTGTCTTACATATGGAGCTCTCATGCTGAAGACTTGGAGGTAAGTGAATATTTTCAACACCAACGTGCATATTTTTTTACGTGATCTTAAGTCTTTAGGTCAAATTACTGACTGATTGATTGGTTTATTATCCACACGCACCCTAGGTCCCGGATTGCGTCCAAGTCAAACAATTTTTAGATATAGAGTTTTTATGATAAGCAAAGATCGGAATAAGTAGAGTATATTAATACAGTTCGAGGAAGTAAGTAACATAGAGTTGATAATACCTCTAAAATCCCGGAATCATCATCATGATTAAATCCCGGGATTTAAAAATTGCAAATTACTTATTGCGCTTTGAATACATTTGAATACAAACATACATACAGTTTTTGTAAATAAATTCTTGAAAGTTCTCCTGTTATTTACCTGATCATGTAAACAATAACAGGAGAACTATCAAGAGTTAATTTATTATGTAAAACAATAACTTGACAGTTTTAGTACGGAACTGTAAAAGCATAATACATGATTTGCAATTTCTTAATTCCCGGGATTTAATCAACATGTTTATGATTCTAGGATTTTAGAGGACGTATTATCAACTCTATGTTACTTACTTCCTCTATTCCAATCTCTGATTATAAGAAGTATATATTTTCAATCAATGACACAAATAAATGGGTATGCATAAGCACAGAGACATACAAAAAAAATCAGTTAAATTTAAAACCTCCTCCCTATTTGGAGACGGTTAAAAATGATATTTCTAAAGTTAACTTCAAAGTTTTGTAACGCAAACTTCCTGTTAACATAATAAAATTATAATAATAATAAAAAAAAACATACATCCTGAAAATTGAATTCTAAATAAATGTTAAAGCTCTTATATTATCCGAAGGTCAAACCCTGCGAGGTGGCTAATTAT
Organism: Acronicta leporina; assembly: GCA_947256265.1. Taxonomy (NCBI): domain Eukaryota; kingdom Metazoa; phylum Arthropoda; class Insecta; order Lepidoptera; family Noctuidae; genus Acronicta; species Acronicta leporina. Next base: position 1,479,070 of record OX366512.1, read on the forward strand.
TTATACAGGTACCACAAAAATCAGTGGACCGTTATTAAGTCCGGAATTAGGACGGATCCGAAATAGGGCCCATAATTCCCGCCTAGGGCAACAAAGCAACCTACCTCTACATTGAAATTTCAATTTCGTGTTCAGAATAAAATTTGATTTTCCGTTAATGTAAAGCGAATGGAGTTATTAATTTGTTTAATTCAAATTGAAATCCGTTTGAGTTGTCGTGTTCGTGTGCCAGACGTTATATTTGGAAGTTGAAAGTACCTACAATACAAGTGACCTACAAAACTCAGAATCTGTAGAAATTGGAGGTGAGAAGTACTTGAATTATTTAAGAACAACTACAAATCCACTTAATCTCATAATTAGCCCCGAGAGTGCTATAACATTAACTGAATTCGATTTATTGTTTTAAAATAACAGTGTTAGAAAACAAATTTTTATCGCAAGTATTTTTATCCAACCTTTAAAACGGAAAAGGTTATCATTCTATTGACAATTCAAAAGTAGAAATTGTGCTAACAAAACAAATGGCTGCGCTAGAGTCAAACAACTGTAGTTAACGTAGTTATTTCTGACACTTACGCGAATATTAGACATTGAAATGAAACTACTTTTTACGGATTTTTTCGCGGTATATTGATATTATTTAATTCTCGACGTTTCGGATCCTTTACAGCATCCATGGTCATGGGTAGACTGAGGTGTTGGACGTTTCAATGTTAAAATTACTAACAGATACCTTACATTTTTGTTATGTTATTGAGCTCACCGTGTCCTTTAGTCTTGCAGTTTTTGGCTTGGATTTGGTTTAATAGATTCTATAATAGGGTTCCAAGTAGCTGGTACGACCCAGCGATCTTCTCTATTGAAATTTGGGTGTTGTTTAATTTCAATAGCCTCACGAATCATCCTAAGTAGGAATCGATTTTTAATTAATTAAAATCCTTTTTTAATCTGAATTGTTAAGCTGTGCTTGACGTAGACAGTCTATGGTTGTGTGACCAGTCTATATCTCATAGAGAACGAATAGGGTCGGGCTAGAATACAATTATTCACTGCCGTGCAGACCAGCATCTCGTAAGAGGCGCGAAAATATCTAACTTGGTGCTCCCACCAATCGCAAGATCTCTTGGAGTTTGATTGGAGATTGTCTGGCAATCACCTTCACGCCGGAGTCTAACGTAAAGCACCTTTGTGCGTGAGAACCAGTTCCTCTCTCGTTTGCTGCGTTTCCTTTAGTTTGCAGTTCGTAGGGCATGGTAACGCATCAGCAACTCCTTTTTATTTTAAAAAAAAAAGCTTACTAGCAATGTGGGTGGCACATTACTAGTATTCTTGTTAACCCCTCGTGCTAAGCTAAATGCTTGTGTTACGAGTGGGTTCACGTCGGTAGTGCAATGGGTGGGTTTCGAACCGGCAACCACATGATCACAAGTCCGACGCCTTAGCCATTAGGCTACCGCCGGTTTGGTGCAGGTGTCCTTGGGCAGCGATCACTACTCACAATCAGGAGATTGGTTTAACGGTTCCAAATAGTAGATCTTATGGAGAGCTGGCAAGAAACGCCATAGATACTTTTTTAAATAGGTATGCAAGTATAATTTCACAATTTTCGTCTAATAAATATTTCCCAATGAATAATAAAAAAATCTCATAAAAAAACCTTTATCTGTAGTTTCCGGCTACATGCTAATATAGACCTTGTGTAGAGTGATATTTCAATGAAAATTCATCTCTGAAAACAAGGTTTTAAAGATTAATATTGTTTTCCAAAAGTAATTTATTACCCAGCCCAATCGTATATCTACAACTTTTTGAATCATCTATCCGAGACTCGTTTCAACAATATAATTGGTCTTGAACTTTTTAGATTGCGATCAAGTTTCTTTTAATTAGATACCGGCGGAATTAAATTGTCCTCTCGTCGAGATAAGAATCAAGTTTCCTGATAAATGTAGGGTCCTCTTTTGGAATACATAAATAAAGGGCATCTGTTTACAAAAGCAATTTATGATAATCTCATTTGCACAATATAACGTCCATTGAAGAAAATACTATACCACGGTAAGGTAATTATTTTATCTTATCGTGGGATGCTTCGGCACAAACGGCTGCGGCTTGACCGCAGTGATACCACGTCCTCACAGAAAACCGGCGTGAAACAACACTTACGTTGTGTTTCGCCGAGTGAGTGAGGATACCGGATGCCCAAATCTATATACTAATCTATACTAATATATAAAGCTGAAGAGTTTGTTTGTTTGTTTACTTGAACGCGCTAATCTCAGGAACTACTGGTCCGATTTGAAAAATTCTTTCAGTGTTGGATAGCCCATTTATTGAGGAAGGTTATAGGCTATATATCATCACGCTACGCGGAAGAAGTCGCGGGCAGAAGCTAGTCCTTTATATAGAAACCTTACCTTGAACATAGAGGATCTAAGTAAATATTCTTATCACATGGGGACCCATCGATATCCCGGGGAGTACGTAAAGCAGTCGGTTGTGGTTATCTTGCGAACACGGCAATACCCAGAAATTGCCTCGCGAAGGTATTAAATATTGATATTGAGAGGCATCACTTTAGACCGGAAGCCAACACCAATATAGTTGGACAAATATAACATAACACTTTCAGAAATATAGGCTTCGTGGCGTGATGGTGTGATGGATGTTTGTTTGTACAAACATACAGACAGACAAACATTCTAAACAAACTTTTTGGCTTCTATCGCTGTTAGAAATACCCCTCATATATTATCTATACTATTCTATACTCTATGCTAATATATAAAGCTACAGGTCTAGGTAAGAACTACAGGTCCGATTTGAAAAATTATTTCAGTGTTAGATAGCCCATTTATTGAGGAAGGCTATAGGCTATATATCATCACGCTAAGACTAAGTAACTATTCCACGCGGACGAAGTCGCGAGCGGAAACTAGTTTCTAATATTTCCCATGAACAAACAATATTTTTTCTTGTCAACAGGATATCAGTAATTTTCCAAGTAAGGTCAGCAAAAGCGGTAAAGATATCCGACATGTATCTCCTGCGTCGGATTGGAGTGATTGTCGGTGTGGCGTGTGTGTTGCTGGCTATACGAACGCTGGTGGCGCCGCCTGCCGTCATCGTGGGAAGAACCAAAGATGACCTGAAGGCGTACCTTTGTAATACAGACTGGTGGGACCATTCCTTTACAACGCGTGAGTACAATGATTCTGACTTTAATCAGAACATTATTATTAGTGTACTAATCCTAAGTGCGACTACTAAGCTACAGACCTGGGTCCGATTCTTAGGTTGAGGAAAATGATTGGATTTTCCTATGAAATTCTCAGTAGCAGCTTCTTTTGGGAGGCAATTTAGTTATCTCTTACATTTGATAGAAAAATAAAAAAGTAATATCTTAAAACCTTATTCAAATATCTAATCTCTAATCTACGTATCCAAAATCAATGAAAAAGGGTAAGTCTTTTCAAGAGTATCTATAGTTTTTTCCTGACTCTTCTCCATAAGACCTTTGCCTTTAACAGCTTAACCTTAAAAGCTTTGCAGTATAGTTCGTTATTGACCAAGTGTTCCAGAACATTCAAGAAACTACTATAGCTAGAAATATGTGCCAAAATGTGTTGTATGCCAACGCTTTATGGTATAAGTTTCAAGTCCAGCTTTTTCTTCAATATCCCAAGTATATCTCACGTCTTGTCAAACAGTGGAGGTGATCTTCCTGATGTGGGGCATCAGACTCTGCATCATGGTGCGAAAGGCCCCGTCGGAGTTCAACGAGAGCCGATTCATCTCCATGGCGATCTACAACGAGTTTCTACTCTCAGTCTTCCTCAATATATCCATGTAAGTTTAATACACAACGTGTAATTTAGTGTAGTGCTCCTGCTCCGCTAGAGGTTCTAGGCTCAGTTCCAAGGTCGAGCAAAGTGGATTTGGGTTTTTCTATGTACCTAATTCTCAGTAGAAGTAGTAATAGTTTTAGCGTGGGAGAGCCATACTTTGGCTTATGTGATGCTACGGCCTCACAGAAAACCGGCGTGAAACAACACTTACATTGTGTTTCGCTGAGAGAGTGAGTATACTGCAGGCCCAAACCCTTTTAAAAGGTGGGCAAAGCAATTGCGACTCCTGGTGTACGTGGGTGGCGGAAATCTTTATTCTTATCTTCAGGTGATCGGTCTGCACGTTTGCCCCCCTATCCTATAAAAAAGCAGCAGCGCGGGAGTTAATGGCAATAGACTCACCTCTTGGGTGAGTACGGGTGTACATAAGTACACCTGTCTCTACCTAACCCGTCAGAAATATACGTACTGGTAAGTATATGCCAACTAAGTGCAGGGATTCTTTTGATAATAACAAACTTCTCCCACGATTTGCAATATTTTTGAACAAAATTATATAAACACGAAATTGCATTTTCTTCGCCAGATTGAAAATTAAGGTCCAAAATTAATTTGGACGATATAAACTAGAAAGTTCGCAAAGTTTAGAGAGGTAACGACAAAAAGTTTGGAGCTCGGAGCTCATTAAACTATTGTGACAGGGTCTCTCCTAACTCCAGCAACTTATTTGGAGAGTTAGTTGTGTTTACTTTGATGCAATATGCAAATAGGTGATTACAAAGTACAGACAGAATTTAAACAGAAATGAAGTGTACCTTTACGCCTGTATTTCCCAAAAGGTTGGGCAGAGGTTTCATGATTGTGGTGTCACAAATCCCATTATTATACGGCCAGGGAAGGCAAGTGGAGTTTTTAGTCGTACCCTGCCATTTAAGGGCTGCCAGAAGACCGAGGGAGAGTTGAGGATGAGAATTGAGAGTTTTCCAAACTCCAAAAAGGAAATAAGACATACACATATCAAAAAAAGTTTGCGATCACTAACGAACACGAACACGAACTTTATCAAGAAAAAATCTTTGTTGTGTGTTTTCTTTAAATAGAAATACCCTATTTGAAATTGAGTACGTAATTAATCATAATGTAATTGTAAAAGATTCTTATTTTTCAAAGTGATCGCAAACTTTTTTTGATGTGTGCAGGACGTGTAGGTGCATTGCAGAATATATCACAGTCCTTAGGTTTTATTTTAAATCCGATTTCGTAACGTAGTAACTGCTATAGTAGCGGTCCAAGTTTGGGTCTTTACGCTGAGAATTATTTTTAACAGCATTATCTTCATTTAATTACTACAAACTTTATCCTTCATATATGCAGCTTCGCTCAATTTATCGTTAAAAAAAATTCTATTAAAAATTTACCGCATCTTTTAATTTGAAAAATGTTTTAGCGTTCTAAATTTGTTTGTGCCAGAGAATTTTCAACAACTAAAAACTTATTTCACTTATACTTTTTAGTTGATACTGATTTAATATGGCGACAGGAATTAAAAATCTTGCTGATTCACTCTTTTAGGGATTTGAATTTCGTACGCTACATGCTCGGTAATTTTAGATTTTATGCACAAGGTAATAAGTATAAATATTCAATACTCAATCACGACATCATTCAACTATATTTCACAGTCGTTGTGAACAATTTGCATACCACGTCAGTTTTATTTCAAGAAAGTTTTACTTTTATGGAGCGTCTTACTGTCTTCAGGAAAATCCAATCGTAGGACGGGAACAATTTATGTCCTAGTAAAGACGAATAAAATTTAGTACTTTTAGAATAGACTAGAGTTTCTAGACAATTGACTCTTTGTCCAGGATTCCTTGGAAACCTTTTCTTTTTTCATTCTTATTTTCCTTTGAAAATAATTGTCGGGTATCGTGGGGTTTTACAAATACAAATTCTCACATACACAAACTGTAGGTAAAACAAATATTTTCCATGTGGAGATCGAACCCACAACGCATGGCGCAGAAACCGATCGCTCAGCCGCTACGCCAAACGTGTCATACGTTTTCGCAGCGTATAACATCAGAATACCTATTATAATTATGATTCTTATAATATATTCGTTAAGTTTGAATTTGGTATTTTACAAGCGTAGCAACGGTAAAACATAATTTTTATACTCTTCATTTGTCAAAACCATTTTTTTATATAAAACAAACTCATGTCAGTTCCCGATTCGATACACCCATGGTTTCCGCCTTTGTGTAGGTATACCCAATGTATTTATTTTTCATTTTTGATGATAATAATTAAGCTTTCTTTAATAGCCTTCATTCACAAATATATTAATTTTATTATCGAATCCAACTTGCTATTGCTATTCACATTTCTGCACCATAATTACTGCCTCGTTAGTCTAGTGATCCCAAGTGCGACTGCTACGCTAGAGGTCTTGGTTACAATTCCCAGGTCGAACAAAGTGTTATTGTGTTTTTATGTGAAATTTTCAGTAGCAGCGCGGAGTTTGGAACTTGTGCCCGGTTAATGGCAATAGGCTCGCCCCCTATTACATAGGACTTAAACATACCGGCGACCTATGGGTGAACCTTAATACACCTCTACCTAACCTTTTGGGGAATACAGGCGTGATTGTATGTATGTTATAATTATCTAATAAACCCATACATAATTATGGTACAGAATTTAAAAAGATGATGTCAACATAGAATTCGAAAATCAAATTTAAATCTTTGTAATACAACTGGCCAATAAAACCAATTCCATTACTTCATTAGTGTTGTAAAAAAATCTTTAAAGAACACTCTCAGAACAAAGAGTCTTAATTAACGAATACCGATAGATCCTTGTCAGTCTTGCACTCAAGCAGGAAAGGGAACACTAGATAAAATTCAATCATAAAAACTTCCCAGATAAAAACCGCAGTTATAACAAAAAAAACCGCAGTTATAACAAAAATGGGAAGTTACATTAAAATATTAGTCGTAAACTGGAAAGGTCGTAAATCACTCGTAAGAAGTTGTGGAACTTTTTGATATTACACAAGGACCCAGTGAAACTATGATTGTGTTGTGATTAAACAGTTCTTGCAAAGTTTCAGTGCAGTAATGTCAGTATAGTTTTTAAAATTTTCCGAGCAATTTCGGAATGTGGAAAGTTTGAATGTCGAATTTATATCGTCGAAGCTAGTCGAGGGAAAATCGTTATTGTAATGTTATTCAGTCATTATTTTATACTGTGTTGCTGAAGCTGAAAAGATAAAAATAAATAAATAATTTCACTTTTCTAGTAAGTACATAGTATAGACTAGTTAAGACTGCAACTAGTTTTGACTTTACATAAGTACCTACCTTCTTTAAGTAACATTTTGACTTCGACTTTTGACTTTGAATACTATAAAGAGAGGGGTCAATGAAGATTGTAACTTATTTTATTTTAAAAGAGTGTCCATGGAGTTTTTTGCCGGATACTTCTCCATAGGATCAACCTTTTGGAACCGTGCAACTAGAATCATAACCAACGTTTCATAAACGCTTGTAAAAGCTTATTTGCGTACTTACTAAGCTGATTAACTGATCTGCAAGCCTGACAATAAGTCTATCCTCCGAATATCGGCGTTGCCCAGGAGGTCAAGTCTGCTATTTTGTCGTGTCAAAATCGTCACTCAATGGCTTCAGAATTGTTGATTTTTGACAGTTTTGTCTACGAAATTTGTCATTGAACGACCATTTTGATACAACTGAAATAGCAGACTTGGGCCCCAGAAATTAGCTTAAATTCTTCTAAAATTCTGATATTGACCCACATCTGGGGCATCATTTATGATAGTGTAGACTGGAAGTCCACCCCAACTAAGTTCAGAAAAGGCGGGGAGGATGATTTTCTAGTAATATAAAGAGTGCCGATTTTATCATCTCTATCCGTAAACGTATATTACGTGTAATAGTTTATTAGCAAAAAAAAAACCAGGGTTATCACTCAAAATGGTCTTTACTAAGGTTATTAAGATATTTTATTTTCCCCGCTAAGGGACGGATCCGTAAAAATACCATATGACCATGTTAATACAAGTTTTCTTTCCAGGTTGTTCCTACAGTCTCCAGCGAACCCCGATCTCCTGTATATAATCTTCTTCTGCCACACGCAGCTGACGGTGACACTGCTGCTGTGCTTCATCTTTGGGAGCAAGGTAGGCACGGTAAGGTTACGGTCTGAATGTATGTATGTGTACCTGTACCTTTGAGCAGCCCAAACTGGACGGGTGCTGCGACCTGCACTACTTCCCCCAACCACCCTATTGGTCAGAAGCCTCTATCACAGTTAGAGTTGCCAACCACACTATAGTATAATATTTCAGTTGGATTTAATTTTTTGCAACATCGAAACTAGTTACAACAATAAACCTCTCACAAATTCCATAAAAACTATTTTTTATTTGTAATGGAATTTAATTTCATAAGCTTATTCTCTAGCTTCCGTCTGTTATATAGGACTTCTAATAACTCCACTGTGGGTAGCAATAAAACAGACATGTTATATAATGTACATTGGTCCATATAATTACTATTTAAACATACTATTAACTATAACCCAGGAAAAGTCCCTACCCCTTAAAGGGCTATTAAAGTCTGAAATTTGTTACGAAATTGCCTACAAAACAAACATTTAAACTTAATTTAGAGTTTCGCAAAACATAGTAATTATTTGAGTGTGGAAAACCAGAAGTTAAGTGACGGAATTTATTACTGTGCTCGCTTAACGAGCCGGCTTAACCTTGCGTGCGAATTAAATTGATTTTACTATTGTTTTTGGTGTTTCTGTTGTTTATTTTGTGACAAATTTTTATGCAAATTGATCGTTATATTCAAGACAGGAAGGAATTTTATCAACAAAACAACGAGGGCCATTATGATGTTTTGAGATAGAGTTATTCCGGTTCTATGTGTTTTTGTATTTATTTAAATTATATTAATAATTTCCTCATTAGTCTGGTAGATATAAGCGCGACTGCTACCTGATAAGTCGTGGTTTTGATTCCCAGCTTGATCAAAGTTTGAGTCTTTCTATGAAAGCCTCAGTAGAAGCTCAGAAATTCGGATATTTACGTTTTTACATATCTGCCTAACCTTTCGTGAAATTCAGGCGTGATAGTATGTTATATAATTTAATTATAATATACATGTGGCAACGTTTCAATTTTGCTTAGAAACAATCCGTAACAAGAACTGTTCAAAATGGAATCCGGTAGGAATCGAGTTGTATAAACGCTTCGCTACGGTTTTAGGTATACGAAATATACAAAGGACATGATACAATCACAATTAAAATCATACAATGGGTAGCCTTATCGTGATCTTCCTGGCGACCTTATATATTTATATACGTTACATAATTTTACAGGAAAAGATTTAAATCATTGCGGATATGTTTTTGGGTTGTTGGGATTTTCCATCTCATCCAACTTTGAAAAAGGCAAATCATGGATACACGCCTGAAAGTCGAATTAAATTGTATTCAATACGTACCTACCTGAAGACGACCTCTGTGGTTTAGTGGTTCGAGTACCGGACTGCTGACCATGAGGTCGTGGGTTCGATTCTCAGAGGACACAAATAATTATGTGATGAATATAAGTGTTTGTGTTCGTCTGGGTGTTTCTCATTTATTATTAGTATGTATTTACAAAAAAAGTATATAAGTATTATTATCCATTGTCTAGTACCCATAGTACATGCTCTGCTTAGTTTGGGACTAGATGGTGCTGTGTAAAAATGTCCCAGAGTATTTATTTATTTATTTACCTATTCTTTTGACGTGCGGAAAATCCATGGATCCTATTAATAACGCTTTCGAGCAAAGCGTTATTCGTTTTTCGCTGAAATTCTCAGTAGCAGCACGGAGCTTAGATTTATGCCTGTACCTGACTGACTGGATGGCTTTAATAGGCTCATTAGGCAGTAATTAGGCACATCGTGCTTACACTAAAGGCTTAGTAGATTCTCAGCTCGAAATAAGTGTTGTTAGGCATTCAATCAAATTCCCAATATCAGATCAAAGTTTAGAATTTGCGCTTGGTTATTAATGAACGATAAATGATATTGGCAATAAGATCGCTCCCTACCTATTACATGAGACTATAAAACGAACTATGGGATACATACATCGGCTCTGACCTCTGGCTAACCTTACGGACAGTCGTGAGGACAATGTCTTCCAAATTTATATTAGATATGCGAATGTAACTCTGCCTGACTGCTTATTTCTTTGTTTATGACATTTTCACCCTAAACCACTGAACAGATTTTGATAATTTTTGTATAGAGATAGACTTTGGAGAAGGAATATGGCTATCTTTCGTCTCAAAATTCCTTTAAAAATACGAACGAAACCGCACGCAATAGCTACTGTTATATGTTGAGAAAATTCTTAATACAACTTATAGTAACTCATTTTTTAACAAAGATTAAGGGCCACTTGCACCGACTTCTGAAATATGTTTAAATTGCATTTAAACACAAAATCACAATAGAAAATTGAGTTTAAATACAATTTAAACACATTTAAGAAGTTGGTGCAAGTGGGCCTAAAACTTTAACCATAACCGTCTTCTTTCAATAAACAGATAAGGAAAGGAAAAATTCAAAATTAATTTTGTTCAATGAACTCGAGAGCTTGCACTATTAAGTCAGAGCACTTTTGAACTGTTAACACTTTTAAAACTTATCCTACCTAAGTACTAACGTAGTCTTCAAGAATATGTAATGAAAAAGAAACGTGTACTTTACAACTTTATATTGAATCATGAACGGTGAAGTTTTAAGCCGATTGCTGAGTTTCAAACGTCATTAGTTTAGCTGCCGAATTTCAATAGACAAGTGTATCGTTAAGTGCAAAAGTTGTTATAAGTATTGCAACATATTACATTATAACGTACTAGCTTCTGCCCGCGATTTCGAGCGCATAGCGTGATGATATGTACCCTATAGCCTTACTCAATAAATGGGCTATCTAACACTGAAAGAATTTTTCAAATCGGACCAGTAGTTCCTGAGATAAGCGCGTTCAAGCAAACAAACAAACAAACTCTTCAGCTTTATATATTAGAGTCACACATGAGGGGTCTATAATAGAGCAATAGAAGTGAAAACAATTGTCGATTGAATTAATTTGTATCCGTATGTTTGAACGCGCATTACGCAAAAACGACTGCACGAAAATGGATGTGGTTGTATTGTTTGAGATCTAACTGCAACGGGTTGTTGAGCTACCCGATGTCTGTTATATGCGTAAACAAGGTCAAGGTCAAGGTCAACTCCAACTGCTGTGGCTCTTTCTTTAGAAAGCCTGTCCAGATTTGCCCTACATCATAACACTCACATAGTACCTGATAATACTTCTACTGTCTGGACTTTAAAAGTTAAGCAAAGTGGTCCTGAGCGTGACTGCTACGCTAAAAGGTCCTGGGTTCGATTCCCAGGTCGAGCAAAGTGTTATTGGGTTTTTCTATGAAATTCCCAGTAGCAGCTCGGAGTTAGGAACTTGTGTCCGGTTAATGGCAATAGGCTCGCTCCCTATTACACCTAAACATACCGGCGAACTGTGGGTGATCATTAGTACGCCTCTGCCTAACCCTTCGGGGAATACAGGCGTGATGGTATGTCATGTTATGGTACAAATTAAAAATGCAGATTTACCTATAGTATTTCCGAGAGCCAAGTAACACAGCGGGTAATGCCTAAAAGCCTGGAACAGTCCACTATATAGAGACACATATAATGTTCATAACATAATCAGATGACCATCTAAGCAGTAAGTAAGCCGCGGTGCAGTTATGACTGTTAATTTGGCCGCGATCCCAAAGTAGCTGGCAACTGCCGCTACATTGGCTCGTTATATGTTATTAGATGCTCCTGCATTATCTCGTGAACTACTAAGATGAATATTTTTTTCTTGTTGTTTATAATCCTTCCTACTTTATCCTAATCTATATACTTATACTTATTACTTATACTTATACTTATAATATATAAAGCTGAAGGGTTTGTTTGTTTGTTTGTTTGCTTGAACGCGCTAATCTCAGGAACTACTGGTCCGATGTGAAAAATTCTTTCAGGGTTAGATAGCCCATTTACTGAGGAAGGCTATAGGCTATATATCATCACGCTACGCGGACGACGTCGCGGGCAGAAGCTAGTAATATTATATAATTCCTACTAATCCTACTAATAATATAAATTCCAAAGTTTGTGAGCATGGATGGATGAATGGATGGATGGATGTTTGTTACTCTTTCACGCCAGAACGGCTGAACGGATCTGGATAAAATTTGGCACAGAGATAGATTAAAGTCTGGAATAACACATAACTACTTTTTATCTGAAGTCCACGCAGACGAAGTCGCGGGCAGAAGCTAGTATCTTTATATATAGAAGAGTTACACCGAGCCTTTTTTTTTGTAGTACGGAAATTCCTCTTGGATCGTCCGCCCACCTGGATAGGTGGTGGTAGTGTAGGTCGGACTCGTAAATACAGACAAACATACACTAACGCCTTTCTCCTACAGGGGTAGGCAGAAACTATAGAATGCCACTTGCTACGATTCTTGCATACTTCGTTGCTCCTGCCACATTCATACATATTCTCATACATACGCGCCGGTTGCGAGTACTGAAGGTCGGACTCGTCTATCTATCTATCTATCTATACAGCCGCTAACACCCACTGCTGAGTAAAGGCCTCTTCTCTATCACGCCACTGTTGCCGATGTTGTGCAAGTCGCACCCACAGATTCCCCACTGCCCTCACAATATCGTCCGACCATCGGGCGGGTGGTCTGCCCTGTAAACGTTTCACATCTCTTGGCCACCATTCGGTAACTGTTTTGGTCCACCGAAGATCGTCTCGTCTTGCCAAGTGCCCTGCCCATCTCCATTTAAGTCTCGTGATACGAATACCTACATCGTCGACCTTCGTTTGACGTCTAATCTCGATATTACTTAGGTATTCGATCTACGAGATGAATTCCTAGCATGGCACGCTCCATGGCTCTTTGGGTGACTCTACTATAATATAATACTACTGTTCTCGTCGTGGGAGAGCCATACTTCAGCACGAATGGGCTGGCTCATCCGGAGTGATACCGGCCTCATAGATAGGATAGTGAGGATACCTTCCGGAAGCCCAGAAGGCGGGGAACGCAGTTGCGAGAGATTTTATGTACACAGTTATTATGCTTGCCTTGTACCATGGGTAGCAAAACACGCTTCTAAGAGCTAAGCAATTTATTCAAAGACCCTGTTACTGTAGTTGTAGTAAATTATACAACAAAAAAGGACCGTTTCTTAAAAAAGTATCAATAATATAATTCCAATCTATTCTCCATGTAACAAATATCGAATGTTAGTCTTCCTAATCTTACATATAATAAGAATGTAAGTGAGCCGTGTCTGTACATTGCTTATATTTACAAAAAAACTAATTTGGGGGACTCAGAATCGGTAACACAATCCATTTCTATTATTTTTGGAACTTTTGTCTGTCTGTTTGTGTGTCGGTTTGTCTGTCTGTTTGTCTGTCGGTTTGTCTGTCGGTTTGTCTGTCGGTTTGTCTGTAAGTTTGACCGCGCATCAAATGATAAATACTGAAGAGGTTTGGAGGAAGTGGGAAGGAATTCGTAGCCTGTTTCTTGGATTAACATTTAGGCTATTTTTAATTCAAATCGGATCTCTCTATCAAAAGTTATTACCATTTTAACCATTGAAAACGATGAATTTTAAAAATAATCGTTGAAGTCAATTTCTTTTTCAAGTATTTCTGTACTAGACTAGCACAGATAAAAAATTATAACAGAATCGAGTAATAAAATTAAAAAATACACTTACAATTTAGTCCCTAAATTAGATAAAACAAGAAAATAAAGCAGATCAATCAGAAACCATTATTGTGACCAGGAATTGATTATTAGTACAGTTATTCTAACTCTAATTACACAGGGAATCACGGGGCATGCATAGGATTTGTCCAGCGAGCACAAGCCGGTGTAAAAACTAAATATTTGAGTAGGTTAAAGAAGTAAACAAATATTGACAACTTATTTTCTAGCGGACTAACACGACATCGTTAGCTCAATGAAATTTGATTCGATAACAGGGGTCATTTTGAGTTGACAATTTTGACAATTATTGTTTTCTTCTATAAAGCATCCAGCCTTATAGTAACTTATTTTATAATGTGAAACCTCCATAGTGTAGATACAGTGCGCACACTTTATTTGAGAAAGTAACTAAAGAGTTTCCGCCTAATCAAATAATTAGACGTCTAAGGTATACGTACGGCCCGTATACGTAAAAGGCAAACGTGCTATTCCTAAGCAATCGATGTTATTACCAGTGTACGTCAATAACCGTTTATTTGTTTTAGACAATGACACATTCTTAAAGAACTTTAAATAAGTTTTTTCGGAAATCGCAGTAACAGCCGATCCGCTATCTATCTGAAACTTAATTTGCACTCCTCGAACATTTACTACTTCCGTCATGGGTTCTCCGTTAATAGAACGTATATTGTAAAACTCACCGTCATCGCCGTTATCATCAACCATCTCGTTAATCACAAAATTAACTTTTTTACACATACGGCGCAAATGTCCCTTCATATTGCACTTTTTGCATTTGTAATTTGCAAACCGACACTGCACTGTTGTATGATTTTTGAAACCGCAAACCGAACAAGACACTTTGTCTGTAGCACCGTTTTTCGCAGCTATTTTGAACGCGGCTGAACGCCGATATTCACAAATACAGAAAGAGGCAACGGCAATCATATTTGGAGTGCGCCGTTTTTATCAGTATCTTTATGGCAGATCCATTCCGTTTATACTCCGGACAGATCATAAACCATTAATTTCTATTTTTGGTCCACACCGCGGCATACCTGAGGTATCCGCTAATAGGTTGCAACGATATGCAATTTTCCTGAGTGGCTATAACTTCACAATAGAATACATTCGTAGTGCAAATAACAGTGCTGATTTCTTATCTCGTGCGAGCCTTAGTGACGAAACAGAATGCCACGAAACAAGCGGAATGGCGGAGTTTATCGAGGATAGGGCTTCCTATGTAAATTTTGTTGTCGATGCTAGTTTACCTATTACACAAAGTGTATTACATGAAGAAACGCAAAAGGATACTGAGTTGTTTAGGGTAACTAAATACATTTTAAATGGCTGGCCGAGAAAGGTTACGGACCAAAACCTTATACCATATTTTTTGTGTAAAAACCAACTTTCCGTGGAAAGCGGTATTGTCATGCGAGGCCATAAAGTAGTCATACCGAAAACCTTAAGATTAAAAATATTATCTGAGCTTCATAAGTCACATTTAGGAATTGTAAAATGTAAAGCTGACGCACGAAGTAGGTTATGGTTCCCGGGTATTGATAAATCTATCGAAGCAATGATCAGTAGTTGTAATATTTGTACACAGCTCAGGCCGTCCCCAAAACGTGCACCGCTCGCTGTGTGGCCGTACCCCCAGCAACCATTTTACAGAGTACACATTGATTTTCTCGGGCCAATTAATACTCATTCATATTTAGTCATAGTAGATGCTTATTCCAAATGGGTTGAGGTATACAAAATGAGCAACACTACATCGATCGCTGTGATAGAAAAGTTGTATGACTTCATGTCTAGGTTCGGCCTTATTCATACCTTGGTCAGTGACAATGCTACATGCTTTTTGTCGGAAGAGTTTGAAAAGGTTTGTAAATATAATGGAATATCGCATGTGACATCTCCCGCCTATCACCCAGCTAGCAACGGCCAGGCGGAGAGCTACGTAAAAGTAGTAAAAAAAGGTATAAAATCTAGTTTAATGTTAAGTAATAATTTAAGAGAAAATGATAAAAATTTATTAAAATATCTATTCGATTATCGGAATTCTGTACATTCGACAACCGGCTCTTCACCTGCGCAGTTGGTATTTGGCAGGAAACTTCGTTCGCGCTTGGATTTGTTATGCCCAAGTACGTCACCGCCGTCTTTATCTAACGCTCTCGTTAAACTTGTAAAAAATAATCAGTGTTCACAGAGTAAAGCTTACGGAGGCACAAATAATCAATGTTTCAAACCAGGAGACAACGTCTTGTACAAAAAATACTATGTAAATAAAAAGTTCATTTGGAACAGAGGCATAGTAATAAGACGCATTGGTAGAATAATATATCTTATAAAGGATTGTAATACGCTACTGCATATTAAAAAACATAAAAATCAACTTGTACCCTATAAAGGAACGGATGGCAACAACGATAAATACCACGAGAGCCCTGTCGATATATCGGACTTCACACCGGATGCCCACGCGACTAGTTCCCCTTCTCCCGGGGTCGATGATGTACAGAACCAGGGAAGAAAGGGAGAATGTGACCAGGTTACTTCACCCACAGAAGCACAGGCTACAAGAGCAGGTATATCGGAGGAGATTCCGGAACGTGAAGAATTTTATGAGGCTTCCGCCGAAGATGAAAGCGAGCATGTAGTTGATACTGAACCTGAGCAGGGTAACCATCCTAGATCAGGATTATCTAGCAGGTTGTTGCGTCCGATTCCAAGGTTTAATTATAAACCATTCTTCTGTATTGACTTATAGTACCTATATGTATATTACAAAAATATTAAGAACCTCCATATGTAGGTACAGGTACTATGAGGGAGAAATGTTGTATATGTAACTATGATGTACATATGTATAGCTAGTGGCTGCGCCCACTAACGGCCATTATAAATAATAAAGGTTAGTGCGTAATCAACTACGAAGCGTTTCACTTGTCCCAGTCTCACGTACTTAACAAATAATATCCACGTATGTATGTATAATAATAAAAAAATGCATCGTGCGTTAATATTTACTGATGCCGAAATTAAGTAATTTATAGGTCAGAAATAAAGTATTCAGAGGTCAATGGCGCTAAGTGTATTACAAATATGGAAAACCAAAGTTTTCGAGGTGGTTAGTTGAGACTTGGAGAGGACAAGGTCTGTCAGGTCAGCTAGTTAACAATAAAGTTCTAAAGTGTACAATACAATTGCAATGCAATATGCACCAAAAAATCTCTGAATATTTAAGAAATTATAAAAATATATTTTGAACGCTATTTATGTATCAGAATTGCCCGTTGCATTTTATATAATGGAAAAAATTTATTGATATAATTTAGTGAAAATTAATGCTCAAAACACTACTACAAGTTTCAATTGAAAGTTTGAAATGAATATTAACAAAATGTATGAACAGCTTTTGACATTAATTACCATATTATATTATGTTTTGACTCGAAGTCGACCCCGACAAGGATAAAGACACTGAGGAAACAAATCAGTAATTTAAGTGCAATCTTTTTGTTGCCAGGCCTACATGGTTTACAAGGGGCACGGCAAAGACGAGCGGGAGAAGACTGGCAAGTTCAGGTCGCGGCCCGCGGAGTCTACCTATACTATGACGACCAATCGTAGCGCCAGGTTCTGCGACAACATGACTGAGAGGGAACTTGAGGTGAGAATGGAGATTCTTTTTATATTTCGTATTTTTTTTAATGAGACAATCTGTAGCATCTTTGGGATTGTGTAAGACATCATCGAATGTATGTAGTAAGGAATGCCACCTAAGATACAGACTCTACCTAGCTCCTCCTTGGTGTTGTAATATTTGGTTGCTAAAAATCTTATTTTCTATTATTTTGCTTCTCTTTTTGGAAGAATATAAAAGACCTCACATGTGGACCATCAAAAGCGTGTGAAGATAAGAAGATATGTGGAAAATAGTGTAGATCATTAGATCATTATTATTATTGAATAACTTTATAGTCTTACCATGAAAAATGCAAAAAATATACAAAAAGTTAGTCATAGATAAGTAACTATTTTCATTATAATTGATGCTATAATATCTAATTTTTTTTTGCTTACCTTTAAAGACTTCCAAAATAATGCCCGCTATATTTTTGGCTATAAACCAACTATATTAAAATTATACCTACTTTACGATTCTTCATTATAACTTTCAACTAGGATTATTTTGTCTCATCAAGACACTTTTAAAATATGCGTCAAAAAGCTTATTCTAGAATCATTTGAAATATCTAATCTTGGAGTGTTTCTGTAATTTTAATTACCTAATAATAGTGAGACTAGTTCGGCACTATAATTATTTTCAAATTGAAATTGGCCTGCAGACATAATGAGTAGATCCATGTTGTCTACGCAGCATCCAATTACTATATTTTCCATCGTAATCATTAGTCAAAGGATCAGATTCTCTATGTCATAGTATTAAATTGCCTGTCTATTTCCACAACAGACTAGACAGATTCGACGAGAACCTAATTATTTTCACTAGGTCATTTGACCGAAAATGTCTCGTATATATATATAGCGTACTCTACATCAAGGACTTTAGTTTATTTCAACGAAACTAATTTGAATTAGAAAATTTAATTAAATACCTTTTGAAATGTATGTTACATATGTGTATGACTTGAAGTACTTATCACAAATTATATTTATGTAAAAGGAGGAGTTCAGAAAAATCTGCAACCAGCTGGAGAAGCTTCGTGAGCGATGTGGTGCTGGTGCAGTTATCTCTCGAAGGATAAGTGCCATGCAAGATGCTGCAGCAGTTTATGACAGAAAGCCTCCCCCCTCCGACCACTCAGCGCCTTTAAAGCTGAACACAGTGTTCAGTGCTGTAGCAGATCGTTTGATGTGCACTGTCACACCAGCTGAAGAGTCTTCCAGCAGTGGTAGAGATCTACCATTTGAAGCTCCACCTGCATATAAGCACAAAACTTTCAGTCCAACAAAAAGCACAGAAAACAGCAATGCTGAGCAAAGTCAAACCGACGTCACAACCGACTCTCCCAAGAAACGCACAGAGCTAAATGAAGAAGTGAAAGAAGATAAACAAAATGGTGTGTTCAAAATTTCTGGAGAAGCTAATTGTAGTGATATCCGACCACCAGAAGTAAGTCGTAACGGTTACAATAATAAAAGTGAGAAATCCAGTGAACTAAAGTCCAGTCCAAGTAGTACTGAGACTGTGAAAGGTGTGAGATCAGGGCACGCGAGGACTCACGCTATAGTTATTAATTTAGATGATAAGAGTCGCTTTACTGAAGAGGTCACTGTCTAAATAAAGACTGTACTTATGATTTCATTAGGTAAAGTGTGGATGTACCAGTGGTTGAATATTTTAAGGAGACCGTTCGAAATTGAAGAAGTTTTTTATTCCAATGAATTACCCAGGGGGCCTATTGGACTTTGTTGATGAAATATTGTTAGATTTTCTTGAATTTGGAACTCCATTGACGCACTCAAAATATTTGATAGCAAAATCAGATCACACGTTTCATACTAAAGTATAAACATGCAATCTTTACTGCATTGAACATAATTTTCCATGAAATGAAGCTTTGCTTTTAGCCTATACGTAAAAAGATGTTGACATTTCTAAGCACTTAAACCAGTTTTGCACTGGTTGCTTTATTTTGCGCCGCCTGTCTCATACGCTAAATAATCTACATACAAACATTTGGCAAAAGGTTTCTTGGCACCATGAATGCTTTATAATCTGGAAACACATCTCGTCAAATTACCTCTCCGAATTACGTAAATATTACTGTACCAACGAAATTTCACTATAACAAGCTTGATTGAAATAAATAAAAGAATCGTGTCTTTGGAAAAATTGTTAAGTAGTTAAAATGAGTTACATCATTACGTTCAAGTATTTTACTATATCAGACCAAAGTGCAATCCAATTAAAAAATACCTGTAATAATGATTGAATATAAAAGATTTGACTTTTAGAAAAGACGTTTCAGTCCTAATTTCAATTTCAATGTCTTCACCATCAGCTTGCCTTGATTCCGATTTATTTGGACTTGGCGCAGTATAACCATTTATTCCAATTTCGTTTTAAAGTAATACGACTTTATAACGATATCATAGTCTTCATACCCGAAATTAAACGAAGATATTGGTAATTCGCATGCAATCCACGACTGCAGTAATATAGAACTGTAGCTCAAGCACGATAAACTATCGAATTCGTATCGTAAACGAATGAGTTTTTTCTGCTACAAATCTCATATATACATACATATTTTCACAATTGTAGGGAGAGGCTACAATTGCTACGATCCTGGCACACCACTTTCGCTTCATGTACTATCGACAATCTTGGCGGTGAACCACCCTTAAGGCTAAAATCGCTTGCACTGAGCGCGCGGGCGTGCTGTGCATTATCACCCCTTCCCCTCACCCTGTCGATATCCCCTTGAGCTTTATGCGCGTGACTTGATACTTTGAATTTCTATTAAATCGTATGAAGGGTTTTCGCATTTTAAACTATCCTAATTGGCAGAAGTGAAATGTGGGTGTGGCTGACGTATCGAGAGTTGTTCAAAGGATTTTGTTAGAAAAATGGTCGACCGCCAAGTTTCGCGACTGTACGTCCATTAACCCCCTTCACATACAAATTATTCTCGATTTCGATACGAATACGTTTTCCCAAGTGCTTGCTTTCGTGCTTGGGGTACTCTTATATATCGTAAATAGTTGAAGCTTCCACATCAAGCCACAATGATGTGGTTGACGTTAAGTTATTGTCTAGACTTTTCTCTGAGATATTCGTCGCTATTTATATGACAGTCGCTAGACAAACGCTTTGACATCATACATTGTATTTGATTTAGGATATATAACTATATTTCACGATTGAGTAAATTGGTGATGAATTATCACTAGTCTATTGCGATAGTGATATTTTGTATTATTATAATACCTATATACATATTCTCACAATTTCCTCTCATAGGTAGAAACTACAGAACGCCACTTGCTATGATTCTAGCATACCTGTTTTGCAACATCCACATTCATACAAATTGTCATACACTCGCGACGGTTGCTGGTAAACACCTAACCTTTTTGACAGACCTCACTGATAAGGTAGGTGTATGTGATCCTAGGGCGTCCCTTCCCGACATCTTCAATAATATTTGCTTTATAAATAACCCTATCATTGGTCGCCTTTCATCCAGTCTCTCAACATGCCCCAACTATCTCAGTACAAATAGTACCTATGGATCAAAAGCTCTGGATTTTCCTGTCACAATGTAAACAGCTGTATCACACACACACCTCGCTCGCCTAGTGCTTGTTAGTAGACCATTCATATTTTACATACTACTGCTAATATAATAATTAATCACCAAGACTTCGAAAATGAAACAGATTAGACTCCTCTGTTTTACAACCTTTTTTCTTATTCTCTGTGTATGTATATATTGGCTGCCTAGCGTTTGAAGTTCGTCGTCTGGTGAAATTGCTCAAAGACCTCGATCGATCTCAGCCTCACTTACAAAAATTCCCCGCAATTTTTCATTGGACACAGTAATAAATGTCCAACCTCAATTAACGTTCTTTCACTAAGCTTTTCATAACATCAAAAGCTATAAGATATTGAGCGATAAAATAAAAAAAAATTGATCGGAAAGACAGGCTTGGTAGGGTGGCCATTTTCACATACGTTATTAAGGACGACGTCGGTGCGGCAATTTATTGAAAATGACGTATGGCATTGCGTTATTTTTCGAGAATTCTAAAAACTATTCGACATAATTATTTCGATAGTCAACATGAATGTGATGTCCTTCAACGGTTGTCTCTCACTGTCTTTCTGAAGTCTATCACTCCGAAAATTCTGGAAGATTCAGGAGATTCACAATGTAATAAATTTCTTAAATCATTATTTATTATTATGCCTTAAAAAGCTATAAGTTAATAATAATAATTAGCTGTCGGTGTAAAAACATCTTAAGGCTCGCCCTTAAATTAAAATGTTGTTTAGGTACGAGATATTTTCCCAATTTTCATTCCTGAAATTACGTAAAAAAAATTTGAGAATCACTGAAACATTATAACAGATGGCTTCTTCTTATTACTCATTAGAGGGGCTCGTGGCTAAGTACGTAGATCAATCGATCTGCAAATTAATTTTCACAATATAATATTTCACTACGACTACGACGTTATTTTAACAAACAGCCATGCCTGTATTCCCCGAAGAGTTAAGCAGAGGCGTACTAATAAAAACGAATAAATATAAAAACACCCACAGTTCGCCGGTATGTTTATGTCCCACGTAATAGGGAGCGAGCCTATTGCCATTAACCGGGCACAAATTCCAAACTCCGAGTTGCTACTGGGAATTTCATAGAAAAAAAATCCCAATAACAGTTTCGCGTAGCAATCGCGCTCAGGATCACTAGGTTTATGAGTTATTTTAGTAAAGGAAACATTTTACTGCGGGCAGGATTCAACTGGTTAAATACACCAGACGCTGTGACCACTAAGCCAAGGCGAGTCCTACGCGCCAGGTCGAAATTTGCCTTCACGGTACGATGCGATACGGGAGAAAATCTAAGTGTGCTTTTTAAAGAAAAATAAAAAAAAAATGTAATTTCGTGGTAACCCTAGCTTTCACAAATCAGTCTCTGGTACATCCATACTCCTAGCTACGTAGGTACTTTAAAAGCTAGTCCTTACTGTGATTCTTAGTAATATGTATGTTCGTTTATTCATAGTTTCCGAGATGCATATCAAAGTACTTCCGTGTTTGTATGTTGTAACCAGGTAAATGTATTTACTTGAAATAAAAACTATTAAATGTAAGCAATCGGTCCTTGCGCCAATGAGATACACGAGAAATAGAAGTTAATTAAGAAATTTAAGTAAATTTTGTTAATAAATAGGTGTTTGTGTGTTTGAAAAAAAGAGATATGCTCTTTTTTGTTTCTTGTAAAAGACAAAGTATTGTTGATTTGAATATTTTAAAACATTCAAAATTATTTATATTTTTTATTATTTCCAGTAAAACCGTGTACAACATTAAAATTCATAGAATACACAATTCGAAATATTCGATTTTAGTCTTAGATACATTAGACCAATGTAAGAATAAAATCGAATAACTAAGATATCTGAAAAATTATACTACCTACATTTACAGCCTATCTATCTATTCATTATATCTATCTATCTCATCTATTATTTTACTCTTACAATTAGTACCAAATTAGACAGAAATTCTGGGGCGAATATCAAAACAACATTTTACAAGTTCAAAAGTCATTAGTCCAACTTCATACTTTTGCGAATCGTAAACATTTCGCATAATGACTGAAAGTCTCATTACCCGGGTAATGCAGTATTCCGTTAATCGTGCAGGCATCCGAGCTAAAGTTTTGCGCAATAATGTCATTTTGGTATGTTCGCAAAGTTGTTATCGCAACTGTTATTATGCAAGAATCTTTGATACTTACAACTTGCAAACTTTATTTTTGAAATGGCAATAAATGTCTTCGTATGACATTCTCTGCTATTTTATCAGCAACCATTGTTATTACAGTAAATTTTCCCTTGTAATATGTAGGTACATTATTTATTTTTGCATTTATTAATTTAATAAGATATTGTTGTTTGTTATGTTTAAATTACATTTTAACTTGGTTATATATTTGATAAAAAAATATTTAAATTGATGTTTTATCCATTGTTTGAAATTTTAAAATATTGTTAAAATTGATTTTCTTAAGAGGAAATTAATTTTATTTATCACTACATTGGCTAGAGAGGGCTCTTTTTGTAATTAAATCCAAAAATATTATTTGTACAACATAGAAGAATAATATTATAATATTTAAGTGTTTATAGTTAGCCCTCGAATGTTATGTTGCAATGCTTGGAAAAGGCACTAAGTCTTAAGTACCTACCCTATAATAAATTTTACCTTATGTACACTTAGTTTGCAATAAATGATTTGATTTGATTTGATTTGATATTAGCATTTACGTTTATAACGATTAGAGCCACAAATTTTGCCTTTTTCGACTTGCTACGTGTAATAATTATTATAAGTGTAAGAGTGTAAGTACATTGTGTCACTATTAATTTAAAAAATGTTTAAAGTAAACCAAAAATATAAAATACAAAACGAAATATGATTAACTTACTATACTTTTTTTGCAATTAGCGCTCAATGAAACGCTTTAAATTGAAGTCATTACAATGTTGTATTAGATATATAACATTATGCGATAAGAATGGTGGGAATCGAAATTTAAAGAAGTACTTTAGTCTTCAAATAGTTTCGAATAACCTGCTCTATACTAGCCTGTACTATGACAACGATGAAAGCAGGATTGTCCATAAATATGACAGTTATGGAGAGGAAGGGTGGATTTTAAAAGTACGGTCGCAAACACATCGCCGTGGTAGGTATCCAAAACTATCAAACTTCTTCAATCGATTTTTTATTTTATTTTCAAATAATAGAGTTTATTATCCATTAGGGAAATTTGACAGTTTGTGGTAACTTGTGCTTGGCAATACTGGGTACATATTGTCTGTCAATAATGTAATGGCAATTTTTAAGGGATCTGAACCAATTAGATAAAATATAACAAAGAAGAAAACACGGTGGCTGTACTATTTCTATGTTGATCTGGAAGTTCCAGTCACTTGTCGAATAAAAAATAATTGGGACTCAATTTCATGCGCAATTTCGAGTGATAAGTTATGTGACTAAGCAAAATCCAGCTGCTTTCTGCTGGTTGATTGATTACCAGTCTAAGGTTAGGGGCTGTATACTAAGGTTAGGGGCTGTATACCAAATATTGATATAATTATTTTTATCTTAACTTGAAATTTCGAAGTCATTCGTAGAAAAAGAAAATAAGAACGCTTAGAGCGTGTAAAATTTTAATCAAACCCTGCCAGTTTCGATTAGAACGTATCAAATATTTCTTCTAAAAAAATTCCGATTCCCACCTATATTTGTATATATTCGAGCCACGATGAAAGACAACTAGTGAATGTATTTTTTGTAAATAATTAATCATGTATAGCTAAGTATATATAATACATCATGACTGTATATAATATATTAACGATGTGCCATGAATGCTATGAAAAAAGATATTGTATTTAAAAATTAAGATATGTTTCCAGATATTTTTAACAGTAACTTATTTGAAATATCGAGTGTTTTTCTTAGCGATACAGGACTCAAAAAACGAAAAACAAAATATACTACATTAACTGGTCAAAGCTGTGCTATGATCGAGAAGTTCCATAAATAAATTACATTTGAATAAAAGTGTGCTATATCTGATAAAGATAGACTAACCTACATAATTATACATTTATTCGTAGTCGAAATTTTCCATTTCTATAATAGAGACTTTTAACCTACTCATATTTGAAACGATCTTTAAGCACTGTCCAATTTATTTATTTTCTCCACTTTGTATATGACTGCTATTACAATATAGTTCACGAATTTTATATACAATATAAGCCGTACGTAATATATACCTAACAATTTTATAGGACATAATGTTATGCTAAAAGCTTAATATGAATAAATAAAATTATTGTTGAAAGTTTATTTAATATTGCAAGTATTAAATAAACTTTCCAATTATTTCATTCAAAGTTACCAGTAACATATAACTTAAAAAAGGTTTTAAAATAGATTTATTTCAAATCTAAATCTGCACTTTAACTGGGGCTTAGTCATTTTATAAATCACCTGGAGAATTTGAAAAAAATGTTGTTATACAAAATGGTAGGACAAATCGGGTTTTAATAAAAAAAAATGCTATTTAGTCCACTAAGTGGATATTTTAAAAAACATTCCACTTTATTATAACATAAAAATGTGAATAAACTTTGTAAATATTGTAAATAAATTGTAATGTAAAGCTTCTAATAATACTGTGTGTCGTTTAATTGGTTATCAGAAACAACCACTGGAGTAACTAATTAACTTTCCATCATAGATTTTGCAACTAATAAGGCATATTTAGGTGAGTTGTTGGTAATTCAATACCTGATATTACCCATTATTACTTATTAGTTATTTTACGGGTAGAGTTCAAACTGACATTAGGAACTCTTCTCTCTTCTTACTCCTTAGTAAGAAAAGAGAAAATAATACTAATTTGTACCTAATAAAAAAAGGGTTTCTGTAGAAAAATACAAAAGTGAACAGTTTTACTGAGGCACAACTTGTACCCTACGTCTGAAATAAAAAAAACTTGACACAGTCTTAGCCTTTTCTGAGTAGGGCTGCCACGGGTTTTTATGGTTTATATAGCGAATGCGATCACGAATACTAACAACACTTTAAGTTAGACTGTAGATTCATAAGCCATTGAGTTTAAATATACTGACGACAGAATGGAGATGTTTCATTAAATAATTGATAAATAAATAATTCAATCACCATTTCAAAATCGAATAGGTAGTACTATTGCTGTTCTTTGTTTAAATGATTATAAATCATTCCAAAACATAGCGGATGATCTTGTAAAAATATTGCAACATTTTTATTCTGAAAATATTGTAATACTGTTGATTTTAGAGAGGCAATTTATAATTCTCGACTTGACAACCCTATTACAGAGCGGTTTCCCACCGCGATTCATCTTCGGAACGCGTTCTGACATGTTGATAAAGATTCTCTTGCACCTGGGCATTGCAACGTGAACAAGTTGGGACAGCCAACTTTGAGGGTAGAATGTTTGTGCTATCGTGTGGAATGTTCTAGTTACAATTGTTGTCACGTCTAAAGACGGCTAATGAACGCGTGTTGGTGTACTACTTCATATCCCAGTTCTCATACTAATTAAAATGATCAAAATAGAAATACCTACATTTATATTTTGTCTTCTTCTTCTCAGTCGGTCCCTCACTGCTGAGGATCGTGACTCTGTTTCAGTCTGCAGATTATATGCCTCCAATTGTTACGATCAGCCGCTTGATGGAGTGCGGCACTGATGGGTATCTCCAGCTGTTCGGATATCTGATCCGTCCAACGCTTTAGGCTGCGGCCTCGAGATCTTTTGCCCTCGACTCTTCCCGTCACCTTCACGTCAGGTTATCGGAATTTCTACGGGCAATGTGGCCAAAGTATCGCATCACGCGCTCTAGGCAGGTTGACGACAGTCGTTGAGCTCTACTCATTTTTTTAAATCCTTAAGGACCGAGACATTTGTGCTGTGCGCCGTCCATGGGATCTTTAGTAAACGGCGCCAGCACCACATTTCAAAGGCGTCGATTCTGTGTCTGTCGGCTGCCTTTGTCAGTCTAAGCTTAAATTACTAAAAAACTTCTGTTTGTTCTAGCTGTGTTCGGATTAATTTTCACCATGTCTGAGTACTCGCTACTCGGTGGAACATGGAACAGAATTTGTCCAGAACAACAAATCTTTCAATTAATTTACCGGGAACTTTCTCTGAGATGGTGAAATAATGTTATTTTTTTTTATATTATGGCAGTGGAATTTTGAATTATAATTCATAAATTTAATATATAGGTAATATCCGGTTATAAAAACGTAAAATGTATAGAAAATCTGGGTTATATAAAGAGAAACTGAATATGAATTAAATACGTTATAAACTTATAATCAAACTAAAAATTCAAACATCACTAGTATAACAAGCGACTTTGAATTCATAAGCACTTTATTAATAAATTTTTTTTAAATGCACTTCGACTAACAACATCATTTACTAGATTTAATGCAATATTTATTTCCCATAATTTTTAAAGTTCTGATAACTAATTAAATATTATTTTTTGTTATTTTCAATAAACTAATTAAGGCATTGTGATTGAGTTAAAGCATTATTGTAAAATATAAGAAGTATGTCGAGGATATGTTGACTATCTAAATAAACAAGTTGATAAAATTATTTGAGTATTTTCAATATTATGTTTTTTTTCTGTCTGCCTGAATATTCAGTATAAGTTAGGTATCTATGTAAAACGTAATTTATAAAATAAAAAAAAACTTCCCTATTTTTTTTAGCGGCCACAAATTTGAAATAAATTCCGAGCTGCTACTGAGAAAGTCATAGAAAACCCAATAACACTTTGTTCGACCTGGGAATTCAACCCACCTTTAAGTTACAGTCGCGCTCGGAACCGCTAGACTAATGAAGTAATTAAATTAAATAAAACATAACATAACATAACATACCATCACGCCTGTATTCCCCAAAGGGTTAGGCAGAGGCGTACTAATGTACACCCACAGTTCGCCGGTATGTTTAGGTCCCATGTAATAGGTGGCGAGCCTATTGCCAATAACCGGGCACAAATTCCTAACTCCGAGCTGCTACTGGGAATTTCATAGAAAAACCCAATAACACTTTGCTCGACCTGGGAATCGAACCCAGGAGCTCTAGCTTAGCAGTCGCACTCGGGACCACTTGGCTAATGAGGCACTACCACACAATATCGTTTTAATTAATTTTCCTTTTTCTTTATTTTTTCTCATTAGTCCCTCGATTTACTTATATTTTTTTCACTCCCTGTCGCTTACACGCTGACTTTTTCCTTTCAATCGCATTTTCCGTCCGTATCTACTATATAATTCCCATATATACATAATCAACCTATATACTGTCCCACTGCTGGAAACGGACTCCTCTCACAATGAGAGGGATTAGGCTATAGTTCACCACGCTAGCCTAATGCGGGTTGGCAGACTTCACACGCCGTCGAGAAAATCTCTCAGTCACGCAGGTTTCCTGACGATGTTTTCCTTCACCGTTGTAAGCGAGTAATAATTAATTTTAATATGTACATGATTACGAAAAGTCAGCGGTGCGTGCTATGGGTTCGAACTTGAGACCTACGACATGGCAGGCCAGTGGTCATACCCCAAGGCTATCACTGCTTAACTCCCACATGAATAACATAAACATACCATCACGCCTGTATTCCCCGAAGGGTTAGGCAGAGGCGTACTAATGTACACCCACAGTTCGCCGGTATGTTTAGGTCCCATGTAATAGGGGGCGAGCCTATTGCCACTAACCGGGCACAAATTCCTGACTCCGAGCTGCTACTGGGAATTTCATAGAAAAATCCAATAACACTTTGCTCGACCTGGGAATCGAACCCAGGACCTCTAGCGTAGCAGTCGCGGTCAGGACCACTTGGCTATTGAGGCAGTTAAATGTGTATACCTAATTACACTAATCAGTATTTTCCATTTATTACTATAAGTATATTGAGTATAGTATTATAGAGGTCAGTGACACTAATCTATATTTCTATTAAGTTTCAATAGGCTATCAACATAACCGATAAACTTTTTCTAATTTACTGATTTCTGACACTTACGCGAATATTAGACATTGAAATGAAACTACTTTTTACGGATTTTATCGCGGTATATTGATATTATTTTAGTTCCCGACGTTTCGGATCCTTTACAGCATCCATGGTCACGGGCAGACTGAGGTGTTGGACGTCTTGCTGTTAAAATTACTATCATTTTTTACACCTTACATTTTTGTTAATTATTAGCAATCCAATTCAATAGTTTTGCACAAAAAATCCGGAAACAAGTTACGTAATTAAAATAACTAATAAACCCGACTGCATAAAAACACTTTAAAAAAACTAAAAAGACAAAAACAAGTCTAGTAGTCCAGACCTATGTAAAGTAATATTGAATAACTACACCATTTAAATGTTTTCATGATCGATAAATACATAAAATAATAAATTATAACGTAGAATAAAGTCAATCTTGCAGTCGGGACCCATTACTGGGAATTTTAGAGACGGTCACGATTTTGAATGGGTCCCGACTGCAAGATTGACTTTATTCTACGTTATAATTTATAATTTTATGTATTTATCGATCATGAAAACATTTAAATGGTGTAGTTATTCAATATAACTTAACATAGGTCTGGACTACTAGACTTGTTTCTGTCTTTTTAGTTTTTTTTAAAGTGTTTTTATTCTAATTTTATTTCAGTTTCGTTCCTTCATAAGAGCGCCCACAGTGACGTGAATATTTTGAATAGTTTTTTTTATGGCATGGGCTGACGTGTCGCCTGATGGTAAGTGATACCACCGCCCATGGACACCCGCGACACCAGATAAGTCGCAAGTGCATAGCTCATCTTTTAAAAGGGTTCGAGCCTCCGGTATATTCACTCAATCTGCAAAACACAATGTAAGTGTTATTTTACGCCGGTTTTCTGTGAGGCCGTGGTATCACTCCGGTCGAGCCGGCCCATTTGTGCCGAAGCATGACTCTCCCACGGTAAGTCTTTATACCTAACCTAGACGCGCTATCGGCAGCGAGCATTTATTATGTTTATTATTTTATAAGTTATTTATTATAGTCAACAATAAAATCGTTCTGCACATAAACAAACAGTACTATGAACATACCGACCTACTTCTTCAAATCCAATCGGTCGAAGTTATCCAAATATATGAGGGCAACTAAACAAAATAGAAGACTCAAAGCTTTGATATGTATGAAGTTTGCAAGGTGTTAAAACCCAAGGGAAGGAAAGTTTTTGGAGCAACGGAACGTTACCTGAAGAATAATGTTTATCTGCTTATTTCCAGTACAATGGTATGTTTTCTATTACAAGTTTAAATAAAACCAGATATTGAAATCTGGTTTCTATATGTACCTACTAACCTCTGCCCGAGACTTCATCTGCTTGGACTTCAGAAATGGATCCGACTTAGATAAAAAGTAGCGCATGTGTTATTCCAGACTATAATCTATCTCTGTGCCAAATTTTATCCAGATCCGTTCAGCCGTTCTGGCGTGAAAGAGTAACAAACATCCATTCATCCTTCCTCAAAGACTTTCGCATTTAGAATATTAGTAGAATGTCTGAATTTTGGCAGTATTACATATCATATAATTATTATATATAAATAATTTGTCCTTTTTGATACTGGACTCTTGTCCTTCATATTTTATGATAATGATAACAAAATATTGATATTACATCAAAAACAAAAGTCATATAAAACATAAGAGATTTCATAAAATATTTGCATTTTATTACCATTCTGTTTACATACTCTATACATAACAAAATACAAACAGAATTACTCTGTATTATAATACAAGCATCAATGTCCTGGGGTTGTCTGCCATGACAGGTGACAGCACTCGTTATGCCACTGAATGAAACATGAGCATATTTTAATGCATACAAAAAGTCTTCTGTTTGAATCCCAAAGACGCTGTCTTTGATTTTTTGTTGAGATTTTACCTGGAGAAAAAAGTAAAAAAGGCATTATTTACATTTTTTTTAGGGTTTGATAAGTTAGTGTGGTAGGTATTATAGTGCTTACACGTCGTGTCTGTCAACACACATCCTTAGTCGCTACAAGTTCGACATAACACCTCCCTATGTGGGAGACGATGTATGAGCGTTTCCGCATCCCAAAAAAAGGTACCTAGTAGTTAGAAATTTAAAGCATGTAAAAGTATAATTTAAATAAATTATGTAATATATAAACATACATACACATCCTCACGCCTGTCTCCCACTGGGGTAGGCAGAGACTATAGATTTCTACTTGCTACGATCCTGGCACACCACCTACGCTTCATCTAAGTTCATTAACCTCCTCATGCATGATCGTCGGTTTAGGGTACTCTTAACCTTCTTTAAGAACCAATACTTGCCCAAACCACCTTAACATAACTTTCTCAATCTTTGTTAGGTACTACACCTTCTTTCACACCACACCGCTTCCTTATCGCACTGTTTCTCACTCTATCTTTCAAAGTTACAACACACATAATTCTCAACGCTCTCATCTCTACAGCATTCATTCTACTTTCATATTTATCTGATTTATTATTTAGACACTGATGGCTACATCCCTCAATGTAGTTTCAATGTATTTTTGTTTTCTGTTTGAATACCACCCGCCCAAGGTGTAGGTATTTGCTTGAATATCTCCATAATTACTTACGTTAAACAAGGCTTAACTTAAACTTAACTGCCTAATTAGCCAAGTGGTCCTGCGCTGCTACGCTAGAGATCCTGGGTTCGATTCCCACGTCGAGCAAAGTGTTATTGAGTTTTTCTATGAAATTCCCAGTGGCAGCTCGGAGTTAGGCTCGCCCCCTATTATTTGGGACCTAAACATACCGGCGAACTGTGGGTGTACACTAGTACGCCTCTGCCTAACCCTTCGGGGAATACAGGCGTGATGGATGGATGATATAGACAAGGTTTGCGAATAAAATGCTTGTACGGTTACTTAGGGACATAATCGAGAGAAAAATTCTTGAAATATTTGTTTTTTTCTAATTCCTTCCTCGGATTCCATTAATTTGGACGAGGACTAAGAAGATTACATATTTGTCTACCATTTTATTACCTGTTTTAATTTCCGGACTCTCATTCACGACCCTTAAAAACGAATTGTTGACTTTACGTGGTTATGATAGAATCTAATTTTCAAATTAGTTATGTGTTTTATTTTGTCCTTATATTACCTACTCTTCTATAGAATTTTGGCTCCTTTGATGTCCTGTCAGCGATCAAAAGATCGATTTTCTGGGTAAAGGTAGCAATTACTTATCAGAACTTCAAAGTAATAATTATATGGCGAATAAGTTTGATTTTATGGAAACATCCAAATATGTCTGATGTTGGAAATTTACAAGCAATTAGATCAAATTCTAAAGAAACGCAATTATCTTGATTCAAAAGATTCGGGTCAGGAGATAATTATTTATCAATATGCCTACTACTACATTATTTCTATTAATTAACTGTAACTAAGAGGTATAGTTAAAACTTTTATGTGGGTTATTTATTATAGTAATAAAGTGCCACAAGCTTATTTGACATGGTGGCCGTAACTCGAACTAAAGGCGCCTTGAACGTTGCCAGCCTTTTAAAAGGGTTTGGGCCTCCGGTAACCTCACTCACTCGACGAAACACAACGCAGGCGTTGTTTCACGCCGGTTTATCGCCGGCGTACTTTTAACATAACGTACCATCACGCCTGTATTCCCCGACGGGTTAGGCAGAGGCGTACTAATGTACACCCACAGTTCGCCGGTCATTAACCGGGCACAAATTCCAAACTCCGAGCTGCTACTGGGAATTTCATAGAAAAACCCAATAACACTTTGCTCGACCTAGGAATCGAACCCAAGACCTCTAGCGTAGCAGTCGCACTCAGGACCAAAAGGCTAATGAGGCAGTTTATCATGCGTATTTTTTTCATGTTTTAATTTCAATGATTTAGAAAATACAGTGTTCCTCCTTAGAAACCAGGTATTCTTTCACACCACGATTCTGGACAAACTCACTTCAGGTCTAACGGTTATTCAGTTACGGTTAAGAGCACCGACGATCATGCATGAGGAGGTTAATGAACGTAGATGAAGCGAAAGTAGTGTGCCAGGATCGTAGCAAATGGAAATCTATAGTCTCTGTCTACCCCAATGGGAGACAGGCGTGAAAATATGTAAAATATGTTACCTATATAGATTACTAGCTTCTGCCCGCGACTTTGTCCGCGTAGCGTGATGATATATAGCCTATAGCCTTCCTCAATAAATGGGCTATCTAACACTGAAAGAATTTTTCGTGAGATTAGCGCGTTCAAGCAAGCAAACAAACAAACAAACAAACTCTTCAGCTTTATATAATAGTATAGATAATATTTTAAGAAGGACATGAGCTAGTTACGTATTGTCCTTTTTGTTTGAAATCGCGGGTAGCAACTAATATTTTATATAAATCTCGCTTCCATTAACACAGGGACTTTAAACAAGATCATCTTCAACATAAAAAATAAAGATAAAATGAAGAAGAAAAATAAACAGACGTGTATTACAGGATGTTTCTTTTGAAGTGCTGCTAATAGTCCATTTTGGTCTCAGTATAAAAACCAAGAAAATACCTAATTATGTGAAATGAATATTTTTCTGAGCTTTCTTTGAGATTTGGTTTGTTTGTTGTTTTCTTTTTGGTATCCAATTAATTACAGCTTGCTTTGAACATGGATTATATTTATTAAATATCGCTGTGGTTTTTTGAGCTCCCCATTAAATATAATATCGATGTGACTAGTTTTTGGGCACAGAAAATTTCTCAGAACAGCGGGTGTTCAAGAGGCCTCAAATGGCGACTTTTGGATAAACATTTTTCGCCGCTACACACCGTGATAGCCTAGTGATATGAACATTGGACTGCAAAGCCAAAAGTCTCGAGTTTGACTCCAAGGCACTCACCTCTGTCTTTTCGAAGTCATATGCGTATTAATAGCTAACTATCATGCAGGAAAACCTGCATGGCTCAGAGATTTTCTCGACGGCGTGTGAAGTCTGCCAACTCGCATTGGGCTAGCGTGGTGGGCTATAGCCTAATACCTCTCTTCCTGAGAGGAGACCCGTGCCCAGCAGTGGAACAGTATTAAGATTTGATTATGTTATGTTATGTTTTTCTCGAAGCCTTTCTCCAAACTATACTGGGGTTGACTTCCAGTCTATTCAGTACATACATATAAGCATAGCATACACTCAAGTCCTTTTCGTATAGGAATAGACAGAAACTACAGAATACCACTTGCTACGATTCTTTTCATCCCTCTTTTGCTTCATCGACATTCATACATCTTATATACCTGAACTTTTTGGATCTCACCGATAAGGTTGGTGTATGTCTTTCTAGGACGTCCACTCGATTTTCGATCAGTAACAGCCTTTGCCTACCTGCTTTTAAGGTTTCAAGCGTGATAGTAGATATAGATGTTGGTATTTTAAGTTCTTGTTATTATATAAGCGACATAACTTTGTCTTCATAACATCAAAATGAAAATTAATCCTCTCCATTTAAATTAATTTTCACAATATGGCCGATGAAATGGGTTTTGTTATATAACGTATAATCTTATTTTAATTGCCGTCAACATAGACTGTTTATTTTGTAATAAACGTCAAGAACTATTTGATTTACTGACTGATTTGGGAAAGAAAGAAAGAAAGAAAGACGATTTATTTGAAATTTATTTGGGAAAAACTGAAATGTTATTGTTACGCCGAGAAGCTATTAGAATGACGTAGATGGGTCACGAAGGTTCTAGATAAATCGTAGAAGCATGTAGAATATTCGAAAGAAAGTACTCGAATGCGTACTCACGTAATAACAAATTTCAAGGTCAGGTTCAAAGGTCAATGCCCGTAAACAATAGACGATCAAGTACTTACCCGCATTTTGTAGGCTTTTCGCGATTGTTCGATTCTAGAATCTTCGTGACTGATATAAATAGCCGTTGTGAGGGTCGGCTAGCGCAGTTTAGTTTTGGACAAGGTGAAGTGAACATCAAAGTGCAGACAAGTGATTCTCAGTGTGACAGTACAGTGCGACAAGTAATAGTGTAGTGACTTTATTTGTGATTTCTGTTGTGTGTTGTCAAGTTTATTAAAGTATTTGTTTATTTGTTAAATAATGGTTGAGCTACATGATGACTGGTGCATGCGTGCCGTCAGTCAGGACAGGTCAACTCAAGACTGCTATGGCTCTTTCTTCAAAAGGCCTGTTCAGATTTTGCCATACATCGTAAAACACATATCCTATAATACTACTACTACTGTCTGGACTTTAAAAGAGACCATGATTCTCTGAGTTTGTGTCGGCGTTTCTTCTCAGAGATCGTCAGATAGGAAATGCCGGCGCCATCTAGTAAAAATATGTAAAACAACTTGTAAAAGTCTTTTTAAGATCTATTTACAGAAATAAATATCATTTAGCATTTACAACTTTATAGATAGAAACAGAAACATTGCAATGCATGTCCGGGGAACAATGAGGTATAACACAATATTGGAAATATATTTAATATATTTATTATCTATATGAAAAGATATACCTAGTACCCATTGTTACACCAAAATTTCAAGAAACTTGTTATACCGGTTAAACGCGAAACCAGTGGCTGTACTACGATATGGGTGCGCACACGCACACAATAACAAATTGTGCAAATCTGATTCAGTTTTCCATAAATCGAGCCACTGATGGCTCAGGAGGCCATAGTTTCAGGTAAGCATTGTAATTATCTTTTCAATAAAAAAACCCATATTAACAATCACTAATGTAATCGATTCAGTACTTACTCGATTCTGAACAAATACTTTTAAAATTTCAAGTATAAGCTGACCTATGATTTTAACCAAAGGCTATGCCGATGCGAGGTCAGACTATATTGTAAATAGCTTGGTGTGTATGAAACTTTGTAGGGATTAAAAGTAACATTTTTACTTTTTCATTTTTGAACGTTTACCTTCGTCCATAAAGACGCTGTTTCAAACAAGAATAAAACGACTTGAAAGGAGGGCGATATGATATATTGATGTTGCCATGTTAAAAGTTTCTTGGAAATGAGATTTTCTCTATGGGTTTAAGAATTCTCAATACCTATTCGATTATTTATTAGTTATTTTTTATTATATTTCGCATTATCGCACGTATTTAAAGATATAATTTTAATGAAAGTAAAATTCAATCTCAAGCAGAGTTGGAACCAACGTACCCACGGTAAACTACACTGGACGCTTTAGCCACTAAGCTAACGAATATTTTCACAAGTTCGAATCCTGTCTAAGATTATTTTTTTCATTAATGTAATATCTTTACTCGATACTTAATAATCAATGGTCACAATAATACAACTACTTTTCGCGAGAGCCTATGTTTGATACCTTAGATAATTCTTAAAGTTTGAATTCTAAACACCCTATTTAGTCGACCTAGTAATCGAACCCAAGAGTTTTACCCATAGCAGTTGCGCTTTCAACCACGAAACTTATAACAATATACAGCGGAAATTAGATTAAATTTAGCAATTTGAACGCCTGGCAAACAGTTGTTGTTTGAATATTGTTTATTCTTGTCGCAATAATGGTTATATCCAACATGGTTCCCGCGGCTCCCTAGAGACTCATTATAAAGGGCTTATTGAGCTTCGGCAGTGGTCCAAAAGTTAGGCCAGAACGAAGAAAGAAAATAAAATTTATTCGCGTTGACAAGACACACAAAATATTAAGAGATATGAACCTAACAATAAAAATAAACGCTGAGACCTGGTCTAGGGCGGCGTCTCTCAAAGTATGTGTCGCGAGCGATTATTGGAAGAGCCCTGAAAAAATTATTTAAACAGCCCTTATTCATATGGTCATAACTTTTTCTTCATAACAGCAATGGGTGAGTCCCGAATTCGGAAGATTTTATAAGATCGGTCGCGGTCCAGTCAGCTTTGGGAACCACTGCTCTAGGGAATGGATCGTCTGCCAAAACCGTACTTGTCTTCATTTAACTATAGTGCACAGGCCACATAGTTACGGTCATGCGCCTTGACAGGCTCTGATGTAGCTCTACTTACCCTTCGAGGAAAACAGGCGTGTTGTTATGTTATTATATGTCTATTTCTCGAAATCTGGATTTATTACCGGTCCATGTCAATGGGCTAACCTCCTATTATCTACATGAAATTTAAATAACAAATTTTAACCCTAATGTTTTAAACATCGACATCGTTACAGCCGTTTTCGATCGAGACCACGATTACAATCTAATAAGGAAATACTCGTACGTATATAAATTCCTATAATCATAATCTTCTCTACTATTATAAAATTGTAAAAAAGCTGTGTCTGTACATTGAACATATTTAAAAAAAAACGAAGTGTGTTATGGTGTATAAACGTCTCCGAATCCAAAAATGTAATTTTTAAAATTCTTGTTTGTTTGTTACGGTTTGGCGCAAAAACTACTGAATGGATTTTAATTTTGTTATCACTGTTAGAAAGTATATGCTCCAACTTAAAAACTGGTGAACTTTTTATCTCAATTAATTAATCGAATCCTGAGATACAGCTTGACCTCTCTGATGTATAGAGGCCCATACAAAGAAGAGATTATCATTGTTGGTTTTCGATTAAAATATTTTTGGAATCCATTTCTAATCCTAATATAGCTTCAGGTGAGCGACGCCGCGGGCAAAAGCTAGTATCTAATATTTATTTTATTTATTAGTAGATGATAATAATGATAACCAATTAATAGTATGTATGCTAATATAAATATTTCTTGTTTAAAACTGACATGCATTTTTTTTAATTCGTATAAAATTTTACATCTTGTACCACACAAAACGCAAGTATCGTATTGATCAGTAAGCCAGGGCACTGAGACCCTTATCGTGGTCTTAAACGGGTGTATTTTGTGCTCCGCGCCATAAATCTTCCTCTACACCCGAACACAAGTACCATTGACAATTATTTACATAATTCCATTTTAGATGAATCCTTAACAAGTTTTGACGAGGGTACGAACTTGAAGGGTTTTTCTGAAGTCATTGAAATTCTAAATTATTATTTGTTTCTGTTCAGTTCTACACACTGAAGATCTTTACAGAAACAAATCTTTACAGAAAATAAAATACGTTTGGTTTAGCCGTTAAAGCGATCACGCGTCTAACGTTGCGCGGCGTTTGATTCCCACCTGAGGCAAATATTTGTGGGCTTGCATTCAAGACAGCACATAATACTCATCAGAAAGAGCGTCACAATAAGTAGATATACCTACGCGCGCGGTTTGCGTCAGAAGTTTGGCAGTTTCGCAAGCAGCTATGCGTCACGTTTCCCATGGTACAAGACATACACCCTACAGCTTCCCCAAATGATCCATGAGGGATTTCAGTACACTACAAAAAAAATCATAAACAGGACAATTTTGTAAAAAGTTTATTCTTCATAATTATATCTGAAAGGCAACACCACACGTACTGTAAAAGGTAAGCTTCCCTAAAGATGGAAACAAAAATCGGGTCTACCCCAAATTTAAAAATTTGGGGTAGACCCGATTGAAGCTAAAGCTTTGAATAAGAATCAATTAAAATAATGATATAAATAAATGGTTCTTACGTAGTTTATACTCTTTGCTAAGACCTTAGGTATTTTAACTCATACTTATCGCGCCTTAGAATTGATAATAATTATGTATCTAATAAACATACACTCAAACAGTGCAGCCACACTACTAATAAAGACAACACGACACCTAACGCTGTCTTAAAATGGAGTACCGTTGAGTGTTTGGCCATAAATTCGCATAAAATCATAATATCTATAAATTGACACTTGAATTCAATTTTCCTATCCACAAGAAATCTTTACACAAACTAGTTGAATTTTACTTGTGTTTTTTTTTATGGGATAGCGGGTAAACGAACAGACGGATCGCCTGATGGTAAGGGATCACCACCGCCCATGGACAACCGCAACACCAGAGGAGTCACAACTGTGCTGCCGCTGCTGTGCTTTTAAAAGGAAAAAAAAAATCTTGTGTAGTACTCGTACTTGGAGTACTTACTTTAAAAGTGTTGGATAATCATAAATGTTCATATATAAATATACATCAAGAAAAATAATCATAAATGTTCCCCATGTTAGGATGGATTAGAAAACAATTTCTTAGTACACGATGCAAGATCTATAAAAGCAATTTTATAGATCGGCATCTTGTAAGAGGTGAAAATTAATCCCACTTGCTCGGTGGTGGTGGTGCTTCTTGGGGTCTTACATTTTGCGCGTCCAAGCTTTCTCCGTCCGAAGACGGGTCTTAAATGGATGCATAATGTAACGCATCATAACGTAACTCCTCAGGTGTTGCAGATATCCAGGGGCGACAATAATTCTTTACGATCTGGTGGCTCTTCTGGGCCCCAAGTCTGCTATTTAATTGTGTCAAAATCGTCACTCAGTGACTTCAGAATTGTTGATATTTGACAGGTTTGCCTTCAAAAGCTGTCAATCCTTATGTCATTTAGTGCCATTGAACAACGATTCTGATACAATTGTAATAGCAGACTTGTGCCACTGCTTGCTTGCCAACAAAAACAAAATAGACTATGACTATGTTACTGACGTCACCTTTAACACGTAATTTCAGAATGTGAACGCAAATTTCGACATGGCAGGTGGGACTCGCGGTGGCTTAGTGGTCATAGCGTCTGGTGTATCAAAACCAGAAGACGCAGGTTCGAACCTACCTGCGAGTCGAATTTTTCCTTCACTAAAATAACTTTACAATCTTAGCTAATATCTCTTAATACATACTTTTGACCGTAATTATTTGAGCTAATAGAAAGACTGAGCTACTTTCCCTCATGTGAAAGCATAAGTATATCACTTATGCGTCAGCCCCAAATTTTACGACCTTCAGACCATCAGAACTATCGGTATAATGAGCACGAAGCTTTTAGGTTAATTGCTTGATATGACGCTGCTTACTACGTAACCTGTTAAGATGTAAAAGCTTAGTGCTAAGAGCTAAGTCTGTAACTTTACTATCTATAAAAAAAAAATGTTTTTTTTTAGAATATGCCATACTGAAAAGCCGTGATAGCCTAGTGATATGACCATTGGACTGCCAAGTCAAAGGTCTGGAGTTCAAATCCAAGGCATGCACCTCTGACTTTCCGAAGTTATGTGCGTATTAATATTTAATTATCACGCGCTTAAACGGTGAAGGAAAACATCGTGAGGAAACCTGTGTCTGAGAGATTTTCTCGACGGCGCGGCGGCGTGTGAAGTCTGCCAACCCGCATTATGCTAGCGTGGTGGACTATAGCCTAATCCCTCTCATTGTGAGAGAAGACGCGTGCCCAGCAGTGGGACATATAATGGGGTTGATTATGTATGTTATGTATGCCATACTGATAGGAAGGCTCGCAAGGTAGTAAGACATCTTTGGATTCTGTTTGGCCAGCCAGCTTTATTTGGCGTTGTAGGTGTCCATGGATGGAGATGACCTCCTTGCCATAATGTGGTACGTTTAACCACTAAATTAATGCACAAATTGGTTTTATTAACAACACTATAATTATTCCGCCTTCTCTCTTAAAGTGAATTAAAAACAGTATATCTATATCTAGAGTTTG
The DNA here is from genome assembly GCA_947256265.1 of Acronicta leporina. NCBI lineage: Eukaryota > Metazoa > Arthropoda > Insecta > Lepidoptera > Noctuidae > Acronicta > Acronicta leporina. The sequence continues at coordinate 1,519,819 of OX366512.1, forward strand.
TTTGTTTGTTTGCTTGAACGCGCTTGAATAAATACAAGCACAAAAGTTTTTCAATAAGTCTTTTTATCGGAGATAGAGACTTTCAAAGTTTGCCGATAAATCATCATTGTGATTTTAACGAAATAAGATACAGCATATAAAAACTTATAGATAAACAAGATTTATGACGAAACTCTTATTCATTCTAAGCACTTGTATATAAGACAAGGACATCAAGAAAACTTCGCTTTATAGAACGAATGAGGATGAGTAAACGACTCTTCCTGAACAATATGGAAGCACATAAAACAGATTGAAAGTATAGGCCGTGCCATGCGGTGTTATTGCGATCGTTTTACGATTGTGAGAGGGAGATGCTGCTCTACACATATAATAGCGCCAACTCTTTCTCATAACCTGATCTTAGATGGCACCAGCATTTCCTTACTGACGACTTCTAAGTAGAAACAACGTACAAACAGGTACAAACTCGGGGAAGGGAAATCAGGGAATCATGACGAGAAACGTCAGTCAAAATGTTTTATTTCAACTAGACCATTATAATGGGTACTTTTGAAAAGTCAAAACTAGTTGCATGGTTCCAAAAAGTTCATCTTAAGGTAAAAAGTCCAAAGAAATAGAGTATTTAAAAAAAATCACGAACTTTGTTTTAAATATTTGTTGAGAATTATGCAATTTGTTATGTAAGATTTATTCATTACTTAAATAAAAAAAGTATTGCCTTAGCAAGTGCTGACACGCCCCGACAGACAGCACTCTCGCTCGAGAATTTCTACAGACTGCAGACTGCTGCAGCAACCGATGAGGAACTAGCTCTCATAGGACAATATGGTGACGATCTCTGTGGTTTAGTGGTTTGAGTACCGGACTGCTGACCATGAGGTCGTGGGTTCGATTCCCACAGGACACAAATATTTATGTGATGAATATAAGTGTTTGTGTTCGTCTGGGTGTATTATAAGTATGTATTTACAAAATAAAGTATTTATTTATTATATCCACTGTCCATAGTACAAGCTCTGCTTAGTTTGGGACTAGATGGTGCTGTGTAAAAAATGTCCCAGATTATTGATTTATTTATTTAATAACGAAACGTACACCAAGTTGCTTTAAATTCTGACATATTGGTCAACAACCAGTCAGACCCCAAGAGCTCCTACCACCGAGCAAGTCAGATATTTCCTCGCTTCTTACGAGATGCCTATCTGTATGGCAGTGAGAAATTGTGTCCTTATCCATCCCCACACGTCCTAAGACAGTTTTATTTTCTCCTTTATATTTTCAGGATGTATTTCTCGTATCGCTATTGTTGTGTGACCTTTGCTGTCCTTAGGAAAACCGGTCAAAGGTACATTATATTATTGGGACGTAAATAGCCCCGGCGATCGAGACCCTTGATTCTCTATCAATATCTCAGTAGTAAATGGACATTGTAGATAGGTATATATTCGAAGTTGTGTTTTAGTTTTTCACGTGGGAGAGCCATGCTTCAGCACGAATGGGCCGGCTCGACCGGAGTGATACCACAGCCTCACAGAAAACAGGCATGAATCAACGCTTGCGTTGTGTTTCGCCGAGTGAATGAGGTTACCGGAGACCCAAACCCTTTTAAAAGGCGGGCAGCGCACTTGTAACTCCTCTGGTGTTGCGGGTGTCCATGGGCGGCGGTTATCGCTTACCATCAGGTGATCCGTCTGCTCGTTTGCTCCCCTATTCCAAAAAAAAATTCCCCCATAGCTAGAATGTGCAAAACTGTGAATGAATATAGTAGTCTGATCGATATCCACCTTGATACTAAAGGCAGAATAGCTACATGCATTCTGAATAATTATTCTGAAACTAGTTAGTTTTCAATTTTTACTTAGTCCTGCTGTGCTTCTTAATTTAATTTTTCTTTATTGTTATTTTTTATTGTTTAATTTTTAATGTTCTAATCTATCTTAATAATTAATTAATTTAATCAACTAATGTTATGTCCTCAATGCTATGTATAATATATGCTTATTTATTGTCAATTCTGTACTCAATTGTTTGAACATGTGGTGTTAACCTATAATTAATTGTTACACTTATTACTTAATATTTCTATTTAATTATGCATGTATTAGTGATAACAATTGTTGGTTGACCGAATAAAAAAAAAGAGTTTCTGCTAAGCGCAAGGTTCTATAGCCAAGTTGAGCCTTTAAGAAAAGTGTTATAAGATATTTCTTTTATCTACGTGAAATCTGACGTAAGATCTTTTACGTCCTCTTGAAACAACGCGATTACATCCGAAAATAGTAGCCCAAGTCTTCGTTAATGTGTGTTAAATCACTTTATGACAGTTCAAACGACTTTGCGACGTACTACCTGGATATTATGTGCGAAATTACAACATAAAACATGGTACATGTTGACCTCTCCACAATTATAGGGCTTCACACGCGCGTGAGGCATTACAGCTAATAAAAATATGTCTGAAACTGTGCGAAATATAAGTGGTTATTTAGTATGGTATAATGCTTGGGTTTGTAAGGAAACAAATATTTTCTAGCTGGAATTTTCTAGTCCTCCGCGGCGGGAAGTATCTTTAAAAGATAATAAAACATAAGTATAAAAGTGCATGAGTTTGGCACGGTCAGATTTTTGTTAGTTATCCTAAGAATAACCACTATTCTATCTAATCTAATAACTATAGCTTCATTTCTTTTATCTTTTCATGGGTAATTTTACAATGACAAGACAATCCATCACAATTTTACCCCGTGATTATGCCGTTTGACCATCGAATGGAAAATAACAACAGAAAGCTTGAAGTCGGATTTATTTTCTGACATACATTCACTCACAGCTTTCTCCCACAGGGGAAAAGCAGAAACTATAGACCGCCACTTGCTACGATTCTTGCGTACCTACCTCTTTCGCTTCTTTTGTTTTTTTTAAAACTTATTTCTTAAAACAAGCAACGTAGTTATGGATTACCTGATGGTAAGCGATTATCGCCGCCCATGGAACCTGCATCACCAGAGAAATAGCAAGTGCGTTGCCCGCCTTTTAAAAAGGTTTGTGGTCACTCGGTGAAACACAAAATAAGTGTAGTTTCAAGCCGGTTTTCTGTGAGGCCGTGGTATCACTTTGGTCGAGCCGACCCATTCGTGCCGAAGCATGGCTGTCCCACAGTAAATCGCTTCAGAATTGTGGATTTTTGACAGTTTAATCTACCAAATCTGACAGTACTTATGTCATTTAGCGCTAATTAATGATCATTCTTATACAATCCAAATAGCAGACTTGCGGCATTGGTAGCTAGTGGCTTGTAAAAGCATTAAAACAATAAAGTGTAACAACTTAATAATCTCCAAGTCATCCCGTGACAAAACTTGCGCCAACAATAAACAGTATCAAAACTACTTGATCCGTTACTAAGTTGTGTAAGTGCTTTAGACTGCCTGTGCGGCACTAGGCAACACTCAATGCCTGGGGTAATTGATGCATTTATACTTTGCTTTAATGTCAAGGAAGTTTATCTTGCCAATTGAAAACTCATTTTTTTGTTCAAATATTGTAAGAAGCTTAGTTTATCAGTTTTATTTACAATCTCCGAAATTAATAGGCAAATAAAATGAATGGCAATAGGCTCGTCCTATTATAATGGACCTAAACATCCCGGCGAACTATTGTTGTACATTACTACGTCTCTGCCTAACCCTTCGGGGAATACAGGCGTGATAAATGAAATTCCATGATTGAAATGATGATTGATTCCAGGTGTTCTGGAATTAATGATCTGATTATGAAAAGTATTTCACTGATATAGAACGTGTAACAAAATAAACAAGACCTAAAGTACTTTGTTCAGAATCAAATACTGAATGAATTACAGTAGTTTTTAATGTGTTAATGTTTCCCAAAAAGATATTTACAATAGCTGTAACTAAGGCCCCATGATCCATCAGTGGCTCAATCAATTATATATCTACTAGCTTCTGCCCGCGACTTCGTCCGCGTAGCGTGATGATATATAGCCTTCCTCAATAAATGGGCTATCTAACACTGAAATAATTTTTCAAATTCGGAACAGTAGTTCCTGAGATTAGCGCGTTCAAGCAAACAAACAAACAAACTCTTAGGCTTTATATATTAGTATCTTCTTCTAACTTTAGACTTAAAATAAATATAAAATAAAATACATTTAAATATTCTCATCATGAACCTTTTTATCCACTTATTTTTGTCTCTAGCAACATTTCAATTTAAAATAAAACAAAGGAAAACTTTCACAAGTCATAAAATACGATACTTTTTGCCATTAAGTCGCTCGTTTCTTAGGCTCTCGGGCCAATTTGTCAAAACTTTTTTAATTGACCCGCTTCCAAAGTAATCCAGAACATTCTGTTGATACAAATCAAATGAAATTATTTTGTAGGGAGCTTGAACAATCGAATTTATAACATCTTGATGGATATTTACAATAATATACCATCACGTCTTTAATTCCCGAAAAGTTACGGAACGTTTTATGGGATAGGCGGCGGTTCACCTGATGGTAAGCTATAACCCCCGTCCGTGGACACCCACGCCAACAAAGGAGTCACAAGTGCGTTGCTCGCCTTTTAAAAAGGTTTGGGCCTCCGGTATCCTCACTCACTCAGCGAAACACAACGTAAATGTTGTTTCACGCCAGTTTTCTGTGAAACCTGGCTCTCCCACTGTTAAGTTTTTCGTGACTGACTTAACCAATAAAAAAACCTCAACACAATTAAAAGGCAAGGAGGTTGATTGCCCAATGGGGTATAGGGAATTCAGATTTCACAAACAAATAAAATCGGGAAGCTCTTTGGAGACCATGACGGCATTTTCTCTTTAAAAGAAAATCATGACACACATTTTATATAAAAAGAATGGCACTATAATATCCTGAAAGGTTCTTTTGATAGCCCCTGAAGCGTGCGTTCACGGTGCGTTAACGCGTTACATGATATAAGTACCCCTATGTTGTCTGTAGATTGTTAGAGAAATAGGTATAAATATACTAGATTGGGACGACCATGCGACAATAAATAAAGCCACAGCCTTTCTTGTAAAAGCTGTGGTTTCATTTGGACTTTATAGTAAAAGCTGTGGTTTCATTTAGACTTTATAGTAAAAGCTGTGGTTACATTTGGACTTTTTTTAAATTAAGATTTAGACTGCCTCATTAACCTAGTGGCCCTCATCACAACTGCAACGTTAGAAGTCTTATTACGATTCCCAGACTGGGTTTTTCTATGAAACTCTCAGTAGCAGTCCGGAATTTTGAATTCATGCCCGGTTAATAGCAATAGGCTCGCCCCCTTTTACATGGGACCTATAAATAACAGCGAATTGCGGGTGTAGAAATAAGCATACCTCTGTCTACCTTTTTTCCTGTTTTTTCTGAGGCATATGTGGTTTCATTTCTCAAATTTTCATTTTATATTTACCATATTTCGGCATTGCATAGGCTTTACTTGCACTTAGAGATTAGCGTTGGGTAGCTGGTTCTCGGTGAATAATAGTGTGATTTATCAAAGGTAGCATTTTAGCTTTGCATTTTTTTTGTCTCTTCACAGAATATGAGGGGTTCGAGATTATTTTTGCCAACTCACAATAGATAATAATTCTTCCTACACAGCTATTTTTCTCACGAAAAGAACCCACCAAGTGTCCATAATATTTTCCCATCAAATCGTCATTACGACTTAAACGCCAATGAAAAGAAAAACTCAACGCTTGAATGATGTCCTTATTCAAAATATCTCCATGAAGCCCACAATAACTTATTGTTGGTTATTATTAAAGTCAAAATACCTCATTGGTCCTTTTGTTTGGTGTTTTGGGGACAAGGACCAAAGCTTTTGGTATGAATAATATCAGTAAGTAGATCATCTCTCGGCTATTTGTAGGTTGGAATCTTAAAAATGGAATTTACTGTTTATTATTAAGTTACCGGGGAAATTGAGCCTTTCTTTTATGTTTGGTAAAGGGACGGGTGTTTAAGAGATTTGTTTCTTTTGTAAACTTATCTTGTTTTGACATTTCTAAACAATCGGATACTTGGTGTTTATAGCATCCATCACGCCTGTATTCCCCAAAGGGTTAGGCAGAGGTGTACTAAGGTACACCCACAGTTCGCCGGTATGTTTAGGTCCCATGTAATAGGGGGCGAGCCTATTGCCATTAACCGGGCACAATTTCCAAACTCCGAGCTGCTACTGAGAATTTCATAGAAAAACCCAATAGCACTGCTCGACCTGGGAATCGAACCCAGGACCTCTAGCGTAGCAGTCGCACCTGGGACCACTAGACTAACGAGGCAGTCTACAGCATCCATAGGTATAAAAAGACTAATTTCCGCTTGTTTCCGTTTGTCTTGTCTTGTCATGTCTTGTTTTAATGAGATGCTAAATAGGATACAAATGGGTTTCCTATAACTTTATTCAGTTTAAGCTAAACATTAATAGTTAGTATTAAATATTATTATTTACTCTCTTTTTATTTGACTAGCGAAACTCAAATTTTGAAAGTTAAAAAGGGACAATCTACAAGCTTCCTTGCAATAGCACTCAATATCTGTCAACTTACCGAAATGCAGTGAGTTTAAATTCAAATCTAATTTATCAATTCAAACATATACATTGATATTTCTTTTTTGCTAACAAGTTTATCCACTGGAACATTCTTTTTCTTGCCAAATCCCGAAAGAAAACATAATAATATTGTTTAATTAAGTAAAAGAAATCTGAAGTCTCGGTAAAGAAGCAGTGTAAGTATATTTTCTCGTACAATGCTGGGGCCGGGTCTGTTTCCCGAGGGAGTCGGGGACATTTAGCATTCAGAGGACGTCCCTTAATGATCTTGTATTAGTATTCATTCCTCACATCGTTTAAGTATTTTAAAAGGAAAACCACGAGGAAAAATGTTAATTTTCATGGATACGTAAAATTTATTTAAAAAAATATAAACGTAAAAAGGTTGTTTTTTTTTAATATCATCTTTTTACTTATTGCTAGAATTGCGGTTTGGTCCTTTGAGAATGATATGTTCTTAGTAAGACTTATTTTGAATTCACTGTGATTCTTGCATGCTTCATATAAGTACCAAAAAATATCTAGACTTCAAAAGAGACCGTATATTCTCCGAATTCCTTTAGGAGTCTCTTCTCTCAGTGGTAATCTGGAATCTGGTGACATTCAGTGCTCTTAAAAATAACATTGATTTTTAAGTGTACCTAAATGTCCACTTACTACTAAAATATTATTTACTAGCTTCCGCCCGCGACTTCGTCCGCGTAGAATAGTTGTTTAGTCTTAGCGTGATGATATATAGCCTTCCTCAATAAATGGGCTATCTAACACTGAAAGATTTTTTCAAATCGGACGAGTAGTTAGTACCTACAAATAAACAAACAAACAAACTCTTCAGCTTTATATATTAGTAGAGATAAAATACGTGAAACTTTAAGTGCATGTCGACTCCTCGGGTTTTAAAGGGCATAAAGCACATTGAGGCGTCAAGGCATTTTGTTTTGTTTCAAGATCTTATTGCATTCACATCTTATGCTACAACATAAGATGTGAATGTTATATTTAAATAAAATAAGGGTCAACATTTAACCTGTGCTGTAGCAACATTTATATATATATAAAAGAAAGTCGTGTTAGTTACACTATATAAAACTTGAGAAAGGCTGAACCGATTTGGCTGAAAATTGGTGGAGAGGTAGCTTAGAACCAGGAGACGGACATAGGATTTTTTATCCCGTTCCCGCGGGCCGTGACGACAGACCGATTTCCACGGGGGTGGAGCCGCGGGCAGAAGCTAGTTATAATATAAAATTTACAACATGATATATCTTTTACATTTCTTTATGTAATAAGAATAATAATACTGCCTCATTATCCAAGTAATCCTGAGCGCGACTGCTACGCTAGAGGTCCTGGGTTCGATTCCCAGGTCGAGCAAAATGTTATTGGGTTTTTCTACGAAATTCCCAGTAGCAGCTCGGGGTTAGGAATTTGTGCCCGGTTAATGGCAATAGCCCCTATTACATGGGACTTAAACATACCGGCGAACCGTGGGTGTACATAAGGATTAGGCAGAGGGGTACTTACGTCTCTGCCTAACCCTTCGGGAAATACAGGCGTGATGGTATGTATGTATGTATAAAAATTATGTTGGTTATATACATACTTTAACTATTACTTAATTTACATTTCACAAGTATAAGTTTAGTAGTTTCACGTATAATAATAAGTATCTCTCATTGTGCATATTTGGTTTGTTCAGATAATTAGATTTATTTGATAATTTTAATATTATTATGAATTTACTGTTTCTAGATATTGATAATGTGAAAAATGCCTTGATTTTACTCCCTTTAGAACTCGGGGAGTGAAATCATAAAGTAGAATGACGCGCAATTTCAGTTCAGATGTGTATAAATAAATAACAAACCATTTATCCATACATAATACCCACAGGTTTCTATTAATATGATTGACTGACTTACATCAAAGGGTACTTATTAACGTTAACTTAATTATCTCAGTGCGGTTGCACGATAGCAAGTTAAATTAACTTGTTAGGACTTGTTCGTTTGATTGTCAGGGGTATGCGATGACATGGAGGCTAAGGGGTCGATGTGTTCGTATGGATAACAGGAGAGTTAAAAAGTGATGAGAAAATGTATTCTCCGACGGGCTACGCAGAGGTGGTTATGTACACCAAATAAAAAGGGGCACGCCTATTCTCTGAGAATTGCATAGAAAAACTCAATAATACTGCTCGACCTGGGCATCGAACACAGACCCTCTAGCAGTCGCACTTAAGGCCACAAGACGAATGAGTTTTTTTTTTTCTTTTTTTTTCTCTTTATTTATTATTAGGGACTTTTATACATACGTACATGCCAGTCCCATCATACCTTATAATAAATATTAATTAACTAAAACGTAACTTAGCAAATTTATATAACTTTACGGCCGCTACCGAATTAGGTGTAGATAAAAAAATATGAAACTCGCCCAAATCATACCTATTTATATTTAAGTCCCTAAATAACTCATCCCTGGCTGACTGAAATCTAACACACTCCGCCAACAAGTGTGATACATCTTCCGGAGTCCTGCAAACTTCGCAGTTTGGGGAGTTAATTTTTTTCATCAAAAATCCATACTTATTGAGCGGCATGTGTCCAGATCTCAGTCTATGGGCGATTACAAGAAGTTTTCTGCTAAGTCTTGAGTTAAGAAACCATGGTACATGAGGAGGCTCAGCTACTATAGATTTCATAATCATAATCAACAAATATGATCAAAATTTACGAAATGAGAATGATTGCACAACAGAGGACAGCCGAACACAAAAAATACAAATAAACAAAATGGGCGCATCATATCGGCTCCCAACGGTTCTTTTAATATATTGTCTGCCTTGTACCGGGCAAGGGGTTATTTAGGCCAAGGGACACGGTAAGCCCTCATAGTTTACGGTTATCGGCGCCTTTATCGATTATTTGAAGTTGGTATGACATATTTTTGCAAGCTATATTTGAACCGCGGTGTAGGGTATTATGCTATAAACTTCTAAAGAGGTTAGTACAGACAGACAGATAGGAATTTAAAGAAAATGTTTTGGTTTTTGCTCTGAGACGTTTTTCTTCATTATCTTTAATTAATCAGAGATCGGCCTGATGTATTTTGTTTAGATACTAGATTGGTGCGGTATACCCACACTTTGAGTATTTTCGACATAACAAGTGGGACGCGCGGTGGCTTAGCGGTCATAGCGTCTGGTGGTTCGAATCCTGCCTGCGAGTCTAATTTTTCCTTTACTAAAATAACTTTATACTTAAGCATGAAAAATGCAAAAAAAATACAAAAATACACTTTGAGTAGTCAAATATCAATACTCAAGAGAAACCATATGAAACCTTACGAAACCACACGAAACCTTACGAAGATATAAAGTCGTGCATTTCAAACCCACATATGGCCGGCAAGGCACAAAGTACATACGACAGCAAATTAATACCTCCTTTGACTTGGTCTCGGCAAATATAAAACATTTTACAGAAGCGAAGCACGACGGAGTAAGTCTCTACTATTATAAAATTGTAAAAAAGTAGTGTCTGTATAATGAAGATATTAAAAAAAAACACGCGGTTGGTTATGGTATATAAAAGTCTCCGAATCTGAAAATGTGATTTTTAAAATTCTTGTCTGTTTGTTACGGGTTGGAGCAAAACTACTGAATGGGTTTTAATTTTATTATCACTGTAAGAAAGTATATGCTCCAACTTAAAAACTGGTGAACTTCTTATCTCAATTAATTAAATGAATCCTGAGATACAGCTTGACCTCCCTGATGTATAGAGGCCCATACAAAGAAGAAAACATCAATGATGGTTTTTCCATTTTTACTCTAGATTAGCTTCACGTGAGCGAAGCCGCGGGCAGAAGATAGTATAAAATATTTTTTCACTTTGCGGAAAGTTTCTGAGTTTAATCCAGTTTTGGGAATGCGAACGGTTTCCGACCCGGAACGAATAATACTTATAGGTGATTACAAAGATTTAGTTTTCATTAGTTAGTCTGTTGCGGGTTTTATGTTTGTTGTTAAGTTGTATACCTAATATCCTTTTAACATAACTTCTTTAACATACTGAAGCTTTTAGAATGACGTAGAGGGGTCACGAAGATGCTAGATAAGTCGTAGAAGCATTTAGAATATTCGAAAGGAAGTACTCGAATGCGTCTTGCGTTTGTTTGTTTTGGTAAAATTAGAGTTAATTTTATTAATCCCGAACCCCAGCTCGTAACAATACCAATACCAGTAATCTTTATATATAAAAATCAATTGCTGTTCGTTAGTCTCGCTAAAACTCAAGAACGGCTGGGCCGATTTAGTTGATTTTGGTTTGGAAATGATTGTGGAAGTCCAGGGAAGGTTGAAAAGGTGAGAAAATATGAAAAAAAATCTGATGTGGTACGTAGTTCGCCGGGTCAGCTAGTGTAACATAAATACAAAGGTGTACACACCCACAGTTCGCCAGTATGTTCAAGACCTATATAAAAGGGGGCGAGCCTATAGCAAATAACCGGGCACAAATCTCAAACTCCGATCTGCTACTGAAAATTTCATACAATCACCCATTAACACTTTGCTTGACCTAGGAATTGAACCAGGGACTTAGCGTAGCAGTCACGCTCTGAATTCTAGTGGAGAAATCAAGTAGTCCTTCTTATACAATCTTACCTTTTTATACTTGCAAAAAAAAATCGTTTTTAATTGCAAAGTTAAGCATTTACTCAAGTTATTGATTTTGTGAAAGAATGTTCAGGCTGTCTGAACATTGAACCTGTGTCCTCCGATGTACCAAACTGCATGATGCAGATACGAATCGGAACGGTGAAAAAATGAAGGAATCAAAATATACACGATTGATGATAACAAATCTATACTCTCTATATACTTATAACTAGCTTCTGCACGCGACTTCGTCCGCGTAGCGTGATGATATATAGCCTATAGCCTTCCTCAGTAAATGGGCTGTCTAACACTGAAAGAATTTTTCAAATCGGACCTGTAGTTCCTGAGATTAGCAAGCAAACAAACAAACAAACAAATAAACAAACTCTTCAGCTTTATATATTAGTATAGATATAGATATAGATATAAAGCTGAAGAGTTTGTTTGTTTGCTTGAACGCGCTAATCTCAGGAACTACTGGCCCGTTTTGAAAAATTATTTCAGTGTTAGATAGACTCTTTATTGAGGAAGGCTATGGGCTATATATAATCACGCTAAGACCAAGTAACTATACCACGCGGACGAAGTCGCGGGTGGAAGCTAGTATTATATATATTCCAAGTTCTTGTCAGAACGCATGCTCCTATAGTTGGAGCTGATCCTGACGAAATAGCCACTTTTGGCGGAACTACAAACTGTAAACTTAAAATTTTTATTATTGCATAAGTCATAAGTAGTTTATTTCTTAACAATATACATTGTGTTGAAAATATTTGTTACAGCAATAATAATAATAGAATTCATAATAATTGTATACTACACAAGTGCAATGACATCAAATTAACACAATATAAAACCACAATTTCAATAAAATAAATTTCAATAATTATTATTAATTTTAATGGTAATACATAATTCACAAATGTCAATCCATAAGTATTTAATTTAATGGAAGGATTTCAAGCAGCTTAATAAATGCATTTACCTATAATCGTTTGTTTCTATAATCATTTAAGTCCTAGTCGTAAAACCCATATTGTAATGTTAATGTATGCACTTAGACGGGCCTCACGTGGCCTTTATACTTGTAAGTCATCGTATCTTTTTTTTAAGGCTAACTAGTAATGGAAATGCTTGTGTTACGACTGTTTTCACGACGGTAGTGCATTGGCTGGGTTTCGAACCGGCAACCACATAATCGCGTCCTACATCGTCTTCTTCTCTACTATTATAAAAAGTTGAAAAGCTGTGTCTGTACGTAGAAGACATCGACTCCGAACATAAAAATTTGCTTTTTAAAATTCTTGTCTGTTTTTTATGGGTTGGCTCAAAAACTACATCAGAATAGATTTTAATTTGAATTTGAAACTACCTACATTATGATCCCACATAAAAACTGGTGAACTTCTTTCTTATCTCAATTAATTAAAATGATCCTGACAGCATGAACTTTGGTGCATACAGACCAGTGTAAAGAAGAGATTGTTGGTTGAGAGATTGTTGTGGAAGAGAAAGACTGTTGGTTTAGATTAAATTATTTTTGCGATCCTTTCTAATCCTTATAGCTTCACGTGATCGAAGTTAGCGAAGAATATATTTTTTTTAAACATTAACCTATTACAAAAATCAAAAACGTTAATGTATACTCTCCGAAGCCAATACAAGTTACATTCCTTTAATATTAATATTAAAAGCGGCGTACCAATGGTTTCTCCGTATTTTTATAAATTAATCTGGATAGCCTTTTCATGTCCAGTGCTGCGAGCGAAATGAATTCAGATGAAAAATGATTTAATGGGTGCTGCGGCTTGTGGAGCTTTTAATATTACTTACTCGTATTTACGTTTTGAATAACAGTATTTGACGCTAAGTATAAATTGGGTACATTTCGATTCAAAAATAAAATTTCAAATGACGCTGCATCGATGAAATTACGTCAGAAAAATATTATTTCGCTACGCGTTTGCTACGACAGCTGACATTACCGCTACGCTTGCTACGCCTTCGTAGCAGTCCATTCATTCGTTATACGTTGTTGAATGCGATTTGTGTTCCAAGATTTTTAGTTTTTTTATTTGACTGTAACTGAATGCAACACGAATGACTAAGAGCCACTTGCACCAACTTCTTAAATATGTATAAATTGTATTTAAATGCAATTTTTCATTGTAACTTTATGTTTAAGTATAATTTAAATACATTTAAGAAGTCGGTGCAAGTGGGCCTAAATCTTTTTATAAATAATGAGTCTTCTTTTCTACATTCCTCGAAGTTCTATCTAAAGATATTTTTTTTACAACTACAGTGGGTCGACAATTCCAAACAGCGACCCACTGAGGTTTTAAACCAAACCCTACACTTCGTTTGACCTGGATATCGAGTCACTAACCTAACGCTTAGAAGCCACGAGTACTGCTCCAGATGAATGAGTATAAAGTTCACTTTTTAGTTATAACTGACTGTAAACCAAGGAGGAGCTGCTCAATTCAGATGTTTATATTCTTTTTTATGTGTGTTCAGGGTGCCGAGTCTACTATTCAGTTGTGTCAGAATTGTGATTCAGTGACTTAGGGCCACTTGCACCAAATTCTATTTAAATCATTCTTTTATGCATTTAGTTAAATATTTTTAACTCCATAAACATAACACATATAAGATCGTCTTGCACCAAGTCTGTCTTATGTCAATTTAGTTAAATGAATTGAACATGTCGATAAAACAGTTCTCTACGTTCCGTTTTTACATTACATCTATATTACATCATAGTAATGTGAAAAATATATTTAAAAAAATGTGTTATGAATAATAGATATAATATTAAATCAAATTTAATGATTATTATAATTATAATAATTTTAATTAATGATAAATCGTTGATTTTTATTGAAAATAGTCTGCATGTAACGAAACTTACGCCATTATTTTGACTTTTCGTTGCCATGACAACCAATCCAAACAAAGTCATATTTATTTGTTGTGTTTTTTAATTGATAAAATGAAAAAATAATCTTAAATAGGTGAATTATCTCTCATAGAAATTATTACACGGCTTCTAGTAGTATTTTATCTCAAAATAAACTCCATTCGTCAGATGACAGTTCAATAAACGGTCATTCATATTTAAGTATGAATTAAATAGGGTCTTCAGCGTATTTAACTTTGACAGGTCTTTCAACGTATTTAACACGGAAATTATTATGGTGCAAGACGAATGTTTGACTTAAATCAAAAATCGTGTTTAAATACAATTTAAACGAATTTAAGAAGTTGGTGCAAGTGGCCCTTAATGGTTGATTTTTGACAGTTTTCTCTACGAAATCTGTCATTTCTTATGTCATTTAGTGCCATTGGACGGTCATTTTGAGTCCATTGAAATAGCAGACTAGGGCCGCTGATATAATGTTTTAATTTTTTTAAGGCGGTTTTACAAGTATGTTCACTAATGCAAGAAATGCATTCATCTATATTCACTTTTTTATGAAATAGGGGAGAAAGGGAGAACGGGGGTCTCCTGGTAAGCGAATACCGCCGCTCATGGACAATACCGGTGAAATCACAAGTGCATTGCCTGCCTTTTAAAAGGGTTTGGGCCTCCTTTATACACTAACCTTCTTTAATTCCAAATGTATTACTTCCATTACATAATATCTTAGTTTTAACTAAAAATATTAATGGCTATTATTTTATTTAAGTACTAGCTTCTGCCCGCGACTTCGTCAGCGTGTACTTCAGATAAAAAGTAGCCCATGTGTTATTCCAGACTATAATCTATCTCTGTGCCAAATTTCATCCCGATCAGTTCAGCCGTTCTGGCGTGAAAGAGTAACAACATCCATCCATCCATCCATCCATCCTCACAAACTTTCGCATTTATATTAGTAGTAGGAAGTTGATATCAATTATTTTGAAGTATCTTTCACTCACCGAGTTTTAATTAGTAGGTATTTTGGAAATGCCATATTTCCTGTATTTCCCGAAGAGCTAGAAAGAGGCGTAATAATGTGTAGGTACTAATTTACATCCACAGTTTGTCGGTATGTTTAAGGCCCATGTAATAGGGGGCGAGCCTATTACCATTAACCAGGCACAAATCCCTAACTTCGAGCTGCTACTGAGAATTTCATAGAAAAGCTCAATAACACTGCTCCACCCTTGAATCGAACCCAGGACCTCTAGTCTAGTCTAGTCTAGTGAGACTAGATTTGAGAAATAAACAGTATACCTATTTCCTTAAACCAAAAAAAATCTGTACGCAGAAACTTATTTCAACTTATTAACTTATATATACAAAAAATGAACCTGTCACAGAAGTTTATACTGTGTCCTAACCAAACTTTTTTGAGTAACATAATGTAAAAATAACTTACATCAAACCCGTGTTTGCACAAATCAGATGTGAAAACCTTAACCCTATGTCAACGGAGCGACGATACTACAAAAAACATACGATGATGTTAGATTGTACCACAGATTGATGAGCAAATGGAATAATAATATGATAATGTACTTATAAATACTTCAACAGCATTGTAAATTTTTACACCATGCCAAAGCATACGACCTCGTTTTAACCCCAAAAGGTTACAAATGTATACCCAGAGTTGGCCGGGATTTTTTTTACGACCCTTATATTATTATAATAAAAGTTACACAAATACATCTTTAATTATCCATCATTATATTATGTAATTAATACGACAGCATGACTATTCGAAGAAAATGTGTGTGCAAGACGTGCAGTTTAATTTTTTCTCCAAGGAAGCTAATAAATCAGTGTATGAAAGGATTTGTTTTGGATATGATATTTTATTTGGATTGCGACTCATAAGCACGTATCGTATATATTTGGGTTATCAATAGAATACCTATCAAACAATGAATTATTAATAACAAACGTATTTTTGAATTTCAAAAAATTCGTGGTATTTCTCATTGTTATTTTAATACTTTCATGCCGTCGTAAAAAAATATGAAGCAACAGAAATTTCTGCATGATTCATATATTATCACTTGTGGCAGTTCTTTTAATGCGCTCCCGAAACATTAACAATAAATAATTTTATAAAAAATGTTATAAACAAGCACTCCATTTTATAACTTATCTGTGTTTTGTAAGATACGTAGAAGAAAGCACACGAGTATATTATTAGCTTATGCTCTTAAAATATGAGGATTTTTACTTTAGTCACGTTCAATTTAATTCGTGAGTATTTTACTGTTACCTCTTTTCCGGATAAATACTAAGTACTTCTGTCATTAATTTTGAAGACGTTTAATTTGTGAGATTTTGCAACTTGGATTTTATTAATTTATTTTCTTAATGACTATCAAAAAGTTTAACTGAACCAATCGATCGAACCACATAATATGTACCTAAGGCTCTTAAACTTATTTATGATTTTGTAAACAAACAAGACATTTAATAAGAGGAACAGAAAACATATTTGCACAAAGTTTCTATCACGAGTACTGATCTCCGGAGAAAAATAGGTCTCGAGAAAAATTTAATACGATCGACGGTTTTACTCAGAAAGAATAATAATTTGTTCGGGCGACTTCGGCAAAGTTCGGAGAAGTTCATGGGGCATCGGTCATGGCACTTAAAGTAATTATAACTTTTAGACGAAAATAGAAATACAGGGATATATTTAGAAGCAGAGAGGCGAAATTGTAGGATGAATAATTAAAATAATTTAATTAAAGTTTAAGTTAGTGAAACTCTGATGTTTGTCGGAGGATGAAAAACGTCAGAGACTCAAAGCGATAAAATCCGTTTAAAATTGTTTTATTTCAATTTCGAATACTCCCGTAAGTGTCCACAAGAGAATAGTACAAATATATTGCTTTTTTATCACCAAAAAGGATTTTATATCAATAGATATTTATAGACGGGACAACAATGATAAATCGAACTGGCAGTTACATGAATCGCATTGCGGTTGCGATCTAATGCGGCCTGAAATTACGATGCGTCTTAATGTATTTTAAACATGCTATGACGGCATAATTTCCTAAGGGAGTAGAAGATACTGATAGTGTGCGGCTGAGGTATACAAATGTACACCCAAAATTTGCCAGTATGTTTCGGTCCTATGTGATAGAAGACGTATTGCCATTTATCGGCCACAAATCCAAACTCCGAAACGCTTCTGAGAATTTCACAAAAACACTTTACTAGACTTGCGAATCAAACTCAGGACCTCTAGCGTAGCAGTCATGATGATATGACATAATAGGTAACATATTTTCCACACATAGGTACATAAATATGTAGATTTTTAGTATTATTATTGGGTAAAAGGACCAAAATATAAAGTCAAGGCCAAAAGACCAAGTCACTGAGTGACAACGTACAAGTCACGCGGGACGGCTTGGCATGCATAAATGGGACAAGTGAGGGTCCTAATAGCGGTTGTAGTCGAAAAAGTTAGACCGCCCCTAAGTTTGGCCATGAGCAATATCGGGCTTGGAGATATTTGGACGAGGTTATGTAAGAAAGAATCTTTAGTACAAATAAATCTCGTTTGTGTGATGATTAGAAACTGTTGATGATTATTATTTGAAATAATGATTTTTGCGTAAAACAATTATTGTTTTATCCTCTACCTTTTGTCTAGAATAACAACCAACCAGTGAACAGCTATAAAATCCAAACGCATCGTTCTTATTCATAACGCTATTTAATCTAGTACACTGTCAATTTCCATCTCCAACCAAAGGGAAGATCCTCCGACCAGGCGGGTGTTTACCCCGACGCGATGATGATAATGGTGCTGGTCTTCGAAAGCTGCTCGGGGTCACCAGTGCAGAGACACTGGTGATCACGTCGGGGTCACCACTGCGGAGGAGCCAGTTTTGTTGCCCCTCCAACCAAAGGGAGGATCTCCGACCAGGCGGATTATATTGCATATGGTTCACATACATTCACCTGTTTATATTGTGGTTCACATTTTTTTTTTTTAATATTTAGTTAAGTTGTGATACAAACAAAATATCTGGTTGAATTTGGTTTCATATTTTAAGGCATTATAAACCAAACTGGATGATTAATTTCAACTAGAATATTCTTATGTATTTAGACTTAAAGATTAAATACTGTACGGGTGATCTATTAATTCTAATATCAGATTGACCTTCAACCCTGAGGCAAAAAAATCAAAAGACCAAAAATTATTATTATTCTTTTATTACATAATACCTACCATTCCCCATATGAAATTCCTTTGACTAAGCAGAAGTGAGGCATTTCGCTTAAATATTTATGTCTCAGTACTAACGTGGTAGGATATCATAATATATTTTAAGACTCCCGCTTTGTGTATCTATTATATTTATAGATTACTAGCTTCTGCCCGCGACTTCGTCGGCGTGGACTTCAGATAAAAAGTAGCCCATGTGTTATTTCAGACTATAATCTATCTCTGTGCCAATTTTTATCCAGATCCGTTCAGCCGTTCTGGCGTGAAAGAGTAACAAACATCCATCCATCCATCCATCCTCACAAACCTTCGCATTTATAATATTACTAGCTTCTGCCCGCGACTTAGTCTGCGTGGACTTCAGATAAAAAGTAGCCCATGTGTTATTTCAGACTATAATCTATCTCTGTGCCAATTTTTATCCAGATCCGTTCAGCCGTTCTGGCGTGAAAGAGTAACAAACATCCATCCATCCATCCATCCTCACAAACCTTCGCATTTATAATATTACTAGCTTCTGCCCGCGACTTAGTCTGCGTGGACTTCAGATAAAAAGTAGCCCATGTGTTATTTCAGACTATAATCTATCTCTGTGCCAATTTTTATCCAGATCCGTTCAGCCGCTCTGGCGTGAAAGAGTGACAAACATCCATCCATCCATCCATCCATCCTCACAAACTTTCGCATTTATAAAATTAGTAGGCTTAGTAGGCTTAGTAGGATAGTAATAATTTATATAACCGCGTTGTTTTTTGTTAGTCGTTACAAATTATAACTGATACAGTTTGCTGACTGGTCATTTAATAAAGCTGTCTGAATTTTCTGGCTCCTATCTTTGAGACTAGTTGACTTATAGATTTAGATGGCTCTCTTATATAAAGCGCTGTAGTTGATTGATTTTATCAACATACTTTAATGCATTTTTTTTATTAGAAGAGAAGAATTCGCGATATTTATATCATGACAAAGAATTCAACTCATTGCATTGGTCTTATGATCATATGAGCGGCTGTTCAGTGATAGGTCCTGGGATATTGAAATAAAACAACTTTAAGGCCAGACTATCACACATTCTACACAGTCTGCCTGTGACCATGGAGGCTGTAAAGGGTCGGAAATGAAGGGATTTGATTTTCTTAATATAACGCGATAAAATCTGTAAAGTTGGTTTCAGTTTTCGCGTAAGTCAGAAATCGGTAGGCTCGTGGAAAGTTAAAATTGTTTCATATCGCGCAGCAAACACATGCCGTGTTTGTTAATTCAAATCTTTATATTTTATATTTTATTTGAATAAACTATTACTATTAACGACAAAAATAATTGCACAGTAATGGGTTCTGTGAAGATGAATAGGTAAAAAAACCCATATAGTTTTAGTACTTCGACATACACATAGAAGTAAATGATCTGGAAGTAGTTAAGAGACGTAGAGTTCTATATCTCGTTTCAAAAATTCCATCTATCGCCCATCAAAAATAGCTGAGGCTGCAAGACTACATCGCCCAT
The DNA here is from genome assembly GCA_947256265.1 of Acronicta leporina. Classification (NCBI taxonomy): domain Eukaryota; kingdom Metazoa; phylum Arthropoda; class Insecta; order Lepidoptera; family Noctuidae; genus Acronicta; species Acronicta leporina. The sequence continues at coordinate 1,539,777 of OX366512.1, forward strand.
AAAACCAATCCTAGGTGCGTCATCCAATGCGAAGCTATGAATAGCTAATAGCCGGAACTAACGCAGCGACCGATTCAATTGCAATTGGAATTGGAATCGCTATGGGTTTGCTGTTGTCCAATAGCGTGCATCCCCGTGGGAGACTCCGCTTGTAAGGGAACGAGTTTTGACGAAATAATTCTTATTTGATATCGATTTTACGAATGACCTTTAAATCTGGACTGAGAATGCCGTGTTTTCTAAATCTGATATACCTTAAATGATGTACCAAAAGATATATTTCGGAAGGCAGATTTTTAAGTCTTAATTTTTATTAACCTTTGTGATACTAAATTTCAATTATATTATTAACGACCCGCCCGCGGTTTCACCCGCGCTGCCCCGGTCCTAAGAGTCATAGCGTGATGTTAAATAGCTTAAAACCTTCCTCTTAAATCACTCTATCTATTAAAAAAAACCGCATCAAAATCCGTTGCGTAGTTTAAAAGATCTAAGCATACATAGGGACAGACAGCGGGAAACGACTTTGTTTTATAATAAGTAGTGATAGTGATTATTATTATTATATTATTATTATTAATGAAATTTGTGGTGATTTTATTGTGTTATATTAATAGTAGTTATTAATACAGATGTTTTAAATTTATCAAAAATAGATTCATTCACTTATGTTTACTATGATACCATCGTACTTCTATTGGAACCACTACATGGCATCCTCCTTTGTCAAACCCAACTTTGCCAGTCTTCCTTTTTCTGTGAGCTACATTGAAACCCGGGCATCCACAACATAGAAGACCGTAGGTACCTAAATACCGATGGAGGGATCGGTGTGTGTTCGATCGATCAAGTTAGTGTTCTATTTGTAGGTTGACTCCTAAAGAGTGGACAGAAATATTGAGAGTACCCTGGTATATATGCTGCGATAGATGTCAAGTGCAGTCCGAAGTAATTTCTTCAGACATCAAAAATATATGAAAGTATAATTTCAAATGCTCCATAACTTTAAGTACCACCAAAAAGTTTCCATCGTTCCAAGAAACAACAAAATTAAAATTACAATGACCCTTATAAACTCAAAATTCTCAAATTAACAAACACTATACAAGACGAGGTCCTCTTGTTCCGAGAAGTCAAAAACCTTTAACACGGGTACCCAACTTTTCGAGGGTCATACAAAAAGTCACGGTCGCAAAGTTTGCTTAACTTTGGAATTTCTAATTCTGAATATATATCTAGAAGCACGGTAGTGCCCCCACCAAGCCAAGTCATAAATAATTTATTCAACGGATGAGGAATAGATATAGTTAGTAGAATAAAATCATAATGTGAAATATAGAATTCAAATCAGTAGATTGATTTTAATTCCTTATTTTAAGTTTATTTAATCGGCACTCTGGACGATGTTGATGAATGGATTAAGTCACCGAGCTAAACCGCGACCCGTAACCGCGGATGTAACCAAACTTTACATAAACATTGTGAGTGATAGATAACCCCTAACCCGCTCTGCTTTATTGTAAACTAGCTTCTGTCCGCGGCTTCGCCCCCGTGGAATTCGGTCTGTCATCACATCCCCCGGGAACGGGACAAAAAGTATCCTATGTCCGTCTCCTGGTTCTAAGCTACCTCTCCACCAATTTTCAGCTAAATCGGTTCAGCCGTTCTTAAGTTATAAATGGAGTAACTAATACGAATTTCTTTTATATATATAAGATTTTCAGCTAAATCGGTTCAGACGTTCTTAAGTTATAAATGGAGTAACTAACACGACTTTATTTTATATATATAGATGTTTTCATCTCAGTTAATAATACTTTAAAAGATAATTATAATTATTCCTATATCTATTTAAATCTTTGCAGGAGAATAACATCGACTTCAGACAGAATTCATACCTGCATCCCAGACACTGAGCTCTTTAATTAAATATACTACTTAAAACACTGCCTGTAGTGTCAAATTTGGTGACGTCAGAATATTTAATAATCGCACTTATATAATTAAAAAGAACTACCTACAACATGTTAGATCTACAATAATAGGAAACTAATAGAATATATCATAGACATAAAATATAGCCAATCCTACACTGGATAACAATCCTACCAGTTCCAGGTTTAAAGGCAACAATTTAACAGTTTACGATCACGTTTAGTATTTCATTATGCGTCCTATCCCGCAGTAATGATATTGTGAACTATAACCTGAGACACACGACTGTTTTCAACCTGGTGATAAAATGCTGTTTGAATCTATACTCAGTTCTGAAACTTTGTCACGGTGACTGGTCTCGACAAGCGCAGCATGCACATTTATGTCACGTGATTTAAATGACTCTCTCTGTCACGATCGATCTTAGAAATAATTAATAAGTTTAGAGCTAATGTTATAGTAATATCTGAAAATGTTATCAATCAATAACATAAATATTAACATAACATAATCAACCTTTTATTTACGTCCCACTGCTGGGCACGGGTCTCCTCTCATAATGAGAGAGATTAGGCTATAGTCCACCACGCTAGCCTAATGCGGGTTGGCAGACTTTACACGCCGTCGAGAAAATCTTTTAGACATGCAGGTTTCCTCACGATGATTTCCTTCACCGTTTAAACCCGTGATAATTAACTATTAATACTCACATGACTTCGAAAAGTCAGAGGTGCGTGCCTTGGATTCGAACTAGAGACTTTTGACTTGGCGATCCAATGGTCATATCACTAGGCTATCGCTGCTATCGTTAAAGTACAAAAAAAGAAAATACCTATATTTATTTACGTTGACATTACATAACGCACACATAACTAAAAGTTACCAAAAACGTAGAAAATATACGTCACATTTCAAGTTAAAAATCGATCTAGCTAAGTCACATTTCTGGTAAAATTCAAATTCTACGTGTTTCCACTCACAAAACAAAGTTTTGAGTTACAATTAAGAACAATAACTTTACAAAATATTATGTAGCTAAGTGTTTTACATGTGCCCTGAGACGAGCTCAGTGGAGAAGGTAGCTACTTATTTTTAACACAACCAACCCAACCTTTCACTCAAACGATAACACAAACTGATTTCCCAAGCGTTTTAGACGCAGTTACTGTAACACAATAACACAAGTACGCCATCAAAATCCCATCACCACGGCACGACGTGTGTAAGCATCTGTCAGCGTCATAGATATGATATTGTTCCCTAAGGATGGCACGTGAACAAACATGAAAAACAATTGCTTGACACCTATAACCTTGCCTGGGGGATCCATATATTGTTTCAATACGCTGTATATTCCAATTGGCAACTGTTAGGCTTCTAACTGCTACACTCAGACTACTATATCTTGGTCTATACTAAAGATACACAAGTCACTATTAACTATGTTAATTGACGCTGTGTGCGGTAGTAAAAGTTGCTCGAGTCTTATTATGCCAACTAAAATGCTACTTAAATGTTTTATCAGCACGATAGCTATTATCATATCATAATTAGTGATAGCGTAATTGAGGGGCTAAGTAATTACTAAGCTGATCAACAGGATCTGCAAGGTTAAGCAGCGCTCGCCGCTGTCAATAATCTATCTCTGTGCCATATTTTATCCAGGTCCGTTCAGCCGTTCTGGCGTGAAAGAGTAATAAACAGCCATCCATCCATCCTTCCTCACAAACTTTCGCATTTATAATATTAGTAGGATTTGCCATAGATTCATAGAACTAATAAATTAGTCAGATTTGACAAATAGATCTATACTACAGATAATAGAATACTAGTATATACTAATATTATAGAGAAAAGATTTGTATGTATGTAACGAATAAACTCAAAAACTATTGGGCCGATTTCAAAAAATCTTTTACTATTTGAATGCTACATTATTCCAGATTAACATAGGCTATCCCTAACTTCCCCCTTGTGAAGCCAGGGCGATCCGCTAGTGACACATAAAACCTTTCAACGGTAGTTACCAGTAAGTATTATATAAATTATTAAGTAGGTACTTATCTTTTCTCTTACGCATACAATTCCTATAAGTCTCAAGGATTATTACTGTTCGGTAGCTAATATCTACTAGCTTCCACAAATTGCGTTACGATCCATTTTCACCGCATCTCATTTAAATAATTAATACGGAAGCGATTCGCAAGAGCTTCAATATTTCCATATTTATGAGCACAAAGCATAAAAAGAGCAAACACTAGCTTAGCGCAGGTGCTCGAGCCAATCGCTCTAAAGCTCAGGTGCTCGAGTGCTCGAAGCATCACTTGGGAGATGCACTTGAAACTTGAGACATTGCAGGTTTGTTTGCTTGTTTGATGAAAACGTACTTTTCAGTTGAAATAGTAGAAATATTCTGGAAGTTACATTTAAAACTCTTTCTAACAATGTGTTTCGTTCTTCGCTGACCATCAGACTCGTATAGACTATAGACAAGTAAAAGTGTTTGCCTGAGTTAATTACATAAGTGCTGATTTTTCAATCATTCGATGTGTTTATCTGAGGTATAAAATTGATGTTTGACAAATTTTGTATAGAAAACCAGAAAACCTGTCAAAAATTCAAATTTATTCCTCCAATAAAGTTTATGTGGCGATGGAAAAATCGACACTAAGTCGATTTCTTTATTTTCTAGATTAGATATTAAAGCTCAAGTAAGAACTATAAAGAACTATAAAGTGATGTGATAATGGAATTAGGTTAAGATGTGCTTCCCGCGGTCAGTTTATGGATAGGCGACCATTTCTTGCACATCGAGGACCCTTCGTTCACCAAGGGAAGCACATAAAAATTATAAGTGATGGTTTATAGCGGGTCAAAACTACATAGGTTTTAAATTAACAATTATTTCACTAATATTCAGTTAAATAAGTACATAAGTGTTGGCAACAAAAATGGTGACTACTTTTTTTATACCACTGAGGTAGCAAACAAGCTTACGGCCCGCCTGATGGTAAGCAGTTACTGTAGCCTATGGATGTCTGAACACCAGAGATGTCGCTCGCGCGTTGCCGACCCTGTAAAAACCTTTTCACTCCTTTTTTGAAGAACCCTATGCTGTGGTATGTTGGGAAAATATCGGCAAGTCAGATCAGCTTATTCCACAGCCTGTACTTGGGATGAAATTCCTCCGGAACCGTAAAGTACACAATGATAATGGTTCTAAGATGTGAGGATGGAATTATTGAATCGAAAGAAATCCTAAATATTATAAATGCGAAAGTTTGTGAGGATGGATGGATGGATGTTACTCTTTCACGCCAGAACGGCTGAACGGATCTGGATAAAATTTGGCACAGAGATAGATTATAGTCTTGTTCTCTAGTTTGCTGGGGAGTTAGTTGCGCCGCTTCTTCCCAGCGAAAACACTAGGAAGCGGTGAAGGGCGGGCGTTTTGGGGGCTGTCTATAATGTAAAATTGTCGTTCCAAAAGTACTACGTAGTAGTCTATATTGAATAAATGATTTTGTCTTTGACTTTGACTTCTGGAATAACACATGGGCTACTTTTTATCTGAAGTCCACGCAGACGAAGTCGCGGGCAGAAGCTAGTATTATATAATTGGTATCTAGCTATCGAAGAAAACCCTCGTCACTGCCGACAGACTGTGAGGCAGGTAACGGAACATCTCCGGGTACAGTTATCTGTTCCATTTGATTTTTATTTTATGAAATATGCTTGAGTTCATGGCGATTTCATTCAATATAATCGTATTTATTAAATACTGGGAGTTCTAGTTTTTTATAGAAGCGATTTCAAACTGAAATTGTCACATACATACATACAAACTCAAAAAAAAACATTATCATAATCAAATATTTGGTGAGAATTGAGCTCGCTTGTCGTAGCGAAGAATCTGGTAAACTCAGCCTCGTTTTTGAGGTCCCTCGCGACTCTTTTAGGTGTCTTATTTTCAATAAAAAATAGTACAGTCTATCCCAGTTAACTTGTCTTTTTTGGTAAACAAATATGGCGTCCTAGTAACCAGAGATAACTGATAGTGGTTAGATAATGTTGGGAAATCATGAATGAATGACTGAACTAAATACTCTTAGCCAAGACTATTGAAGAAGGATTCTCACCTTGACGAGTACTGATTTGTTTTTTAATTTTAAATATGAAGTGAATGTGTGAAGTGAATATGAAGAAATAAAACGACAACTGCAAAACATTAATTCATTAGTAGTTCCTCTGAAATACACGTGTCAGAATCTTTCGTCAGAAAATTCCGACACATGTATTATGAACCTCTGGTTCGGTGCATCTGATGCAGTATCATTGTACCCGATAGAGTAAACCCACCCCCACCAGGTGCCCGACAAGGCAGTCCACAAGGACTTTCAATTAGCTTGCCCACCTCGACGAGCAGCACTAGGATAGGAATGCCTACGGAGAATCTGCAGGGCGTCCCGGCTTCGCAGAGGATCTGCTTCCCCGTTTTCCATCGGAGTGGAATTGGCTCCTCGTGCGCTAAGGAACTCCCTCAATCGAGGCCCGAGAGCCGCCAAGGCCGGGCGACCCACTCTTTGCCATGCAAGCCGTCGGGTCCTGGAGCAGTATTTCTGGCCTTGAGACTTCAATCACCACTCATTTCTACGCCGTTCACCTCGGGAACAACGTCGTCACTGTGGTCCGCAAAAAGTCGACAAAATTCCTAGCTACAACTATTATTGTTCTTAATTCTAATTCTTGTTCATTCCATCTTTAATATTTCATATTCTGATGTCAGCACAGGGTTCATGATTAAAAACGTACGTAACAATATTATCCATAGCAAAAAATTGCTCTGGATAATATTGTACACAATATTATTTTTGTGAAGATAAGGACTTTTTGGATTTTTTGCTCATTCACATAAATCAAAATCATTCATTATTTTGTCACATCCCCTAAAATTCGTAGATAATCTAGAGTTTTGAAATGTCAAATTGTCATGATTATATTATTCTGTGAAAATGTAATTACATAAAATTTCGTTTTTATTAAAAATAATAGACTTTTATAGTGATTTCGAAGCAGTTTTTGGTGTAATTTAAAGTGTATGTGTATAATGTAAGTGTTAATAAAATCGTTTCCTACATCAAGTGCGTGATTAAAGAAAAACTTGTGATTTTCGCATCGGGAAGGGTTTGTTTACCAAAAAAGACAAGTCCAAAAAAACGGACTGTAAATGCAATTATGATGATCAAGAAGAATTTTATTTTTAACTATCCCTTCCAACTTGGCCTAATTTATACACACTTTTGATAGTAAAATATGATTGTTAAATGTGTTCTTCATTTACTATCCATTACTTACACCATCTGTACAACCATCTTGTCATAATAAAATTGCATTGCTATGCATCGTTTTTTTATGGCATAGGGGGGCAAACGAGCAGACGGATCACCTGATGGTAAGCGATTACTGTCACCCATGGACATCCGCAACACCAGAGGAGTTCGGTGTTGCAGGTTGGCAAGTGCGTTGCCCGCCTTTAAAAAAAAGGGTTTGGGCTTCCGGTATCCTCACTCACGCGGCGAAGCACAACGTAGGTAAGCGTTGTTTCACGTCGGTTAGCTCGTGGTATCACTCTTCCATACCGTGGTGGCTCTCCCACGGTAATTTTGTTTTTATGTAGTATTTGGTAATTTATGTAGGTAGTAAGTAGGTACCTACTTTGGAGAGAAATAAATTATTATTATTTTATACCCTCTGCCAACCCTGAAACAAATTCTCTGGTTTACGATCCGCGGTTAGAGTCACTCGTATAGGTGTCTCGCGGCACAACCCAATTAAATTCCGATGGTTTATTTGAGACAGACCTCTAAAATGTATCGAGTTTAAGGTGATAGCGGGTCAAAGTACGAATTGTTCAAAGACTTTCAAAGAACATAACATGAAGCCTGTAAATCTTCGAAAGGTTAGGCAGAGGTGTATAATTTACCGAAATAAATCCATATTCCGACCTGTAGGTTGTGGTGTCATATGGGAGGCACCGCAACTGAAACGGGTCGCGGTGTTGTGTGGACGATACTGCGGTAGAAAATTTACGGGACCTCGGCGAGAGGAGTGCCGGTATACCGGCGCGCCGCTCTCCCTGCCTTCCACAGCCAAATTCCAAAACAAATTGTAAGACGTAAAATATAACCAAATTATTAAAAAAACAATCTATAATTTTGACATCAAACTTTGCACTTCAACATTATAGTCTATGTCAAGATCACGTTTTGATATTTTCTGCCATTTTCAGTAGTATGCTTCTCAGGAGGTTTGCTAGTAATGGATAGTTTTGACCTAATAACGGAGCTCGAAGCTGGGGCACGCATACCTGTTGAAAATAAACGATTATTTCGTTGACTGAATAAATTCAAAAGTGGCACAAATCCAAATATTTGCATGTTGAGTGCACATTGCTACATGCACTCATGAATTCTCGCTCTGAATTACGTATTTAATTTTATGCATTAAAGAACTAACATACTGATTCATGCTATTTTGACTTATACCAGTATTGAATTCAGTTATTCATTAATCATTACATTTCAAGCAATATGTGAATCGATTCACATATTGCTTGAAATGTAATGATTACAGTTAATAAATGCATTCAAAACGTATTCAAAGCTGTATAAATTAAACTGCCTCATTAGCCAAGTGGTCCTGAGCACGACTGCTACTAGGAGGTCCTGGGTTCGATTCCCAGGTCGAGCAGTGTTATTGGGTTTTTCTATGAAATTTTCAGTAGCAGCTTGGAGTTAGGAACTTGCGCTCGGTTAGTGGCAATAGGCTCGCCTTCTATTACATAACATAACATACCATCACGCCTGTATTCCCCGAAGGGTTAGGCAGAGGCGTACTAATGTACACCCACAGTTCGCCGGTATGTTTAGGTCCCATGTAATAGGGGGCGAGCCTATTGCCATTAACCGGGCACAAATTCCTAACTCCGAGACCTTCTATTACATGGGACCTAAACATACCAGCGAACTGTGGGCATATATTAGTACACCTCTGCCTAACCCTTCGGGGAATTACGGGCGTGATGGTATTTATGTTATAAATTAACATTTTTAATTATGTAAATTTTGGCGAAAGAAAACATCGACGTTAGACAGGATTCGGGCTTGTGTTATCTGGTCCAATACACTAAACGCTTAAGCCAATGCTAATGATGAATCGCGAGCCTATTTCCATAAACAGGACATAAATCAAAACACCAAGCTGCTACTGAGAATATCCAGGAAACCAGGGAATCGATGCAATCTAGCGTTGTAGCAGTCAGCCATACGAGTGCTTTAAAATTAATATTTAGAACATTATTAACCAAATTTTTGAGTTTGGAGACGTTAACGTTGACTCACTTGTATTTTTTTTAATATCGTCAATGTAGAAACAGCTTTTTTTACGATTTCATAATAGGAGAGAAGAAGAAGAGAAATTTACTAACCACTGCTAGTACGACGACCAACAAGGGACAGACCAGATTTATAAGCAGCGTGAGGACAGCGCGCACCAGCCACCACAGACCTACTACCACGAGAATGCTAGCTACCATCACCTGGAAAGAAAAAATCTGCTGAAACTAGCAGTCTTTAAAGTCCGGCTAACTGAATTTCCCAGACAAACGGAATATCTAAATAAATCATAATTCAAAAAATTTGTTCCAAATGTATTATTATTGGGTTTTTAATACCATCTCAATTCACATCTAGGTTCCTAGTTCCTGCTCTACCATTTCGGTCAAAATAGAAACAATGTAAACGAATGCAATTATTGATAACTTTACCAAGTTCGAAACGATTTTCCGGTACTTTATAGCTTGTAGTATTTATTATTAGTAGTACACGAAATGGTACGTTAGGAACACAGATTATCTAAGTAATTTGATAAAATACGTAATGTTTGGTTTACGATTTATTTTTGTATTACGGTTTTTATGGACAATTCAAGCTCCACCGGCCTCGGATTGGACGGATCAGACATTCGGAGTCTACTGACGGCACTAACTTCGAATGCATCAACAACTACGTCTATAGATACAATATTTGATGCCGGTTAAGAGCTTAGTGTGGTTAGATTTATTAATCGTATTATACCATGATGATTGCATGGAAAAACCAAATTAATTACAATTAAGACTCATCGAAAAGAAGCATGCAAGAATTACAGCAAGTGGTGTTCTGTAATTTTGACGATAAAGTCAAAAATTTAGGACGAGAGTGTAAATTAGCAGGCTGTGGGCAAAGTAAGTCTAGAAAAGGCCCTAGATCTTAGCCTCATCATTACCTGTGCCTCTTCATGAGTATGCAGCCAGTTTCTAACAACACTCACGACAGTGCCAGCTTCTGGACCTGTACATCCTGCGCGCGAAACACTAAACTGAAATAAATTAAAGATGTTACATTATTTTGCAAACTTACGTAATTACGTTAGATATATAAAGTAATATAAATCATATGAAATGTAGGAATATTTCTTGTCATAAAATTGAACCGACATAAAAAACAATTTTTAAATGAATTTGCTGAGTTAAGTGATACGCAGAGCGACTCGTGAATGCTTAAACGCAAATGTGAGCTAATTGCAAATACTTAAAATAATAATTACATACACTGTGGCCAAACATCTCCCTCTGCCACTGGAGGTGTGAATCTGAATACATATTATCCGCTACGTCTCCAATGACTTCAGTAGCATTTATCAGCAATGCATAAAGACTTCTGTCTAGAACACGTGGGTCTGCAAACAAAATACACTGTGTAAGTCAGTTTGCAGACTTATGGAAAAACTCTGCAATATCACTTAACTTTGCATGAGTCAAAAATTATTTACATAAGGCTCACAATTTAATTTATATTCATGACTAACTTGTATTAATATTATATTTTGTTTTGTTCGCGTTTTCACTGAAACTTAATTTAGTTCAACCCATAAATTAAATCTTAGTACAAAGACCTGTATTTAATTTGTTTTTTTTTTGTTACATTTACATAACATTGTAGTTACTGTTATAACATAATTTACATAAAAATATGATCACGTGATTACTTTACATAAATTCCAGTGATTAGGCGACAAGTGCTGTTAACCGCGTTATTTTGTTAACGATTTTATTTGAACAAGAAGGGTTTCGATAAAAAATATTGAATACATTTTTGGTATGAGCTACTTACTATGAATTTTGTTAAAAAAAATTTGGTATTCTATGGAAGTCATAATTGTGATAGACTAGAATATCTTTTATTGTACACGAAAAACTAGTGTCAAGTATATGTTATCAATCATAGAATAATATGGTACAATGGGTGGTCTTATCTCTTACAGACAACATTTGGATGGACTCAAGAGAAAGGAAAGGCGAAAAATAGGTAGTCTTGCGTACACAAAAAAAAAACTAAAAACTTAAATGAATTAACATACCATCACGCCTGTATTCCCCGAAGGATTAGGCAGAGGCGTACTAATGTACACCCACAGTTCGCCGGTATGTTTAGGTCCCATGTAATAGGGGGCGAGCCTATTGCCATTAACCGGGCACAAATTCCTAACTCCGAGCTGCTACTGGGAATTTCATAGAAAAACCCAATAACACTTTGCTCGACCTGGGAATCGAACCCAGGACCTCTAGCGTAGCAGTCTCGCTCAGGACCACTTGGCTGAGGCAGCTTAAATGAATTAATACACAAATATAGTGATACTAGCTTCTGCCCGCGGCTTCGCTCACGTGAAGCTATATCAGGAGTAAAAATGGAAAACCAACATTGATGATCTCTTCTTTGTATGGGCCTCTATACATCAGGGAGGTCAAGCTGTATCTCAGGATTTGTTTAATTAATTGAGATAAGAAGTTTAACAGTTTTTAAGTTGGAGCATATACTTTCTAACAGTGATAATAAAATTAAAATCTATTCAGTAGTTTTTGCTCCAACCCGTAACAAACAGACAAGAATTTTAAAAATCATATTTTCGGATTCAGAGACGTTTATATACCACGTGTTTTTTTTTATATCTTCAATGTACAGACAGCTTTTTTACAATTTTATAATAGTAGAGATGATTCTCTGAATCTTGACATTCTGCATATACAAGTATACACTATAATTAAGCTGCACATTTGGTAAAGCGGTTAAAGTGCACCCCTTGGCACTATCATTGCATCGAGTGTCGTCGATTCGATTCCCATCTGAGACAAATATTTGTATTCCACAGATATTTGTTTCGTATCTGAGTGTAACTGTTACCTATTAATTTTAAGTTTGTGAAATCTCTTTACGTAGGTGGTTTCTCTATTGTAGTCTATTGTACACAAAAACAATCAGCATGGAGTTTGGATTTGTGCCAGTTTAATGGCAACAGGCTCACCCCCTTTACACATAGCCTAAACATACCGGCGAACTATATGTGTACATTAGTACACCTCTGCCTAACCCTTCGGGAAATACAGGCATGATGGTATGTTATATTATTCATGATGATGATGATGATGGAAATGTGAAAACATTTCCTACTTAGCCGACAGTGAAAGGGGGGTATCTATTAATGCAGAAACATATATACTCTTACAAATTACAATAATTAAGTACAGTGCAAAATTAATGCATCGGCATAATTCATGCAGATAACATAAGAAATGTCTGCACGAACAACCATCAACTACGGACAGCCTGCATTAATGTTACGTTACTTATGACTTTAAAAAAGTTACTTTGCGTATGATATTATTACTTATTCGTGTGGATAAACTAGTTGTCTGAATGACACGATTAATCGCATAGAAATTTAAACCTTACTCCAACCACATAGAACAGAGATCTGACTATCTATCATTACCTTACATTTTTACACAAGTTCAGTTTCCTTTACAACCAAAATTGTTTGAAACTTTATAATTGCAATTTATTTTAATTAACTGCCTCATTATTCTAGTGGTTATAAGCGTGACTGCTAGAGTTCTTAATTTCGACTCCCAGGTTGAGCAGTGTTATTGAAAATTCTGAGTAAGTAGTAACTCGAAGTTATCATTGGTCAATGTCGACTTCGCCAACTCTTACATGGGACTTAAACATACCGGTGAACTGAAGGCGTACATTGGTATTGGTACCTTCGGGGAATGCAGGCGTGATGGTATGAAGGTATGTTATTTTTTCATGATAACAATTACGCATCTTGTTCACGACGGTTTCTTTACGGTACAGCGCCCAGACCATTGTCGGCTAAGTTTAATCACAAGCACGGTATGAACCGGCCCTACCTCAGTGCCACCATAAATATAAAATAATCCACCCATTATAATACCCACTGCTAAGAGAATGAGAGGGATTATGCTATAGTCCATCACCCTAGCCCAATGCGGGTTGGTAGACTTCACACACGGTCGAAAGAATTTCTCAAGCATGCAGGTTTCTCACGATGTTTCCTCTTCACCGTTTTAAGCGCGTGATATACGAACATAATCTCGAAAGTCAGAGGTGGGTGAACTCGACACCTTTGTGTCAGCACTCCAATATCATATCACGAGGTTCTTACTGCTTACAATATCAGTATCACCATGTATATCAACAAACTTCCACAGTAGTATCATACACCGACACACACGACCGCGCATACACACCGTGAGTGAACAGTGTATACACGATGTGTGTAACTGTGTACACTGTTCACTCGTCCTATGTTTACCATTTTCAATTTGAATTTAGTAAGGTTCTTTTTTAGTTGTATTAAATGTAAAGGTTCTCGTTTCATTGTTGTTTCGTCCATGTTGGATTTCGGGAGTTTTTTAATCAATTTGAATGATTCATTTTTTATTGGGATGGTGCTGATTGTCCGAAATCGATTTTGCTGCAAAAAATATTATATTCAGTTGATTTAAAGTTACATGAAAACTTTTTTATAGATTACATTAGATTGGACCAAAATTTTACCTGATAAAATGTGATTATGAGGTCAACGATAAAGTATTCTTGTTTAGAAGTAGCCTAACTGAGTAAAGTCTTGGAGTCCAAGTAATAAAAAAATATTTTACCATAAATACCAAAATGTTTTGTGTAACTGCGGTATCGGTATCCACGGTAAATGGTATTCGTTTTGGTTGAATCATAAGCTTGATTTATCTTAATGCAAATAAAACTTTTTTGTTACTATTTAGAACGTTCAAACACAATTTAACATAGTTACGAGATGAATAACACTAAAAAAAATTGAAGAAATGGTGCACGTTACGCGGAAACTCATTGGCCATGACATCAAGTAAAAAAAAAACTCACCAGTCCTTGAAATACTGGGCACCATTTTTGACAATATTTATCACCCATTTTCAATAAATGAATAGTTTAAATATATACAAAAGCGTCGTCCTTTATAATTGTTAATAAAACATGTTTGTAAGAAATGTATATTTTTGGTCGAGTTTTCTTTTTTACCTACCGGTTATTCATGACGTTGCCTGTCAAAAGTAACATTTATTATTTTTCTATTTTTAAATTATATAGCACAACAATAGTTATAGGTTTGAGCAAAAATTATTTATGTCGTTCAAAAAAGTTTTATTAATGAAAAAATACTATATTGCCAAGAAAGAATTCTTAAACGAAAATTCAGTTGCAAATGACATAAACCGTTAGCTACATAGGCAGGCAAATTAACTAACATAAATAGGAATCTATATTCATGGGGGACGAAATACAAATGCGTTTAAAATGGTTTTAATAATCTAACTCTTTATCTAACACACATAAGAAACTAACAACCCACACGAGCAGACTATTTCAGAAAGTTATTAAAAAAGTTTATTAATATGCTCTAGCATTTGTCTAGGTCAATATTTTATTTCCCGGTGGAAATTGAAGCGAAATGGAATTGAAGCGGCGGTAGCCTAATGGCCAGGGCGCCGGACTTGCAATCATGTGGTTGCCGGTTCGAAACCCACCCATTGCACTACCGACGTAAACCCACTCGTAACACAAGCATTTTAGCTTACCACGAGGGGTTAACAAGAATACTAGTAATGTGCGATCAACATTGCTAGTAAGCTTTTTTTTTAAAAAAAAAAACAATTCAAACAAGTTATCGCCGGCCATTGAATTATGCTCTGATCGTCTGTTGATAATTAAAAAAGGAAAAAAATTTTTTTTTTGTAGTCAAGCAAATCGTTATTGAGATTTTCTGTGAGGATATTGTCAGCTTGAAGATTGGCTTTATTGGCAAAAGATGAGTTGGCACAAGAGTCTGGTAATGGTAGCTAGAAAAATAGAGATAAAGAAAGATGGAGATAAAATGCCTAAGAACTTACATCCAGCATTAAAGCATTTTCCTAACCAGATGCGGCTGAATATCAGTATTTTACACGAAGAGACTGCCATCAGACCTTCGCAACCAAATTTCTGGGCAACACCGATATTCGGGGGATAGACTGGTTGTCAGGCTCTTTTGGGCTTCTAACTACTAACTACTAACAATTGTCATAGTTTTTTTTTGTTTTTTGTTAAAAAGATTACTATCAATGCGGGTCGCACATTACTAGTATTCTTGTTAACCCCTCGTGCTAAGCTAGATTGCTTGTGTTACGAGTGGGTTCACGTCGGTAGTGCAATGGGTGGGGTTCGAACCGGCAACCACATGATCGCAAGTCCGACGCCCTAGGCATTAGGCTACCGACGTTCCTATTACAACCAGGACCGATGGCTTTACGAGGCTCCGAGGGGTCTCGATTTGTTAAGAATGTTCACCTATCATTACACTGACCGCGGCGAGTGCAGCACTCAGCTCAGATAGACTATACAGACAGATATAGACTTAGCTCAGATTAGATGACAGAATGAAGAAGAAAAATCACAATAGAAACTCTATTGTGATTTTTCACAATCTTTTCCCCGGGGTCTAAATATACTTAGTTTTTTTTTTGCCCAGTTATGGGTGTAAACCACCTCTGCCTAACCTTTCTGGAAACACAAACATCATAGTATTATTTTAATTAATTCCTAGTTCGTAATAATTCCCCTTCTTTTTATACAGCTCAGCTCAAAAAAGTATTTTTAATTTTCCCGACCCGGATTCTTTAGCACGAGATCAAAATCTGTTATGATACGCTCGTGTGACATCATCCTAATTTTATTTTTACAAAATGCCCAGAGGGGTGAAAAGAGTATATTTTTTCTAGATTAAATCACTGGGCCGAGGGTTGCACTAAATTTTGTCATGAAATTATGTTCTGACATACAATGTAGTGCAAAGTAGGGTAGCCATGTTGGATAATTTTTGGAAATAAAATAATTACTAAATTATTATCACTAGGTTTTTGTGACTTTCTTGTATTAAGAAGCAAATAATAATGAGCAGACACATTCTGGAGGGTTACCATTCTTTAATAATTTAAGGTATTAAAATAAAACAAGTGTATTGAAAAGTAGTACCTACGTACATATTCAACAAAACTAATATTGTATTATTATTTATATTGAAAGATAAGAACTTTATTTCTTATTTGACCAAATTTCAATTACTTATTTATTGTTTTGTTTGATTACTGAATTTATAAAAAAATACCTGCATACTAAAATAGAATCATGCCAATATTCCCCGAAAGATTTGGTTGAAGTACCTGTATACCCACAGATCACTGGTATATTTAAATCTCCGAGTCGCTACTAAAAAATAATATAAAAACCTGGGAATCGCCTAGACCAACGATGCGGTTACGTCAAAAAACGCTCACATACTAACTCCTTATTTCATGCCTCGACTATAAATGTAATATAGCAAAGCTTATACATTAAATTGTACAGCTACCAATAGTCGCTGATATATATTTCCTTCATGATTTATTTATATGTCAACCTCAGTAATAAGAGCTTTGAATATCCTCCTTGACCCGAATACTTCCGGCTGTTTCGATTCTAGAGGAAAATATTACAAGCCTCTCATTAAATTGAAACAATGCTCTCTGCGTATTAACGATATAGTGTATGATTAATAAATTTGTATATTGTGAAGGAAACAACTTTTATCCTATCGAAACAGGATAAAGTAATCCTACATCTTATTATACGGATATATTTTGGATATTAATTCTAGTTTAAGTTAAGTTTCTCTATATTATATGACACTGTTTGTCATAAACACAAAGTACAGAGTTCCCAATAATACTTTCAATAGCTTATTTTATTTTTATTAAAACATTTTGCATCGGCACAGGTACAAAGGTGGATTTTAGGCCTTAAGGCATTTAACAAATAATCAATATTATTAAAAAATATACCACCACGCCTAGGTTCGCCCAGATTATGCAAAGGCGACGATACTCCTACAAATCATCATTTTGTCTAAATTTTAAATAAAAGAGGCAAGCCTATTGCCATTAGCCGGGCATAAATCTCGTCCACTTATTATATAAATTTTATTAAAATGCTAATGAAACTATCTAATATAACGCTTAGTATACTACTGTTACAACCATGTAGTTACACAAATATGAATTATTTAAAATATCCTACAAAATGCCGAAAACAGTGACCCCCTAGTCTAAGCGGAATGATAAATTAAAGCTTAGCATGGTCGTGACATCTGCTGCGGCCGCCATATTTTTATTTAGACTAGTACGCGCCCGTCGCGCCGCCCGACAGACACTAAGACTTGGATTATGTTCGGCTCCAGTTGACCACCCTGTATTTAATTATGATTAAAATGTCTGTTGTTGTTATATTTTTCTTAAGATTCTTGCCAAGGTTTTACTTAAAGAAGTAACCGAGACTAATCATATTAATATAAGTAATAAAATTGTTCTGTATTGTATAATAGCTACATTTATAAATAGTGAACACAATGCTAGCCAAGGCTCCACCTATTTTCGGAACCTTTACCTATACAAAACTGTTACATATTTTTATTATTATATTATCTACTATTAGTATTTTGTGAATATTTTCTTACAAAACAAAATTATAATTTATTATTCACTCATTAATTTTATTAGAGCTAAATTTTAACCCACGAAAATCGTGCTGGTGCCAATCGCTTAGCCTCTACGCAATAGTTCCATCATACTTGAAATTACAATCACAACAAAAACCCAAGTTCTAGCGAATAAAGTTACAAAGCACAATCTTTTAAAACGTTGTCCTATCTAAATAAAAGCTTTTAACATTGCTTTTAGTGCTGTCAAGAGATTCCAAAAGAACAAATCACAACTGAGAGCTTGTAATTAGCGGAGCAAACATTGTCTTCTCACGTCGAGTACCTCTGTATAAAGACCTAATAACTCAATGTCACACTTAAGAGACTAACTGTTTCGTGCAGGTTCACTCAAAATCAAACATTATATCATTTTTAAAGTTACTTAAAACATTAGCCTAGTGGACCTATACGCGACTACATGCTAAAAGTCTTAGGTTCGATTGCTGCTTACGATACGGCCCGTATTAGTCTTTCGAATTATGAATAAAAAAATTTTTTTTTTAAACCTTGGGTGTGTTTTTGTATGAAATTTGCGCAAAGGCTCTTCCATTGTAGTTTGTAGCGCAAATACTTTTTACCGGGCGGCGGTCGTTAGCGTGTACTGTAAGTAAAGAGAAAATGATAGCGAAAGTTATTTTTGATGGTAATGTGACGGATTGGAGGAATAGACGTCACAAAAGCGAATCATAAAATTCTATTATTATAATAATGATTATTATATACCATTAATACATACCACCACGTCTGTATGCCTTGAAAGGTTAGGTTAGCATTTCCCCGAAGGTGTCGTATGCACACAAGCAAATTCTGCAACCAAATAAAAATTAAAAAATTGCACTTTCCTCAACTTGTAATCGAACCCGGGACCTTTAGCGTAACAGTCGCGCTTCGTACCACTAGACTAACGAGGCCAGTAATACCAAATATTTACACAATATAGTCAATATCAGAAACAGCATGGTAACTGGGTATTTTAAAAATCATCTAAAATATAATTAGATATCTAGCATCACACTTTATGCATATATAACAAAATATTCCAAACATTACGATAGCCAAATATTTACACCCCATATTGCTTAGAAATACACAAATTTGTGGCCAAAAAAAAGCAAAGATTTCAATAACAAGCTAAATTACCAAATATAAATTATTTATTGAATATCATGTAGAAATTAATAATTTAATGATGACTCAGAGCCACGCTCATTCTACTAAATTAAATATTTTGTATAAGTCACCATATTCACTAGCAAATTTTTTGTGTGAGAAATGCCTGAAGCTGAATTTTCAGATGCCTTCATGTTTTAAAGCTTTTTTTTTGTAACAATATTAATATAAGCCCTCAAAAACCATGACCAATATTTCTAGACATAATTATATTAATTATGAAGTAAAAGACAGAAAATACTTTGATCTATTCAAGCCATGATGCTAAACCCAAAAAGAAAGAAAAAATAGCAAAAATAGAAAAATAATACAAAATGAATAAATAAGTATGTGATTTATTGAATAAAATTAAAGCTTTTTATATGCAAAGTGTTTTTACGTAATCTCCATAAAAAATAAAGGCGATAAGACACTCATTAGTTATTTAAAATGACTCTTAACTTGTCCCGACTTTAAAAATTGTTGCAATCACAAAACTTTTTTAATGCCCCGTCTTTTTGGGAGGCAAATGAGAGGAAAATTAACTTCGTTGAATTTTGTCTGAGTGATTTATGATTTTTGTTCACTGAGGCGGCGGGGAAAGAAGCACAGTGCGGTGTTACGATGATATCATTAAATCAAAGGTCTTACTTGAATACGGAGTAAAGTGAAGTAACTTCGCATTTATTATTTGGAAAACATGGAGCTCGGTAGACTTTTTAGGAGTATTCTGGGTTCGATTCCCAGGTCGGGCAACGTGTTATTGGGTTTTTCTATGAAATTCCCACAGCTCGCAGTTAGGAATTTGTGCCCGGTTAATGGCAATAGGCTCGCCCCCTATTACATGGGACATAAACTTATCGGCGAACTGTGGGTGTACGTTAGGATGCTGCTGCCTACCCCTTCGGGGAATAGAGGCGTGATAGGTATGTATGAAAAGGACTTAAAGCGAATAAAGTAATTTATGTAGTTTAAGTTAGTTTATAGCTCCTCTTTAAACAGTTATATATAATACTGATAGATCCAGAAAAGGAGTTCCAATTATAAAGATAATAATATAATTTAAATCACTACACTTTCCAACACTCCAATTATCCAATTGAAGCAGTATGTCAGAGGTGCATCGATATAACCCACAGTTCGGCAGTACGGTTATAGAGGTCAGCACTGAGGAGTGTATTAAGCCATTATCTATACTAATATATAAAGCTGAAGAGTTTGTTTGTTTGCTTGAACGCGCTAATCTCAGGAACTACTGGTCCGATTTGAAAAAATCTTTCAATGTTAGATAGCCCAATTATTGAGAAAGGCTATAGGCTATATATCATCACGCTACGCGGACGAAGTCGCGGGCAGAAGCTAGTTATATTATAAGTCCAAAACACTATTATCTAAATTATCAAAATGACAAAATTACCAAAATCAAAAATAGAACCATGCGCCTCCTGCCTTGAAGAATGAGACATTTTAGGTACAAAAAAAGACTAAACAAGAAAAAACAAAAAATATCCATTTTAAGTTCAAAAAGTTTTTACTTTGAAATCATTTTGCAGAATCCATAAACATTATTAAAATACTCTAGGGCACTATTGTTAAAATACGCTTCACTTTTCAATCGGCGTAGTCGCGTAATATAAATGAATATCAGATTCAAAATAGCAGCAACCCTTTTATCTTTACACAATATAATATTGTATTCAAAAGTTTTTTAATAAGTCTTCGAATGTAATGCACTAAGTATTTTTAAGCCTAATGTATGTTCAAATGTTTTATTATTTATTATTAACTGAATTCAAAAAGGAGGAGATTCTCAATTCGAGTGTATATTTGTATTTTTGTTACGGGAATGTTCAGCCATTTATAAACCGATCCTAAAAAATATATTTTGTGTGATAATTATAATATACTTACTCCCGAGGTGGATCCATTCAAATTTGGTAAAGATATGATCATAGCATGTCGCAGAAAGCCTCAGTATATGTTCAAAAAAATACGAAAATAATAATCAATAATATTATACAGTCATTAAAATTAGATCGAAATATGTATAGTCCAATCAGTAATGTAGCAGACGATGCCACATTTAAGTAATATTTTAGTTCGTGTAGTGTATCGATATCTAATTGTATGTATTATTGATCGAATCCTACCATTATATCTACAAAATCGATAAAACTTCCAGAGCCAGTCTACAAAACCTGTCGTACCGTCCAATCTGCTAGCTGTACCTACCTCAGTATAGAAACCTTTGATCCGACCATTCGAGAGGTATTTAAACAACTCCCAAACTTTCCGAAGTAATTCCAGAGTGCGCCGTTCATATCGCGGTGTGTGCGTTTGTAACGTCAGCATAAAATCCTTAAATTTTGTACCTATAGGTACATATTACTTTAAATATTAATAATATATATATATTATTAATAACATACCATCACGCCTGTATTCCCTGAAGGGTTAGGCAGAGGCGTACTAATGTACACCCACATTTCGCTGGTATGTTTAGGTCCCATGTAATAGGGGGCGAGCCTATTGCCATTAACCGGGCACAAATTCCTAACTCCGAGCTGCTACTGGGAATTTTATAGAAAAACCCAATAACACTTTGCTCGACCTGGGAATCGAACCCAGGACCTCTAGCGTAGCAGTCGCGCTCAGGACAAATTGGCTAATGAAGCAGTTCCTTTATGAAGAGAAAGAGAGAAGTTATATTATTAATAAATATATATAATATATTTAATATTTTGCGAAGAACACTACGAAACCAGTTTTGTTATTGCAAAAACAAAAATAACTAACATTTCAGTACAGTTTCAACAGTTTCCAGTTTCGCCATTCAAATTAAATCAAATTCTTTATTGTGGATCATAGGTAGGTACATAATACAGATGTTCATGAATATAATATTGTGGTCAGTAATATCGCTCTTTTTGGGCATACAATCATTATTACAATATTAAGAGGCACGTGAGGGTTTTTTTAAAATTTAATTATAATTATATTGGTTAGATTGGGAGTGATACCACGGCCTCACAGAAAACCGTCGTGGAACAACGCTTACGTTATGTTTTGCCGAGTGAGTGACGATACCGGAGGCCCAAACACTTTTAAAATGCCGGCAACGCACTTGTTGAGGGTGTCCATGGTTGGCGGTAATCACTTACCATCAGCGATGGGTCTGCACGTTTGCCCCCTACGCGATAAAAAAAATTATAGTCACAGATACAATAATATTAATTGAGCAAGCAGATTTCTATGCCTCATTAAATTTTATTTCTATAAAAAGAAGCATAACAAAAACAAAAACCTCAATCTATAGATTATTATTAATTATTTGCATCGTTTCTGCAGACAGTACTAGTCGTAGGCTATATTGAATGTACTGTTTGTGTTTATAGCACTGAGTTCACTGGATACATGCTGTTTGTGCTTATCTCTGACTTGTGGCGTGGTTTCGCTTAGGCTTGTAGAGAATGTCTCACAGTCAAATAATTACTTGGGTTATAAATACCTATCATCAATCAATATATACCCAATAATAAGCTACGCTTACCGCGGTCCAATTCAAATTTTTCAAAATCTCGTGTTATAAGAAACTTATGTGTGAAATTTAATGTTTCATAGACCCCTACTGGTTTAATTTCTGCTAGTAAGTGATAGAGTTTTAGATACGAGTATATAGTCCTAAGCACGAACACTACGTTAAAGGTCCTAGGTTCAATTCTCATGTCGAGCAGTGTTATTAGGTTAGTTCAAAGTTAGGATTTGGGCCAGTTTATGGCGATAGGGTCGAGACCAAGGCCTTTGTTCAACAATAAATACAAATAATGTGACATAAACATGCTGACGAACTTCCGTCTATTCCTTCTGGGCATACAAGAATCTTTTACCGCGGAAGAGCCATGCTTCGGCTTCGTGGGCCGGATCGACCGGAGTGATAATACCGCTTACACTTACAATTACCACTAAACAACACTTGTGTTTCGCCGAGTGTGGGGGCGAAAAAAGGGTTTGTGGGGCTCCGGTATCCTACGATACCAGAGGCCCAAATCGGGCAGGTTAAAAGGCAGGTAACGCATACGTGACTTCTTCCGTTGTAGGTGTCCATGGGCGGTGTTAATCGCTTACCACAGGTTATCCATCTGCTCGTTTGCCCCCCTATCCCATAAACAAATGACGGTACCTCTGTATACAAGAGAAATTTAATTTTAAAAATAATTCTAACATGCGGTTTTTTATAACTTAATAAATTTCAAGTAATAAATACTGAGCATATTCAGGAACAAGTGCCACGTCGGTCGTATTTTCACAGAATTTCTATGTAAAGGAATTTCATATTAATTTCGTGTAGTAGTTATGCGAGACAAACAAAATGCTAAAAAAAAAATTTGCCTTCTGTTGCTTTAATAAAGCTACCCTCCTAATTAAATGTATGAAAGTGCCTTTATTATCCAAACAACTATTACCAAATGCATTCACAACATTAGCTAAGTCCCGTAGTTTCAACTAAAACCCAACCATCTCAAAGACAGACTAGAAACAAAAATAACAGTAATACTTAATTACCTACAAACAGTCGTAATCCTAAAAGCTTTGAACATGTCTTCGAGCCACGTAGTGCTCCAGCCAATAGACGGAGGCGGCTAAGATATACAGTACCTATTGGAGTAATCATGTTGTGATCACCGCTAAGTTTACCCGCGATACACGGCTGTAGCCGATAACCAACTTATTTTCTTACATAAAACATCATTATCATTATTAATCTTGTACTTAACGGTGAATGGATAAGAGGTTTTTTCGATGGCATGTGATGTCTTCCAACCCGCACTAAATCAGCGTGGTGGACATTATTTTCAATTCAATTAAATTTCATTTTTTTCAGATATTTAAATCCAAACTTAAAAACTATGTTAGTTATAAGTACCTACCTATTATAATCTTAAACATTATTTTAAAAAATCTCAAAATATATCAAATCATATCAAAATGTACAATTCCGCGTAAATGTGTGAGTAAGTACCTAAGGATAGGATTATAAATTGTATCTATTAACGCCCTCAGTACCTATTATGTTAAGACCCCCTAACCCTGGTCATTACTGAGGCGATTCTCTTGCGCATAGGTAATTGCAATGAAATCGTCAGTAAGCAAACATTTCATAAGCCTAACCTAACAACTTACATTTCATAAGCATTCCATAGGCCTAACCTAACTCATTATGAGAGGAGATCCGTACCCAGCGGAGGAAAAAAAATAGCTTGATACCACAATACCTTTCTAAAACAACAAAACGTGTCCTTCTTAACAAAAGACCAGATGACGTCACAGTTATCCTGTTATCTTTGTGATAAACAGAAATGCGTCGCTAAACGCATTTGGTACGCGACACAGATAACTCGGCTAATGGAAAACGAGACACATTTCGCGAGTTGTCGGGGGCGTGATGTGATTATACGGACCGGAATTTTAAGTGAATTGATCTCATACATCTTGGAGGGGCTTAAGTTTTTTACTTTTTCTTTTACTTTATATAATATATTCTCTAAAATGTTGGCAGTGGTGTTAATTTACACCCACGGACGAATGCTACAGCGCTCCCGTAGGCCCAACACCTGACGCGAAACGCCGAGTTTGGTTTTAGTCGATAGATCGCTCTTTTCAGAGCGGAGTCCGACACACCCCACTGCTCTCTCCGGAGTGGTGGTTAGTGCATAAAGCATTTCCAACCCCGTCAACAAAAAAAAATTGTAAACTTTTACCCACAGTTCGATGGTATATTTAGGTCCCGTGTATGTAGCATGAGAATGATTTGTAAAAGTGTCTATAAAAGATCTATTTACGGAAATAAATATATTTTTTTAGGGGCATATTATCAAAATCTGTGTTTAGATACCGTGGGAGAGCTATGCTTCGGCACGACCGGAGTGATACCACGGCCTCAAAGAAAACCAGCGTGAAAAAACGCATCACAGAGTGAGTGAGGATACCGGAGGCCCAAACGCTTTTAAAAGACGGGCAACACACTTGCGACTCCTTTAGTATTGCGGGTGTCCATGGGCGGCGGCAATTGCTTATCATGAGACGATCCGTCTGCTCGTTTGCTTTTGTGACTTTGACTTTGAGTTATTTTTACACCAGCTCTACCCATTCAGCTAAAGTTGGCGCAAAATAACTTGAACCAAAATGGCGGATGCGCAGTAGTCGTTTTTTAGTACATTTTGGTTGCAAATGTACTGCGCAAACTTTCCCCCTCTCCGTTAGTTTTGGGTCAAGTTATTTTGCGCGAACTATACAAAGCAGTCCCAACATGTTTGCCACATTTCCCTCAAATAAACACCCAGAAGCGATCGTTAAATTTTATTTAACTTTGAAACTTGTTATAAGACGTGTTATACCGCCCGAGCATTATACACTAACAGTCACATTTGCTCGTAGGTATAGTTATTTTCCATTCGGCCGGCTAACGAGCGGGTGCATTATGCTAGTTTCTAACTTTCAGACTCATTTGGAGAGACTTTTTTTAAGGACTGCGTAATGGTTAACCTTTTTATGTTTGTTTGTTTTTGTTTGAAAACTACTGCACAGAGTTGTGGTCTGCTGGGAGATATTCAGACTGTTTGTGTATTATTTTTAAAGGCTTATTTTTTATTAACTTGCATAGCTAATCACATTTAGATACTTTGAGGCAATTGTTTTATGAATATAATATAACATACCATCACGCCTGTATCCCCCGAAGGGTCAGGCAGCTAACTTAGGCAGCAGCGAACTGTTCGCTGGTACGTTTAGGTCCCACGTTATAGGGGGCGATCCTATTGGTATTAGCCGGGCACAAATTGCAAACTCCGAGCTGCTACTGAGATTTTCATACCAATAACACTTTGCTCGAACTGGGGAGTCAAACCTAGGACCTCTAGCGTAGCACTTGGAACCACCAGACTAACAAGGCAGTCTTTATTATTATTTATTGATTAATTAATTATTTTTTACATATAATTCGGGAAATTTAGGATTCGTATCGATCTCTTCTTCCGGTCAACGCAGCCTTGCGTTAACTGAAAGATTCGACCGAATTAATTTTAAGTAATTATAGTTATGTAATACCTACTCGTGACGTCACCTTTAAGATGTAAGTTCAGAATGTTTTTTTTTTTATGGGATAGGGGGGCAAACGAGCAAACGTATCACCTGATGGTAAGTGATAACCGCCGCCCATGGACACCCGCTACACCAGAGGAGTCGCAAGTGCGCTGCCCGCCTTTAAAAGGGTTTGGGCCTCCGGTAACCTCAACTCACTCGGCGAAACACAACGCAAGCGTTGTTTCACGCCGGTTTTCTGTGAGGCCGTGGTATCACTCCGGTCGAGCCGGCCCATTCGTGCCGAAGCATGGCTCTTCCACGTGAGAGGAGTGGAGTGGAGGCAAATTTCGACATGGCAGGTGGGACTCGCGGTGGCTTAGAGGTCATAGCGTCTGGCGGACCTAGCCAGAAGACGCAGGTTCGAATCCTGCCTGCGAGTCGATTTTTTCCTTCACTAAATAGCTAGTACCTACTTCTTACAGTTTTTCTGTTACAATCTTTTTTTATCATAACGTACTTATAATTTTGACTTCTGTTTTACAGTGTAGTACACTGGCACAGAAGCTACAGAATTCATTAAAATGTAAAATTATAATTGTTCTAACTTGATACTTGAAATGAGTGAAGCGGCTATGTATAATATTGTACCATTAAATAAACTAAAAGAAACACAAACAAAACACAGGCTATGTTTCAACTTCCCTAATACCCCCATTTGCGTCCAACCTTGTCCTCCCACCTTAAGGTTTCAGTCGGCATCAAAACAGTAGCATCCATAACAATAAAACTATAAGACAGCCAACCGAATAATCTGGAAACAGGCGGAAAAACGAACATAATCAGTTGTCACATAAACTCCCCGGGATAGAATTATTACGTCCCTATTTCAGTAATGGCGGACTTTCCCGCGCTCGCGTCCAGCCGACTTGGGGACTAGGGTTGCCAGAAAATAAAAAAGTACGGTGCACGAGAACATAATATTTTAACGAGTATCTGGTTTGGTAAGGGAGGAAGTTTTTAACAAAATAACAATAATAAATAAATAAATAATAAATTATACATTTTTGAATTAACTAACGAACACAAATCGAAAACAAGTATATGTGTATCAAACAATTATATTTCTCGGGTAGGAATCGGACCCCCGTATTATTAAGCAAATATTATGCTTGAAGCCATATTTAAAAACATTTTTCGATTCCTTATCCAATTACCATTACTGTAGTCAACGTAACTGCCAACTTGCTTGTTTTTATATGGTTAAGAATTGTAGATTAAGAAGAGATCCATGTCGAAATTTGCCTTTACATTCTCAATCAAAAAGCCTTGACTCCAGCGTTACGCAACAGTTCTGCTCAATTTGCCTTTCTAATTACTTTCTGCATCCTTTAGATTGGACAGCTTAACATAATATATTAACACGTAAGGTAAAGTAAGGTCCCGAGGGGACTCTCTAGTCTTCATTGTTAGCATCCCTCATCCCGACCAAAAAGTCAGAATCAGCGGCGCTTAGGGCAGCCCTAGCAGTCCCTTACATCCCAGTCTCACGTCCCTATCATTCATAGCGTCACGAATAATTACATCATTTATTATAATTTCAATGTAATTTACTTTGTGCCCTGTGATGACCTCATTTGGGAGATCATTTTCGTCATCATTCAAAGTATATAATTATCTTTGTGTGCAAGTAGGTGGCTTGATTTGTACTGACGCTGAAAATAACAATGGTAACCTAATTTAATTACAAATAAATTATTGGATTATGAACTAATTTTGGTGTAGTTAAAGGCATTGATAATGATCAGCAAGTATCGTTCACATACATTTTACTTATACTTTCTAGCCTGTTCGAAAAGTGTTCTGGGTATTTTTATGAAATTCCAAACAGTGATTCGCAGTTGGTCTTATTTCCATTTAAGGGCAACAGGACATAGCTTTTTGTTTTTATGAAAATCAATAGGTTATCTGTAAAAAAAATCAAAGTCATGTTTCAAACCATTAAAAAACCGTACAAAATCCTAAATTAATAAAAAAACCATTTAAATCCTACAATCCCAGTAGGTACTTTCACCAGCATTACAGCGTAGTCACTTTTCCAGTAGATGAAGTAACAAAGAAACCTATTCCTTCTTGCATTAGAATAAAAATCTGTGCCGTTTAAATATTGTTACCAACTTTATTGGATCTCATATCTTCACTCCGCTAGTTACAATCAGGTCCGTCGGTATAAACGCAGGTCCGCACGGACTGAATCCGACAACCATATATATTTCACACTAAATAAAACCCGAACGTCTTTTACAGTAGATTCAGACATTACTCTTGGGGCCACAAAATCAGCATTAAAGATGTTTTGAAATTGTTGATTATTATGCTCTAGTTCTGGCTTTAGTTAAGCCTGATGGAAAGCACAAATAGGGTCTAAGATGAGCACGCAGTTCAAAATTAATCTTTTGGGCTCTGGGCCTCTGGGTCTCGCTTACACTCGAATGAACACAGCAAAGTTGTCTAGGGTGTAAAGCAACGTGTGTAAAGCGTGTGAAGAGACAAGTGAACGTGCCGTCTGCCCATGGCCAAAAAGTGTCTTCGAGAAGACTGATGGTAGTTTTTTGTTTAAAATACTTATACCTATTCAGCCACATCAGTTATATTGAGAGTAGCCCCCAACATAGTAGGAAAATTTTATGAAATATTTTTAGAATAGGCTCTGATATAGTCAAATTCAAAGGGTTTAATTAAATTATTAGTTTTAATTTATAACTGCCTCATTAGCCAAGTGGTCCTGAGCGCGACTGCTACGCTAGAGGTCATGGGTTCGATTCCCAGGTCGAGCAAAGTGTTATTGGGTTTTTCTATGAAATTCCCAGTAGCAGCTCGGAGTTAGGAATTTGTGCCCGGTTAATGGCAATAGGCTCGCCCCCTATTACATGGGACCTAAACATGCTGGCGAACTGTGGGTGTACATTAGTACACCTCTGCCTAATCCTTCGGGTAATACAGGCGTGATGGTACTATGTTATGTTATATTAATTCAATTAAACCATTATTACTGTCTTTTGAATTGTCAACAATTTATCGGCTGCAATTACGGAGTCTTGAATTTATTGGTTATAGTTTTGTTCTATTAATGTTGGAGACTGCTGAAATTTCTTCACGCACTAGATCAGTTAGTCGCTATTTTACTAGCCACACATACACAACGAAGTACTAGCGTGCACGGAAATGGCAATTCGGCTACTCTCAAGGGACTGACCCAGTCCACAATACGCTAAACGGCCCAGATTTAAGGCCATCTGACCTTATCCCAGGCCTTTATAAGTCAAGTAGATAAAACGTGGTGAAATATTGGATTAAAATTTACCTTCCTCAAAAATATTGGTTCTATGACAGAGGTCAGGTCCTAAGATCCGCACTAAAGGACGTCATTTATTATATTTTCGGCAACTGTTTCAGTTCCCAGATTGAACAAAGTTAGTATAGTTATAGGATCTTTCTTTAAAATTCTTAGCAGCAGCTTATAGTTTGGATCTGTGCCCGGTTAATGGTAATAAGATTACCCTCCATTACATGGCACTTAAAACAGCAAACTGTGGATATAGGCATAACGGTATGTTATATTTTACCCATAATGTCTACTTAAATATTTTTAAGCTTGGCTTGGTTTCCAAACTCTATTAACTCCCATATTTCTAATAAATGTGCATAGTATATATAACCTTAAAACTGTCTGTGTACTTTTCCGCCTCAGCTCATTGGGTTTTAACCCAAATGACCCCTATTTCACGTCCGCCACAATTAATATCCTTTATTCTAAACCATTAGTGTTTAGTAAATACGGTCTCAAGATATTTTAATCTAATTAGTACAACCAATTGAATAAAGGATGTTTAATTAATTGGATCAAAGCTGGCGGAAACTAAATTGATTTTCCACTCTGAATTCCTCTATATTTCAATATACGGTTTATTGTAAGTTGAAACTAAAAAAAAAAAAAATATTTATCTTATCTTATCTATTTAATATGACAAAATGAGATGATGCTTGGTATGGTATGGTGTAGTGGGTTATTTTCCGCAACTCTAATCAAGATATAGGGCTTATATTTCAGGGGTATATGTGATGGTATGTTACCGAATAGAAAATTGAACTGAATTTGGCTGATGCACAAAAAAATCCAAATTCCAAGATGCAACTGAAAATTTCATAGTAAAAATTTAGTGGCACTTAGAAATCAAACCAGGTAACTAACGCTTAGCTGCTGTTTTCGTCTGTTAGAATAGTTAAGTCCTCCTTTCTTCGATTTTTTTGTAAGTACGCTTCATATAATGTCAGCTGGATAGTGAATAGCCATCACAATCTATTCACCGTCAAACTAAGGTTAAAACAACGCTATTTTACACAGCAGCTGATACTTGCAATCAAATATCCGACAACGGAAGCTTTTCCATTCGCCAGACAGTTTATTATTACTCAGTTGCAATGTGGTCACATCTGCGGAAAATCTTTTTGTCTCAAATGATATCTTTAATGAAAAGCTAGAACGGTAAGTCGTGTTATCGAATGGCAAAAAAACCCACATTGAAAAATAAGATGAAGATCTCTAAGATGAAATTATCTCCCAAATTTTAGTATTTTATGAAATGAAAATCATTATTAAGACACATTGGAATTTTAGTTTTAAAAAAAAGTCTAGTGACCTTTTAACTGTCTCATTAGCCTAGTGGTCCTGGGCGTGACTGCTACGCTAAAGGTCCTAGGTATCGCTTCTCAAGTCAAGCAAAGTCTTATTCGGTTTGAAAGTCTGCAAGTCTGCAAGAGAGCTACTCATACCGGCGAACTATGGGTGTACATTATTATACCTCTGCCGAACCCTTCGGGGAATACAGTAGTGACAGTATGTATATGTAACTTATTAGCCGACCAGGTCCCATTATTACAAGACGTTACTACCCTTAATTACCAAAGTTGGTCATTCAGTACAACTTAGATACCTAAACCTACAGACCTATTTTTAATTCCACAGACAATTTGTCTTGGTGTAAGTATAACTTGCTCAGTATCTACCTATATTTTTGTTCCCAACAATATGGAAGTGCCATAAAATTTGTGAATTGCCAGCTCCCGGGGGCGTGATCGGAACACAGGCTGCACCGTTATGGGACTCATTACCAAGTTTGTTTCATAGCAAATATGTGTACCGTAGGACCAAATTTTGTACAACAGCCTAAATTTGGTATACCGTCGCCTAGTTCAAGAGTATGCTGTACTAAGGCAGGTGCACAAATTGATAGATTGAGTGTCAAATTACAACTATTCATAATAGCGTATATGCTAAAAAACAGAGAAAAAATACCTGATCATATTTATATATAAAGAAATAAATAAACAAAAAAATTGCGGATTGGTTATCAAAGACTGTATGAATTGGCATCAAGTGAAACTTCTGTGATTATCTTCTTTATCATCTGTACAATGATAATATCTCATTTTCCCCGTGAGTGTCGTTTCGCGAGGTTACTACTATTAACGCGTTTTGTTAGCACTCACCAACATTTCTTAAAGACTCTTTTGGAGGCAGAGTAATTTTGTAAAAATTTATTGCAATTGCCGATTTTCTGCGTTTATCGGTAAAATTCCAACTTCCAACTATTCTCATAAGAGACTATATGGTTCTTTACAGTAGACGGCACCCATTTATTTTTTTTATAAAAAATCAAGCCAGTTCTCACTTCATAAAAATAAAAGACTACTGAAAAATCTAAATCGCAATGTCCAGAATAATCCTAGGAAGATTAGCGAGCTGCCAGCCTGGCTTGCCAAACTCCGCAGCCGACCCCGATTAATCCGGATAAAACCAACTCTGAACCAGCCAAAACCGGATACAGAGTCGAAAAGCCACCTTAATGTAATGTTTAACTAGATTGGTCTCATTATTAATGCAAAAATGGAAAATGAACTATATTCAATAAAAAAGATGGTTTGGATATGTTATATGAACGCTTGCGTTGTGTTTCGCCGAGTGAGTGAGGTTACCGGAGTCCCAAACCCTTTTAAAAGGCGGGCAACGGACTTGTGACTCCTCCTGACTGGTGTTGCAGGTGTCTATGGGCGGCGGTTATCGCTTACCATCAGGTGATCCGTCTGCTGCTTGTTTGCTCCCCTATCCCATACAAAAAAATGTTGAGAGAATGAATTAAAGACGATTAACCAAAGGAATTTATAAGGTGAATGTCAGCGACAGCGGCGGAAGAGGTCATCCTAGAAGGACATACGTCGATCTTATTAGCGAGGTCCTTCAAAAAGGTCGGATGCGTAGTCCTCGCAACCGGCGCATATATATGTGAAGATGCATGTATTTGAATGTAGCACAAGCAAAAGAAGATTTAAAAGAATCGTAGCAAGTGGCGGTTTATATTTTGTGCCTATCTCGGTGGAACAAAAGCGCGATGTAAAAAATATAAAATTTGTAACTTCTCTTCTTGATCTTAGTATCTTAAACGCCTTGATAAATTGTGACTAATAAGGCCGTGAGGATTCCTTGTATCGCGATAAATTTACATTATTTGTATTGTGCGTCTTGACGATGTAGGTAAATATAACACGATAAAGTTAATTTAGTGAAGGAAAAATTCGACTCGCAGGCAGGATTCGAACCTGCGTCTTCTGGTTTGATACACCAGACGCTATGACCACTAAGCCACCGCGGACCTACCTGCCATGTCGAAATTTGCCTTCACATTCTGAACTTACGTCTTAAAGGTGACGTCAGTAACATCTATTGACAAGCAAGTTACTTTGCCTCTCAACCGACACGACTTACCTTACGGTTAGTTCTATGTCGTACGATGCTAATATACCTATGAACTATCTTTTTGTGATTTTTTTGCATTTTTCATGCTAAGATTATAAAGTTAATTTAGTGAAGGAAAAATTCGACTCGCAGGCAGGATTCGAACCTGCGTCTTCTGGTTTGATACACCAGACGCTATGAGCACTAAGCCACCAATTAACTTTATAACCTTAGCATGAAAAATGCAAAAAAATCTCAAAAATATATAACACGATAAAATCCGTAACGTGGTTTTATTTCAAGATATTCTTCAGTTCTCGGAGAATACTAAGATTCCATCCGTGCCCCGACTATACAACCTGTAACAGAATAAGCGCATCACCTGAAAGTAGTTTGTTGAAAATCGAATACGTGTATATGTGTTGATTTTTCCTAAAAAGATAATAACAAAACCTACCTGGTGCATGCGTGCCGTCAGTTAGGCAGGTCAACTCAAGACTGCTATGGCTCTTTTTTCAAAAGGCCTGTTCAGATTTTGCCCTACATCGTAAAACACATATCCTATAATACTACTACTACTGTCTGGACTTTATAAGAGACCATGATTCTCTGAGTTTGTTTCGGCGTTTCTTCTCAGAGGTCGTCAGATAGGAAATGCCGGCGCCATCTAGTAAAAAAAATATGTAAAACAACTTGTAAAAGTGTCTTTTTAAGATCTATTTACAGAAATAAATATCGTTTATCATTTACCTGAAACTATGGCGTCCTGATCCATCAGTGGCTCAAGTTATGGGAAACAGAAACCTATTTACACAAATTGTTATTGTTTGCGTGTGCGCGTCGATATCGCAGTCGTTGTGGGTACAACTAAGAGTTCTGCGTTTCGCTGGTATACTTATTTCTTGAAAAAAAGATTCTTACAGATCTCAAAATGGCTTAAGGGTTTCGTTGTTATAAGAATAATCATGATGATCGATATTCTAATGGACGTGTGTGTGGTCTTGCTCTTATATATTTAGAAGACCAAACCTGAGGAATAAAGGTATATTCTGAGTATAAGAGACCATCTTGCCCGAGGGTTTGAGTCTATAATGATTTCCACAATGCGCACTTAAACTCAGAGAAACTTCTTAGTTAATTCTCCAAACGTCAAAGTTAGCTCGCAGTAAATCAAAGAGCAGTAATCCAGTTTTAATGTGAACAAGTTTGGGTTTGAGTCCTTATCTACGGATCTCGTGTATTCGGAAGTAAGGACAAAAGGGAACTTTGAGAGCGTTGAGATACTTAAAGAAAAAGTTTGGAATAGTTTGTCTAATTTTGAGGCTGTGAATTAGTATAGTCGAGTTCTGGTAATTCGGCCTCTTTGAAGAGATTTTCTAGATTAGAATTCTCTAGATTATTTTAATATTATCGACTACTTTTATACGTTTATTAATCTAGAGATTGCCTCATCAGTTGGTTGCCTCAAACGCGTCTGTTACGCTAAAGGTCCTGGGTTCGATCCAGATCGAGCAGTGTTATTGGGTTTCTCTACAAAATTCTCAGTATTAGTAGTTACGATTTGTCTTGTTTGGAAGTCTGTTTAATAGCTATAGGCGCGCCCCTATAACATAGGACCTAAAAATACCGGGGAACCACACCTCTGCCTAACCCTTTGGAGATTACAAGCGTGTAGTATGTTATGTATTTTATCATTATTTTTGCTCGGTGGTAAAACTTCTTGGGGTCTGACTGGCTGGAGACCACACTTACGTCGGAGTACTTCGGTACTTAAAGCACCTCGGTGATTTCAACTTTTTCGCGTAAGAGCCAGTTCCCCCTCGGTTGCTGCGGCTCTGGCAGTCTGCAGTCCGTAGGGGCTCTTAAGGTTCGGCAACGCATCAGCAACTCCTCTGGTGTTGCAGGTGTCAATGGGCCACGATGACTACTTACCACCAGGTGGCTTGTAAGCTCGTTTGCCAATTTAAACAATAAAAATATCATTCCAAATCACTCTTGTTACCTCAAAATCCTAAGCTGGGTACTCACTTAGCAGTGTTGCATGTAACGTATCAGATACTGTATCAAGCTGCAAGTGGGTACGGCTCGTCCACGGTCCACCGCGTATCTAGCAACGAGCTGCCGGATCCGCCTTTGTGTTCGCAGTGATACCGCCACTCGACGGGTCGCTGCGAGCTTAGGTACAGCGCTCCACGCGCCAGCGGCTCGCAGCGGGCTCGTGCCTACGTACTCACTTGATACCGTATCTGATACATTACACTGCTAAGTGAGTACCCAACTAAAACAATTAAAAAATAGTTTCCAATCATAACTATGACACTACTGCCCCTTACCAAGCAATATGCACAAAATATGTCGAAAGAGACCAACAATTTGTAACCGTCGTAATAAACGCTTATTGCATTACATTTTATGATCCGCCATACTTCCCCAGCAATGTAATACACTACAAATATTACAATGTTAATATTTGAACGTTGTAACGCCGAAGTTTAACAATTAATGTCGGTGTTAACATTGTATTGAGGTTTAGTAGTTTGTGATAAGGTTATGCTCATAGTACAAAGTATTTAACACATTGATCTTAAGTACAGAGTACCTAAGCCTAGTGATATGACCTTTGGCCTGCCAAGTCAAAGGTCTCGAGTTCGAACGCAAGGCACGTACCTACCTCTGACTTTTCGAAGTCAAGTGCGTATTATTAATCAATAAATTTACCGTGTTAGAGCTATGCTTCGGCACGAAAGAGATGGCTCGAACGGAGTGATACCACGGCCTCACAGAAAACCGGCGACAATAACGCTTCGGTACGTTGTGTTTCGCCGAATGAGTGAGGATACCTGAGGCACAAACCCTTTTAAAAACCCGGCAGCGCACTTGCAACTCCTCCGGTGTTGCGGGTGTCCATAAGCAGCGATATCGCTTATCATCAAGCGATCTGTCTGCCCGTTTGCCCCCCTATGCCATAAAATAGAAACACGCTGAAACGGTGAATGAAAACATCGCGAGGAAACCTGCATGCCTGTCAGATGCTCGTAACAAGACATAGAAAAGTAAACAATAGAGACATGTGTTGTTGAGCGTACAAGCTTACAATTTCCCTGACATTAAACACTTACGAGGAACTCTCTGTAAATAAAGCTTACTTTGTACTGCGATTTCAAAGTTCCTAACTTGATATCACAGCACTTTATACACTACTAGCTATTTCCCGCGATTTCGCTTACGCTGACGACCTAAAGTGACGTTAAGTTAGTGCATTAATAAAATCGGTTCAATAGTTTTTGAGTTTATGCCTTACAAACTAAAATAAGTACAATAAATAACTTTTAACATAAAGTAAAACTGCCTTAAAAAAGGATATTCATATTGAAATTTTGACGAAAATGTCGGTGAAGAAACATATAAGTAATTTTATTATAATAAAAATACATACAAACATGGAACCTCCTCCTTTTTATAAGTTGGTTAAAAATAAAAATATTTTCTCTTTACAGATGAAGCGTCGGTAGCCTAATGGCTAGGGTGTTGGACTTGCGATCATGTGGTTGCCGGTTCGATACCCACCCATTGCACTACCGACGTGAACCCACTCGTAACACAAGCATTGTAGCTTAGCACGAGGGGTTAACAAGAATACTAGTATTAGTAGTATTAGTATTGAAGAAAAAAAATAATGATTTTAAACAACAGCTGTAGCTTCATGCCTGTTAAACAGGCGTGGGACCAGCCATTAACCAGGCACAATTAAACAAGTGAAATTTATCATTAAAAAAACAATTACACTTTGCTAGACCTGGGAATCGAACTCAATACCTCAATCGTAAAATTCGCGCTTGGGATTTCTAGACTAATGAGGCAGGAGTACTAAGCTTTAGTTAGGAGTAACATAACATACCATCACGCCTGTATTCCCCGAAGGGTTAGGCAGAGGTGTACTAATGTACACCCACAGTTCGCCGGTATGTTCAGGTCCCATGTAATAGGTGGCGAGCCTATTGCCATTAACCGGGCACAAATTCCTAACCCCGAGCTGCTACTGGGAATTGCATAGAGAAACTCAATAACACTTAGCTCGACCTGGGAATCGGTACCCAGGACCTCTAGCGTAGCAGTCGCGCTCAGGACCACTCGGCTAGTGAGGCAGTTGAGTTAGTTCGGAGTAAATATCTTCTATAGCCCCGAAATTACCGAAATTGTTCAGTAAAACGTACCTACAAATTTCTTTATATCCTGATAACCCGAGCGGGCTTACACTTCGTTCCTACGTAAATGGCATTTAGTACGCAAATGGGCTGGTTTGCATAAAAGATCGCACTTGTCCGTGACATGCCGCTGAGTAATGAGAGAATTTAAGCGGCGGTAGGCCGCCGGACTTGGGATCATGTGGTTGCCGGTTCGAACCCCACCCATTGCACTACCGACGTGAACCCACTCGTAACACAAGCAATCTAGGGGTTCGCACGAGGGGTTAACAAGAATACTAGTAATGTGCGAACAGCATTGCTAGTAAGCTTTTTTAAAAAAAGAAATTTTTACTCTCTACCGTGGATCGCCATATTTGAACATCGCTGTGAATGTAATGTTACAATACACTTTAAAAAATATAAATGTCTCGTCCTAATTTGGTCTAGCTATCGCCAGCGACAACGAACATATAAGCTCTGCAATATAAGGTCCTGGGGCCGATTCCCAGGTCGCGCGAAGTGTTTTTGGTTTTTTCTATGAGATTCTCAATAGCAGCTCGGAGTTAGTACTTGTGCCCGGTTAATGGCAATAGGCTCGCCCTTTATTACGTGAGACCTAAACACTGGGTGAACTGTGCGTGTACATTAGTACGCCTCTGCTTAAGCCTTCTACAAGATAGAGCGATACAAGCTAGATGTTATGATATAATTATATTATATTAAAAAAAGCAATCACATCATTACCGGCCTATATCCGTCAACTGCTGGACATAGGCCTTCCCTAGTCTGCATCATTACACCCTATCCTTGATTTCTTTCGTTTGTTTTTTTTTTCACAAAAATATCAATACAGTGCCTCAAATACCTCTCTTACTCTTCTACGATATTATAATTTGCATCTCTTTGCTGAAAGTGTATTGCAAGTTTAAGTAAATATTAATAAAGTCTAGAACATGAAACATTAAAATATCTGCAATTTATGACATTATCCGCAGCTCTGATTGTGGACGGAATCGCAATGTGGAAATGAATGGAAATTTATACAATATTGCGATGAGAGCGCAATTATAGTGTATGATTGCATACGCTATTTAAGGGGCTGAAATTGCTCCATGATGACGCATCCAATTCGCGCAAATATATCACTAGGCATTATTATCTATACTCCATACATCTATACAAATAAATAAAATTGGAGTGTCTGTTTGTAATATTAAAATAAACAACATTTTTTACAATTTTTGTCTGTGTATCTGTTTGTTCCAGCTAATCTGTGAAATGGCTGGACCGATTTTAATGGGACTTTTACTGGCACATAGCTGATGTAACGCGGTCGGAAGCTAGTTTAATATATAAAACTGAATAGTTTGTTTGTTTACTTGAACGCGCTAATCTTAGGAACTACTGGACCGATTTGAATAATTCTCTCAGTGTTAGATAGCCCATTTATTGAGGAAGGCTATAGGCTATATATCATCACGCTAACACCAAGTGACGTTTCCACGCGGATAAAGTCGCGGGCGGAAGCTATTCTATTATATTCATGACATTGTAGCCATATAAAAATAAATCTATCTTAACATACAAAATGGCGGCCATTTTTCTTGCGTACCCGGTCAGCGCGGCACATATTTCCTAATATCGGCTGTCAGCTCTGCCGTACATCGGCTATGGGCAACTGATATTGCGAACGCCGAGTGTATTTTACTACTTACTGCCCAGTTTACTGATGGCAGTTTAATAGCAATATACACACACGAAAAGGTGGCATTATGCTGTTAAAACTAACCGGCTTCAATAAGGAAGGGTGTTCTCAGTTCAACTGTTAGACTGTTTTTTTGTGTTTCTTTAATAGGTAGGTTTACGAGTAAAATACTGTGGTAATAAGGCAGTGTATTGAATAAAGCCTTAAGAAGCTTTTAGTCACTATTTTTATGCGCATGCTAAGATTTTAAAGATATTTTTCCTTCACTAAAATAACCTTAGGTATGTCACATCGTCTAACAAGACTAAACAAATGATGTCTTAGACCGCTCCCTAGATTGACCTAAAAATATTTAATACTTATTAGAAGTTGGGGAAGTACATACATCTATACAAATAAATAAAATTGTAGTGTCTGTTTGTAATATTAAAATAAACAACATTTTTTACAATTTTTGTCTGTGTATCTGTTTGTTCCAGCTAATCTGTGAAATGGCTGGACCGATTTTAATGGGACTTTTACTGGCACGTAGCTGATGTAACGTTGTAGTTAGGTAAGTAAAGTTGTAAGTTAGGTATGTTACGCAATAACTTCGCCGATTGTGATATTTTCTTATTATTTATTCCATACATACATTGTATATTTTCACGCCTGTCTCCCATTGGGGTTAGCAGAGGCTATAGATTTCCACATTCCCTTTGATGTTTATCCAATATAATTTCCGAGGTGGATCTAAATTCAGTTAAAGTAAGTCAGTTTTCTTTTCTTTAATAGGTAGTTAATTACGAGTAAAATACTATGGTAATAAGGCAGTGTATTGAATAAAGCTTTTAGAAGGCTTTAGCCACTAATTTTATGAGAGGTTAAGATATGTCACATCGTCTAACAACAGTAAACAAATGATGTCTAAAACCGCTCCGTAAATTGACTTCAAAATATAGAAGCTGGGGCAAGTAATCAGTGGCATTATATACCAATTACAATGCTGCTTGCTTTATAATACTTACAAATAATCACTACCTATAACTTAAGTAGAGATTGCGAATCGGCTAACTCAGCGTAGTACCTACGTCCGATAGTGGACTACTGTACGCCGATGAGGTGATGATGAATCAGTTTAATTTATTCATTGACTTCATAATTGTTGATTTTCGACAGTATTGTTTACGAGATCTGTCAGTTTTATGTTTTCTACTGCCATTATACGACCGTTCTGACTGAAGTGGCAAGCTTGGGGCCCAGGAGTCCTGCTGAAACCACAATTCAAAACAAACACCTCGGGTATTTCTCGAACGACAACTACAAAG
Organism: Acronicta leporina; assembly: GCA_947256265.1. Taxonomy (NCBI): domain Eukaryota; kingdom Metazoa; phylum Arthropoda; class Insecta; order Lepidoptera; family Noctuidae; genus Acronicta; species Acronicta leporina. Next base: position 1,579,917 of record OX366512.1, read on the forward strand.
TTCCCGAGAGAATCAACATTCTGTTTTGTAAGCTAAATAATTCAGAATCTTCATACAAATCTGGATTACGTTCAGAGATAGAGTATGTAAATACATGCATGTGTATTGGGTCCGCTTTCTGCAATTCTGTGGTTAGGTTGTTTGGTAAGCGGTCTGTTGGTTTAGGGACACTTCACATCTGACGCGCGATCGAGTGACATGCAATCTGAAACGCAATAATGCTATTGAGTGCCACAATATTAGAATATTTGTTTTAAGTGATCGCACAGGAGAGTTTAAACGCAATATTGAATAACTTTTCTGTAAAATATTTATGTTTTGGGACATAGCTAGAACCTTAGAAATTTTCTGTAAACAATTATTTATTGTATAATTAATTAACAGTTGCCTTTTTAACCGGACTATACTGCACCAAGCAATAACATTTCATAATACTTTCAAAGAATAATATTTTAGTTACAATTTCAATTTTAATTAACGAAAAAAATCGATCTCACGCTGGATTTGCTGCAGTAACGACACCGGACGCTACAGCCGTTAAACTACAAAGACTGCTCTGCTCCTTTCATTAAAATTTCTATATTTAAATATTTCTTTCTTAAAATAATATTTCGTAGTTAGTAGATGGCGGTACGTGTTTATTAATACTATTAATGGCACTAGGTATTTTTATTATATTTTTATTGTTGTCTACACATTATGATTTCACATGCTTCACGGTTTTTACCCATGTTAAATTTACAAATTAACAAAAGAACGAGCTAAAAACGCTCGAACGTGCGACAAAAAGACGCGGCTCGTTCGGTGCGAATCATCCTTAACTATTTTGCCGTATCAGTTGTGTGGTGCATAGCGTCACTGAAATCGGCTACTTGTGTGAAAGCATTCTAGGTACACTGTATCGTGCCACGAATGGTACAAATGTGACTGCTCACTGCACTATGCTGAATTAGCATTCTGCTATTTCATCGCTTTTGAGTTGTAATTTAAAGTTCTTTTTAGCATCACCAGGGGTATCAATGGACGTCAGTTATTAATGTTCATTTTTCGAGTAATTTTACGGAGAATATCATTTTTCTAACTGGAAGAGAATAACTTTAGCATGCTTAGCATGAGCATTTTTGGTGAAGAAGTTTTGTCCACCCATGTGAATTTAGTAACACAGTTCTATAACTCTAAAGAATATAATATCTAGAGTAATAAAAGATTGATCGATTAGCACATCAGTGTTTTGTCTTTTTCTTTAGTAAAAAAAGCAATGATTTATCAAAATTGTTCCCGTGTGGGGACTGGTTAGAAAACTGTTCCTTACTGCCTTTCGATAGGCATCTCGAAGAGGCGAGTAAAATATCTGACAGACCAAGGAGGTCCTACCACCGTACGTGGTAGGACCTCCTTGGTCTGACTGGCTCGCGATCACCCTTCCGTCGGAGTCGGTCGTAAGGCATCTTGGTGTATGTTTCAAAGTTTGCGTAAACGAGCCAGTTCTCTCAGTTCTCAGTCCTAGGTTGCTAGGTTTTAGCAGACGTCTGCCCGCAGGGGCTTTTAAGGGTCGGCAACGCATCCGTAACTCGTCTGGTGTTGCAGGTGTCCATAGGCGACGATAACTACTTACCATCAGGTGGCTCGTCATCTAATTTGCCGACTTAATCCATAAAAAAAACACTATAATTATCAGCGTTGAGGAAAGGTACAGAAAATATAGAAACGCACAGACATTTGCTTTTTAATCAGCACAAGTCCGATATTCCCTCGATATATCGCCTCGCTTTGCATAAAACGATCCAAGAGGATTTTCGAGACATAACATAGCATCACGACAGTATTGCCCGAAGGGTAAGCCAGATGTATACTAATGTAAGGCAAGTCCACAGTTCCCAAGTATGTTTACGTCCCATGTAATAGGGGGCGAGCTAATTGCTATCAACCGGCACAAATCGATAATCCATATTCCAAGTAGGGTAAGGGAAAAGTGTACTAATGTACACCTATAGTTCATATATTTGTTTGGGTCCCATATAAACCTTATAGCCAACCGGACACAAATCCCAAACTCCGAGCTGCTAGTAAGAATTTCATAGTAAAATATAATAATTTGCTTGACTTGATTCGTTAAGATTTTCAACACTTTAGAAAAAATTGTCTATACCTAAGTCTGTGCTAAAAAGGCGCAACTCAAACTAATCTTGAAAAAAGCATTCGCGCGCTTTGCTCTTATATATATAGTAACAATAATTTGTTTAATAAAACAAGCTAACTACTTCAAATATTAGCCTAAAACTAATTTGCATGAAAAAGCGGCGGAGCATAACACAACTTTGTTGGCAATAACATAAGAGCGTTTTGAGAAAACATAATTGGATTTTAACGTACACCCTGAGATGCGTGACTCCTGGCGTGCGTTTTCATTGCCTTAGGATTTTGATTTTTGGAAGACCATATTTAACCTCTGACACAAATTGAGGGACTATAATATAACGTTTGTCTGCATGTTTGTTTATCGTTTTATAAGTCTCTGTCAAGAATCTTCTTAAGAGTCTGGCGGGCCTAATTTCCCATACAAACGTAGATAATACCTGAATTTGATAAAACATTGTTTGGACTACAATTTATCTTGGTATTACGTTTTAGTGGTCAATTCAAGCTCCCCGGGACCCTTAACATTCTTGCTCTTGATCTCAATATTTTGACATGTTTCTTAACTGTGGTTGTCAGAACACGAATGCGACACAAGAGCGCCAAAACTTTGATTATTTGTTTGGCACTGATTCATAATTGTACTCAGTAGTCGGGGTGGAGGCGCTGTTAGCTGAAATACAGATTCCAAGCCTAGTTCAGCAGCAGATTCTAATACCACACACAAATTGCTTATTTTTACTGTAACGCTGTCAATAACATAAACTATGTGTAAACTTGATTCTTATTATTTGGATAAAATAAATAAATTGTAAAAAACTGATTCATAATTAGTTACCTACATTATCAAGATTATCTTAGATAACATAAGTACCATCACGCCTGAATTCCCCGTAGGGTTAGGCGGCGCTCTACTGATGTACCGTAACGCAGTTTTACTTCTAAAACAATATTTAATAGTTCCATCAGAGAGAGACTATTCAAACGCGTCCAACTTACCGATAAAATAAAAAAAAATTCTAGACGTAAAAACTCTAGTCATATTAACCTCTGACGTCAAGTTTATCGGCAAGAAAAGTAACGCGTTCCAAGACTACGTGCCTACAGTGTGGCCAACCGACTTAAGTGTAGAAATATCAATGTATTGTTCTTTGATTTACATTAACTTGTATACTTTGGTTTCTTGGACAAATAAACTTATTGGAATCAACATTCAATTGCTTACTTTATATCTTTGTTGGTTTGTAGAAACAATATCATTTAGATTACAATAAAAAAGTAAGGCGATCAATGTTGGTGGATTAAAACAATCCATCACGCTTTTTCCCAATGGGTAAATTAGAGGTGAACCACAGGTAGGCCGCAGGTAATAGGGGACGAGCCCACAAATTCAAGCTACTAGCTTCGAAAAGGAAGATCTGCGTGCCTTTGATTCGAAGCCTTGAGACCGGTGACTGGTATTTTATACCAGGTTATCACAGCTATTACAAACAATACCTGTGACTCAAATATTCCACGGAAAAAGGGGCCTTAGCCTGCAAGATTTTACATACATACATACATACATAAAGTCACGCCTCTTTCCCGTAGAGACCACAGACTTCCACTTGCTACGATTCTGATATACCTCTTTAGCTTTATCCACACTCATCAATCTCTTCATACATGAACGTCGGTTTAGGGTACTCTTGACCGAGCCATTTTTCAGAACGTCCTCAATGCAAGATTTTATCCGTACAAATCCTATTATGTTCATAGAATAAAGCACAAAAATCTGTTCCAAAACAAAAAAAAACTCAACAGTCGACAAAAGCTAAATACATCTTCAAAACAGATTATCAATGTGGTCTGCGAAAAGCTGTTCTTTTACAGCGTACATTTTTAGGGCTAAAAAAGTGAATAAAACCCGTTACACAATGGACACGGCCCCTCAGCGCCTCACTAACGAGATGTGGGGCTTTAATTACTTCTGCGCACATGTGACTCTGGTATTAACACTATTGCCATCTATTTTATTTGAAACGATACTCGTAGGTATGTACAACGATGCATTTCCGTGTACTGGTGAAAATGCACTTATTATATACTAGCTTTTGCCCGCGGCTTCGCTCACCTGAAGCCTATACTAGAATTCGGAAAGGATTCCAAAAAAAAAACAGCCCAACAATGATGATCTCTTCTTTGTACATCAGAGAGGTCAAGCTGTATCTCAGGATTCGTTTAATTGATTGAGATAAAAAGTTCACCAGTTTTTAAGTTGCAGCATATACTTTTTAACAGTAATAACAAAATTAAAATCTATTCAGTAGTTTTTGCTCCAACCCCTAACAGACAGACAAACAGACAAGAATTTAAAAAATCACACTTTTGGATTCGAAGACGTTTATATACCATACTTGTTTTTGGTAGTATATGCGCCAACTTAAAAACTGGTAAACTTCTTATCTCAAATAATTAAATGGATCCTGAAATACAGCTTGACCTCTCTGACCCATAAAAAGAACTAGAAGCTACTGAGAATTCCGTAGAAAAACTGAATAACAATTTGCTCCACCTAAGAATCGAACGTAAGAACTAACGAACCGCACCATGTTTCAGACCACTAGACTCGTAAAGCAATCACAGCTGCTAAAATAGTATAGTCAAAGTCAAAATCAAACTCTTTCGCTATGACTTTGAACACTAGAATAGGTTATTTTAGTGAAGGAAAAATTCGACTCGCAGGCAGGATTCGAAACTGCGTGTTCTGGTTTGATACACCAGACGCTATAATAACTTTATAATCATAGCATGAAAAATGCAAAAATAATCACACTAGAATAGGTACTTTTCAAAAGTCAAAACTAGTTGCACGGTTCCAAAAAGTGGTTATAAATGATAAATGATATTTATTTCTGTAAAAAGATCTTTTAAGGACACTTTTACAAGTCAATGTTTTACATTCGCCGGCATTTCCTAACTGACGATCTCTGAGAAGAAACACCGAAACGAAACAAACTCAGAGAATCATGGTCTCTTTTAAAGTCCAGACAATAATAGTTAATATTACAAGGATAATATCTATACTAATATATAAAGCTGAAGAGTTCCTTGAACGCGCTAATCTCGGGAACTACTGGTAGCTACTAGAAGCTATATCTAATAACTAGCTTCTGCCCGCGACTTCGTCCGCGTAGCGTGATGATATATATAGCCTATAACCTTCCTCAATAAATGGGCTATCTAACACTGAAAGATTTTTTCAAATCGGACCAGTAGTTCCTGAGATTAGCGCGTTCAAGCAAACAAACAAACAAACTCTTCAGCTTTATATATTAGTAAATATAGATTATGCGAGTCAATCAATCAATCACATATTTTTGTAATTCTGTATTAATTTTAATTTTGTGATGGTATTTTTATAGCAATGTATAACCAAATTGATTGTGAAATGAAATGTGTGCATGATATTCTGTTTATGTAATTTTTTTTATTAATCTTATTTTATTAATCTAATCTAATTTTTACTTATTATTAATCGATTTTTTATTTGTTAATTCTTATTAGGTAATTTATTGTTAATTGTTTTTCTAATGTTTTATGTTGTTTCATATTCATACACAAATGCATTTTGTTCTTGAATAAAATTGATTGATTGATTGATTGATTGGATGCAGAAAATGTACAAAATGAGGTCAAAATCATACCAGATTGTAACCAGTGCTCCATTTCGTTACGATTGTAGCAGCATTGTGTGTGTATATATAGATTGTATTATTAATTGTATATAATGTATCTGTTGTTTTGATGAATATACAGCAGTCTTTTTGTATTCGATTTTTCTTGTATTTATGTGTATTGGATTTTACTTGTATGATGTAATTTTTCTTGAGACGACGTCACCTCAAAGACGCAAATTCAGAATGTGAAGGCACATTTCGACCTGGTGGGTGAGATTTGCGGTGTTCAAATCCTGTCTGAAGTCGAATTTTTCCTTAACTAAAACAACAATATCCAGCGGTTTTAAATTTAATAATTATTTTAGACTAAGGCCCACTTGCACCAACTTCTTAAATGTGTTTAAATTGTATTTAAACACGAAATTTCTATGAAAAAATGTGTTTAATTACAATTTAAACATATTTAAGAAGTTGGTGCAAGTGGCCCTAAAACAAAGAAAAAACTACTCAGCCAAATTAATAGCTCTGTGATTCATAAAATCATATCCCGCTACCATTATCATTTTGTTTATTTTTTATTATGATTTTTGTTTTTTTTTTCTCTATATTTATTGGTTCCCCTGAACCATTTAGATATAGAATCGTAAAAATAAATGTACGATTTCGGAATTCTTATTCATGTCAGCTAGAGTTCAACCAAACCCAAATAAATAATCCGTCGGCGGCGTGAATACACGCCATCAAGCTAACTTCGATTATCAGAATTCTGAGGAAGAATCTCAAGGAAAATTACATTCGATACATACAAATGTAATCAGCCATTGATTTTCTTCGTTTCTTCGTCAAATGTCAGATCATGTTTATATAAACTGACGTGACTCTTATTTATTACGTTTACATTAAGGCTGAAGACATCAACGTTAAACATAAATACCATAACGCTTGTATTCTCCGAAGGATTAGACGAGAAGTACTTATGTACACCCAAAGTTCACCGCTATGTATGGATCCCATGTAATAGAAAGACATTGCCATTAACCGGGCAAAAATACAAACTCCGAGCTTTCATAAAAATTTCATAAAATTTCATTTTGGGAATTTCATAAAAATGTCCAATAACACTGCTCTACCCAGGAATCGAATAGAGGACCTCTAGCGTAGCAGACGCGCTTAGGACCACTAGACGAATAAATAATTACGAAGACTGTATCATAATTTTACTTAAACTGGTGTCTGATAAAACCCTACCTCTAGGGAAATTAGTATCTATAACCGCAATAATCGTAGAGATAAAATTGTCCAAGGGCGAATTGTCATTCTTGTGTCGACACCCTAATACTAAAGTCATTAGGAACCTTCTTTCGGGACGTTCAAGGTTGAGGGGGCTAAAAATAGAACCCTGATCAAGAGCTGTCTTAGAGTAGCTTTCATGTCGTGCTACAGGGTTTCGTATTGAAGAAAAACTGTGTATCTGACAATCAATGTACATAGAAAGCAATTAAAATATTTGAAGCTTTTCTCAACATAACATACCATCACGCTTGTATTCCCCGAAGGGTTAGGCAGAGGCGTATCAATGCACACCCACAGTTCGCCGGTATGTTTAGGTCCTATGTAATAGGGGGCGAGTCTATTGCCATTAATTGGGCCGACAATGAATCCCAACTCCGAGCTGCTACTGGGAATTTCACAGAAAAACCCATTAACACTTTGCTCGACCTGGGAATCGAACCCAGGACCTCTAGCGTAGCAGTCGCGCTAAGGACCACTTGGCTAATGAGGCAGCTTTTCTTATGGGACATAAAATAGGGAAACGAGCAGACGGATCGCCTGACGGTTAGCGATTACCCCCGCCCATGGACACCTGCAACACCATAGGAGTCTCAAATGTGTTGCCCGCCTTTAAAAAGGATTTGGGTCTTCGGTATTCTCACTCACTCGGCGAAACACAACGTAAGCGTTGTTTCGCGCAGGTTTTCTGTGAGGCCGCGGTGTCGCTCCGGTCGAGCCGGCCCATTCCTGCCGTGCTGTTTCAGGTTTTATTGGGCATTTGACTACTACTAACGAAGGTCATAAGTGTTCGTATGAAAATTAGGACCTTTATAAAGTGGTCTCGATGTGTTAAGAATATTTCTCATATCTTTTTGTATTTTTGTACTGCATTTTTCATGCTAAGATTATAAAAATTATTTAAGTGAAGGAAAAATTTGACTTGCGAGCTTCGGGCGTCACCTTTAAGACGTAAACTCAGAATGTGAAGGCAAATTTCGACATGGTGGTTGGGACTCACGGTAGCTTAGAGGTTAATATAGCGTCTGGTGTACCTAACGAGAAGACGCAGGTTTGAATCCTGCCCGCAAGTCGAATTTTTCCTTCACTTTCTCATCCACAAACCTAATCTAATCTAATTACGTATCTCCTCAAAAACCGGGAATATTCTAAGAAACATATTTATTTACGTGACCAGATCCCTTAAAAACCTACATCTACACGTATCTCAAAACAAACCAACATACATACAATTTCACTCATTTCTCCATGATTGGTTCGCAATTTCGCATAGCCGAATTGCTTTTGAATAAGAACGAACTTTATTATAAGGGTGCGTAGCTGTAATATCGAATTTGATGGAAGCAATCAGGCATCATGAGATTTCGTAAAAGGTGATAAAGAAAAATGTTTTTAAACTGGTTAATCTTCAAGCTACAGTTGGGCCTTGGTCCTTACGAAATGAAAGTATTATTTCATTGTGTGAAATTTGTCCTAAATGTCATGAACTGGTGATTACTGACAGTTATTTTCTACAAAACCAGTGGCCTTACCATATCATACTAAGGGTGCTTTTCCACCAGAGATATGCTATGCAGCTATGCTGCAAAGATGTGAAATCTACGCTACGAAAATATGTGACCGTTTCCACCAATACTGCGCTAGCTAGGTAGCTGTGCGAGGAAGATGCGCCGCCGCAAAGTAGCTGTGCGAGAAAGATGCGCATCTCGAGCTATGCTATGTATCGATAGTAGGGAAACGGCGGGGGAGGCGCAGTGAGGGGAGAGGCTGTAGATACTGTAGGTACTCTGCTCTGCACATAGCTACACCACTCGCGATGGCATGGCCCATAGCAAGCATCTATAGCACGCATCCATAGCACGCATCCATAGCACACATCCATGGCACGCATCCTTCCATATAAAAAACATATCTTAGTTGAATCCGTTTCCACCAGTGCTAAGCTATGTGCACCAATGAATATGATTGGTGGATATCAAACGCATCCATAGCATCGTAGTATAGCACATCTCTGGTGGAAAAGCACCCTAAGTCTATTTTTAGGTTATGAGAAAAAGATGGCGCTATTTGATGTGTAGAGCACCATCTCTTTCTCTCCCAATTATAAAACACGCCGTAGTACTTACTTTCAGTCTCTTACTTAATATGAGCTCTGGACGAATGAAATAGCTAAAGAAAAAAAGGGCTAAATCTTTGGAAATAGGATAGGAGTCTTTACACTCCCTTTACGATAGCGTCATAGTTTTCCAGAACACCGACGTGAATGAACACTTACGTGATCGTGGGAGAGCAATGCTTCGGCACGAATGGGCCTGCTCGACCGGAGTGATTCCACGACCTCACAGAAAACCGACGTGAAACAACACTTACGTAGTCTTTCGCTGAGTGAGTGAGGATACCGGAGGCCCAAACCCTTTTTAAAGGGCGGACAACGCACTTTCGACACCTCTGGTGTTGCGGTTGTCTATAGATGGCGATAATCGCTTACCATCAGATGATTCGTCTGCTCGTTTGCCTCCCTCACCTTAAAAAAAGCTTGTAAATAGCAGTCACCATAACCTCTCCACCAAACTAGTAGTCGATTTATGTCAAAAAGATCAAAGGATCTCATAAATTGTTGACAAAATACCCACTTGAATTGCCACAGTTCAACCAGCACTCTTCATGCTATCGAAGTCTTTTTTGACACTGAATTGGGGTTACTCAATTCACTAATTTCTCCTTTCATCACGAACGCGGAAGAAACACTCAAACGGGAAGTGTTTGCCTTTAACCCTCTGAAAGCTACTGAAAACATTAGCAAATGATTTTCCACAGGAAGTATAAAGCGAATTGGAAACGTAAATTCCATAAAATGAATGTACCTTTTGAATTCGTGGATTTTGGCTGCAAAACACGGGAAATATATTATTACTTAGCATTCAATTTAAACATTTGAAGGTATAGTGATTAATTTTCCACATCCAAACATCTTGTTACTGCAATATTGTACCAGTGAAGATTGTAACATAATCTATATATCTATATATATATATCTATCTCTTCTCTAAAAGAAAGTCGTGTTAGTTACTTCATTTATAACTCAAGAACAGCTGAACCGATTTGGCTGAAAATTGGTGGAGAGGTAGCTTAGAACCAGGAGACGGACATAGGATACTTTTTATTCCGTTCCCGATACTTTTTATTCCACGGGGGCGAAGCCGCGGGCAGAAGCTAGTTTATTTTAAAAGAGTATCCATGTTCATGGAGTTTCTTGCCGGATTCTTGTCCATACGATCAACATTTTGGAACCGTACAACTAAAATTATAATGTTTCATAAACGCTTATTAAAACCTTATTTGAAATAAAAACATTTAATTTTGAACTTGAACTGAAGGCCGATATATAGGACCATTGGACTGGTAAGTTAAATCCAAACCTCTGATAAATTGTGAAGGAAAACATCGTGAGGAAACCTGCATGCCTGAGAGATTTTCTCGAAGGGGTGTGAAGTCTGCCAACCCGCATAAGGCCAGCGTGGTGGACTATAGCCTAATCCTTCTCATTCTAAGAGGAGACCCATGCCCAAGAATGGGACAACATAATGGGTTGATTATGTATGATATGTAACGTATAGTAGGTAGGTATCTAATTTATATTTTTAACAAAAAGGTACAGGACATAATTTTCTCATGAACGACGGCTGTATTGGCGGTCTAGGTCGAGCGATCGGTTTCTGCACTGTGGATTTTGGGTTCGATTCACGTACAGAGAAAATAGTTGACTGGTTTAGTGGGCTTGTAGTAAGGTTTTTTACTTTTAGGTAAAAAGTTTCATTGCAAATCATCAACAAGTAGACGGAGTAGCTCAGAATTTTTTAGGTATAGTTTTTCATACCATACGTACATTATTTTTCACTACCAGCGAGTGGTAACTAAAATTAAGTACTATGTACTTCAAAAAGTTTCTTTCAAACTGTTTACGTGAACTACTGTTGTAACATTGTTCTCATGTTTTTCACGTGGGAGAGCCATGCTTCGGCACGAATGGGCCGGCTCGACCGGAGTGATACCACGGTCTCACAGAAAACCGGCGTGAAACAACGCTTGCGTTGTGTTTCGCCGAGTGAGTTGAGGTTACCGGAGGCCCAAACCCTTTTAAAGGCGGGCAACGCACTTGCGACTCCTCTGGTGTTGCGGGTGTCCATGGGCGGCGGTTATCGCTTACCATCAGGTGATCCGTTTGCACGTTTGCCCCCCTATCCCATAAAAAAAATAACATTATTGAAAAATTTAATCCACAGAGCGAGCATCACACATGTCAAAGATATAAAAAACCACAGTCTATTCAAAAGATTCAAATAGGCAATTACCACAGATAAGTAATAAAAACCATAGATTAAAAATATCTAAGCGTTACGCTGCACCTGAGTAAAAAAAGTGACTATTTAAGCTTAGAATATCATCTTAAAACGTCTAGGCTATTTAACAAGCTACACAAATATACACACTTAAAGCCTAAACCTCCCTTTATAAGAGCGGTTAAAAAAGGCTTTCAAGTTCTCGAGGGAAAAATCCAGTTTTCAGTGTAAAGCCGGCGCGGGCGTCGATGTAAGCGTGAAGGCGGGCTCTTTGAAGTGGCCTTTGTGAATACCGCCGCGTAACGTCAAGTGCAATTAGAAACTTTTGGACTGAGTTTGAGGTTATACGGGCCAAAAATGTGGAAAATAAGTAAACAAGTAAATCTTTACTATTATAAAATCGTAAAAAAAGGTTAGGGTATATAAACGTCACCGAACCCAAAAATGTGATTTTTATAATTCTTGTCCGTTCATCTGTCTATGCTCCAACTTAAAAAGTGCTGAACTAATATCTCAATTAATTAAACGGATCCTGATATACAGCTTAACCTCTCTGATATATTTGTAAATACATACTTATAATACATAAGAAACACCCATACGAACACAAACACATAAATTCATCACATAAATAATAATAATAATAAATAGTTTATTATAAAAAGAGTTCAATACATTTTACTAATACTATCTTACAATTAAATTGAGCATTGTTTCATATATATGCCTGAACTAGGTGGAACCTGTGTTTCAGGCATATATATGAAATATTTGTGTCCTGTGAGAATCGAACCCACGACCTCATGGGCAGCAGTCCGGTACTCGAACCACTAAACCACAGAGGTCGTCAAAGACATTTGAAATTGAACTTGAACTTAATAGATAATTAAGAAAACCTAGAAGATGTTTAATTTTGGGCCGGCACCATTTACACTACGAATATAAACAGTAAAAAATAGAGGATTTTTATAAAAATTTAAGAAGAGTACACTTGTACAAAAATGTTTGTTCAGGTGATTTTTAATGAGATAACCCTATTTTAATGGCAGACGTCATGTTTGACAACTTTGACAGTAGTTCCAATGGTAGTATTGGTAGATAATCCTATTTTAGTAGTTTAGGCGGGAAAATGTAAAGTGCACGTTGTCGATTTTATATTATTTTTCAAAACTTGAATTTCTCCGAAGTTTGATGTGTAATTATGGTGGATAATTAACCATTAAGTGTTCGTGAACGTGTGCGAGTGTAGGCAAATGATATAAAATTGAAAATCGTGACTTTTTGGGTTCGCACCTAAACTCCATCGAAGCCTCAATAAAGTTTCTACCGTTTTATTAGGGCAACTGAACATTATACTTGACACTGGCGAACACAAAAAGTGTGGTGCCTTAATACAATCCCATGATGGGAAATATTAACTACTTGATTATTCTAATACTTGACACTGGCAAATACACAAAAAGTGTGGCGCCATAATTAAAAAAAAAAACTATTTTATAATAATTGTATTTATGTACGATTATGTAGTTCTATTTTATAGGTAATTGTAACGAAACCAAGTTATCAAATATTTTGAATGCAAAATATACACAATATACGTCAACTGTCATACTGACATGAATTTTACCCCATCGAGATAAGGTTTAATTTCTTTAGTATTTGAGTTAATTATATTATAACAGTCCCGTTATACCTATATTAAAATTTAATGCCAGTTATCATACATACTCAGCTAATTACAAAACATTTTCATTAGCTAACACAACAAAATAATATTAAATCCTTCTTGAAACTCGAACAAAGGAAGTAGGATCCACAAACAAACGAGAGTTGTGCCTTTATTACTCATAATAAAGCGCTAAAAGTTTCGAAAACTCGACACGAAATATTCGAAATGAAATATCCCGGAAAAAGAAAGACCGGAACACTCGCCACTGAGTTGCATTCTATTTTCAAATTTTTGATGTCACAATGGAGAACATTTTTTTTAAAGATTTCTGCGAGGCTTTGATGTTTTATTTGCTACGCTGCTGGCTGGAAATGCACAAAGCATTGTTTGATTATTGAATAAAATGAAGAGGAGAATGTAGAAGTCGGAAGGAAGCATATCATGCTTCTCACTTCTTCCTCTTAAGTAAGCGCCACGTCAGATTTTCTTAAACCAAAGTAATGAAAACTTCTAATAAAATAGAGCTGTTTATGTACTATGCAGCTAATAATTAATGTACCTTTATATAATTACATTTATACCTGAAAAAGTATAATAGATGGTAAACCTTAATAATTAAGGTTTACCATCTATTATACTTTTTACGTAGTTATACAGAAACGTTCCAACCCACAAGCCACCCGAAATCGAGACAATGCGATCAAACTTCCTTTTATGACACTTCGCGTCAGATTAGCAAAAAGGTTTCAAGATATAAGTCATATAAAAGACCTTTAAAAGACTTATATCTTGAAACCCCCCCGCTAATCCGACGCGAAGTGTCACAAAAGGTAGTTTGATCACACCATCTCGACTTCGGGTGACTTGTGGGTTGGAACGTTTCTGCATAACTACGTCATTTTTGAAAGCCCATTCAAATAGACATAGGTATATTAGGTACTCGTATAAATATTATTTTGCCGTGTTTATGAATTACCGTTTCTTGGGTTTCTAGACTGTAAAGTCAAATTTATAAATTGCACGACGATTTTTAAAGACTAGAAAAGAAAATAAAACTTTAGAAATTTTCGAACTCTGAACCCGAACTCTAATGTTCGGACTGTGCGCGAAGTCTCAACACAAAAATTAACTTAAAGAAAAACAAGTTGAAGTTTTCAAAAATCGAATAAAATAGTTTTCCAGTAGTTACCAAATTTTCAGCGAAATTCTGCGAAGGGATGAAACATTTACAAATAACAAAGTTAGTCGGTCCCTTTTCGATTCGGACATTTCGAACGCTTGTGCAAGCAAATGTATTTTTTTTGTCTTTTTATTCAATTTGAAATAAATAAATTGATTTTGTGGCCTGAATTACAATGTGCATTTTGTGCAAAATTGTGAATTTAAAAATTGCAAAATGTCGTTATTGGTTTATTTTGTATGTGAATAGAAAGCGCAATTTGATTCTTAAAGGTTGAAACACACTGCGGCCGGTGTAATTTAAAAAATTACATATTTCCTAAGTATTATAAAAATGACACTACCATTTGCTTTATTCTTCTAAATCTCTGCAACATTAATTTTAAGTTTAAACTAAACTCTTTCTCTATCATAATTTATATGGTATTTTTTAAAATAATACATACATACATACATATTTTCACGCCTGTCTCCCATTGGGGTAGGCAGAGACTTCCACCTGCCACGATCCCGGCACACCACCCTCGCCTCATCCATGTTCATTAACCTCCTCATGCATGAACGTCGGTTTAGGGTGCTCTTAACCTGTCCTTTTTTAAGAACGGCCGCAACTTGGTTGTCGTACGTTCGTCGAGGTCGGCCCCTTCCAACTCTTCCATCCATACTCATCATGTATACTCGTTTCGTCAATCTCCGTTCATCCATCCTCTGCACATACATTTTAAAATAATATCTCATGTAATTGGGGGCGAGCCTATTGCCGTCAACCGGGCACAAATTCTAACTCCGAGCTGCTACTGAGTATATAATAGAAAAACCAAACAATACGTTTGCTCGACCTGGGAATCGAACCCAGGACCTCTAGCGTAGCAGTCGCACTTGGGACCACTAGACTAACGAGGCACTAATGATATATTACTTTAGCTAAAATCGATAACGTTACATTTATTCACATAAACAAATTTAATACCAATCACATAAAATTATGCACCATTTCGTTTTGTTTTCGTTCAGTATTCGAATACATTTAAAATAAACACACATTTCTAAACCAAAATTATACAGAGTCGGGAGATGCAGCTAAAGCACAAATGGATATAAATCTATATCTATACTCTATACTTAATATATAAAGCTGAAGAGTTTGTTTGTTTGTTTGTTTGTTTGCTTGAACGCGCTAATCTCAGGAACTACTGGACCGAATTGAAAAATTCTTTCAGTGTTAGATAGCCCATTTATTGAGGAAGGCTATAGGCTATATATCGTCATGCTACGCGGACGAAGTCGCGGGCTAGCATACTAAGATATAAAGCTGAAGAGTTTGTTTGTTTGTTTACTTGAACGCGCTAATGTCAGGAACTACTGGTCCGATTTGAAAAATTCTTTCACTGTTAGATAGCCCATTTATTGAGGAAGGCTATATAACATCACGCTACGCGGACGAAGTCGCGGGCAGAAGCTAGTATTGAATATAAAACTGAATAGAAATACGAGTATCGTAAGGAATATCTTTGAGATCACAAATATTTATGTACCTTTTTCAAGCTTACCGTGGGAGAGCCATGTTTTGGCACGAATGGGCCGGCTCGACCGGAATGATATAGTTCTCAAATTACTAGTATTCTTGATAACCCCTCGTGCTAAGCTAAGCTGCTTGTACTACGAGTGGGTTTACGTTGGTAGTGCAATGGGAGGGTTTCCAACCGGTAAACTCATGATCGCAAGTCCGACTCCCTAGCCATCGGACTCACAGAAAAGTTTCATGAAACAACGCTTACGTTGTATTTCGTTGCTAACCTTTCAAAAGACCGGCAACGCTCTTGCGACTCCTCTAGTGCTTCGGGTGTCCATAGGCCGCGGTAATCACTTACCATCGGCGATCCGTGAGCTCGTTTGTCCCCTATCCTTTAAAAAAAAAATCTAATGAACTTGTTGCTACTATTCTGAATACCCATTTGTTTGAATTCTCCTGCTACTTCCTTTTTTATCAGCCTCTATTCGCTCAATGCTGAGTGTTTCGCGTTTCTCATCTTACTAGCAATGTGCGACCCACTCGTAACACAAGCAATGTAGCTTAGCACAAGGGCGTGCTAAGCTAGATTGCTTGTGTTACGAGTGGGTTCGCGTCGGTAGTGCAATGGGTGGGGTTTGAACCGGCAAACGCATGATCGCAAGTCCGACGCCCTAACCATTAGGCTACCGACGCTTCTGAGCCTAAGCCTATTTTAATAATAAAAAAAACAATAACACTGCTCGACCTGGGAGTCGAAGCCTGGACCTCTAGCATAGCAATCGCGCTTAGGACCACTACACTGACGAGGCAGTTTTGAATAGTTTAACTCAAAAAAAAATCTTTTTTATAAAATTCTAAGTTTTATTTCACAGTAAAACTTAAGTTTTAACCCCATAAAACCAACTTTTCTTTTGCCCTATTTCTTGTTCCCATTGAGTGCAGTTTATCCTGCTATTCTTACCCCTAGCGAGGGGAACTATAACCATATCTCGGTATTTGACCCCATAAATCGGATGGCAGCATGTTGGTAAGATTTCCGTGTCATTTGGCACGATAATATATTGGCGATGCCACGCTCGCTTTCTCAAACCGTTAAGTTGTCGATTGACGATGGCAGAAAACAAGACTTTGTCTTTTGTATGTGCATTTGATAAAGTAGGATATTTTGATTGATGGTTTTTTTATAACTGCCTTATCAGTGCATCGTGTGTGCATGCAACATGTTTTCGTTTCTCGGGGTCGCGGCTTAGAAATCGAACAAAACAAAGATAAAGCGATTATTGACAGTCACGGACACTGCACACAATAGTGTATATATAATTAAATTATATTTTTTTTTTAAAAAAAAAAGCTTACTAGCAATGCGGGTCGCACATTACTAGTATTCTTGTTAACCCCTCGTGCTAAGCTAAATGCTTGTGTTACGAGTGGGTTCACGTCGGTAGTGCAATGGGTGTGGTTCGAACCGGCAACCACATGATCGCAAGTCCGACGCCCTAGCCATTAGGCTACCGCCGCTTCAATATATTAAAACAAATAATTAAATATTGTGTGGCCAACTTGTTTCGAACTGCCTAGAGTTGATACGGGTCTGAGCGTTGAGATTATTTGTGTATTATACAACCACAATATAGAAGACAATCCTAGTTTTCGGCAACTTAAAACAAACCATACCATTACGACTGTGTTCTCCGAAGGGTTATCCACAATTCACCGATATTTTTAGGACTTATATGATAGAGGACGCATTATTATCATTTACCGGGTAACAAATCTGAATACCGAGCTAAAAACATCAATAATACAGTAGTATTATACCCAGGACATCTAGAGTAGTAGTCGTACTTACGATTAAAGGAGCATTTATAATTTCAGCTGACTTCAAAACAGAATAACCCTGCTTAACCCCGGAATACTTTACAACAAGCATCACGGGACATTTGCAAATGATTTACAAGCAAACTTTTTGGAGCCGCTCTTCGGGAACAATACTTTATTTAGAAGTTCAGCTCTTAACTCGCAGAATACCATTAACGCATTAATTATAAGCTCTAAATAACTCTTATTTCAAAGGCATTGTTGAGAAAATACTGGACTTTTAGAATTCCGTAGGGTAGTTTACGAATGGTATGAGCTCCTATCGTAAACTAATTTGCTGATTCAAAACCATTTTAAATGAAAATGAAAATGTTTATTTGCATAAAATGTAGGTTAAATAAAGTTATTACAATTTTTTTTAGAGCCAAGTACATTTTATCGCAGTGCGTGACGTGCAAATTATTATGCAATATCTATATATATAAAAGAAAGTCGTGTTAGTTACTTCATTTATAACTCAAGAACGGCTGAACAGATTTGGCTGAAAATTGGTGGAGAGGTAGCTTAAAACCAGGAAACGGACATAGGATACTTTTTATCCCGTTCCCGATACTTTTTATTCCACGGGGGCGAAGCCGCGGGCAGAAGCTAGTTAACAATAATATTTTACATTAATTTAAACAATTATTTTAAAATTTACGTAAAAGGATTCTTAATCTTGTACGAGTAGTACCTATATCAGCTGGTGCCAATAACCAAGGCTTGTTTTTTTGATGGTGGCAACTGATAGGTATCGTTTAACGTGGGAGAGCATTTCTTTGGCACGAATGGGCCGGCTTGAAGAGAGTACCACGGCCTCACAGAAAACCGGCGTGAAACAACGCTTGCGTTGTGTTTCGCTGAGTGAGTGAGGGTAGGTACCGGAGGCCCAAACCCTTTTAAAGGCGAGCAGCGCACTTATGACTCTTCTGGTGTTGCCAGTGTTCATGGGCGGCGAAAATCGCTTAACATCAGGTGATCCGTCTGCTTGTTTGCCACCCTATGCCATAAAATATATGATATCATAACATCCACCTTTAGATAGATACTAAGTAATACATTACCATAAGTTTCAGTCGTCAGTTAGGATATGCCGAACCCATCTAGCTATAAAAAAAACATTGACTTGTAAAAGTTTTACACAAATAAATTTCATTAAATTTCAAATTAAGTCAGCATATGAAACATCAAACAGATTGAGATAATGCTAGAGAAAATAAAATATATGTAATGTATGTGAATAAAATAATTAGTAAAGTACCATCAACAAAAATTTAAATTCAGCGTTTATGTAACTTACGCCTTATGAACTTAACAGACAGAAATGTGTTGTTGAGGAGTTTGTTGTGCCGCTTCTTCTTCCCAGGCAAAACACTAGAAAGCGGTGAAGGGCGGCCGGTTTTGGGGCCAAAAGTACTATCTTGACTTTATTTGATACAGAAAAGTAGCAATCATTTGATACCTAAAAACAAAATAAAGGCTCGTGGCTAAGTAATAACTAAGGTGATCAACTGATCTGTTAGGTTAAGCTGCGCTTGCTGCGGTCAGTGTATGGATGGGTGACCACTCTTAATACTACGTGACCCATCCGTTCCGCGGAGAGCACGTAAAGCCGTCAGTCCCGGTTGTCATGCGATCATCTATCACAATAGGGTATTTTACACCACGTAAGAAAAAATATAAAAATGCATGTTTATGATAGTTTTTTTTTTTTAAAGTTTCCTAGCAATGTGGATTGCACATTACTAGTATTCTTGTTAACCCCTCGTGCTAAGCTAAAATGCTTGTGTTACGAGTGGGTTTACGTCGGTAGTGCAATGGGTGGGTTTCGAACAGGCAACCACATGATTGCAAGTCCGGCGCCCTAGCCATTAGGCTACCGCCGCTTAACGCCGCTTAATTTTTAAAAAAGTAAACGAGAAACGTTAGTATTTATTTATAAAAATGCAATGTAAACTTTATAATTCAATTTCAATAATAGTCTTTTTTAATCTGTTTTAAAACGCCGTCCGCCATATTGGATTCCGACGTGATGTCACTCCGATAGTAACTTGACGTTACTTGGTCTTTTGCAGTTGTATTGTTTACTAACGAAGTGACGTCACGACCCGAAGTAGCATGGCGGCTAGCGTTTCCGCGCGAAAATTCAAAATCATAAATTAAAAATAGTTTTCAAGGCATTTTTCGGTTTTATAAAACTGAAATAAAAATTCTACTGGTTCATTACGATCTAAGGATTAATTTAAAACATTTTTCAAAAAAAGGTGTAATACCCTATTATTAGCGGTAGCCAGAAATTGCGTCGCGGAAATCTGATGGCAGTCGCTTCATAAATACTGATATTTAGACTGATATCCGTTTCAACTGGAAGCCGACCCCAACATGTTAGGAAAAGGCATGTAGGATAATGCCAGTAGAATACTTCGTTTTATGACCTTAATCAAAGCTGTCGTCAAACCAAATTGAATTAATATACAGACTTACGAGAGAGTGCTTTGGGACTAGTTTGTGTGGTTTATATCATGGTAATTGATGATGGAGGTTCGCTTGCCCTAGAACAGTCTTTCTCAAAGTGAAAGCGTACTTTTCTGAGGGCTGGGTTCCTTCGAGGGGGCATTAAAAGGTAAAAAATAAAAGTAGCTATTTTATTTATTAAAGAGGTGGTATATTTAAAAAATAATGTACGAGGGAGTCAAACTCTATAACAAATAACCCAAGTCCTTAAAAACGATAACATCAACAAACATATTTCAAAAAAGAACTAAGGGCATACATAATAGAAAACATTCCACTAGATTAAAGTGAACACCTACAGTTAAAATATATAGTTAATGTATAATTCATAACTATACATATGTAATATACATACATATGGTTAATATATAGGCAAAAAAAAATGTTAAACTAGATAGTAATGCATGCACACCACACTTAAATTAAATTATTCTACACTTTTTAGTACATAAGTAGTCTTGTAAAGTGCAATTTGAACAATTTCTTAAGACAATAAAGAAACTTTAAACCGAATAATTGAGCGGCTCTTTAGAAGAAAGAGTGAGAATGACAGGCGAAATAAGTTTGAGAACTTGTGGCCCTAGAGAGTATTAAATTAGAGGCTTTTAATTTTAAGGTAATTGGTAAATACAAGAAACCCAACATTGAACAAAATTATATATCCGAAAAATATGTTTTTTTTTTTTACTGAATGAAAACTTCTGGTACTGCCTCAATAGCCAAGTGATCCTGACCGCGACTGCTACGCTAGAGGTCCTGGGTTCGATTCCCAGGCCGAGCAAAGTGTTATTGGGTTTTTCTATGAAATTCCCAGTAGCAGCTCGGAGTTAGGAATTTGTGCCCGGTTAATGGCAATAGGCTCGCCCCCTATTACATGGGACCTAAACATACCGGCGAACTGTGGGTGTACATTAGTACGCCTCTGCCTAACCCTTCGGGGAATACAGGCGTGATGGTATGTTATGTTAAATCTTCTGGTTAGATACACCAGACGCTATGACCATTAAGCCATCACGAGTCCCACCTACCAAGTCGAAATCTGAAAAACGAACTTTATAATTTTAGCATGGAAAATGCAAAAAAAAATACATAAAGATAGATAATGGATTACAATTTAATGCCCTCAGCCCAACAATCGGCTTCAGTCAGCGTCATTGGTCAAAGCTTTGATTACCTAGAATACTTGAATTGAATACCTGGCACAGACAAGTATTTTTTTACTTGTCATAGTCATAGAAGCTCGCAAACATTGCAAAGAACCACAATATCTCTTATCTCTACTATTATGAAATCTTAAAAAAGCTGAACATATTTAAAAAAACAAGTGGGTTAGTATATATAAACGTCTGCGAATCCAAAAATGTGATTTGACTGTTTGTTACGGGTTTGCGCAAAAACTACTGAATAGATTTTAATTTTGTTATCACGGTTAAGTATAAAGTATACGCCCCAACTTTTTAAAAACTGGTGACTTTCTTATCTCAATTAATTTAACGGATCCTGAGATACAGCTTGACCCCTATGATGTATAGAGACCCATCATTGTCAATGTTGAGTTTTGATTAAATTATGTTTTGCTAGCTTCAGGTGATCGAAGCCGCGGGCAAAAGCTAGTCCTACTAAATTATAAATGCGAAAGTTTGTGAGGATGAATGGATGGATGGATGGATGTTTGTTACTCTTTCACGCCAGAACAGCTGAACGGATCTGGATAAAATTTGGCACAGAGATAGATTATAGTCTGGAATAACACATGGGCTACTTTTTATCTGAAGTCCACGCAGACGAAGTCGCGGGCAGAAGCTAGTACTACATATTTTTGTTGCTAATGAGCGAACATAATAAGAAGCTTCTAGCCACAACGTGAATGAAATAAAATGCTTTTCAATTCATTACTCGAACAAATTGCCCGGTATGAATTTACTAGGGACTGTAACTGAAATGCTCTGAATGAATTAAAGGAATACCACAGTTTTTCAAAGCCCCAGTACGGGGCTTAAACGTTAACCAACCAGAAGGCTTATTCAGATACTTAATTAAAACTGTTTAAAATTTACATCCAGTATCATTCAAGTCTTAGTGCAATTAAGGGTAAATTATGTCCATCTAAACTCGAAAATCTCGGAATACAGTATTCTATCGAATTACGGAGAAATATTTTTTTTTTAAAAAAAAGCTTTCTAGCAATGTGGGTAACACATTACTAGTATTCTTGTTAACCCCTCGTGCTAAGCTAAATGCTTGTGTTACGAGTGGGTTCACGTCGGTAGTGCAATGGGTGGGGTTCGAACCGGCAACCACATGATCGCAAGTCCGACGCCCTAGCCATTAGGCTACCGCCGCTTAAATTAAAAGGACACCTCATTTTTTTTATGGGATACGGGGGAAAACAAGCAGATGGATCACCTGATGGTGAGCGATTACCGCCGCCCATGGACACCCGCAACACCAGAGGAGTCGCAAGTGCGTTGCCCTTGCCCTCCTTTTAAAAGGGTTTGGGCCATGGCGGTATCCCCACTCACTCGACGAAACACAACGTAAGTGTTGTTTCACGCCGGTTTTCTGTGAGGCCGTGGTATCACTCCGGTCGAGCCGGCCCATTCGTGCCGTAGCATGGCTCTCCCACGATAAATTAATTAATTTTATTATTATTCTTCGGACTGTCATATTTTTTCAAAAATCAATCAACTATCATTTTCAAATTCTGATCAGTAGTTTGCTAGCTAAGATCAAATATCCGTACATTAATTATGCTTCCTTTTTGCCAGGTAAAAAGGGCAGCACTTATGTACAATGTCGTCAGAACTGCAATACAATCCAACATATACCACCATACCAACTATCCTCATATTGGAACAGAACTGTTGACAAAACTTCCAAACGCTCCAGTAAATAGTAATAAGACTGATAGGTGAAAACAAGGAACTAGGGACGCGCCATCCCGGGATGTTACCGGGAAGCGCTTTGTTACTGTTCTTATATAACAAATTGTTTCATGAAGTTTGTACGGCAATGGGGGAAAGAAAAATAAGAATTAATAAGCGAATTGTTCCCGCGTTACAGGGTTACAAAGGATTTGTTCGTACCAAATGGAATTACGGAATGTGTTTTGTTAAGTTTTTTTTAGTTAGAAACTTTTTGACGCTGAACTATTTTGATAGCGACATATGTAGGTATTGCAAATAACTTCTGACTATTAGAAACGGTTAGGTATCATAACTTTATATGACTAGGACGAATGGTTTAGATAGTTAGATAGATCACAAGTTGATCACCCAAGATCATACTTGTGAGTTTCTGAGTACAATTTCCTGTTTGAGAAACGATGTACTAAACTTTTACCTTTAAGAAATTCTTAAAAGCATCTCAAAGTGCGAGTTTGTGCCTGATTATTTGCAATTTGCTCGCCCGCTATAGAAATTAAAACATCGGGGAACTGTATGTTTATATCAGTTCACCTTTAGGTAATCATTTGGAAAAGGACGGCGGAATGATTTACTATATTTATAAAGAACAACTTCTTTTAACTGTCTAAAATCACACACAACTCGACTCACAATGACAGCGGTCGCTCATAATCCCGGGCTTCACAACTTGAAAGTTTTCCTCAAGACATTTTTAATGTAAACAATACCGGAGTTTTCCCGAAATTTCCCCACCCTATTCTGAACGTAATAAGGCAAGAGTATTAAATGAGAAGCGAAAAAGCTTGTATTTTGAGCCTAATGAACAGAATCGTCCTGTGGAGAGACAAGCCTTTCGAATTTCTTGCGAAAGACAACAATGGATACTTCCACCCTATATTTGGGAAAGGTCTAGCGAAAATTTACTCTATTCTATTAACCTAGAGTTGTATTTTTATTGTCAAGTTAATTGATTCTTAAGTTTTTTCTAACAAAGGACTTTTAGTACCTTCTTTCAGACGTATAAGCGACCACTTAAGAGGCTAATTGTTTTCATAGATAATAAAAACAGCTCTTAGCTTTTATTTCTGTGGTACTACTGTTGACAATAAATCTTAGAAGGTTAGTAGACACAATTGATTTTTATTTTACTTTCTGATAGTCTACAGGGAAGGCTACCTAAAGATAGATTGAATAATAGAAGAAATTTTCTTGTGATTATGCTAGGGGAAAATGTAACTTATTAGCAATTAAATTTAATTTAATTTATGTTGTTATGGAAAGGTTTTTTCTGAAAATTTTCTTGTGTTTTTATGAGGTTTCATTTTTCTGTAATTGGTTTGATTTCATTGAATAAATAAATTCACGTAAAGTGAATATTTGTGCCAGCGCCTGTCTTCCTCAAAGTGTACAAATATACATGGGCATCAGGTGTACGTTTGTACACCTAACAATAAATACATGGATCAAAATTATAATAATACTATGCAATACGGAAAACTTTACATACCTACACATGCGCCGAATTGATCATTATCTTTTTTGAAGTTAGTTAAAAATAACATTGATATTAGATATAATAGTACTTAATCTTTGACACAAACCATTATCATAATAAAAACATTGTGAAAAATTTGAAAATAACCAGAGTAGGTACATATGTCATAAAAGATCTAATTAGGATTCACTAGGTACTTACATTCATACCATCACGGCTGTATTCTCCGAAGGCTTAGGCAGAGGTGTACTCATGTACTCCACAGTTCGCCAGCATGTTTAGGTCCCATGTAATAGGGGGCGAGCTTATCGCAATTAATTAAACAATACTCCGAGCTGCAGCTGAGAATTTCATAAAAAAACCCAATAACACTTAACTTGACCTGGGAATCGAACCCATGAGCTCTAGCGTAGCAGTGGCGGTTTCGAACCACTAGACTAATGAGACAGTGACATTATTATTACAACCAAAATCTTAGCTCCAGCGTTTTTCTACTAAAAAACGGTGGGGAAAAAAACTAGGGCATGGCTTACAGCTAATTAGGATTCAGTCCTACAAAAAGTTTTTAGTAGGATTTAGAAAGCCTGAGCTCAAATTACCCAGGGTGCTTTGTTTCACAGCAATTGTCTTGCGGAAGGGCAATTACTAGACTTTTTACTTCGAGCATAAAATTCCCATTGTATTGAAACGAACGATTCGCGTATTTTAAAAGTCTTTGTTTGAATGTGGGGTGTGCTGTTGAATTGAAATGCATTTCGACCAAGCACTGAAGATTAATTATCACTGAGAAACTATAAATCTCCTTCACGAAATACAGACTTCTATGACTAACGCGAATATCAGGGACGGCGTCGGAAGAGGTCGCCCTAGAATGATATACTTAATTACGCCGATCTGATTGGCGAAGTCCTTCAAAAAGGTCAGGTGCGTAGTACTCGCAACCGGCGCGTATGTATGAGAAGATGTATGAATGTGGCAGAAGCAAAAGAAGTATGTAAGAATCGTAGCAAGTGGCGGTCTATAGTTTCTGCCTACACCAGTGGGAAAAATGTGTATGTACAGTACGCAAATATATCTAAATACGCGAATATATAAAACCACTTTAAGGATTTTATCGCATTATATTTACATAAAATCCCCACGTTCCGTGCCCTTTACAACGGCCATGTTCACAGCCAGACTGCTGCTGAAATCCTTCACGAAAATCCAGATTTTAATTAATAATTTTTAAATTACTTAATAAGTAAATTACACTTTCAGATTTCACTTTGGGATTCAAAATCAGGACCTCTAGGGTAGCAGTCGCGCTTAGTAACAATAGGCTAATGCGGTAGACTTTTTTTGAGGTTGGTTAAAAATATTGTATTTCATAGCGTAGAACTCTTTAAATAATTGTTGATCTAAAATAGCCCATCTCCCCTTTTGCCTAACTAAACACTTACCAACGCAAACTGAACCGGTTAATGTAATTGAATTAATTTAATTAATATCGGTACCATATTCAATTATAAGAACCAATGCTGTTGAACATTTCTATCAAATTATTTCTAGTGGTTGTTTTATTGGAAATTGTTCCCTCCGGCAGTAATTGAAATTAGATAAAGATTACAATAAAAAACATCACGTTCAGATTTTTGAAGTTACTATTTTATTACATAACTAGCCTCTGCCCGCGGCTTCGCTCACGTGAAGCTATATTAAGAGTCAAAATGGCCAATATTGATGATCTCTTCTTTGTATGACACAGCTTCTTTACAATTTTATAATAGTAGAGATGAAGAAGAAGAGATGGCGTACAATAAAGATTATTCTAGTTATTATTTCTCTTTGAGCGATCGAACAAATAACAAACCCTACCAAAAACCACACAGTCACGATAAATCAATTGATTGGTTTCAGGCGGTTATAACCGGTTATAATCGGCAACCACCGGTTCTGTACAATCGACCAATTAATTACATTGGCTATGTAATTAATTTTGTTGGACGCCACTAACTTTGCCAGCGGGATCATTATTATCGTTTTTCGTTTATGTGTGAAACACACACAATCATGGTTTGTATTACCAAGCGCGACTGCTAAGCTAGAGGTCCTAGGTTCGATTCGCAGGTCGGGCAGTGTGTTATTGGAATTTTCTATGAAATTTGAGAATTTGTGCCCGGTTAATGGCAGTAGGCTCGCCCCCTATTACATGGGATCTAAACGTACCGGCGAACTGTGGGTGTTCATTAGTACGCCTCTGCCTAACCCTTTGGGGAATACAGGCGTGATGTTATGTTACTTTCAAAATTCATCATCCATCAAACCCAGTGGATCCCAACCTTGTATGACTCGGGCCTACTTTGATATACCTAATTGTTGTAGTAAAGGTCCACAATGTTTAAGTAAAATAAAATGTGTCAATCTGAAATTAAATTTAATCAACTAACTTTTAACCTAAGGGCCACTTGCACCAACTTCAAAATTACATTTAAGTTGTGTTTAAACACGCTTTTTCATAGAATTTTTGTGCTTAAATTCAGTTTGAACATGTTTAAAAAGTTGGTGCAAGTGGGCATAAGTATAATATTATTAAGTAGATCTTACGTCGACCATATTTAATCATAGAGATCACCTTGGGAACCAATGTTCTAAGCATTTAATATGTATGTTGGTGAGAGTTTAGGCGGGAAAATGTAAAGTGCACATTGTCGATTTTATATTATTTTTCAAAACTTGAATTTCTCCGAAGTTTAATGTGTAATTATGGTGGATAATGACCCATAAAGTGTTCGTGAACGTGTGAGAGTGTAGGCACATGATATAAAATAGAAAAACGTGACATTTTGGGTTCACTCCTAAACTCCATCGAAGTCTCAATAAAGTTTCTACCGTTTTATTGGGGCAACTGAACTGAACTTATACTTGACACTAGCGAACACAAAAAGTGTGGCGCCATAATAAATAATAAAAAATAGTATGTTCGAGTCCGATTCCAGTTCAACTACTAACGTACGCGACCGACGTCAGCGTAGGAGGAAATCAAGCCTTAAGATCCTGAATATCAATGTTTTACGCGAAACGACTGCCATTAGACCTCCGCTACATAATTACTGGGCAATTCCGATATTCTTAGCTTAAACTGTATGACGTTTTTTGGGGATTCTGACTACCAATGACCGTCTTAGGGGTTCGATTGACAACCGGGTCCCATAACTACTATTTTATTGTGTGAAAACATCGCTATTCAATTACTTTAAAATTATGACGGTTTTTCTGTCAAAATCTTTCAGTTCTTACGTCATCTAGAACCATTGGATAACCAGTCTATTTAAATAGTAGTCTTCGGCCCCTGGACGGAGGGCTTTATATTAAAAAAAAAGAAAAAGTCGAGCCTGCGTCTCTCTGGTTGGATACAGCGGACATGATGACAAGCCACTGATGTCGAATTTTTCTTCCAAATTCTACGGCTTAAAGTGACGTAAACACCATACTACTGACGTCACTACATTTTCCTTTACCGTTTTGTGTATATAGACCTTAACGTTAAGGGAAAGTTTCAGTCATGTCCATATAAGTAAATAGGTTATACTCCGGACGAGATAAAAAAAAGTAGGTAAACATTCCTATGCGTTTGTTTTGTTTTTCCTTACCAGAAATCTTTAACGGTTTTTTAGGGATCCGTGTTAAATAATAATATAAGGTAAAAAAAAAACAACTTGACTGTTAATTACAGAGTACTTCAAAGCGCGACTGCTATGCTTGAGCTCCTTTGTTCGATTCGCGAGTAGTGTCATTGGGTTTTTCTATAAATATCTCAGGCACAAATCCAAACTCCGTATGTCCATTTGTGGCCGGTTAATGGTAATTGCCACACCCTATTACATATGACTTAAATGTACTGGTGAACTGTGGGTGTGGATTAGTCCACCTCTATCTAAGCCTTTCATAACACTGTATACAATTTTACGATCGACATCGCTTGAAATGACTTCATACGGAATCTAATTTTGACATTATTATGTTACGTTGTCAGATACGGTACAGTAATCAAGAGCGGTCCGGCTCACACTTGGCCGCGTCCGATACAACCCTCCCTTTAATCTCGGCACACTTTCAAAAGACCTGCGGTTGACAGTGAGCGTATCTTTTTACAAAAACGAGAAGGATTCCACGTACATAAGGCTTTAGTCCGCATTTAGATTAATCGCGAACAAATTCTTGTCGCAAAAAAACAATGTAGTTTGAAAATGAAATTATCACGATTATAGTTAATGGCTAGTTTACACACTGCGAGCTGCTGCCTAGCTAGTAGACAGCTACTCAGCTTGTCTACTTGTACGCCAATAGTTTGACTCGCCTTTGCTGTCTACACGACAGATAGTTGCTGCCGTCTTGCGAGTTGTGGCGATGTCGAGTTATCATGTTTCAATAAAAAAACGGTGTTAGTTTTATGACCACAATATTATGTCGAGAATTAGAAAATGCCTATAAAAAGCTTCAAAAAAGCGAAAGAAAAGGGTTATAACACAGGTTCCGCTCACAACTAAGTATCCGGCTGCCACGGGCAAGCTACTGCCAAACGAGTTCAAACGATACGAGTGATGATAGAACTGCTGCCATGTGCGAGTTGCTGCCGGGTGAACAAGCGAGTGAAAACAAAATAGATTCTTGACTATTTGAGAAGTATGCGAGTAGAAACTCATGCACTGGTGTACTAGCCTTCCCATGGATTTCTACAAGAACTGTTTAATATTGAACAAGGAAAATAAACGCAAAAGAAAATAGATCCGAGGACATTACAGCGACTGTTTCGATGTTGACGAAAAAATCGCATAATGCGTTGAAGATAAAAGAGGAATATTGCAAGACAGACGGATTTCTGCTGATCTACCTCGAACCTGTTTCGAACAAACAAAGTTTTTGACGAAAATACGGCTTTGCCAGTTACCTATCGATTTACGTTCCCAAAGAAGCAGGAAAATTGGGAATTTCGGCGTTTTCCTCGATACCGCTAATGGTACAACTTGAGGAAACATTATATGATTTGGCAATACGGAATAAAGTCTTCCGGAAGTTGTAAAACGCAATTGTAAAGAAAATAAACAAATCATTTCCTTGTAAATAAATTGGGATGGCGAAATTTCATATAGAGGGCCTCGTGGCTAAGTAATAACTAAGCTGATCAACTGATCTGCAGGGTTAAGCTGCCCTCACCGTGGTCAGTGTGTGGATGGGTGACCATTCTTAAGAGGGAACTCTAGTCACGAGGAATTTGAAAAATAGGTATTTAGAGAAACTATTGCCGTCGTCGTTACTCCAACCTCCACCCGTAAAGTGGGAAAGGGACAATTGCAGCTCAGGCTGATTTTACCTACAAAAATCTTGACTAAACATCGTTTCTTCCGCTGTTTTCTCGATCAAAACTGGACCGATCCAAAATATTTTGATATCAAAATTTAGAGGAAAAGTATATCTATGCTTTTATTTTTTGTTAAAAACTTACTAAATTTGTCTGATGGTCGTCTGAACATGGCAGTTAAAAACGGGCCTTTTTTTCGAGTTTTTGGATTGTTATAATTCTTTTAGTAATTATCTTTGGTTTATGTTATTGGTAGTCGGTAGCCTAAAAAAGCCTGACATCCTGATATCCTCCGGATATCGGTACTGCCCAGAAATTGGGTTCTGGGGGTCTGATGACAGTCGCTTCGTGTAAAATACTGATAATCAGCCGCATCTTGGTAGACTGGAAGCCGACTCCAACATATTTGGGAAAAGGCTCGGTAGATGATGATATTTCAATATAGGAGATGGCTTTGATTACATTACAACAATTGATAACCAATCAACCAATTAGAACATCTAAAGGAAACTGCCTCATTAGCCAAGTGGTCCTGCGCGAGACTGCTACGCTAGAGGTCCTGGGTTCGATTCCCAGGTCGAGCAAAGTGATAATGGGTTTTTCTATGAAATTCTCAGTAGCAGCTCGGAGTTAAGAATTTGTACCCGGTTAATGGCAATAGGCTCGCCCCCTATTACATGGGACCTAAACATACCGGCGAACTGTGGGTGTACATAAGTACACCTCTGCCTTACCCTTCGGGGAATACAGGCGTGATGGTATGTTAAAGGAAACATCTTGGGGAAACCTACGTGCCTATTTTGGAGTGCAGAAAATCCTCGTACCTAGATCATTTTGCTACCAAGGACCAAATACTGAGCTAATTAGGCAGTAACTAGATTTTTCCATTCTAAATATTTGGCAAACTCATGGATTTGGAGATACCATTAAGATGTAAGGTAGATGGAATTTAATAAGTATCCAGAATAAACAGGAGTTTCACTTACCTAAACCGCACAAAATTATGTTACACAATTGAATTCCATACAATCACGCTTGTTATCCCTAAAGGAATAGTCAGAGGTCTAGGTACTGATATGCGCCCTCGGTACGCCATACCTACGTCTAAAAATCCAAGCTTCTACTGAGATTTTCAAAGCAAATTGCAATAATGCTTGACCTGGGAATCGAACCTCTAGCGTAAAACGAATCAATTCTCTCTGCTTCGCTCAACAAAACTGTGGAATGAACTGTCGCCTGCAGTATTTCCGGACCCATACGACCTTCAAACCTTAAAGAAAAGAGTACTCCATTTTAAAAGGCCGGCAGCGCCCTTGTGACTCCTCTGGTGTTGCGGGTGTCCATGGGCGGCGTTGATCGCTTACCATCAGGCGATCCGTCTAATCGTTTGACAGCTATCCCATAAAAAAAATTAACATAAAATATAACAGATAATAAACACAAATAAAAAATTAAACTGCCTCGTTAGTCTAGTGGTCCCAAGTGCGACTGCTACGCTAGAGGTCCTGGGTTCGATTCCCAGGTCGAGCAAAGTGTTAATGGGTTTTTCTATGAAATTCTCAGTAGCAGCTGGGACCTAAACATACCGGCGAACTGTGGGTGTACCTTTGTACACCTCTGCCTAACCCTTCGGGGAATACAGACGTGATGGTATGTTAAAATAAAAAATTACGTGATTTCCGCAGACAAGAACAAATGAAGTCAGTCCCTAAACATTAGCCAGATCATGAATCAGACCAGGACGCTGACGTCATCACTCATTCCTGGCTTCCGTGATGTTATATCAATTAATCACGTTCATAAAACAGGATAATTCAATTTTTCGCACGAAATTCCTTGAATATTATGTGTAAGGCGAAAATATGGACATAAAACGCAATTTGATCGCAATATTTGTTTAACATTTTAGAGACAAAAATCATAGATGAGTATTAAAATCTGCAGAACACCTTGTGTTACTTACTCATTAGTGAAATGGTCCCAAGTGTGACAGCTACGCTAGAGGTCTTGACTTCGATTCCCAGGTGGAGCAAAGTGTTAATGGGGTTTTCTATGAAATTCTCAGTAGAAGCCGGAATTTAGATTTGTACCCGGTTAATATTCTGGGACATTTTTCATTGTCTTTTCTTTCTTTCTATTATATACGAAATAACTTTGTCGTCACTAATCTTGTGCCGTAATTATACTGCACACGAGATAATGTAATGACAAAATTATGTCGCGCGGCATGCATGCATTTATTAATATTATATAAACAACATCGGCCCATTTATTGTCCCACAGGGCTTATAATATGCTAATGGTATTTAGGCTATAGTCAACTACGCTTCCCTATTGGGAGTAGGAAGACTTCAAACACCGTCGAGGAAATTTCACAGTCATGCAGATATCATCGGAGGTTTGTGCCTTTTGACTTGGCAGTTGAATGGTCAAATCATTAGGCTATAATTACCCTTTATTCCAAAAAATCTTATATTTTTCTTCAATAAACCTGTGCAATGAAACTACCTATTAAGAATCTTTCTTCGCCAGCTAAGGTTGCCAAGAAAGTTACTGAAAAAGAAATAAGTAATATTTTAATAAATTATTGCTCCCCAAATTAGGTAAGAACTTTGCAATGAATAGCGGTAACCTTGGGCAAGTTCGGTGTTATTCCATTTATTATAAGTATTAACAATCAGGAGTTTGAGAAGAACCTTTTGTGAAAACTTCTAATTATGTATACTTCTTACACATAATGAGGTATGTTTCTTCAATATGTTTCGTAACATTGTTCATATTTGGCAATAAAAGTCGATACGAACAAGGAAGTTTAGATGGCAAAATTGCCAAAACGAAAAACTTTGTCTAACCCAATAAATGCGCTGCAATACTTGAAGACAGAATTTTTTGAGGTACATATACAGGGTGGCGATTTAATCACCTGCACTGCTTCAACATGGTGTAGTATTGATAACATATAACATATTAGACATAATTTATAATTTGTATCTTTAAGCAATCCCGTGTTAAAGGACTTGATAATTATTCAAAATTTTCATAAAACGATATGCACCCTGCAGTACGTTGACCTTATGTGGACGGCCCGATCAAGTAGTTGCTTGACTCGCTATCTCTAGATAGATACATACCTACAATGAGTTCAACGTCCGCGCTAAGTCTTTGACTCTTTATCAAACAAAAGTTATGTCATTGTCATACAAAAGTTAAAAACGTTAAGGTAGTATTTCGTGGTCTGATTCACCTGCTAGAAGGATGCAGGTGATTAAATCGCCACCCTTTATATCCTGTATATGCTGAGCTCTCCTTGCACGGAAAATCTGTACAATGTGAGATCAGCTTATACTGGGAAGGTATAGCTTGATGGGTCGCCGTGTGTACCTATTTTGCTGCTCAAGTCGTCTAGGGTAGTACCATCGCATTGATAATTAATCAGCGGATAAGCAATAAGTAGACAGAGACATATGACGGTGGTTCAGTTGCATCTATTGAAAAACAAGTTACTTTGCTTCTCAATCGACATGACTTACCTACTCAAATACTTAGTCTACTTTACAGTTAGTTCGAAGTCGTACGATGCCACCACACCTATCAGCTATCATTTGGTGATTTTTTTTGCATTGCTAAGATTATTAAGTTATTTTAGTGAAGGAAGAACTCACCCCAAAAATATAAAATCTGAAGGCAAATTTCGACCTGGCCGGTGGTACCTAGTCGCGGTGGCTTAGTGGTCATAGCGTCTGGTGTATTCAACCAGAAGACGTAGGTTCGAATCCTGCCTGCAAACGAATGTTTGGATCCAGCCCTGGCCATGACTATGGCTATTGGGTTATGAATCGGTTGATAGAATCATATATTAATCACTAGAAAATAACCTTTCAATAGAAAAACATAGAACACTCTTTCCCCTGAAAATATAAAAACAAATTAAACAAAACATCTTATCACCC
The DNA here is from genome assembly GCA_947256265.1 of Acronicta leporina. Lineage (NCBI taxonomy): Eukaryota > Metazoa > Arthropoda > Insecta > Lepidoptera > Noctuidae > Acronicta > Acronicta leporina. The sequence goes on from OX366512.1 coordinate 1,613,766, forward strand.
TACACTTAACAAAAACAAGAGTATTGTTAAAAAAGGTAAAAATTCAAATCGTTTAACCTGGCACGTGGCACGCTGCTTACCCGCATCCTGTGAGATAAGCGTGAAAACATTCCTTTCCTCCATCTCGGATGCCGAGACGCTTTTGTTAGCAAGCGGATAAAAGGTCGCAATAAGCATATTTATTGTATCGTGAAATGTGAATCCATTTGTTATGAGCCTTTACATTGCAGTTCCTTACTGTTCCAAGCTAGTTGTTCCATGGTTTTTATTATAAATATCATCCTACCAGCCAATAAAGGTAGTAGTACTACTAGTATTCTATTAACTGTGGTAGTACATAGTAACAGCCAATAGAAGTAATAGTTCCTTCGTAGCGCCATCTAGTCGCATCCGCCCGCATCAATGCAAAATCTTGAATAGTGATTCTGCGGTGTTCCGCGCGACTACGGCCAGATGGCGCTGAACAAGGCCTCCCAAAGACTTCCACAAGGACCACTCGACGCCCAGCGACGTTCTTCCATCCTATCCTATTTTATTATATACACGGCTATAATACATCAAGCTACATAACATAACATATGTACATAAATACCGTGACGCCTCTATTACCCTAAGGGTAAGGCAAAAGGTGTACTAATGTACACCCACAGTATACCGGTATATTGAAGTCCCATGTATTAAGGGGCGACGCTATTGCCATTAACCGGGCACAAATCTAAACTGAGCTGCTGAGAATTTAAAAGTGAAATTACGCTGTTCGACCCGGGTATCAAGCCCAGGACTTCTAGCATATCACTCCCGATTAGAAACATTAGACTAATTAGTTATACTGAAATTGTATAGCTTGATAATTATGCATATACTAGAGAAAATGCTTTTCAACTAAAAACGGGTTTTAACCGTAAATATATCTACGGACCTAGGTATATCTGCCTCTGTCTAACCCTTCGGGAAATGCAGGGGTGATGGTATGTTATGTAATGTTAAAAATCGTATACATAGTAACACCTCTAACGGCGAGTCCCAATTACAATTCAGTTAGTGGATATGTTCACAAGATAAGACTCTGACATAAGATCCATACACGTAATGTCAAAATTCTACCTTTTTATGGGATAGGGGAGCAAACGAGCAGACGGATCACCTGATGTAAGCGATAACCGCCGCCCATGGACACCCGCAACACCAGAGGAGTCACTAGTGCGTTGCCAGCGTTTTAAAAGAGTTTGGGCCTCCGGTAACCTCACTCACTCGGCGAAACACAACGCAAGCGTTGTTTCACGCCGGTTTTCTGTGAGGCCGTGGGTATCACTCCGGTCGAGCCGGCCCATTCGTACCGAAGCATGGCTCTCCCACGTGTAGTACCACTCTGTCTACCTCTAGTAAGTAAATATATCGATGAATTTGTTATTAGCATCCGGCCTAAGAGTACTATAATTTTACCATGAGGACCAGTAAGGAAAAAGCGAGTTGTCAGCGAGCTTATAACAAATAGCTTTACATTTCACGATACAATACATATAACTATAGGCGATGGACCAGCGTGTTGTTGATGGCTTAGTTATAATTACGTTGATATATCAAACTCTCCTCTGTCGCATGAAAAAGTTAGGATTGCCGCCTTGGAAACGAAGTTCGAACTAGAGACCTTTGACTGCAAAGTCAAAGTCGAAGTCTCGAGTTCGGACTCTAACTAGCTAGAGTGCTGATGCTAAAAATAACTGTTAGTCAATTTTCCTACACTAGAAGAGGTATCAATTTATTTGACGTCGGCATGGCGTGACCGTGTTTTCTTCCACACATCCCCGTTATCTCATTAGCCCTCTCTTTTCATACAAAAACCTCTCTTAGCACAAAATAATATTTCGGTACTAAAACTCGAACCGAAGTAAATGTTTATTCAAAGTTAAAAATATAGCACCACTTTCTAAAAACAGTTCAGTAAACAAAATCGTGCAGTCTTTGTCTGGTGGCACCTTAAATATTTACTCGACTGCGCTGAAGCTAAGAGGGTAATACATTTTGCACGTGCGGTGTTACATAAGTATCAGCTGGATTGGAAAATACGAAAGAAAATGGAAAACAGGAAATCTCAAGCATTTTTATTTCTTGAAAAAGTATCTTTAAAACTATTTCACTTTAGATTCAGTGATTTATTTGTTGGAAATTCAAGTGGAATAATCGATAAATGTGAACGTTTTTAATTAAAAATTTAATTTTGGAATACCTTTTGTGACTACTAGTGGTCGTTCGATCGCGGCCACAAAAATGATGAAATAATTCGATGTGACAACGCTACCAAATGCATAAATGATTTTATCGCGGACAATATATTATGACATAGGTATCATCACGCCTGTATCCTGGAAAGGTTAGGTAGACATATTCAGATTTTTTTTATGGTAAGCGATTACCGCCGCTCATGAACACCAGAGAAGTCGCGAGTGCGTTGTCCGCCTTTTAAAAGGGTTTGGGCCTCCGGTATCCTCTCTATTAATAGTTAATTATTAGTGAGAGAAATAGCGTGGTGGACTATAGCCTAATCCTCTCAATAAGTGAGAAGACCCGTGCCCAGACAGAAGAATAGGTTAATAAACCGGGCAGAACAAAATCTGAATAACAGCTCGACATGCGTACATATCAAACTAAGGACCAGTGTGACCGCAAAATGTTAAATGTGAGATTCAATTTGCAAGTCCAGCAAAACGTCGATAGTCTCATCCACGAAGATTTAATATGTAGCTAAAAGTACGAGTAGTTCGGCTATCAGCAGACATACAATACGTTGTATTTTTTTCTACACACTTAAAATAACCGCCAAGACTGAAACACTCAGATGCAGGATGTAGGGTGACCATGGTTGTGACACCCGTAAAAAATTTAGTACGAAAAATAAAAAGGTTACACGTTTTTTATTGCATTATGCTTTTACTAAAATAATAAAAATTGTAGCGGCCTCACAGGGTTTCATGTAGATACTAAACTTTAACAACCTGTGTATTTACATATGATCACAATTAGAAAGAAAATAGAAAGAGGTTAGGTGAGTGAGGTTACCGGAGGCCCAAACCTTTTTAAAAGGCGGGCAACGCATTTGTGGTGTTGCGAGTGTCCATGGGCGGCGGTTATCGCTTACCATCAGGTGATCAGTCTGCTCGTTTGCTCCCCCCTCCCATAAAAAAAGGAAGGAAGAAAATAAATATACAATTACAATAAAGAATTTAATACTTTCGTTTAGACAATGCCTGCCTCATTAGCCTAGTAGTCTGGTACAGTCCTTATCGTTTTATAATAACAATCCAATCTAAATTCCGAACTTTACAAACTAAGTCCGAAGCCCACTATCCCGCGGGCGGCGGCGCCGGCGACAGTTTCCCAGCTATAATAAAAACGAATCCCAGACTGTCCCATTCAATGCTGACAAATGGCCACCGCACGGCACTCGCCCTATCTCAATTTACTTTCACACCATTGCTGCACTTTATTTTTCCTGACCACTTAAAACTATATTTTTCAGAAGTTCTATTTATTAAAATGAAACTACTTTTACGGATTTTATCGCGGTATATTTGCTAGGAACCCCATTATATAATCTATTTAATCAAAATCCAAGCCCAAAACTGCAAGACGAAAGGATACGGTGACCTCGTTCTGCGTGAATCGGATCGCAAAAAATTAACAAAAATGTAAGGTAGCTGTTAGTAATTTTAAAATTAACACGTCCAACACCTCAGTCTGCCCGTGATCCTGGATACTGTAAAGGATCCGAAACGTCGGGAATTAAATAATATCAATATACCGCGATAAAATCCGTAAAAAGTAGTCATTTCAAAGTCTAATATTCGCGTAAGTGTCAGAAATCAGTATGATTATATATTTTTGTATCCATATATTTATAATAGGTACCTTTATTGCCTATATATTTTCCCAATCTTGTAGGAATCTACACTCTCCAGATAACACTCGCCGAAACTATTTCAAGCATGCGTGCTTCCTCACAGGTTTCTTCACAAAGTTTTACTTCACTGTTTTATGTGAGCGATAAAAAATAATAAATAAAGCATTTTTAGTTTTTTTTTTGTTGTAGATGCGTTTCATAATCAGTGTCCTCAATCACACATCGTAACCGGCAAACAGAGAAGAAGAATGGTAGGAAAGGAGAATGTTTGAAAAGATCAAAAGACTGAGTGGATAGAAGCAGGTAAGTTATTTTTACTATACACATAATAAACTCCATCAACCCATGACATTGTATAGTTAAAAAGAGGCTATTAACCATGACATTAGATAAATGACAGTGAAATAACGACAGCTACAGTCATAAATTATCCAGAGAGTTAAATACATCAGATATGTTAGGTTAGAACTATGACCACACAATGCCAGAAGTGAATTATAGTCATTTCACACGCATAAAAAAGCTCCGCTTTTCAAATAGCGATGCGTCACGAACTTAAATTGTTGCTGAAATAATAATATTTTGATGGTAACTGTTTTGTAGTGCCATCAGTATTTTTAATCAGGATTAGGGATTTTTTATATAAATAGGGAAGATTTTTTGATTAAATATTAAATACTACCACAGTACAGCCAGCCAGCCAGCCAGACAGCATAAAGTCAGCCCCCTAAAACGCCCGCGCCAAAACATTGGGGCGGGCGTTTTAGAGGGCTATCTTTGATGTAAAAATGTGATACCACGACCTTACAGAACACCGTACCGGCGTGAAACAACGTTGCGTTGTGTTTCGCCGAGTGAGTGAGGTTACTGGAGGCCCAAACCCTTTCAAAAGGCGGGCAACGCACTTGTGACTCCTTTGGTGTTGCGGGTGTCCATGGCCGGCTGTTATCGCTTCCCATCAGGTGATCCGTCTTGAATAAATGATCTTGAATTTGACCTTCTGCTTACCGTTTCTCTACGATCTACATCCTGGGCACAGTGCATGCCGTGATTTGTGGCTCATGGGATGTCCGCGGTGGTTTATAGTGCTTACGGTCCACTGGTGCATCTTTACGGCCCTACTTCCGTGGTGCACTGAATTTTAAGTGGTTTCGAATAAGCAAACAGTGTTTTCAATTTTCGTTGAGATTTTATGAGACTACTTTTTGAGTTAAACTAGTTGGTTTTCTAGTTGGTGGCAGATCCGACAAAATTGAAGGCACCTACTCCGAAAATGTTTCGCACATAATTTTTTTTTGTCTTGGAAGGCGATTTTATTTGTCTTAAAATATTTGTTTAAGGCAAAGGAGGACAAACGAGCAGACGCAATGCCTGATGGTAAGCGATTACCACCGCCAATGGACACCCACAACAACAAAGGAGTCGCAGGTGCGTTACCGGGCTTTTAAAAGGGTTCGGACCTCCGGAATCCTCACTCACTCAGCGAAACACAACGTAAACGTGGTTTCACGCCAGTTTTTTGTAAAAATAAATATCTCCTGATATCTGCATCTGGACCTCGACGTGGTAAATAGAGACCACAATTTTCCCAACCTTCCATAAAACACAGGTGTTTAAAAAGCCTCTCTGAAAGGTATCCGCGACTATTACAAAAGTTTCCATCCGTGTAATAAGACGGTAGTTGGCAAGCAGCCAACATGACTCTTAACTATAGTCTGGAGTAATACTTCAATCTTCCAAACCCCGTGAGTTATGGTCGTACGTGTCTCCTAGCGATAACGTGGTTTCCGTGATTGCATCTCGTGTGGTCTTGGCTTAAGGAAAATACCGCATTTGATGACGTGGGATATGATACGCTTCACGTGGGAGAGCCATGCTTCGGCACGAATGGGCCGGCTCAACCGGAGTTATACCACGGCCTCACAGAAAACCGGCGTGAAACAACGCTTGCGTTGTGTTTCGCCGAGTGAAGGAGGTTACCGGAGGCCCAAACCCTTTTAATAGGCGGGCAAAGCACTTGCGACTCCTCTGGTGTTGCGGGTGTCTATGGGCGGCGGTTATCTCTTACTATCATCCGGGTGATCCGTTTGCTCGTTTGCCCCCCTATCTCATAAAAAAATGAGAGTATCAGCGGTGGAGTAATAGTTACTGGGTTAACCCTTGTTTCGACGAAGATTTAAATATTCTTATATTACAATATTAAGTTAATTATTACGTTTTTGTAGCAAAATAGACCCCTGAAAAAATTGCAAAAAAAATATAACTCTTACCATTTTTGAGAAATGGGGGGTCCGTCACAGCGGACGGCGTCGAAATAGCGGTAATTTACTATTAAAATGACTTGTCTGCTGGGACGGACTTTACCAATAGGGGAATGAAAATAAACAACAAAATTTGGAAATTAATATTATATAATTATAAGTGAAAAATGATAAGTAAGTGTCGGTTATAATATCAGGTGAAAAAAACGAAAAGAAATAGTGCAAAGGTGAACGAACTTCGTAGATAATGGCAGTAATAACTACGTCTTCTATAATAGCATTGTGTAAAAAAGTATTCTTCTTCCAATTGTAGTCTAAAGATAATCTCTCTAACTTCTTTGACTTTCTTGTTACAACCGAATTCGTAGATGTTCGCTTACGTTTTCTAGTAGATCAGGGGATGGAGTATTCAGCGATGGTAAAGATGATATAGAAGGCAAGTTGAGAAAATTAGGTTATTGATTTGGACTAGGTAGCACTTGTAAAATAGGAGTGAGAGGAAAGTTAGCATCTTCATAAGTTTCGTCCAGGTTAATAGGAGAGTCACCGAGAAGATTCATTTGCTCTATAGAGGAATCAAGCGATGGTGCAGGCGAGGAACAGTTCGAAATAGGCAGATTATCAAGCTCATTATCAGAAACTGACGTTACACTAGTTTCAGATGGTGCACGCTCTTTAGGTACAAGTGCTAATATTCTTTTAGAACGTTCATGCTGCAGGTGACACTACAAAAAAAGCAAAAGAAAAACTAAGCAAACCAACCACCTCAGCGCGAATAAAACCATATAGGTATCTACTTAGATTAGGCCTAAAGGCAATATTTGTAGCAATAAATATAAGTGATCATAATCATCATTTTAGCCGTTAGACGTCCACTGCTGGACATACCTAGGCCCCAAATATATATTATACCTATAAGTATTTAATTCATCTATACTAATATATAATCTATATTATATACTAATATATAAAGCTGAAGAGTTTGTTTGTTTGTTTGTTTACTTGAACGCGCTAATCTCAGGAACTACTGGTCCGATTTGAAAAATTCTTTCAGCGTTAGATAGCCCACTTATTGAGGAAGGCATAGGCTATATATCATCACGCTACGCGGACGAAGTCACGGGCAGAAGCTAGTTATTTATTAATAGTAAGATTGAATATAAAAAAATATATAGCTACTAGTTTGTCACTTTTACGAAAGCTTTGAAGTAAGTAGGTAGGTACATTATAATGTAATTTATCTATAACTGTCTTCTTGATAATGTTCGCTGCAGTCTACCAAAGCACACCAAGTTTTACTTGTCCGTACAAGTAAAACTTGGTGTCACGGACATGTAAAATTTGCTATTGTTTGGTACATTTTTGGCGCAGTCCGGTCCAACTAATTGATTAGTATATTTTAGGTAAATAAACAGCAGGAAATACATAGTTTTGTTATTACATGCATACGGTACATATATAACAACAAATATCACACCCAAAATCCAATCCAAAAGCATAAATAATATTAAAAAAAATATTTAAATGCCATGAGTAAATTCGATGACCTCCGTTTCGGCGGCATTTTGCTCGATAAATGACAGATGAAGTGTTGCCAGATCACGATTTATATTTTTATCTATTTGACAGTTATATTTTCTACCATTTATTTGAAATAAATTATTTCAAAAATATTTTGACAATGTCACAGATTTTTTTAAAGTACTTGTTCGTCACAACGGACAAATTCGAAATAAGGGAAAGGGCACAAATCTAAGATCCTTACTCCTACTGAGATTTTCATAGATAAACCCTGCTCAACTTCAAAGTCAAAGTCAAAATGTCTGATTTCAATTGGACCGCTAAAATAGCTACTTTTGAGAAGTCAAAACTAGTTGCACGATTCCAAAAAGTAGGTCTTATGGAGAAGAACCGAATCCTTTTAAAAAATTCAGGATTACATTAAGCTTTACAACTTTTGTTTTAAATAGTTCCTGACAATTATGCAGTTTGATGAACGTAGATGAAGCGAAAGTGGTGTGCCAGGATCGTTGCAAGTGTAGTCTCTGCCTACCCCAATGGGAGACAGACGTAAAAATATGTGTGTATATATAATACGATGTATGTATATATTTAATACGATACGTTATATAAGACGTCACTTTTGGCGTAGGGGCTGAGCGATCGGCTTCTGCGAGATGTGTTGTGGGTTCGATCCCCACACGAAGCAAATATTTGTATGATATACAGGTATTTGTTCCGGGTCTGGGTGTTTGTGTATGTGAGAATTTGTGTTTGTAAATGCACCCACGATACAGCAGAAAATCCTAGTAAGGGGGAATGTTTTAATAAAACAAAAAACTACGTCCATCAGATACCGTAGGCTACAAAACAAGTTTAAAACAAAAAAATACACTAAGGGCCACTTGCACCAACTCTGAAATGTTTAAATTGAATTTAAATACAAAATGGCAATAGAAAATTGTGTTTAAATACAATTTAAACACATTTAAGAAGTTGGTGCAAGTGTCCCTAAGAATACTTTCGCAAGTATAAAAAAAAAACTTTTATGAAAAAAAATACAATCCCCCAACTGCACTGAATGTGGTGTAGTTGAGGATGTTCAACACATTTTGATGGAGTGTGTCCGGAACGAAGACTTTAGAATAGCTAGCTTTGGTATAAGAAAACTGTACGATATTGGCTTATGTAACAGCATTTTGGCTCGACCAATATCTGAACAGGCCAGGAAGCTGTATAAGCTGGCGGAATTAGGTTTAAAGAAATAATCATGCTGTAACCTATCTAAATGTAATGTGATGTTGGGATATCCATTTGTTTTTGTAAACAGGGCGACATTATCGCACAGCGACAAAGCCCTTTAATAAAGAAAAAAAAAAAAAAAAAAAAAAACTTGTTACAAAGCTATTTTTTTTAATTCATCACTTAGTGCTACGTAATATTTAATCATTTTAACGAGAACGATGAAAAATTTTCGCGCAGACAAAAGTGAAATTAACGAAATGCTGGAGATTATTTTTCTTGTTCTAAAGCAGAGGAGTTGTTGTTAGCAGCGTAAATTTTTACGTTATGTAAATTTTCGAGAGATCTAACAATATTTTTAGGGTATCTTGATAGATGTAAGCAATCCGTGTAAGTAATTAAATGATATTTATTTCGGTAAGTAGATCATAAGAGACACTTTCACAAGTCAATGGTTTGTTTTTTTTTATAGCTAGATGGCTTCGGCATTTCCTAACTGACGACCTCTGAGAAGAAACACCGAAACAAACTCAGAGAATCATGGTCTCTTTTAAAGTCCAGACATAAAATAATGCAAATAATGTGAGTGGGACAATGCAGGGTAATGTCTGAAATGGCCTTTTGAGGAATTAACCATAGCAGCTTTGAGTAGACCAGTCCTAACTGACGGCAAGCATGCATCAGTCATCGTGTAGCTCAACCATAATTAAGGGAGCTCAACGACCCGTCGCACGACAATACCAGATCAGTAGGACATTCGTGTAGGTTGTATGAAATTCCCAAAGCCTCCAGACTATAAAAAATGGTATAATAAAATCAAGTATGTGTTTTTGTCGGCTGCATAAAAGTAGGCGGCTCTCAATTAGGCTATCTACAACTGTCTACAAGTAAGAGACGAAAGACTCTCGTGTTGCGGGTGTCCATGAGCGGCGGTAATTGCTCACCATCAGGTGATCCGTCTGCTCGTTTGCCACTCTATCCCATAAAAAAATATTATTTATTTGAATTATAAATACTAAGAACCAGTTATCCAAAATCTCTCTCTCTCTCTCTCTTGGCCAAATTTAAGTCGTAAAAGATTCCAGAGAAAATTTAACAATAAATCTACACGAATGATCTTAAAATACACAATTATGAAAAACGTTTCAAACTCAGACTGAGTTTGAAACGTTAACGTTTCGTAAACGGTTTCGAAACCCCGAAATAACAAGATAATTATTTAAAATTTAAAATATTTGTGAAAAGCATAATTTGGAGAATTACTAATTTTAAATGTTGTGGAATTGTTAAAGTATTTTAAAATTCTTTAGAGGATCATTCTCTGAGTTTTAACAATAAGAATAAATATATAATTTTCGCTACATCGAAGCATTCTAAAATTACTTTATCAAACTTTTCATCAGTTCCGGCAATTATGCTGCTAACAACAGAAATCGATTCTTCAACAGTCTAATTCCTTAGCCGTGTTAATTTGGTGTTTTAAAATTGTTTCCATCTATTTTTGATGAACATGCGATAATGTATAATTATTTATTTATTTATTTATTTATTTATTTATTGTAACAACGTAAACTATCATTACAGGGTTTACCCTAATGCGACAGTCAAGAACATAAAAAATGATTACTTATAAAAATATTAAACTATGTATTTACCAAATAACAGAAATTCAACTACAAATAAAAATATTATTAAATTATACACACAATCCAAACATTACTGCATCATATATTTAAGTTTTATTTTGCTTGTAGCACAATGTATACAATAATACCCTTGCGAATTCACTCCAACTACATGTAAAGACATCAATCTGAGTTTGAAGGTCGTTGATGTTACGGATAGCTCTGGTTATGGGCGCCTTGGCGAGCAGGTTAGTCCTGGCTGTAGGTACCAGTAGCAGTGGCGGGGGATGCCTCCTCCACACGTACCGGTCCGGCACACACAAACTTAAGCGCTGTAATACTCCCGGATTACTCTTCACTCCACGAAGCACTCTCACCAAGTAGACGATCAGCGTAAAATCCCGTCGAACATGCAGTTGATTATAGCCAACCATGCCCAGGACAAACAGGGTGGGATACATCAGTGGGTAAAACGGGTATACCCCACATAACTTTTTATACAAATGGCGCGTGAATTTATTTTGTACGCGCTCTAACATCACAGAGTACTTAGCCTCGTGTGGGGCCCATATGACCGCACTATGTTCCAGATGACTCCTGACTAGTGCGTCATACAGAACCCTAACTGATGTGATGTTTGTGAAGCTTCGCGTCTGTCTTAGTACAAATCCTAAATTTCTATAAGCCTTCTTACAGATCTTGGTTACATGCTCACGGAAAGACAAATCGGGAGCCATGAGAACACCCAAGTCTCTCACCTCCCTTACTCTTTGCATTGGTGCCGCGTCCACCACGTACTCATAGAGCAGAGGTGCACGGGCACGGGTGTAACTCATAACCGAGCACTTGGATACGTTGAAGTACAGTTTGTTCTCATGACTCCATTTCACTACTCGATCTATATCTTCCTGTAGGCGCTCGCAATCAGATTCGGACTTAATCTCAAGCAGCAACTTGAGGTCATCTGCATATAATAAACAAGAACCATGCCTTACGACTTCTGGTAGATTGTTTATCATTATTATGAATTGTAGAGGCCCCAAGTTGCTGCCCTGACTTACACCAGACCAAGTGTGATATAGCTCGGATTCGCATCCGTTGTAGTCTACATACTGTTGTCTATTTTGCATGTAACTCGCGAAGAACTGCAATAGATGTGGGGTACACCCGACCTCTGCTAGCTTGCGCAGTAAGATGTCATTGTCGACGGTGTCAAAAGCTTTTTTGAAGTCAAAATAAGCTACATCTACTTGCACCCCAGCATCTACCGCAGGGACCACATATCCCATGAAATTAAGGAGATTGGTAGCAGTGCTGCGCCCCGGCCGAAATCCGTGCTGCGCATCCGATAACTGTCTACTCACTTGCTCCTGTATACCGTGGTGAATAGCAGACTCAAACACCTTTGCCGGCGTCGACAGCACCGCGACCGGCCTATACCCACTGATGTCAGCTCCCGCCCTGCCTTTGGGTACAGGAATGACTCTAGTTATCTTCCACCGAGCTGGGAACTTCGCAGAATGAAGACAGGTATTAAATATATGAAGTGATGGTTCCACGAGTATCCTTCCACAATCTTTAAAAAGAAACGCTGGTATACCATCCGGACCCGCAGAGCGCTTAGGCTTGAGGCGCTCGAGTGCATTTCTAACGTCTTTAACGCTAAGATTTTTAATTTGCACGTACGCACTACCAGCGTTCACCGCCTCCGCTGCCGCCGCTTTAGAGTCTAGTCGTGGTGGCGCACTACTATACACCGACTCGAAATATGTCGCGAACTGCTCTGCACACTCCTCATCTGACAAATATTGACCATCCTTTATAATGTCCTGCCCACTAGTTGCACTTTTCTGGGATCGTATGTATTGCCAAAATGACTTAGGGTCTTTATGTACTTTATTATGTACTTTGAAGAACAAATTCTAGGCCCAACTAATAACAAGTAACAATTATTGTTCTTCAACCCTTTACTGATCACCTGATAAGTTCTCCAATATAATTCTAGATACACGTGTCGTACAACGCCATCTAGTTAATGTTTTAGGAATTAAAATTACCGATATCACCGAATTTCTGCTGTGGTTCCTTTATCATTCAAAAAGCTTCCTTTTAAGATATCCCAAAAATAATAATTTCATTTGTAAAATCTGATTTTTATTGTTGCAAAAGCGATAAAGTAAACTTATTTTCATTGCTGTAACTCGCTAACTCTCGAACAAAAACCGCAGTCTAACTTAAAACACGTTCATCTGAAATTCGTTTGTAACTATTCCGAGTACCTAGGTACTATTCCATATCCAAATCCGATTTTAAAACCGTTCCGGCTTAAACGGATTTGCACCAAAAAGGAATAAAAATATTTCGGTAAATTTTTATTGTTGGATCGTGCTGAATTTTTAGTTTTATCGCTTTTGACGTATGTCTACAGAATATAAATGTTATTGGCAAAGCATGGATTTTTGTGAAAATTAATTGGTGTCATGTTATGACTGTCGGTCTGTCATCACGCGGCTGTGTTTAATTTATCTAGTTTCAGGTCGAGTAAACATAAACATTTTAAGTTTTAAATTTTTTTGGACCATGGGGATTCTGTATGGACCATTCCTCAAGAATCCGGAGATAGTTGTTGATATGCACTGGATTATTCCCTATGCCCAGAAGCGTCTCTAGCTCATGTAGTGGCCCTGTGCAATCATTACCGTCGCACCCTTTTGTTAAAATTTGAAAGTGCCGCCAGTGGCATCCATAGGTCCTGCACCATAGTTTAAGCCGCCTCTGCTTATACCGCGTAAAAATAACAGTATGAACTGATCGTTGACATAAAAATAAGGAAGCCAAAGAGCCAAGCAATAATTCAAGTTTATTGCCCCAAGTTGGTGAGGCATTACTAGAAGTTTGAGACCTTTTTACAAAAAAATTGCCCTAGAGACTCATAATGTACAACCTGCGAAGTGATAAAAAAGTTACGATTAGAGGTGTTACTGCCAAATATGAAGGCGAATATAAGGATTCTTTTAACTTTACTAAGGGGGTGTTTTTATATGCATTGTAAAATAATCCTTTTTACAACTCTAAACCGAGAAACATTGAAGTAAGTGTAGGGAGTAATCATGTTCCACTTTCGAAATAATAATAAAATAATTTAGGTTTTTGTAAAATAAAGTAGGTACCTAGTAAAATTAATAATAATATCAATTTGTAATATGAATATTAAAATATTTTTTAAATACTTATAATAAATTACTTTTTGTTTAGCATTGGTGAAATATAAATTATTTGTAGGTACTTTATTACTTTGTAATACGCGTACCAATTGATTTATTCATCAATCCCGCAAGTAAGAGAATTGGATTAGGTTTCTCAAGCACTTCCAGGTTAAAAATACCCATCGGGCCGATTGTTATTTTAAAATCAGTTTAGAATTTAATCAGTGTATAGTGTTTCCCGGCATTACCCGCCTTCCGCAGCCGCAAGCTTTTTCTCCTCTCTTGCTATTTTTCTTGTATCTGCGCATAAAGACGCACCATTTACTTCCACTCCTTAAGATAAGAAGGTTTTATGAGACAGTCTCAGCAACATGTAGCCTTTTCCATATTGAGGTTGACTTCCAGACCAACTTCTCTAATGTTAGAATATCAGTATTTTATACGAAGCGACTGTCATCAAATTTCATGTAGTAATCTAACTTTTTGTATTTTTTTAGCATTTTCCAGCTTAGATTACCTATAAGTATAAATATTTATTTTAGGGAAGGAAAAATTCGACTTACCACTAAGCCGCAATTCGACGACCATTATGCCACAGCGGTTCCCACCCAAAAGTCGAATTTATCCCACCCACACATTACTGAGTTATTTTATTCACATTTTTGTGATTAAAATAACTCAGGAACCTAATTTTCCTCTTCCTTCACCGATGAAACACGTGATTATTGAGTATTCATACCCAAAGTTACTTATAAAAGTCAGAGGTGTGTGCCTCATAATCGAACTCAAGCCTTTTGATTTGGCAGTCCAATTAGCGATCATATCACTGGGCTAGCAATGCTCAGCCATTGACATATATAAATCATTGTGCTCAGCACAGTTTATTAAATTTTGAAAAAAAGCTCTCTTATATTATACTAGCTTCCGCCCGCGACTTTGTCCGCGTGGAATAGTTACGTAGTCTTAGCGTGATGATATATAGCCTATAGCCTTCTTAAATAAATGGGCTATCTAACACTGAAATATTTTTTCAAATCGGACCAGTAGTTCATGAGAATAGCGCGTTCAAGCAAACAAAGAAATAAATAAACTCTTAAGCTTTATATATTAGTATAGATATAGATTTGAATAGATGCATGGTTTCTTTTTAGTCAATATTTTATGCACCTCGTTTTAGATACTTCAAAATTACCTGTAATAATGGATTAATTGAAATGAATCTGATTTGACTTTGACTTAATTAGTAGGATAGAGATCGTGATGACTAAACAAGTCACAGAGATTTAAAAATACAAAATCGTAAATCAACATGATTGAAACATGATAAAAAATGATGTAGTGACAACAGACTGTAAGATGATAAAATTACTCGTATTGAAAAGAATACGCTGAGATCGTTTGGACATGTTGAGAGATTGAATGAAAGACGATGAACGAAAGGAATTTATAAGGCGAATATCAGCGCCAGCGTCAGAAGAGGTCGTCCTAGAACGACATATGCCGATCTTTCTGGCGAGGTCCTCCAAAAAGATCAGGTACGGAGTACTCACCGGCGCATATGTAAGAGAAGATGTATGAATGTGGCAGATGTAAGAATATTAGCAAGTGGCGGTCTATACTTTCTGCCTACCCCTGTGGTTGAAAGGCGTGAGCGTACGTATGTAAATCAACATTTTAAACGTCTCACCTGTCGCCACCCACCTGGGACACAATACTAACGGAAGCGGATATCTAAAATTGTATATACGCTGAATAACACAGATACTGAACCTTCTGAATAGCGTCATTTCCGTCAATGAACAGTCAATACTTACAGATAAGAATCTCTGTTGGATCTACAAAATGATTTCGTTTATTTTTTAAATTGAACTCGATACTGCTCCACGCTTTGTGAAGCGGATTTTGTCAAAAAAGGTTAGATCCTTGGAAATGGCTTACATAAGATAACATACCATCACGCCTGCATTCCCCGAAGGCTTAGGCAGAGGCGTACTAATGTACACCCACAGTTCGCCGGTGTGTTTTAGGTCCCATGTAATAGGGGTCGAGCCTATTGCCATTAACCGGGCACGAATTCCTAACTCCGAGCTGCTATGGGAATTTCATACAAAAACCCAATAACACTGCTCGACCTGGGAATCGCACCCAGAACCGCTAGCTAGCTTAGCAGTCGCGCTCAGGAACACTTGGCTAATGAGGCAGTTATATCTGGCTTACATCCTATATAAATACTCGCTATTGCCTACAGTTTTACGCGCTCAACCATGACGCCTGTATGCCATGAAGGGGAAGGGTTAGGCAGAGGTGTACTGATGTTCTATACAAAAGTAGTTTCAGTGTATGCGAAACCGAAGACACGTCTAGTATTTTAATGGAAAAAGTCTCATGTAATAGCTAGCTCAAATTCAAACTCTAAACTGCTACTGAGAATTTCATAGTAAAACCCAATACTGCTCGAATTGGGAATCGAACCAAGGACATCTAGCGTAGCAGTCGTACTCTGGATCTGGGCTAATGAAGCAGTGCTAAAAAAAATTTAGATTTCCATTTTATTCTCTAAATTCCATCTAAAATCTAACTGCCTAGAATCAAGGTGGTTAAACTCAGGTTAAAGTTAGGCAAATCCAGTAATTAACAGAAATCTAACTTGGTTTTAACTTAAACGTAACTTAATCCTCAGTTGTAACCTTATGTTAATTCAGACATGAACTTATACGGGCTCTACGTGTTTCTAGCTTTGAAGTTAAAACTAAGTAAGTTTTAAGATCTCATTTGCTACCTACTACTAGACTTGTTTACTTAAATGAATATGTACTTAATCTAAATCTTAAAAAAACGTTGTTCCACTCTAGAATTTTCTCCTGTATCGTGGGTGCGTTTACAAACACAAATCCTCCATACACAAACGCCCAAACACGGAACCTGTAGTTCATACAAATATTTGCTCCGTGTGGGGATCGAACCACAACACTTGTTGTAGAAGCCGATCGCTCACCCGCTACGCCAAACGTGTCGTCAAATATTTAAAATATTATTGAAATGAAACTACTTTTTTGGGATTTTATATGTATTGGTATTATTTAATTCCCGACGTTTCGGATCCTTAATAGCATCCATCACGGGTAGACTGAGGTGTTGGACGTCTCAATGTTGAAATTACTTACATTTTTGTTAATTATTAGTGATCCGATTCACGCAGAATGAGCTCTCCGTGTCCTTTGATCATGCAGTTTTGGGCTTGGATTTTTTTTTTGCAAAACTGTCGAAAACCATCAATTTTGAAGTCATTGAATGTCGATTTTATACAATAATAAAGTAGAACTACTCTATGCCCGCGGCTTCGCTCACTTGAAGCTCAAAATCCAAGAGTGATGATCTCTTCTTTGTATGGGTATCTATACATTATAGAGGTCAAGCTGTATCTAAGGTTCCGTTTAATTATTTGAGATAAGAAGTATACCAGTTTTTAATTTGGAGCACATACTTTCTAACAGTGATAACAACATTAAAATCTATTCAGTAGTTTTTGCGCCAACCCGTAACAAACAGACAAGAATTTTAAAAATCACATTTTTGGGTTCGGAGACGTTTATATACCCTATCCCACTTGTTTTTTTTTAAATATCTTCAATGTACAGACACAGCTTTTTTACAATTTTATAATAGTAGAGAGGAAGAGAAGATTTGGACCCAGAAGGGCCCAAGTCTTGGCGGTATACAAGTTAACGTAATACATTGCTACGCAGACTGCCAGCCGTCAACACATTAGTTACATTAGGTTATCATTATTAGCACTAATGATATGACATCAAGTATAATGCGTTATCTTGCCCGTGTATGTACACAGACAAATGTCTTTGGTCAATAATATTTATGTATTTGACGGGGAATTAACGTTATCATAATTCCCTACATTGATTTATAGAAGCTAGTGGTCGCCCGGTGCTTGAAATTCTTTTTTTTATTCTTGATATGCTTACGCTTGATCGCGATCTTGAATTCGGCCTCATTATACCTTTAGAATATAACATAACATACCATCACGCCTGTATTCCCCGAAGGGTTAGGCAGAGGCGTACTAATGTATACCCACAGTTCGCCGGTATGTTGAGGTCCCATGTAATAGGGGGCGAGCCTATTGCCATTAACCAGGCACAAATTCCTAACTCCGAGCTGCTACTGGGAATTTCATAGAAAAACCCAATAACACTTTGCTCGACCTGGGAATCGAACCCAGAACCTCTAGCGTAGCAGTCGCGCTCAGGAACACTTTGCTAATGGGGCAGTCTCATTTCAATTTCTAATATTTGCTTAAGTGTCAGTAATCAGTTGATAAAGATTATTAAGCAAAATTCTTAGTCCTCACTTCCGGATATTGTATAGTTAATGCTTCGCGCTCGTCTTGTCAAGTACTACAACTACTATGAATCTAAGATAATTATGTTGTTGAATTTGGCGTGCTCTGTTGCACGATCTGCCTTAACACCGACTCCACATGTTGGACTGTGTTGGACAAATGAGCCGACCAACCTCAGCGACCAACGTTGGCGCTAAGCGAATTGAACCAATCAAAATGCGTCAGGTTGGCATCAACGCTATTTACTGATACACACGTTGGCCGAATAGCGTTGGTGTTGCCATTGGGGCCAACGTGTGGAGCTGGCCTTACCTACTGAGTACTTATATTTTTGTTGACGTATTGACCTTTATAGTTTAAGATTATAAGAAGTTATTTATCAGACTGACCTCCGGGAATAAAATTACATTCAAACAAAACAAAGCCGCATTTATATACCTAGTTATAATTAGTTGTATTCAACTGACTTACGTAAATATTTATTTCTTTTGAAAAAGTCATGAGGGAACCTTAAATGTCCAAAAAGTTTTAGTTTTTAATCGCAAATCAACCATCTGTGGACGTCGACGACCATCGTCACGTCATCGACGACCTCTGTGGTTTAGTGGTTCGAGTACCGGACTGCTGAACATGAGGTCGTGGGTTCGATTCCCACAGAACACAAAAAATTATGTGATGAATATAAGTGTTTGTGTTCGTCTGGGTGTTTCTTATGTATTATAAGTATTTATTTACAAAAAAAAAGTATATAAGTAAGTATATCCATTGTCTAGTACCCATAGTACAAGCTCTGCTTAGTTTGGGACTAGATGGTGATGTGTAAAAATGTCCCAGAATATTTATTTATTTATCTCCCTGCCCAGGGTCCCAATTTATTTGTGGTCGGCGCAGCATGTCCTTTTCTTCCATTCATTCCTGTCAGCTGTCACCTCATAATTCACTCCCTATCCCATCATATCGGGCTTAACACAATCCATCCATCTTTTTTTGGTCTCCCCTACCCCTCTGTCCCTGTACATTCATATTTACCACTCTTTTAGTCATGCGATTCACTCATCATTTGGATTTTCGCAAATTTTAAATCTTAAACAAATTTGAAATAATTAATCGCGACGATATGTAAAATTTTCTCATATTCATAGCTTTTTTTATGGGATACGAGCAGACAAATCACCTGATGGTAAGCGACCGCCGCCCATGGACATCCGCAACACCAGAGGAGTCGCAATTGCGTTGCCCGCCTTTTAAAAGGGTTTGGGCCTCCGGTATCCTCACTCATTCGGCGAAACAAAATGTAGGTGTTGTTTCACGCCGGCTATCTGTGAGGCCGTGGTATCACTGCAGTCGAGCCGGTCCATTCGTGCTGAAGCATGGCTCTCCCACGTTAAAAACTTCATACTTAAAAATCATCATTCTATGTATGTAAGTCCAAATTTGATTAGTTCCATAACATTTGAAGTTAAATTATGTATAGGCACGTATAGGTTTGATAATAATTTTAAAGCAAATGTTTTTAATTGTGAATATGCTATTTTTTGTGTTATCAGATCTACAAAATGGGAAAAAACCAATGATAATTGAATTGAGCGGATCACGTGCAGGCGTCCGCCTTGAAGAAATGAATATCATTTTTAATTTATTTAAAAATGGGGATACTGGTATAACATGACACCTATATTAACTAAAACTACTTTTTACAGTATACGTAAAAAAACTAAACCTATTACACTATAATATACTTACTTATTTTATTTACAAACCAAGTTCGTTATAGGCTTATCTGTCTATTTATGCCAATAGGGCTAATGTGACGCATAACCTTGTTTAAAAACAATGAATGTATACAACGCTTATCTCTCTGTCTAATTAGTTTCCAATGGTCACTGTGTACTTGGGCTATGGGCTCGTGGCTAAGCTGATCTGCAAGGTTAAGCTGCGCTCACTGGATGGGTGACCATCCTTAATACATTGAGACCCCTTCGTGCCTCGGAGAGCGCGTAAAGCCGTCGGTCCCGGTTGTCATACGAACATGTATGACAATTGTTAGTGGTAGAAAAAAGCATTACAACCAGTCATCCTTGGAATATCGGTATTGTCCAGAATTGCGTTGCGAAAGTTTGATGGCAGTCGCTTCGTGTAAAATACTGATATTCAGCCGCATCTGGTTAGATTGGAAGACAATCCCAATGCTTAAATAGCACTATTCTTACTAAAATATTATCATAACTGTGTTAACCGAAGGGTTAAGCAGAGGTGTAACAATGAACAGCCACAGTTCACCGGTATGTTTAGGTCCCATGTAACAGGGCGAGTCTACTCACATATCCAAATTCCGACCTGCTATTGAGAATTTCATAGAACCAAAATCTAACCCAATAGCATTTCGCTAGACCTAGAAATCGTACCTAGTTTCTCTAACTTAACAATCGGACTTAGGACCTAATGAGGCAGTCATCCGAATGACAAAGACATTTTTAAAGACCGTCATAATGTAAATTTAACAAAACATGAGTTTGTTATGTATCTAATATTGTATCCGATTTAAATAACAAGGCAATTTAAATGCTTGTCTACTGAAATATTGTCCAATTACTGCACAATATTGAAGAATTCAACATTTAAATGCACATCCACGGAAGTAAAAAAACACAATCATTTCTTAAAAACAACTTTATTAAAAATATCACTGTCTAATATCTAACCGGGACGAACTCTACCTCGTCTTTCAGATCAACCGCATATGTGGTTGTTTCTACCGTTTGTCTGTCGGGTATTTCATTTGTTTTGAGCTCGTTCTCCTTATCTAGGTCTCCTCTGCCTAATCCTACGTCCACATCTTGAACGCCATCGTTGCGGCTTGTCTCAATCTCCTCTCGACTCACGCCAAAGTCCGGCTGCGCTGTCACCATATCCACTGATTCCGTCGTCAATTGAGGCACCTTAGTCGTCTTCTCGCCTTCCTTCAACGGGAATGTTATCTTCAAGACTCCATGCTCGAACACCCAGTTTCCAGTCACGTTTACCGTATCAGGAAGAGTTCTTACGACCAAATAGTTCCTCTGATTGCCACTAGGGTAGTTGCGCTGCGCTTGTACCATCAGCAATCCTTCACGAGCCTTCACAACTATATCTTTCTCCTCGTACCCGCTCAGAGGGATCGTTATCTTATACTCATTACCTTCGATTCCTTCGAGAGGCACGCTTGAGGGGAATTGTCGGGTGAAGTCAGCTAGCATGTCGTCCAGTTCTTTCATTTCTTTAGACAAGTCGGCCCAGAATTTTCCTGTGTCGAAGATGTTGTCGTTCACATAAGGGTGAGCGCGAATTTGGAAGCCGGGGTAGAAGGGTGGGGGCCCACGGGGCGGCCCGAAATCGTAATGTGGGGCCGCGACCGCCCCCGCGATGAGTCCGCACAGTAGCAAGGCGATCATTTTTTGACAGGAATTTGTGAAACACTGGTGCGCGGGAGTCGCCCCCGCGCTTTATATGTTCAGACGACGGTTCATAGGTTATCATCGTTATCACCACATTCTAGACTGTGCAAACAATTTTGTCTGTGTTGAATAAGAGGTCGTGTGTTTTCTTAGAATTATAACTGCGTGTGGACATTTCCAACGTACCTATATATAATGGGGTAAAGTATATTTTGCTCATTTAGTTGATTTACTAAATATAAGTAGGTATGATATTAGGTTATTTCCCCACGTTCGGAATGGTTAAGCTAGAGTAGGAGAAATTCAAAATATTTATTGATATATCGTTAAGTAGGTAGATACTACAGCAATTCGGTTTTTATTCAT
Source organism: Acronicta leporina (assembly GCA_947256265.1). Lineage (NCBI taxonomy): Eukaryota > Metazoa > Arthropoda > Insecta > Lepidoptera > Noctuidae > Acronicta > Acronicta leporina. The sequence continues at coordinate 1,635,655 of OX366512.1, forward strand.
TATTTCATTAATCATATTAATTTGTTGCCATAGTTAAGGCCCAGTTTTTTTATCCGTAGTCAAACTGTATAACCATTTGTTAGATTAACCATGATTATCTCGTCAACTAATATTTAAAGAACTATTAGGTTTTTCAATGTCTATATTGAGTATAGTCAAACTTGGTTTATTGGTTGGCTAACTATCCGCCATAATGTTAACTCTCAAACGTTGGGAGGTTACTTTTTTAAACGAATAGTCAGATAACGTTGGATAAGCTAACAATTGGTCAAAAAACGCATTTTGCCGAAATGTAACCATTGTGTCACTATTTTTAACTATTGGTTGAGTTAACTACGGATCAAGAAACCGGCCCAAGTGTTAACTGGTTAGGTTATTAACTGTTGTACGCCTTTTCTATTCTTTTTGAGCCCTTGCTTAGGATACAATCTAGGTATCTCTATAAAACCTAAAACCAGTCTGCTATTTCAATTCTATCAGAATGGTCGTCCAATGGTACTAAATGACAAGAACTGACAGATTTCTTACTAGTTTGAAAGTTTGACAGTTCTTTTGACAGTTATACTATCAAAAAATTAATCAACAATTTTGAAGCCAATATCGATTCTGCCACAATGAAATAGCTGACTAATTGGGGTCCCGGTGGTTTAGGCGTGAAAAAACATAACATAACATAACATACCATCACGCCTGTATTCCTCGAAGGGTTAGGCAGAGGCGTACTAATGTACACCCACAGTTCGCCGGTATGTTTAGGTCCCATGTAATAGGGGGCGGGCATAAATCCGAACTCCGAGCTGCTACTGGGAATTTCAGAGAAAAACCCAATAACACTTTGCTCGACCTGGGAATCGAACCCAGGACCTCTAGCGTAGCAGTCGCGCTTGGCTAATGAGGCGTGAAAAAAAAACAAATACATTTATGTACGTACTAGCCTCTGCCCGCGGCTTCGCTCACTTGAAGCTCAAAAACCAACAATAATGATCTCTTCTTTGTATGGGTGTCTATACATTAGAGAGGTCAAGCTGTATCTCAGGTTCCGTTTAATTATTTGAGATAAGAAGTATACCAGTTTTTAAGTTGCACATACTTTCTAACAGTGATAACAAAATTAAAATCGACTTAAGTAGTAGTTTTTGCGCCAACCCGTAACAAACAGACAAGAATTTTAAAAATCACATTTTTGGGTTCGGAGACGTTTATATACCCTAAATCCAATTGTTTTTTTTTTTAATATCTTCAATGTACAGACACAACTTTTTTACAATTTTATAATATTAGAGATTTTCGCATTTAAAAATTAAGTAGGTATAGCTTAGTATCTTTGTTAAAAAAAAATAACTTGATGAGTGTGTACCAAGCTTAAATGGATCAGCATATTTATATGCAAAAATAATTGTTTATTCTTCATTAGAATGACATCTGTTTCCTTCAATGAATCATGAGTTACAATGAAATACACTTAGGTCACTGCGATAATATATTATTTACATGTAGAATAATAACGAATAAATAACATAACATAAACATAACATACCATCACGCCTGTATTCCCCGAAGGTTTAGGCAGAGGCGTACTAATGTACACCCACAGTTCGCCGGTATGTTTAGGTCCCATGTAATAAGGGGCGAGCCTATTGCCATTACATACCGGGCACAAATTCCTAACTCCGAGCTGCTACTGGGAATTTCATAGAAAAACCCAATAACACTTTGCTCGACCTGGGAATCGAACCCTGGACCTCTAGCGTAGCAGTCGCGTTTAGAACCACTTGGCTAATGAGGCAGTCTTCTTCTTCTTCTTCTTCTCTTCTTCTTCTCTTTTAAAAAAAGCTTACTAGCAATGTGGGTCACACATTACTAGTATTCTTGTTAACCCCTCGTGTTAAGCTGAATGCTTGTGTTACGAGCGGGTTCACGTCGGTAGTGCAATGGGTGGGGTTCTACGTCTAGTCTACGAATAAATAGGTTTTTATATTGTAATATTAAAAAGGCATAGGTACCTACCTAACTGTTTATGCACACACTTTACAATTTTACTCACTAACCTACTAATATTATAAATGTAAAACTTTGTGAAGATGGATGGATAGATGTATATTTGGTAGGTACTCTTTCACGACAGAACGGCTGAACGGATCTGGATAAAATTTGGCACAGAGATGCAATAACACACGGGATATACTTTTTATCTAGGTCGGACCCAATCCTAAGTCAATGCAGACGAAATCTCGGGCAGAAGATAGTACTATATTATATACCTACACTATATACTTAGGTACTTATAGACTTTTTTCATTTAATAAAAAGATAAAAATAAAATAACGATAAAAAGGTAGAAGTTAATATTAAAAAAACATATCGCCATAATCTTACACATATATGTATTTCTGTTTTTAAAAAATCCACGAAATCACCATTTGCATTTGAACTCGGCTGCCACAGAGTGAAATAATAAAGTTTACACCAAGAGCTTTCAATAAGACATTTTTAATAAGTATGTTGTATCATTGATAAACAATTTTCCAAATTGGGCCCAAATTGACGCAAGATGTGGAGTTTTGAGTTGGCGCCAAACAAACACAATTTCAAAAAAAACCCATTCAAAATCGTGACCGTCTCTAAAATTCCCAGTAATGGGTCCCGACTGCAAGATTGACTTTATTCTACGTTATAATTTATTATTTTATGTATTTATCGATCATGAAAACATTTAAATGGTGTAGTTATTCAATATTACTTTACATAGGTCTGGACTACTAGACTTGTTTTTGTCTTTTTAGTTTTTTTTAAAGTGTTTTTATGCAGTCGGGTTTTTTAGTTATTTTAATTACGTAACTTGTTTCCGGATTTTTAGTGAAAAACTACGAAAAATTATTTATATGAAAAAGTAGATGATTTCCTACAAGTCCCTTAACAATAAAGTAATGTAATGCTTTCGCTAATTGCTACCGAAAATTTGAGAATACATGTTACGGAATGCTCACAACATATTTTTCAGCCCACGCATTAAAGCGCATAAAATCAGACATTTTGTTTTTTTTTTAATTTCATGTACCCAGTGACACTCGTGCCATCAAGACAAATCTAATGAGGTATCATTTATCTAAATCGGTTGCACCGTTGAATAGTTACGAGCGGACATAGGAACGGACATACATAGGTACATACATACATAATTACATACATACATACACGTCAAACACATAACCCTCCTCCTTCGGCAGTCGGGTAATGAGGCGCGCACTAAAAAGGTTTCTAATATTCCTTCGTGAGTTTAATATAAGGTTTTTTAACGTAGTTATTTTTATTTAATACTTTTTAGTGAAAGTGGATCAAATTTACTTTCGAGATTCTAAATAAAAAAATGTTCATACAAAAAATAAAAGCTAATGGGCCTACCTGAATCAAATTTTTATGGGACCAATTCGAAACTATTCCGCATCAAACAAAAAAAGAATTACCTACGTAAATCGGTTCAGAAACCTCGGCGAAATTGGTGTACATACATAAAAAAAAACATCGAGATAGGTGAAAGTAAATAAAAAAATGCTCATGAAATAAAATCTAATGGGCCTACCTGAATAAATTTTTTATGGGACCAATTCGAAACTATTCCGCATCAAACAAAAAAAGAATTACGTAAATCGGTTCGGAAACCACGGCGAAATCGGTGTACATACATAAAAAATATATATACTGGCCGAATTGAGAAACTCCTCCTTTTTGCTCGAAATCGGTTAAAAAACTCAATAACACTGCTCGACCTAACAATTGAACGTATAGGTATGATTGTAATCTTTGGCGTAGTCGCGCTTAGACCCACTAGACTAATAAGGCACCATTCTCACATAATTTTCGCCGTGTGGGGATGGGTTAGAGAATACAGTCCCTCACTGTCAGGTATAGGCGAGCAAATATCTAACTTGCTCGGTGTAGGACCTCTTGGGTTCTGGCTGGCAGCCACCCGGATTCTGTCGTAAAACACCACATTCGTGTGTTTCGAACTTTGCACGTAAGAGCCAGTTCCCCTAGATTGTTGCGGCTCTAGCAGTAATGGTCGGCAGGACTTCGTCAGGTCCTTTGGTGCTGGAGTGAAACCAAACACGAGGAAGCTGCCGTAAACTGTTCGTAGAGTTCTCTCGCCTGTTCCAATCATCGTCCGTCTCAATCATCAGATCAACCCCAAGTCTCCGTTATTATTGTAGTCATCAGAAATAGTAAGTAATCAATTAAAAAAGACTGTTAAAAACTTCATTGATGATTTTATCAAAAAATTCATTGTTTGTTATTAGCGTCATCTATCGGCACTGAGATAAACCTTTAGCGAAACTTCGGAACTATTTAGCGCCATCTAACGGCACTGAGGTACATCTTTAGCATAAAACTTTGTATCATTAAAATTTGTGCCAGATGGACATTGTATCTTCTATTGTACCAAGTACCATCAAACGTGTTAGTAATTATTTCTGTCACGACATCAGTCTGGTGTTAATTACTAATTAATTGGGAAAGGATCAGAGATGAAACTATCTTGGTTCCAGCGCCATCTAGCACAGCGTCCTGTATTCATTATATGGACTTGGAAAGTAAAAGTAGTTGCATATAAATCTCAGAGATGGTGCTGTTTCACTTTGACTAAAATATTTGGTCATTTTAATTTTTCTGAATTTCTGGAATATTACTGAACTAATACCAATTCCAGAAATTCAGAGTAATTATAAAGCTCACTGCTCCGGATACCTACGTTCTTTTAAAAAAAATGTAAGCAAGGCAACGATTACAGATTCTGGATGTAACAAAATAACAAATTAAAAAACGATTAATGACTAAAACGTCATTTATTTTTATTACAATAACATAGTAGTAAAACACAGAATGAGACAGGATCACAAACCACAACATATTGAGAGCATGGAATGTTTAGAGTAGGTACCTAGGTACCTTTATAGGAACACTTCAATTCTGCTTCTAAAATAATCTAACTTTGCGCCTCCTTGTTACCCTCTTCCTTTCTAACTGGACCAGTTTGTACGATCGGCACAACCCTCTCGTTGGATGCCTTCGGAGGGGGTTTTAGCGGCGCCGTAATTGTCAGAACTCCATCAGAAGATAGTTTAGAGAGCACAGAGTCCGCTTCTACCCCTTCAGGCAGAGCATACTTCCTGGTAAAGTTTCTAGAAATAAATCCATGTTCATCTTGCCTCTCTTCATGTTTGGCTTCAATCACCAAGTAGCCATCGACGGTTTTCACCGATATTTCCTCTGGAGCAAAATGCTGGACGTCAATGTTTACTTGAAATTTGTCCTTGTCTCCTTTGATCGTAGAGCCGGCGTCCTGGGCAGCAGCCTGAAGGTTTCTCCAAGGTCTGTAGTAGTCTCGAGTTGCTCGAGGAACAGCGATGATCGTCAACTGATCTTGTGGAGTCAGTCCCAAACCAAAATGCTGATCAAACAGCTGACGCTGGCGTGGACGCTCGTAATCGAAGAAAAATGGATACATCGACATTGTCACTGACTTTATATTCACTTATTTTGAACTGTGAAATTTGCTAAAAACTGGAACTTACACCGTTTTTTCACTGCTTTTATTTATTCTTATTTCGCACGCTTGCTTTCTTGTTTTGAACTGAATCAATGTCCAATGGAAGCCGGGTTTATATTTATATCGATTACAGCGACATCTAGTAGCAAATAGAATTGTCTCGAATTTGAATCTAGAAATTACAAGGTGCTTCGCGGTCCTGCACCGCGCACAATACGTCACGCAAGACTGGCCAGTTTCGCTGCAGAGGTTGCAAACATTTTTGAACGTTTCTTCAATAACTCAGCACAACAGAGACCACATGAACAGGAATTTACCCGGTTTTATGTAGTAAAGTTCTAAATAGCTTTTATTCATTCATTCATAATACCTACTCGTATCATAAATACCTACTATAGGTACTCTTAAAAAATATAGATAACTTGATGAAGGTTAAATTTACTTATCAATAAACTGGAGCAAAAATACTAATTATATATAAATTAATTGTTAACTTGTGTTCCTGTTAATTGTTAAATAATTAGATATAGCTACCTACATAGATTAAATTAATGATGATGATTGACATGGATAATGATTTTGCGTAACGAATGAATAATAAAAATGGTTTAATATAAAATAAACCAAAAATTCGTAAATAAGATGTGAAATATAAGAATAATAACTATCAAAAGTAATTTCCTTTTTTATTTTCTTCTAATAGAAAGAAATCAAAAATAAAAATCCTGTAATTTTACTTTTCTCATTTTTGACATTTTATAGATAACCTTACTACTGAGAAAGAAATTCAATTTCGTTCATTCTTACACCACCTCACTATCTTTTATTGTCAAAAACTGGCAGCTCTATAACTGTCAATTTACTGAATACAAATAAAAGTCGAAGTATAGGTAATTGTGTATTTGTTTACTTAATTTTATGAAGAAAGTGTACGAATATTTACTTAAAAAACATAATATTTACGATTATTATTAGAATTAATTATAAAGTAAGTTCTAAGGGTTCCGACGAAATAACTGCGAATGAAATCTTTCTCTTTCTCTCTTCTCAATAACCTATATAATCCTATTATCCCATCCCAGATCTTAGGATAGATTTAATAATATAAATAAATGGAATAATTACCAAATGTCATCACAAAATTAAATTCTGGTAACATAGATAATAAATAATAATCATAGTTTCATAAATAAACACAAAAATAAGATACTAAGCAAGAAAATTACAAATTTTAAAATCTATTAAAGTAGTGCTTGGCACAAAAAAAAACTTCTGGACTGAAGAATATTTATTAAGTACAACCAAATGTTCTATATACCTTACTACAGGCGCCATCTATTGACGAATAGCGTCTCATCAAATTCTAGAATTATCAACTGTATGTAGGTTTTTCTAGAAAACTGAGACTACATCAAACAAAACTCTTTTAGCAATATCATAGAGTATTGTATTCTATGTAATATTATGTATCATAATTAATAATTGTTTTACTTTTATAGTCCATAAAATTTACTCGGAAAGTGTAATTATAATTTGTGGTAATAGATGGCGTTAAACTTTATTTTTTTAAATACAGTTAAATAAATAATGTTTAATTATGTTTATTTATAATACTTATGTGTATATATGTACGTATGTATTTTTTTAATTCTTAGCATACGGAGTAGCCTACCATAGGTACCTACTTATGCAGATTGGGCTACCTACTATACCTATCTGATCAAAAAATGCTTTATCCTACCTATAGGCACTAGGTAGGTTCTACTTTAAGACGAAAAAAGTAGGTAGGTAGTAGATATCAATAGAATCCAATTTTATTGTATTTATTTGATTTTTATTGTGTAATTGCCTGTGTGTAGTAAGTGAGAAAGGCGTGAGTGTATGTATGTATGTAACTGTGAATAGGATATAAAATCTACACAACACGGGTCCTGTGGGTTGGCCATTTCCGAAAGCCCGAATTAAGTCGGCCCGTCTCAATAAAAAAACTGTCGATAGATTTGCTTAGCACTAGATGCTATTGTTCTTTTCTCAAAAGGCCATTTCAGACATTGCCCTGCATTGTACCACTCACATTATTTGCATTATTTTATGTCATTCTCTGAGTTTGTTTCGGTGTTTCTTCTCAGATGTCGTCAATTAGGAAATGCCGAAGCTATCTAGCTATAAAAAAAATCATTGACTTGTAAAAGTGTCTCTAAAGATCTACTTACAGAAATAAATAGGTACAAAAAATTCTTATTTTCAATTTCATTTCAATATGGAGTAAGATTTTGACATTTGCCTGAATCTTATGTCAAAATTCTGTCTCTAGTAAGCAAACCTCAAAGCAAACCCACTGATTGATTTAGTATTGTAACCGGCCTATTACATGTAAAGTTAGTAGGTAGATAGAACAGGTGGTAGGTATTCATATATAGGTATAGGTATCTACCTAAGTATTTATTGTTTAGGTAGGTAGGCAAGTAGATACTTCGATAATGTAGGTACCTACAAAGTTATATGGAATTATGTTATAGATACAAATGTAAAGGTCTAGTAAAGGAACATACTTACCTACTACTTACCTACCTACCTATTTATTTGAGTGTGATGCAGTAAGATAGATTACAATCTGCTAAAACTCGCGAAGAGCATTCCACAAGAATACGTTATAAAAAATATTAGCAGTAGTAGTTAAAGAAAGACAACGTATATCTGAGTGGTAGGTAAAATTAAATTAATAGGTACAAATCCAAAAAGGTCCAATGCTTAATTTAAATTAAATAATAGGTGGTAATATTATCTTTACCTATAGCCATTCTCCATACTAAAGTACCCACCTACCTAATAATAAAAAAAAATCTAAAATAACCCTATCTCTGGCAGTTTGTCTAAGTATTACCTTTTCACCTAAGCTACTTAACTGGTTTAGATAGGTACCTAATATTTGACACCAGAGGATAGATTGCATCCTAGAAAGGACATAGGCCATGCCTGTTGTTTTAAAAGTCCTTTGCGATGGGACTGAAACCGTGGGCAACTGTTATTAAACTAACATTCCATAGGTACGGTAAATATTAATTCTACTTCTCGTAAAATCCTATTCTTCCCTGCAATGGGAGGACGCGTAATCTATAGATTCCTGAATCCATAGTAAGTATAGACAAACTTTTTTCTGCCGAATGTTTACAAACACTAGCCAGACGGGCGGCGGCGGAGGTCAGTCACCGTTCCTCACACCGTCCTATCATTTCCATTGCCTTGCGCGATGCGTCATGCGCAGTGCAAGCAGATACGACGCAGAATATATATGTCAATGCGACGCAGACTGACATTGAATTTTCACCTTCAAAACAGATTGAAAATATCTAGAAAGATGTCTATGTTCCCATATCTTCTCGATAGGGATCCCAGACGTTTGCCTTATCAGCATTTCGCATTAGCGCTAACACCTGAGGATATTTTAACGATGGTTGCGCCTCAATATTCGTGTGACTACTACCGACCTTGGAATCAATTATCAAACATCCTACGTGACTCCGGATCAACTATTAAATCCGACAGGGCTAAGTTCCAAATTAATTTGGACGTCCAACACTTTGCACCTGAAGAGATTTCAGTGAAAGCTGCTGAGGGATTCGTCATAATTGAGGCCTGTCATGGCGAAAAGAAAGATGAGCATGGATGGGTGGCTCGTCAATTTAGGAGACGGTACCCACTGCCGGCAGGTTGTAGCATTGACGCCGTACAGTCTCGCCTTTCATCTGATGGAGTTCTGACCGTCACTGCGCCTCTAGAGCGTCCCCAAAGTTTAAACGAGCGCATCATACCAATTATACACACAGGTCCTGTGTCTACTCAGCCTGATGGCATAAAGGCTGAAGCAGGCGATGGCGAGTCGAGGCGAGAAAATGCACAGTAAGCGCCTAAATGCACTTGCAGATGATGCAGTGGGCGCAGCGCCAATCCAAAAATAACATCTTCGGTTCTTTAGCCCTCAATGCATAATAAACTACGTGGTCTGTAACGTAATCATTTGCGTATTTGTGCGACAGTCTTCTATTTACACGAAGCGGTTGCATTCCAAAAAAAAAAAAAAAATTTATTGTTAAAGAAAATTTTGTTTGTTGAAATAAAGCATTTCTTTATGATATACATTTTATTGGAAGAAGACTTCGGTCTCAACAGGTATCGAACCTGCGTCCATCCAATTAGATACGCCAGACACATTTTTTAGTTTTCTCTATAAGGGAAAATTTAAAATGGTCAATCAATCACTTTATTTAAAGGTTATTTAAACGGTTATTTAAGGGTTAAAATAATGTGATTGTTGGTTTATTTTTTGGTGATGACTTACTGCTATACTTTACCATACTCGGCGTCCGACTAAAAGGATATAGATTTTTGGCTTACCGAATATTTAGATTTTCCTGAATATTCAGGTAAAATGGAGACGTATTTAGTAGAATATTTACCAAATAGTTAGGTCGGTTACTTATGTACAAAGATGACTATGTAATTATTAGTTTTAAATAAATATCGAAACTAATCTGATCCTCCCACCTGCTCTCCCTGCTATCCCTGTCGGCTGTCCTTGCATTATCAAGACTAGATTTTAGTCGAATTAAAAAAGAAATGTTTTCAACATAGGTACCATAACTTCGGATTTTTTTTATCTGACAGGCTTCTTGATCGCAGTGATGCTATAGCTACAACTAAATAACACAATAATATCTACATCAGCATAAATATTTGTTTAGTGTTATACCTACTTGTGACGCTTCCAGTGTCTGAATCAAATATGTGTAAGCTACTGAGTAATTTTCCACGTAAAATCAAAATGTATTATGTATTTATGTAAATAAAATAAAAATAAAAAAGTATATGTAAATAATTAAACTAACAAAATATTTAAACGCTTTCTATTGCATCGTGGGTACATTAACAAAAACAACAACAAACACCCAAACCCGAACCGACTACACTACATGAAGGCCATACGAATATTAGCTCTATACGAAAATACCACCGAAAGGATCAGCGTAATGCATACGCTGATCGTTCAACCACTGCGCCATTCGTGCCATTTTATACTTATAGCGAAAAATTATACATAATTTAATTTAATTTAAGCCAGAGAAATATTCTCGGTTAATTAACTTTGCGAGAACAACTCACTAGCTTACCGAATAAAACCGAACGAATAAAAAAAAAGTATACTTTATGCCAAAGGTCTTGAAACCTCAGAGTGATCCGTCAATACATACAGGTGAATTGAACAACCTCTTTTTTTTACTCGGATAAAAAATGTTTCTATATTTTCCACGTATACCACTTAACCAAATAGAACCAAATGGTACAACAGAAATTATCGATAAACTTAGATGGGGAATGGAACTATCGACACTTCACAGCGATACTATCAAAGACTTAGTGCTTGTACCTATATATCTACAATAGGTAATTGTATTGTGTAATAATAATAAATGATGCCTACCTTACTACATACCTACTCGAAGAAAAGTACTTTTACTTGAGTACGTATTTATTAGAGTAGGTACGGTTAAAGAAACGATGGTTTTACAGTGATAAATAATATAGAAAATCGGTTTTATTGATATCGAAAAAAAATCCATGCATGTTTGTTTATTTTATCCTTATTGTTTTGTATATTATTTTGCATAAAATTGTAACTGGTCATGCTGCCGAGATGAGAGATGATCTAAAATGTAATATTTACAGAAGTATTTAGTACTATTTGCAAGTAAACAAAATTGCTATTAGATATTACGTAGGTACCTAAGTACCTACCTACTTAGAATATTTTTAGGGCAATAATTGGGATATAAATTCCTAAAATTATAAATGGTAAGTACCTACCTATATTTTACTCGAAACTTTATAAAACTTTAAAAAAAATATTCGTGCACCTACAATACTTTGAAGAATTGTTTTAGGTAAGTTTGTATTATTTACCTCGGTAGTAAGTAGGTACCTACCTAATTTAAAAAGGAAGGTGGTTAGGAAAAGTAAGTAAGTAGTCATTGCAGTATAAGTAATAAGTAATTATAATCTCGATAGTCATAATAGGTACCTACCTACTTAGTTAAATCATATAGGTACAAAATTATATCTATTTTTTCATACTAAAATAAAAAACAACGAATCTTAAGAAATTAACTTTAATTAATTAAAAATATGCGAATACATAACAGCACAGATTCAAATCAGTCTTAATTAAAAAAAAATATAGGTAAGTATATACACTATTTACAAATTTACTTGACTTCTGACACAGATTGGTCTGGAGATCCTAGCTGCTTCTTGATAGGTCCTGTGTGGGTGATTGGCACTATCTTCTCTCCTGTTGACGGCAACGCCAGGACCTTTGGTGCGGTGACTGTGAGCACGCCATCAGACGAGAGCTTGGACTCCACGGTATCAGGTAAGCATCCTTGTGGTAGCGCGTACCTTCTCACGAACTGCCTGGACACATAACCATGCTGGTCTCTCTTCTCTTCGTGCTTTCCTTCCACCACTACGTGTCCATCGACCACTCTCACGTTTATTTCTTCAGGCGTAAAATGTTGGACGTCAACGTTCACTTGAAACTTTTCATCGTCTGATGTTATTCTGCCAGCTTCGTTCAATGCGAGGTGGTTCATTGCTGATGAGAGGTGTTCCATCGGCTTGATCAGGTTTTCCCATGGTCGCAACACGTTAGCACAAGGCTTGAGGAACGATGGTCCGCCGAAGTCGAGAGGCATCAACTGATTAAATGGAGAATAACCGAAGAAATCATCAGGTTTGAAGAAATCCCTCTCCATCATACGGAATGGCCTCTCGAGATCATAGAAGTAAGGCATCATCGACATCTTCGCAGTTTTCACTTGTTTCTTTCTACGCGTGATCAATTCACTTTCTTGGTAAACAAAACCACTGCCGGCGTCCCGCCTCTCCAGTGTATTTATAGTCGGACGACATTAACGCCACCTGGTATCGGTGACGTTTAGGCCACTTTCGAGAAGTTACACGACTCTGGCAAACGAACATTGTAGAATGGTATTGTTAGTTCTGGAAATGTCCGCATTGTAATACTTGTTATGTTTGAAAATAGCGCCATCTAGTAGTGAGCAGCAGCATCAAACTAAACAGTGCCATCTAGTAGAGAGTAGCAAAATCGTAAAGAACATGTTTACAAAACAAACACTACTAATAAACACTTGAACAGTTGGAACTGTAGCCATTGTTTGATAAAATGACCTTTGATTTTTTTCTCAATCTTGTTGTAGGTACTCTAGCTTCTGTCTGCCAGTGCTACAACATTTTAGATACGTACCTAGGTAGGTACGTATCTAAAATGTTGTAGCACTAAAGATTTATCTAGAGACTAAATAACTAGGTAGGTACCTAGTTATTTAGTCTCTAGATAAATCTTTCGACAGTCAATACCAGCGAGTACCTAATACCTACCTACCGAAGTGATCCAACAGGCAAACTAAGCGAATAGTTTTGTTGGACACCATTATACTTTATATTTATTACTTTGCACCTTATTATATAATAAATAAATAAATCAGCTTAATATTACCATAAATACCTAATCACCAACAGAACTTACTAATTCGATAATTAGAATAAAAAATATTTATTTATTTGGATCTAACAAGAAATACATAACGCAATTGGATGGATGTACCAAAGCACGGCATGCAAAATTATTTCTTTACACATAAGTATGTATAACAAAATTAAATAAATCACAAGTTAAAAAACAAAACCAAAATGTAAAATGAGGAAATTAACAATACTCAAAGAAAGTAATACCTAGTAGGTCACAGACGGCGGTAAAGGTCATCTTGGGTTCAATTCCAAAGTCAAGCAAGTAGGTACCTATTGAGTTTTTCTATGAATATGTCAGTTAAGGGGATTGAACCCAGGACCTCTACCGTAGCAGTTGCGCTCAGAACCACTAGCTAAACTAATGAAGCAGCCGAGTATTCTGTTTCTGGTTTTGTTTATTTTTATTAACAGGAAAAGTATAACCGACCATTAATTTAGCAATAATGTAAGTAGCCATTATTACTAAAATAATGCTCCGTTATAAATAAAATAAGTATAGTGGTTCTGAGCGCAACTGCTACGCTAGAGGTCCTGGTTTCGATTCCCAGGTCGAACAAAGTGTCATTGGATTTTTGTAGGATATTCCCAGTTTGGAATTCGTGCCCGGTTATTGGCAATGGGATCGCTTCATTACATGGGACCTAAACTTAACGACGAAACTGTGGTACTGATGTACCTACTACACCCCTGCCTAACGCTTCGGGGAATACAGGCGTGAAGGTAATTTTATGTTTTTTATGAAACAGAATAACTCTTTATCGTTAGGTAGGTATATTATGAACCAACTCATCATAATATTATTGAAAATTGCATTGTGTTGCATTTTGCGAATGCATCACATAAAAATACAAATAATATAATCTAATTAAGTAGAAATAATAATACCTATAACAGTCAATGACTCTATACCGATACTGATAATATACAGGATGTTTTAGTTTATGTTCGGTTGAAAAAAAAATCATACATAGGGCCCAGTAGCCCCACTTGCTTAGATTCGGTATGTAGAATTGAATGAATAATAAGCATTAGTAAATATTCAAACACGGGCACTTCTTTTTAACAAGACCTATAAAGTTGACATTTTGAAAAAGCTCAATTTGAGTAAAATATTTTTCAAAGCTTGACATTAGGTACCACTGGTACGGTTTTACTAAAATTTCTCTTTTTCTGGTACTTAGAAACATCATCTTAATCATGTAGGTACTGTATGAACTGTATGAACATGCAGATAATTTAGCATTAATTAATAATCAATTAGAATAGCGATTTGCAATTTTTCACCAAACTGCGTACTAGGTTTGTCTCGAAGAATAAATGCCGAGAACTCGACCCTTTTTGCTTGGACTTCAACATATTTAGGATTTTCCACATAGATTCAATAGTGTAGTCCTGCGAATCCTGCCCTCAGACGATTCTTTCCTTCATTAAAATAACTTCATAATCTTAGCAATTTTGGTAGCACATTACTAGTTTTCTTGTTAACCCCTCGTGCTAAGCTAAACGGTTGTATTACGAGTGGGTTCACGTCGGTAGTGCAATGGGTGGGTTTTGGACCGGCAACTACATGATCCCAAGTCCGACGAACCATTCTCTTGCCTGTTCACTGTTCTGTAAAGTACCTATACAAAGTTAATGATAATTATATCTACTATAATAATATTTACTAATGATACACACAGAAAAGATGACCAGAGCTAGGAAAAACATTTTATACTTAATTTGTAGTAGGTACATAATATAGCATTCAGTTTATGTAATACTTGTTTATGTCTGGACAATCACAAACAACAATAAGTACGTACCTACTTGTGAAGCTTATCTGCCTATTATCTCAATTGTACGTTCATGCGAAAATAATTCAATTAACGCCGGTAGCCGTAACCAGGCCCGGATTTAGAACAAATGTTCTCCATGATAAATGATAATTTATTTCTGTAAATGGATCTTTTAAAGACACCTATGAAATTCAGTTTTTTTTTATGTACGAGATTGCGCTGGCATTTCCTAATCGGTGACCTCTGTGAAACCGAAACAAACTCGGAGAATCATGGTTTCTTTTAGAGTCCCGACATAGTATCAAATAAATGTGATTATCACAGTGCAGGACAGTGTCTAACATGGCCTTTTGAAGGAAAAGCCTTAGCAGCTTTGAGTACTTTTGTCAACAATCCGTAACATGACGATACCCGATCGACGGAACATTTGTGTTGGCCACATAAAAAAAACCCAAGAGACAGTAAAAATCGTGTGTTGGTAGACAGGGGGGCCAAGGGTTGATTCTGCCTGTCAGCAGGTCCAGTAGAATCAAGTATTTTTAGGAGGAAATTATCTGAATTTTCAGCTTGCAAGATTTCTCGTAAACCTAATAACTAGAAAGATTGCAGGTTGATTAAGTTTGTAAAAATAGATAAACCCCATTTAGGCATAATTATATGAAAAGTCGTCGGATTTTGTTTAAACTTTTTGGGAGTTTTTATTTCTTAAGGCAAGGCGATATATATATATAGGTATATTTATTTCGTAATATTTTCTTACCATATTTTTTACGCGTCTCCGCAAGTCAACAAATTGGTGCAACGCTTATATATGTTTTTTATCACCTTAACAATTTCCACATTGTAATACAATTTCCTTTCTTGAATCATAATCAACCCATTATAATTATGTGCCAATGCTGGGCCCGGGTCTCCTCTCACAATGAGAGGGATAAGTCTATAGTCCACTACGCTAGCCTACGGGTTGGCAGACTTCACACGCCGTTATATCTCTCAGGCGTATAGGTTTTCTCACGATGTGACGATTAAGCGCGTGATAATTAACTATTAATACGCAAAAAAATTAATACGCGCCTTGGATTTGAACTCGAGACCTTTGACTTGGCAGTCCAATGCTCATATCACTAGGCTATCGCTTTTAAATTCTGGAATACCAGTACCTTACACACTAAAACCAAAGAAAGGGGGCTGAAATACCAGTACCTAATAATGACGCTGTTTTCTCTTTCTGCATATAATAATTTCCATTTTTAATTGTCTCATAAGTATCATTTTCCAAGTAAAGAGTATACTAGTTTAGATTCTTCTCATTATCTGATATTTATTTTTATATCTGATATTAATGTTATGGTTCAAAACAAGCCTGTTCCTGAATATTGACAGCGATCAGAATCCGTCCCTGATTGTTTGCGCTTGCGCTGTGTGATGTCTGTCGGATTGTTATTATGACCTACCGCTCTTTCGAGGAGATCCCATTAGTCTCATTGTATGCACATATTTACCTCCATATTATGTAGTGTGGTTACAGTTGAAGGTCAATAGAGCACAGTGCAGTCTCACACAAATTGCACCGCGGCAGGAGTGACAGAGTTAAATAATGGTTTTGTTTTGTGTCTCACTTACCCGAGGAGGCGAAGAGCGCTGCTGACTAATTTCGCGTGTAGTGGCGTGCACAATACAACGGAAATCATCTTCTGGGTTTATGCAATAAATTTCTAAGTCCTAAACTAATTGCTGTGGTTAAAGTTCAATATTGATTGCTTTAATCTTTATTTTTAAATTGAGAAATATTTAGAAGCACATCGCTAAATGCAACACATTTTCGATCTTATTTTTACAATAATAGAGGATGCCATCCACCAGTTTCTAAATTTGTACCTTCCTTATTCACCCCGGGATTCGCCCCCTGTGACCTTGACACCCCTAATATAGGTAGCTACATTAGGAGCAGCCTGTAGTATTTTATTATAAACTTTATTATCGTTGGGAGTTGCAATGACACCGCGGGCTATCTGTTGGTACCGTACCATAGTTGTGATCGGTCCTGCGTACGCGCAGTGAAATAACGTTAATTATGACGAATACACTTTTTTTGCACTGTGCTGTTTTTTGTTTTGTTTTGTTTGGGTATGTAGTAACAATTTATTTTATAAGCTCTAATTTAAACTGTTGCTTTGAAATAATTTTACTATGTTATTTTTGTTATACTTGGAGTATTTTGTGCTTTAAATCATATAGTTTCTTCTGTTTATGAGTTCATTTTCTGTCTAAGAATTCTAAACCTGTTTAAATTGTATTTAAACACTATTTTTAATTGCAATTTTGTGTTTAAATAAAATTTAAACATGTTTAAGATTTTTTTTTATTAAAAATCATGCAGTAATTTATGAGATTACTAGGTAAACACCATTACGTACTTAAGTATTTAAAGGTTACAAGAATGTAATGCTTTATCCATCCATTGTATAATATTATCAACCAATGATATTTTAATCTAAGTATTTATCATTGTGGTCACCATAAACAAATCTTTAAAATAATCCAGAGATTTACAATATGACATAAATAAGTACTTACTTACTTACCCACAAAATAAATTATTAATGGCTACTTGCACCAGCTTCTTAAATGTGTTTAATTTTCCATTGTCTTTTTGTGTTTAAATTCAATTTAAACATATTATTTCAGAAGTTGGTCCAAGTGGCCCTTAATGTAACTTTTTTAGTGGGTACCCCCTACTATGACTCGCTTTTTAAATTAGTATAGTGTCCTTTCGAGTTCAAAATGCAAATGTTATTTCAAATAAGCTTTTTGTACGGTTCCTTAAAGTTGATCCTATGGAGAAGAATCCGGCAGGGATATCCATAGACACTTAAACAAGAGTTTTTACATTCATCACTGGTATAATATTGAAGGTTAATGTCCAAGTTGGACCGCCAGACGAGGTTATTGAAAGAAAGTTCCCTGCATCCGACAATGTGGAAACTATGTGGATGAACACATTAAAATACCTATATTATAAATTGCATTACTGGCATAGGATGGACCGCTCATCACGGATGTGGGTGGGTGACTGTAAACATCATCACTACTTATTATAAAACAAAGTCGTTTCCCGCTGTCTGTCCCTATGTATGCTTAGATCTTTTAAGCTACGCAACGGATTTTGATGCGGTTTTTTTTAATAGATAGAGTGATTCATGAGGAAGGTTTTAAGCTATATAACATAACGCTACGACTCTTAGGAACGGGGCAGCGCGGGTGAAACCGCGGACGGGTCGCTAGTTACTTATAATTGCTGGAGGGGTATTAACTGAGTCATCTACACAATCGGAAATTACATATGAGAATATAAGACCACGGGACATAGGTAGCTGTAGGGATACTTATGATTAAGGTAATTAATTATTTGTATTATCCCTCTAACTCAGCGATTCCCAAAGTATGAGTGCATTTGAAACTTTTCATATGGTTTCATATGATAATGTCCCTTTTTCCTCATGATAGTAATACTTAGATGATAAATTTGGAAGTTTTTATCGGATGTGTCACGCTCACGTCACGGGCCAGAAATTTTAGGAACCATTGCTATAGTTATAAAAAAGTTGTTTAAATGTTAGAACGGATAAACTCTTAACTACGTACTCATTAATTATATCTGGGGGCACGGCAGTGCGCCCCCCAAGTCGAGCAAAAACAAGCGGCCCGGCCGTACCATCCTTTTCTCGAGGAAATTAATAAGAGCCCATAGGGGCTCGAAAATGGGCTGAATTTCACAACGAAGTTATAGAACTTCGTTGTGGATTAAACTAGAAGCCTGAATTTTCAGTAACTATGCAGGCATTGTATAAACACGGTATATTTCGAATTTCATTCAATTTGAACCAGTAGTTTAAGAATTATAACTAGTCAAAATTTCTTAATTTTGACTGACCGATCATATTATTATACGTCAATCTATTCATTTAAAACATAAAAGACTTTTAATATTGATACAGTCAATATAAGATGTTGTGTTAGCTAATTACGTAATAAAGGGGATTATGTAGGGATTGAATAAATTGACCGACTTGGTATTACATGGATCTCACAACTTTTTACGATAGAAGAACTGAAGTGCGAGACTTGTTTTTTTTACAAGTTATGTTTTTATTGGCATTATTATTTACAAGTAGATAGTTACGTAGGTACATCGGTATGCTGTTTTGATGTTTTCATAACATTCTTAGTATCGATAAGACTTGAGTAACTTAAATCTGTGGTTAAATTATTAAATTAAGTAACAGAGAATCTTCACTTTCATTATAAATTCTGATTGGTGCCATTTTTTTTAAAAAAATTATAATGTCTTGCCAGCCTGACATGTCTTTAGGGGAAAAAAATACAGCAATTAACTTACTTCCTATTATTACTAATTAAATTGGATCGTTCAAGTTCTTGTCCAAAGACATGAGATGGGTTCGATGGCTACGTTTGAATAAAAAAAATCGCAAACGGAAAACCTAACCTGCATTAGAAAACCTAACCCTAAAACACAACTACAAGAACATTTTGTGATGTACAATTTTTTTTTATTGGCTCATCAACAACTGTTTACACTTATACATTTACAACACTTAACTAAGAACTTAAATTTAACAATTCAGTGCAACAATCTATTATAGATAAGCACATCATGCACTACTAATTACAGAAAAAAAAATCTAAAATAAAACCTATAATATACCTAACCTGTAACTTATTACTCACCTTATTAATTAAAAAAAAATAAGTAAAATAATAACAACAATCTGTATTAAGAAAAAAAAGAAAAATAAATTAACTAAATTAAATTAAATCCTACTAATATTATAAATGCGAGAGTTTGTGAGGATGGATGGATGGATGGATGATTGTTACTCTTTCACGCCAGAACGGCTGAACGGATCCGGATGAAATTTGGCACAGATATAGATTATAGTATGGAATAACACATGGGCTACTTTTTATCTGAAGTCCACGCAGACGAAGTCGCGGGCAGAAGCTAGTTAACAATAAACACTAGTAAGTGTTACTAGGTCTCTCTTTAATATATAAACTATCTACCTTCATACCATCAATATAGACGCTTGGATTGCATCCCTAACTAATCGTCCTATCCAATGGAACATTACACACGGCGACACAATCATCACCCTATCGTTAAATTGTTTGTAAGCATCGTTTGCTCTTTGCACCGCCCGCATTCTAGTTCAA
This sequence comes from Acronicta leporina, assembly GCA_947256265.1. NCBI lineage: Eukaryota > Metazoa > Arthropoda > Insecta > Lepidoptera > Noctuidae > Acronicta > Acronicta leporina. The sequence goes on from OX366512.1 coordinate 1,655,818, forward strand.
TCTATACACTATGTACCTATAAATACCCAGTATTACTGTAGGTGTTATTATGAGCAATAGGGTATTTTACACCATGTAAAAATAAATATGAAAATGCATTTTTATGATAGATTTTGAAAAAAGTAAACGAGAAACGTTAGTATTTATTAATAAAAATGCAATGTAAATTTTATAATTCAATTTCAAAAATCGTCTTTTTTAATCTGTTTTAAAACGCCATCCGCCATATTGGTTATCGACGTGACGTCACTCATTCGATCGATGACGACGTTTGTCGTCTCAGAGTAACAATTCAACAATCATTGTTTGTCGTGCTGTGTTAGTTTGATTAAAATCGCATCATGGAAGACGGTTTTGTGAAAGCAGAAAGTACAAATCTACCAATGATCAATACGTTGATGGTGGCAAATTTTTTTGCATCCAATCCCGATTTCTGTTCTGCCGAGTTGAGAAATATTAAAACAGTAATGTAAGTACCTACCTAACTATCGTATCAAGTTTTGTCTTACAATAAGACCCAGTTTCACCAATTTCTATGTAACAAGGCAATAACTAATCAGCATTTAAAATTAACAAAGCTGTTAAGGCTGATCGTTCACCTGAGCCCGCCAAAAATTGTGAAAAACCAATTGAAATTTAATTGGTTTTTCGCAATTTGTAGGTCTATAACACATTCTAGATTCCTAGCTGTAGTAATTGCGGCATTAGCTATACAATATTCACAACTGAGCATTAAAAACTTTGCTTAATAAACGTTATAGAAGCTAAAATTAGGTACAATCGTTAATTTTGGCCAAAAATGACGATTGTACCTAATTTTAGCTACAATATCGATTTACATCCGCCTTAAAATAGGATATGTCCCATGACGAAAATGTCGAAAATGTGCGTTACTAAATCAAGCATTTATTGAATGATACACAAAGCAATTGAATCCACAATTTTTGTGGAGTTTTTACACTTGTATTATTGCATTCAGGCACACCGCACAAGACACCAATGATAAACATTATAACTCATTATTTTCACAAATCGTGTTACTTGGTCTTTGGCAGTAGTGACGTCACGAGCCGAAGTAGCATGGCGGCTAGCGTTTTCGTGCGTGAATTCAAAATCATAAATTAAAAATCGTTTTTATGGCATTTTTTGGTTGTATAAAATTGAAATAAAAATTCTACTGGTTCATTACGACCTAAGGATTAATTTAAAACAGTTTTCAAAAAAAGGTGTAATACCCTATTCTTCTCCATGGGATCAACCTTTTGGAACCGTGCAACAAGAATCATAACGTTTCATAAACGTTCTAAAAGCTTATTCGAAAGAAAAAAAGATTATCAATCAAAACTTGACAGCACCAGTTCACCCCACGAATACATGCATTCTTTTCTCCGATGTTGTTCGTTATATAGGTACAGTCAGCGCCAAAAGTCGCTGAACACGATGCAATCTTCAAAACGTTTTTACATCATTACTAACCAAAAAATTCTGACCTGAGAAGTTAGTACCAGTTTTCTTATATGCAGAAAACTGGTACTAACTTCTCAGGTCAGAATTTTTGACTGTACCTACCTACCTCTATTTACATAATTTGCTTTATCGTATCAAGTATTCACGTTAGTCATCGGTGTGATTCACAATTACCTACTTAGTCCGGGCAACAAAAATGATTGTGGATGGAAAAGTTGATAGTAGAAAGTTTAATTTCTATGTAAACTTTGTTTGGACCAGTTAGAAAACAAACATACTAAAAGTCCCCTTCGGAAGTAAGCCCTAATGGGTGAGGCACAAAGTAGGTCCTCCTTTTTTATATTTCGAAAACGATGCGACATAGGAAATGTTGTTACTGAGAAAGCTAATAAAAGTCTCTACAGTTTTTTCCCTACTTTGTTTGTCATACATTGCTCTATAACTTGCAAACAGGTCATCTGAGAATAACAGTACCTAGCTACCTACGCCAGAAAAAGTTAGATACATTTTCTTAAAAAACTTAAGAAAATGTATAATATGTCTAGTTGGATTGTATAATTAGCTGTTTTACATATTCGCTAGCAGTTTTACAAAATAGTTTTCGGGAAGTAAACAAAAAGCGCCGGGCCATCTTTGTGCTTCCCTACTAGGGCTTACCTCTGAAGGGTAACCTTTATAAGTAAGTATGTTTGTCTCGTTCATTTACGAAGCTCTTTGTTTCAGTGTGAACACGACTAAAGTGGACAATGTATTAGACTCACAGGTGTGCTTCAAAGAATTTGTGTTTGGTGTGGCTACAGCGGCTTACCAGATCGAGGGGGCTTGGAATGTGTCAGGTAACTAACATATCCATAGGTTTTCAAATAGTTTTCCACCGCCACCACAGTGTATTTCACAACACGGTGGTTTTAACACCCACCGTTTAGGTACCTAATTCGTTTTATGAGTTTGTGCACTTACACGAAAATTACAATACTACAAAGCTGCCTTAATCTTACATCTTTCTATGTAAGATAGGCGGGATTCCAAACGGTTTGCAAAAAAGATCTATTTCATCAAAAAAGTTTGCATAAGTATAAAATAAACTTTGAACCATTGAAGGATTTTTTTAAGACTTACTGGAAGAAACGACAAATTCTGTAGCTAGTTATAAAATCTTTTGCAGAAAAAGAACGCTATTCAACCTGTTATTTTTAAAAGACAAATTCACATTACATTGGCCAGTTTACGGGCTACCATGACCTACAGGATCATTGGTAGCGCGGGTATTAGCTTAGACCAGCAAACCTATGCGACGCTCGCGCTCATGTTACAAACATTTTCCATACATATTAGATTGATGACCTGACAAACTTGTACGGTATGTTGTTTTTTTTTGTTATCATTACCATACAAACCTTTTTTTTTTTGTGCGTGTGGAAATCCTCATGGACATCCGCCGCCCGGGGATGGCTGCGGGGTGTGTCGGACTCCACCCAGAGTGGGTGACCTACCGACTAAAACCACACGGGTGTTTCGCCTCACCACTTTTTGCTGGGGTTACGGGAGCGAGATTTCATTCATCCGCGATACCATACAAACCTACCTCAATCATGCCTGAATGTACGGGTTGGCAGACTTCACACGACGTCGAGAAAATCTCTCACACGTGCAGGTTTCCTCGCGATGTTTTTCTTCAACGTTTAAGCGTGATAATTAACTCTTTATACGCACATAACTTCGAAAAGACAGAGGTGCGTGCCTTGGATTTGTACTCGACATTTGATCCTGTATATACCCACACTTAAATACACTATTTTTTTAGGCAAAGGTGAGAGCATATGGGACCGGTATACCCATGAGCATCCGGAGCGGGTGTTCGACCACCAAAACGCCGACGTCGCCGACGGCTCTTACTACAAGATAAAGGAAGATGTGAAGCTCATGGTAGACCTGGGGATAAGCTTCTACAGGTTCTCCATATCCTGGCCTCGGATACTGCCAACTGGATTAACCAAGTCAGTAATTTAAATGCCCTTTCTGTTTTCCTAAAATAAGTTTTAGGGTACCTACTACCTATCTTTTTGTGTTTTTTTTTAGCATTTTCCATGCTAAGGTTATAAAGTTATTTTAGTGAAGGAAAAAATCAACTGCGGGCATGATTCGAACCAGCTTCTTCTGGTTAGATACACCAGACGCTATACTAAGCCACCGCGAGATATACATTCACAGTATAGTCAATGAAATTATTCTAGTCCTCTCAATCTTGCACAAGGGAATGAGCCCTGTACCACCACAGACTTAAAACATGTCATAAACCGACCCTCGAAAGGCCTCCCCTAAAGACTTCTACAAGGACTGGTTATAATAATGCCGCCCAACATCCAACCACTCCAGATCTTGTCTCACGCTCTCACATGCATGGTTAGCTTTTTGGTAATTATACCACGTTGTGTAACGTGGGCTGAAATGAAATGCAAATTTTTGCTGAATGCAGCAAAAATGGACATTACAGCATTTACCTACATCCCTTTGTTCGATGAGGTGATCAAAGGTTTAAACCTTCGTTTTTACAGTAACATCAACGAAGATGGCATTAAATACTATAAGAAGCTGCTGGCTGAGCTGACTCGCCAGAACATTGCGCCAGCCGTCACCATGTACCACTGGGACCTGCCGCAGAGTCTGCAGGACCTCGGCGGGTGGACCAACCCGCTCATGGCTGATTACTTTGTCGATTATGCCAGGGTATTTTTTTTTAATTCTTATTACAAAGAACAATTGGCATCGTGGGAGAGCCATGCTTTGGCACCAAGGGCCTGCTCGATCGGAGTGATACCACGGCCTCACACAAAACTCTAAACTTACCCTATCCTTTTTAAAAAAATACAAAGATATACATTTTAGTGGGAGAAAAATTAGATCTTAGGCAGGGTTCGAATCTGCGTGCCTCCGGTTCAGAACACCGGACCTCTAGCATATCCGTCGCTCTCACTACGCTCATGAGGCAGTTATTACCAATATACTAAAGAATATTAATAAAAATACAGAAATATATGAAAAATACTTCTAAGTAGTTACTCTATTAACCGGTACATTTTTCCTGACAATATGTAAAACATCCGGTATATCTTCTTTACTTAGTATAAGGAAAACAAAATCGCTCGGCAAGTGCGGCTGATGCATGTTATTAATTGTTCAGGTTCTTCTCGACAACTTTGGAGACCAAGTGAAGGTGTGGCTGACATTCAACGAGCCCACGTCCTTCTGCCACGACGGCTACGGCGGTACTGACGCTCCCGGGGCCCGATCCAGTGGCTTCGAAGACTACATGTGTGGCCACAACGTACTCAGGGCCCACGGCATGGTGTACCGCATGTACAGCACCGAGTACAACAAGAAAGGCTTAGGTTGGTTACGATCTGGGGGGCCAGAGCCATGGCCAGTTTTGTTAGTCACTTATAATTATTATAGAGGTACCTAGGTAAAAAAAAAGTATGTTGATGATGATGATGACCGATGATTTTGAAACACAAAATAGTGGTACCTAAATTTAGACTATCTAAAACACATAAATCATTTCAGGGAAATTGTGTACGTTTTTACAATAAACTACCGAAATCGGTCACCGATCTAACTAGTACGAAATTTAAAAATTACGTCAAATCTGTCCTTGTTAAGAAAGCCTATTATAAAATCAAGGACTACGTTGATGATAAGAATGTGTGATGATGATGATGATGATGATGATGATATATCCGATCTGCTTCAAACATAAATAATTAATGCAATAAGTAACTATGTACCTACCTTCTCGTTTGCAGTTGACGTCATTTCTGTGAAATTCCTGTATTTCAAGTAAACAACTGATAGACTATAATTATAAGGAACGTACCAATAATATTATAACAGTAGGTACCTACTTATCCATTTATATAGAAAACACTAGTGTGTATCGATAAATCCACACAGATACAGTACGGTAAGTATATATTTTTAGTTTTGTTTCAGGGTAATTATATTGCGATACTTAATTGGTTTTGATTCGTTAGTCATGACCAAAGCATATTGCTGTGCGTTTTGTGAGATACCCACTAAAGAACTCTTTATCACGTGTTCCAGGTCAAATGAGCATCGTGCTGTCGCTGCCATGGATGGAGCCTGCGACAACTTCGGAGGAAGACAAGAAAGCTGCGGAAACTGCCCGACAATTCAACGTGAGTAAAGTAAAATTGTTGCGTGTGGGAATCGAACCCACAACCGGCTTCTGGGTCATGGGCTTAGTACCTACTCCAAAGTAGGTACCCTACCAGTACAAGTATCTACCTACCAGTAAATTTTATGAAACATTTAAAAATAGGTGCAATTATTTTTCAAAATTACGAAGTAGATAAGTAATTAAAGTTCTAAATATAAATTGGAGTTCAGTTTAGTTTTCAGTTGGTATCAGTTTAGTTTTTACTATCTGCGTTCTAAATAATAATATGAATTGATTGTATTGACTGAAAGGCCTTTAAGACATAAGGTTTGTATGAAAATGTTCTCCGCTACATGCTTTTTAAAATAATTCTAATGGCTTTCTTACAGTTTGGTTGGTTCGCCAACCCAATCTTCTCGAAAGACGGCGACTACCCTGCGGTAATGCGAAGACTGGTGGACGCCAACTCCAAGCGCCAAGGCTACCCGCGCTCGCGACTACCTTCGTTCACCCCCGAAGAAGTGAAGATGATCAAGGGTTCTCACGATTTCATGGCTATCAACCATTACACCACTTACCTCGCCAAGCACGGGTCGAGAAAGATCACGGCTCAGGCTTCGTTTGATGATGATCAGAATGTTGTGATATCTCAGAAGGATGAGTGGCCCAAATCCAATTCCACTTGGTTGAAGGTAAGATTATCAGCATGAGATTACCATGCATAGCATAGAATATGAATAAAGTTTTTTTTTTGTTTGCTGAGGCATAGGTGTTTTCAGTTTGATCTTACTAAACATATTTATTTAATTACGCAACTGTAATACTTACCTATGTAGTGTTGTGGAAACAAATTCTAGCACGCCTGTATATCTAGAAGGGCTAGGCAGATGCGTACTTAATGTACACCTACAGTTCGCCGGTATGTTTTAGGTCCTATGCCATTAACCGGGCACAAATTATAAACTTGCTGCTCGACCTCGGCTGCCTTCCCTTTACCCTATAGTCACAGTTATAGGATTCGCTTCGACCATTAAAGACTGGGGTCAAGCGGGAGCGATCAGCTTCTGCGCCGTGTTATGGGTTCAATCCCCACACGAATCGGATTTGTAAAAGCACCGACGATATAGCAGAAAATCCTAGTGGGCCAACGCTTTTTTTTTAAGAAAAAAGATAAACCATTCTAAGTGTGATACCTTGCCTGGCATTTTACTTTAAGGTGGATATACTATTGTGGATAATAATATTACTATAATATAATATCACTTGATGCCTAATTAATTCTAAGCTCAGCACCCAGTAAAGAACTACAAATATTCTTATCATCTTGAAATTTTGCAGGTGGTGCCCTGGGGTTTTAGGAAAGCCTTGAACTGGGTGAAAGTAACCTACGATAACCCTGAAGTCCTGGTGACGGAGAATGGAGTCTCATACGAAGCAGGCCTGCACGACACGAAGCGTGTCAGCTACATTGACGCTTATCTCCGGTCCCTGCACGCAGCTATATATAAAGATGGCTGCAATGTGATGGGGTACACCTACTGGAGCCTGATCGACAATTTTGAATGGATGAGAGGATTCTCGTGAGTTGCACAATACTGATACTACCTAATACAAACATTACCAAAATAAATCGTAATTCAAACACAATTTAATCCAAGTGTGTTAACAATCGAATTCCCAATAGGTAATAACGTGATTCCCAATAATAAAAGGCCTGTCCAGATATTGCCCTACATCGTAACACTAATAATATTATTCTTGTAATATCAACTATTATTGTCTGGACTTTAAAAGAGACCATGATTCTCTGAGTTTGTGTCGGTGTTTCTTCTCAGAGGTCGTCAGTTACGAAATGCCGGCGCCATCTAGTTAAAAAAAATGTAAAACATTGATTTGTAAAATTATAGAAATAAATATCATTTATCATCATCATTTAGGCAAAATACGTCACTGGAAATAGATGTAAGCGAAAGCAGTTCTTGATAACTTTATCAAGTTTTTAACGATTTCCGAGCATTTAGAAGAAATGGTTCGGTAGAATCCGAATACTAACACAATTTGATAAAATATTGTTTGAATTACGATTTATTTTAGTACTTATTAGGTACGTTTTTTGGGCAATTTTAGCGTGCCGGACCCATATGGGTAGATTCATAGGTAGTAATGCGAGGTTCATCGAAGCTAAATTGATTATTTTTACGGAGCATATTGAGGAAAAAGATTTTTTATTCCTAATATGTTAACGCTTGAACGCTAGTTGAATCATAATTGTACCTAGTTTTAAACATTCTATTGCATTCTTAAGTTTGCGATGACGTTAATGAGTTAGGGTATAAAAACGTCTCCGAACCCAAAAATGCGATTTTTTAAATTCTTGTCTGTTTGTTACGGGTTGGCGCAAAAACTACTGAATAGATTTTATTTGTGTTATCACTGTTAGAAAGTATGTGCTCCTAGGTATACTTCTTATCTCAATTAATTAAACGGAACCTGAGATACAGCTTGACCTCTCTAATGTATAGAAACCCATAAAAAGAAGAGATTATCACTGTTGGTTTTTGAGCTTCAAGTGAGCGAAGCCGCAGGCAGAGGCTAGTTTCTAATATTTTTGAAATAGTCAACTGCCAACCCACAGCTTGCCAGTATGTTTAGATCGAATGTAGGAGGGGGGCGAGTCTATTTCCATTAGCTCAGCACAAATCAAACTCCGAGCTGCTACTGAAGTTTTCATAATGAACTACATTGAGGAATGAAATAAATATTGAGTATTGAACCTCTAGCGTAGTAATAGCCTTAGCACGAAGTACTATCGAATTCGTATCGTAAACGTATCGAGTTTTTTTCTACTACAAATCTCATACATACGTACATATTTTCAAGCCTGCCTGCCAATTGGGGTAAGCAGAGAATATAGATAACCATTTGCTACTATCCTGGCACACCACTTTCGTTTCATCTACGTTTATTAACCCCCTTCTCATACAAATTATTCTCGATTTCGATACGAATACATTTTCGCAAGTTGTTTGTGCTTGGGCTAGAGTTACACTAACGACTATTAAGGGCCACTTGCACCAACTTCTTAAACATATTTAAAACACAAATTTACTATGAAAAATTGTGTTTAAATGCAACTTAAACACATTTAAAAAGTTGGTGCAAGTGAGCCTAAGACTAATAAGGCAGCTTTTGTTAATTTAAATTTATGTTTCAGCGAGCGTTTCGGCTTGTACGAAGTGAACTACAAGTCACCCGACCTCACTAGGACGGCGAGGCTCTCAGCTAAATACTTCACAAATGTTGCCAAGACTGGATGCTTGCCGAATAATATCGCTGACTACACGTATAATACTGATTAGATTTACGATCAATTTTTATTTTAGGGCCGAGCTTTGGTTGTCTCGAATTAAAGGCGGATTACACGCTAGCAAAGATAGTACGAGTTATAGACAAAATCGTAATCTAGTCCATACCTTTTTCCTATATGAGCAATTCGCCATCGCGATCAAACCGGGATCAAATATTTGTCATGAAAATGTTTCTAATATTTGCCAACGTATCGCTTATAAATATATTCTTTTAAATAAAACACGCGTCTGGGACGACATATTAAAAACGTCCTTCCTATTTGGAACTACCATTTCGAGCCTCGTATATTATGGCAGGGCGCAGTGTGAAATCCGCCTTTTATAATTATTGGGACAAGTTCCAATATAATTACAATTAAATAGTTTGTTATTTACTCCTAAACATGTCATTACGTAGCGCATCAATCACTTTTTTAATCTTTATAAGTCTGTTACCCCCGTTATTGCTTACAGAAATAAAAATAAATAATTAAGAACATAGATTACATAATGTCAAATTACCTACCCGCAAACTTAGACCTTGGACTAGGTACTAATAATTTTGAAATGCATTCTTGCCTCACCAGAATCATTTACTTCTTCTTACATAGAAATAAAACAAATTTGATATTTTTACACAAAATAGTTTTTATTTTGCTTAAAATATCGGAAGACTTAGGCTTCAGGGCACTTAATTAATTATTGCTAACAATAATACAATACATCAAAACACATTTTGATCCCTCACGTTTGAACATTGAATTCAAGAACTAAGGGTCTCCCCAGACTTTCGACGTGGTATCGGTTTTTGCCGAGCGGAAAACGGTTTGTGTTGACGATATAACGACACCTCTTTGCTCGGATGATGCTCTCTGTGCAGTGCAAATAATGTACGATGCTTCGTAACACTATTTCAAAACTTTAAATGCGTGGCATCGATCTAGTATAAGCAAAATCTGACGACTAGTGTGGTACCCACTTCGGTCGAACCGATTCGGCGTCGATAAGTGTGGAAAGACCTTAAGTTTAAATCCATCTATCATTTTATATGAATTTCATTCTCAAAGCCATATTCGAAGTCCCCTGTGTGTGGCACATTCTTAGTACATAAATCTACTACTTGTTACGTCATTTACTATAGAAATTTTAACGTGTTAAAAGCAAATTATTACACTATAGACAACAAATATTGTTTTCTCTAAAATTAACTACTAAAAGGGGACTTCTTAAATACATATATAGAGTATAAAGGTTTTGGTCACCACAATAGATTACCAAAATATAAAATAACCCTCCCTCCCTCTTACATTCATGTGTAGGTACTTGTAATTTTATTTATAACATCTCCAATAATATAGTTTAAAATCAACGTTTCATAAATAAAAATTACATTGTTTTTTTTTTCCTACCTACCAATTTAGGCTATTGGGAATAAAGACAGAGGAACTAGGCATTTTACAAATACATATTGGAATGATTTTTTTATTAATACCTTCATAACTTATTATATGTTTACATGAATTAACTATAACATTGTAAATGCTACAAACTAATAAATACGAAATTACTCCATATACAAATAACATTGTATACATACATACTATATATAACAGTTATAATAATTTATATATACTCCCTTACTAATAATTATGTCGTATTTATTCACACTGTTTTGTCTCGTTTTCTCCTAAGACAAAAAGACAGGCGAGAGAAAGAAACAAAACATATGTAAATTAGACAGCTTAAAAACGTTTTAGTAAGGCTGCAGTATAATTTATAAATTCGGATTTCATTGAACGTGTCGTGTTTTTATAAACATGGGTTTTTTTGCAATTTGAATTTAGAATATCCTTAATAATATCTATCCAAGAAGATTGTATATTTATACAAAAATATCGAGACGTTCCATTTTTGAAAATTTTCGTTTGTAGAGGTTACATTTAAATATTAATAAACCTTGCTATATTCCTTTTATGCTTTATGTTTTGTTCACGGGACTACGTATTGGAATTGTATTTTGAATATTATTACTGGAAAAGTTAATGGTTTCAATATCATTATGGATCAACTTAGTTGGAATAAAATTACTCATAGCCTCTCATTATATTCATATATTTTTGGCTTTAGTCTTACAATTAGCATAAATCTTACATTCAACATTGTATATTCTTTACAGACAATCGTTATTTCATAAAACTGTTAATAAGTCTCATTGAAAGACACAAGATACGGCTCTTTACGCGGCATTTTTTGACACTATTTTCAGACATTTTATTCTTCATCTTTTGACATTCGATCAAAGCATCGGTATCTTTTGGCGGGAAAGGTTTTGTAGGGAAAACCGAATATGTTGTTCCCACGATTACCGGGCTAGCATGAAACAACCTTAATATTTGTGGTGTTATCTAGAAACACATTTTAGCTACTTATGGCTAACGCTGGGCCTGTAAACCAGTTACAACCTCACATTTGAAATGACGGGCGAAAAGAAACAAAATGTATGGAAACACATTCGACAAATCGTAACTTCTTCAATGTAATTTTCATACATTTTGTTTTGTTAGTTCAAACAATACACGTTTTTATAGGGTGTATTTGTCTTACAAATACATAAGGCACTAAAGGGCACCCGCTAGTGAAGGCTAGGCCTATAGGAGTTCGTCCAGAAACTACACCATAATCATACCATAACCGTTATCATACTAAAATGTTCAAGTATTTTTTTAAATGGCTACTTTTCGGAAATCTTTAATTCAGCGCAGGATGACAAGCCTAGGCACAATTAGACAAGGTTACAGAAACATTTTCTTTAATTGTATACTTCTATATTAATATCAAAGAGGTAAAATTTGTTAGTTTTATATGAGAGGGTAAGCTTCGGAATTAACGATCCGATTCAGAAAATGATTTCACGAATAGAATATTTTATTATTATTATTTGACGGTACATTTGGCGTAGCGGCTGAGCGATCGGCTTCTACGCTACGTATTGAAGGTTCGATCACCGCACGGAATACTTTATTACATTAGTTGAAAGAATAATTCGACCAATAGGCTTATTCGCGGCTCCTGATAGATAATTTGAAGAGTATAGCATCCAGTACTGAATAGATATTTAATTTGTGTTTATGTAACTAATAAGCTTCCGCCCGCGACTTCGTCTGCATAGACTTAATAATTGTGTCCGACCTAGACAAAAATTAGCTTATGTGTTATTCCAGGCTATAATCTATATGTGTGCCAAATTTTATCTAGATCCGTTCAGCCGTTCTGGCGTGAAAGAGTGCCAAATATCCATCCATACTCACAAACTTTCGCATTTATAATATTAGTAGGATAGGATACAATAAGGCCAATGATACAGTGTGGTGGTAGTGGGCGAACTCAACAACAAATTAAAGATACTTTTATCCTTCATTCTCAATTTCCTCAGTCATATTGTATCATATTTAAGATAGGGTACGCATGAGGTGGTGATATTATGACTACACTATGCAATAAATACTGTGGCGCTCTGTGCGCCGGCGCTTATTCAACTATATATGGAATGTTTTAGAAGGTAAGGTAATTGTTGGCGTGATTTGGTGGAGAGGATCTTTGAAATAACAGGCCAATTTAGCTAAAAAATTGTATCAAGAACATCGCAAGTAAAAATGTATCACTGGGCATGCTAACGTATATTTTAATATGGCAACCCTAAACGCATACTTGTTTCTGTAGGATTACATAAGGCAAGTGTAACAATAAACGTTTTCCTGCTTAGTGTTGCCACAAAATATTCAGCAGAAAAACACTGTTTACATTAAATAAATTCCATAAAATGCCATTAATATTGAAAAAACTACCATATGAGCAATTTTTTTAGGTTAGTAATAGTAGTTTTTAGTAAACTTTTCCACTTAGCACGCCAACATACCTCGCAGTACCTACAAAGTCGCCAACACTTAGGCTTGCGGCATCTTGCACTGGCTACAGTCTTCCATGCCATCGTTGAACTCCTCAATCTGCAGCGTCATCTCGAAGAAGCTGTACTTGTCGTGAACTAACCGCGTCGCTTCTTCTAGAACCTTCTGTGGACTTACACCGGTACCTGGAAGTTATATTATAATTAAATCCATCCATCAGATAAACGGATTAAATTAAATGCAGCAAGTCTTAAGTCTTAGGTGTGCCTTACGATGTCAGGAATCTCAGCTCAGGGCAAGGGTAGGCAAGTGTGGTTTTGGAGGATACGAGTCCAACACACCCTGTTCAGTCAATTGACTGGCAACACTCAGATAATTTAACGACAATTGACTGGCAACACTGAGATAAATTAACGACAATTGACTGGCAACACTAAGATAAATTAACGACAATTGACTGGCAACAATAAGATAAATTAACTACAATTGATTGGTAACACTAAGATAAATTAATTAGCAATGAATGTAGATAAAAAAACCTAGTGTTACATCTTGTTGGCAACCCCTTGTACGTCTGACTACTTTCTGCCTGAATATACCATGCAGCTTTTAAGTTTACATATTTTTTGCAAACTTATAATTATAAATGCGAAGGTTCCTTAGTCTGTCTCATAGCTAAACCGCTGAATCAAAATTGACCAATTTTGTTATATTAGAGTATGGAAGGATTAGCGGGAGTCCTTCGCATATTAGTGGACAGCAATGGCTAAAGATTCATATAAGAATTCTGTATATCGATAAATGATAATACTTACGTATGGCCAAGTGCGCGGATAGTGCGGTCTTGTCCAAGGAGAGCGCCCACATGCGCAGGTTGTGTATGCGCACCACGCCCGGCAGCGACAGGAACGTGTTGGCTACCTCCTGTGACATTCACGACATATTGCGATCATTAACGGCGTTTATGGCAAAAAATAAGTATTTTTAACATACCATCACGCCTATATTCCTCGAAGGGTTAGGCAGAGGCGTACTAGTGTACACCCACAGTTCGCCGGTATGTTTAGGTCCCATGTAATAGGGGGCGTGCCTATTGCCATTTACCGGGCACAAATTCCAAACTCCCACGCAGGATTCCCTCCAGGAATTTCCGCCCACGCACACTCAGGTTGAATCAGCTCCTCGCCGAGGTTTTTCCAAAGGACTACAAGCATGAGGTTCTTTAAAAAGGGTGTGAAAATGACTTTTACTGGTGTTGCAAGCGCCCATAGGCTACGGTAACCGCTTACCATCAGGCGGGACGTATGCTTGTTTGCCACCTTAGTTTAATGAAAAAATGGCGGGCTAGGTTAAACGAAGACAATCACGTAATATTATCAGTAACCTGGAAGTCGACGCCTCTGGGCGAGCCCTCCATGAGCACGAGCAGCGTGTCCTTGATGATGTTGAAGGTGGTGATGAGCACCAGCACAGAGAACAGGAACGTGCAGATCGGGTCCACCAGGCTCCAACTCGGCTGTTAATATAAAAACTATATTTAGGACCGACTTTTCCATCGCCAGATAACTTTATCGGAGGAATAAATTCGAATTTTTGACAGTTTTTCTATATGAAATTTGTCAAACGTCAATTTTATTCCTCAGTCTTTTTTTATAAATATTATGGCGCCACACTTTTGTGTATTTGCCAGTGTCAAGTATTAGAGTAGTCAAGTAGTATTTCCCATCGTGGGATTGTATTATGGCACCACACTTTTTGTGTTCGCCAGTGTCAAGTATAAGTGGTATAGTTGTCCCAATAAAACGGTAGAAACTTTATTGAGGCTTTGATGGAGTTTAGGAGTGAACCCAAAACGTCACGATTTTCAATTTTATATAATTTGCCTACACTCTCACACGTTCACGAATACTTAATGGTTAATTATCCACCAGAATTACACATTAAACTTCCGAGAAATTCAAGTTTTGAAAAATATTATAAAGTCGACATCGTGCACGTTACATTTTCCCGCCAAAACTCTATTCCTCAGTTCCTCAAACACAATGTATCTTTTTTTTATTAATAACACAATGTATCTCACCAGTAATACATATTATATTAATTAGATTGTTTAGTGCGATTGCCAAGTCAATCTATTTATTTCAAACATAAAAGATTTTTAATATTGATATAGTCACTATAAGATGTTAGGTTAGCTAATTACGTAATAGCTTAAGACAGTAGGACCCTTAAGTAGGGACTGAATAAATTGACCGACTTGGTATTACATGGGTCTCACAACTTTTTACGATAGAAGAACTGAGTTGTGAGACTTGGTTTTTTTACAAGTTTGTTTTTATGGCATCTCATTTCTTTTTGTAGGTAGTCTTCCTCTTTTACTTTTCCGGTACAACTTTCTGAGCTTCAGCTACAGTTTTTCTCAAAGCACTTAATGGTCCTATATTTATATGGGATTACAAAGTTATATATGCAGTTGGAGTATCTCAAAAAATGTTATTTTCAAAATTGCGTAGATTTTTAACATAAGACATGGGAGGTTGAACTCCCGGTGGCTTAGAGGTCATAGCGTCTGGTGTACCTAACCAGAAGACGCAGGTTCGAATCCTGCCTGCGAGTCGAATTTTTCCTTCACTTAATTTTTTGATATTGACTTTGACCATGTGACGTCACGTTGTCTTACCTCAAAGTAAATAACAATGGCCGCGATGAACACTCCGAAGCTCTGCAGGAAGTCTCCGAGCACGTGGATGAAGGCGGCTCGCACGTTGATGTTCTCTTGCTGGTGTTCGTGCGAGTGGGATGTCGAACTCTCCGCGTCCGAGTCTCCACGTTCCTTCTATAAACAACATAGAGGTTTTATATTCAAATGTGTTTTTTTTTTGTGATTGCTACAGGATTTCTTCGTTCTTGGTATACCTACTGTATACTTCTAGAAATTACAATCAAGCAGCTTTTCCAATCGAGCTAGATTGTAGCTAGATCCACACAATTCCATCTGGATCCAGCGCGGATGCATAATTTCACAATTTACGTTTTGGATTCAACGCTAGATGCTAGATCCAGCAAGCCATAAAATGTGCTAGATCCAGCTGGATTGGTAGATGCTGAATCCAGAAATTGCAATACCTATTAAAATTGTTTCACCTGACCATAGGTTCTCATGGTACTGAAGGCACCTTGAGACTATGGGGGTTTTATATTAAGGAAAAGTGCTCGATTAATATTAAGAACTGTATTAGAAGAAAATCAAGAAGTGAATGACAATCTCTTTGCTGCACATCACTTCCTACACATTCTACTTCACAATTTTAGGGCCACTTGCACCAACTTCTTAAATGTGTTTAAATTGTATTTAAACACGAAATTTCTATGAAAAATTGTGTTTAAATACAATTTAAACATATTTAAAAAGTTGGTGCAAGTGGGCCTTAATGTTTGTTCTTTAGTCTGCTACCTGCCAGTCAACCCTTAATATTATCTCCTTGATAAATGATATTTATTTCTGTAAATAGATCTTTTATAGACACTTTTTCAAGTCAATGTTATACATTATTTTGAACTAGATGGCGCCGGCATTTTCTAACTGACGACCTCTGAGAAGAAACACCGAAAGAAACTCAGAGAATCATGGTCTCTTTTAAAGTCCAGACAGTAATCGTTGATATTACAATAATAATATTATTAGATTTATTATGCGAGTGTTACGATGTAGGGTAATATCTGGACAGGCCTTTTGAAGAAAGAGCCATAGCAGACCTTCTTGGAGTAGTATCTACAGTACACAAAATGCTTGAAGTTAGTTAACTTTTCGTAATAATTTGCTTATTATAGTATAAAAAAATACCTTATTATTAAGAACAGGGTTGCTACCGCCGTGCGAATGTCCATGTCCACCGCCGCCATGACTGTGTCCATGCTGGTGGAGCGTCAAACCCATGCTGGAATAGAAACAACAAATTTAAACATGGTTTTAGGGACTATCCAATTTGACTTTGATTTTGACTTTGAGTTTGTGTACTGACACGAGGTTGACGGCGACGCCGACGGCGGAGGTGATGAGCATGACGGTGGCGTCGATCTCGAACTGTTTGTAGATGACGCGCTGCACGGCCATGTACACCAGCACGCCCGTCACCACCCAGATCAGCAGCACCGACGTCAGCGCGCCGATCACCTCTGCCCGGTACCACCCGAACGGCATGCTGCAACATACAATCACTTTAGCTTGTGACTGGAACAACAAAATCGAGGCCTTTACCCTGCAAAGGGACGACCAAGGCTGATAAATTAATTCTAGTACTGTATCGGGCACATTTTTTAATTATTAAGTAACTAGCTAACCCGGCGAACATCGTACCACCTAACAGTCGATTCTGAAACTAACGTCACTCGATTGTTTTGCCTTCCCAGAACCTCTCCACTAACACTTAGGCCCACTTGCACCAACTTCTTAAATGTGTTTAAATTATATTTAAACACGAAATTTCTATGAAAAAATAACATAACATAACATTCCATCACGCCTGTATTCGCCTAAGGGTTAGGCAGAGGTGTACTAAGGTACACCCACAGTTCGCCGGTATGTTTAGGTCCCATGTAATAGGGGGCGAGCCTATTGCCATTAACCGGGCACATATTCCAAACTCCGAGCTGCTACTGAGAATTTCATAGAAAAACTCAATAACACTTTGCTCGACCTGGGAATCGAACCCAAGACCTCTAGCGTAGCGGTCGCACTTGAAACCACTAGACTAACGAGGCAGTTCCACTAGACTAACGAGGCAGTTCTATGAAAAATTGTATTTAAATGCAATTTAAACACATTTAAGATGATGGTGCAAGTGGGCCTTAAACTTTATGGTATGGTATTAAAGTTCAAATTGACTTTTAAGTATTATTTACGAATCTTTTGTATGGGAATATAGAAAAGTGTTGTTTTTAGAGTTTTTTAATGTTTTCTCTCCGTAAGAACCATCCTCATACTTCAAGAAATATTATAAAAAAAGAACTAGCGAAATCGGTTCAGCTCCTCTCGAGATTTGCGCTTAGCAACACATTTGGCGATTCATTTTTATATTATAGATAGATTCCTATCCTGAAATAACGGTTCCTCTACGACCGTATTCGAATTATTTTTAATATAAACTACAAAACAATCATTTTGAGTAATGTTTTTATCGGCTTAGAGTGGATAATAACCGTCAAGAGTTGGAAGATTGACTGTCTGGTTTGACAACCAACATTCGGTAAGGACAATGATATCACAGCTTATATCAAGATTCTGGAACAAGACTTCAAAACCGTTCAGGTTTCTGTTTTGCTGCGAATATATTGTGTGAGTAGAGTTAATTTTTTCGATCAAGGCTGATAAATTAATTCCGGCTAACTGAATCGTCAGTAAGCGGCCTTATTTTATTCATATTTGGATTTAAAATGATTAATTTATTTTCTTATTTGTTATAGGTTCAACCTACTATTACATGACATACACCTCTGCTTAACCCTTCGGGGAATTCAGGGATGATGGTGAGCCATACTCAGTTTGGCGGTAACTTGCTATTTATTTTATTAAAAGTGGCGGTAGCCTAATGGCTAGGGCGTCGGACTTGCGACCATGTGGTTGCCGGTTCGAACCCCACCCATTGAACTACCGACGTGAACCCACTCGTAACACAAGCAATCTAGCTTAGCACGAGGGGTTAACAAGAATAGTAATAATGTGCGAACCACATTGCTAGTAAGATTTAAAAAAAAATTGATTTAAATTTGTTTTTTCTCTTTACCCTATCTGTCCCCCGACCGTTCTCTTACTACTTCTCTCTACAGCTGTCGCCCATAATTCTATTCCTCGCACTCTATCCCTTTCGGATGTTGATCAGTCGCCATCTAGAGGATTTTTTAAGCTCAATGGCATTTCAGTCTGGATTTATTAGTCTAGTTCACTACAAAATACATACAGTTGCCGCAAAATAACTTGAACCAAAATGGTGCATGCGCAGTAGTCGATTTTTAGTACATTTTGCACGCAAAAGCACTGCGCAAACTGTCCCCCTCTCCGTTAGTTTTGGGTCAAGTTACTTTGCGCGAATTACCGGCAAACTGTACACAGCAATAAACTCCTGCCTAGCCTCTTGGCGTATTTATGTATAAGTTATAGGCAAATGAAATGTTAAAAAAGTGTTCTCACCGTCTCGTGGCCGGCCTGCTCGACACCCATAGTGAAAATAATGATATCATAAAGCTAGCGAAGTCTGTGAGGAGGTGGGCAGCATCCGTAGCTATCGCTAAACTATTTGATAAGTAACCACCTGAAAATTATGAATTACAGTTGAAAAACAGTTTTACAGTTCAATTTAGGTAATAACTACTTACACACCATTAATACATGGTGTCATTCAAATGAATATAAAATTAAGAGGCATTGAGGTATAATTACATAAGAGTATGCCTTATGTGAGAATTGTGTGGACAATAGTAAGCTATAATATAACAGACCCATCGCGAATCACACACACGGATATAATGCAGCTAGTGCTAAGTAAGCTACCTACTTAGAAAACTGAATACTAGCACCCGAACTTTGAAACAGTTGAGCATTATAACTCAATGTAATATAGGTATCTTCTTCACCTTAATTGCTTAAGGGCCCTTTAATATTTTAATCATGTTTCATTCAAAAATAAAAAGAATTGGCCACGCGCCATTTTCGATAACCTACATAAAGATTACAAACTTATTACTTGAAATTCTATGCAACATAAATTGCGCAAGCTTAGGTTGGTATTCGTAAACGTAACTTTTTAACTAGGCGTATGTAATAAATTGTATTGTTTTTGGCTGTCGTGTACAAACGATATTTTTGTCTGAAAAAAAAAGGTAACAGTAGATAAGTAATGAAAAAGTTTGTTTCGGCGTTTCATCTCTAAATTTGATGTTGGGAAATGCCGGCGCCATATAATATAAAAAAAATATATTATTGAATTGTAAAAAAGTGTATTTAAAATATCTAGATAAAGGAATAAACATCTCTTTTTCCTTCCATTAAAATTAATATCTTTAGTAATAGGTAGGTATGTATAAATTTAATAGTAGGTATCGGTTATGATTTGCTTGCATAATGTATTTAATATTGTTATTTTTATAAATGTAAGACCTCAATGTACCATATACTGAGAAATAAAGTTATTCTATTATATTTATCCCATTAAACCCTTGTTAAATACGATCCGGAATTATAAACTTATGACCTTGACGTCTTTACTATTTTTGCAGCTTGAGAATTTAGTTCCATGAAGGTCTGCAAGTCTATTTTATAAACATTATAATAGGCCTTTATCGGAAATTTTGGACGAGTGACCAAGCTGTCAATAAATTCTCTATAATGTTCTAAAAAGAAAAAATGTTGTGGTAGCTTACTCACCTACAATTTCACCTATCATAAATATTACACATAGTATGCTGGCTATGATCAGCTTTCTGCGAGCCCGTTTGTCTATATCCTCGTTTCTCGATCTGTGGCAATGTCCTGAAACAAACAATTCAACATTATGAATAAACAGAAAATAAATTCCTACTTGCAAACATTATAAATAGACGACTGATGACGGTTAAGGCCAACACCTGGTGGCGCAATCAGAATGGAACCAGGAAGCCTTTGTCCAAAAATGGGACACAAATCAGGCTATTAATATGTAGAAGTTGTTGGATTGTTGAACTCCCGAAATTACAGTCGAGTTGAGCTACACAATGAGTGATTCATTCGTGCTGTCAGCTGGGACAGGTCTTCTCGAAACCGCTATGGTGCTTTCCTGAAAAAGCCATTTCAGATATTGCCCAAAATTGGGCCATTCACGTATATGTTTTTGTCTGGCCTTTTAAAGAGACCATAATAGCCTGATATTGTTTGGCCAATATGATAGAAAAAGGAGAGAATGATGAGGTGACGGCTGACAGGATTGAATGGAAGAAAAAGATATGCTGCAACAACCACAAATAAATTGCGACCAGGGTGGGAAGTTGATGGTGAGTAACCTGAGTTTGTTTCAGTGTTTCTTCTTCAGAGTTCAGTCAGGAAATGCTTGATCAAAAATCTAAAATATTAACTTGTAAAAGTGTCTTTAAAATAAATTGGTTGCCAGTACTAATCCACTAGTTCAGATATCAGCAGTGCAGCTTGCTCGTCATGTTCGCAGCATACCACTGAGAAGGCCCTATTCTGACGTCACGTAAGATAATATTGTTTTCTGCACTATAGTTTTGTTATTGTTTAGACTGTCATAATAAACTTTATTTTTTCATGTGAAACTGCCTCAATAGCGAAGTGGTCCGGACCGCGACTGCTACGCTAGAGGTCCTGGGTTCGATTCCCAGGTCGAGCAAAGTGTTATTGGATTTTTCTATGAAATTCCCAGTAGCAGCTCGGAGTTAGGAATTTGTGCCCGGTTAATGGCAATAGGCTCGCTCCCTATTACATGGGACCTAAACATACCGGCGAACTGTGGGTGTACATTAGTACGCCTCTGCCTAACCCTTCGGGGAATAGGGTTGATGGTAGGCGTGATGGTATATGTTTTTCATGTGTTGCTCAATCTGTAGTCGAACTAACTATAGTCATTTCCAAGTTATTCCACTCGTGAAATAGAATAATTACGGTAACAATGCGTATTAAAACGACACAGTAAATCGTCATAATAGTTCTGACGTCACTCCAGCCTTCACGGGTTATTACAAGAATCAACAAACAGAAAAATCAAATTCTGCGAATCGGATACCATTGAGACTGTAAACAGAATATTTCTGATCGGATTTGTGGGAAATGCAGCCGTATGATGTGTGAATAATAATCAATCAGTCTCATATATCTAATGATGATTGAAATCACAGACTCTGATCTGTCTATTGATTGGTTGGTCATTTGATTCCTGCATAATTCTCAAATCGATCGAAATAATTTGTAAACAGATGAAATAAATTATAATCATTTAAAGGAATATCTATGGAGTTTCTTGCTGGCTCCTCTCCATAACCATATATACATAAAGGGGCTTTTTGGTGAAGGTATGGTAAAATCAGATACTAAGGCTTTCCGGGTGGGCCAACAAGCGACGGCCAGGTGGTATGAAAGCCGATATGAATACTAAATGAAGTGGAAATAATAGGGCAATGTGTAGCCTTGCATAGCTGTAAGCCAATACAAAAGAAACTCCTCTGCATTCAATTCATATTTCACACCTTTAGCAGATCTTTTGCAATTTATCTATTGGTCCTTTCTAGCCCCGCAGTTTCCGGTACTTTTATGATAAGCGAAACCAAACTCATTATTAATGAATTTAAGGTTATAAATCTAACAGCAATGGCTTTCATCATACTCACTTTCAACTTCTGATATGCTTCCATTGCGTCGTTCTCCGTCTTCGTCGTCGGGGCTGGTCTCTATAACCGCACAGCATCCTGTGGATGGGTTGCCGTGCACACAGAATATGACGCGGCGACCCCGCGCTGGACTGTCTGTGCCGTACGATACTTTGCCCTCCTTGAACCTGAAATAAAAGGAGAATTCATTCAGTATAATGAAAAAGAAATGACATTAATCGCGGCTTGATATCAACCCCCAGCAATTGGTTCATCCCTGAGAAAACATAATATAAGCAAGATATTCTAGTTTCTTATAACCCCCTAAACTGCAGCCTAGATCCATCACGCTATTGCGATATAAGAATAATAACTATAGCACCCGCAGCTTCGTGCAGTTGAAAGTGATCACAGTAAAATATAGCATAGGATACTCAGCGATAATGTAACTTTCTGTCAAAAAAATAATTTAGATATTCGGATCGGTATTAGTTACGTCAGAATCAAATTCTCGTCAATTGCAATTCACACCTACAATTCTCAATTGAATTAAATGTGATTCGTACGCCACGAATCATACGAAGACTTGAGGTCAATTATTCGAAGGTTAAATACAATTGATCTTAAAGGAACAAGACAGCTGTGTGGAAAAACAAGACTCATAAGGAAATACCGGTTCATCATTGATTTGTTGAAGTGTTTGATAGAAGTTTCTCATTCAAGAACTAACACCAGATGGTGTTTCTTCACTCCTTACAGGCCCCACACCAGTAATTAACCGGAAATTCGCTTACGCAATTACCGCATTACCTAATATACTATATTTTTTATATACCACTATAGGCAAACAATAATACGGCCCGCCTCAAGGTAAGCGGTTACCGTAGCCTATGGACGCGTGCAACACCATCACACTCGCGCGTTGCCAACCCTGGAAAAATCTTTCCATACCCTTTTTGAGAGGGTAGGGTAAAGATTAAGAAGGAATAGTTGGGCTGGCAGCATAGGAGACGATAAGAGTGATGCTTAAACACCACCAGTCCCTCCACTACCAACTCAACGCTTCCTCGCGGAGCTCTGGCGACCTTGCTCGCCGTTAGGAACACAACATGACAAGGATGGATTTTCTGCAAGGTGGAGGTACTTCCCCAGTCCGGCAGCTCCAAATTGTGAGTGAAATTATTAAATTCCACTATGCCCTACCTCTAGGGTAACTACCATTACGCTTAGGAGACATCGTTGGGCCAACCATCCATCTTTAGGACACAAAATATAAATGTAACTATTGTATCTATAATAATTCTAGTAGTTTGTGCTAGGAAAATTCCCGTAACAGTTCAATTTTGATCTTGTCCATAGACAATGGAGATACACAATGAGTGAGTGACAACTGAAAAACAAGTAGATTATACCATTTGTGCAGCAGCACTTAACTACGAGTTTACTATCATTGCTACCAGTACCAGCTATCAAGTAATCAGCCTAACTATGTTGTTTGTTACCTACTCTGATAACATTAAATATCTGCCTATAGGTATTTCAGCGGTCGTGGTTTTTTCGAACGGAAATTGTATTAATAGACCGCTTCCGGTGTCCATTCCTTTTTAGGGTTCCGTACCCAAAGGGATCCTATTACTAAGACTCCACTGTCCGTCCACCGTCTGTCACCAGGCTGTATCTCATGAATCGTGATAGTTAGACAAT
Source organism: Acronicta leporina (assembly GCA_947256265.1). Taxonomy (NCBI): domain Eukaryota; kingdom Metazoa; phylum Arthropoda; class Insecta; order Lepidoptera; family Noctuidae; genus Acronicta; species Acronicta leporina. Next base: position 1,679,769 of record OX366512.1, read on the forward strand.
TGAAATTTTCACAGATGATATATTTCTGTGTGCTATATTATGCGGCTATAACAACAAATACTAAAAAACCGGCCAAGTGCGAGTCGGACTCGATAATGGTACGGAACCCTTCGTTCGCGAGTTCGACTGAAGTCCGGCTTTATTGTTTGAATGACGATGTACAGAATATACTAGAAGTAAAAGGACGTAAGAAGTGTAAAACAATTGATAAAACTGTCAAATTTGCTACCTAAAAGAAGGATGATGCGGCGTAAAATCTTTCTTTCAAGTATTGAAATCCCATTTAGTATCATGAATCGGTGTAAATGAGACCCATCGTTCTCAATTTGGCCAAGTAACACACATAAAAAAAACAAGAAGTGAAACATTGTATTTACATGTAAAACATGTGTTATCGTGTCCCAAGTTTGTATGTACTTTATGTTATAAACAATATACTTACCTTATCTCAACTAATAACACCTCGTGAGATTACATGAGCCTTAATATTCTTTGTATTAACTAGTGAAATATTTGGCGATGCTCGAGAGCGCTTACTTATAAGACATAACATTCACTACGGACATAGTATTCTAGACATGGGGAAGTCACTTTCAAGGCCCGCGCGACAACGTGTCAACCCTGATTTTTAGGTTGTGAGGAAGAGAGATAGCGTTATGTAACTCGTAGAGCGGCATCTCTTTTAACACGTTATAATGCCAAGGGATCGACGATTATATGAAAGGGAATTGGATAGGTTAAACGTCAAACTTATAACACTGATGATAAACTAGTAGTAAGACTAAACGAATAGTATTAAAAGCGGAATAATTCAAATTTAAATGTTGACTATAATTTACTGGTCCTTGCAGACATTTACTGGTCCTTCGGTCTGCATTTCTGGTATAAGCAACAGCAGGAACCAAGCAGTTCTTTAATTTGGTCATAGATATGTACAAACATTCAAAATAATCATTAACTTTGTCTTGTAACATACATTCTAGAGATACGGTAAATACATGTTTCTCTTATGACCCATTTCCTTGTCTATTTACGACTTTAAGATAACGATACGTTCTAGATTTTTCACAACTGTTAATTATTTCTGATGACACAGTATGAACTGAAATTCGCAATACTAACATTAATTATTATGAATTTTTACAAGAATTTATCATTGCACTAATTTACAATCTTATAGATTTAACATTGGTACCAAAAAGTTTGGATTCCATATTGAAGGATTGTAGGAATTAGGGCCACATAGTATCTGGATTTGGTTCAATTCCTTCGACTCGTCATCCAGTGACATATAGGTAAGTTTCATGGGCCTGTGATTTAAACGGAACCTGTTCTACTAATAATAAACAAACACACCAATATTTTTTTACACCTACTGAAAAGATAACAATATCAGACTAATTTTAAAATATTTAACTACCTGTCTGATTCGTGGTACTTATTTAATATAAAATTTATCAATTCCTTATCTTTACTGATACTACTATTATCGGTAATACGGTATAAGGTCGACAGGGTTTAACGACCTACTAGTGAGACCCACTTACGACCTTGTTCGGGGCAAAATGAGGGGAAACGACGATTTCACGTGATATAGATAAAAAATACTAGAGTATAGGATGTTTGTCGTAGTGATTGGAATTTGTCGTAAAATTATCTTAATACGTCAATGGATTAAATCTAATATATAATTATTTTGAAATTGGAATTAGACTATAAAATAATCATTTGCGCGATGTACCTATTTGCTTTTCTGTTCTGCTTTTATTTTGATTGCAAACACGGAAATAAACTAATCACCATTATGTTAACGTCAATCTGAAAATATTAACTCGCTGGACGCGTGTAAAGTTTGTCACTCGTTCTATGAATCTGTCTCTCACACATATGGACACAGCGATTTCTAGACTGAGACTTGCTCGTATTCCAGAAATCAGTGATTCTCCGATAGTGTCATATTTTACCATCAGTTAATGTGGACGTGATACACATGTATACTTAAGCAATACATAAGTAAGATAAACCTAAATTATAAGTTAACTTATTACTTAGTTTATTTATACAACAATCGATATCAATGTTTCTGTTTCTTCATAATTTAATAACTGTAACCAATATTTAGTATATGTGAAGACATGAAGACATTGCATGAAACAAGACTAGATATAGGGACTAGAGATAGGGTTTTGACATAAAGTCTAATACAAGTAATGTCAAAATCTTAACTCTAGTAAGATAATCTATCAACGGATTTGTTATTGGGACTGGTCCTTAGTCTCCTACACGTGCACTTATAGTATTAATTTTAACAGATATTGTAGAAGCCGAATAGATATTAGGTCGTACTAAGTGTCGTTGTGGTAAGAAGCCAGAACAACAACCCAGACAGCCAGTAATTTATCCTAGGATATCGGCACTACCCAAAAATCTGGTTGCGGAAGAATACTTGATTGATACTTAAGAAATGACTTCTTATGGAAACGACACTGTACCGGACCGTAGGACCGCGCACCGACACATAACATGTGAGTAACACAACACGTGGCCACAAATTGTACCATTTTGCAGACAATGGCTGGTAAGTGCTGTTATCAAAATAATTGAGATATTATTTATGTAGCGATAGCCAAAGCAAAAAATTAAAGACTAATGTACTTTTGTATTCATTCACCTGCACGGGGATTGTATGTTGATTTAATATAGTAAGGAGCGAGCCTATTGCCTGGTTAATGGCAATAGGCTCGCCCCTTAGAGACTGAGAATTTCATAGAAAAAGGCACGCAACTCTAACTTTTGGAAATGTTCGTTTTTATTATCACCTGATGGTAAGAGATTACCGCCGCCCATGGACACCCGCAACACCAGAAGAGTCGCAAGTGCTTTGCCCACCTTTTAAAAGGGTCGGGGCCTCTGGTATCCTCACTCACTCGGCGAAACACAGCGTAAGTGTTATTTCACGCAAGTTTGCTGTGTGGACGTGGTATCACTCCAGTCGAGTGCATCATGCAAGCATGGCTCTCCCACGTTAATTGTAATTATTTATCATTTTCCTTTAACGGCGCAGGAAAATGTATGACCGAATGAAGCCTGCCATCTCGCACTAGGCAAGCGTGGTGGACTATAGCCTCACCTCTCTTATTATGAGAGAAGACTCGTGCCCAGCAGTGGGACAGTGATTGACAGACAGTCAGTCGATAAATTATGATGATAGAAAAAGACTTACAGGCTTAAGAAAAGGTCGGTTAGTACAAATTTCCTTTAGCTAAAAAAATTGTTTCTTATCATTTTAATAAGCATTTTGCCTTTTCCAATCACTTCCTAACAGCAATTATTGCCTGGGCCCTAGTAAATTTGTTAAATATATATAACAAAATTACAGATAATAAAGTAAATGTAGATAGTACCTTATAAGAGATGCGACGCGGCGACGTAGGGAGGACTAATGATAATGATAGTGTTTTATTAAAAATCGGATAACATGTTACTTAACGCGCTAATAAACTGAATACACAAGCCAAAAATTCACATACAATAAATGAATTCACAATAATTCAAATAACATAATTTCATAATAACATATTTTTTTGGTAAAACGAGTGTTTTTTGTAAGTAGATCTGGAGCCCCTACCAATAATTTCTAATGTTCGTAGCGGTAAGATATTCCCAACGACTACATGCTGCACTTACTGCAATAACCACCTTTGATAAGAATTAGTAACGTGGCTAACAGCTTAACGAGGTTAATAGATTAGGTACTATTAACCTCATCACGTGTTAAGCACCGCGTCATTAGCAAAAAGAGTAGCATTGACAGTACTGGCAAATAATAACCGATCGGCATCGAAATGGATAGGTAAAAAGATCTGAAGCAATACCTCCTCTTCATCAGACAAGGGTGTTATGCCCGCGAGTTTGCCAGAACTACCATATTACACACAAATTCCTGAAACCTTTCTGGCAGTTTGGCGAACTGTCACGGACAATATTCCCATCGTCTGCTGAAGCCATTAAAGGACGATCCTTTGTGGGAACATCAGTGACTACGATATACATCTCCATATTTTTCAGGGCATGGAGAAAAAGCATTGAGTTATTGTATATTATGGCAGTATGATAATATTACATAACGATTCCACCGGTCCCTTAAACTTTGGTCTACTAATTATAACGGGAGTAATGAGTTAAACACCATGGTTTACTTGGTTAACCATTTCAAATTGCCAAGCTTTTGATATTTCCGTAACAAATGGAAGTAACACGGAAGAGTTCTAATCATACTAATCTGTTACACATCAGATAATATTAAATGTTATAAATAAAAACTTATCAGTTCTAATTCTAAGCTGACACTGAGGTCATTTATTCCGAACACTGATTATACACCAGAAATTTTAGCAAGTATAGCGTTCTGTAGTTTTTATCTACCTAACCTTATGGCAAAAGGCTGTCGTGTATCATGTATGTATGAAACATAACACTATCACGTCTATATTTTCCCCGAAGGAATAGGCAGAGGCGTAGTTCACCGGTATGTTTACAGATCCTACGGAAGTAATAGGGGCGAGCTTATTCGCCATTTCAAACATTTTAGAATGAAAACCACCACAGTAGTAAAAAATGGCAGAAATGGGCTTTATGAAATCAAATAGAAACAAGACGGAATTATGAAAAATCACCTTAATTTCTGAAACCTAATGACATGAAAAGGAGCGTACAAAATTCAGTAGATAACAAAAAAACTACAAAATACAATGTTAAAAACACAATTTTATACAAAATCAAAGATAAGAAATATCGTGCTGTGAAAACGTCATTTAGCTAATAAACTTTAAAATAGCACGTGCAATAGAAAGTAAACTGGGTTACAAAAAATATGCTAACAAGCAAACTTAGTCATATTTAACGAGATAGAGCACTTAATCCACGTCGAAGACACATGATTACAAAAATACACAGAAAACTACTCAAATTGTATCCAACACCAAATAATTTCTTAAACAGGAAACTTGACATTATTGCTTGGTAAACAAAAATAACGCAATTAATTTTAGTAACCGAAGAGGAGCATGGTATTACAGAATTCAAGACAACACTTACTGTAACAAAGGTTTGGAATCTGTCATTTTGGCACAAAATATCACTCCACTACACCGGTTAACACTTCAGTCACTATTCTAAAAACCCTACGTAAATTAGCTTCCGTGACACTTCAACCTGTCACATTAGCAGCGTAACTGGATGAGTACTAATTTGAATCTAATAGCTATAATAGCTATCGCCTCGTTATCTCGACACATCGAATGAACTACCACTCCCTGCACAAATTGTAGGTAGATAAGTGCAGTACCGACCGATATCGTAATATTACGCTGGGAATCGTATGTAAATATTGTCGTGGTTGGCGTCTGACTCAATTTCATAAAAGGAGGTAGGAGGAATAATGTTTCAAATACAAATGAAGTTGCATACTTTATTGCCACATCATTTGGCGCAAAAATTGCTGACTTGTTTGTATAGTTAGTTTAGTAAGTAGTTGCAATTACAAGGTAAGGCAATTTCGAAATTATTTTGGACTGGTATCGTACTGTATTTGTCTAATTTTATTATAATTATGTAGGTACTCGAACTAGAATGAAGATTCCAAGTTGATATCTGTTAATTATTAAGTAACGATTTATCATTTCAGATAAACATAAAATACATAACTTGAATATTTATTCAAAATATTATTTTTTTATTGAAAACCAGACAATACTTTGAATTATATGGAGGGATTGGGGGGTAGAGGAAGACAAAATAAAAGGTGAATGGTGAGCTGACAGCTGATAGAGATGATTGGAAGTAGACATGCTGTGCCGATCTCTTGTTGATTAGAATAAAGGCAGGAGGATAGAGTTGATGATCATACTGAATTATGTATCGTGCGCTTGAGGTGTACAGAACATAAGAAAAAAAAATTACTACACGATAAGTACTATGTTATCAATGGCAAATTATCTATGATAGTACAAAAGCTTCCGTGTACATTTAGTATTCAAACAACCCTCCCATTTTCCTTACAACAGACAAAATCACAATTATGAATCGTAATATTCGTAATTCAACCATCACCGCTGACCAAAGTAGAAGCTTACTAATATTGTTATCTAATCGCAAGGATTCTTGGATTATACAAATAATCGGCGATTATAAATTTATCTACCCGACTTTCCGGACAGGTTACGAAGGGGAGGCCTGCCCGACTATCGCTTGAGGATAAATACAAGACGTAAATGACGTAGGTTAAAGAGGACAAATAATATGTCTAAAAAATTCACCTTGAGGGTACTTTAAGGCCAAGGGCGGTATATTCTGTTTCTGGATAAATATAATAATAGAAGGTCCTGAATTCTAGAAACATTCATAAAATATCGTAACCTCAATCTGAAAAGCACCAATTCTTTTATCATTGAAAATCTAAGGTTAGCAAAGGCGGATTTACGGGGAGGCACAGGTGAACGCAAGAGATATTGAAAGGAGCTGACACTGAGAGATTATAATTTTCTCCGCTTTGATAACATTCGTTTCTCATTGCATACATAATTAACATAACATACCATCACGCCTGTATTCCCCGAATAGGCAGAGGCGTACTAATGTACACCGACAGTTCGCCGGTATGTTTAGGTCCCATGTAATAGGGGGCGAGCCAATTGCCATTAACCGGGCACAAATTCCTAACTCTGAGCTGCTACTGGGAATTTCATAGAAAAACCCAATAACCCACTCTGCTCGACCTGGGAATCGAACCCAGGACCTCTAGCGTAGCAGTCGCATATAATTAAGCACCTCAATATGCAAATCGCCAAATAATACACAATTCATATTAACAGAAAGAAAGTGAGTTTAACGTATTGTCCATTTCTGGCAATCCAACATCTTATTCCGTGCTTGAAATAAATCCGAGATCGTCCCTGAAGTAAAAAATAAAAGAAGTTTTTATTCCTAAACACACTGCGAATGTAACTGCGCCTATCACAATTAGAACATTTATCAAATTATCTGTAACTACTGCTATTTTAATTGATGAGGCGTAATCTTGAGGAGTGGAAATGTTGGGTTACAAATCGGATTCATAGATGGCTAGGCATGTTTTTGAAATGATAATTCTATGAGGAATGTACGGGATTCACGGAAGGGACACGATAAGGATTGAGCCATTTATAAAGAAGCAGTTTCAATGTGGCATCAGTTACTGAAAACGTTGTTCAGTAACCGTTTGTCTTAGTATTATGGGATAGGATATGTAATGCGTAGGAATGAAGGCGTGTTAAGGAAGATTTTGGATATGAAATTGGGACCAAAGATAAGATGGATGGACTCAGGACTGTGAGAGATTTGATATGGCTACAAAGGAAACGAATGATGGTGTGACGGGCGATGAGAGAGATTTCTGAAAGAAAAAGACATACTGCTCTGACCTTAAGAAAACTGGGACAAGGGTAACCGGACTTACTAACTCAAAAACCAAAAAGTATTTAATATACATTCTTTATACATACCTACAGTTAGCATAGGCCTATATATGTATTTGATCTATGCATCCAGATATTCACGAACAGTTATGATGATGCCTTGACATCATTTCAATATAATTTTACGATATGGAGTGACACATATTAACTAACTATCAATTATGTATATTCGCTTAAGCGTGCCACGTGGAATAGAGATGTCCTCATTGAAGTACAAAGTATCAACTACGATAGTAAGTATTTAATTGACCTCATAGTTAGGATACTAGTATTGATAATTTAAGGGTCTCTTGTTGACCTCGTCAGACTTAGCTACGTCTTCATACTAGTCAATATTTCTCTTATTAATATACTAGTTTACCATGACGATTCCTTACCTACTGGCATATTTTATACGAAGCAGTACGAAGTAGGTTTAAAAAAATTACAACTTATGCGAGACAAGAAATAATATAATATTCCAATTAAAACTGAGATTTAAAACTGAACTGCCATAATGGTCTAGTTGACATCCGGCGTTCAATTCCCAAGTCAAGTAAAGTGTTTTCGGGTTTTTCTATTAGGAATTTCTTAATTGCAGCTTGAAGTTTAGATTTCTGCCAGATCGCTCCGAATAAATGGAATCTAAAACATTCCGAAAAATTGACAGAAAATTGAAGGATGAAATAAACAGTGTAGTTATTAAACACTGGTAATTCCAAGTCAAATTCGATCCATTTCATTCGAATTATAAACATTCCGAAAAACTAGTGCCGCCATTTTGGATTTCAAAAGACCATCATAATACAGTCTTAGCACGTATTATTTGAATTAGCTCAGCTGTTTAGACTGTATTATATGTATGTGATAAAATTCACAAGTTATACAATATTTTTCACACCAGTAATGTATTCGCGTGAAAACTGATTGTTGAAGATGATTTTGACAGTTGAAAAATGTTCCATTCAATATTATTGTTAATGACAAAAACAAACACTATTCGCAACGCGCTGTTTGCTTGATTCTTTTGGAAAATAATAAAAGAATACGAACAAACATATGTATTGTGACCTCATCTTGATTTACGTAAAACTTCAAAAATACGTCTCTTCGTGGTACTCGTATAACATGAAATGCCAGACTTAGGTACGGCCGATTTCCATAATATATCTGTCAGTAGATTTGCTTACTAGGGATAGTATTTTGATATATGTCCATCCATAGTATAAAGACAACAGATATTCCATTCCCTTGACTGCTGATCACGTAAGCTGGCATTGACCACCAATTGTGAAGATTGTGTTGAGATTATTTATAAGCCAATAACTCTGCTCGACATGGTAGTTCAAGACAGGACCTCACTTTCATTAGCCACACTACTGAGGCAATCATATAAACATTATGTCAACACTTTGTGGGTGAAGTTGAAGAGGCTTGACCCTATCTTTAGGTTTAGAACTATAGACGAATACCTTCTATTTATTAGAACGTAGTACTTAAAGAAAACAAGGTGTTATCATAATATGTTTATAGGTACTATACTTATACTGCTGAGTGTATGTCAATCCAAATAACTGACAGGACAAACAAACCAGTCATTAACCTGCTCATCGAATGTTTCAATTATCTACAATTCAATGTATTATTCAGTTTTTTATTGGATGAGTGAGAATGTTTTTTGGGGATTTCGTTGACTAAACATTTAGGAATTACTCGATGGGTTTATGCCAGTACATAGGTATATGTTTTTCGCCCAATATGGCTGGGCAGAAACTTATCTGTATAGCTGGGCTTATACCAGGACATTTATTTCTTTCGCCCAAAATGCGTGGGCAGAAACCCATCTAGAAATTACACGTAGTTACTAGATTCCTTAAATTTACCTCAATACAATATTCAACTAGTTCGTTGTCTGAAGTTATTAACTTATAGCTAACTAGCTGCTTCCCACGGCTCTCGCGAGCTAAAGTGACGTTATGTTTAAATCGATAAAATAGTCTATGTTACTCCAGAATAACGGCGCAGGCAGGTGGCAACCGATCTGCAAAAATTTTGATGATTGCAGAAAGGGCCAACTATAATATTTCCTCGTTGAAACTCATTCAAGCCATATGATAAGAAATGAAAAGATATTTACGACCATCAAGCATTGCGGTCGCCACAAACCGCATGAGCACTGATACCGGCACGATTCACGGCCCATACACATATAGAATAAACAGTATTACTTCCGATGATAGACTTTCTACTGTACATAGAAAACGAGAATAATAATTACTTTTTATCTCTTGGGTTTCCATTCTAACAAGAAGACATTACTTTAATTTATCTCAATGTCTACATTCAAAAAGGTTTTAAAACTCGTTTCAATGTTTTGAAATTCGAAGAGAGGTTAAAAATCTAGGGACTTAATTTGTCGATGGAAAGGATACATTGTACAGATTTCTTTTACGTTTGTTGTAGCTACTATATGTTACAGGACTGTCATGTCCGAAGTCAGTCGGCCAGTTACTATTTACATTATCCAAGATGACATAGTGAGCTTATTGGACTTGCAATGCGTCAGAACTTAAGCCTGAAATGCAACCCCCAAATATTTGGCAGATGCATGATCCTATTTTTGTCAAACCAGTCGCTGATGCATCAGTTTAAGAGTTGTTATGAAGACGTCCATGGACTACCACCGACCCACGACCAATTACTTGTTTTGATGTGTAGATTGCGTCAAATAACAAACGTATAATACATTTAATAATAACATAACAATATTATGATCGTCATCCGTCACGCCTGTAAACCTCACTTGGTTAAATAGAGGTATATTGTTCTGCAATTCTAAATGCCAATGACGATAATTGTCCTAAGAAATGTATCCTAAGAGAGGGGGTAAGGTTAGAAAGGCCGCTTTTAGTGCTTCATTTTAGGATTATTATCGTCATAAGACGAAAACTGCTAAGGATATTTTTTATGGGATAGGGGAGCAAACGAGCAGACGGATCACCTGATGGTAAGCGATAACCGCCACCCATGGACACACGCAACATCAGAGGAGTCACAAGTGCGTTGCCCGCCTTTTAAAAGGGTTTAGGCCTCCGGTAACCTCAATCACCCGGCCAAACACAACGCAAGCTTGTTTCACGCTGGTTTTCTGTGACGTCGTGGTATCACTCCGGTCGAGCCGGCCCATTTGTGCCGAAGCATGGCTCTCCCACGTGAAAGTATGATACTAATTAGAACAATATAGTAGTGGTTCTAAATATGAACTTATCTAAGAAGATACATATAAATAATAAATAAATATTCTGGGACATTTTTACACAACACCATCTAGTCCCAAACTAAGCAGAGCTTGTACTATGGGTACTAGACAATGGATATAATACTTATATACTTTTTTTTTTGTAAATACATACTTATAATACATAAGAAACACCCAGACGAACACAAACACTTATATTCATCACATAAATTTTTGTGTCCTGTGGGAATCGAACCCACGACCTCATGGTCAGCAGTCCGGTACTCGAACCACTAAACCACAGAGGTTGTCAAATTGTCAGATACTTTATGAACCGAGTGAAAGGACTGAAGTGTCCCGTCCTGACTTTTCGAATTCATACGAGGATTCCAATTTGATATTTGCTTTAAAACTTGTTAAACAAAACGTCGATAATAAAAGGCCGGGCCTAAAGAAATTTATAAAGAAGTTTTGTGAATGAGTCCCTTATTTCTAAATTTAGAAAAAAAAGGTCTATGGAAGTTAATATTAATATTTGCTTGACGCCAGATGGGCATTTGGCTGCATATCGCAAAACTATCGGTGATTCATGGTGAAATCAAACCGTAAATTATATCAATATTATCGTTCCCTATCATAACATTAAGGATTATATTCATCAAATATTATGACTCTTTTTGGAGGTTAATTAAATGTAGAGTATGTGTGCTTAATCGAAGTTTATACAATGGCGAACGTTGAGAGATCGAGATGTGATTTTAGGTTAGGTTCAAAGTATAACTGCTAGAAAACCCAATTACTTAAGTTCTATTTAAGTTCTCTTCTCAGTCTATCGGACAGTGGAGCCAGTATGCCAAAATAGTGTTAGCAATCTACACTTCAGTATAGACTCCGTCATTCACTTGAAGTTAAAATATTCTTCGTTATAATTATCGTTAGCTATCCTAGCTTATTTAGATCGCAAATTAATCAAATATACGAAAGATATTAATTCAGGTTTATCTGAATATAAGTAATGATCATTATTTTGTTTTATATCTATGGGAAAAGTATTTATATTTTATATTTTTTTATTCAGCCATTGTCGTCCCACTGCAGGGCAAAGGCCTCCCTTCCCCCTTTCCATTCGTCACGGCTCAACGCTATTTTGGGCCAATCCTTCCAGAAGAAGTCAAGGGAAAAGTAAGAGCGTAAAATGACTGGTGAATCAGAAGCTACATATTGAAACCTGGCAGATTTATCTGCTATTACGCGTGTGTTTCCAGTAAAAGTGAAGAAAAAATTGTACGTGTATCTTCTAACGGCAACTGTATCAAGTCTTTTTACAGACTCTGGAAACTAACCATGGCAACCACTTCGTCACCAATGACTTGCATTTGAATAATGTCTCCAAATTCTGCAGTGACTACTGACTAGTGAGTTCTTCTCCTGAGAAATACGCGACAATCAGGTTATTGGTCCTTTTGTACGCCGAAGTAAATTTTCAGCATTGGCGAATGTATGCCAGTACTTTTAATATGTTTTTAGAAACGAGAGCTGAACTTTATTCTACTTATTTTGCAAGGTCGGATACTGCTGGCGTTCGCGGGGTTGCTACTACGGCTAACTAGCGTGTGGTAACTAATTACTGCGCTCCAGGTTCTATTACTGGGCATATGAGCCTAGGGAACCGACGTCTCATGATGGATGTAGCTTTGAAGCGTGCTATAATCAAATTATTCTTGGTTACCAAGTGACATAAAAACTCCTGGCACTTTGCTCATAACCAAGACCAGACCTTACACCCAAAATGTTTCTGGTCTTAACCTACTTTTGGTAAGTGTTTGGTTTAGGTAGCTACTAAAAATGTAATCTTACCAGATTCTCAGTGTGTCGGAGATAAGCAAAAAATGTCTTTTATATTGTTCTTAGGAGCTAACCGTCTTTAGATTGAAGTAAAACCACATTCAATTTTGTGTAGTAAATGCGTGATGCGCGTACAAACATACAGACGGACAAAAAAATCTATTAAGTATTGTGTTGGTCTTATAAAATGCCCTCATTTTAACATTGGCCAGTTAAAATTATGTTAAAATAGTATGATAGTATAATGATGACTAAAGTAAGCCTTTTAGTCCCAACTATTGTTTTTTTTTAATAGACTACAATGACATCAATTATATAAATCCTTATCAACAACAATGCGTTTTGACAGATATGGAATATAATGCGCGAAGGCCTATTCTGAGGTCACAATACCAATGACACCACTTGTAAATGATAACATTCAACTAATTGTTTATCTTCAATTACTGTTAATTAATGTAATTGATTTGTATTGAGTGATAGCATAATTACACATAGACATACTTATAGAAAAGAAGTAATATTGTGTCAATAAATTACTTTTTTTTTTTTTATTGAAACCACTAGGATTTTCTTCGCTGGATGTGTTTACAAAATCCAATTCTCGCACATTCAAACACACAGACCCGAAACAACAGCTGCAACGCGTCTGCCTGTTCACGATAAACTCAAAAACTACTGAACTGATTGTCATGCAGTTATCACTAATGGAGGGTATGATACATTACGAAGGTTTTAAGCTAATTAACATCACGCTACGACTCTTAGGAATAGGGCAAAAGCGGGTGAAATCGCGGGCGAGTTGCTAGTTCTACATAATATCTATTTATCAAATCAAAGAATGAAAAGTCAATAATTCCAATAATAATAGCCAAGAATGTCAGCTGCAGTAATAATAAATAAATATACCTAGTTGTTAATAAATATGACGAGTAGCTTAATTAAGCGAGGTAAACAAGACTAAGCAGTATTGTTATCCATCACCACAAATAACAATGGTAGGTATAGGTACAGCTGTGACATATTTCCTAAGGTCACCATTTTGTGTAGGTAGTACTACGTATTTGCAGTAATAAAGTGTGTTATTGTAACACTTTTGAAAGCTTACGCTATATTCTACAGTAAAGTTGTTATTTGATGACTCAGTAAAATAAGTAGGTACAGTAAGAAATGAAGAATAACATGCATTTTACACAGAACAACAGAGATGAGATTGTTTAAAAATGGAATGTAAACACAAATTGACAATAGAAAATTGTGTTTAAATACAATTTAAGCACATTTAATAAGTTGGTTTAAGCAAGAGGCCCTAAATATTTTTGGTACCGCATCTTATTGGATACTGACTTACTTTGTAAACAAAAATCAGACACTAGTTTGTGATTAAAAATTTATTTTAATCTGTACCTACCTAAATTAACATGTCTTAGAATTATTTAATAGATCAGTAAGCACCTTTTTACATAATTGTAAATTATTTAATTATGGATGTGAAAATTGCTGCCGTTTTCAGGTTTTCTGTATTAGCGAATAACTGTATTTAAAAACTAAAATGTAACTTTAGACAGGAGTTCAAAATAGGAGACTACCTACTCTGCTCTCATTATCATGGAATTTTTCCCTAATTTAGTTATGTGGACTATTGTGTTCCTCTTATGTTTTTACTGTGTAGCAATAAAATTATTTCTAAACAGTGTTTTGATATAAGTTTTTATCAGACTACAAAAAAGGAAGGGCATAAATGTTTTTTTATTATTATAATTTGTTATAACATGTTTGGCATAGCGTCTGAGTGATCGGCTTCTGTGCCACATGTTATGGTTTGATACCCACACTGGGCAAATATTTGTATAATCTATTGATAGTCATTTCGGTCTGGGTGTATGTATATGTGAGAATTTGTGTGTTAAACTTATTATTATAAAGGAAAAATACTAGTTTTGGGGCAACATTAAAAAAAGATATGACATTTTTTTTTAAATATTTCGCTGCAGTGATACAACTCTTTACACTGAACTCATTATAAACACAATGCAAAATCTCTTATACTTAATTATCTCTATTTTCGGTAGGTATATGAGTATAGCTGAAATAATAATATGATGTTAGATTGACCAGCAATAAGTAACTACCTATAATAATAATACATAATATAAATAAGGGATGTTGGGTGGTTCCTTTTTTTTATATAGGGAACCCTAAATAAAATATGGGTACCTACTGATGGTAATCTTTATCATATTACTTATATTGATAAGAACATGATCATGATTGTCATACAAAAATGATTATCTTGATAAAGTTTTGTGAATAATTTGATAATAGTTATGTGTAGATAGACATAAGTAGGTAGATAAGGTTTATTGGGATAATTTTTGTGAACAAAATTTGGTTCCCAGTTGCTGTGATTGGTTTAAACATGATGGTTTACTAGTTCAATTCAAACATGTAACTCTCAGTCTACCAAAGATAGGTACTAATACTTGAATTCTTGACAAGTATTGAAATCTCTTCTCTACTATTATAAAATTGTAAATTGAAGATATTTAAAAAATAAACAAGTGGGTTAGGGTATATAAACATATCTGAACCCAAAAATGTGTTTTTTAAAATTCTTGTTTGTTACGGGTTGGTGCAAAAACAACTGAATAGATTTTAATTTTGTTATCACTGTTAGAATTGAAAACTGGTATACTTCTTATCTCATATACCTAATTAAACAGAACCTGAGATACAGCTTGACCTCTCAAATGTATAGAGACCCATACAAAGAAGAGATCATCACTGTTGTGGTTTTTGTGAAGCCGCGGGAAGAAGCTTTAAAATAATTTTATTAGAACCACCTGCCTTATTAAATATTTGTGGTACTTACCTAGATTAGTTTTAATATAATACACGCGCATATCGCCATTACATAAAAATAGTAATATAAGCAAGTAATTATAAAACTAACTTTGAATAAACAAATTAAATGTTGTTGATTATATATTTATGTTGATTTGTTAAATTATCTGTCTATGATAAATTATCAGCCATAATCACTGCTAAACCCAATATAATATACCTACTACAGCCGGTACATATTAGGATGCTTTCATCTATGATTTACAAACAGTAATAGTTGTAAACAAATTACTTCTAGATGCAATGTCAAAGGTCAACAAGGCGATATTTGATAAAAAATATAAATTTAAATTGCAAGTAGATATTGTTTGTAAAGTTTGTAGACATTGAACTCACCCGTTCATCGTGACTACCCCTTGTCCCGGCACTCTGTTGCCCACTAAACACCCAGGAGTTTCAGACTTGTCTGAAACATGATGATCTTCGATGTCTTCCAATATCGCCGCTCGATCTGCATTCGTTTTATTCAACTTATCACTAGACAAACTTTTCGATCTATATCTCCCATTTATTGGTGCCAAATTTTTATCAGTAAACGCACTAAAACTATTCAATTTCGTATCATTTGCATATTTATCGTTATTTATATTAGATGACATTTCGTCGTATTATTTAGCGCGCACGTCAAAACTACTTGTCAATCTCAGCTGCGGCGCGACACGACTGACATTCCGCGAAGTAGACCTCGTTTTGCCGGCCAAAACAATACGCACACCGCCCACTGCGAGAGAACATTGCACTTTATTGTATTTACAGCTGCAAGTGTAATATTTAATTTGGTCGAATTATAGCGACAGATCCGCATTGTGAAAAAACGCTTGTTTCAATGTCGGAATCGGAACGTTAGCCGGGGTCAAAGACTACAATATAATATAGGAGATAGACAGGCAACTCTCGTCTTTTTTGTTGACAGGATACAGGCGCCATCTCTGTGTCAGCTAACCAAATCTATTGCCTATGGGTAGCTATATAAACGCTATAGGTATGTATATAGATCCACGCTATAGCTATATATATCGATATACATGCTATAGTATGCTGTTGAAATTGTATAGTATGAGTACATTGGCGTATAAAGTATTATTTACTATGTAAACAATAATTTATACGCCAATGTACACATTCCAGATTTGACTTACATGAACATAATTAATAAATAAAACAACAGTTTATTTCTTTTAAATATGTATTGCGGTTTTTCTTAAACACTACACAGACATATTTTGTCTAATCCTCTTCCTCCCTTTATTTTTTGAGTAGTGCCTATTCACTTGGCATCCAGGCACACAGCAAGAGTTTTGTGACATGATGGAAATTCAATCAATGTTCTATTCACTATTCGCAATTATTGGTCCAAACTCAAGAGTGCCGAACTTCACAATTTTATTTAGAAACGCCGGCGCGGAGGAGGGCTCTATTCAACGTGGACGTAGGAAACAGATGATTGTAATGCGGCACGGCAACACTTACAAAACAACCAATATTTAATTACAAAAGCAAAATCTGCACAAAAAACAGCGAAACGTGTACTCCTGCGCAAGCGGCCATTTGCAATTAGTATTTAAGTATTCCCACAACAACTATTATAAATTCCCATTATGATTTAACAACTATGACAATAATATTCACTTTGAGACCGTTTATAAACTTGATTTGGGGTTAAATATTTTTTTTTGTAGTTTATTGCCTAATATTTTGAGAGAATTATTTTATTTATTTGTTTGTGTTTAATAACATTTCCCCGCATCAAAATTATATATTTAATATTGCAACACGGTATTTTTCTTTCGGGTAGCTGGTTCAGAGATGGCGCTCTTCTCAAAAAAAAAAAACGAAATTGCTGAATGTTCCCAGTTACCATAGCATGGCCGGGGTGAAGGCAAGGTGCATTGTGCGGCCCATCGCGCGCACTCAGTGATGCTCGTCTTGAACAATATAATATCCACCATCCATAAAAATGCTAGGAAGTAGATAGATCTCTTGTGAAATAAAGAAATAAGGAAGACAAGATATTTATACTATCACCATTATTCCTCATTGAAACTAGATCAATAAAAAGTTTTTAAATAGGTACGTAAACGGCGGGTGTTATTATTAGTTCTAGCAACTAAAAATAACACCCGCCGTTCAGAAAATAAAGTGATCAATGTTTGTTTTCTACCAATTGAGTATCGGCAATGGACCTACATGTTTTCTAACGTTTACGATTAGACCACCAACTGAAACACATAGTACATACATACCATCACGCCTGTATCCCCAGAAGGGTTAGGCAGAGGCGTACTAATGTAGTCACAGTTCGCCGGTATGTTTAGGTCCCATGTAATAGGGGGCGAGCCTATTGCCATTAACCGGGCACAAATTCCAAACTCCGAGCTGCTACTGGGAATTTCATAGAAAAACCCAATAAGTAACACTTTTCTCGACCTGGGATTCGAACCCAGGACCTCTGGCTTAGCAGTCGCGGTCAGGACAAATAGGCTAATAGGCAGTTACTAGTAGTAAAGAGAAACACATAGTGACACAGAATAACCACAATACATATAGGTACCTAGGTATAATTTAAAAATATGAGTAAGTACCTAAATAACCACCCACAAAATGTAGGTATTATAAATTAAAAAGCACTGTCGATTTTTTTATCCTATTACGCCTTTGGCTGTATTGAAATGCTGTAACACGTTATTCCGAGGCTGGACACTTGACCTCAAAGGTAGGTAGGTACGTGCTCTGCTTTCGAACACTTGTTTAACTCGCACATTGGTACAATAGCCTACGCCGGCTATGTTCAACCTATTTTCCTATTACCTTTATTTTAAAAGATTTTATATCACCGTATTTTTTTGAACATTTTGACAAGTGTTTATGTACGTAAGAGTAGTACATACCTACGTGCCATGGTCGATATTAGCTTTGACACAGCACCGGTCTACCAATACCAAACCACAATTTGTGGATTAACAAAAATAAAGAATTTGCCGGGCTAGGTCGAACGTTCTACCTTATTTTTCTTGAGAATAGTTAAAAATATTTAAAAAATATAGGTAGGTACTGAAAAATCTTCGTAGGTACTTTTAGTACCTACCTAGGTATCTATCTACCTACGTGAATTTGATGTTTTCGTTGTCCAATCTACGTGCGCGCAGACTCCGATACTCGGATAAGATTGCACACAGCGTAAACACTTAAGAACACTATTTTTACAAAATAATAAGTAGGTACTTACCTATAGCTTACCTACAGTACTCGCCAATCTTTTTGGCCGGGCTGAAGTTGTTGCACCAGCCCTCTTCTTCCCTAATGTATTCTACGCAGCGACTCGTGCCTATGTTCAGCCCGGCCAAAAAAATTGGCGAGTACTGTACCTGCGATGCTGCCATAGCTATTCGAAATTATACAATGTAGGTAAGTATGTGCCTTCGTGTGAAAAACAACCCTACTTACAGTCTTACAACCCTACTTACTACTTATAAGTA
Source organism: Acronicta leporina (assembly GCA_947256265.1). Lineage (NCBI taxonomy): Eukaryota > Metazoa > Arthropoda > Insecta > Lepidoptera > Noctuidae > Acronicta > Acronicta leporina. The sequence continues at coordinate 1,698,725 of OX366512.1, forward strand.
AAACCCTACTTACATTCTTCTAGTATAACTAACCAGAAGACGCAGGATCAAATTAATATTGTAGGCTAATCAAATTTTTCCTTTACTAAAATAATCCTACTTACATCTGATTTGATCGAAGAGTTAATCTAGCATAATTTTAATTAGTAATAAGTACAATAAATATGTACTTACACCGTTTTTTGTTTCATTGAATTTATAAATTAGTTTTTAAATAACTACACAAGCAGATTACGTAAGTAAAACAAAAATAATTATGCCTTGACTTCCGTACAATAAAAATATAATAACACTTATCATAAGTTTACTTAATTAAGCCAATATTGCCGATTAAAACGATGCGAAACGTATCGATGATGTGGGATAATCAATTTAACTAATTAAAAATAACCAGCCTACACGTATTGTGGACACATAATTATTTACACAAGGACATAAACTTACTTTAGGGATCAGAATGTTCAACTTAAAGTAATCAGTTTTAGACTGTGTATAGAGGTATCTAATTATTGTAATAGGCTTTACGAACAATCAAGATTTAATTTATTTAGCTCTGTACTCTTTTTTCTATCCACAGACCGAGTAGGTAGGTATCCAATATCCATTTTAGTTGAGAAGAGGTTGAGATATACTCTATACTCTTTAGATTTCATTGTTTTTGAACCTGATGGTCGCTACCCTTAGGGTGTTCAGTATTATAAGGGTCAGCAATGTTTTCACTATTGAGACATGGACGTTACGATACCTATACATCTTCTTATATATAAAATTCTCGTGTTCTTGTGTTCTAGAGTTAGTTACCATATTCCTCCGAAACGGCTTGACCGATTTTTATGAAATTTTATATGCATATTCAGTTGATCTGAGAATCGGCTACTATCTATTTTTTTGTGATAAATGTTGTCCACCCCTAACATATAGGGTTCACGGGAGAAATAAAGGGAAAGTAATGTTAGGGATTCTCCACCCATGCGAAGCCGGGGCGGGCCGCTAGTAATAATATAATTGTAAGTAAAAGGACTAACCGGTCGCTATCTTAAGTAGCCTTTATTTGCCGAGGTAAAACTTTTTTAAACGTCAAATTAATATATCACAGACATCATACTTAGTTCGTCCCTCTAATTCTGAGAGGACCCGTGTGCAGCACATGGACAGTATATGTGTTGATGATGTCGTGAGAGGGTCGAAAACATGTTGAATAAGTATTCACCGTGATCGCTGCAGAAAAAATGTTGAAAAACGATGCACTGGTTAGATAACATTTCTACGTCCGTAAGGATTGAGGAGCCACATCAGATTTTTAAAATCTGATCTCGCCATTATTTAGCAGCAATGTAGCTTATTATGCAGCACGAATTCTAGATTTAGCAGCAAAATATATCACTAGTTATTTTAATGCAAAAGTGGCTCCTCAATCTAAACATCTGAATTGAGGAGCCACCTGGAACTCATTAAGTAATAGATGAATATTTATGAAAATTTTGTATCATTTAGTAGCAATTTTGCATATTACCGTCTAAAAATTTAGCTTCTGTAGCGCTAAAATGAAAGAAAATACAATACTTTTAATATGGCTCCTCAATCTAAACTCAAGAGGTGAATTTCTATTGGATGGGAGCGATCAATTAATATATTCGACATATTGATCGTTTAGCAGGTGTTGTGTTTGTTTTTGCAGTATAGGAGTAAAATAGTAAAACAGAGTAAATTTTGTATATGAACACATTTTCTTTGGCTCCTCAATCCTGACGTTCTATTTATATACTTTTGACTGTAGCCACCTGAGATCTCAACGGAATCTAAAGCCAGAGATACTAACATTTAGCAGAAATGTCTGCTAAATATATCTGCACAGTTCAGTAATGTATATATTTTGGATTCTGAAAAAACAATACTTAACTATTTTCTTGTAAATTCAGTGTGTAGGGTGACCATATTAGACTCGTATTCATGAAACCAGGATAAGTAATTTATTAAATTTATATTTTCTTTAAGATTATATATATCTTACCTACGATTTGGTTATTTAGCAATTAATTTCGCTATAAGTTATAGAATGAATGAATATTGGCTGATTAGTACTTATACGAATTTTAGAATCGTAATCGTCGTAACAGAACATCTCATCTTTTTTGACTTTGAATTTGAACATAATTTCTGTTTTTGGTATCCAAGGTTTAGAAGATGCAACTTTAATCGCTGAAGAAAAAAACCGACTGTAAGTTTTGTAACAACCAAACTGTGTGTAAATATACTCTATCAAACACAGTTTCATATGAACTGAATGGTTGTGAAAAGTTTAGAGTGAGAGAAATACCGGAATTTGTAATGTTTTCGAATAAATCATATAAATTAGTAGGTGCTATAGAATTTATTCCTGCAATTATCGAAACTAGCACAGGCCACTACAAATGTCACTATCTTACACCGAAAGATGAGATGTTCTGTTACGATGATTACGATTCTAAAATTCGTATAAGTACTAATCAGCCAATATTCATTTATTCTAGAACTTATAGCGAAATTTATTGCTAAATAACCAAATCGTAGGTAAGATATATATAATCTTAAAGAAAATATAAATTTAATAAATTACTTATCCTGGTTTCATGAATACGAGTATAATATGGTCACCCTACACACTGAATTTACAAGAAAATAGTTAAGTATTGTTTTTTCAGAATCCAAAATATATACATTACTGAACTGTGCAGATATATTTAGCAGACATTTCTGCTAAATGTTAGTATCTCTGGCTTTAGATTCCGTTGAGATCTCAGGTGGCTACAGTCAAAAGTATATAAATAGAACGTCAGGATTGAGGAGCCAAAGAAAATGTGTTCATATACAAAATTTACTCTGTTTTACTATTTTACTCCTATACTGCAAAAACAAACACAACACCTGCTAAACGATCAATATGTCGAATATATTAATTGATCGCTCACATCCAATAGAAATTCACCTCTTGAGTTTAGATTGAGGAGCCATATTAAAAGTATTGTATTTTCTTTCGTTTTAGCGCTACAGAAGCTAAATTTTTAGACGGTAATATGCAAAATTGCTACTAAATGATACAAAATTTTCATAAATATTCATCTATTACTTAATGAGTTCCAGGTGGCTCCTCAATTCAGATGTTTAGATTGAGGAGCCACTTTTGCATTAAAATAACTACGTCCGTAAGGATTGAGGAGCCACATCAGATTTTTAAAATCTGATCTCGCCATTATTTAGCAGCAATGTAGCTTATTTTGCAGCACGAATTCTAGATTTAGCAGCAAAATATATCACTAGTTATTTTAATGCAAAAGTGGCTCCTCAATCTAAACGTCTGAATTGAGGAGCCACCTGGAACTCATTAAGTAATAGATGAATATTTATGAAAATTTTGTATCATTTAGTAGCAATTTTGCATATTACCGTCTAAAAATTTAGCTTCTGTAGCGCTAAAATGAAAGAAAATACAATACTTTTAATATGGCTCCTCAATCTAAACTCAAGAGGTGAATTTCTATTGGATGTTAGCGATCAATTAATATATTCGACATATTGATCGTTTAGCAGGTGTTGTGTTTGTTTTTGCAGTATACGAGTAAAATAGTAAAACAGAGTAAATTTTGTATATGAACGCATTTTCTTTGGCTCCTCAATCCTGACGTTCTATTTATATACTTTTGACTGTAGCCACCTGAGATCTCAACGGAATCTAAAGCCAGAGATACTAACATTTAGCAGAAATGTCTTCTAAATATATCTGCACAGTTCAGTAATGTATATATTTTGGATTCTGAAAAAACAATACTTTACTATTTTCTTGTAAATTCAGTGTGTAGGGTGACCATATTATACTCGTATTAATGAAACCAGGATAAGTAATTTATTAAATTTATATTTTCTTAACAGATTATATCTATCGTATCTACGATTTGGTTATTTAGCAATAAATTTCGCTATTAGTTATAGAATGAATGAATATTGGCTGATTAGTACTTATACGAATTTTAGAATCGTAATCATCGTAACAGAACATCTCATCTTTCGGTATAAGATAGTGACATTTTTAGTGGCCTGTGCCAGTTTCGATAATTGCAGGAATAAATTCTATAGCACCTACTAATTTATATGATTTATTCGAAAACATTACAAATTCCGGTATTTCTCTCACTCTAAACTTTTCACAACCATTCAGTTCATATGAAACTGTGTTTGATAGAGTATATTTACACACAGTTTGGTTGTTACAAAACGTACCTACAGTCGGTTTTTTCTTCAGCGATTAAAGTTGCATCTTCTAAACCTTAGATGCAAAAACAGAAATTATGTTCAAATTCAAAGTCAGACACGTAATGTAATATTAAACACATACTCAGAAGATTTAATCCCACGATATATTAAACTTCTATCAGATTCTGCTTCTACTGACGGTGATATACACAAAATGAGAACCCAAATTGGCGTGCTGTATTTTGATACTACAGTAAACAGTAGCCACTGTGAATTTGCTTGTAACGTGTCTTACATTTTTGAACACGTAGCCGTAGGTTTAGAAGATGCAACTTTAATCGCTGAAAAAAAAACCGACTGTACGTTTTGTAACAACCAAACTGTGTGTAAATATACTCTAACAAACACAGTTTCATATGAACTGAATGGTTGTGAAAAGTTTAGAGTGAGAGAAATACCGGAATTTGTAATGTTTTCGAATAAATCATATAAATTAGTAGGTGCTATAGAATTTATTCCTGCAATTATGGAAACTGTTACAGGCCACTACAAATGTCACTATCTTACACCGAAAGATGAGATGTTCTGTTACGATGATTACGATTCTAAAATTCGTATAAGTACTAATCAGCCAATATTCATTCATTCTATAACTTATAGCGCAATTGATTGCTAAATAACCAAATCGTAAGTACGATAGATATAATCTGTTAAGAAAATATAAATTTAATAAATTAATTATCCTGGTTTCATTAATACGAGTATAATATGGTCACCCTACACACTGAATTTACAAGAAAATAGTAAAGTATTGTTTTTTCAGAATCCAAAATATATACATTACTGAACTGTGCAGATATATTTAGCAGAAATTTCTGCTAAATGTTAGTATCTCTGGCTTAAGATTCCGTTGAGATCCCAGGTGGCTACAGTCAAAAATATATAAATAGAACGTCAGGATTGAGGAGCCAAAGAAAATGCGTTCATATACAAAATTTACTCTGTTTTACTATTTTACTCGTATACTGCAAAAACAAACACAACACCTGCTAAACGATCAATATGTCGAATATATTTATTGATCGCTCACATCCAATAGAAATTCACCTCTTGAGTTTAGATTGAGGAGCCATATTAAAAGTATTGTATTTTCTTTCATTTTAGCGCTACAGAAGCTAAATTTTTAGACGGTAATATGCAAAATTGCTACTAAATGATACAACATTTTCATAAATATTCATCTATTACTTAATGAGTTCCAGGTGGCTCCTCAATTCAGACGTTTAGATTGAGGAGCCACTTTTGCATTAAAATAACTAGTGATATATTTTGCTGCTAAATCTAGAATTCGTGCTGCAAAATAAGCTACATTGCTGCTAAATAATGGCGAGATCAGATTTTAAAAATCTGATGTGGCTCCTCAATCCTTACGGACGTAAATAACTAGTCATATATTTTGCTGCTAAATCTAGAATTCGTGCTGCAAAATAAGCTACATTGCTGCTAAATAATGGCGAGATCAGATTTTAAAAATCTGATGTGGCTCCTCAATCCTTACGGACGTACATTTCTACCATCTCGTAAGTGGCGAGAAAATGTCTAACCTGCCCTGACCTGACCTGTCTTGAAAATAATCAAATTCCGATCCAAACGCAATCCGATTCTAATGTCAATTTGCCTCTCAGGCGATTTCGTACTCTTGACGACAAATCCGGATTGTATTGGGATCTAGATTGGATTACGATTAAGTCGTTAAATGACGATAGCTACGACACTGGCCACTCGAGTATTGTTCCACTGCGAAAATTAACCCGCAGGTAACGTTTTTAACAATAATTCAATATGAATCGAATTTAGTTCACTCAAAAACAATATTGAAACAATATGGCACTAGTCTCGCATTTAAGAGTAAGAAAGTTGACGAAACCTCATAATTCCAATAATCGGAAATATCGGAATTGAGTTCAAGAGTAAGCCTGCTGCTCGGTAGTGGTCTGTTTGGCTGGTGGCTACCCTAACATCGGAGTCTGCCGTATAGCACCGTCGTGTGTTTCGACTGTTGCGCGTAAGAGCCAGTTCCCCCTCGGTTGTTGCGACTCTGACAGTCCGCAGTCTGTGACGCTTCAGCAACTCCTCTGGTGTTGCAGGTGTCCATGGGCGAAAATTACTACTTACCACCACGTGGCTCGTCAGCTCGCTTGCCGACTTAATCCATAAGAAAAAACTTATCCATGCAATAGCCAACTTGTCACTTGTCGTGAAGCGACAGATAAAAGAAATAAAAAAAGAAAATACAATTTATTATAAAAAAATGGGTGATGGACGTAGTATACGAGAGTATAGTAGACGAGAGTATAGTAGACGATAGTAGTCGGCGGAGCACGAAGACAGCCCGCACGCAGCACGGTGTGCAGCCGGAGCACGTGGACAGGCGGAGCGCGCGGACAGGCGGAGCGCGCGGACAGCGCGCACGCAGCACGGCGTCTAGCAGAGCGCGCGGACAGGCAGAGCGCGCGGACAACACGCACGCAGCACGGCGTCTGGCGGAGCGCGCGGACAGGCGGAGCGCGCGGACGGCGCGCACGTAGCACGGCGTCTGGCGGAGCGCAAGGAGAGGCGGAGCGCGCAGACAGGCGGAGCGCGTGGACAGGCGGAGCGCGTGGACAGGCGGAGCGCGTCGACAGGCGGAGCGCGTGGACAGTTTGCAGCCCCACGCCTTGAAGAGGCTCCGCTCAGTGGTCCCAGGGCTGGGTCGGCGGCGTAGGTTCACGAAGGTCTTCGATTTGAGTTTTGAAGGACCAAGAGGCGCTCAAGGCTACTGGTGTAGTTCTCGTGTCGAGACCAGACTAAAAACTGACTGGTTAAGGAACTGGCTCCCGTATTTATAGGCAGCGGGAGTCGTTCCACAATTTTGAATCATTTTGAATATGGTATACTTTAAAACCAAATCTTTAGTAGCTAAAAGAAGTTTGTAATAGAAATTAGAATAAATACTTTATTCGGAACCTCCATGCACCCGGATTTTACTGAAGAGTAAAGACCGTTGCCATGGTTGCATTTAATAACTAAAATGTCAAAAGAAATAAAATGTGCAAAAACAAACAAAATAGCTAAAAATACAAACCATGGCAGCAATATATAAACATATTACGTTATAAGCTACAGTTTGAGACTAAAAACTCGTACGTTGATGATGCAAAGTGAAAAATTATAATAATTAAGGATAATGGTGTGATGAGAAGTGTATTATGCCTGAAGAACAGATAATTGTGAAAATAACTAAAGGCTAAAGGAATGAAACAGGTATATATACTACACACTTCCTAAAAGATGTCCACTATTATTGCGGATGATTCTGGCTGCTTACGTCAAAACAATAGACCGCTACCAAGCAGCTAGTTATAACAACATACTCCGGTTGAACTTGCTCTACGGCCCGAATTGTTCTGATTTAAAATGGCGTTATGTCGTCACGTAACAAAACAATGCAATATGCATAAGTACTGGTACTGGGTTATAATCGGACATGCAACGCAATGGGACATTTTTTTTTTTTATCCAATAATACTTAGGTAAGAACGTCCACTAATACTTAAGAACGACTCCTCTGGTATTGCGGGTGTCCATGGGCGGCGGTTATCGCTTACCACCAGGTGATCCGTCTGCTAATTTGCCCCCATATCCCATAAAAAAAAATTATGCTGCATTAGTAGCATTTAAGTGCGGATTAGTTAATTATCACGCGCTTAAGCGGTGAAGGAAAACATCGTGAGGAAACCTGCACGTCTCAGAGATTTTCTCGACGGCGTCTAAAGTCTGCCAACCCTCGCATTAGGCTAGCGTGGCGGACTATAGCCTAATCCCTCTCATTGCGAGAGGAGACCCGTGCCCAGCAGTGGGACGTAAATAATAGGTTGATTATGTTATGTTAGTAGCATTTGGTCAAGAATTTGGGGTTGAAAGTTTCGGACTTAGCGAAATAACGGATGAGTATCATGGGGAAAAAAAAAATATTAAGGATTATGCTGATGTTTACAAGTCTAAACTTTCTTGGTACAATTTAATGGGTTCTTTCTTTTCAATATATCTTGCCTCAGAAGAACAGCAACGATTATACACCCTCACTCACTGTACTTAGGTTTGCAAATGAATTGAATACATCGCTTAGGAAATTACTGTATACACATGTGCTGTTTAAACCAAGAACAGTTTTGAATCAAAGACATAACCAATAAAAAGGAGGTAACTATTAAGTAGCCTAAAAACAAATTGTACCGAAATTAAATCGAACTACTGTTTATCCTACGCGCAATTCGGTTAGCCGTAATTTAAAATAAAATCGATGAAAACATGCAGCAAACGAAACCCCTGCGTGTTATCTTACAATAAAACTTGAAAATACTGTAATAAAACTGTTATAACTATACAATTTTTATTATGACACTCTATAATAACAATTGCAAAGTTTCGGATGGCAACTCGTACGTGTTTATATTTCTCACGCAAACCCCTGAAATGTTACGAATTATCTAAGTACTAGCTTCCGCCCGCGACTTCGTCCGCGTGGAATAGTTACTTAGTCTTAACGGGGTGATAGCCTATAGCCTTCCTCAATAAATGGACTATCTAACACCGAAAGATTTTTTCTAATCGGACCAATAGTTCCTGAGATTATCGCGTTCAAGCAAACTTGGCAGGTGGCACTTGACAGGTGGTAAGAAGATGATAATCCCCTTCAGCGGCTGTAGTATGTTTTGATTGAAGCTCACTTCAAGATATAGCCAATATTGTTAGTTGATAATATTGAGTATCCGAGCGGAACTTTAGTAAAATATGTCACGGGAACAGGAATAATAAAAGAACGCTAAATGAGGATATGTCCTTTAGAGCGTTTGTTGGGTCCGAGCGGACCCAAGCTCGGTCCGCTCGGACCCAACAAACGCTCTAAAGGCTGATGAATAACGTATTTATTTGGATAAGGATTAATATAACATAACATAACATACCATCACGCCTGTATTCCCCGAAGGGTTAGGCAGAGGCGTACTAATGTACACCCACAGTTCGCCGGTATGTTTAGGTTCCATGTAATAGGGGGCGAGCCTATTGCCATTAACCGGGCACAAATTCCTAACTCCGAGCTGCTACTGGGAATTTCATAGAAAAAACCCAATAACACTTTGCTCGACCTAGAAATCGAACCCAGGACCTCTAGCGTAGCACTCGCGCTCAGGACCACTTGGCTAATGAGGATTAATATCATGTTTATAAAAACACCTTCGCAAATAATGCATTTGGAATTTTAGAACAAAGTTAGCATAAAAAAGGTTATAGTGAGCCAACCTTAAAAGATAGACATATGCTGTCGCGGACTTTTTTTAGAACTTTTAAAGAGGAACAATTCTGTCGTATATGATTTTTGCGAAACTTTAACCGTTTACGCAGCGCACGCATCGGAAGCTCTCAAAAGGAAAAAAAACCCGATTTTGAAACATCCTTCATTGATGCTCCGCTCCTATTGGTCTTAGCGTGATGATATATAGCCTATAGCCTTCCTCGATAAATGAGCTATCTAACACTGAAAGAATTTTTCAAATCGAACCAGTAGTTCCTGAGATTAGCGCGTTCAAGCAACCAAACAAACAAACAAACAAACTCTTCAGCTTTATAGATTAGTATAGATGAGATGGTCCTAAGCGCGACTGCTACGCTAGAGGTCTTGGGTTCGATTCCCAGGTCAAGCAAAGTGTTATTGGGTTTTTCTATGAAATTCCCAGTAGTAGCTCGGAGTTTGGAAGTTGTGCCCGGTTAATGGCAATAGGCTCGCCCCCTATTACATGGGACCTAAACACCGGCGAACTGTGAGTGTACATTAAGTTCGCCTCTGCCAAACCTTTCGGGGAATACAGGGAATACGATGCTATTTTTATCGGTGTGTACTTATTTATAACCTACTAACTAGCTTCTGCCCGCGACTTCGTCCGCGGGGAATAGCTACTTAGTCTTAGCGTGATGATATATAGCCTTCCTCAATAAATGGGCTACCTATCTAACACTGAAAGAATTTTTCAAATCGGACCAGTAGTTCCTGAGATTAGCGCGTTCAAGCAAACAAACAAACTCTTCAGCTTTATATATTAGTACTAGCCTCTGCCCGCGACTTCGTCTGCGTAGCGAGATGATATATAGCCTATAGCATTCCTCAATAAATGGGCTATCTAACACTGAAATAATTTTTCAAATCGGACCAGTAGTTCCTGAGATTAGCGCGTTCAAGCAAACAAACAAACTCTTCAGCTTTATATATTAGTATAGAGTATAGATTTCGGCACATTTCTAGATTTACTGTGGTTGACGAGAAATCTTTTATATTTCAGTCGACCCGTAAAATATCTATCTTTTGTTTTCCGTTTGACAGTTGCGTTGGCGACTTATCACAGATTAATATTGCCACGCTAAAAATCTTATGTGGAAGTGTCATTTCTGTCGGTAGGATCCAAAGTCCTGCTCGACCGACACACAGGTCTCGGCCATCCGGTGAAGATTTATCACCGAGCTCTCTACGATTTGATTGATAATAATTGCCAATCAAAGCGTGTCGAGTGGATATAATGGCTAAAGTCAAAATGTCAAAGAGCTCGCATGAAATCCATCGCCTAGGAGTCTAGGAAGCGAGTGTAGCATTCATCATTGTATTTATATTAATTGTAAACTGCCTCATTAGCCTAGTGGTCCTGAGCGCGACTGCTACGCAAGAGGTCCTGTGTTCGATTCCCAGGTCGACCAGTACCTATTAATGAGTTTTTCTATGACATTACCAGTCGCAGCTCGGATTTGAGATTTGTACCCAGTTTACGGTAAAAGGTCCGCCCCTTATTACACGTGGCCTTAACATACCGGCGAACTGTGGTTTACGTAAAAACACCTCTGCCTATCCCTTCGGGGAATACATGCATGATTAAAAGCCCAGGCAAATCGAAGGCACTGACTTCCGAAGCTGTTTTGCACATTTTTTTTATGGGATAGTGGGGCACACGAGCAGACGGATCACCTGATGGTAAGCGATTACCGCCGCCCATGGACACCCGCAACATCAGAGGAGTCGCAAGTGCGTTGCCCTCCTTTTAAAAGGGTTTGGGCCTCCGGAACCTCACTCACTCGGCGAAACACAACGTAAGTATTGCTTCACGGCCGGTTTCCTGTGAGGCCGTGGTATCACTCCGGTCGAGCCGGCCTATTCGTGCCGAAGCATGGCCAAGCATTATTTTTATTAGTTATCGTTTTCAATGCGGTTACTTTTTGTTAATTAATTATTTAGAACAAAGTTATCAACTGAACTATTTACCAATTATTTTTTATATTGATAAAAACGGTGGCAACAGCTAAAAACCTCACCTTGTTGCGACCATGGGTTTTTACTAAAACAATCTTGTGGTCTAGCAGTCAACGCTATAGAAATGATGACGCTATTGTAGGTATATACCTGTAAGTGTAAAAAACAAAAAAAAAACACTAAAAGATAGGTCATTTGATTTTCCGTAACTATAGAGTAGAAACTAGAAATATCGAGACTCATTATGATTTTATCTTTCACTATTCGTGCTCTTGACCAGTGTCAGAATCAGTCAGTCAGCTGTTTAGGAGTGACGAGGCCACGGTCAACCGACCGTAACCTTTTCCTCGTACGTACAAATTTGACTCTTTCCAGGGTGGTCAATGATTTTCCGTGTACGCTCACTTCAAGGAATTTCACAATATCGGTCCATGGACTTCAGTCACCTCTAAAGAATGATACGCAGCTGATAAAACCACGACATTTTTCCTATTCGTTTCCTACATTCCTACAAAAAAATGGTATTAATTTCTCTCGAGTCGCGGGGTTCTATCAACCCATTATACTGTCCCACAGCTGGGCACGGGTCTGCTCTGAGAATTAGATGAATTAGGGCATAGATCTCCACGCAGGCCTAGTGCGGGTTGGCAGACTTCTCACACCCTCAAGAAAATTTTCGTAAAGGCAAAAATTGGGGCTAACGCAGCTGAATATCATTAATATCAATAGGTGTCATCTTTCCCATCCGCACAATACAGTTTAGTCGAAATAATTGTGCGTGTCTAAATTTACATTAGTATGAACTATAAATACGAATAATCGCGTAACAAACACAAATACATACGAATTGAAAACCTCCTTTTTGAATTGGGTTGAAAAGATTAGGCCTCGCTAATTTAGATATTTTTGCACGAAATTATTTAGCGATTTTACCGGCACGGGCCTTCGAAACCTTAGACCATCTTGATCTAAGTTCGGAACAGCTAACTACAGACAGACGCGTATAGAGTAATTTGATCGTACTGTGCGCTCTATCTCGTTGCTGAAACCAGCCCAATATACCATATCATAGTGAACCATCTACTTACCGATTATTTTGGTGATGAGGGTGTTAGTCAGGAGGACTCAGAATATTGTGACGCGGCATTACGCAACGATACAATGTTATCATTCCACGGCGTTGTTGACTGTTACTCGTTTGTTTGCTATTGTTGTCAGCGGCGCCCGCGCAACGCAGTTTCCCTGAAATATAAGCATGACACTTAGTCTTGTCTCGAAATTGTGTGTTTATAACACGTACCTTTACTAAATAATAGGTACGTTGTATGTATGTAATAGGAGTGTTCTTGAAAATACAACAAAGAACAAACGTACTTAGCATAATCAACTCATTATTCTAAACTACTTCTGGGCACTGATGAGCCTCAGAATGAGAGGGATTAGGCTACAGTCCACCACATTGGCCTAATGCGGGTTGGCAGACTTCACACGCCGTCGAGAAAATCTCTCAGGCATCCAGGTTTCCTCACCATGTTTTCCTTCACCGTTTAAGCGCGTGATAATTAGACTTCGAAATACGAGACCTCTAGACCAGGTTATAATCGATATAATTTTGAATGCAACATTTAAAAAAAAATATATTGTTGAACTACCTACCTACCCACGTTTATAAAGATTTTATACAGATACTTGCATACTTGCTGTTGCCCGGGGTTTCACTAGCATCTTATATGGTCTTATGAAGAAGAAACAGAGACAAAAGAGAGCCTATTTCCTGCTCCAAGGTCCAATCTATTTCTATGTATACCTAGCAAAATTCATCAAAATTGATTCAACAGTTTAGATGTGAAATAGTAAAAAACAGACAGAGTTACTCTCAGATTTATAAAATTTGTAAAGATTTACCTCAAATTGGAGCATCCGTTTTCTTTATTTCAATTAGATGATACATTTAAACCTACTAAAATAGGCTACCTTATAGGTCTGTCTATCATGCATTGTTTACTATAAATAACTTACATAAGTAGTTAATGTTATGTACGAGTAATACATAAACATTACTGCTATGTATTACTAAATAATGTTAATGATTATGTTGTAAATAGAACACCAACAGCGCATCAGCTTCCTTCATTGTCATTAGTCAGTCAGCCAGCAGGAAAATGAGTTCACAGTGAACCATTGAAGGTCCCACTTGAAGAGCATTGGTCATGGAGCAGTCTAGGAGCGATAGCAGCTGAATAACAAACGAATGAATCAGTCAAGGCTAAAATTATGATTGATATCTGTTTGCAGATGGAAAGTTATATTTATTAACTACTTAGATTTTCTCAAATTTATTTTATTTAGGCGCAGGACGGTCCTGCTAATATTATAAATGCGAAAGTTTGTGAGGATGGATAGATGGATGGACGTTTGTTACTTTGCCTATTACACCAAAACTGCTGAATGGATCTGGATAAAATTTGGCACAGAGATGCATTATAGTCTGGAATAACAAGTAGGCTAGTTTTTATCTAGTTTGGATCCAATTCTGAAGTCCTCGCAACATATATTCACAAGGGAGAACATACATACACTCACGCTCTTTTCTCGCAGGGGTAAGCGGAAACTCAAGAACGTTCTCTTTTGCTTTATACATTCATACATCTTATCATATACGCCCGCCGGTTGTAGGTAATATGCACCTAGTGTTGCCATCTCTAAAAATTTGAACCCGGACAAGACGCGTGAATACCCCGGATTTTAGAGTCCGGAACACAAGGACATATCAACAGGTTTTTAAACATAGTCAGTGTAATAAAAAACAGTTGAAAATGTCATAGTGACACACAGTGAGTGTGAAGTGTGCGTGTCGCGGGCGGCCTAAGACTTTAAATTTTTAAATCCTGACTAGAAATGAAGCCCGGACGCTCTCCGGATGCCACAAATCCGGGGAAACCCGGATGGATGGCAAACCTATATGTACCTCACCTTTTTGAAGGATCTCATCGATAAGGTGTCTCGGTGTATGTCTTTCTAGGGCGTCCTTCCCTGGCGGCTCCACTGACATTCGCTTTATAAATTCCTTTTGTTAGTCACAAAGACTGCCAACGGCCAAATTGACAATTTAGACAACTTCTGGCTACAATAAAGATATTTAACTGCCTCATTAGCTAAATAGTCCCGAGCGCCACTGCTACGCTAGAGGTCCTGGGTTCGATTCCCAGGTCGAGCAAAGTGTTATTGGGTTTTTCTATGAAATTCCCAGTAGCAGCTCAGAGTTAAGAATTTGTGGCAATAGGCTCGTCCCCTATTGTATTATTACGAACTGTGGGTGTACATTAGTACGCCTCTGCCTAACCCTTCGGGGAATACAGGCGTGATGGTATACATATACATACATAAAGATATTTAAGCAAAAGTTTTTAGTACACAGTTGTGAATATTGTAGTTACATTAAATGTCGCAATTACTATCTCCTGTCTGCCATTAATCTAGAAAGTTTGATAGCACGCAGTGTCACAGAACAAATAAGATTAAAATATAGTTGGTCAATATTATTGCTAACACTTTTCTGGGGAATTTCTGCTAGGCTTATTAATCAATCGGAGTTTATATTAGCCTGTGGATAGTGACGACATATCTCTGCCCTGAGGTATGACCAGGCCTGGACTCAGAGGTCCAGAGCCCTAGGCACTTGGCATTTGGGGCCCCTTCAAGCCAGGCGTTTGAGGTTTTTTGTGGGTCCCGCCACTGGGATTGGGGCTCCTAGGCTGGCTGGACCTCTAGGCCGGGGCCTTATAGGCCTAGGCAAAAATCCGGCACAGGGTATGACGTCACATCTCTACCCTCAGGTATGACGTCACTCACCACAAGGCGTAATGGTTAGGTCTAGCAGTGAACTCAAAAAATCTCGCACGTACCTAACAATTAATTGTATGATCTACAGGTATTTGTTCTTGGTCTACATATTTGTGTATGTGATAATTTGCGTTAGTAAACACACCCACTATACAAACGTTTCGTTTTAAATAAAAAACTGAGCCTCAAAACAAATAATATAGCAATATAAAACAGTCCACCGCCGCGTCTTTCTGTTCACGATACTCGTATACTCAAAAACTACTGAATGGACTTTCATACGGTTTTCACCAATAGATAGAGTGATTCATGGGGAAGGTTTCAAGATATTAAACATCACGCCACGACCCTTAGGAATGAGGCAACGCGGGTGAAACCAGGGGCGAAAAACTTATCTATACTAATATATAAAGCTGAAGAGTTTGTTTGTTTGTTTACTTGAACGCGCTAATCTCAGGAACTACTGGTCCGATTTGAAAAATTCTTTCGGTGTTAGATAGCCCATTTATTGAGGAAGGCTATAGGCTATATATCATCACGCTACGCGGAAGAAGTCGCGGGCAGAAGCTAGTATATTATATAGATAGATCCACCACCATTCCTAAGAGATGGGGACCCCATTTGTACCAGACTGACTGACATGACTCCACTGCATGATAGCACATATGGTCACTATTTCTATTGCACCATTGATTGGTGGATTTTATCTTTTCCTGAATAGAAATTTCATAACTGCATCATTAGCCAAGTGGTCCTAAGCGAGACTGCTACGCTAGAGGTCCTGGGTTCGATTCCCAGGTCGAGCAAAGTGTTATTGGGTTTTTCTATGAAATTCCCAGTAGCAGCTCGGCGTTAGGAATTTGTGCCCGGTTAATGGCAATAGGCTCGCCCCCTATTACATGGGACCTAAACATACCGGCGAACTGTGGGTGTACATTAGTACGCCTCTGCCTAACCCTTCGGGGAATACAGGCGTGATGGTATGTTAAATTTCATAAAATTCATGACCAACCTCGTTCGTCTATCAACTGAAAAAGAAACTATTCATAACACACAGAATAATATTATTATGTGCGCCTTATTTAAATAGTTATACAATATGATCTATTTGGGTGTCGAAAGGAAAGCGCTTGCGCAATATAGGTCAATGTGTCTAATTGTTATGCCCGATCTATTGCGGTTCGCGTGCTGATACTGACCCAGTAAATTACATTTTATTTTATTACCAGCGTAACATGGCCGGTGGCGAAGTTTATATCTATATCTATACTAATATATAAAGCTGAAGAGTTTGTTTGTTTGTTTGTTTACTTGAACGCGCTAATCTCAGGAACTACTGGTTTTGGCGATTTGAAAAATTCTTTCAGTGTTAGATATCCCATTTATTGAGGAGTATATGATCACGCTACGCGGACGAAGTCGCGGGCAGAAGCTAGTTAGGTATAAAGTTAGTTTAGTGAAGGAATAATTCGACTGCGAGATCCTTCTCGCAATAAGATATATAAATAGACGCAGGTTGGAATCCTTTCCAACCTGCGTCTTCTGGTTAGATACACCAGGCGCTATGACCTCTAAACCACCGTGAGTCCCACCAGGTCGATTTTTGGCCAGGCCATTCTTAATTGTGACGTAAAATTCAAAAGGGATTTTTCTTGAAAATGCAAAAAAGATACAAACATAATTTGTATTGAAATTGTCAAATTTCATTGAAATTGGATGAAATGATATTTATTCATATATCTTTGGACTGGAGACACTTTGGCAGGTCAATCCTACTAATCACTACATAGTATAAAACAAAGTCGCTTCCCGCTGTCTGTCCCTATGTATGCTTAGATCTTTAAAACTATGTATGCAACTGATTTTGATGCGGTTTTTTTTAATAGATAGAGTGATTTAAGAGGAAGGTTTTAAACTATATAACATAAGCCTACGACTCTTAGGAGCGGGGCAGCGCGGGTGAAACCGCGGGCGGGTCGCTAGTATTATATAAACGTGAGTTTGTGAAGATGTATCTAACTCTATCACGTAAGAACTACTGCATGGACTCAGAATAACAACAAGTCTTTAATTCAAATATCTACGTGGACAAAGTCGCAAAGATTGTGTATTTTAGACGACACGATTGGCGTAGTGGCTGAGCGATTGGCTTCTACGTTACGAGTAGTGGTTTCGATCCCTGCACGGAATTAATATTTGTACGACATACACGTAATTATTCCGGGTACCTATATTTGTGTATGTGAAAATTTGTCTTTGTAAACGCAACCATAACCATAAATTTTTTTTTTTTTGTTTTATTTATACCTAGTTGCCTAAAAAGCTGATTTGATGGCTCAAATTATTCTGGTTTTGTATTAGTACCTACACGATGGTATGTCGCCATTAAAGCGTTTAGTTTATTTTTGTGCCATTTGGATTTGTGATGGATGAAATACATTGTTGATGTGCTTTAGTCACGTTAAGCTCGTCGTCATCGTAACAAGAACAAATAGTTTAAATGTCATTTTTTTTATAACAGAGACGCTTCCGATTTGGGAAGGGACGCCTTTATTGGGTAGTTGGACGAATCGGCGTCCTACCCGTTATGACTTACGGAGCCGAAGCATGGACACTCCTCCATGGGACTGGTCCACAAATTCAAGGTTTCTCAGCGTGCAATGCTTGGAGTTTCTTTGGTGGATGGAATTCGCAACGAAGTTATTCGCCAAAGAAATAAAGTCACCGACATTGCACGCTGATTTCGAAGCGGGCCATGTCTACAGACAGACAACCGATGGAGCAGACAAGTGTTGGTGTGTGAGGCACGAATGGGCCGGCTCGACCGGAGTGATATCACGGCCTGACAGAAAACCGGCGTGAAATAACGCTTGCTTGGTGTTTCGCAGAGTGAGTATGGTTACCGGAGGCCCAATCCCTTTTTAAAGGCGGGCAACGCACTTGTGACTCCTCTGATGTTGCGGGTGTCCATGGGCGGCGGTTATCGCTTACCATCAGGTGATCCGTCTGCTGGTTTACCCCCTATCCCATAAAAAAAAGTTCTCTCAGGCATTTCCTTATAAAATCCCTATAACGCGAACACATGACTTTCATACTTATTAGGCGCGCTTGCCAATATCAGAACAATAAGGCAGTCGGTACATATTTCCTTTAGCTATTTCTAATCATAAAAAAAAATAGTTAAGACAGAAAAGTAAATATTGGCTTGTTACTTGTTAGAGATTGTCGGAGCGTATCTAATAAATAAAAACAAAACATTTCCTCTTCCGATACCTACGCCATTTTGTTTTTCTCGCGGAAGCACTTCCTGTATTTAGAGGTTGACAATTGATTAAAAAAGTATACATAATACAATTAATTGAAATAATAGAAGTAGCAACAGTAGCTTAGAGAATAGAGCGCTCGCGCATAAACGTCTCCTTCTAGCGCGCTTATTGTAATTAGTAAGTTGTTTGCTAAGTAATAACTAAGCTGATCTACTGATCTTCAAGGTTAAGCTGTCCTCGTTACGGTCAGTGTGTGGATGGGTGACCATTCTTAACACATCGAGACCCCTCCGTGCCTCGGAGAGTACGTAAAGCCATCGGTCCCGGTTGTCATACGAACATATATGACAATTGCTAGCGGTAGACAGAAGCCCAAAAAAAGGCTGACAACCTGTCTATCTTCCGAATATCGGTATTGCCCAGAAATTGGGTTACGGAGGTCTGATGGCAGTCGCTTCGTGTAAAATGCTGATATTCAGCCGCATCTGGTTAGACTGGAAGCCGACCCCAACAAATTGGGAAAAGGTTTCAGTAAGTTGATAACTGCTTCAATAGCCTAGTGGTCCCAAACGCGACTACTACAGCAGAGATCCTCAGTTCAATTTTTGGGTCGAGCAAAGAGTTAATGGATTTTGCTCCGAAATTATCAGTAGCAGCTCGGAGTTTGGATTTGTGCCTCGTTATTGTCGTTAATGGCAATAGGCTCGCCCCCTTTTACAAAGCTTCTAAAACATACTGGCGAACTGCGTGTGTACATAAGTACACCTCCGCCTAACCCTTCGAGGAACATAGGTGTTCCTGACGTCACATCGAGCGTGCCGAGGAGTCGCTCGGGACCGGCTTCATCAATCAACAGCGGCCCCCACCTTCAGACTACCTCGGCTGTGCACAGTGTGCACTCACTCGCCGCTACGGAACCGCGCGCACGCATCGGCTGTCTTCACTTTTTTGTATTAGCGCCTATCGAAATACAGTTCATACCGAAGATAAGCAGTTTTATTACCAGTCAAGACCCTCAGCAACACACCTGGAGCTTGACACTTAACAATGGGCGTGATGGTATGTAGGTAAGATGAAAAAATAAGCATGCGTTCGCCTGATGGTGAGCGCCAGCCGTACCTGTCACTTTACCTCATTTGCCTAAATACAGAAAAGTTAGCTCGTGAATGCTCAAACATTGTTTAGCATTGCAATGGTGCCAGCCCAAACAAGTATACCTAGTAGCAAAAAAACTAACAAGCATCTTATTTAAGAATTCTCGTGTCACAATGTTAGTAACCATACTCCTCCAAAACGGCTTGACCGATTTTTATGAAATATATCGCTCCTTGAATACAAAAGGGACACAAATCGAAAACCATAAATTTTACAGGACAGCCAAAACAAATTTTGGAAGCTGTTTTTTTATAATATTTCATATATTTATTAATTAAATATAAGATGTCAATATATCATTAGATGCGTATTTTTTAGCTCTATCTATCTACAATATAAACTTTGTAATACCTGTTACCTATTAAGAAAAAAAAGCATAAAAGTCCCTTTTGCATTCAAAATTTGAACCAATATTATAAAAAATATGTCAAAAATTAAACACAGTTTTACAAATAAAAATGGTTTATTGTACCTTTTTGGTAAAAAACCGTATCAAAAAGTTTAATCTTATTACTAGGTAAAAACATAAGAGAATGGACACCAGGAAAACATTGTATTAGGTCTTTACCTATGAAATTGCCTTTTTTTGCCATTTTGTATGAAAAAATTTAAACGATTTTTTTTCATGTATTTTTTATTTGTATTAATCGAAGTAATCACCCATGCAATCAATGCATCTTTGCCAACGCAGTGGCAGTTTATTGATGCCCTTATTAAAGAAATCAGCTGGACGGGAGGCAACAAATTCTTCAAAGGCATTTTGTACTGCCTCTCGGGTATTTAATTTTTTTCCCGCCAAGAAGTTATCCAAATTCCGGAAAAAGTAGTAGTCTGTAGGCGCAAGGTCTGGTGAGTAGGGCGGATGACAGAGAACTTCCAACCCCAGTTCTTGCAAATTGGAGACCGTCTGCTGTGCAGTATGAGGTCGCGCGTTATCGTGCAGGAGCAGCGGAGACGAGCGATTGACCAATGCTGGTTGGAGATGTGCCAGCTTCTCCATCATTGTGTTCAGTTCTTCACAGTACATATCTGCAGTAATGCTCACCCCGTTTGGTAAGAAGCTGTGATGAATCACACCGGCGCTAGACCACCAAACAATGACCATTACTTTTCTAGGGATAAGTTTTCGTTTAGGGCATTGTTTAGGTGTTGAACCACGATCCAACCAACTTGCTGAGCGCTTGCAGTTATCAAACAGAATCCATTTTTCATCGCAGGTAACAATGCGGTTCAAAATTCCTTCATTTGTGTGTCTGTTGAGCAGTGCAAGGCACGTTTCGACGCGTACTTCGCGCTGGCGATCATTGAGTTCGTGGGGCACCCATTTGTCAAGCTTTTTTACCTTGCCAAATTGACGCAAATGGACCAATATTGTTTTGACGCTAACGTCGAAAGCTGCTGCTAATTCAGCCGTCGATTGTGTATTCTTCCACAATCGCCTTTAAAACGGAAGCGAGCAATCCAATAACAGGTGGTGCGTTGGTTTGTAGTGTTAGCTCCGTAAACGTCGTTGATGTTGCGTGCCGCTTGTGCCGCGTTGCTGCCACGACGGTACTCATATTCCATAATTACTCGAAATTTTAACGTATCCACGATGACGAAAAAGATTGAAGTGCGCTGAAAATGTAACACTTATCAATAAACAAATGACTACTTTTGGAAAAAGAATTCCATGTTTTTAAAATAAAATTAATTTGAAATTAGAATTCTTAGCCAAACAAAAATTATTTTGATTTGAAATGGCCAGTACTGCAGAACGGCAATTTCATAGGTAAAGACCTATTATTATACAGTCCTTAGTACATACACACAATACATACATACACTAAAACATACACACAATCAAATAAGTACATAACAATCCTTAATATGACATTTTCACTAATTTGCCAGGAATAACACCTTAATTATATTTAACAAATTTAAGCTACCACCTCATATTTAACATTCAAATTCACAGAAAATATGGGGCAATGCATCTTATTCACATATTTTTCAACATTTACGAATATCTACCCATATTATTATAGGTCCCTATACACACTCACTGATATTATTTAAAAAACTTTAAATTAGTGACGAAAGCTACAGGGACAGGGCTTCAATTCAGTTTATATTATTAATTTACAAACAAATAAATACATTTGTATGATTTTTAAGTTAAAAATCACTGAAGTAATAAGAATATAACAAAATTAACATCAAAATGGTTATTTTTATTTTTAAAATTGTAACAAAAACTAAAATTATTGTCATGCAACACGGCCATATTTCTGGCCTTCCCATTCTAGCACGCTAAAAATAATTATTTATTCCATTATAATTTAATGCAAAAGGGACGTATTTCAAAATATGGCAATTTTGTATTACAAAATATAATAACAAATACTAATGTTAGAATGCAAAACGGACGTTTTCAAAAATATGGCACTTTTTTATTACAAAATATGGTTACAAATACTAATGTTAGAATGCAAAACGGACGTTTTCCAAAATATGGCACTTTTGTATTATATATTATGGCTACAAATACTAATGTGAGAATGCAAAACGGACGTTTTCCAAAATATGGCACTTTTGTATTGTAAAATATAATCACACTTACCTGAAATTTTGAATCCAACACAGACGTATTTTGGATTGTGGCACTTTTTCACGCAAACGACGTGCGTTTGCGTTGAATCTATGGGCGCAACTAAAAAAATGGCGGTTTTGCACTGACATTACCTGTCAAAGTGAGCTAATGCAAAAATGGCGGTAAGTCAGTGCAGCTATAATAAAAGCAAAAATGATGGGAGTTTTTTTTTCACTATAAAATATAGACGGTTCAGGTGTCATTTTTGCAATAAAACGATTTTCATTTTTTTTTTAATTGTGGCCCTTTTGTATTCAAGGAGCGATATATTATTAGCATATTCAGTAGGTCTGAGAATCGGCTACTACTTATCGATTTTTCTATTTTTTTAAGTGATAAGGGTTAACTGCCTCATTAGCCAAGTGGTCCTGACCGCGACTGCTACGCTAGAGGTCCTGGGTTCGATTCCCAGGTCGAGCAAAGTGTTATTGGGTTTTTCTATGAAATTCCCAATGGCAGCTCGGAGTTTGGAATTTGTGCCCGGTTAATGGCAATAGGCTCGCCCCCTATTACATGGGACCTAAACATACCGGCGAACTGTGGGTGTACCTGAGTACACCTCTGCCTAACCCTTCGGGGAATACAGGCGTGATGGTATGTTATGTTATAAGGGTTATCCTCGCCTAATAGGCTATGTAATATTTTGAAAAAGTTAGGGATTCTCCACCCGTGCGAAACCGGGGCGGGCCGCTAGTAACTTTATAATCTTGGCATGGAAATTGCAAAAAAATATAAAAAGATACCCGTATTAAGTATGTTTTTCCACAAAATGTATCATTTTCTGTCTTTATAAATCATCAACAATAATTTCAATGAATCTAATCCTTGTACCCAATAGCTTTGTTGCTTATTAATTTATATTGATCTTATAGCGCCGTTCGGATATTTCATTACAATCAGTTTTAAGCCGCATACCTTATTATGATTATTTTATTAGGCGTTTATTTTTCTATTAATTTCTGATGATGTTTTATGTTACATTAATGTAAAGTAAAGATGTCATCAATCAATATCACTGATCAATTGATCTAATTTTTTTTTGTAATAGGGTATCGAATTATAGTCTAAGTATTGTTTGGTCTTCAGATAAAAAATATGTACCTAGCATATTATTACTGCGATACCTCGGTCTTAAATAGCTCGCTATAAATAAACCAGCAGGCGTCTTCCGACTTTGGTTTCTTTTATGTACTATTTTTTTCTATCCCCATAAAAGTGAATGGTGAGAACAGGAGGACAAAGTCAAAGTCAAATGTTTTATTTCAATTAGACCAGTATTAGACAGGTAAAGTGGTTTACCAGGCTAGAGAGACAAGTGTGGTTGATCAGTACGAGTCTAAAAAATGCCGACGTCTGCTCTGGGCGAAGAATGATCTACGGAGATTTTGCACTTCACATTAGCTTCACATTAGGGGCTATTGTTACTAAGAAATCATACACAATCAAAATACCTACTTAAGTTTATTTCATATAAACAAAAATAAAAATTAAACTGCCTCATTAGCCAAGCCTCACATGCCACGCTAGAGGTCCTGGGTTAGATTCTCAGGTCGAGCGAAGTGTTATTGGGTTTTTCTATGAAATTCCCAGTAGCAATTCGGAGTTAGGAATTTGTGCCCGGTTAATGGCAATAGGCTCGCCCGCTATTACATGGGACCTGAACATACCGGCGAACTGTGGGTGTACATTAGTACGCCTCTGCCTAACCCTTCGGGGAATACAGGCGTAATGGTATGGTATGTTATGTTAAAAATTAAATATTTTTAAGTACCTAGGTATTACAATTATTTTGGCCTAAAATCTCATAATTTTGAAATATTGTCGCTAATTAGTAATTACATAATAATAAAAGAAAACATTTACCTACTTTTTAAGTACAGTACCGAAATCACTATCATTTTTTTTTAATGTATTTATCAAAAATATACAAAAATAAATGATAACAGTTCTGAAGTCTGCCAAACTGCATAGCAGTTTGTCGGCAGCAGTTCTCGCTTTACAATAAGAAGTGTACAAAGTTATTACGTATTTTGTTTTTATTCATTTAGCTAAAGTCAAGAATAATATCCACAAATTACGATAACCGTCCTGGCAAACCACACTTCAAAGTGAACATTGTTTGCATAACACACAGCTATGGTATGTACTAGTATTCTATTATCTGTGGCTATGGGCACAGTGAAAGATAATGTTTCTAAAGATTTTTTTGAGTTGATTTTTATATATGCTAACTGCGTTGGTAGTTCATTTACTAAAGTCGGTACTAGATATTTTCTTGTGCGTTTACAAAAATAGTTTGTCACTCATGGATCCCGCTAGTTCTTTTTAGTAGCTTCTTTTCAGATAAACGGGTTGGATAGGTATGTTTACATTCCATTTTGTGTTTTGTATTCAGTTGTTCAGTTAAAATATTTATTTTGGTTTTCGCATAAACTGGTAATATTTTAGTAATTTTAAATAATTTTTCAGTCTTTATTTAACGTATTTTTTTATCAACAAGGAGTTGCAATAACCTTATTTGCAAGATTTGTAAATTATTTTACTAAAAGTCAGAAGTTTTGGTAGACGCCTGCAAATTTATTTATAGCAAGTTATTTTACACCGATATATCGCAGTAATATTATGCTAGGTACATATTTCTGATATATGTATACGCTATTAATTTATGCAAAAAATGCAGTATTTAATAATTAACAGCACAGCTTGAGAAATGTAGAATTTTATGTTTTTGAGGAATATATACAATTAAATATTAATACAATTTGATAATCATTAGTTTACGCTTGCCAATAATATTTGACCTGTCCACGGCCACTCTAAATCTATCCATGTTATTCTATAAATAGCATTGAGCGACGTGATGACTGCTTGCTAATACACTTCTGAATCATTCCAATGCACTTGACCTGTTTGCCCGGCCCTGCCCTTGTCGACACGCTGAAGGCCGTACCATCGATGCCCCGTCCCTAATTTAGTCCACGGACATCACAGGTAGACGGGACACGATAAGAATATGTAATATAGCCTTATATTTTTCAAACAAGAGGAATTAAATAGATGGGTTTTACGTTAATAAACATTTACTGGGTTACAATGGGCTATCAAGATTACAATTCCCCATAAATTTTATGAAGTATTGTGTTCTTGATTGTAAAGTCTATCTAAATTATTGTACCTATACTTACAGCACAGGAAGTGTGTTAATTATAGTTTTATACGCTAAGATGCTTCTATTACCAACTGTAATTAGGTTTAAATATTTTTGACCTATTTGCTGAAATGCTGATGGTAAACGTCATTATCATCATCATCATATCCGCCAAAAGAGGTCCTGACCAAAGGAAAGCATGAAGTTTGGTAAACGTGGTGTTACCTTATATAAATAAAACAGTAACGAAAACATCAAAACTGCATCTATTCAACAAAAAGAAGTCTAAAAAACTAAAAGGCACGCAAGTACAAAAACCAATCACCATCGGAGGGTACGCAGAAGCAACTTTAAGGCTGGTACAGTCCATAGCACACAGCGGAATAAAATACAGTACGGTAACAAATGCACACAAAGATGTAAAATTTCAGTGCCTATTATTTCCTCATACTTATTTTCAACAAACGTTTCTGCACCCCTTACCTCCTCATAAAAGAGCACAGGACTTTAATACCCACGAACATGGCGGCAGTGTACGCTGTGATCTTGATGCTGCTAATGACATTGATTTGCGACATCCACCAGCTCACCGGACTTTCACCGAGAAACGTCGGCAAATCACTCACAATCAGGTCATCATACGTCTGAGCTTGAGGCCGCAAACAACCCAGCAAATGCAGGTACGCAGTATGCCCAGCTTCTAAAGCAGCAGCCACGTCACCATCAGCGAAGATATCAAGAGCCCCCCATTCTAAAAGCCGAGGACTTCCTTGGGTAGTTAACTTGCGCAATGCTACGTAGTCTCCGCAGCGGGGAACGTATACATCTGCTATAGACGATTCTTTGTAGCTGACAGGATAAGCCGCTTCCATTCCAAACATATTTACCAGCTGTTCCAAGACAGCTTCTTTGGAATCTGTTTCATTATCCCGTACAATCAGATACCCGATCAGTCCCGCGTATTTCTCTAAGCTCCCTGTGGTCGACAGCCTTGGCCTTTCCATCGCCCATATGATTGGGCCACGCATACTGAATATATCACCACTGTATCCTAGTCTACTCCAAAAGTTTTCCTTGTAATTAATGCTGAATTTTCTTGCACAACCGGGGGCTGTATCTTTAGCTGCTTTTGCATCTACCTCAGACAGCAGTTGTTCTTCCACTTGAATGTTGGTTAGCTGGTCCGGCCTCAAAGCCATCGCTAACAGATTACAAATGTAAGTCGTCTCGCCCTTTATAGTTTCTAAGATCACCTGTTCAGAGTATGTACGGATCTCTTTGATATTTTTGACTGTCATTGTGATATCAGCAACGCTTTGCTGGAGTATACTCGAGAGTCGTTTTCTGCAGTGTCCTAGAAGTTTTTCGCGAAACCTTGTATTTAGTCCACCGAGATGGTTCTTGGCGCTGCTTGTCCTGTAGCATTGGTGAAGGTAAAATAGGAGTGACACACTGTTCGCTGGAGCCCCACACACTAGTCTTACTATAATCCTCATGATTTCCCTCGAAGTGGAGAAGAGTAGAGTGTCGCAAATATTTTTCTCCATGGTCGTCCTGTCGTAATACATCAACAACTTTCTTTCCTCTTCTAAGTCAATTTTATTTGTTTGAAACAGATCTCTCATGCTCTTATCTAAAAATGTTTGGTACTGGTTTAATTCAAATTTCTCTAAAAAGCTGAGGTATTCGAAATCGTGCACATTGTTAAGAAACTCTACAGTATTACCATCAGGATATTGGAATAGCTTTTGTAACTGAATTGGGTCTTCCTCCGATTCTGTATAAGATGTAGTTTTTTTTGCGGACAGAGATGCATCTTTTGCTTCTGGATTAATAATTGACTCCGGTAGAGGTAGCCGGAACTCTCTGGCATACTGAAGGAGATAGAATCTTGCTACGTTGTCGAGCAGTTGTCTGGCTGTGTAGTCATATGGAGGAGCGATATTAGTGTCTTCATCCAGATCATGAAAAGCTACGTTGCATTTCGAGCTTGGTTTGGATCCAATTCCGCCCGGCAGGTCTAGTACCACGATATCCATAGTGTTTCCAAACTTCCTCTTCAGCTTGTGCGCGGCCACAATGCCGGGGAGCGTGCATCCTAGAACGATGACGTCCGCCCGAATACTGTTTTTTTTCTCAAAATTTTCTTCATATTTCCTAACCATGGGTTACGGTTGTAAATATAACTTAAAAAATAATATTATTTATATTTATCTATGCGATGACAATAACCGTCACATTGTGTTTTTTTTTCTAGTTGTCAGTTAAAATGATACGATCAAGGATACGATCTTAGGAAACTATGACATTGATTTAGTTCGAACCTCTGACGAGTTACCTTTGTTGATCAGCATTGCCTGTGGCTTCTCATATTATGATATTACGAATTTTAATGTTATTCATAGTTTTTAAATTAACTTAGGTACGCACATAATTTCTTTTAAATTATTATACTAAGAGGATAGCTTTTATTATTCTTTACCAAGGTTCTTCTTACAACTAATATTTTTAACCCTTTGAGATCTCTTTGATTATACTACTTCCCACTGCGACGTAAACACCATAAAAGATTCATTTTCTATCATAATCTTCGCATTTTTATTCAAATCCAATATAATTTACATTTTAATATTATTATATAAAGCTTATGTTAAGACTGCTGATTATCATAATTATGATTTATTACTATAACCTTTAGGTAGACTTTGATTTTATTTGGCTTTGACTTTGGGAAGGTTTGGCTTCGTATAACAAGACGATTCAAATGAGATCCTTTAATGATATTTTCAAGTTGTATTTTTTTTAAGTCTTTTATTTCGAGAATGTAATTTTTTTATTCAGTTTTTTTACTATCCCTAAATAGAAACATGAATATCTTCGACTTTTTTCACAGTAAGTACACAGTATTGTGAGGAACCCTTGCGTGACAATTCATTTTTGGTTCTGTCACGTTCATGTCACGTCTAATAGGGTACCGGGGCTCTCGTTGAACAGCAGTCAGGGGCCTAATAAAGAGCAACTACATGTCTAATACTAAAATAATAATATGTAGGTAATATTTTATATCAACATTATATATTTAGTTAGAAGGTGCTTTATTCTGTGTCCCTAGCAGCAGCTGCAACCCTGTTTCAGATGCATACCGGTGGGTTACTTTTTTATAGGAGTTGAACATTAAAGTTAGCTTGTATATGTATATTTATCTGTGTTTGTATTAACCCACTGTTAATTAAAAAAACTAATTAGTACTACCTTAGGAAGAGTCTCCCCCATTTTGACCACGGTGGGTTACTATTATTCATATTAATGTTTTTATACTTTTATTTAGATAAAAATATAAGTTAACTATATAAAAATATAAAGGAAAATAAATTAGATTTAGAAATAACTTCCATAATGGTCTACTTCCTTTTGGTTTCGAGCCAAACGGGCCGCTATCGATTTATGCCGGTCGAGTTATACAAGAAGACGCCGATGATGCCACGACTCAGCTTCTTTTTATCTCAACAGATCAAACAGATTCACTGTTAAGGCTACGTTAAAATATAATATACTAAATATTATTTTTTCTCTCTTTAAAATTCAACTTGCATCGACCCAGCCAGGAGTCTCTTAGCAAAGGTAATCTATGAACGTAACGTATAATTTGACAACACGTTTGGCGTAGTGGCTAAGCCTGAAGGCTAATCTATTGGCTTCGGTGAATATTTGTACCCACTCCCACGTTAAAGTGACCATATTCACCCAAAAATGTATGGCGCCGGCAGCTACGCTGACTAGTTCACTATCAACGAGTTTTTATCTATGGACCTTTTTTAAGAGAGCTTTTTGGATTTCGCGTCTGAGCGGTCCTGTTTATGAGAATTTGTGTTTGTATAAATACCCACGATACAGGAGAAAATCCTAGTGTGGGGCAAAGTATATAAAAAAATCAAAGTAGATATAGTACTTATAAAATAAAATCCAGTTTCGTGCGATCCTTAGATCGTTATCCAAAAAGGCCACACTGAGAATTGATATTTGAATATAGGCCTATTTAACCGTACAGTTAATTTTATAAGTCAGTTTTCTTTGTGATGTACACCAAATCATATGGATAATATGAGCCTTCCTGTGAAACTATTAGTAAGGATAGTGTGACTTTATTAACATATTTCTTATAACAAAAGGACTATGATTCTTGGATTTGTTTCGGTGTTCGTCAGTAAAAAATTGCCTGCCCCATCTTGTTAAAAAAATATAAATATTTTTGAAAAGTGATCAATTTAAAAAATACTTAGGGCCACTTGCACCAACTTCTTAAATACATTTAAATTGTATTTAAATAAAAATGTACTATGAAAAATTGTGTTTAAATGCAATTTAAACATATTCAAAAAGTTGGTGCAAGTGGTCCATAAAATTTATCATTTAAACGACAGAACCTGTGTACTGTCTGTTCAAATTCAAACAAAACATTGAATATGATACATTACATTATTTGGGTAGGTACTTCGTGGCCCCAAATCTGCTACTTTATCGTGTCAATATCGTTATTGACTTCGATATTGTTAAAACCACACGGGTATTTTGCCTCAACACTGTATGCTGGGGTTGAATTCTCCATGAAGTGTATGTTGTCACCTGGCGCAACTTCGAGCACGACTCTAATGACATTCAAATCTATTTATCTTAATTGCTGAAGTAAATACTGTTATCGTTCAATGTAACCACATCGATAATGATACCAAGTTTGTTTGACAATCGTTATCGACAGTCGTGTGACGTTGGGTAAGATGTCTGTATTTACACAGATTGGGTAAGAAAGTGTAGAGTCTGATGGTGTCGGTAGGAATGTTCCTATCATTTTTTTTATACCAATAAGGGTAGCTACACACATAAACGGGCAAATTAATCGGCAAAGCCGGGCGGTAAAATCGAATATAAGTAGATTAATGTTCGGGAATCAAAAACCGCTCGGTTTTCACTAGGTGGGCAACAACAGTGGGCCGTATTAATCGGCAAAGCCGGGCGGTAAAATCGAATATATGTAGGTAGATGAATAGGTATTCGGGAATCATATAAACCGCTCGGCAAATTTTAGTATTACGAAAACCGACTATTACGAGTTACTTATTACGAGCCGAGCGTATGTAGTAGTTGCTATGGGTCGGCTTTTTCGTTCCACAACTTACTGCCGAATCGAATGGTTTGTTGACCCGAATGAACACCCGATCGGCATAAGCCGAACAAGTGCCGTAATTACTTCGGGTCGGCTTTGTTGTTCGACAAATACTGCCGGCCCGCTTATGTGTGTAGCTACCCTGAGGTGGCGGCTTAGTAGCGGATTCGCCCCAATTAGGCTCGCCCGAGTCGGGCGAATGAACTACTTTCAGTTTTGAATATTTTTTAGGGCCGGTTTCGCCCGAGAAAAATTTAATAGCGGGCGAAACAGGTCTAGTAAAATTTAGTAATGGACTATTCGCCCAAATACTATTATACTTCAGAAAATCTAAGTAGTACAGTCGAGCACACCGTAATATGTACAAATACAAATGTTTTTAAAGAGGATATACTTAGGCACATGTGTTACTCGGAAATAGTAAGTAACCTACTAGATAATATGCACAATGACATTTGTTACTCAGCGATAGAATTAAAGACACAGCAAATAAACGCACCCACAGGAACACAAGATATCGAACATACAGAACAGAAAGATATATAGATAAAGATAATGCTGTCTCTGTCACTCATTTGCAAATTGTGCAGCGTGTTTCCCATCATTTGGTTTAGTGTGTCTAAAATACTGACAGTATAACAACATAACTGCATAAAGTGCGTGCATGAATGATGTGAAGTCAGAAATATAATTTAAGTTAGACTACGTGTACTAATCATTTGAAGTGTACCTAACTGGAGTATTTATGTAAGAAGATTTTTTTTCATATTAAAGATGCACATTAATTATATATTCATACTTTCAAATATGATTTAAAATATAAATAATTAGATTGTCATTAACACCTTCATGAGGTTGGAATACATTCACACGAGTACATTCCAACTTCTAAATAAATTATATAATTCGTGTATGGTGAAATTATACCATTATTTCCAGTTTACGAATTTGGTTTGGCATACAGGAATCACCAGATTCACTAACAGTTTTTTTATTGTAAGTAACAATTGTGTACGCAACTGTACTTTTTTATAAAATTTCACATTTTATTATTAAATAAAGGCTTATTTTTTAGAGGTATAGTAGTATTTGGGCGAATAGACCATTACTAAATTTTAATTGACCTGATTCGCCCGGTAATAAATTTGTCTCAGGCGAAACCGGTTCTAAAAATATTCAAAATTGAAAGTAGTTCATTCGCCCGATTCGGCCGAGCAAAATTAGGGCGAAACCGCTACTAAGCCGAGGTGGCAAGCAAGGTTACGGCCCGCTTGCTGGTTTTTTTATGGAATAGGGGGGCGAACGAGCAGACGGATCGCCTGATGGTAAGCGATTACCGCCGCCCATGGATACCCCGGAGGACTTGCAAGTGCGTTGCCCGCGTTTTAATAGAGTTTGGGCCTCCGTTATCTTCACTCACTCGGCGAAACACAACGCAAGCGTTGTTTCACGCCGGTTTTCTGTGAGGCCAATGGTATCACTACGGTCGAGCCGGCCCATTCGTACCGTAGCATGGCTCTCCCATGGTAAAAAATGTATTCTATTCTCTTCCATCTACTCGTTACCGTTAGCAGTTACCGTAGCCTAAGGATGTTTGCAACACCAGAGATGTCACTCGCGTGTCGGCACCCTTTAAAAACCTTTTAAGCGCGCGACCACTGTAAAAAACCTTTTAAGCCCTTTTTTGCGGAACCCTATGCTTTTATTCTATGTTCTTAATCATCCTACATATCGAAGAAGAAAAGGGTAAGTAGTCCTTCCAGTCTATAACTAGTTGCTGACTGCCACCAGACCTCCACAACCAAATTTTTGGACAACAGAAATCCAAAAACCTGACAATACTTTTTTTTTATGTGATAGCAGGCAAACGAGCAGACGGATCGCCTGATGGTAAGCGATCACCGCCGCCCATGGACACCCGCAACACCAGAGGAGTCACAAGTGCGCTGCCGGCCTTTTAAAAGGGAGTACGCTCTTTTCTTGAAGGTTTGAAGGTCATATTGGCCCGGAAATACTGCAGGCAACAGTGGTTCATTCCACTTCGTCGAGTTCTTCGTCGTTCGAGGTGTGTGACTTAGTTTCCAGCTCGAGACCATTGACTTGGCAGTGCTATGGTCAATTCACTAGGCTATCATTGCGCTATCTAACAAGTAAAAATAGGTATTACAAGCATTCTAAATACTAATAATAATTTTGACACGTTCCCTGTCTTCGCCTTTAATGATAATTGTCATTAAAATTACACTAGTTGTAATCTATTCTTAGAACAGTTGTGCACAGTTGTGCAATGTGCAGTTTAATTGGTTAATTAAAACATTCTCCTGACTGATAAGTTGTGTCCATTGAGGTAATAGTACCGAAGAGACTTAATGACATTAATGGTTGTAGCATTTTTTTATTAAAAGAAATATATATTAATAGCGACAGAACGCCTGCTACTCACACTTAATCTAAAAAGACTTATCTTGTTGGAATAAATACGAGAAAATAATAAATTTTACCCAAAAACTTATTCTAAAATTTACAAACAGAAAAATAAACAAACATCATATTATCTG
Organism: Acronicta leporina; assembly: GCA_947256265.1. Classification (NCBI taxonomy): domain Eukaryota; kingdom Metazoa; phylum Arthropoda; class Insecta; order Lepidoptera; family Noctuidae; genus Acronicta; species Acronicta leporina. The sequence goes on from OX366512.1 coordinate 1,732,051, forward strand.
TAATATCTGTGCCACAACTGTGTCAATAAAAATATTTCTTTCTTCCTTTCTTAACCTTGCACATATCTATGTGATCAGAGTAGTTATCACTGATCCATTAACCCATCAATGACAATGGCTTGCTTATAGTACAGTGGTTCCCAAAGTTGCTGGACAGTCTCAAAAAACTTCCAATTCGGGACTCACTCATTGCTGTCACATAGAAAAAGGACCATAATGAATGAAATGAATGAAGGACTGGTATTACAATGCATTTTTCAGAGCCCACCCGATATTGACTCGCGACCCATATTTATTTATTTAATCAATTTGAAATAGTTTTAACAGGCAATACAACAATAAGTATCTTAATATCTCATTGTTAATATCTCACTTAATGACAATTACAATTTTACAGACAGAACGAGTTCATTGAATATTCTGAGAATCTATTGATTTATATTTGTATCACTAAATTGTTACTAGAAGGAAGATGACGTCATAATATATATTGAATTCGATGACAGCCCTCAGGCAGTTATCGAACGAGATCGACACTTTCAATATATATAGATAGGTACATACCTATACCCCTATACTTACCTATTTCTCTATCTTCTTCTTCTTCTCTTTTTTACAATTTTATAATAGTAATTATAAAATTGTAAAAAAGCTGTGTCTGTACATTGAAGATATTAAAAAAAACACGTGTATTTTTTTAAATTCTTGTCTGTTTGTCTGTTTTTACGGGTTGGAGCAAAAACTACAGAATAGATCTTAATTTCATTATAACTGTTAGAAAGTATATGCTCCAACTTAAAAACTGGTGAACTTCTTATCTCAATTAATTAAATGAATCCTGAGATACAGCTTGACCTCCCAGATGTATAGAGGCCCATACAAAAAAGAGGTCATCAATTCTGGTTTTCTATTTTTACTCCTGATATAGTTTCACGTGAGCGAAGCCGCGGGCAGAAGCTAGTATACTATAAAATATTAAAGAGATCAGTGTGAATGTATGTGAATCCTCATTTTAATATTGTCGACTTCGGCCAAACTTTGACATCCTCCAACGTCCACACATCTTGTTAATGCAATATTGTACCAGTAAAGATTGTAACATAATTTATTTTAAAAGAGTGTCCATGGAGTTTCTTGCCGGATTCTTCTCCATAGGATCAACCTTTTGGACCCGTGCAACTATAATCATAACGTTTCATAAACCCTTGCAAACGCTTGAAAAAAAGTAAAAGCGTAAAAGCTTATTTGAAATATAAAAACATTTTGAACTTGAAGTGTCAGTGTCATCATAGTCATCATTATCAATAGAACCACTCCTTAACATAGAACCTCTGCTGAACAATAGAGCCAATAGAACCACTACGCTTCCCCCAAAGACCAAGGACTGGTTATATGCATTCAACGCCTCCCAGCCACCTTCACCAGGTCATCCGTCCATCTTGTCCCACACTGCGTTTTTTTTTCATTCTTGATAGACTAACGCTTGATCGCCAGTTCGCGATACTGCGACCTTAGATGGAGCGCGCTTGCCTAGAGACACCCAGATTATATCTATCGGGAAAGACCCACTCGGGAAGCGCATTCCACATTTCGGCGGTATGCATGATAAATGTTCGAAACTTATTGCGGTACGTTAGTTATTTTGTAGCTCAATCATATTATAGAGGGACCAAAACTTATTCTAATATGTAGTACCTCCTCGTAAAAGGATTGCGGAAATATAAAGAATGACGGTGAGTACCATCGCATCTGAGTTTCCCAAAGGGATAGGTTACATGGGGCCTAAATATACCGGTGGCGAACTGTGGGTGTGAATTAGTGCACCTCCATCTAACCCTTCGGTGTGATGGTATATAAGAATTGGAGCAAAGGTATTCTATAGTTTCTGCCTACCCCTGTGAGAAAAACGGGTGAGCATAAATATGTTTGCAAAAGGCACAACATTGAGCAGATATTAATAAAGTTATTTTAGCGCCACTATTAATGTTATGAGTACTTAAAGATAATTTTGTTTATATCATATTAATGACTCGAGTTGCAATTATGTAATTAGCAGGATAAATGATAATAATATAAACGTTTAATTACCAACATAACGTAGAAATAACACAATTTGTTGATTGCATAATAATTTTATTTTTAACTTCATAGAAAAATAGTTAATTATTAATTTTTATAGTGAATAAAGTTTAAAGTCAGTTTTTAATATAACGGATACCAATGACGCAGGGCCTACTGGAATAGCGTTGTTGATACCTCCCATCACGCCTATATTCCCCATAGGGTTACACAGAGATGTACTATTATACACTCAAAGTTCGCCAGTACGTTTAGGTCCCATGCAATAGTAATATTAACTAATTCAAAGTTTCGAACCCCGAGCTGTTACTGAGAATTTCCTAGAAAAACGGAATATAATTATGTTTATGCTGAAATAAAAAGCAGAATGCCAAATTTCATGTCAAACTATTCTTTTGACACACTACGGAAATGCAATTGAAGTGTTATTAATTTAGTTGACTTTGAAATGGAACCCAGGAATTTTAACATTGCAGTTGCCCTTAGGAATACTAGGGTTATAACTGTTATAAGGCAGTTGCTGAGTTAGTTGAGATTAAAAAATCCAATCTATACTTTTGTTATATAAAGCTGAAGATTTTGTTTGTTTGCTTGAACGCGCTAATCTCAGGAACTACTTACTGGTCCGATTTGAAAATTTTTTTCAGTGTTAGATAGGCCATTTATTGAGGAAGGCTATAGGCTATAATATATTATCACGCTACGCGGACGAAGTCACGGGCAGAAGCTAGTAAATAATAAAAATAATAACGACAGTTACCAAAATAATTTCATAGATATTATCAAATAAACTTTTATTGAATTATTGTGTATTCTAGTGCATTCAAATAAAAATGAATAGGCTATTGTCTTGTTCTCCGACTTCAAAAAACCTACTTGAAATAAATAGGTACATAACTGTACCACATTTTTATTTAGGTTATTGTAAGTACATAATATGTCTTATCGTAGTGTAGGTATTATTATTAACTAGCTTCCGCCCGCGACTTCGTCCGCGTGGAATAGTTACTTAGTCTTAGCGTGATGATATATATCCTATAGCCTTCCTCAATAAATGGGCTATCTAACACTGAAAGACTTTCAAATCGGACCAGTATTTCCTGAGATTAGCGCGTTCAAGCAAACAGTCTAAGCATACCGGCGAACTGTGTGTGTACATAAGTACACCACTGCCTAACTTTTCGGGGAATACAGGGGTGATGGTATGTTATGTTATAAAATATGCCCATGCGTTTATAAGTACAGCTATCTTGGCGAGATCGCAATCATATGTCACATGATGCCCTTAGGCGTGTTTTAGCGCTGTTTATTTATAATTAGTCGGTCACTCACCCGGCTACCTAGCGTGATGACTAATTAACTGCGTCCTCAGGGCATTAACGCCCGGTAAAGGCATATAACCAACATTTCTGGAGCGTGGCGAGATTACCACCTTAAGAGATTATCCTCTCCCAATGTATTTGGGAGCGGCACAGAATTTTTTAAATAGATTAATTCGGCAAACGATCTGACGAACCATGTGATGGTAAGTAGTCATCGTCGCCAATATACACCTGCAACACCAGAGGAGTTGCTGATGCATTACCAACCCTTAAGAGCCCCTACGGACTGTAGACTGCTAGAGCCAGCAAGGGGAACTGGTCCTTTACGACAGACTCCGACGTAAGGGTGGTCGCCAACCAGTCAGAACCAGAGGTCCTACCACCGAGCAAGTCAGATATTTTCTCGCCTCTTACCAGATGCCTATCTGATAGGCAGTGAGGAATAGTATTCTAACCCGTCCCCGCATAGGGTAAAACGGGGTATCTTATATTCGTACATATGACGATTCATTGAAGACACGCTTGGCATAGTGATTGAGCGATCGGCTTTTGCGCCAGGAGTTGTGGGTCATTAGCTTATAATAGTGTAGTAGTCCCTTGTCCTCGGCGTGTTGAATCAAGCTTCCCCCAGCAACCTTTCGCAAATCATCAAATCCATCTTGTTCGAGGGCGTCCTACGCTACGTTTGCCGAATCGCGGTCTCCAATCAAGAACACGTCTACTCCAGCGGTTGTCGGTTCTTCTTCAACTACGTTGTGGGTATTGAGAATTCGTGAAGCATCCACGATACAGGAGAAAAATCTAGTGTGGGGCATAAATAAGCTAATACCATACTCATAATCATTCCTCACATAACCTTAACACATCATTTCTTTGGTCTGTAGGGAAAGACCAAAGAAATGAGTGTTCAAGTTCCTTTATTCATCCTTTGAAAAAAAGACACTAAGTCTCAATGGCAGTAAATAAAACATTCTGTCACGTGGACTGTTGCCAGGCAGATTATTTCTTGAGTAATTCGTTATTTTATCGATTTAAATTGTCAATTAACATATAGATTGTATATTGCCATTACCTCGAAATATGTACCGACGGAATTCAAAAACAGATCTATCTTTTAGTGGTAACCTAACAGTTAAGATAATATTAATTAATTTACAAATTCTTCCAGATATATGCCAATTAGTTGTACACATTGTTTCATTATATTTAAACAAAGTTAATGATAACTGGTATCTCAGGGCATCATAGTAATAATGGTTTCAGATAACGTTGCCTTAACCAGCTCCCGGTGGTCGGTGGAATAGGAGCCGGCGCTGCGACGTGCGCGCGCGCACGTACGCCACCCTCTGTGCGCGTGCACATTGTTACACGGTACGGCACGGGAATTTGCAAGATGTTTATAACATTTAATGCTACATTTATTATTTAATTGATTGTAGTGATGTTTTTTATGATTACATAAAGTTATTAATGCAATAATATTATTTTTCAAAAATATTAAAACTGAATATATGATTATACTTCGACTTTTAATTGTATTCAGTAACTTGACAGTTCGAAGAGAAATAATGATACCACACTACAAGTAATAGTGTTGGGGTAGTGAATGATTTTGCGTAAAGATTGAATGATAAAAATCCTATAATATAAAATTTAACTAAAAAGTCGTAAATAAGATGTGAAATATAAGAATAATTAATAAAAGTAATTTCCTTTTCTATTTTCTTCAAATAAAAACCAACCAAAAATAAAAATCATGTAATTTAACTTTTTTTACTTTAGTCTTTTTTGACATTTTATAGATTGCCTTACTACTGAGGAACAAATTCTACAATTTTTAATAGTTTATAATGTGTTTTGAAGACAAGCTAGTACATTTAACATAAAAAGTTTGTTCATGTAAGTACTTACTTACATTATTTATGTTCATTCAATTTCGTTCATTCTTTGACCACCTCACTACCTTTTTTCAAAAACTGGTAACCCTTCAACTGTCAAGTTACTGAATACAATTATAAGTCGAAGTATAGGTTATTTTGTTTTGACACTATATATATATAACCATAAAATTAAATAACACAGTCACAATTTGGTTGAGAGTACTTTTATTGAAAAAGAAGCGTCAGATATCCATATGAGCATGCACAAGCAGGCCCGTATTTCCCCTTAGGCCCACAAGGCCCTGGCCTAGGGGCCCAGCCAGCCTAGGGGCCCCAGAACCCGTGGCGGAACCTGCATACAAGCTCAAAAGCCTGGCTTTGCCTATCTAGATACTTTATCGAAAATATTCTTTAAAGTCTTGAAAGGGTATTACGCATTCGAGCTATTTAAAAGTTAGTGGTCTTATTGTGGACACAATTTTTCCAGGACTTGTCTAACAAATTATCAAATAAGACTTCACCTAAGAAAGAGTTGAGTTACGGTCGTTTATCTTACTCGCACACGCGTGTACTTTAACATATCTTTACAATGCACATGTTCAGAAAGTACTCATTTACTAGGCTATAAACAGCTACAGAAAGTGTATCTTAAAACTAAAAGGAAGGTTTTAATTTGCCGGTTAGGCCAAGGAGTTCACATACTGTACAGGCAGATATTTTTCCTCGCATATTACTTATCAAAATGTTGTATGATCTTCTTGCTAAAAGGTAGGAGATTCCTGAAATTTTAACTTGAGATATTGGCCTTGTGTGAATACGCATACGTGGATGGTGGACGTCGCGAAATATTTTGCATTTAAAAACGTAGATTCATGTTAATATCAAAACTAATTCGGTTTCGTGTAGTCAATCTAACATCATAAAACGTGGAATATACAGTGCCGGATTAGCACCACCTGGGCGAGATTTTCATCGGCGCCAAACCCATACGAAAAACGGCAATAAATATAATCATAGATTTTATACAAAAACACATCAACAAAATCTAGGGATATTTTAATTCTAAATTAACTAAAACTTTTAGTGTAAAAACTTTCTTCAAAAGTTTAAGGGATTAATTAGCTCTTTTATTCTTCCTAATTTTACTAAATTATATTAAAAAACAAATTATGGTGCCTAAATTCTGAAAAAGGCTCGTAGAACTCTCAGTCGAACAGAAGACTCTTTACTCGTAGAAAGAAAATGTTGTAACCGTTAACTTTTTAAAAATGAACTGATTACGTAACACGCGTACCATGTCGTTATTTAAGCCGGCAAGAAATACTTCTAGCTGTAGGCATGTTGTTAAATATGGTCTAACGCGTAGTTCATGATATCCAGGTTTTGATCACGTTATCGAGCTTCAGGAGATGTAATAGAACTGCATGGGTACAGGCATAAATCATGATACTTCTCCAAGACCTATCACGATTTCTGCCTGTATGGTCGAAGTCGAAGCACATCGGTGGAATTGGTTAGAGGCTTGAGCACCTTCCTTCGGGAACTCGTGCGTTCTGGTCTCTTGCCAAAGTTCTCGAAGAAAATTTCTGTAAGCCATCCTTTTCACCTCTACACATGGTAAATGGTCGTTGCTCAAATCCCTCAAACTACAGACCGATAGCCATAACCTCCATTCTCTCGAAGATAATGGAGTCCATTGTCAACTGCCAGCTCCTTCGGTTCTTAGATGATCTGCTTCATGACCAGCAGTACGACTTTCGTAAGGGTCAATCGGCTGTTGATCTTCTTTAGAGTATACCTGACACATCGCTGGGCTTAGGCGATCGAAACTAAGGGGGAAGCCTTGGCGTTCAGTTTGGACATAGCGAAGGCCTTTGATCGGGTATGGCACAAAACACTTCTTTCAAAGCTTTCTTTCTATGGGCTTCCCGAGAAACTATGCGAATAAGTCACCAGCTTTCTTGCAGACAGAAGCATGAAGGTCGTAGTCGACGGTGAATGCTCGGATTCCACACTTATAAATGCTGGTATCCCTCTAGACTGTGTGCTATCGCCTACTTTGTTCCTCCTTTAAATCGTCGACTGCCACTATATTTCAAACCTACTAGACCCATTGGCGCTGCGAAGAGATTTGGCCTCGCTATGTATCTTCTATCGCCTATAGGAACGATCCCTGCTGTAGTAGTAACTTTCTACCTTGCACAACAAAACTGTGGAATGAACTATCGCCGGCAATATTTCCGGACAAAATATGACCTTCAAGCCTTCAAGAAAGCCTTTAAAAAAGCCGGCAACCCACTTGTGACTCTTCTGGTATTGCAGCCGTCCTTGGGCAGTGGTAATCGCTTACCATCAGGCAATCCGTCTGCTTGTTCCCTATCCCATAAAAAAGACGTCGTACTCTCTATTGCATATTGCATTCTCAAATTGCTTAATAGAAAGAACGGAACTTATGCAAAGCCTGCTGGAGGATGACCAGCAGCCAGTAACCGACCAAGCAGTGCAACAAAGGTTACGTGAAGTCGGTCTACATTGTAGAAAACCCTTAAGACGCGGTATACGACTTACACGGGATACGGAAACATTTAATGGGGTCTGATCAACAAAGGGCACCTGTGTCCATAGTGAGTCTCATTTTGGATTTCATACTGAGTAACGGAAAATACGTGGTTAGAAAACTCCTGACAGGGTCTGCCGTCTCCGACACCCACAGAAAGTCCATCCGTAAGAGATAAGAAAACGTAGAAAAATACCTAAAAAAAATCCAAATCGGTATATAGGTAAATGGCCGAATAATCGCGTAACGTACAAAAAAAAATAGAGACGAAAACCTGCCCCTTTTTGAAGCCGAATGAAAATGGAATGATATCGAGATGGGGGAGGGGGGCCCCAAATGCCAAGTGCCTAGGGGCCCTGGCCCCCTAAATACGGGCCTGTGCACAAGCCAATCATCTAATCATGATTTGTCAGACATAGCTAATTTTGCTGCTTCTTCCTTCTTGCTCAGTATATCTAATACACAATTATGATACATTTCCTTTCCTGCGCCATTGATATTTCTTTCATAACTCATTGCTGTTCCAATTCTGGGCAAAGGCCGCGCCCAAATCCTGTCAGATACCAACCGGCTCATATCTTGTATGATTCTTTGATTTTCTTTTGATCATATAGTTTACAAAAAAAACTTAAACCCAAGTCAATTTTACAATTAATACAATATAAAATATCGTTGCAAAACAATGGAAACGTACTTTTATCTCGTATACAACGCGAAATGAGCGCCGTTCCCATTCTAGCTCGCCGGACGACTTGATTAGTCGGCGATTCGCAATAAAATTTGCTATTATAACAACGTATGCGAATCAAAGAAAGCTTGAGTGTCTTGGTAACGCAAAAATTACATTTTGCTGGCAAACCTGACGCGATTGCGTGCGTCTTTGAAAAGACTTCAACGCGTTTCATCTAGCAATAAGAAACAGTAAAGTTATTCGATTAAATCCATGTTAATAACGGTATTTATGACTTGTTTGAGTAATCGGTTAAAGTATAGCGGTCCTTATGCTGTTTGAAAGAAAGAGACGGATACATTTATTTTATGAATAGTTTCATAATTTTGATAGATAAATGGGATGTTTATTTACAAATGACATGTTATTATTTTGGCGTTTTTATTACACCAAAATTATTTAGTACTTACGTCAGTTATGTCCTTAAGATAAGTAAGTATCTAGGTAGGTTGCATGACAGTCTAAGGCCGCCCTTACACTTGTAAGTTGCTTTCGTAAATTTATGTAAGTGACCGCGGCAGAAATTACGATAAGCGATTTACAAAGAATATTACATTTGCAAATTTATCGTAAGTTACTTAAGTAAACTCCTAGTGTGGGACAAATCACTGGCGGGAATCATGGAAATGTCGTGACAATAGGTATTATTAATATTATTTTTTATTGTTCTCTACATGCTTGCATCAAACGTAGCCTTATCTTATGATGGGGTCAGGACCCAACCCCATCAAATTTAAAATGTGGCTTTGTTGCCGCCGCTGAAACAAACTCAGTACCTACTTCAAAGTAGGTTGTATCAGAAGTCAATTTAACGAGTACCTACTGTAAGAAAAAACATAAATCTTTAGATAAAATCTTATTACATTTTGATGTCCGCCACCGTATAAGGTCACAGACCAATTGCTCATTGCATCAGTCTTGATTTAAAAAACAAATGCTGCGCCCGCACATCAAATACAACTGACAGTTTAATTTCTAATACACGGAAGAAGCAAGCGGTCACCCATCTTTATCCAATCCTGACTTATAGGCGCCGCAATTTAAATCATTTTCTTTAATAACAAGGTGACAATTTCACGCCTCTCAGATCGATTATAAAGTGGCGGGTGGGAGCACCTGCTGTCGGCACAAAGAATATTTTTATTTTTTAAGGGTTAGGCAGAGATGTATTACACCCACTTTTTGCCGGTATGTTAAGGTCCTATGTAATAATAGAGGGTGAACCTATTGCCATTAAGCATGCACTAAACTCCAAAAACCCAATAAATAACACTGCTTGATCTGGGAATCGAAATCAGAGCTGCTAGCGTAGCAATCGCGCTTAGGACCACAAGACTAATGAAGCAGTTAGTCGGAGTTATTGAAGTTGTGAACTTCTCAGCTTGCATACACTATTTTATCTATACCTAAGTGGGTACGTACCTACTAATTATTATGTCAACAATGTCTGTCACATGTCTAGCAGTACAACCATTACAACATCTGTCCGTTACTTAAACAAATACAAGGAAAAAGTAATAAACCTTCTATTAAACATTACTTGTATTTCAAACATTCGTAATAATTGTAAAGAAACTGAAAAACAGTATAAAAAATATTGAATTATACCATAATATAACGTGGGAAAAATCTTGGTTAGATAGGTACATATGTATATTTATACAACAAGCTTATGAGACGGAGAATAATGGTGTCTCCACGAGTAATGATTATAATAGTCTCCCCACATCTCATCCGCAAAACCTTTTTTCTCTACGTGTAATGATTATAAAAGTCTCCCCCCCCCACACCTCATCTTTTTTCATAACTATTTGGGTCGCCGTCCAAACTAAATATATGCAGTATCTATATCTATACTAATATATAAAGCTGAAGAGTTTGTTTGTTTGTTTGTTTGTTTGTTTTTTTGCTTGAACGCGCTAATCTCAGGAACTACTGGTTCGATTTGAAAAATTCTTTCAGTGATAGATAGTTCATTTATCGAGGAAGGCTATAGGCTATATATCATCACGCTAAGACCAATAGGAGCGGAGCACCAATGAAAAATGTTTCAAAATCGGGGTTTTTTTTTTCCTTTTGAGAGCTTCCGATGCGTGCGCTGCGTAAACAGTTAAAGATTCGCAAAAATCATATATGACAGAATTGTTCCTCTTTAAAAGTTCTAAAAAAAAGTCCGCGACAGCATATGTCTATCTTTTAAGGTTGGCTCACTATAACCTTTTTTACTTCTACTTTGTTTTACTAACTTTGTTCTAAAATTCCAAATGCATTATTTGCGAAGGTGTTATTATAAACATGATATTAATCCTTATCAAAATAAATACGTTATTCATCAGAAGTATTTAATTTAAAACAAAAGTGCCCTTTACATCATTGGATTTCAATGAATATCTTAGGAGATATCGCAGTTTTAAAATAACATCACAGCAAAATAATGATCAAGTACCGCGCGCGCATTTATGATGTGCAAGGCAGTCATGAGGGGGAAGGGCGGTGAGCCCAGTTAGCTCAGCGAGTTAATTTTCTTTAGGGTATTGTTTCTGATTTTTTAGTTCTTATTTTAAGCTAATTCTTTTACCGTGGGTAGGCGATATCTTATCGTATAATCTATACTTAATATATAAAGCTGAAGAGTTTGTTTGTTTGTTTGTTTACTTGAACGCGCTAATCTCAGGAACTACTGGTCGGATTTGAAAAATTCTTTCAGTGTTAGATAGCCCATTTAGTGAGGAAGGCTATAGGCTATATATCATTACGCTACGCGGACGAAGTCGCGGGCAGAAGCTAGTACTAATATATAAAGCTGAAGAGTTTGTTTGTTTGTTTGTTTACTTGAACGCGCTAATCTCAGGAACTACTGGTCCGATTTGAAAAATTCTTTCAGTGTTATATAGCCCATTTATTGAGGAAGGCTTTAGGCTATATATCATCACGATAAGACTAAGTAACTATTCCACGCGGACGAAGTCGCGGGCGGAAGCTAGTTTAACATAAAACGACAGCAATCAGACCTCCGCAAACCAATTAATTTTTTGACTTTATCGGCAAACGAGCAGACGGTCCACCCGATGGTCAATAGTCATTGCCGTCTGCAACACCAGTGGAGTGGCTGATTCGTTGCCGAGCCTTAAGAGCCCTCAAAGACTGCAGACTGCTAGAGCCGCTGCAACTGAAGAGGAACAGGCCGTCTCGAGGGGACGTTTTCTAGGTAATATCGATATTCTGAGGATAGAGTGATTGTCAGGATTTTTGGGCTTCTGAGGGCAGAACTACTAATGATTGTCACATATGTTTGTATAACAGCTGGAATAGACGGTCATGCTCTCCGAGGCACAAGGGGTCCCGATGTCAGCTTAACCTTGGAAATCAGGCTGATCAACTGATTTAATCAGTAGATCAGCTTAGATAACTTAGCCACGGGCCCTTGACCCTTCGCTACGTAATCAGCTTGAGCTTGCAAAGCGAATACAATCCATGCGATACTGCGGCATCGCCTTCGATCAGCATCGCCTGAGCCAAGTCGAGCTGATGTTTTAAAGATTTATCTTCACTTCCAAAGTTCCAAGGTCAGGCTCCTAGGTCCTATTTAAGAAACTAAAATAATACATTGTTGGCAAACTGTACTTGTATATAAAAATACTAATTCTGAACATTATGTGTAGGGGTTTAGGTGGACACTTCGCCGCTATCATTGCGTCAACATTTGGGCTCGATTCCCATCTGAGACAAATATTTGGTTGTGTGTTTCACGGATATAAGTTCCGAGTTTAGTTATAGTTTTTGTACGTTATATCCCGCGACATAGGACATCACGACACAGATCTATTCTAAGACGAACGAGAGCTATTCGCAATCATTATGTCGCTATTGTAGTGACAACGTGCACCGGCACACGCATACATTTTATTCACTGGGATAGACCATACGATACTGGCGTTGGATGCCAAAAATTTACTATTACTATTTACAATACACCCAGTATAACATGACACTCGGAAAATCAAGGAACTAAATGTAATTGTAGTAGACTTCTCTTGAACTATACAAGCAGCGCTGCTATGAAGTGTCAAGATATGTTGGGTGTATTTGTATAGTAACTAGTATGTTAGGTCTTTCCTCTCATGGTGAGCAATGCATCAAATAAATAGCTTCAGGTTGCGGTTCACGGCGAAGATGATGAAATGTACTATTTATAGTACAAGGCATTTTTAGTTATAAAAATTATAATAATAATAATAAACATTTATTTCAGACTAGGTCCATATTATGTTAGTAACAAACAGTAAAAACTAATATTATACACAGCACTAACTTGCCTTTCAAAAGATGTTACTGACGTCACCTTTAAGACGAGACGTAAGTTCAGAATGTGAAGGCAAATTTCGACATGGCAGGTGGGACTCGCGGTGGATTAGAGGTCATAGCGTCTGGCGTACCTAGCCAGAAGACGCAGGTTCGAATCCTGCCTACGAGTCGAATTTTTCCTTCACTAAAATAACTTTATAATCTTAGCATGAAAAATGCAGGGTAAATTCCGTAAAAAGTATTATTTTTTAATTCTTGATAGGCCTTCGTTTGACCGCCAGGTCGCCTGATGTTAAGCAACACTGCTATCTACGATGGAGTTAACACATTTTTTCGATTATGTTGTTGTGCTATTAGTAATTTTAAAATTAAGATGTCCAACACTCGTGAACATGAATGCTGTAAAGGATCCGAATCAACGGTAATTAAATAATATCAATATAACGCGATTAGATCCGTAAAAAATATCTGTAGATAAATATCTCACAGCATTTTCAAGTTAAATTTAGCCATCGATTTGGGTGATGGTAAACAAACCTTTTCATAATTAGTACAGCTAAGTGTTTTCCCAAAACTGTTGACTGGTACCTTGAATAATTATAATAAAACTATATTGCACAACTAGATTTCTATTTCTAGATTTTAAGACAAGATACGATAGCCATTAACTGTTACTCTCACCCTATATCTACAATTCCGTTATACTTGCTAAACTCGCTATCAAGTTCACATTAAAAATCATAGGGTTTCAATGAATTACGCACTTAAATTATAATTTATTTATCGACAAGGAAATATAATGGAGTAAGACAACCATTTAACGGAAGCTAATCGATTTGATTATGCAAACCTTATTAAATTCTAGAGATAAGCAAATGGCGAAGACTTGTGCGCCTTGAAAATTGATCTAAAATTATAATATGAAAGGATTTTGATGATCTTTTTGTGGTTTTTTTGCATTTTTCATGCTGTTACTGACGTCACCTTTAAGACGTAAGTTCAGAATGTGAAAGCAAATTCGACATGGCAGGTAGGACTCGCGGTGGCTTAGTGGTCATAGCGTCTGGTGTATCAAACCAGAAGACGCAGGTTCGAATCCTGCCTGCGAGTCGGATTTTTCCTTCAGTAAAATAACTGATTTTGATGATATCCAACTTTAGAAATGTTAAATGCAATAAAAAAAATCAATAATAAAATATTTTCACATACCAACATACTGACGTTAGTGTAGCGGTTGAGTGATCAGTTTCGGTGCCACAGGTTGTGGGTTCGATCCGCGACCGGACACGGAGCAAATATTTGTATGACCTACAGGTAGTTGTTCCGGCTCTAGGCGTTTGTGTATGTGAGAATTTGTGTTTGTAAAAGCACTAACAATACAGAAGAAAATCCTAGTGCAGGTGCGGGGCAACGCTTTTGTTTATAAATAAGAAAAATAGAACTATCGCGTTGGTATTCGCCTAAGGGTTAAACCTAGGTGTCCTAATGTATAACCTAATTGCACCATTATATTTGTAAGTCTTATGTGATGGACGAGCCTTTAACCAGCACAATTCCAAACTCCGATCTGTTTCTGAGAATTGCATGATAAAACTCTGCTAGAAATAGGAATAAAACACAGGAACCTAGTTAAGCGTATCGACTACTAGACTGATGTTTCTATTAAATACTTTATTGCTCTAACTACGGCAATGCAGTACCACGGCAAATACACGCAAGTAAACACTGCGCAAACGCAAGCAGGACAGATTAATCTAAATCACTGATAGCAGTAATTGTCTCATAAAATCATCGTCACTACGTGCAAATATGTTGATACATTGTTTTTGTCCATGTGTCTATGTTATCAGACCTCGGAAAATACTGGATGCTGTTTTCACTGGTATTAAGATATCTTTTGCGTCAGTACCTATATTGTAATTGGATTTTTTTTATGGGATATGGGAGCAAACGAGCAGACGGATCACCTGATGGTAAGCGATAACCGCCGCCCATGGACACCCGCAACACCAGAGGAGTCACAACTCACAAGTGCGTTGCCTGCCTTTTAGAAGGGTTTGGGCCTCCGGTAACCTCATTCACTCGGCGAAACACAACACAATTTAAGCGTTGTTTGACGCCGGTTTTCTGTGAGGCCGTGGTATCACTCCGGTCGAGCCGGCCCATTCGTGCCGTAGCATGGCTCTCCCACGTTAAAAAATATAAATTAAATAATATGAAATTTTATTTCGAAAATATTTCCGTGGGAAACCATAACTGTTTTTTCTTTCTTTTTTTATGGGATAGGGGGGCAAGAGCATCGCCTGATGGTAAGTGTGACCGCGGAACATGGACCATGGCAACACAAAAGGCCCACGTGGAACACCTGAACATGGACAGAATATACCTATTTCGTATTTCTCAAAAGTCGAATATCGTCTACCAGTAAACCCTCCTCTTAATTAAGCAATGCTCATCCAATTAACAAGCACTTTATAAATGCTAATCAAATGCGCGAATGTTTACCGGTTCGTTTGTAAACAACGCGACAATGTTTTGTCTCCTATCGTCAGAATGGGCTTAAGAATTCCATTTCAAGCGTAAATATAAACTGTTGGTGACTGATTCGAAAGTGGTGTACGTGATAGGATTCATGATGGCACACTACATGCTATGGGTTTTTTTTTTAAAATAGCTTACTAGCAATGTGGGTCACCCATTACTAGTATTCTTGTTAACCCCTCGTGCTAAGCTAAAATGCTTGTGTTACGAGTGGGTTCACGTCGGTAGTGCAATGGGTGGGGTTCGAACCGGCAACCTTATGATCGCAAGTCCGATGCCCTAACCATTAGGCTACCGCCGTCTTTACTTAATTTCTTTCTTTAAAAATAAAATAAAAATATTTATAGGTACTCTTTCGGGCGAACGAGCAGATGGATCGCCAGATGGTAAGCGTTCACCGCCGCCCATGGACACCCGCAACACCAGAGGTGTCACAAGTGCGTTGCGGCCGGTCTTTTAAAAGGGAGTACGCTCTTTCCGTCTCTAGCGCCCAAATCCACACAAAATGTAAGTCATTCGGAGCCAGTTTACGTGTGTTGTTGTAAGCGTTCCTTACTTCCTTTAGGCTGACAGTCCACATAGGCCGACAAATGTAAATAGTTTTTTTTTTTTTTCACAAATTATGTCTTTAACACATTCTATTCATTAAGTATTGGCTATATTAACTATACAATATTCACGACTGAGAACTAAAACCTTCTTTAACAAGCAATTTGCCGTAGGAGAGTCCTTGCTTTGGCACGAATGGGCCATCTCGACTGGAGTGGCTTCACAGAAAACCGGCGTGAAACAACGCTTACGTTATGTTTCGCCGAGTGAGTGAGTATACCGGAGGCCCAAACCCTTTTAAAAGGCCGGCAGCGCACTTTCTACTCCGCGGGTGTTGCGTGTGTCCATGGGTGGCCGTAATCGCTTACCATCAGGTGATCCGTTTGCTCGTATCGTCCCATAAAAAAAAGAATAGAGAGGTAATAAACACCAAACAACTCGTCGTGTAGTGACGTAGAAACGTGTAATCAATGCATACAGATGTCAGTACACACAATTATTATATTGCGTGCCCTGCTCTCGATATATATTTAAACAAGCAGCTCTCATCATTCACTGGCAACTCTGCGCAATTTTAGAAGTAGCTAAAAATTTGCTTAATCTGTGCTCGGTGAACGCTTTCATTCTTTTCGTTTGCGCGGCAACTGATTCTGCGTTTCTCTGTGTTTATTTTAATTAAAGTGTATTTTAATATAATTTCAACCAAATCTATGCCTAAACGGCAACATAAAGAAGTTTTACAAAAGTTAGACGATAAATGAAATGTCGTCTTAAAATTATAAGCCGAATAAAGTGTCGTCATAAAGCGGAGTACCTAGCGTCGTTGGAACGGAGACAATAATTATTCTTCATGAAATAAAAGTGACAAGTTGTCTTGTGATTACACCGGTATGGCTACTGGCTCTCGTAGCAGTTTAAAGCCGCAAGAGTTTCCATAACCTTCGTAGGTACCGGTTGACGCGGGTGGTGTACGTGATACACTGACGTGCTCATTGGACTCGGGGCGTACACGAGATGTACACACGAGATCTCTTACTCTTATGTGGAGCCCGTGAGGCTCCAATAAGCAGTTTTATCAATCACATGTAAGTGCCTACAATGTTTTTTCATGGGTATGTTGATTTAAATAATAGGTAACTACCTAAACCTACTTACTGCAGATTACATTAACATGTAAGTCTTGTGCTGATCACAATTCGAAGGAGTGCATATAATAATTAAAACGAGTAGGTACATATGGTTCTAGAAGAACACAAAACTCACTGGAGTTTTATGCTCTAGGAGACACAATGTCATGCTAGATAAACCTACATCTTGGTTTGTTTCAATTTTCACCTATAAATAGGGCACGGCCACCCTTGAGGGCCCCAATGCCCAATGATCTAAAGACACCACAAAATCTTGTGGAACAGATCCCGGTTAGACAATATCCACAGGTTTCTGTTTTGTTAAGCAACAATATTGTCAGTATAGACAAGGATATTGAGTTGAATAAATACATAATATGCAGTATAACAATAACAATGTAAATTCATCTCACTAAGGGTACATAAAAGATATACTTTGTGAATTTTGTGATGGATCCTGACTGACATTTTGCCCTAACAAAAATAATGAGTATTCTAGTTCTCCCTATATGTGATAATTAGTTTTTATATGTTGTGAAATAGTAAAAGACCACTGTTAGCATCTATAGAATGCCTGTGTGACAAGATGTTTTGAAAACCTGCCATTAAAAGCGACCAGTTCTTCAATAAGCTTACAACCAATTGTAAGTGAAACCCACAACTACCCATTACTATTGAAGGACATGAATCTTCAATACAGGCTGGAACACCAGCATTGTGCACAAGACCAACATTGTGTGCAAGAAATGGCCAACTTAGCCATAGTGGTAAGTCATGCCGGAAGGCTAACACATTTTTTACCTCACTGCAGGATAGCATGCAATGTTAAGTGTATTACTTAACCATGTTAAAGGATACTCAATTACCTTTGTAATCAAGTCTCATAAGACCTTGGTGCCATTACTGTCTTCAGGAAAATCAGATGAGCTATCTACTTTGGCCAACTTTAGTTTTCATTTCCCATTATGATACAACAAACTTTAGTATCAGAAAAATAACATCTCAGAAGAATGCTGTCAAATAGAGCTTTATTTCCATTTGGAAATGACATTACATACCAAAAAGTTATTGGAAAACCACATTTATTAGTAAATGTTTATTCAGAATATAGTATTGCCTATATTGTTATAATAAAGTAATTCCTACATTGGGTTGCTCAGATGCGTAATAATTTTACAAGATGGGGACATTACAAGACAATCAATACATTAATATGTATAGAATCTGGTTATTAATATAAAGTATTCCTTATATTATATACATGGAGATGAGATGATATGATTATAGAAACTTTAGCTCTAGAAATGCTTAGAATTTATCAGTAAAAATTCCAGTTATCATTGTCTTGATAATTTCTTAGCTCCTGTATGATATCTACCAGAAATATGTCATTATAATAATATTTAGCAATATTTATTGCAGCTTGCCCAGCACCAAATTCTGGGCCACAGTGAATAGGTACATTATACACAAGATAAGATAAACTAAAATGTTGTAATAAAATTCCTGTTTATTATAGGAGTACCTATCATGTAAAATAGAAGTATTGCATAACTTATGTATTATGACATAGCATTTACTTGGTAAAGTCTATATCACCTAATCCAGTGCTGTTTGTGTCAACAAGCATCCAGTTTGACAAGTAGTTCAACCTTTCAACTATTATATTGGTCTAATTGAAATAAATCAATTTTGACCTAGACTTTGAAGCCCATGGATTTTGCAAAAAATGTGGACAAGCAACCGAAAATCATTTAACCAATCCAGGTTAGGTTGTAACATTTGTATAGTGCATAAATTCCCTTATGTGCATACCATTGATTTTAGAAAAGATAAGAGGTGTAGGTAGTAACAATACCTACATCATATATAAGATATTTATATAGTTTTTTATTTTTTTTGTGCATGTTAAGCAACATCATAAATCATCCTATTGTATAACAAGACATAGGTGTCATGATGTGTCATATACCCTAGTAAATTTTGTAATAAACATTTCATTTATTATACATAGACATTTCTATGTTCATTTAAATTGCCTTGGCCACATTCATATGGCAGTAGTGCAAAGGGTTAACACATGCTAGCACATTTTGGTCACAGGACATCATTAAAAATAAAGTTTATTTAGTACTTTTATTTTTAAACAAGAGAACTACATAATGAACCCAGAAATATGGTATTTGACCTGGAAAAGATTCTGGTTGTTGCTTGTTACACCTTACACCAATGTTTATATAGTAGTGATAATTACATTTATTCAGAAAATATTATACTGATAAAAATATTGAGTCTTTGAACAGTTTGTGCTTATCAAAGTTCACATTTATAAGGAGAATTTAGATACAAATAGGTACATACCTACATTGTTTAGAACTACAATATTAGGTGCTTCTACTAGGATAAAGCTGGGCTAGACTCATAATAAATAAATGCATTGCCTTAGTCTTCTGGAAACATTTAAAGCCAATGAATATTGAAACTCACTTGGACTTGGATATATTATCTTTTCTTTGTTTTGTTATGGTGTCCTTCCAAACACCTTTTGATTAGAAGATTTAGAACAAACTGATAATCTCACCAAAAATAAAGGTTACAGTCTTCCTACAGAAACCTCATCCACCAACAATTCTCATTGCCAGAAATCCCAAACTTTTTCAAAGTATTCTATAGCCTATGTTAATCTGGAATAATGTAACATTCAAACCGTGAAAGAAATTTTGGAATAGGCCCAGTATTTTTTGAGCCAATTCGTTACAAACATATGTACATACAAATCTTTCCTCTTTATAATATTAACATAGATAAGCACCTATAGTATATGGCGAACCCATTCTCAGGGAGATCTCCTCTATCCATACCAGGTATTAAGTAGGTATTTTATGAAAAAATCATTGGATTTGCGGCTGCCTATAGACTGTCCGTCATAAGTCAGTTTCATCCTTGCTCTAAAATTGGGGGGGAATGTTCGTAAGGGAGTCTCTAGGGAATGTATAAGTCCAAACTAATATTGGTAAATATCAATATATATATATGTAGGACTGTGCCAAACAAAGTTCTATATTCATATTTTACTGTAAATTACATTTTTAAATGATTATTTAAAAAGTGTTTTTGTGGCAAGGGGTTGTTCAGATATGGAATGAAGTTCCCCGTATTAAGCACAACAGATATGGAATGAAGGGTGTGCTGATATAATCATTACCACTTATCTATAATCTAGATGTGATGAATGGCCCATTCGCCCAGTGAAGGGAAAATTGTGTGATTAGAAAGTAGTGTAGAGTACAGCTCTGAAATTTTAATGTAATTCTTTTAAAAGTACCTATCTACCTTACTATGTTTTACATCGTCAAATAAAGTATTCTTCAAAGTTTTATTCGAGTCAGTATTATAGATACCAGAGCCATACTGGAACCTGGTAGGCGCCATGTCTTTACATTCAGGACTATGACAAAAGAAATTTCATAAGCTGTAATCACACAGACTGCTGGTCGGCCTTTTAACTTACGAATATTTATAACTATTTAGTTATAAATAGTTATGATTGAAACTGACCGATTCACGATTCAGCAGATTTATATTGATTTGATATGATATTAATTCTGATATTTTAATAACATTTTGTTATTGTTTATCCTGTGCTTAATCCAGAATTATTACTTAGTACTTAATATCAGGCACTGATCTTGCTGATTCATGCCATATGTAGTCCTACTACGAAATTCATTATTCTCCAACAATTAAGAATGATCATTAACATTTATTTTCAAGTTCCAGGTACCTACCGTAAATACTATCTAAGGGAATCAGTTTCTTACATATTTAATAAAATGATTGATGAACCCTGACCCTCTGGAGGGTCACAGCAATTGTAGCTGGTCGGCTTTGTGTTAGCTAATTGGTCCTTAACAGAAAGTCAAGAGACTGATATGTTTTAAAATAATGCAATGTGATTATAACAGATTTATTTTACAGGAATACATGCTATGCTTTCGGCTTATCTCAAATTTACCAATACTCTAAACATCTGCTTGTTTAAATATATATCGAGAGCAGGGCACGCAATATAATAAATGATCAAACGAACTTACCTGTTGTGAAGTTCGATCATTATTATATGAGTGCCCTGCTCGAAGATATATGGTCCCTACCCATCCCACCCCGGGTAAAATTTGAGATAATTCGCGACTCTAAAAAGAATGAAAGCGTTCACCGAGCACAGATTAAGCAAATTTTTAGCTACTTCTAAAATTGCGCAGAGTTGCCAGTGAATGATGAGAGCTGCTTGTTTAAATATATATCTTCGAGCAGGGCACTCATATAATAATGATCGAACTTCACAACAGGTAAGTTCGTTTGATCATTTATTATCATCATTACGATGTGTTAATTAATCGTCTATCGTGTGAATAAATATACCTATGAACATAAATACATAAATACGAATATTTAAACATACTTATTTGTTTGTAACAAACATTTGGCTTCACTAGATATTTATATCGTAGTGTTTTTCAATAAGTACAAATTATAACGGCTTATGGTATTTTTATGGGATAGGGGAGAAAGCGAGCAGACGTATCACCTGATGGTAAGCGATAACCGCCACCCATGGATACCCGCAACACCTCCTCTGGTGTGCGTTGACCACCTTTTAAAAGGATCCGGTATCCTCACTCACTCAGCGAAACAACGGAAGCGTTGTTTCACGTCGGCTTTCTGTGAGGCCCTGGTATCACTGCGGTCGAGCTGGCCCATTCGTGCCGAAGCATGGCTCTCCTACATTCCAAAAGTTAGTCCCGGTTTAGTAGAATATCACTTGATATAATTACAACTTAGCTGAATTACCCATCTGTTCAAAAATCTGGAGAAAATATTGATGTATTAAAGACTATCATCAGTAGGTACTAAATTGTATTAAATTTTTAAAAGCTAATTCCTCAGAGAAAACCTACGAGCTATATATCCTATCCTAGTCTACTTCTATTAATATTATAATTGCGAAATTTTACGAGGATGGATGGATGTTTGTTGCTCTTTCACGCCAGAACGGCTGAACGTATCTGGATAAAATTTAGCAAAGCGATAGATTATAGTATGAAATAATACATGGGCTACTTTATATACCTGTGTGTGACTCAATCCTAAAGTCCAAGCAGACGAAGTCGCGGGCAGAAGTTAGTCTTCTATATTTTTATCAACTAAATTCTCGGAACGAATTCAACATGTTCGATAATTTCATCGACAGAAGTTAGTTACCTTCGCAATGATATATTTATTATAGCATTAATATCATTATCACGATACTGGCACATACGATTCCAAGAACAAGGAGTTAAGGACCATATAAAGAAAAGTTAAAGATTATATCAACGCGTAATGCTATAATCACGGCGCCATTTTACTTTTGAAAGGCCTCCAAATTGTAAAGTGAGCAAAGCAAATATGGCTGACAAAACGGTCATGGCAAAACTATGCGGTCCTAGTTGGTTTCAAAAGACTAAAATTAACAAGTCTGTACTATTATAAAATTTTAAAAAACTGTGTTTGTACACTGAATATATAAAAAAAACAAGTGGATGACGCTATACAGGTTGGCGATATAATCACCTGCATCCTTCTAGCAGGTGAATCAGACCACGAAATACTCATATCAATAAAAAAACCATACCTTAATTTTTTTATTAATTTTGTATGCAAGGATTCAAAGACATAGCGCGCACGTTGGACTCATTTTTACGTATGTATCTATCTAGAGATAGCGAGTCCAGCAACTACTTGATCGGGTCAACGTACTGTAGGGTGCATATCGTTTTATGAAAATTTTGAATAATTATCAAGTCCTTTAACACGGGATTGCTTAAAGATACAAATTATAAATTATGTCTAATATGTTATATGTTATTAATACTACACCATGTTGAAGCAGTGCAGGTGATTAAATCGCCACCCTGTATAAACGTCTCCGAACACAAAAATGTGATTATTAAAATTCTTGTCTGTTTGTTACGGATTGGCGCAAAACCTACTGAATAGATTTTTTTTTATCACTGTAGAAAGTATATGCTCCAAGTTAAAAACTGGTATACATTTTATCTCAAATTATTAAACGGATCTTGAGATACCACTTGACCTCTCTGATGTGTAGAGACGACCCATACAAAGAAGAAATCCATCAGGTACATTAGTTGGTAATAATTTCTTTATGTTAGTGATTTCTGGTCATTCAGGAAACGATACTTGAGATAAGTAACATCGATATAGATTAGATATATTATGTAACGGATTGTACATATCGATAAAGGAGTTAAGATCTGCCTTGTTGATGTCTTGCCAAAATTCTGATCCATGCTATGTAAAAGTACGACAACAGAAAGTGAGTATAATCTATTATGTAGGTAGTTACGAAGGTAGTTACGAAACTGCCTCATTAGCCAAGTGGTCCTGAGCGCGACTGCTACGCTAGAGGTCCTGGGTTCGATTCCCAGGTCGAGCTAAGTGTTATTGGGTTTTTCTATGAAATTCCCAGTAGTAGCTCCGAATTTGGAATTTGTGCCCGGTTAATGGCAATACGCTCGCTCCCTATTACATGGGACCCAAACATGACGGCGAACTGTGGGTGTACATTAGCACGCCTCTGCCTAACCCTTCAGGGAATACAGGCGTGATCTATGTTAGGTAGTTACGAAAAAAATAATTAAGTACCCCAAGAAAAATATAAATTCTATTTGTCTTTTTTATAGATATAGATGGACTATAGAGATACTATACACTGCGTCGGGACCTGAAACATGTCTCTCTTAGCCTTGCAATATCATCTGACCACCAGTATGCGGACTGAAGCTTGGCGCACCTCACTCTAGGCATCGAAGAGTCACAAACTGAGGTCATAGTTTCCCCGAACCAGGCTGCTTCCACATAGACTTCCTTTTGTCTCAAAAAAGCCCATGGGAGGCAAGTTAAACCGCAGGCAAGAACTAGTCTTTTATAATACTAATTTCTGACACGCGAATATTATTGAAATGAAACTACTTTTTAAAAAGAAGCTTACTCAGTGTGAATCGGATTGATAATAATTAACAAAACCGTAAGGTAGCTGTTAGTAAATTTAACATCAAGACGTCCAACACCTCAGTCTGCCCGTGACCATGGATAATGAAAGGGATCCGAAACGTCGGGAATTAAATAATCTATCTATACTAATATTATAAAGAGGAAAGATTTGTATGTAAGTATGTTTGTAACGAATTGGCTCAAAAACTACTGGGCTGATTTCAAAAATTCTTTCACCATTTGAATGCTACGTTATTCCAGATTAACATACACTATAGAATATTTTGAAAAAAGTTAAGGAATTCTCCACCCGGGCGAAGCCGTGGCGGGCCGCTAGTATCAATATAACGCGATCAAATCCGTAAAAAGTGGTCTCTTATAATTTATTAGAGTAGTATTTTTCGATGTCCAACGGGAAAATTGAAGCTATTATTCATTGCAATTAAAGATAAGGAACGCGGAAATTGCCCCAAATGTGGGAATCTCGATCTCAAATCTCGTTTTGTAACACGCGAAACCATATATCAAGTGTTTTTTACACCAAAAGTTACATTTATTTCCAACACCACTTTATTCATGACTACGTTAATTGGTCCCAAGCGCAACTACCACGCTAGAGGTCATGGGTTCGCTTCCCAGGTCGAGCAAGTGTTTTCTTTTTTTCTATAAAATTCTCCGTAGCAGCTCGGAGTCTGGATATGTGCTTGGTGAATGGCAATAGGCTCGCTCCCTATTACATGGGACCTAAACATACCGGCGAACTATGGGTGTATATTAGTAGGTACGCCTCTGTGGAATACAGGCGTGATGATATTACAACATTATTTCTTAGAGGACTTGTACTAATTTAAATACCTCAGAACTTCGAAAAGTCAGGGGTAGACCTTGGATTTGAACTCGAGATCGTTTCTTAATACATAATAATTGATTGATGGGTATAAATATGTCAAGGAAATCTTTCTCGATGTATTCCTGGTAGGAAAGCAAGCAGTTGTATTCAAATGTTAAATTACTGCGGTTGTGGTTGCAATTGTTAAGTAATAATATCACAGTCGTTGCTAACTTATTACACACAGTAGGCCGTAAATAATTGTACGCTTGGCTCACGGTGAGACTGGCTCATTCCTTGAACATGAGGATTCGATTCCTAGGTCGAGCCAAATGATTAATATCTCTACAAGCTGCTTTATCGGTCTAGTCACGAGGGAATTCTTAGTAAGAAACAACTTGTAATTTTTTTATTTTTTATTCCGGTATAGGTGCTGGGTTCGATTCCCAGGTCGAGCAAAGTGTTATTGGGTTTTTCTATTAAGTTCCCAGTAGCAGCTCAGAGTTAGGAATTTGTGCCCGGTTAATGGCAATAGGCTCGCCCCCTATTACATGGGACCTAAACATACCGGCGAACTGTGGGTGTACATTAGTACGTCTCTGCCTAACCCTTCGGGGAATACATGGTATGTATGTTTATTCCGGTAGTACTTGGCGGCTAATACATACGCATTTTCATTCTTGATACTCGTCTTAAGATAATCAAAGATAAAACTGTCACAGCATCCATCTTTCTACTGATAAAGTGATAATGGGTCTGTAAACCTATGGGATCGTTAACTTAGATATCCCAATCGTGTAGGTCAAGAAATCAACTAGGAGTTTAGGCGGGAAATTTGCCAAAAACTTTCCGAAGTTTAGTATGTAATTATGGTGGATAATTATTAACAATTAAGTGTTCGTGAACGTGTGAGAGAAGAGTTTGTTTGTTTGTTTGTTTGTTTGAACGCGCTAATCTCAGGAACTACTGGTCCGATTTGAAAAATTCTTCCAGTGTTAGATAGCCCATTTATTGAGGAAGGCTATAGGCTATATATCACCACGCTACGCGGACGAAGTCGCGGGCAGAAGCTAGTGGCATATAATTGAAAATCATGACTATTATTTTGTGTTATCTCTTAAACTCCATTGAAACCTTAGTCCATTTTATTGGGGCAACTGATGTGTTCTATGTGAGGTTCTATGTTATAAAAAAGACTTGACCTGAAGATCTATGTTACCAGGTCATAATAAAACCAAAAAAAAAATACTGTGACTTGCGATGTTAATAGCGCTGTCTATTATTATTTCCGGTTGTATCATGCGTTTCCAGTTTCCAAACTGTGACAGCTGTCAGCGTTGACATATTTGACACTGACAGCTCGCCTAGAGATGTGATTACTGATT
Source organism: Acronicta leporina (assembly GCA_947256265.1). Taxonomy (NCBI): domain Eukaryota; kingdom Metazoa; phylum Arthropoda; class Insecta; order Lepidoptera; family Noctuidae; genus Acronicta; species Acronicta leporina. Next base: position 1,758,411 of record OX366512.1, read on the forward strand.
GAGTGTTTGTGAATCTGTGGAAATTACCAGAACAGATCTTGTGGAACCTACACGAGATTTATTTTGAACATGAAATATGCAGGATCCCCAGCTATAACATTTTAAAATCCTGTGGGAATGTCTATACGGAACCTCTCTGCTAAATTTCAAGTTTGTAATCCTTAAATAATCTGAGATTTGATAAATGAGTGAGAATTTGGCTTTTGCGAAAGACTTTTTTTTTTATGAGATAGGGGGACAAACGAGCAAACGGATCACCTGATGGTAAGCGATAACCGCCGCCCGTGGACACCCGCAACACCAGAGGAGTCGCAAGTGCGTTGCCCGCCTTTTAAAGGGTTTGGGCCTCCGATAACCTAAGATCTGGTTTTAAATTGATTTAGATTTAGTTAGATTTACATTTCTGCAAGGCAAGGTAAGGGGCGTTATATCTACATGTTTATCACAGATCTCCCCTTATCTAAATCATAAATATATCAATGACTAACATCATTAATATTAATCCGTTCGTTTGTCATAACAATCAAATCAGCCTCACACAGTTGTCACCCCGAACACCAGTTAAGACAACATCAAATGACATACTACGATCCGGGAAGACTCCCATTACAATGTAGCCAAAGAAAAAATACCTTAAAACATCACATCTGCAATCAAGAACCAGGTCTAAACTCGTGACGGTAGAGTTGATTTTCAGTCGGCAGTTTTCCTGACTTAAGATTATACTGGGTTGTTGCCGTTTTGATATTTGCACTGGGTGCACCGACCTCTACCGATCACGTAGGCATCGCGGAGTGACTCAGAAGCAAACAGTCGTATATTTGTGCGCATGAATGAAAGGTCAGATTAGTAGTCGCGAAATACTTTAAAATTGTGTTTTTAGGTCAGTTACCAGATATTTTTGTACATAGAACTTTACTTTGTGTAGTATCTACTAATCTGTACACTGTTATTCACTTATATTTTTTTTAATTGTTGTCAATTGATCATGCACTATATTAAGTATGATGTCAGATACCTAAGATGCGATACTGAACCATGGATGTAGCTAAAATTAAAAACGAGCATATCTTATTGAAATATTTTCAGTCGTTCTGTATTTTTTTATTAAATTAAGGTAAGTACTTACTATTGAATTACGGTAAAAAGATTCGTGAGAAAACTTGGAACCGATATTTTAAGGGTTCCGTACCTCGAAAGGAAAAAACGGGACCCTTATAGGATCACTTTCTTGTCTGTCCGTCCGTCTGTCTGTCTGTCAAGAACCTTTTTCTCAGGAACGCGTGGAGGTGTCAAGCTGGAATTTATATCAAATACTCAGGTCTACTGTTCCTTAGAGCTGTGAAAAGATACAACCGTTTATGACGCAAATTTCCGCAAATTTTCGACACTCGCAAGGGAATCAAAACCTACAGGTACTTCCCGTGAACTGAAAATCTTGAAATTTGGTACGAAGCAACGTCTTATAGCACAGATAAAGGAAAAATTGCGAAAAGCATACATTTTTAGTTACATCATATAATAAAAATATTTTTAAGTACGGAACCCTCGGTGCGCGAGTCCGACTTGCACTTGGTCGGTTTTTTCCACTATCATATAGTTTCATGTTATTTCCCTCTTGATATAATATTATGTAAAAAAGACAGTTCTAAGTTACTACTGTTTTTTTCTAAGGCCGATAACCCATTTTCCATCACATGATTCGTCAGTCTAATTGCTAACCTTTGTAAAAACAATAGAATCCTAAGCTATTTTAACCTTTGCTATTACTGAGAAGTAGTGACAGTATAACACGATAATATTTGCTTTGACTAGAAACGAAACCTAGAACCTTGGGGTTCAAAACTGTTGAAACAACTAATGACGCGCTATACAACTAACATTATTTATCCTCGTAATAATTAATCAGAAGTTGCACCTATATAGACAGGCGATAACGCGACTCATAAATATTTTAAGAACTGTTTATTTCGTTTAAAATGCTCATGAATTGTTAGTCGTACTATATTTGGTGAATTTCTAAGAAGAGCTCAAATGATTGTGTACAGGAAAAAAATAAAATTGTATGCAATTGAAGTCAGGTACGCAATTCATATGCAATAGAACAATCTGACTACTGCAAGACATGATAAATTCATAAGTTTCTTAACTGTTAATTTTATCAATATGAGTAGGATTGTTTTTTGTAATTATAGCATTTGAATTATTCTGTGTTATTTTAGATGACATTTGACTGCCTCATTAGTCTTGTGGTCCCAAGCGCGACTGCTACGCTCGAGGTCCTGGGTTCGAACCTCAGGTCGAGCAAAGAGTTATTGGGTATTTCTATGAAATTCTCAGTAGCAGCTCAGTGTCTGAATTTCTGCCACATTTAATAGCAATAGGCGAACTTTGGGTAAAGATTTTTACACCTCTGCCTAACCCTTCGGAGAGTATAGGCGTGATGATATGTAAGTATGTATTGTAGATGATAAACCAGCATGGAGGTCGTCTGATGACAAACCACGACCTATTCGGAGCGGGAAACACCTCCTGTTGTATCACACAGCAATAATAGCCCATACTTAGTAATTTTGAGACCTCAGTATGGCCATTTGGCTGACTGCATTGCCCTTCAAACGAGAATACAAAAATGTAGTATGTAGTACCCCATACGAACTCCAGGGGCAGAGTTCTACCCCTTAAATTGCAACCAGAAGTCGACAATATGTTTGGACCATGTTGACAGACACATAAAAAACGCGCTTTATTGTGGACTCACAGATCGCTGCTTCATACAATACCAAGATCCAAGGGTAGAGAAAGCCAAGGTATCAGAGGCATAAGGGACTGAATCTTATAGCTGCAACCATAGGGGAGGCACGGGCGATTTCGCACTTTGCAATCCGACATACTCCTCCGCTGTTCCTAGATGTAGACAAGCCAAGAGGATTTGCCGGTATTTCACACAACAAAAAAGGTGACAACAATGCCACTGGCACTTGTCTACACTAATATTATAAAGAGGAAAGATTTGATTGTTTGTTTGTATTGAATATGCTCCGAAACTACTAGACCGATTTGAAAAATTATTACCATTAGAAGCCGACATTATCCCTTATGAACATAGGCTACTTTTTACCGCGGGAAAATGCTTCATTCCTACGGGAAAACGGGCGAAGCCGGGCCGGGCAGCTATTATTTTATAATCATACAAGTAGATAGTGAATAAACAGGTAATGGCACGCGACAACGATAATACGAGTATGCACATATTTTGCTATTTATACTTTACGAGAATTACAAGACATTATGTCATCGAACTTTGTCGATTGTGACGACATATTTAACCTATAAAATAGTGTGAAAAATAAAATCCTTATAAATCGTCCGCCACCTGAGGAAGCGGCAATTTATGTCGGATTTGTACCGACTACTAACCGTTCTTGTCTTCATTTGACCTGGTGAGATTTGTGACATTCGACATGATCATGAAAGGCTCCTGGAACATTGGGACACTTGCATTACCGATATCACTCATTAGCCTAGTGGTCCTGAAAGCGACTGCTACGCTAGAGGTCCTAGGTTTGACTCCCAAGTCGAACAAAGTGTTATTGGCTTTTTCTATGAAATTCCGAGTAGCAGCTCCGAGTTTGGATTTTGCGCCCGGTTAATGGCAATAGGCTCGCTCCCTATTACATGGGACCCAAACATGCCGGCGAACTGTGGGTGTACATTAGCACGCCTCTGCCTTACCCTTCAGGGAATACCTACAGGCGTGATGGAGTTTTTACAATATCACTGGTATCAATAAAGAAAAATAAACCTTAGCACAACAATTACAATAGTGACTAAAATAGTTGTAGATGGAATTTTCTAGAAGAAATCTTTTATTAGAAGCAAGTTCGATCCATCAAATTACATGTTTCTCTCAAATGGCGCCAAATCAATCAATAGTTATCATCAAATACCTACCATTTCTATGATAACTAATCATTTGTTTTAATCAAACAAAAATCTAGGCCTTTTGATAGAGATTACTCGTTGCCAAGCCATTATCTAATAATATTAATCGCCTTAGAGGGAAGAATACCATACAATATAAGTTAATTATACAGTCCGATATAATTCTTTGCCTTTCTGGATAGTGTGGTATCCATGAGAATCGCACAGTCTTTTGCCAACTACGTTAGTGTCAGCTTCCATTCAAACCAAAAGCGGTTGAAAATCAGTATTTTACACGAAGCGACTGTCATCAGAACTTTGCAAGCCAATTGCTGAGCAATAATGATATCTTAAGGATAGACAGGTCAGGATTTTTAGGCCTCTGAATACCATAGATGTTAGTATGATAACTGGGGCGACGGCTTTGAGTGGTCTTTGAGGTACGGAGGGCACTGTATGTGGTAAGAATGGACACCCAGACTGATCGCAACAAGAAATGATTATGTAAAAACTACTAATTGAGTTCTTTCCAAGTACCAAGTTCATGGAAGTCATGAGAGTTAAGACACGCCGGTAGTTCGCCGGCTTTTTTTTTGTTGACGGTGTTGGAAATGCTTTATGCACTATCCACCACTCCGGGGAGAGCGGTGGGGTGTGTCGGACTCTGCTCTGAAAAGAGCGATCTACCGACTAAAACCAACCTCGGCGTTTCGCGTCACCACTTTGGTGCCAGGCCTACGGGAGCGCTGTAGCATTCGTCCGCGGACCCGGCAGTGGCGGGCCACCTTTTGCGGCACCCTACGCATAAGGGGAGACAGACGCCGTTCGCCGGCTTGTCTTAACTCTAGCTTTCTAACTCTTGTCTCTCTGGGTGCACATCTTTGCCTAGCCCGTCGAGAAGTACAGGCGTAATGGTATTTGATATGCCCTTTACAATCACCAGCCTCAAACCCACAAACACAGCGTTGATCTAACTAGAAGTTTATTTCCATTGTGGCGTCTTGAATACCTCCACGTGACACTCTCACATGACCAGCTTGACGACGTGACCGAGTGACGAACGGACAGAAATAATTGTTTATATATAGATAGTTTTATTAATAGGTGAGTCGTGCGGGACTGCAGAATGACCTCCCGATCATGTTTGGAAGCTATTGCCTATTGCCTAATATCGTCATCAATATCACATTTTAATAATTTGGGGTAGGAAATTAAATCTTACTAGTATCCGAGCTGGGGTTAGTGATAAATTAAGCAATCCGTGGGAGAGCCATGCTTCGGCATGAATGGGCCGGCTCGACCGCAGTGATACCACGGCCTCACAGAAAACAGCGTGAAACAACACTTACGTTGTGTTTCGCCGAGTGAGTGAGGTTACCGGAGGCCCAAACCCTTTTAAAAGGCGGACAACGCACTTGTGACTCCTCTGGAATTGCGGGTGTACATGGGCGGCGGTTATCGCTTACCATCAGGTGGTCCGTCACAGAAGTCCTGCGTGAAAAAACACTTACGTTAGGTTTCGAGTGAGTGAGGATAGGTACCGGAGCCCTTCAAAAGGCCAGCTACGTACTTGCGGCTCCTCTGGTGTTGCGGGGATTATTTTTACTAGATAATATTTCCCGTCGGAAGATCTATGAGGTGACCACCAAAGAAATCCCAGACGCCACTTGTTTGAATAGAAAAAATAATTAGCCAGTCAGGAACCACACATGCCTCGAATATTTCTTTCATTTAAATTTACAGTTACATAAAAAAATAAGTAATAAATGGTTAATGTAGGGAAATTTTAATGTAGAGCAACGGTGGCTCTATGTTCACACAAATCACAATAAAAATTCTATTTTTAATATTTATTTAGATTTATTGCTTCGTTAGTGGTACTCCTTATCATTTTTCCGCATCCGCTGATGCTAATTACAGTACCACTCAGTTGGTAACCTTGAAACTGATAAGGATAGACTATCGAAAGGCAAATAAAAAATATTACCTATCAGCTGTTGCCAGAGTTTTCAGCTGATTTCCAAAAAGCCTTTATGCTTCCTCAGAATGCAATCGGTGTCCTAAAGAAGTCTCTTCAGCAGGGTTATGCTTGAAAAGGTGACGATCAGATAACATGGTACAGTCGGTATACACTTCGTCGTGTCCTGATATACACTTCATACTCATGAATGGGTGCTGTCTGTGGGGGCTGGTCAGCTCTTACTTGCTGTGGCAATCCTTTTTTTTATGCAATGAATAAATCTTACACACTAAACTGCATAATTCTCAGCAACTTACAAATTAATCTTTAAACTTCGTCGTAAACATACAACGAAGTTTAAAGATTAATATTTTAATCGTTTTTTTTTTATTATAAAGGAGTTTATCCTCGGGTCTTCTCCATAAGACTCACTTTTCCGGAATAAAAAAAAACTTATTTTAGTGGTCTAATTGAAATAAAATTGTGACTTTGACTTTGGTAACCCAAATCTATCTATCTTATCGACATATAAGTAAGTTACGTAAGTATTAACTAAGTATTTCTTATCAGTTTAACTGTAAGTGATAGGTTTGTAGTCCGTAGATATAATAGCGTAAATTTACAGGTAGGTACTACAAAATAGATTTTCCTTATTGATAACGGCGACCCTGAGATGATTTACATATCTATTTTAAATAAGGAAGTATTTCTGTGATGAACTGTCAATCAATATAATATTTTTTCTTTTTTTTTAAAACGTTGCCCGCACTAGATTTCGTGATATTATTTTGATATGTGGGTGGCACTTACGAAGCTTTAAAAACATCATAAACTGCCGAAAGATACATTACACAACAAAAAAAAAACACATCATAAAAAATCAACAGAAAAAAATTATCGTATCACTCCAAAAAAAACTCCTGAAATATTTTTGGCGTGATAATGGCACTTCAGTACCAGGTTTTTACCGATGATTGGGGATTATCACCATTTTCCTTTTCTTGAGATGATCAGGGTCGATCCCTGGACCAATAGACTATTGAGGCCGTTACAAACTTAACTATTCTTAACATTTACCTATTTAAACTTGCATTTGAAGCTTACACATAATTATTATACTTGAAAAGGGCTATTTGTGTGAAATAACGGTCAACAATTAAAACACAGTTACCAACAAAGCAAACCGAGTAAGCAAGCTGAAGTGGCAGTGGGCTGGCCATATCTATAGAAGAACCGACAACCGCTGGGGTAGACGTGTTCTTGAGTGGAGACCGCGACTCAGCAAACGAAGCGTTGGACGCCAACGAGCAAGATGGGAGTGATGATTTGCAAAATGCTGCTGGTAGTAGCTGGATGCGACAAGTCGAGGACAGGGTGAAATGGCGCACATTGGGAGAGGCCTACGTGCAGCAGTGGAATATTATAGGCTGATGATGATGAATTAATACAAAAAAAGAATACAATTATAATTGACATATACGTATTATAAATTGCCTCATTAGCCAAGTGGTCCTGAGTGCGACTGCTAGAGGTAATGCTAGAGGTCTTGGGTTCGATTCCCAGGTCGAGCAAAGTCTTATTGGTGTTTTTCTATGAAATTCCCAGTAGCAGCTCGGAGTTAGGAATTTGCGCCCGGTTGATGGCAATAGGCTCGCCCCCTATTACATGGGACCTAAACATACCGGCGAACTGTGGGTGTACATTAGTACGCCTCTGCCAAAACCTTCGGGGAATACAGGCGTGATGGTATGTCATGACATAAACGTATTATGTAGGTATAAATCTTTATCGGCTCGGTCGTTAATCCTCACACATATTTACTGTACGTAAATACACAGATGCACCTACTTATGATATGACAAGAGAATCATGACGTAATCACGCGTAAAATGACGTATCTACTATTTGATTTAAACTTTATTGTTTTTAGGAAACCGGTGGGTTTACGTGACTAATCCAAGGATAACCTGAATATTTATTTAACTAACCAAGAGATATTACAACACTTATCATCATCCTCCGAGCCAACTATGTTGGGGTCGGCTTTTGTGTAACCAGATGCGGCTAATATAAGTAACCATCAGACCTTTGTAACCCAAGGATTGAAGACTGGTTGTCAGGCATTTTTTGGGCTTCTGACAACCACTAACTTTAACAATTGTCAAAGATGTTCGTATGACAACCGGGACCGACGGGTTACGTGCTCTACCCTCTACGAGACACGGTCTCAATGTGTTAAGAATGGTCACCCATCGACATACTGACCGCGGCGAGCGCAGCTTAACTTTAACCAGATCAGTTGATCAGCTTAGATATTACTTAGCCACGAGCCCCCTATTACAACACTATGGACAGCATATTAATATTAATTGAATGAATGGATGAATGAAGGATGTATGCGTAAAATTAGAATTCCTGCCTTCGCCTGATGTAGGTATTACATGGGTATAAATACTGGTGAACTGTGGTTGTACCTCAGTACACCTCCGCCTAACCCTTCGGGGAATACAGCCGTGATGGTATGTAAGCATTTTAAACGACAACAGGACTATATACCTCGAAAACACGGACCTAATATTTTTATTGGATTCTTCACTCACAATGAATTTCTTAAAAGCTTTCACAACTTTACTTCAACTATCTCTGATGGCGCCTTGTCAATGAATTCTTCATTTCCAAGGATAAGGGGATGACGTTATATTGAATAATGAAAGGTACTAACCGCATTTTTAGTGCAATTAGTAAGGGTTTTATTTCAAAAGCATTTTAAAGTTGATTTCTGTTTATCGCTAAACGAACTGTTAAGGTTGATAATGCATGCATTAGTGTTATAATATTCGAAGTATTTTTATGCCTACGTGCGCATGAGTGGCTACTTCAACATTCGTATCTCCACAAATTCCAAATTCAAAATTGGGGTCGCGTTGACTTTAAATTGAAAAACAAATTTGGAATTTCAAACATCTGATAGTTTAATTATTTTTTACATGAGAGTGATATTGAATCGACGCGACATATTAAAATCTCTACTATTATACAATCGCAACGAATGTGTCCGTAATTTGAGATATTTAAAAAAATCAAATGGGGTAGTGTAATATGGGCACAATTTCCAAACTGAGCTGCTACTGGGAATTTCATAGAAAAACCCAATAACACTTTGCTCGACTTAGGAATCGAACCCAAGACCTCTACCGTAGCAGACGATACTACAAGCAATACAACAGTGCCTGTAGACGCTAATTAAACAGAATAGAATAGAATTCTCAATATATGCAAATGCCATAAGCTTTCGACAAATCGAGCGCGCACAAATGTCATCTCCATACATTTCGTTTCTATTCGTTTGTTTGTTTAGGGCAACTTGCACCAACTTCTTAAATGTATTTAAATTGTAATTAAACACAATTTTCTTCTGTCATTTTGTGTTTAAATTCAATTTAAACATAATTCAAAAGTTGGTGCAAGTGGCCCTTACTTGTCTACGAACCCTGTATTCGCAATTCGTAGATACGTAGAGCGATGTTTACTTATTCGAAACAGTTTAACCGACACAATATGGATCAACAGTTAGCAGATGGTACACTAAATTGTCTTCTGACGTAAGTATATTGACCTATTTCCCAAAATCAGGTCTGATTGTTACCTAGGTATTCTAGAATGGTTACGAGGGCTCACGTACGCGTGATAATTTAGTACATTGTATACCCACTGCGCGACACGGATCTGTTCTCAAATTGAGAGCTCCGAGATTCTCGGTAAGGATATATTGGTGACTTTTTAGGGTTCCGTACCTCAAATGGGAAAACTGGAACCATGATAGTATCTCTTTAAACCTATAGGGTACCTTCCGTGAACTCTGAAGCCTGAAATTTAGTCCTAGTTATTTCGTAAGTTGTTAGTACAGAATGAGGTACATTTCCCGAAGTGAAAAATAATTTGAAAATCGGTTGAGTATTTTTTTAATTTATCCACTACAAACAATCAAATCTTTCCTCTTTACAACTATTGCAGGTATATTGACCCATAAAACGTTCCAGTAAGCTACTTGAATAATTCTCGTATTGTAAGGACAGTGACTTTGTACTGGGGGGCGCCCCTACTTCGCCGTATACTTAACTTGATATAATACGTTTTACGTTTGCATATTTACGTACTTCCATTCATGTATCTGGGATCGCTTCAATTGCAATCTAAAGTCAACTTTACTTATTTTGACATACAACTGAAATTTCTACCACGTAGGTAGGTACCTTTTTTTTAGGCCTCGAGGCGGTTACCTCGTCGGCGATTTCTTCTCCGAGCAGGATCAGCTCTCTCACGATCCCGCTCGGCAGCCTCCTTTTGGACCATCACAGCCTCATAAAAGGAAGCCATTTCGGTCCAGTTATCTGGTTCTGCCAGCATAGCCCCCACCACACAAGAAAAGAAAGAAAGAAAAAAATATTTATTGGCCAGTCGAGGACACTGCACACAATAATATAAAAAATATATATATATGCTATAACAGCCTCGTGGCTACTGTGGCCGGACGGTTGGATGGACAAATAATATGTCACTGGATGACGGCACACAGACCGTTATTGAAATATGTAATATGAGTGAATTAAATGTATTATTAAATGTGTTTTAGTTAGTAAGTGCCAATTAGTTTATTCACTAAAATTATGGATCTCTGGTCTGAAAATAAAGATTTATTTATTTATTTTTATTTATATCTAATTATCTTTTTAATTAAAAAGAGAAAGTAAAAAAAACACAACATAGATACTAGTACTACTTCAAACTTCAATTGCAATCTAAAGTCAACTTTACCAAATTTTACATACAATTGAAATTTGTATAACGTACTCGTAACAAAATTACTAGTCACCTTGTCATATCCATTTTAGCTGTATATCAAAGCAGTTAGAGTTGATTTTTTTTTAGTCGCTTCTGTTCCGATTCTTCGATCTTCTTCTTCTTCCGTGCCTATGTTCCATGTCTTTTAGGGTCAGCCCTGGGGTCAATCGATCATTTACGATAATTTCCTAGAATCATGAATCTGAGCATTTTGATGTCAATAAGGAAACTCCAGTTCCGAGCATTAGATAAACTAAGCAGGAACTGTATGGACTAAAACCGCAACACTTAAGTACAATTAAGGATATAAATACCATAAGGTATTTGTAATGTTCCAATCATAACTGTTTTCCTTGTAAAGTTCATTGCCAGTGCAGCTGGAAAGGACAAATTGCAGTAGAAATGACAGCACAAACTTATTTGAATCGCCTCAATATTCTAGTGGTAGTTTTTCGCAAGTGCGTTGCCCGCCTTTCAAAAGGGTTTGGGCTTATGGTAGCCACACTTGATGTTACCATAACATAACATACCATCACGCCTGTATTCACCGAAGGTTTAGGCAGAGGCGTACTGTACACCCACAGTTCGCCGGTATGTTTAGGTCCCTTGTAGAGGGCGAGCCTATTGCCATTAACCGGGCACAAATTCCTAAGTCCGAGCTGCTACTGGGAATTTCATAAAAAAACTCAATAACACTTTGCTCGACATTGGAATCGAACCCAGGACCTGTAGCGTAGCAGTCGCGCTCAGGACCACTTGGCTAATGAGGCTAATCGCGTAATATTGACTCCAGTATAAATACATTAATTCAATTAAATCAATTCAATACATACACATAGGTATTTTTTATACCTATGTATTGAAACCCAGGACCTCGGATTTTACTACCACGGATCTACCAATTGCTATTAATAATTGGTCTACATTATTCCAAACCAATACTTAGTTACTATGAATTGTATGACAAACAGAGAGAATTTTGAGAGAATCCAGACTCAACTTTGACCTACATAATCATTGTTTACAATTAGCTTATTCGAATTATCTGGGTATACATAATATTTACAACACTTATTAGAGTATTAACAAATACGATAAACATCAGAAATTTCCTTTAGATGTATTTTAAAATGCAATTCAAAACATTTTTTTTATTTATGTGTAAAATGTCGTTTATTGTAGTTTCAAATCGGATCAGTAGTTCCTGAGAATAACGCATTCAAGCAAACAAACAAACTCTTCAGCTTTATATATTAAGTATAGAAGTATAGATTTGATAAATTTACAGTTTCACATTCTGTTGAATGGTTTAATATTATTTTTATGGGATAGGGGGCAAGCGAGCAGACGGATCACCCGATGGTAAGCGATTACCGCTGCACATGGGCACCCGCAACACCAGAGGAGTCACAAGTGCGTCACCCGCCTTTTAAAAGGGTTTGGGCTTCCGGTATTCTGACTCACACGGCGAAACACAACGTAAGCGTTATTTCACGTCGGTCTGTGAGACTGTGGTATCACTCCGGGCAAGCCGACCCATTCGTACCATGACCATGAGCATGGCTCTCCCACTATGAGAGATAAGATAATTAATCAATCTTCTCATTTGCCCCCATATCCCATGAACAAATATTTTTGAATTACGATGTGAAACCGCCTCTAAATAGGTTTGAATTATGTGCTACCTACATCTTAAACGAGGTTTAACATCGGGCAAAACTAGGGTCAAAAGTCAGCATAAGTGAACTGTCCATAATTAGACTTATTTTGAAATCTTCTATAAACAAAGTTTACGATTCTATTCGCTTTGCAGTAAACTATACAGTTTACAATAAGCTTTATTAGCATCGTAAACTTTCGATTTCAATCATAGTAGGTACATCGGGACGAGGTTAGCTTGGTCTTAAAAGTGCATTCAACACAGAATAGGAATATTTATTATAGCTTCTGCCCGCGACTTCGTCCGTGTAGCGTAATGATATATAGCCTATAGCCTTTGTTGGTGACGACCACCAAATACAGACAACAGTGACAAGTGAAAAGTGATATCAGTGAAAATAGACACTATGGACGAACTTAATATATTAATTTTATGATTAGTTACTATTTAATTATGTTATTATTATTACTATGTGTCTTGATTTGTTATGTACAAACATTTACCGTTGATTAGTTAAGGAAATTTATGTTATGTTTTAATTGTCAGTGCAAGCAGTGAGGCATAGTTACAACCCACACTACTTGCACCCCCCTATTTCATTACATAAGTAGGGCCATTATGGCGACAGTTGTGATCACGATCTCAACGCTTAGAAGATAAGGAAAATTGTGAAGAAGGAATAAAACCACATATTCGGCGCATCAATGTTTTATTTACAGTCCACAACAAGACATGGTCCTTCGAGCCGGATACTGTGAAGAAAACTGAAACCAGAAAAACGGAACGTTGAGATCGTGATACGGGCTCCGCGGCAAGATATCTGCGAAAAAACTCCGAGTACTAGGTGCATTGCGTTGGGTGGTTGAGCGCACCACTACTTGCACCCCTGAAGAAAAGTACTTAAGCGACCGCGGTCTGGGGTTTTTCGTTACGGACTGGAAGATTGCTGAGAAGAACACTAAGAAGAGTGAAAGGATCGACCAGTGAAGATTCGACGGAGTATATCAAGAAAGAAAAACGTGTGCGTCGTCGTACGAGGGAAGACTCTGCGGGAAGATTTCTGCACTCCGAAGCTACGAGGAACATTTCGTTGGGTGGTTGAACGCACCACTACTTGTACCCCTCAAGAATAGTACTTCAGTGTACGCGACTTCGGAGTAGAAGCTGGAAGCTAATGCGGGAAGACTTTGAATAACTTGAAGATTGTTTGGGGAATCTGAAGATTCATTTTGAAGATTATTCAAAGATTGAAGGACCGACCTCGCACTCCAGTGTAGATTCGACAGAGGGATATTGCTGAGACGACGTGCAAGGAAGAGCGCGTGTGTTATATATAAGCTGCGTCATCGTACGAGAGAGGACTCTGCGGGAAGATTTCTACACTCCGAAGCTACGAGGAACATTTCGTTGGGTGGTTGAACGCACCACTACTTGTACCCCTCAAGAATAGTACTTCAGTGTACGCGACTTCGGAGTAGAAGCTGGAAGCTAATGCGGGAAGACTTTGAATAACTTGAAGATTGTTTGGGGAATCTGAAGATTCATTTGAAGATTATTCAAAGATTGGAGAACCGACCCCGCACTCCAGTGTAGATTCGACAGAGATATTGCGGGGAAGACGTGCGATCGGTATTTAAGCCACGTCTTCTTGAAGCTGAGATATGATGACGCGAAGCAGGAAAGGGGACAGCACGCGCTCTACAACTGAAGAAGAGGTCAGCACAGAGACTTCTACATCGGGCGGAACAACGTCAGCTACGACTTCGGCAACAGCGACTGACGGGAGCGCGCCTACGGGAGACACAACCATGATTGAAGATACGAACGTAACCATGGTAGACAAAGGGAAGAAGTTAGGAACTAACAGAAATGCGAGCAAGAAAAAGGAGTTAGAAGCGAAGCTGGAACTGGAGAGGCTCAAGCTGGAAGAGATCGCTATCAAGACACGAATGGCAACTACGAAGCTGCAATTGGCGCGAATAGACGACGATACGGACTTGAGCGCCTCGGAGGATGATGAAGCCGAAGCAGCCGCAGCCAAGGCAACTGCGGCATGGGTGTCGAAGACTAAGGAACCACAGTGCGACGAGGGGGAGCCGAGCAAAGGGACGTCGCCTCCTTCGCGGGTCGTCGCACCGGACACATCGGGACACACCAACCAGCTGGCTGAAGCGATCATACAAGCGGTCAAGTCTGCAACAGAGAGCAAGGCATCGTCGGCAATACAGCGCGCACCAAAGTACGTCAGCGAGTTACACCCATTCGACGGCGACCCACGAGATTGGATGGCGTTCAAGGCGACATACAAAGACACACAGGCCCTCTTCACGGACATTGAAAACATGGGAAGATTGAGAAGAGCTATTAAGGGAAAAGCGAAGGAAGCGGTCAAGTCATTGCTGTACACCCAAGTGGCACCGGAAGAAGTGATGACCGCACTTGAACGACGCTTCGGGCGGCCCACGTACCTTATACGCAGCGAGATCGAAAACATAGAGAAGCTACCTCCCATGTCTGAAGATGCAAGAGAGCTGGTGCGCTATGCTGGGGCAGTGTCGAATACAGTCAGCGTCGTCAAGCAAATGAACAAGCAGAGCTTCCTACATTCCAGTGACATCTCAAGCCGCATAATAGAGAAGATGTGTACATTAGTTCGGTTCAAGTGGTACGAATACAGAGCAGCAAAAGAAGATGAAGATGAACCGATCCTACTGAGCCTCATGCACTTCTTCAATACAATGGTGGATCAGTTCGAGATGCACGAGTTCGCGGGGCACAGAGTGAAAAAAGAAGGATTCAGAAGTCAAAGGAGACCCGTCGGCTCACGCGGCGTGTATTCAACCCAAGCAGCATCACAGTCTGAGGAAGGATACACATCGCGGGAAGAAGAGTCTGATGAGGAACAAGAAGAAAGAACGAATGTGGCTACGGTCTGTTCCTGCAAAGAAGAAAAGAAAGAACACGAGAAAATCATCTGTCCCCAGTGCAGCGGCGAACACGCGCTGTCGAAGTGCAAGAAGTTCAACGAAGCTACAATAGAAGAAAGATGGGAGCAAGCACGAAAGGCAGGTGCATGCTTCAGGTGCCTTCAGAGACGTCACAGAAGATTCAACTGCAGAGCGAAACCATGCGGGAAGTGCAAGCGGAGTCATCACACACTGCTACATCGGGAAGAAGCAACGAAGCCCCCAAATGAAGTACAGACAATAGCCTCAACAATGAACACGGCTCGAACAGAAGCAAGGGCTTACTTGAAGATCGTCCCAGTAGAGCTAATAGGGCCAGAAGCAAACACCTACGTGTACGCCCTGATGGACGAGGGCTCTACGGTCACACTGATTGAAGACGAAGTAGCTGAAAAGATTGGAGCCCGGGGTCCAGAAGAGGACCTGAGGATTGAAGGAGTGGGCGGCCATCGGATCAATCAGAAGACCAAGAAGATCAACATTAAGATCAAAGGCGTGTTCGGGCGAAGCATGGAGAAGCTATGTGGGTACACAGTGAAAGACTTGATGCTAACCTCCCAAGAAGTGAACGCGAGAGACATAAGGGACTGCGAACACTTGAAAGGAATTGAAGATCAGCTGACATACGAGAACGCCCGCCCTGTGGTGCTCATAGGACAAGACAACTGGAATCTGATCGTCTCTCAAGAGGTGAAGCAAGGCGATCGTGGCAAGCCGGTCGCATCAAGGACACAGCTAGGATGGGTGCTGCACGGAATGAAGACTAGTAGCACCACACCGCTGAGAGTAGTGAGCCACCTGTCAACGCAACCCAACGCCAAAGACGACCAGCTTGAAAAAATGATACGGGAACACTTCGATATCAAGGCCCTGGTAGTAGCAGCAAAAAAGCCATCAAACGACATAGATCAGCGGGCCCTGGATGTGCTGAACTCTACAACGAAGAGGATGCCTGATGGGAGTTTTAGCACAGGACTGATCTGGAAGTCTGAAGAGGAGCGACTACCTGAGAGCAAGACAGCAGCTGCGAGACGCCTCAGAGGGATGGAGAAGAAGTTCGCAAAAGATGAAGAATTCAAAAGAAAATATGAAGATCAAGTGAAGAATCTGATTGACAGCAATTACGCAGAAGAAGCTAAAGAGAAAACAACATCACCACGAACATGGTACCTGCCTCACTTCGCTGTCACACATCCGCAGAAAAAGAAGATGCGACTGGTTTTCGACGCCGCAGCGAAGTCACAAGGAAAGTCACTCAACGACGCGCTATTAGCAGGGCCGGATTTACTGCAACCACTGTTCGGCGTCCTTCTTCGATTCCGACAAGGAGCAGTAGCAGTCGTCGCTGATGTGAAGGAGATGTTCTTGCGCATCAAAATTAATGAAGACAGAGACGGCCTGCGTTTTCTGTGGAAGGACAAGGAGTACATAATGAAATCACTGATATTTGGAGCAGCATGTTCACCGTGTACCGCGATATACGTGAAGAACAAGAACGCAGAAGAAATCGCGGAGACATGCCCAGAAATCATCAAGGAGCTTCAGACTGCCACCAACAAACTGGGAATTGTGTGGAAGTTCATCCCCCCAGGGGCACCACACATGAGCGGTTCCTGGGAGCGGCTGGTGCGAACAGAGAAGACTGCACTGGCGGCTGCGCTACGTAAACGAAAACCTCAAGGAGAGACCCTAAACACGCTCCTGCTGGAAGTGCAGCACATAGTCAACTCGCGGCCCCTATTTGCTGTGAGCACAGAACCCGAAGAAGAAGCCCTGACGCCCAACCATTTCCTTATTGGGCGATCGTGTGGAGCCAACCTCTTCGGCTCCTTTGACGACACGGAGCTGATCACAGCCGACACAGACGACATGAAGAACTTCACAGCGCCTGGCAGACCACTTCTGGTCCAGATGGGTGCGGGAGTACCTACCCACTCTCTCGCCCCGTTACTTCCAAGGCCCCAACTACCGGGACCCAGCTGTCGGCGACGTGGTTCTCATTGTGGACCACACCCTGCCACGATGAACGTGGCCTCGCGGCGAAATAGTCATCACCTACCCTGGACCTGACGGAAGAACAAGGATGGTGGACGTCCGGACAGCGGCGGGCGCCCTGCGGCGGCCAGCACCAAGCTGGTCATCATCGTGCCAGCGTCGTCACCCCAACCAGCGAAGGTGCAGCAGCAGCGCACCGAGGGGGAGACTGTTGGTGACGACCACCAAATACAGACAACAGTGACAAGTGAAAAGTGATATCAGTGAAAATAGACACTATGGACGAACTTAATATATTAATTTTATGATTAGTTACTATTTAATTATGTTATTATTATTACTATGTGTCTTGATTTGTTATGTACAAACATTTACCGTTGATTAGTTAAGGAAATTTATGTTATGTTTTAATTGTCAGTGCAAGCAGTGAGGCATAGTTACAACCCACACTACTTGCACCCCCCTATTTCATTACATAAGTAGGGCCATTATGGCGACAGTTGTGATCACGATCTCAACGCTTAGAAGATAAGGAAAATTGTGAAGAAGGAATAAAACCACATATTCGGCGCATCAATGTTTTATTTACAGTCCACAACAGCCTTCCTAAATAAATGGGCTATCTAACACTGAAAGAATTATTCAAATCGGACCCATAGATAGTTCCTGAGATTAGCGCGTTCAAG
The DNA here is from genome assembly GCA_947256265.1 of Acronicta leporina. Classification (NCBI taxonomy): domain Eukaryota; kingdom Metazoa; phylum Arthropoda; class Insecta; order Lepidoptera; family Noctuidae; genus Acronicta; species Acronicta leporina. The sequence continues at coordinate 1,776,444 of OX366512.1, forward strand.
TAAACAAACAAACAAACTCTTCAGCTTTATATATTAGTATAGATTATTATCTGTCTAGTTAGCCTGGTGGTCTTAAGCAGGATGAGTACGCCAGCGGTCCTGGGTTCGAGTTCCGGTCGAGCAATGTGTTATTGCGATTTTCTATGAAACTAGCTTCTGCCCGCGACTTCGTCCACGTAGCGTTACGATATATAGCCTTCCTCAATAAATGGGTAATCTAACACTGAAAGAATTTTTCAAATCGGACCAGTAGTTTCTGAGATTAGCGCGTTCAAGCAAACAAACAAACATACAAACTCTTCAGCTTAATTAGTATACAAGTATAGATAGATTGGCAGTCTGCATCGGCAGTTCCGAATTAATATTTTTTTAATAAGTTTTTTTCATTTACTTACTTTAGTCGCTATTTTTCTCAATATTTATTATATCTTTAAAGGTGTAGTTACCGTAAAATTTATAAAGATAAGTAAAATTAAACATGACAGCAAATATATGATTTTGTTATTTATTTACCGCTGCTACCACACTAGGATTTTCTCCTGTATCGTGGGTGCGTTTACAAATACAAATTCTCACCTGTAGGTCATACAAATATTGGCTCCATGTGGTGATCGAACCCACAACACATGGCACTGAAGCGGATCGCTCACCCGCTACGCCAAACGTGCCGTCAAATATCTACGAGAATACTATATTCTAGTTTTATCCACAACGAAGTTATAGAGGGTCAAAAATGGCTTCGAGAAAGAGGTGGTACGATCGTGCCGCTTGTTTTTGCTCGACTTGGCAGATTGATTGTTGTCATGGTGACTTGCGTGCTTGCAAAACTATATATTATCAAATGTTTATCATTTTACGCAAATCTATTGATGTAATAAGGCTAGAACCCGATAACTCAAGGAAGCTCAATCTAGTATGATTTGAGAAGCTTATCTATAAGCTTTTAATAACTTAAAAATAATCTGATACAAAATTCACAGAAATGTTAAAATTACAATTCCGTATGTTGTCCATTATGAGATCTGTTGATCGTATAAAGCCTTCATTAGTTAACCTTAAATAGAAATGTTCTAGTGACCCCAATCACATACTCGAGACTGATTTAAACTAACGAGACATGTGAGCAGACACGTCTACATTCTAAGCTCTGACGTATACCTATAACGTGTAATTGATTAAGCGCAAGAACTCAAACACGTCAATTAGAATAAACATACCATCACGCCTGTATTCCCCGAAGGGTTAGGCAGAGGCGTACTAATGTACACCCACAGTTCGCCGGTATGTTTAGGTCCCATGTAATAGGGGGCGAGCCTATTGCCATTAACCGGGCACAAATTCCTAACTCCGAGCTGCTACTGGGAATTTCATAGAAAAACCCAATAACACTTTGCTCGACCTGGGAATCGAACCCAGGACCTCTAACGTAGCAGCCGCGATCAGGACCACTTGGCTATTGAGGCAGTCAATTAGAATATCTTACCATAATTATAACAACTGCGTCATTGGCCTAGTGGTCCCGAGCGTGACTGCTACGCTAAGAGTTCGTGGATTCGAGCAGTGTTATTTGGTTTTTCTATAAAATTCCCAGTAGCAGCTCGGAGTTTGGAATCTCGCCCCCAATTACATGGGACGTAAACATACCGGCGAACTGTGGGTGTACATTAGTACGCCTCTGCCTAACCCTTCAGGGAATACAGGCGTGATGGTATCGATCACGATCCTGGCGCACCACTTTCGCTTCATCTACGTTCATTAACCTCATCATGCATTTTTTTATCTAATAATAATAATAAGTCTAATGACCTAACTAATAATGTCTAATAACCTAATAGTCTACTGAGTAATTTTTTCTTCAACTGTTGGATTTCCGGGATTAGCTTACAAGGAAAGACTACGAGTCTACGATATGTATTGAATTTGGCCTTACAGACTCTTAGAGAACCCCAAAAGGACCTGTAAGTAACCCGAGTACATTCTTAAATACGGGAAAGTACGTATAAAACGGATGCAAAACGAAAACCTATGTGAACCTGTGTCGGAGTGACGTCAATGACCGTAGTGACACCATGAACGCGCTCGTTCATGAGCCATTCCAATCTTTATTTTTATTACTTTCGTAAATTTAACGTCATTTTTGTATTAAGAATACAAAGTAAAGTAGATTACACATACACTTCGGTTACATTGTGCCGGTTTTGTAAAAGTTATGGTTTTAGAAATCGTATTAGGTAGTAATTTTTATGCGAGACTGACAGTCATAATGCATAATTTTCGCTGAAGCATAAGATTATTTGACATGACATAATATCATTTATTTTTTATGAATTCCCTGTTTTCGTTTTATAATTTCGTAAACCTAGATAATAACAATTTATAAAAAGTAGATTAACTATTATACGTAATAACGAACATAATTACAAAACAAAACTAGAATATTTATTCTAGTTTTTTCTAATTCAGATAAATTGTAAAGAACGAAAAAATTTGCTTAATTGTTTGGTTTAATTCTTAGTTTTGCAGTGCAACATTGTATAAAAATCAATTCCAGTCTCGCAAATACTCTAAAATTACTCGACCGATATTTATGGAACTTAAGTGGATTGTTCTACATACGCCCGCAAAGTTTTATACTAAAAAGATCTTTTTTGCAAATAGGTATAGCAAATTTTTTATATTTTTATAAATCTTGGACATAGTATTTTGTCAAAAACCTCAAAGAATAATGTATTTTATTAATTGAGGAAAGGAGAAGTCCTGCATATTGTGGTTCCCCATTATTTAGATGCGGATGATCGAGTTCTTCAGTGTTCCTCATTAATATCTGCAGAAAATAAACATACCTACATAAACTTATATAACATACTTAGATATATATTCTATAAAAAGTTCAAACTGTATACATGACATGTGTTTTTGACAAATAGGTAAATTTATCTTATCTAGCTGCTTAAATTAATTAGTCTAGTTGTTCTAAGTGCTAACTGATTTGCTTATAGAGGTCCTAGGTTCGATTCCCGGGTGGAGCAGTGTTATTGGGTTATTCTATGAAATTCTCAGTAGCACCTCATTTGTGCCCGACAAACCGGGGCATAATATTGACGACACGTTTGGCGTAGCGACTGAGATATCGGCTTCTACGTTCTACGTAAATATTTGCATGATCTATAGGTAGTTGTTCCGGGTCTGGGTGTTTGTATTGTGAGAATTTGTGTTTGTAAACGCACCCACGATACAGGCGAAAATACTACAGCGGGGCAAGGTTTTACAAAAAAAAATGTTAATTCACATTTTAATAAACAATTATATTATAGTAGGCAAATAAATTTAAACCTTTTAAAAAAATATGATTGGCTGGTATAACTTGAATAACAAGTCTCAATAATTATAATATTTTTTGCGGGTCAACTTATTGAAATTCCTACACAGATATTATATACAAAGTTATACATAACTATGTTGTTCTAAATAAATATGTACCAACAAGATACGTCAATTGAAACCCGAGTATGAATAGAGCCCACGCAATTGCCTTTATCGAATTTATTGATTGACACTTCAATAAATCATTAATTAAAAGCCGGTTTAGTAATTAAGACGTTAGTCAAATTGTGCGGCTAAATAATATAAACGAAGTCACTCTTCTTGCACCCATGCCTAGTTTTAAAAAGTTAGGTAGGTACTCTAGAGGTACCGGGGTTCTTAGGGGGACTTTTTAAGAAAAATGCACAATGAAATTAAAATTATTTCTGTATTAGCCCGTGGAAGAGCCATGCTTCGGCACGAATGGGCCGGCTGGCTCGACCGGAGTGATACCACGGCCTCACAGAAAACCGGCGTGAAGCAGCGCTTGCGTTGTGTTTTGCTGGGTGAGTGAGGTTACCGGAGGCCCAAATCTTTTTAAAAAGGCGGGCAACGCACTCGTGGCTCCTCTGGTGTTGCGGGTGTCCATGGGTGGCGGTTATCGCTTACCATCAGGTGATCCGTCTGTTCGTTTGCCCCCCTATCCCATAAAAAAAAGACGAAATGACTTACAAGTTTGTATGCACTTCACTTTTCAAAACAGTTCTACTAATTCAAATGATTGTTTATTCTTCTATTTATTGCACCAGTGATGTAAGAATCAGTGTTTTATTTTTTATTGGTTAAGTCGGCAAACGAGGCAACAAGCCACCTGATGTTAAGGAGTCAACGTCAGCCATGGACACCTGAATCACCAGAGGACTTGCTGATGCGTTACCAAGCCTTACGGACTGCAGACTGCCAGAGCCGCAGCAACTCACGGTTGTTTGACAAAGACATCATATCGTCCTACGCGACAACAGTTCCATCCCCATCATCTTGATGGCTGGCAGTCCACAACTGTGCGTTTCTCTAGAAACTTTCTGCCTCGCACAACAAAACTGTGGAATGAACTGTCGCCTGCAGTATTTCCGGACCAATACGACCTTCAAACCTTCAAGAAAAGAGCGTACTCCCTTTTAAAAGGCCGGCAGCGCACTTGTGACTCCTCTGGTGTTGCGGGTGTCCATGGGCGGCGGTGATCGCTTACCATCAGGTGATCCGTCTGCTCGTTTGCCTGCTATCCCATAAAAAAAATAAAAAGTGATTGTTTTTATACTGCTAAAGTGGCATAAAAGTATACGGCCCGCCTGGTGGTAAGCGGTTACCGTAGCCTTTATGGACGCTTGCAACACCAGAGGTATCACTCGAACATTGCCGATCCTGTATAAATCTTTTCACACACTTTTTCAGAGGGTGGGGGAAAGATTAAGGAAGAATAGTTGGGCTGGCAGCATAGGAGACAATAAGTGTTTCCAATACCAACACCTTGATGGTGACCTTGCTCACAGTTAGGAACACAATATAGCATGGAGCTATGCTTTCTGGCTAGAGGTTTCTGCAAAGAGGTTCTTCCTCAATCAGCTAGCTCCAATTGAGAGTGGAATTATTCAATTTCACTATGCCCTACCTCTTTTAAGATTATTCTTCTTAAATTCTTCTTCTCTCTTAAATTATTTACTATTTTGGTGAGCTTTTACTGTTTTTAATGGCGGAACCATACATACATTTTACAAGACCGCTAATCGTCAATCCGCTGGGTATATTTTTGGTGTAAATTTGGTTCACGTATCAATAATACTCATCAAAATTATTTTAAAAGAGTTGTTATACAAATTTATAGCTGTTTTCATCAAATTAAAAGTCTTATTAAATACATCCCATTTTGCAAATGGCCTACCCACTACTTGTATGTTGGAACGTTATTTTACAAAACATGTATATTTTACATAAAGATAATAATATAAGGCAATAGGCTCGCCCCCAATTACATGGAACCTAAACAACTGTGGGTGTACATTAGTACACCCACAGTTACATTGTTACAGTTACATGTACATTAGTACGCCTTTGACTAACCCTTTGGGGAATACAAGCGTGATGGTATGTAGAAATAAAGATAGATGGTACCTTTATGTACATCCCATATCAAAATAAATAACAACACGTAATACCCATAATGCGGCCATAGAACTCGACCCTAGCAATTTAGATTTACTTTTACAAGACGTTGAGTAAACGTTGTTACGGAAAAGGACGTTTTTATTGCAAATCTCCTTATGTTATAACCATTACCAAGATATTATTATATGAAAATTTGCTTTAACTATATTTTAACTCGTACATCTATACTAATATATAAAGCTGAAGAGTTTGTTTTTTTGTTTGTTTGTTTGTTTACTTGAACGCGGTAATCTCAGGAACTACTGGTCCGATTTGAAAAATTCTTTCAGTGTTAGATAGCCCATTTGTTGTGGAAGGTTATATGCTATATATCATCACGCTACGCGTACGAAGTCGCGGGCAGAAGCTAGTGTTACAATAAAAATGGTAAAACGTAACGGTAAGACTTCATCGTGTTTTCCCGAAGGTTTTCGGCTTTAAACAACTGCCTCATCGGTATAGAGGTTGCCAATCGTAAATAAATAAGTTCCTGGGTTCTATTCCATCGGTTTTGTTAATACAAAATTCTCAATAGTAGCAGTAGAGTAGGTACGGATGTGTGCCCGATGGTCATAGGCTCCTCCCCATTACGGGAGACTTGCCTAAACCTTATTAGGGAATTGAGGATCTACATTAAAACAACTCTGTTTAACCCTTTGGGGAATACAGGCGTGATGGTATAACAATAAAATATTATGTTATAATCTCAGCTAGAAATTAGGAAACTGCCAATAATCTTACTCCATAATCATACATTTAAACCTTTTCCTTTTGCGTTCTATTCAAAGAGATACAAGATTTTTTTTCTTATCACCGCAAGATTTGATAAAAACAAACTACATGATACATTTCTAAAATTAAACTATTACCCGCTGAGAATAAAACAATCGTAAACAGAATGTATCATTTTGATATTTAAACATAATATACATATACTAGCGGACCCGACAGACGTTGTCCTGCATGATATACCAAGCGATTAGGATATTAAACAAAGTAACGATTCAGCAGTTTACTTGCAGTACTATATATAAATAACCTATATACCGACTGCAGCGCCATCTGCCGGGCTTATTTGTGAATCTAAACCATCCTCGAATCAACTTGAACACACACAAAAAAAAACATTCAAATCGGTCCAGCCGTTTAGGAGGAGTTCACTGTCAACACACGTACAGAAGAATTATATATAACTAGCTTCTGCCCTCGGCTTCGCTCACGTGAAGCTATATCAGGTGTAAAAATGAAAACCAATATTGATGACCTCTTTGTTGTATGGGCCTCTATACATCAGGGAGGCCAAGCTATATCTCAGGATTCATTTAATTAATTGAGATAAGAAGTTCACCAGTTGTTAAGTTAGAGCATATACTTTCTAACAGTGATAATAAAATTAAAATCTATTCAGTAGTTTTTGCTCCAACCCGTAACAAACAGACAAATCTTCAATGTACAGACACAGCATTTTTACGATTTTATAATAGTAGAGAAGAAGAGAAGAAGAAGATGTATATATAATTATTATTAAATTGCAGTGATAGCGTAGTGATCGTGACATTTTCTCCGTATTAGGCCACCGTGGTGGACAATTTTCATAGTCCATCATGGTGGCCTATGACAATAGGCCTAGCCCATCTCATTTTGGGAGAAGTGCCGAGCCTAGCAGTGGGACAGTGGGTTCATGATGATTATAAAAGACATCAATACCACATACATGTTTTCAACTGCATTGCATTGCAATCCGACTAAATTGTCATACATAGACAAACCAATGATAAAGTAAAATGGAGCACATTAGGGAAGGCCTGCGTGCAGCAATGGTCTGATATCTATATTTATAAAAGAAAGTCGTGTTAGTTACACCATTTATAACTCAAGAACGGCTGAACCGATTTCGCTGAAAATTGGTGGAGAGCTAGCTTAGAACCAGGAGACGGACATAGGATACTTTTTATCCCGTTCCCGTGGGATGTGATGACAGACCGAATTCCACAGGGGCGAAGCCGCGGGCAGAAGCTAGTAAGTATATATATATATATCTGATAACGATGACACTACTACATGTGACGTTATCGATAGAGTCGGCGATGGCAGTTTTTTTTTTCAATAATCAAACGAGCAAACGAAGCTCCTATGGCACCTGACACCTGCGGTATCAAAGGAGTTGCTGATACGTTGCCAGCCTATATACGCGCTGTTTGATCTCATTGGCGAGGTCCTACAAAAAGATCAAGTCTCTCGCAACCGGCGCGTATGTATGAGAAGATGTATGAATGTGGCAGAAGCAAAAGATGTATGCAAGAATCGTAGCAAGTGGTGGCCTATAGTTTCTGCCTACCCCCGTGGGAGACAGGTGTAGGCAGAAACTTATGTATGTGTGAAGGACCCCATGTCATAGCACAATGGGAAATCCGACCTTCAATTAGACAGTTCATAAACCAATATGTGCACATGAAGTTCACATTGGCTAACAATCAGGAAATGGTCAGAAGCCACGTGAGGTTAGATTAACAAAATGAATTCGCAATCACTCACGTGAGGAAGATCCATTTGGGTCGAATTGTCAACATTTGTGTTCTGAGAAACCATGATAACACATTTTAGAAGAAGTAAACAATCCCATCTTAATCATCATACAGCATGTCTAATCTAGGGATCATGCGATCCATTCGCATGATCCCTAGATTAGAGATTCCTCACGTGAGAGCAAGGTGCAAATGGCATTTATTCTGAAACTCTTCTGAAATCAGATACCATCACGCCTGTATTCCCCGAAGGGTTAGGCAGAGGCGTACTAATGTACACCCACAGTTCGCCGGTATGTTTAGGTCCCATTAACCGGGCACAAATTTCTAACTCCGAGCTGCTACTGTGAATTTCATAGAAAACCCCAATAACACTGCTCGACCTGGGGATCGAACCCAGGACCTCTAGCGCGTAGCAGTCGCGCTCAGGACCACTTTGCTAATGAGGCATAGTTCTCTTCTTCTTCCGAAATCAATACATTTTTTTAATTTGTGTAATTATTTAAAATGGACAACTGAACCAATGATATATCGTTACTTTGATCTACACAAGATCAAAGTGTATTTTAAAATGCAATTAATTATGTAAGGAGGGCTATAATCTCTAACCTCAAAGGTTATCATTCCCATAACTTCAAGAAGCGTCACGAACGGTACGAATATGTCATCGGGTCATTTCAATAGATTTATCGATGTCAGTATTTCAATGTATTAAATCAAAGTATCGGGGCCAATAGCAGCTTGGAGTTTTGATTTTTGCCCATGTAAGGGTGTTTATCAGTAGGTATACTTTCCCCTGATCCTACGGGGATTCATCAACATACATACCATCACGCCTGTATTCCCCGAAGGGTTAGGCAGAGGCGTACTACTGTACACCCACAGTTCGCCGGTATGTTTAGGTCCCATGTAATAGGGGGCGAGCCTATTGCCATTAACCGGGCACAAATTCCTAACTCCGAACTGCTACCGTCATATCATTAGGATATCACTTGCACTTATGGGGATTCAGGCGTAATAATAATATGATAAGTTGTTCCTAAATTGATTTCAATGTAGGTAATACGTGTTCATGTGCACATAATTCTCAAAAAAACCCTCGGCTTACTACCTGATTTGGGACTTATAAGTAGGACATCAGTGATTTAAAATGCGTCAGTGACCTTAGAGTCTAAATCTAGACCAATGAGTTATAACTACCGTGATACTGCAAACAGTTATCGGCGAATGACTCATTTGTTGATAACGAACTGATTAGTCTTAAAATGTTTACCTGTCTGTTACAATAATGAGTCACCATATATTCCGCAATTCCTTAGAATAAGTGGACATCTCTTGAAGTGGGAAATACTAATATGCATTTCTAGAAGTTACTTGACTGGACGCTGAATTGCCGATAAAAACGTAATACCAAAATAAATCGTAATTCAATGGGATAGGGGATAAAACGTGCAGACGGATCACCTGATGGTAAGCGATAACCGCCGCCCATGGACACCCGCGACACCAGAGGAGTCATAAGTGCGTTGCCCGCCTTTTAAAAGTGTTTGGGCCTCCGGTAACCTCACTCACTCGGCGAAACACAACGCAAGCGTTGTTTCACGCCGGTTTTCTGTGAGGCCGTGGTATCACTGCGGTCGAGCCGGCCCTTTTGAGCCGAAGCATGGCTGAACCACGTTCATCGTAATCAAATTGTGTTATTATTCGCATTTCACCATTTCGCCTACTACTACTGGAAATAAACGACCAGAAAATCGGTTGAAACTTCGTTATCAAAAAGTACATTCACTTACAATTCTTTCTTCAATTCTACATCACAGCTTTTATGTTACTGTATGTGAATGAATCCGTCACTGGAATCGGAATAGTTTCCTATCGTATATCTATCTTACATCCATACCATCACGACTATATTTCCCAAAGGGATGGGCAGAAGCGTACATAAGTAGCACCCACAGTTCGTGTTCATTTAGCTTCAATGTAATAGGAGGCGAGACTATTGCCATTAACCAGGCACTAAGTCCGAGGTGCTACTGAGTTTCATAGAAAAATCTGAACACTACCCGACCTGGGAATTTAACCCACGACTTCTAGCATAGCAGTCACGCTTATGAAGTTATGACCACTAGACTTTTGTTTTTTTTTTGCATTTCTATGCTAAAGTTATAAAGCTATTTCACTCTCATATGGTCACTAACGTCACCTATAAGTTTCGACCTGCCGCATGGCCGGGGTGGGATTCGCCGTGGCTTAGTTGGTCATAGCGTTTGGTGTATTGAATCAGAAGACGCAGGTTCGAATCCTGCCCGCAGACGATTGTTTCCTTCACTAAAATAACTGAGTTTTTTTAAGTTACAATGATAATTAACGATAATAAGCCTCTTAGGTGTTACAAAACGATACACTATAAAAACATTGATATTTTTATCTCTATAGATATCGTCGCAATATTTGTTGTCAATAAATGATTAACGAGATAATTACGAAGATAACTATGACTTCTAAGTAGTTTAACAAACAAAATAGTAGTAAATCAATCTTGTATTGGGAATTTGTGTGAATCCCTGCTTACACCACGTAATGGCGTTGTTCGTATTTCTGAGATGAGTTTCATAGAAAACTGTTTAACAGAAAAAGTTATTTTTCTAACTTGTTTTAATGTTTTTATAAGGTTTTATTTATTTTGTGACTAAACTGACTTTTTCGTTTGGTACTTACTCCTATATACATAATGTCTTATTTATATGATTGTATACTTATGTCTGAGAAGATGTATGAATGTGGCAGAAGCAAAAGAACTATGCAAGAATCGTAGCAAGTAGCGGTCTATAGTTTCTGCCTACCCCTGTGCAAGAAAGACGTGAGTATATGAATGTGCTCTCATAAAATATGCGTCTACCTGCTGTATTGCCATATGTTAGAGGAGTCACAGACAAGATTGGCTATATCTTGAAGCGAGCTTCAATCAAAACATACTTCAAGCCGCTGAAGAAGATTAGTCAGTTCTTACCACCTGTCAAGTGCCACATACCTCTTCAAGATGCAGGAGTATACAAGCTTGATTGTGATTGCGGACTCTCATACATAGGCCAAACTAAAAGAAGCATAGGGACCCGCGTAAAAGAACACATTGCCGATGTCAAACACCGCCGTTCCAGAAAGTCAGCAGTTTGTGAACATACCCTAGACAAGTCCCAGCACTACATCAGATTTGATAAACCACAAGTCCTCGCAAAAGAAAACCGATTCCTACCCAGGATGATTCGTGAGGCTATTGAAATCAAAAAACACCCAAATTTCAATAGAGAAGATGGTTGGGTCTTACCAGCTGCTTGGAATCCCATTATAGAATCTATAAAATCTAAATCCAAACCCAAAACTGCAAGACCAAAGGATACGGTGAGCTCGTTCTGCGTGAATCGGATCGCTAATAATTAACAAAAATGTAAGGTAGCTGTTAGTAATTTTAACATCAAGACGTCCAACACCTCAGTCTGCCCGTGACCATGGATGCTGTAAAGGATCCGAAACGTCGGGAACTAAATAATATCAATATACCGCGATAAAATCCGTAAAAAGTAGTTTCATTTCAAAATCTATAACAATTCTAAATAAATCTACTTACATCTATTAACTAACTTATGTCTTATATTAGGTATCTATAAAAATATTGTCTATAATATAATTATGTATTTGCTACTTGAAGGGTTAATATAATTAGAACGCTGTAATTTAAGATAAAAATGCAATACATTTCCTAACTAATTTTATTTTACTCTGAGTGTTTCTTCCCTTCGGTGAGTTTTTAGTAAAAGTTTAAGAGCTCATACTTGTAAAATGTTAGTGCTTTGAACGTAAATATATTTTCAAATTCCATGTTGTGTCCCAACCACAAATATTAATTTTATTTAAATTGTTCTAAGTGGTCGCTAACCACAAATCACCACAACTCACATTCCTAAGTTAAGTCTTGACTTTGTAAGTTTTTAGAATTTATATAAAATATTTTTATCTTACTAAACTTAGTAGGTACCTACCCTAATTACTTTCTTTACTCAGTTCTGTTCCTTTTCTATATTAATATCTGTTTTTTTTTTATTCTACATTTATAAGGGACTTTGACGATTTGCTTATGCCATAAGCAAAGCGTCAAAGTCCCTTATAAATTTAGCCCCAATCTGATTATATGAACTCAAAAAGGTCGATTATCACATCCGTCGTCAAATGTAATGTATGTTTTTCTATATTTCATATATTATAATTATTAATGAACAAATAATTCTATTATACACCTACTTACCTATTTTTTTATATTTATCAATAATGGGCACAAATTAAAATGGTATTCAAGTGTCGGTGCATTGGAGGCGAAGCTCTAAATGGCTCCTCGCCTTGGAACGATATCCAGTTAATCTCCCGCGTCATCGGAGGCGCCTGCGCAGCGTACTGAGCGCACACCTCTCTTGCGTCACTCGCGGCGGCGTGGTGGGGGTATGAATTTCGTCGAGTTCATAATAGTAGAACGGCGCGCGCCCCGGCCAAACGAACAGTGAACGTTGAGCGTGAGATTTGTTGCGAAAATATGTGTAACATGTGTACCCGTGATGTGATCGAAACGGCCCCGGCCCCGGCGGCGCCGGCGCATAATCCTTCGCGCATATTAGAACGAATGAAGAAAAAGCACAATATTGTTACTGACCCCAGCAGTACGGAGAAGCAGAAGGAGGTGGAGTACCAGCCCGATCTCCTGGCTGTGTCCACGAAGTACTCCAAGGTTGCCTACGACCTCTTCAAGCAGAGTTTGGTGCACCTGCAAGAGACGAAAGCATACGTGTAAGTACTGACTTTCTTTTTTGGTATGTTAGGTTATGTTTCCAACATTATCTTCAGCACAAGTGATAATTGTTTCATTCATGTCTACGTAGAAATGTTAATATGGAAAATCTCGCTGAAGTCTCACTTGACAGCGTCTGGAAAATGAATACGTGTAGTTTCCGACAGCCGTGACTGACGCGATAACAACTGCATAACTATTGTCGATACATTTTCCGAACGTGAAAAGTTTTTAGTACTACCGATTTCCAATTGAAGTTTTACAATGGATTCTTTATTATCTCTCTGTTTTCTTTTGGATTCCGAAAAAGGATATCCTTCAGATACAGTATTGTAAATCAATGATCGTGGATATCGGCAATCAAAAATAGTTATTGAATAAAATGTTTCGTTCTACAAATTCAGGACTCGTTAAGTCAATTTCCTTATCCAAACAAGAAGTTTCTCTTAATTCAAATATTACGGCAAGCGATATGGATCAGCATGTTGCTCTCAAGTGCATATTATATATGAACGTTATCAGCACAACTCGTGACATTACAGAATGATTTCAGCTTGACTTGTCTCATAATCATATCTACAAAAATATCATCGTGAGTGCAAAGTCTCCTTTAATACTTTTGAACCCGTGACAGAATAGAAACTGATTAAAAATGTCATATTTTGAAATAAAATTTAAATACATATTATTTTCTATCATTGTATTTTAAATAACATGGAGGAGGGGAAGAAACAAGCCAACCATAACACAACTAGTATTTATATGTCTCAATTTGTCTTAAACGTAATGTGTAAGATTCAATAAATAATAATATATTTTCTATACTACCATACAACTCCTACTAACTGGCTTCACATTAGAATGTCAATGTTAAATTGAAAGTCGTTATTTTTTGCTCAAGCTTTCGCCCTTCCAATAAGACACTTCGCCATTGTCTTCGGGCCTTTTCTTAGAAAAACACATTAGCCCACGGAACAAGCCAGCCTTTTCACATGATGTAATGGTAAATCAACCATGGACATCCCGCTATCTTGTCTGCACGTTAAAAGGAACAGTGACCTTAGAGTATCTCTCTATTTCCAGCTATAGCCCGACAGAAATCACCCATAACGAAATACATGTTGCAAAATATACACGTACTTATAGCATTTCATATACTTAAGAATTTGATGTATGAGTCTATGACTGACATTCTAACATTCCCCGTTCTGTAGTTTCTGCCTACCCCTATGGGAAAAAGGCGTGAGTGTAGAAACATATGGTATGTATGAACATACATTTCAATTTAAGTAACGGTAGCCTAATGGCTAGGGCGTTGGACTTGCAATCATATGGTTGCCAGTTCGAAACCCATCCATTGCACAACCCACGTGAACCCACTCGTAATACAAGCATTTAACTCAGTACGAGGGGTTAACCAGAATACTAGTAATGAGCGACCCTCATTGCTAGTACTTAAGCTTTAAAAAACAAGTGAAAAAAATATTCAACAGCCTGCAGTGTACCAAACTCGCGGGTTCTAATATTTATTCAAGTTCAACTTTACATAATAAAACGTTAAAAATAACATTATTTTTGCGAATTATTATTTGTTACAAAATCTGTCAATCTGAGATAGGCGCGGTTTATCGTTTATCGCATCACACCGCGTTGATACCTTTAATAGATAATCCACTATAGCTTCCTAGATCTATTATCTATCCACTTGAAGCCCTACATTTTAAAACCGGTTTTACCGTTAAGATAACTTAAGAACAATGTGTCGATCCACATTGTAATAAGGTCGGATGATAAACTAATTACTTAAGGGTACGGCGAAGCTAGTGATATGATCATTGGACTGCCAAGTCAAAGGTCTCGAGTTCAAATCCAAGGCACGCACTTTTCGAAGTTATGTGCGTATTAATAGTTAATTATCACGCGCTTAAACTGTGAAGGGAAACATCGTGAGGAAACCTGCACGTCCGAGAGACTTTCTCGATGGCGTGTGAAGTCTGCCAACCCGCATTAGGCCAGCGTGGTGGACTATAGCCTAATAATGTAAGCCCTCTCATTGTGAGAGGAGACCCGTGCCCAGCAGTGGGACATATAGTGGGTTGATTATGTACAGCAAGCTTGAATGGCCCCCAAAAACATAATACCAAAATAAATCGTAAACCAAACAGTATTTTATCAAACGGTGTTATTTTTCGTATTGAGATACCGTTAATCTAGGTTCCTACCGTACCATTTCGCCTACCACTACTTCACTGGAAATATACGACCGGAAAATTGTTCCAAACTTA
Organism: Acronicta leporina; assembly: GCA_947256265.1. Lineage (NCBI taxonomy): Eukaryota > Metazoa > Arthropoda > Insecta > Lepidoptera > Noctuidae > Acronicta > Acronicta leporina. The sequence continues at coordinate 1,791,593 of OX366512.1, forward strand.
GTTGGTAAAGTTATCAAGAAATGCATTCGCTTACATTTACTTCCAGTGAAGTATTTTGCACGAAATGGTAAGGTAAGAACCTAGAGTAATGGTCTCGGAATCCGAACTTTAACACAATTTGATTAAATTGTGTTTGAATTACGATTTATTTTGGTATTACGTTTGTATTGGAGGACTCTTATATAAGAAAAGATTAATTTATTGATCCATTGTTACAATAATAACCTTATAGATTAGTTTTACATTTATGTTCTATCTGTAACTATATTGAATAGGGCGATTGCCTCCAAACTAGAGAGCGCCTCTCTCTTGAATAACTGAGTTGTGGTCAAATAATATAAATTATGTCTTTTGGAGATAATTAAGGATAGGCCAGTTTACTTTTAAGCGTTACCCCACATGCTACAGAGTGTAAAGATCTTGAGTTTTGATGCCCAAGTCTAAAAAATTACGTGATACAACGTTCTATGTACCGTGAATGGAAATCAAAAAGTTAATATCATCTATTTAGAGATATGAAGCATGTACATTTGTACAAGATGAAAACAACAAAAATGTAGATAGATACGCTTGTTTAGATGTAGGCTGATAAACGTCACAGACGAAATGCTACCTTATCAATGTGACAAGTTAAAAAGAAAGCCGAACTTTGGTCGATAGACATCGTTTGGTATGACAATGCCTTTCAGAATTTTAAGTCGTAACGCCTTGGACTTCTAACAATGCATATTTTAGCGTTTAACATGCATTATCTCAGAGATGATTGCATGCATTGTGTTAACAATACACATCACTTTAAACTTTGTTAGTTTAGAATTCTAACCTAACCAAATTCCAATATAAAACTATTTTTTACAGCATTCACGGTGATGTAATTATGGAAAGATCTTGGTCAGCTTTAACAGTGACCATGGATGCTGTAGAGGGTCCAAATTGTCGAGTGTTATAAATTTAAATTTTAAGATTTCATTATAAATATGATGAGTTTTAAGTCTCCTCATTACATATTAAGTTTTCCAAGTTAATCCATAAAACATGCTGAAAGTAATATAATGTATGTTGAATACTAACTATCTACAATGGCTGGGTATGTTGATAAACTTTCTAGGATACCTAATGAAGCCTATCTACCTTGACACTTGTGCATTATCTAGGAGCTAAAATCACGTACCAATTAGAACTGATCTAGATGTCTAGCCCAAACTGAGGTCAGTCTGACTGTGTCACGAGTATCGGCGGTAGGGCTGCTGACTGTGTAGAAAGATTAGAAAGTTAATACTTCGATAGAAATACATATTTATGAACTAAATCGCTATCAATATTAACTACAGATATTATGGTAATTCCTACGTATTTCCTTACATTGTAATACTCACTCAATATCTTGTACTAATGTCTGGACTTTAAAAGAGAATATGATCAGAATTCACTACTGTCGTGGTTATCTAAAGTTTCGTTCCACCCTTTATAACGGTTCAGTCATGACCTAAATCTAAACTAATTTATTTTATCAATGCCTGCAACCCTAGGTTTCACTTTTAAATTTCCGTTTTGACAACCATTGCCCTTGAGACTTGCATTCGTAACGGATTGATATAAAAATGGCGGTAAATTATCAATTTTAGATGGCGAAGAGATAAGAGCTCGAACATAATTGACATGATTTGCAACATTTTGTTTAGCTCATGAAATTTTAATACCTGTTTTTTGCTATTTACTAAAAGTCATGTCCATACATTCGAAAGATACAAATTTCCAGTCGAATTATGTGAAAACTGCTTGCTTTTGGGGTTAAATTCAGAACCGAAGGTTAGACAGGTCCTACCGTATTCTTCGTCTCATAAGTACAGTCAGAAACACATCATAATATCCAAAGCTGTCAAGTTTCTTCAATCGATTCTTAATTTAATCTCCAAACAAAAGAGTTTACTATCCATTGGGTAAATTTGACGACCGTTTGTGGTTTTAAATTAATGTACTGGCTTCACCTATACTTTATAAGTTTAATAGACAAACCCAGTTCTAAGGCCCACTTGCACCAACTTCTTAAATGTGTTTAAATTGTATTTAAACACGAAATATCTATGAAAAATTGTGTTTAAATATGACTTAAACACATTTAAGAATTTGGTGCAAGTGGGCCTAAGAATGTGACGATAATATCAATTTTCACGTTGGTCAAGGGCAGGGTAGCAAGTTATTATAGATCAAAAAATTATCTTTTGACAAACAATTATGAAAAAAACCTACCTAACCTATATTTCATACATACAACAAACGCACTTAGTGATTAAATAGTCAATTGCTAAAGAATGTAGCTATAACATGATGCAATGATGCAATCGTTCAGAATTCAATTTAAGCTCGCCTGGCAACACTGGCTGTTAAATTATATTAATTGATGGTTTCATATCCAGGGCATATTAATTTTACATTGTGTTATATAGAGGGCATTGAATCCAACCTAGTTTTTTACTTTATATCTAGTAATCTGAACTTGCCTTGTGTGTTTTTCTAGAAATTTATAATTAATTTATCTTTTTCATCATCATTTAGTTTTTCAAAAAATCCTTTGACCTATATTGAATACAATAAATATTATTGTGTGTTTGCTTATTATATTGAACTGCTTAGGTACCTACTTTTACTTTTAAAATAAGTAAAATATACGTATATTTCACCCTACCAACACTACACATTATCGTCGTAAATCTCAAAACAAATAAATAATAAACGTTTATACCTACAATAATAATAATATTTTCGATCTATTTCAAGAACCACTATAATACAAACTAGTTCTGCTAATACGATGTAAATTGATGTCCAAACAATTTGTAATTATGATTGTTTTATTATCATAAACATGTGTCATAAACAGGAAAACAAAACGAAGTGTTCCGGTTTATTTTAATCAAATCATGACACGGAAGAGTAAATTGGTCTGCGCCCGGCTAAGATGAACGAGGTCACAGATTGTCACGGCACTATGTATGTAATTTTAGCAATAGGCTCGGATTTACGCTTTTAACATTCAACATTACATATTTTGTAATTTATTTGTGGACTTTTTTTTTAAATTTCGTGGTATTATGGTTTTTAACCTGCCCGGGGTACCAATCAAATTAGTCCGTGGTTGACACGGCCCACCCGGTTAGTTATTCATGTTATTGAGTATCGATGACTGAAAGTAACAAAAACATAGAACTTGTGTTTTGGTAAATGCGGGGCGTTGTCCTTATTTCATACAAATAAATCACTCAAAAAGTGGTCACAGTTGGGCGCCATTTTAGAATAACGACAACGAATTTAAACTTTTATTAAGATATTTTTACTGTGAATCTTATGAAAATTGTGTATTGATATGATTTAAAAATATTTAAGCAATCTATTACTGAAAATTAATTACACAAATATGACACACGGTTTCGATGATATCTTAACACAAATAACATCAGAAAAGTTTTATAATATATTTTTCAATGCCTTAGTCTTAACGAATAGAAAGCACAAATTTCAGAGTCTACCATAGAGTACCTACACAATAGAAGAAAATATATAACTCTCATGACAAAATTACGGAACACAGAAAAACTGTTTGACTTCGGCCTTACAGGATGCGAAGGTAGCTAGCCAGTTGGAGTATCTAATAGATCCCTCTCTTGCTTCTCTTCTTTTGATAAAAAATACGTATTTAGGTTTAGAAGTGATATTAATATAAAAAACAGCTTTCAAAGAACCAATATTTTGGCTGGGAATTATGCCAACCATAATAAGTTTAGCGTTTTATTTCCGACAATCAATGATGCGAAACGTACGAAAAGGTATATGGACCGTTTTTCATGGCCTAATCGTAAAATCTACAAGACAATTGTTTTAATACTAAAATAGTAAACTAGGTCACGGAAATCGTAAAACTAAAACTTGAACCGCTTGAAATGCTAAGAATAAAAACAGTATCTAAAATTTAATTACATCCTCTACTTTTTTGTCAACGCAAAAGACAAATTATATAACCATAAAATCACCGACTTCATTGATTCGAAAGCGTAGGTAGCCTAATGGCTAGGGCGTCGGACTTGCGATCATGTGGTTGCCGGTTCGAACCCCACCCATTGCACTACCGACGTGAACCCACTCGTAACACAAGCATTTAGCTTAGCACGAGGGGTTAACAAGAATACTAGTAATGTGCGACCCGCATTGCTAGTAAGCTTTTTTTAAAACAAAAAAAAATTGATGGAGAAAAAGAATTAATGAAAACTTTGGCTAAATATATTCCTATTATCATATTATGAATTGAATCTATATTATTGTTTATATGATTGCATGCCTGATGGTAAAATATGGCTGAACCTGTACCCTATCTTTCTTTTATCACCACATTTTTTTTCTTTGTCAGTCCCATATTTGCAAAATAAATACCTTGTATCTATAGCTTCATACAGTAAAGTCCTTGTGACAGCGGTATAAGTAAGTGTGCAGAGTTTTTCGCGCGCAGGCGCCCCAATTCGATTTCCAAGACCTATTCGAAATAGTGACGGATGAAACTGATCTCATAAGTTTCATAACATCGTGTACGTGGTCTGAAAACGTGTCGGCAAGCACGTAACACTGTCCACTGCACTGTTTATACCCGTTATGGTCATGTTATTGCAATCTGCAGACTAATGGCCGCCAAGCTGCAGAGAAAAATAGTCTCTGCCACCGTTTAATAAGTGAGAACGTATTGTTTAATTGGCAACGCTCATTCAATAGGGGCTCGTGCCTTTAGTTCTCACGGTAGCACCAACAATAGGAAGTTATGAAGCATTTCAGTTTCAGGTTTAAAAAACGTGTGGTAAATACTACATGTCAAAAAACGGGATATTAAAAAATTAATCAAACATATAAAGTGGAACTGCACAATTGAAACTCAGAACAGTCCATTTACGAAGATCCCAATTTTAATTTTCATGGCCAGACAACATTTATTTCTGCAATATCACTGACGTAACTCTGTAGTATGATTTAATAATTAAGTATAGATGCTGAGTCAATGCTCTTCAAAGATAACGATATTATAAATAGAATTTAGTTTTCGTGAGTCAAAATTAAACAATTTAAATGCATAATACTTAAAATAGTACTTAATCTTCACGAAAGTTTAAAAATATTATTGCACTGATTTGAATGAAATTTCGCCGTAACTTGTTTTGTTACACAATTAATTATCTTTCTTCTTTTAACCAAGTGTAAAAATGATAATTACACTGCCAAATCTCCTCCCTCGTCACAATTGCCTTGAACATTACTTATCTGCATACACGTAACTAAAGTAATGTGTAGTATTTAATTATCGTTATAATTATGTCAAAGGCCTCCTGTCAGACAATATGCAGGTGATGTTATCTTTTTAATCGTAATATTTTTTTATAAGATTCATAATATCGTTTTGCTTTTTTGTTGTACCTTTATCGACATTCCTATTTCATTTATGCAGATTTGAAGAGTTTGTTGATTCCGTTTTTTTATAGAAAAATCTTACGTCTTAATAATAACAAAGACCTTCTTACAAATAATTGTAATTTAATAGTTAAATTTTACAATAGATATTCAAAAACAGAAAACAAGTATTTCGCAACAATATTTCTCCATCCGAGGGCAATCTATCAAACTTATCATGCTGACGATTGTTGTTTGCCATAGATAGATATATACCTAGTACGCAAAGTTTAAGATAAAACCATATTTGTGAAAAAAAAACCCAAACACAAATAAATATAAAAGTAGCACGTAGCTTATGTCAAAATCAATTTGACAGTTCTTAGATGTCATGTAAATAAAATACGTGGAGTGATTTATGACTTCAGCAACTACTTCTGAACAAGTTCGTCATTGGTAGTAGATATTGTATTCAGATTTCAAGGGACTTTTCACAGGTACCTACCTACTTCTACAATATCACGTCTCTCTCTCCCGCTCTATCAACATTCAATATGCAGTATGCACTCGAATGCAATGTCAGGCAATTTCGAGTGCCGATAGCATTAACTGTGTAATGTGTGTGTTTATTCCATAATTCACAACGAGCTATCCTTTCATCAATAACATCTCTAGGCCAAACAAATAAATATTGGGCGCAGAAATCGATTGATGGACTAATGTGCCCATCGAGCTGTCAAATATCGAACGCGTTTGTCCGATAAAGTATCGATGCAAGTGGAAGGTGGAACAACCTCGTCTGTGGCAGATAAAAGATGACCGCGAAACATTCCCACACTAAATTGCATTCGATGTTAAAACATCTCTATATTTGTAACTCCATATTCAATAAATTCGAACATGTATATTTTCCTTAGATAAAAAAAAGTCGGCATTGGGATTAATAATAAATATAGTTATTACTAATGAGATACCTTTAACGTTAATTTTCAATAGCTCCTTATTAGTTTTCCAACACAAAATAACTGATCTCTTTACTTAAAATTCAACTTCTTCAATAATAATAATATTAATCAAACAGTTTGCAATTTTTTGCATGACATCGCTAGTTTATGCATCACGAATAATTTGGCTAACGGATTAACGATGAGCGACCATCGACTTCTGTGAAGAACGACCTCTAATTCAAAGTCAAAGCCGTGAAGGTCAAAGCAGTTACTCTACTTTACAATTGAGATGCAATTTTTATTCTGCTATAAGTACTAAAACTAAAGTAATAGACTCGTAATGAATTGATCAAAACCCTGCCTTGTAGCTTCGTTTATACATATAACGTTTAATTAACAGTTTGTTAGTTGATTCAGGATCTCCATTTGTTCGCAATTGCAAATGTTAGCTGGCTGGCTTATGTTGTATGATTGTTAGAAGTCCAATTCCAAATAAACACATTAGAAATAAATAAAAATGTAATTAAAGATTGAAGTCTAATATTTTCAACTACCATTATAATCTTAAACAATTATCTGCCATAATCTAACAATCCTAGGTTCTAAAATAGCGTATTACCTTTAGTAGAGATGGGCCAATATCAATGATATTAAGACTAAGGAGGCCCACGTTCACACAATGGGTTGCTACGATAATTTTTAACTTTGGCTGTCAATAACTTTGACTGATCGATTTATCGGCGGCAAATACATTGTGACGTCACGATCCTGAAGACAATGGAAGATTGAACACACACAACATTCATATTGTTTTATATCACTGACAATTTTTATTTGAAAAAAGAATCGAGCAATGAATGTCACCTGACTTCTCCCGCAGACAGCAATAAGCATACATTTTAGGATACAGATTCGTAATACTTAGACCTTTCCTAGTTAACGCCACAGAGTATGAACTTCAGCTTTTTTTATCCTTCATAACAGTTTATTATTACCCTTTAGAATCCCATAGATCTCAGTGTTGTAGTGAAAAACGCAGTGTATTTTGCCCAAAATATACGTCCAATGTCGTGTCAATATGACATTGAGTTATAAACTGTTGGAGAGTGCATCTTGGAGATCAAGTAATTTACATAATTGTATAAAATTGGCAAAATGAACAACATGTTTAATGATTTTTTTTTTTTAAAGAAATAAAATAAGATACAGGTAGCATAAATGCTTAACAAATTCTATCTCAAGTTGACTGATAAGATCTCAGCACGAAGTCTATCACAAAGATCACCAATGATATTAGCATCTTATCATTCTTTATCAAGGTTTTTCAATAAACAAATTCGTCACCGAATATCGACGAGTAACTAGGCACACATTTAATATTAAATTCAAAGAGGCCAAATAAAGCGTAAACCATCTATTACGTTTCAGGTACGTATCGATTCACATATGTTTACATAGTAAATATAATTGCATTGGCTCAATAGCCTTTAGTAGAATAAGCAAAACGTTAAAAGTAATTAATTAACAGATTTGGTCTTTTGTATGTTAAAAAATATATCTCAATTGTCGATGACGAAATTAATTGTTCAATATCAAATCGGGAGGTTGAAATGTTTACGTACTTTATTAAGATTAATCCTTAATATTCCAGCCTGTACCTACAACTCAAACACGAAATCTTGGTTACCCGTAAGAAATTGAAAGACCTCCAATAATATTTATTGTTTGTACTTACTAATTTGCATTTTCAATCTGTCGGTTGGTGTAAAAAAGAAGAGGTAGGTACTCTATCTATCTTGGTTCCTATTTAATTCGTAAATAAAAATCAAAGAACAGTAATCCTCCATCATGCAAAAGTGAATATAAATCCATTAAAGCCTATAAAAAACTAAGCCTTAGCATTATTGATAAGGAGTTTATAGCCTGCCGTTATCATTTCTACCGGTTCAGTGTAGTAAGAGTCCAGTCAAAAAATAAACTAATACCTCATTATGTAACCGTTTGACAGTCGCGGCAGAATGTGGAATATTCCTTTGCCTATTACAATGTTTCAACGCAATTTCTAGAGCAATGGGGCACGCGTCACACGTACTCATACATAGATTTAATGATATCAAGCAATCAGTCATTGTATCTACTATCTACTCATGTCAAATCAATGCGACGTAGACAACAAATTGGGAAATCCCATCGTCTAACTAAAGCGTGTTTTGTTACTTTTATAATTGAAAGTTAATTTCATTACCTAATCATCATTAAATCCGACCATGCGTAGGTACATCCCTAATCCCCTGTGAAGTGTGATTATTTATTGTCATAATAAATATGGCGATACTTAATAATAATAAGAACGTTCAACCTTGGCAAATTCATTATTAAAATACAAAATGGTAACGATATGAAAAAGCTTTTTATAAATGCATAGAACTGTGTAATTTAATTTGGCATTATTACACCAAAGTTCAATTTTATTAATATTTATCAAAGCTAAGCTTCAAATCAAGGAATAAATTCGAAATTTATTTGCTAATTAAATTTTTAATAGTATACAATTTAGCGATAACACCAAAGTGCAGTCACATGAATATTATATCAATTAATAAATTCAGTTTTTTTTAAACATGAGATTCCAATGGCCTCAAATCAAGGAATGAATTCCAAATACAAATATTTTCTTTGCTAAACTTTTATTTACTTATTATCTTTTTACTGATAGATAACAATAAAATATTGCTATGTAGCATTAGACAAATAACGGTAAAAAATATATAGTTATTGTAATATATTGCATTTTAGAATTTAAATTTGTTTGTAAATAACGGAGCTTATTAGACGCTAACATGGAAATAATATGGGCGATGTAACAATATTTGTTTAACGTTTTAATAAATGGAGTACAATTAACCAAGTTAGTAAATCTATTTATGTCGATCGTAATAATATTCTGAAATAATTTCTCTGATGATCACTATCTTAATCTCATGATCTTACACTAAGATGCTACAAAGTTCATACTTGCTGGTAGTGAATGATAAAAACACGAAGGTGACCGGACTATTTATGGAATATTGTCGAAAAAAAACATTATTTACCTCTGTCCCATTTTAGCTCTACCAAAAATACACTGATTTGTAAATATGCAAAAAAGCTTCTTAATTTAAAAGTATCTACAAAAAAAACATTTAGGCCCACTTGCACCAACTTCTTAAATATGTTTAAATTTTATTTAAACACAATTTTTCATAGAAATATCGTGTTTAAGTACAATTTAAACACATTTAAAAAGTTGGTGCAAGTGGGCCTTAGCTCTCCCACTTTGAACCGTTACTTTTGGCTATTCTTAATTCAAAAAGCAGTTTCGGTTTTAAAATCACCTACAAATAGGTGTAATACCTATAAATAAATATATTCTAATCAGACCAACTCATTGCAATCGTCAATCATTTACGCTTGTTAAGGCAGACCGCAAAAACTCCCCTTCTCCCACTAACAACCTTCATAGCATAGCTTTCCAATAATGAATAGTTAAATATTTAATTGTAAACGAAGTTTATTAGTTCTGCTTTAGTTAGAACGGATATTAAAAAGATTTATTGATTTAGTAGTAATTAGTTGTTAGACACACCGAACTTTTTTTTTTTAACATAACATAACATACCATCACGCCTGTATTCCCCGAAGGGTTAGGCAGAGGCGTACTAATGTACACCCACAGTTCGCCGGTATGTTTAGGTCCCATGTAATAGGGGGCGAGCCTATTGCCATTTACCGAGCACAAATTCCAAACTCCGAACTGCTACTGGGAATTTCATAGAAAAACCCAATAACACTTTGCTAGACCTGGGAATCGAACCCAAGACCTTGTGCCTTGTGGCCCCGAGCAAGACTGCCTGGGTTCGACTACCGGATCGAGCACCGTTATTGGGTTTTTCTTTGTAATTCCCAGTAACAGCTCGGAGTTTGGGATTTGTGCTCGGTTCATGGCAATAAGCTCCCCCCTATTACATGGGACCTAATCATCGTGGCGAACTGTAGATCTGCCTCTGCCTAACCCTTCGGGGAATACAGGCGTGGTATGTTACGTGATAGTAAGTTATGCCGACAACTACGTCGATGTAGAGTTACGTTGACGTTAGGTCTAGAAGTATGAAATTGGTACATGAATTCCTTAAATAACGTAGGTGGCCACTAAGAGGAAATTCCCACGATATCATAAATAGATTATGCATTTTTACGCTTACTAACGTAGCATCACAAAATTTTTTTTTCAGTTTTTTTTTAATGCCTGTATGCAAACGTGCAAATGCACCAGTCAATTTTACATAACCTTTTCTAATATCGATATCAAATCGATTAATTTCCGATAACCTAATTACGAGTATCGACACAATACCTCATAAATATTTATCAGTTCGATATCGAGTAACTGCAAATAGTTTTACATGTATACGTTATACGTTTGTGAGCGAAACCGGCCCACTCTAGATAGTTGGCACAGGACATACTATGACATACGTAGTATGTATTACGTACACAATGTTCTGTGTACCGTTTACATGCAATTTACGAGGTAGGGCTGCGCGAGATTTTTAGCCGATTTAAGAAAATAGATGTGAACCTTTGCAAGTTTTTGAAACAATCGTGGATACCACATGTTGATATTTTGTAGTCATGTAATCGATGATTTTATTTTAGTATCAATCAGTTTTTAATGTCATGGACCTGGTTAAAAAAATAAATGCTAAGTTAATAGCTATATTCCCATTAAAATCACTACATCAAAACAATTTAACCTGTGATATTGCGTAATTAACACAAGCACTTAGCTACAAGGCAGATATCATTCAATCAATATACTATAAATATCCTCATAAATCCGTCATAATCGAGAATATTTTGATAAGTTCAACGCTAATATTTTTTTCGTTACATGGTGACGTACTGATTATATTAAAAACAACAAAAGAAACTCATCTATACTCTATCTATACTAATATATAAAGCTGAAGAGTTTGTATGTCTTTGTTTGTTTACTTGAACGCGCTAATCTCAGGAACTACTGGTCCGATTTGAAAAATTCTTTCAGTTTTAGATAGCCCATTCATTGAGGAAGGCTATAGGCTATCATCACGCAAGGACTAAGTAACTAGGTATTCCACGCGGACGAAGTCGCGTCTTTATAATATAATATAGTATAAAAATAGAATTATTATTCAGCCATTATCGTCCCACAGGAGGGCAAAAGCTTCTTGCCTTTCTTCCATTACTCGAGGTTTTGGATCAACTCTTCCAGAAATGTCAAGCTCATCCATCCATCTCCATCTAGGTCTCCCAAGCTGTCATCTGCTATAAGCAAGACTCACTCGATTCCAAACTATATAATGTCATTGCACTCGATACGTTCTTCAGCCCAAAGCTCAATAAAAATAATTTATATTTAGACTGATTTTTATCATAATATACCTAGATTACGTTTTGAATTGATACCAAAAATCTTTACTACAAGATAAACGACACAATCCATACTGCATGTAGAAACATGTGATTCTCAAATACGTAGATCATTTCATCGTTAATCAATTGACGTATTTACAGTAACAGCTGATAGTAAGTAATGTTGGTAGGTACGTGTTGCAATCAATCAATCAAATGTTTGATCTACGCGGTGTATATACCAACACGCCTGTATTGCCCGAAGGGTTACGCAGAGGCGTACAAATTTACACCCACAGTTCGCCGGTATGTTTAGGTCCCACGTTATAGGGGGCGAGCCTATTGCCAAATTCTTAACTCCGAGTTGCTACTGGGAATTAAATAGAAGAACCCAATGACACTTTGCTCGACCTGGGAATCGAACCCAGGACCTCTAGCGTAGCAGTCGCGCTTAGGACCACTTGGCTAATGAGGCAGTTGTAGTTATGTACAGGTTATTCTTGTCAATAAGAGTTCATAGAAAGGTTAAGTTAGGCGTCAATTATTATCTGACACTGTTGAAAGGAAGCTACTATAACTGCATGAAAAGCTTGTCAGACGTACTAACTGATGTAATATTTGTGATTGTAAATACACTCACAAAGACATTCAAATATATCAAGCAATTGATGTAAAATCATGAACACTTTTCAATCTAATACTTGTTACCCTTGGGTAACGCAGTATCTAGGTATCATGCAATAGCCTGAAAAAAAATTCAATAGGGATTCAAGATTTTTTTTCAAGTTTTGAAATGTTCCTAATTCTTCGAAATATCCTAGTGTGGGGAAACGTTTTAACCTAAAAAAAATGTAGTTGATTAAACATACTCCTCCAGTAATAACAATAGCGACATATTCTAAGGTATGTATGTTTAGTTCTCACGGTATGGTAATACCAACATATATCGTAACTCAAACCTCCAAGAAATCACAACAGAACGATACACTTTCCATAATCATTTGTAATTTAAACCTCATGTACTTTTCCTGTCTTCAGTTGGGGTAGGTACGTAAGAAACATTGATCGATTGAAAAAATTTTGATGTTTACGAGCTTATACTATTCCTCAGTGAACCGAAAATGTCAGTTGTCATTTCCAAAAAAGTTCTTGAAAGTTAGACATCTTTATTCAAAATGCCAATGCCATCAATTAGCGTTGTCAGTGGTTTTTTATTAATGTTGACTTGAATGCATTGTATGCTACTTTTGCTTGAAGGAAAGCAAAAACACGATCTAAGACGGAGCAAACAATACAAGTAAATACCGTTTTAGTTTGACTAAAATAGAAAAGTTAGCTTTTTTTTGTTCCCTGTTTTGTTTCTTAGCGCTTTGTAAAATAGTAAAAAATGAGAAATCACCATGTCTAGTACAAATGTATTGGCAAAAGTTAAAGAAATTATAAAATAACATTTTCTTGCCATTTTGGTCGTATATTCCCCGAACTTGAATGGGATCCCACAGTGAAAATGACTGAAGGACCTACCCCAAGACAAGGGTCATCGTCAAGATATGCGATTGACATTTATCACGTGATAAAAAAATCCAAATGACAATGCCATTAATTAAAAATGTTGTTTTCCTAACTTATTTTTATGGGATAGGGGGGCAAACGAGCAGACGGATCGCCTGATGGTAAGAGATTAACGCCACCCACGGACACCCGCAACACCAGAATAGTCGCAAGTGCACTTATAAAAGGGTTTGGGCCTCCGGTATCCTCACTCACGCGGCGAAACACAACGTAATGTGTCATTTTGTGACATACAACGTCACAACATAGCACATGTCTGGGTAAGCTGTTGTGATCCACTTGGTTTGTCATCAAGGAGGATTGCAATACCCGATAGTAAGTATCAGGCAGACTACACGCCTTCACAGGCACGTGTATCACACTCACGTTGCGGCCAGCGTGCGAAGTCGCCAACTTAGCGCACTGCCGCGATAAACCCGATAAGATCCCAAGGTTTAAAACATCTCTATTTATTGAGTAGACGTGCCGGAGACCAGGTATGAAAGGAACAACAGAGATTACTGGAGGTAAATCGGTGTAGCCATAATCCATTCGTTTATAGTAACCGTTTGTGCTTTAAACAGTAGTTATCATAAAGTAGCTGAATGAATGACTCTTTTCTTGCTTCTTTGGAATAATATAGGCCTAACTATCCGTGACGATATACCTACATACACACGCTCTTCAAATTTGGTTTTGAAAATAGATTTCGATTTTTACTGATGTCAAATGAATCGAGGACAGTTTCACTCATGCCTTTTGGTTATCAAGATATCAGTTCCACAAATTTAGATTTTTTTTAATTTTGTTTTTATTCATGTTTTATCTCCTCTCTTGTCTCATCTTTGTTTTATACCACTGAGGTAGCAATCAAGCTTACAGCCCGCCTGATGGTAAGCAGTTACCGTAGCCTATGGATGTCTATGTAAAAACTTTTTCACTCCTTTTTTGAAGAGCCCCATGCTGTAGTCTTTTGTGAAAACCTCGGTATATTATAGTAGGCAGCTTTTACTGTAAGATAAGCCTAATTTCTTAAATAACAAGTTATATTTTTCCAATTTACAAAGTCAATGCAAATCATTACATTGTAACGCTACGCTGTAACAGGCCATCCCTGACATCTTGTTAGCTCATTTTAAACGAGGTCGCATGTCTCAACGATAGACTATAGAAGATACGAGAATTCTTAGCGACTAGCACAATTATTTTAAGAAACAAATTGTATAAACAAAACAGTGCTGGAATACTCTCTATATTTTTAAAATTAGCATCGAGAATCGAGCATATAAAATCATCATTACATTGGCTCGTAACATTTAAAAGTTCAAAAGAATCGTATGAAATGCCATTTGACAACTTTGAAACACTTTTCTCAATGACTTTGAGCTGAGGTTGTCTAAGAATTACACATTCAAGAAAATTATTAAATTTGGAACGAATTTAAATTACGAAATGTTTTAGCTCTTTCTGCGTTGTACACGTTTACTGATTGTCTTCTCCAAATACTTCAAAGAAATTCCATTCATTCAATACCATTCAGAATTTTATATTCCAAGAAAATCGCAGTCACATACATTATCGTAAAAAAAAGAAATAATTTGCGGCTTGCGCAACTCTTGATTACTAACCGGCCTGTGCTGATTTTTTATCAAGAACGCATTTCACTGTGAGCCATATTAAGACAAGTTCTTTTCCAATATTTTAAGTTCCAGGTGATAGAAAGACGGCGCCATTGCTACTTATAGACCCGTCTATAGACGAAGATAAATATTTTGCTTTTCTTTTGAGGAATGAAGAAAACTACATGTTAATTAAAATAGACTGCATTTTAGACGTTGTCCATATTTACATTAGTACATAAAAAAAAACTATAATACTTCAATGGAAGTTGAATAACGTTCAATATCTGCCATTCCATACATAAATTAAGGCTGTTTGTTCAATCTAATAAATGGGTATTTAATACGATCGGAAATGCGTCCAAGCACTTTTTGTATGGGGTTTCATAATGTACTATCATTAAAATCATCGTTTGTATGTCGTACTAAATGAGTTATTAGCACTAATTACTACTTGTAAACGCAATTGACTGAAACGCTACTGCAAGATTTAATGCAAGTGGGTTCCGATAACCGTGCGGCCAAGACTGGTAAAAAAAAATCGCCTATGTGTTACACATCTCTGAACGATTCAGTTACGATAAGCGATTTTAACACGCGATGCGACGGCCTAGATATTTATATGGATGTATCCGAATGTATTTTAAATGGCATTCGAAAAATGAATTATCGATGCTTGATGTCATACGACTCGTATTGATTAAAGTCATGGTCCGCCCGTTAAAGGTACTAAATGTATTCGCGATTATGATCATTACTGGCTTATCTTACGGCCTGCATTTGCATGCTATGTAATTAAAAATTGTCAGAGGTGCCTTGTAAAACGATCCGTATGACGTATTGAGGTTATACATATTTGGAGTTCATATTGATTCAAGTCACCATCAATATGACGCGATATTCAATTTAAATTGCAATGCAATTTGCATTTTTTTTTAAATACAAATACTTATAACAAATTAAATCGTGTATTTAAGCGGGCCAATGATGAATAAATGTATGAAAGTTAGTATTACGTAATGCGATTCATTACCTATCAATAGAAATAAATAGTAAGTAGGTACATTAACAGTCAATTTAAATTGAAAGTATAGTTGCGTTTGAAATACCTACAAAATCAAGCTCCTATTATATAGGTATATTACAATTACATAAGGGGTCTTTGATGATATACAGTTCTTTCATGAACTTTTCAGCAAATGAAACAGTAAATTCGACAGATTTCCAAGGAGAAAATTAAAAAATCGTCCAAAATTAATCTAAATATATATCTTAGTGAAAATTTTATATAAAAATACTAGATATAGATATTATATTTAGGTATAGAAAATAACCTAGTTTCTATCTTAGAATGAATAAAATAAAAACATGATGTGTGATGTCCCCGTGATACCTATCACGGAGACATCACACATCATGGTTTTATTTTATTTTATTTTATTTCATTAAGTACAGTGACAGATTACAGACTAAAACAATTCAGCACAGCTACGACAAATACACAATACATAAATCTGAATTCCAATTATTATTGTACACAGCGTTCAATGTCTAATATGGTTCATTAGTGACAGTTATGGTTAAATTTATTAAGACAGTTCTGTTTAAGTTTAGTAAGTAAGATACATTAAATAATATGGAGAAGTTAGTAAGTACCTACCTAAAAATGTGATTTTTAAAATTCTTGTCTGTTTGTCTATCGGTTAGGATTGGCGTAAAAACTACTGAATAGATTTTAATTTTGTTATCACTGTTAGAAAGAATATGATCCAACATAATTAAACTGGTGAACTTCTTATCTCAATTAATTGAACGAATCCTATGATACAGCTTGACCTCTCTGATGTATAGAGACCCTTGCAAAGAAGAGATCATCACTGTTGGTTTTTGATTAATTTAATCCTAATATAGCTTCATGTGAGCAAAGCCGCGGGCAAAAGCTAGTTCTTTTAAAGTAACTAAGTTTAAAAATCCTCTCTATTTTGGTAGAGGCAAAAAATAGTCACATTTCGTCATTTTCCTCTTGTCAAAGTAAGTGAAATTAAAAAAATGACGTTGAAAGAAAATACACGTAAGCAAATTAAATACTTATTGACGTGCGAGATATTTAAAGATCTGTGACCGGTTCGCGTATCAACTAAGTACATATAATATGCTAATTTACAGTTCTCAAAACATAAAACGTTGAATATACCTAACATCTGAAATCATTTATACAGAGGTAAATGTTTTCAAAATTTCTCTTCTTTCTCTGATCAGCATACGATTCTGTTCCTCTTTTTTATTTGGTGAATGAGTTCAATAACAAACCATCACGCCTGTATTCCCCGAAGAATTAGGCAAAGGCGTACTACTGTACACCCACAGTTCGCCGGTATGTTTAGGTCCCATGTAATAAGGGGCGAGCCTATTGCCATTAACCGGGCACAAATTCCATTCCACTTGGCTAATGAGGCAGTTATGTTATTGAACTTATCTGCCTCATTAGCCTAGGGGTCCTGAGCGCGACTGCTACACTAGAGGTCCTGGGTTCCATTCCTAGGTCGAGCAAAGTGCTATTTCGTTTTTCTATGAAATTCCCAGTAGCAGCTTGGAGTTTGGAATTTGTGCCCGGTTAATGGCAATAGGCTCTCCCCCTATTACATGGGACCTTAACATACCGGCTTACTGTGGCTGTACATTAGTACGTCTTTGCCTAATCATTCGGTGAATACAGGCGTGATGGAATGTATGTTATGTTAAGTTCAATAACAAATGATAATCGATATTTTTTAAGAATTAATAACTAAATCATATAGGTAATTGTAAAATCTCTCAGCCCGCAAAAGTTTCAAACCGAAGTGACCTTTGAAAGTCGCTTGCTCACGACAATCACGACGATAGACATCTCAGACGTGTTACGCTTACGACTGCGTTGGTAGCGGTGCGGTGACGTGACGTAGGCGCTCTACGTCAGGCGGCGGCGGCGTAGCGCTCTAACAAGGTCATGTCAAGCGGCGGCAAAACGCGTTAATTGACCCGATACTCTGACGGTTGATTAAATTACCTTTTCCTATAAAATACCTTTTTTTTTGTTTTGCGGGGGGAAACCTTCATAAGGCGGCCGGTCTTTGTGGATTAAGAAAGGGGAGTGTGTGATTTTTACCCACTAAAACCACCCCGGTGGCCACCGTCAGGATAAAACGGTACACTGTACACGGTACACTGTACACTGTACACCTAAAAGACCACTCCAGAACCTCCCTGTGCAGCGCCTGTTTGGGCACATCTCTGGGCCTATAAAATACCTACTTCTTTGTAGAACTAGAGCATGTTAATATATTTATAGTACCTAGAGCATGGCTTTATTGCCTATAACAATGTTACACTTTAGAATAAAACTTACCTACAGTATAATCAATGAAAGTATATTTCTGTACTAATATGTCTACATCTAACCGTATAAAAAAATATTTATAGACTTTCTTTGTCTATCAGTATTGACTAGACAGATTGTTATTGTTTATTTTCGTATTTTTCCAAGAACTTTATCACGTTACAATTTCTAGTTCAATTTTTGATCAAACCAGATAATCTATGTACTCAGAAGTATTTATGAAAACAGTGGCTGCTCCAGATTCAATATTATGTGCCTACTTATTTACTTGTACACGACTGGCCCTTGTTATCAACTGTCATTAAATTTCTGTTTTATCGTGGGAGAGCCATGCTTCGGCACGAATGGGCCGGCTCGACCGGAGTGATACCACGGCCTCACAGAAAACCGGCGTGGAACAACGCTTGTGTTGTGTTTCGCCGAGTGAGTAAGGTTACCGGAGGCCCAAACCCTTTTAAAAGGCGGGCAACGCACTTGTGACTGCTCTGGTGTTGCGGGTGTCCATGGGCGGCGGTTATCGCTTACCATCAAATGATCCGTCTGCTCCCCAAAAAAAATAATAGTTATTATTGTCGTGAGATTTTCGACGAATTGAAACAACACTCGTCGCAAACCAAGCACACGTAGTTTTTGATTGTTTAATCAATGATGTTGAATTAATACGCAATCAGAACGTAAACATGTTTGCGAAAACATGAAAACGGAAGCATTTTAATATGACGTCATTATCGATATTATTTTATGATAGTCGATCTATTTTCTGTAAGCAACATAATAGATATTGCACGTAAATGACTATCCTTACATGTGTAACTTGACATTTTAAGAGATGTTCATGGAATTAATTAAGTAGCTCTTTTTAAATTAATGTGTCTAATTTTAATATCTAAAACATAGTTTATTAATTGACTTAGCACATTAATTTAAAATGCATTTTCATATTTTAGCGTAACCAATAAATATTTGATTAGCGCGCCGTGACAGCATCCGGTCGGACTGCATCATAAAATGTGGTTACAATCTTGTGGTCAGCTTAGCGCCAGTAATTGATTAACCGGTAGCAACAAGCTATGGATGGCCACAACTGTCATTAGCCACTAATAGGTGAATAAATTATCATGTTATATTTAGCTAAGTTGGCCTTAAGCACAGGGTCATGCAAATATGCCATAAGGGGAAGAAGTATAATAGAGGTAAACCTCTTTACTTACGACCGTCTTCGTAACTTCCGTAACTTCTGATGCGTGAATGTGTTCATAATAAAATAGCATAGGACACTCAATCATAGTGTCACTTTCAATCAGTGAAAGAATCTTCAGAATCGGATCAGCAGTTCCAGAGATTGCCTCGTACAAACGAAATTACAAATTTAGCGAAGCGGTTTCGACATGATATTTTTTTTTATCTTTTTTTTTTCATCGTTAATAAATATTTTCTACAAAATTATTACATAATCTTAAAGATGATAAATATTACTGTTCCTAAAACTATGACAACTTATATATTGAAATATGTAGCATTTAGATACTGTTCTCTAAATTTAAGTTGGAATTTACTCTCAGAAAACTTAAATCACAATAGTTATCTATAGTAAAAACTCCAAAGTTAGGTACTTTAAATTTTAGGCTCCCTTCACTTTTCAGCTTTTCAAATACGAGACACAGTAACTATTATAATACGTCAATTATATTTTACGATTTAAGTATAGACGGCACTTAATTTGCATAAAGGTAGTAAAGTAATTAATTATGAACCTCAGTATGTACTTACATTGATTTATTATGTAATAAATGTAACTATATAATAAATACTGTGGCTTCAAAAGATATATAATATGATGCGTTTATTATAATATGCTCAGTAGAGACACGCAGGTCATTGACATTGTGAGAAGTCTGCCAACCCAAACTGGGCGAGCGATACCAATATTATCTCATTCTGAAAGTTCCAAAGAAACTAAAATGATTTAATTATATCCATCCAATAGTAAATTTTCGAAATAAGTGCGACTTTTAATGGCTAATATGAAAAAAGGTAGTGTGGAATATTACCATAATTATAAATTCGCGTGTTGATTCAAATCATAAACTATCTAGTCATGGTACATTCATGTAATGTCATTTTAAATGTATACCTTCCTTTCCTGTTTCTGGCAGTCGTGGTCCAACCGAATACACAAGTTCAAATTCAAAATTGCATTGCAAATCGATTTCTGGCGAAAACAGAACTGGCACAAAAGCCACTTTGTTTCCGAAGATAGTCGACGCCAATTCTTTTTTGAAATTTGTTTTTTTTTGTTGTGTATAGAAGCTAGCACGGATGCAACAGAAAATATTTTATCGAACCAACCCAATTTTATTATAAACTTGGTATTTGAACGATTTGTTCTGCTATGCACGAATAATTTTAACATTAAATAGGCTTAACGAACTCATTATTTTTCATTTAAATCTGAATGTCTATGATGTATACTCGCTTCGATCAAATCAATTATTTTTGCTTCAATCAATTTTTATTATCATGTTGCCATGACTTTTTAAAAAGCTATGTTCTCTTCTGTTTAAATACTCCATAACATTTTTGTAGGTAAGTATAGGAAAAGAAATAGATAAAGAAAATAAATGTATAAACACAAATATAAAAAAATATGAATTTAACATTTGATATTCGAATCATTGATTACGCGTTGATTTAAATGACATGACCCGCCAAAGAAACCAGACTAACCTCGTAATCGTTTTAATTATTGCGATGTCACTGATCAATTTAGTTAATGAAAAAATTATACATGGGCGTATTAATTAAATGTGTACGCACGTGGGGTTAGGCACGTCGGCAACCGTAGATTTCCAATCGATAAGAGATATTAGCAATATCGTCATGCTGATTACAATATTATTTTTGTACAGCGATATATCGCTGTACAAAAAAAGAAAAAGTAGTTCTTTTTGGTATCTGATGTTAGAATTTTTATGCAGGATATACCTAGTCTTTGTTATGCTATTAATGCTTTTATATTATTACGTAAATAAATACTAAGCTATTGAAAATCAATATGCCAATTTCGCAGGATAATTACATACGGCTCTTGAATAAATACAATTAAAATATAGAAAATGACTCCAAAATATTTTTCTGCACATAAAAGATTTATATAAACTCATTTCAGTATAAGCAAATCACGTGAACGTCTTGGCAACGTAAAAATTGCAGTTTCTAAAAATAAATAAGTGGATAGATACTTTAATTTAACGTCTGTTCTGTTAAAGAAACAATATTATACATTGTACGTAGTTTGTTGAAACTAAAATTAATTTTACTTCTGTGAATTGGTTTACAAGTAGTGAAATTAAAGTTTATTATCTCAATGGAATAGTGGTGGCAAACGTGACAGGCGAATTATTTATAAAAGTTTCAGTCGCAGGGTCAATACCCACTTATTACATGGGACGTACAGTGATATAATAGTGATAGGCATTATTGGGTTGATTATTATAAGTACATATATCTAACTTTGATCTACGGTTGTACATCGGCGCACCTCCACCTAACCTTTCAGCGATCCACGAGAAATGGTATAGATAGATAGATAGATAGAATACTCTTTATTGTACACCAAAAATATTACAGAGAGCTATGGATAACGTGTTAATTGCTTAGTACAATTGGCGGTCATATTGCTAAAAGCAATTTCTTACAGACAACCATTGGATGGACACAGATTATGTAAGAAGAAACGGGCAATTGCAAAACGGTGGTGTATATGTATAATAGTAGTAGTAGTATAGTACATAGAAATATGCATAAGTTTCTAAACTAAATTATATAATATTGGTTTTATCAAATACGTAAATACATATCTATATATGTATAATATAAATACATACCTACCATATATACATATACTAAATATTATACATAAAATACAAATTCAAAACATGATACTTATATACAAAAACATGGTAAATTAATTTAGGAATTTAGATAGCATTCTATCACCATCTTGTTGCCAGAGTTTGTGCGCACGTCTTACAGACACCGGCAGTGCATTCCACAAGCGAATGGCCTGAACTGTAAAAGAAGTATCGTAAAATTTTGTGGAGTGCATGGGCATCTTTAGCTTTAAATTCTCCGATGACGGTAAGGATCGCGAATGTGTGTCACAGACGAACTCCAAACGTTCTTTAAGATAAGAAGGGGAATCTTATGTTGTAAACTTGTAATGTTTCCTGAACTCGTAAATTACAAAAAATACTGTTGCTTCAATTGGCAGATGTTTATAAAATAAACAAAAAATAAAAATAATGATTTACTTTGTTACGTATTCGGGTGAAAATAACCGGGAAACTCGTGACGTGGCGTAACGCCAAAACCGCGTTTTCTGCACACATTTGTTACAAAGATATTTTTGTTTTGCCATCTTGCATAAATATTAGTGTTTATCTTATCATAAAGGGAACTTATAATAAACAAAATATATTTACCTAAAATTAACACGATAAACGTTTTAATATGCTTAATCCTGACCAATATAGGGCGAGTTATTATATTTTATCAGTCCATCTAGAATATAGAAAAACAAACAAGATTTTGATGGATCATTAAGAAGTAAATAATAACTAGATCAAAATTTTTGAAATCTAATTAAATTTATAATCATAGGCGGCATCTAGGTAGTACTAAAAATATAAAACATTGACTTGTAAAAGTTCTTTAAAAGATCAACGTACATAAAGAAATATTATCATTTTATCATCTAAATGATTTAAGACCAAAAAAAATACAGAAATCAGTCTTTACTCGTTTCATTCTTAATGTTTGCAATTAATTTTGTTAGTAACAACCAACCGGTAACATTTAATAAACTATTATTTTTAATGTTAAGTGTATAAATCAAGGACAACTACAGATTTATGATAAAATATGCATATTTTCGACAGCAACAAAACTATACGTTTATTATGAAAAAAATAACAAATTAAATTAAAAATTAAAAAAAACCCCCGACACAAAAATAAACCTGAATCCCTATAAAAAGAAAAAAATAATCTTGAAATTATAACCCTTCGTAAGTACGTATGAAGTTTTTTGATTAAATTTTGTCGCGTCGGGGGACCGCTCTCTAATTATGTGAATCCTTTCCTTTCCTTTTGCTTCCTGAACGTGAATCGCGCGAATTCAGAATTGATGTGGATGGCGCGTACATCGCCGCGACGCGCGGGAGGGTGTAAACGCGCGTAAAGTGGGCGGAGCGTAACATATTCAAGTTTGGATTTGAAATTTTTCATAGTGTATAGTATTCTACTAGTCAGGCCCTTTCTTGATACTTTATTGTGGTGATTGCCCTTGATACCAATATTGTGGGAGTTGTGAAAAAATATGTAAACCGCCATCTTGTGGCGGCGGCCATCTTGAACCGATTTTCATCAAACATAGCTAAAACACTCCCGACTTATTCACCTTTCAAACAAAAAAAAAACAAAATCAAAATCGGTTCATCCATTCGGGAGCTACGATGCCACAGACAGACACACACACACAGACACGTCAAACTTATAACACCCCGTCGTTTTTGCGTCGGGGGTTAATAATTCAACTCAAAGATAAACGCAGTAGGTACCTGCCAGCAAAAAGTGG
Organism: Acronicta leporina; assembly: GCA_947256265.1. NCBI lineage: Eukaryota > Metazoa > Arthropoda > Insecta > Lepidoptera > Noctuidae > Acronicta > Acronicta leporina. Next base: position 1,815,580 of record OX366512.1, read on the forward strand.
TTTCCTCATTACATTGTTATCATAATCCAGGTCTTAAACCTACAAACACTTAGCAAACTAATTCCATGTGCTCTCGAAATATTGCAAGGCATCTTCACAATAATGTTATGCTGTACTTACCTATAATATACCTACCGTGGTTCATAATAAATCATCATACTATCATTGGTTCGAACCCCACCCATTGCACTACCGACGTGAACCCACTCGTAACACAAGCAATCTAGCTTAGCACGAGGGGTTAACAAGAATACTAGTAATGCGCGACCCGCATTGCTAGTAAGTTTTTTTTTTTTTTTAATTATAACGTTATATTAGATAATTGATTTATTATTAGGTACGCTGTAAAGTCGCTGAACACGATGCAATCTTCAAAACGTTTTCTTATATGCAGAAAACTGGTACTAACTTCTCAGGTCAGAATTTTTGGTTAGTAATGATGCAAAAACGTTTTGAAGATTGCATCGTGTTCAGCGACTTTTGGCGCTGACTGTACATACTTAATTAATTATCAGACAGAATGCACAAATAGGTATATGATATGATTTTTTTCATCATCTTCCGATCCTTTTCCGACTTCCAGTCTTACTAGATGCGGCTGAATAACAGTATTTTACACTAAGCGACTGCCATCAGACCTCCGCAACCCAATTTCTGGGCAATACCGATGTTCGGAAGAAGGTTGTCAAGCTTTTTTGGGCTTCTGACTACCACTAACAATTGTCATAGATGTTCGTATGACAACCGGGACCGACGGCTTTACGTGCTCTCCGAGGCACGGAGGGGTCTCGATGAGTTAAGAATGGTCACCCATCCACACACTGACCGCGGCGAGTGCAGCTTAACCCAGCAGATCAGTTGATCAGCTTAGTTATTACTTAGCCATTTTTTCTCGCATGTAGAAATTTAATTTATTGTCCATAATGAACGCCTATCACTAAGACTTTCTCGGCTTTTGTCACAAATTATCTAGTTTATCTTTTGTCAAAATCTCTAAAATAGTGTTTATTTTTCCATAAACAACTGTCTGTGTCTCCCTGCTCAGTGAAAAAATGTTATATTTCTTGTATAAATTGTAATAAGTATAAGTACGGATATATCAAGTGTAAACAAATTTGAAACAGATTTTCCAGACGATCTGGATATAAATCGTATGTACACTTGCACTTGCTCAACACGTTGTAATTAATGCTAACAAAATGATTACTATGTATTTGTTGTGGTTCTTATCACGTCACTATTATCAATTATCTTAGTAGAATTAGACACATCACTATCGCATTTTCCAACTTAGACATATGGAAATTTCAAATTATCGTGTGCGATAAACGCTTCCGTCAATATTTCTTTTCAATGTTTTTATTTTGTAATTCTCATATTAATACTTTGTTAACTAAAAGTATTTTATATAAAAAAATGTAATTGATTTATGACAGTTTCCCTCCAGAATGAATGTTTTATATCTACTTGGCTGGTTATAATTTTTAGTTTTAATTGCCCGAAATAATCTAAAATTATTTTATATAAAAAAATATAATTAGGACTTATGGCAGTTTCCCTCCAGATTGAAAGTTTTGTGTAGTCTACGTAAGGCTGGTAATAATTTTTAGTTTTAATTACCAGAAACAAAAAATAATTGCCAGGTAACTTATTTAATTAAATAACAGTTCGTAAAGTATTTCACAGTCAATATTAGTCTGGTTACGAAGAAATTTGTAGCAGACGTATTTATGAAACTCATTACCATATTTCTTATATCTGCGGTTTCCGTGGTTGTCCAATAAGCATTACTATTTGCTTTAAATTTTAAGTTACTTTGTAGTCTACTTTTTCTTCGTTTAATATAAATATGGTAAATAAATATTCAGTATCCATAATACATGCAAAGTCTGTGGTCCCGAATGTTTAATTTTGTTGTAAAGTGCTAAGCGTTACGTATGTGTACCTACTTATTACTTACTATATACCATATAATCATATTAGTTTATGTACTGAAACTATATATATGTACGCGATTTCAATAATAAGTCAATAAATAGAAAAAGATAGAATCGGAAAGTATTCTAAATTAAAAAAAACCTTAATACAAACTTTTTCGGTAAGTACCACAAAAGCTTAGTTTCTTTGGATGCCATTGCCTATGAAAAATCTAAACTCTGAGATCTTTAGAAAAAAACCTAATAAAACTGCTCTACCTGGGAATCGATCCAAGGACTTCTTAGCGTAACAGTCGCGCTTACTACAACTAGACTAATGAGGCAGTCTTTTCCAAAGAAATATGAGATTTTAATCTTAAAATGTATGAAATCTTGCATAAATTTAATTTTCATGCCACCATTGTTTAATAGGTCACGTGCACAAATCATATTTTCACGTGGAACAGTAAATATAACAGACTGAACAAATTATGTTCTTTTAAAAAAGTTAATATTCTTCTATATCACAGACTACTAAGAGATGCATGATCTTAATCGAATTTAATTGATGATAAATTAGCGGGAATTATGAACACAATATGGTGGTATTACACGTCAAAAAGAAAAATAGCGCAATATCCGACTGAATGTGACTGAATTCAATTGCCTTATGGTTTTTTTAGAGACACAAAAAAAAAAAAAAAAAAAAAAAAAAAAATATTTAGAAAAAAACGTTGACGGATAAAGACGGGTGTCAAATTTTTATTTTATTAATTTAGTGATTTTATTTTACTTTTCTATTTTCTCTTCATTCTGTGTCTTGAAAATAAGTACAATAACTACTTACAAGTGCTGGGTGGTTTGTTCATCAAGAAATTTTTTGTTCACGATACTATAAAAGATGCCTGGTAATTGTGGCGCTTGTAGTTCGCTCATAATTGGTTATTACATGGAATGTGCCAATGATAATTGCATGAAAAGGTATGATATAGCTTGTCTCGACATAAACAAAGATGCGTATAAGACATACACCCAGACATATAAAAAGAAATGGTTATGTCCGGAATGTATCTGTGCTAAGCCAAAAAGGGGCAACGGTGAAACCCCGGTCCGTGTCAACATACCGAGCTTTAATGCCACCACTCCTGTTAACAATGTAAATAGTCAGCGTGGAAGCCACACTCAGTATTCTCCCATAACTATGGATTCTGATTCGCTATTAATCGAAGAGTTGAGAGAATTTAAGGCTGACATAGTAGCTCGCATGGATAGCCAGGCGAATGCGATATCGCTCCTACTCAATCAATTTTCACATACGAAAACCGTGTTGGGTAACATAATTAAAATGATGACTGTGTTCGAAGAAAAAGTTGAAGCTAAGCTAACTCAAAACAACCAAACCCACGAAACAGCAGCTGATATTTCCCAACATCCTCCTTCTACATCTTCTTTTGCCGAGGTAGTAAGTCGACAGAATGATTCCAAAGTTTCCAAAAAACTTCATACCCACATTCAAACGCAAAAGGCAAACAAATGTGGGGCCACGAAGTCTACCGAAATGTTACCGGAAAAAACGTTGTGTAGTACTAGCTCACTGGCGACAAGGGAACCTCTTAACGATGAGGCGGAAGGGATTGAATCAGGATGGACGATTGTTCAGAATAAAAAAAAGAACAGGCAACTTAAAGAGGTCAGAGTGGGAACAAATACGGAGTTGAAGGCAATTCAAGTTAGTGATCGCAAAAAAAATCTACATGTTTGGCGACTGCATCCGGATACCACTCTTGAAGCCATAGCTGATCACGTTAAAAATATATGTGGCTCAGATGTTCATATTAAAATTGACAAAATCAAACACAAAATTGAGAGAGATTATTCGTCGTTTATTATTGGAGTACCGGAAAAGTGTTTCGATAAATTGTACCAGCCCGAAATCTGGCCAATGAATGCAGAATTCAGTGAATGGATTTGGTTTCGGAACTCAAACAGAACAAAACCAAACATGTTATAGCCAAAACATCGATATATTCTATCAAAATGTACGGGGTCTACGAACTAAACTGGATGAGTTCCGAACCAACATCGAGGCATTTAATTTCGATTTATGGGCAATAACTGAATCAGGCTGCAATGAATCCATTCAAGACGCAGAAATTATTCCTCAAGGATATAAAATAATACGTTGTGATCGAGTGGATGGGCGTAAGCAGGGCGGAGCGTTTCTCGTGGCCACACACCGCTTCGAGCTGCGACAGGTACTTGTCTCGGACGCGTCGATAGACGCCTGCGTATTTGAAATCGTTTGTGCAACGGTTCATTTAAAGAATAGATTTTTGTTTTTATGTTGCGTTGTTTATATTCCACCTGGGAGTTTGGAGAATGATTATATGATTTTGTTTAGGGTAATAGAAAATATGTGTAGTAGATATAGACAAGTGATTGTTATTGGAGATTTTAATTTACATTCTTGTCCTGTAAATATTAGCAATTATTTTGAATGCTTTATGTCGTATTGCGAGTTCACTCAAGGTAACATGGTACCCAATGTCTTAGGCCGACACCTGGATTTGGTTCTGAGTACGGGTTTTAGCGAAGAAGTGTCAGTGGTGTTGGCGGACGACGCGCTCGTTCTTGTCGACCCGTACCACCCGCCACTAGCGGTGTGCGTGCGCCCGGCGTCCTCAACCCTCGCGCCTTCCCCCGCTGCCGAATCCCTCTTTAACAGCGCATGCAATAACAGACCGCAGTGGAATTTTTATAAAGCAGATTATGAATTATTGTATTCGATGTTAACTTCTGCTGACTGGAGTACAATGTATGAAATGCATGACTTGGAAGACATTTTAAATTTATTTTATGTGAAATTAGGCCGTATTTTAGACGAATGTGTACCAAGGAAGAAGTTTACCCAGGGAAACTCACGTTATCTGTATCCCGAATGGTACACCGGAGAAATTATTAAAGAGATCAAAATTAAAGCAAAACTTCACAAACTGTTTAAAAACTCTAAACGTGATTGCGATTATGAAGAATACGCTAAATGTAGGGCCCGGATAAAAAAGTCTATAGAAATTGCACACAGAAACCATAAAAATAAAATTCAAAATCAGTTCACTAAAGATCCAAAATCATTCTGGCAATACATTAGGTCAAAAAAAAGTAGAGTAAATAGGCAAAGTATTATAAAGGATGGGCAAAATCTCAATGATGAGCAGTGTGCTAGGGAATTCGCAGAATTTTTTGAATCGGTATACAGTCAGGAACCGCCGCAACTAAACGTTCAGGCGGCGATGGAGGAGGTCAGCAGTGCTACCAGTGCACGGGTACATATAGAGACCTTGAGTCTCAAAGATGTGCAGGGTGCGCTGACGAACCTCAAGCCAAAACGTTCATCTGGCCCTGACGGTATACCAGCATTTCTCTTTAGAGATTGTGCTAGAGTTTTAGCAAGCCCGCTGCATTACATATATAACACGTGCTTAAAGCAATTAACGTTCCCAGATCAGTGGAAGACTACACGTGTCGTTCCAGTACCCAAGGGTAAGGCAGGTCCAGATGTCAGCGGTTACAGACCAGTTGCAGTGTTGTCGACGCCGGCAAAAGTTTTTGAAGCCGCTATTCAACGATGCATACAGGGGCAAGTCCGAGCGCAACTGTCGGACGCGCAGCACGGGTTTCGGCCCGGACGAAGCACTTCCACCAACCTGCTTAACTTCATGGCACAGGTTATACCGGCAGTCGACGCCGGAGTACAGGTAGACGCGGCGTACTTTGATTTTAAAAAAGCCTTCGACACCGTGGACCATGATGTCTTATTAAGAAAGCTGGCAGATGTAGGATGTACGCCACGCTTGCTGCAGTTCTTTGTCAGCTATATGAGAGATCGCCAACAGTACGTTGACTACAATGGGTACGAGTCGAAGCCGTACTTCACCAGGTCCGGAGTAAGCCAGGGCAGCAATTTGGGGCCTATTGAATTTATCATAATGATAAACAGCTTGCCGGAGGTCATCAGACATGGCTCATGTTTATTGTTCGCAGATGACCTCAAGTTGCTGCTCGAGGTAAGGGATGAGTCAGACTGTGAGCGACTCCAGGGTGACATTGATAGAGTAGTGAAGTGGAGTCATGACAATAAGCTATACTTCAACGTGTCCAAATGCTCGGTAATGTCCTTTAGTCGCGCGCGCACCCCTGTCCGCTATGAGTATAAAGCAGAGGCGGTACCCATGCAGCGAGTAACGCAAGTGCGGGATCTAGGAGTATATTTCACTCCAGATCTTACGTTTCGCGAACATATCATTAAGGTATGCAAGAAAGCGTACAGAAACCTCGGCTTTGTACTTAGGCAGTCACAGGGGTTCACTAATATTACGACTATTAGGGTATTATACGACGCTCTAGTCAGGAGTCACTTGGAGTATGGTGCTGTCATATGGGCTCCGCATGAAGCCAAATATTCTGTCATGCTGGAGCGCGTACAGAACAAGTTCACGCGTCACTTGTACTTCAGACTGTACGGGGTTTATCCATTGTACCCGCTGATGTACCCCACCCTGTTTGTACTGGGCATGGTCGGGTACAATGAATTAAGGGTGCGACGACAGTTCACTATTGTCGTCTATTTAATTAAATTACTCCGGGGCAAGGAGCACAATCCGGGAGTACTTCAGTGCTTGCGGTTTTCTGTTCCAGACCGCTACGTGTGGAGGCGGCGGCGCCCGCCACTACTGGCTGTGCCAACTGCCAGAACCAACCTGCTGGCCAAAGCACCTCTCACGCGAGCAATTCGTACTGTTAACGAAATTCAGAATAGGTTGGACATTTTTTCGTGTTACTTTAGTGAACTTGCAAAAGTAAGTTTATATATAATATGTTACGAAAATAACAATTAGTGTAATTTTATGTTTATTGTTTATTTTATGTTAATTGTTTCTTTTATTGTTAGTTTAAGTACTTAGTGTTTTTTTAAAATAGTTAATATATAAGTAGGCTTAGCTATCGAATTAGGTTTCCAAAACCTGTAATGATAGTTTAAGTTTTAAATAAAATAAATAAATAAATAAATAAATAAATAAACTTTTTTAAATATCTGCCAGTTATTTTTTGACACAGTTCTGCCTGAGGTGCTGCTCAAAAATCCTTTATAACGAGTAAGTTCTTTATTTTAATAATAATTATGTAGGTGCTTACTCCAAATTCAAATTTACATAAAATATTATCTATTCGGATATTGAATGTTATTTTATCCAGACAGTTTCTACAGCGAGTTGGCATTTTCATTTCTGTATTACAGGATACAGATATTACAAGGCTCAAATAAGTAATGAGTTGATATGTAATATTGCCTGTGTACATGTATTTATCGTTAGCTAGTAATAACCTTGGTTTAGTTACGAAACGGCTCAGGTCGATTAGAAGTACCTAGGTATAAAACTTTAAAAAATACATGCATTTTTTATCATGCCACCTTTTGCAACATGGGGTTTCGCGTTGCGTGTACCTACTTCCACGGAATCCAACCCCTTGAATAACAACTTGTTGCAAAGATAACCTGAACTATCTCTCCAAGTCTCATCAAAAGCGGTTGAACCGTTTGGTAACTTCAAACAAGAATTGCAAACTCACTCTCTATGGAAAAGATAATCCATATTCTGCCTCATATAATGTCTAGCGGTCCTAAGAGCACGGAGCTGGAATTTGAGCACGGTTAATGGCATTACCCTTGCCGCCTATAACATAGGACCTAAACATAACGGCGAACTGTGGGTGAAGTAACATCAGTATATCTCTGCCGAACCCTTAGGAATACAGGCGTGATGGTATTTAATATATCGTATTCTCTTTTGTCCACAGCATCGCCACCCGAACCCCGCAGCCTTTCCACTTGACCCTCGCGATAGCAGTTCTCCTGTTCTGGTTCAGTCGGCCTGGCTCCTCCAGTAATCTCCGAGGCTGGCGAGCACTGTACGTCGTCGCCGTCGCCACACATTTAGGAGCACAAGTCTGGATGACCCTTGTTTCTGGTAAGCATATCTAGAACTTTCTAAATCCTTGGTAGACTATAATTGGTAGAGAATAATGACAGCTATCTAATGCCAAAAGTTACGTGCTCAAGTTTAATACTATTATTGTTAAACAATAATGGCTGTTTTCTAAAAATATATCCTTACTCACGTTCATACTTAAAAACGACGATGAAGTGCCAAGAAATCTCTCTCAATTTAGTCTCTAGGTCTCAATAATTAAAGACTACTTAGATAATATTCAAAAGACAAAAAAACAAAATGGTTTCCATTATCGCTAATCAATAAATAATTCAACCCGGGAAATAAATTTCTTTAATTTTAAAATTGGAATTCAAAAGCACGTTCGTTCAAATTCGAAGAACTTTATTACGTTGCATGCGCATTACGTACGTGAAGGAACGAGAGACGAAAAAAGTTACCGGCTTGTCGTTGCGAAACACCAGTTTTTATCAAAGAAGATTGTATTTGAAGAAGGCGGAACACTGTGTAATTGTTTGAGCGAGGTTTTATACGAACATATTCGAAGGATCGAATTCACGATACACATTTTTAATGTGGTGGGTAAACTGAATTGATAAAAGAAGCACGAGAAAAAGAAATACTTATGTACTACGTTATTTATAATCATCTTCAATTACAAACTCATTATAGCTCGTTTCTTAGGGAACAATAAACATTTAATTTTATTTATATTCCCTATTTTATGTAATTCGTATATTTTAGGTATTATAAAAATAATAATAACGTTATAAATACAGTTTCCAGTTTTCCATAAATTTCTATTTCTGTTCTACAAATTGGTTATTAAAATTAAAATCAGTGAAAGTCATAAAATATTATGGCCAACAATAACAACACTGTCGCTAATGTCAGTGTCACGGACATTATTTTTTCCACGTGTAGACTGAATTTACCATTGTTTTTCTTTCCTTTGTTTTTTTTTTATTGCATCACCCTAAATCTGGAAGCAATCAATACAACATCCATTATGTACCAATTTATCTTGGTTGGTTGCTTTGCTATGTTTTGATAACATATTTTATACCACTAAGACAAAGACACACAGATTATATAAAGAGATTTTTTTACTTCTACTAAATTATCTTTTGAAGGTAAAAGAAGGACAAAAATCGTATTTTAGCAACTGAACTAACAATTCATTATAATTGCATTTGATGAAACCCAGTTTTGCCATTAAATAAATTGCAGGATACATGGTGTTCGTAATTTATTTAATTAAATAAAACGGGTATAGACAGCTATTGAGGTACTAGTTTGATGATGCTATTCGGAAAAGATGTCTCAATGCAGTTAGATACTATTTTATATGTTTTTTAGTATAAGAGTTGTTAAATCAGTTTCAATACCGTTACAACGATTAAAAGAACAATATGCTTCGTACTAGTCATACCTATTAATAACAATTTATGTATGTGAAAATTAACACATTTAAGAAATTAAATTTATTAAGATAAACTGTTGTAAAGATTAATATGTTCGTTAGAATTTGTGTTGAAAGCATAAAAGTTAACTGTAGGTTTACGAAGTGGTAAGTAATAACATAAGGTAGGTACCTACTTGAACTTTTTAATTGATTATTAATTAGAAAAAAATAACTAGGTTTGACAACTTCAGTCGTCTTCCAAAAGTGTTTTGGTAAAATGAGTATAATATCATACTATTTTACAAAAATATCTCAACAAATAACTTATTTGAAATCGGAGAATAAAGGTTCTGACTGTAAACTTTAAAAAAAAAATATTTAAATATGAAAGTAACCTTCTAAACTGAAAAATCTTAGAACTGGAAGGCGTGGCTGACTCTGCCTTTCATTCAGAACCTAAATGATACTTTTTAGCATGTTAACGACCCAAACACGGGAATTTTAAACGTCCTGAACGCTTAAATTACGATTTGTAAACATAGGCAGCTTACTTTAGAGTTTAAAATTAATAACTTATAAACGGTCTCTTACCAAAATGAACTCAATTTTTGACACGCGAAACATTTCTCCCAAAGCGTTCCAATAAATAATTAAGAAACTTTGTAATGAGAACTAATTGAGGATCGCATGACTCCAGTCTTTAAACGACGTGATGTATAAGGTTCCTTATTTTTTAAGACAAACCTCTTTTATATTGTGAGTAAACCAGTTTGTAAATGATTGTTAAGTTGATAACAAAGTCGAAGGTTTTCAGAAACAAGCACGTTTCACGTGATTTCTTTAATAAGTTCCCAACCGCCTCTTGTGGAGCCCGAAAAAAAATTCAAAGGAAATATGGACAAGTGAAATGAAAAAAGTGAACACAGAACACAATGGTATTCCGAGACTCGGTCTTGACACGTAACAAATTAGTTACATTGTTCTTAATTTTCACCTTGTAGGTAGAAACATAAAATTTTATCTTTATGTCTGTTTTCAGTGTTATAAACATTAACGCCTTCCATGTAGGTACGTGTTGTATTTCGATCCAATAAATCTTTGTTTATGCGCTTTTTCTTTATCTCACACATTAAATATTTTTAAGTCTTCCACTCATGTTCTTAAATAAATACCGGTTCCGCTCAAGTTCTGCTTCTTGTCTCAGAGTACCTACCTAATGACAAATAGAGAGAAGGATGAAATCGCAACTGAACTCAATATATTTATTTCACTTCGACTTATGGACCCACTTACTATGATAAAAAAGGACATGTATACAATAAGTCATTTCGAAATTTCGTAGGTTGTCCATGCTTTTTATGATCTTAATATTAGATGGTAAAATTAACATGGTTATTTTGCAAATTATACAACCTGCGCCGGCTGCGCTGTGTAAAATTAAATGCCACTAAGGTTCCTAAAATTGGTCAAACATTTTTCCTTCGTATTTATCGCTATTTGTTTCAATAAAACAATCCTGTGATTCATATAATAAATCAAAACAAGACCGCATGCTTTCAGCTGTGTATTATAATACAATCAACATCCTCTGTTGAACAATTTGCAGTGATATAACGATCGGGCGGTCAATTTCGCAGTCATTACGCGTTCCGGGATCATTCATTGATATGACCTTTGTTGCTTCGTTCCTGCGTCTAGGATTTATTATCAACGATATTTCGTAAACTTAAATAGGTGCCTAATTCCCGTAAATTATTGTTACAGAAATAAGTCAATTAATTGTTACTAGAGATACGCCATAAAATCTATATATATAAAAGAAAGTCGTGTTAGTTACTCCATTTATAACTCAAGAACGGCTGAACCGATTTGGCTGAAAATTGGTGGAGAGGTAGCTTAGAACCAGGAAACGGACATAGGATACTTTTTATCCCGTTCCCGATACTTTTTATTCCACGGGGGCGAAGCCGCGGGCAGAAGCTAGTGTCCAATAAAGTCTGAAGTCGCTGACCGGCAGGGTTCATGAGTTTATTCTTGCACGGACAAAAATGTTTGTCCAGACTGTAATCAAACAATAATAGGTACATAATGTACCTCCTTCCAGACAAAAATAACACAAAATCAATAAGCGAGCACATAACAGCTTCCGTGAAACGGTTGTTAAACAAACACCCTTTAGTCCCAGTCTGTCCCAGTATTATAAACCCAGGTTTCGTTAATGTTTCTGACATGTCGTCGTATGAGAATATTTGATAAGATGGCATCTATTGAACTACGGATTTTATCGCGTTGTATTAATATTAAATAATTCCTAAAGTTTCGGGGCCTAACTTCAATACAATCTGTGCGATAAAATCCACATCCAAAAGTACTCGATTTCAATGTCTAGAAACTATAATCATAATGGATATGTTTTAAATATTTTTAAATGATATAAGAATAATCTTTACTTACATAATAATAAAAAAACACACTTATTGACGAAAATCTATGTCATTTTCCCGATACTTACATTCTTTTACTTTTACACTACAAAGAACTTTTAATTACTAAACTATTAAAAACATTTATTTTATTATAATCTTTTTTTTTATTTTATATAATAAACTGCTGCTGTGGAAACACGTGTTCCGCCAGCAGTGAGACAATTGGATTTATATTGTTCTGTATAGTTTTTATTCTGTTATCATGAACTCTTTGAATTGTTCTTTTTTTTTTATTTTGAATATAGCTAAAATAAAACTAACAAGATATTTTCTTTCTTCCAGGCATAGTGCTGTACTTCAACCTGCCACGTCACGAGTTTGGCCGAGTGCAGACTGTCCTGTTCCCGGTATACTACGCATTCAACGCAGTCATCAGCCTGCTGGCTTTGCTCGCCTATTACAGGACGCAGTGTCTCACACAGTTTGAGAATACATCCTGGGTACAGGTGAGGATTTAATCAAACAGTATTAAAAAATCACACATCTCCATTCCTCGTAGATGCAACCTGTTTACAACCTACTTGGAACGTAACTCGTTCCTCGATCCTGATATAGAGCAACACGACTTCCACATAATTGCTCAGTTGCAGTACAGGTCTAATCAATCAGTATCTATTAAAAAAAATATTTCTTCCTAAAACTTATGATTATGATTGATATGATTATTTCAACAAGTTAATTTTGTATTTAGTTGGGAACAGTGACAAAATGCGCACATATCTAGCAGCATACAGAAGAAATTAATATATTTTACAAGCGATCAATGCTACCGTAGACCGTACCGTTACTTTATACGTGATTTCCTAAATTTAGTCGTCTTTCCGACTGTACGGTGATTTTTAAATATGGGTTCATTTGTAAAAAAAATTAAGTCTCGACTGCTCGGGTCATTTAATTACCACTGTTCATAAACTTTACATTCAAAAGGTCATATCAAGCCAGTAGGTAACATAGGCATTTATTAACGGCGCCAACGCATTAAGTGCATTTTACACTTGAACGGCTGTCATTGACACTAATTTAAATATTTATTCTGATTATTCGATCGCAACGCAAAGTAAAAGTTTATGCGGAATAAAATAACTATTAACTTCACTCCTCTACCGTACACTTCAGAATAGACAGAATTTTCAGAATAGACGGTTCCAAAGATGCAGATTATTTAATTAAAAAATAAAAACTGTCCAAGATGCCACAAATCTCCGACTGCCTGACTGACTGTCAAAATTAGATTACAGATACACCCGTACCAACTCAAGCTTAGTAGGCAGTTTTGCTTAAATCTAGGTAGAAGCTACGTGTTTTAAAGCAAAACCATTAAATCATGTATACCGACATAAGTTAACTTATAATTCAGCCATCTCCTATCGTAGATGCTACCTTTTTACGACATAGTACTTGGAACGTAACTCATTCCTCGATCCTGAGAAAGAGCGACATGACTTCCACTTAATTGCTCAGTTGGTACTAGCAATAAAGTTTTTTTTTTATGTGATAGCAGGCAAACGAGCAGACGGATCGCCTGATGGTAAGCGATCACCGCCGCCCATGGACACCTGCAACACCAGAATTTAAGGAATTTATTTGCCATAACAATTAATTAGCGTACATACTCATTTAGCACTATTTCGATTGAGTAATTACATTGTTCCTCTCGTAAATTATGTGATAAACGTTGCAGAAATAATATACCCTTATCTAAAGAAGTCTTCACGCGTCTTATAACAATTAGTAAGATTTATTGGTAAATAAAATTTATTTATGGACGGAAGTTAATAACCATCGACTTCGTAATCATCATCAATCAAATTCTTACGGTTAAAAAAAAGCACGACAAAATTAATGGGTTAAATCCGTGTCCTTCTATGTCTTTTACAAATATATATTTAAATGTAGTATTAGTACTTACGTATCTATTGTAATCAAAAGTCAGGGACTCGGCAAAAAAAAGAGTATATTCAAACCAAATTTTGACTTCAGGCTTGCGTATAATTTCTTTTATATGTATATAGTTAATATGACCTTTGTCTATTATTTTGTAATGATTAATGGCACACATTGGCAAATAATAGATCTGAGTTTGGCGTCAAATTATTCTGATAGACATTAGATGAAGCAAATGGAATTTGAACTTGCTATTACTCACCGCCTTTATTTGAATTAAGAATAGAACAGATCTTAATAAATGCGATTAGAGCGTTACAGAAGTCTTCATGTATTTTTAGTTTGTTTATAATGGTATCATTCCATTTTAATGATGCGATTGATGATAAGCAAATAATATGCATTTAAATCGAATAGAAATAAATCGTTGCAAATTATTCTTTGGTATTCCAAAATATCTAGCTGTTCCAGTATTTTATTGTAAGTTTAACCAATGTATTGAACATAAATTGGGCACGAAAATTGGTAATTACATTATGAATTGCATAGAGAGGATTTAAAAACCTTGATACATTGCATTAATAAAAGCCAATAATTTTTTTTTGCTTACATACACAATATACAGATTATAAATTGCAAGGTAATTTGTAATCTTAAGTAAATGCAAGGTTACATAAAAGGTCGGATTAACTTGCCCTGGATAACTGACAGATTAAAAATTAACTGCAATATTTAATAAGGTACTTAGGAACTGGATGTAAGGAAATACCGGCCACACGATTTTTTAATTGATAACATGACAGGATAGGTCACCTATGTCAACCTTTTAAAACGGAACTAATGACGCAACGTGTAACGTACAATACAAACACGAAATTCAATGCAACGGAAAAATGTTGATTGGACGTTGGTAGTTGGTACAATAAACAGAAATTCAAAGTGAATCCATATTTTTATACTATGGATGTGAAAGTAACATTCTGTATGTCTGTTGCCTTTTCATTTTTCGTATAGACAGTGCCGGATTAAACCTTAGCGCCGCCCCTGGGCAATGTAAAAAATTGCCACCTAATTATTGAAATTTTGCTTTCTTTTATAATACAATCTTTGAAAATTGCATTTTAATACCTTGCCATCCCTGAAAATTTGCCGCCCCGGGCACTAGTACCTATTACCTAATCAGTAAATACAACGCTAGGTATAAGAGATAAATTAAACCTTGGAGAATTTAATTCACAATAAAAACTGCTAAATAAATAGGTATTATTCCTCAAACAATTTTTTTTCTCGTTTTAGCTTATATTGACGTGGTATTTTCTATTTGTTCCAGTTAGCGCTGCTGTTAGCCGTATTCAGTATAGAGTCATACGTGCGCCTGCGTCTCGTACGGCCCATGTTGCGCGCCAAACATGTCAAAACGCAAATGGAGGAGGCTGCTGGCGGTGGTCAAGAAGTAAGTTTAACCAACTAGATACACTAAATACAAATAAATAACAAACTGCCTCGTTAGTCTAGTGGTCCCAAGTGCGACTGCTACACTAGAGGTCCTGGGTTCGATTCCCAGGTCGAGCAGTGTTATTGGGTGTTTCTATGAAATTCTCAGTAGCAGCTCGGAGTTTGGAATTTATGTCCGGTTAATGGCAATAGGCTCGCCCCTATTACATGGGACCTAAACATACCGGCGAACTGTGGGTGTAACTTAGTACCTACACCTCTGCCTAACCCTTCGGGGAATACAGGCGTGATGGTATGATACAATAAATACAATGTAAAAAATGAACTATCGACCGTAACTAACAGAATTTCAATGATCCACACTAAACATAAGATCCTAATTTTAGGTATTCTGTGATCTTGAAAAGTCCAACCATTTCATATAGGTACCTAATAGTTCAAGTTCAAGGATGTTACTAACCATTAAGATACTTTCGTAACCTACAGAGGGCTGACATAATTTATAAACAACTTACTAAGAATCGCATAAAATTTAGAAAACAATTGAATGGTAACACCTGACGCCGCGCGCCGTCTTCTTCAACTTGTGAATCATTCATTACACGTGCAATTTGCACTGTTGCAGAAATGATTTCGTAATAATAACTAATAATTGTCACACGGTGTAAAAGTAAAGAATTTATTGGCTGTGAAGCAATAATTATGCAAGTGGCGAGGAAGTTTTGCAATGGATTTATTATATTAAAATTAGAAGTTTTTTTTGGGACATGGTTACATACATTTCATCTTTTCTTTCATCGATACAGTCCTTGTGATGAAATACATCGTTATAAGTTATCATCCAGACCTGGTTCCGATATACGCAGCACGTCCTTTTCTTCCATTCATCTCTGTCAGCTGCAACCATTACTTAGGTACTCCCTTTCAATCTTAACAGCCTTACCTAACCCTTTCAATCCTTCCACATTCATATCACAAAGTATCGTATAAAAAATAAACAAGAAACTACACATCTCACTAAATCAGTATTTTTTCACAAAATATCCTTTATTAAATCATTTTTTTGTTTGTTACAGGTCGGTCGCCTAATTCTAGGTGAACTCGCACACTGTCCCCGCTACCTTCGCGTTCTGAAGACCTTCCGGGCTTACCACTCCAGTATAGCTATGGGCACCATGATAGCACTCGGCTGTTCAATATACTCGACTATGATAATAGTCGATTCCATGTGCCGTTAATCGAATAATCACGGAACTATTGGAAAAAAGACCTAAAAACAAAATTGTCGTTGGCATGCTGTGTAAATTTTCGTACTTCCAAATTCAAATTTTCGAACGTTTTGAAAATCCTTTTGACAAAATATTAGAATCAGAAGATGTTATTTGTTTAGATTTTTCTCATAGGCAGGTGATGTTTATTTGCAATTTATGTGCCTCTATTAATGAATAGGTACATTGTTACAAACAAATCACAAACTTTGTGATAGTGTATTTAAAAGAATTAGGGTCAATACACAAGGAAAATCAGAATCTTGGATATTGATGGTATTTCTATTTAATTATTAATTTAACAGATTATAATATATGTAATAGGTAATAACTATGAATTATCTAAAAGTTTACATAGCATGATACCACCGATAGTTTTAAGGATCGATACCTATATAAATGCATTACTTTCCTAGTTCCAATTTATACAGGCTGTGAAGTCTGTTTTTCATTGTGTACGCTTTTTATAAAAAATAATAGTATTAATTCGTAAAGATTGAGTCGACAAGGATTACGGAGAGTGTGGCGCTGGTCGCGTGAATTGTTTCCAAGAGAAACGTGAAGAATTGTTCCAAATTGTATAATAAATTTAAGTGACGGTAACTGAGGCGACCAAACGCAAGGACAAATTATAAGCCACTAACAGTAACACCTCTTTTATGGTACCTAATAAAAATAGCGACAGAGTGATGTCACCTTACGAAACCTATATAATATAAATGTGGCAATATACTAATACGAGTACAGGGCATAATCGCACTTTTTGCAATTTCGATTGGAATTTGTTCATTTTATTAGGTGGCAACACTCATTGCACCTACTGGCGTTAAAATTGTACCAACGAATTTGATTTATAAAATGATTAACATCGACTTGCCAGCAACTAACAGTATAGATTGCAGTACCTAAAAATTAATCTTGCCAATAATTAGCAGTCGCTTCATCATGTAGCCGTCTGAGGCAGCGAGCCCATCAGTAAGCTGCTTGATTATGAAACTCATGTTGTATGCTCTCTAATTTCCTGCAATACTGCCATAGTATAGCGCTAAGTGTAGTAATAAGTAGTATAGACTCTCGCCAACGCATTTTGTCGCACGTTATCGAATAAAATGCTCCTTGAACGCAGGAAGTTACGAGCACGCAACTTTTACCTTTTTTTAGTATTGAGCTAAAAATCGATTGTAGCTAAAAGGCTACTTTCCAAGAAGGTTTAATGTGTCTTGAAAACTTGCCACTAGCGACGATGCTCGCAAAAGTTTTATCGTTGTTACGACTCGATTGTCTAGTCAGCAACAAACGGCGCGGTCATAAAACAGAACTTTTTATGAATCGCGAGTTGATGAAACCTAAGCATAAAAGTATTGCATTTAAACAAACCTTTGTTAAGTTAATGTTTAAATGATTACTTTTAATCGTCAAGCAGCTTATGCCTTATTGGCAGAGGGTTTGTTTAGCTAATTTTAAGTAAGTAATAGAATTGTATAATTATTAAGTTTAGTTAGAAATAAAATTTATTTAATCAATTAATGTGAATACCATGTTAGTGATTAGGTACTGTTTACTTATTATCGTAAATGATCTGAGTGTCTACGTGGGATTATTATTTATTTGAACCGTGAGAAAGAGATGAAAGTATTAAAATTGAAAAATAAAATTATTATTATGGACTTGCTGTGTTATTTTAGATATAATGCAACAAATTAACGAAACAAACGGAAGAATAGCTTAGTTACGGGCTTCGTTACTATAAAATAAAAACTTCACTTGGTATCAAAGTACCTACGGTGCAAGGTGGCTGGTTTTTTTTTCAAAATATTACAGTTTACAATCTTCGTTCATAAGCTATGAGCGTCTATCTACACTGCACACCTCAGTACTTAGTACGTATTATTTACTATTATTTACAAACCCGCAGCCACTATAAAAGAGACTAATAAAGAGTATCTATCCAAAGAGTACCTAGGTACGAACCGATCTTGCCGTAACTATATGCGTGTTTTTTTAAAAAAAAAAGACATCGCGACCCACATAGCTAGTGTGGGTCGCGATGTCGCGATCGCGCATAACTAGTAAGTATTCTTGTTAACCCCTCGTGCTAAGCTAAAACTTGTGTTACGAGTTGATTTGCGTCGGTAGTGCAATTCTGTGCAATGGTTGGGTATCGAACCGGCAACCATATGATCGCAAGTCCTACTACCTAGCCATTACGCTTCAAATCACTTTGCACCGCTTCAAATCATCAATATTGGCCTAAATATGTAGGTGTTATGTATAATTATAAAAGCGTCACAAGATGGTAATTGGGTGGGCTAAGTAAGCTGTAAATACCTGCAGCTTCAAATAATAATTTCTTAAACATTAACAAAGTTTTAACCTTTTAAACCCTTTTAAAAGGCGGGCAACGCACTTGCGACTCTTCTGGTGTTTCGGGTGTCAATGGGCGGCGGTAATCGCTTACCATCAGGTGATCTGTCTGCTCGTTTGCGCCCCTATCCCAAAAGAAAGTAAGTAATCGCTCAGCGGCTTCTATACCAAAGGTTGTATGTTCGATCCCCACTTGGAACAAAAATTTCTATGATCTACCGCTCGTTTTTTATTTCAGTAGTTTTTTTATTATACCTCTTCTCATTACCCGACTACAAAAAAGGCAGAGTAATGAAATGAAACAGATAGCTATCCCCTCCCTATCCTGAGCCCTATCCCTATCAGATTTTGACAAATTTGACAGCTTGATTGGGTAATAGCGCCATCTCTTGACACCATCGCTTGAGCGTCATCTTGCCATATAATTGAAGAAATAACATTATTTATTTAAAAAAGTGTCCATGGAGGTTCTTTCCGTATTCTTTTCCATAGGTTCAACCTTTGGAACCGTGCAACTAGAATCGTAACGTTTTATAAACGCTTGTAAAAGCTTATTTGAAATAAAAACATTTGAACTTGAACTTGAATTAATGAAGCATGAACCACAAAAAGTGACAATTAAAAACGAAAGTCAAATAACTAAAACCTGACTACGAAAAAGATCAACGAACAGATTATTGTGCCATGCGTCCATGGTAATAAATAACCTGGACACCAGTGACACATGAATATTTCTTGTTTCATGCTTTTCAGTTGATCTTTGTCGTTGTTGAAATTATTTTATTCTTCGGTAAAGTAAACACGTCATTGTGAAGATGATAGGCAACATGGCAACATTGCAATATTTTGACACATGTCATTCATAATCATATGCCAAAGACAATGTTGTCGGTTGTCATGTTGTCAAGTTTGAAGTTTGAACAGCTGTCGCAGACTAGCCTAGCAGTCAGTCAGTCAAAATGTCATTATCGACCTTACGTGGTTTTTTGTTATTAGAGTTTAGAAATATTATTGCAATTGCAATACAGAATGAAATCTAAAACATTTACAGTCATTACTGAGATTTTATCGCTGAACATATGCCCCAGTGAACGTCGCAGTCATGTTGTTTATAGGTAGGGCCAACGAATGTGAAAACATGAAGTGCGGTTGTAAATGGAAAATTAATTCAAAAATGATTGTAGATAGATGTAAAACTGTGCTAATATTATCAAGCGTCGTGTGCACGCTTGCTGTTGTGATATCCCTGCACAAATTGTTAGATTACGATGTGAAATTTATCAAACCCTTTGCACCGATACCAGATGGATTGTATGGTACATATTTAGAACCTATTTCTGAACAAAGTCCGGGTCCGCCCCCACTTCGAACGCATGATAAAGCTCGAAATGCGGAAGCTGTTGTCTCCTTGAATGCAGCTTTGGAAATGAAGAAGGTGGGCAAAGATGATAAAGCTTTAAAATTATTTCAACATGCATTTGCCTTATCACCGAAACACGCTGACATACTTAACCACTATGGAGAGTTTTTAGAAGACACTAAGAAGGATGTTGTCAAAGCTGACCAGTTGTATACTTTAGCTTTAACAAATTATCCAGAGCACACTGGAGCACTAATGAACAGGCAACGCACAGCCAGCATAGTTGAAAATTTGGACAGAGAAATGCTAAGAAAGATTGACGAGAAGAGGGATGCACTGTCTTCAATACCTGAAAGTAACTCAGCATTACGTAGAGCAAAGAAAGAAGCATATTTCCAACATATATACCACACTGTGGCTATTGAAGGGAACACAATGACACTACAACAGACGAGAAGCGTCTTAGAGACCAGAATAGCTGTATCAGGGAAGAGCATAGACGAGCACAATGAAATCTTAGGCTTAGATGCAGCCATGAAGTATATAAACTCAACATTATTGTACCGTTTACGTGATATCACTATGGGGGATATACTAGAAATTCATAAAAGGGTGTTAGGTCATGTTGATCCTATTGAGGGTGGTCAGTTCCGTCGCACTCAAGTGTATGTTGGTGGTCATATACCACCAGGCCCTTCAGAGATACAGAGGCTCATGATACAGTTCCTAGAATGGCTGAATTCTGAAGATGCATTGGACTTGCATGCTGTTAGGTAAGATATGGCTTATATCTGGCTTTGTACTTTGAAAACAAATTGTAATATCAATTATTTGAATCACCAACTAGTAAGTATTTTATATTACCGTCGCCATATCTAGCTATGTTGCTTGCTCAAATTTTTATTTTAATGTGTCATCCATAAACATTTATGACTGACCTTATGATTATGTCAGAGACTGGGGTTTATACCCGAGTTGCCATCAGAAGCGGTACTTAGTGACTATTGCTTGTGGGCTACTGTGGGTCATGCTGGTTCAAACATTAAAATGCACATTTAGAAGTCTTTGTAGGTATTTCATTTAATCAGACTTCTTAGTACCTAGTACTTTGTACGTCAGTATTAGAATACTGACAACCCCCAAAACGCCCACCCTTCGTGGCTTCGCTAGTGTCATTGGGAGAAGAAGCCACAAGAAACTCCCAATCAATGGTAATGGTTCGTTACGATTATTATAACGTTAGCACATACTGGGCTCGACTTGTGGGCGCATCGTTATACTATCGCCAGTTCGATTATAAATCTACCTGCATAGTTGTTGCTAACAATATAGTTTGAGTCGCTTTAAGTCAGGCATGGAATGTGCGCTGCCGCAGCTCGGCTTCACCAACGCAGTCGTTCCCCTTCCAACCGTCGGTCGCAATTGATACTATTTAGCACCACCGGGTGGCGCCGTCGTCGCAACAGGGTGACAGACCCTCCGCAATCATGTCTTCTCCGACAACTGCATATAATTTTTTTATATTGTTTATAAACAAACAATACCATCACACCTCTTTCCCTCAAGGGTTAGGCAGATGTGTATAATTTAATACCCACACTTCACTGGTATGTTTAGTTTCCATGTAGTAGGGGGCAAGCCTATTGACTCAGATCCAAACTCTGAGGTACTACTGACAATATATAGAAAATCCAATTTGCATTTTCTGGGAATCAAACCCGTAGCAGACGCAATAGAATAATAAGGCAGTTATCTCTCACCAAGACTATTAATAACATATAATTATTTTAGTGAAGGAAAAATTCTAACTTTGTAATCTTAGCATAACCAATAAAATAACTTTATAATCTTAGCATGAAAAATGCAAAAAAAAATCACAAAATGATAACATGCAATTCCAATGTTTTAGATATGCAGCCCTAGCTCACTACAAACTGGTGCACATCCACCCGTTCATAGATGGTAACGGTCGCACATCGCGGCTGCTCATGAACCTACTGCTGATGCAGGCGGGCTATCCTCCCGTGATCATCGCCAAGCAGCACCGACATCTGTACTATCAACACTTGCAGACAGCCAACGAGGGTGACGTCAGACCTTTTGTTAGGTGAGCAAAAGTTTAGTTAGCCAAACACATAACATTTTGTTGTTATTTAATCGTATTTACAAACATAATACCAACTTGCAGTATACAAGATGTATAATCTTTTGGTGTACAATAAAGAATATTCTATCTATCTATTTATGGTATTTTACAGATTTATAGCGCAATGCACGGAGCGAACACTGAACCTGTACTTATGGGCGACTAGCGAGTACTCGCACATGGTGCCGGCTATCGGCGACCCGCACATACTTACCGGCGAAGGTTTCGACGACGACATGCTATGACGACTTCCCATGACCTTCGGGGTTTGGCAACTAATGTTGGCACTTGTCACAGGTTACTAGCTACCTAACGTTGGTCTTTGAAAAGGCCCGACATCGCTAATAACTTCATAAGTGCTAGAATTTGCTGCCCAAATAGTTTCTTTATATTTAATTTTATCATTTAGTTGTCTCTCTTTAGTGTCGATATTTGTATAAACTCATTTTTTTAGTCTTTCTGGAACCGAAGCAGCAACCGAAGCTCTCAAAGTTCCTACTAGAAGCGTAATTGCATATTTTCTGGTGAATAAAATTAATAAAATACTGGTATCTTGTCTCGTCTTGAACCACGAAATTTTAATGATAGTTGTTGATGTGTTAAGGTTGAATTTTGTTTGTTCGGGATCTTGATAAAATAACCACACACACGCCTGCTCTTAATGATGCTTTATTAGCGACTAATTTTAGATTGCATATTACAAATAGAATCAAAGTGAAGGACGCAACAATGATTATTTAGTTTTTTTTATGAAGTCTTTGGTTCCACATTGATTAAATTCCGAATCTAACCTTGCGGTGCATTTCGACTTGTAAATACGTAGTGAATTTTATTAGGTAGGTATGTTTGCTTCCAATTTACTTATCTTAATTTTACTAACATGCCTGCAGGCAGGCGATTACTAACGGTCCTATACTTATGGTATTTTGTTTCAGTGTGTATATTTACATATATGAAATTATGTAAGTAAATATGTAATATAGAGAAGAGCTCAATATTTCAGGGGCCATAACATGTATAAATGTGAATAACTAAATTAACTAAAACCAAAGAGATGAAGTTGAAGAGATATCTACAATGTAGTGTTGTGAATAAGTTATCCGAGATTATGAACCGGGCGAAATTTATACTGCCGAATTACTATAAGAGGAAGTTTATGTTTTGAGTTGAGATTTTACATAAATAACAAAACAAATCAATAAAAAAATCAACTATTTAATATCAACCCATTGTTTAGCGTTTTCCTAGTTTCAATTATTGTCAGTAAATATCTAAGACGAATTACAATCAATATTGTTATCTTGATGAGTGTAATTAATTGATTCGTTTTATTTCCTTGCATGATTTGGATATTTCATGAATCTGAACTCGCGCGTACTGTATAATAATAATTGTATTAAAAATACAAGGTTTTTCGGGATTCTGTGAGCTAAAATCCGCATTTTTGTTTTAATTTCCGTCTAAAATTTCGAGTTGTAAAATATTACAACGAAATCACTTCTGTAAAGTAACTTTTGTAAAATTTCGTCACATGACAACACTGTATTTCCTGTGATATTTGATAAATTATTTATTTTTCTAATTATTAAGGATGGCACAAAATTTCAAGTCGTTATTACCAATGTTTTTATTTACTTAGATATATTGTTAGATTGACTGTAATCATGACTAATTTATTCAACATTAAGTTGAATCTATAGCGTGCTGAATTTTTAATAAATCATATTTAATAATTTCCTTGCCATAATAAATTGAGTAAAGATGTACTTGACTTGAAATTGTCTAAATTGTAATTTGTATTTAATGTTCATTATATGGAACGAGTTTGGGTGTTTGTTTATTTTACGATGGTTATTTCGCTGGTGCAATCGTGTACATTGGTTCATAGAAAGTGGGCCCAATGCTTGGCCGCAAATTGCGAAACTTCTGCCTGCACAATGTTGAGTGATCGAATTCGTCGATTGTTTCGAAATATTTCTCAAGTATTTAGAAGACAAGTTTGGAATAATTATAATACGACTGGTACCGTCGTATAAAATATTCCAATCCTAATTGAATTTTCTTATTCTAAGTGAGACAGTTCAGAGGCTCGAGATGAGAAATTGTCATGACAAAATTATCATAACACTTCTTTCAACAAGGATAACGAATAATTTAATAAGCTTTCTAGCAGGATTCCGCCAGCGAACACTTTTCTAAATATAATCGTATTTATAATTATTTAGTCTAGTTTGTATTGTCTTCCAGTATTTAGGTGCGACTATTTATTTGCATTTCCATGATACCAGTACAAACTTGCTCTTAAATATAAATGCTAAGTACTTTGAAATTTTGTTTGATTTACCTGTCTTCATCTCCGGCCAAACCTGACAAATATTCGTCATTTTTACACAGCACCATCTAGTCCCCAACTAAGCAAAGCTTGTACTATGGATACTAGACAATGGATATAATATTTATATACTTTTTTTGTAAATAAATTATTACTTATAATACCGAAGTACTTTTTTTATTATGACTACAGCTGTATTTCCGGAACGAATCGCCATTTTTTTTTATAGAATACCGAATCTGTCATCCGTAGAATATAAAGTAACCGCGAAATTACAAATTAAAAATCTCCGAAGCAATATTACGATCGGGTAAATAAACAATAAAACATCAAACCAATTTTGATTAATTTATTATAATGTGCGATGTTAAAATAAAGTTTATAATAAAGCATTTAACTAGACAACTGGAGCGGGAATACGCCGCACCAGCATTCAACACTTGTTCATTTACTCAAACGCTTCTATACAAAAACTAATTCAGACCAACGCGATTACAATCTCAATAATATTACAATTATTAAAAAAACGTATAATAATTATAGTAAGAGAGATTTTGTTCAGTACGATCAAACATCGGGGCAGCAGCCACTCTGATACAGAGGGCCGATTCGTTTTGTTATATTTATTATTAAGCGCTATCTAATAATGTTGTAAGCTACAGTATACATTTACCTCGGGGCGGGTCGATTTCGCCGGCAGGGGGCGTGGCTACTACGAATACACTCGCATATTTCCACAAGAATCCACAAACAATCCTGAGTACAAGGACCAAATATCACTTGTAATTTAAACTAGAAGGATACCAATATTGTACTTACATCACAAAACAATTTTCTAATTTAAGTGTAACTAGCTGACATAACTGTAATGTGTTTGCTTGTGAAAATATCAGAGTGATTCAATTCAGTAGTTGATTACAACCCACGACTTTCCGACTAAGTAAGACGCACAAAACAAAATTAATGACATTTACTGAAACAAAAGCAAATAATTGTCAGACCTTCGGACCCTAGAGGTTGAGGTTAAAAGCAAGTCCAGACCTAGCACCATATGAGCAGATATTAAACCACAAAACAACATTCGGGTTATTTTTATTTATTATTTCGCAGACATTATAAAATTGTGGTTATTATTTAAGTTACAAACGAAAATTTTACGCATATTTAGAGCGAAGTACGTTCTATTTTCCATTTTGATTGAGCGATTCACTCTAAAATGGTAGATAGGTGTCGTACCGCCTCGTCTCTGGCTCAAGCTGTGAGTCAACGTTCAGCATAAGCGCAGACCGCGTCAAACACTAGGTATATGCACGTATTATCACAACATAATAAATAAGTCCCATTACAAAAAAAAATGAAAAAGTATTATAATGTACTGACTTGAAAAACTTACATAGTAACATAGTCTTTTAAGTAGTTTTACTATTTTTATTAATAATAAAAAAATGAGTTTTTTACGATTTTTAAGAGACGACATTGGTTTTTTTTAAAATAAATTACAATAGGAGTAAACGTCTGTGTATAGAAATTTATCTCACCAGTCCTTAGCATGCCAGTAGTCATTTTAAGAACATCTATGTTTATCACGGGAAATCAAACTAAACTTACCATGTACTTAATCAAAGTCACAATGCAGATCGTTATGTATTAATTTTCCGTAACAACGCTTAGATGTGTTTAAGACATGTTTAAAATAGCGGGCGAGAGCTTAGCTCCCGCTCATATGATTCAAGTTAACAAAACGACTCATCGAACATATGAGCAGTTAATAAAATTAAGCGTTCACATACATAAGCACAAAGAGATGTCACTGGATCTCTTCATAAATTAGCATCAATCAAGTGACTATACTTATTCCATAGATTAATTATCGAGTTATACCATGCCCAAGTCAAAGGCCTGTTCGAGCACCATAAGTAGGAATTAACAGTGTATATTTAAAAATGATGATGAAATACTGATTTTAAAATAAAAAAAATAACGTGTTTGTCAAGACATGATATAACTGGATATAATTTTACAAAATCATTTTGTCACGCCAATGTTTGAAGTAAAAAAACTACGGAAAATATTTATTAGTTTATTGATATGGACGGCTGTGGGGAAAGTATCAAGACAATAAATGCCACTTGCAAAATAATTCATTTATAATTAAATTATTAATTTCTAATGCAACCAATTTTTATTTATGTCTATCGAAACGAAATAATCTTCTAAATAAGTGTGGTAGATGATACATCTATCTATTAATCTCAATACATGGAATGTTTTAATAGATCTTGCAGTTTCCCCACAGATGTACACTATGACGACAAAAACAACCACTTTTAAATTTCTGGCCAAACTATACTCAAACATTTACGTAATTAATGAAAAATATTATACTTTTATTTGTACATACTCATCCAGGATAAAAAAAACCCAGCCTGATTGGCCTAGAAAACTGAAAATGTGCTCTAGAAGTTTAAAAAATCTTAACTGATGATGAAATTGCTAAACTGATGAATAGTCGGAAAAGTATCGAAACAAGAAATAGTCACAGATTATAGAGAAGGAAGATTGAAATAATAATTCTAATACAAATTGAACTGCGATTTGGAGCTATGCAGAATTTAGTGATTTCAGAGGTATTTTGTTTTTTCATTACAACGGATATTATATTTTTCTGGATAAATACACACAAATAAATCACTAATATTATCGTCAACAACCATAGGGAGCGGGGTTACAATAGTTACGTTTATAACGAGAGAAATAACAAGCGATTTTATATGCAACAGATATGTAAATCAATCACATGATACTCAACATTTATCTATACATTATCTTCAATAGTTTAGTTTTTCTTTATAATTTTAAGAAATATTGCTTGTCTTGAAACGATGTAACAATATTATTTCAAACATGGAACACAGAGACAGATAAGTATTGATATAATGTTTTTTTAATTTAATCTATTTATTATCATTACATACACTCCCAAGACAAAATCAATTTTCGGTGCGCAAAATATTAAAACGCAGTTTTGCACATACTCAAAACAATTTTTTCACAACATTCTGAGTACTTCATTAAGTCAAAAATAGTATTTATTACAAACAATTTTGTCATGAAAACTAATCACAGCAACATTATCCGTCTAAACCAAAATATGTTTTATTGAGAAAGAGGCCAGGTTTAATCGAAATAATTTAAAAATAGGTCGAAAGCTTTACTTGACAAAACTTGGCCTACATCAAGCATCACTTAGTATAAAAATTAAGGCGCCAAGGTCTTATTTATTACGATGGACTAAATTTTGACAAATACATTCCGTGTTTAAAAACATTGGCGCAACTAGAGATTAAGATAAAACAAACTTGCTCCGGGTTAAACTATCGAAAATAAGCTCTCCAATAATTTCAATATGGACATGGTCTAAAAACGACCGCTAACAATACATCGAAGTTATATTAACTACGCTGGTTAAAAACAAGGCCAGTGACTTCCTCGCAGATACAATATAAGTCGAGAATAATCTATGAAGGTAGCTTTAGATGCTCGCTAAGACATTCCCGCTACAGCCATCTAGTTACGCCAATGAGGAACTTACTTTACAATCACTGGGACCGTCTCACTGTCACGTTTGTACTTGCTAATCTCCCGGTATATAAAAATATCTACAGTTTCAGAATATAGGCCTTTAGCGAAGTTAAATGCATTCAGAATAAGTGACTTAACGATAATAGGGTAATGTCTCGCACCTTACATTTACATGATTCGATTACATGTTAGGTATCGATCGATAAGAGTATCTCCCGATGTCTAACATATATATTTGTATCTTTAGTACGAGTGGAGGTATGAATTCACTCAGTGGACATTATCAAACTAAGTATTAGGGCAAAATCTCGAAAACAAATTACGTAAACCTCCAATAAGTGAACTCAGACCCAATATTCTTTAGTACTGTATCTAACTACTACAGAAACTAAAGGTACATCTCTACTATCGATACTCGCAATAGCACGATTTGTCTCACACCGCATCGCTCTCGGCAACGCGACTGAAACCGACATGCCGTTTTAGACGTTATTGAGTTAAAAATACACGTCAAAATAGCGCGTCAACGAGTCACGTATCGGTTGCCGGCCGCACGACCATCATTTGTGCTTCAAACACTACTAATAAACAGTCTCTCGTTTCCAACACGACGGCACATACCTCGGTATCCTAAGCTTTACAATAATATCGAACAAAGTGGTCACAACTCGCTCATTTTACCAAAACGCAAGCAAATCAAAATTGAAGCGATTATACAGTAGGCCAGCTACACACGGTCACCAAACATTGAATTTTTCAATACTGATTTCTTTATACACTGTAAATTCTGTGTCAGCGGTTGCGTTGTGACGTGTTCGACCGCCATATTGGCCGCCATTTAATGGCTGCTAGTAGCGCACACTTTACGCAGCGTCGATAAGTTAAATTCGATTTTCTCATAATCGAATATCGAGATTCTTATTGACTAAGTTTAAAATTACGCTCAACTCTTAGCTCCTCCTTCAAAAATCCTATTTTAATGTTGGCTTTCAAAATATTCCATTTTTGTACATATTTTAATGGAGCTATCAGATATTGCTTTTTAAATGCACCTCACAAAACAGGTACCTATGCATAGAAACTCAATATTCCATCGTGATTAAGGCAAACTACGAAACAACTCGGTAGTTAGTCAGCTTTCTTTAGTACCTAGTACCTAGCTACAAGAATCCCATGCCATCAAAACGATTAGACTTAAAATTACCGATTTTTATCGACTTTTCGTTTTAGTGAAGTCCTAAATATTGACGACAGAAAGATTCATTGATAGCTTTCCAATCCTAACCTGAGTTTTTTGTACCAATCCAGGATGAAAACATCTAATTCACTGTGTGACCAACAGAGAAAGTAGTAATAAGGTAGTCTACCAGTAGTGTTGTTGTAATATCGAGGCTGCGTGCGGTGCGTGTGGGGCGTGTGGGGCTAGTGGTGGCGCGGCGGCTGGATGCGGCGCGAGATGTGTTCCTCCTGCTGCATCTTGGAGCGGAACTCCGCCACCAGGTCGCGCGACTGCGCCAGCACCGCCAGCTGCTCGTTCAGCAGCTCCTCCCATTGAGTCGCGTATGCTGGAAACAGAACCACCACGTCACTATTGATTCGTAACTAATACTTTATAGTGTTTAGTGCGATTAATAAAGCAATGTTTTTTTAAGTATTTCATGATAATTATTATTAAATAGCTCAAAGCAAGGTAGGTATAAATTAGATTAATAAAAGTATCGATTCAATTGAACGCAGCTTGAATATTAGCCAA
This sequence comes from Acronicta leporina, assembly GCA_947256265.1. Lineage (NCBI taxonomy): Eukaryota > Metazoa > Arthropoda > Insecta > Lepidoptera > Noctuidae > Acronicta > Acronicta leporina. The sequence goes on from OX366512.1 coordinate 1,845,539, forward strand.
TGTTAAATAATTTTTAATCTTTTGATTTTGAGTTGACACTTCTTATTACCAACAGTTGAAATTCTCAAGGATAAATAAGACTAAGGAATATATAAAAGATTATATAAGAATAACCAATAGCCCTTTGAGCGACAGCATTGGCAGCATGATGATCGACGCAGTGGTTATTGTTAAACTAACTTTTGCTTATCGTCGGTCCCACTGATCTAAATATATACGATTATTTCTCATTTATAAATTTTATTTTAAAAGTGATTTATTATTATGTAAATAATAATACTATTTGAAATTAATAATTTGAATATAAATTTTATCAGGTACAATGATGTCCTTTTAAGAATACATGTACGATGAAATGCTTATTGTAAATAGAGTGGGATAATTATGTGATCCCCAAAAACACAAATTCACCCCTATTATTTTAGATCTTTCATCACCACACCTGGAAACAACACCTCCCTTAATTTATATAAGCTATCAATAAGATTGTGTATTTATACTTCTATGTATGCTCCTTCTATAAAAGTGGGTACATAAGGCGAACGTTGAGCCATATGGCATCCATCAGTGAACCACGTTCATTATATGTATTATTTTCATACAGGATGCCTTCTAATTCAAAGAAACCGAAAGTGGACCGACTGAAATGTAGTTGAACATGTAATGCAACGCGGCCTCTACCAGTGTTACAGTAACAATAAAAGTGATGCAGCAACGCGTTCGTTTCAAACCTAACAGGCGCCGAGGTCTTCGCGTGCCAACGCCGTAGCTCGAGAGGAAGCGCAGCCGCTTGCTGCGGGGGCGGGGGCCTGCACCACACACACACACATACTTATACATACACACCACACATACATAAACAATATATTTATTACCTTATGACGCTGTACACTAGTGGTAAACAAGCAGAATATTTGTGTACAATCACTAATATTATGTTTCATTATCCAAGAAATTATGTTTCATTGACATATATACACAATTACTATAAAGCAATGAAACAATATCAAAGATAATATGAATCATATATAAGATATATGCCAGAACCGTAGCAAATGTTGCTCTATAGTTTCTGCTTAGTGCTATGAGAAAAGGGTGTGAGTGTATGTATGTATAATATCACTTACATAAAGTTTTTTTTTTAGTTTATTCCGATTTGGCAAAGATATATTCGGCAGGTCTGAGATCAGGTCTCCTTGGAATATACTACACATTCTAGATCTATGGTCATATTTTTGTAAATCAGTATTAATGGTATTATATTCTCTGAACAGACAAAAGAAAACAAATAGTCTAGTACCAGGAGCATAACACAGCAATGCACTGACTAACATCGATAGTTAGCGTGTTGCATTGCGTGTTGCAAGTTGTCAGAGTCACGCTTGACGAAAACAAAATAGTATTACTAACCGTCCTGGTCGTAGTCCACGTCCCTTGTGATGCCGAGCAGCTGATTGCAGCGTTGCAGCGCGTGTTGCAGGTAGTCGGAGATGGCCTTGTGGTTGTCTAACACTTCCTCTTCCGCGCGCTGCATCTCGTCGATAGCCTCGTGGAACGTGTACATCTCCGCCGACATATCGCCCTCCTGACAACGAATGGTAATTTCCAGAATAGAGGATATCGTTCGGGGAGAGGGTTCCCAAATGATCAATTGCGAATTTTATTTTTATTTTTATTGAATTCTATTTGGCATTGTCAGCATTTCCACAAATATTGATAAAATGATTGTCATAAATGACGTGCTCATTGAATCAAAATGTTTATTATTGATTATTGCAAATTTAATGTGTATCTACACTAATATTATATGAAGGATTTACTTTGAATTGAAATCAAAAACTATTGGACCAATTTCAAAAAAATTGCTAATCAAATTAAATGTATCGTCAACTCGTTTATAAAGTTAATATTCGTAATTATCAATTGTAATACACACAATAAATGTGTCGTCAGTCTAGTGTGTTAATAAATATAATGGATAAATTTTATGGAAATGCCGACACGACGTATCTTTATGTAGTAATAAGCAGATAACTCGAGTAATTTTACGGCCAAAATTAACAACAAAAACATTTCTCAATTGTAAGTTCACTGGAGTAATATTAAATTATGATTGAAATTTGATAATATTCTATAAAAAGAGGGACAAATTATGTTCAATTTTGAGGTATGTTATTTATTATCGTCGAAAATATTCAGTGATGTAAAAATAGAGATAAGAGTAGTGTGACTAACGTTGAGCGAGCGTAGGTGCGCTAGATCATGCGCGGGCTCCATGTCGATGTCGTGATCTGCGGCAGCGGGGTCGCCGGGGTGGCCGGGGTAGGCGGGGTGGCCGGGGTAGCCGGGGTGGCCGGGGTAGCCGGGGTCGTCGCCGCGGCGCGCCGGGTCGGCCGTGCCCAGCTCCTTGACGCGGTCGGCGTAGCGCAGCGTGTTGAGCGAGTGCTCGCAGCTGGACAGCGCGGGCGAGATCATGGCGATCATGCACGTGCGCGACTTGTCGCCGATGAAGCTGTCGCGCAGCACCTGCGTCAGCTTGGACACGCGGAACGGCAGGTGGTTCTGGCCCTTCATGCCCAGCGCGCGGATGCACTCCTTCAGCGCCAGTAGAGATTTGTTTATCTCTGCGCTCTCCATTCCTGTCGACAACGTTTATCATAACATAAACGCGCGCTCGTGTGTGAGCGAGAACTTGTGTGTAGTGGTGTGTAAGTGTAGTGATACTGACGTGTCTGTCGGTTGGCGGAGGAGGTGTCGGCGCCGCGCTCGTTGCCGGCGAGGTCGATGAGCGAGAACTTGTGTGTAGTGGTGTGTAAGTGTAGTGATACTGACGTGTCTGTCGGTTGGCGGAGGAGGTGTCGGCGCCGCGCTCGTTGCCGGCGAGGTCGATGAGCGAGAACTTGTGTGTAGTGGTGTGTAAGTGTAGTGATACTGACGTGTCTGTCGGTTGGCGGAGGAGGTGTCGGCGCCGCGCTCGTTGCCGGCGAGGTCGATGAGCGAGAACTTGTGTGTAGTGGTGTGTAAGTGTAGTGATACTGACGTGTCTGTCGGTTGGCGGAGGAGGTGTCGGCGCCGCGCTCGTTGCCGGCGAGGTCGATGAGCGAGAACTTGTGTGTAGTGGTGTGTAAGTGTAGTGATACTGACGTGTCTGTCGGTTGGCGGAGGAGGTGTCGGCGCCGCGCTCGTTGCCGGCGAGGTCGATGAGCGAGAACTTGTGTGTAGTGGTGTGTAAGTGTAGTGATACTGACGTGTCTGTCGGTTGGCGGAGGAGGTGTCGGCGCCGCGCTCGTTGCCGGCGAGGTCGATGAGCGAGAACTTGTGTGTAGTGGTGTGTAAGTGTAGTGATACTGACGTGTCTGTCGGTTGGCGGAGGAGGTGTCGGCGCCGCGCTCGTTGCCGGCGAGGTCGATGAGCGAGAACTTGTGTGTAGTGGTGTGTAAGTGTAGTGATACTGACGTGTCTGTCGGTTGGCGGAGGAGGTGTCGGCGCCGCGCTCGTTGCCGGCGAGGTCGATGAGCGAGAACTTGTGTGTAGTGGTGTGTAAGTGTAGTGATACTGACGTGTCTGTCGGTTGGCGGAGGAGGTGTCGGCGCCGCGCTCGTTGCCGGCGAGGTCGATGAGCGAGAACTTGTGTGTAGTGGTGTGTAAGTGTAGTGATACTGACGTGTCTGTCGGTTGGCGGAGGAGGTGTCGGCGCCGCGCTCGTTGCCGGCGAGGTCGATGAGCGAGAACTTGTGTGTAGTGGTGTGTAAGTGTAGTGATACTGACGTGTCTGTCGGTTGGCGGAGGAGGTGTCGGCGCCGCGCTCGTTGCCGGCGAGGTCGATGAGCGAGAACTTGTGTGTAGTGGTGTGTAAGTGTAGTGATACTGACGTGTCTGTCGGTTGGCGGAGGAGGTGTCGGCGCCGCGCTCGTTGCCGGCGAGGTCGATGAGCGAGAACTTGTGTGTAGTGGTGTGTAAGTGTAGTGATACTGACGTGTCTGTCGGTTGGCGGAGGAGGTGTCGGCGCCGCGCTCGTTGCCGGCGAGGTCGATGAGCGAGAACTTGTGTGTAGTGGTGTGTAAGTGTAGTGATACTGACGTGTCTGTCGGTTGGCGGAGGAGGTGTCGGCGCCGCGCTCGTTGCCGGCGAGGTCGATGAGCGAGAACTTGTGTGTAGTGGTGTGTAAGTGTAGTGATACTGACGTGTCTGTCGGTTGGCGGAGGAGGTGTCGGCGCCGCGCTCGTTGCCGGCGAGGTCGATGAGCGAGAACTTGTGTGTAGTGGTGTGTAAGTGTAGTGATACTGACGTGTCTGTCGGTTGGCGGAGGAGGTGTCGGCGCCGCGCTCGTTGCCGGCGAGGTCGATGAGCGAGAACTTGTGTGTAGTGGTGTGTAAGTGTAGTGATACTGACGTGTCTGTCGGTTGGCGGAGGAGGTGTCGGCGCCGCGCTCGTTGCCGGCGAGGTCGATGAGCGAGAACTTGTGTGTAGTGGTGTGTAAGTGTAGTGATACTGACGTGTCTGTCGGTTGGCGGAGGAGGTGTCGGCGCCGCGCTCGTTGCCGGCGAGGTCGATGAGCGAGAACTTGTGTGTAGTGGTGTGTAAGTGTAGTGATACTGACGTGTCTGTCGGTTGGCGGAGGAGGTGTCGGCGCCGCGCTCGTTGCCGGCGAGGTCGATGAGCGAGAACTTGCCGTGCACGCGGTGCATGCCGGGGGACCGCACTACTATCTGAAACACCGCGTGCGACCGCGACGAATTCGAGTTCGCTGACGTCTGAAATGTAAAACATTATTTTTATACAAGTACAATCACTATGCTAGAAGAAACATGACAAAGGGCTTATTTGGTTTCTATATTGGAAAAGGCCTAACCTACGTCTAACAACGAACGGACATCTTGTACGCATTTTTTACAGGGTAAGGTGAAAAGTTCTCGGCCTGACGGAGATGGCGTTCTAATCTAAGCGTAATTTAAACGTGGTTACACGTCCCTCGAAGATGAACCACGTGAAGGACAGCCAAAAACCGCTAAACTATCTAAAAAGTTCATTATATCGTTCTGAACGATAGGCGATTAAAGGTGAGGTTTTCGGAAGGAAGGGTAAGAAATATCCCGGAAATGCGAAAGTTCTGCGCAAGATGGGTGCCGCATTTGGCCGATCAAAAGCAAATGCGCAAACGATATACGCAGCAATGATTGGACCGATTCAATAGAGATCCGACCGATTTTGTACGGCGATTTGTCACCATAGATGAGACATAGGTCTTCCAAGTCCTACGCCAAAATCGAAACAGCAGTCCAAACAGTGGGTGGAAGCCGGGCAGGTTTAACGCCAAAGAAAATGAAGTCTATCGAATCTCCCGGAAAGGTCATGCCAGTTGCCAGTATGTTTTAGGATGCGAGAAGGATCTTGTTAATTGATTAGCGAGAAGAAGGCAGAAAAATTATAGGCGAATATTACTCCTACCTTTTTGACCAGCTGGATGCCAAAATTCCCAAGAAAAGGCCTGGCTTCAAGAAAAATCATATTTCACCAGGACGATGGACCTGCACACAAAGGTGCGTTGGGGATGGGAAATCTGCGGGATATGGGGTACGATTTGCTCAGTCAATTCTCTTGATTTTCACTCTTAGGTGTTTAGATTGTATTTAAACACAACATTTCTATGAAAAATTGCGTTTTTGCCGGCATGAAACATCTCTTACGTTGCGTTTCGCAGAGTGAGTGACGATACCGGAGGCTTAAACCCTTTTAAAAGGCGGTGGAGTAGCAACACACTTGCTACTCCTCCGGTGTTGCGGGTTTCCATGGGCGGCGGTAATCCCTTACGGTCAGGTGATCGGTCTGCTCGTTTGCCCCCCTATCCCTTAAAAAATCATGGGAAAATCTTCATCCTAAAGGTGAAAACGTCCTACCTGTCCGGATGTCCGCGCCGCGTTGCCGTGCTGAATGAGCTTCAACACTTCGTCCACGTTGTCTACCACCTTCTCCGTGAGGCCCACTATCTGTACTTGTTGCTTGCCGTCTTCTAATACTCGGAGTTTCGCTTTATCCGCTAGCAAATCGAACACCTGTATACAATATATAGAGACTATAAAACAAACATGCTTGAAGAGTTATTATCTCAACAGGTTCTGGCATGATGAAATGCTATTAAAACTGATTATGATCTAGTCTATATACAATTGATAAATTTTTGTACACAGACATATATAAAAACAAAAATTCATGTAAAAGACTCTCAGAAATACGTTGTTATAACTCAGAACTTTAGTTTAGCTTTTTATAAATAAAACTTTAGCCCACATTAGTATTTTGTCCTGTATCGTGGGTTGTCAAATTCTCACATACACAAACGCCCAGACCCGGAACCTACAACAGATGTCGCAGAAGCTGATCGCTCAGCCGCTACGCCAAATGTGTCATCAGCTAAGCATCAACTAAGGACTATGTGGAGGAGTAAGGGCGTTTTGCCCCTCCAACCAAAGGGATCCTCCAATCAGGCGGGTGTTTTGCCTGGCGGGCCGCGGCCCAACGGTTGATGTCGGCCGTTTGAAAATAAATCCAATTTGCGTTGCAAACTTCACTTGCGCGATTCAGGATTGTCCATCATCGTTTTGCCATGTAGCACGGTAGATGTCGTACTAGTAATATCCACTTTAGAAGAAATATAGGGACTATTTTGAGAACTTTACTCCAGTTTGTGGAATACTGGCGGGAATGGGTAAATGAGGTCTCAAAATGACAATGCGTGAGTGTAATTAATACTTATTTGTAAACTTAGCACAATAAAAAAAGTATCTGGGTTCTGAATTCACCTTGCCGGAGTATATTTCAAAGAAGGATGCCGACACTATAAGGTTGAGCGGCTTGTACTTGGGAGACTTGAGGTACACGAATACGTCTCGCGCCGCCATCGCGTATATACCCTTCTTGCAGTCTTGAGTTTTGCCCTGAAACAAAAAAATACGCATTTTCAATCAAGATTCAATGTGAATGACAAAAACCTACATCTTCCTTGGGGTGATGATGTGGTTTGAATTATTAAAAAGTCATGACGTCCTCATAAGGTCATTAGGTATTAATAGAATAGTTATTATATTTTTATACCCTATACCTTATTCACCGGCTAGAAGTTGTTAGTGTGTAGTTGCTCAGCGTGTTATGGAGCGTGCTATGCTCGGAGTTTCTCTGAAGGATAAAATCCGCAGCGAGGTTCTCCGACAGATTACTAAAGACATCGATATAGCGCACCGAATTAGCAACCTGAAGTGGCAGTGGGCTGGCCATATCTGCAGGAGAACCGACAACCGCTGGGGTAGACGTGTTCTTGAGTGGAGACCGCGACTCGGCAAATTTTCATTTCATTTCAAATGACATTGGGGAGGCCTAAGGCTGATGATGATGATGATAATACCTTATTAGTCTAGTGTTCTCATGTGTGACTGCTACGCCAGAGATCCTGGGTTCGATTCCCAGGTCGAGCAGTGTTATAGGGTTTTTCTATTCTCAGTAGCAGCTTGTAGTTTGGTAATTGTGCCCGGTTAATAGTAATAGGCCGGCCCCCTATTATATGGGGATTAAACATCCCGGCTAACTGTGGGGGTATAGATTAGTACACCTCTGCCTAACCCTTCGGGGAATACAGGCGTGAAGGTATGTATGTATGAGGTGTGTACCTGGAAGTCCCCGCCCATGGTGTGCGTCTTGCCGGAGCCGGTCTGTCCGTACGCGAAGCACGTCGCCATGCCGCCCTCGAATATCGTCTGCACCAGCGGCTTTGCCGTGTATCTGAAAATAAAATATAACGTGTGGACAACTAGCGGGAAGCCAATGTATCATGGAAAAAGTTACGGAAAAAGTTACGAGCGGACGGACGGCCTGATGGTAAGCGATTACCGCCACCCATGGACGTTGCAAATACGTTGTCCGACTTTTAAAAGCGTCGGTTTTCTGTAAGGCCGTTGTGATACTCCAGTCGAGCCGGCCCATTTGTGCCAAAGCATGGCTCTCCCACGGCGAAAACGGTGTTTTAACTACCAAAACAAAGCAACACTAGCTGGCTCTCGATACAAAAGTATTAAGCGTGAAAACTTTACTAAGAAATAGACAGATAGATAGTTAGTTTCACATATAAAATATTAGTTCGAATGATTAACAATATGAACTTCCTGATATCTTTCTAGTTCCAGTTTGTGATAAAGAGTATTTATTGAAATAGTAATATTTATACAAAACTAGCTTCTGCCCGCGAGTTCGTCCACGTGGAATAGTTACTTGGTCTCAGCGTGCGTGATGATATATAAGCCTATAGCCTTCTTCAATAAATGGGCTATCTAACACTGAAATAATTTTTCAAATCGGACCAGTAGTTCCGGAGATTAGCGCGTTGAAGCAATCAAACAAACTCTTCAGCTTTATATATTAGTATAGAGTATAGATACATACTTGTAGACAACTTCGTTGGTGCAGGTATCATCGAACGCGTAGTCGAACCGGAACTTTTGGTTCTCGAGGTACTTGGTGAGGTCCACCTTGTTCTTGGGCTCGTGCACGATCATCTGATCCTTCGTCGGCACGCTTATTACGTCCACCTGGAAGTAAAGGTAACTGCCTCATTCGCCTAGTGTGCCTTGAGGTCCTGGGTTTGATTCCCAGGTCAAGCAGTGTTATTGGGTTTTTCTATGAAATTCTCAGTAACAGCTCGGAGTTTGGAATTTGTGCCCGGTTAATGGCAATAGGATCGCCCCCTATTACATGGGACCTAAACATACCGGCGAACTGTGGCTGTACATTAGTACGCTTCTTAGGCAGAAGCTTCGGGGAAAACAGTTTAACAACAATTTTATCTTTTTGATTGATATGTACCGTAAATCTAGGTTTCTATCGTACCATTTCGTCTACTACGTCCACTTCAGGAAATTCTGGAAATAAACGACCGGAAAATCGATCAGAGCATTGTTTCACCTTTTTAACTTATCAGTACCTACCAACCATTGCAGGACTAACCAACACCTCAATGGTATGAGTAATGGTAAACAATAATGTGAGGAAATACTGCGACTTGTACAAGATCGGTAACAGTGACGGAATAAAAAAGAGGTCTTCACTCATATTCATATAGATATCTTACCTCTTTCTTCATATTCTCCTTCTTGTTGAGCGGCCTCTTTCTGACGCACACTGTGATCTGGTGGTCTTCTACCGGCTCGTTGCCCGTCAGCGGCCGGAACTCGATGCTGTTCTGGTACTCGCGGATCATCGCCAAGAACTCCCAGTTAGGGTTACCAGGGTCCATGTTCATTAACGCTTCCTAGAATTGAAAAAGTTGAGAAAAATTATTACATTTCAAAGGAAAGGATTCGTAAGGAAATGATCCCTATATAATCTAATCATTTTTGGCATGCCCCTGGGTGTTTTTCCATCCAATTCCAGACTGACTCTGTTGAGTTTGTAAAGAACAAAACCCTTCACAAAAATCAATACAGACATGAGCACATTAAAATGTTCGCCTGCTCTGAGGAAAATGTTTGTTGCAATTGTCAGTTTAGGAAGATCCTGTCTTCCTCCTTTTTTCTAAGCATAAAACTGTTCTTTTAACACAGTTAATACGTTGTTAATACCGAGTAAATGGTAGTGACTAGCTAGTAAGGAGTGACTGCATCAATTCCGTCTTGCTTGCCTACTGTTGCTGTGATTAAGGTTCAGTATTAACTGTAGTACTTGGTAGGAAATTAAAAGACGTCTTTACGGAAGGATGAATTTATTGGTAAGTACTGGATTTAAGCTCATTAAGTGAGCGAGAAAAACATATATATTATAATGCACCAAACACCTCCTATTACATGGGACCTAAATATAGTGGATGCAGACTTAAAACACATGTGCCTAAACCTTCGGGGAATACAAGCATGATAGAATAATATATGAATATAGTAAACCTTTTCCTCTTTGAGTTCAGCTTGTCTCTGTCGGCGCTTCTCCCGGTTCTCCTTGAGCCGCTCGACCTCCTTGACGACGTTGGAGCGTCGCACGGCGCCGGAGGCCACCGCGTGCGGCACGGACACCGTGGACGACACGCCCGCGGGCCGGGCCGCCGGGGCCGCGCCGCCGCCGCCTCCGCCTGCCACGGCACTCGCCGTGAACTGCACCATCATACGGGATAAATATCTATGTATATACATCCTACAGTTGCCCTATTTGTAAAGAAAAATACTAAAATTGTTTTTATGGTATATCCTATCCCATATATATTTTTTTAATATTTATGCCAATATCAATGCCTTAGCCATTAGGCTATCGCCGCTTTTAGTAATTATATCAGAATATTCGTCTAATGACATAGTTTCTGGTTATGGCAGATTTTGTAGATAGAACTTCGTCCTAAAAATTCTCAACTCATTGATTGACGATTTTGACATAATAAAATAGTAGACTAAGGGCAGATTCTTTTATGGGATAGGGTGGCAAACGCGCAAACGGATCACCTGATGGTAAGCAATAACCGCCGTCAATGGACACCTGCATCGAATTTTTCCTTCACTAAAATAACTATTAATCACAATGTTTCATGAAGTCCACTTCTTGGTACTCCTTAAACTCTGAAAATGTTAATTTGTTGCCCCAAGCTATAAAACATGGTAGCATATCATATCTCTGTGGTATGGGATTGAGGACATAGGAAAGGATTGAGGAACCTCTTTGACGTTGTGCATCCTCCTCTGCAAATGCGGCATGTACGGTGATTGCTGGAGGCCTTGCGGTACCGACGCGGCACTGGGCGTGCTGCCCGCCCGCGACCGACCGCCTGACGGGGGTGGCTGAAAACGACGGGACTGGGGTAGGATAGGACAGGGTGTCACGGCTACGGATACTTATTAACATTGTTTTCCTTGAAAACCGTTTTGTAATTTGTCAATGTTTTACGATCCATATCAGGGAATAGTAAGTAAACTCGCTCATGCAAAATCACAGTTAGTTCATATGGTCTTTTAAATTTTGACTCATCTGTTACTGAAAAATTTAAGCACCAAATAACTTACAAGTAATAACTTAATACTGGACAGAGTTTGGACTCTGTCCAGTATATCAGTAGCTGCAAGAGTAAGAGATTTTGTGGTGAAGGTGGTGCGTTGCTTGTTGAAAAATCTTCATGGATGAACGATGTCTTATGAGGATGGCACGACAGACCGATATGAGAGACTTCCTCTGACTACAAAACAAAGCACTGGTGATGGAAATGATTATTTTAGTGAAGGAAAAGTTCGACTTGCGGGCAGGATTCGAACCTGCGTCTTCTGGTTAGGTACACCAGACGCTATAACCTCTAAGCCACCGCGAGTCCCACCCACCATGTCGAAATTTGCCTTCACATTCTGAGTTTACGTCTTAAAGGTGACGCCAGTAACATCTCATTCAAGTACTTTGCCTCTGAATCGACATGACTTACTTTGCAGTTAGTTCAATGTCGAACGATACCCTTACCTTTTTAAATAATAATAATATAATAATAATCATAAATAAATTTATTTATTTTCCACTACAATATTCTATTCCAAATAGTAACAAACATATTGCTTAGTAGCAAGCTAGGTACATTATAATATTGTGGGAGACTGGTGCCTAAGCTAGGCCGAAACCTGTGTTTCAGGCCTACCACTCCGAGTAACAATGTCAGAGCGTACTAAAACAATTCGCGTAAATTGCGGCGAGTGCTGTGTTGTAGAAAGTTAGAAGTGTTAAGGTGTGTGCGAGTGTGTATGTTTGCGGGTGTGTATATGTATCAGTGTACGTGTGTGTATATAATGTGAGTTGTGCGTGTGTGTTAGGGGTGTAGGTATAATTTTGTAGAAGATTACCTGTAGTAATGTAGAGCTAATACTAAGTGCTAATTAATAGTTAGGAATCAATTACAAGAACTTTTTCGGTGAATATCTTTTTCCTTCACTAAAATAACTTGGAAAATGGAAAAGGTGTTTTGGAACAAGTGTTGTTTTCGTCTCGGAGTTCTATAGAGCTAGCTGACGAGCTGTCTCTCACCTGTTGTGTAATCCTAGTGTTAGTGGGCGCGGGCGGCGGCGGCTGCTGCGGCGGGGGCACGTTCTCGGCGCCCCGCCGCCCCGTCGTGTCGCCGCCGTGGCCGTTCGTGTACGCGCCGGCCGCGTTTGACACCCGCATCTGGTTGTTGCGCGTCACCCGGGACGGCGCTGTTGACAAACACGAAACATATGTCAAATTTGTTACATTGACCGACTTTACAATTTGTCCAGGAATGCTGTTATGTTTAAGGCCCACTGATCACCATTATTCTATCCTCTATGAAGATCAGTGTAAAATCCACAGTAAGTATGGAAATAGAGCTAGCAATATTGGTAACGAGTAAATCAGTCAGCTCATCCCAAATATGTAAGAATCATATTGGATTTAAGTTGTCATACATATACATTTTTTGGTTTTGGAGCCGCTTGGGATTTCTATGGCGGCTAATAGAGGCCCTGTCCCTCTCTCTGTCCCTCTCTTAAGACAGAATTATATGGCCCCAAAATATATTAAAGAGAACATGAAAGTAGACTTAAATGAATAAAGTAAAAACCCGATGGTTGCCCGCAGCAACAGGCACAGATAAAAAAATATTTAGGATGAATTCCAAAATGTACCAATAATTAAACGCTATTTCAATATTATGGCTTATTAAAAGCTGCATAATAATTTAAGGCTAGAAATATTGCGTTAACGGCATTAACACCCACGTAATCATAAATCATAAATGGTATGTAGATATTTCGCATACAATACGAATTAATTCTCTTATGCAAATCTTTAGAAATGTGTGTTAATGTTAATGGTTAGCCACATATAGTAGATGAAGAGGGATTATACACGAGAAATCCTTGTGTCAAGGCTGCATTCCAAATAAATCTGGTCCAAAATGCTACGCCTAAGCTCCATAAATTTTTACAACACTATTAACAGTCCATATTCCTAGCCTTAAATATAACTCATATAATTTGATCCGACGCATTCGTTTTCAAAACTCGCAAGCAAAAGCATCCGCCATGCGAAAACATTAAATTGTCTATATTAGTCTACAGAATACCTAACATATCCATGAATCATACTGACGTAATACCTTAATCTAGACGAGAGCTGTGCAAAAGAAAATCTCCAAAATTGTGCAAAAAGCATAACGTATGGTAATTATGAACGCAAGAACGGTGCTATATTAACAGCTGGCTCTTACGTGACTTCGCCTTTTGTGCCTCTTCTGTCGCCTCTTCAGCGAGCGTTTCAGACTTGTCAAACGCTTCCATCGGAGCATTGTTTTCAGTCGAGTCGGCGACGCGCCGGCGACATCTCAGCCACGAACAGCACATTATTAGCAATATTCGGTATCTTTATCTCATTCCTCTATGTGCTGCTCTGATATACTGATTGTTTGGAATGAGTTCAGTTTGCGTTGGCGCAAGGCAATCCTGCGCCTGCGCCGCCCGCCATATTAGGATCTCTTTCCGTAGTATCAAGGCAATGAACCGTGACGCACGCGCCGGGCACGGCCACGCACGAAGGTGAAAACATATCAACCTTATTGGTAAACGAAATAGTTCACATACTATTTAAATCGACATGCGACATTTGCATCATAATCGATGACCTGACAAGGTATAAAGGATGTATAGACGGGTTCCACACGGTATCATGGTATGGTTGTTATCGCACATGTCATAGTGCAGTTAAAAAACTGATCAATATTATTTGCACAGAGTTCATTTTTGAAGATTACTATTCTAAGATAAATCGAAATTAGCACAAGCTATATGCGTATTGTTTTCATTCGCCAAGAACACTCATAACAATGGCATATAAAGTTTCTCTTTTCAAAAACTCTTTTCTTGTCAAAAACACAGGCAAGTCTGCAAATTTCTTAAATCATCTGGCGAAGTATATACGTTAACGAATAGGTATTTCATGTAACGACACGCTTGCATGACACGCTCTTAAACCATAATAAAACTATTTTACTGATAATTTTAATAAAATAGTAAAGACATAGTTGACGGACCACCTAATATGGAAGAAATATCCAAGCAAGCCGACGGCTTTCGGTGTACTGACACGAAAAACGACTCGATTCCTGCAGTCAGTTCGATTACTTGTATCAATCGCTGGTTAATGGTCTAAAATTGGAAAATAATCGTCCATTATTGACAGAACGTCGCTTTTGTCCCACGACTAATGAAAAATTTACAGCTGCGTGACGTCATGAGCTTTTATGTGACTAATCGATAGTTGTGACAGTAGGGCTGTGAACTTGGCAATGGGGTGTTAAGAAGGGTGAACTTCCGCAAGCAATATACGTTTTCAAAGTTGACTTTGAAAATGTTGGGATAGGCAAGGGGAATCATTCCATATTTCTGTGTCAACGGGACAAACCATAAAATAAAATCACGATATGTCTTGAGGGTTAAAAACAGATGACAGATGATTCTCTGAGTTTGTTACGGTGTTTCTTCTCAGAGGTCGTCAGTCAGGAAATGCCGAAGCCATCTAGCTATAAAAAAAAAAACAAACCATTGACTTGTAAAATTGTCTCTAAAGATCTACTTACAGAAATAAATATCATTTTATTTCATTTCAGAGCTAATTAAATAATTCGACTACAAAAGCATGATTTCAACGAACGGCGGAACACTATCGTTCGTGAAGCATTGCTCTGATCAGTTCCAAAATTATTTAGAAGGGAGTGCACACACATATTATGCTATTTAAATTAGCAGATCGATAAGTCAAAAGTCACTAGTTATAATTTTATTTTATTTTCATATGTGTAGGATTGAGTTTGAGTTAAGTTATAATATTCTGCTTCCTTTTGTGGTTTTCGTATGTATTATACATGTAAACTAACTTAAGTACCTACTTCTGAACTTAATATGTTATGTTGACGCTTGTCACGTTACCAATTCGTTTAAAAACCATTTAAGTAACAGACAATTAAGAAGAACACCTGTCTGAGCCGTAAAAACTAAATGAGCCGATCCAATTTTAAGCGCTCACCTGGGCATTCTCCTAAAATTCAGTTTTACTCACGTGTAGCTTACACGGAAATTAAAATAAGCTACAAAAACACGAAGCAATTGTTTAAAATCATAAAAAACTTCATATTTTGCATATAAAATAGATTACACGGAACCTATATTTTTTCTGTGAAGATTGTTGTGAAGAATAATTAACTTGTAAGTTAGGTGTCGTTATGACCTCGTCTTTTGACGTGTCCGAAAATATATTATTTAAATTAAATATCACACGTAAGTATTTTATTCAACTGCCTATTCAAAAATTACAATTCTTAACATCAAAATCCCTAAAAGGTATATTACAGAGTGATTGGTTGGTACGAATAGGTACCTACTGTAGAGATAAACCCAGTGTTATTTTCTTAACGTTAATCAAAGAGAATTGACACGTTTGGCGTAGCGGCTGATCGATCGGCTTCTGTGACACGAGAAAATCCTAGTGTGAGAGAGAAAGGGAAAGAGAATAAGCAATAAGAAAATTGCTGACTGGCTAATCAGCTGATAGCGTATGTCACGAATCCCATGGTAATCCATCATAGGGCAAGGGAAGACAAGTGCTGTTTTTTTTCGGTAAAAGTCCGACATACCTACATTGTTTCCTCCTGAGAAAACCGCACTCCAAAAATAAAATAATGGCAAAAAATAAAGATTCCATATTTAAGTAACACCGCGAAACTCATGCACCATTGTTTTTTTTATTGACTAAGTGGGCAAATGAACTGACGGGCCATCTGGTGGCAAGTAGTCATCGTTGCCCATAGACACCTGCAACACCAGAGGAGTTGCTGATGTGTTGCTGAACCTTAAGACTGTGCAAACTGCTAAAACTGCTAAAGTTACCGAATGGAAACTGGCTCTTTCGCGCAAAAATGGAAACACACACCACGGTGCTTTACGACAGACTCCGACGTTAGGGTGGTCGCCAGCCAGTCAGACCACAAGAGGTGCGGACCGAGCAGGTCCGATATTTTCTCGCCTCTAACGAGATGCCTATATGCATGGCAGTGAGGAACAATATTCTAACCCGACCTAACACGGGTAACGTTATGTACCTCGATTGTTTCACAAGAAGCAACAACGTCGATATTTTGATCTGGGTCATCGATTAGAATTACTTATTTAGCAGATACCTGCGTGCTTACGTTTCTGCATCTTCCGTATTCTTAAGAGAACATATTTCAGTACCATCGCCATTCAATGGGTCCACACACATACATCTTTAAGTACTTTGACTTTTAATTAGAGTAACAAGTATAATAGAGTGCGTTCGAAATAGCTGTGCGCGTGTGAAGTTAGCCGTTCCGAATAGCCGCGCAGGTTAAGTTACGTAATTATTATTTTTTGAAAACGTCGTAATTAGTAAGAACAATTCTTGAAACCCATGCCCTTATGCACTTTAGTAAGTATAACACTATATCCGACAAATTGTGCGGCTCACAGCTGTTATGTCGCCTAACAACGGTGACGTCATCTGACATAATATGCGTTCGACTGTACAACAGCGAAACCTTTGCCCAAATATCATGAAAGAATTACAAATGTCAAACAACACTGGCGCATGACAACGGTTCTCTTGACAACGGGACGACGAAGCATTGATCAATTGAGATCCGCTTCCACGTTGCATATTTGAAGTCAGCTGTTGCCAATGAATTCTCGAGCGGATTTTGGGACTGGGAATCGCGGCCAGTGCTCGCATTACTCGAGTTACGAAACAAATAAAAGTTGCGATACTTCGACGAGTATATAATCCATATAGTTCCTTACCTATCCTTTGAATAATCGTAGTTCCCTAGTAAACCGTACTTAATATTTACAGCGTTGCAGCGGTTGTAAAGTTATCAACAGAGTCGATCGCAGATGCGTGTTTGATACTACGCTCGATAACTAGCTCCGTATGTAATGTTTTTATACATGAACGTGAAGACAACTTATGTAATGACTCGCGGAAGAAAGGAAGTAACTAGACTCGTTAGTAGAAACTGTTCTGTGACATGAAAGCCAGATACAAGCATGAAGTTTCTCATTGTTTCATCAACAGCTGGAATGATGTCACAGTCTTACTCGTGACAATGTTAGGTAGTGTCACTATCACACAGGGCTGGTTTAAGCCTTAGAGGACTCTAACACATGTGCCTCTTGAGGAACAGCCTCCGTTTTCTACCTTTCGTTCAAATTGAAGATACAAAAATAATTACCTCTAAGGACACCTTATCTAGACAGTGAGCAAAATTTTTTATAATGAAGTCATTGTCATTACACTGTTCAGCAAACGCCTCCCTACGCTCCTTCCACTCCTCTCGGTTTAAACTTTTCTGCGGCCAGTTCTTCCAAGAAAGGTCTAGCTCATCCCGCATATAAATATTAACTTATGTGTGCATAACTTACATAATATATTTGTATTGTATACAATAATTATCAACGAATCAATGCTAATTTAATAAATGCGAACGTTATAGTCTACCTATTTCTTTGTTTTCTGTATGTCTGTTTCCTTTACAGATCTAAACTGTAGAATAAATTTCGATAAAATTTGGTAAGGAGATACCGGATTGCAGCCTGAGACACAGGTATATCTTTTGTCTCAAGTCTTTTTAAAACTTAATCATACTAAACATCTTATGATTGCTCTTAATCAAGACAAAAACGGAGCTATATGTAGAGGAGACCGCGTGCAACGAATCGCATCAATTTCAGTCAAATGAGCAAGCGTGAAAAATGTTCATTAACCTCATGATAGATCACACGACCTTTAAGGTCCGTACCAAATTGTTGGTCACTTGGTCATTGAAGTCAACCGTAAGTTAGGAACGACATTTGTCGCGTACTTTCTCCCCTTTTCTGAGTTTGTTAAAATGACGTCATAAAATTTGCCATTGTGCGTTTTGAAATATTTAGATATACTGATTTCTTACGCTCAGTTTTATTATAATGTTTGGGTATCCTGCCAAGAGTATGTTTGGAAACGTTTTGGAAGAAGTAAGGCCGATAATTAATAATAATTATGAAGATTAACATTATGATGATAATGATAATGATAATTTAGAACTTCAGGAAACATAACTGTAATAAAAATTCTAATTGTAGCAGTGACCAGGAAACACCACGGCGAATTTATATGAGATGGTGCAGTTGTCCCGTACGATTCATCAGTCTTTCATCAATAACTTCTTTCTGTACTACATCATTTTTACGCATTTCATTTATCTCTTTACGTTTATTACAATTTAATAGCACATTAATGCATATTGCATATTAGAGGTCGCGACACTCGTCTGCCGGGTCGTTACCCAGCGCCTACGCAAATGAATCACAGAGCGTTATCCTATATGATCCCATCATAAACAAAAAGTGTTTGTGATACGAACTCCTTGCACGTGGGATGAGGAACAAATGAATTCCGTGAGCAATGAACTTTATGGCCAATTGCGTTTTTAAAGGCAATTAGAGATTTTGATTTGGGCTATAAAGGAAATCGTATCAAATTTAACTGCTTTCATGTTTGGTGCTGAAGTTAAAGCCGTATATCCATTTCCTATAAACCTGTTATCATCGAAAAGCAAGCTAGTGAACTCTTTATTAAAATTGTACATCTTTTAAGGATTCTGAGGAGTGAGGGTCCTATTTCAGATAAGTTACATCTGTTTCAGATGAGCAACGACCAAATTTGTTTAGGTATTTTAACTTAAAACAACAAATTTAGACATACGTTTTTCAACTTTAATTCAAGTCCCTAATAAGATTTGATAGGCAGTACCACCTTTTTGCCCGACCCTGGGGCATTTAAATAGAAAATGTTTGAGAAAATACAAACTTTGAAGAAAAAGCTTTCTAGATGTCACAAGATACAAATGTTTCGCCAGCACGACTTTTTTGGTAACTATACGTCTCCGAGAAAGAAAGAAACAGAAAGAATTGTTTATTTTTAATCAACATAATTTTGGGAAACCATACATGTCTTAAGTCTTAACATGACAGTAAGAAACTCATTCATTAATGACGTTATCAACATAAATCGATCGACATGACAAAGGCACAGTTTATTTATAACTCAGCCTTTAATCCTCAAGAAGGTCGTTCAGAAACCAAACTTGGTAATGTCAACAGCATCCACGATTACCATAATAACAATCCAGTCGTGACTTTCCGAAAAGGGAAACTTTCCCGTCTACAATATCAGTATGCGACACTTGCAGCTCAGAATCAATTCCCCGGACACCTTGACACTTCACAACCAAATCCAACCTTAACACAATGCATTGAGGATTAGTATTGCACAAACACCATCACAGACAAACAAGGGGTTGGTTGAACTTACGGCCTACGGTCGCCCGCCGCGGCTGAAGATTTTGCTGAACGCATCGCTCGTACAACACTGGCATTTCGGTGAAAAAAAAAGGAAAATAGTCGAATTTCCAACCCAAGGTGAGGTTAACAGCACTATTGTGTGTAATCCATTTGTGCGATTGGTTAAATTTGAATTTGTAACACCGGTGCCAGCCAGTGTTGTGGTACACGGCCGGTCGCGCACTGTCCGCGCGCCCGTGCTCCGGCCCACACTTATAGCGATGGAACTAACGGAGTCACGTTGACCGCCCCATGTAAAATTCATACAACCCCGAAATAAAGCGGCTTAATAACAACACGCGACCACATGTTTTTATAATGATAAAACATGGAAAAATTCTTTACACGTCGCTGTAGGAAACCATATGTTAGGTCTGAACTTCCTGCGGCGGAAGAAACTATAGAAATAGCACTTGGTAAATGCAAAGGTCAAATCCAGAATAGCTTTCGTATGACATACAGTTCAGATGACCTTTGTCACAATAGCCTAACGTTCTTGGATGGTATCTAGACGGCTCTTAAGCGGTCATATAGAAAGCGTTTCCGATTAAAGAGTTTACTTAAGACCTGAGACATGTCTTAAATTTCATGAGGCAACTATTTAAGTGCATATCGGATTTCTGAGAGCCCTCTTTTTCCAAGGTCAGGTTATAATAGATGTGGACAATCAGATGAGAACATATTAAACGATGATGTACTTGTTTAACTGTCAGACGTATTTTGAAACTTGTTTAGAAGTTAATCTGTCGCTAAATTGCAAATAGTCATAGCCAGACGAGTCCTAGACCACATAAATTGGGTTTGTCGTACGAAATGCAACGGATTCGTGCAAAATTTCCATTATCGGTTTTCAAATCAGTCGAAATCTAAAGAACGGTAAAACGAATCTCATCTTCCAGCTGTTGTCGACATAACGACATGCCAAAACCTTTCAACAGTTGCGACTAAACTCATAGTAAGTAGAGTGACACCAAACTATTTGTACGAAATCATTAAATGTCGGTGCAATGCACTTGTCAGTCGGCATTCTCATGCGAGGTGGGAACGATAAATATATTATAACACGGCCACTAATTGTGTGAACCACCACCGGCGCCCGACGTAACTGCATAGGCGTAGCACGCTATTGTGGCCGTCCAACGCTAATTGTGAAATTAATTAACGAAGAATTCTTGGATTTTGACGGATGACGGCTCAATTTTTTTTATCCAGCTACTAACACTCTTTAGAAGCAGTCACGATATCGTATTGATTTCGAAATCGTAAATGGCAAATTACCATCAATAAACAGACCATTTGCATGCAATTTCTTTGCATCTTCAGACATCGTTGTGATGAATGGCGTTTAAGATGAATAACATCCTGTTTTCATTGGGATTGAGGATAAAAGAAAGTGATGCATAATGACATGTGGATAGTTAAATTGTGTCTGCAAAAGGAAGCTAAAGAAATTAATAAATATCATCCAATGTTCCTAGCCTCATTTGTTATTCGAAAACTGGCGGTTAATGTAAGGCTTCTGGACTTACGCTCCCACAGACCAGTAAACTAAAAGGCAAAACCTTCACAAACAACAATTGTCTGCATTGTAGTCCTCTCTCATGACTCACGTGGATTGCAAGAAAGGGAATCGCAGCCTAGAAACGCTTTGTCATGCCACCAGTTTATGAATGCCCCATAACTTGCACACGTTTTCATAGTTTACGTCTACATGGGCGCTATTGGACATAAGCACATTAAATTTATTTCTAAGCACGTTGGAGATGGGCGTAAATTGCTGTATATTGTTGTTGTACGTAAGTAAGTATTGTCTACATCTTAACAGTTTCAATGTTAACGAAATCCTAAAAGTACAATTAAGCTGTGCCGAGTTATTGCACCAAAGACGTAAAAGTTTGAATTCTTATCACTAAATCGAAAAGGGTGTGGGAGCTGTGGACGTTAAAGTAGTTTTTAATGGCAAACTTCAATCAGAGCTGAATGGGACTGATCCAATCTACATGATTACGATGTTAGTACACAAAGTCGGTCAACACGTTACAATTACACTAATGACCTTCGCGGAGCACAATGTCAAGAGCGGTAACGTTTTGACAATGACCCCACCTGCGCCAAAATGTTAATGCTGATTCGTTAAAACTAATTATGATAAAAGCTTCATTACTTAGCTGTAAATGAACCAAGGCTATTTCTTGATTATTAAGTTTGCTAACTAGCAATTACTTATAGATGATTAACGAGGTAAGTAATTAGATGGTGTTATCTATTTACGTTAAATTTAATATTGAAATTGGTCATCATCTTAAAAACAAAAAAGCACACTTCAGTCCGTCAATAATTTGAGCAAAACGGAATGTAATCTGATTTGCTTGAATACCAAATGGCATTGGAAGCAGCATCTTTTTTTATGGGATAGGGGGGCAAACGAGCCGACGGATCACCTGATGGTAAGCGATAACTGCCGCCCATGGACACCCGCAACGCAACACCAGAGGAGTCACAAGTGCGTTGCCCGCCTTTCAAAAGGGTTTGGGCCCCGGTAACCTCACTCAATAATTACAATGGAATAAAAATAATACAGTTGAGAGGTGGACACTGTCCACCTCTCAAGTGGGACAGGCAATTGGGACATTTCTGATCCCGATTGCTGCCAAATAAATCTTGCGCAACCGATTGACGCAACTCGGGGGTATGTGTGGCACGCAATTAGGGTTAACATTTCTATTTTTTAGTTTGCCAGCGAACTTAATATTTAATGGGGTAGTAATAGGTTACAGGTGGTATAGGTCAGGTTTCGTCGGATATAGATGAAATGTCGTGTGTGGTGATTTATTCGTAGAGGTCATTCTGGTATGAATTATTTACGATAACGACCGGAAATCAAATATTCCATTATTGCAACTTTTTATAGAACAATATAACTCTTCGATAGCAGCTACTATGAACTTCTAATAAGTCCATTTCTATCTTTGTGTTGTTTTTTTTTCATGTTAAGATTATAAAGTTATTTTAGTGAAGGAATGTGAAGGCAAACTTCGACATGGCAGGTGGGACTCGCGATGGCTTAGAGACCAATTTCAACCAGAAGACACAGGTTCGAATGCTGCCTGCGAGTCAAATTTTTCCTTCACTAAAATAAGCCTATTTCTATCAACTTCTTCTCAAAAAGAAAATAACTAGATAAGTCTAGGAATTGATTAAACATTCCTTATGAATTGGGCTATAATATGCAATTGTCAGCAAATAATAAAAATAAAAAATAAAAATAAAAATTCATTTTATTTCCTCACCAAAAACCGCAATTCATTAGGTACTATACTAGGCTATGGTTGACAATTATATATACGGCTGTGGTTCGCTGGTGCCTGAGGTAGGTGCTGTCGCACCTGTATTACAGGTCACCAGGCCCCCACTCTAGCCCTGGTTTACAGTTTCATAGCTGCCTTATGCAAAGACTGGTTGGGCGGACAAAAAAGTAATATTTTAAATTATATGAATATAACTAATAATTACACCTTACAAAGCAGAGAGAGAGAGAGTTTAATAATGTGTGAAAGTGTGTGTGTGTGTCTGTGTGTGAGTTAGTGTGTGTGTATTTGTGTGGGTGAATGTGTGTGTGTATGTATGTGTAAAGAGTGTATGTGTGGGCAAGAGGGTGAGCGTCTGAAAAAAATGAGTGAATGCGTGAAATCCAAATTTGTAATGCGCGATGATATTACTTAAGAACTTTTAAGAGGTCTTCTGTGTCCTTATATGTTTGCTTTTGAAGCCATTCTGAAACCATGACGTTGCATTTGTATGAGTTAAGACTAAAAATCGTTAATATTTTATGAATTTTATTGTACAGATACGGTCCGAGAAAAATAAAAAATCTTTGACTAAATGCGGTTTTAACTTGTGATGATGAGACTACCAGATTATTGCGGCGAGTTGTTTCCATTGCAAATACTGTTAGAGAATGCTGTTTGATTATTGTTGCTTTAATAAATAGTTGCCTGACAGTAAGTACTTGGCAGTATTCATAGAGTAAGTTAGTAGGGTACAAACGAGGCTTAAAGCAACATACCTTCAATACGGCCCTCTGTGCACGTTCAATCAATATACAGTGAGTTTTTGCAGCACCGCCCCAAGTAGTTATGCAGTAACAAAGGATGGACTGGCACAGGGCTTGATAGACCATTTTCATGACATGGGCATCGGCTGAGTGACGTAACTCTTTAAATATGTAGATAATTTTACGCGTTCTACTTGATAGATATTGTATGTGATTTTGGAAAGTCAGGTTATTATCAAGGATCACGCCAAGATATCTAAAGGCGTTTACTTTTTCTATATAGCTAGGGGCTATTACGGGTGCACCGGGGGGTGGATTGGACTTAATCCTCAGCGCGCTAGTGGGAAGAGTTGGAGATCGAATGGAAAAGTCTAGAATTTTGGTCTTGTTTGCATTTAATGTGAGAAGATTGTCAGTGAGCCATTTACTAACAACATCAAAGCCCTGCTGGGCCAGACGATAGGTATCCTCCCAGGTATTTGAAGAGAATACAAGTGCCGTATCGTCTGCATAGCAGAAGATTTCTCCTTGGTCAAGTTGAAGGCTACACAGGTCGTTAATGTAAACAAGAAAGAGGCTAGGAGCAAGAATACTACCTTGAGGCACGCCGTAGTCCAGCGGCAATTCGTAGCTGACATGGGGACCAATTATTACCGACTGAGACCTGCCCGACAGATAGCTATGAAACAAGGACAGTTGAAGCCCTCTGATTCCAAGTGATTCGAGAAATGTCAAATACAAAAATAATTAGCAAGTGATCCTTTATCGGTTTCCATTTTCCTTTTGATGCCGGCTCGACCGAAGTGATACCACGGCCTCACAGCAAACCGGCGTGAAATAACGCTTACGTTCGCCGATTGAGTGAGGATACCGGAGACCGAAACCCTTTTTAAAGGTCGGTTGCCACGCTATACCATAAAAAAAATGTTTGCTGATAAGGAGCCACAATATATTTTCAGAAATGCTTTACATATACTATTTAGCGCGCTCTAGCCGCTAAGCCTATGAAGAAAAAAAACTAACTTTACTTTTAACACATTTCATTGTCTGAGACATTATTTACGAACCAGACACATATTAAATAATTAGTAAAATTAAACAATGTGCTATAACTAATATGAACGATTATGAATTACAAAAATAAATGCGCCCGCACAGGTGACAGATATGATATTCAATAACACGACGCCTATTAACAGATAAAGAACTTGGGGTTAATATTGACAGAAGCTTTGAAATTTATCTAAATGGAGTTTATGTAGATAAAATTACGTTTTGTTTTACTTTGTCTTGCGCGTGTCTCTAGATACTATAAAGTAAATAGTAGGATTGTTTTCATAATAAAATTATCATTTCATTCTAATTTCAAGATAATCATTATCATTATTATCCACAACTGGACTTCACCAAATGCTAGGTCTAAGACTGCCTCAGTTTGTGCCATCCACCACAGTCTCAATTATCAGATGGCAGGACTCTGTTGTCTCTGAACGCAGTCCAATTAATGCCACAACAGTGATAAAAGAAATAGTGTTTCTTTTTTCAAAATAGTATCGTGTGGTGGGTGCAACCGACACTACGTGAGCCTAGTGTGGATGTCAGCGGCATCAACCGAAATAGTCAAAAAGTTACGAGCCAATCTGGTACAATTTGCTATATAGAGAATAGAGTCGAAGAGAAAAGAGCCGGAAGAGAATTGAATTTATATCGAGAGCTAAAATTAGTTGTAGTTTATTTCGTCCTCTATCACTTCACCATTTTTTTTTTAAAAAAAAGCTTACTAGCATTGTGGGACGCACGTTACTATTATTCTTGTTAACCCCTCGTGCTAAGCTAAATGTTTGTGTTACGAGTGGGTTCACGTCTGTAGTGCAATGGGTGGGTTTCGAACCGGCAACCACATGATCACAAGTCCGACGCCCTAGCCATTAGGCTACCGCCGCTTTAATTTTTTTATTTGAATAATCCTAGTCACATGGACAAAAGGAAATTAGTCAAAATATAATTTAGACTTATTTATGTATTTTTTTATTAGCTTTGTGACCTTTGGTATACAGATAGATTGGATCTTGGACATAGGGAACATAGGCCTAGTCCTGATACTGTAGACGGGCAACAGTTAGTAGTAAATAAATCAGAAATGAAACTATTTCCAAGTCACATATCAATACAAATCCATATTGTGACAATAATGTCGCGTAACCCACCTGTCTTCCCAACAAATGACCCGCGACCGTTGAACCCGCCAGCCAGACGCAACGACGCTCACGCACGACTAAACAAACGTCAAAGTAGTTACGTCTCACTCAATCTTTATAAAGACTGAGTAGATGTGTACTTACGTTTCTAATTTTTATTTTGTAGGGTAATACTTAAAAACGAACAGTAGACCAAGCACGAACAACTTGCGAAAACGTATTCGTATCGAAATCGAGAATAATTTGTATGTGAACGTAGATGAAGCGAAAGTGGTGTGCCAGGATTGTAGCAAGTGGAAATCTATCTAATAATAAAAAAAAATGCCATTACATTAAAAACTTTTTTAAGTTATTTGAAAAGTAATTCCAATTTATCTTTCATGCTTAGGCTTAGGACCATCAGAATGCAGAAAATGAATCATTATAATCACGTAATACAGATTAATGTCAGACAAAATTTCCAAACCGCGTACTGGCTCACACCGAAGCGACGAGCTGCATCGTTGGTACTTGCTCTTGGGTCTCGCTCGAAGAAATCCTTTGATTGGCGGCTAAAATAGTCCTCTCATTAGAGACCGCGGGGTTATGAATCCCATGGGCTCGCATTCGAGGCACACAGCTGCCCGCAAGTTTTCACCACTAAGAGATACACTCGCACCATTTCGTAAAACTCACGGTTACTATTTACCCCAATGGGAGACAGGCGTGAAAATATGTATGTATGAGATTTGTAGTAGAAACAAAATCAAAACGTTTACGATTCGAATACGATAGTCCTTTGGGCTTAGGCTACAGTTTGCATGATGTTGACTAGCAACCAAGAAGAACATTGTTGATTGAAGGATAAGAGATTTAAATGAAAACTTCGAAGAATAGAGATGTTACAAAAATTCAATTCCCTAATACCAGAGATAAAAGAGAAACCAAATCCTATGCATAAATTAAGAAATGTGTAAATAAAAATGATGTACCAGTACATGACTAACAGGAGAAAATATTTCAAGGCTTCTAAACCGGTTTACTATACGTATAACTAATTACTAACTGGCAACTGACCGCACTGTGCAACTCCTCATAAGTTAATACTCAATGACGTTTATAACAAAGGTGGTCTAGATTGCGTCAGAAACCAAACACATACTACTAACCACAATTACCGGCAGACAGGACATCACGAACCAAATCACAATCTTTTACTTTATTCCAGTTGGAAACTAATCGCTGCATAAGAATCTACTCTCACTCTCTCTGTCAGATGTCAGCCTGACAAAGAGAGACAAGCAAATCAAATAAAGATCCAAATTTTTGTGTGAAAATGTTCCCAATGTTTGCTCTATATTTTAAAAGAAACTCAAGTACTAATGTTATCGCTATATATACAATTCAACATGACTGATAGAAATACTCTCTCCGGGTTAACGTAATGCAGTAATCTGATGAATCATCGCGTTATGAGCGAAGCCAATTTACCGTCCTCGTAACAATGCAATTTCTGTACATATGATTATTAATGAACTTTTACACTCAAATTATATACCAAAATTGGTAAGATATTATAGATCTAGATTTTCTTCCACTATAGACAAAAAGTATGTTATAGTTCGCGCAAAATAACTTGACCCAAAACTAACGGAGAGGGGGAAAGTTTGCGCAGTACATTTGCGAGCAAAATGTACTAAAAAACGACTACTGCGCATCCGCCATTGTGGTTCATGTTATTTTGCGCCAGCTGTAGTCGGCTATCGGCTAGTACAGCGAAGTGCGTACTGTCACACATCATTCTTCGAGCGATCTCATTCTTTTTTATCCAAGATATTTGCAGGGCTCTCTATACTTGGTTTTAAATCGTTCTCCGTTCTTTGATCTGATTACAGGGATCTCAATTACCTAACATTCGCTAGGTATCTAAGATCAAAATAGCCCTACATTAATTCTCTTAACTTCAAAACGGAAACGATTCAAAATGCCTAAGGTAAAAGTCACAAGGCGACAAAATAGCGACTGTAGTCCAAAAATATACTAAAGACCACTTTCCAGAAGCAGTCACAAAGAAAACCACGAACAATACGAATCATCAGCTAAAATGAACTGAAATAATGTTATAAAGCCGAGCGAGACACACGTCATAGCAGCTCAAGATCGCCATTAAGATTGCGACCGACCGTTAGGGCAACGTCGCCTCATTAGAACGTCTTTACTTCTTCATGGGGACATTATTTTTGTTACATGTCAGTTACCACACTTTAAAAGGCTGTTTGTTTACGCAAGTGTGACGTCATTTATGATATTTTGGAGAATCCTTCTTTGGACTAATTAGTTTAACGTTTCCGTTATTTTAAAGCATGTTAACCTGATTCGAATTTTGTTTTATTTTAAAGCTTACATCAGCATTCGATATTATAAAGAACGAGCAAGAATGTTCCAAAATAATATTTTTTTAATATTCTGTGCCTCGGGATTAATCATGCAAATGTTTCCGAACGAACATTTCAAACTTCGAATGCGACACTAGCGCTAGTTCCAACACTGGTTTATTGACTGAACTAAACCACAACAGATTTGAAATTGTGTTATTGTTTCAGACACTGAACTTGGTACCACTCTTGAGTCCGGGTTGACTGCTCAGCTTCATGGGTAACGAACACATCGTTGGCAAGTTTCAATGTCGTGAAATTGTCGTGCATTGTACGTGTAGTCTCTTGACATTGCATTGTCATCGGAATTGGTTTGACATTAAAATTATTTTTATGATTCACCGTACCAATTCAGATAAATCCTTCCGAAGTAAATCCTACCTGCGAATCCTGCGATAATATATTTATGGATTTTAAATTCTTACAACGTATTTCAGCATGATTCATGGATATCAAACAGTTGCATGGATAAAGATAAAGTTATGGTTGTCAATATCTTTCTTGTCATTTATTTGTTCCTAATTGAGCGAAGGAAGAGCTGTCTTAGCCAAGATTATGCTATCTAATCAAAATGTGTCTATGATAAAAATAAGTTGCTATAATTAGTAACTGTCTTGAACAAATTAACAGATTTTATAATATACGTCCCAATAAATAGGTTGTTATCTTAGTAATAATAAATATAATAATGAAACTCACCTTTTGTCGCCACTGGTATAGATTGCCGCGTCATGTCCTAAAACAGAAACATCATATTATTTATCCTCGTTATAAATTTTGTATTACGCGAAAAATCATAATAAAAAGCTTTTGGACAAGGGCAAAAAGAGATGAAGATTATATTTACAAAATAATTTGCAGCCCTCTATCAAAATAGTGTGAGAGAAATTCAAGGAAATATAAAAGTTATAGGAATAACAACAAAAAGCTACGTTTAGAAAATTCCGTAATTCTTAGTCGATAAAATTTATGTAGTAAGCATATGACGACAAAACATAAACTGTCGATATCACTGCCCTGTCTAAAAAAAGAAAATGAACACTAACATACACAAAAGCTTTAAAAAATTATGAAATACGGAAGCGGAAACAATCGATGATTAAGATATGTGAGTATTGTAGTTTATACCCGCATCGACCATATTTGTTTGGCATTACAAAAAAACGTTACCTATATTTAAAAAGCCTCTCGCAATCTCAATACAATTTGGTACATATCTATGCGGGTATTTTATGAACTTATTTCATTTCAGTCTTTCAACAATGGAGGGTTTCCAAGAAAGGAGAACCGACTGTGTGTGAAGAGTCTGTTAAATTAAAGTGGCGCTTCAGTATCCAAAGAGTAAATTTACGCCCTCTTGGATAACTAACGCCAGCTGACAGTAGCAATGAATAAATTATTAAGTACCCCAAACAATGATTTGAAATCTTGTATAACGCCTTAGTAACTTAACAGACAGAAATGTGTTTGCTGGGGAGTTTGTTGCGCCGCTTCTTCTTCCCAGCGAAAACACTATGAAGCGGTGAATGGCGGGCGTTTTGGGAGCTGTCTATAATGTAAAAATGACGTTCAAAAAGTACTACCTCGTAGTCTATATTGAATAAATGATTTTGACTTTGACTTTGAACTTTTTAACACGCAAACTTTGCCATTTATTATGATTTTAAAAAGTTTTATAACAATAAACAATCAAAATTACCCTATGCCGATGCTATTTCTAAACAATTTTTACTACATAATAGCTGAACACTTTTTCGATATGTCCCTCATCGGAGTCAATTCTCCTTTCTTCTACCCTCCACACTCCATCATTGAGAGTGTAAGACACAGGATTTTAATCTTTGTTTACGGATGACAAATAGGGACGCTACGCCGTCGCCGCCCTTCTGATAATGGTCTTGACATCTTTGTAAATTATCTTTTAAAACTTTGTTGGTACACATGGCCTCCATAAAAGCAAATCGATAGACAATTACATTTTGATGGGTATTCTGATATGGTAACATGGAAAAAATAATTGCTGCCCTAGAATACCATAATAAAGTTGACGTTATGTGTATAACATGTTAGAGACATTGTTGAAGAACCGCGTTGTTGCGCCACCTCAAACAGTGTATAGCGGTGACAGGTTGGTTGGTGTTATAATCTTTAAAGAGGCCTATTTTTTGGCAAGAAGTCTACAATATTGAAAATTATGCCTTTAATTAAAATTTGGGACACCTTGTAGGTAGGTCTATTAGTTATAATCTACCATATCGATGTATTCTGTTTAAAAATATATTAAAACTAAAAGCTATTCCAAAAATAGTACAGACATTCGCAGTTTTATAATGGTTTTAATGAGACCTAAATATCGTAACCACATTAGACACTTTTTTGACCCACACTATTATTCGTGTTCATCCTTCATGCTTACCATTCTACAACAGTCGATAGCTACGTAGTGTTGTTAAACCTCCCTTATTTATCGCAAATCCGTGGCCCACTAACCGAGTTTTTCACTGAATTAAGTTAAGCAAGGCTATCTTTGAGTATCGAATAACCCAAAATACAAGTATGACTCGGAAACTTACAATGATAAAGCAAAAACATGTACTCTGACTTAATGGGTCTTTTGTACTATGACGTTTTAGTCTTCATACTTATTTTAGTATATTAGTCTTGAGTAAGCCCGCCTCGTTGAGGAAATCTCTCAAGCGTGCTGGTTTCCTCACGGTTTTTTTAATGGGATAGGGGGGCAAACGAGCAGACGGATCACCTGATGGTAAGCGATTACCGCCGCCCATGGATACCCGCAACACCAGAAGAGTCGCAAGTGCGTTGCCCGCCTTTTAAAAGGGTTTGAGCCTCTGGTATCCTCACTCACTCGGCGAAACACAACGTAAGTGTTGTTTTACGCCGGTTTTCTGTGAGACCGTGGTATCATTCCGTTCAAGCCGGCCCATTCGTGCCGAAGCATGGGTCTCCCACGATAAGACGGTGTTTTCCTTCACCATTTAGAGTGATAATTAATCATTAATACGGATATAATTTCGAATAGTTAGAGGTACCTTGGATTTGAGCTCAAGAACTATGACTTGGTAGTTCAAACGCTCATAGAGTAAGCAGTCACTGCTAATCTAAAATAGTCGTCTATCTAAAAGGACGTTATCTTTTTCGAGCTAGGGGCACACCCAAGCTTAGAAATGAATCCAGGCCAATGGTACGATGCTCCGTGCTATCTTATTCACGGCACCTAACGTGTACTTCCTTCGCGCGTGCAATATAAATCCACTTTGATGACGCTCTTCCTGTTTATCTCAACTCTGTGCAGATTTCTATCTTGGTTTGCTGTTATTTACTATTGTATGAGTTAAGTCTTCATAGAAGTATGACAAAGTATATGACATAAGCTGTTACTTCTACGAACAGAGAGACGCGGCGGGAGACTATATTTTATAATACTTAAGGATGAATACAAACCGATAAAAATAAACGAATAGAAAAAATCTTGGAACATAAAGCGGTGAATTCTGTCAAATACCTAGACGATTTTTCACAAACTGTCTTTTAGATCCATTAAGAATCTAGGTACGAAGCAATTAGTGGGGAGCAATTTATCACGGTCTCGAGGCAATGAATGGCGCCCAACGCGGGACTCTAATCTCTTCCAGTAGAGTGGATACCACACGGGCAATTTCCCAGACGACGGTAGACCACTAAATCGTTATACTATTAAGTGAAAAATGTGTTGATGAAAAAAGAACGGTGTTTAAATTTATCTCTAAAGTATTTCATGTGAAAACATCATATAAGTACCGATAGGTTCATATTTAAATATCATTAACGAATTATCTTTAAGTAATTTATGGTATTATCTAGTAAGGATCACAAAACATTCCATTACCTAACTTTATTTAGAATGCTTACTTTGAAATAAAACTACTATTTACGGAATTTATCGCGTCAAATATTATTATTTAATTCAAGATAAGTGTCACAACCAGTAGAGTGCTTACTCCCTAGCGTGATATTGAATCAATATTATCTTACAGCGAGTTATAGAACTACAAATCTATAATAGTCTGTATGAAATTAAACTGCCTCGTTAGTCTATTGGTCCCAAGTGCGACTGCTACGCTAGAGGTCCTGGGTTCGATTCCCAGGTCGAGCAAAGTGTTATTGGGTTTTTCTATGTAATTCTCAGTAACAGCTCGGAGTTTGGAATTTGTGTCCGGTTAAAGGCAATAGGCTCGCCCCCTATTACATGGGACCTAAACATACCGGCGAACTGTGGGTGTATCGTAGTACACCTCTGCCTAACCTTTCGGGGAATACAGGCGTGATGGTATGTTAAATTAAACATGCACGTGCCTTCACACTGGCGTCCAGTCTATCGAACATTACGGCCATATAAACTGTGAAGCCAAAACTCTAATAAAGCTTGGTATTCAGGAGATATTAGCTAACATTCGCCTGTAAATGCTACTGTCTGCATTCTTTTGACACGAGATGGTCTATAAATGTTTCATTTCTGGCACAAGGATCATGTTTATAGTTTGTGTGGTTAGTTTAGGAGTGACTTTAATGGATTTTATAGCTGGACCAATTCCTTTGCGAGCTTCAAGTCATTTATCGTCATCTGAAGATTTATTTATATGTATATAACGTGGAACTGAATAAACGCAAGACCTCAAACACGTAACTTAGAATATTGAGTCATAGAATAACGAAACCCTAAAGTCATTAAAGCTGCGGTAGCCTAATGTCGAGGGCGTCGGACTTGCGATCATGTGGTTGCCGGTTCAAAACCCACCCATTACACTACCGACGTGAACCCACTCGTAACACAAGCATTGTAATGTGCGACCCAAATTGATAGTAACATACATAAACATACCATCACGCATGTATTCCTCGAAGGGTTAGGCAGAGGCGTACTAATGTACACCCACAGTTCGCCGGTATGTTTAGGTCCCATGTTATAGGTGGCGAGCCTATTGCCATTAACCGGGCACAAATTCCGAACTCCGAACTGCTACTGGAAATTTCATAGAAAAACCCAATAACAATGCTCGACCTGGGAATCGAACCCAGGACCTCTAGCGTAGCAGTCGCGCTCAGGACCACTCGGCTAATGAGGCAATTGATAAGCTTTATATAAAAAAAAAGAGAAACTTATGCATATTTTTTCAAGAAATTAGATAAGCCAGCTGAAGTTAAAACTGGTGACTGTACTACAGTCATACCCAAACGACCATGATAAAACACGCATACAATAACAATTTGCGCAAATAACTTTCAGTTTTCCATAACTAGAGCCACTGATGGATCAGGGGGCCATAGTATAAGGTATTGTAACTAACTTTTCGGGAAAAAATCAACATATTACTCGAAAAAACAACTGTTATCGATTCAGTAGTTGATTTTGAACAAACTACTTTCAGGTCTTGCTCTTATTTTGTTCCATGTTGTGTATTTATTTCCCTTATTCGAATAAACAGACAATGAATTGTCATTCATTTAGCCGTTACATAAGATTACGCTGAATCTCCCTATTTAATCCATTATCCTCTTATCGTCGCTGCATGAGCACTGGGACGCCCGACGATTACCGTAACAACGGGTTGTCTGTTTCAGTAATATGAACAATGAATAGTACCTAATAGAATTATTATAGCTTATCTCTACTATTATGATTGCAAAAAAGCAGTGTCTGTACATTGAAGATATTTTAAAAAAACGGCTAAGAGCGAGCCGGGGTCGCGCACCGAGGGTTCCGTACTTAAAAATATTTTTATTAAATAATGTAACTAAAAATGTATGCTTTTCGCAATTGTAACTTTATCTGTGCTATAAGACGTTGCTTCGTACCAAATTTCAAGATTCGGAGTTCACGGGAAGTACCTTGTAGGTTTTGATTTCCTTGCGAGTGTCGAACTATTGAATAGATTTTAATTTTGTTATCACTGTTAGAAAGTATATCCTAAAAACTGGTGGATAGGAAAAACGCATCCTGAGATATAGCTTGACCTCACTGGTGTATAATAGAGGCCCATACAAGGAAGAGATCATCACTTTTGATTTTTGATTAAATTATTTTTGGAATGCATTTCTAATCCTAATACCGATAGCTTCTGGCGAGCGAAGCCGCGGGCAAAAGCTAGTTTATAATAAACTAATATTATGGGCTCTGGGTCCAGCTTCTGAGCCTTCCCCCAATTTATTTTCTTTCTCTCAAATACAACATTGTCGAGAAGATTTTACATGGTCCTGATTCTTAATTCTGAAGGCTACCACACACCGCCACGTAAACATACTGTATACGTTTATAATACATACTATTTTAACACAAAGACCACACCTTTTGGACATGATTACTGAGAATTTTTATAATAAAATTTGGATATTACTTATTAATTATTTAAGTCGTGTACTAAATTAAGATATTTTACTTATTTATTGCATTATAAATACCGATATAATTTGGAATCAAATTTTGGTGTCCATTGAAAACACGGACATATACATAGTAACTAGTTTTATTTCTGTTTTACTTAGTATAATTATTTTAATAAGCTATGGCTTTGATTGGACATTGCTTCCATTTATTAAATGAATACAAATTGTAGCTAGCTTATTTACAGTTTTGTATGTTACAGTACTCAAACTCAATGCTATTATAAATAAAGTACGTCATCATCATTATCCCCCACCTCGCTTGCCAAATAGTTTAGTAGTAAACTCTCAAAGTAGTAAAATCCGGACAATAAGTATTTTTCCTAATTCGTTCCGATCAGACGTCGTTTCGCGTAATTTCATAAACATCTTTCCACGCAATCCATTAATCTTTCCTCTCCCTCCCCCAGTCCTATATGTATGCTACTTGGGATGAACTCCTGAGTCATTCTGGAAGATCTATACATATAATATAATATGCACATATCTAAAGGATGATGAACAATTATATGTATCCCATAATATGTATATACCACATTTACTATAAGAATAGTTCATCGTGTCGAAGCTTTACAGATTAGTTGGATTTTGACATTAAACACTATTAATAAAACAAATTGGTATAATAGATGGGGTCCAACCAGTCTATCCTCAGGATATCGGTAATGCCATCAGTCCATAATATTGAGGAGGTCTTAGGAAGTCATTTCATGTAAAATACTAATATTCAGGCGCATCTGGTTAGACTGGGAGCCGACCCCAACATAGTCGGCAACACTACGGGAATGATGATGTTACCAAAATTACAACTCTATCAAGATTCACAAGAATTATAAATCATAATTTCGAAAGAAACACCTTACACCTTTCAAATAACTCGTCATAAGATAATTTAGCATATTCTCTTTGTATTTTCGCTAATTAGCAGCAACAAACAATATGTATGTACAATTAATTTGTCAGTTCCATGATAAGATTAAATTAGAATAGTGCACGTGGAAAGATTTCTTTGCATTACGCAATAGTAAGAGATAAGCTGTTGTGTGTCTAATAAAGTATTTTGAAGATTATCTGCTAATAGTTCTAATACCTTAGTTTATAAATTTACCATGCAAAAGTCTTTCTTCTCAACCGAAAAATGTAAATATGTTAGTGATCTTCGAAATTACTTAGTACAATATATATAAAGATCTCATAATGAGTCATAATTAAAACACAAAAAGGTCAAACAAAATAAAGTCGAATTCAATAAGATCAACATCATTCAAGCTTCCCAATACAGAGTATTTCGCAAATCAAACAATTTAGTTTTTAAATTAGCTCTCAAACATAAAAACCAAAAAGCTTAAGCTGGTACGGTTACGCCGAATTAGGAGAATGCAATTGGTAATTCTTTACAACACGTAAGAAGTTTTCCGTTGAACACCGATAAGTGTCAAAGTGGCGTGGGTCGGTGAATCATCAGTTGATGTCATTATGACCAAATTAGACTTGTTGTAAACACCTGACAGATGAGCGATAATCACTATTTTTAATTCTTAATTCAACCCAGATAAATGAAGATCACTACTTTAACATACCGGTACAATATGTGCATCAGTAAGTACACCTCTGCCTACCCCGTGTGGGTATACAGGCGTATGTTATAAAGATAAACATTCTACTTTATCAGAATCGGTCAGAAATCCCAATAAGTGCAATAAATATACAGTACATGGACATTATACAAACTACCTGGTACATTATAATGATTGGACCGAGTTTTTGTTACGCCGAAGCCGCTGCGCAAATCGTATCGCATTGTCGACCGAGTTATAAGAGGCGTGACAAAAGCACAATCCATTACAGTCAAACAAAACACCATAACAAGCCGTTCGTGTGCAAATCATAGATCGTGGAGCAACGTAATCGAAAAAAGTGTGAAAATAAAAAGTAAGGTGGTAACGGAACGACGCGGCACTGGCTGCGCGCGCGTCGGGTCCGGCGTGCGGATGATGCGTTTAGTATGTGCGTAAACTGTACCGATCGTGAGTTGCGCACGGGCAGCGTGTGTCCGGAGTCAGCACCATCGCCTTCGGCGCTCTCCCGCAGGAATCCGCCGTCGTCCGACGATGAGCCAGACGGGTCCTTCGCGGCCATGTCAAACATACACGTGCCAATGATACATGACAAAACACAGTGCAATAACTTACTGAACGCTCCGGCGCTTCGCCCTCCGCTTGCGTCATTTATTATAAAAAATAATGGTCACAAACGAGGTGCGTCCCTAATGGACTAGGTACGAGTTGAAAGTGAAACTGAAATGCTTGCACGGCTGTGTGGAAAATCGATGCGACCGGTGTCCGGCATTCGTCAAACGTACCCATACAAGTTGGAAGGTCGTCTATAAATCTAACCATCAATCATCGTGGGACCGAGCGGCTACCACTACTTAACACGCAGCTATCGTTCTGTACGTTCATAAACATCCATATTATCTAGGTACACGTCACTAATCTCGAATTTAATCGTGATTGACTACACAGCGGCGTGCTTTCGCATACTGCGTTGCCCCAGCAACGGTGCATCTTACAAAAAAAAACATATTTCGTCAAGCGTTGATCGCTACCATGCTAGCTACTAATAGTCACCTGCCAACTGATGATGAATGAGAACATTTCTACATTTTCTCCAGCGATTGTGCGACAGCCGTAACACCGGTGAAATTATTGTCGCGCATTGACAGGATTTAGGATACTCTTCAACACTGCACTTCCAACAGAAGCTGGCTTTGCTAAATGAGCGATTTGGAGAAGATCATGATGAATATTACAATGATTTGATGCGACAGATGTGGCGTCATGGGCAGGGACCACATTCGCCTTACGCGGATATGTCAGCACAACTGTGGCGTGGCGTCTATTAGCAACTGTCTTCACAACCCAAACAATGAGAGTGATCGCGGCTTGGTACGCGATTCGGACGCCCTTACTAATCGATAAAACTAACTAAAGCTTTCATTTAGCTTTATCGCTAATGTTAACAATCGATTAGAGGCGCAAACTGTAGGCGAAAGCAAGCAAATGGCGACTGCAGGCTTTCAGCAAAAATTAGGTCGTATTGACCTTTGTTGTTAGCGTGAGGAAATGCTTTAAGGTCTTGTCACACCGCTTTTTTATGCGTTTCATTTTCTCACTTAAAAGAGGCATTTTGCATAGCCACTAGCTAATTTCGACGATTATAAGGTCCAGGAATACTCAATTGTTTGACTTTTGTAACAAACATAATGAAATAAGATTTTTGAATAGCAAGAAATTGGATATTATTGGTAAAATAAATAACTTTTTTCTATAAAACTGCAGTGTTGCAACTCGGCACCAGAATAATATGAGCAGACCCTAACAGCTAAAATTTATTGCACTGAAGTTTATAATAGAGTTAACGCGGCAAAATAAATTGGACCGTAATGAAAGCAAGGCTGCCACACTGCATTACCTACTTGTAATGTGTTCATTGCTATTAATATTAATTTCACAACACTCATGATGCAGTGTTACTACAAATTAGTACGTCTATGGGTGTAGGAATAAATGTAGGTAATCATTTTGTTTGTTTTTGTTTTATATCATTGTCATACATAACTAATTCAGGCATATGGAAATAATGTATCGTAGTTAACGTATACTTAATAAAAAAAATGTTACGAAGATCGGACGTGCGATTTTAAAGTAAGTATGGCTAAACGATCACGCTTGACGAAAATTGATGATATTATGTAGGTCTTTAAGTTTTTGAAAATGTGATTAATAATTAAAATCGATCACGCTAGACTATAAATTAAAACAATAAAATTGTTCCACTTCTGATCGAAGTACTAGGTGCGCATAAGTTTAAAGAGATGCCACGCTTACCCTGGCGAGTTTGTTTGGCATTGGCTGCAGATGTGGGGTGTGATGCCTGGGTCCGACTGCGAGCTCCGGGTTGAGGGCCAGGATGGCGTCAATCTCCACCTCCTTGCCCTTGGTCTCGCCACGCTCGTACCATTCCACTGTGACTGATCTCGTCTCCAAGTTGACCCCGGAGACGATCGCCGAATGGATCCGGCCTGGAAAATGAATAATGTAACGATTATTACAAGGTCCTTCTATACGTTCAGTAAACAGTTCAAGGAATGCTATGGAATTCAATTCCTGCGATTTCCAATATCTTTTACTACCTTTTTCAAAGATAATACATTCTTTTAAAAATTACTTATAACGACACGTAATCCGACAAATATGGTACCATTCTTGGTTGGTTTGGAAAAACAATCAAACCATATAAAAGGCATCAGAGTAATGTCCTCTTGTAACAGCTGTTTAAATAAATGCACGATTGCAAAAGACTGAAATCTTTAAACAATTATAGTAAAACCATCGACTTATTTTTCTAGAATATATATGTTGTATATATGTCTGGAAAACTAGCAAAAAATAAGTACAGTAAATGGCAAAAACTAAGATTGATCCCCTTGATTGATTGCCTTGATCTAGGATGAAATAGAGTTTCCCGAAATATTTTGCCAACATTGTTATGGTAATTGGT
Source organism: Acronicta leporina (assembly GCA_947256265.1). Classification (NCBI taxonomy): domain Eukaryota; kingdom Metazoa; phylum Arthropoda; class Insecta; order Lepidoptera; family Noctuidae; genus Acronicta; species Acronicta leporina. Next base: position 1,884,606 of record OX366512.1, read on the forward strand.
ATTGGGGTTGGCTAGTCGAGTAGTACGGCGGCAATAAATTATGAGCATCCCGCTTGGCAAGTTTATAATCAGTTTTGGACATGCAAGGTAAAATATGTTTTGCGAAACTTATTTAAAAAGCCTTAAATTGAATCATTAATTGAAGATGCAACATGATAGTTTATCTATCTGAACAGTTCAATGTTCATACTTAGAACATTTCTAGCTATAGCTAAAGAAAACTTTCGGATTTATTCTTTTCTATCTTAATTTTGAATGGCAGGCCAATTACATAATTTTCGAGCATGAGAACCATCTGTAGAATATATTGTCCAGCTCATCTCTTCATTAAGCTACTTGTAGGTAAATTTAAAATTGTACTAGCTTCTACCTGCGTGGGGTCCGACATGGATAAAAAGCCTATGTGTTATTCCAGACTTTAATCCATCTCTGTCCCAAATTTTATCCAGATCCACGTTCAGAACGGCTCAATCCGTTCTCGCGTGAAAGTAACAAAATTCATAGGATTCACTTTTGCCAAACCATAGCATAGCATAATCAATGAAAGCATGGTTTCAAAAAAGAGTTCATTAAGTAACGTGTACCAAAGGCTACAAAATAAGCCACAGTTTAATTAAATACATCTGTGTACGCTCACAGGGGAACGTACAGATTACAAGAGCGTTTGCGACCAAAGAGGAGGGGGTCTAGACGCATTAAACGAACTGCCTTGTGTGGCTGCAGTTTATAAAACGCTAGGAAGTTTTTGTTTCTCTAATAATAACAATTTCAGTCTATTTTTACTGAATACTTGTAAATATCCGACATTTTCCAGTCAATATACCTTTATTTTGTACGTTCTGGACATATTATAGTTTAAAAGGCATTTCCTTCTATGGCAGTCTGGTATAAATAATACTGTTTTGCTTAGGATTAGGTTAGTGCCGAAGACACCGCGTAAGCCGAGAAAGACATATTTTATAGATTGTCACCAACCATAGATTTGTAGGTCCCAATCTAAACCTAAATAAAAATATGATCATGGCGATGAAAGTAAAGTTCACTTCTAAATCTAAGTAAATCCTCTTAGTGATTGTATGGAAAAATGGTACCATATCTTTTCTCAAAACGAATTCTACGTAACACAAATTAGTACATATTGCAGGCAATCCTTAAGACACCAAAGGCACCACAGCAAGGCACGTTTTTAAAAAACCATCGAACAAAAGTTACGCATCATCTTTCCTTATCAAGGACCAAGTACAAGTATGACAGTAAAACGTCAAGACTAAGATTCAAAGCAAACAAAGGGCTAATTATAGTTGGGGCAAGGTCGCCGACCTTCCTCAGTTCCCTGTAGTGTACCGTAAAGTCCCGACGCGCCCTTTATAAGCGCAAGTTTGAACAAAACAACCAACAATCTTTACCTAAGTCAAACAACACTAGAGTATTAATTTGACACGGGGTAGAGAATGGCTACCGACCGTACCAGTAGTATGGGGATCCGAAACTTGTTCGTCTGACACTTTACTATTTTCAAAGATACTGGTTATTTTTGCCGAAAAAAGATATACCTAGATATAGAGCTTGAATAACTGAGAATGATTGCTCGACAGCTAAAGTAACTCCTTATGTGTTCGCAAATAATAGCACCAACCCTGGTACCTTTATAAATTATTCCTCATTGGTTAGATCAGGCTTATGAAAATTTATTAGCGTTTCAAGCGAGATATTGCCATATTCGAGTGACATGACTTATCGGGTAAGGATAAGCTGCTATTGGTAATAGCCGTCTTGAATTGATTGATAATGTACATACATATCTCAATGCTCCCCCTGCCAAAGCCACTTACGCTTGGAAAAACCACGGACAGCAAGAAATAATGGTAGAAAATTGACACTGCGATCCCTAAAACACATAAATACACACTAAATTTAGTTTTGAGTTCGGTTAAACAACGACTAAACATGTCATGCGAGCCATGATAAATGGCTGATGACTCTATCGAGAAATATATTCAAAGGTTCAATAAGGTAGCAAACCAATAGCTCCAAAACAAAAACAAGAAATCTAAACAGTCCGCTCTTAGGTAAACAGGTATAATAGCTTAATGGCCAGCATTATGTGAACGCTGAAAAAATATCGGGCCAAGGCCACTGACCTACGTCAACGTGGTACTGTGATACGTTCCAGTCTCATTGCGTTCAATAAACCCGTGTTTTTATGGGGGTTCTTTATGCGATAATGCAAAAACCACGCATATTCCATACCAAATAGAATTACATATTATTTGGTATTTCTGTTATCAATGGTTGCCAAAGCGATTAGCGCACCTATTGTTTTACTACCAACCTGCAAATTGCAACACAACTATGTTGTTTGGCAGAAATAGTGATCGAAACTTCGACGCGATTATTCCCTACTATCAGTTAGACCCATTGGCAAAACTTTACACTTGAAAATTGTCTGTAGGACTATATTTTGACGGCTGTTTTACGTAATATCAAGTTGCAATCCCCCATACAAATCAAAATATCCTCACAATCATATTCACTAAAACTAAACATAAACTCGATGAGGAAACGCTATATCGTCTTAATATTTTGTCATATTTGCACTATCAAACCTACAAAGCTGAATTAAATGAATCCGCAGAATTTTATTTGCCAAACTTCAAAAACGTCGATGATTCACTGGTGTGATCAACGCTTCATTGATCACTGAAATCAATCGTCACCCTTAAAAACGATTTATTGAGTTACAACCGAACAAAAGCCACGTACGCAGAACAGATTATACTAACATTGTGCTCGCAGTCTATTGTGATAAGGTCATACGCATCGACTGTGCTAGTAATAAATTATCAGACAGAATACTGTGAATGTACAGTCATCATAATAATTCACGCTTTCACTTACTTTATGTGACGTAGGTATTCAGTTTCCAGTGCCAAGTCTGATGTAGGAAGTTCTTCCTGTTTTTTTCTTAATGGGATATTGAGGCAAACTAGCATACGGATCTGCTGATAGTAAGCGATCACCGCCGCCAATGGACACACCAGAGGCACAAGTGCGTTATCAGCCTTTTAAAAGGGAGATCTTTTTTTGGTAGGTTTATAAATTTAAGTGTACCTATCTAACTAAATTCACCTTATGTCTGTTTTTCACCAATCTGTATTTTGTACTGATTTCCTCTGCCTTAGCGATTATTTTGCCCTGTTGCTTTACGATTGCTTAGGAGCGCCATATTAACTGTTCAAAGTGTACCTACTTTGACCCTTTAGCCAAAACGTTAAAGCCCACCACTCGCCTAAAATGTAATAAGTAAGTGCTCTGTTAAAAATATAACAAGTTCCAAAGATGTTTAATAGCTTGTTTCGTCCTTCCACAAGTATTTTGAATATTGTTGAAGGTTCTATTCAGATATGTAATGTTTTTATGAATAACGAAACACTATATTTATTTTTGAATAGAATATATTTTACTAATTAACAAGGCAGAACGATTACAGAGACGAGTTATGTAAATTAACACAATAAGCAAAAAGCACGTGCTACGGATGTGACATGTTCGTGTCCAAACCACTAACCCGCAATTAGCTATTTTTCCGGAATACCTAAATCCGTATTTTTATTGTAAAACTAGCTTCTGCCCGCGGCTTCGCTCACTTGAAGCTAAAAACCAACAGTCATGATCTCTTCTTTGTATGGGTCTCTATACACATTAGAGAGGTCAAGCTGTTTCTCAGGTTCCGTTTAATTATTTGAGATAAGAAGTATACCAGTTTTTTAATTGGAGCACATACTTTCTAACAGTGATAACGAAATTAAAATCTATTCAGTAGTTTTTGCGCCAACGCCTAACAAACAGACAAGAATTAAAAAAAAATCATTTTTGGATTCGGAGACGTTTATATACCCTAACCCACTTGTTTTTTTTTTAAATATCTTCAATGTACAGACACATCTTTTTTTCCAATTTTATAATAGTAGAGAAGAAGAGAAGAGATAAGATATAATAGTAGAGATATGGATTTAAGTAGGTATCCTTTGAAATTAATAAAATCTTACTAGCTAATTATTGATCATAAATGTAGAGTTTTGTCATCATGCATACAATAAAAAGGCTATAATAAACCATACAGAACATATTATTTAAACAAATTAAGACGCTTTCAAAGTAGCCCGTACGTTTAATATCATGCTTCGCATTTGATAGACAGCTGTCAAGCTGAGCCCAAAATACCCAACACTATAAAGTTTTGACAAACATACTTCATTCGTTTCCCCATTTTGCAGTAGGTACGCTACTTCAGTTATTGAACACACTGCCGTCACCATGGTTACGCTCGGCGAACCCAACGAAAGTGGAACGAAACGCCGAAATACAACAAGCAAAAAACCGTTATTGGAAACATGCCTTGCGATACGTCGACGCGTCACGTTTGCGACGGAACTAACATTAGGAACGGCAATAGGAAGGGCAATATTGGTCACAGAATGATAATGGAAATGTACTCGAATAAACATCGGACTTTTCTTCAAGTTTATCACACAAACAGTTCGACAGTGGAAAAGCATACATCAGAGAAGAGTGAAGAAGCAAACAGAAGAAGTTTTTAAAGAAAAAATGTTAACATATTTTCTAGTATTTTTATTGGAACACCAATGTGTAACACATATGAACTGAAACATGATATGAACTTAAATCAATCGTTAAAACCTTTCTTCTTTTAAAGATACCAGAGTGATGCTTCAGCTTGTTACATTTCAATCATAAGCTGAAATACGGAATATGAGCAACTTTTATTTAAGCCCCAGTATCCTTACGCCTTTTGAAGAAACTTGGGGAACGGTACGATAGTGAAATACCAACAAAGCTTACAAACGAACGAAACATGGCCGTAGCCTGGTAAAAGACCCAATATTTAGTACGGAAATCGATCAGACAACTTCACATATTACCTCTACGGGCTACATCGAAGACCTAAATTAACTACAATATGTCCGCACTTGAAATTTTACAAGCACTCAGCTTTAGTTTTTGCAGCTACTGTTGCTCTGAGTCGCGATCAGTTTTTTTTGTTTGTGTCGGCAAACAAGCTGATGAGCCATCTGGTCATTAGTAGTCATCATCACCCATAAACACCTACAACACCAAAGGACCTGCTGACGAGGACTGCCAGAGCCGCAGCAACTGAGGGGTAACTGGCTCTTACGCGCAAAGGTCGAAACACACACTAAAGTACTTTAGGAAGAAACACAACGCAAGCGTTGTTTCACGCCGGTTTTCTGTGAGGGCGTGGTATCACTCCGGTCGAGCCGGCCCATTCGTGCCGAAGCATGGTTGTGAGCCAGTCAGACCCCAGAGGAGCACCGAGCAAGTCAGATATTTTCTCGCTTCTTACGAGATGCTGCTGAGATCTGAGTGCCAGTGAGGGACAGTATTCTAACCCATCCCCAAGCAGGGGAAAAGTCAAAGCGTTACAATGACAGTAATGCTCGAAGGAACTGATTTCACGCCTGATAATTTTATAATATTGCGTTGAATCAATCAGTAATTTGTGTTTCGTGATTTGAGAGATCAGTGATATACGACTTGGCCGTATATTTATCGCTGATTACCTAATCTGGAAACTAATGTGTGTCATTGTTAATTTGCATTGTCTCTATAATTATGGCTGCTACAAGCTTTCATTTGTATTACAATTTGCGAGTGGCGGTACTTCCCGCGCTCAAATTGATATTTCCAATTCCGTGGGAATTGCCTTAAAAAATACTTATCTTAAAAGTTCGTTAACAGAACTGATTTGCCGAACGTCAAGTTTATGGCCTTATAGTTTTAGAGAGAGTGAGTGGAACTTACACCAGTTATTTAAGCCTTTCTCCGGCAGGGGTGGTCACAAATTACAGACCCCCACTTGATACGATTCTTGCGTACTTTATTTGCTTCTTCCAAATTCATTTACATAGTGATAAAATAAGTCTCTAGTGATCCGAGTCAAACCTTAAAAAAGTTCACGTCTACGGTCAGAGATGGCGCTACGTGTAGTAAGAGTTTACTTACAACATCGTAATCGTGTTTGTTTCCCCGTATATCATGATTAATTTTAATTATAGCCACGTTTTGAATGGACACGGTACGTTCATAGAAGTCACGCCCACGCCACCACGAAATCGTGCTATTCGATACACTTAACAAGCCCTACACAAACCAAACAACATGGATAAAAGTATGTATTAGTATACAAATAACGTAATAACTGAATTCTGTGGGCGTAGTATGTAAATGTGCTAACACCTTAGTTTCTGCACATATGGGATTGTTTACGAAACGGCCACCAATTTGGAGGGTGCCTTGCGAAAATTGGCCTCGAAAATTTTGTTGGAAATCACTTGGGAACCATCATATAGGTAGGAACGGGTTAACTTCAAAGGCGATAGATCAAAGGACTGTTGCATTATCGTCTTAGGACACTTATTAATTAGAATTTTTTTCTCGAGCGTTTTAATTACACTACAATAGCAGTATCAATATCCTTTAACAAATATCTGTACTACATAGTACTCCCAGGTCTAGAAACTTCTGCGGGTTCGATTGCATAGAATGCGGTTCATTTTTTAAAAAATCCTCTATGGGCTCCATTTTCGAGAATGTTTTTCCTGTATAGATTAAAAAGAAAAGAGATCAAATAAAAATCAAATTTAAAAAATGTAGGTTAACGTATGCGAAGCTTTACAAATAGCAACTATAAAAACTTGTTTGATCGCTTATCGGAGTTACCCGTCAAAGTGTTGACGTCCACTGCGGGACGTAGGCCTCCAACAATGAAAAATGGCTTTCTATAAATATGAGGATCTAAACGATAGCCAAGATATGACTATTTATCTCGAGATGAACGTTTATATCAGAATCTGTTCTTTTCACATCGTGCAAAAACTCGACGCCATCTCTCAGTGACTTAAAATGTTTGATACTTTGATACAGTTTCTCTTTTTTTGTGATTGTGAAACTTCTTAGACGCCCGCTAAATGCACTATGTGCAGTGGGTGCGGGCAAATGTGCAACAAACTTATTTAATACTAGCTGTTACCCGCAACTTCGCCCGCGTGGTATTAAACAAAAAATATAAACTCCGCCTATGTTCATCAGGAATAATGAAGGATTCTAATGGTGAAAGAATTTTACAAATCGGTCCAGTAGTTTCAGAGCCTATTCAATGCAAACCAACTATCAAATCTTTCCTTTTTATAATATTAGTTTAGACAGATAAACCATATCATTTTTCTGTCATACAAACGAATTACCATAAATATTAACTACTGTTACTATAGATCGCTTTTCTCTTATAAAGGACCCGGTCCAGCAGTTCGCTACTCTTTTTCCTGTGATCTCCTTGAATTGGTGAACACAGATACTTATGCTATATCAAATGGATAAGACATTAAAGTGACACTGTTGTCTCGCTTGTCTCAAGTGATATTTTTGGTCAACCTAGTATAGTCACGAAGTCCTGTATGATGACCTTTACGTAATTGAAATAAAGTTCAAATTTCAATAATTTAACAGACTTCGTGAAAAATAGAATATCTATAACTTAAATAACAAGCATGTTGTTTTGGTATTGCTATACGACAGGATATTGTCTGAAAAAAGTATAAACAATGGCAAAGATCTAGAGACTAAAAAGGCCATTAACAATTTCGCTTAAAATGTCGTTTATTTAATTAAGGAAGTGGTAGTGCGCTTGTATCCGCTTTAATTTGCTGAGTCCACACCTGGCGAGGTGCCAGGAAATTGGATGGAGGGTGTCATTCTCCCGGCAAAGGCAATTTTCTGCAGACATTTGTCCAAAATCACAATTATCTTGTATTTTGAAAAAGATAATACGGATGTTAAAACCACTAATATATGTGTATAACTAACTGTATTTACATTAATACATTATTACTAATTACTTCTGAAAACGTTATTAAATACAATTTTACACGGCAATGTTTAATTTTTCTTTTTATAGCCACTGGTTATTTTACTATCTCTGAAATATGTATATTACAGATATAACAAAAGTTATCATGATTTATAATGTTTAATTTGATTTAAATAGTAATTTCTTTGAGGGAAGTTTACTGCTGCTAAGTAGGATATTTTGAAGAGCGTCCGCTAGGACTATTCAAATATGTTTACGTGACGGAAAAGTGATTTGGTGATGAAGTGACTTGTATTAAATTATGGTATCTTTTTAAATGCAAATATCACACAGAACTCATATTTCTCTATACTCAGAGTTCTCTAGATACATCAGCCATGTGTTAGTTTTCATAATATACCTATCATAATATATTCCCTCTCTTTCATAGCACAACACATTGTATCCATACAAATATAACACGCATTGATAGATAAAACCGATTAAGACAAACAATAAGTACCTACCTACTTTTGCATTTGCTAAAAATAATCAATTCGAAATTTATCTAAAAGCGATATCTGCACAAATGAATAATAATCTCAATAATATTGAAGAAATTGATATGATAAGCATCATTAAACATTGTTCACTTTCTACAACGATAAATAAAGAGGAGATGTTCTCATAAAATAGCTCCGAACATTGATTAGCACTTAATATTTATTTGTAGTTAATTGGATAGGATATGTTAGGTGTGCAGTTTCAATGATAATTGAATAAGGTGTTCAGTTTCAATTTATTAGGTACAAACTAGCATCTGATCCCACTGAAGTGAGCCCAGATCCAAATTACTGTTTCAAAGACGATTTGTCTATTTTAACTAACGAACTTCTACGCTAGAAGTCCTTGGTTCGATTCCCAGGTCGAGCAGTGTTATTGGGTTTTTCTATGAAATTCCCAGTAGCAGTTCAGAGTTAGGAATTTGTGCCCGGTTAATGGCAATAGGCTCGCCCCCTATTACATGGGTCCTAAACATACCAGCGAACTGTGGGTGTACATTACGCCTCTGGGAATGCAGACGTGATGGTAGGTATATTAACTAACGAACTTCGCCGTTGTTCATACAATTGCATAATCATTTGTGTGAGTAAATGTATCTACCTATTACTTATACTAATAAAACTTTCGGAAGAAATTCTCAAACTAATAAAGACAACCGCATGACTGTCAACCTGGGCAGTACCTACTCGTCTTCCTTTGCTCTATAGTCATGGCCTTGACAATCGTGATATAAAGGATAATAGATTCTACTTCTCCTAGAAACTGAACTGCTAATTGTGTTTGTTCGTTATCATTTCGACCAACAGAGTCGGTGCAACGATCAGGACATTCACACAAAGTAAATTATTTCCAAAGCTGAAGCCTGCTTTCATACCACCATCACGAAGTTTTCTCAAGGCCAAATGACCTATTAATTAAGTAATATTGCAAAAATCTCTTGAATACGTAAATCAAAGGCAGTAGAAACTGCAAAAAGTAGATATTATGACAGTGATCGCATGAGACTGTGCACGCAACACGCCGCTAACTGACAGCATTCGGTTCTTGGTAACGACACTAATTCATACAGTGCTATTGTTCCTTCTTCACCTTTCACAGAAAATCTTGAAGAAATTATTGGCAAAAATGATGTCTTTGGGTTTAGTAAATTATAGTAGTTACTTTTATACCCCAAAATTCAACACACAAACCAAATTCTTCAACATCGGTATAAAAGTATTAAATAAAATAATATATAAGAATACAGTACTGAACTTTGCATAGTCTTCACTCAGAATGAGAAAATCTAATTAGCTATTTAATGCTTGTTACCTCTTTATTAGCTCTGTAACAACGGCTCTTGAGGGATATTAGATAATTCTATTGCGTTATGAATTGATATTTCGCTACGTTACTATCTGGTTTATTCTAAATAAAGATTTAGAATAAACCAGAAGAAGAAGAAGTTCTTGAAGGCCTATGCGAAGGCTTCACATAGGCCTTCAATCTTTATTTAGAATTCTTCCTTTCTTTATCTAATATCCCTCAAGAGCCATTGTTACAGAGCTAACAAGCATTAAATAGCTAATTAGAATAGTAATGAAGCATTCGACTGTTAAACATTAAGCCGAAAAAAGCTGTATCTATTACGTGTAGTGTGTCGAACACAGTAAAATGCATAAAAGGCAATAACATTGCATGACCTAGTTAAGATAATATTGGAGCCAAAAATATCTAAAAAGCGTTAAAAATAAAAATGGTTCAGTCGGGTATGGAACATATATTTTGAAATAATTGTTCCTGGTCTGGATGTATGTAAAAAAGCTCTTAATAACATATTCATTATTTCATCCTCCGAAACGATTACCTATGAAAACCAATGTTCCAGATATCACTGTTATCACATTCTGACCCTCCTATAACGGCTATCACAGATCGAAGATCACCAATCCTTAAATACATCCTAGAACACCAGCTGAGCCATGGAATACGTGGCGATATGCCAGAAAAGTGCCAGATCCCTCATTACTTGATTTTGAAACTAAATGCGAGCTCTCATCACGTTGGTCGGTCGCATGGCCAGTGACGTTTTTGTATAGCTACGCGTGTCATTGACCCGTTAACACATCGCTTAGCTAATTATAAAACGGGTGGGTTTCCTTATGTGAGCATATTTCGTTTTAGTTTCTGGTTTTGTGCTTAGCCCATTCCGACCAATTAACATGCTCATAAAATCCGTGCCAGGATTAGATTTTATGGAATAGTAAAATTGGAGTTTTATGTAACGTGCTATGAATTAGTTTTCAAGCCAAAGAACTTTACGGAACTCGTCATCGTGCATCGTCACAACAACAATCCCCCTCAAAAATAAATATTATCATGTACTATATTATCTTTGGGTAATACCAAGATAAAGAACAATGTATAAATATCCAATACAAATACTTCTTGACTACATTAAAGCTACAACTAAACTAACGATCAATGTTATCATAATCTATAGTGAGTTGTCTGTCCTTTCCGAACATAGGGCCTACAATAGAATAAAGTGAAGGCATAATAGAATAAAGGATACAAATGGAGATACTTATTGATTCTTAATTCTTTCTTCTAGTTCATGATAAAAACAATTTCTCAATCAAAGATACAGCAGCTCCTAAGAGAAAGCGGTATCATGTAAAACATTCAGTAGTTCTATAAAAAACAACCGTAGCACATTGCTAGTAAGCTTTTAAAAAAAAAAAAACAACATATATACTTCAAGACTATCATGAATTTTAACTATAAGCATTCATGAACAAGTGAACCATATAACTGGAATACATGCTATTAATTCTATGTTTATTTTTATATCTTTGATAACGCTACCGATACCACTGGATTTAACACTATACAGGAGAACATAGGATAGGAGAAAATAAATAGCATAAAAAATATGAAAGAGAAATAGCACTGCAAAAGATAATGAAAAGCTCAACAGACTATTGGGAAATCCAAAAATTTAAGTTATGAATAGAAATACTAGCAAGCATTTCATATATGGAAAAGTAAGAAGAAGGAAAATAATATTGAGACACAAATTTCAGAAATGGGCGTAGATTCACATGATGCTCTAGATTTTGACAAAACTCATTAAAATATAAATTACACTATCAAGGCACAAAGCAGCACGATGTAACAATCTAACCTATAATTACATGACAGGTAAAAGTAGAAAAGAAACTAGCTTGCAGTACTTATTCCCACGGTCAAGATTGCAACAAGGGAGAGACGGCGTGCAATTACTAAAGAAGCGTGAATGCAATCATTCATATAAGTACCTATATTTTATAGATTGAGTTTCAATGAACAGTCATGGAGTCTTTTATAAGAAGGTAGCATAATCTTTCGCGTAATCTTACATGCTTAGATTGTTGTCTTGTTCAAGTAATAGACTTCATTTACTTTTTTAGTCTATGCCTTAGTTTTAAGACTATAAATGGAAGTTAACACAAACACAACTCAGTTTTATATAAATTCTCTTAATTTCTCCGAATAATATACCCATTTCCGTCATCAACGTACGCTCCAAATTATTATTATTCTATTTTAAATGATATTTATTTCTGTAAATAGATTATTATTAATAGTAGATGGTGATTTAGTAAAAAATAACATGGAATCTAATTTTACCTATGTTCTAAGTAATAATTTACATACAAAAAGTAACAAATCATTTGCTAACAAGATCTAACAAGTTGAACAAACAAGGTATTAGCGTCAAGCAACGACGACACAGGTCAAAGATCTCGGCGACAGCGCCCGAGGTTCCTCCGTATAAGGGCCGGCTGAAAACGGTTCCTGAGGTAATAGCGACTTTCGCTACTAATGTCTCTAATCTAGCTACTAGCTACTGTCAGAGAAATACTGTTCATTTCTTTATTTCTCTTCAGACTTGACCAAAGCCTTTGAGATTATTCCTTGTTTGAATAAACAAATTCAGTACAGTCCCAATCGATTTGGACATGGTAAAAGCCATGAAATTGCAATTGAATTGGTTTCATCATATATGTATATAAAGTAGGTCAAAGGTGAGCCTTCCAGCAAAGCTCCACTTAAGATGGAAGATTAAAACAGCGTTTGGATAATGTTACAATAAGACAAAATTAGGACACCGACATCCTGGACGTTATAAGGAAATGACTTAACAACATTTTCAATCAGGATTGCTGTCTTCTATTGGCAAATAGGTGCATAGGAATCATCGGCGAATAATTGTTTGTCTACATAATACATTAAATGCTCGTACCTCCTACTTGTTATTTAGGAATGGTCTAACCGAGTGTAGTTTAATTTTTATTCTGATTAGTCAGCCCTATATCCTCAGTAACAGCAAAAATCTGTTTACATTGTAAAAACCACAACGGAGGCATTAAAATAATATTCTGGGAATCATTTGAATAGAAACTGAATGCAAATCACATTTTGAGACCACATTAAAACCACGCAATGGAGGCTGTTTAATTTATTTGAACGCCTTGTTTAATCAGAAGTTATGGCGTTAAAGTAATACCGTTAACCTTGTGTAAATATCACTATATCAAGTAGCATACCTACACCAATAACTTGATTTTGGCATGAGCAAAACAACAAGAATTCGGACATAGAGTACCTGGGAACTTATTAAGTGATGGAACTACTATTACTTGGTGACAAGTTTTGGATCTAATCGAGTTCCCTAAAAGTTTGAGCTTCAACTTAGGCATAACTTCTTCCTAACTCTATTCTTGGAGTGGCAATCAAGTAACCTAATTAACAAATATAGTGTTGAGAGCTTCTCGTTTCACGTAATTTGGGAGTATTTAAGATTACACACAGAAAGGCCAGTAATCTATCCAATAAAATTTCAATATGTATGCATGTATTGTTTTCTTTATTTATGGCCTGTCGTTGAATGAAAAAAATCCAAACAGAATAGTCTGAACAAAATCGACAATTGGAGTCTCTCGAAGCTTCGGATATACTCGAAGCTACAGATTCCCTTCATAAGTTGTCGTAGTAAAGATAAGGGAATTTTTTGAGTAAATATTTAAAAAATTGCCAGTCAGAAACACCAGAATCACGAGTAAACTGCAAAGTAAAAGTCATACACAGCTAGCGGTAATGAGCTCGGTGGTAATTTCGCGAGTCGACCGTGGCCCACATAATGGCAGACGTGATACGATGTTTAATACATCATTATTTACAGACAAATGTTCCGCTCTTGCTATAACTTTCGCTCTAAACTGAACAATGTAAATCTTGGATGCTTCATTTAATGCCCCCATTTCGGGTTTGGCTTTACTGTTTATAAAACTGTGGCCAGAAAAGTGCTATTAGTCTTTGACTGCGAAAATAAATGAGACAAAAGTCATGAACTTAACTCAAAATCAACTTAAATAAAACCTCGAAAAAGAACATGATGTTCGCGCTAATTGCTATCGTTAGTTGAAAGAAATCTAAAGGCTATGTAGATAAAAATCAAACGCCATACATGCATGGTAGATAATCCTTAAACAAACAGATAAACAAGTCTCGACAAACGCTCATTACGTGACTAATTTATATGCATAAAAAGCAATCCAATATTTTTCAAGGCTAGCGACAAAACTTCCTTAAAACGCACAATGCAGGCTTCCAACAAAGTTGTACTAGGTGAAACCGCATAACGCTATAGTTTCCCTGGTGAATTCCTGGGGGTTCAAAGACCTTGTGGCTAGTCCGAATGCTATATGAGACGAGGGTGGGTGTAACTCGGGAAGACCCGACTTACATTGGATTAAATTATACGCAACAATGAAACAGCCCAAGGAGTTGTAATACACGACCGTTTGTTTATTATTAGTGATTTCGAGAACTAATTTTGAAACAGTGTCTCAGAAATCCCGTCTTTCGTTTCTTTTTGTTATAATTTTGCGGGTAGTAAAAATATTAAAAGAGTGATAAGCCTTCCCTTGTGCGCTTGATGATATTAAGCTTATGTGAGTAACTTAAGGGTCATAAATAGTAAAGAACATAAATCGCCACAAACTTTAATACTAGCTACACTACTCTTGCAATAATACACATTGCACGTGTGTTCCTTTATTTCTATACGATACAAGGCAATTGTTTATCTACTCCTACTACGTAAACTATGATTAGTGACGAATGCAACAGAAACCTGTCGCTAATCAGTGGAACATAACACCACAATATAAAACGGCAATCCGAAGCCACATTTCTAACAATGCCTGATATTAATAAAATAACCACGATATTCTTATTGATGTGCTTGAACTTCGTAGCATGTAGTTCACCTTCTGTGGTATTTTGTTTTATGGTAACGAGGTGAGTCAGACGATCCGGCGCAAACCGGCTAGACGGCCGGCGCCCGCGCAAGCCCACCGAATGCACAGATCGCTGATGTTGTAAAGCAACGTATAAATTAAAGGTAAGACTAAACATATCAGTTTATAGGTTATTTAAATTTATACATTATTATCGATCTTAAAAGTTAATTCCAAATAGAAAATCCTAAATTATATTAGTATGTATGTGCCATCCTTAAAGATTTTGTAGATTGTGGTATTGGTACCAACAACATGATGTTCTCTAGGTCTAGGTCATTTATAACCTACAGATTAACGCTTTTTTTTTTGTTGGGCATACCAACTACCTAAGAGAGCGTACTACAGTGTAAGCATTATTATTCAAATAGCCGTTACAATAGGGTAAACAAGTACATTGTTTCAAATTGTTTTGGGAACTGCAAAGAAATGGTTTAACTGTTTTGCCTGGTCTGTCGTCAAGCAGTGAAAGGCACCGTACAGAATTACGCCTTTTCATGCAATAGACTACTATGCAACGATCAGCCGCAATTAATATCATAATAAATTTTGTCATATGTGTACTTGTCCTATTCAAGGATATTTGAGCTGAATAGAGGCTGATAGTTGCATCGAACTAGGATAGAATTTCCTACTCAATGAATATTTTATAGATTGTTTTCCCAAATGGAGATCAAAATTTGAAATTACTTCGAAGGAGCCTATGACAAATTTTAATCTCCAGTAAGGAAACCAATCAAGAGATAGATTATCTATTAATACTCTCGTATATTGCTCTTTTATTAAATACTTTGAACCACTTTCTAAATAATCAGGCAGATGATTATCTGTCAGAAATCGCTAACCAATTTAAACCCATCAAGTAATGATAAACTTGAATAACTCCATAAGTAAAATACTATAAACGTTGACGTTACAGAAACAGAGGAAAATAATTCACAATTACCTACGAGACAAGCAAATAGTAAACAGCATATATTTCTTTTCTTGTGACCATGACACAGAATATAATGCACATTCATTTACAGCAAACATATGATAAAACTAAATTACAGATACAGATAACATCAAAGATGCGAATCAAACAAAATGTAATAAAACTTGAATTATTGACACAAGGTCAGCATGTCAATGACGTCGTAAAGGCATAGACATAGATGTCGACCCTTTGGAAAAGCAATAAAACAAACAGTATAACATATCAGGTTGTTTATGGTAACATGACGTCAGTAGGCATGAAAATAGCCACGAAATTCAATCTGGTGGCATTGTATGTGGAAGATTTAGATTTCAATCTTATGTAGGTATTTAGTAACACGACTCAGAGATCTAATACTTCTCTAGTAGTAGAAGATTTAATAGATCAAAACCCGTAAAAAAATAGCACTTTATTAATATGTGTTATAAGGTCTTTTTATCATATCAGTAGTAAAAACACTTTCAAGTTATTTATGAAGTTCGCGTGGAAATCATAGCTAGTGCAGATGTTCGGGCACATGGGACACATAAGCAGGCGTGACAAAGATTGCTGTGGGTCGCGGCAGTCACATTGAGCAAGCTTGGGATCTCGTAAACCCATTTGCACATCCTACACCGAGACACTATAAGTCGTTTCTGGTAATTTCTAAACAAAGTTTTCAGAGTGTTCCTTGGTTTGAGACGACCTAGAGGTAACTGATAACCATAAAGGAGACGATGAAGGTCAGAGCTCTGTTTGTATTTCTCTAAAGATTTCAGGCTGCATCTCGTCAATCCTCATGTGTGTTACAATACAAATACTCGTAAGAATCAAATCTCGAATTAAATGGTCCTAAATAAATGTTTTGCACGGTGTGGCCTACTAAGTTAATGAGCTCATACAAATACATCTACAGGAAACTATAGTCAAAGATATGTAAATTTGGCAATCGCACCAATTCTGTTGAGGACACCCATTTATCCGAATAAGCCGAAACAAATCGTCCACAACATGATGAAATGGACGCGTGTTCATTTTGAAACGAAATTATTATTAGATTTTTTAGTACTGCTTACTTATAGTATCTTACTTAGCATACCTTACTGTTACTATCGAGGGTTTCAAATTTTGTATCATTGATCAGAAAAGGAATCTCTGACATCTTTGGTAAATTCCTCAATTACAATGACGAAAAATAAAAATAGGTCAGCATTTAACAAAATAAATCAGAAAAATTAATACTCTTTTAAATTTTATATATAACAACTGCGAATAAAAGGAATCCAACGGACTCCAAGGAATGGTTTACCTTTCGGTATGTTTATTTCCTAAAGGAAAAGATAAAAGCACTTCAATTCGTAAATCAAAACATCAGTAATCTATACTATAAAAATGAATTGCCAAATGTGTTGCTAAGCTTAAATCGCGAGAGCAGCTGAACCGATTTCGCTAATCTTTATATCTTCTCTAAGTACGACGATGGTTCTTACGGAGAGGAAAATTAAAAAAATTGCCTGAATAAGTCTAAAAACAACACTTTTCTATATTCCCATACAAAAGATTCGTAATAATACTTAAGTCAATTTGAATTTTAATACCATACCATAAAGTTTAAGTGTTATTGGAGGGGTTCCGGGAAGGCAAAACAATTGAGTGACGTTAGTTTCAGAATTGACTGTTAGGCGGTACGAAGTTCGTCGGGTCAGCTAGTGCTATAATATAATTAATATATCAGTTGTTTGGCCAAATTTTAACAAGCCGAAAACAGCACTATCTGAAGAGAAGCTGCGCGAAGTTTAAATTAAGTGTCAACAACAGCGAGTTATGGGCATCAAGTCCTGCAATCGAGAGGCCGCACGATCATGATGACATCAGTAGACGGAACCACTTCACGACCCACACGCCGCCCACGACGCCAGAGCCTTGCGAAACCCTCGCTCAGATGGTCGACTTATGCGAGAGATGGCGTGAGCTTTGATAAATCAAGTCCTAAAGCTAATGATATTTTTGAAATAATCAATAGTTCTTAACAGAATACAAGAAATACAATTCACGCAACTTGTCACAATCGAAAATTAGACCCTCATTATGATAAATTTTAGAGTCCAATTACAAAAGCCCAGTCAATTGTTGTGTAGTTAGAAAGGAAACTGAAGTCAAATGTTCGAGACTTGCAATCGGTAACCAATAAATTGATAAATCTAACGGCATTTAAAAAACAACATGCGTGGTCAGTGCGCACATAATAGCAAAATACATTGCGGAAGGTACTATTTAAGGTCTTCACGAAAAACAACTTGAAAGTACTGCAATATGTCGAAATGCAAGGCATTCAAGATGTAGAAAGAGACAAATAAATCTCGCTAACAAGACGAAAAACGATGATTCAACGTCGATAAATAGAACGACAAGTCTACAAGATGATAATTGTTCCTGCAAACGGCTTCAGCCAATTGAGGATAACGACTTGTGTCGATGAACTGAAGTCTAGATACTTGTACGTCACACATGTGCCGGGAAATAAATACCTAATATTAGATCATGAATGTAACATGCTCTTATAGAATTAGGCACAGTGTATTAATAAAAATTCGTAACTATCAGAAGTTCCGAATATTTCGTTGCCAGTTAGGGTCCAAAAATCAAATAAGTAAATGAGATTAAAACTCTGTTTTGACACAAATAAGCACTAATATTTTATAGTAAAGCATGAGTTCATCGGCAAACGTTTGCATATTATGCATTCCATTTAAGATATAGCCAGTCGACATTTCAAATGACTGAATGCCATTTATATAACATCATATTAAACGATAGGTCTTGCTGACCTTGTAGGTCAGTTACGATTCATACAGTACTAAACCACACATGATTATGAAACTATTTAAAAACACAAATGAAAAACTTTAAAGAAGCTAGGAAGAAATTTCCCATTCTTACCAAATCGCCATAAAACGAGAAAAGTGATTCAAAAATTCTCCACAAAACTGTAATAATCCGTAAGTTTGTGACCATATTGACAAACTGACAACAAAATACTACACTCTAATTGCCTAAGCATACCAACTGAAGACGTGGGTGTCGAAGGTTACTCTACAAAGAAGGCTTAAAGACTTAGTGAGGAAAACGCATGAGTTGACCAAGCAAAATGACGAACAATACATCTGTCCGCAGATGATATTGGAAATAATATAGAATGAGCATTTGGTCGATTTTCTCCCAAAAGCAAATAAAATTACGAATAAAACCATTTACGATACTTACATAGAAACAAGATATCAAATAATGGAAAAATAGTAAGAAAGCCGCAAGATCCAATACCGCAACCAGCAGATCTAATAAATACTGAATTAATACCGCAAAACCGTTCTACGTGTTGGATATTTTTTATCTAACACAATACTAGTATTATGACAGTCTTTGAGAGAAAGTAACGAATGTATCGAAGTGGTTTATGTATTGTCCACGACCGTCTTGGCTTCATCTTTTGTTAGTTAAGTATTATAACTTTAGCCAAGTACTGTTATAATATCAGACTTTAATAATTCTGGTGCCAAGAACTTCTAAAATAACAGTCCAGTATGAAGTATCTATAATTCTAAATTCGAGGTCATGAGTATGACATCTCATCTCATCAATCAAAATTTAGTCAGTTCTCTTCAGTAAAAGTCCTGAAAACCATTTCAATTCCCGAAAAAATCAAAAGGGACAAAGTCAAAGTCAAAGTCAAAATCATTTATTCAATATAGACTACTAGGTAGTACTTTTTGAACGTCATTTTTACAATATAGACAGCCCCCAAAACAAGGGGGTTGGTTGACCTAGTTTTGGTCAAATTACTTTTACATACACTCACTAAGCTCATTGTCTGTTGTTAGTTTCCTATTGACCTGAAAAAGACTCGCCCTGAATAGCCCACCCTCAATCGATTACAGGAAAATGTATTTGATGGTCTACTTTCTAAACAGTTTTATATTCGTTTGGCAATCTCATTACTTACTATCAGCCTCAATGACATCGTTTCTCTAATTAGACTCTTTTAATTGGCTTTAACGCTTTCATGACAAATTAAGATCTTAGAGATTGTCATCTTGTTTTATAGTCTACAAACACATTGGTACTGTTTGCTTTTTGCTATTATATTTCTGGCTGTTTTTCCTGTTTAGTTATCATAACAACTAGACATCTCTAGGCCACTAGGTCTAAGACAACAGCTTATTAAAACAGTCAATTAATAATAGCTACGCCTACATAAATAAGCTGCCGATGACATCAGTACAATCGAAAGTGAGTTTTTATCTTAACTTGGATCAGTATTGCAATTAGCGGAATGAAACGCCGCTGTAATTATCAGCTGTTCGCTCTAACATGCTATTTGAGCAAGACTTACGATCCTTAGAAAATTCAGTCCTTGGTCAATGAATAATCTTAATTGCCATTGAGGACAGATATAACGAACGTGCTCAGTCATTCATGCCAATTTTTGTTTAACATACTATCTCGAATGTGTTCCCTTACTTAGAAGGGTTTTAAGGACACCCACAGTTCGCGGGTACATTATGTTTAGGACCCATGTAATGGAAGGCGAACCTATTGCCATTAAACGGGCACAAATGTAAACACGGAGCTACTTCAGAGAATTTCATAGCAAACCCCAATAATCCAGGACCAGCAGCGTAGCTGTCCTGCTTGACACCACTGGACTCGAGTCAGATTTGTAACTTCTTTGCAAAAAAAACATACGGCTCTATTTTGAGCCAAAGAAACTACTGTTACTATGTCTAATGTCTAGTCATTAAAGAAAAAGTCTATTAAGAAAGAGGTGAACAAACATCAGCTGTTCTTCGCGGTGCTGATTACAGTTCGTGAAGTACCGTGCGGAATCAATTGTATGCGCTACAGGGAGCTAATTAGAGCACAGGACAATATCACCCACGTATTGACGCAACACGAGTAAGGTTACTAAACCGACTAGTTCAGAACAACGAACGTGACAATGTGTGACGATTTGATGATTTCATTTAATAGAAGAAACACACCAAATTTAACACAAAGCAATTTATCTCGCGATTGGGAAAACTTCAATACGACATAAGAACAGGGACAATACATAGAACTAGAACATAGGATAAAACTTCATAGATTTGCATATTATTTTACTTGTTTATTTTTTTACATCTCAAGAATTAACTGCGTTGTAAGTTTAAAAATGAGTTTAGCATTCGTTCAATAAAACATAAAATCGGTAAGTTTGTCACACACATTCATACAAAAAATAAAGTTTTAACTCATTCAGGATAGCACGCTTGGTGAATCTTGGAATAGTTCTAAAGATTAAACAAAGACTGAAGTAATATTACTTAAACGCATTCAAAACAAGTCATCTAGTATAAAATACGATTGCAGTTAAATTATATTGAATGGCGTCGGCGCATAGCAATGTAGCGACACGACAAGCGTATGAAACCTACGTGCAAAACAAAGCGAATATATTCAAACAAATTGCAAGCTATCATAAGTTCGCACCCAAAGAGCTGTATTAACTACTAGCTTCTGCCCGCGACTTCGTCCGCGTAGCGTAATGATATATAGCCTATAGCCTTCCTCACTAAATGGGCTATCTAACACTGAAAGAATTTTTCAAATCCGACCAGTTGGTCCTGAGATTAACGCGTTCAAGTAAACAAACAAACAAACAAACTCTTCAGCTTTATATATTACTAGCTTCTGCCCGCGACTTCGTCCGCGTAGCGTAATGATATATAGCCTATAGCCTTCCTCACTAAATGGGCTATCTAACACTGAAAGAATTTTTCAAATCCGACCAGTAGTTCCTAAGATTAGCGCGTTCAAATAAACAAACAAACAAACAAACTCTTCAGCTTTATATATTATAAGTATAAGTATAAGTATAGATTATACGATAAGATATCGCCTACCCACGGTAAAAGAATTAGCTTAAAATAGGTACTAAAAAATCAGAAACAATACCCTAAAGAAAATTAACTCGCTGAGTTAACTGGGCTCAC
Source organism: Acronicta leporina (assembly GCA_947256265.1). Classification (NCBI taxonomy): domain Eukaryota; kingdom Metazoa; phylum Arthropoda; class Insecta; order Lepidoptera; family Noctuidae; genus Acronicta; species Acronicta leporina. The sequence continues at coordinate 1,906,371 of OX366512.1, forward strand.
CGCCCTTGCCCCTCATGACTGCCTTGCACATCATAAATGCGCGCGCAGTACTTGATCATTATTTTGCTGCGATGTTATTTTAAAACTGCGATATCTCCTAAGATATTCATTGAAATCCAATGATGTAAAGGGCACTTTTGTTTTAAATTAAATACTTCTGACGAATAACGTATTTATTTGGATAAGGATTAATATCATGTTTATAAAAACACCTTCGCAAATAATGCATTTGGAATTTTAGAACAAAGTTAGCATAAATAAGGTTATAGTGAGCCAACCTTAAAAGATAGGCATATGCTGTCGCCGGCTTTTTTTTATAACTTTTAAAGAAGAACAATTCTGTCATATATGATTTTTGCAAAACTTTAACCGTTTACGCAGCGCACGCATCGGAAGCTCTCAAAAGGAAAAAATACCCCGATTTTGAAACATTTTTCATTGGTGCTCCGCTCCTATTGGTCTTAGCGTGATGATATAAAGCCTATAGCCTTCCTCGATAAATGAGCTATCTATCACTGAAAGAATTTTTCAAATCGAACCAGTAGTTCCTGAGATTAGCGCGTTCAAGCAAACAAACAAACAAACAAACAAACAAACAAACTCTTCAGCTTTATATATTAGTATAGATAGCTTCCGCCCGCGACTTCGTCCGCGTGGAATAGTTACTTGGTCTTAGCGGGATGATACCCTATAGCCTTCCTCAATAAATGGACTATATAAAACCGAAAGATTTTTTCTAATCGGACCAATAGTTCCTGAGATTATCGCGTTCAAGCAAACTTGACAGGTGGCACTTGACAGGTGGTAAGAAGATAATGATCCCCTTCAGCGGCTTGTAGTATGTTTTGATTGAAGCTCATGTCAAGATATAGCCAATATTGTTAGTTGATAATTGAGTATTGAGTAAGTCCTTTAAAGCGTTTTTTGGGTCCGAGCGGACCCAAGCTCGGTCCGCACGGATACAAAACAAACGTTCTAAAGGCTGATGAATAACGTATTTATTTGGATAAGGATTAATATCATGTTTATAAAAACACCTACGCAAATAATGCATTTGGAATTTTAGAACAAAGTTAGCATAAAAAAGGTTATAGTGAGCCAACCTTAAAAGATAGACATATGCTATCGCGGACTTTTTTTTAGAACTTTTAAAGAGGAACAATTCTGTCATATATGATTTTTGCGAAACTTTAACCGTTTACGCAGCGCACGCATCGGAAGCTCTCAAAAGGAAAAAAAAACGAATTTTAGAACAAAGTTAGCATAAAAACGGTTATAGTCAGCCAACCTTAAAAGATAGACATATGCTGTCGCGGACTTTTTTTTAGAACTTTTAATGAGGAACAATTCTGTCTTATATGATTTTTGCGAAACTTTAATCGTTTACGCAGCGCATGCATCGGAAGCTCTCATAAGGAAAAAACCCCGATTTTGAAACATTCTTCGTTGATGCTCCGCTCCTTTTGGTCTTAGCATGATGATATATAGCCTATAGCCTTCCTCGATAAATGAGCTATCTAACACTGAAAGAATCTTTCAAATCGAACCAGTAGTTCCTGAGATTAGCGCGTTCAAGCAAACAAACAAACAAACAAACAAACAAACAAACAAACAAACAAACAAACTCTTCAGCTTTATATATTAGTATAGATTACAGTAGAACTTTTAAGCAAAGACCAAGCACGTTACTGTGTTCCATTTAAATGAGTAGGTGGTCTACCAGGGTGCCAGCCGTTGGCAGACATTCCAACGTTGATTCTGAGTGACAAGCGTAAAGTATCGTGATATAATAACACTATCCGCCTTGGACGTGAATTATGAAGGTCAGTAAATAGGTTTTAGCAACAGCGAGATATCGGTAGATATGAAAAGAGATATAGAGAAAAATAGGGAGGCGGCTTATAGGTACCCGTAGTGGATCGATAAAAGCTATGAATGATGATGTGTCTGTGAGATTATATAATAATTATGGTAGAGAAGACCATACATGTCATTAATATAGTTCCCGATAGCTACTCGTGTGATATAGTACCTATTAAAACTAAAAGCCTTTCTGTCTGTAATTGTGTTGGCGTAACTTTTTCCAAAGAAATTGGAACAATGTGCCATAAAATGCGACATGGTGCAAGTTCAATTGCGATGTATACTATATCAAAGTCTATGATTGAAGTATAAAAACTTCATAGTACTGTTAAGTCGGGTTTCTCGTTTCGTATGTCGGTCAGCGGTTGAGCGAGGGAAGCCGTTCTATCATGACTCACTACTTGTTCGGAGCGTTGCTACGCGTACCATTCGGGGGACCTTGATGCGTTATTTTGTTACCGCCGATATTATTATGCAAATAATACACGTTACGTAATTCCGCATTTAAGCTTTTTTCTTAATGTTGGAAAAAAATAACAAAGAATGGTTCCACGTTGAAAGAATTCAGAATTGTTTTAGTAGCAATTCTTCAAATGTCTTTCTTCAAATTACTTAGTCATTGCCTTCTGCTAAGACTTAATTACTAAAGATTTGGTGCTACATCTTCAAAGGAAACTATTGACGGATGAACACTAACAAAAAGAAATACAAGTCTTCTTGCTACACGTAAACTAGCCAGACTTTCTTGGACGAGATTGGAATCCTTAACAAATGGGAGTACCTATCTTAATGAACCACGCTTTCTCTAGCCCTTTATGTTTATTAAATACATCGTTGAGAGTGGCATCTTACATAGATACATATAAGCCTTGCATGTATAAATATGTGCAATTGCACTAATTTTAATGTGTAATATCTATTTAAATGTTATACAATTTCAGTTCAAAACTCCAAAATACACATTGTATTCACTCGTGGGCCCTCAGATCGATGCCGCAACCTTGACAGGCTTGTGGGCGACCAGGAAGTTATGGCATGAACATATACATAAAACGAACATGTTTTCGTGAATTGTTACTAAAGTATTATTCCTTCTAATATGTATATACTATGTCTTATGAAATGCTCTAGATATCGACTGAAAAATTTTGTAATAGTCGAGACAAAATATTTCATCACGATAAGGTAATTAATTCATATTGGCATGCGAAAGTCTATGCTGCAAAAGTCAATCGAACAAATATCACAACTTAAGTTATAGAGGGAATGTAAGTAGATTGATGTGATAAGTACTAACTGGTCGCAGTCAGATTTTGGTCAGTATAAAACTAAAAAATTGATAATGATAAAATATTTGATCGCTTCAAGTGATCAGACTTATGTTCTTTTCAGTTCATTATCAGTCTTAGGGCCACTTGCACCAACTTTTTAATTGCATTTAAATTGTATTTAAACACAATTTTCATAGAAAATTCGTGTTTAAACACAATTTAAATACCTTTTAGACGTTGGTGCAAGTGGGCCCTAGTGTTAAGGCAAATCGTAAAAAGGCCACTTCATAATATGAAGTGGCCTATTTCAAATGGCCAATACAGCTCTTTTCTAATCTGCATCAGAATGATTTTTTGATTACTTCTATGTATAAAATCTTCATAAATTCGTCAAAAGCGCCGGCTGAACTAGTTGGTGATAACCTTGCCTATTTATTGCTGAGCGTGGCACAGCACACGGACACTATTGACATAGTATAAAGAAGAGGGAGTAGGCTATCTCCGGCCCAATTCGCGATATAATTGCCTACTGTCTTAGGGTTGTCACTTTTAGCTAAATATTAGGCGCGGCTGTTCGCGCTTCGCTAGCAACCGCATGAACAGCGGCAACGTCAAGTCGCGGTCCCGACTCGCCATGTCGCCGCTAGATGGTACAGGCGGCAACATAGTCTAAGAGCTTGTGTTTAATTTATTTGCTTAGTGCTTTATACAAGTCAGCTTTTTGATTTTTTTTTATTATGCATAATGTAGTATTTTTACACATAAAGGACCACATTTATTTTTAATTAATACAAACATATCTATTGAATCACACATTTATTACAAAATATTATCAAATAGCGATTATCAGACATTTTGATGATGATATTGATGAATAAATCATTTAGCGGTGCCGAAAAGCCGTGACGCGCGCGCCAACCTTGTGCAGTGTTAGCCCTGACTGGCGCACTGAGAAACGGGTCGAGATTTTGTTAAAGTGTGCGTGCATCGACACATAGATACAATAGCGCACACATACAAGCCGCGCGCGGTGCGTTTGTATGAAGATAACCTACTTCCCCTCTCTTTATACTATGCTATTGACGTCTTCCTGTGGTGCAGTATGCTCTTCGCTTCGGACATAGGCCAGATATGTATCGCTATATTTACATCATCTTATTTTAATAAGTCCCATCCACGCGTCTGTCTCTATATACTTACAGTCTATCCCAGTTAACTTGTCTTTTTTGGTAAACAAATATGGCGTCCTAGTAACCAGAGATAATTGATAGTGGTTTAGATAATGTTGGGAAATCATGAATGAATGACTGAACTAAATACTCTTAGCCAAGACTGAATGACGAGTACTGATTTGTTTTTTAATTTTAAATATGAAGTGAATGTGTGAAGTGAATATGAAGAAATAAAACGACAACTGCAAAACATAAATTTATTAGTAGTTCCTCTAAAATACACGACTTGCCAGAATCTGATGGCTCTAAGAGTCATCAGATTCCGACACACATGTATTATGAACCTCTGGTTCGGTGCATCTGATGCAGTATCATTGAACCCGATAGAGTAAACCCACTACCACCAGGTGCCCGATAAGGCAGTCCACAAGGACTTTCAATTAGCTTGCCCACATTGACGAGCAGCACTAGGATCGGAATGCCTACGGAGAATCTGCAGGGCGTCCCGGCTTTGCAAAGAGGATCTGCTTCCCCGTTTTCCATCGGAGTGGAATTGGCCCCTGGTGCGCTAAGGAACTACCTCAATCGAGGCCCGAGAGCCGCTAAGGCCGGGACCCAGTCTTTGCCATGCAAGCCGTCGGGTCCTGGAGCAGTACTTTACAGAACGGAGCGGGCCTTGAGACTTCAACCACCACTCATTTCTACGTCGTTCACCTCGGGAACAACGTCGTCACTGTGGTCCGCATCGGAATGTCTGCCCCTTCTAGACAAAATTCCTAGCTACAACTATTATTGTTCTTAATTCTAATTCTTGTTAATTCCATCTGTAATATTTAATATTTTAATGTCAGCACAGGGTTCATGATTAAAAACGTAGTATGCGAAATAGCAAAAAAATGCTATGGATAATATTGTACAAAATATTATTTTTGTGAAGATAAAGACTTTTTGGATTTTTTGCTCATTCACATAAATCAAAATCATTCATTATTTTGTCACATCCCCTAAAATTCGTAGATAATCTAGAGTTTTGAAATGTCAAATTGTCATGATTATTTTATTCTGTGAAAATGTAATTACATAAAATTTCGTTTTTATTAAAAATAATAGACTTTTATAGTGATTTCGAAGCAGTTTTTGGTGTAATTTAAAGTGTATGTGTATAATGTAAGTGTTAATAAAATCGTTTCCTACATCAAGTGCGTGATTAAAGAAAAACTTGTGATTTTCGCATCGGGAAGGGTTTGTTTACCAAAAAAGACAAGTCCAAAAAAACGGACTGTACGCTGATATTCGATCCCGAAAAAGTATATCTAAATTTTTATACAATTAAGATATAATCGCAAACTTGTAGCCTGACCTGACTATCTAAGAGAAGACACATAATACTCTATATGTTGGCCACACTTCGAAAGACGACCAAGCTGCTCCATTAATTCCAGATCTCAAAGACATCAATTAAACTAATAAATCGTTTCTGATCTAACCAAAAAGGCTCGTTGTAGCGGTTGGCGCTTACGCCCACACTAAGAATTGGTAATTGAATAACAACATTTATTGAACCTACATATAAATAAGAGGTATTTCTAAGTAGTCTGCTTCCCACTACAGTTCTGACCTAAGACCTGCGAACCTGAAGATAACTTTGACAAACGCGATCTCAACAAAATAAAAAAACTTCTGTCATTTATTATAATTTAATTAAGTTATCAAAGAGTATGTACATCTAGGCAATTGATTTGCAGTAGGTATTCCCTATATGACAAAATTAAATGGTTAATAGCAGCACACGAACTGAACACAACGTCCCGCGCTCTCGTCGCGGTCGGCGCGTGCGCCGGTCGTGCCGTGTATGGAGCTGGCGGTAAGCAACAAGGCCACACAGTCGCCGCCCCAACGCCATCATTGTATTTAAAAATATTTTAAATGACTACCAACTAACCATGGTTTTTAAGAATGAACTTTTATTATGGAATTTGAGAAGAACATGATACGGAAATGGTTTTATGGGTTCAGTAAAGTTAATGCCAAGATCTACCAGAAGTTTGTTGTTCAATTCAATGACGATCTATCACAAAAAGTATATAAATAGTTCAATGATTTGATAAAACTTTTAAAAGTACCTGCCAAAGGATATTTATTATGGCCCAATTTACTTTAACAAAGTAAAATGAATGGTATCAAAAGCAATAGATATTAATATTACCTATACATAGTTTACAATTACAAGGAAACTCTCCTCTCGACCTAACAATCCTCTTTGATCTGGTCACAAATTAAATTGCAAAGTTTGAGGTCCTGGGTATACTCAAGGCCTCAATTCTACTATTACATTTTGTGAAAATCGTCATTCAATGACTCCAGAATTGTTGATTGTTGACAGTTTTTTCTTCAGAATGTGTCAGTTCTTATGTCATTAAGAACCATTGGACGACCATTCTGACACAATTGAAATAGTAGACTTCAGCCCCTGTCGTTTTGTGATTTTTTTGCATTTTTCATGCTAAGATTATAAAGTTAATTTAGTGAAGGAAAAATTCGACTCACAGGTAGGATTTGAACCTGCGTCTTCTGGTTTGATACACCAGACGCTATGACCACTAAGCCACCGCGAGTCCTACCTGCCATGTCGAAATTTTGCCTTCACATTCTGAACTTAGGTAAGACTCACGGTGGCTTAGTGGTCATAGAGTCTGGTGTATCAAACCAGAAGACGCAGGTTCGAATTCTACCTGCGAGTCGAATTTCCTTCACTAAATTAACTTCAGCCCCTGGTTGAGTAACATTACATTTTGACTCTATGTGAATATCAGTAGCAGCTCTAAGATACAACTAGTAACCAGTTAGCGGTAATAGGCTAGCCACGCTAAGAACTTACCAATAACACAGTGGCTGTACATTAGTATGTATATACCTAGACTTTCAAGATTAATCTTATGTTGCATGATTTTTGAAACAAATACCTACTATTAACAAATTTGTACACTTTTTACACTTGTTTGTTTGTAGCAAACATTTGAAATGGAAATGTCTCACAAGGACTGAAGATGTGTGGAAGTCTAGCGCATTTGAGAAGCCACACAATGTTTTAAAAAAATGTGATTATTGTAGAGGACAGTGAACCTTGCTAGTACACAATTATAGATTGAATATAAGTAATAAAGTAGTATTACTACTTAAATTACAAATCTCAAAAACTAGCCCACTAACATGACATAATACCTATAATATGAACATTAAACTATGCTGTGCCCGACAGAGTTCATAATTGATCCCTAGATGCAAGCCTACCCTCTGTTTATGTCATTTGTAAATTATGGAATTCAATAAAGAATTTAATTTAATTGAAACTGTATGTGTGTATGTTTGATGTGTAAACATCTGACAATTTTGAAGTAAAAATATTTTATTTCAATTATATAATTAAGGGATTGGCAAAAACAATATTAATAAATATTTTTTACTATCTTTGTATTCACAATTATTAAGCATTAGCTATCAATAATAAAACAATATAATATTGAAAAACTAAACAGGTCTTATTAATGGTTGAATATAAAAAATCACATATTGCACAGACTGGGATTTAAGTGTAGCTAAGATTAAATTACTAGATGCAGATTAATTTAGATGGCATAAAACAGGCTAGGCAACAGGCATAGGACATGGGTTATTTGCTTTTTGCATCATGTAGTGTAGTCATACTTAAAATTGTGATATCTTGCTCACAGAGGTACTTGTAATTTCCAAATATAAGGGAAGGTGGCCAAAGAGTTTGGCCAACATCATTAAATCTAAGTTTGGCTCTAACTTTGGTAGGTAAAATATAGTAAGTTCTTAAAAAAATGTTGAGCAGTACTATAAAAGTAATTTGTATGTGATATGTGACAAATATCTTATTTTTCTTTATAAGTACCTACCTAATTATTGAATCAAAATCACCAAGATTAAGATAGCCTGATAGCCTAAATATGTAAATAAAATAGGAAAGATTATCAAAATTTAGAGAATATACTGGATGTGTCATTTACAAAATTCCATTGGAACAACCTATGATTCATATTTTTCATTGTAAAATTAATTGTAATCTTATTAGAACTCATGACTATAGAAATTCTAGTTAAATTTAGAACTTGAGACAAGTAATGAGGTAATTTCTTAAATTGGTTAAAAAGAGCAGATTATTGATATGATTTGTTTTCCCTTTATTGTCACAGTAATATTATACTTGATAATTGGCAAATGGATATACCAAATCAATTTAGTGCAGGGGCCTACAGGCAATAGCTGTTCTTATGGTCACCAAATAAATCGGGACCAAGTCATCGACCGCAAAATAATGCACCGCCAACAAACATCACTCCAGCAACGAAATAAGAGAGATTATACACCAATTTGTAGATATTTTAGGTACGTTAGCACTTACCATCTGTTCTTTTTATGTTGATGTTAATTCCCGATTGAATCTTTATTGTACCGTCATCCATTTTCGCACAAATTTAGGCACCACATACACTAAAGAACATTATTTCTCAAGGAACCTTTGTTCAAAAATAGTCTAACACATTGAGAAATTACACATGAGAACCGGTGAAAATTACAAAATAAATTTCTACACCCAGATTGACAGTTATATCGAGCTAGCTACACACTTCAGACTGGAACGTTTGAAATTTGTTTCACTACAAGAGTCAAATCAATCACTTTAGATTAATAGTTTCTAAAAGATCGCGATTGATTTGAAAATTGTAAATGTAGACAGTAAATAAAAACGAAAAAACCAGAAATGTTCAAATTATTTCGGTTATAAACGCGAAATTCTAAAATTATCAGTTTGTGAGATTGCCAATGCGTCGATTCAAAAAAGTTTCGTTGCCAGTTGTGAAAAATGTAAGCTTGAAATTTTAATTAGTAATTTGTAGCACTTTATGCGTTCGTATTTACAAAATCTTTATGAATATTTTTAAAATATTTCTATAACACCTATTGAATGTTTTCTATACTGTTTTTCCTTTATCTCATTTCGCTTTAGTAATTTTTCTTATAACGATATAGTCATAAATATACTAGGAGCTCTTCACTCAAGATACATAGACAATAATGCAGTTGCTGCTGTTGCCGCATCCCTCACGAGCCTCAGCCGCATCCCGGAATGCCCTGCCATGCCGTCAATGTCAATATCATACTGTCAAGAAATTTGTCAATCAATTCAATTTCAATTTGTCAATTTATCTTTTTCAACGCTGTAAGTACTCATCAATAAAAAAATATTCAGGTGTCGCATAGAACTAAATTAAACAATATTTTATTACGAAAAGAATGGACAGTGAGTACAAACTGTCTCATAAAGCCAAAAAGCGTATCAAGGAAGTTAAAAGGAAAGCAAGACCGGGTAAGTAAACGGTACCGAATAATTGGCACACTTGTAGCTGATGGCATTTTTGTAAATATATAGCTCGCTAAATCGTTTTGATGGGAATCCTTTACTTTAATGAATGGCACCTTGGCAGTTCATTAAAGCTGTAAGTAACGAGAGTACACACGGTTAAAGCATTCTAGAATGATCTTCGAAGCGTGGCATTCGATTTTCACGACGCGTTAACACTTTGTAGTCTTAATAATTTCAAAGATGAAATGAATTCTGTCAAGACGCTCTTAAGGCGACTCTCAGACCAAACCTTCATCTTCTAAACATACATTTGGAAAGCAATAACCTTGGAAGAGAAGAAGTAATTTAAACTATGTAGGAGATCGTAAATAATTATGGCTAGGAAGGAATTTAAATGTTAAGATCAGCGCAAAAGGCGACTACGTGTACGTCCAGCGACTGGTAAAATTCAGATACTAGGTAGTCTATGCAGGATATTTGCATACATTGATATCTTGAATAATTGTATTTATACAAATAACTGCACTTTGTAACATTGTATTCTAAAAATAACAATTTCTTCAAATAGCCAATCTTATCTTTTTGTTGTAGAATTAGCAGACAAATACCAATGGACAGCTTTAAAATATGCCACAAACTTTGACGAATTCCTGAAATGTAATGACAATGTTGACAGAATAAATGAAAATGAGGTGACACCAGAAGAATTTATAGAGAAATATGAAAAAATATACAAACCTGTAGTTATAACTAATGTACAGACTAACTGGAAGGCTAATCATAAATGGACATTAGATAGACTTGCCAAAAAGTATAGGAACCAGAAGTTTAAATGTGGTGAAGACAATGAGGGGTACAGTGTTAAGATGAAAATGAAGTATTATGTAGAATACATAAGGACAACGACTGATGACAGTCCACTCTATATTTTTGATAGCAGTTTTGGTGAACATGTGAGAAGAAAGAAGATTTTAGAAGACTATGATGTCCCTTTGTATTTTAGGGATGATTTGTTCAAGTATTGTGGTGAAGAGCGAAGGCCACCTTACCGGTGGTTTGTGATGGGACCACAGCGTTCTGGAACTGGCATCCATATAGATCCACTAGGCACAAGTGCTTGGAATGCTCTGGTTTTCGGTCATAAGAGATGGTGCTTATTTCCTACGCAGACTCCCAGAGAACTGATCAAAGTCACTGGAGCAATGGGTGGGAAACAGAGAGATGAAGCTGTCACATGGTTCAAACTTATTTATCCTAAGACTCAATTGGAAACATGGCCAAAAGAATTTAAACCAGTATGAATTTAATTATTATTATTTCAAAGTTTTTGTAAACAATTGTTAATAAAATAATTTCATGTTTCTTGTTACAGATAACTTTATTTATTTATTGTTTACTTGTGTTACAGGTAGAGATTCTTCAGAAACCTGGAGAGACTGTGTTTGTGCCCGGAGGCTGGTGGCATGTGGTTCTCAATCTGGATGATACAGTGGCCGTCACACAGAACTTCTGCAGCCGAACTAACTTCCCTGTTGTCTGGCATAAAACTGTGCGTGGCCGCCCCAAACTTTCTAAGAAATGGATCAAAGTATTAGAGACCAAAGACCCTGATCTGTACAAGATTGCTAGTAGTATGGACTTAACTCAAGGCACTGGTGTGGCTTCAGACAGTTCATCGAATAGTAGTTCATCTAGTAGTGACAGTGATAGCAGTTCTTCGGATAGTTCTGAAGAAGATAGTGGCCAGGAAAGCATTACTGCTCACAAGAAAAAGAGAAGAAGAAAAATGTAAAAGGACCAAAGAGCCTTATATCTTGCATAGGTTATCATGAGTACCAAGATTCATAATTATTATTATCATATAGAAATGTATATCATAAGTGTAAACCTGTTTTGTATTACTAGACTAGATTAATGACTAATACAATTTTTACTTGTTGTTTCATAGTGAACAGTATATTACTTTTGTTAACTGACAACACATTTCTTTATGAATAAAGTATTATCATAAAATATAGTTTGATTTCTAAGGTAAAAATCTGAGCTAGAGCAGCTCTACCGCTTATACATAAGTAACTAGCTCCTGCCCGCGACTTCATCCGCGTAGTGTGATGATATATAGCCTATAGCCTTCTTCAATAGATTGGCTGTCTAACACTGAAATAATGTTTCAAATCGGACCAGTAGTTCCTGAGATTAGCGCGTTCAAGCAAACGAACAAACTCTTCAGCTTTAAAGTATAACGAACAAACTCTTCAGCTTTAAAGTATAGATAGGTAGTGTCCGACCGAAAGTTCGGTTTCGGCCAAAAATCAAATTTCAGCGGCAGTTTCGGTTTCATCCAAATTTGTCCGAAACCGAAACTGATTTCGGAAGTTGTCGTACACGCTTGCCTAACTTCGTTTCTCGCGGCTGGCGGCCCTGTTCGGGAATTGTCGTGCGCCGTTCGGATAGCTCTGTAGCAACACACAGTGTTGCCGGATGGTTACATTTCTTACTTTTTCGTAAATTTTGACCCCCTCGTGTACCATGTAAGTAATTTTTATATTCAAGGCATTATTCGTAACTTTTGAAAACAACGAGATTTGTAATACTAGATTTTTATTGCAAACAGTATAAGAACGCATCCAAATTGAAGTCACTTATTTGCTTCCTGGTAAGAGAACACGGAATGAAAAAAATCAGGAGCTAAAAAAAGGTCAATTGACATCATAGCTAACGTTGCCTGTAAATCGATATTGTAGCAAAAAGTAGGTATAATCGTCAATTTTGGCCAAAATTGACGATTATACCTACTGTTAGCTTCTTTAACGTTTATTAAGCAAATTTTTTAATGCTCCGTTGTGAATATAGGCGGTATCCTAATGGCTAGGTCTACGGACTTGCGATCATGTGGTTGCCAGTTCGAAACCCACCCATTGCACTACCGACGTGAACCCACTCGTAACACAAGCATTTAGCTTAGCACGAGGGGTTAACAAGAGTACTAGTAATGTGCGACCCACATTGACTGTAAGCTTTAAAAAAAAGTATTGTAATAGCTAATGCCGCAATTACTTCAGCTAGGAATCTAGAATGTGTTATAGACCTACAAATTGCGAAAAACCAATTGAAATTTGAATTTGGCGGGCTCAGGTGAACGATCCGCTTAATGCAGAATAATGGGTAAAATGCACCAAATTTCAGTATTTTAAGGAATTGTATACCTGACCACGTGAGTTTCGGTTTCGGCCGAAACTGAAGCCACGGCCGAATATTCGGTTTCGGTTTGGGCCGGAAAACCAGTTTCGGTCGGACTCTAATAATTATGGACAGGAAGGAAATAGTCCATAGACTAGCATTTAATTTAATTGAAATGTACTTATTTCAGTCACCCACATCTCTGTCCCTTGGACGAACGCTGGCGGAATGTATGTATGTCAGTATACGTTTAGTAGTACCTACTATTTGTATTTTATTTACTGCACAATGTATACAAAGTAACAAGCTTGGCTTAAACTAATGCATACATGACCCTGTTAGGGCGCAGCATAATCACTTAAAACTATAATCTTATATATAATTGTAAAGAACACTATCTAAATAACTTTAAAAAATGTTATCTTCTAATATTTAGTTACTATTAGTTTATTGTTATCTAGAATAAAAAGGTTTTTATACAAAAGAAAGCATACCAGTAAAGAAATGCCAAAATATAATTTATGTAAAACAAAAAAAAAATAGTCGAATTTATGACACGTTCGAGCTAAAAGCAGCAGAATATTATGGAACTTCACTAGAAATCGATAATTTGTCTGCATCACTAAGAACGTCAGACGCAGCGACTGGCACCCAGGTTTTTAGTCTATGGTTGAGCAGCCATTTGTTATCTTTGCCAAAGATCCCGTGTAACTTCTGATCAAAATGCTGAAATCAGCTTCTGGTGCGCTGGCCAAAGTCCTGAGGAGGTCCCTGGTGCCGGCGGTGAGGGTCAGCGCGGTTCCCTTGAGGCGGTCGCACGGTGGTCCCGTCGAATCCGATGAGGAATTTGATTGCAGGTTAGGCCCTTGTCGGAAATTTTGACGTTATGTAACTGAAAATTGTGATTATCTCGTCGGTGATTTATTGTTTTCAGTACATTTTATTGATGTACGTACCGTACGGCCCACGTAGTGTAATTCTTAGTGAAATAAAAAATCCCTGAAGAATTTCAATTTATTATGGGTGGGATAATGATTGAACAAATTTTGCACTGTTAACCTATTGTTTTCCTTCTTTTATATGTGATACCTATTTACAATAATTTGCTATGCTTTTCGATGTACCTGTAAGGTATATATACTATATTGTAGTTCCTATAGTACAATCAATATGGTAATAGAATGTAGTGTGTGACGCGCCTCCACCCTATATAGGTATCTATTGTAAGCGTTAGCTTGTAGTTTAGTAGTATATTATAGACTGCCATAAGGAATAGTTGTGTTTTACTCGTCTTCCGAACGCCCGACATTACAAGAACTATATTGGCTAATTATACTAGAACATACAATCATCCAATAATGTGTATAAAATTAGTAGTTAAATTATTTAACTACTAATTTTATACACACTATGGTACCTACCCAATATTATAATTTGAATTTCTCTTTTGCATATCATATCTTTACTATTTCTCAACAATTCTATCAGCAGGAGACTTTATGAATGATGTCATACCCATAAGTAACTGGTAACCAAATAATAGGGCATTATTAGGTCAGTAAGTAAATTAGTTGCTTCAATGTAAGCAAAGTTAAGAAGCAATAAAGGAATTGCACATTTTCTTGTCTAAATCACAATCAGAAAATCCAAATCTTTTTATGGGCCTTTGTCTGCTGCTAAATATTATCAGTTTATACAACTTATTAGAATGCCCTGTTTCAATTTATGTTACAGTAAATTTTAGAACATAAATATAACCTATAGTTCAACATGTTATAGAATTCATCTTGCAAGAACCTATAGAAAAACTAACAAACACTAATCATAAAAAAAAAATTGCTTTCAGATATGAAATGTTCTTCAATAGGAAAGACATTGATGGATGGGAAATCCGCAAAGGCATGAATGATTTGTGTGGTATGGACCTTGTCCCCGACCCAAAGATCATTAAGGCAGCATTGCATGCGTGCAGGAGAGTGAATGACTATGCTCTCGCTATTAGGTTCCTTGAAGCCTGCAAAGACAAATGCGGCAACAAAGTCAATGAAATCTACCCATACATCATCCAGGAAATCAAGCCCACATTAACAGAACTTGGCATTGAGACACCCGAGGAGCTTGGCTACGACAAACCAGAACTAGCTTTAGAGAATGTTTATGAAATGTAAGGTCGATGTTAAATATCAAATTAAGCTGTAGAGAATTTGTATAATAGTTTTGTTGTCGACTTTTTATTTTACTTGTAATTGTGGGAGCTGTGTCTTCAATTAGAAATATTCTTGGTCCATCATTCAAAAAATCGACATGCTTGTCTAATGTATTAACATTAGAATATGATGATTATGAATATGTTGTTTCATTTTTCTATGCTTTCTGTTGCCTCTTTTATATAGTTCCTTGTCGGTTGGGAGTGCATGTTGTATGTATCAATAAAAATTATAGCATTACATTATTTTCTTTTTGTAAGTGGATAGTATTATATGAATAAAATAGAGGAGGATTTTCTAAAACAGAAACTTATTTGTTTGCTTGTATTGGATAAAAAGTTTTATAAAAACAAAATTGACTATACAACTTTAATTTTAACAATTAATATAATCTATACAAATATGTATAGATACAAAATACTTATGGGAAAAACAGGCTCACCTTTCATTGTTTTCACATCTTTGTAGTAGCTCAGAGTAAATATTACCACTTCCTTATGTGAACACGATTGAATTTGTACCCCTGCTGACTATGAACAATAGCAAACTGCCTCATTCTGATTGAAATAAGAAATTAAAAAAATACTAGACACGTCGTAGACGTGTCTCTAGGGTCTCGGGTTTCGCTAAAATATAATTGAGGGTACTCTTTTAATGTTCAGGTGTTGGTAGTTCCCATACATATTTTTTTATTGCATTAAACCGGAAAATAATTATACGCAGGTGAACTATTTTTCAGGGTAACAGATATTATAAAAAAAAATCTAAACGTTCGTTTAAAATTTTCGCATTCGTCGTAAGAATTCTACTTGGTATACCAATAAACACAGGAAAAATAAGCAATTATAAAAATATAGATGAAAACGAGGAAATGTACGTAAATACTTTAATGATTGCCATATTCACACAGTCATATCATTATTTACAATCACAAATCGTACTTAACAACAAAATTGTGCTATATCATGCTTTCATCATAGAGGATAAAACATAAACATTCTTTGGTAAAATAAACAAAAATAAAATATGGACAAAATCAAACAAATCTAAATGTAAAATACAATTAGTGTCTTTAAAAAACAAAATGTTTACTGCACACATCAACTTTTGTACTTTTCTATGACTTCTACCTTATTTATTAGTCCCCTATAAATCTTAAAATTTAAAGTGAATTACATTGAAAAACCCATGAAAGTCGTGGGCTTATTGAAAAGAAATCCAATTCTCAAAGTTGGACTATACCTATTGACTATGAAACTGCCTACTTACAGTTCCGTACAGACATCACAAAATGGAAATAGTCTATACATTTATAAGATTTTAAACACCGATAAATACTTACGTCATGATCTATGTAGTAACCCTGCGCAGGAATTATATTTTTTTAACGAATTAACATTACAGTGGACTATTAAAATTACATTTATTTTACAAAACTTACATTATAGAAAAAGTTTTGGTAAAGTTCTTAAATATATTTCACTCAGACTAGATTAGCTTTTATTTGACTTGATTTATTAGACTAGAATAAATAAATAGGTTCGTGTAACAAACATAATGTGAAATAAATTAAACATAAACAACAAATGTACACAACAAACTCGCATCAATAAAATTATAGGAATGTATTATGATTATATGTTAGGTACGTATATTTATATGAAAACCCTTGTACGCATCCTGAATTATTTTGTCTACCGTACAAGAGATAATCTATACGAAATAAACGCGGTTTGGTAGGTATTATATTGCACAAATCTGATCCCCACCTACGTAGATTTGCATCCTAACTAAATTAGTCTTATTCTTCATATCAATAAATAAATTAATAAGTAAATAATAAATTAATTTAAATCCCATTTAATGGCAAAATTTAAGCCTATAAGTATATAATGGTAAATTTATTTCTAGAATTCAAAATCACTGAATTCACGTATTACATGGCGGATCCGCGCTCTTGACGTAATATGTAATGTACGCGGGACAATTGCGCCAGAAGCAACTATAAATGCCTTATTGTTTGATTGTTCTCGACTTTACTTGGACCGTGCGGTACCTAGTAACATCGAATCCGTAACTTTAGAATAACAATAAGAGCTGACATATCGTCTCGCCTTCCGAGACGTAGAAGAACTGAATTTTGACACCTTTGGTGCGTATTATATTATAATTTGGAATTAAGTATTATGAAATTTTACCGCTTTCGGAAACTGTAAATTTAAATGTTTGTGATAATCGCGTTGTAAGATTGTGGCGTGTGTAGTTTAGGTCTTGAGTCGTGCGGGAGGTGGCTATGTCCCGTCGCTCATCAATTCGGGGCAGTTCGAGGCTCCATTGGGCGGCGGAGAGGTGGTCGCCACCAGTGTTAGCAGCTAGGAATCCGCAACGACAGCGTCGCGTTCAGCTTTTACTTGCTGGAACAGAAATACATTGTTAATTCTATTATTATAAGAATAGGGTCACTGAGATATGCAGTTATCGATTCTGATAACAAGAATGATTAGAAATCGAATTCCGAATACCTTGTGATAATAGATTATAAGGATTATTATTACATTTACTTACTATAAATAAGATGTATCGCATAATACGCATACGCATAATAATTAGAATTCCATAAAATATATTGTAGACACTGCAAATAAAGATACTAGAAGTGAGAAATGACAGAAAATAATGAAAATTCATTCTAAAGTGGTCACTAACCGTTACGTCATTGCGTTAGAGTAGCATGAAATATAACTGACCATAGCTTTAGTGAGTACGGTGGCATCCTTGAGGCTGAGCACCTGCAGCACCTGCGCGTCGGCGCCGGCCTGCAGCATCACCTGCGCCACGCCGCCGCCCATCGAGATCGCCTCCAGCGCCTCGCCATTCTGTTCAACCTGATGTTGGAACTTTTTGCATACATAACATTGCATTCAGGGTCCCCCGACCGAATCAAATATACACGGATTCTGTACATGCCTTTGTCTTGCAGTGGGACAAATAAGATGATGAAAACAATTTTAGACTAAAGGAATACTGAATCCGTGGATATCAGAAAAGTGAGGGGTGTGCGAAATATGATGCAGATTCTTTGAGATAAGTATGATGTGTTAAAGCAGATTATGAGAACCTTAAAATGTTCCACTGACATTTGCACAGTCATTATCTACTCTATTTAACATTTTATGACAAGGAAACATATTTAATGACTACTACAATTTGCTAAATTCTACCAAAGAGAAATTATCCTTGATAAAGTCTTACAGTAAGCGATATTCAAGAGAAAAAACAGTGTTGTATGGGGCCTTCGCTGTTGTATAAAGTTGTAACACAAAGAAAAAAGCAGCAAAATATAACATTAATATACACACCTGTCATGCACACATAGTGACCAAGCTGTAAGTGGTGCAAATAAAACAACACAACTACATTCACGTGTTTATTACTGGCGGAATCGTACATCACACAAAATTCCTCCATACTCGTTTGGACCTAAAACCAACAAGCCTTGTACAGCAAAACAAATAAAAACATGTTCGCCGCACCCACATTATATTATGTTCACTGACCATAAAAAAGTAGTACTAAATGTTACAAACAATTTCATTAATTTTAATGATTTGTTCCGATTCTTGATCATATCATATTTGAGTTTGTGACCGGATATATCAAATATTTTCTATAGTGAACTGATTTTATCGAACACTTGTGAGTGTGGCGTTAAGTCGGTTTTGTATTAGAGTCCAATAAAACAATACTTCAACAAAACACAATGGGTTTAAACTAAAAATATAATTTACAATAGTATCCAGCTTGACACTATTGTAAATTTTATTTTTGCTTCAGGAGTTATGAATAGGTATTATTTTATAATATGGGTTTGACTACTAATAAAATTAAAGTTGTTGCCTACTTTCAAGTGTTGCCCTGTATAATTTTTTATCATATTTTAGTAGAACAACCAAGACTACATAATATTAAAAATATGGGTAAAATAAACCAGTACATAAAAGTGTGGATATGGATGTTTGTTCTCAGTCACGCAAAAACTACTGCATGGATTTTAATGAAACTTTACAATAATATAGCTCATACATCAAAATCAAAAAGGTCTGAGTTCTGGGCAAAGGTGATTATTCTTGCAAATTAATTAGTTCATTAAATACGGCCAAATAAATAATCTGAGGCACAAAATATAAACAAATAAAATGATGGACCAAAACTTGCGTGTAATTTTAATAAGTTATCCACGTGAAATAATTCATAATATTTAGCAAACTATACAATTATTATGGCAGAAGTATGGCAAAATAAGTAAATAATACTACAAATATTTTCAACCTTTGTAACTATTTTCAATTAGAAATATTTACAGTTAAACTTTTACACAAATAAAACTTTTTTTTAATCACGACATGCATAACAAAACGGAATTAACTCTTAATCATATAAAAATAAAAAGTACATTTACTGCTACATGAAAATTAAGGGTAAAATTAATTTCGTCATGTCATTATTTCATCTATAGTCGTGTGCATGTTAGCCTTAAGGCGGATCGTTCCCCTGAGTTCGCCAAACTCAAATTTCAATAAGTTTTTCGAAATTTGTAGGTCTACAACACATTTTTGATTCATAGCAGTAGTAATTGCGACATTAACTATACAACATCCACAACTGAGAATTAAAACCTTGGCTTAAAAATCCATATCAAGCCAAAAACTTGCCTAAAACTGTGCCAACGGCCAAAATTGACGATTGACATTACTTTTAGCTACAATATCGATTTGTAAGTAAAGGTTTTATTTCTCAGTTGTGAATATTGTATAGCTAATGTCGCAATTACTACACTTACTACTACTACAATTACTATAAATCTAGAATGTGTTATAGATCTACAAATTGCGAAAAACCAATTGTAATTTGAATTTAGCGGGCTCAGGCCAACGATCAGCCTTAAGTGTGCACAGACACACTCTAAAAATCATGCAGCTCATCTCTACATTGATCTAATGTATTAAAAATCTCACACGCACGCCATAGCATATCAAATGGATTTCAATAATACTCTATTTACAACGTAGCGTTATACCAAACATAACAACACTAAAATATGTAATCATAACGTGTAATAAAACAAGCACTATGTGCAGTACATGGCTAAGACAATACTAGGACGGCCTGGCCGTCGGTAAATACGCTCTAGACCTTGTACTTGAATTATGAATGTACGAAGGACTTGAAAATGGATACCTGTCTACTCGAAGCATTGAAAAAATATATAAAAAGAATTTTTAACTTCTTTTCGGGCCTAAGTCCAAATTCTCTTGCGTACATACTTATATTGTAATAATTTGAAATATTTATAAAGTAATATTATCGTTACTAGAGCGCATCTATCGACCACGGTAGACGCAATAAATAAAAATACTATTAAACAAATACCATGCATATTTGGTAGTAGCTAGCTCACTAGACATTACACTTTGGTAAAATTGCACACATGTAACACAATTATAACAACAATTTTACACTCAACAGTGACCATAATTGGTTACTTGACTGGTGGTTGATGTATTAAAAATAATAGGTGCAGTGAAAAATATACATACTATAATAATTAAATACAATTCGTATTCCGAAGAAGTTATTTAAATAGTCATCGTGAAAATAAATTAAAAAAAGGCCATAAAAAGCAATCAAGTAGCCAACTCTACAACTCATAGCTAGATTTAGGTCACGAAAAATAAATACCGTAATAAAATTTATTTGACGTTTCAAAAACATAATTCATAGTAAGGACGTCAACATTTCAAATTTATTAAAAAAAAATGTCCTTTATCATAAAACACAACCAAATCTTTTGTCTGATGCTCATCGCGAGCTTCATGACCATAAATTAAACAGCGCATTTTTTTCTCTATAAAACAAAAAAGAATAAAGACGTCCATAATTGACACATTTAACCAGGATCTTATTCGACTGGCTGTAATCATACAACAATCCATAAATTTATAAGGACATTACAAGACGTACATCTATAGTACAGCTTTCTATCCAAGCAAGCCTTATTTTGGCAAAATATTGTACTAAAATATAAACATTAAAAGCTTATTAAGCACTCCGAGATCGACAAACATAGTTTATGTATTACATTTATATAAAATATCACAATCGTCGTTATCGTTACGACGAACTCAAATGGCAACGTATGTGCTGTGCCTTTATTATGAAATTAATTCTAGTAAAAATAAACTATTGTATCTATATTTAAATAGTACTCTTTCTTTGGGTAAATATTATAATTTGGCAGCATTTTATAATTATATTGCACTAATGGACGAATATTTTGGTGTGTTTAACTTAAAATAAATACTTAATGTTTTTTTTTCACTGGGACTAGTAGGTATTTGACCAAGTAAGAAGTTAATTTATATTCAGCCTCACTTTGGTTTACTACCTAATGCGGATCCAGCGCATAAATTTTAAAATGATAAAAAAATTATGACATCATCACTGGTGAAGCTAATATTATAGAATATTGTTCTAGGGTGACATGCCTAAGCAGTATTAGCAGGATACAAAAACATTGGTTTTATAGTTCGAGGCAAAATAAAACTGGAGTAAGGCGAGGGCGGGACAGACAAAACAAGGTGGCGGCGGCTAGGCGGAGGTTGGTTGGCGGAGGTTGTTTGGCGGAGGTTGGTTGGCGGAGGTTGTTTGGCGGAGGTCGCTAGGCGGAGGTGATGTATTCGGGCTCCTGCTTGCAGACCTGCACGAGCGGCGCCACGCAGACGCCGTCCTGCGCCTGCATGCTGGCCACCATGGACTGGTACACGGACGCCGACACCGGCACCGTGATCACGCCCGACACCGACACCGGGTACCCTGCGCACACACACACACACACCATACAACATCACTATACATATACACTACACATACAGATACAGATACTGATACGCCCAGCCACTACAGCTGCTGGTACCGCTGACCCTGCTATACTTCGAGTTTTAATTAAATAAATAAATATTCTGTGACATTTTACACAGCACCATCTACTCCCTAATTAAGCAGAGCTTGTATTATGAGTACTAGAGAATGGATATAATACTATACTTTTTCTTTGTAAATACATACTTGTATTCAGTAACTTGACATTTCGATGAAAAATAATGTTACCATACCTACAACTAAGAGTTGGGGTAGACAATGATTTGAGTAAAGAACGAATGATAAATACTGGTATAGTTAAATTTAAATCAAACAAATAATTCGTAAGTAAAAATGTGGAATAATAAATAATTATTAATAAAATTAATTTCCTTTTTCTAAAAATAAAATTAATATATTTTTACTTTTTTTATGCATGACATTTTATAATAACCTTACTTAGAAATAAATTCTAAAATTTAATTGTTTATATTGTATTTTGAAGATAAGTTATAAAATAACTTTATAAGTTATTAAACGATCAACTATCAAGTTACTAAATACAATTAAAAGTCGAAGTATTATAGTATCAGACTGTAAACTGCTTTAGGTATTACTTCATTCTCAAATATTATATTTCCCACATACATAAACCGTAAGTGATCAGATATTTCCCTTTTTCCCACATTAGGATTTGCTCCTGAATTGTGGGCGCGTTTACAAACACATTCTCATACACAAACGGCTAGACCTGGAACAACTACCTGTAGATCATAGAACTATTTGCTCCGTGTGGGGTTCGAACCCACAACATAATTATGTCGCAGATGCCGATCGCTTAGCCGCTAGGTCAAACGTGTTATCAAAATGAATAAGACGAGACAGATCAGTTGACGGCTATATTTTTTTTTAAAAAAAGCTTACTCCGCGCTAAGCTAAATGCTTGTGTTACGAGTTGGCTTCACGTCGGTAGTGAAATGGGTGGGTTTTGAAGCAGCAACCACATGATCGTAGGTCCGACGCCCTAGCCAATTGGGCTACTGCCATAATGTAGTAAATATGTACCATGTCCGTCCTCGCCGGTGAGTATGAGCTGTCCCTCGTGGTTGAGCGTGGCCTCGGCCACGGCGTTGAGGTCCACGGCCACCGCGCCCTCGCCGTCCAGCGTCTGCACCACGCCCGCGCCGCCCTCTCCGCTGTGGATCTGTACGACGTGTCACGTAAACACTCCACACATTACGATCACGAACATATCAGTATTCCCAGTGTATCATAAGGTTATGGAGAACTCATGGTCGCTTAGTGGGAAAACGAAGAGCTGCGCTCGCAGCGTTTGTGATGAACTAAAATATGCGTAGTAGAAGTTCCATTTTACTCCTAATTAGTGGTTCTCAACGCGACTGCTACACTAGAGGTTCTTGGTTGGATTTCCAGATCGAGCTAATGTGTTATTGGAGTTTACTATGAAATCCTAGTAGCAGCTCGGAGGTTGGAATTTGTGCCCGGTGCAATAAGCTCACCCCATTTTACATGGGACCTAAACATACCGGCGTACTGTGGGTCTACATTAGTACGCCTCTGCCTGACCCATCGGTGAATACGGGCGTGATGGTACGTATATATATACCATTTTAACTCGTGAAGTAAAACACACCAGGCTTGTGATAAGTGCATGTTACACTTCGAACCTCATATTGAAACTTAAGTAATCTGTCAAACATACCATAAGATAATACAAATAACATAGTGGTACACTAAGTAAAGATGATACAAGTGATATGAACATAATGCGCCAGGTTACGTACCACCTGCGCCGTGGTGCCGTCGGGCAGCGTGATGATGGAGTTGTTGGGGTCCATCTGGATCAGCGACATGGTGCCGTCGGGGTTGGTGATCGTCTGCAGCACCGCCGGCGCGTACTGTGACATCTGCATTATGTTAAACCCCATCCTCTTAAATTAAATACGGATATCAAATGCCTTTGCCCCTTGAAATATGATGATACCATTTATTTGTAAGAGAAAAAAAGAATAAGTTTTATTTTCGTGCGTACGACGCAAAACAATTCATAACAACTTAAACTAAACTACCTATTTCACAGGACGCATAACAATGACATCTTAATAGTGGCTACCAAAGCTAGAGGTACCTTCATAATTTATGCAAACAACATTACTGCACTTGAGATCTTTGCTGGTTAAGATCTATTGATTATAAGTCAAAGATTAATCTGTAACCAAGTCTTAAGGAAAGTGATTCATAGTGTAAAACCAAATACAGGTAAAGTAAATGCCAATAAAAACATAACTTGTAAAAAAAACAAGTCTCGCAACTCAGATATTCTATCGTAAAAAGTTGTGAGATCCATGTAATATCAAGTCGGTCAATTTATCCAGTCCCTACTTAAGGGTCCTTCTGTCTTAAGTTATTACGTAATTAGCAGATTTTCGGTAATTCCTCGTTTTGAAATTTCGATCTAAAATTTTTACTTTAGCCAAAGCTTTTAAAGTATAAGCACAAGAAGGTGTTGGCATTTCCTAAAGACCTGAAAAGAAACGCCGAAACAAATTCACAAATAACAGATTCAATCATTCATCAGTCTCTTTGAAAATGCAGATATAGTATTATATTATGTACATCGACATCGGTGAGGGTCATCTGGTCGATGCAGACTTGCTGCGACGTGAGCACGGCCTGCTGCTGCTGGGAGGCGCGGCCCGAGCCGCCGCCCGCCGCGCCCATATTGTTAGAGCTCGCGTTCGGCATGCACGCAGAGATCTATACGACCCCATATAACCCACGGTTGACAGAAACGCGCAATGGATTCGGTCGTCCACAAAGATGTCGCATCGTTTGACCAGAATATAAGTGTAGAGACAAGATACAGGGTCATAAAGTAAAGGCATTATTAGAGTATATAACAGTAAGGTGAAGGATTAGGTTGTATAAAATAAAACGTGTTACCAAATCCAGGCAGCATTCCGTGTGAGACAGCAATAAACAGTAATTTTAATTTTAATTATGATCCCACAAACAGTGACATTATTGTAGTCGAAATAGGCATGAAGAATAGGAGTCGGTATCAGTCTATTATCCATATATCCTCCATTGTAAGCTCAGGTTTTATTGTATTCAACTATTATTCATTAATATAATTTCATTAGTTATGTATAATATCAGAGTGCTAACGCCCTAATACTGTCTGTTTATTAGCGTAAAGTAAAAGGATGACGTAATAATCTACTTTAGGTTAGTACAATTAGGCCCACTTGCACCAACTTAAAAATGTGTTTAAATTGTATTTAAACACGAAATTTCTATGAAAAATTGTGTTTAAATATGACTTAAACACATTTAAGAATTTGGTGCAAGTGGGCCTTAGAATCGTTTACGACCTCAATGTAATATCGACGTCTTGCGGCCGTCCCTGAAACCTTCGACTTGCGGTCAAAGACTAGGTACGGTAGGCAAGTAAATCAATTTGACTCGTGTATTTTTTTTTATTTATCCAATTAACTCGAAGGCCTAGTATATGAATAAACTATATTTGCGACTATAACAGAGAGGCGATATCAATTATGTCTCCACGCCATAATAGTGTCTTTTTCTCTGTGGTTTCCTGGGGTCTGATACATATAGTACTTTTTAAGATTGATTGAAGTACCCGAGTCCTTAAATAGAATGGGTATACAATCAAATAATCTCGATGTTGTATTGTGTTGTGAACTGTAATGTGTACCTAATGTAAGTGCTGTTGAAATCTAACTTAAATATTTTCTTGTAAAATATACACGAGAGTTAATTAGCTGGTGCTATAAAAAGGAGGACGAAAGACGTATATACTGTTATCGACACCTTTCACTCGAGCCTTATCAGGAACAGGGTTAAAGGAGGAAAAAATGTGTTACCCTAAGGTTACCAACACAAATATTTATTTTATTTTATTTTTAATTTAAGCGTTTTTCTCACAGAAATTTCTCGATAATGTGTCGAGAAATTTCTGTGAGAAAAACGCAGCGATTAAGAGCGCTCGCGCTCTGGTGATTTTTAGTCGGGTGATAGTTTGATCGTTCTGGGATTCACTATGGAGTTATATGGCAGTGCGCGCATTTTACGATTAGAATTCGACATGAAATTATACACGACTACTACAGCGACTAAACTATCGGTAGACTTAAAATCACAAGTGCGCGTTAGCCCTAGTATTGACACTAAACAGCCGGTGGAGTCTGCAGACTGACTTCTGGCGAGCGTCCGATTTTCTTCTAACAGACATTACCGAATAATGTGAGTGAGAGAGATGGCTGATATAAGTGGTTTGACTCACGGGCTGTGTGGGCGGGCCTTTCTCGTCTTCCTCGCTGAAGGCGGGCAGCAGGTCCTCGCGGCCGTGGTACTTGTAGCAGTTGATCACGATCTGACGAAGCGCGTGCGTCCACGACATCTGCAACCATCAACGCGAGTGTTATTCACGCTACATCAATTTATTGTACATACACTACTATTTACTGTCAAGCTGGTTTCTTCTCAGAATTCACAATACGTGCCTCACACTAGTTTTTTCGAGCATCCCGGGTGCAATAAGCTATAGACCTAGCTACAGTTAGCGCAAAATAACTTGAACCAAAATGTCGGATGCGCAGTAGTCGATTTTTAGTACATTTTGCACGCAAATGCACTGCGCAAACTTCCCCCCCTCTGTTAGTTTTGGGTCAAGTTATTTTGCGCGAACTATACATAGATTTTGTTCGTTGTTGTCCGTTCCGTGCGGGGATCAAACCAGCGACCAGTAGCCTAAGCACAAAGAACTATCGTAAACGTATCGAGATTTTTCTGCTACATATCCCATACATATTTTTATGGTATTACTCGAAAATAGTTTCAATATTGACATGATAAGTATTGACACGTAAGAGAAGCTGCGGCTCTTCTGGCTTGGTGTGTCTGACTAGCGTGGTGTGTCGGGTGTGTGTGTGTGAGCTTGTACCTTCTGCTTCTCGTCCTCGGTGCGCGCGTCCATGCGCACGTTGGCCCAGGGCAGGTCCTTGGGCCACCACGTGTGTGTGTGTGTGTGTGTCGGGTGTGTGTGTGTGAGCTTGTACCTTCTGCTTCTCGTCCTCGGTGCGCGCGTCCATGCGCACGTTGGCCCAGGGCAGGTCCTTGGGCCACCACGTGTGTGTGTGTGTGTGTGTCGGGTGTGTGTGTGTGAGCTTGTACCTTCTGCTTCTCGTCCTCGGTGCGCGCGTCCATGCGCACGTTGGCCCAGGGCAGGTCCTTGGGCCACCACGTGTGTGTGTGTGTGTGTGTCGGGTGTGTGTGTGTGAGCTTGTACCTTCTGCTTCTCGTCCTCGGTGCGCGCGTCCATGCGCACGTTGGCCCAGGGCAGGTCCTTGGGCCACCACGTGTGTGTGTGTGTGTGTGTCGGGTGTGTGTGTGTGAGCTTGTACCTTCTGCTTCTCGTCCTCGGTGCGCGCGTCCATGCGCACGTTGGCCCAGGGCAGGTCCTTGGGCCACCACGTGTGTGTGTGTGTGTGTGTCGGGTGTGTGTGTGTGAGCTTGTACCTTCTGCTTCTCGTCCTCGGTGCGCGCGTCCATGCGCACGTTGGCCCAGGGCAGGTCCTTGGGCCACCACGTGTGTGTGTGTGTGTGTGTCGGGTGTGTGTGTGTGAGCTTGTACCTTCTGCTTCTCGTCCTCGGTGCGCGCGTCCATGCGCACGTTGGCCCAGGGCAGGTCCTTGGGCCACCACGTGTGTGTGTGTGTGTGTGTCGGGTGTGTGTGTGTGAGCTTGTACCTTCTGCTTCTCGTCCTCGGTGCGCGCGTCCATGCGCACGTTGGCCCAGGGCAGGTCCTTGGGCCACCACGTGTGTGTGTGTGTGTGTGTCGGGTGTGTGTGTGTGAGCTTGTACCTTCTGCTTCTCGTCCTCGGTGCGCGCGTCCATGCGCACGTTGGCCCAGGGCAGGTCCTTGGGCCACCACGTGTGTGTGTGTGTGTGTGTCGGGTGTGTGTGTGTGAGCTTGTACCTTCTGCTTCTCGTCCTCGGTGCGCGCGTCCATGCGCACGTTGGCCCAGGGCAGGTCCTTGGGCCACCACGTGTGTGTGTGTGTGTGTGTCGGGTGTGTGTGTGTGAGCTTGTACCTTCTGCTTCTCGTCCTCGGTGCGCGCGTCCATGCGCACGTTGGCCCAGGGCAGGTCCTTGGGCCACCACGTGTGTGTGTGTGTGTGTGTCGGGTGTGTGTGTGTGAGCTTGTACCTTCTGCTTCTCGTCCTCGGTGCGCGCGTCCATGCGCACGTTGGCCCAGGGCAGGTCCTTGGGCCACCACGGCGGCCGCGTCGACTCGCGGCCCCAGCCCGGCTTGCCCCGAACTGCAAACAAACCATTATAGTGTACTAAAGCCAGCCTTATTGCTCGACTACACTAATGAGGTAGACATACAACTTAACCCGGAACAAGTATCTATAACACAAAAAGTCCTTCTTGCTGTGATCGAACCCACAACTCATGGCACAGAAGCCGGTCCGTCAATCAATTTGTATTAGTAATTTTAATTCTACAATTTTAAAGAATATATACAAACTTAAATACATGAAACATACCACCAAGCCTGTATTCCACGAAAGGTTAGGCAGAGGTGTACTAAGGTAGGTACACCCACAGTTCGCCAGCATGTTTAGGTCTCATGTAATAGGGAGCGAGCCCATTGGCATTAACTGGCCACAAATTGCAAACTCCGAGCTGCTACTGGGAATTTCATAGAAATACCCAATAACACTTTGCTCGACCTGGGAATCGAACCCAGGACCTCTAGCAGTCACGCTCAGGACCACTGGGCTAATGAGGCAGTTACATACAAACATACATATTTCACGCCTGTCTCCCATTTGGGTAGGCAGGGACTATAGATAGCACACTACTTTCGCTTCATCTACGTTAACCTCCTCATGCATGATCGTCGGTTTAGGGTGCTCTTAACCTGACTTTTTTTAAGAACGGCCGCAACTTGGTTGTGGTACGTTCGTGGTATATGAATTAGTATTCGTTAGTATAGTCGTTATTGGTTGTGGTACGTTTTTCACGTGGGAGAGCCATGCTTCGGCACGAATGGACTGGCTCGACCGGAGTGATACCACGGCCTTACAGAAAACCGGCGTGAAGCAACGCTTGCGTTGTGTTTCGCCGAATGAGTGAAGTTACTGGAGGCCCAAACCCTTTTAAAAGGCGGGCAACGCACTCCTGATGTCGCGGATGGGCGGCAGTTATCGCTTACCATCAGGTGATCCGTATGCTCGTTTGCTCACCTATTCCATAAAAAAATGAGGCAGTTAGAACTATGTACTGACCCATGGAGTACTTGAGCATGAGCGGTATGAAGGCGCGCAGCTGGGCCTGCGTCATCTTCTCGACGGGCGTGGGGATGCCGTCGATGATGAGCGGCGGCAGCTCGAACAGCGACGGGTCCTCCTGCGGCAGCGCCGGCGCCTGCGGGCCCCCGCCCAGCCCGAACTGACGCTCGTTATATATTTCCACCATCACACCGACAACATTTATTGCCCCCCACAGCCACAGCCCATTGTAGCAGTTGGCGCAAAATAACTTGAACCAAAATGGTGGATGCGCAGTAGTCGTTTTTAGTACATTTTGCACGCAAATGCACTGCGCAAACTTTCCCCCTCTCCGTTTGTTTTGGGTCAAGTTAGTTTGCGCGAACTATAGCAGTACTTATTTCGTGAACCAAGCTGAGCCTTTTTATCATTAAAAGTATGGTAGGTTCCATCAAAAAGAGCATTGAGCATAACTTGACAATTAATTGAAATCCGGGAGCAGAGGTCTATCAGTTTAGTTTATTACATTGAAATAATTAAAAAGCCTCAATCGGTCCAGCCATTTCAGAGATTAGCCGAAACAAACAGACAGACAAAAATTGGAAAAATTGTAGTTTTGGTATATGTACCATCTATTTATATCCAAATGCACTTAGTAAAAAGCTTTATTTTAATATTACAAACAGACACTCCAATTTTATTTAATTAAATGTATAGACATTGGGGTCATTACTAATATCGATATGTTAGCACAAAAACACTTTATATTCATATCGTAAACATATTGAGTCTTTTTCTGCTACAAATCTCATATACTCGTATATACATATTTTCACGCCT
Source organism: Acronicta leporina (assembly GCA_947256265.1). Lineage (NCBI taxonomy): Eukaryota > Metazoa > Arthropoda > Insecta > Lepidoptera > Noctuidae > Acronicta > Acronicta leporina. The sequence continues at coordinate 1,936,533 of OX366512.1, forward strand.
GTCTCCCACTGGGGTAGGCAGAGACTACACTTGCTACGATCCTGGCACACCACTTTCGCTTCATCTACGTTTATTACCACATACAAACAAATTATTATCGTTTTAGATATGAATGCGTTTTGGCAAGTTGTTCGTGCTGCGGCTTCTGTATGTGTGTTCAAGTTAAATGTTTTTATTTAAAATAAGCTTTCACAAGCGTTTATGAAACGTTATGATTCTAGTTGCACAGTTCCAAAAGGTCGATCCTATGAAGAAGAATCCGGCATGAAACTACATGGACACTCTTTTGAAATAAATTATGTTACAATCTTCACTGGTACTATATTGCAATAGCAAGATGTCGCTGTCTGTGTGTTGTGTTGTGAGGTGTTGGCGTGTTGGCGAGTTGGCGTGTTGGCGAGTACGGAAGCCTCATTACCTGCTGCGCGAGCGCGTTCTCGAGCTCCTCCATGATCATGCAGCGCAGGTTGCGCACCACGTCCTCGAGCGGCTTGGCGCCGAACACGCGGTACGAGGTGTTGGGCTTGCCCGGCGTGGCCACCAGCACCACGGCCTGCTGCCCCACGCGCGTCGCGAACTCCTCTATTGTTTGCTGCCCGACAACATATATACAATCAACTATCATTCTGATTCAAATAAAACACCAGAATTGGGCGTCAGTCCTAGAGCCTTTGTAAAACGATATTTAAATAAGCTTACTAGCTATATGGGTCGCTAATTACTAGTATGCTTGTTAACCCCTCGTGCTACGCTAAATTCTTGTGTTACTGGGTGGGTTCACGTCGGTAGCACAATGGGTGGGTTTCGAACCGGCAACCACATGATCACAATTCCGATGCCATAACCATTAGGCTACCGCCGCTGACCTGAATAAGTTATATGTACTAAATTCACATACATATCTTAAAACAAAGTCTCACGCCGCGTCTCTGTTCGCGATAAACTAAAAAAAAACTGAACGATATTCTTGCGGTTTTCACTAATAGACTTAGTTATTCATGAGGAAGGTTTGACATCAAGCTACACTCAGAAAAAAGGCAACAGGGATGCAACCGCGGGCGGGTCATTAGTTTTTAATAATTGATTATTGTAACTCTTTTGAGAAAGTCCATCTGGTTCAGTGGTGTCCAAGATTACATCAAAAAGGTCATAACAGCATGTAATAATGGCTATAACCTGAACACAAGTGTAACAATGTGTTGATTTTAATTTAGAAAGGTGACACAGGAATATTTCTTGTATCATTATTTTCAGTTAATTGTATAATTATCGAGTTTTAGTTTTTTATCTTTCGTTTTTATTAATGGATAAATACAAGGTCTTTGTTGCATACCATCCCTAAAAGAGGTCACAAAATGACTTACTCTGAGTTTCCTCAGCAATCTGTTCTGATGTCTCTTCCTGACGGAGGGGTTTGTTTCGAACGAGTGTGGCCGCTTGCGTTTCTTTGAGGACGCTATAGCAGCTGCAGCCGCCATGCCCACCGGACCTGTTGGTTGAAGCCATTTGTAAATCTTGCAAGGACGGTTACAGGTCCAAAGAGGAAACGGCAGCCGAATTGAGAGTTTTTTTAATGGGATAGGGCAGCAAAAGAGCAGAGGTATCACCTGATGGTAAGCGATTTACGCCCATGGACACCCGCAACACCAGGAGTATTTTATAAGGGTTTGGGCCTCCAGTTAGAAGTTGCAGAAATATAACTATTTTGTTACTTTGTTTAATGTATCATAGTACACACAGCAACCAATTAAGCTAACGTTAAGTTAACCTATTCAGTTTGCTTTTTGTACCGCGAGTAATCCGTACAATCATAACCAAAGGCAAGGGGATGTATATGTAAGTATATACATACCTACATAAACAAAATAACGACGTAGAATAAAAAAAAACCGACAACAAACTCCATAGATTCGTAAATTTAGAATAATATCATTTCAATAATATCACGATATATACTGAAAAAAAAAAGACATAAGTAGGTACTATTCATAAACTTATAGTTAAAACTAAATTTTTACGCTATAGGTCTGGTATATCTGGTATAGAGAAAGATTTGGCATTAACTCACCAGCGGCGGCCAACTGTTTGGTAACTTCATCGCTCATGGCGTTCTTGATGAGATCAGCGCTGTCGTCGTAGTTGGAGCCGGCGGGCGAGGACGCGCACTCGTCGTCCTCGTCAGAACCGCCGCTCAGCCCGCACCCGTCAACTTGTGACATGTCCTGCGAATTACGTTACATTCAGCATTGTTGCTGCACGAGGCGTCCTAGTTTATTCAAGTGCTGCTACTGGCGGGCTGACTGGAAAAGCCGCCACTCGACCAGACTGACCCCGTATTCGGCACACGAGACAAGGCCTCTGTCTTTGAAAGGGTCCAGCGGACGCTGGATCACAACCTGTCATGGTTGTGGCAATGTCACGAATCCTATGGCCGTCACTAAAAGGCACCATCCCACCAACCAGGGATCGAGCAATCCATGAGGGTAAAATAAAAAATACAATGTCTGCTAGTGTTGATGGTAGTTAGCGGGCTTTAAGATTTTTTTGTATGGCACAGGGGGCAAACGAGCAAACGGATAGCATGATAGTAAGCGATTGCCGGCCTTTTAAAAAGGTTTGTGTCTCCGGTATCCTCACTCACTCGGCGAAACACATCGTAAGTGTTGTTACACGCAGGTCGCGCCGGCCGTGGTATCTGTCACTCAGGTCAAGCCGGCGCATGTGCCGAAGCATGGCTCTCCCACGGTGTACACTTTTAAACACTGCTAAACAAAATCGTTGCCGTGCGATACGATGCGAATTCATTAGCCAGAAAAAATTGGTTACAGTTACAGCCTGCAACATCACCTTGCAGACAGTCATCGAAATCCCTGCTACTTCAATATAGATATTCGATCTGTTGTTCAGTGTTTATAATTGTATTAATGGTCTTTATGACATCAAAATCACATTACTAGTATTGTTAACCCCTCGTGCTAAGCTAAATGCTTGTGTTACGAGTGGGTTGACGTCGGTAGTGCAATGGGTGGGTTTCGAACCGGCAACCACATGATCGTAAGTCCGACGCCCTAGCTATTATTATTATTATAACAGATGTGCGAGCTTTACAATGTAGGGCAATATCTGAATATAAATTTGAAGAAAGAGCCATAGGCCTAGAGCTTAGCAGCAGAGTTGATTTGTCCTAACTGATGGCAGTTCAGCAAGTAGCAGCTTACCTCGCCCTCCATATCCATGGACTCAGTGCTGACGGCCGAGTTCATGACGTAGTCGGTTTCTTCTTCGTCCTGCCCGCTCAGCTCCAGGACCATTGGGTTGTACACCACTGGTCGCGGCGTGCCACTGTCACGCTTGGCCCGTTCTCTTCAATGGATGAACTTTATGACCTGAATGAACATATTTTGACGTTGCACTTTTATTTTGTAACTTTAATATATATTTTTTGTTATAATTAATATTATGTTCATTGGTCTTGATGACGTGATAGTGTGTTGGAATGACCTGTATGAAACTGGCGCAAAACAGGTAAGAATGGCGTAAACAGGAGGAGGCTCGTGCCCTGCAGTGGGTCGAAAAAAGCTGACGATGATGATGATGAGTCTTCATTTCCCTGGTTAAATTTTCTATAAAATCCTCAGTAGGAGCTTTAATTCAATGGCAATAGCCTCGACCTTGCATGGGACCTAAACATGTTCATAAGTACACTTGTGCATAACCTTTTGGGGAATACATGCATGATAGTATGTTATGTTATGAATATTTTTTACTATGTAAACTGATTAGGTAGGTCCTACATATAACTTTAACAATTTATCTTGGATAATCAGAAAAATCTAAAGGAAGCTTTTTTTGTTGTAATTTGTGCAGTTTTTAATTCACAAGGATTAAAATCATAACTGTGACATTATTTTTTTAAATACCAATCTCATTCCACACTAAGGAATAAGTTCTGTGTTATGGATGGGTATCACAAAAATACTAGGTATTAACAGACAAGTGTCAGTGCATAATAATAAAAAAAGGAACTTCTCTTATATCTCCTAATCAAATGTGTACTTAGAACAATATTATGCTGTAGTTATTATGTAACTGATTTAAAAAGACAGAATTAAGTTTCAATACATTTTTATGTAATAAAATCATTGTTATTGTTTCAGTAATTTTCACAATTATTAGTAAATACTGTCACTGTATGACCTACAATACCAAAGAACTGTGTGCATCAGATCAACTTTATTTAGCGGGAGATAAACATACCATCATTTTGGAATTATGATTACATGTTTTTGAAGGTAAACAAATATAGTTACTTATAAACATAAAATATCATAGTCAACTCATTATTCTGTCCCACTGCAGAGCATGGGTATTCTCTCAGACTGAGAAGGATGAGGCTATAAGTTCTAAGCTGTAAGTAGGTATTGTAAGGAAATTATAATTATAAAATGATTATAGAGTACCTATCTTTTTTATATTACTGAGAGAAATTGATTTAAAAAGTGTTAACAAAAAAAGTTTTATAAAGATAACCTACAGGATACTTTCTGCTCACAATATAATGCAACATAATAATATACAAAAAAATAGCAATTTTATTCTTGATATACCTATGAGGCTAAAATGGTAGACAATAAATAAAATATGAGGTGTCTGTATTGCTATCTTCCGTCCAGACTACAAGGGGCATGGCCTTGTAGCAGCCTTGAATAGGATCAATACTGGCTTCTAGTTTTATAGTGTAGCCTTACACAACTTATGTACCTATTCTAGTCCTAAATGTTATTCTTACTGAGATAGGTACCATGATATAAAAGATTTCATTTTAAATTCTATATTTAATTAAGTAAAACAGAATTTATTACACAAGATATTTAAATAGTACATAATTTTCTAAATGAAAAGGATATTGAAAAATCTTAGATGTACCTATATGAACTTTAAATGATAGAATCTACTAAAATTAAAAATTAACATTTATTTTATTAAAATTGTGTTTGTGTATGTCATTGTAGTAGATATGTAAGCTGTTCTTTACATCTTTTTTTTCTTGCAATCCTCCAATCTCACCCTATAAGTTTTAATAAAGTCACATCATAATTGTTCAACACAGTCTACACACTACAACCAAAAAGTGATGCTTGGTGTAAAAATCAATAAAGTTCAATGACTCCTATTTGACACAAATCTCACATCCCCCAGCTATTTGCTGCATTGATTATGGAGCCTACATTCTGCCCTACATTTCACAAGTCACCCCTGACCTTTTAAAATACCTAGCCCAAATTTCTCAGTCTAGACTAGATCTATCATGAAAATTCAGAAAACCTAAGTACCTACTAAAAGAAGAGGTCAGCACCTATTATTGATTTTTGACCTGAAAAAATTGATTTGTACTAGGTCAGTACATACTATGTACTCACCCCACACATACATAGTAATACTTATATGCTTAAATCCCTTTATATACTGAATACATTACATATATTACTGTCCTTTAGGGTCAAGTATGTTGAAAAGTAATCATTTCCTATTCATTGATGCTGAACCCTATGCAGCACAGCCGAAGAGACTATCTATTCTATTGTGTAGGCACCTAGCTAGCAAAAATCAATACTCGAGCTTCCCAGTTAGACGACTACAATAGCTACGTTGGATATAAAATGGAAGCCCCCAATGCATGGGACTTAGAGAATGCACCAAATCATGATTTGCGTAAACCATCGTATTTTCCAGCAAAAAAATTATATCTAATGCTCAAGCTTTTTCCTTTTACGCGCGAATAATTGCAAAATTGCATGCACCAAGTCCCAATCGCGCATTTTGTTTGATGTTTTGTTTATACGGTGCAATGGTGCCCCGCGACGGGTCAGTTTCGAAGACGCATGACATGACGCAAGCTCTTTGCGGCGGCGTAAAGGATAAGCCAAAATGAATGGCCATCATGAAGGGGAGTCGCGCGTTCGAGCAGGCCCAGACAGATTGGAGAGACTACGGCTGCGTACGCACCTGCGTGATTTGAAGCACATTTTTCAATCCAATTAGAACTCTTGCAATCTTGCTGTGATGTAACCCGTTCAAAACAACACTTTTTATAACATTTGCACTCCTCCAGACTGTGTATTCACGAAAATTACGGAGTGCACGAGAGTCCCCGAAAAATTTGAGTCCTCCATTAGTATCGATCGGTAAGCGCGCTATGTGGACCGAATAAACTTCGTATCTAGGGGTCGCCATTTTGTACGAGTCTGCGCGTTGTGGTTTTCGCATGGAAAGGGAAATCGCCCCTCTGCCTGAGGGGGGAATTGTTTGTAGCTTTGTAAGTAAATAAACGCTTATTTTACCAAAGTTACTCACCAATTTTGGCAGTCAAATATTTCTATTTATTTATTTCAACGTTCTAACGTGTTAGATGTTCAGGAAATATCCCTAGTTTATTTTAGAAATGATCATTTCACGTCATACTGTAGTGACATCTAGTGAGATTTTCCGTAACTGCATTTGACGTTTCAATATTGTAAACAAGTTTGGAGAATTCGCGAAATCGCGAGTGGAGTTTGTTATTTTAATAATAAATTGAAGATTCCTTAACATTTCATCAAATCCATCAAAAGGTAAGTTATCACAGTATGTACATGTTGTTATTACCAGTGGCTAATAGTTTCAGTTTGAGGTTATCTGACATCAGCTGGCTGGCTTGAAAACCTACAGAAAGTGAATGTGAACTATTTTTTCCAAGCTTCACGGATAATAATCTATCAATATTGATGTCTAAGGCTCTGACCAGTTACGTTCTTATTCTGTAAATTGAATTTATGTAGGTGTCAATTTTATGTTTGTACACAATAAAAGAACTAGTAAGTGTTGACACGCTGCATAAAATTATGAAAAACTAATTGATATTTTGACGTCACCTTTAAGACGTAAGTTCAGAATGTGAAGGCAAATTTCGACATGGCAGGTAGGACTCGCGGTGGCTTAGTGGTCATAGCGTCTGGTGTATCAAACCAGAAGACGCAGGTTCGAATCCTGCCTGCGAGTCGAACTTTTCCTTTACTAAAATAACTTAATGATATTTTGAACCTTTATCTTATCTTGTGTAGACCCAAGGTAGCAAGGCCTCAGTGCACTTCAACCCAATGGGATTGTTTGTGCCCTAGCCCTAGATAACCTATTCCTCATCCCCTCCCAGTTCTACAAACAGCTCTTCCATGAGCTTTATAATGAGGCTTGGGGTATGAGTCTGTAGTCTTCTGGTCTTGGATAACCCTGACCCAAAAGGCACATTCGCTTTCTAGCCATTGCATCACATGTACACAGAAGATGTTCCATGCTCTCAATTTCCCTTTGAACCTTTACTTGGTTATCACTAATTGTGATATTTTGTAATAAGTAAGGAAGCCCCCGGACTGTTACTGCTAATTTCATAACCTTATCCTGAGGCCAAAATATAGATAGTAACTAGTGGAAAGAACTGTGGCTGTGCAATTGTACACATTTTTGCAACACCAAGCATTTCTGCATCCTTGTAGTCAGCAACTCTAGCAATTTTTTTTAATGTATCTACTAGGCCCTGTAATATAATATATATCATTATTACAAGGAATTGCAGTTTTAGTAATTATAGTTGCACTAAAATTACTAAAACTGCAATTGCTTGTAGAGAATCCAGTGGCTCAGTGCCATTTCATCAACATCATGTTTTGACAATTTGTGCCCTTATCATTAGGAACTGATTCAATAGAATATATTTTTTGTTGACATAAATAGGAAGAGGAAGTCCCTTTCATTGATCTTTAGCATTATTAGGATTAAAAAGTTAAGAATAAAACGATCAACATTTATATCTCTAATATTTTATATTATTTCATAATGATAAATCTAAATACTTACATAAGAACTAAGTTGCGAACTTAACATCTAAATGACTAATTTATTAATGTTACAAAATATGTATAAAGTATTTGTCATACATTTATAGAAATCACATCATTATTAAGTAGTTTCCTCAACTGTCTTTGTTGGTTTCATCGTGGCCTCTTGTATTCACCAGACTCTTCAGATGATCCTGTTGAAAGCACATTAGCAATTGTTACCTCCCATTGTTTTACTTTTACTATGCTATATGGGTAATGATTCAAACATTTTGAAGTTATTTTTATCATGATTATTGTCTCAGGAGCTAAAATTTTATACTAGCTTCTGCCCGCGACTTTGTCCGCGTGGAATAGTTACTTAGTCTTAGCGTGATGATATATAGCCTATAGCCTTACTCAATAAAGGGGCTATTTAACACTGAAAGAATTTTCAAATCGGACCAGTAGATCCTGAGATTAGCGCGTACAAACAAACAAACTCTTCAGCTTTATATATTAGTGTAGAAGTATAGATATTAGAATGAAATCTGATTAATCTTAGAGAACAGAATATTGTTTACATTAATTTCGTAATTCCAAAATATACTATTACCTGTGGACCTATGGCACCAGCGCCCCCGCCAGCCGGGCTCGCAGGCGCAGGCGCCGGCCACGCAGCGGCCGTGGCGGCACGAGTGCGAGCCGGCGCAGTCCCCCACGCGCCGCCCCACCTCGCAGTGGTTGCCGCCCAGCCCCACGGGGCAGCGGCATTTGTTCACGCCTTTACAACGACCTCCGTTCAGGCAGGGGATCACACACTTTGCTGTAAGCAGAAATTAGGTTAACAGTGGTTCACTGTGAGATAGGGAGTCCACTGCTTATTTCTACTAGAAAAATGACCGCTTAAGTCCATTCAAGCAAAACATAACATACCATCATGTATTCCCCGAAGGGTTAGGCAGAGGCATACTAATGTACACCCACAGTTCGCCGGTATATTTTTAGGTCCCATGTAATAGGGGGCGAGCCTATTGCCATTAACCAGGCACAAATTCCGAACTCTGAGCTGCTACTGGGAATTTCACAGAAAAACCCAATCACAGTTTGCTCGACCTGGGAATCGAACCCAGGACTCTAGCGTAGCAGTCGCGCTCAGGACCACTTGGCTAATGAGGCAGTTTGACCATTCAAGCGTATTTCATTTATTTCGTGCTTAACCTCTTCACCGGATTAAGATATTAAGATTATTTAAGAAGCTTTGACCATTTGAAATCCTCAGTGGGTAAATTGCAGAGATCAAATAATTATGTGAAAACTCTCTAAATATAAAAACTTATCTCGATATACGAAAACAGATAATAAACTTGGAGAACGATACTTACAAAATTCGCAACGCAATCCATAATAGCCTTTAGGACATTCACAGGTGTCCTTTTGTATACATTTACCACCATTCAAACACTTCTGCGCACATATACCTGTAACAACAAAACAAAATTGTATTGTTACAGAAGTAAGACAAGATGTTGCGTCAACCGTTACTGCAACAGGTACGTTGCGCTCACAGCACAGTATCTTCCAGTAGCAGGCCGTATTGGAAGAAGAATCCGCATGTAAGTAAGCAATATGCCTGAAATACACCTTGTTTTTATTTAGATAAGTCTCTGGTTATTATTTCTTTTTACGGGATAGGGTGGCAATCGAGCAGACGGATCACCTGATGGTAAGCGATTACCGCCGCCCATGGACACCCGCAACACCACGAGAGTCGCAAGTGTGTTGCCCGCCTTTTAAAAGGGTTTGGGCTGTCCTCACTCACTCGGCGAAACGCAACGTATGTGTTATTTCACACCGGTTTTCTGTGAGGCCGTGGTATCATGCCGTTCGAGCTGGCCCATTCGTGCCGAACCATGGCTCTCCCACGGTAAAATAATCCTTAATCTAAATCCTAATTTAACAAATATAAAGTAATCTTTATTGACATAATAAGGATAAAGTATATTATATCAGGAGTTAGACAAATCCATAAAACTAAAGTCAACAAATATACAATAATCAGTAAACAAATTTAAAATCTGAACTATAATAAGAACGCTAAGACCAACCGAGCTGGACCCCTGTGGCAACTGGCAAAACTGCCAAAATACAAATCTTATTCACATTAAATATATTGCCGTCATATAATGTAATCTTTCCCAACAGTATAATAATAATAAGTCTTTGGCCAAACAATAATAGCAGAAATAATGATTATTTCCAGCTAGATCAGATCATTCGCGTAGACCATGCTGGCGAGTTGGGCGCGGACCGCATCTACGCCGGTCAGATGGCTGTCCTCGGCAGAACCGCCGAGGGACCACTCATCCAGCACATGTGGGACCAGGAGAAGAAGCATCGCGCCAAGTTTGAAGAGCTCATCAATGAGTACAGGGTTCGGCCGACAGCACTCACGCCGATATGGAATGTAGCCGGATTCGTGTTGGGGGCTGGTAAGGATGTCTCTTTTTTTACTCAACCGTTACCGTTAGCCTCCCTCTGAAGGGCAAAGGCCTTCCTACCGTCCTTCCACTCCTCCCGGTTTAGAGCATTATGTGGCCAATCCTTCCACTAAAGTTAAGGATAGCATAAGGTTTTTTTTTAAGAATGACCTGCGAATTGAGCATTTTAGGGGACCACGTTTTAATTAGGTTAGTTTTTGAGTTCTGTGAGTATTGACTTATTGCTAAGAAAAGACCACATATTGTCAGATGCGATTAAAATATCTCATCTGCTGCTTCTTATATAGCTGCCTACTGCCAATGATCTTAGTAATCAGACTTCATTGAGGACTCAGGACGAAGGTGGAAAAAACACAAGTGGTCCCACTGTGTATTTGTACAAAAAGCAGTTATGACGTATATACAGTTTCCATAGTTTCCATAAGATGTATATTTTTTCATTACAGGAACAGCTCTTCTGGGCAAAGAAGCAGCAATGGCGTGCACTGTCGCCGTCGAAACTGTCATAGTAGACCACTATAACGACCAGTTGCGGACCCTGATGGAGGATCCCAACATCGACAAAGAGATCCTGGACACCATCACCAAGTTCCGAAACGAGGAGCAAGAGCATCATGACACCGGCATCGACCATGGGGCCGAACAGGCACCTTTTTACAAAGCCATGACTGAAGTCATTAAGGCTGGATGCAAAGCCGCTATTGCTATTTCGAAGAAGGTTTAGACTAGAGAATATGGGATATGGAAGTTATGAGTCCTACTCTCGAATCGACGTACAATGACGAGTAAATTATTACTGTAGAGGAAATACTGGTCGGGTATCAATGCACGTGAGTAAAGTGATGCTCCGTATAATGTATTTATTAGTAACATTTAGGTACTCACAAAAAGTTAATATTTTTTTGTTTATGGTAATAAGCTCGTTCTCTATTTTATGAGACTTGCGAATAGAGGCCCCAAGTCTGTTATTTAAATTATTAAAAAAATACTAATGTCAGCTCTTATGCCGTTCGACAGAAAATTGAAATAACAGGCTTGGGCCTTGGGCCGCTTTATCCTTCTGGAAATGGAAGGCATGTTAAGATTATTTTCTCAGAGCCTATCGCATATATGGATGCTGCTAAATTGTATAATACAATTATCATAATCAGTAATACGAACGTTACATAACGTCAGAGATAGTGCAATACCGCGTAACTAACACTTTGCTGTAAGGTTTAATTTTCAATGTAGTATCATTCAAAATTGAACCTTAGAGTCAAGTGTTACTTAAGCGGTATTGCACTTTCATCGACGATAAGTCTCGGACATCCTTGTGAGAACTCTGCATAGTCCTTTGATTACATCCATATAACTATGCAGGCATGGCACAGTGTCAGCTCAAAAGAAACTGATTAAATATCATCCTTATTTACACTACAGCTAGAGTTGAAAATAGAAAGCATCTGCTATAAATACTTTTCTTTATATCAATTTTCAACTCTATTTCATTTATACAAGGATGATTATCTAATTATGATAGGGAAAAACTTTTTTGCATAAATGAAACAAAAATATTAATTATGTAGCTAAAGTAATATGCCGAGGGTAGTCGCTAAATTAAGGAATTACAGGAATAGTTGCTGCATTACGCTTAAATTTACTAATATAACGACTGGAATATATTAAATAAGTATTAATTATTAACTCAGCCGTTTCACAAATAGAATAAATTATATGGTAAAAATGATTATTCATGCAACTAAACCCAACTCTCAACTAAAGTATATTTTGTTAAATAAAAAATATTGTTTTAAAAAAATAGTTTTCAATCATCAATCTCCTTCATTCCATTTATCTGATAGGCCACTTAAGTCCGAAACTAGGTTTTACCAAGCAAACTCGCAAAGGTTTATTCTAAAACATTTTTTGTGTTTTTGTTAATTTTGGATAGCTGAATTTTTTTTAATAAATAAAGCTGCCCTGATTTTGTGAGAAAACCTGCCAATCTAGGTTCACACTTGCCGATACCAAAACGGTCAGTCGGACTCTTCTGAATTATCTGCCGTAGTTGTCAAGTTTTTTTTTTCTGTTCAGTTCTTCGGGACATAGGCCTGTATTCGTGGAGCAAGGGATATAAAAAAGTATGAGTGTACCTCCTTCACAGTTGCGCCCCTGGTACCCTGGCGGGCAGGAGCACACGCCGGGCGCGGTGCAGTTCCCTCCGTTCATACACTGCGGGTAGCACAGCGCCGTCCTACAGTCCTGTCCCATGTACCCTTCGGGACATTGGCATATCTTCTCATTATTGCACCATCCTTGGTTCGCACATTTTTTGTCACATTCAGGGTCTGGACCTGAGATGGATATAAAAAGCTTATTTGACAAAGAAATAATTCTTATCAAAATGCTTGTTAATTAAATATAATAATAATGAGGTGAATTTAGTCAACATTGACACTTGAAGCAATATTGAAAACTTATTCAGTCGAACGCAGATAACATTATAGACATTATGTGAAACATTGAGTTATTTTGTTTTAGTTATTGAAAGAAAGAAGAAAATGAAATAAATTATAAGTACAATTAATATGGATTTCACATTATACTTAACGTAAGAAAACATAAAAAAATAACACAAAACAAAAAATATTAAATTTACTGCCTAGTTTAAAATAATGTAAATTATGTAATTATAGCTAAGTAAATACAAAAGTTACTGTAATGTATTAGTGAAAGCAAGCGTATGATACGAACCTAAAAAACAAATGCCGTGAGCAGAGGCACCGTGTATCAGCCAACCAGCATACTCGGCGGAATCCCGGAAAATAATGCATTCGGTTAATATGGCCTGACGCACATCGCAGGCTTGCAAATAGGGGTTCACATTAGTAATGAGCGCGGGAACAATACAGAGATTGACAGTTTTCATCGTTTTTAAACATTAGCAGATTCCTAAACTGCGCACCTTTTTAGACCTCCATAAAGCAAAACTAACATCTTTGGGCGCGATAAAGTACTGAGGAAACATGATTATCTCGTTTTAAGCAAAATTAAGCGTGCGAAATTAAGCAGCCGTTATATCCACAATGAATTTTCATTCAAAACATTTATCGCCACCCTTTGCGTTACTTACAAAGAAATTGTGAACAAAATGCGATTTCATTATAATGCTATTTTGAGCAGAGGCTGTGTGAAAAAAATATTTTACTTATATATGATTTTTCACATCTGCGAATCTGCGAAATATGTTCCATGCCTCGTTTGAACTGCTCAAGTGGACATATCAGCAAACTATGTCATGTTATTTTATTCTACTACATTTGAGAAAGTTTCTAAACTGTTAAATTAAAGAAACTCCTATTTTAATCTGTTGATGTATGTAGGGTGAGACAACCAATAACTATCGCATTTATAAAATATTGCTTTGTTATTACATGTTTTATTTTACGACTTCCATAACCAACTTATATTTATTATGTATGGTAAAACAAGAAAAATACTTCTTATTAAATTATCCACGGGATACTTGAAGTGAGTCAACGGCAATTTCAAGAGTAACAAGGACCAGACCAATTTATAACGTAGGGACTGTACAGTCTAAATTACCGATTGTTTTTGCATAAAACTCGAATAATTCATCATAAAATCCAACACATACACTAATAAAATGTCAATCGCTGTATTGTTCGTACGACGCATGAACACAATATTATACTGACGTGACGTATTATGCTGTGAAACAGTAATAGGCGGTGGTAAAGGCGTTCGCTCATACACACTACCCATAAACGTATTATTAGTAGCGTAAGCATAACAATATGAGCTCGAAATAGATGAAATGCAATGTTTAGTACTTCGGTTCGGGTACTCAAGTTCGCTATACTTCTCTCTTTTCTTTCTCGAACGCGTAAGAAATTGAATTAATAAGCTTCTTGGGACTTTATTAGACTTTTTGCAGTGTTTTAGAAGATAATAAAATAACTGTTATTTTAAATCTAATTATAAGCGTTACGCCTGTGTTTTTGAAGTTGTTAAAGGTATTGAACATAATTTATAAAGCATTTAAGTGGAATAATTTTTTAATATAAAAAAACGTGCAGAAATGCAAGACAACCATAAAAACACAGGCGTGTAAGTGTTAAAAATGCGTTGGCGATACAATACCTGTCCTTTCTAAATACACACCTCTCTGTGCGCATTCCTTCTTTAGGTGTAATCTTAATGGGGTGCCTCTTAACGGCAATCCTCGGCCATTTTTTAGCACAAGCCCTATCTCAAATGTGGCCACACCGCTGTTATTGCCCACGCATGGCAAAATTATACTGAATTCTGTAAAACAAACTCATTATTTACATATTTAAACACACAATATTTACTTGTTTGAGGATCGGACGTTCTGTCGTTGCTAGGTAAGACTAAGTGGTAGGTAAACTCCTGGCTATGAAATATGAATAGTTATGACTGGCAAAAGTATTCGCTGTCATTCTATTCGTCCAGCAAACGTCCATATTTAATTCTAGTACCTAGTATTAATAGTTTGTTATATGGATTAAGTCGGCAAACGTTTGACGATATCTTTAATTTAATGATTCGAGTACTGGATTGCTGACCGTGGGTTCGATTCTCACAGGACACAAATATTTATGTTATGAATAAAAGTATTTGTGTTCTTCTGGATGTTTCTTATAGTATTATATCCATTGTACATTGTACATCTAGTACACATAGTACAAGCTCTGCTAAGTTTGGTGCTGTGTAAAATGTCGCAGAATATTTATTATTTATTTATTTAAACGAGCTGATGAGCCTGGTGGTAAGTAGTCATCGTTGCCCATGGACACCTGCAACAGCAGAGGAGATGCTGATGCGTGGTCGATTCTAGTCCCTACGGAATGCAGAGTTCCAGAGCCGCAGGAACCGAGGGAGAACTGGCTCTTACGCGCAACACACACGAAGGTGCTTTACGATAGACTCCGATGTAAGGGTGTTTGCCTACCAGTCAGACCCTAAGAGGCCCTACCACCAAGCAAAAGTAGCTTTTTGTTAAAACTACCAATCTACAACGTGTAACTAAATAAGCGAAGACCTGAAACACGTCAATTAGAATATCCAGTCATAATAATTAGAACAATGAAACCCTAAAGTCATTTTGACACACGTAAGCATATCTTTTTCAGGAAATTAGTTACCTACCAGCTAAAGGCAAAACCTGGTGGCTGTACAACTACAATCGTACTCATAACGACTACGATTTCAGTACGCACACGCACACATTAATATTTTTTGCAAATAGATTTCAGTTTCCCATAACTCGAGTCACTGATGGGTCAGGGGGGGCAGTCTCGGGTATTGTTTAATAACAATACCCGAGACTGCAAAAAACTCATTTCGGGAAAAATTAACACATATTAAAAACCACGTAATCGATTCAGTGGGCGATTCTGAACAAAATAGTAATTCAGGTCTTGCGCTTATTCCGTTACAGGTTGTATATCCGTTGCACTCATGACTAATGAACATAATTATTATCTGGTAGCAAAACCAACCATCAAAAATTACCTTTAGATGTTTTAGGCACCCTCCCTCGTGTTTTGATTGACAACACAGGCGGCTTCAGTATAGTCAGGTCGGATGACGTCAGTATATCGAAGTCGTAGTAGTATCGCTTCTTGGACTTCCACGTGAAGTTCACGTAGCCGACCTCTGACGGTATGACCGGCAGCTTGTTGGAGAAGTTCGGGTCCAACACGTACGGTGATACATGGCCATTTATTATTGCGAATACTTGCATTGATATACCTGGAAATGGGAAATTTCATGTTAGCTGTTAATACTCCATTATCTTCAGCTTAAAGGTAATCATTGGGTCTGATAATGACGTCCTAATTTATTAAACTAAACCCTCTCCTATTATACTAAACCCTCAGAGAAGTGATTCATGTCAAGTAAGTATTTGTTCTTTTATAGCACAACTTGGAAATAATCCGCGTATTACTGCTACGCTACAGGTCCAGGCTTGGATTTGCAGGTCGAGCAATTTATTTTTAATTGTTAGGTGTTTCTCGGGAAATTATTAGTAGCAGCTCGGATCTGTATCCGGTTAACGGCAGTAGGCTCGCCCCCTATTACATGCTACCTAAACACACCGGCGAACTGTGCCTAACCCTTTGGGGGATACAGACGTGATAGTGTAATGACTACTAGCACCGTGTGTGAATGCTCCGAGCCTGCTGTAAGCGACATCTGAGAGTACGGTGCGTTACAATTAACTTATACCATTTAAATCTTTAGACACGCTTCGCACTTGCGAACCTAGATGGCCAATGCACTTCAGTGCTTTTAATAAATCACAAATTATAATTCTCAGACACATGGCTGCACATCGGGCTATACATTAAAGCTGACCTTTGTTTAAAAAGAGGCTATTAGACAATACGAGCTCGGTTCATTAAAAGTGGTCCTTTTAGCGCCTGGCTTCACTGGTCTTTAAATCTGGTGTATTTTAGGATTCTTTAGAGATATGGGGTACTCGAGGAGTGGTATGAAAGCGATAATCTCAAATACTCACCACTAAACATTCGAACTTGCCGCTCGTCAATCCACAAGGACAGATCGGAGTGGTGCCGCGCCTCGGGGTCCTTGTAGTCGCGGCGACCGGCGCCGAGTGCCAGCGACATCGCCAGCGCCATCCCGGCACACAGCCGAGCGCCCATCGAAGCCGATCGCCACATACTGTTGATATTAAACTAGACTATTATTTTGCTGTATGTATGTTCTAAGGACCAAAAACAAGCGATACATCGATTGTGGATCGCAACACTCAATATATCGAATATCTTTATGATACTGTAAGTACTTTGTGTGAACTAACACACTGTATGTAAACATGTAAGTTTGTAGAGACCAAAAACAGGGCTTATTTCCTCATAAGGATACTTTTTTACAAAAATAAAGCCGCAAAAATTTACAATCATCTTTAAAAAAATACAGGCAGCAAGTTGGTAGTCACAGGCTAAAGATATAAGACAGTCACAGACCCCGCTGTCTATCTTTGCAATGCAATATCCTAGTGTTATTTTTGAGAATAAGTAGCTGTCTGTGCTTCAATAGGTGAAGTAAGTAGAGTTCGCGCAAAGTAACTTGACCCAAAACTAACAGAGAGGAGGAAAGTTTGCGCAGTGCATTTGCGTGCAAAATGTAGGTATTAAAAAACGACTACTACGCATCCACCATTTGGATTCAAGTTGTTTTGCGCCAACTGTACCCAACTAAATTATGGTCCTTCACGACCTATAGTTGATTGCACCAAATCCGTAAGAAGACTATTAGTACTATGCACGAGGCGCGAGGTATTTTATGTAGAATTGTGTAAATAAAGAACACCTCGTGAAATGATAATTGGGTTTCCACTTGGAAACTCGACATACCTAATAATGCCGCAATAATAAGTTAGTAATAGGTAAGTGGTCATGGGTTTTTTGTGGTTGTCACATATTTCGTGAAATAGACGTATAAGGCTGCTTATTCCACATATTTTTCTGTCACGCAGTGTGGGAAAAAATTCCCCATTGCGAGGTATCACTGTAGGGTAGATAGACACCTAAGTAATGATGGGACGAGAATTTTGAAAAAATTATGTCTACTTTTGTTTATAATATCTATTTCGCCCTTCAAGATAAAAAGATTCATAATATTATTTGAATGTTTACGTGAATTATAATCAGTTGTGGAACCATATACCTACCTATATTTATTTTAAATTAAAAATTGTTTTTTCCTGTATCGTGGGTGCGTTTACAAACACAAATAATTCTCATATACACAAACCCCCAGACCCGGAACAACTACCTGTAGCTCATACAAATATTTCCTCCGTGTGGGGATAGAGCCCACAACACGTATTGCAGAAGCCGATCGCTCAGCCGCTACGCCAAACGTCGTATAATTTCCTTGGTTACCTTTCTCTTCAGCAAAAAACTTCTTGAGTTTTCGGATAATTTATTTTCGGGAATATTCTCGTTACTCTATGTTCTCAATTTGATAGTGTTCTCGAGAATTGCCCAACTCTAGTATCACCTAACCCTTTGTTGGACTGTTGGATTTATTCTATTTAGATTTGGGGACGCCGGCAGGCACCAGACGGGCGATCAGTCCTCATGTTGGGATTATTTCGCCCAGTTCCCCATAATGATTGTTTGATACTTAGCAATCGGCCATTATCGGCGACGGTAAGCGTGCATGTCACTTCAGACTGATAGACACCGCAACGTCGGTAGTGTTTTATTTATCACCATCCTAATACTCAATACGTTATTGCATTCAATCTCACACAAGCTAATTAACATTTTTGTAAATAACAAAATAAATGTCAGTCGTCGAATTGGTTAGGTATCTTAGGTAGGTATACTTAGTTACGTGGTTTTAAATCCTAAAATACAATTTCAAATAATAGAAAACGTGTTATCGTATTTCATCATAGTGATCAAAACTCAATAAAAAATCCAGTCGTAAACTTTGGATCGAGTCCGGTTCGGATCCAATGATGAAACTAAATCGTTCCGGAGCGTCCAATTAACAGTCCAACCCGGCTATCACCTAAAATATGTCATAATTCCATTAAAGCGTTCCAAAGCGGACCAATAATAAGCGTGTGAGTGGCGTATAATTTGTTTGTCGACCATACAAAACCTCTCCTCGTCCACAAAGAAAAAAAAACTAAAGAAAAACAAAATTATCACAGTTAACATAATTGATTGAGACCGTTTGGGACGTGCTCCTACAATGGTATTATCGTGAGAAACGGCCGAGGAAAGTAAAAAAGTTACAACTTCATTAAATATCCCCTGTCAAAAAGTAATGTCTACTAGTTTTTTTTACTCGTGCTCCCGGTGTCAAATTATACGTACAAAAGGTGTTAACAAAAAAGAAGAGCTCCAATAGCTCTAGGCGTAGGGGTGCGCAACAATTTTGTCTATGTTAATGTTCATAAAAGGTGTGACTAAGGCAGAAGGAATATTAGGGAGACACTAAAACTCGAGAGGTTCGCATCTAACGGCACACTCCTTATATCAATAGATTATAGTTATGTAGCTATTGCCTTAGGATATATTAGGTATCCTCAAAAGATACGGAAAAAACAGTTACTAGTTATTTAATAAAGTCTATTGTTTGGAGATCAAATTAAAAATGGATTGAAGAAATTTGACAGTTGTGCCGGCAGTGACAGACATATGTACCATGATGTGCTCGAGAACTGTAAGTAGGTGACGCTACTACGGAGGTTGCATACAATCTGTATTTGAAAAGTTCACAGAAGGCGTAGTCTATAACACGAGACAATTGGTTAGTAAGTAGGTTAGTAAGCACATAAAGTAAACTTTGAACTTAGGCTTACCTATCACACACACGCTTATTACCACGTGAACTTCACCTAGCAGAGAATTAAATAGCCGGATGTATTTTAATTAACCTATCAGCCACAGGATCACTGATGTCCATCTAAATTAATTTTATACATAAAAGATAATTGGCTATTGGTATGATAGGATAATGTTTTTTTTTTTTTAAAAAAAGAAGAAGAGAAAGGCAGAGCTCTTCACTTGATTCTGCGATATTCATCTCATGACTACTGGACAATAGATCAAGAGATCAGTCTTAACTCCCATGTCCTACGACGCACAATTCGTAGACTTTAGACCTGATACATAATTATTAACACACGATAGAAAAAAATAGATGAACAAATAAATATTCTACAAGAAAATACGTATTTATTTAAAGTAGAGCATCTTTATCGTAAGGTCAAACAATGTTTATAATAAAAGGTTGTAATGCTAATATTTTGGGCGCCATTTATCTAATTATTTGTTGTAACTTATGAGATTTAAATTTATGCGCTCGATAACCTCAAATTAGCGTGGTCCATTGTACCTTAGATAAAATACTTACTTGTATGTATAATTATTATTAATAATTGGACTTATTTGATATACAATTAATTAATTAATTAGGTACTTTGGTGGGTACTTGTTTCGGTGACTGCATTTCATAATTAGTCTGAGATACTTATTAACATATTGTATCTCCTCGACTTACTTGAGGGAAATAAATGGGCAGTACCTAAAGATAGCTCAAATCAATAAAAAAATTGAACTTCATCAGAAGAAAAACCTTCCCTGTCCCACTGCTGGGCACTGGTTAGTCAGAGGTGTATTTCCATCGCTTAGTCTTGTTTCTTTTTTTATGCCATAGGGGGACAAACGAGCAGACGGATCGCCTGATGTAAAGCCATTACTGCCGCCCATGGACACCCGCAACACCAGAGTAACAAGTGCGTTACCGGCCTTTTAAAAGGGTTTGGGCCTCCAGTATCCTCACTCACTCGGCGAACCACAACGTAAGCGTTGTTTCACGCCGGTTTTCTGTGAGGCCCTGGTGTCACTCTGGTCGAGTCGGCCCATTCGTGCCGAAGCATAGCTCTGCCACGGTAGAATATTCTTCTTGTGGTAATAAATTTGGTAGCTAAGTAGATTACTTTAGGTAAAGATTTATAGAATCTACACCTAAGTGTTATCTAAAACGGATCAAAATTGATTTCCAATATGGCCCTGTCGGATAAGCAACTTGATTACGTGATGCACAATATTACGTACAGTTTGATCTTAGGGTTCAATTAATAAATCCTTTCTAATTCACCGACTTCAAAATAGGATGCGGTTATTAATTCAATTTATGGTTTTTGTACGTATGTATGACGATTTATACCTACTCGTATGTATTTCATGGTTTATTTTTTTAACTTGTAGACTACTATGTCTGTGGTAAATACGTTATATTAGTGTGTCCCATGTAATTTGGTGGGTGTCTCAGCCATCAGTTGATAAGTTATATCACAATATGCTCAAAAGTTGTTAAAGTTAAAGTTTTTGTATTCTTTCCTTAAAAAAATATTGTTTTTAATTTCTAATGTAGTATCGGTTACAAAGACCGAAATTGTTGGGATGAGCGATTGGATAATATGGCTATTGCAGAGAATAAAAAATTTAGTTAAGTATTATAAATAAGTGTTCTTACACACGTCTCTCCCAAGTAAGGTTTGTAATGTGTTAACTGTACCTACATAGCATATATAATATGCATTCAGCTTTTACAAATCACTTAGTACAAACATTTGATGGCATGTCCGTGCATATAGTATAGGTTGTTAACACACCCCAACAGTAATAGAATGTAAAATAACCAGTAATAACATAAAATATACAAAACTGATATTTAATTAAATGGAAGAAGGTATTCATTATCACAATACCACAAGGCAGTGGCTATAGGTAAGTATTTATACCTTTTTGCGGTGTACCCTACGAGTATAATAATATCTAAAAACAGATTGACAATAAATGATCAAACGAACTTACCTGTTGTGAAGTTCGATCATTATTATATGAAGTGCCCTGCTCGAAGATATATATTTAAACAAGCAGCTCTCATCATTCACTGGCAACTCTGCGCAATTTTAGAAGTAGCAACCCCGATCCTAAAATTTGCTTAATCTGTGCTCGGTGAACGCTTTCATTCTTTTTAGAGTCGCGAATTATCTCAAATTTTACCCGGGGTGGGATGGGTAGGGACCATATATCTTCGAGCAGGGCACTTCATATAATAATGATCGAACTTCACAACAGGTAAGTTCGTTTGATCATTTATTATATTGCGTGCCCTGCTCTCGATATATATTTAAACAAGCAGATGTTTAGAGTATTGGTAAATTTGAGATAAGCCGAAAGCATAGCATGTATTCCTGTAAAATAAATCTGTTATAATCACATTGCATTATTTTAAAACATATCAGTCTCTTGACTTTCTGTTAAGGACCAATTAGCTAACACAAAGCCGACCAGCTACAATTGCTGTGACCCTCCAGAGGGTCAGGGTTCATCAATCATTTTATTAAATATGTAAGAAACTGATTCCCTTAGATAGTATTTACGGTAGGTACCTGGAACTTGAAAATAAATGTTAATGATCATTCTTAATATTGTTGGAGAATAATGAATTTCGTAGTAGGACTACATATGGCATGAATCAGCAAGATCAGTGCCTGATATTAAGTATTAAGTAATAATTCTGGATTAAGCACAGGATAAACAATAACAAAATGTTATTAAAATATCAGAATTAATATCATATCAAATCAATATAAATCTGCTGAATCGTGAATCGGTCAGTTTCAATCATAACTATTTATAACTAATTAGTTATAAATATTCGTAAGTTAAAAGGCCGACCAGCAGTCTGTGTGATTACAGCTTATGAAATTTCTTTTGTCATAGTCCTGAATGTAAAGACATGGCGCCTACCAGGTTCCAGTATGGCTCTGGTATCTATAATACTGACTCGAATAAACTTTGAAGAATACTTTATTTGACGATGTAAAACATAGTTATAGTAAGGTAGATAGGTACTTTTAAAAGAATTACATTAAAATTTCAGAGCTGTACTCTACACTACTTTCTAATCACACAATTTTCCCTTCACTGGGCGAATGGGCCATTCATCACATCTAGATTATAGATAAGTGGTAATGATTATATCAGCACACCCTTCATTCCATATCTGTTGTGCTTAATGCAGGGAAATTCATTCCATATCTGAACAACCCCTTGCCACAAAAACACTATTTCTTAAATAATCATTTAAAAATGTAATTTACAGTAAAATATGAATATAGAACTTTGTTTGGCACAGTCCTACATATATATATTGATATTTACCAATATTAGTTTGGACTTATACATTCCCTAGAGACTCCCTTACGAACATTCCCCCCCAATTTTAGAGCAAGGATGAAACTGACTTATGACGGACAGTCTATAGGCAGCCGCAAATCCAATGATTTTTTCATAAAATACCTACTTAATATCTGGTATGGATAGAGGAGATCTCCCTGAGAATGGGTTCGCCATATACTATAGGTGCTTATCTATGTTAATATTATAAAGAGCAAAGATTTGTATGTACATATGTTTGTAACGAATTGGCTCAAAAAATACTGGGCCTATTCCAAAATTTCTTTCACGGTTTGAATGTTACATTATTCCAGATTAACATAGGCTATAGAATACTTTGAAAAAGTTTAGGATTTCTGGCAATGAGAATTGTTGGTGGATGAGGTTTCTGTAGGAAGACTGTAACCTTTATTTTTGGTGAGATTATCAGTTTGTTCTAAATCTTCTAATCAAAAGGTGTTTGGAAGGACACCATAACAAAACAAAGAAAAGATAATATATCCAAGTCCAAGTGAAAGTTTCAATATTCATTGGCTTTAAATGTTTCCAGAAGACTAAGGCAATGCATTTTTTTTTTTTTTATGAGTCTAGCCCAGCTTTATCCTAGTAGAGGCACCTAATATTGTAGTTCTAAACAATGTAGGTATGTACCTATTTGTATCTAAATTCTCCTTATAAATGTGAACTTTGATAAGTACAAACTGTTCAAAGACTCAATATTTTATCAGTATAATATTTTCTGAATAAATGTAATTATCACTACTATATAAACATTGGTGTAAGGTGTAACAAGCAACAACCAGAATCTTTTCCAGGTCAAATACCATATTTCTGGGTTCATTATGTAGTTCTCTTGTTTAAAAATAAAAGTACTAAATAAACTTTATTTTTAATGATGTCCTGTGACCAAAATGTGCTAGCATTTGTTAACCCTTTGCACTACTGCCATATGAATGTGGCCAAGGCAATTTAAATGAACATAGAAATGTCTATGTATAATAAATGAAATGTTTATTAGAAAATTTACTAGGGTATATGACACATGACACCTATGTCTTGTTATACAATAGGATGATTTATGATGTTGCTTAACATGCACAAAAAAAATAAAAAACTATATAAATATCTTATATATTATGATGTAGGTATTGTTACTACCTACACCTCTTATCTTTTCTAAAATCAATGGAAATCAAAATGCACATAAGGGAATTTATGCACTATACAAATGTTACAACCTAATTGGTTAAATGATTTTCGGTTGCTTGTCCACATTTTTTGCAAAATCCATGGGCTTCAAAGTCTAGGTCAAAATTGATTTATTTCAATTAGACCAATATAATAGTTGAAAGGTTGAACTACTTGTCAAACTGGATGCTTGTTAACACAAACAGCACTGGATTAGGTGATATAGACTTTACCAAGTAAATGCTATGTCATAATACATAAGTTATGCAATACTTCTATTTTACATGATAGGTACTCCTATAATAAACAGGAATTTTATTACAACATTTTAGTTTATCTTATCTTGTGTATAATGTACCTATTCACTGTGGCCCAGAATTTGGTGCTGGGCAAGCTGCAATAAATATTGCTAAATATTATTATAATGACATATTTCTGGTAGATATCATACAGAAGCCAAAAAATTATCAAGACAATGATAACTGGAATTTTTAACTGATAAATTCTAAGCATTTCTAGAGCTAAAGTTTCTATAATCCTATCATCTCATCTCAATGTATATAATATAAGGAATACTTTATATTAATAACTAGATTCTATACATATTAATGTATTGATTGTCTTGTAATGTCCCCATCTTATAAAATTATTACGCATCTGAGCAACCCAATGTAGGAATTACTTTATTATAACAATATAGGCAATACTATATTCTGAATAAACATTTACTAATAAATGTGGTTTTCCAATAACTTTTTGGTATGTAATGTCATTTCCAAATGGAAATAAAGCTCTATTTGACAGCATTCTTCTGAGATGTTATTTTTCTGATATTAAGTTTGTTGTATCATAATGGGAAATGAAAACTAAAGTTGGGCAAAGTAGATAGCTCATCTGATTTTCCTAAAGACAGTAATGGCACCAAGGTCTTATGAGACTTGATTACAAAGGTAATTGAGTATCCTTTAACATGGTTAAGTAATACACTTAACATTGCATGCTATCCTGCAGTGAGGTAAAAAATGTGTTAGCCTTCCGGCATGACTTACCACTATGGCTAAGTTGGCCATTTCTTGCACACAATGTTGGTCTTGTGCACAATGCTGGTGTTCCAGCCTGTATTGAAGATTCATGTCCTTCAATAGTAATGGGTAGTTGTGGGTTTCACTTACAATTGGTTGTAAGCTTATTGAAGAACTGGTCGCTTTTAATGGCAGGTTTTCAAAACATCTTGTCACACAGGCATTCTATAGATGCTTACAGTGTTCTTTTACTATTTCACAACATATAAAAACTAATTATCACATATAGGGAGAACTAGAATTCTCCTTATTT
Source organism: Acronicta leporina (assembly GCA_947256265.1). Lineage (NCBI taxonomy): Eukaryota > Metazoa > Arthropoda > Insecta > Lepidoptera > Noctuidae > Acronicta > Acronicta leporina. The sequence goes on from OX366512.1 coordinate 1,962,174, forward strand.
TTGTTAGGGCAAAATGTCAGTCAGGATCCATCACAAAATTCACAAAGTATATCTTTTATGTACCCTTAGTGAGATGAATTTACATTGTTATTGTTATACTGCATATGTATTTATTCAACTCAATATCCTTGTCTATACTGACAATATTGTTGCTTAACAAAACAGAAACCTGTGGATATTGTCTAACCGGGATCTGTTCCACAAGATTTTGTGGTGTCTTTAGATCATTGGGCATTGGGGCCCTCAAGGGTGGCCTTGCCCTATTTATAGGTGAAAATTGAAACAAACCAAGATGTAGGTTTATCTAGCATGAGATTGTGTCTCCTAGAGCATAAAACTCCAGTGAGTTTTGTGTTCTTCTAGAACCATATGTACCTACTCGTTTTAATTATTATATGCACTCCTTCGAATTGTGATCAGCACAAGACTTACATGTTATTGTAATCTGCAGTAAGTAGGTATAGGTAGTTACCTATTATTTAAATCAACATACCCATGAAAAAACATTGTAGGCACTTACATGTGATTGATAAAACTGCTTATTGGAGCCTCACGGGCTCCACATAAGAGTAAGAGATCTCGTGTGTACATCTCGTGTACGCCCCGAGTCCAATGAGCACGTCAGTGTATCACGTACACCACCCGCGTCAACCGGTACCTACGAAGGTTATGGAAACTCTTGCGGCTTTAAACTGCTACGAGAGCCAGTAGCCATACCGGTGTAATCACTTTTATTTCATGAAGAATAATTATTATCTCCGTTCCAACGACGCTAGGTACTCCGCTTTATGACGACACTTTATTCGGCTTATAATTTTAAGACGACATTTCATTTATCGTCTAACTTTTGTAAAACTTCTTTATGTTGCCGTTTAGGCATAGATTTGGTTGAAATTATATTAAAATACACTTTAATTAAAATAAACACAGAGAAACGCAGAATCAGTTGCCGCGCAAACGAAAAGAATGAAAGCGTTCACCGAGCACAGATTATGCAAATTTTAGGATCGGGGTTGCTACTTCTAAAATTGCGCAGAGTTGCCAGTGAATGATGAGAGCTGCTTGTTTAAATATATATCGAGAGCAGGGCACGCAATATAATAAGTAGGTTATTCGACGGAATGATCGTCAATAATTATGGACTGGCATAACCACATAACTATGTACTTACTTGTAAATAATAGGTAAACATGCAGATGTCAATAATTATGTTTGTCTGTTTGATACCTAGGTACTTATTTACTGAGGCTTATAGTAAGCCCATAGATACTACACTGGCCTGCAAAACTAAGCATCACACGTTTAAAATTGCAATAACTTTTTAAGTACATACTTACACTTTCGATATTTCGAAAGTGTAAGTACTTAAAAAGTTATTGCAATTTCAAAAGTGTGATGCTTAGCTTAAAAAGAATTGTATAGTTTACTATAGTTTCGAAGAAAGCTGATAAAATTTGCTATGCAACGTTTTTTATTGTCGTCTTCTATAGTTTAGAAAAAAAAAATCAAAAGTTTTGTACTTAGTTTTACAGGCCAGTGTATTTTCGCATTCACCACACGGACGAAATTGCAGAAGGTAATGTTAGTAGCCAACGGGCAGGTACCGTAGTGTAATTTAGATTTCATCAAAGATCAATTAGCAGATACAATATGTAGAAATGCAATTTTTACGACCCTTGAGGAGTTCATGAGCTGGATATAACTATGAGACAGGCCAATATGTAGTCAGGGCAATACCCAGCAGTGACATCAGGATTTCTTGATAAACCATTGAGAATGACGTCAACTTTAATTTTATTCTGGGACGTACCTAATGTAGTTTAAAAATATCACATAAAAGGGTTATATTTTAGTTCCGAGTGTCAGTTTCTGTAAATGAGACGGGTGCATCCTGTGATAAGACGTGCGAATGACCGTGGGGCGTTTTGCGAAACACCCGAATGTAATTTCAATTATAATTTTTGCATTGAAAATAAATTAAAAATATACATTTCCTAATTCGACTGAATTTTAACTATTGTTCATTATAAATGTATTATTCTCATTAGGTACTGATATATTTTATGTTGTCTTTAGAATTGCACGCGGTCTGAAGCCCATTTCTTGATTGTAAACCAAAACCCTCAAGAAAAAAAACAGTCACAATCATAAATTATTCAGATATTAAAAACTACCAAAGATAGCGCACCTCTGGCGGGTGCACTTGTTAAGTTAACCAGCGGGCAGCAGGCCAGTTGATACGATACCCGTTCAGGAACAGGTAACAGTGTAAAAAGTAAAAAAACAAAGTCCGGCTGACGTCCGCGGCCGTCCAGACTGTAAGGAAGGCTGTTCATCACACGACTCAACGGTAAGCCGATAAAAACGCGTCTAATACGTAGGTAATTATCGGGAAAACTATCTAGGTACTTGCTGAATTATTCCTAAGACGACTTTATCTCTATACCTGTGAAAGAAAAACTCTAAACCTGAATATAGAAATACTTTGAAAGTGCTCAAATAATGCTTTCTTTTACGACGTAAGTAGTTTTGTCAAGTGTTTAATTTACCTGTACCGTTATAAAGTCTAATAATAAGTTTACTAAATAAAGTTTAGTCTGTTTAAAATTTATGTACCTAATCTAATTCTATAATACGTATTGCGAAGTTCAGTGTATTCAAATTATGCGTTTTTTTAATTGTGTACATTTTTTATCAAGAACCGTTACCATCTATCCTGGGACTAATTCATATACCCATCCTGGGACTAATTCTTAAAGTTATTTTGATAATTTGATTGGTCCTTGAAATTCATGATATAAATGCGCCTCAGTTAAAGTACAGTGACTTCATTTAACATCATGCAATAAAGAATTAACGAAAATAAATAAAAATGCTCCTCATGTGGGCGTAATTAATCGTAAAAACTACACAACGATTAAAAAATCGTTAAGTCGGTAGACGAGCGAATGCAAAAACACTGGGAAATAAATCGCATACAGTTATCGAGTAAGTGGCAGCCACATTAAAAACGTGTATCCATTTAATTTAACGATTACAACGTTGTCAGATAGATCATAAAGCCGGTTTTATCCTTCGTGTCTCACAAATCACACTCGACAAGTAGCCAGTTAATAGCCTGCCTTAATTCTACTCGTGCATGTGCACTGTACTTTTAACATATGATCCCATAGTTAGGGCCTCTATTAATAACACCCCGTGATGTTTACATTTGCCAGATAGCAATGTTTACTTTTTTATGTTTTCTTTAATCTTCTGTTTTTCAAAGCACCGTTTTAACAATTTCGGGAATCAGGTTTATTCAAATAGAATTTATAAATCCATTTCAAATTCGAGAATACAAGCTTAGTTAGCTACTGTTAGCTTAGTTATTAGGAAAATAGCAATCAGTAAATATTGGTACATATGTGGGTAATTAATAACGACGATCCATCGCCACTCGAATTCCCGATCGATTAAACAATTATGTTTTAAGTGGTATCAACGATCTTTTATTTACCGACCTCTGTCATCCTGGATGTATTTCGCGATATGATACGGTTTAAATAAACGATGTTATCTCACCTGTAATTAACGGCTTGATCCTATTAAAATAATTTGGCAGCACGCCCGTTCATTATTTAAAACTCACTTCACAACTCGCGAACTCAGACGTCTCGTTTGACAACAAATAAAAAACGTTCGATGATGTCCCGCCCTCTCAACGGTCGGACACAGACTGCCTACATACTGGGTTCTACTGAATACACAGCTTTGTTTTGCGCTTTAAAAAGTTCTGCCACAAAGGATTTTAGACTTAAATTTTGACAAAATAAAGGTGACGCCGGTAGAGCAACATGTTCTATCTGATATCTCGTCGATATAATATACGATCAACATTTTGCATGTTTCCATTGATAGCAAATTGTCTGCGAGTCGTGGGATGCTTTACAATCAACTTACATACAATGTTATGCCCGGTCAAATTCAGCATCTGCTGATTAGATTAACTAAAAGTTATTGGCGCTGTTTTATCAATTAATCTGTTGAATGCGCACTGGATTAGTCCAGAATGATTTCATTTCAGTGAGCTTTATTTCATGAAGAGGAGAAATTAGCATTGATCACCAAACCTTCAGATTGTGTGTCGGCGATGAATTGATCTTATGTTTTCCACTACCGGAGCATCGCATCTCAATTTCGTTCTTCTTGGTCGGTACACTCTTAGCAGGGTGGTTGTGGATTAGTGGAACACTTGACAATCCACCCGTACTTCAGGGGGGACAGTTTGAACCACCCAGCAGTTATTTGGTCGGTCCAGCGCAAAAACGATCTGCCGCGGCGATTACAATCAAGAAGGCGATGTCCTCAAATCAAGGCGCTTCTCAGAAATATCTCTACGTCTTGACGTGAGAATTCGGGAATGCACGACAGAAGATGGCGCTACTTGATGTGCAATTTCTTGGATAATGGTGGTTAGACTATTGTATTATGGTACAAGGTGGTTTTGAAATGTCCCCAGTACTCTTTTCGACATCTTATTCATGTTTTCAAATTTATTAAAAGGGCCCGGAACGTCGGGATTTATTAATGTAAATATAATGCGATAAAATCCGTAAAGTGATTTTATTTCAATTATTCTTATTTTGAGAATTACATAAGGCACATTCAAGCTGGGTTTTGTTAGCCGTCTTTCATAAAAACAACACCTAATTTTGTAACTATTGTTAAGCTTTTATGAATGAATGGCGCGTTTAACCGAGGTTTATATTTTACCTGCCATTGACGTACCTATTGTTTAGTCTGAACTCAACGCAATTTACTACAAGCAAAATCGGTACAGCGCATAAAATAAAACAAGACTCCCGACTGTTCTGAAACGTTAACCTCTCGTGTTAGCTGGCGTTAAACGAATAAACATTTTGTTAATGCAATGATTTAGCCCTGAATAAAATGAATGGAAAAGTGAAAGATGTAAAATGGTAAAAAGATAAGGTGGACCTCACTCGCAACCGGCGTGCGTGGATGTGAATGGACGAAGGTAACGTGGTATGCAAGAAGAATATGGGAATAACCGCCATTTGTATGTCGTAAACGAGCTTAAGGACCGCCTGATCGCGAGTCCCATACATACACGATATATACAGACCAGTCGCTCAAGCCCAACACTTTCGAAAACATAATCGTATCGAAATCAAGAATAATTTGTATTTGAAGTAGATGAAGCGAAAGTGGTGTGCCAGTATCGTAGCAAGTGTAGTCTCTGCCTACCCCAATGGGAGACAGATGTGAAAATATGTAGGTAGGTATGTATGAGATTTGTAGCAGAAAAAAACTAATTCGTTTACGATACGAATTCGATAGTTCTTCGTGCAATTAGGCTACTGGATATGTAACCAGAAGACGCAGGTTCGAATCCTGCCCGCAGTCGAATTTTTCCTTCAATAATATTTTATTGGTATATATACTTTAATAATCTTAGCATGTAAAATGCAAAAAAAATATAAAAGCATAAAATATATAATGTCAGTTCACTGGTTGGGAACCACTGCTTTACAACATTACTCAAACCTTACATGCCTACCTAAAGATAGTAAGTCTTCATTCTACGACTACTAGGTACTATGAGCTATTTCTAGTGTAATTTACTCTACTGTCTTTACTACGAGCTACTTCTACATTTTACTTTACTATTTGATTAGTTTCTTACCGTAATACATCGTTGCATGTCAGCAGCTCCGGGGACGTCATAAATGGAGTGGAGATAACTTGCGATGCTAAGCAACCACTTCACAGAAATCAGGAGTATTTCATAGGAAGCTAATTAGATAGCTGTAAAGAAATTTGTATGGTCAGACAAGGTATGCACCAAGCAGACACATTAGTAAAACTTCCCCCTTCTTAACCCCTCCGTGCCTCAGACAGCACGTCAAGCTTGTTGTCATACGAATACCCAATTTTATAGTAGATCCTCTTTCATCACCTAGCATTGGCTGCCGGGTATGTCGGGCTCATATCCTCACCCCTGTATTCCCCGAAGGGTTAGGCAGAGGCGTGGTAATGTGAACCCACAATGCGCCAGTATGTATATTCTCATGTACAGATAATAGGGAGCGACCCTAGTGCACAGATCCAAACACCGAGTTGCTGCCGATAATTTCATAGAAAAACCCAATAATACTTTGGACTCGACCTGGGAATCCAACCCAGGACGTCTATAGTAGCAGTCGTTGACGACTTGATTAATGAGGTAGTTATTGATATCGGACTATACTTGTTTATATTATTTAAAATTAGTTAGAAATGAGATAATAAGAATATAAACACCATAAATATAATATTTTAATGTATACTTTTTTAATGGGCAATCAATTTGCAAATGATGCTAAACCCTCTTCCTCTCTCCTAATTTTGCTGTGCCCGACAGGGTCCATAATGATCTAAGTTATCTATAGTCCACCTTTATAAAACATTATGGAATGCAATAAAGAATTGAGTATTGACTCCCACTAAAACCGGACATACCTACTTCTCATATAGTCACAGGAATGGGATTCGTAACATTTCCTACGGCCAATGTGCGTCATTTCACCCTGTCCTCAGCTAGATGCTACAAGCCAAGGACATAATGAAATGCCGCACATTTGGGGGAGGGTTACGTCGGCTATGAAAGAATCAATAAACCCGAAATATCCACAACCCGCTATTCTGTATAGACATCAGTCGCAGACTACAACATAATCGAGAAAAGGCTTGGTTGATTATGAGTAGCAAAACTATATTGGTTTGGGCGCCAGCAATCCGAAAAATCCGCTTCTTGTGATCGTTGCATTAGGCATGCTTATGTTAGGAATAGAGATGTAAGATTCTTACTTAATGAGAGCATTTACTGCACATCGTATAGCTTATCCAGTAACATGGGACGGGGATAAGTATGTCTCACTGAAGGCTTGACAAGCTCTGACATATCGGAACGAAATCCCACTAGCGCACACAGCAAAAACAAATCCCTGTAAATATCTAAATTGTCAAATAAAAAAAAAAAACAAATTAATTTCTTAATGTTTATTTTCTATGCAACATAAAAAAATATTCATCATAGTTACAATAAATTACAGTTACTTAATGCGAACTAAAATGTAATTTACGACAATCAGTTAACAGAATCGTATGGGTCAGATCAGAATTTTTTCACAAGTCTTTACCTACGCATTTGTCATGATTTTAAACATTTTATATATAATAAATGCAAACTATTATCTAACCAACAAATAGTCCAATGTAGATAAAAAAGCTTGCTTAGCAAATATAATTAAACTGTTATAGAAGCATTAATTTTTCGCATTGTTTTATCAACAACTTTCGTCAAGCGGCTAGCGCTTTGCCATGTTTTTGAATCAAATATTTAGCCCGCTTTATGTTATAAAGTAATGTGAAAAATCAAGCATCTTCAACATTATAGATAACACTGAATGTACCTCACAACAATTAGAATCTACCAGTTCGTGTTTAGCAAATACTATTTACTAATTATTATAATGGATCAAACATACTGAAAGCATCTTTTAATAATAATTTAGGTACTTCTTTGATCTAAGTAATCTCTGGCAATAAACCAGGAAAATACCAAGAAGAAGAGATTATAATGTAGACCAGTTCACCCTAACCGTTAAATAATATAAAAAGCTATGCTTTCAATATGATGCTCCTATTAACATTAGATCTATTACATTTTCGTTAATTTAAATTAGTTATATAATCCAAAATGTTTCAGAAGTTCGTTACACTTGCGACCGAATGAATTGATACAAGAATTAATTACATTTTAATTGCTAACATCAACTATATCTGAGTACGGCGATGTTCGTTTCATTGGGAAACTACATTGATACAATTCACGGTATATATTGTGACACTAAATAAATGCAGACATTGTGCTGTCAGGTCGAATTAGAACCAATGAAAATCACATTTTCATTTAACATTTTACGTAAGGCAAGTATTGTTTACTAGTTACGTGTAAAACATAATGAACACAGTGTAATTTAGTTAGGAAAGGCAGTGAGAATCCACCGTAGACCGGTGACTAACAATCTAATATCAAAATTGTCATTTTGAACCGTAACAAGTATTTTTTCATCAAGACAAAGAATTTTGAAATCTTTAACGGGAATAAAAAGCGACAAAAACAGACGCGAATAGAACAAGGCTCCTACTATAATCAATTAATATTAATAGATATATATTAAATTCTTACTAGACAATAGACATGATAGACTCCTTAACAAATAACTTAAAGGGGTTACAATAACAGTGCCATCAAATATAAATATGCAATGTAATAAGGTACCAATAGTTACAGTATAAGCTCTAAATTATAGTGATCAAAACGTTGGCATTCGAACATGTTACCTTGTGAAACTATACATAATAACGATGAGGAAATAAATATGTGTGAGGTTTAATTAAATAATTACTAAGTTATGTTGTTAGTCTCACGTGCCGGTCTAGTTTTATAAACATTGTCCAGATTACATCTGACCGACGAATCATTGAGGAGACTTTACATAAAATGATTTGAGAAATCAACATGGTTAGACCGACTGGAATGTATTCAATTAAGACCCGACACCTTTCAGGCGGAGAAATAAGTATACACAAATAAATATATTATAATAAAATAAATTGACGGTACTAGTGCATATGCACGCAATATATCCGCCAGTGTACGAACAAAACCTGTTAGGTACAATAGGTAAGGCAAAGAATAAATATACATGTAGAGATGCAGTAAGCGAACGCGTTAGCTACCTAACATTAGTTAACACGAATCCCTAGCCTTAATCTAAACACGATACAATTGAGATATTGTTTCATACGACCGCGAGACGACTGCTAAACGTTCAAACATTACATAGATTCCTGTATTTTGCGTCGAGCAACACTGGTTTCAGAATGCAATCGTCTTGTGCCCGCAATTGTCCAAAATCAAAACATCAACTTGGGCATTAACTTCAATGGGAACGGTGCGAAACTTCAATATCAATAATAGTCAAATATGAAAAATTTTAATACGAAAAAAGCCTATAAAGAGGACTTATTACTACGTAAGAGAGACATATTACCGACGGGTGTTCCCGTACTTAAATTCATTCGAGATTTGCGAGATTCACCATAATGGATATCAGAATGATAAACGTTCTATACAATCTTTATCGATACTAGTGTATCGATTATTATCGATGGATGAAAGTCGTAGTATTTAGGGATAAATTGAGTTTCCTACTACAAGATTCTTTTGAATATCATACGCCTACTATGTTACAGTCAGCCATGTCAGTACACAACACGCACACATATCAAGCGGCTTTAATACAAGTCGATAATAATGATGATCTATATCTCTATAAATGTTTAATACAAGTGATATTTGTATGGAAAAGTTTTATGTGGATGATTTAGACTAAATCTTGATGATTTTCCACAGAAATTCATCATCGTCTTTCGAGCTCGTTTCCATTATGAACATTTTATTTATTAACTATTTTCTGTACAAAGCCATAATGCATTTTGGTTGTGTGAACTGACACCAGAGGTGGGATTAAGTGACGTAATGGACAGGAAAGGAAACAGGAAACCATCGACGTCTCCGCGCTAAAATAGACGATCACAACACCAAACCACGCCTCTCTTTAACTCTGCAAAGCACCACAATATGCCCCGGTGGTCCAACTGCGCAATTATATAAAAATATTTTATTTAAATTTTCTTAATAAAAAATAGATTTTTTTAGATACTCATTAGTCGTCTACATTGCCTTTGTGTTCTAAAATTTTGCAGGTAGAGCTTAATACATAAGAGAATATAAGTCTTAGAAAGAACAACATAAAGAAGGGGTTCTTAATGTTAAAACTAAAACATTAAATAGATTTCCTAAGCACATCTGCAATATTGAAGGACACAGCAAATAGAACGTCATCTATTAATTGAACAATTTGGTCAACGCTTAAACGTATCTACATTTTAGAATGACAACAGTCATAGGTTAGATTCGTTAAATAAAAATCTTTGTGGTCCATAGTGTTATAAAGATTCAGAAAGATATGCATTCGATATAAAAATAAGCGATACATGAATTTTAGTTTGCGAACTGACCACAGGCTTCCATGCTTCTATTCTGCTTCTGTTGCATGTTAAAAACAACCTTTAATCCTTATCATATTAATATCCTAATCCAAATCTTCGAAGCCTGATAAGTTCGCAACGAGCGCACGTGACCACCGGAGTCCAGAGCTAATTACCTTATTTTCTGTGACAAAAATAGCATTTCTTATCTCAAGTCTTGACCAGCTACCGTATGGTTTACTACACGTAATTGATATCGAGCCGTAACATCGCCTACTTACTAACAAAAGCCGAGTATTTAACGTTCAGGTTTAAGAACGCCGAACGAGCAGATGATCATGTTTCAATATTTGCATAAAAACTATATTGTCGAGGAAAAACGACAGTACAGGTGTGACCGAAATTCCATCTTTATTTTTTAGCCTTTCGTATCCGCAGACAGGTGCTAAGACAACTCAAAAACATAAATCAACTAAGAAATACCTTGAATAGGTCGATTTCAGATACAAGATTACTGTGATAAGGGCTTGCTAAATTCCTAATAGTTGATAGTTATTAATATGTTGAGTGCAGATGGCCGAATAAGCTCCTGAAACCTGAACGCTATTGTCAGTTACTATTTCTCATTACTTAAAATCAGTCTCATAAATAACGAAATGTTTAACAGACTTATGCCAACTACTCAAACACTATACAATTTAAAGATGCCGTTAAGTGTCGTGCTGTTACAGTTAGCTTGCCTTAAAGTGACAGATACAGCACCAGACTAAGCGGCCTATTAGATTATGGGTAGCGTTTGAGAAGCTGGACATTAGAGACGATCGCTCACTCTAAGGGGATATATTTAAAAACCAGTATAATCTTGTCTATTGACACTAACTGCCGGCCGAAACAGAAAGGTAGGCTTCGTTATCAGCTAACACTAATGCTTACACGCTAATAAATTTCAACTAAATACACGGCCAAATCAAACTGCCGATTTTCACTGATAATTTGAAGCGTTGGAAAAATAGATTGCACCACTCGTGACCGCGGAAAAATCTTTACTAAAGCTTTCGTCGACACTTTAAAATGCGGTGATAAAGGCACAGATGTTTTTGCACTCGCCTAACTACAAGATCATAATAATTGACCATATTTCCCGTAGAACTATTGTGAGTCAATCTATTTTTCGGTCATTTAAAACAGGTGGAGAATTGGCAGTACAGTTCTAGATAATACCTTGCTTCCGCGTCTCAAAAGAATAGAATAAGGCTGCCATAAGCTTGTGGAATAAATAGTTATTATTGATACGCATTTTCCCACATTACACTCAAGTTAGAGAATCACGTCGTGAAACCTAGTAAAGTAATAATACTTTTTACAACATATTGCGAACTTAGAATCTTAAACAAAACTGTCGACGCGTGCAGGACACTGGAGAAATTGTGATGTTTAGTCTATAGTCTAACGCGACAGAATGACACCATACTCTCAAACTTTTTAGTAGTGTGAGAGGTAGAGGCATAACGCACTTAGAATATGACCTATAATATGCGATAGCACGAGAATTGTGGACAGGATACATAATTTTGACTTTGTTTTAATTCTTGATAGGCTTGCGTTTGATCGCCAGTTCGCCTGCGACCTAAGATGGAGCCCGCTTGCCTAGAAGAAATCGATTCATTCGCGATATTAAAGACACCGATTATGGGCCACTTGCACCAACTTCTTAAATGTGTTTAAATTGTATTTAAACACAAAATTTCTATGAAAAATCGTGTTTAAATATAATTTAAACATATCTATGAAGTTGGTGCAAGGGGTCCTATATCCATTGCATGGTTGAAAATTAGTAGTGTTGTTACGAATTATTATGTGTAATAGTTTCGTAAGCCGCAATCCCGCGTTATCGCATAATACGTGAGTAGTACTAGTAGGTCGGTGGTGGTGTTGGCAGCCTACACGTAGGTGGGCGGCTGCGGCTGGGCGGCGCCGGCGCCGGCAGTGGGAGGCGGCGGCGGCAGCACGCGCGCGCCCGGCACGTACTGACCGATGAACGACCCGTCCTCCGTGAAACGACCTGCCGTACAATATACTCAAATCGTACCAGTAGTTTCCTGAGATTAGCGCGTTAAAGCAAATAAACAAGCACTTCAGCTTTATATATTAAAAATATAGATTATAAAATTGTAAAAAAGCTGCCTCTGACTGCCTCGTTAGCCTAGTGGTCCCAAGTGCGACTGCTACGCTAGAGGTCTTGGGTTCGATTCCCAGGTCGAGCAAAGCAAGTTACTGGGTTTTTCTATGAAATTCTCAGTAGCAGCTCGAAGTTTAGAATTTGTGCCCGGTTAATGGCAATAGGCTCGCCCCTATTACATGTGACCTAAACATACCGGGGAACTGTGGGTGTACCTTAGTACACCTCTGCCTAACCCTTCGGGGAATACAGGCGTGATGGTATGTTTATGCTAAAAAAAAGCTACGTTTGTTACGGGTTGGAGCGAAAACTTAACTTAATTTTGTTATCACTGTTAGAAAAGAAATATTTACCAACTTAAAAACTGGTGAACTTCTTATCACAATTAATTAATCAGATCCTGAGATACAGCTTGACCTCTCTGATGTATTGAGGCCCATACAAAAAAGAGATCATCACTGTTGGTTTTTATTACTTTATGTTTGGAAACCATTTCTAATCCTACTATAGCTTCAGGTGAGCGAAGCCGCGGGCAAAGACTAATCTGTACTTCTGTACTAATATATAAAGCTGAAGAGTTTGTTTGTTAGTTTGTTTGCTTGAACGCGCTAATCTCAGGAACTACTGGTCCGATTTGAAAAATTATTTCAGTGTTAGATAGCCCATTTATTGAGGAAGGCTATAGGACGAAGTTGCGGGCAGAAGCTAGTATATTATAAAGGTGGGCTTAATATTAAAATTGATGATTATTTATGGATCCACACTCGAATTCAATCATATTTCTTCATTTAAAATGTTTTTCTAGTGCCGCAGGGGACAACATTGTTTGGACACCTTGCTAGTTTTGACTTGGCACTACATAAATACTCGTCGATATAAAATTATATCTGCTGTATTCAATGTAAGTAGGTCTGTGAGATCAGTGAAAAATAAATACAATATTTTAATTACACTAAAAAATTATAGCAAACTAAATGCAAAATAATATAACAAAGCAAATAAAATCATACCTTACAAAACGAAACAAAAACGTCGCTCGTGCAGGCAAAGAGCAAAGGGAAAAGGACGGAACTAGGATAATATTATATCAATATTAAAACAAACGCAAAACTTATAACAAAGCACGCTAATAAACATTTAAGTGGAAAATATTCACTCCAAATAATATCATTTGTTTGTTTACAACCTAAAGTTACTTATAAACAAATTATTCTGTACTTAAAGCCTAACCTAAGCTGCGAAGATACTTGCGAAAGGAAAGAAATACTCAGTGATAAAGCCTTTATTTAAAACTATTTCTGAAATAGTGTAATAAAGACTGGACGCCCTGTTTCAATTTTAATTCTTATTAATAATTTTCGTGTCAGAAATCTAATTCCTTTTAGATTTCTGGTTCGCTAATAGCGATTAAAGATGGCAGTATACTGCCCAGATTAATATAAAAACGATTCACAACATAATTCACAGATCGAAACTGTATAGTAACAACAATGTAGGCGGGCGGAGTCACCGTTTAATGTCGACCAATCAGAACGAAGGGCAATAAAGTTGCTTACGCGGATTGGTTGTCAGTACCAGACTGTTCTCAGTTGCATTAAAATGTGAATAGCAGTACGTTACAAAGCGTATAAGAACGTAGCTATATTTGGAGCGCACTTTTAGCAAAGGCTTGAGCTTAACATTTACTGAGATAATAGTAAAAGGTAAATAACACTAGCTGCATTGACGATTGAATACTAATCCGTCATTCAAAATATTCTAAATTTAGATTTTGACGGTCAACATCATCACGATAAATACGTAATTTAAACCTACATAACATCATGAATATCTCAGTAAACAGAAGCTAGTATGTTGGGGTGCAAGGATGGGGAAGAGGTAGAGGTTTAGACGAGCGTGGCGAAGGCCTGCGAGGCGGAGTCAGTTTGTCCTTGTGGCGGCGGGCGCCGCTTGCGTCCGTACTGCCCGATGAACGAGCCATCCTCGTTCATGCCCGCTGCAAAGTCACATGCTTACAGCCACGGAGTCTCAACACACATGCTTCATCACAAAAATACGAACACAACAGAACAAAAAAACATTTCGAGCATCTAACTTGCAATTATGGTATACAAACTACATGCATTTACTTTTAACACAAAAGGAATTAGCTGGTAATTAATTTTAAACTGATATTTTTTTTATTATATCAAATTATTTTAAAGTGAGTACAGCTCGCACGATAACTCGCCGAAAACAACTATAAACATATTAATTGCTACTGAACATTTTACGAACTAGCACCAATATGGGTTTATAAAAGAACTGATAATCTTGTGTCGTCTCTCTCGCACTTCTTACCGTTGAACCAGCACAAAAAGAGACCACAAGATATCGACAGTTTTTATATAAATCCATTCATTACTAGCGCGGGCTACAGCATTTAGGATAGCTTGCGCGGCTGATAAGCACAATAACATGATCTTTCTCTTTCCTTTTAACATATTTAAATGCTATAAAGTGTAAAGAGCGGTATTTGTCTGTATTTTTCATTATTTTGTCAAAATTATCGTGCGAGCATTTTTCAAAAAGCTCTTCAAAAATATGGCATAAAAATCATAAAATCGGCAAGAAATACGGAAGCGAAAAGTGAAACAATATTGAAAATTTCGGTTCTTGTTGGTTTGCCGTCCTGTAACTGATTCATAGTAACCATCTCAGCGCCATCGTCAGCTAAGTAAGGAACATACCTGTTTCGCCCTCGCCGTACTCCGCCATGGAGTCAGTGTCGCTCTCAGGACCAGGCTTGGTGCCGCTGCTCATTGAGTGACGAGATTTGTTGTCCAGTCTGGAACAGGCATAATTGTGTGTTAAGGATCAGGCAGAGCTAAAATTACCCACAAAAACGTAATACCGAAATAAATCGTAATCCAAAGAATATTTTATGAAATTGTCTTATTATTCGGATTGAGATGTTGTTAATCTAGGTTCTAACCGTCTACTACTACAAAGGAAATAAACAACTGGAAAATCTTTCCAAACTTTAAAGTTATCGAGAATTGCATTCACTTAGATTTATTTTCAGTGAAGTATTTTGGATGAAATGGTAGAGCAGGAACCTATATTAACTCCCCGTGTGGATCCGGGCTGTAGAATAGTCCACCCCTTCTCCTCCTATGGGTGTGGTAAAAGGCGACTACAGGATACTAGCCGGAATATGGGATAGTAAGATCTTCCCAACCATTTTGGCTCCGGCAACCGATACATGGCGGTTTAACCATGAGGTAAGCTGGAATGCACCCAAATACCGAACCTGATAGTGGGCAGCAGTACTATCAGCGAAAGCCTTCCAGTAACTGCGGTCACCAACCCGTCTGCCAAGCGTGGTGACTATGGCAATTCCCCCCCCAAAAATGAGTAGCATCCCAGATTTACGGCCCCCAGTTCCCGGTAGCTGCACTATTCCTGGCCATGGTACCGGTCACGGTAACGGTGCAGTGGGGGGTGCTAAGAATCCCCGGGCGACGGCAGGGTACCACCATCGCAACCTCAACCTGGCGACGTTTAATGGACGCTCTCTGCGGCTGAACGAGCACCTTGTTGAATTGGAAGTAGAGCTGAGTCGTATAAACTGGCACATCGTGGGATTGTCGGAGGTCCGGAGACAGGGTGAGGAAACGATAACCCTCGATAGTGGCCACTTGCTCTACTTCCGAGAAGGACACCAACCATCCCAAGGTGGCGTCGGATTTATGGTCCACAAGTCACTCAAAGGCAACGTTGTGGAACTAGGCAGTGTGTCGGCAAGGGTGGCATACCTTGTACTTAAAATAACTGAAAGGTACTCCTTGAAGATTATACAAGTGTATGCTCCAACGTCCGCACACCCTGATGACGAAGCCGAGGCCATGTACGAAGACATAGTGAAAGCTATGTCTCGTACCAAGGCATTCTACACAGTTGTTATGGGTGACTTCAACGCTAAAGTGGGAGTACAAGAGTGCGGCGAGTCGAGGGTGGGTCCATTCGGCTTTGGGCGCAGGAATCACAGGGGGCAAATGCTGGTAAACTTTCTCGAGGCACAGGGGCTTTTTCTGATGAATTCGTTTTTCCAGAAAAAGCCTCAAAGGAAGTGGACCTGGCAAAGCCCCGATAACGTGACTAAGAACGAGATCGACTTCATCATGTCTAACAAGCGCCAAATATTCAGAGATGTCTCTGTGATCAACAGGGTCAATACCGGAAGTGATCACCGACTAGTAAGAGGCACTCTGGATATAAAGGTCAAAATTGAACGAGCGCGCCTGACGAGGTCGACTCTTAGACCAACGCTGCCCCAGGTCGATGCTGGCTGCGAAAGCTTCCAGTTGGAACTACAGAACCGATTCGCCATGCTGGAAACCACAGAGGACATAAACGACGCCACCAACAGCCTGGTACGTGTCATCCGCGAAGTGGGCTACAAACACTTTCGACCTAAGAGAAATGGACGTAAGTCGGTGCTCACCAGCGAGACTCTGGAATTGATGAGGAAACGACGAGAACTCACCATTCCCACACCGTCGGAGCGTCAGGTACTTAACAGGGAGGTCAAAAAGCTGATAAGACGCGACAATCGGCGCGCGAATACCCAAGCCATTGAGCAAGCCATAGCGCAAAACAAAGGCTTGAAGGTATTCGCCAGGCCAAATACCTCCCGTTGTCACCTGACGAAACTCAGAACGTCACAGGGCACTACCGTCACCTCGAAGCCAGAGATCCTCGCTGAAGTCGAAAAGTTCTACGGAGACTTATACTCTCAACAGACATGCCCACCTCAGGCCCATGGCGCGGATGATCCACGGGCCAGACTTACACGCCACCTCACAGACGAGCTTCCCGACATTGACATGGGTGAGATTAGAATAGCTCTCGGACAGCTTCATAACAACAAAGCTCCGGGGGACGACGGGATAACTACGGAGCTAATCAAGGCAGGAGGAACACCTGTCTTGACAGAGCTTGTTAGGCTCTTCAATTCCGTCATCCACACCTGCATGACACCGGAGGCATGGAGCAGGAGCATGGTGGTATTATTTTTCAAAAAGGGCGATAACACGCTTCTTAAAAACTACCGCCCCATATCACTCCTGAGCCATGTTTACAAGTTGTTTTCGAGGGTTATCTCGAATCGTCTTGCCCAAAAGTTCAATGACTTCCAGCCACCGGAACAGGCCGGGTTTCGGAAAGGCTACAGCACCGTAGACCACATACACACCCTCAGGCAAATCATCCAAAAGACCGAGGAATATAATCAGCCTCTGTGCCTAGCGTATGTGGACTACGAGAAAGCCTTCGATACCATAGAGACCTGGGCAGTGCTGGAATCCATGCAGAGATGCCTTATCGACTGCCGATACGTCGAGGTGCTGAAATGTCTGTATAAGGCCGCAACGATGACCGTCCAAGTACAGGATCAGAGTACAAAACCAATCCAACTGCGTCGAGGGGTAAGACAGGGAGACGTTATCTCTCCGAAACTGTTTACAAACGCGTTGGAGGACGTTTTCAAGACGCTCAACTGGAAAGGACGAGGCATAAATATTAACGGCCAGTACATGTCGCACCTCCGATTTGCGGATGACATTGTCATCATGGCAGAATCTCTGCAGGAACTGGAAGTAATGCTGAACAGCCTTGGCGATTCTTCAAGGCGGGTGGGTCTCGGGATGAACCTGGATAAAACTAAGATCATGTACAATGATCATATCACCCCGAGACCTGTACACGTAAATGGCACTGCCATCGAGGTTGTGCAAGAATACTTATATCTAGGCCAAACTATACAACTGGGGCGGCACAATTTCGAGAAGGAGGTGACCAGAAGAATACGCTTGGGCTGGGCGGCATTCGGGAAGCTGCGTGATATCTTTGAATCGTCGATCCCACAGTCCCTAAAGACCAGGGTCTATAACCAGTGCGTCCTACCCGTGATGACTTACGGAGCCGAAACGTGGACACTCACCGTAGGACTGGTCCATAAATTCAAGGTTGCTCAGCGTGCGATGGAGAGAGCAATGCTTGGAGTTTCTTTGGTGGATAGAATTCGCAATGAAGTCATTCGCCAAAGAACTAAAGTTGCCGACATTGCGCGAAGAATAAGTACGCTGAAGTGGAAGTGGGCCGGTCATGTCTGCAGACGGACAGATGATCTATGGAGCAGACAAGTGCTAGAGTGGAGACCGCGTTTAGGCAAGCGCAGTGTGGGACGCCCTGCGACACGATGGACTGACGATTTGAAGAAGGTGGCTGGCAGCGGATGGATGCGAGCTGCCCAAGACCGGGATGGTTGGCGCTCTTTGGGGGAGGCCTACGTTCAGCAGTGGACGGCAATAGGCTGATATGACTATGACTATATTAACGATCGGAATAGAAATAATAACACACTGATGAAATTGTGTTTGAATTACGATTTATTTTGATATTTTTTTTATATTTATGAGGTATGGTTCTTCTTTTGTGATATTTCTTTTTATGTAATGAGCAGACAAACTGGTGATACTTTTCGTTGTATTTGTGTAAGGTCAGCTCCTTAAAATTCGTCAAGATATAGCCATAATGGGAAGGCGAGTTGGTTTGACTCATACTATAAACGTAAAGGGTGGATTCAGAGAGCTCTAATCGAGAAGCAATCAAAGCAAAATAGGCTAGAGCGTCATGTGGTTGCCGGTTCGAAACCCACCCATTGCACTACCGACACAAGCATTTAGCTTAGCACGAGGGGTTAAGAATATTAGTCACGTGTAAGCCAAATTGCTAGTAAGTGACCTATTTAAAAAAAATAGTATATCCTCTATAGCAGCTGATTGCAGGGATTTGCTTTGAATAATAATAGTAATAATGGGCCTGACAATGTGGAAAGGTGGCAATGACTTTGTGTGGCGACATTACTCGTCACGCTCCTCGTCGTGCCTACCGCCCCCTATCTTGTCGGTTTTTTGCGCGCTAGTCTATGGACCGGCAATACGAGCGCAAGTGGCTGGCTATATAATCGTGTGGTCGCAGTCCGCATCGAGCGCACACAATTGATCCGAGGCGAGGACGACGATGATGTATATTTCTTTTTACGACATTAATATAATTAGCTATACTAAAAATGCATAGCGCGCACGCTGCCACAGTTTCATCGTCCATTGTCAATACTCAATACATTTATTGCACTCCACAAGTTAAATTGATGTTACAATGGTATTATATATCAAACATGTGTGGGCCTTGTCGGCACGGCAAATGACAACAAAGACAAATGACAAGTGAGGAGCGTCGCGATGAATTGCGCGAGTAGAGCAGTGTGTGGACAGAGAGAGAAGAGAAGAGAAATGGTGGGATGTGATGTGTACTGACGGGTGCGTGTACTCGTGGAAGCCGGCGCCGGCCGCGTCGCCGTAGTCGCGCGCGCCGTGCGCCAGCTCGCGGTCGTGCACGTCGTACTTGCCGCCGCGGTTGCGGCGCGCCACGCACACCAGCACCAGCACCAGCAGCAGGAAGGCCAGCGCCAGCATCACGCCGATGAACCAGCCCGCCGTCGCCGTCGCCTTGCCGTCCGCGTTCTGCACTATCGGCCCGTCTGTCGACATTCGTTTCTTTTAAACCATTTATAATATCTTTACAGGATATCCCAATACGATATTATGAGCTAAACTTAAATCTATTGCAAAATATACACAATATAGGCCATATTTCAGTATTATAAGTGACTAACTTTTCTGCTATTTCCGTGAATTTCGACTGGGTACAATAAATCAATAAGCCGAGCTATTGAGCTATATATGAGACGTATTAATGTTCACCCACAGTTCGCCGGTATGTTAAGGTCCCATGTAATAGGGGGCGAGCCTATTGCCATTAACCGGGCACAAATTCCTAACTCCCGAGCTGCTACTGGGAATTTCATAGAAAAACCCAATAACACTTTGCTAGCAATCGCGCTCAAGACCACTTGGCTAATGAGGCAGTTACACTCTCATAATCAACCTATTATATGTCCCTCTACTGAGCACGGGTCTCCTCTCACAATGAGAGGGATTAGGCTATAGTCCACCACGCTAGCCTAATGCGGGCAGACTTCACACGCCGTCGAGAAACACTCTCAGACGTGCAGGTTTCCTCACGATGTTTTCCTTCACCGTTTAAGCGCGTGATAATTAATTATTAATACGCAGATAACTTCGAAAAGTCAGAGATGCGTGCCTTGGATTAAATCGAGACCCTTGACTTGGCTGTCCAATGGTCATATCACTAGGCTATCCCGTTACACCCTCGCTAATTATCAAGACCCATAGTTTACCCGGTAAATCTTACTAATTAACCAACATTTCCCATATTAGAGAATGCCCATGATTATGGCTTTTTTAATACAAAACAAACAAGTAAGTCTCTAAAGGATCAGAAGAATACAGACTCATACCCCCACGCCTCATTATAAAGATTATAAAAGAATTGGATTAGATATCTAGGGGAAGCACAATACACAATTACACATGGTATACATAAGGTACTCAATTCCATTTTATACACAAAAAACTATTATTTATTTATTTATTTAATACTTCATGCACAAACAAAAGAAGAATGTTGTACAATGGCGGACTTAATGCCATTAGGCATTCTCTCCCAGTCAACCTTAGGGTGATGCAGAGACAATCTTGGTAGTAGGTGCAAAAATAGGGTAATCAAAACCAAAAACAAACAAAAAAAAGATACATACCTAAAAATAGGTAGGTAAGTAATATAAATTCATAGCAACATATTATATATAGATAATAATATACTACTATATACGTACGAAATATAATAAATAAAATATGTTCATACTATAAATATTAATGAATATAATATATATCTAAAATATATATATTATAATATATATCATATATCTCTTTTATCAAGAGAGACTAACATTAAGATGATTCTGCCAAAGAATTGAGGAGATGCTTTTTTAACTTGCCCTTAAAAACATAGCGACTAGTGGCCATCCTGATTTCCAGAGGTAGCGCATTCCACAGAAGTATGGATTGTATCAGAAAAGAAGAATGCATAAAATCAGAACTATGAGCCGGACATTGCAGAAGACGATTAAATGAAGACCGAAGAGTTCTGTCATGATTGGAACACAAATATTTAAACTGTGAAGTAAGATAAGTAGGAGAAGTAGGAGAGTCTAGTAAGGAATACAAAGTAGTTAAAGCCCTTAGCACTCTACGCTGACGGATGGGCAACCATTTTAAAAGCGTTCTATACTCTGACACATGGTCAAACTTGCGTAGGTTGAAAACGAATCGAATGCAGTTATTCAGAAGACGGTCAAGTTTATTGAGTAGATCTGCATTCAGGTCATAGTAGCACACATCACCATAATCAATCATTGGAAAAATTAGAGCCTGTACAAGCATCATTTTCACATTTGATGGGAGTTAACAAACAAGTAAGTTTCTAAAGGATCAGAAGAATACAGACTCATACCCCCACGCCTCATTATAAAGATTATAAAAGAATTGGATTAGATATCTAGGGGAAGCACAATACACAATTACACATGGTATACATAAGGTACTCAATTCCATTTTATACACAAAAAACTATTATTTATTTATTTATTTAATACTTCATGCACAAACAAAAGAAGAATGTTGTACAATGGCGGACTTAATGCCATTAGGCATTCTCTCCCAGTCAACCTTAGGGTGATGCAGAGACAATCTTGGTAGTAGGTGCAAAAATAGGGTAATCAAAACCAAAAACAAACAAAAAAAAGATACATACCTAAAAATAGGTAGGTAAGTAATATAAATTCATAGCAACATATTATATATAGATAATAATATACTACTATATACGTACGAAATATAATAAATAAAATATGTTCATACTATAAATATTAATGAATATAATATAAGTAAGTTTTTTAGTCGGTAAAGAGACCGCAGCGTTCCCGTTACTTTCTGGCTGACATTGGAGATCTGTGTTTGCCAGTTGAGTGTATTATCAATGTGCAAGCCTAAGTTTTTAACGTTGGCGCTAAAGGGAATAGTTGTGCCGTCAAACTCAACCAATGGCAAAGGTGTGTCATCAATATTGTGCATAGTACGGTGGCTACCCAGAATTATAGCTTGACACTTAGTAGGGTTTACTGCCACTCCGAATCTATCAGACCAGTTCTTTATGGCCAATAAGTCACGGTTCAACTTGACAATTGCATCCGGTAAAGCTTCGACCTTCACTTGGCAATATAATTGTAGGTCATCGGCATAAAGATGATTTATATTCTCTCACCAGAAATATAAGCTATTCAATTGAATGTCAACCAGTCAATTTGCCTTTTTTCATCAGCGTTAGATCATTCATTTTACTACAATGCCATTCAAAAGTTACGTGCATCGAATTGTACGGTGCAACCATACATTTTCATAAATCAGCATTTTTACACGACAAGTGCGCTTCCTTTATTAATAAAATCAGTTCGCGTTGAGCAATCAAGTAAGCCGTGCGTTCTCATAATTCTACACTCTGTAACATTATCACTTCACACTAGTTCATTCAGCTCATACCATTTTAGTTAAGTGTTATTTGGACAATACACTATTTTCTGAACTATCGAATCATATTTTATTTTATCATTCAGCATAAAGAGTTGTGCAATCTAACAAGAGACTGTACACGAATTATCAGACATCCAATATCCATAAAGAGCAGTCTAACAGAAGAAAAAACCTATTTGGACAACCCTGTCAAACCAACAATCTTCGTCTGCGTGGCCTTCAAACTTTGGTGTGACCTAGATAAAAATAGCCTATGTGTTATTCCAGACTTTAATCTATCTCTGTGCCAAATTTTATCCACGTTCATTCAGGCGTGAAAGAGTTACAAACATCCATACATCCTCACCAACTTTTACGTGTATAATATTAGTAGGAGTAAGATACGTTATGTATGATATATTATTTCAATTAACAATTTACATTTCAATTGCGAAATATATTTGCTATAACAATTTTCATAAAACAACACACGCTTCGCTGACTGATTGATGATCGACTTCAAGTTCAGTAAAAAAGGTTTGACCTCGTGAATGATGTCATTGAACATATCAATCATATTAGCACCCAATCTGCTAAGACAGACAATAAATAAAATACAAATGAATAGCAACACCAAATATTTGCAAAGATAGATAAAATATGTTGATATTAACACACAAACAATGCTTTGTTCATTTTGTAAATTTGATTTCCTTAGACCAATAATCTTAATATATGTTTTGATGGATTTAATTAAAAATTAACGGCGAAACAACAGAGGGGTCCAAAAAAGAAACGACATTCAATAGTTGCCAGTGGCAAAATTAAACTAAACCAAATATAATTACATCTAAGCACTATTTTTTGTATCGTTTGGCCTTTGACCTTTTGATTACGAAATTTTGCGGTGGCCTTGAACAGCTATCGGGAGTATTAGGTTACTGATAAACTATTTGTTAAAAAAAGTAGGCATCGCCCGTATAGAAGTTTTTTTATTATTTATTAAAGCAAAAAATCATGACATATTTTTGCTAAATAGGCTTTAAGTATTACAACGTTTTAAAAGGTATTTATTTTAGTAAGAATAAAAAAACATATTGCTTAGTGCTTTTAAAAGTTATTTTCCCTTGTCATACAATAATAATAATTGACATAACCCAAAATAAGTAAAGTAAAACACACAATAATATATTTAATATCTTGGTGTTATAAATGAACAGAGCATTATTTCAACCACGGATTTTTTGAAACTTCTAAACACATGGTACTTGATGCGTGTACCAACACTTACCAATGGTAGTGTCAACATCTTTTACTTCACTAGAGCTGAAGTACTCTCCGTCATGCGCCGTCAGCTTCACCTCGTAGACCTGGCCGGGCTCCAGGCCCGTCAGGATCACGTAGTCATCATCAGTCACCTCGTTAGTCTTCGACCAGTCAGGGTGGCCCTTCAGTCTGTACCATGCGACAAAGTGTGTTCCAGCATGTCCATCTAAAGACGGCATCCAACGGACGAGGATATGTGCAGTTCCTTCTTTAGCCGGCAATGTGCTCGTCTCAAACAGAGGTATATCAGGTTTAGCTGTCACTACTGATCTGGTCGTTTGTTCCACGTAATACTTGTCTCCCTCGCCAGCCTTTGTCTTTGCTCTAATCTCGATACGATACTTGGTGTTAGGTTCAAGTCCAGCCAACTTTGCGCGGTCGAATTTAGGATCGATCTCCTTCTTCCTTTCTTGGATAGGTCCTAATGATGTTCCGGTGACCTTCTGGTAGTAGATTTTATAGCCGGTCAGGACTCCGTTCTCGTCGACAGGCTTGTCCCATTTTAGAAGCATAGCTGATGAGCCGATGGGGTATACTTCGAAGGATTTGACAGTACCAGGTTTGCCTTCAGGTGTGTGGAAGCTAAGAGTATCGCTAGGAGGGCCGTTAAAGCGACCGTTGTAAACTAAAATACGGGCATTATTCTTTTTGTACGGTTTAAATTTAGTGACTAAAGCGCTAGACGCGTCAGCCTTGACTAGGATTTCTTTGAGCCTATCTTCCTCTCCATCTACCCACGTCTGAATCTTGTATCCTTTGAAGTGTCCTCTCACTGTTTCGGGTAGAACAGGGTCCCAGTTGAGCAGTGCTGTAGTGCCTGTGGTGACTTGAACGAGCGTGAAATTAGCGGGAGCTTGTAAAGGAATGTCTTCACCGGACCAGCCGATGACTTCTACTGGTGTGACGTTGGATGTACCCTTGTAGTTTACTGCGGTAACCTGTAGGCGTTAAAATAGTCATTACTGAATCAAAGCTCAATTACAAATATTTTTTTAATGAAAATGTCATATCACTGCAAGCGGTTTTCTGTAAGCTTTTACCGCGATACACATGTGTGTCAGAATGTCGAAAGAGAATGTGTGATTATGTGTAAAAGAGCGTTAAAAAAAGACAGGACTGCTTGTATGTGCCTATTTGATCTGATATATGATTTTGTGCGTACGCGTTGGTTACCTTGATTTTGTACGGCTGGAAAGTTGGTGTGTTGAGCACGGTGTACTCAGTCTGTTGCCAGTCGCGTACTTGCTGCTCGCTCCACGGCTGTCCCGTAATGTTCCGCCGCCATGACACTAGGTAGTAGAAGCCGGGACCATTGTGCTCAATCTGAGGCATTTTCTATACAAAACAAAATAAGATTTCAATTGCAGGGACATCATTTCCAACGAAATTTTTTTGCAGGGCCAAAAATTTGCGTAGGGCCAGTCAGTCTTAATTTGTTTTTAAAATAAAAGGCATTTATTTTATCATCACAAATAGTTTTCTATAGTATACACAAGTTAATATTTGTGAGAGACTGATGCCCAAGATAGATATAGAAATACCTGTGTTACGGGTAACCAGGCCCCCGAAGACTTAAATTATGTACACTTAATTTATTCAATCAATCTCTAAACAATAGGTGTGATGGAATACAAAGTTGTATGCTTAGGTAGTACAAAATATAATTGTAATAGGACTAGAAATATGAACTTGAACTTGACTGAATGAAGAGTTGAAGATCGGGATCTGTGACCTATACTGAAATAGGACTACTATACTATTCCTAATAGGCCGACGAATACGGGATAATCACGTCCATTAATACAAAAGTAACGCATACAGGATACTAACCGACCACGAGATGACCATGTTGGTGGGGTCTGATCCCTCACCGACTACGTTGTCAGGGTTCTTGTATGGCACATCAGGTTGGGTGGTGCAAACTTCGGAGTGCGATGAAGGAGTGGACGGTCCAATCTTGTTCCACGCGCTCACTCTGTAAAGTGAATAAATGTGAAAAGTTCCGTACAATTGGTTAATAAAAATATTTTTCCGAACCCATTACGAGTGCTTTATTTTCTTTAAAAATGTGCCTCACGGTTGCGAAGATAGAAATCTGGTTCAGAATATGGTCGAAAAATTACCTGGCGCTGGTTTTAACCCTGGTATTAAGTAGATAGATTTCAGATCATCAAAAAATATAAAGAACCAGTGAAACACTGCAGTCAGCTTATCACTCACATCCAAAAGGTCTCTCTACCAAAACAGGTGTTTCCCTATTATTGGTTGTGCAGTTAGATTTAAGACACTGTTGAGGTCGTTGCGGGAGATTGAATGATCCACACAAATTAATCCTTGTTGAATGATATAATTACGATTTACAAACGTTTAACAATATTAGATGGTGGTTTTAATAATAATAGGCGAGAGCACACCGGTATGCATGCAACGTCTCGGCGGCTAATATTTTGTCGTTGTTCTCCCTTCCCCCTTCTCTTCCTGATAGCAGCGGCGCAGAGATGCACTGCGGACACGACTCGCACGCAATTTACCAAAGGCCATAGATGGCGTTAACAGACAATACTTAAACTTCCTATCTACATAAAGTAAAGTAAAGATTTATTTCTTAATTTGGTACAAAAATAACATTTACAGTGTCACAAAATCAGGATAGTATTTACGACCAACTCTGGTACCCAGATTAAGATTTAACTTGTGTTTAGGGTACCAGCGTTCTCGCGCACACTAACAAAACATATCAGTAGTACTCGTAGGACGAACACAATGTTCATTAAGAAAAAAAATAAAAAATAAAATAGGAAATACAATATATGGACCAACAAAATGTAAAAAACTTTACTACTGTAGCCTCGTGATGTGTGTGTGTGTGTGTATGTTTGTGTGTGTGTGTGTGTGTGTGTGTGTGTGTGTTTGTGTGTGTGTAAGATCTTAGGATCCACATCGTATTAAGTCTTCAGTCTCTTTATAGTCCAGAGTCAACAACCATTTTGACACAGTGGCTTTACAATTTTTGCGACACATGGGCGCAATATTACAAATTTTATTAATTTTATTGTACAGCTGATTTGACAAGTAACTGTAATTACGTTGTGCGAGATTAGTTCTGCATTTTTGTTGCGCTGGGCATACATTATAGTATCTGCGTTTTTTAATAGTGTTTGTGTCATGGGGTACTGCCGGATGCTTGCGAAGGATGGTACTGAGAACAAAGAGCTGCCTCACCGTCAGAACTTGACACTCAGTGTAGAGAGCTGTGGTAGGGTACCGGAAAGGCTTTGAGGTCATGACTTTGAGGGCAGCTCTCTGTGCTCGCTCTAAAGAAAGGAGGGAAGTTTTGGGTGCACCACCCCATACAACGATGCAGTAAGTGATGATGGATTGGCACAACGCAAAATAAACAGTTTTAATAGTTTCGCGATCCGCAGAGGACCTTAGTTTTTTTAAAATATACAAGCACTTGCGAACCCTACTTGTGAGTTTATTGATATGGGGCTTCCAGCATAGAGAACTGTCTATATGGACACCAAGATATTTAACATTCTCCGACTTAGTTATTTGAGGACAGTCACATTGTGAAGAGAATATATCAGGGGAGCAAGTATGGGCTTTAAGTGTCATAGCATCAGCGGGAGAAGAATTATTGGTGCGTAACGAGAAAGGTAAGTAGACTGTTTTATCAATATTTAGGGTTAGAAAATTATCTGAAAGCCATTTCATCACTTGACTGAGAGCATTCTCTGCGTGTTTAATAGCTTCAGGCCAGTTTCCTCCGTGAAGAACCAGTGCTGTATTATCAGCATAAGTATATATCGAGCAAAAAGGAATGGACATATTGCATAGATTATTAACGTAAATTAGGAAAAGAGTTGGGCCCAAAATTGAACCTTGAGGAACTCCATAATTTATCGTTACGATGTCACTAATAACGTTATTGATTTTTACGCACTGAGTCCTGTCACTTAGATAGTCCTGGAAGATTTTAAGAGTATCTCCACGGATGCCAGTGGCTTCAAGCTTGCGTAAGAGGATTGGAATAGACACAGTGTCAAACGCCTTAGAAAGGTCTAGAAAGACAGCGAGACAGTTCATTTTGCTATCCAAATTTGCCACAACATCATTTACCAAGGCAGCAACTGCATCCTCGGTCGATCTGCCACCTCTTAAACCATACTGATTGCTACTAAGAATTTTATAAGTCTCAAGAAAGTTAACTAATCTGTTGTTAAGAATTTTTTCCAGTATCTTAGATATTGCGAGCAGAACTGAGATAGGCCTATAGTTATTGACACTGTGTCTATCGCCACTCTTAAATATGGGATGGACAAACGACTTAAAGGCTTTTGGGAAGCAGCCCGTTGAAAGTGAGCGATTGCAAATGTGAACAATGACCGGCGCCAGGGCTGGTAAACAAGATTTTAATAGCCTCGGTGATATACCGTCCCAGCCCACGGCAGCATCTGCCCTCAATCCAAGTATCAGATTAGTGACTTCCACTTCATCAGTAGGAAGGAGAACTAGTGAGTTGCATGTCCCCGCATCACAGCAGCTTTCAAGATTGTTCGTGCAGTTTAGGATTTTTTGTGCTAATGTCTTGCCCACATTCGCAAAAAACTCGTTGACAGAATTGACCGAAGCCTTTTCGCTATGAGACAACTTTAATAATTCAACATATATTTATCTGTAACAACTGTTGGTGAACCTTAACAAAATAAATAAAACAGGTTCAGCAGTTTAAGCGCCAAAACATTACAAACAAACAGACCGATTTACAGGTTCTTTGGTATTTATACTATATGGCGCCTATCTGACGACCTCTGAGAAGAAACGCCAAAAAAAACTCAGAGCAACATGGTCTCTTTTATAGTACAGACAGTAGTAGACAGTACAATTATAAGATATGTGTTACGATGTAGGTGATTCCAATTGGCTCCTCAAAGTACCTGAAGGTGTAGTTAGCCCAGGGACTCAGCTGAACGGTCCACGAGGTGTCGATAGCCGGTACGTTGTCACTGGCCATGTCCCAGCTGTCAGGCATGAAGGTGGTGTTGTACTGTATGGAGTAGCGCAGGATGGGGGCACGGTTGTCTCCCATGGAGTGCCAGCGTAGGGTGGCTGTCTTCTCATGGCACTCGATGCCGTCCAGCACCGGAGGGTTCGGCTTGTCTGGGGAAGAATGAGCATAAAGCACACGTGGGAGAGCCAAGCTTCGGCACGAATGGGCTGTCTCGACCGGAGTGATACCACGGCCTCACAGAAAACCGGCGTGAAACAACGCTTGCGTTGTGTTTCGCTGGGTGAGTTATCGCTTACCATCAGGTGATCCTTCTGCTCGTTTGCTCTCCTATCCCATAAAAAAAAGAATATCTATCCAAACTGGTAACCAAGAAAATAAAAAGATTATGTTGACGCGTAGGTACTGTATCCAGGGACCAACAACGAGAGAACTTCATTTTTTTTTATTAGAATCTCCGACAAAGGAGACACCTTACATGCTATGTAACAGTTTCATTTCAGTTTTAGGCCAAATGCTTCTTTAATTATAGGAGATCACATGATGCGAAATGAGATCAACCACTATTGTTAACAAATATTATAAAATAGGTAAGAGAGAATATAGAAGGCAATGGATTAGACAAAAAAGAGAGCCATTAAAAAACAAATTAAGCTTCATACCTACGTGCTATTTAAATCGACAAATAAATAAATTATTATAATTATATTGAGGCGTCAACATATCTAAATATTGTTCATGAGATAATAAAAAAAATAGTTTCTTCTGCTTCGCAGTTGCTTCCTCATGACTGAAGGGCATTGCTATTATGGACAATTCTGTGCTATTCTTCAGTGTATAAATAGAAAATGTAATTTGTCTATGTGCCTTTTGTAAGGGTAGAATAGAACTTTTTAAGTTAATACTAGATATAGCCGCCTTAACCGTTGTGGCACTTCGCCAAGTAATTCCGGGATCCCACAGTTTATATTCAGACACTATAAACTTCGCATCAGTCGTTTTTATGACTTCACCACCGATCAGTTTTTCCTACTGCCAAATGCAATGGGTAATTTCTACTACCAAATCTGAATTATTTACTTTTTGCGTGTGTCTAAGAGCTTGTTTTATAGCAATATTAGTAAGATAGCTCGTAATTTTCATGAAGATTAAATCAATTAAATTTAAACCTTATTCTCGCGACATAAGAATCATAGCAGATGTGCTAGGAAATCAGACAAATGAAACGAGAGTTAAAAAGGCGAATTATTATTAACTCGCAATCGTTTTATCAAATTGAAAAAAAGAAATACGATTTATTGACACGGTAAAGGACAAAAACAATTAATCAAATAACAACTAAAAAAACAAACAAAAAAAATAGAAATTGGTAATTTATTGTCTTACCTTGCACAGTTAGCGTGGCCTGTGCCCTCGCCTCGTCGATCGCAGTCCTCGCGATACAGGTGTACTCTCCAGAGTCCAGCTCCGTAGTGTCAGATATGAGCAGCGAGTAGTCGTTGGTCATGCGGAAACGCGGTTGGTTGTCGAAGTCGATGGTCTGTCCGTCGTTCAGCCAGATGATCTCTAGCGTGAGCGAATCGTCCGCGTTGGCGTTGCAGCGGAAAGTGGCCGACGAGCCCGCCGCTACCTCGTAGTGTTCCGGCTTGTCCGTGATCACCGTGCGCTCTACGGGTAAAAACATATTTTTACATACATACCATCACCCCTGCATTCCCCGAAGGTTTAGGCAGAGGCGTGCTTTTGTACACCCAATATTCACCGGTATGTTTAAGTCCAATGTAATAGGGGGCGAGCCTACTGCCATTAACCGAGCACAAATTCCAAACTCCGAGCTTCTACTGAGAATTTCATAGAAAAACCCAATAACACTGCTCGACCTGGGAATCAAACAGGACCACTAGGCTAATGAGGCAGTATTTTTAGGGATATGGAAATTGATCTGTGATAATGGAGACACACTATCAAATCGTTATTGCTTCAAAGCTTGAATTGTTCGTCTTATTAGCAGGAGAATTTAATATTTGATTGAGCTAAGTCCCTGAGCTTATCATAGCTAAATGCAGGTTGCTTTAGCCATTAAGCTACCGAGATGACTGCCTATTGAATTTATCTTCCACATTCTACGTCTGAAGGTGACGTCAGGTGATAATGCCAAATATTAAATCCATTAGAGTGGGATTTTGATGATCTAGTGATACAGCAATGATAAAACAGAACTATGTAGTACTACTTACTCTTAACATTAAGGGAGCCGAAAGCGGACTTCTCTCCGAACTTGTTCTTCGCGTAGCACTGGTACGTTCCGACATCCGTGTACGACACGTCGCGGATCACCAGGTCGCCTTCAGGGGTGATGTTGTACCTGACAGACAAAAAATGGCTAAGTTACAAACGATATAAAAAACTTTTATTGATTACTAGCTGCCAGGCCCGGCTTCGACAGTTTTCCCGTAGGAATGAAGCATTTTTCCGCGGTAAAAAGTGGCCTATGTTCATCAGGGATAATGTCGGCTTCTAATGGTAAAAGATTTTTTCCAAATCAGTCCAGTAGTTTCGGTGCCTATTCAATACAAACAAACAATCAAATATTTCCTCGTTATAATTTTTTATTTTATTTATTTATTATGGTCTGCCAACAGTTATTACAGTGGTGAATTATTTGGTTGTCTTATGACTAATTACAATATTTGCATTACTGCATAACCAATTACAGGCAAACACAACTTGCTCAATTATAACCGATGCGGTATCACGGACGGTGTTCTTATATGTAATACAGAAAAAGTTTACAATGGCAGCATGTTACTAGGCATGATCGATTGGAGGGCGATTATTATTTCTTGAGAATCTTGCCAAGCTATCTGCATGAATGTCATACATGTCGCTTCTCATGTTGACGTGTTTACACAACCGTGGAATGGGGGAGTTAGCGCCAAGTTTTGTACGTCGAAGTGGGGGGGCTAGTGGCGTTATGGGTTTCCGAGGACGATTACGGGGAACTCTATAGGCAAATTTACCTAATAGCTCAGAGGAATCAATTTTATTATTGAGTGGTTTGTGGATAAACCTAAGATCTAAGAGGTCTCTTCGATGTTCGAGAGTGGTCATGTTGAACTGCGCTAATTTAGAAGCATAGGATATTTTCTGGATCCTTGTTGAAAAACTTAGGTAGTTTAAGAATCTTTTCTGGATGCGTTCAATTCTTAGTGAGTGTAGTATAATAGTGTAGAAGTGTAGATGTCGGCAAACGAACGGAAGAGCCGCTTGATGTTAAGTAGTCATCGCTGCCCCTGGACACCTGCAATACCAAAGGAGTTGCTGATGCGTTGCCGAGGTTTAAGAGCCTGAGCGGAACTGGCTTTCACGCGCTAAAGTCGAAGCACACACCACGGTCCTTTACGACAGACTCCGATGTTAGGGTGGTCGCCAGCCAGTCAGACCCCAGAGGTCCTACTACCGAGCAAGAGGACAAACTAGACAATAACCGAGGATTCCGCACTACCATTAACATCAATATTATTTACATGACCACAGTCTCCTTTTGTATTTTTTTAGCATTTTCCATGCTAAGATTATAAAGTTATTTTAGTGAAGGAAAAAAGGTTGAGAGGCAAAGTACTTTGCTTTTCAATGGATGTTACTGGCGTCACCTTTGAGACGTAAACTCAGAATGTGAATGCAAATTTCGACATGGCGGGTGGCTTAGAGGTCATAGCGTCTGATGTACCTAACCAGAAGACGCAGGTTCGAATCCCGACCGCAAGACGAATTTTTCCTTCACTAAAATAACATTACCACAATCTATTAAAGTTCTTATACTATCAAACCCAATATCAACCTTCTATATTGAAATAATCACATATTTATAGATAACCTCCGCCCTTTACGTCCGAAGTTATTCTTTCAGACATTCGCTTATGAACAAGTTTAATTAAAACGAAATACTTCATACAAATAACCAATCAGAGTAGTTGATCATCCATCAAAAGTAAAACAAGTTATTTTCTTGTCTACCGCGTGTAAGTAATATGAAGTGTAAAACTAATTATGAGAAAGCGAAATCTATATTCCATATAATACTTTTAGATATTAGGATCAAAGAAGATTATTTCTCAAAAGAACATAGTTCACTTAATGAGATACAATATGTTTAAAAATAATATAAATCCAGTATGCGTTACCTACTTATATATATATATATATATGAAAATAAACCAAACTTTAATACAAATAATTAAAATGCTAAACTATATATAAAGATCTTTCTTATTTTGTTTGTAAGAGGTAAAGTTCAGTTCAGTTTATATATATCTACTATTATATAAAATACTAAAAAGCTGTGTCTGTATATGATTAAAAAAAAAACAAATGGATTAGGGTATACAATATATAAACATCTCCGAACCCGATTTTAATTTTGTTATCAGTGTTAGAAATTTCTTATCTTAATTAATTGAACGGATCCTGAGATACAGCTTGACCTCTCTGATGTATACAGACAGACTCATACAAAGAAGAGAGTTGGGTTTTGATAAAATTATTTTTGGGATCCATGTTTAATCCGAATATAGCTTCATGTGAACGAAGTCGCGGGGAAAAGCTAGTTAGTATATATATTGAAACTCTACTAATATAAAAGGTTAGAAAACTTTCAAAATATTTTTCAAAACATTTTTTATTCCTGTATGAATTGCGGTAATTGATTTTAATTGATTTTGTAAGTAGAAGCGGTTTCCTTCCGACTTGATTCACAAATACATATTGGAGGTTATTTTATTTATGCATTTCAAACTGAAAACTTTACTTTACCAATATTAAATACATACTTTAGCTCCTACAAACCAAATCTAATATAACTAAGTATTTTACTGATAAAAAATAATAGTAATAAAAAATGAGGTATGAGGAAGCCCAGGATATAAAAACCTGGACTGAGTTAGGGGCTGCCTTTACCAAGCAGTGGTACACAATATTCACCAATTATGGAATTAGAGAAACCTATCCATAGATACTTAGAATCCTTTAAAATTTTTATCACCGATAACGGTCGACGAAAAATTTTCAAGGTTTATTAGATTTGGTTTGTAGGAGCTAAAGTATGTATTTAATATTGGTAAAGTTAAGTTTTCAGTTTGGAATGCATAAATAAAATAACCTCCAATATGTATTTGTGAATCAAGTCGGAAGAAAACCGCTTCTACTTACAAAATCAATTAAAATCAATTACCGGAATTCACACAGGAATAAAAAATGTTTTGAAAAATATTTTGAAAGTTTTCTAACCTTTTATATTAGTAGAGTTTCAATATATATACTAACTAGCTTAAAGTAGTCCAATGAACTGTAAAACCCTTTTATATCGAGGGGGAGAAATGAAATCCGATAACATTTCCTCGGGGAGCATGTCTAGGAATATTTTCATATCCGATTCAGAGGAACCATAATCTCAAGTATGTTTGCACACTGTGTGAAATCGTGCAACGGGTGAGGCGTGTATTTGTGTCATGGAAAAAGGAATGTAGGTATTGTGTGACATTATGTACGCTAATGTGTATTGGCATATTGAATCACTTTTTTTTATTGACACATATAACTTGATAAAATATTGAAAAGGGTTCGCTCTAAAGTTCATAGAGATAGATACCCGTTTTGCAATCTTTCTTCTCTTACCATAAATCAAGTTTTAACAGCTATTAATAGTCGATAACATTTATTTTACAGCCACCGTAGCTTAAAAAAGTAGCGTATCCGTACCAAATTACGTTGTGCAAATACTGGAGACTCTCCACACAGAATTTAATTAATTAATCCAGCACAAATCTGCCTGATCTACTGAGAACTTCATAGGAAGCCCCAATAACACTGCCTGGGAATCGAAACCAGAACTTATAGCGTAGCAGTGCGCGACTGCTACGCTATAAGTTCTGGTTTCGATTCCTCCGAGTAAGACCTCTAGAATAATGAGGCAGTTAAGTATTATTAACAACAGTTTATGTATATTTAACAGGTGCCATTGGTGTATTAAAGGTTTTTATTACTACTTACTTTCCGCCAGTGACGTCAACATCGTCCTTCATCCATTTGACGATGGGTTTCGGCGCTCCGAACACTCTGCACTTGAGCACAGCCTCGGAACCGTCCACCCTGGTAAGGTTCTCTGGACCCTCCTTGATTTCTGGCGGAATAGCTGCACAACATAACAAAAAGAACATTAAAACAATTTCTATGGGCCGGTCGCAGAAAGATATTTAGTTCTTATTCCCACTGCAGTGTTCTACTTAATCTTATTATTTTTATTGGGATTTTTGTAAAATAACAGATTGAAGGGTTTAATCACATGACGTTATATTTGTACGTATTTGCAACAACATCATTGTAGACAGTAATAATTAGAACTCTCTGGTGATTAATTTATAATTTCGCACTCTCGGAACTCTCAATTACGCGCACATTCTGTGTTTTACTTTGTGCCGTCAAATAGACCAAAATACCCATGATTTGAACCCAAAGTCCATAAGCCAAATAAAAATGAATCTCAGAATAAAGTATCTTACCTATTCCACATTTAGATACCCAAGCATTTGACACGATATGCATAGAAATTTCGAAATTCTAGTCAAAAAATCTGTTTGAGCTCATTGTTTTCCACATCTGACTAACAAACAGGCATATAAATCACAATATACAGAATGCTAAGTGCATAATAATATCCGTAGGTAATATTTCGCGCGGATAGCGGGTGGGCGTGTGAATGTGTGTCGTGAGGATGTGTCCAATAGACGTCTAGAGACAATCTCGTTATATAGACATGAATTCGTAAATTGTGAACACAGACTGTATGATTTGGAGTCTTAATGAATAGTTAAGTGTGTGAGCTTGGGTAGACTTTTAGAATCATCAAAGGCATTGACACTATTTGACGTCGTTGAATTTGAAATGTGTATATAATTATGGTAACTGTAAATCTAGTTTATAACCGAACTAGTGGATATTTATATCTGATTCCAAGTAATTTATAAACTTCTTAGAATTGATATTGGAATTTATAGCAAATACTCAATACTGATCATTATACTAAAAATAGGACCATTACGAATGAATTAAGTAAACAAAATTTTATGAACCTTTCCATGCGTGAAACAGTCGCCATGGACTGAAGTATAATGAGGATATTGCTATTGTTAAAATATATTTAATTTCTATATAAGCAAACACAACCAGTTTACTTCATAAAAATATACATCACAGTGAGGTACAAATTATCAAAATAATAGTATTATAGAGTAAAATAATAGCATAGAGAAACGTTGAGCGTCTTTTACCGGCTCGGCTATATCAAATATCGATCTCCAGTAGAGAAAACAATCCGGAGATTTCAGCCATTAGTCAACAACCAGAATTAAAAGGGAGCTAATATATAAATGTGTATAGCTCCATATTATGAAAGGGGAAAATCAGGTTGAGTAGTTACCCAAATTATGATCGTAAACATAGAAATAGGGAAGCAATGCTATTTTTGTAATAAGCCCGAACGTTTCTATGGAAAATTTATTACGTGTGTTGTTATGAATACCGCATTAGCGGCATTAGGGTAGCGATGAAAACAGGCGTTGTTTAGGGATATCTAAAATTACCTTTGAAGCTTTTCTGTGGGCGTGTCTGTAATATTGCTAATATTGTTCGAAGATAATGTTATGATTTAGATATTTTGATTAAGAAAACTTAGTGCAATATTTTCGTTATGGGTAAGTATATCAACTGGGGTATATAGGGTAACATTACTGATCAATAAAATAGTACCTGAAAAGCTGCTGGTCACTTCAAGACGCTATTCCTATTGTAATAATTTTGACCAAAATGTGTTGTAAACTTAGTTCCTACATAGCTCATAGTTACTCTAAATAAATCGATATGTTTGCCTCTTAGCGTATGAAAACGCACCAATACACATACATACATACAGTATACATAACT
Source organism: Acronicta leporina (assembly GCA_947256265.1). Classification (NCBI taxonomy): domain Eukaryota; kingdom Metazoa; phylum Arthropoda; class Insecta; order Lepidoptera; family Noctuidae; genus Acronicta; species Acronicta leporina. The sequence continues at coordinate 1,999,306 of OX366512.1, forward strand.
CTAAATGTGACATTGAATGTTGACAAAAAAATATTATTACGACCTGGGTATGATGTCCTTACTGGAAATAACATAATTATTTGAACAAACCTTGGCGTCACGCATTTTAAGCTACAGGCGAATTGTACAAACATTGTACAACATTGGTTTGATTGAATGGACACGCCAACGAGTACCGGTGGTGACATAACGTAGTATTGCACGTTGGCACTTTGCAACTGTCCATCATAATATCTTAGGACTCTCGTACTTCCTACTTCGTTACTCATTCAATTCATTCATTCTGGTAAGAGCTTGCTTTATCTAAGGCGTAAGATATTTAGCTATTTTGTCTTACAAATTTATCTCCCTGAAGCGTCGCAGGGATTAGGATACCTAAATTAAAATTGAAATTTATGAGGGACGTTGGCTGACAGCGTTCGCAACATTTTCTATAGAGCCCACAAGTTCGTGAATCGTTTTAGATTTGGAAATTATAAATAAACTTTCCCTTTATTACGAAAAATACCTTTTTGCCTTATTTTTTTTAACGCAAATAACGACTGTCAGTGTTGGTTTACTGGTTTCCTTGGAAAAGTTCCGAGAGGTGGATTGCACAATCGCTAAATGTTCTCTCAATACATTTCTTAAATACAAATTCTTATTGACATCATTAACAACATTAACAGAATTGTTCGAATGGCATCAAAGGAATGGAACTATTTAATAGACGCATAAACCACGGTAGGTATGGGACTAGAATGAGGGTGGACAATACGATATAACAGGAATTTCTGATGCCACAAACCTATATAGTCATCATTGTGGATTTTGGGTATGACTCACAGGACAATAGGTTATCGAACTTTGTTGGAGGTAAAAAGAATCGGATGTTAATCCACACCCTCTGGCGCACCCATTATTGTAGTCGGGGGTAAATTCAAACGTTCACAGGTAAGTTGGGGCACTACTGTAATTTACGACACCGTATCGCACGTTGAATTGATAGTAGATCTCAAAAGAAACTAGGGTAGCGATTGCACTGCACTTTTTACGTCGATCTTTTAGATTTTTTTACGTGTTGAGAGAGAAAGGAATATTGTTTGCCGACTGACAGCTGCTGATCTATGAATGTTGAAAATGTAATAGTTTTTTCCTAAAAATATCTCGAGCAAAAATTCTAATGTTTTTTAAAACGTTACTTTGGAGTTTTTAAATGCATTTTGATACGTATCCCAATATAATCCAACTCAGAATTTGTAACGGTGATAAACAAACGGATATAAACATAATCTGTCTGTTTACTCGTACTCTACATATTATATCGTATTTCCGCATAAGCAAAGTATAAGCACGACGAATCAATCAACAATGCTTGCGGAATAAATCCGATAAGATTAAACTACAGTTTATAAAGTAAAAGTAAGGATGACATTTTTTTTCAGCCCCTAAGGGTAGTTACGTCATAAGCTCACGCTATGTAGCAATTAAGGGGTGCAGCTGCACAATAACTGCGGCCATAGAACATCAGTATAGCCGGCTTCCTTTAAATAAGGGATGATAACAAACTAATTCGTAATGCAAGTTTTACATTAGGCCAGCGCGAGCAACTTGCCCCAGTAACTTGTATACTTTTTTGCACATTATCATACGCAAAAGCGTAAATAAAGGACAGTCGCACATCATTTGTGCGTCGTAACGCCGACAATTTCAACTGCAAAGCGTTGAGGATGTGCTGTCTTATACAAATAAGGAAGGAATTTGTAGCGAAGAATAGACTACTACAAGTCGAGAGTCAGTGTTGAATCGGTCTAGTGGGCTGTTACTGAATACTAAGTTATCCTATAATATGTTTAGTTTATCTCTGAACTCAGCTTTACGCTCATAAAGTGTACTCTATTAGAACCTAAGAAATAATTGTAATCGCAGCTTTGTTCCGAGCATATCTTGCTATATAGAAATGTAACCTCGATGCATTATCTCTATCTCTATCTCTACTATTATAAAATTGTAAAAAAAGCTGTCTGTACATTGAAGATATTTAAAAAAAACACGTGGGTTATGGTATATAAACGTCTCCGAATCCGAAAAAGTGATTTATAAAATTCTTGTCTGTTTGTTACGGGTTGGAGCAAAAACTAGCATATCTTGCTATATAGAAATGTAACCTCGATGCATTATCTCTATCTTCTCTACTATTATAAAATTGTAAAAAACCTGTGTCTGTACATTGAAGATATTTAAAAAAAAAAACGTGGGTTATGGTATATAAACGTCTCCGAATCCGAAAATGTGATTTTTAAAATTCTTGTCTGTTTGTCTGTTTGTTACGGGTTGTAGCAAAAACTACTGAATAGATTTTAATTTTATTATCACTGTTAGAAAGTATATGCTCCAACTTAAAAACTGGTGAACTTTTTATCTCAATTCTGAGATACAGCTTGACCTCCCTGATTTATAGAGGCCCATACAAAGAAGAGGTCATCAATGTTGGTTTTCCATTTTTACTCCTGATATAGCTTCACGTGATGGATTTGTAAATATATGTTTATATATTTACAAATCCATCACATATTTGGCGAGTGTAAGGACGAACGTGACTTCGTGTTATTCTCGACAGTCTGTTATTAATTGACATCTTTAAATGTCTTTATGATATTACAGATGGATACCCGAGATGCCAATAGTCATGTTTTGTATTTATTTTAGTATGCCTGACTTGATGACAAAGTACTTATCTGAAATGGGACGCCGTGAGAAAACCAGGACGCGGTAGCAGAATGCTGCACGAGAATAAACAGCCAACGATAAATCCACCGAGTCTCTAGAATATAGGACAAATAAATTATGGTTTTGCGCACTTGCAATATTTCGGCAAATATTCCCACACTGTTTTCTCTTATAAAGACAAATTGCATTAACAAGAGCAAACCCCTGCAACTTGTATGGAGTTCTGCACAGGTCATACACTAAAAAAGACCATGAATATCTTCTGAAAATCGATCTCACGCAGTTCAATTATAAAGCCATTTAAGCTTAGTTGGCTCGTGAACTTATACAATGATAACATACATCGATGAAATATTTTTCTAAACTTTAACACACTTCGCACCCAAAAATGTTGTAGGTTTTCGTATTATATTCCCTAGAATGGATATTGTGACGTATGTAATTCAGAGTTCCAAAAAAAACCTTGCAGTCCAGACGGAAAGACAAACCTATCAAATTAGAAAAGAGAAACTTGACTTGCCATAAATCACAATCAAAAAACAGGAAGAGAACACGGTACGTAATTATACTGAAACAATTGAAACAGTAGCCATTTCTCTTAATTACGAAACCACCGGTCCGGTCTGGGATTTCTGCAGTGTCAATACTCGGCATAGCGGTCGGGTCGAGGCATCCCGGGCTATCTAGGTCATGGCTGGTTCCTGCGTAATCCCGGAGCGTGGACCGCGTCATTCCTATATTTTATATGCGGAGAACGTTCTCTCATATTACAGTAATTTGTGTGTAGAGGATGAAAAATAATACAAAGAACTGACTATAACGTGACTGTTTCAATACGTAATAAAGTTAGCTTAAGCATTTGCAGTAAAAAATTTATAGAATTCTACCAAATTAGTAACAATATTTTATGCGAGTAATTTTTTCTTGTAACTAAGTATAGTCATAACATTTTAAAAAGCGGCGGAAATTCTGAAAACTACCAAAATCGACATAACGGATTTTGGTTTATGTAAAATTGGAAATCTAAGAATAACCATTTTCAAGATAACGTATTGAAAAAGAGCCTTATAAAAAACGTGATTTATCTTTAAAAGATGAGATAAGAGTCAAAATGGGGGAGCGTTGAATTCATACCAAATTCTGAAGAAAAAAGCAAGGATGCTTGATCAATGAGAATCAAAATATCGGAGACACGCAATCAATTTTTGATAAATTGTTCGAAGTTCTGAATAGCACGTGAATAATCGTTATAAATAAAAAAATAACCTTCTTGACGCGAAGATACCTAATACATTAAATAATCTAACCCAACACGCAGATCGTAAACAGTACTGGTACAATATGAATAAAATAAGTTTGTTGTATAAATATGTAGCGTAAAATAATGTAGCGATAAGATTTAGTATGTAAATGTAATTAATTAAGGCTTTTAATCGCACTGGCGAGTCACGCAACCAAATGTCCATGCTTTACGTTTATTGGACGTAAGTAGTTTTCAGTTATCAACCTGTACGATTAAATAATACTGAAATGTTTAGGACAGAACTTATCCGCCAGAGTAGTACTGTAGCCTAAGCACGTACAACTATCGAATTCGAAATCGTAAATGAATGAGTTTTTTTCTGCTACAAGTCTCATACTTAAATACATATTTTTCACATCTGTCTACCATTGGGGTGGGAAAATAATACACTTGCTAAGATCCTGGCACACCACTTTCGCTTCATCTACGACTCTACGTTCATTAAGCTCCTTCACATACAAATTATTCTCAATTTCTACTAGGGCTACTCGACTCGTCACTCAAAATTGTTTGGTTTTATTAAATTAAAATGACGTTTTGTAATTTTTTCAGAATCTCTTTAACATCCTCTTGAAAGACGACGATATTAATGAGCTTCAAATTAAGAGAGCATATTAAGGAATCAGTAAAAGTAATAATACAGAAAATAACAAAATCCGTATATATAGGTCCTTTCTAAGAACTTATCGGGCTATCGAATTCTCAACTCAGTCGGGGCTACATGACACTCGAGTTGAAAGTCGGACACTAATAACGTCAAAAGGCATACTTTGACGCTTCTTCATCGAGTGTCATCATACTTGGAACACAAATTAATTGGTGTGACCGTGACATGACGTTAGTTTAGTTATTATGAAAAGTATAACTGTATCAAAGCACATCCTCTTGTTTTTTTCTGTGAGAATTTTGTAATTGGAATGGCCTCTTGAGTGCTTTTAGTGCACTGCTAATGATGTGTAATTATGGTCGCAAGAATTATTTGAACCAAATCATTATCAATCTCGTAAAATAGGACCACATTTATGAACTAGCTTCCGCCCGCGACTTCGTCCGCGTGGAATAGTTACTCAGTCTTAGCGTGATGATATATAGCCTATAGCCATCCTCAATAAATGGGCTATCTAACACTGATAGAATTTTTCAAATCGGACCAGTAGATCCTGAGATTAGCGCGTTCAAGTAAACAAACAAACAAACAAACTCTTCAGCTTTATATATTAAGTATAAAGAAGTATAGATACACAACTTGAATGCAAAACCAATCTTAGGGTTGCTGGGAGGCGATGACCCAAAGTCCATTAAGTTAGGGCCAACAAAATAAGGCAGGAGCAGAACCCTCAACAACTTTTGCAAATAGGAATCGATTTCGTTCACCCCTACACAAACCGTTTGTATAGCAAATCGATAACGATTCGCGATATAGATACAGATAGATATACGGTTTAAATTATTATTTTTTTCTCTAAGATTTACAAAATCACTTATCGAGAAACAAAGCAACTATAAAAACTAACTATATAAAATATACTACCCATAGTGCCGCTTCAGACATAAATAACCTTGTTCATAATTGTGTAACATGCCAAGAAGTTCACTAATAAACTCGAATGATATAAGAAAAACTTTCAAACTCATTTCCATTTATATAATACGTTCATTCAATAAAAGCAGCGGACTGCGAATAGCGAAAGCTCTAGTACTTCAATCGATTGTACTATATCAATCGATCCCCTCGCTATTATACATCGCAGACCAACTGTGACGTTTGGAGAGATTTTTTTTTCCACATAATAAGGATTTATTCCTGCTATTTATGAGTTCATCTAGAAATGACTGGGACGAATGCCAAGTGGCAACACTATTCAAGAATAATTCTCAACTATATTAACTCAAACACAAGGTTCAATTTAGGTTGTATACTTATACAAGTTTATATGCTTAACATTAGGGTCTTAATTAACTATGACTGACAGTTTATGGTGGCCGAAGCTTTGTCGTTTCCTTATAAAAGTGGGAGCACAACTTGTTAGAAAGGAAACGACAGCTAATAAAATACTGTTCTTCATTGAACTTGTTTCTTGAAGTTGTATGAACTTATGTTGACTAGTTGAAAACTACAGAACTTTATAACAATAATGGTACACTATTAAAACTCAAAGTAGTGAGAAACGGAGCCATTCAAAGGCCATTGTGACTACAAGTTATTCAATTGGTTTAAAGTTAGCTAATTTATGATATTATCAAATGTATTTATTTACATACTAGCGGCCCGCCCTGGCTTCGCACGGGTATTTAACAAAAAAATATATACTTGCCCATGTTCATAGGGGATAATGTAGGATTCTAATGGTAAAAGAATTTTTCAAATCGGTCCAGTAGTTTCAGAGCCTATTCAATGCAATCAAACAATCAATACTTTCCTCTTTATAATATTAGTTTAGACACCTTATTGTTCCCCAAGTAGAATTGAGCGTTTTGGATTTAATAAGAATAACATACATCGGGAGGTCTTTTCGAGATCTGCGATATATTCCAGGTACTGACTATATCAATGAATACTAAACAATCCTTAAAAGCATCGATATTTAGATAAATTAATATTTTGCTATTGGACAATTTGAATGATCTAAAATAATCAAAATCAATCAATGTGCGTAGCTGGTTGATTGAGCGTAATTAATAGGAGTTTTCAGACCAACAGCAATTTTTATAGCTTCGCTTACTATAAAGAACATTAAAATAATACTAGAAGTCGAGTGCAATATAAAATCTGGGACGACGCGGCGCCGCCGTCGTTGTTGAGACAAGGCGCCGACATAGGAACACCATTTATTTAAAAATATTTCAAGTTCCTACATTTTGCTAGCAAAATGGAACACTGCAAGTAGGACAATGTATGCATAATCACTCGAAATGTGAGAGAGATACAGTAATGCGAGGATTAGCTTTCGATGTCAAATATAGTCCATTGATAGACAAGTTTCTTGAAGTTGATCGCCACGTCGCGTCTGTATACACAACTATGGCGTTAACTTTCCTTTTTCTGTTAAGTGGACTGTAGCCACATTAAAATCTAGGTTTACTCTTTATCCCAGAAACTGTGCTTGTAATATACATATTCCAAAACATGAATTTTATTTGTTGAAGCTTTAAACGCTACATAGTGCGACTTTAATCGATATTAGAGCATTCGATCAGAATTTGCCTCTCCCATATCAGAAAAAAAGATATAGGACTAACGCGCACTTGTGATTTTTAGTCTACCGATAGTTTAGTCGCTGTCGTAGTCGTGTATAATTTCATGTCGAATTCTAATCGTCAAATGCGCGCACTGCCTTATAACTCCATAGTGAATCCCAGAACGATCAAACTATCGCCCGACTAAAAATCACAAGTGCGCGAGCTCTCATAATGTCGACACGTTGGGATTGCACGCTGATACCTATTGTTGTATGTAACACTTATCCCCAGCCTGCTTAAAAAAAATCAATCGTGATATTTTCTTCTTTAATTAATCTATAGACATTATTATGAAACCTTTATAATCTCCCACTGCTGGGCATAGGTTTCCTCTCAGAATAAGAGGCATAAGGTTATAGCCCACCACGCTAGCCTAATGCAAACTTCACACGCCGTCGAGAAATCTCTCAGGCATGCAAGTTTTCCTTCACCATCATTCATTAATACGCCCATGACTTCGAAAAGTCAGAAGTGCGTACTTTGTATTTGAACTCGAGATCTTTGTCATGGCAGTCCAATGGTCGTATTACTAGGCTAACACTGCGTAATTATTAATCTAGAGAAAATTAATAAAATTACTCACATTGAACATTGATGTAGACATCCTTGTACACGTATCCAATGGAGCTGGTGGCGTTACATCCGTAATTTCCCGTGTCCTTCTTCACCAGATTAGTGATGATGATGGTGTTCGGTGTGACCTGCCTCCTGGGGTTGGGTTCCGCCTGTTCAATGGGCTTGCCGTTGTGGATCCATGTGATCTTAGGGACTGGGGTGCCGTCGGCTTCGCACTTGATCTCAGCTGTCTCGCCCTCTGCGAGGTTTTGGATTTCTGGCTCCACCGTGAAGAATGGTGCGGCTATGGAAGAGAAATAACGATTTAGTACAAGTAAGAAAAGTCCTTGTTGATTCAACAAAGAGTTCAATTATAGTTTACTAGCGACCCGCCCGCGGTTTCACCCGCGCTGCCGCGTCCCTAAGAGTCCTAGCGTAATATTAAATAGCTTAAAACCTTCCTCTTGAAACACTCTATCTATTAAAAAAAACCGCATCAAAATCCGTTGCGTAGTTTAAAAGATCTAAGCATACATAGGGACAGACAGCGGGAAACGACTTTGTTTTATAATAAGTAGTGATTCTTGGTAAAAATTAAATGATGTCGTAAAAAGTGAGTCCTTAACGGCCGGTTTCAATACTGTTCAACCAATCTACTGAAAGATTAGCTATCTAAACAAGGCATCAAAAGTTGAACTTATATCTCTCTGATTGTTCCAACATTAGCTGACCGTATTTGTAACTTCAAATCTGTATAAGATGACAAATATAATTTTGATTACTTCCAATCCTACAATATCATCGAACTTCATGTTGGAGCAAAGCTAATGTGTTTTTCATAACACATATTTCTTGTATACGTCATCAAATCATCATTTAGCGAAAACCAACCTTATTCAATATATCGGGAAGTAGGGAAAGCAGGCTTTGTTATCCTTACGAGTTTGTGACTATTTAAGTGAAATATAATCATAATAAATAAAATCTTGGGCTTGTGCCAATAGCAACGTATCACTCAAATAAGCGGGTCAAGCTCAACATGATTGTCTGTGTAGACATCTTCTATATTACGTAGCTACATATTAGAATGAAGAATAGATATGATGTCAGAGGCCAAGTGTATGACCTTTTAAGTACCTTTGCTGACAGTTACTGACACTCCGACTCTAACATAAATACAAGATTTCAAGTAGTAAGCACTGGTTTTATTAAGCTGTATTCAATGCGTATTATATTTAAGTTATTTCTGTCTTCATTCCTCAAAGCTCTGCGTTTTGATAAAGACTTATAATGGATTGTAACTGCTTCTCAACTTCAAATGTAAAGTGGGTATAGGAAATTATTGATATATCTTAATGTTCAAGACTAGATTACTGTCACCATGAAACCATGTGTCGACCATATTGAACGATCATGGCTATCAACGTTGGTTGACCAATACCAATAATACCAATAAATACAACAAAGCGCATGACACATCAGTCTGCCCGTGACCATGGACGCTGTCAAGGGTTCGAAACGTCGGGATTTGATTTGTACTAATATAACACGATAGAATCCGTAAAGTTGTTTTATTTCAATACCTATGTCTAATATTCGCGTAAGCTTCAGAAATCGGTAGGCCATTTTATGTTTATCTTGTTTTATAAATAACTAGATTTTTAAATAAAACTAATTTTTACGGATTTTATCGCATTGTATGTTTCGGATCCTTTACAGCATCCATAATTAGATGTTGCCCAAGATTTAAGACAAAATGGAACCCTTCTCTTGTTTCTATACAAAAATTCCTCACATTTGGTTCAGCGCTTGAAAACGTAACAAACAAACAGACTTATGTACTTTCGCATTTATAATGTAAGTATGGATACTAGAGAATCGGCATAAAAAAGTAAATGTAACAGAAATGTATTTCCATTTTGCTTACTTTTTCTATTGTGTATCGTATTTTAAATAACGTTGTCGAACGACGTCGTACCACAACAATGCTCCAGGCGATTACGCCAGACTGCATGCTACACTCGAGTGCTCGCAATCTACGGCGAATTGTTGACGAAACAAAATGGAGAGGAACGGAGGCTTACACCGTAAGCAAGCCTCGGGCTTTCATATGCTTTCTTTAGACGAGTTGGCGACAGTTTTTAAGAAAGGAAGAGTAGCAGCTTTGCTTATTAAAAAAATAGAGTTATGTATGTTGTAAACATTTTTTTGTTGTTTAAATTATTATTCGGTAACTGCATGACATTACAAGCGTTTGTGTAACTTGACCTGTTAGTTCGTATTGTAATGTTGGGTCGGTGTATCGGTGTAAACTACTTACTAAGCTAAAAACGATACAATGTAGTATAAAGAAGTGTACATAATAGGTAAGGCATTGTTAGGAAGCATACACACAGTTCAGTATGTTTAGGTTATCTTGCAAGTCAAATTTAAACCACGTACTCGCAACTTACGACTTTTACGTAGGCAATTTTTCACGTAATGGAGCATGGATTATAGATTCAGTATCTAGACCATGAATGGTTTAAAATGTTTTAAAAATGAAGTAAAGTTAGTTTCGTAGTAATCTTAAGTTTGGCACAGGCCACCCGCAAATAGCAGGGCGTCCGGAAAACGAATCAGGATTTCCATCCAATCAACTTTTGCAACGTGCAATTTCCTCTCCCTAGAAAAAGCAGTTTTTCTTTCCCCCAAAAATTAACATAGGAATTACGAACGTTCTCCGATAGGGATAACAAATGACGTACCTATGTAAACTTAATAAATTACCTATGTTAAATCCGCTTTAACTAAATATTTTCAATAGTCTGGTTTGTGAGTGTGTGCAACTACTGAGAATTACAAGAAAAACCCACTATGCTCGAGCTGGGAATCGAACCCAAGACCTCTCTCTAGCCTAACAATCGCGGTGACGGCCACTAGAATGATAAAGTTTGCAAGCAGATAGTAATTAAATATTAGTGTAGTCATTTTAAGCAAGTTTAAAAGATTTATAACTTTAAGTTATTAATAGTTTTGTCCTTTCACTCGCATAATTATCATAATAAATCAATCACGACGTATCATATTTACACCACAGTAGGAGGCCTACTATTATGAGGTCGGCCTCTAAACTCCATGACATCATAAAAAGGGCCGAGCATTTACCCAGCAGTACAGAAAGCAGGTTACAGTTATTTGCGAGCATAACCAGCGTTTGCGTCATACGCATGCGTGTCGAGGTGGACAGATAAGTTTGATATAAATAATCTGATGACTGTATTTGTGTTGAAATTTAAATTATCCGCAAATTTTACCGGAATTCGGTTCACATACATTTTTGTATCTTCATATATCCTTTCTGTATAAATATTAATTGCAATAGAATCGTTCCCTATACCATGAGATGTACGTGAATGAGTAGGAGTACAGAAGCGACCCTAAGCTTTCGTAAATACAGGTGGTATGTATCGCTGTGTTAAAATCATAAGCTATTAGCATTTCTTTTCGCATATGATTTAGCAGCCAACACCGTTCAGCTTTCTCAAATGTACTTCGAAACACCGAGATAATCGCAAGTGGAAACCAAAACAGATCGACAAATAGCTGACTCAACGAAAGCTCGGAAAAACCTTTTGTAGATGGCTGTCTCGACTAAGAATTTTATCACCCTATCGCATCGCCCCACGCTCTTGTCGCGAGAAACGGCAAAGGGATTATCAGGAGGATGGGTGGCGAGACACCTGTTAACTAATAAAATCATAAGGGGATCATAGGATCTCCTGCCAAGCACTGGTGCTTATACGATTTGTCTTCCGTTTTAGTAATCCATAGCTAGGATGACGTCTAAATTATAAATTCAGTAAACCGGCAGACTGATGACCGGACCAATTGGTCCAACTGCCATTTTTATGTCAAATTCGGTCAACACTCCAACGGACCAATTGGTCCGAACGCTACCGGTCCATTTAAAATATTTTTTGTAATTTTTAGAGCATACTTCTCCTTTTCTCTTTTTTTTCATAGCCAACTAGAGTAAATCTACCATTTATTACAACACTTAGAAAATAAAACGCGAAATCTCGATTTGGAAAAACAAAACGCAAAAAATTCGCAAAAAAATTCGCAAAGAAAAATGGCAACACACATTCTCGTCACAGAAATCGACTATAATTTAAAATGTTGTATGCTCTGTGGTAAACAGCTCCATTTGTATGCGAATCTTAGGTAAATTGTCTTGGCTTAGACACATTTTTTGGTAGAAAAAAAGTTTCCATTGCATTTTTTTATCAAAGTAAAAAATGGCGTGGCTCATCAAACTTTTAGTGCGCCCCGGTGTGTTTTATCATGTTTTAATTAATTTTAACGGGCTGAATGTGTATTATTCTACCGGCAAAACGTGACGGAATAGTTTATCAAGCGAGAACAATAGCTTTGTGTTGAGTGAGCGGCGCAAAATCAATAAAATTACCGGTCGTAAAAAAATACCATGTGGCACGGCTACTTGACGGTGCGGTGTGACTTTCAAGGTGGTTTTTATATACAATCCAGTAAAATTTTGACTAATAGTGTGTGATATATCGCTATAACGTTTCATAATCTTGATATTGAAACGAGTGTCAGTGAAGTTTTATGTGTTTTTTTTTTTTTCGTTACAACCTCTTCTGTTCACCATGGATGTTTGACCGTCGTTGAACTTCAGGTGAGTAAAACTTATTTATGAACTAGTCTTGGTGTCAAAATTGTTATATTTCGGTATAGAAAAACTATTTATTAGTTTATTACCGTTCACAGAACGGAGAAAGCTAGTGCCGTTAGCAAAAAAAATAACATCTGGTGATCGTAAACACATGGCGGCCACTTGACTTCGCTTATCGCCCGTGCCGGGTTTCGAGTGGATTTATTATCAACATTGCGGTCAATATTTACTAATAGTGTATGATAAATCGTTAGAACGTTTTATATTATTGTTATTGAAACAAGTATTACTAATATTTATGTGTTTTTTATTTTGTGTCAACCAGATGTTTTCAACCATTGATTTTTTACCGTTATCCAACTTCCACTGACTTCCAGTGAATAAAACTTATATAAGAACTAGTCTTGGTGGCAAAATTATTATATTTCCGTGTAGAAAAACTATTCGAGAGTTTATTACCGTTTACAGAACGGAGATAGCTGGTGGCGTTCAGTTCTTATAAGAATTTTAGTGAGTCCAGTCCTTATAAGAATCTGATACGAATTTACCGGAAACGGGCCCCCCCTATGTTCCGCGCCCTCGTAGATAGGAATTCCAGCCCGGCCCGTCTAAAGGTTAAATTGATACATTATAAAACTATTGACATGACAAGATAATTTAACCGAAATTCGTTTTGCGGGCGGACGGATTTTACCGTACAAACGTACTTCCAAAAGAAATCGTAATTCAAAGAGAATTAAATCCAATTTTGTTATTATTCTGATTCAACTGCCTCATTAGCCAAGTGGTCCTTAGCGCGACTGCTACGCTTGAGGTCCTGGGTTCGATTCCCAGGTCGAGCAAAGTGTTATTGGATTTTTCTACGAAATTCCCAGTAGCAGCTCGGAGTTCGGCATTTGTGCCCGGTTAATGGCAATAGGCTCGCCCCCTATTATATGGGACCTAAACATACCGGCGAACTGTGGGTGTACATTAGTACGCCTCTGCCTAACCCTTCGGGGAATACATGCGTGATGGTATTACCTATTAAAAATATTTTCGGCTAATATCATATGTGTGCCATATGCTTTCACACATAATGGACGGAGCGATGATGTCACTGAACGAACACCAAGTCCGAATCACACTTGTTTACAGCGGTTAAACTGTGTTTATACTTTTTACAAACAGAGGATTTCTATATTTATTCCTACTAGCTTCTGCCCGCGACTTCGTCTGCGTGGACTTCAGATAAAAAGCCCATGTGTTATTCCAGACTATAATCTATCTCTGTGCCAAATTTTATCCAGATCCGTTCAGCCGTTCTGGCGTGAAAGAGTAACAAACATCCATCCATCCTCACAAACTTTCGCATTTATAATATTAGTAGGAAGTAGGATGTAGAAATATTGCACTAAAGTCAAAGAGATAATAATATATTTTTTGGAGAAACCGTATAATAGTTATTCCTTTTTTGGAAGGACAAATCCCTTGAATATAGAAGAAGTATTTACGTGATAGAAAAATATAATTATCTTGAATAATTCAATAAAATATTAGTACTGAAAATGTCAATATACTTGACACTATCATGCCCTTTTCTTCGGTTATCCGCCGGTTATCTATGATGGACACCCACAACGTCAGAGGCGTCTCAAGTGTGTGTCCCGCCTTTTAAAAGCGTTTGGGCCTTCGTTATACTCACTCACTCGGCGAAACACAACGTAGGCGTTGTTTCACGCCGGTTTTCTGTGAGGTCGTGTTCGAGAGAGTCGAGGTTGGTAAAAGATTTCCCTGTTTCTTTCAAGAGACAACAAATATGTAAAAAAAACAATTAAAACCTACGCACGTACGTGAACTTAATACTACTGAACTATCTTTTGCCTATAGGTACTCCTTAGAGGCAAGATTATTTTAATTATCGATTAAGTATATGCGAAGTGACGACGAGACTAGGTTATTGTATTTGCATAATTCGTCACGAAGTCTCCAAACACGGACTTAATGACGCCCAATTCCGTCGTGCCATAAACAATTACATATATTAAGAACGTATCCGAACGTTTTATAGAGGATAGCGGAAATGACGCTGACACAATTATTAGCATCGTTATGGCACCGGCCCTTGCAAAGTTACACTCACAATTAGCATTGCGGAAATGGCGTAGTCTGTTTGTAGGGACAACTTTATTTGGCACAATGTCGGCTTTATTGTTTGTTTGACGCCGGCAGAATAATTATGTGCTCCGGACACTGTGACACCCTTTCCAAAGAAGCTCCTCTCAATATCATTAGTACAGCCAGCAGATAAAATATCACTGAACAAGAACTCAAGCCAATTTTAAACACATCACAGCAGTAAAACTATTGGTAAAAATGTAACTAAAGGTTTGCTGCTGTGATGTCTCTTCGTCACTTAGCATATTAAGAAAAGCATATAAATATTTGTATAATATAATACTACTTGCAGAAAACTCTCGAAAGTGATGGAGTATATCGAGTTGAACGACTCGTTGCTGACTGTACAAGCATCTCTACCTCAGTTGCAGTGCGTCAGTAAAAAAGTTCGCATTAACAACTGGGATAGAACCAAGACTTGGCCAGGCATGCACGATTAAAGTGCTTTATGAGCTTTTCCTTTATGTAGACAATAGTAACTGCCCATATAAATTATTAGTGTGTAATTTACTAACATAGTCAAGTAGCACATTAGGATTACAGCTGCCTTCCCTAATAATTTTGTACCCTGTTAAAATTTCCGTTTGCACAGGGCAGAAATTTCGACGGGTATCATCGTATCGTGAGTCATCTCAGGCGAAATTTAATAAAAGCAAGCTGACGTTACAGGGAACATTTTTCACACAACTTGATATTATGTAATACCGCTATTTTTGCGCGAGGGAATCGTAAAAAGGAAGGCGTAGGATGTAGAGGTGTATAGGCGTTGAGATGCATATCATTATCAACACCATCAACCCATATAGGTACTGTCCTACTGTCGGCATTAAAATCTCCTCTCAGAGGTAGGCTATTGTCCACCACACAAGCCTACTGCGGGTTGGTGGACTTCACACACCGTTGAGACTGCAGACAGCTAAAATTACAGTTTTCCGGCCTAAATTCGATAAACATTGCCAAGGTGATAAGATTGCATCCTGAGAAAGGATACTTTTGGTCCTGAAAAAGTCTTTGCAGCTATGGGAAAGTATTGAATCAGTAGATGGATGGATTTCAGTTTGACACTTTCTCCTTAGTGTTTTTGTGAAAATAACTTTCATACTGGACTAAATACCCTAAGATGTGTAAAATTCTTACCTTCAATATTGAGCAGTATGGAGTACGACTGGGCGGTTCCAACGCCGTTGCTGACTTCACAAGTATACGTGCCCTGGTCTTCGTACGTCGGATACTTGATGACGAGAGTCTTGCCGTAGTTGTCCTGAGTAATGCCTTGCGAAGACAGAATGCTCCGGCCGTTCTTCTTCCAAACTATTTGCGGTAGAGGCCTGTAAGAAATTGCTGGCTTGAAAATGATTTTCGGAATAAAGACAAGCACAACGCTGAAAGCTTTAAGTGTTATCGAGTTCATTTTAGGTTGTGCGAGAGGGATAGCGCTATTTAAGAGCACGGCATCTCACACAAACGATCATAGAATGTTTACGCTAACATGTTGTGGTGTGGCCTCTGAGGAAAAAATAAGAACAACGCGAACCAATCCATGCAAAAGGTACAACTTAGTGAAGTAAGTCTGCAGATCCATGAAATTTCTACACAAGACAGATGACAACCCCTACGAGTGGTGCAAAATTCGCGCCCTGAACATAGAGGATATAGTGTGAATACCATAACAAAAACTGTTTTTTTAGTGCAAATACCCTCGCATTCCTCCGATATAGTCACGCGGAGGAATGTCGGACTTATACAGATAAAAAAAATGCACCTTTTTCCCATGCTATATGGTCAGGCCAGAGCCTAAAAAGCTGACAACCATACCAGCCTAATTTCTCGATATTCAAACCATTATCGGTTGTTGTTTAGGCGATGTTCACCATTGGAGTCATCAAAATATCGTAAACATTCCTACTACCACCATAAACCATTTTCGAAACGTCTAAATAAAGCTTTAGTCCGCTATTAAAACGCATAGTTAAGTCAAACAACGCGCGGTGAATGAGCGGCATGTATGTAACTCGATAGCGGAGAGAAAAGCCCACTGGCGACCACTCATGCACGCGTAGCGGGGGCTCAATAGGTCACTACCTGCAGAACATACAGGGCTACCAATATTCACATCACTGTTTTAAAAGAAAATGTTGATGAATAAGCGGGATCAATCATAATAATTTATTTATATTTTCTTAAATGAATGAAATGATATTTCTTTAAAAATAAGTAATAGATGGTGTCTGCATTTCCTAGTAGACAACCTCTGAGAAGAAACACCGAAATATACTCAGAGAACCATTGCCTCTTTTAAAGTCCAGACAGTACTTAGTAGCAAATACGTATGTATATGTCAGTTACAATGCAAGACAATGTCTGAAATGGCCTTTTGAAGAAAGAGCCATAGTGGCTTTGAGTAGACCATTTCCATCTGACGGCACGCATGCATTAGTTATTGTGTAGCTCGACCATAATCTAGGGAGCCACACAACCCGTCGCACTACTATACCAGATCAGCTGAACATTTGCGTAGGCCACATAAAAACTATAAAAGCTAGCAGACAGTTGAAAACTGTGTATGGTCATAATTATATCTGACTGGCTTTAAGATTCAAATTTGTTATAGATAGGTATTTAGGGAGAGAGCCTTAACTGAAACAATGGCAGTTACTGCTCGTTTTAAGAGCAAAATCAGAACAAAAATCGATGATGTTTTTTTGCCCCCTTTCTCTCAATAAACAAACAACATTTAAACGAAAACTATTGTTGAGTAACCCTAATTACAGTCGCAAGCGCAGAATCAACGTCTAACCTAATATCTCGGATTACATTGTAGAATGTAACTCCTACTCTAAGTCAGTTACTATGAGCGCTTGCTTTTTTAGTGGCAGTAGATAAATTGGAGAGTTCAATACTGATTTAAAAGAGTATCTATGGAGTTCCTTGCCAGCCATAAGACCCACTTTTTAGAACCGTGCAACGAGTTTTGACTATTCAAAAGTACCTATTGTAGTGGCCTAATTGAAATAAAACATTTTGACTTTGGCTTTGAAGCAGGGAAGATCAACGCGGTAGCTGAAACATTGACAGAAGTAGGACTTCAAATGGCCGGCACTTAGTTGTGCACACACAATTTGGGATGAGCCCCGTGAATGGGGCAAAAGTACACATATGCATATACATAGTATTCTTCAACAGAACAAAGGGCAATGTACTAAATGTATAATATGCGAGGCGCGCTAATCCTTTTAGGTCGTTACAATATTATCTGTTTTTCCTGAGTAAACTGCGCCCGCAAACAATATTACGGAAATGAATAGCAGATTTTGTTTAAACTTTTATAGAAACATTAGACTGGAAATTATAATATAGCACCATGTTTATCACTTTACATGAACAGAACATTGAACCGTCCGAAACCGTGAAACTTTGTTGCATTGTCAATTTAAATGCAGTAGACAAGATTTATCACGCCGTGTACTACTACAGACAAGGATTCATCCAACAAATCGCGTGTCAGCCGCCGACTAATGACATAGTTATCGATTACTCGACTCTAACAGACACGACACGATAAACTTCATTTTCATCGAAGTTGTCTGAAAAAATACCAATAGAATAGAAGTCGATACTCACGTTCCACCATAAATACAGTAGAGTTCCACCCTCTTCCCCTTTAGCGCCTTTTCGACTTTCCTGGTAGTATACTGGCGAACTGGCTCATGCTTGTTCAAGGTAGGCGCAATACCAGTTTGCGTCACCTCCAAATATATCTTGTTGCCAAACCTGTACTCATTTCTAAAGATGGAGTTAGCTGTGCAAATATATGCGAAATCAACACTCTGGTCGTGCCGGGTTACGTTCGAGAACCAAAGGTTTCCTTCAGGATCGAGGGTCATGCGCGAGTTGTTGATGGTTTTGAGCTGTCCCTGGTCGCCTTGCAACATCCAGTACACTTTAGGTTTGGGGTGACCATCGGGCGGTTCGCAAGTGAGTTTGAAAGGTTTTCCCTCCTCTGCTCTTACGACTTGCTGGCTGTCTGTTTCCTTGAAGGAGTTGAGTTCAGCGCGTCGCACGAAGACACTGTTGGACGCGGCAGTACCCCACTCGTTATACGCGAAGCACTGGTACTGTCCAAGGTCTTCTTCACGTGGCTGACTGACCACGAGTGTACCGCGTCCAGTTTGCTGGGAGATCCGGTTGTCATAACTCGTGTATTCGAAGGGTTTGCCATTTTTGATCCATCTGTACCTGTGAGGACAAAGAGAGACATATTAATAAAATGTAAGGCTAATCATGGTTCTGTTCCTGCGGTAACATTGTATTGTGATCACGAATCTTCCTGTTTAACGCATACATTTTGACATACTCAAGGACTTCTCTTTATGGCAGTCTGACCAGCAGTGTGCTGCATTTGAAATTTATAGAGAATAAATTATGGATTGTAATATTTAAAGGACGAACTATTCTAAATGGTAGAATTAAATTATTCAAAGTACGAAAATTTAATTTTATCTTGTCAACATCTGCTTAGAGTATTTTTTTATACATAACGTAGTATTTTCTTCAATTTTCCTAATACTTATACCAAATAGAAAATATTAGGTTTTAAGTTATTTAGGTAAATATACTGTTATTTCAGTACAATAAGGAAATTAAAAATATTGTTTACAAAAGACGAGTGAATTAATATAAATGGCTTATATAATAAAATATCTACCACAAAACCATAAAATAAACAAGAATAACAATTGTAATTCATTTCCATGCGCATATATGTATATGCGGTTTTCCCATCCCTTAGGATATGATAACGATATCGCATTCAATAGAATAGAATAAATTTTAATTGAATTATTTAATAATTGGTACCTCGGCCACTTAAATAAACAATTAGTTATTTGCTGGAAATACAATGTAATTTCAAAGAAAATGATATCAAATTCCTCTTAGGGTCACTTGCACCAACTTCTTAAATATATTTAAATTGTATTTAAACACAAATTTACTATGAATAATTGTGTTTAAATGCAATTTAAACATATTTATGAAGTTGGTGCAAG
Source organism: Acronicta leporina (assembly GCA_947256265.1). Taxonomy (NCBI): domain Eukaryota; kingdom Metazoa; phylum Arthropoda; class Insecta; order Lepidoptera; family Noctuidae; genus Acronicta; species Acronicta leporina. Next base: position 2,018,996 of record OX366512.1, read on the forward strand.
TGGGCCTTAGTCATTAATTACATAAATATATACCTATATTAAAGAAATAAATTTTAGTGAAAGAATATTCCATTCAGCGGGCGTGTCTGACAAGATCTGATGTATGAATGTGGATGAAGCGGGAGATGTATGTAAGAATCGTAGCAAGTGGCGTTCTGCAGTTTATGTATAAAATTCGATCTCAGGCAGGATTCGAACCAGCATCACTGCGGTTAAGAGACCTGTTATGTCGAAATTCTCTTCCACATCTCAAGGGGACGTATACTTACATTATATTAATTAAAAGGAGTATTTATCCAGTTTTTTGCAGGTTCTTTTTCTTATGCTTAGGTTTATATTTCTATTTGAAACCGTCAGACTACGTTGATCTAATTGAAATAACAGAAAGACTTTATAAAATAAATTCCCCCCTATCCCGTGCCTAGACGCTGTCTTCAAGTTAAAACAGAACTATACACAGCCTTTGAATTGAGTTCTTTTGACTCCTGACGCGAAAAGAGGAGGGTGTTTTGACGCGATATAATTATGAGCATTTCAAAGGAGGCTTCGGCGACATTTATAATTTGTTTCAAAGCCGCAGACCGCTAATTATAACAAACCAGGTATATACAGCATATTTTATAATAACGCTGCGGTTTTCCTACACAAGTTTCTAACCTAAATAAAAATAAAATAGGTGCCTTTCTAAACAATTAATTATATATTGATGTGTATCATCTTCCTATTTTCCCATACAGTTTAACGATTATCATGGGATTTCGTACAACAACCGTTACCAACGGCATTACGTGTTCTTAAAATCAAAGCACGGATGGGTCAATGCGTTAAGAATGCTCTCCCATCCACGGACTGGTCGCGACAAGTGCAGCTTAACCTCATAGATCGATTGATCTGCGCTATTATTACTTAGCCACGCAGCTGTAATTTTAAAAAACTGTCTATGTGTATTACGGATGGACCGAACTTTAAACAGACGCTTAATAAAGTTAGGAGCACAGTGTGCTAGGAGTAAGAGTTTAGTACCTACCACAATTATTGTGGCTAGATTATAGCCAGAAATAGCCAGGCCAATGACATGTCCTGTTTGCAAGTCATAAAGGGAAGGCACAGTAGTTAACCTATCTGTAAGTTGTAGGATAAATAACCGAACACAGAAGCGTAGCGGGGATGAAACACATCACGCGTTTTAAGCGTAACTTCTGCTGTAAACAGTATTCCTTGGTTTGCGGATTTTTAGCAACACGGACCACGTAATTTACAATACGATGTTATCTTACAAAGGTCATAAGTCACATTTTAATAATTTTATCAGGACTCATACCGGTTCAAACTACGCATATTTTACGTTGCTCTTGACGAAACATGGCTGGCTGGAAACCAGGTTAATATTCTATACAAAAGCCAATATAGTTAATGTTATTCGGCAATTGAGATGATCTCAAATTTAAACTTTAGAGTTTCAAAATTAATATTTAGAATTTAGTGAAAAATAAAACATGGCAGCTTTCATACTAGACAACAGTGCCTACCTTGTGTCGCAAAACTCGCAAAGGACTTCACAAATATACAATCAATGCACACAAAGTATACTCCTCGAAACAAGTATCTGTGGAACACACTAATATTTGCCTCGAGTGAAGTGTTGCCAGATGTCCGGCTTTTTGAAGTTGAGTCCGGCCAAATTATCGACCTGTCCGGCTTTTGTTCAACGCCGTCCCACCATATCATGCCGAACCAAAGCGCTTGAGCGACTCATGCGGACTTACATGAATATTTTTTAAACACTTTGCTCGACCTGGGAATAGAACCCGTGCTCTAACATAGCAGTCGTGCTCAGGACTACTAGACTAATGAGGCAGTTTGAGTGCAAAATTACCGGCTAATTAAGAATCTATGACTTGCTTTTCTATTTTTACTCCTGGCGACATTATATTATTAATACTGGATTGGGGATCGAACCCACGACACGCGGCGTAACGTGCAATCGTTCGACACCTAACTGTATAATAATAAAAGCAAGTCACTTATGACTTATGCTCATATGGATAGAGTAGACGTATAACGCCAGAGATTTGCCAAAACACTCGCTTGTTAAAAAATTAAGGACAGGGCCAATGAGATCAACGCTTATTCACAGATCACAAAAAGAGAAAAACAGGTATTAACCGTCATCACATTTTAATAAACAGCGTTATTCATACGTGACATAATATTTCCGAGTTTAACTCAGATTCGCCTCGAGATGACTGCATTCGTACCAAGGCTGAGTCAGCCCATGAATAATTCATGATCCCGCATTTATTTACTACTAATTTATCTATCGGTTGCGATGAATGGTCGCTGTTCATTGCGGTATTTGTCGATAATTTAATATTAAAAACTTCTGCAATACATGGACAAATGGATGACTATTTGATGACAAAGGAACATGGCTTTTTATAGACAGGCATGTCTGTTGTGATAATTGTAGTTGCTGTTAGTTTCTCATGATGCTCAGGATATGGAATAAATCCACACCTATTTATACTAGTATTATAAATGTAAATCTCTGTAGGGTTTTATCGTGGTAGAGCCATGCTTCGGCACGAATGGGCCGGCTCGACCGGAGTGATACCACGGCCTCACAGAAAACCTGCGTGAAACAACACTTACGTTTTAAAAGGAGGGCATGGTGTTGCGGGTGGTGGTAATCGCTTACCATAAGGTGATCCGTCTGCTCCTATCTCATAAACAAGGGTAGGTCTTTTCCCGGCTGAATCACTGACCAGATTTCGATAAAATATAGCAAAGAGATAGATTGCAACATGGAGAAGGACCGAGATGTACGGCATAACTATTGTGTTTTATAGGAAATAGCCTTTTGGGATAAGATTGATGCAAGTGGAACCGCGGTCCCGCGGGTACAATAACAGGTTTTTCTGTAGATAAATATCCCTATACATCTCTATCAATATACGAACTAAATCAACTACGACATACGTTTTTCTGCAATTCCTACAATATAAGTAAAGAGGTTTTCGAGGCCAAGTTTCTTTTGAGTGTAAATTAATTTATATGAACACTTTGATTATTATAAGACCGTTATCTCGCGCAGGTCATTGATTTCATTCGCGGCAAATTATAGTAACCCGCTTGATATAGTAGAAATTATCTCGGACCTTCACTCTACGGTATTTATAGTAACTTGTGAACGAATGTACCAGTATTATAAGAACTTACATAGAAATGTTCGTTCATACGTTCAAACGAAGCAGCAAATCCTACACATTTAGTAGTTGTGTAGAGACAGATACTAATAATAATTGTTTTTTTAATTACAAAAGATATCATAACGCCTGTATTCCCCGAAGGGTTAGGCAGACGTGTACTAATGTACCCACAGTTTACTGGTATAATAGGGGTGACTCTACTGCCATTAACCGGGGACAAATCCAAACTCCGAGCTAATACTGAGTTTTATAGAAAAAACCCAATAATACTGCTCGACCAGGGAATCGAACCCATGACTTCTAGCGTAGCAGTCACGACCAATGAGGAAATTGCAATCTTTAATTAATTTCAAATGTTTCCCTATTTATAAATGAATGAACACATCATTGCCATAATTTAGACAAAAATATTTAACTCTCTGTCTCATTCTCTCTTTGTTGATTTCTCACACCCAAACCACTAAACTTACTTTGACAAATTCTGGTATAGAGATAAATTGGAGCTTGGAGTAGAACAACGGATAAGGTTAAGAGTAGGTAGATAGGATATGTACACAGTATACTTCTTCTAGTGTTAAGTTACCTTTAGAGCTTATTTCAACTGAGCTGCTAAGAGCTTATTCAAAGGGGGCGAGAAGACTAGGAAGTGATTTAATCCCCTCAACATTTAACACTATATCACGTAACGAAGTCATATTTCATAGAAAAAAAAACTGTAAAAATAAAATTAAAGTGTCTGTCAGTAATGTTAGAAAGGGTATAGAGGGTAATAAGGGTATAGGCTACATACATATGTATAGGCAATATAAAAGAAAAAAGTTTCTTTTTGGAAAGTTTATGCCTGTTTGCTCGTTTGTTTCTGTTGTCCGGCTAATCTCCGAAACGGCTGGGCCGATTTTGACGCGATTCGTTCTGGCAGATAAGGAGTAACTTTTATAGTCAGTAAATTACCCACGCAAGCAACGGCCAGTGAAACAACGATAATGAACTAAAAATGTATTAATTAAAATGTGTGATACAAAACACTTGAGGTCAAGAAGAGATAAGATCGTCGAGACCTCAGAAAGATAAGAGTTGTCTACATAAGTTTTTTCATCATCTAACTGCCACCAACAACTACACAATTGTCGATGAGGTATTACCAGTTGAAAGGATTTTTTTGGAATCTCTGAAACAGGACAAGACCCGTAACGCCTTGGCGCCTCGGAGAACATGTAAAGCCGTCGGTCTCAATGTTCATACGAACAAATGAGACAATCATTAGTGGCAGTCAGGAGCCCAAAAGAAAGCCTGACAACGGACTGGTCAGGCTTTCTTTTGATAGGCTTATCTATTCGGTATGGCCCAGGAGGTGGGTGCGGAGGTCTGATGGCAGTCGCTTCATGTAAAATACTGATATTCAGCCGCATCTGGTTAGACTAGAAGCCGCCCGCAACAAGGCTAGGATAGACTAGGAGAGTAATGATGTATCTAAATCACCACATCCATAATTGAAAAGGGTCATATTTCATTTAATTATGAACATCATAGAGGGCAAAAGGCTAAATATGAATGCTCATTAAGCTCTATGATGAATCTATCTAATAATAGGTACAAATGTGAGTCAATTTGTTTGTCACTCAATCACAGTGCAGCGGATGAGGTTATACGCACAGGAAGCTTACGTCACGGTAAGGATATGTAGCAGATACTATCTGAAATGAAACTGTAGTTCCCCCGGGAAATATAGCGTAGTGCTTTTCATGCGATGAACATAGAATAATAATGGAAATGAATGTCAGATTACTGATGCACCATTGCTTGCTTCGGCACGAATGGGCTGGCTCGACAGAAGTGATACGACCTCACAGAAAACCGGCGTGAAACAACGCTTATGTTGTGTTTCGCCAAGTGAGGATACAGGAGGCCCAAACCCTTTTAAAAGGCCGGCAACGCACTTGCGACTCCTCTGGTATTACAGGTGTCCATGGGCGGCGGTATCGCTTACCATCAGGCGATCCGTGTGATCGTTTGCATACGTCATGTTTTCCATCTAAGATGTTCTACTTCTACATTATCGTTGGATTGCGACACTAAGATGCAAAGATTTTAGCTTTCACATTCCTGTTACCATAACTTCACCGGTTCTTATAAAATCCCCCTCTTTTTACAAGCTTTTACCGGGTCGCTTCTTCAGTTACTTCCGTACTGATAAGATCTTAGTACTTCCCCTAAAACCACTTGAAAAATTTGGCGTTGTTACATCATTCTTTGCTCTGATCACAAAATCATTCTTTCAACTTTTAAGAAGCACCAGAAAGTAGACTGGTTGGTGCAGTTGGTAGAAGTTTACACCTGTCTAAGGAAAGAACCCAAATAGTTTTATAATTCATGTAGATACAATTCTTGCCTATTTGATACAATTCTTATATTTTCGACTCGCCAATTATATTGTATTTACCTGTTAGGTTACTACAGCGGTTAAAACATGCCTAAATGTATATGTATTATTAGTACTCGTGCGAGCAGTTGACCGCAAAAATTATTAATTTAATTATGATATATTTGTATTTAATGTCAAGAAAAAAGTGTATTGTATGGATGTTTGTATGATGAACAAACCAGCGATTTCTATTTTTGAGACAAACCAAATATGAAAAATCAAAGATGTAGCGTTTGAGATAAAATTTAGTCAATTGACCAGGTGGCTCGCATAATGTGCGTCTGTCTAGGGGGTTACAAGAGTTTCGGTATAGTAGTAGTAGTAGTAGTAGTAGTATAGTTACTTTTACGTTATCCGCGGCGGGAAAGACAACTACTAGCTCGAAACAAAAACCAAGTGGATGTCAGGAGTCAAGATAATATTATCATGGATACCGTTAGTTATATCTATTTGGAAGTTATTCCTCTCTTATTATTATGGCTTGTCCCATAACAAGTTTGTTTATCGAATATGAAAAATAGGACCAAGATCTTATTCATGTCAATTACGTTCTTATTACTCAAACGTAACGTCCAAAGTTGTATAGACGAATATGCTGCGGTATCTCTAGTCTAATATGACAAGGTTACGTACTTAGGCGCCGGTTCGCCTTCAGCTTCGCACTCTATGATGAACGGCTTGTCCACTTCGCCGGGCTGCGCGACTTGGAACAGGATCTCCTCCTGTGTCGGCTGCTTGACGATCTTCGGCGGTGACGTCACTGGGAACAAATGTTGTGATCATGAAGACGACCGTTTATAATAATTTGAAGGGAATAAGGAAGCATTATTTTTAAATATTTTTCTCTAAATTGCTGTAAGTAAATATTTAGAGTTATAGGGAAGCGCGTAGTCTGTTGCGGTCTAACACCTTGTCGCTATGTCAATTGAAGAACCTATTAAAGTTGCTGATGTGGTGTTTGTTAAAGATATTGTACTAGCTGTTGCACGCCAATTCACTCGCATCTCAAAAGGATTTACTTACTATAACTCGGCATAATGAAGATGAAACATGCACCAGATTTTAATTTCGATGTGACATGTGGATGTGAAAACTACATCCAATATTGTGTAGTAGTTTTTGTGTGTACAAACATAGGACATCAAGTTTTGTATTTGTTATAATATTAGGTAAAATTTATATAATACTAGCTTCTGCCCGCGACTTCGTCTGCGTGGACTTCAGATAAAAAGCCCATGTGTGATTCCAGACTATAATCTATCTCTGTGCCAAATTTCATCCAGATCCGTTCAGCCGTTCTGGCGTGAAAGAGTAACAAACATCCATCCTCACAAACTTTCGCATTTATAATATTAGTAGGATAAGTAGGATTAGGTATTGGTATCTTATTACAAATTACGTTAAAATCCATATTGATACATTTAAAAAAGTATCTGTTATCCTTAGTAAAACAATTTTCACAGGAGTTACTTAAATGTCAAGGTATTTGTGTAACATTGGGCATTGGCAATTAACTCTTACTGCCTTATTTTCACACATATAATTCCAAAATAGTACCTTTTTGGTCTTATCTTTGAATATTAACAAAATAATGTTAAAAACTAACATCTTATTTCTTTTTATAGTTCAATGTGATTACATAATGATCCTGAGCGGGACTTAAACCTGCATACAAATTGCAATTGACGTTATCTTTTACCAAAGATTTAATTTTCCCAATATTAAGTTTGCATAACAGCAAAATATGAATGTAAAACATTGAGAGATTAATATTTACTTGTTACGATCGTGTATTTAGATCAGAAAGTAATAGTATTTCATGATTGTGTTTCGCAGTCTGTAACAGGGGTGGCCTGCTGGTTATGATATGATCTATTTGGCACATGTTCCTACTTCAAAGAAGCCCTACAGACTAACTGCCAACCATAGCCCTGCCAATATTAATTTGATTACAAGTAAACAATACATACAAAACGAAAAATTATGCAAAATTCTGACTCAACCTTGCATACAATAACATGTTGTGTTTTCTTTGTTTGGTGCTCTAATGGAGATGTATTATATATTATATGTATTTAATATTTATGGTGCATATGAAAATTTAACACTGCCAAGGTGACTTATCATGCAAGATATACATATTATATATTAAACAAAAAAATATGTTACATGGATCTTGACTTTCTTCTATTGGATTAAGGGGTTGTCCATCCCTCTGTCAAAGTCAGTGTTTTTCAATTATACTACTAAAAATAGGTTTGAAAAAATTAAACAAGGATTCACATTATTTGGGTCCAGTGTCATTTCTAGTGAATTATGTATGAATAGTAGAATCTAGTGAATAGTAGAATGAAGTGTTAATTGAATTTAAAGAATTTAAACTTTTTTTTATCAGATAGGGTGGCAAACAAGCAGACGAATCACCTGATGGTGAGATAACTGCCGCCCATGGACACCCGCAACACCAGAGGAGTCACAAGTGTGTTGCCTGCCTTTTAAAAGGGTTTGGGCCTCCGGAAACCTCACTCACTCAGCAAAACACAATGCAAGTGTTGTTTCACACCAGTTTTCTGTGAGGCTGTTGTATCACTATGGTCATGCCAGCCCATTTGTGCGGAATCATGGCTCTCCCACGTGAAAAAGTAAGTGGGGCATTGAATATTTCATACAATTATTTGATTTGTTTAGTTTTGATTAGTTATATTATCATCACAGATTATAATACATTAGATTTTACTTACATTTAACTAGATTTTATCAGTAATTACTGTAAACATAATTGGATGAGGCATAGGTATTTATGATCTTAAAAAATTACAGATACTTAAAATATTTTTAATATGAGCACCTATTTAGAGGTGGGCAGTTAAAACAATTCAATCTATGACATCAAAATCTTGATCACAGCATGCACAAGGACAAAACAATGTTGTCAATTATAAATCTGACATGTAGACTACTAAATTAAGATATGATATTATACCTATGACTAATATGACCATTTAGGTATCCAAATAATTGAAGCAGCATAAATTTTATAGGTATGTATAAACATTTATAAGTATTTCATTAATTCAGCAATGCTAGTAAGTAGTAATGAGTATGGGTATTTTTTATCCTTTTTTTTAAAGTATTATATTATACCTGATAGAGATGCATCATAAATAACAATATAATTTAATAAATATTCTTTTTATTGTCATATTTTTTAATAATAGATTTTCTTGGCTCACATCCTATTGTCCACTCTATTAAAGAAGCCAGTGTATTCCCATCATACAAAAGTATTTAATTTTTTTATTATTAGCAGGAGAATGCTAATATTAATTGTTTAATGTTGGAAGTTATAAAACTTGAGATTTTGAATGTTAGTATACAAAGATTATATCTGTAATGTGGCTATGTGGACTTCAGTGTGTAACCAACTTTATTAGATCAGCATAATACTAAGGCACAAGAGAGTTACACATATCAACAAGTCTATCTCATCATTTATATCTGATGGTTGAGCACGAAAAAGTTGAATGAAATATGACTTACTATCCGTTAAATAAGATAAGAAAGAGAATAGTAAGTAAATTATTAAAAAGTAAATATTACTCACATAATGCCGCCGAACATGATAATAACGCGATGAAACATAGTATTCTTGTCATAACCATCTTTGCTGGTTTCCAACTTCGTAGTACTCGTTTATCTAACAAGAAATTAAATAAATCACTTTATAACTTTTTAGAACACTTTTTCTGCACACATGTTCACCGCACTCGATGACCTAATCCCACTATAGCTTGGACCACAATGACAACACCCACTAAAAATAGCAACAACAAAATATACTTAATTGCCGACCTCTTATGACACAAAACCTTGTTACGCAAACTTAAAAAGTACCGCAATTCCCTGAGCCCTTAGAGTTACACTGTTTCTCAACAGGCTAACGCTAGAAAACCCGCACAATCTCACTATTTTGTTGCCGTACACGGCAAATCAATACTTGCATTCCGCTAATTCTAACTCAATTATATTTACAGATTTTAGACATTATACATTTAAAATAGTAAAATGTTTACCTAAATGCCAGTTCTTATATTAATATCATCGCGAAAACCAACTGAAATAATAAAATTACGGATTTAATAAGGCGGGGCCTCCGAGATTCGCTGTCGTTCGTTCGTTCAGAAGCAAAATTGACGGTTCAATGACTGTCTTGACATAGACAAACACATTTTTTAAGCTACGGCCGTTTTATGGTTCTATCTCTGTTGCACTTGTGGCTTATGTATATGCTTCTCTTTTTTTAATTAGCATAGACAAACGAAGTAAAGTTGAAGTTTCAGCATTATCAACGTTTAGAAATCTCTTTTCCTATTAGCTTTTTAAAAAGTATCAACTGATTCGAAGTCCATACAAATCGTGTATCACAGATTACATAAAAAAATATATTATAGAGATTACAAACTGGATTTTGCGCGTAGAACATTCGACTGAAGACTAAAAATATGTCCTTTATGTACGTAATTCGTATTAGAGCTATCTTATGTGTACCCTTAGACTATATTGGTTGTATAGTCGAAGTGTGTACCGGGTGTAATCTCTACTATTATAAAATTGTAAAAAAGCTGTGTCTGTACATTGAAGTGGGTTAAAAAAAAACAAGTGGGTTAGGGTATGCAAAGGTCCCCGAACCCAAAAATGATTTTTAAAATTCTTGTCTGTTTGTTACGGGTTGGTGCCAAAACTGCTGAATAGATTTTAATTTTGTTATCACTGTTAGAAAGTATATTATTATGTATGTGTATAACTTAAAAACTGGTGTACTTCTTATTTCAATATTAATTGAACGGATCCTGAGATACAGCTTGACCTCTCTGATGTATACAGACCCATACAAAGAAGAGATCATCAATGTTGGTTTTCAATTTTTACTCCTAATATTAGCTTCAAAGCCGCGGGCAAAAGCTAGTAATCTATAAAATAGTACTACATAACAAACTATATACTTCCAGCATAAGCTAAGCTCGCATTGTATAGGTTTTACGTACAATGAGAAGTCATCTTACGTTGGAACATTTAGCTTGATGTGTAGGAACAAATCTTGTTCAGCAACATAAGTCTGATCGTTTCGCTCAGCCCGTCAAATTCAAATTACAATTGGTTTTTCGCAATTTGTAGGTCTATAACACATTCTAGATTCCTAGCTGTAGTAATTGCGCCCCCAAGTGTCAATCAATTTTGGCCAAAATTGACGATTGACCCTAATTTTAGCTTCTTTAACGTTTATTAAGCAAAGTTTTTAATGCTCAGGATTGACACTACTTTTAGCTACAATATCGATTTACAAGCAAAGGTTTTAATTCTCATATGTATGTATATCTCATATTCTCATAATGAATATTGTATAGCTAATGTCGCAATTACTACAGCTAGGAATCTATCTAATAAGCTAGGAATCTAGGAATCATAATAAACGTTAACGAAGCTAAAATTAGGTACAATCGTCAATTTTGGCCAAAAATCACGATTGTACCTATATTTAGCTACAATATCGATTTACAAGCAAAGTTTTTAATGCTCAGTTGTGAATATTGTATAGCTAATGCCGCAATTACTACAGCTAGGAATCTAGAATGTGTTATAGACCTACAAATTGCGAAAAACCAATTGAAATTTGAATTTGGCGGGCTCAGATGAACGATCCACCTTAAATTAAACCTTTAAAACGTACGACCGCTTCCGCAACCAATCGCATGACTACTTAGTTTCATTCATTCATTCAGCGCGGTCAAAGGCAGGATCATGGATCATGTTAGATTCGTTCCGCCCTGTCCTTTTATTTTTGTGGTGGACCGTTCCTGTTTCCGTACGATAACCGCGAATTTTGAATACGGAGCTATATTTTTTTAATCCTTGGCATTTTGAATTTTTTGTCAAGAGATTTTATTAAAACTATTTAGCGATAAGAATAAAATCTGACATTGTAGTCATGTGCATTTAATTTCAGAAATTTTTAAAAATTATAGTTGTGTAAAAATATATTTTCTGTTCCTTTATTATCAGAGTTAAAATGAAAATCTATGAAGTGGGTTTATAAGTAGTAAAGTCTATCAAGAAGAATAATATTCTCTCTTCGTGAACTAAATTCCTTATTATATTGGTCATGGGTAAACATGATATTCCTATTTATTTTGCTGGCTTTCTAATATTAGTTAGTAGTTCATTCATACACAAGAAAAAAAATGTATTTCTAGGATTAGATCTTATTGGCTTAGAGGGAAGCGGGCGTACGGGATGGCCTTTGGGCAGCTGCTAGCTGTGCCTGTGGGCCAGTCAATGGGGGGTAGGGTACTCGTCGGGTACTTAATAATTGTGTACCTGTTTGTATTGCTCTCAAATTACTTAAATATTTGCAATATAATTTAATTTAACCATTTACAGGCGACCAACCAGAACTAGAACATAGCTTAAAAGAGCGACACAGCTTCTTCCTATCGCAATCCCCCAAAAATTCCGGGCATTCCCAAAAAGTATACTGCAAATCTGAAGTCAATGTTGTTCTCCCAAAAGAATACAGTCTTGCATCGAATAACTTCCAAAAATGTAACACTAAAGCACCTAACTCCATTAGAAGCCTCGGAGAATACTACAAGAAATACGAACACGATGAAGTGCCCGTAAAAGATTCTAATGATCAAGATGTTCCAAGTGTGGGAAACAAGGGATCTTTGACTAACTCCGAACTCGATAAATTGGAGATGAAAATATTTAAGAACATGTCGCAAGAACTTCAAACTGACAATAACTCGATCAGTAGTTTGGAGTCGAATATAAAATTTTTTAGAACGACCGTTCAAGAAATATTTGATAATTTCTATGCGAGCATGCGCGACTTCGAACTTTATAAGAAAAGATTCCAAGAGATTCTTGCGAAGAGCAAAGAGGATGCTGTTGCTGATATGGAGGATTTCATAAAAGATATGATACACCATATCATGTCTTCGGAAACTTCCCTTTCTAATGAAAGTAGGAAATCCAATGATTTTGCGACGCTGTCGTTCAAAGACAAAGAAACAAATATAAGCAATTTTGGTGACGACTCAAGCTTAGAGACTAACACTGAATCAACGGTAGAAAATTTGCATGCGGTCGTCGAAGCTTACAAAAATGATAATTATTTAACAGATTCTACTTTGGAAGAAAATGGCTCCAAACCCAAACGCCTCAATATGAAAGAAGAAATTTTTAATATTTATCTTCTAAGTGGAAGTCCATATGTGCAAATTAAAATGAACGATCGTAATCTACTATCGGAAATTAATATAAAGGAGCCTTTCTTAAATATTTCTGAAGGCAAACACGTTGCGTCTGCTGAGAATATGGAGAGACTTGCTGCTAAGAAGATAGAGTTAGAGAAATATGTAACGCAACAACAGGATTTTAACATGCCCGATAGAGAAATACCAGTAAAAGTTTCTTACGCGAAGAAGAATATACATCTTAATGAAGACTTTTCTCATGATCGCGATACTGAAAAATCTTTCATATCCAAAATTTGTAACTTTTTATGCAGAAAATTCCGAAAAGCATCTTGAGTTGGATGTATTGTTTTTTTTTTGTAAAATAAATCCGTTTATAATTATTATTTAACAAATACTTTATTGTGGACTAGACAAAGAATGTAATAAGGAACATAATCACGATACACCGCATTCTTCAAAATTTATTATATACCACCTCATCATAGCTATATGTTTACTCAGTTGCAGGGCGAATTCCTTCTTCATGTGCAAGAATTCCCGAATAACAGGTAGATCTAGCATAACGAAAGCTTGACCATCTATTTCCTCCTGCTTCATTTTGTCAGCAATAAGTTTGCAGTCTTCAGTGCTGCTTAAATACGCGTATACGTCATCAACTGACCAGTCTAACGGGTTTGGGGACAGCTTCAGCTTCCCCTTCATCCACGTCATCGCCATATCTTTCTCGAACATCTTATTGTCAGTCGGCAGAGGATCGTAAGTGTTAAATTTCAACTTTTTCAGTTCAGGTTCCTCAGAGTCAGACACATCGGAAATATTTTTGGCATCTCTAGAATTTGAACTGCTCTCGTTGGTCTCGTTTTCTGTGTCACTGTCTTGAGAATTTTGTTTCTTGACACAGGTATTGCTGTATATTGTTTCTACGTCTTTTTTGTTCCAGTGGGCCTGTTTCATTTGGAGAGCGAAATTGGGTAGTTTTGCGCCGCGTGTCTTCATTTCCATTTTGGGGTAGTCGTGTTTAGTTTCACGTTTCCTGCGCTGGCTGCGCTTGTAGTCGCCGCTGTCGGGCGAGTTGGGCCTCGTGCCTTGCTCGGAAGGCGGCGTGGAGCCGGCGCTGTGCTCGCTCTCTACTGATTCCACGTCCTTGTTGCTCTCCGTTTCCTGTGATGGCTGCTGTTCCTTCTCCTTTTTCTCTGGTGCAGCCTTTTTCTTTTTCCTTCGGCCGTTGACGCTGCCTTTAGGTCTTCCTCGACGTTCAGTGCTGTGATCTGTAATGTATATTACTAATTTTAAGGGAAACCTTTGTTAGGGCCATTTAATAAACTTATGCATACCATATTTTGTATCATGCATAATTATTGATTGCACAAGGATACCATTTAATTTTTTTTTGTGGTAAAATCAGATCTTAGACCCTTATACGGGTCCGGCGGAGTATGAATTGCCCACAAAAACGTAATACCAAAATAAATCGTAAACTATTGTATTCAAATCAAATTTTGTTATTATTCGTATAGAGATGCCGTTTATCTAGGATCTTGCCGTACCATTACGTCTACTACTAGGTACAGTCACCTGAGAAGTTCGTACCAGTTTTCTTATAATATGCAGAAAACTGGTACTTCTCAGGTTCTCACTTCTCAGGTTAGAGTTTTTTGGTTAGTAATGATGTAAAAACGTTTTGAAGATTGCATCGTGTTCAGCGACTTTTGGCGCTGACTGTACTTGACGAAAATAAACGACCAGAAAATCGTTCCAAACATGATAAAGTTGTCAAGAATTCCATTTGCTTACATTTTTTACCCTTTAAGTATTTTGTACAAAATAGTAGAGCAGCAACTTAGATCGGATCCGAATTATAACAAACTGAATAAATTGTGTTTGAATTACGATTTATTTTGGTATTACATTTGTGTGGGAAATTCGGTTCTCCGGACTCTTAAAGTTATAGTAGTCATTCGTCAAGGTATGTTACTTACGGAAGGTGGACTTGTCGACATGCTGGCAGTCGTTGGGGCACTGGTCGGAGTAGTCGTCGGGCCCGAACAGGCCGGGGCAGGCCTGCAGCTTGACGCACACGAGGCGGCAGAACGACGACACCTGCGCCGCCGCGCGCGCTATCGGCACGTACGCGTGGTACGTGCTCGTCTTCAGTCTAACAACGACAAATTATTGCAAATTATAACACCAACAATTTTAGATATTTGTAGTATTAAAGGCCACTTGCACCAACTAAACTAACACTAAGGGCCACTTGCACCAACTTCTTAAATGTGTTTACAATGAAAATCGTGTTTAATTGCAATTTAAACATATTTAAAAAGTTGGTGCAAGTGGGCCTAAATGTGTGACATATTTCATGCATACTTGCATCCCTAGAACATGGTGGAAAATGAGACTCAGTTAATTATGATCGTATTTTTTTAACCGATTAAAAAAGAGCTTGTTCTATTCTTATGTATGTTCACCAATATTTTGAATGAACAAAAAAACGATAACACATGCCGACCATATAAATGATGACATTGTCGAGTTATGTAAACGCCGCGCCGTACATACGCCACTCAGAATGAAATAACTTTTACAAAAAGTAAAACGACCTTCAAAATAAAACAATAATATTATGAGCAAAATAATACTCACTTTGCCCTCAACATCTCCAGTCTCATGCCTTCCTCTGGGGGACCTTCTGTTTCCCAGTCTTTGAGCAGCTTAGCAGGCTTGTAGGAAGCTGATATAATCTTATTCAATACTTCTTTTAGCACCAGGGATAACGGCCCCGGGCCCACGTGTTTTGGCAACTGAGACAATTTGTTCTTACTAATCGATGGTCCCGCGTAACATTTGTAGTTGAAGAAAATTCTATCGCACCATTCCTCTGAACACTTCATATCGTCTTTGACTGTTCTCTCTTCAACAGGCTTCGGTAGTTCCTTTTCAATGGTCGTGTCGGGAATGTGTAAAGCGAAATCATTGCTATCGCACCAGCCTACTGGGAACAGCAAATCACTGTCCTGGGCATACCAGTATTTCTCTCCTATTGGAAGCAGTTCCACACATATCATGTGTTCAACAATACTATCTACGTTAGCCACGTGAATTTCTTCATGATTTTGCGGATTAACAGCTTCTAGTTTCATGTTAACTGCGATGCCTTTCAGCGGCGCTTTGTTACCAAAGCAGTAATCAGGTGCTGGCACCGACGACGTCATTGTCAGATACTCGTCCCAATCAAACGATCCTTCCTTCCAAATTTTGGGAGATTTGAACGAAAGCCCGTTTTTCTCCGCCCATCCTATAGGGTATATGTATGGATGCATGGAGTCACACAGCCACGCCATCTTGGAGTCTTCGTAGTCTTCAACGTGATCATCAAAGACTACAAGGAAATGAAAATTGTTGAATACTTTGGTAACTGTCGCAGGACGGATCGTCCGCATGTCTTGTGGACTTAGAGCTTCTACTTTCATGCCGCTGACGAAGTTGTGCGATTCTAGGTTTTGGTTCGGCTGTAAAAAAGAAAAGAATTCTGGTTAATATAAATAATTTTAGATACTCTTCTGGTTAAAAGTTTATAAGGTTATAAGCGAATCAAAAAATCGAAAGTTTGTCCGAAAAAATCGGAAAAAGCTAACTCATCCATTCTACAGGATTATACTAAATTTATTGAAAATTGAACTCTATAACGTCTTATCAGGGTCCGGTAGTTTTAAATGAAACGTCTAAATGTGAAACTCACTTGGAACAGGTCAGCGGGCGTTGGCTCCGAGATGGACTCCTCGGCGCTCTGGCGCAGTTGTGTACTCAGCTTGTTCTTGCACGAGAACTTGTTCACTTTGCTAGGGTACTTGAACTGCCACGGCGAACCCTGCTCGGATTAAACACAACATTAGAATTAATATCGTAGAATGATAAATTAGGCAAACTGATACATCCTATGACACCTGTCTCCCACTAAGGTAGACAGACCCCGTATTTATTTTATGGGTTAGGGGGGCAAACGAGCAAACGGATCACCTGATGGTAAGCGATTACCGCCGCCCACGGACACCCGCAACACCAGAGGAGTCACAAGTTAAAAGGGTTTCGGCCTCCGATCCAGATTTCCATCCTATCTTTTTCGCCTACATCATACACATACATATACAATCCTGGCTTTTTCGCCTCATACATTTAACACGCTTGTATTGCCCGAAAGATTAGGCAGAAGTGTACTAGTAAAATTTAAGTAAACCCAAGTTCCCCGGTATAATTAGACCCAATGTAATCGAGGGCACAAATCGAAACTCCTCGAGCTGATACCAGGTCATAGCAGATTTTGACAATTGGAAATCTTGACAGGGATAAGATACTGGTCACCTGGGGACAGGACCGCGGTACCGGAACAGACGCGCTTAATGAGGCAGTTCGTTTTATCTAAGTTCATTAACCTCCTTGTGCATATGCATGCTCATTGGTTTAGTGTGCTTTTATTATACGAGGGATAACTTTGCCTATACAACTGCCCTCATAGAGCACATAGGCTTAGAAATATTGCGTGTAATCTAGTGACAAAGAAGGAAGATTGAAAGACATCCGGTTAATTTGCTGTCGGATATACG
This sequence comes from Acronicta leporina, assembly GCA_947256265.1. NCBI lineage: Eukaryota > Metazoa > Arthropoda > Insecta > Lepidoptera > Noctuidae > Acronicta > Acronicta leporina. The sequence continues at coordinate 2,036,487 of OX366512.1, forward strand.
CTGCTCGCGTTGCCAAAAAGGTGGTTTATCAACAAAGGGCTGCGAAAACATACCTATATATCGGCGAAAGACACGGCTAGACAGTGAATACTTTGCTGTTTTCTCAAATTAAGTCGACAAGTTAAACTTTAGTTTTCCTCAGGTTTTCCAAATCAATAATAATATATGTATCAGGTCCTATTGATGCCAGATGGCTGTTTGGGCAAAGCAAAATGTTGTGCTTTCCTATTCAAGTGACTCAATTGACTTGAATTGACCCTACAATTACCGATAAATTCTATAAACTGCGTGCTCTTGAGGAAATTTAGCGTACAAAATCAAGGATAAAATAAACAATAACTATTTCCAATCGGAATATGTTTACCCTATTACAATAAACAGATTACCTACTGGGTTTGAAGACAGCTATTATTAACGAGGTCAATAAAACGATCATACTAAGTAGCGGGAATTACGGTTTCTCTCGGTTTGTCCTACATACAGCGACTGGAGTATTGATAAATAATGTAACAATAGAGCTTTGATTGGAGTTAAAATTACATCCTACCATCTAGACTAGACGGGGCGCCGCCCCGACCAGCATAGCGTTGAAATAGCGATCAATTTTGTATAGAGTTATTGATTTAGTATTAGACACTGCCGCAATGATGCTTTTTGCACTCCCACTTACCGATGCTAGCCAAGAATATAACAACAAACATTAGGATATTATGTTCCATCAATTAGGATATAACATTCCTGATCTTACAATTTAGATAAGCTAAATGAGGAAGATAATTATAATAAGTAGTCTAGACGCAGTACGTACGCTCACAAAAGTAAAGAAACGAGGCAATAAATAAGGTTGCCTGGCCACTAGAGCGGAGAGGAGTAAAGCGAAGAAAATATTAACCAATGGATTTGTACAAAATTCACGTTTCCGCTTCGCTTCGGTGGACATGACATTAGAGGACCTTTAAAATTTAAATATAAACTTTAACTATTGACTAGACTCGAAGGCTGACTACACACACTGGTCGGTAAATAAATAATCACGGAACAGAACAGATAGGTAGTTCGTATCATTCAGATAGAATGAAGGGGTGCCAGTGCGGGCCGGGGTATAATAAGAATTAAACTTACATTCTAAATCTATGATTTTATTGATTCAGCTTGTTCAGTTCTTATTATAAAACTTGTAAATTGCAAAGGATTTGCTGTTAATTTATCTGTTTAATATGGTCTCCTTTGTGCACTGTTTGGAGTGCTAACTTTGCGTAGGTACTTTATAGATACGTGTCTTTTGGAAAGTTTCCTCAGGACATGTAGGTACAGTCAAAGTTACAAAACCTGTAATCAAATGGAAGTCTATGCTGAGAACTGATCACGCTAGTTATGGGCCAACATTTAATAAATGGCGTACTATCGACACGAAAAAGCATTAAAAAATATCTGACACGATTAACTTTCAATCTATCCTTCCGATACGTGAAAAAACAGCTGATCTGCTTTAAAGTATGGCCATCAATGCTAGAGCATCACTTCTCAGGTATATAATATATACTATATAAAACCTGTAACAGAATAAGCGCAAGTTCTGAAAGTATTTGTTCAGAATCGACTACTGAATCAATTACAGCCGTTTTGAATTTTTCCTGAAAACATAATTACAATGCCTGAACCTATGGCCCCCTGATCCATCAGGTGCTCTAGTTATGAAAAACTGAGACCTACTTGCACATACCGTTATTGTGTGCGTGTGCACCGATATCGTAGTCCTTTTGGGTATGACTGTAGTACAGCCACGAGTTTTGCGTGTAGCTGGTACAATTTCTTGAAAAAAAAATGCTTACGTGTCTCAAAATGATGTTATTGTTTCGTAATTATAATAATGACTCGATATTCTATTAAGTGACGTGTTTGAGGTCTTGCGCGTAATCACACGTTGTAAAAGCAGGTAGACTTCAAGTCATAAATGGTAGGCAATTACCTACATAAGTACTACCAATTACAATCAATTTTATTCTTGAAAATTATTATTATTTTTTTTTTTGGTGCGGCGGGCTTGGGGAAGTCCGTCCGCCCATTACACAAGGCCCGAGATGGCGGCGCGGTAGGTGTTGCCACGCCCCACTCATGTGGATTGGCAGGTCAAATAATAGAGCTGGAGACCGCAATGGCGGTCTGCCACTGCTGGGGTCGCGGATGAATGAAATCTCGCTCCCGTAACCCAAAGTGGTGAGGCGAAACACCCGTGTGGTTTTAGTCGGTAGGTCACCCACTCTGGGTGGAGTCCGACACACCCCGCCGCCTTCCCCGGGCGGCGGATGTCCATGAGGATTTCCACACGAACAAAAAAAAAAAAGGTGCTCTTTTTTGAGAAAAAAAGAGCACCCTAAAGCAGCGATCATACAGGATCGTAGAAAGTAGAAATCTCTCCCTACCCCAATTGGAGACAGGCGCGAAAATATGTATACATGTAAAAAGTTGGCTTATTTAACTAAAATACAACTCTGTAGCAGAGGTGCTTACAAAAAGAGTGACTTACCTTGTTGGTAACGAACCCGAAGCTGCTGAGTCGAGGGTTGGAGAAGAATATCCAGAACGGTGTCAAGTCTTCGTCAGCACCATCATATCGGACTAGAAGGCGACCGCCAACATTCTCACACACCTTGGACCATAAAGAATTTCTAAGTTATTTTTGGACGGACGTTAGTTGTCGATTTAATTAAGGGGAACCTTGACAAGTTCACTTGGAAAGGTAGCGAAGCGAAACACCAAAAGATCCCCCAGCCGTCTACCTATAAGCATTTTTTGTTTCATTTTTAGATAGCAAACTGATAATATTTAAAAAACAATTTTATGACCAATTAACAAAAATATATAAGTAGAGGAGTCTATCCTTTGGCTTGGTGGTCGATAATGTGGCATAACGATGTTTTTCTTTAAAAGCCGTCCGAGTCAAAACTATTTACAAAAACCTAATAACTGCCTCACATAGTAAATTCATATTAATTACCTTCGGAATTAAATAATGTAAGAAAGTGGGCACATTAGTGTCGTTATTGAACTTACAAAGCCCGATAACCCGATTGGTGAAAGAAACAAATGACGCATGAAACAATTACATAATAATTATAAATGATTCGTACGGGTAAAGGATAAATACATAATTTAACAATTTCATGAAATTTGTGGGATACCAACATAAAAAGTAGTTGGTCTCGCTGTGCGCCCAAACAGACTAAGGGATATTTTATTTTTAAATAATCAATAAGTATTGTGCAAAGGTATCGTCTGGGGATCCTTCGTCGGCTCTAACACCCACTGAAGGTTATAAGATATTCTTAGAAACAGCGTAGGACGTATTCGTGACTCGTGAATATCGCTGTATCTTTAAGATGAGATTTTTTTTAACAAACATTTCTTGACGAACATGGAATTTTATAAATGTAACAATAATTACAGTTATGAAAATATAAAGGCAAAAGTATTAGACCATAACTTGCACTTGGAGCCCCTTTTTATTAATCGTCACGTTCACTTCAAGTCACGTGCGTAATTTCCGAATTCATTTCACCGCAAACTTGTTAAGTATACTTCCATACTAATATTAAAAATGCGAAAGTAAAGTCTGATTTACATGAAACAATTTAATTGCGGGTAAAATGCAATAAGTGGAAGCAATAATAGAAGTTGTACCATCTAAACAGTTTGGATGATGCAAGTAATTTATTGCTTAAATTTTCTTGTATGATTGTATCATATCTACCAAAATAAAAAGAAGTCTTTTTATTTTGTTACCTTTTCACACCTCAACTTATAAAACTGGGAAGGAGATAGACTGCTCCATGGAAAAAATATATAGGCTAACTTTAGTCTCAAAGAATAATAAATATCAAATAGGGATAAGTAATTGAGTACATGACGTGTGAAAAATCGCAAGGAATAAGTATTTTACAATAAACAACATGTAGCTATTTCGGCACGGAATTAATAGCAGAGTCTAGGGGATCTTTATCATTCCACAAAACCGCCTCTTACTCTAAACTTGGTAACTCTAGTAGTTACCAAGTTTATCAGGTAAAAGGCGGTTAATACGTGTAGATAGGCGATGAAATGGCAGTCTAACGCAACATATTGCAGTCTTATCAGATGTTAACCCTTATTTTTATACCCATTACAAATTAATGCCGTATGTTATCCATATAAGTGCAGTGAAGACAGCGATAGATGTTCAGTGGTAATAGCTTCAACTTACGAGTGTACGAGTCGGAGGAAAAACGTACATAATGTCGATTTTTTAATTCGTTAACTCATGATCGCTCTAAGTTTGAACTTTTGAAGCCTATGTCTTCTCGTCCTTCGCATGATAACTCCTTATCAGAGTTACCGATACCAAAGCTGGTTTTAATCTAATTAAATTAGGACTGTTCTTGGACATAAATTCAGCCGTTTCAAGAACGAATTCTACTATTCATTTGGTCATTTGGTGTGGAAAGTTTTTAAACTTCATGAATTAATTTACAGCTACCAAAAAAATACTTTATTTCTGTGAAGTGAGGAGTGACAAATGATCAGAATGGCTACTGAGCCGATTTAGTTTGGGTGCGCAAAATCCCCGTTGAACGTTTACCAAGGGAGTCGGCAGTATTTTTAAGGGATAGCGGGGCAAACGAGCAGTCTGATCACCTGATGGTAAGTGATTACCGCCGCCCGGACACCCGCACCGCCAGAGGAGTCACAAGTGCGTTGCTAGCCTTTATAGAGTAAGTCGGACTCGTACCAATCAAAAACCCCTTGCCTTCTCATGCTCTATAGTCACGGCTACGGGATCCATACCGTTCGCCATGACCATGACAGGCTGTGGCCAGCAATCATTCTCCTCCTCCTCCTCCAAGACTCCTTCAAGGGAAGAGGAGGCAAGGGCCTCAGATCCTAATAAGGTGTGAGCATGTAGCAAACACGTGCGCAGCCTACAGGCGAGACCTGATCTAATTTCCACACCTAAATTTCTTTTCATAGAAAATCCTTCGAGCTTCTGATCTATTACTATTAATGGTCATGTGAAAACTGGGTCTTAATTTGCGTTTTTTTTTAGTTTCTATCAGCTAGGTATGGTCATCCATTTATAATTTGACCGCGTCAAGCACAGCACAACGTTGAAGATCGATCCATCAGCGATTCAGAGAGGTTGTTGGGCCATACACAAGTCCCATTTGTCCACTTCCAGAGTAACTATGTATATTAATTAAATTGGTATATTCAAGCTGTTACTCTTAGAAAAGGGAGGGAATGATGAGATGACGACTGACAGGGATGAATGGATAAAAGTCCCGAAATAAATTGGGACATGGGCGGAATAATAATTAACATAACATCGCATACCATCACGCCTGTATTTCCCGAAAGGTTAAGCAGAAGCGTACTGATGTACACCCAAAGTTCGCGTGTGTTTAAGTTCCGTGTAATAGGGGGCGAGCCTGTTGCCATTAACAGGGTACAAATTGCCAGACTCGGAGCTGCTACCGAGAATTTAATAGAAAAACCCAATAAGACTGCTCAACCTGGGAATCGAACCCAGGACCTCTATGCTAATGAGCTAATGATGATAAAATTGTCTCTTGATCAAAAATTTCTGAATGAGAACGTGCTGAAATTAGGCAGAAAAAGTGTTATAATCTTACCGTAGCAATCCAATATCTGTAGGGATCCAAAACATTCTGCACTTCCACTTTCATCCCAATTTTTATTCTGTCTATTGGGGACAATCCCTTGTTATTCAAAGCCTCTATGGACACTGACTGGCCATCCAACAGGGCTTTTTTCATAATCTCTATGATAGTATCTCCATACTTTTCGTTGATCTCATCAGGGGGTTCAATAAGCTCGTCATACTTCCCGCACCAGCCTAGAGGGTGAACTTTCGTAGTAGATATGTCGCACCAGAAGTCATTGTCTGCACCAATGAACTTGATCCGCAGAAGGTGTCCACAGACCATAGTGATCTCGGCTATCCAGTAGATATCAGGGTTGTTCTTGTGGCACACTTCCAGTAGCATGCCCTGTTTGATGCCATTGTAAAGACTGGTTTCTACCTGTGATGGGCATGAAACAAATTTTTGGGTGAAAGTGTTAAGTACATGAAACAAAGGAAACATAAACATTTTATTATTTATGTATCCTGTAGTTACAATAAGGAACATTATAATTTCATCATATTTTATGTAGTTTTCAGAACTATTTTATAAACTGATTATAATTGCCCTACATTCCTCAAGAAAAAGAAGAACCTCTTTACTTAATTACAATAAATCTTAGATCTGGTTGTTTATCTTAGACTGGGTAATCTTCCAGATTCAAAATTCAGATTAAAAAGGAAATATCTATTAGGAGATCAACATCAGCTACACAGAAGGAATTAATTCCCTTAATTTTAAAAATAATTTCTTTTTGGTATTTTATAGAAATAATTTAATAGATAATTTTATATTTCCCCTGTCTCTTACTTATAGCACCAATAAATTATTGTTGTTGACTATTGCAATCAGAAGAAGAATAAATTATTCTACACCATGTATCTGATTATTAAAAACCTACAGCAGTAATTCTGATATGCTCATAATGAAGTTTATAAAAAATAGGTACCTAATCTGAACTGTGAAGCATATGAAAACTAGAGAATCATTTCAACTTTTTCATCCGTTAGAAATCCCTGACCCAAGACTGTCCCTGACCCACAGGATTATAAAAAAGAAATCTTAATTAAATTAGGATTTCTCAAGGTTTTTTATATTATATTTAGACATTCCGAATGGGGCATGAAAAGGCCTATGCTCAGCCTTGGATGGATATAGGCTGATAATGATGATGAAGGTACAGACATCTTAAATTTAAAAATTATATGAGGAGTTGAGGTGGTGGTGGAGGAATATATTATGAGGTGAGCAAAACAACAGGTAATAAATGGACATACAATTTTATGTTTTATAACTGCCTGCTGAAGTTGAGACAAAAAAACTGAAGCATTATTACAATATTTAATAATTAAATTAGATAAATAAATATTATTTTTTTCGTAATATTTGACTTCATTAAAAGGAGGAGTCATGATTAATTTAAGTGCCAATAGAAATCAAAAGAATAATAAACACCCAAAATATTAAATAACTATGTGTTGCATTTTCCGAAACAAGCCAGCACATTTGAAAATTATGGAATTGTATGGAGGTATATACTATTTAGGTAGACACTGGAAATTCAGCAGGTTTTCCTTGAATTATTCATTTACTCTGTAAAAATTTATACAGTTTAATTTATTACATTAGCTTGCAAATATATTATAGTTTCTAGCTGAATTAAATATAGTTTTATGTATATTTAAGCTTATATTTATATCTTAGAAGATCATGGCCATATGGTTAAAAAAATAATAAAGATTTTTTTAATCAACTTTATATGATAATGTATTTTATCAAGTCCAGGCTACAAAAATAATAGAAAACAGGTTTATAAATAGAAATAAAATAAGATGGTGCACATCATATTTATTTTTTCCATCTTCATTCATCATTCTGTATTTTCAATATTAGTTTTTGCATAAAAACCGATGTGGAGCTATCAGAGACAGTGAGTATTCTTTAAACAATAGCTAAATTAACAAGTTTTCAATAGAACATTCATAAAAAATATATTATACAACATGTAAGGAATAATAAAAACTTACGTGTGAAAATAATTCTTCAGGAACAGCGATAGTTTTATTCACTTCCAAATAATTATTCCAGTCGAAGTCTGCCATAATATATTACTTCATATCAAGTTAGAATTCATCAAATTAAAATAATTATCACAAAACAACTTAATCGAACGGTCAACTAGTTACGAATTTCAGAAATTCATTCTTCTATTTCCCCAGTCCCCTTTCAAGTATAGGTAGGCTATCTATCTCATCTGTTCAATACATTGTTGATTGTTGTCTCTGTCTTTAGAGGACTTATTCATTACAGAAACTAATTTATTGAAACTGCAAAAAGTAACAATAAAACTACATTCATTGAAATATTATAAGCCCAAGGTACACAACAATAACAATACAGATACTTCAATATATTAAGGAATAAATCATTACATATTTAAAATAAGTAGGTACTATAAAAATTCAGTAAAATATTTTCACCATCAATTTTGTAAATTTCTTCATAAAACGAAACGTGAATAATATATTTCGAAACTGATAAGGCCCTATAGGGGTGGGACTGTACTGTATACGTCATAAATGGAATAATGGATAACTATATTAATTAACTATTCGTTATTGGTATATTATTATCATAATTAATTGAATATTTTTATTACCTTTAAATGGTGATTTGATTAATGAGCGATGAAAATCTGATTTAAGAGAATGTGTTAATCTATATGTCGTAGTAGAATTGTATAATTCGCTATTTTATATAACTGCTAGCTGCTTTATAAAATATCTGTTATGTAAAATAGCTTATTTTTTTAGTTTAGCATACATTCATGAAACTTATAGTATAGTAAAAATATAATTTAATCTCAAAATATAATTATACTGTTTAACGTAACTAAGATTTATTACAGTATAATTATACTTTTATGCTGTGCACACACGACTGCACGTCAAGTTATAAATTTCCAATTTAAGCTGCAATCGCATTAGGTTTTCCTTTATATTTCCAATGAGAGGTTGTTCTATTACTATTAGATAAAGTTCGCGCAAAATAACTTGACCCAAAACTAACGCAGAGGGGGAAAGTTTGCGCAGTGCATTTGCGTGAAAAATGTACTAAAAATACTACTGCGTATCCACCATTTTGGTTCAAGTTATTTTGCACCAACTGTACTATAATATTCGGTTGAGCATTGTTTGCAATTTCATTTCATTGTGTTCCATTAATTCTCTAAATGAATAGGGCATTAATCAATCAAAATTGAATAGTAAAATGCTGTAAATTGAATTATTTTTTATTTGAATGCCCAACACTTAGATACCGTTATAACCCAATAACGTTAATAATGTTGAATATCTAATTTAGAATAACTGTTACACCGTCACTGATGTCACCACTCTAAATTTTGACATTCCAATTTTCCAATTGCAATTTTCAATACAACTGACAGTGACTAATAATTTATGCTTCATTTCGTATCATTCATACACAGAAATAATTAAAATGGTGATATCTCTTGCTATTAGAGTATAGTACAATAATAGTTAAAACAGTAAATAACGCAAGACGGTATTTGGAACACGTTGGAAGTTTATCAGTTCTTTAATTAAGTGCAGAGGGTGCAGACGTTTTTTTTGTCTGTGTACATTCTGACAAACTGTCAAATTCTGTGACTTTAGCGGGCAATATTACGAAGAAACGTCATACATTTAGATATCTTTTGATCCAATTTATCTGACAACAATAGAATTTCCAGATGGTATCGAAATTCGAGTACAACAGTGTACACAAAAAGGTTTCAGTGAAGTGTTAGTGCAATTAGTGAATTTGTGGCTCATTATGTAAATACTTTCTCTTTTATCGCCTGACTGACCGAGTTGCGACATCAAAAATGAATCGCTATACAAACAAAGTGCTTTATTCTTTAGTTTCGAACAGCTCGAACGGCACTGATGATGAAGGGTGTATGCTGGTGAACACTACTCAAAATGTCATTATTACAGGCGCATATAATGGTATTCCACAAACTTTAATACTCAACTTGGTTTCGTGGTCATGTCTCATTGTCTTATTCACTGTGCTTCGGCGAACTGCGTGGAACTACGGGCGAATGGCGCTCGTGCAGCGCTCAAAGAGTCGATGGACCAATTTATTTTACCGCGGTGGAGATGGCGATGCTCTAGTCCACAGGCGACGCAGCGCAGACGAATCGATCAACATAGATGAAGGTTTCTTTACGTGGCTACCCGCCGTATTCCGGCTAACCCGCGAGCAGGTACTGGCTAAGTGTGGCCCTGATGCTGTCCACTACCTTTCCTTCCAAAGACATGCAATAACATTGATGTTCATTGTTACACTAATATCTATTGGTCTGATTCTACCCATCAATTTCCAAGGAACTAGTTTGAATGTTGACTCCAGCACCTTTAGTAGGACCACTCTGTCCAACCTTACTGGAAGATCAAATTGGCTGTGGGTGCACACGCTTATAAGTATTTCATTCCTGCCAATATCTGTGTTGATAATGAGAAGGTGCACTGGACGTAAACCAGCGCCAACATCAATGACTGGCACAATTATGATCACAAACATTTCTAAAGCCGATAGAAATGAATCTACCATTAGAGCTTATTTTGCTCACAACTTCCCTCATATTCAAATTTTGGATCTGCGCCTTGCTTATAACATTAACCTACTGAATGAAGTGCAAGAGAAAAAAGAGATGGTGACAGAAGCTCTTATTTACACGGACACATACTTCAAGAAGACTGGAAAACGCATCACTGTGAAGCCAACATGGTGTGGAGCAGAGGCTGATGGACTGGAGTTCTACAGCACAGAAGAGAAGAGATTGAAAGACGAAGCAAAGAGATGCCGAGCTATGGTACTAAATGATCCTCTCGGCATCGCCTTTTTGACTTTACCTTCTTACCAGTTAGCTGAACATGTGATTTCTAACTTTAACTTGCACCGTGGTTGGGTTTTGTCCCATGCAACAAATCCCTCTGACATCATATGGGAAAATCTAAGTGTTCAGCCTGGTGTTTGGTACCTGAAGGCTATTGTAGTCAATTTTTTCTTATTTATTGTTCTGTTTTTCTTAACAACTCCTGCCATTATTGTTAATCTGTTTAACACTATGGTTGCTAAACCTGAGGCTCTGGGCAAAATTAGTACTGTGATCTTTGAATTCCTCCCCACTCTGCTACTTTGGACCATGGCTGCTATTATGCCTGCTATTGTGGCATTCTCAGATAAATTCCTTTCTCACTGGACCAAGTCTCAACAAAACTACTCTATTATGACTAAAACTGTTTCTTACTTGTTATTGATGACTCTAATCCTACCATCTTTGGGTCTGGCTAGTGCTGAAGCTTTTGTCACATGGACATTTCATCATGAAAACGATACAATGCGCTGGGACTGCGTTTTCCTGCCTGATAAGGGTGCATTTTTTGTTAATTACGTCATAACATCTGGCTTTATTGGTACAGCGTTAGAACTGATCCGCTTTCCAGAACTGTTTCTTTATGTATGGTATTTGCTCCAGTCTAGGTCTAAGGCTGAAAAGAGCTATGTAAAGAGGGCCATCCTTTACGAGTTTCCCTTTGGAGTGCATTATGCATGGAGCATAGCAATTTTCTCAATTACAATGGTTTACAGTCTCGCATGTCCGTTGATTGCGCCGTTTGGGTTGTTATACTTGATGTTTAAGCATGTGGGCGATAAACACAATCTATTTTTCGCTTACGGACCGTGCGACATGAGCGGCGTCGGAGGTGGGAGGATCCACGCGACCGCCGTGCGATTGATTCGGGTTTCAGTCTTACTGTTACTTGTTAATATGGCCGCGTGGGCCGGTCTTCGGGCAGGGTTCGAAGCTAGAACTATTATTCTTATCATGGCGTCGATAGTGGCTTTTGGCACATTCTTGTTGTTAAGTCCTTTCCCGAGCTGCACACCTCCGGCTCCGCTTCAGGAGGAGTCCAGTATTAGGTTCCCAGAATACGTGGCGCCCGCTTTAAAGAAGCCCATTGACACCCCCCCTAGCACGACGTCCACGACCCCGGACTACGGAGCTTCGTCCCCTGTGACGACGCACTCTTATAGTCCTGATCCAATTAATATTTAAATCGATAATTTTAGATTTCGGAGTTTCCCGTTATCATAAAATGCCTTAACTTGCGGTCCGCTCATATCAGTGACGATGAACATAATAATTGGATGGATATCGTTATTTGCGATAGGTGACGGAGGATTAGAATTTTTTATTGTCTATGTAAATAACCAATGCAATATTTTTATATATATTGAAGTAGTCGTTATGGTAGCAGACTGAAATCTTATGTTCGGATCTTATTTTATCTCCTCTTTTTTTAACATTGTTATTTGACCCTGCAATTCTTTAATTTTACTGCTTTAAAATCACTACTTACGAGATGTTTCTTGTGGTAAACAAGATCTGCAACAATACAGGCACTGTATTGTTGCAGATCTAGAATTCAATACTTTAAATATTAGCGTTTAATGTAATTCTAGGAACATATTTTGGTCCTAGACAATTGAATATGTCTAGAAGAAAACGTATCTACGTAGAATATATTTTACATCTTAGATTTGTTATAATCCATTAAAATCTTGGGTCTTATATGTGCTGGGCTTCTGAAAGGTATCTAGAACATGAGATGTCAGGACTCTCATTAATTTTGTGATTGTTTTATGGCTGTCTTTTTATATTCCCTAATTATTATAGTGACTTATTAGATGTTAACGATTTATTTTTGTACAGAATGTAACGAGATCTTTCGGGTTATATTTAGGTGAATAACATCGTCATTATCAAATAAACAATGAAGTAACTTCCATTTGTGATTTTCCTTAAAACCTGATAAGCTTCTATATTTGGTTAAGGCACCTTACAAATCTGCAAAGTTTATTGATACGTTCATTATAGAGAAGAGAGAAGGACCATAATACGATAAAAAAAATAGAATTATGTCTGATAAACGTTGACAACTGGAAACAGAACCCAACTGGAAATAGCTAGCAGCAATGTTTGCATCTTCACACAAGCGTAAAAATTAGAGCTGTTAGGTAATTGGGCTTTTTACTGACGTCATTTGTCTTTGTTTGACAAGTGTCCGCGATATAACACCGTTTTTGTAACGCAAACTTAACTCTTTACTTTCATTTCTAAATAATCTTTATTCTTTTGTAGTGTAGGTGTCGGTTATCTGATGAAGTGATGACTAATATTATTTCAAAGTCCTTGGCCAACGCCTAAAAGTCTATGACCGGTCGAGAGGTTCGTGCAATGAAAATTATTGGGCACTAGCTAGTTGCCCACGATTTCACTCGCGTCTCGAAACGATTAAATTGCTTTATATAGGATATAATTTTATGTACGTTATCTTATGCGTAGAAACATATGGACAGAACTAAAATTCTAAAGATTTGGCTTCTAATGCTATAAACACCGACATCGTCCAATTACAATAATTTTTATGTAGTATGATTTCATGCCTAAGAAATACAGCCCTCATTTTGGTATAATATGGGGTTCTCACTGGTTATAAACAACCCATGTATTAAAGCATATTATGTATTTATCTCGACATTGAATCTAAAATGGAAAAAAAAAAAAAAAGGTGACAAGTTCATAGCGCATTCATAGCCCTCCTCCATAGCTTACTGTAATGCGATACGACGACACGCGATCGCAGTGTACTTATACGGTGTGTCAGTCAAGGTTTCTTACGTGCCTTTTTAGAACTTCATCTGTTGCTTGAGTAATTGCTTTCTTTGTTCTTCCGAGCGGTACATCACTGGCTTATCATTTTAGCCATAGAGACTTAGATGGGTCCGTGCTGTTTGCGTCTTGGTTTCAAACAAATATCGTGGACTGCGGAAACGACGAGTAATTATTTCACAGTCCACAGTCCTCGATATTCAATTGCTGGAATTTTCAGTAGGTACTGTACCTACACCTACCTCTTTTCGGAAGGTTGTCTTATGTTTTTAAAGTTCATACCTATATAGGCCCTTAGACAGTGACTACCTCCGATATCTTAGTTTTCTAAATAATATTCCTGAGAGAAGTTTTAAGCTCTCATAATTCTTATTTTGTGCGACAGAAGTGACAATCTTGTTGAACACAAAACAGGTTGCTCACACTAAGTGTCCGTGAATACAAATTACTCATTCTAATTGGCTGTAATGAAGCCTCGCGTGCGACTGACATTAACGGTTCCTCCAACGATGGTCACTTAGTAAATGATCCAAATTACTTAAGACATTTGAACGGAGCAGCTTGTAAAACATTTTGACGAACAAACGGACACATTCTTCGCTTCCTTGGCCACGTGAAGTAGCGAAATCTTTGATGGAAAAGTCTTATCGTGCACACATTGTTTTATACACATTATGAACTGTTTCCAGTTTCATACTATGTACTTCGAGAATTAGAATAGATCTATTTATGGATTTATTAGAAGAGGCGCGATGTTTTATTATGTCACGAGTACTTACTTCACGATTTACAAGGGCACTTGAATGAAACTTCCGGTTACTTTAGTTGTAAATGTTGGAAGTAGAGGATCTGGAGGTATCTTTTTTAAGCTTCTTCCATAGAACAGACTAATGAGACACATTGATTACCTACTTAAAAATAATGTGGTAATTAAAAATAATAATTAATAGATAGGTATACTTAGATTGTAAAATAATTATGCCACGCAGCTAATGCAGAGTACCTACCTACTTAGGTAATGAATTATGCATAGGTACGGACGAAATGACGCAAATATTTTAATCTAAGTAAATCTTTCAGCCAAACGGTAAAGGCCTCCCTTCCCTCTTTCCATTCGTCACGGCTTAACGCTATTTTAGGCCAATCCTTCCAAAAGACTTCAAGCTTATCCCACCATCTCCGTCTAGGTCTGACGCGTTGTCGTCTACCATTTTGTGGAACCCAAAAATAGTTTGTTTAGCCCACAACTCGTTTGACATGCGGCAGACTTGACAGGTCCATTTTAAGCTAGCAGCTTCTTGGCCTATGTCGGCTATCTGGGTTTTTGGGTGGAATACAATATTTTTGATGCAGTTTGTTAATTTGACTCCCATCATGACTGTGCTCCATGTTTCGCTGGTATATTACTATATTCACTAGTATTCTATTATCTGAGCTATATTCACTACAATTATTACAGAATATTTTGTCTTATACATTAATATTGTGGCCAGGCCTTCTAAAAACTATGAATAGTTCTCTTCAATACCTCAATTAATTAGAGTCCGTTTGTCTATCAGTTCACAGAAATGTACCTATCCATGCCGCAGTATAGTTCTAGTCTAGTAATCATGTTTTATTGTGGCCAGTTCTCTAGTTTTTTTGCGATTAAACCTGTCTTAATAAAGATCAGCTCTATAATATTTAGGTATAATTATGTAATGTACTTAGGTAGGTACCTAGTTTATTGTAGTAGCTAGGTTCCTATCAGAAAATTAAAAATGCGTTTGGAGATCCACTCTTACTCATGGTAGCATAATTTCAACAAGTGGAACGAAAAGTTTGCCATCATATCAGAACTAATTTTTCTCGGAATTGATATTATTTTAGTTATCAAAAATTACGAGTCGCGTTTCTTTACCTGTCCGAGGTGTATTGTTATAACAGTTGAGTAAACACACTGCGTTGTGCAAAGATAAAATATTCGTGTATCGATTTTTACGTCGGAAATGATATCCTGACTTTTTCAATCACTTAGGTAGGTAGAACCTTTTTCTGTCTACGAAAAAAACCTTTCTCTTGGCATAATCAGACATCGACCTCGAATGTATGAGTCACTGTAAAAATAACGCAAAGCAATAACGACATAGTTTTATAAGGTCTTCACCAATGATCGGTCAGCTAAGGTCAGTGTTTATTTTGGAAGTCTCTAATCTAATCGTGTTGATCTATCGATTGATCAAAATCAGACGGTAGACACGCTAATGTTATAACGAAATTAGATAAGTAATACGAAAATGGACGATGGAAAAACATGAAAGCATTACTTTAAAATAATAGAAGTAACAAAAACTCATCAATAACTCGATTCCTAGGTACCAGTTTTAGTTTTGTAGTCACCATTTGTGCCTTTTATTAATAATTAGCACCCTTGCCACGTGTATTTATTGTTTAAATATATCTCAGTAAAATTCACCTTTACTAAGACCAATACATAATGTTCCTCTTGTACATGTCACAGATTCATTATGCTGTTACAAGTAAAGCGCGAATCATAACTGATGTCATCATAAATGCCATTGGTGTTGAACTGTTGAAGTATTTCTTGGTCATTTACAGTTTCGGCTGTTTTTCCTCTGATCGAGTCGAGTTTCCGATTAATCTGCTTATGTGGGGTCATGTTATGTGTTGATTTATAAAAAGATGACGTTGTTCTGTAAATCTTCTTGATTTTACTCGATGATAAGTACAAGAGAAACAGAGATCTTTTTCTGAGCGATTTAATCATCTACACGCGTTAAAAGGATTGATTCCCTTCCTTTTTCATTGTTATTCACGTAGGTATCGGTAATTACTTATGGGTTTCGTAGGTTGGTCAGTATGTCGGATAGAATCACCCTTTTAGGAGCCATCCATAAATTACTTCACACCAATTACCTATATTATGATTTTGACTCGGTATCACCCATCGTCAAATTTGTGAGACGTCACGTAAGTAATTGCTTCGTCCAATCATAAGAATCAAACAGATTTTTACTTGTGATGTGATGTGACCGATTTGACATCACAAAGCTGATGACACACACCTTGTCACACAATTTATGTCACACTTCTTTACTCCCTCTCCCGTACTCCCGTGGGATGTGACGTAGTTTATGAATGGCTCCTTACTGAGTAGTTTTAATAGGTATCCACATTTGGCGTCCGTTGATTGTAATGTTAGGAACCAACTCTGTTCTCCCATATCGCGATACCTACTATTCGACATGATTGCGTATTTTTAGATTATTTTCATGTTAACAAAAGCAGATATAGGTAGTTAGGTACTATGTACTTACTTATCATAACATGTACTGTATTGACACTTAACACAGCATATTACCATAGAAGAAACCACATCAATAGGATTAACCTGTGGTATTGGAGTCATTCTTCTGTGCTACTTACCTATCTAGGACTATTTAAAAATATAAATTTGATTGATTACTCCATTCAAAACTTGTTCCTCAAAGAGGAATAAAGGGTACAGGTATGTATTGCATAAATAGCCTTAGCTACCCTATTAGATATACTAACAGGCTTATTGTTTGTTTTTTTGAACACACTTTGTCCCGCTTCCTATAATCTCTGAAGATGCGTCATTTATAGCATAGGACAATAATATAGTATGTTGCTTATGTCATCACTGGCTTATGTTCCGAAAATCTTGGTGCATTGTCGACGCTCTTACCTACACTGAGAGTCTAATTTAAACTGTAGGCAGACGTCTTTAATTTTAATCAAATAAATCAATTAACGTGACTACAGATATTATCTACAACTACTATTCAACCTCGCTGCACACAACACACGGTATAATATTGTATAAATTAAACCACCTTGCTTAATATGGAATGCAAGAGACGAGTTATTCAAATTGTTTATACCAAATAGATAACCACGTTGGACTTTAAAGGGTAAATTAACCTATATTGCTTTAAATTGTATCTACAGTAGGTTTTAATAATTTGTTAACAATTATTATTAATTATTAAAACAATTATTGATTTATACTAATTTTGCTGTTGAGATTTTTAAATGTTTATTGTATTTTATTTTATATTATATTTTGGAAAATAATTTATTTTGTTGGTATATTTCTCAATACCGATGGTACCTACTGATACCATGACGTTATATTTTACACATTATTTACCGTCTCATAAAGACAGCTCTAATCATTTTTAGACATGTTTATACATACGTTTATGTTCTTTTTTGGTGAAGTATAAAGTACTATTACAGGGGAAAGTAGGTACAACTTACAAACTCGTGTGGTTTTAGGCCGTCAAAAGCTCGGGCCTCAAATGCACACTCGTTAGTAATGTGTCACTTTGTCCCCTTGGTGAACACTACTATTATTATACACTTTATTGTACTTACACCAAAAAAATACAAAGGACATGACCTAAATGCAATTAAAAACACACATTGCTTTATCGAAATGGAACTTGGAACCGAACCGAAAAAAATGGGATTGAACACGGTGACATACGAAGGTACGACTACTATCCTTTATTACTTTGATCATGATCACAGTTGCAATACTTGTACCTAATGCGATCTTGTTTGTAGTGAATTTGTCAAAACATGATTATTGTGTGTCATTTATTTATCTTTCTTTTGTCTTATCCAACACAAAACAAGATAACTAGGTACCTATCACTACTTAATCAAACGTCTAACTGTCCAATTCCAAAGATTTCTTAATTAATCATGAATGTACCAACTTGTATATTTATTGTAATTATGGCGCCTTCAATCAGTCAAGAACTAGGTAGGTACTTACCTAACAACCTACTTAAAATAATATTAACTACCTACTTAGTTTTGTTTGGTGACCACATAAACCTAGCCATTATTTACATTTCTGAGGCCTACATAATTTATTATAAAGTACCTATGCGCAATTTTGGGCTTCGTCTCACTGATAGGTACCTCCTACTGAAGAAACAATTTCCTAAGGAAAATGAAAAATAAAATACCTAATATTATTTGTTAATTGCATAATAGAATCATTTTTATATCAACACATGATTGCATAAGTTTGAGAAAAATGTGATGAAAGGGCGAAGACCTAAATAGCTTTACGTAGCCTTTTTTTACTATTTACGTCTTTTACCTACTAATAAAATATTAGGCCTACTTACCTACTGGAGTGTTATATATGTATAAATTATTATGTTATTGTAAATAATGGTCACCGCTCCTTATTTTGCACGACACCGCATTCTATATTAGTATTGTGTTTATATTAAGCTTTTAATTATAATACTTTATTGTTTTATACGATTTGTGTTTGATTTACTTACCTACCCTGGCAGTACCTAACCCAGATAAACCGATTGTTCTTTTGCATTTATTTAAAAAAAGACATCGTATTCCCACCGCCAAGCGACAAATAAAGAAAACCTACCTAGGTACGTAGGTATTTAATCTACGTTCCTAGGTATGTTTTCTTTATAAACGCGCTAGCTAACTGGACACAAATCCCTAAGCCTCTTCAAGAATCTTTCCTAGAAGTACCTAGTAAAAGTTCTTGCATCACGCCTATATTTCCTGAAGGGTTACGATAGACACCCAAACCGACCTACAGCACACACACAGCCTATTGCCATTAACTACGAGCTACTTAGTACCTACTACTGAGAATTTCATAGAAAAAACCTCGACCTGGGAATCAACCCAGACTATAGTCCGTCCCAGAGTACCTATAGTAATATATAATTATGTATTTTAATGAGGAAGTTGAGACAATCCAAGAAGTTGAGTTTGTTATTACATATTTATACCACTAAGGTGGCAAACAAGCATACGGCCCGCCTGATGGTTAGCGGTTCCCGTTCCTTAAGGACGCTTGTAACACCAGGGGTATCACTCGCGCTGCTGACCCCGTAAATAATAATTCACACATAGGGTATACACACAGATAGGGTGGGGCCGCATATTCTGTGATACGATGGCAATCGGACACTGAACAACGATTGTTAATTAGGTACGAACATCGAGTGCCCGAGTGGAATAGGTAGCAGCGTTGCCAGATGGTTACATTTCTTACATTTTTCGTAACTTTTGACCCCCTCGCGTAACATGTAAGTAATTTTTATATTTAAGGCATTTTTCGTAACTTTTGAGAACAACGAGATAAGTAATACTAGATTTTGATTTGATTGCAAACAGTACACGAACGCATCCAAATTGAACTGAAATTTCTAACAATCAGGAGCTAAAAAAAAAAAAAAAAAGCTCATTCGACATCATAGATCCCAAAATGTAACTTTTGCACCAAAAATGTTACTTTTCAGGAAACGAAACGTAACTTTCGACTCAGGGGCCCTGGCAACACTGATAGGTAGATCATAACAGCGATAGCTATACACATTGCGCGTCACAATTAAAACGACGACGTGTCTTGAATTAATTATTTTATAATTCGTACAATAGGCCAGTCGAGGATTGCAAAATAATTTAGGTATTAGGTATTTTTAAGACTGAGCGGCCTTACATACATTTTTATTTAGGTAGGTATTATGTGCTTTCAGTTTTGAAGTGCATTTCCTGTGCCGATCACGATTAATCGAATCATGATCCAATCGCAAGCCATACCAGAGTCATTTAATCATCTAGGTTTTAAAAAGATTCAATCATTTCGTGACTCGTCCATCGTTTAGATCGGTGAGACCATCGAACACTTACGAAAAAAGTCATTCTTTCTTTATTAATTTTCCAACCTGCAAACCCTTTTACAGAAATCTGTACAGTACCTAGTTACCTACCTAATTTTTGGAACAAATTGACCTGATTGATTGATAACATATTTCACATCTCCTATCTCTACCTACAGCACAGAAGAAGGACACAACAAATTTAATTTAAATGCTAGAGCAGTGTCTAAATCTTTTTCAGTTCAGTCAGTCAGAAATCAACCACAATTTTAATAAATAAAGAACAGAAGTAACTTTTGGAACATTTATTTTAGATATGATAAATGGTCATGTGTCATGCATATTGCGTTGCGTAGTGCGTCAGGCGTATTGCGGTTAAGAAACACTGCTCTAGAGTAGAAGATCAGTTAGATACCCAAGCACGAACACTTTTGAAAACATATAATTCGTATCAAAATCAAGAATAATTTGTAGTTATGAGAAGGAGGTTAATGAACGTAGATGAAGCGAAAGTGTAGTCTCTGCCTACCCCAAATGGGAGACAGATGTAAAAATATGTAACTATGTACCTATGTATGAGATTTGTAGTAGAAAAGACTCATTCGTTTACGATACAAATTCGAGCGTGAGCTCGATATTTAACGACTGAATATCCGTGACCCAATCACCGCCCTTACATCCTAATAGATGACACGGCTCGCGTACCTAATCTTATCTTACATATCTTACATATATAATAAGAATGTAAGTGAGCCGTGTCTGTACATTGCTTATATTTACAAAAAAACTAATTTGGGGGACTCAGAATCGGTAACACAATCCATTTCTATTATTTTTGGAACTTTTGTCTGTCTGTTTGTCTGTCGGTTTGTCTGTATGTTTGACCGCGCATCAAATGATAACTACTGAAGAGATTTGGAGGAAATGGGCAGGAATTCATAGCATGTTTCTTGGATTAACATTTAGGCTATTTTAAATTCAAATCGGTTCTCTCTATCAAAAGTTATTAACATTTTAATTATTGAAAACGTTGTTTTAAAAATAACCATTGAAGTCAATTTCTTTTTCAAGTATTTCTGTACTAGACTAGCACGGATCAAAAATTATAACAGAATCAAGTAATAAAATTAAAAAAATACATTTACAGGGACTAAATAACATAAAACAAGAAAATAAAGCAGATTAATCGGAAACCAATATTGTGACCAAGAATTGATTATTTGTACAGTAATTCTAACTCTACTTATACAGGGAATCACGGGACATACATATAATTTATCCAGCGAACACAAGCCGGTGTAAAAACTAAATATTTGAGTAGGTTAATGAAGTAAACAAAAAAATTTCTAGCGGAATAACACGACATCGTTATTACCTCAATGAAATTTGATTCGATATTTTGAGTTGACAATTTTGACAATATTATTGTTTTCTTCTTTAAAGCATCCAGCCATGTAGTAACTCATTTTATAATGTGAAACCTCCATAGTGTAGATACAGTGCGCACCTTTGACTATCTATCTATAAGGACCCGCCTCTCATGATCATTCCCCTCTGTCAAGGTAGTGGATTAAAAAATCTAACGCGTTTATCAAAACTGTTTCCGAAATCGATTTTTCATTAACATAATCGTTTCCGCTCAATAAGGTCATCATAAATGCTCCGTGTAAATACCGATATACGTGCAGTTAATGTATGCAAAAAATATCTAATATCTTATTTAGATAAAGATGGAGTTATTTTCCGTATGTAAGTATTAAAGTTCATTTATTTCTATTTAAATCACATAATACAATTTATTAATAAAGATCGAGGACGTTACCGATTCAATAATCGAGTATAAAATAATCGTTTAGTTCAAGCATGCACTCCCCACGAGACTACCCGCACTCCCCACGAGACTATCCGCACTCCCCACGAGACTAGCAAATTTTTTTTACTAACAATATCAGCCTTCTGCTAATAAACGTAAGATTTAAATTTGAAATATCCATCAAAATGTCATTTTTTGATTTTCAATGATATATCATCCAATAGGATGTCACCATTTATGATTTCCAATTATAGGTCTTAATGCAGAATTACCGTTTTTTGGCAATTATAGGCCTTATATATATTATGACATAATGCATAAAACTCGGATTTTAAAAAGTGTAGCGAGACTATGTCCCTCTTTTGTTTTGTCATTTTAATTAATGATGTGATAGTGGTTGTTTACGATTTCGAATCGATATCGATATTATTTTCGTGTCAATGTAAGACCAAATTATAATAATTGCTAAAGATCACTAAAGATGAATATCATGAATTTATGATATCACTATATTTTAATAAAATTTAATAAAATAATATTTTTGGAAATGACGTAACTAAGATTATTGATTATTTTTGATATCCAGTGCTATTAGATATTTTATTTGTTACTTTTTCAGATCTACAAGAGACCTTTATTTAAAATGAAGTATTTGTAATTGATAAATAATAGCTTAAGCCGTTGCGGATAAATTTGATAACAAAAGAATTTATAAATTAACATATTTAAATCGTATTTTAAAAATAATTGAAAATGATTTCTAAGATACGGTACGGTTTGAAGGTCTGGGGTTTCTTTTACCGCTTAGGTGGAAAACCAGCACATGGCCCGCCTGATGGTAAGTGGTTACCGTAGCCTATTATATGAACGCTTGCAACACCTGGGGTATCACTCGCCCGTTGCCGACCCTGTAAAAATCTTTTCACACCCGGTAGACAACCCACAACACCGGTACCCCCACTGCCAACATAACGCTTCCTCGCGGAGCTCTGGCGATCTTGCTCACCGTTATGAACACAACATAGTACCTACAGTGCTATGTTATTTGGCTACTATTTTCTGCAAAGTGTAGGTATTTCCCCAGTTGGGCAGCTCCAATTGTAAGTAGAGTTATTCAATTCCACTATGGCCTGCCTCTCGGGGTGTTTCTTCAAACACATTGTTTTCTTTTTTCGATATCCGGCTCAAAGAAATAACGAGAGTACGGAACACGACATACCATCACGTCTTTATTCCCCGAAGGGTTAGACAGATGCGTACTTAGGGGGCGAGCCTATTGCCATTAATCGGGCATGAACCCTTAATTTTATAGATAAACTCCAATAACACATTTGCTCGACCGGGGAATCGAACCCAGGACCTCTAGCGAAGCGCTTCTGTTCATATTAACGCGCGACATAATGAACAAAATCGTATTTACTCCTACTTATATCTCGTGGGAAACAAAACGCTCTGTCTAGTGTCATTCCTAATATATCAGCCTGGCAAAGAAAAGAAAAAATCAAAATTAAAGAATCAAACTAATTGGTATCAAAGTATTTGTAACAAAACGTCCCCAATATCCGCTCTATCTATACTAACATAAATAATAAAGAGGAAAGATTTGTATGTATCAATGTATGTAACAAATAAACTCAAAAACTACTAGGCCGATTTTGAAAATTCTTTCACCATTTGAATGCTACATTATTCAAGATTAACATAGGCTATAGAATATGTATTTCGAAAAGTTAGCGATTTCTCGCACCCGTGCGTTTATTTTCCAATTACATAGTATGTACCTATTTATCTATACCTAAATAGTTTCTTTGTTTTGTATTTCATTAGCATACAATGAGAGCATTTCATTGAAAATAATTATGACGCAAGATATTAAAAAGGTGTGTCTTCTTCTTCTTCCTGCCCATGTCCCAATCTATTTGGGGTCGGCGCAACATGTTCTTTTCTTCCATTCATCCCTATCAGCCGTCATCTCACCACTCACTCCCTTTCCCATCATATCGGCCTTAACACAATCCATCCATCTTTTCTTTGGTCTCCCTCTACCTCTCTGTCCCTGCACTTGTGTGTGTATGGATGATTTTAATTTTGCAAACAAATAATTACATATAAAAATAATTTGTAATCGTTGTTACGTTTTTATCCATTCTTACTAAAATAATCTATCGATATAAAATATCGACATAGTAGCTTCCTAATTATTTTTATTGTATTATACGTTCGTATTGTCGTCAATTCTTGTATGTTGACGTATTTGACCTCTATGTGTGCGTAAATTGTGTTAGTGGTGAAGATTTTAATATGTGTGAGTTCGTAGCGATACAAAATGATTTTGAATATGTGTGCAGCAATGTCTATGTAGTGTTTCCTCCCCCCGCACCAAAAGTGACAGACTTTTTTGTTCATAGAATTAAGCACGTCACGTCACTTGTCCAAGGATAGATAGTCAAAGGTGCGCACACTTTATTTGAGAAACTAAAGAGTTTCCATCTAATCGAATAATTAAATACATAAATAAATATAATAATAATAAAAATGCAACGTGCGTTAAGAGCCATTTTACATTTTCGCGAGAATATCTAACATTTCAGTCGCTTAGTTTACCATGTTAGGAAATACTTTGCTTGATTGTTGAAATGTATTCAACTAAACCAAACTTTCGTATTGACACATATAGAAACAGATTTAGAAAAACTAGTTTGTTTATTTTGTGGTAATTAATCTCCCACAACTAGTTTACTGAAAAATCATCGCAGAGTATATTTCGGACTCCAATATCTATCATTAATACTAATAAATAAGACAGAAAAAATACACAAAGCATTAGCCGATATAATCTTGTCGTCACATATAGTCATAGAATTTCGAAAATTTAGAACATTAATTAGAAAAAAAATAAAGTGCTAAGCCAATTTTTACGTTATTATTGTTATTTTATCCCGATTTTTTGGATAGAATAAAGCGTTATTACATTTAAAAAAATATGACAAAATGAACTATGTCTTTTAACAAATCTAATTCCAAAGTTTCATTAAAATCCCTTTATTTAATTAGAAGTTATAACGTTATTAAAATCACTCTAATATTAGATAAATTACGATGCACAAGCAGGCACCGATTAGTACGGCTCGAGAGCCCGTCGAGGAAGGATCTGTGTCATTTTTTTCCGCGTCCCGATTTATGAGCTTACGTATCGTGAACGCATGATTATACTACGACTGCAAAGTTTTGATACACTTCGTATTTTTTTATTATTCGGTAAGTTTTTTTTATCAACATGTAGTAAAGTATTATTTTAGTCGTTTATACAATAACTATAATACCTATTTTATATGTAACTGGCTCATTAGCCAAGTGGTCCTGTGCGCGACTGCTACGCTAGAGGTCCTGGGTTCGATTCCCAGGTCGAGCAAAGTGTTATTGGGTTTTTCTATGAAGTTCCCAATAGCAGCTCGGAGTTTGGAATTTGTGCCGGGTTAATGGCAATAGGCTCGCCCCCTATTACATGGTACCTAAACATACCGGCGAACTGTGGGTGTACATGAGTACGCCTCTGCCTTCGGGGAATACAGGCGTGATGGTATGTTATGTTATTTTATATATTTATGTTTTATTCGTTTTAGTAATGGGTGTAAGGGTTCCGTTTACCATTGTATCAAAAAAAGGAAAAATAAACATTTTGCAGCCTTATAGAAAGCAACAGAAGCGAGGTACTAAATATTTATTTTTGTTTGATTCATAAACACAGTAATCGGTGACATAGTAGTTACATATTATTTATATGTATCTAATAGTCCGGTCAAGTTAGCCCAGAAAATAGTGGTAAGGTTACTAAAATTCGCATAGAGCTGAATTTTGTACATATGTTCGGAACACCATTATAAATGAAATGTGAAAAGTCCCCATCGATCTGACAATTGCAAAAAAATACTTTTCATGGTCAAAGTTTGCTAATATGGGTTTTTTTGCGTTTTTCAGCCAAATGGTAAGTTTTATTATATAACAAAAAGATAGTAGAACTTAAAACAGAAGTTTATTCAGTAGTAGGTATTATAATAATAATTTCTTTTATTTTATAGGAAAATGATCCCTTTGCATTAGACGCTGACCTTCACGAATCAATGGAACTATCGGACTCGATCGTAAATTCTTTTAGTACTTACTTATTATTACATCATTCTTAAAATATGTTTTGTAATAAGAAGTTTATAAGTAGTAGGTAGATACTATATTATATATATCTTTTATTTTTTAGGACAGTAACCTGTATATTTTTGTTAAATAAAATAAAAGAAAATTATATTTACTTTTATTAATTTAGGTATTATGTTTATGTT
The DNA here is from genome assembly GCA_947256265.1 of Acronicta leporina. NCBI lineage: Eukaryota > Metazoa > Arthropoda > Insecta > Lepidoptera > Noctuidae > Acronicta > Acronicta leporina. Next base: position 2,062,745 of record OX366512.1, read on the forward strand.
ACCGTAACCCGGTACTTAGTTAAAAGAGACAACAGACATCTATTGATGGTACTGAATAGTATTATCAATATAATATTGTCTGTTGTCTCTTTTAATTAATTGTAAATAATTGCAATTTACGAGGTTTTGTAGACGAATGAAAATAAATAAATATTCTGGGACATTTTTACACAGCACCATCTAGTCCCAAACTAAGCAGAGCTTGTACTATGGGTACTAGACAATGGATATAATACTTATATACTTTTTTTTTTGTAAATACATACTTATAATACATAAGAAACACCCAGACGAACACAAACACTTATATTCATCACATAAATTTTTGTGTCCTGTGGGAATCGAACCCACGACCTCATGGTCAGCAATCCGGTACTCGAACCGCTAAACACGGCACAGAGGCCGTCAAACACAAAGTTGTATTATGTAAAGTATATATTAATGTATGAGTATATTTTATTATTTAATTTACATAATACAACGTTGTGTTCTTTTCATTCGTCTACAAAACTTTAATAGACTGAACAAATAAAATAATTCATTTGATAAATCTCTTTCATAAACCAAGGATTAGAATTATAACGCGATGGCTCAAGATTGTACAGTCCGTCTCGACACTCGCGCTACGCTGTTTGCATTGGGTATGTGTTGGTAGCTACGCACACATACACAATGCTGCCGTCTTTTACCTAAACTCGAGCGCTTACATTTTGTGAAATGGCTCTTAATCTTTAGGTACTGATGCCGAAACAGATATTTGAGATTTTAATCTATGTAGGTATGTCTATTTATATTTCCATGCTTCACGTCAATACAATGTGAACAAATTTTTGAAATTAAGTAATTTATAGATCAGAAATAAGGTATTCAGAAATCAATGGCACTAAGTGTATTACAAATATGGAAAACCACATTTTTCGAGGTGGTTAGTTATCCTATCCTATTGGCCTATTAGTTAGTATTCCTATTGGCCACCCGCAATGTACCTAATGTAGGAATATGAATTGCGGAAAAGTAATTTAAAAATCGATTTTTAGATCGAATTAAAATAAAAGAAAGTACTTTTTATAAAAAGTTTTTATTGTTCATATAAATTAATATTAACAAGGATGTTGAGGTACATAACTAATGAGATAGATCACGGCTAATGTTATATGCATCATCAACAAACTGAATCATGGTACTGGGATAGAAATTAATTCAATTAGTAAATGACCAAGATTTTGATGACGTCATAATACTAGTGGGTACCTACATAATATTATTATTATCATAATATCTCTATGTATGGGCAAATATTAATCACTTTAATTTTCGGAGTAGAAACAACTCCACGACGTCACAACCAGTTGTTGCATATTACACTATGTGATTTAGTGGAAACCACTCATTATTTAAAATATCAAAAATTCTGGTTGTAACAGAATAAGCATCAGTCATGTTACACACTTCTCCAATTTTTAATCCAGACAACATTAGCAGCAACCTAATTATCTAACTACAAACTAATGAGCCTTCTTGGGCTTGGCTAGTTTCTCGTATTTGCTCTTGGAGGAGTACCACAGTCCGAAGGGGATGGCCAGGGATGGGAGGGTCATGACGGCGAAGGCTGCCCAGTCGAGGATGTGCGAGGAGAACTTGCGGTCATAGTCCTTGAACGCGACGATAGCACCCTCTCCAGGTGAGCTGCTGATTGCGTATTGGACCTGGAATCAGAATATTGTTTCATTAATTATGTAATTTATTTATTTAGACTTATCATATCAATACCAACAGATTAATACAGGCAGGTTCATAATTAAAAAATTCGGCCCATTCGTGCCAAAGCATGGCTCTCCCACGTCAGAATCATGTAGGAAGTATCATGTCTATGGTTAGACAAGTGGGCCAACAACATTCTTTGTTGGTTATATCTTACAACAATCAAATTGTGGATGTTCTCAAAAAAGATCAGGTTAAGAGCACCCTAAACAAATGATCATGAGGAGGTCAATGCACATAGATGAAGCCAAAGTGGTGTTGGTTGATTGGAAGCAAGTGGAAATCTAGTCTCTGACCCCTATGGGAGATAGGTGTGAAAATATGTACTTATGTATGCTTGAACTTTATTTTGATTTTTTTCACACAGCAATTCAAAATGAATAGCTATAAAGACTATTGTAGTGCATTGAATTAAACTAATAAATAATGTTTTATTGATCCAAAAACCCTTTTCTAATGATATGTGTTATCCTTATAGGATATATAGACCATTTAGTATGATTTTCCTTTGTCTAATATGCAATCTGCTTTATATATTTTTATCATTAAATAAATTTGCTGATAAACATTTATAAAGAATATTTACATGGATTCTTTTATTGTGAAAGTGTTGTAGGCCGATATATAAAGCTAAATTACATAATTGACTGGACTTGTACGAAATTTACATGTTTATAAACTGTAATATTTGCCCTGCTTCATAAAATTAACAGCTTGTTTGAAAGTGTCGAACTGGCGGCCGTCGTAAGCCTATCAAGAATAAAAAAAAGTGAAAGTAAATAAAAAGTCTCACCTCGCTGGCATCTTCACTAGGCTTGTATGACACTTCGGCAGATGTGAAATTGAAATATCCGAATCTTGTGGATCTGACGGTGACGACGTGTGACACATTCGTTTGGGGTGGTATCCTGTCAATCTGAGCCGACAGCTGCCCACCAACAACTTGGAACACCTCAGGGTGGAAACCATTGTCCACCAACTTCACATCTACAGCAGGCGCAGTGCCGACGTTGAATAGGGTGTATTTGACCAGAATATCCATATTTTCCACTAAGTATTTGTTCAGCACTTGCTTTGAAACAAGCAACCTCGCGATCGCCGGTTCATCTTCTGCTGTTACCGCCGTAGCGATGATGAGGATCAAGGATAGCAGCTTAGCACTCATTTTGTCTGCAAATTGAAAATAAATGGACTACAATTTTATAAAGAAATAGGTTACAGATGGGGGTATTCAAATACGGTAAATTTTGAATGAAAATAGCTCGCTCTTTGTTTACAATGCCTAGGAGTGGATAGAAAATTTAGTGCTTTTGATTTTTCAAGTAAAATTACTCTCACTTACCTTTTATTATGCTTATTATAAACAAATATAGATGAATTTCGATATCGCTGCAATACGTATTCTGTGTGCAAGACGATCAGTGAGTAGTGACATTCAGTCGTACGTGGCTGACGTTTCACTCCACGCAGTCAAAATACTTGCCAGGAATAAAATTCGGGTTCTATTAATACTATTGTTTACATAGTACAAATTTACAAATTATTGATCCACACTTTAATTGATTTTATCTTAAGTTAATACCTTCAGTTTACGAGCATTTTACGCAAGAGTAAAGCATAATTTTATATGTAACAGAGTACTTTTTTATGTATCTATTTTACTTTAAATTTCCTAAAATTGCTTTACAGAAATACATCCGATTCTAATGATCGAGTTCAATTAGATATTAAATTATAGTATTATTAGTGATACTGATAGACAATGAATATGAAGAACTACGATTCTACGAAGTACGAAGACGAACACGAACCGTTCGTTCACGAATCACGAACGCAATAAAATTATAGGCAGTATGCATCTGTCAAAAAATACGTGTTTGTTTTCTCGTAGGTTGAGGATTTTATTGGAAAATGGGTTTCTGCGGAAATTCGAAATAGATATTTATTTAATTTTTATGCATTATCGAAGTGATTTAATATTTAAATAGAAGGACTTTAAACTATGACAGAGAAAGAAGATGTTACCAATCAACCGGTAAAAGAACCATTGGATGACGAAGCCCTAGAAAAGTGCGTTTTTACTTGTTCCTCTAATAATTAGACTAAAACTAATTTTCTTTTAATTGTGTATTTATAATTGCGATTTGGATTAGTTTATAATACGTTGTATTAAAATTGTGTGAGCACCATATTTATGTACGTAAACTAGTTTATCTAATTTATATACAAGCAAAAGTCTTTAGTGTTTTCTATTCATTTAGTTTTTTAAAAGAAAGAAACATCTTTTGTTTTATTATCATGTACTGGATGGATATTACTTTTAATCATCAACAAGAACATCTCTTACATTATAAATGTACATACATATTTGCAGATTAGCTGTAGAAGAATTATTGCGGGAAGCCGTCCAAGGCGCTGCAAGAGCTGAAATAGTGGGGCCATCTGGTTGGATCAAAGCTACACAACAAAAAACAAATAAGCGTTTCTTAGTAAACACATTACGGAATGCTGTAACCTCCAATAAGTATCACTCACGGCAACGCCGACATTCGCACAAATCACCCAACCGTGAAAAGCAACCAGAACCATCCATTAAAAAAGACAGATCCAAAAGGAAACATTAAAATGGAGGAATACAATGTAGATAATGTTTTGAAAAATATCTTTGATTCCAATGACACAAACTGGAAACCTTCTGAGAAGATTCCTCTTATATCCAAAGAAATAGACCAATTAAAAAATGACCTGAAATCATTTTTGAGCTCAACTGATTATAATATTCCAGCTATATTGTCAGAGAGTGCAACTTTGTGTAATGAAACACAAATCTTAGCTGATGATATGGAATTGTGCAAGTTGGAAATTGAACAGGAGACAATGGCAGAAATACTGAAGTCCTTAGCAAATCGAGAGCAATTAAAGAAAGAGCTTCAGTCTGTTGATTTTGCTATGAACATAGTCCATGATGTCCTCCAATGCGGGAAGTTTGTGAAAGAGTTTGATGATGGCAGAGAAGCTCAGAGCTTTACCCGGGCTGTGGAAGCAGTGTATGATCTCTTGCAGTATACTGAGGTGGCAGCTGAAGGATTTAAGAACTTGGATGTGTACACCAACACTAAGCACACAGGACAGTTGATATGGGACAGCTTACTCCATGATTTATATACTGAATGGGTCCGTATGGTCAGCTGGGGCATAAAAGCAAGCCCCCGTAGAACCATTATCACCATAACTTTATCTATGGAAGACTCTCTGATCACTGTTGATATCCTCAATGCTCTAGATAGAAGTAAGAAACTTACTGAAAAGGTATCTGAATTTGCACAGTTTCTCCTGAAAGAGGTCCTAATGCCTATCATACACAGTGATGTGACTGTGTATGATGAAACTGATGAATTAATGACTGTTACTATAATGCACAAACAGAATTTTAAACCAAGATATGATGCGGTTATATCTAACTTAAGATTATTCTTTAATTACTTGAACAATAAGCTTAACATTGATTTTAAGAGAGATACTACAATAATGAGGATGGTTGGTAGAGAGATTGGTACAGAATTCAGCGATATCCTTATAAAGGATTGTTTGATTGATACCATACCAAACAATATCAATGATTTACAAACTTATGGAAGAATTACAGCAGAAATAGAAGCCTTCCAGAATTTCTTAGTGTTAGTGCAGTTCTTTACAGAGAAGTTCACCATATTGCACTATATGAACAATATTGATGTATTGTTTGCTGGTAAGTCAAGCCAGCACTTTTTGGAGACTGCAAGGGCTATTATGCTGAAAGATTTAAGTGCTTCAATGTCTATTGGAGTTGAGAATATACCAGATGGTGAGGTCCTACCAAAGGGTGATGAAGAAGGTGCTGAGGCATTAAATATCCTTGATAAGACAATTCCAAAGAGTTTGTTCTACTTTCCAAGGTGTATGATTTCGAAGACAGCTCAAGAGTTGCTAGACCTTGCATATATGATGATGGAGCAAGCAGTCCAGTGTTCAGATGTAGTTAGCAAGAAATTGTATAATACTACCAGAATGGTGTTTGAGCTGTATGATGCTGTTGTTCCATATCACCATGAGAACTACTTGCAAACTATTCCACAGTATGTTGGTAAGTTTTGTACATTTGTACATGGAGTTTGGCTTGTATTTAAATGTTAAACTTACAGACAAAAAAATTGACAGTCTTTACTTTTACTTATTTCTTACTCCCTCATATCTGTTGATTATTACTTGCTCATGGTTACTACATCAGTCATATTAAATTAATGACACAATTTCAAAATGATGAATAGGCGTCATTTACGTTAAACATTGATAAAGTCAAGCTTATGACATATTTTGTTAATTACCCTGAAAACGCGTGAATTCATTTTAATTTGAATAGAGTTAGTGACCAAAATCACATATTGTCATCACAATATGATCTTGCAAAGCTCTTTGATGGTAATTATAATTTTTGATGATTATAAGATTCTTAAAGATACCTTTGATATTATTTCCAGCTCTATTCCACAATAATTGCATGTACCTTGCACATAACCTCCAAACTTTTGGCGACAAGTGGCTAATCCTCATGGAGGGCCGCGAGCTGGACTACCCTATTAGTTTTGTGGACCTGGTGCAGAAGCTTCGAGATCTGGGCTACAAGCACCTGACCATACATATGCAGCAGCAGAGGAAACAGATCCTGGATAATATTAGGTCATCAGGTACGTAATTATATCTTTAAAAAAATCCTCCCCTTTTTTCTCAAAGTTGTTGGGGATTCCTCATCCCTTGACTGGAACTAGACAATGCGACATTAACTAAGCATCCCTAAGATTTTTTTATACGCTGATACGAATTAAATTGAAATTATTTGCTCCAGATCTTAACTGCATCGTCGTGAAAGACGTCTTGAGCGACAACGCAGAGGCGGCCATCAGGCAGTGCCTCAGACAACTGCATTTATTGAAAAACGTCTGGATCGGGGTTTTCCCTAATAACGTATTTACCAGGTACCTACCTATTACGAACGTGTTTAGCAGCACGGGTGGAGAAATCCCTACTTTTTCAAAATATTTTATAGCCTATGTTAATCTGTAATAATGTAGGATTCAAATGGTGAAAGAATTTTTGAAATAGGCCTAGTAGTTTTAGTTTATTTGTTACATACATACACACATACATACAAATTGTTACTCTTTATAATATAAGTAATACATGTATGTTCTTTTGTGGCGCTCTAGTTCCACCCTTATTTACAATTACCAATGCCAGGCTTTTTATATTATTTGTAAAAGCTCGAAAGTTTAAAGATATATTATTTTCTTTTCAGACTTATGGCAACTCTAGTCAATATGTTCTTGGACGAGTTGATCCACCGCGTGTGCACGGTGGAGGACATCTCCATGGAGATGGCGACACAACTCACCGAGATGTACACCATTGTGGTGCAGAAAGCTCCACACCTCTTCCAGGTACAAAGTTACTTTATAATTTTCAGCAATTATTCAAAAGCAAAACTAAATTGTAAAGATGTTGTCCTACTAATATTACAAATGCGAAAGTTTGTGAGGATGGATGGATGTTTGTTACTCTTTCACGCCAGAACGGCTGAACGGATCTGGATAAAATTTGGCACCGAGATAGATTATAGTCTGGAATGACACATGGGCTACTTTTTATCTGAAGTCCACACAGACGAAGTCGCGGGCAGAAGGTAGTATTTTTATAAAGGAGTTTCTATGGAATTAAACTTTTTAGAGTCATCCAAACTAGTTTTGACTTTTTAAAACTAAGTATATTAATCTACAATATATAGATTTGAGTCTGACGTGAATAAATCTTATTACAGACTCCAGCCGACATAGAACAACACGTCCAGTCTTGGATCAAGCTTCAAGAGTTGATCTTCGTACTGGGTGGCTCTCTCAAGGATATTGAGAACCATTGGAAGGATGGCAGCGGCCCCTTGGCTGTCCACTTCAGGAACGAAGAACTCCGCAGTCTCATCAAAGCCTTATTCCAAAATACGCAGATGCGTGCCAACCTACTATCCAAAATAAAGTAAAATAATTCTCAGTGTTTAACGTCAGTATCTCTATCATATATTATGGTGTTAATTGGTGTTAAATGTTTTAAATTGTGTCATTTGATTTCCGATATTAAAAAGTGGTGTAAGAATTGATGTTACTAAATAGGTACCACATAAATTATCCAATTAAATGTTTACAGAAGAAAAACAGTTTAAAGGCTGTATTCAGTTCATCCTATTTGTAAACAAATGATTTTTAGTTCTTTTTCTTTTCTTTAAAAAAGGTTGCCTCACTTGTGGGGAGGGAAAATACATTTTCTCTTGTATCGTGTCATGGGTATTTGCAAACATATAATTTCCATATTCACAAAATAAACGCCCACCCCAATCTAAACACTTGTTTGTGTAAACTGTAAGATATATTTGTTGGGGCATCGAAATTGTCTATAACTTTTTATATCGCAAAAAATCCACACGCCTTGAGGACATGAGGACCGGCACTGTCTAGTCGGGTGGTGGACCTGGACACTCCCAAGAAAGGAGCACCTAACATCAAACAACTTATGGAAACGGGAAGTTATAGCACTCACATTAAGTTATAGCACATAGCGTAGTTCATACGGAGCGGCTTACTTAGAAATGCACTACCCTTATTTCCTATTATGTTACGTTTCTTCGGTCTAAATTCCTGTCGCTGCGTATAAAGGAATATAGGCTTAATGAAATGTCATCAGTTGTGAGTCGTTTGTCATTTGTCAAGAAATGTCAGAAAAAAGTTCATTTTTCTCGCGCAATATAACCTCAAAATTTAGAAGAAAGAAACCGTTCATTTGTGATAAAATGTTTTAAAATAAAGTAAAAATGAACGCAATTAAAAAGCTGTTACGAAACAGAAGACCAAATGTTCTTGTGACCCGATTTTATGCGACAACAAAAAAGAAAATACCGGATCCCGATGAAGAGGATTCACTCCCAAGTATATACCTGTTTTTATAAAAAATATCGTATAATTCACAGTAATATGTATTTTTTTTGTATGTATCATCTTTTAGGCAACTATTCCGAAGGGTGGTACCGATTATTATACCAATTTCATTCTAAAAGTGGATGTTTAGAAATAAGATTATTGTTCGTGTTTTTCCACATTACAGTTTTCCAGTACCCCACCAGCAAGTCTTCGGACCGTCGCATGTACTCGTGGGGTCTGGCAGAGACCGGTGCACTCGGCATTCACATGCCGCGAGGTCCGAGAGGCAGAAAGCAGTATAGGAATAATTTTTCACTCTGCTGGTACCCAATGAGGCTAAGCTTCGCGGAAAAATTTGATGTGAGTGTTTAAATTGAAGTCTGTAGATTAAGGTAGGGGGTATTTCTACAAGGAAGAAAATTATCAGCATCATTGACTATGATGATACATAGGTACTCTCACTATATTTAAGTCATTTTGTTCACTTTGTGTCATTGTCAATATTGATAGCACAAACAATATCATTGTCGTCAAGATAATATGTTTACATCTCACAGAAACAGATGGTTGTGTTATTTTTTATTTAAATCTGAAGTTTATGTATTTAGTAACTTTTGCATGGGCTTCGGAATTGGGTCCAAGCTGGATAAAAAGTAGCTCATGTGTTTTTCCAGACTATAATCTAGCTGTGTGCCAAATTTTATCCAGATCCATTCAGCAACTCTGGTATGACAGACACCAGAACAGACAGTAAGAAACATCCATCCATCCATCCAAACAAACTTTTGCATTTATAATATTAGTAGGATGCTGTTATTGAATCATAAACTGTTATTGCATTACAACACTATTTCAGATTGAACAAGTAGCTACGGGGTATGGCTTCACTGTGGCTTCAGTGAAGACTGATGAGCAACACAAAGTATTTGGCACTGGTATCAATACAGACTCACAGATTGGTTACCATGCACCACGGATAGGACATCCACTTGAGATGTTACTCAGTCCTGCACCAATATTTTTGCCATATAAGTCTTTAGAAACTAAGGTAAAATTAGGTATTAAGTAGGTGAAGCTAAATTTAGGTATTAAATAGTTATATGTCTACTTGTCATCATCACACCTGTATACCCTGACCTGAAAGGTTCAGTTTACTACATATATGTTTAGATCCCATGTAATAGGGAATGAGTTCAATTCAACAAGTTCAGGTTTTTCTCCTGTATCATGGGTGTTTTTACAAACACAATATCTTACATACACAAACACCCAGACCCGGAACAACTACTGCAAATATTTGCTCCATATGGGGATCAAAATCAGAACATGTGACGTAGAAGCCCTGCTGCTACGCCAAACTTTAAAATATAAATTAATTTTAATTATAACATACATACCATCACGCGTATCAGCTCATAATGACAACTGATCGCAAAATGTCCACTTCTCACAATGTCAACTTCTTAAAATGTCAAATTCGCATAATGTCTATTTCTTAAAATGTCCATTTCTCAAAATGACAAATTCTCATAATGTCAACTTCTCACATTGTCAACTTCTTAAAATGACAAATTCGCATAATGACAACACCACATAGTTTCTACTTTAACAAGGTAATTTGAATGTGGTAATAGGTATAGCTAGGTTAGTTATACATATACTAAGGGGTATATGTAGGTAGATATCTGAAAACTTTAAAAATAAAATACCAAAACTTATAATCAATCAACTGTAATAGGTGTGTCATATTAAGCAAAAACAAAAAAAAACACCACAATCATCATAATTTCGAAAAACATAAGAATATAAACTAAAAAAAAACATTGATTCGCCATAGGAATAAAAATATCATTTTTAAAGTTTTCAGATATCTACCTACATATACCCCTTAGTATAACTAGCTATATCTATTACCACATTCATATTACCTTGTTAACGTAGAAACAACGTGGAGTTGTCATTATGCGAATTTGTCATTTTAAGAAGTTGACGTTATGAGAATTTGTCATTTTGAGAAATGGACATTTTGAAAAATAGACATTATGGGAATTTGACATTTTAAGAAGTTGACATTGTGAGAAGTGGACATTTTGCGATCGGTTGTCATTTTGATAAGTTGTCATTATGAGCTGATACGCCATCACGCCTGTATTCCCCAAAGGGTTAGGCAGAGGTGTACTAACGTACACCCACAGTTCGCCGGTATGTTTCGGTCCCATGTAATAGGGGGCGAGCCTATTGCCATTAACCGGGCACAATTTCCAAACTCCGAGCTGCTACTGAGAATTTCATAGAAAAACCCAATAACACTGCTCGACCTGGGAATCGAACCCAGGACCTCTAGCGTAGCAGTCGCACTTGGGACCATTAGACTAACGAGGCAGTCTAGTGGACTAGTGGTGGAATTTTAATTATTAAACTACCCTCATTTTTCCTACCCTCAACTAACTATAGTTGAAGTTATTACCACAACAAGTAAGGTAATGTCTTTTTTATAGATCATTCGTCTAGCTGCAGGTCGTGCTCACACTGCAATACTGACAGATAATGAGGGTGTGTTCACCCTCGGGAATAATGCATACGGGCAGTGTGGACGTAAGATAAATCCGAAAGAAGAATACAAGGGCAGCATGGCATCACACAATATCAAAAGATTGGGCAAGGAGAAGATTATTGATTTGTGCTGTGGGCAAGACCATACGTAAGATAATAACTTTTTAATACATTATGTCTGGTGTGATTTATCTATATCTATACTAATATATAAAGCTGAATACTTTGTTTGTTTGTTTGCTTGAATGCGCTAATCTCAGGATAGATAGCCCATTTATTGAGGAAGGCTATAGGCTATATGTATATCATCACGCTAATACTCAGTAACTATTCCTCCCGGACGAAGTCCCGGGCGGAAGCTATTCTATTTATCTTTCGGGGACGCCGGCAGGCACCAGGCGGGTGATCAGTCCTCATGTTGGGATTATTTCGCCCAGTTCCCCATTTTGGTGGATCCCGTCATGGGTTACTGGCGCTCGGCGTCGCAAATCTTCCCGTAGCCTTGCAGAAGTCCACCAGTTGTCCGATGGAGAGTTCTGCTAGCTGTTCTTCATTTATCTCATCGGTTCCTAGTATTTCCCATCTAAGTACCGCATACATTGTGCATTTTGCTATTAGATGGAAGCTTGTTTCTTCTGCTTCCCCGCATGCTGGGCATATAGGGTCCTCCTTTATTTTCATGATCGCCAGGTGTCTGTTAAGTCCACAGTGTCCCGTTGCGATCCCTACTGCTATCTTTATGTTTTCTCTGCTCATCCACAGTAATTTTTGGGATTTCCTTTCGTCATATGACTTTAGGAAGATTTTTGATTGTCGGCAACCTTCCATTGATTGCAATCTTTGGTTCGACTCTTTTACCATTATTCTATGGATGATTCTTTTGACGATATTGTATGGGATCGGTAACCTAGGTTCTGGTCCCACGAAGGGTTCATCAGCTCCCTTCCTAGCCAATTCATCTGCTTTTTCGTTCCCTTTGTGTCCTTGATGACCAGTGACCCATGCGACTGTCACCTCTGCCGTTTCTGCTAGTTCATTGAGTGCTTCTCTGCACTCTTTCACTAGTGCAGAGGTGACCTCCACTTTGTCCAGTGCTTTGAGTGTCGCTTGACTATCACTGTATATGACTATCTTGGAGCCCTCCAGTCTGTGGGCTTCTTTGACTATTCTAGTGCATTCCATAATGGCATGCACCTCTGTCTGGAATACACTCGCACACTGGGCGGAAGCTAGTTTTTTACATTATCTCAGATTATCATTGGACAAAGCTTTCACCAATAAAATTAATTCCAAGTTGGTTATTTAGCTGATAATCCAACTTTTACGAATATGAAATTGATGCAAAGTATTGATGGCTTATTGTTCATCCTTAGTATTTTTTACTCTAGGTGAATTATAAAGACTGTCAACATATAAATCATGTTTCAGTCTATTCATAACAGAGAGTGGCAAGGTGTATGCTTGCGGATGGGGCGCAGATGGCCAGACGGGGCTGGGTAACTATAATAACCAAGATATACCCGCACCAGTGAAGGGCGATATTACTACAGAGAAGATCGTCAAAGTCGCGTCGACTGGCGACTGTGTGTTGGCAATAAGTGGTGGGTAAGAAAATAGTATATTATGTAATATAATGGTATATATTTTAACACTTTAAATACAGAATTAACTACATTTTACCAACACAATAGAAAAATAGATTGTTCTTGGATTATGTGTTTTAGTGGAGTGCTATATAAATAATTTACATGCCGTGATAACGATAAGCTTTATAAAAAGTAAAATACTTGGTCTACAATGCCAAAACGTATTTAATTGTTCCTACAGATAAAGGTGAACTGTTTGGCTGGGGCAACTCGGAGTACGGTCAGATCCCTATGACGTCTGCCACGCAACAAGTGAACATGTCGTACGCACTATTCAACTTCACGCGGGGCTTGGGCAAGATAACCGACATAGCTGCTGGGGGATCTTTTTGTTTGATTGTCAATGGTCAGTACAATATTTAAATTAAAGTACTTTTTCCTTACAGTTCCCAATTATTATTATAAGGAAGAAATTTTTTATTCATTTTAGTCCCGGTATAGTTCGTGCAAAATAACTTGACCCAAAACTAATGGAGAGGGGGAAAGTTTGCGCAGTGCATTTGCGTGCAAAATGTACTAAAAATCGACTACTACACATCCACCATTTTGGTTCAAGTTATTTTGCGCCAACTGTAATAACGAAAATCGTATAGCTTCATTGTAATTTTTAATTTCATTGTAACTTATGGAGGGATATTTTCAACTCCACAACAAAGCGCAGCAAGCAAGGCCAACAGACAATTGTGTCACTGACGATCTCTATAGTTGTAGTTCTAGTTTCATAAATATCAAGAAATATTCTCATAAATTATTAACATGAACAATTTAATTCACTACTATACATACTTTTTTTAAATTCTATTGTTATTCTCTATTCTATTGTTACAGAGGCAGGCGACGCGTTCGTTTGGGGCTACGGTTTGCTGGGCCTCGGGCCAAACGTGCAGAGCTCTTCAAAACCGAAACAAATACCTAATCCTTTGTTTGGACGCAACGAATTCAATACAGATTGCCGCGTAGAAAAAGTGGCCTGTGGTATTGGGCATTTAGCAGCTATTACTAATGATGGGAACCTGTACATGTGGGGTAGGAACAGACAAGGCTGCCTGGGTCTAGGCCACAGCAAAGACCAGCATTTCCCTCTAAAAGTGTCACTGGGAGCTCATGTGCTAAAAGTATTGTGTAGTGTCGACCATTCTGTGGCCATCTGCAAACCTTTTACGTAATTAGACTGTTTAAATAAATAACGTTATAGTTATCCTATGTTGTTTTTATTTAATTTTAAAATATAACAGCAGTAATTTAATATAAATTTGTTTATGAAATGCTACAATTTAAATTTTAATAGACTTATTTGATAAGATGACCCTATTTATAAACTGAAACAGCTGAAACAAGTTATATACATCAGCAAGTACCTACAATAATAAGCAAAGATGTCTGCACTGCACCATCATAATGGGGATACTTTGAAGTTTTCTTGAAGTTATTATCCATACTGTAGAATATGGATAATAACTTCGGCTGTACAAAATCTAAATAAATAAAGCAATATTTAATTTAGTTTTTCTTAAATTACATGTAGATTGTGAATATCAGTATTGATTGGTGCTGTGAATTGGTTAACTTCTATGCTAAGAGTTATAGATTTGATTCTGACATAGAATAATAACTGTATAGGTCACAGATAATTGATTTTGACATAGTTACAGAGTTACAGATAGTTGTCCAACTTTGTTTTACATCCTTTTTAGAATGGGTTTCTGAATCCTCTCACACAGTAAGAAAATGCTTATATGTGAAAGTTGGTGAGAATATATTTATGGATTTTTGTTACTCTCACTTTGATTTTAATGAAACTACAATAATATAAGCTCATACATCAGAATAATACAGCTATAATTTAAATATGAATAAGGATGAAGTCATGGGTAAAAGCTAGTATAGTAGGTTGCCCCATCTTGCTCCCAACTCGCATCTGTCCTCTGTGTGTTACACTTTATCAAAACTTACAAATAATGCTATGTGAATAAACTGGTACTTTAATGGGATAATGATTTTCTTGTTGCATTCTCTTACATTCACAAGTTTAACACTATTTTCTTACAAACTATGATTTTGGAAATATTATACACTCAAAACTACACCTGATTGTTGTCTTAAATGTCCATTATATGTTTCATTCTTATTGAAAGGGAGAGCTCACAAAATTATTGGTGGGCTCTCCCGATCAATACCACATTGACTATTGTTTACATTCATCGTGAAATGGCTCCAGGGTACGGAAGTCTCGCCATGCAGGAGGCAGTAGCGATGTGTGATGGAGGTGGCAACTGCACCTCTTGCATGGCTCACTGAAGAGATTAACGTAGCTATGTAACCATGTCATGAATGAACGCACAGCCAGCTCCGGTAATGTTGGAGAATAGAAATGTAACATAGCAGCATGAGCATTCTCAGTAACTTTTCTGAAGACATGGTGTCGTGACTCTGTCCATAGATCCAGAGTTTCGCCGTAACCTTTGACCATGACCCACTCCATGAGCAAGCCTTTGAAGGCCACAACAGCTTTTAAAACATGGCTCAAGTTGATCTGTACAACTGCATTACTGGCGAAGGGCCGAGATATTGTTATTTTCATATCACTGTATGACCTATCGATATTGTTGATGACGTTATCGACTTGTAGTGGTGCGACGTTGTGGTTACTCTGCAGTTTCCCGCGTCTCTTTGTACTGCCCGAGTTTATGTACGAACGTTTGAGGGAATTTTGACTTAGCAATGTGTGCGCGAAGGAGCTGTACTCGTGAATCTTATCAGTCCATTTGTAACTGTTTACAAGTTGTGTGTACAGCGCTTGCCGGTCTTGTGTCGTTTCTTGACTAAGATATGTAGTCGTTCCTAGGTTAAACGGCGCTGTGGGTATCGGCAGGCCATTAACAGTTTGTTCCAAATCTCGTAAGTTAATGTTCACATTGTTTAGCAGTTCTTGCAGCTCCAAAAGGAACTTATCTTTGCCATCGTCGCCGTGGTCTGCACGCAATCCATTGGAAAGAGTTTCGAAAACATGACTTACGCTTGATCGTAATGTACGGAGAGAGTTTAATGCAGAATTTAACTGTTCCACGTTCATTGAACTGTTATTCATTTCGCAGAATAAAATTCTTTTTCAGAAAGTCCACGAGAGACTTCGAATCACTAGCACAAAACAAATCGAATTGACAATTTATTTCGAATTCGTCAAGAAATTAGAATTACCAAAATTGACTGACACTGACAGACGACAGTATACTGACATTGACAATTTGAATTCTTTTTTTTATTTTCTCATGTACATAAATAAACATTGCCCGACATTATACGATTTTCTAGTATCGTTTGTGCTTTTTACAGACTTTTACAAACACAGATTTTCACAATTGGCACTATTTATTATTGTACGTATGAGAAAGGTACGTACAGTCATGTACGTTCAGTACATTTAAATCAAAAGTGTTGAAACTGTAAGCAATAGGTATGTACCTAGGTACTTTTAGTTTTCTTCTAAATCTTTATAGGCACTGTTGATAAAATGAAATGAAGAATTCTGCAAAGAATAAATCTATAAACATGTTATCTACCAAGTTTAAAAAACGCCATATATTTTTTAGGGATAGAGTGGCAAACAAGCGGACGGATCACCTGATGGTAAGCGATTTCCGCCGCCCGTTGAAACCCGCAAAACTAGAGGAGTCGTAAGTACATTGCCCGAAAATTATTATAAAAAAAACACATGAGTATTATTATTGGTATTATTTTCCATTAATTCATGAAACTTGTTTGGAATCAATATCAACTCATAGACTCGTAGTGATTTAATAATAGTGACTTAATAAAAAAAAAGAAAAGGTTTGCTTATATTTTGTAATTTTTTTATCTCTAAAAAATATTAATGTTATTATCCTTTAAAAAACTGCCATAGGCCTCCACGAGACAGGCTCGACCTAGTGTGGAAGTCATAAGTTATGATATTTAAATTATGTAAATTTCAACTGTCTAAATCACCTGTAATAAATATGTACATTTTATATGGTTAATAAACATTATTCTTATTCTTATTCTTAATAATACGATAATTATGAAATAAAAAGACATTCTGTGCCTAAGTAAACTGGGATAAGGGGAGGAGGTTGATGATCATGAAGGTGAACCTAAACGCATATATATACCTAGTACCGTCAATTTGCGAGAATTCATAGAAAATATTGAATTTGGTGAAGGATTCACATTAAGCTTACAGTGACATCTCTTGACGGGTAGTTCAGGTGGCAGTGCTAACCTCAGAGTTGCGACTTGCGTTAGAGCCACTAGCCACTAAACTTATCTGTAACGATTGACACTAGGTAGCAGCACCATACCTACTCATTCCAAGTCTTTTCAGATAGACCTCGGATCAATGCATAGCTATTGACATGTTGCACAGCAGATAGTGGATACGAAACAATACGCTTATCACATCACTTTTCAAGACGCACTTAATATTATTATCAATTTCATCCCAAAGAAATGTTTGCGATTACAAGTAATTTCATGCGTAATGAGCATATTTTGTGATGTGTTTGTTTGCTTCTTTCTTCTTCTTTGCTTACTTCACCAATGTATTCCATACTCGTGCATTCGTTTGGCTGGGTCCGACGATATAACTGATAAAATACCTATCTTCGAAAACAAAAAACAAATAATGTTATGTGCGAAACATTATCACATTACCATTTATAAATTTAGTGATTCAATAGAGTACACACATACCTATATTTTTCATACAAAAAAAATATTGAAATCGGTCCACAATTGACGAAAATATCGGTGAACATACTACATAACTAACATACGGTTAGAAATAGAAAAATACGCAACAAAATAGTAAATTTAGACAGGTGAAGATGTAGCGGTACAATTAGGTATTTTTATTACTGTCCTACATTATTCTCCTAGATTTTGTCCTATGTTAGGAATAATTATACTATGTGACCTCCCAACTGAAATTCTGTGGCAATACCAATAAATATAAATATCCTAGGGAAACACTGGCTTTTTGAACTTCTGATTAAATACCACTAAATACTGTCATAGGTTTTTCTCGACAGCGTGTGAAGTCTGCAGAACCAGCACTACTTAGGACCTGTGTCCAGCAGTGGGATAGTAAATGGGGGGTAATGATATAGTACCTACCTACCTATTATTTAGATTCCGCCTTGAAAGTTTCGCAAACAACAAATTGTTTTCCCTAAAATATCTGGAAGACGTCGAGAAAACAATGAAGAAAATTGAATTATAGAATAGTACGGTAGGTTTCAACACGTGGTATGCACGCGTTGAAAAGGCTAATGGATGGTAATGAAATTAGGTACTTACGTACTGCCGCTTAGATTCCCAGGAGACTGGAGAATAAGCAAGAACAGACAGAAATGTTCTATTCACGTAAATTCACATTTTGCAAAGTTGGCATCAGTAATAATAATCTCCCTCTACTAATATAAAATTGTAAAAAAGCTGTGTTTGTACATTGAAGATATTAAAAAAAAAACACGTGGATTATGGCATATAAACGTCTCCGAATCCGAAAATGTGATTTTTAAAATTCTTGTCCGATTGTTACGGGTTGGAGCAAAAATTACTCAATAGATTTTAATTTTATTAGCACTGTTAGAATGTATATGCTCCAACTTAAAAACTGGTGAACTTCTTATCTCAATTAATTAAATGAATACTGAGATACAGCTTGACCTCCCTGATGTATGTATAGAGGCCAATACAAAGAAGAGGTCATCAATGTTCACTGAGCGAAGCCGCGGGCAGAAGCTAGTCCTAAATAAAAGTGTAACTGGATTTTTTCACCCATAAACTGGTACCTATCGCGTTCGCAGCAAAATGTCTGGACATTTTGACGCTCGCTCGCCTATCCTGACGATGCGTTCTTCCATTACTATGCGACTTAACTTTGAATTTTGTATGCAAATGTGAACATTTTCACGGGAGCCATCCTCCCGAATTAGCGTTAAGCTTTTTGATATTCAAAATGACTATATTTAATAAAAATATTATACGGTCTACTGCTTTGATAAGGTTGCTCCATTGCTTTTTTATTTGAATTTCTGTACAGCGTGTATAGGTACATATTGTATTAAACTTTCACTTTACTTAGGTTAAATCGTTGGTTTTTCTTTGTAATAAATACCTTCTTCCCGACTATAATTTATTTAGACGGGTGTTTAATATAGGTTTTTTTACTGCTATTCTTTCTTAATCAGCGTCTTTTTGAATGAAGTTAAGAATAATTATGTTGGTACTTAACTTCGAAGCCTTACTTTTTAGATGAAGCAAGAGATCGTTTTAAGCGATAAAAACTCCCATTATATAATTCTATAGCTTCTGCCCGCGACTTCGTCCGCGTAGCGCGATGATATATAGCCTATAGCCTTCTTCGATAAATAGGCTATCTAACACTGAAATAATATTTCAAATCGGACCAGTAGTTCCTGAGATTAGCGCGTTCAAGCAAACAAACAAACTCTTCAGCTTTATATATTAGTATAGATTACTATTGAGTACTTGGGAGCATGTTTTTAGAGTTAATTTTGACGACACGTTTAGCATAGCTGAACGACTGGCTTCTGCACCACGGGTCGGTTCGAATTCAGTTTTATTTGTTCCGGGTCTGGCGCGTTTGTCTATGTGATAAGTAATTTTTGTTCGTAAAAGCACTCACGTTACAGGAGAAACTCCTAGTGTGGGGGAAACGTTTTTCATAAAAAGTAGTAAAGTAGAATAAATAATTTTGTTGTGCAATAATGAATAGGCTATTTATCTTTTTTCTGATCTAAGCCAGGTCATAGGATCACTGCGTTGCAAACTTATAAAAAAGTGAAATTAAATCAATCTAAAGTTTCAGGGTAATGGAATCTATTTTAGGCAGCAAACGCATTTAAAATTCTATCCCCACTCGCTCACAATAACGACAAATACGTATTGTAAAAGTTACACGGATTGTCAGCCGGTTTTATTAACGCTTGCCGTTGCCTAAAAGTTTAGATTCACATTTGATTTGATTCAAAACTTTTTGGACATGATTCGGATTATATTCAACATTTAATGCCTTGTGGATTTAACTGAGGCAGTAAAGTTATTATTTTATCTAACATGTCGTAATTCAACATTAAGATATAGCTAGCCTAATGTGGGCTGGCAGACTTCACACGCTATCGAGAAAATCTCTCATGCTTGCAGGTTTTCTCACGGTGTTTCCTTCACCGTTTAAGCGCGAGATAATTAACTATTAATACGCACATAACTTCGAAAAGTCTAAGGTGCGTGCTTTAGATTTGAAGTCGAGACCGTTAACTTGGCCAATGATCATATCACTCACTAGGCTTTCACTACCCAACACAACAGTCAGAAACTATAGTGTCGACAAAATTGTCTAACATTTTTAAGAAGTTGCTGAGTTTAAAATGTCTAATAAAGGTTTACATTTTCACAAGTTTCTGCCCACAATTTTCTATATCCTTGTACAACAGAAAATGGGAACAAATGCACATCTAGTCTACATTCAATATCGATATGCTTCGACACAAATATTGCATTGAACGAAAGTGAAAAGTGTATATTTTCCGCTCTAGTTTCCACGATATAGTTCAGAGATGTGGCTCATTTTTCCGACGGATAGCAGAAAAGTTTACTGCATGTTGCGTTGGTAATATAAAAATGTATATTATTACATGCCCGAACCTGAACGTCCACCTTATACAGTTATTGACAACTTCTTCAGTTGAAGTTGAAAAAATGAATACCTAACTATTGTCAGCGATTTGGACTTATGAAATTCCAATTAATCAAATTGTGTTGTTATTCGGATTCGGATACCATTCATCCAGGTTCCTATCTTACCGTTTCGTGCAAAATACCTCACGGGAAATAATTGTAAGAGAGTGTAATTTTTGATAACTTTACGAATATTGGACCCTATCGTTTATTTCTAGTAGTAGACGAAATGGTAATGTAGAAACCTAGATTAACGGTATCCGGATCCTAATATTAACACAATTTAATTAAATTGTGTTTGAATTACGATTTATTTTGGTATTACATTTATATAGGCAATTCAGCATCCGCCGGACCCTTAAAATGTAGAGGGACTTTTAGCTTTTAAATATCCGTTTTTAAAGGATGCTTAAGCTGGTATAGGTACCTAATATAATATTGTAAAATCAATTTATGGTAATTTTTAACTAAATAATATTGTTATAACATAACATACCATCACGCCTGTGTTCCTCGAAGGGTTAGGCAGAGGCGTACTAATGTACACCCACAGTTCGCCGGTATGTTTAGGTCCCATGTAATAGGGGGCGAGCCTATTGCCATTAACCGGGCACTAATTCCTAACTCCGAGCTGCTACTGGGAATTTCATAGAAAAACCCAATATCACTTGGCTAATGAGGCAGTTATATTGTTATACTTATAATATCTACTAATTGTCACTCTACTTAATCAACCTTTTTGATATTGACCCTTGTATTATGTCAGATCTATGGGTAGCGCCAAAGTGGTTTAGCAGGTACGATCGTGTGACAGACAGACGGACACTGACATGGGATTGCAATGAAATGACGACGGTCTCTTGGCCTCTCTAAAAACAAACAAGAATTAATGCAATTAAATATTCTTTACATGTTTCTTTCACATTTATTCTCTTTATTTAGTTACATGAAAGTTTTTCAGACACGATTCTTTTATTTAATTTTCAATATGTAGTGTAAAAAAGATAAATTACGATTACAAAGTATTTATTTTTCTTTTGGTTGTTTATAGTAATATTTCTTTAGGAGAGTTTTTTGGTACGACTATCGTGGGTACAATCGCGTGTTTAAGTATGTTCCCAATAAACTCAAAAAATACTGAACGGATTTTCGTGCGGTTTTCACTAATAGAAAGAGTGATTTATGATAATGGTTTCAAGGTATTAAATATCAAGCTACGATCTTCAGGAACTAGGCAATGCGGGTAAACCCGCAGGCGAAAAGCTAGTTAGATACAAATTAATATCATGGACTCATGACCACGCGACCTACCTGAATAAAGGTTTTATGCAAACGGCAACATTAATTATTTAAATTTTATTGAAATGAAACTACTTTTTACGGATTTTATCGCGGTATATTGATATTATTTAGTTCCCGACGTTTCGGATCCTTAGTTTACAGCATCCATGGTCACGGGCAGACTGAGGTGTTGGACGTCTTGATGTTAAAATTACTAACAGCTACCTTACATTTTTGTTAATTATTAGCGATCCGATTCACGCAGAACGAGCTCACCGTATCCTTTGGTCTTGCAGTTTTGGGCTCGGATTTAGATTTTATAGATTCTATAATAGGATTCCAAGCAGCTGGTAAAGTAGTTTCATTTCAATGTCTAATATTCGCGTAAGTGTCAGAAATCAGTATATTTTAATTTTAATTCAAAATAACGGTCGATATTGTTTTATAATAATATGTTAAGTATATTATTGTCGTCTGTTTTCAATATATTAGAAAGAAGAAAAAAAAATAGCAACATTCACAAAATTATATGGTACATGGTACATCTTATGCGACGACAGTGTAAAGTCTTATAAAATTGTGACTTTGACTCTGTCTTCATTTTGACTTTGACTTTGTATTTGAATCAATCAACAAATGACATGCAGCCCAGTAAACTGGGCCACCAGTGTAGCAGTGTGCTCTCGTGTTCAGTGGTTAATACACATTTATTCCCATATTACGTTAGGGTTCCATACTGCTATGATCGTCACGGTTAATTACAGTTTCGCGATTGTAGGCCACTCATTCTACAGTTTTAATCCTTCAGTCGTCTAATTCGAGTATAGCGATAGAAGTGGTGCTTGCATTTTTTTAATTAAGAGTCAGAAGTTGATAAGAATGTTATGTTATATTAGTGTTCTTTCAGTCTTTTTTAAATATAGAATTGGGTTCCCTAGTCAAATGCTGAAAAGAAAGAGAGACGAGAACTACGCCGATCAATCGATCTTCTAGGTTAAGCTCAGCTTACTGAGGTCAGTATATGGATGGGTGGCTACTGACCATTCTAAGTAAAGCCGTTGGTTACGATTGTCATACGAACACCAATTTATCTTCAGATTAACGGTATTGGCCCAGAAATTGAGTCTTAGAATTCTGATGGCAGTCGTCGTGTAAAATACTGCTTATTTACTGGAAGTCATCCCCAACAAGGGGAAAAAGTGAAAATCCTTAAGTTATCCTATTAGACTCGACAAGTTGAAGGTAAATCACGCGGAGGTATACACCGATCGTTCCTCTACAACATCGTAGCAGTTTATCGTAGCATCGTCTACAATTCCGTAGCAGCTTGCTACGCCGTAGCAGGTTCACTGTTTTCTTCATACAAATGACAACGGTATATTATTATTTGTATTTGCTTTTATCATGGGCGTGTTTATAATGTGTGTATTTTATGATGTGGGTGTTTCAGCGTTTAAGATTTGTATTTACAAATCTTAAATGCTGAAACACCCACATCTAATTAGTCTATGCATTGAACTCGGTTCTCGTAGCTAGTAAGCTGTACGCTCAGGTACTTGGTGTCTAGTCCTAACTTTGATTTTCAAATGTCTAGGTACATTTTTCTTTTAACTTGTCTTTTTAGGTTAGCGCAAACTATACAGCAGTAGGTAATGTAAGTTATTTATGGTTACATAAACACCCAGCGCAACTATAATTAAAACTTAGAATTTTTTTGTGGAAAATTAAAGTAGGTACGTATACTATAATATACTTTCATATTTTCAAAATGCAATTTTTCTTTGGCATTCGCGTTATGAAAATGCCACTGGAGCTTACTTGTGCTTCATATGAGGCACAGACGTTCAAAACTTTCAATAATAATATGGAAATCTTACGCATGTCTTAAGGTTCTAATATTTTTAGTAAGATTCTAGGTATTTTGCTTTAAAATTCATACATAACGTTGCCTGCGCTTATATGTTAGGTATGAAGCGGAGTGGAAAGAGGTGGAAAAAGATCTGTGTTACTTCTTTATCAAAAACATATCGTAACTCTTAAACAATAAGCACATAAACCTGCAACCTCTTGTATCCATTTATGTGTATTTCTACATATGAACGCCTTTAATTGGCCTCAATTTTATTACTCATTCATACTTTATGTAGCTGTACATTTTTAAAATAAAGTAATTTTAAAGTTTTCATAAAAAAGACAAAGTACAACACGATATACTTACACCAATTTGGTCCAATTTAGATATTTTTTATGTGGCAACACTGAGTGTGATCGCTATAAATAGGCTTTAAGGACATGTATCCAGGGCCATTAAATAAATAAATAAAAAAAACTCCCTATAAATTTGCGATGGGCACAAAACTCGCCCCTCGGCTCAAGCTTAAATTTTATCATAAAAAGCAGGCGGTCATTCACCCCGTTCGTTCTTCTTTTGAATTTCTCTGCTGTTATGTTGTAATTACACTGTTTTTGTGCCCGCCATTTTTTTATTTTCTTTGGGGTGTAAGTATTCGGCGCCAAAAAGTTTACTTCTTAAAATATATTTGACGGCGATGGTTAGTCTTCGCTTGCGTAGCATTGACACTATCTCTGTGACTAGTCAAGATAAAAAGTAGTTTTAGTAACTCTTTCCTTGACCTACTATTTTCTCTTGTAAAAACATTTTATCAAAGTTCATTGACTCGGGTGGAAGTGTGATTGTCGAACAAAAAACATTGTTTTGTGGTGGTACAGTCAACAAAAGAATCAGGAATACAGATACCTAACGTCATAATTATATGTTTTGATAAAGATTGTGTAGTAACGTGTCACCCAATTTTTGTCTCAAGATGCAGGTGCTGTTAGTTACCTATGTATCAAATCCTTAGGTTCATTATATCAAATTATCATAATGTTCAAACTATGCGAAGATGCAGATATCATTAACTGCATGTATATCTCGTTTGTCGACTATACCTAATATATCCTTTAATAGAATTTATGTATATTTAAGTTTTAGAACTGCCTCATTAGCCAAGTGGTCCTGAGCGCGACTGCTAGATGTCTTAGGTACTTTTCATTTTATAGATTTCATCTTAACTTTTTTGCATCGAAAAACGTTTAGAGTAAGCGCAAATATCTCACAAAATGCCTAAAAAGTCCACGTTCTAAATGTTAATCTCAATGAAGGGGTCTGAAAGTCGATTTTTATCAATTTTGATCGGCGATCGTAGTTATATTTATGGCCGAAGTAGGGTTGAAAAACGAGCATTCACTCCAAAGAATATTAAACAGGCGGTGCTCTACAAATATGGATTTTGGGAAAACCTTTTTTTGTTAAAATAGATAATATATTCTGAATAGTTTGAGCTGTGACTTTTTGATTGGAGTAACAACGAGATTTTATTGTATTACGGCTTTTTCAGACACAGTTGTGGATCAGATACTGACCTGGTAATAAGTGTGCCATGTCTCAGTTTACAACGAACTGATAGATTTCATAGTCCGCGAAAAAGTAATAAATAATTATAGAAAACATCGTGAGGGAACTTGCATACCCAAGAGATTTCCCCAACGCGCATTAGACCAGTGGACCTCTCATTCGAAATGATATCCCAGCACAGCAACAAAATCAAATAAACTTTGGATTTGTGTCCAAACTAAACACATCTATAGACTGTGGATGTACAATAGTACACTATGTCCTAATTTTTGATACTGGCGTGATGATATTATGTGTATTCAAATAATCTTTTATACTTTACTAGCTTCTGCCCGCGACTTCGTCCGCGTAGCGTGATGATATATAGCCTATAGCCTTCCTCAATAAATGGGCTATCTAACACTGAAAGAATTTTTCCAATCGGACCAGTAGTTCCTGAGATTAGCGCGTTCAAGCAAACAAACAAACAAATAAACTCTTCAGCTTTATATATTAGTATAGATAACTTCCAAATGGTCAAGTGAGTAGTACGTGCAACCAGCGCGTGTGTATGAGAACATGTATGCAGAATGTATTTTACTTACACAGTTAACCTAGGTAATCTATTAAAATCCGTATCCAATCTATGTATCTTCCTACACAAGGTTATTAAAGTTATCTTATTAACCTTGTGTAGGAAGTACTTTAATAACATAGCGACGCAAGCTTTCAAGTTGTCCTGTAGAATAAACAGAGATGCCAGCTGTACGATGCACATACATGGGTTTAAAATATTATATTATAATTATTGCAATAAGTTAGCTAGATAGGCTCGCGTATGTGTACTTAGCCCGGGGCCTACATTTTTGTAGTGCACTGACATGCAGCGAAGCAAATCTCATACAGTTTTATTCTTAATTAGTTTAGTGTTCAATAAATCGTGGTTCTAGTCGGACAACTTGCATTTTTACTGACAGTTCCATAGACACTCAATGGCATTTACATTTATAATTACACTAGCGACCCGCCCGCGGTTTCACCCACGCTGCCCCGTTCCTAAGTGTCATAGGGTTATGTTAAATAGCTTAAAACCTTCCTCTTAAATTACTCTATCTATTAAAAAAAACCGCATCAAAATCCGTTGCGTAGTTTAAAAGATCTAAGCATACATAGGGACAGACAGCGGGAAACGACTTTGTTTTATAATAAGTAGTGAGTAGTGATGATTTACATTGACATTTTCATTTACATGGACATTTGCATTATCCTAAAATGTTCGATTAACACATCTTACACCAGCACTCCTCAACTTCAAGGTAACTTTGAAAAATATTAAGTACAACTAGATAAGTAACCAAGCCTTATGGCCTAACCTTACACCTACAACCATATGCCCTTGAAATGTACCTACTTAATATTCCAAGGGCATTATGTTAAGTCTTAAGCGTCCGTGCTTGAATTACCGACAAAAAGGTTATCAAAATAGATTGTACATAATCCAAACAATACTTTATCAAATTGTGCTTTAATTCAGATTGAGGTACTGTACCATTTCATCTATTACTTCTTTAATAGAAAATCGACTGAAAAATCGTCCCAAACTTGATAAAGTTATCAAGAATTACATTCGCTTAGCAACTAATTAGGAAGAAGAAGAAAAAAAGACACTACATTTATTTGGAAAGGACATCGAAGTACCAGAATAATTCTTCTGTGGTACCCAAGTGTATATCACAAATCAATTACAGCCACTAGAGAAATAGAATAGATATTGAACGCCAGTTTGAAGCATTAAAATAATAATTTAGGCCCACTTGTACCAACTTTTTAAATATGTTTAAATTGGATTTAAACACAATTTTTCATAGTAAATTTGTGTTTAAATTCAATTTAAATATATTTAAGACGTTGGTGCAAGTAGGCCTTAATATTAATTATCATTTACATTATGTTGTCCTATTTTTATTTGTTGCAGTTACGCCCGACATAAGTGTTGTATCGAAACGCAGGAAAATTTTCGTCCCAGAAAAATATTGTCATGATGTAGCCAATCTCTTCATTTCTGGTTATTGCACTCATTTTCCGATTGAAAGAGAGAGATGCCGCTCTACAGATTAAATAGCGCTATTCCATTCAGTCTAGCCTTTCTCAAATGATGTGCTTACCAGCGAATAGCATTACATTTTTATTTATATAGAATATAGTTCTATCTCCTCTTGAAGTGTAGGTATATTAACAAGGGTGTACGCCATTTCATTTGCTAGAATTTCATACATTTCTCGTCAACATCAGACCAACCGTCATGACAGTTACAATTTCCGCTGTCGTTTAAAAAAAGTTTTGACGCATGGCCACCCTTTTCCCTTAATCCTGAGGGAATAGTAAACAGAATTATGTTAGTGGTGCTGACGCAATTTTATGCTTAGTTTACCTTTTGATTTTCCTCATTTCTCATAATGATATCTTTGCTCCACTTTATAAGCGACGACGAAGTAATAAGTGGTTGTTGGCTTGTTGGTAAAGCAACTTACAAAGCAAAGTGTATGAGTAAAGGTGAGAAACCGCTTAAGCATTTCTAGATCTGTGGAATGGTTACTGTTAAAAGTCTAAGAACATTTAGTCTAGATGCTTACAATTCATATTAGCGAAATACTTCTCAGTTCCTTCCGTTAGGAGTTTCTTTAAGTAAGAGCGGTCGTGTAGATTCCCATTTTCTTAATATTCGTACATTTTGCAACCTACATACGTTACCGTACATCAAAGTTGAATGAGATTTGACGAATTTTTAATGAATAGTCGTATCTTGCGGCGCGTTCCGCTTAAATATTTTATTGCCACGTAGGGATGTGCCCTAAACGCTCCAAGGGCGCATAAAGATTGGGCGCGAGTCAGCGGAGCGTCACCCGCCCGGGCTGCACCGACCTTGGGCCCTTGCCCTACTTAGCACCCTCAATTTTTATCGCTCTTAAGATTTTTAGGGTGTATCGTATATTCATACAACGTTTAGAGACAGATTATTACTATTGAGCTACTATTTTCCCGTCGAGATGATAATAGAGGATTTTTCATGGGGTAGGGCTCAGGTCGGCGGGGTGCCGCGCGCACCTGCCCTGGCGGCTGCGCAGCGGGGCGCGGGGCGGGAGCGGGGGCTCCGGGGGAGGGCGCGCCCAGTCCCGCGCCGAGCGCCGCTGGGGCCGGCCGCACGTTGTCTCAGGCCGCATGAGCGCGCCGGCGTGCTAGCGCAGCGTGCGCGGGTGTGGTATGCCCGCGCGTCGCCGCTATGGCCCCTATGTTGGTGGCCTTGGCGCTGCTGGCTTTGCTGCCCGGTGAGTGTCCGCCTCGTGATCGACGCAACAGGCGTCCGCCGCGCCCCCGAGTTTGTTTACCCCTATGGGGATCGATTGGCGTGATGGTGAGAGCTGAGGTGTTGTGTGTGATATCCCTATCCCTATGAGCTGAACCGGGACGATGGATACAGGAGGTAACGCGGCCCGGATGCCGCTCGGAAAATAGCGTTCTAAAGTCAGCCAGGTAAAATGTATCTTCGTGTGAATTTCGAATTGAGAAAACATTCGGAACTCATTCGCAAAGGGTTTGTCTGTTTTATGTTTATAAAGCTGTTCGGGCACGTGTTGTGCCCAAGTCTCCATCTCGCAACACGGGTCTGTATACGAGGTAATAAAACGTAAAAATTCAGGTTTTACGAGTGAATCTGTACGTAGTTACGTTGATGGTAATGATTTGGTTACCGCAGCTCGTAGCCGAGGTGCCAACTTTATGGTTCTCGTCTGTAAATTGGAGGTCTTTTTCGTTTTAAGACTGCTGTTCATCAGAAATTCGGTCGGGGAACCGTCTTTTATGGAACTGGGTATCCACGTTTTATGTCCTGAAATTGTTACGTTTCACATAAGGTTGACTGCTTTTGTATTTTTTGCTTCAAGCAAGTATAGGGCATAAAATATTTTTTTGAATACAGCGATAAGTTTTTTTTGTGGTATTTAAATTCAATTTCAAGCCCGCTAGCTTAAATAAAATGAAACCGCCCATAAAACTATGCACATAAAAATACAAACTGGAGAAATCACATCTCGTGTCTAAAGTTAATTAAGTCCTAAAAAGCAGGAGTCGCCCTGAGGCAGGTATCGCGATGAATAAATTCATGAGCAGTTGGAAGTCTCCCGGGAGTACAGGCCCCTGTTGACTTGCCAACAGGTTACAATCTCGCCTCTCTTTCCTCCGTGTAACTCAGTTAACATCTTAGTACATGATCGTTTAGAAGCGCTACATAGAATTCAAAATTAAGGATACCATTTTCGCCCGACCCAACATTTTATCAGACCTTCTAGGAAAGATATTTTCCTAATAGATCTTAGTCAAAGTCAAAGTCAAAATCGTTTATTCAATATAGACTACTAGGTAGTACTTTTTGAACGTCATTTTTACATTATAGACAGCCCCCAAAACGCCCGCCCTTCACTTAAGGGATAGTACTTATGTCTCAATATAAAGCCTTATTAGCTAGTCAGTTACAGCTTACCAGCTTTACTCTAGGAGGACAATCGATACCAAATGCGGTTACTTTTGACCAACTAATTAAATCTATAGTTTGTAGAGCATTGTAGAGAATATTTATACAACCCGAAAATAGAGATCCCCGTTAACTTTGATTCACGAAGCTTATCGACCTCTTAAGCTACTTTCTAGCTCAGTTCCACTCTTCTTAGCGCAAGTTTAGGAGCTAAGAAGAGTGGAACAGTGTGAAAAAATATTATACGATAGAATTGCACAACGGAGCGCAGACGTGAATTTGTGCAAATCATTTAGTTTATATTTCTCTTTCCCGCTTTAGTGCTAGCAGACTAACGCGTGTAACAGTTGATTTTCATCATTTAAAATAATATAATAATACATTGCATATCAAACACCAAATAAGTTCGCATTTCTACAAACTACAACGCAGTTCAGGACTCCCTTGAATATAATTATAAAATGTAATCTTTTTCTTAATTCCTATAATGGAAAGTCACTTTGTATTCATCACAAATTCAGGTTTTCATAGTCAGGGAACTGTAGATGAAAGAAGAGCTAAACTTGGAGTATTTTAAATCGAAATAGATCGCCACGGGCGAAGATGTATCAATATGAGATAAGTTATTCTTGTTTGCCCTGCAACGAAGATTCTCCACAATATCCCGTAACGAAGATCCAATTCTATGGAAGCACAGAATGGAGTTCGTTCATTTTTCCCGATAAAATATGCACACAACGTACAAGCGTGAAAATGGTGGCCGGCGCACAGGTCAAAAGATAACGTAATACACCATTTTATCTCCCTTCTAGGTACTGATAAAAACTGGCAACATTATTTATCTGTATACACACCTTTTTCGTCTTATCTTTTTTAATTTTCATTTGAAGTTCACTTGATTATACAAACAAGTTGATGAAGATTCAAATTCAAAGGAATTTGATGAAAGCCAAGAGGGCAAATTTAAAGCAATAATTAGTGATCCTTTATTTTGCTAAAGAAGGAAAAAGGGGCCTGTGAAAATCCTATTATCAGATGAGGAAAGATGTGATACATAGGAAATAAATATTACAAGTTAAAAACCAAATCATGTTTGGTCAAATCTGGTTAAAAGGAGCGAAATTAGGCCAGGTTTTTAAAAGAATTGGTTTACCATGAAGAAATCGGGTTGATATGCCAATGCAACGTGATTTGGGTAATGGTAGATGCTTTAGCTTGAGGCGCCATACCATATATATTTCATAACACAAAATTGACTATATTCGTAGGAGTTGTAGGCTCTGAATAGGGTGAGATTTGAATCCGTCAAAGTATTGTTCTCTAGACCTTGTATTCGAAGTCAATTCCCATGCCGCTGGGCTATTGATTTTCACATGTGATTGTCTGTGCAAGTGATTTCAATATAAATTAAATTCCATTATCTAACCGAAATCCAATCTTATTAAATTTCGGCAATAGACAATAAATAAATTAAGAAAATAAATATATTTTATATACATACTATCACGCCTGTATTCCCCGAAGGGTTAGGCAGAGGTGTACTTAGGTACACCCACAGTTCGCCGGTATGTTTAGGTCCCATGTAATAGGGGGCGAGCCTATTGCCACTAACCGGGCACAAAATCCAAACTCCGAGCTGCTACTGAGAATTTCATAGAAAAACCCAATAACACTTTGCTCGACCTGGGAATCGAACCCAGGACCTCTAGCGTAGAAGTCCCACTTGTGACCCCTAGACTAACAAGGCAGTTGTAAATATATTTTATCTATTAATAAAATCAGCTTTAACTCTAGCACAGATTAGTTACGAGTATTAGAGATTGTGAGTAGATCTATAAGTTTATACCTATGAGTAGTTTAAGACCTTGATCCAAACTCTCTCAAGATTGGATTAATAACCATAGATAAAACAAATCGCCCATAGAGTAAAACGACATGTTTTCGCTAGACAAAGGACACAAAGCGAATTTGTTTGTTCTGATTAGACACCGACCTTCTTGGTATGTGAGGACACATTTTAATTAAACAAAGAGAAAACTCAATTTCGGTAAATTATTACAGTTCAAAACGAGGAGTACAGTCTACCTAATAGCTTATTGTTGGCTTTAAGTAGTTTCAAAAGTTTTTCTCGACGTTGAAATCTGTTTCTGGCTCTTTGAACGAAAATTAAAGGCTGAAGTTTTAATTTGTTCTGTCTTATCTTTGAATCGACATGGCTATTCTCGCAATTTAGGGGAGATTATTATTGAAGTACTACTAAGTTCGTGTCAAAGGAGATTTTTTATAAATCTTTTCAATGTGAATGACCCAAATTGTACTTTGAATTATTTGTAGAGCGGCGTATATAGCTTTAATAATACTTAAGTACATGCCATTTATACGGACAGGCAATCACAGTAAAGGCTCTATTAGAACATAAAAAAATATGAAAGCACAAAAAGCCACAAACAGATTTCTGGCATGGCCATCGGGTGCAACATGTTGCGATACATGAGTTGATAGAATAACAATCGCGAGCCATGTTTGCAAATGATTTGTTAATGTGACTATGTCTACATGTATTTCAATCTATCTATACAAATATATAAAGCTGAAGAGTTTGTTTGTTTGTTTGTTTGCTTGAACGCGCTAATCTCAGGAACTACTGGACCGATTTGAAAAATTCTTTCAGTGTTAGATAGCCCATTTATCGAGGAAGGCTATAGGCTATATCATCACGCTACGCGGACGAAGTTGCGGGCAGAAGCTAGTATTTAAATAATGTTAAAAATAAATGAAAATATTGAAATAGATGAAAGTGAAAGATTTACAATATTTTTACTAAATCACAAATTTGATTAATAGTAGGTACGAAGCCGCAGGCGGAAGCTAGTTTCTTAATAAGTCTAGAATGTGTTGAAATTATTTCGCAGCATACGCTGAGAACAAATGGGAAGTATATTTGCAGCAAGTTCTGTAGTGCAGTATGGTCGATCTATCATTTTCATGCCATTACTGTCGCAAGAGAGAAAATGAAAGAGAAAAAACGTACTGAACAAATATAATTGATGGTAGTTAATAACTTGGTTGCTAACTAAGGAAGCAAATGGTGATTAGATTTGTAACGTGCTGCAATCATTAATCATGCATGATTACTTATTTGATTAATTAATGCCTTTATATCAAGGATCAATTAGCAAACACAATAGAAAAAAAACAAATGACTCGAACTTCGAGAGGCTAGCGATTTATTTTAAGAAGTAAAAAAAATAAAAAAAATATTTATTATCATCACATACAGTTGCGCTTACATCATTTAGTTGTACTTACGAATAGTTTTACACTAGTATTTATAGCTAGTTGGGCTCTGGTACCCATGGTAAGATTGAACTTGTGTTATGGGTACCAGTTCCTATCTCTGAGTTAACTCAAAACGATACTTTGTATTGAACAGATGATTAGAAGTTAATTACTATCGATATGTGTGTGTGTGTGTGTGTTTGTGTGTGTGTGTGTGGTGTGTGTTATGCGCACGCGTATAAATGTTATAAGGTGGTAAGTTTTAATAAATTTTCAATTTGGTCATAATTCATGTCTAAAAGCCAGTCTGTAACATTACTGTGGATCAACTCTTTACCGTCGCGTTACTATTACGATAATATTATGATCCAATCTTTGATTAACCGTAAGATTTTTTTGTGGTATCATGTCTGAAAAAATTCTACTGTCAGCAAGTTTATACGTTGTTACGGGAGCGAGGTTTCATTCCTCGAAGTAGGGGTTGGCTGTAGTAGTACTGCTGTAGTCGGAGGAATGAAGCCTCGCTTCCGTAACCCCAGCAAAAAGGTGAAACACCAATCTAGTTTTAGTCGGTAGGTCACCCACCCACACGCACAAAAAATCGCTCAATTTACCTACGCCCTTTTTTATGGAATAGGGGACAAACGAGCAGACGAATCGAGCCGGCCTATTCGTGCCGAAGCATGGCTCTCCCACGGTAAATTTCCTAACTTCGAAATCTGCTGACTCCATTCAGGCACAAGCACCAAGATTTACAATGTAGTGTAGTGCAGTGTGTCAATCTATCATTTTCATGCCATTACCGTCGCGAGCAGAGCGAGAGGCCGGGCTCAGTCGTCGGCATTTGCTGACGTGAACTCATTTATTCCGATAACGGTGTTTCGGTTTAGCCAGTTAGAAGATTTCAGAGTACGAAGTGTGTCTCGATTTATTACATGTTCTTTGTTTTGGAGGTTTTCTTAGATTGCATAGGATTAGCCCAAGAGAATGCCGTGATCAATCGGTTGGCCCTTAGCTTAAGATTCTAGGTTATACTCATACTTGATGAGTGATTCAGTGCATTGAATAAGCAACTTTACATAATTATGTAATTCCTTTTATATTAGAATCGAAAGAAATAAATGAATATGACACTTATTTAGACGAAGCTACTTTGACCGATTGGTTGTGTATTTTATTTGGACCAAATTGTGTACACGGTAAGCCTATGTTAATGCCTTAACTCATTGAACTTTTAATCAATTTCTAAATCTGCTTGAAAATCCTCTATCAAGCTCTTACAAGCGTTACAGAAACTACCTCGCAAGCACCAACAGAACCGCAAATTAAAAGCATTAACAACAATACACCATTTTGTATACGTCTGTTAATTTATTCTCAGTGTTTTTGCGTTCATTCTGTGGCCCAGAGTTAATTGGTATTGACACAGATTTATGTTTTCTGTTTTGTTAAGCATTTTCGCCAATGTTGCCATTTTCGAATTGCTGGATTGTGCGGCGTGAGTTCGACAGCTCGTGAAAGGCGTGAGTGATTGTATCTGAGCTTTGTTTATTATTTTTTTATTATACATAAACCTGAAGGGAATTCTGGTGCTTGAAAAATGTTTATACTGGATTACTTCAAAACTATGTCAATCGCGAACAAATTAGACTTAATTGAAATCGTAAATTATTCTAAACTTGAAATTTGTACACTTATTACACTGAACTATATTATTCCCGTTCTGGACTACAATATATGCTTACTGATTTGTATAGAAATTGATAGTTGACTAAATTTGTAGAAGAGACATATTTAAAATTTGTTAGCTTCTTGTAAGTAGACTTTGAATTTTAAGGAAAACCCGCGCATTAATGAGGCCTGAGCTGAAGAGAATATTTACCCTTTACTTTAAAACACTTTGACACCTTAAAAACTCCGGCTCAAAAAAGCCTTTGATGTGACGCAAAAAGAGCAGAGTTACTTAATTATCCTAACAAATAATTACCATATTTATTATAAATTATCCCAGGTCGGCTCGGCTTTGTTATATAGAAAATGCGGAGAATATTTTTTTTTCAATATGGCAACTCTGTGTTGAGTTTTCTGCAAAATGTATTGCTTCGCAGTGTATACGCTTAATGGCGCTTTAGAATGACTGAGAATTCTTAAAT
This sequence comes from Acronicta leporina, assembly GCA_947256265.1. Taxonomy (NCBI): domain Eukaryota; kingdom Metazoa; phylum Arthropoda; class Insecta; order Lepidoptera; family Noctuidae; genus Acronicta; species Acronicta leporina. The sequence continues at coordinate 2,098,081 of OX366512.1, forward strand.
AAGATTTTAATTTACTTTATTATTATGCTATGGAAATAAAAATGAATGAAATCGGTGAACTTGGTAAGTTCATGACCAAATATTTTCCATCGAAAGATTCGTCCTTGTTTGGCAAAGGGAACAGCCCATACAGCCAATATCCTAAAGCAATACTTAGTTCCTAACTCGTAAAGTTTCCATAACGATCAAATTAATGTGAGGGTCCACTAATCTATTATACATGTATTAGCCCACGGTATTGGTTTATTGAAACCTGGTGAATAACTAACTACGTTAACGACCTCCTTGCGGCGGAATGTTATGGTTATAACCCTTTAGGGTTGCTATTTGATGAATATCTTTAGATTTATGCGCCAAATTGATGCTTGGTTTTTATTTTAAGTAAGTAGTCGTAAGTAAGTAGCCGTAGTCGAGGAGGAATGAAGCCTCGCTTCCGTAACCCCAGCAAAAAGGTGAAACACCAATCTAGTTTTAGTCGGTAGGTCACCCACCCACACGCACAAAAAATCGCTCAATTTACCTACGCCCTTTTTTATGGAATAGGGGACAAACGAGCAGACGAATCGAGCCGGCCTATTCGTGCCGAAGCATGGCTCTCCCACGGTAAATTTCCTAACTTCGAAATCTGCTGACTCCATTCAGGCACAAGCACCAAGATTTACAATGTAGTGTAGTGCAGTGTGTCAATCTATCATTTTCATGCCATTACCGTCGCGAGCAGAGCGAGAGGCCGGGCTCAGTCGTCGGCATTTGCTGACGTGAACTCATTTATTCCGATAACGGTGTTTCGGTTTAGCCAGTTAGAAGATTTCAGAGTACGAAGTGTGTCTCGATTTATTACATGTTCTTTGTTTTGGAGGTTTTCTTAGATTGCATAGGATTAGCCCAAGAGAATGCCGTGATCAATCGGTTGGCCCTTAGCTTAAGATTCTAGGTTATACTCATACTTGATGAGTGATTCAGTGCATTGAATAAGCAACTTTACATAATTATGTAATTCCTTTTATATTAGAATCGAAAGAAATAAATGAATATGACACTTATTTAGACGAAGCTACTTTGACCGATTGGTTGTGTATTTTATTTGGACCAAATTGTGTACACGGTAAGCCTATGTTAATGCCTTAACTCATTGAACTTTTAATCAATTTCTAAATCTGCTTGAAAATCCTCTATCAAGCTCTTACAAGCGTTACAGAAACTACCTCGCAAGCACCAACAGAACCGCAAATTAAAAGCATTAACAACAATACACCATTTTGTATACGTCTGTTAATTTATTCTCAGTGTTTTTGCGTTCATTCTGTGGCCCAGAGTTAATTGGTATTGACACAGATTTATGTTTTCTGTTTTGTTAAGCATTTTCGCCAATGTTGCCATTTTCGAATTGCTGGATTGTGCGGCGTGAGTTCGACAGCTCGTGAAAGGCGTGAGTGATTGTATCTGAGCTTTGTTTATTATTTTTTTATTATACATAAACCTGAAGGGAATTCTGGTGCTTGAAAAATGTTTATACTGGATTACTTCAAAACTATGTCAATCGCGAACAAATTAGACTTAATTGAAATCGTAAATTATTCTAAACTTGAAATTTGTACACTTATTACACTGAACTATATTATTCCCGTTCTGGACTACAATATATGCTTACTGATTTGTATAGAAATTGATAGTTGACTAAATTTGTAGAAGAGACATATTTAAAATTTGTTAGCTTCTTGTAAGTAGACTTTGAATTTTAAGGAAAACCCGCGCATTAATGAGGCCTGAGCTGAAGAGAATATTTACCCTTTACTTTAAAACACTTTGACACCTTAAAAACTCCGGCTCAAAAAAGCCTTTGATGTGACGCAAAAAGAGCAGAGTTACTTAATTATCCTAACAAATAATTACCATATTTATTATAAATTATCCCAGGTCGGCTCGGCTTTGTTATATAGAAAATGCGGAGAATATTTTTTTTTCAATATGGCAACTCTGTGTTGAGTTTTCTGCAAAATGTATTGCTTCGCAGTGTATACGCTTAATGGCGCTTTAGAATGACTGAGAATTCTTAAATAAGATTTTAATTTACTTTATTATTATGCTATGGAAATAAAAATGAATGAAATCGGTGAACTTGGTAAGTTCATGACCAAATATTTTCCATCGAAAGATTCGTCCTTGTTTGGCAAAGGGAACAGCCCATACAGCCAATATCCTAAAGCAATACTTAGTTCCTAACTCGTAAAGTTTCCATAACGATCAAATTAATGTGAGGGTCCACTAATCTATTATACATGTATTAGCCCACGGTATTGGTTTATTGAAACCTGGTGAATAACTAACTACGTTAACGACCTCCTTGCGGCGGAATGTTATGGTTATAACCCTTTAGGGTTGCTATTTGATGAATATCTTTAGATTTATGCGCCAAATTGATGCTTGGTTTTTATTTTAAGTAGTTTTAAGTCCGGGTATTGTGGATTGTTAACTTATTGGATATAATATTCGTTGAAAAGTTTAAATGATATTTTATTCTCCAACACGTAAATGTTTTTGAATTTTGGTCAGAGCTGGCGCCGCCTTTTTCAAACAAACGTCACAAAATCATGGTTTCTTTTAAAATCATTGTAACACATTCGTGCGTGTCACTTTGCAGGGCAATTTCAAAATGGCTTTTTGAAATATTATCAACAGTGACCAGTCCCGTCCCAACTGACGGGAAGCATGGACCAGTGAAAATTTATTTTCTTTTTTCATAATCAATACTATTTGCAGCTTTTATCTACCTTATTTGACAGATAACATTTATTTTTCGTTCCATCCTTGCGTAGGTTAGATCGAAGTTTCCATAAGGATATTTATTACTTAAGTATGTTAAAAAGAGCGTGATGAAAAGCGGAGAGAAAATTGCGGAAAAGTTGATCTTGTACATTACGCTAAATGGTTATTAGTAGTTGGTAACCGCAACCGTTCCTTTTGAAGTGATATACTGAGGTCTGGAGTTTCTCGGAGGTTACTTTGTAGTCCTAAATACTATATTTTGTTATATTATCACATATAATATCTTGCTTCTAAGAAATACTGCTATCTCCAGTGAATTATTTTTTAAAAAAAGCTTACTAGCAATCTGGGTCCCACATTACTAGTATTCTTGTTAACCCCTCGTGCTAAGCTAAATGCTTGTGTTATGAGTGGATTCACGTCAGTAGTGCAATGGGTGGGTTTCGAACCGGCAACCACATGATCGCAAGTCCGACGCCCTAGCCATTAGGCTATCGCCGCTTAAATATAAATTCATATTACAATTATAATTACAATATTTTACATACTATCACGCCTGTATTCCCCGTGAGGTTAGGCAAAGGCGTACTAGTGTACACCCACAGTTCGCCGGTACCTTTAGTCCCATGTAATAGGGGGCAAACCTATTGCTATCAATCGGCCACGAATCCCTGCTGAACTGCTACTGAGAATGTCATAGGAAAACTCAATAACATTACGACAACCCAGTAGAAAATCCCAAAATCTGTAAAAAAAAAACTTCTGCAGTCACCGGTTTAAGCTGGTCTTTATCCGTTAATCAGCTTTGTTATCCTTATGCAATTTTTATAGGATACTAGCTTCTGCCCGCGACTTTGTCCGCGTAGCGTGATGATATATAGCCTATAGCCTTCCTCAATAAATAGGCTATCTAAACTGAAAGAATTTTTCAAATCGGACCAGTAGTTCCTGAGATTAGCGCGTCCAAGCAAACAAACAAACAAACTCTTCAGCTTTATTATTAGTATCGTTAGGTGTTTTATATTTTGTTTTTTTTAACGTACTTTCACATAAATAAGTTTAACAAATCTACACTAATATATAAAACTGAAGAGTTTGTTTGTTTGCTTGAACGCGCTAATCTCAGGAACTACTGATCCGATTTGAAAAATTATTTCAGTGTTAGATAGCACATTTAATGAGGACGAAGCTAGTACTGAATATGACTCAGTTCGGTATCTAAAATATGTACGAGATTGACACGCTTTATTGTCGCATTTGATTTATTATAATTCAATGTACTAAATAGTGAACTGTTGGTCTACATGGGTACACCATAGCTCGTTTCACTCTGAGCAATTGTCACATAAAATAAGTCCTCAACGTTATCATTATGTAGATTGTTATACCTCCAGTAACGTTGATAGTTACTGCCTTTCAGTTAAGTTTACGAGGTGATTCTCATCAGGAAGATGCAGCTGTGCTAATTTAATAACTTCTTTACAGCACTTTCCTTTTCATTGATAATGGTTGGTTCCTATAGTACCACCATAACTTACAAGTTTAATTAGATCTTATTTACGGTGAAAATCATACAAAAACAATTGACAATAATATTTAATGGCTAATGGCTAGGGCGTTGGGCTTGCGTTCGGTCATGAGGTTGCCGGTTCGAAACCCACCCTTTGCACTACCGTTGTGAACCTACTCGTAACACAAGCATTTAGCTTAGCACGAGACCCAAGAATAATAGTAATGTGCGACGCATATTGCTAGTAAGCTTTTATATCTTTTTTTTTAAATTGGGTTCGATATGTGTCCGGTTAGCGGCAATAAGCTTGCTACCTACTACATGGGACCTAAACATACCGGTGAAGAGTGTATGGACATACTAAGTACAACTTGGTCTAAAACCCTTCGAACGATACAGGTAATTTTGTGTAGCAGTCACGCATGTTCGTAGACTAATGAGTAGAAAAAATATTTCATACATCGTTCGAAATTTGCGTTTAGTTATTATAAAATTTCCATTTTATGATACAAGTTTTCGGCAGTTAGCCCTAGTAGTAGAGGCCTTTGGCAAATTCCGAGGTTTCGTGGTGACTGAGAATTTCAATTAACGCAGATTCACTTTTCTACTAAATTCGCGCCAAAATGTAGGCTTTCCCTCAATTTGCAATTAAGCTTGGTTTACAACACGACAAAAATTAATAGATAGGTAGTTCAAACATAATACGAGTATTCTTCATCTATCTTTTTGTATTTTGTTTGTATTTTCCTATATTATGAAGTTATTTTAGTGAAGGAAAAATTCGACTCACGGGCAGGATTCGAACTTGCGTCTTCCTCTCTAGGGAGCCCTCTATAGGGGATTGGCCCCAGAAGGCTCTACACTGAGAGGAGTGGGGGGAGGGTAGGAAGGCCTTTGCCCTGCAGTGCAACTCTAACGGGTAAATAAAAAAACTAGATTTTTTATATTAAGGCATCTATTATACTTGGGAGACTACTTTCAGATTTTTTTATGGGATAGGGGGGCTAACGAGCAAACGGATCACCTGATGGTAAGCGATAACCGCCGCCCATGGACACCCGCAACACCAGAGGAGTCGCAAGTGCGTTGACCGCCTTTAAAAGGTTTTGGGCCTCCGGTAACCTCAACTCACTCGGCGAAACAAAACGCAAGCGTTGTTTCACGCCGGTTTTCTGTGAGGCCGTGCTATCACTCCGGTCGAGCCAGCCCATTCGTGCCGAAGCATGGCTCTCCCACGTAAAGTTGGTTATATTTAGATATAGCACCCAAAAAAGGTATGCTAAACAACCAAAAAAGGAGGACATATCACTAGTTTGAAAACTTTTTGTTTAGAAACTTTTTCACTATTTTGTATTTTTGCGAAAAAGTACAAGAAAAACAATATCATACACACGTACGGCTGCCACAATATATTCCGTATTCCTTTAAGACATACTCCGCTTAAGAAGCGAATTATTCATGAGTAGTATTCTTCTGGCGCGAGTGAAGTGCCCGCATGAGATTCTGAGCTAATAACGCCCTTCGGGGGCTAAAAGGCCATATTAAGCAAATCCTGTAGAACCAACATATTTAAAATTCGAAGCAGATCCGTATCAATCGAAAATTTCCTTTTTAGCCTTGCAGTTTTCTATTATTATCCACAAAAGTTATACGTCCTGCGGACCACCTAATTGTAGAATCAAATTCTCGCAATTAAAGTCATTTGTTCTTACAATTGTCGGTTTCGCGGGACATTATAGTGACCATAGCCGTTCCAACGTTTCTTGTTGTTTAAATTTTAATTGATATTAATGCTGAATTAAGGCGTTTGTTTAAGTACAGCTTTGAATTAATTTGTGGCGTTTTGGTGATTGTTTCTCAGTGAGATAATTTGGCTAAGTGGTTGAATAATGTATCCTTACAATGATAATAGACGTGAATTTAGGCCAAGACCATTTGTGTAAACCAAAAGTACTGCCATACATTCTGATGATATTATTACTTATTGTAGCACACATGACCTGAATTTATTAAATAAAAGGTCTACTGAACTTAAAAACCCCTCATCGTTTCATGCAACATCTCATTGGGGATATTTGGTGTTGGTATTATGGTGCTTTGAAGTTTTGGAATTTCAAGTATCTTTTTAATCGTAAACAACTTATCGTCTTGAGTTATTTTAGTGAAGGAAAAATGCGACTCGCAGGCAGGATCTCTCCAGGAGTCGAATTTTTCCTTCACTAAAATAACTTTATAATCTTAGCATGAAAAATAAAAAATAAATCACAAAAAGATTATCGTCTTGGGTTATATTGTACACATAGATTGCATTGCTAGCATCGCGATAGTTAAATTAATCCTTTGATTTCCTCAAACCCCTTCGTATGAAGCCCAAGGCTTCATGACAAAAGTTTGACATTGGTACATCTTTTTTCTGAGAGACCTATAGTCAGGAAAACGCGGCGTTATTTAGTTGAAAAAACCTTTTTGTTATCATGTAAAGTATCTCTCTATTTACAGAAATTAATTATTTAATTTTTACGATAAAATACGGCGATAAAACATAGGACAGAGCTAGAAAAGCTGCGGTTATAATAGATAATACAGGGCGCTCCGTCCTTGTGTCGCGGTACAGACAGGCTCCAGGCCATGAAGGGCGCTTCTCTCATAGAGCACTCGCTATTATTATTCTAAGAACACAAGTACAGACTCGCACGCAATTGTTTGTTCAGTGTATAACATATAATATCTACGTGTTAAATAGATATATGATTGATATTTTATGCAGTCTGAGTCATAGAATTCTACGCCACGGGTTGTGGGTTCGATCCTCTTTAGGAACAGATGTTAGTGTGTCTGTACATGAGAGATTCGTGTTTCTAAATGCAATCAAGACAGTGTGCCTTACACTAGTTTTTTTAAAAAATATCCCCTCGTGAAGATGTACGGACCACCGAATAGTAGAATCAGATTCTCGCAATTAAAGTAATTTGTTCTTACAATTATCGGTTTCAGGGGACGGAGTGCCTTACACGTCTTTAAAAAAAAGATATATTACCTACTGTTCAATCAATAATTTTCTTTTCTTAAAATTATTACTTCATTCTAAATTAATGTGTTAACACAACTACAGTCAGTTTGTACCGAAGTACTTAGTTTAACTAAGTAGTTTAGAGGTGTCTTAGTAGTTGTGACAAATTTGTTCCTTATCTCTGTGTTAGTCCTACAAACTGTAGGCCATTTAGTGAAGGAGTTACTAGGTATCTCGAAACTTATATGTATGATTAGAAAGTATTTACATACTTGTATTTTGTAACTAAAGTAGTAAAGTTTGTTTTTAATTTCCTTGCCTTGTAATATTTTGTTATACTTTTTTTTTAAAGCTTAGGTTCTAGCAATGTGGGTCGCACATTACTAGTATTCTTGTTAACCCCTCGTGCTAAGCTAAATGCTTGTGTTACACTTGATCGCAAGTCCGACGCCCTTGCCATTAGTCTACCGCCGCTTTTAAAGTTACTATATATTATCATGCCTATACTCCCCGAAAGGTTAAGCAGAGGACGATTAGCCAATATGTTATTTTTTTGTAAGGGATTTGCCATTTTTTCTAACATAAGAAACGCAAAAATATTTTAACCGACCTGACAATTGAACGCACGACCAGTTTACGACCAATAGAGGCATCATACTGCTGATATTCTTAAAAAATACACATAAACATGTATCGCAAGCGTTAAGCCGTATAATCGTAAAAGTTATGATTGGAACGGAGATAAACGATTCCGCAAAATCTTATTAGGGGCCGTATCGTTCGTAGTATCGCCAATGTATTAGATTTTTATGATAATAGCCTCTACTGCGAGAAGTTAAACAGAATATTGCTTAGCATAAATCACCCGGAATCTATTACGTACACTCAGATACATAAGTTTTTATCAGCGTATTGGATATTGAATGAAAACGTTGCTGTGGGTACCGCGAAATCGTGTCTTTAATCTTGTTTTTGCTAATCACGTGGGAATTTTATGTGGGAATCACGTGGGAGTGCAAATCTATCTTTTTTTTTTTGCATTTTCCTTCCTAATATTGTGAAGGTATTTTAGTGGAGGAGTAATTTATCTTCTAGCTCAATACACCAGACGCTATAACAAAGTAAGCCACCGTGTTTTTCACGTGGGAGAGCCATGCTTCGGCACGAATGGGCCGGCTCGACCGGAGTGATACCACGGCCTCACAGAAAACCGGCGTGAAAAAATGCTTGCGTTGTGTTTCGCCGAGTGAATGAGGTTACCGGAGGCCCGAACCCTTTTAAAAGGCGGGCAACGCACTTGTGACTCTTCTGGTGTTGCGGGTGTCCATGGGCGGCGGTTATCGCTTACCATCAGGTGATCCGTCTGCTCGTTTGCTCCCCTATCCCATAAAAAAAAACCGTGAGTCCCACACGCATGGTCGAAATTTTCCTTCACATTCCGAATGTACGTTTATGTAACGTACGTACCTAACCATTAATTTGCACATGTCTTCGAAAAATGAGAGGTGCATGCCTTAGATTTGACCACGAGACCTTTGACTTGGCAGTCCAATGCTCATATCACTAGGCCGTCACCTCTCCACTCTTCTCTATATAAATTGGTTAAAAAATATAATAAAATCCTCAAATTTTATTACTTTCCAAATAGCGCTTTGAAAGTTAAGAAATACAGCGTAAAGGCGAAAGCTTGTTTACGTGAATATTGCAGAGGTACCCTGTATTTTGTAAAACCCGCATTAGGCCCACTAGCAATTTATTTACTTTTGTATAGCAGAAACCTCTTTTTGTCGAGAATTCGGTACAATCGTCTTATGACCCTTATTTCGGCGTGTATATGAAACGGTATTTGATGTTTGTACGTACTTCCTTCCCTAAGTATCGTTTCGGGTAGGCTTTTCAACTACAGTTCAATGTTTCAATTTTGTGAGTGCTTTTTCCGTTCCAAACATTTCGGTTGTTGCTAAAGTCCCCATTACGGTAATTGGCGTTATCGCTACAGAAAATCTATGAACAAATATAATTTGACGTATATAAATGTCATCTTCTTCTTCTGTACTATTATAAAATTGTAAAAAAGCTGTGTCTGTACATTGAAGATATTAAAAAAATACAACGGTATATAAACGTCTCCAAACCCAAAAATTTTTTTTTTTAAATTCTTGTCTGTTTGTTACGGGTTGGCGCAAAAACTACTGAATTGATTTCAATTTTGTTATCACTGTTAGAAAGTATGTACTCCAACTTAAAAACTGGTATACTTCTTATCTCAAATAATTAAACGGAACTGGACATGCAGCTTGACCTCTCTGATGTAATAGAGACCCATACAAAAAAGAAATCATCACTGTTGGTTTTTGAGCTTCAAGTGGGCGAAAACGCGGGCAGACGCTAGTAATATTATAAAGCTGAAGAGTTTGTTTGTTTGCTTGAACTACTGGTCCGATTTGAAAAATTCTTTCAGTGTTAGATAGCCCATTTATTGAGGAAAGCTTATAGTCTATATATCATCACGCTAAGACCAAGTCACTATTCCACGCAGACGAAGTCGCGGGTAGAAGCTAGTATGACATAATTACGTTGGCGGTCACCTCATATCAAGATCGTCTCGGTCAAAACTCAGTCTGCAGTCCGTAGAAGCTCTAAAAATCTCGGCAGTGCATCAGCAACTCCATTGGTGTCGCAGGTGTTCATGGAGGCGATGACTTCTTACCATCAAGAAGCTCGTCTATTCCTTAAGAAATAAAGGTTTTATTTCAAAGCCTTCTCCATTTTTCAAGTCGAATATAGAGGAGCCATACATAACAAATGACAGAATTCATTAGCCGGCTCCTATTCACAGATCACGTCTGCTCATTATATCAAAGGAAAGGCATTAATATTGGAAAGGCGTCTTGTCTCTAATTAGCCGTCATCCTTTCAATGGACGGCGAATAAAGACGAACGAATCGACATTCTATATAATAGGTAAAAGTATTCTAATGGGTAAGTATTTTCGGTTGCTGATAGGAAAATTTCAGACATATAATGGAACCTTATGTTGTTAAAGCTCTTTTTTGCTTAGATTATATAGAATTCACAGGTAGTCTTTATGATTCATCATGCCTTTAGCCTTTTCCTCAAATATAAATAAATAAATTAATTTTCTCTCACAATGGGTTTGTAGCACCTTAATGTTTTACGGATCGATGTGACGTCAGGCATATAATTATTTGTTAAGAGAATCGTATTAACAACAAATGGATTCATAATATATTAATCAAATTCACGCCTAATCAATTGGTACTAATGGTATTCTCAGCAAAAAATATTATAACAATATTACGTCTAATGATTGCGATATTATAAGGTTTCTTTGGAATATTTTATTTATCGTATTGTAGGATCGAAAATAAGTTTTTTTTGTGGTTAGTGGTGATCATCGTCTACTACTTCACTTGAAACAATTACATTAACTTACATTTATTTCCAGTGAAGTACTTTGCACGAAATGGCAGGGCAGGAACCAAGACTAATCGTATTCGAATCCGAATAATAACATAATTTGATTAAATTCTGTTTCAATTAAAATTGAATTAGTTTTTTTTTAAATAAAATTTAATTCGATTTTTTTTCCGCGTAATGACGAACAAGCTTTATTCGTCGTTACGCGGGTAGGCGCCAAACTCATTTTAAGACAACATGTATTAGTTCGCTTCACTTTTTGATAACCTACAATATCATTTTCGGATCTATGAGAACACAACGGGCCACATATTTCCAATATAAGGTGATTTCATTGTATAAGTTCTACTATTTATAAAAAAAAATATGTAAATGTAACAATTTTTATAGCGAAATCTAAAGTTGTAGTGCATTAGCCATTTGCAGCCTAAACTTTCACTTTACATAAAATATTAACTGGAAAAGCGCCAAAAACGTAGCAAAACAACTAAATGAATACAAAGTTGTATACAACACTAATAGCGCTTTAAAACTGAAACTTCCTAGTTATTTGTCTATGAAGTCAGTCTCAAAGTCTTTTATTGTCTTTTTATGGAGGCTAACTACACGTAGGTACAATTGACTAAACAATAAGATATACGGACAGCGAACGACATCTACGTTTTGAAAAATATTGCGTTATAATTAATTATCTGCCAAAGTATGTAGGCAGCTAGTAACACCCGCATTTTCAAAACATAATATGTATGATGCATACACAAACAGAACACAGATGCAGTTAGCTGCCAGTATATCTGTTTTGTCGACTGTACCTACATAAACAAAGGGGTATATTAAAATGTTTGTGAAACATTTGCTATCGTTACTTTTATGTGTATCGTCAACCAGGAAACAGATTCTGAATGCGCATATAAATAAGTTTTGAATGGCGCATATGGTAGAAACTATTGTAGGAATTTGTCGGAACTTTTTGGCGGAAACGAGTGATGTTCCCGTTGAGAGTCGTTTATTTTAGTCTTTAGGAGTGGGCTTACTGTGCTGGGCATGAACTCCTGGATTTGATACCCAGGTCGAGAAGCGTTATTCGAGATTTCTCCAATGTTTATTACATTTCCCATAATAGTACCTACTCTTTAATTTTAATTAAGAGCTCAGCTCTTGTCGGTGGAGCAAAGGCCACTGTTAATAGTACATGATCCAAAAAATAGTTTCCACATATGATCAATCCATTATTCTGTTCTAATGCTGGGCGCGGGTCTTCTCATCGAATGAGAGAGATGAGGCTATAGCCCACAACGCTAAACTAATACGGGTTGGCAGACTTCATTATGCATATTAAGAAAATCTCTTAGGCATGCAGGTTTCATTTCACGTTGTCTTCCGTAATACTTTGAGCACGTGATAATTAACTATACGCACATAACTTCGGAAAGACAGAGGTTTTGGATTTGGAATCAAGACCTTTGACATTTTTTATGTCGCTAGGCTATCTCTGTTTCCACATATTATGTATAATATTTTTATAATTAATTATTTATATACATAAGTTTACGTACAATGAAGGGAATACAAAATGAATAAAAAATAAAACTGCTTAAAAAATATACATACAGCCTGATAAGACTATTACTGCTAAGCATTGCCTAGCAATAGTCTAGCGTGGTGGACTATATCCTCATTCCTCTTATTCTGAGAGGAGACCCGTGCCCAGCGGTGAGACAGAATAATGAATTGATTGTGTAAAAAAATACTACAACGTCCCTTCATAATTTCACCAATTATCAATAATAATAGTTATTAATGTATATTTTATTATCTCAACTGCCTCATTAGCCAAGTGGTCCTGAGCGCGACTGCTACGCTAGAGGTCCTGGGTTCGATTCCCAGGTCGAGCAAAGTGTTATTGGGGTTTTCTATGAAATTCCCAGTAGCAGCTCGGAGTTAGGAATTTGTGCCCGGTTAATGGCAATAGGCTCGCCCCCTATTACATGGGACCTAAAACATGCCGGCGAACTGTGGGTGTACATTAGTACGCCTCTGCCTAAGGGCCTGTATTCCCCTTAGGGGAATACAGGTGTGATGGTATGTTATGTTATTATCTCGATTGTTGTATTGTCTTGATTTTGATTGGGTTTTATTCAGCTTATCTTATCTTTTGTAAATTTTGACTAATTTTTAATTATTGGAAAGCCGTGCACGCCTATAAGTGACTTATTTGCACATCACCTATCTAAAATGTATCACCTACCTAAAAATATTTTGTAAGTAAGTTGTTGGTGTTGCCAATGTTTAATAATTATATATAAGTAAATAAACAATTTAGCGCAATATAAAGGCCCATGAGCGCTTAGACAAGGACACACGCAGAGTTCTATCTTTCTCTCTAATAATACTATTACGACTGTTCCCAACACTATAACACTGCATACATCCGTTTTGTTCGCAGATTATTATGATTAGTTCACTTTAATGCGACCTCATTTGCGAACTCTGAACTAGTGGCGGCTTACAAATGGTACGGGACATGAGATTGAAGTAATCACGCCTCTATGATGTGTGTTTGGGTTTATTATATTTGAGAAGTTAGGTAATAGGTGAGATGGAATTATTACTCTGTAACATAAGGAAAATCCTCCTCCCTATCTCCTTATTCACATGCTAAATCAAATTCACATTTCTGTTGAAAAAACATCTAGTTCCGAACTTATATTTTCAGCGTTTTTTTTTCAATACTTTTCCGAATATTTGTTGTGCATATCGATAAAATTCATTCATTCATTGTTTCATTGATTACGGCGAGGTTCACTCAAACGGTTCTTTCCTGGATTTTTTTCTTTCCTACAGTAACTACCTATTGGGCAAGTGCGATGTTTTTGGTAGGTACGTATAAAACAACCCTGCTGCTTCCTCAGATGGCAGACGTTCCATGAGGATGGTCGATCAATTAAAAATGGTAATAGTAATGAAAACAAAAGAATAAACGACACATTCTTAGAAGGTAACATATAATATACTATACATACATATATACATATTAGTAAACTGCCTTATTAGCCTAGTGGTCCAGAGCGTGACTGCTACTCTAGAGGTCCTGGGTTCGATTCCCAAGTCGAGCAAAGTGTTATTGGGTTTTTCTATGAAATACCCAGTAGCAGCTCGGAGTTTGGAATTTGTGCCCGGTTGATGGCAATAGGCTCGCCCTCTATTACATGGGACCTAAAACATACCGGTGAACTGTGCGTGTACCTACTTTAGTAGGTACGCCTCTGCCTAACCCTTCGGGGAATACAGGCGTGATGGTATGTTATACATATTAGTCCCAAGAATATTTTATTAAAATTCTTTAACATAGATGTGTGACATATGAGATAATTTATATACAAAACACTTCCTATGTCCCTGTGTTCGCACAACATGATGCCCGCATTCTCGTACCGCCATATTTCCCTTATAAACAATTACAATGACTAAATTTCATAATAAATTAGCGGCCGACACAGGTGAACGTCGGCTCAGTAGAAGGCCATCGTCTAAATTAATTAAAGTGAGAATTAGAGGCTCGTACATACATGTAGGAGGTGGAAGGGGCAGAAATTAGGTTAAAATGTTCTTTATCTATGTTATATTAAGAGCTGTGCTTGTGATGCGTTAATTTATAGCTAAACTCAGTAGGATGGCAATATTAACATTACAACATACCATAACATTTTGAAGCGTCGGTAGCCTAATGGCTAGGGCGTCGGACTTGCGATCATGTGGTTGCCGGTTCGAACCCCACCCATTGCACTACCGACGTGAACCCACTCGTAACACAAGCATATAGCTTAGCACGATGGGTTAACAAGAATACTAGTAATGTGCGAACCGCATTGCTAGTAAGCCTTTTTTTAAAAAAAAACGCCTCTATACCCAGAAGGGTTACGTTAGAGGTGTACTGCAGTATACCTATGGTTCTCTGAAATGTTTTGGGTCTTATTTGACATGGCGTCTATCGGTCTATTCCCATTCACCGGGCATAAATTCAAACTTCAAATTGTTATTGAGAATTTTGTGAAAATCCAAATTGTTAAGAGACAGAGCCTCTAAATTTATAAGCACTAGATTAGTAAGGCAGTAAGAAATAATGGAAATTTGAAAGAAAAAGACACCAATAAGTCGTTTACATGTAAAAATAATAATAATTTATTCCATTTAGTTTTCACTTAACTTCTGTTCTACCACCACACAACTGCTAACCCAGCAGTTGTGGGGTGGGTTGATACCACATGACCAAATATTATTTAGTCATAACTCCTCCTTCTTGAAATTGGTTAAAAAGAGTAACATAAGAATAGTTTTTCAAGATTCTGAATTTGTGTGATGCATATATCTTGTAGATATTGAATATATCTTAATAAAAGCGTCTATCGCTATCGTCTATCCATCTTCGACTATAAAACCCTTTCACTCAGTAGGTACAGTTTTACGGCGCTGTGGGGATTGATACTCCTTATATTACATGCGGGTACTTTTTACGCTTATATTATAGGGGCGTACAATACATTGAATATTCTATTGTTTTCCTTTTACTGCTAGAAGAAACGTAGGCAATGTAAGTTGTGAGCCAATGATTGGTTCATTCAAAATACAGCTCCCGCTATCCTATTAGACAGGCCTAAGAGAGCTAATTATAAATATGTGTCTTGTGGACCTCAAAATCAACGGGTTCTCCATAGGATCGACCTTTTGGAACCGTGCAATTAGAATCACAACGTTTCATAAACGCTTGTAAAAGCTTATCTTATCTATACTAATATATAATCTATACTAATATATAAAGCTGAAGAGTTTGTTTGTTTGTTTGTTTGTTTGTTTGTTTGTTTGTTTGTTTGTTTGCTTGAACGCGCTAATCTCAGGAACTACTGGTTCGATTTGAAAAATTCTTTCAGTGTTAGATAGCTCATTTATCGAGGAAGGCTATAGGCTATATATCATCACGCTAAGACCAAAAGGAGCGGAGCATCAACGAAGAATGTTTCAAAATCGGGGTTTTTTCCTTATGAGAGCTTCCGATGCATGCGCTGCGTAAACGATTAAAGTTTCGCAAAAATCATATATGACAGAATTGTTCCTCATTAAAAGTTCTAAAAAAAAGTCCGCGACAGCATATGTCTATCTTTTAAGGTTGGCTGACTATAACCGTTTTTATGCTAACTTTGTTCTAAAATTCGTTTTTTTTCCTTTTGAGAGCTTCCTATGCGTGCGCTGCGTAAACGGTTAAAGTTTCGCAAAAATCATATATGACAGAATTGTTCCTCTTTTAAAGTTCTAAAAAAAGTCCGCGATAGCATATGTCTATCTTTTAAGGTTGGCTCACTATAACCTTTTTTATGCTAACTTTGTTCTAAAATTCCAAATGCATTATTTGCGTAGGTGTTTTTATAAACATGATATTAATCCTTATCCAAATAAATACGTTATTCATCAGCCTTTAGAACGTTTGTTTTGTATCCGTGCGGACCGAGCTTGGGTCCGCTCGGACCCAACAAACGCTTTAAAGGACTTACTCAATACTCAATTATCAACTAACAATATTGGCTATATCTTGACGTGAGCTTCAATCAAAACATACTACAAGCCGCTGAAGGGGATCATTATCTTCTTACCACCTGTCAAGTGCCACCTGTCAAGTTTGCTTGAACGCGATAATCTCAGGAACTATTGGTCCGATTAGAAAAAATCTTTCGGTTTTAGATAGTCCATTTATTGAGGAAGGCTATAGGCTATCATCCCGCTAAGACTAAGTAACTATTCCACGCGGACGAAGTCGCGGGCGGAAGCTAGTCTTACATATAATAAGAATGTAAGTGAGCCGTGTCTGTACATTGCTTATATTTACAAAAAAACTAATTTGGGGGACTGAGAATCGGTAACACAATCCATTTCTATTATTTTTGGAACTTTTGTCTGTCTGTTTGTCTGTCGGTTTGTCTGTCTGTTTGTCTGTCGGTTTGTCTGTATGTTTGACCGCGCATCAAATGATAACTACTGAAAAGATTTGGAGGAAGTGGGCAGGAATTGTGAAGTGAACAGGGCCTGTTTCTTGGATTAACATTTAGGCTATTTTTAATTCAAATCGGTTCTCTCCATCAAAAGTTATTAACATTTGAACCATTGAAAACGTTGAATTTTAAAAATAACAATTGTATTTTTTTTGTTTTTTTTTTTCAAGTATTTCTGTACTAGACTAGCACGGATCAAGAATTATAACAGCATCAAGTAATAAATTAAAAAAATACACTTACAGGGACTAAATAAGATAAAACAAGAAAATAAAGCAGATCAATCAGAAACCATTATTGTGACCAGGTATTGATTATTAGTACAGTTATTCTAACACTACTTATACAGGGAATCACGGGACATACATAGGATTTATCCAGGGAGCACAAGCCGGTGTAAAAACTAAATATTTGAGTAGGTTATAGAAGTAAACAAAGAATGACAACTTATTTTCTAGCGGACTAACACGACATCGTTTTTTTTTTTTTTTTTTAATTATGGCGCCACACTTTTTGTGTATTTGCCAATGTCAAGTAATAAAGTAATCAAGTATTCAAAGAATATTTCCCATCATGGGATTGTATTATGGCACCACACTTGTGTTCGCCAGTGTCAAGTATAAGTTCAGTTGCCCCAATAAAACGGTAGAAACTTTATTGAGGCTTCGATGGAGTTTAGGAGTGAACCCAAAAAGTCAAGATTTTCAATTTTATATCATTTGCCTACACTCTCACACGTTCACGAACACTTAATGGTTAATTATCCACCATAATTACACATTAAACTTCGGAGAAATTCAAGTTTTGAAAAATAATATAAAATCGACAATGTGCACTTTTCATTTTCCCGCCTAAACTCCCACGACATCGTTATTACCTCAATGAAATTTGATTCGATAACAGGTGTCATTTTGAGTTGACAATTTTGACAATTATTGTTTTCTTTTTTAAAGCATCCAGCCATATATACTTATTTTATCATTTGAAACCTCCATAGTGTAAATACAGTGCGCACACGTTATTTGAGAAAATAACTAAAGAGTTTTCATTTATTCAAATAATTAAATAATATACCCTAAGAATATACCACATATTATGTATGTTTAATAATAAAAAAAAATGCAACGTGCGTTAATCTTAATTTACTGACGCCGAAACAGTTATTTGAGATTTTTGTCTATGTAGGTATGTCTGTTTATATTTCCATGCTTAACGTTAATACCACGTGAACAAATTTTTGAAATTAAGTAATTTATAGGTCATAAATACGGTATTCAGAGGTCAATGGCGCTAAGTGTATTACAAATATGGAAAATCATATTTTTCGAGGTGGTTAGTTGAAACTTGGAGAGGACAACGTCTCTCAGGTCAGCTAGTTTGAAATAAAAACATTTGAACTTGAACTTGAACGGACATGACCAAAAATCTCTGCCTCATTAGCCAAGTAGTCCTGAGCGCGACTGCTACGCTAGAGGTCGTGGGTTCGATTCCCAGGTCGAGCAAAGTGTTATTGAGTTTTTCTATGAAATTCCTAGTAGCAGCTCGGAGTTAGGAATTTGTGCCCGGTTAATGGCAATAGGCTCGCCCCCTATTACATGGGACCTAAACATATCGGCGAACTGTGGGTGTACTATTAGTACGCCTCTGCCAAACCTTTCGGGGAATACAGGCGTGATGGTATGTTATGTTATGTATGACCAAAAATATTTTAAGAAATTCTTTTAGTGACTCCAATCTCCAGGGCTAAGTGTTCATTAGATTATATGACAGCTAACCACAATGATAAGCTATTTTGTGTTTCACAGCTTTTGAACTTTTGAATTCGCCTGATTAGTCCTAACAATTTGTGGCTTTGTGGCTGTTATTTGGTCATAGGGGTGCGGAAGTTCTATTGTGAGGGTACAATATATTGTGTGTATACGATAATATCGTTGTGTGTAGGTTCTCAGCATAGGGTAGCCATTTTATGCTTAGAAAATTGGTGCGTGTGTGCATTTTCAGTTACGTCTGTCGTTTGAAATTCAATTTAAACTCGAACTAAACCAGCTACCTATTAGGGCCACTTGCACCAACTTCCTAAGTATGTTTAAATTGTATTTAAACAAATTTAGGAAGTTGGTGCAAGTGGCCCTCATAGTAATTATATTGTAGTGGTCAATTCGTACAAAAGTACTTTTTTTGCGAATTATCAGAAATAATCTATGTGTAAGTAAGTATACATAGGGAATATTAACAGAAAATTTTGGTTCATATTAGTAGTTTGGAATCTAGGTTTTACAGATCTATGTGTGTTATGAGTTATCTACCTTAAATCTTGTTTAAAAAACCGTACATTTAGGGCCACTTGCACCAACTTCTTAAATGTGTTTAAATTCAATTTAAACATATTTAAAAAGTTGGTGCAAGTGGGCCTTAATCTCCCATTCGTCTTCAGTACAAAGATTATAATAACAAATTAAATTAACCGAAAAGACAAAGTGAATTGTTAATCTTGAGTTTAACTTAATCATTTGGAATAAAGAGTGAGCGAATGAATGGTTCTCTTGGGATCAAATGAATGAAGCCACGAAGTTTAATATTCCGTCGGTGGTTTTTCGTGTTTGTCTCGTTCTTTTGTTTCAACTGGGCCGTGTTTCGGTGGAAAATTTGTATAGTATTCATCAAACCAAGCTTGGATTTGTAAAACTGTAACCTTTGCAGGCTTATAAATGTTGATTCGATCGACAATAGTTTTAACTTTACTGTAATAATAGACTAATAAAAAAACGACTAAAAGAAATAATATTAATTCTATTAAACACACATTCACTGAATTCTCATATTGTTCTTTGATAATTCTTGCAAAATGATCATGTTTTTACTATAGAACACAATTCTGGAAATAGGCTCGGCCAAACATGGCTGTTTAAAACATGTTGGCGAACTATGAGTGCATACACCAATGTTATGTTTTCTTATTTAGCCACAGACTTGATAGAAGGAAATTACTTCCATTATCTTTAGTTTTGGTTGTCTCTAAGAGAAAAAAATAACATAAACGAAATTATGACCCACATCCTTCCAAGATCCATAATTCTGGTATGTAATTACATACGTACACGTAACGTCACAGTAGATAATCCGACAGAGAATAAATTCGCATCCACAGAGTAGCTGCGGGAATTTATTCGTTGCTAAGTAATTTGGTTCTCTCTGTTTTTCTTAATTAATCTGTTCGCGTCTTGCTCTGACAGATATGTTCGGGACAAGATAATTTACTTACTAATATTTTTTTTTGCTTAAAAGGTATTTATGTAAGTAGTGTATTTTATTAGGCAACTATTGCCCGTATTTTTATTGGTGTAGTGTTGCCCAAATTCGTGGTATTATTTCCCTAGTTTCTACCGTAGCTAATGTCTTTATAGCTCGGCCCTGAGTCTGTTAGCAACAAGTATATCACTTCATCCTATAAAGAATTTCTTCCATACTTTACCGTTTTGTGGAGGCATTATTGTGTAATTTCTTACAATGTCCTTATTTGCTGATAACATTACATGATCCTTTTCCAATATCTATCAGGCCACAGTCCATTGATACGTCACCACTCAGACATTTTGATGAAAAAGTAGAACATAACAAAATATAACTGATACCGAATCCTTAGTAGGTACAACCGTGCTACTTACACCTACGCAAAGAATAACCCTCCGCCAACTCGATAGATCCACGTCTAGAAATAATATATTGGGTATAAAGGTAGAGTAGGTATTCCTAAGTCTTACGAAATTGTTGGTTAACTATTTTTCATCTTGACCACAACCTTACTCTTGACAATAGGAGTGTAAAGTCACTATTAGCGTACATTGCCGATTGTACATTTATTTTATCTAAATCTGAAAAAGAAAGTGCTTTTCGTGTAGGTAAGTTATTAAAGGCAATCACACATTTCAACAAGATTTTTCTCTTTCAGTAACATTGCTAGAATATGAAATATACTAGTTATTAGTATAATATTATATTTTTATAAGATTCCTGCCTCATGATTGATGCCTCATTAGTCTACTCAAGCGTGATCGCTACGCTAGAGGTTTTGGGTTCGAGCATTGGATTGAGTCATTTGGAGCATTGTGATTGAGTTTTTCTATAAAATTCTCAGTAGCAGCAGTTTTTTTTGCGCCCGGTTAATGGTAATAGGCTCACCCCCAATTATATGGGACCTAAATATACAGGCGAACTGTGTACATTAGTACTCCTCTGCTTAAGCCTCCGGGGAATACAGGGGTGATATTATGTAGGTGTTTTATTTGTATAATATTGAGTGTTTCATGCAAATAGAAACCCTTTCTAACGACTGACAGATGACGTGGGTCTTCTAGGGGACCCTACTAAGTCTACTTGCGATATATTCAACAATATTTAAAGCTGGAATATGGATTTGGCGCGCGGTCGCCATCTTGTTTGAATAAGTGATATTAAATGTCAGCACGAAAGTATTTAAGAGTCATAAGACTCAAAATTAAATGTGAAAAAAGCCTTTTTTAAACACCGTTTCATCGTAATATAATGAATAAGTTTTAGCTTTTACCGAAATGCAATGCTTTGTTGAAACCAGTTCTAAACTCAGTCTTTGTAGTGAACTAAGAACTGGTCCATGTTTGGAATATTTCTCAAAATAACCACTGTCGTAGTTATACCGTTAAAAATCTAAGGCACAGAACATAATTCTGTTATTTGTACAACATAACATACCATCACGCCTGAATTCCCCGAAGGGTTAGGCAGAGGCGTACTAATGTACACCCACAGTTCGCCGGTATGTTTAGGTCCCATGTAATAGGGGGCGAGCCTATTGCCATTAACCGGGCACAAATTCCAAACTCCGAGCTGCCACTGGGAATTTCATAGAAAAACCCAATAACACTTTGCTCGACCTGGGAATCGAACCCAGGACCTCTAGCGTAGCAGTCGCGCTCAGGACCACTTGGCTAATGAGGCAGTTTGTAAAAACTAACTGAAATATGCGTATTTGCGCATTGCGTGAAGTGTCGGTAATAAAAATAAAACAACACGACATCACGCTTGTATTCCCCGAATGGTTAGACAGAGGTGTACTAATGCACGCCAACAGTTTGCTGGTTTGTTAAGGTCCTATGTAATAGGGGCACGATTCTATTGCTATTAACTCAGCTGCTACTATGAATTTCATAGACAAACCCTATTAATAAAACTTTACTCGAACTGGGAATTGAAACTAGGATCTTCATGTAGCGTGGCAGTTGCGGTAAGGACCATTAGGCTAATGAGATATGTCAGGTAATGAAGCTTGTGAGCAAATCGAATTTCAATATAACATTCAAATTGATGACAATTCGAAATTCAAGTGGGATTTCGAAACCCCTTATTTTGCGTTTCATGTTCCTTAATGTTGGCAACATTTGAATCTATTAAAATAAGATTCCGTTCTGAAACTCTACCACATACCTACATTGTTGTTTAAATTATCTTGTAAATTACGTTTGTGTTTGTTTTGCGGGTTGAATTAGCATAACTGTATATTCTATTACATACGGTACATATCAACATTTATGTATCCATATATAGAGACGTTTATGTATGTTTATAGGTAACCCTAATAGTAGGCACAAATGTTTCGTGGAATTAATTAATTATTATTTTATAAACGCTGGTTTTTATCCGCAGAAAGATATCTTATTATATAAGATATCTATTTTTTTTAATAATAGATAAGTACTGTAGAATATCAAATCAGAAATTGCATAAAGCAGTTTGCGTATCTAATTGTAGAAAAAAAAAATTGTTGTGATGTCACTGCAGGAGCACAAAAAGTCTATAGAAATACAGTTATTTTACCAGAAGTCCCAGGTTCGAATCCTGCAACCAGTCGAATTTTTCCTTCACTATTATTTCAAAAAGATTTCTAAATATATCTTTTTGTTTGTATAATATAAGAATGTATTGTGTATATTCTAGGAACCAGAATCTCTGGATATATCCAGACAAAATACTGCTATTGGAAATTTCCGTTTTATGTTTTACCAAAAATATAATTTCAGGAGTGCATCTGAACCCTACCAAAATATGTAATAAAAACCGACACCCATATGTTAAAATCTATAGATGCATGAAGACACTTCAAAAACTTCGATTTCGTGATTTTACGAAAATTATTCGAGTTCTTGTTTCAATATTGGTCGTTTGGGATCCTTTTTATGTCCGCAATTGTAAAAAGTCCCCGTACTTTTTGTTGAGACATTTATCTTGATACCAACAGTTCGAAAGCAGTATCGAGCAATTTGAAGTTGCGATTCTGTTCCCTTTTATTGTTCTTTGTTTGTATCTTTCATAAAACTGAGTGGGGTTATGTTATATGCTATTGTGAGACGTCTCTAAGGATAGCTTTATTTGATTTTGTACATTTAATATAAAAAAAGAAGCATAATATTCGGTACTATTACTTGTTTAATCAACATTATGAATATTTTATTTTACTATTTAGCCATCACCAACGCTAGTTGACCCCAACATACTTAACAAACCAAGTATGTTGTGGTCGGCTTCGGCTCTTAGCAGGTGAAACAAGTCTTTAATCAGGGTGTAACAGGTATAACACGTGAGAAAATTATCTATAAAAGATATAATACAAAATTGATATACACGATACAGAATAATATGTACCTATGTCGCACTTTCGTACCGCAACGGCACGTCGCAGTTTCACTCGCCAAAAGATTTTTGAGACAAAAAGAAGCCTATGACCTCTTTTCTCAGATCTTATATGTCTCTATACCAAAATTCGTCAAGCTTTGGTTAAGGGTGTAGGGTGAAAAGTGAAAAATAACAAACAAACAGACAGAGCAGTTTTCATATTAGTATGGATCGATTTTCAGCTAGAAGAAACGCTAGGGAAAATCTGAGATGTTGCAAAAGTATTGTTACAACTGAAGATTGTAAATCTTATTTTTCTTGTTCATTATCGTAACGAAACAGACAAAGAGTGTTTTTTGGATAATGTATTGTCTCCTTTTTTATTCTTAACAATAAAAGCGGTAAAAGGCGGCTCATCATGAATATTGGTATTTATCTATTGTAATATCAATATTCAAAAGGTTCTTATTCTTAGTGTTAGTCTATTATAAATCAGTGTTTTTGAATTTTGTTCCAGAAAATCTTCTAATCTGGTCAATCCATAAAAGAGTACTGTTGTCTATGGTTCCTTAACCAAAAACATTTCACGGGCGCTGGCCCTCAATGTCCCTGAACGAAAAATCCCAACACATGACACAATCTTTACTAGTCATTTTTGTCCCAAACAAGTCTCGGCCAAACACAACCGCTTTTCATATCTACCTCAGCGGACGCCAGAGGCTCATAAAATCTATTTTATGTAAACTTTGGAGCATGACCACCTGTATTCACTGGTTCCACATAAATTTCTCGTCAAGAATAGAAAACGGTACATTATTTTTTATTATAACTTGAGGCTGGATATAGAGTATTCTAGCACTATCCCGGGTATATGGTGGCACACTTTAGAACGGGTCCTCGGTCGTTAGCCGGGACTGTCAGCAGATAATAGTGATGGCCATGTTAGCTTTGTTGCCTGAATTTCGTTTCGTGTTCTAGAATAATATTGTTCAGTGAACTACACATTAATCGACGGCTTTCGACGATTTGACGCAAAGAGCACAAAGTATACACTCCGATCAGTGACCCCAAGTCTATAAGGGCGTTTTATCGTAGAAGTAAATATTATTATTTTTTGTGTATAATAAAATTTTATAGCGGTTTTCTTTTGATTTCTATAAGTTGATGATCTATTTCTTCATAAATGATATGGCTTGGGCTTTTTATATGGAACGTGTAATTTGATATTTATATTAATGTAGCGTAAAAGAGAGACATGGACGATAAAACGATTTGCTTTGGATACATAGGATAAGGATTGAAGAAATTGACCCTATTTTATTTTATGTTAATAATATTTGATGGTAATTGCCTCACATACCATCATACCTGTATTCCCTGAAGGGTTAGGCAGAATTGTATCAATTTATACTCATAGTTCTCGTATAATAGGGGGCAAGCATATTGCCAATAACCGGGCATAAATCCCGAACTCCGAGCTGCTGCTGATAATTTTAGAGAAAAACCCAATAACACTGCTGGACCTGTTGAGCCCCGGACCTTTAGTGTAAATGTCGCAGTTAGGACCACTAGACTAATGAATTCGAAAGACTAATATAATGTGTCTTAAAGAGGTGGACCTAACATGAATTTACCTAATTAATCTTTTATTTCTCAATTTCCATTGTTCCATAAATTAGCTAGTATTTATCCAAACCCGCGTTCTTTAATTTTTTTTCGGAAAATATGAATTGTATTGAATACGCATCGGAAACGTATAAAATCGGTACTTTACATTGTGAATTTACTCCGAATCTGTGCATTGGATTCAATGTGGAGTGGAACTTGGATATTGTTCGCGAGCTCGAGTTGTCAAGAGCTTTAATATTTGCATATAGTTTAAGACGATAATTCGAACTAACAGCGAAGATATGTGCGATGCATAATGTATTTGAGTTGTCGACAGCGTGTTTCTCTGACATTTACGTAGATATTTTGGATTTAACGGCAGGTACACACGTCCTTTGGTTAGGGGTTATTTGTGCGGTCTAAATCAGGGTGCATTGCACAATATCGGCAGTAGTGCCGGATAGATAAGAAGCCTCCATTCGGCAGCGTGTGTTACCGACTATTTAGATAAATTTTCACAGTCTGATGCATTGACCGACGATTACGGATAATTTAACTAAGCGATTTGTGACGTTTTCTCCACAGCTCCCAATGGAGCAGAAACTCTGCTATGAATATAATCTCTTGTACGTAATACCTCAATATTTTTAAAGGTTATTGAGGCTATTTTCGTATTCGTACTTCATTTTCAAACAATAATATTAAATAAATAATAATAAATATTCTGGGACATTTTTACACAGCACCATCTAGTCCCAAACTAAGCAGAGCTTGTACTATGGGTACTAGACAATGGATATAATACTTATATACTTTTTTTTTGTAAATACATAAGAAACACCCAGACGAACACAAACACTTATATTCATCACATAAATTTTTGTGTCCTGTGGGAATCGAACCTACGACCTCATGGTCAGCAGTCCGGTACTCGAACCACTAAACCAAAGAGGTCGTCAATGATAATAATATTATACATTTTTTTTATGTCTTTAGAATAATATTATACATGACAAAGTATACAGTCACTGTATTTTATTTAACGTCCCCAAAATGACATCATAAAAATATTCATTGAAGCAATCTATTCGCAACACAATGAGGGTAGTAAAATAAAGAAATGTAATAATGTCCCGCACATCGTCATATACGGCTTATAGTACCGTTTACTCTGTCACGTGCATTTTATATCAGGGATGAGACAGGGCTGTCAAAATATGAGAAGTAAAAATATTTTGTAAATATAAAATAAAACACTTTTATAGTTCATAAGTCCTTAAAGTTGTGAATGTAAGATGTTTTTATTCCAGCCCGAGAAGGTAAATTGACAACAGTTTTTGTTGGTTGTATAACGTTTGCGTTCTCTAATATTTAAAAATATTTATCTACATTTCATGTACATCTGAGGCTACAAAGCCATAAACAAGAGTTTTAATTATCATTTTCAAATTATTCTCAATGAATAGCACTATTATAAACATATACACATACTATAGATAGACACACTCTTAATTTCGTTTGATAGAGACAGCACGAGAATTAAAAGCACCTTAAAATTGACTTGCGTTTGAGCATTTGGGCATGAATCTATCAAATCCAATCTATCGAGAATAATTTGCTTGACAGCCCTGTGCATAGGTAATACTCGTATACCGAGCCGCCATGACACAATTTCGGCACAACATTATTGTTACCGTGGACTGTACGGAATTTCCTTATTGTTTGTTGCTCATACTTGGCTGTTTGTCTCCAAGGTTCCAATCACTACAAAGTAAAATAATAGCCAACTTTATGGTTCCTGCGTATTTTGAATGAATCATAATGTTTCTCGAAATAGTATCCTTTTCTCTAATACAAATATAGTAAGTACATCAATTATTACGTATATTAATTATTCACCGTAAAATGGTAATCTATCGCGAGATTGTAATGTGTCGATAGATCGTAATTTAAAGCATCATTTTTCTGTAAATTATAAATATAGGTAATGTGGAGGGTGACGTGTGTTACCCCACTAACCAAAGATAAGATTCTCCAACCAAGCGGGTGTTTTGTCTGGCGGGCCACGGCCCAACGGTTGATGTCGGGCGGTTGCATATACGCAAGTTGCGTTGCAAACTTCACTTGCGTGATTCAGGATTTGTTCGTCGGTTTCGTATGTAGCTCGATAGATGTCGCTACAGGTACAAATAATCTCGAAGTTTAGTATTGGTTAGGTTAGGTTAGAAGATACCACACGATAAACTGAAGTAATGCGTTAAATTGTAAGCAGTATTTTACGGTAGGTTTTAGTAATCTTTCGATACTTTACAATCTCGAGATTGTAGTCTACGGTAATAAAAATTGTAAGGTATCATATTGTAATTAAACGTTATGTTTAGATTGAGAAAATCAAAACAACGAGTTGCTACTAATAAATTTATAGAAAAAACCGATCATATTTTAACCAAGAAATTCTGTATTCTATATTATTACATACAAATTTAATATAGGTACAATCCATCACATAAAAAGCTATTTGAATAGCTATAATGAAAATAACTATCCTTTATACGGTACAAAGGCGGTGAAGCAAAATGGATGGCCATGGTATCCGTGAACGATGACCTTATAAACTGTCAGCGCTTGATATATTTTTTTAATTCCGCCATCTTTTATTTACGTTATATATCACTGGCCTATATATTAGGTATTAGTCTGTGATTTCTTCATTGTATAACTGCCTCATTAGCCTAGTGTCCCTGAGAGCGACTGCTACTCTAGAGTTCTTGGGTTCGATTCCCAGGTTAAGGCAAAGTGTTATTGGGGTTTTTCTATGAAATTCCCAGTAGCAGCTCGGAGTTTGGAATGTGTGGCCGGTTAATGGCAATAGGCTCGTCCCCTATTATATGGGACCTAAACATACCAGCGAACTGTGGGTGGATATTAGTACGCCTCTGCCTAACCCTTCGGGGGATTACAGGCGTAATGGTATGGTATTCTTCATTATAAAATAATTACCTAAATTACAATATAATATCACATCAGTACTCCTGGAGGGTTAGATAGAAATATAAAGATAAATATAAAGAAATATTTCTTGTAAAGGTTTTTAGGTCCCATGGTGACGACGATATTGCCTTTAACTGAGCACAAATCTAATCTCCAAGGTGCTATTGTAAATTTAATAGACACTTGGGAATCATTCCGACATTTGACGACCTCTGTGGTTTAGTGGTTCGCGTACCGGACTGCCGACCATGAGGTCGTGGGTTCGATTCCCACAGAACACAAAAGTTTATGTGATGAATATAAGTGTTTGTGTTCGTCTGGGTGTTTCTTATGTATTATAAGTATGTATTTACAAAAAAAAGTATATAAGTATTATATCCATTGTCTAGTACCCATAGTACAAGCTTTGCTTAGTTTGGGACTAGATGGTGCTGTGTAAAAAATGTCCCAGAATATTTATTATTATTTATTTATTATTATTTATTCCCAGCCTCTCGTTCAATAGCTTCACTTGAGATTACTAGGATAATGAGGCAGTCGATGTTTCACTATAAATATTACTTTAAAATCATACTATTTCTGTCTATGAACTCAGTTCTTAGTTATGTTCTCATTCCTGATTCCCATCATTCAGTCCCGCGTGACGTAATTCATGCAACGTGAATATGGAAATGAATTTAGGTAACTCCAACTTTTCAGTGAAAAGTTTACATATGAATTCCATTCGAGTTGGGAACACCCTCTGTGATTTCGAATTCTCTATGGATACTTGAGATTTGCAGTTATTCGATTTGATTCGAGTTTGACGAGAGTGAGATTTTAACTGAAGGTATATTTTTAAGGGCAGGGCACTTCGTTAATATAATAATACTTTTCCAACAAACGCCCCCTTAAATATCGATTAAACGATTGTAACCACAAAGTAAAAGCACGTTTTTACCTTACTCGAAATAAACAATGATATTCTATAGAAATAATAACCTTTTAGACACAAATCCCTATTCACAATGATTGGCAACTGAAATTAATAAATTTCAATAACAGATAAAGGGTATCTCGACCAGACAGTATTGTCTCAAGTATAAATAATCTCAGAACAACTATTTTCAATTTAAAAACATTGTAAGCCACCACCTCTCGCCCCTCACTCTCGGAGGGGAGATAAAATCGATCGCGACACAATAGCTCTGTGGTGAGATCTTGAGGGCACGATGAAAATCGTTGGACTCACGCGAACACCAAGTGGTGAGAAATTGTGGGACAATTTGCTTTAGAGTGGTAAGAATGATAGCAGATTTGAATAAGGAATATCGTAGTTTACTTTTGAGTTAGTGAATGGAAAGATTTCAGTGAAGAAATGGATTCACGTAAGCTTTTGATATTTTATAGAAAGAGAAAGAAAAACCGTTGGTTGGTTCGTGGTTTTATATCGTCACGGGTTTTCAATTTTTCCAGCACTGAATGTTATTTTTTTGATTTATAAAACTACCTTAAAAGTTGTAGAAGTATATAATATTTTAGAAAACCACGTCTGTCTTTCTTAGTTAGAAAGTAGGTATAAAAAATATTATGTCTTTAAATTGCAAAAAAAGAAGGTAAGGTTTTTTTATTAAAAGGTTGAAGCTAAATTTGCCAAACTTCTTGGCAGTATATGATTAGGTATAAATGAGACAAAGTTGTAGTATAGTCTGGTTATAATTATCCAAAGGTGCATCTTATATACTAACGACTACGTGTTGATCACGGATAGTAGAAACATTTAATAGATATTGAACGTGCGATAAAGATCATAAGATTGCGATGTAGATTGTAGATACAGCACAAAGATATTGTACTGTAACAGTACACCCCCCTTTAAAAAAAAAAATTATTATGGTAATAGTGTTTACAATATAAATTTGACCTAGACCTTACTAGTTATTTGCTGATGTATATAAATAATAATGCTATTGTACGCGGTGGAATTTGATGACGCCTGTTGTGGTGTGATTTGCTGACGTATGTAATTTTGACTTAGCTGTTGCACGAGTGTTTATTATTTTTTTCCGTTAAACTCTTCATTCTTCTGTCCAGTGTTTTCATTATGCCGTAAAGTAGGATCACGCCGATTGTTAAAATAATCTGTCCCATTGCAACATTTCTTGTCCACCGTAAGTCCTCCTGGATCAGGTTACGGAGTTTGTCCGCTTCGTTTTGATTGAGGCAACTGTCCGTATTGTATGTTATCTGGTCCTTAGAACTTTGATTTCCCATTTTAGATGTCTTGTTGTTACGAGTAGTTGTGAATTAATGGTATATGTTAAGATCTATGTTAATATATATACGAATAGCTTGCTTATATCAGCGATTTTTTTATAGACGTACTACTGGCTTTACTTTACGTCCCGATCGTGTAGTGTACGTGTGTGAATGTCTGTAGAAATCCTTTGAATCTGGCACGTAGTTTGATTCGTCATTGATCATGAATGCTGGTTTCAATCTATCAATTGATATCACTGTCTCTTTATCCCTAATTCTAATGCAAAATGTTTTATCTGTTTTACTAATTACTGGGTAGGGTCCTTCATACGGCGGTGTCAGGGCTTTCTTAATTCTATCACACCGAACAAATACGTGTGAGCATTCTTTGAGTTCGGGATGCACAAATATAGCTTGGTTGTGGTGTTTTCTTTTCGGAATTGATGTCATTTGTGTGATGTCCTTTTGAATTTGTTTTACAAACTCTTCGTACGTTGATAACTGTGCTGCTGATGACTCAAAAAATCCTCCAGGGAGTCGTATTGGCGTTCCATATGTCATCTCTGCTGAACTATAACCTGTGTCTTCTCGCAAGCTACTCCGCAACCCGAGTAAAACTGTTGGAATTTCTTTTAACCAATTTTCGTTGGATTCTCTTGTCATTAACGCCACCTTTAAAGTTCTATGAAATCTCTCTATCATTCCATTGGATTGCGGATGATAAGGTGTTGTCCTAATTTTATGTATTCCCAAAAATTGTGAGAGTGACTCAAATATTCTTGATTCAAACTGTCGGCCTTGATCCGTAGTAATGCGCAATGGACATCCAAAACGAGTAATCCATCCTTCGAAAAGTGTCTTGGCTACTGTTTCTGCAGTTATATCTTCTACCGGAAATATTTCGGGCCATGACGTACAACGATCTATGATTGTGATTAAATATCTCTTCCCTTGTGAAATCGGAAGTGGTCCGACGATGTCAATATGTAAATGTTCAAAACGTTGCGCTGTCATAAATGTACCAGGAGGTGATATCGTATGTCGTTGTATTTTTGATTTTTGGCAGGCTATACATGATCTACACCAATTATTGATATCTTTGTTCATATACGGCCATAAATACCTTTGGGTTATCATTTTTCTCGTAGTTCTTTTTCCTGGATGGCTCATACCATGAATGGTATCGAAAATTTGTTTGCGAAATTGCTTTGGTAAGTAGGGGCGGCTTTTTCCAGTAGACGTGTCGCAGGTGATGTTTATTGTGGAACCCGGAAGCGTAATGTTTTTGAATTTTAATCTTTTATTGTCACGTAATTTACTTAGTTCATTATCTGTTGATTGACATTTTTCCAATTCAGCGTAATCGATAGGTGATGGCACGTATATTTCCTCTATTCGAGATAAGGCATCGGCGGTAATATTGTCACGTCCGCTTATGTGTTGAATGTTGGTACTGTATTGTGAAATGAAATCTAACTGCCGGACCCGTCGCGGTGTATCGTTTGATGATGGTTTTTGGGAGAATGCGTATGTCAAAGGTCGGTGATCCGTAAATATTGTAAATTCTCTTCCCTCGATTAATCTGTGAAAATGTTTGACGGCCATGTATATTCCTAACAGCTCTCTGTCAAACGTAGAATATTTTTGTTGAATTTCGCTCAATTTTTTGTGAAAAAAAACCTAATGGTTCCCAATTGCGTCCGGATTTTTGTTGTAAAACTCCACCAACGCAAGTAGCACTAGCGTCGGTCATGAGCGCTAGTGATGCGTTGCGGGAAGGATGCGCTGTTAACACTGCGTTTTTCATGCTTTCCTTGCATTTTTCGTAAGCTTTGTCTGCTTCCGTTGTCCAAGGAACAGGTGAATTATCGTTCTTTTTTGAACCATGTAGATATTCGTTTAAAATTCTTTGATTTTCCGCTGCGCGTGGAATATTACTTCTGTAGAAATTGACCATGCCTAAAAATCGTCTTAATTCTTGAATTGTTTTCGGTTTGGGAAATTCCATGATTGCTTTGTAATTTTCTTCGGTAGGTTGTATTCCTTGGCTCGTTATATGATAACCTAAGAAATCTATTTCCCTTCTGAGAAATTCGCATTTTTCGAGATTAATGGTTATTCCATTCTCGTGTAAACGTTTGAAAACCGTTTCTAAATGCTGATAATGCAAATCTTCGTTGTCCGATGCGATGAGACAGTCCTCTACAAATATAAATACGAAGTTTAAATCTCTAAATAAGGAATCCATGAATCGTTGAAATGTTTGTGCCGCATTGCGTAATCCGAAAGGCATTCTTAAGTACTCAAAAAGTCCGAAAGGTGTGATGATGGCTGTTTTTTCTATATCTTTAACAGGAATACAGTGGTATGCTTTGCGTATATCTATCTTGCTTAGTATCTTCTTATTTTCTAATATGTATGTAAAGTCAGTTAATCT
The DNA here is from genome assembly GCA_947256265.1 of Acronicta leporina. Lineage (NCBI taxonomy): Eukaryota > Metazoa > Arthropoda > Insecta > Lepidoptera > Noctuidae > Acronicta > Acronicta leporina. The sequence goes on from OX366512.1 coordinate 2,130,768, forward strand.
TGGTAGTGGGTATTTGTCCGGTACTGTCGTGCTATTGAGCATTCGATAGTCTCCGCACGGTCTCCATTCGCCATTTTTCTTTTTTACCATATGTAATGGGCTTGCCCATGGGCTATCTGACGGTCGGCAAATTCCGAGCTCTATCATATTTTGAAATTCCTTTTTGGCTATGTCGTATTTTTCTGGAGGTAATGGTTGCCCGAGCTGCGACGGGTGGTCCTGTAGTGATAATGTGGTGTTCAATCTTATGTTTGGGCGCATTGCGTAGAGAGGACTCTTTCGTGATGTCTTCGTATTTGTTTAAAAGTTGCGTAATACGTGAATTCGTTCCCACTGAGATAGTACGAATTGTTTGTTGTGTCGCTTTTTCTGAAATTACATGCGTTGTCAGCTCTGTAACTTTGTCGATAAGTTTGCGACCTGCTATGTCGACTAATAGTTTATAGTGCTCTAGAAAATCTGCTCCAATTATTGGTTGTGTAACATCGGCGATTATAAAATTCCATTTATAACATCGTTGTAGTCCTAAATTCAAGGTAAGCGTCTTCTCGCCGTAAGTCCTAATTTTAGTCCCATTTGCAGCGTATAGTGTGTATTGTTCATTTTGTAAAATTGAATATCTCTGTTGCTTGCTAATGACTGAAATATTTGCGCCCGTGTCAATTAAAAACTTCATACCACTTTTTCGGTCGGTAATGGTGAGGCGATTGGATGGGTGGATTGCACAGAGTTTCGCCGTTGTCTGTGCTCTTATTCGTTTGCCTGGTTCCGTACGTAAGTCATTGGTTTCCAACCGCATGGTTTAATGCAGTTCCTTGCATATTTTCCGAATCTTTCGTGGTAGTAACAAAATCGATTTGCTCGGGATTTAATCGGGAATTGTTGACGTTTCTTGAAATGATTGTGCGTGCTGGGTCGATAGCCATATTGACCTTGCTGAATTGCGTCAATATCTATCTGTAATTTTGCTAGCTGGGCTAAAATGCATGCTGTATTGTTGTCGTTTGAAGTGTCGTTGCTAACAGCTGATATTTCGGTTACTTTTGAATTCATTATTATTTTGTCTGCAATTTGGCTCAGTTTGTCAATTTCCATGTCTTCCGTAACTGCTAGAACCGTAGTAACTGATGTTGGTAAAAGCCTGAACCATAGTAGTTTAATTGTTTCGTCACTGATTTTTCCTCTCCCGAGGACTCGCATTTGACGTAATAACTGCGAAGGTTTTTGATCACCGAGTTCTGTCTCTGATATTAATTTTTGAAACTGTCGCTGTTCTGTTTCTTCGTAACAATCAATTAAACGTTCCTTGATGTTTTTATATTTATCTGTAGTCGGTGGTGAAGTGATTAGGTCACTAACTTGTAGTATTTCTTCCTTGGATAATTTTGCTATTACTGTACAGTATTTGTATTCGTCTCCTTGCTTCTGTGGTGCTAATATGGCTTCTAGTTGCGTGAACCATAATCTTGGTTGGTCTTTCCAAAATTCCGGAATGCGAGATAAAACCGAGGTGCCAGCAGCTACTTCAAGTGTTCCTTGCTGATTTATGTTCGCCTTGCATGGTGATTGTGCCATGTTTCTTGCTGCGTATTCGTTCGTCGGGGTCACCAATTTGCCAAACTTCTTGGCAGTATATGATTAGGTATAAATGAGACAAAGTTGTAGTATAGTCTGGTTATAATTATCCAAAGGTGCATCTTATATACTAACGACTACGTGTTGATCACGGATAGTAGAAACATTTAATAGATATTGAACGTGCGATAAAGATCATAAGATTGCGATGTAGATTGTAGATACAGCACAAAGATATTGTACTGTAACACTAAACTTTTCTTAAAAAATAATAAATGAACCATCTACAGTGTACAAACACTTAGAAAACTGCAGTATTTCATAAAGAAATCTTTTTATAAGCTTCTTTGTTAAGCTAACGGTTTTCTTTACAGTCTCAAGACAAATAAAACATGTAAAACCTTTAAAAAATACTGAGATATACCCAAGTGAAAAATGCAGAATTCCTTAGCAAATAGATGAGATTTTATTAAATAAATTCTACCTCAAAATTCAACACCACTGTTATAGCAACGGCAAAATAAAATTAACGCCATTTTGAAACGTCAGGCAAAGGAAATTATAAAGCTGAGCCTTATCAAACACCATAATTATGCACGTAAATGCAAAATACGACCTCGATAGCGTAAAGGAAACGCCAGGACTTATTCATGCGACGTGACATAGCAATCCGATGCAGTGGACTGCAAAATAAATTGTAGGAACCAAAGCAACTACTAAATAAATTCAAGGTACAAGGCACCGAGAAATGCAGTGACTAGTAACCTGTATAAATAATTCATCCGAGGAAGCCATGCATCTTGCATGATATGCTTTTGTTTATATGTCTCAAGCCGACGTCTTGCCGTATTTATAAGATGAATGAAGTGAATAATTGTGGTTTCGAGAATGGATTGGTACTATTAATGGTGATATGGTAGCTTGTTTGGGCACTTTCGATTTGAGCCTTGGTCATTATTGATTCAGGTGATTGTGGTACTTTAAACTTCAATTCCAGCAATGGTTGGATTTTTTTGAATGAAAATGTGTAATACATTTTCAGTAACATAGGTACTATCATGCCTGTATTCTCCGAAGGGTTAGGCAGAGGCATACTAATTACACCCATAGTTCGCCAGTATGTTTAGGTCCCATTTATTATGGGGCGACCCTATTGCCATTAAGCGGGCACAAATTTCAATCACCGTGCTGCTATCGGTAGCAGCACGGTCGAATTTCCCGTTGCGTCGAATGTCTTTGGTTCGATTGTGGGAATTATTTGTGGGATTCAAAGATTTGTTTCTAGTCTGGGTGTACCTGTACGTTGTGTGTGTCCGTTAATTGTATGTTTGCAAAGCCCTCTGTGATTCAAAGCTTGTGTTAGAGCCAAAACTGTCCTTTGAGCTTGTCTTTAGTTTGTGTGACCGGCAAACTGTGGGTGTACATTAGTAAGGCTCTGCCTAACCTATTGCCTAAGCTCGTTGCTTGCGTTCTTTGCCTAGCAGTGGGAAACAATGATCTGATATAATCCTAATCACTACTAAATAATGCTAAAATAAAAAGCGTCGCAACCATTCTACGCTTAATTAAAATAGCAAGGCAAAAAGCTTTCTGTCAAGAGTGAGACCCTTCACCTAGACGAAGTTTAAATAAATTAGGGTTAAACCCGCGCAAAACTGCAAGTAACCGTGACGGGCTTTACCCCAGGGTAATCATGACTTCGTTCTTAAAGACTTCATTGAATTTTATTTTTAAGTTCATCGTAAAACGCCCTTGTTCTTATTGTTGGCGCGTTTTTTGGAAATTCTTCGTAAATAATCTTTGCGCGCTCTTTTGCTTCTAGCTACTAAATATTATCTTCTGTTACGCTTAATGAATTCCGGGGCCTTTTTTCCTGTTAAGAAAATTCGACCAAAGAATTAGGTATATAGGCAGGTGATTTATTAGAGATTTTATAGATTACTAGTTTTTTCCCGCGGCTTCGCTCATCAGAAGCTTTAATAGGATTAGAAATGGATAAAAATAATTTAATAAATAACCAACAGTGGTGATCTCTTCTTTGTATGGGCCTCTGTACATCAGAGAGGTCAAGCTTTATCTCAGTATCCGTTTATTTAATTGATATAAGAAGTTCACCAGATTTTAAGCCTGCAGCCTGCAGCTTATATATAATAGCTGTAGTGTTTTGCAGTGAAAGTAACAGCGTAGTTCAATATAGCCAGAAAGTATGGTCTCCACCGCATAACCTTCAAACCAAGACATCTCCCGAGGCGGATCCGTTTCAAAGTGTCACCTGTCCGTTTTAACCGCATCTGTCCGACACAGAACGCTCTAATGTCCATCAGCGCCTAGCCCGACACCTTTCTTAGATCTTTTGCCACGATACGCTTTTGAGGCCACCTGATACGATATGGCCGCCGGAAAAGTTCCCTTATCCGTAAAGGCGGTCTTTTGTTGACTGTGTCTTCATGAAGGACTCTTGAGTGAGCAATTATGTATGTAGGGAGGGCAAATATACGAGAAGTGATTCTGCACGCTTGCCTGACTATCGTGTAAAGGAGACAATGCATAATTTTATTGTGCGTATTTCGATCAAGATCTTTTGTTGGTAAAGGGGTGAGTTAGTAATATGTTGCGATGTTACTAACTTTCGTTTTCAAAATTCTCAAATATATTTATATAGATCAAGCTTCTGTCCACGTCTTTGTCTGCATGGACTTCAGAATTGGGTCCGGCCTGGATAAAAAGTAGCCTTTGTATTATTCCAGACTAATAATCTCTGTCTGTACCAAATTTTATTCAGATCCGTTCAGCCGTTATGGGGTGAAGGAGTAACAAACATCCATAAATCCTCACAAACTTTCACGTTTCTAATATTAGTAGTAAATACTGGAAGCTTATAAATCTTTTCTAAAGAAACATATCTTTGGTTTTGGTTTTGTTATGTTATATCTTTGGTTACTTACTTTGTTTATAATAATAGAATACGTACCAAGAGTCACCTTTCAGTACAATATGGGTAGATATAGAAAGAAGAAAGAAAAATATTTTATTTGTCAAAAAGATACCATTAAACTATCACAGGTATATCATCATTAATCATCCATCAACCTCCAACGCCAGAACCGAACGCAGCCTATTTGTAGGTGTGTGTTATACCCAATAGACAAACCGCATTCGATCGGAACGTTGATAATAATAATTGATTGATGATCAATGTCAGTAAGTCGGTTACACACACATCATGGTGCATTTGACAGGAGACCACTCAGCACGATGCTATGCTAGCTATGCTGATGCATAGTATGATGCTAGCATGCTATGCTATGCTAGCATCATGCAGTGCATGCATTCAGTGGTCGCCTGTGGTCATTATCATTTCTGTTACAATATTTTACCTAAAATTTCCCAAATATTAAACTAGCTTCCGCCCGCGACTTCCTCCGCGTGGAATAGTTACTTAGTCTTAGCGGGATGATAGCCTATAGCCTTCCTCAATAAATGGACTATCTAACACCGAAAGATTTGTGGCTCTATTTATATTTATGGGTGTGATCTCAGAAATTATGGTGCGCCCTTCTTTACATAATAATTCTATTTCAACATAATCTGCTCTGAACAACCGGATCGATAGGAATGAAACACCTAGTTGAACTGCTTTAATTGTACAATATGGAATTAGTAAAGGTTACACGTAGAATATTAACAACCACCTAACTTAATTATATAGAATGATAACTAAATTCATTGCACGTGCGTAAAGTTAGCAACATAATGACAATTAAATTTGCTGCGAGTTGCGAATTGATCAAGGCACCTCGAAATATGAAGCTTTATGAAAATCATAAAAAATAAAAGTTATTCTTCTCACCTATTTTCATGAACCAAATATACACAAGAAAATATATAAAAATATATTAACATTCATTGTTGAATATGTTAAGCACTTATCGATGCAGCAATCTCCATCTTACTAAAAAACTAGCATTTATAAACCCAATAAAAAAAGTAGCTTTTACCGATCATAACCTTAAATATAAATACTTCTTAGCTAAGTTAGAATCTCTGTATAAACTATTGTAAAGGGTAAAGTACTTAATTCATTAAAAAAAGGTTTGATACTCCTCGATACTGTTACAACAGCAGACGTTGCCTTCTCCCGTCTCCCAGAATAACAAGCAAGTTCATTCTTTATTTAAAATCGACGTCTTTCAGCATCAGAAGTTTTATAAAAGATATTGTTTGAAAGTTTAGTTATTTTAAACGATCTCTGAGCGCTTCTTGGTGAACGGAGCTGTTTTTGTAGTTGAAGTTACAAGAAAGTTACCTTTTTCCGTCTATTATGCAGATAGTTGTTAAGTCATGTCTCTTTGAGTTTATTGTTAAAGATTTTGAATTTTATCTGAAGACGGAACGTTAATTTCTAGCATGTTTCTCTTTTTAATTCCTAGTGTTATGCCACAAGTTAATGTAATTTCCTTCCTTAGTTCAGATTCAGTTTGAACACACAAAATATTCTACGACCATTATTACAAATAAAAATGACAAGTTTAAAAAACTCAACATGTACCTAATAATTGGATGTTTATTACTGTACGATACTCAGTAAACTCATTTACTTTCCTAAGATTTATACCTAACGCTAAGGAGTATATGATAACGTCAAAACATTCATTGACCTAGATTAAAGTCAAAGTAAACTTCAATAACAAGTAATAAAGGCGCAAACATTACCAAAATGATACCAACATACGAGCCGCCGCCACAAAAGTTAGGTTAAGTATGAATATCGTTTTCGACGCCAGACGAAAGCCGCCAACGCCAACTTCGCAAAAACATAAATAATATCATATGGATATATATTGGGGCCAAGTGTTACTGATTTCCTTGAAGACAAACACTATACAATAAATCCCAACCACTTCAACTCGCAAATTTGCCGCCAAAATATGTACCCGCGCGCCGCCATCTTGCCAGTTATTGGTCGTAAAGTGTCCCTTGTCTATGGTCGGCTGAGGTAAACGGGCAAAGGTCTTTCATGTAACGACCTATGTTATTTTTTATTGCTTTGTGAGTAGGATATTGCTGTTAATGTGTGTGTTGTTTTTGGTTTACTACCTACGGATGGATTTGACGGTGAGTATATTTAATGTTGTATCGAAGATTTGGAGTAAAGCTTTTTCGTATCGTAAAGTGGGATTATTTAAGTATCTTAGTCCTTTTTAACTGCTTATGATAACATATTAACTTGGTTGAGAAGAAAGTCCACATTAGTATCTAATAACCGGCCAAGTGCGAGTCGGACTCGCGCACAAGGGTTCCGTACCATTATGTATAAAAACGGCAAAAAATTACGGTTGTTGTATGGGAGCCCACTTACATATTTATTTTATTCTACGAAATACACCATCTGTGAAAATGTCAACTGTCTAACTATCAAGGTTCATGCGATACAGTCTGGTGACGAACGACCCTTTGGGTACATAACCCTAAAAATGTCTAAGACCCGACCATGATCCGACTCTCATTAATAAACCAAGCCTTACCCCTATTTTTTTATATGGCGGATAGCATACTTACGCGAAGACCTGATACCTACTCTTCGATCTTTTGGTGACTTTACATATACATTATACACATATCTACCCACCTATTTACATTCAAAGAGACAATGAGATACAATTTTCTATAGCATTGATTCTGTTCAAGCTTTGTTAAAGAACTCTCAAATCCCGTCGGCATTGGAGGCTTGTCTCGTGATTTTCCTAATTATTTTGTTGATCCAACTTGTATTTGTATGAGCTCTTCGACTATAATTCATCAATAAGCCTAAAGCTTAACGAGATAAGTATTGGAATTTTTGGTAGATTATGTTACGGGTAATTAACTAATTATGGCTAAATTAGAGTAGCCCATTCCCGATTTCTGGATTTCAGTTATTTTGTTCCCTGACGTGCCATCGAGAAATTATTCATATAACACATCATGTAATTATTATACAAAATAATACATACTATTACGCCTATATTTCTGAAGGGTCGGCAGGGTTGTTCACTACTATGTTCAGGTCCCATATTATAGGGTGCGAACCTATTACTATTAATATAAACATAATATAACACCATCACGCCTGTATTCCCCAAAGGGTAAAGCAGAGGCGTACTAATGTACACCCACAGTAGCAAACTGGTATGTTTAGGTGCCATGTAAAAGGGGGCGAGCCTATTGCCACTAACCGCGCACAAATTCTTAAATTGATGACTGCTACTGGGAATTGCATAGAAAAACCCAATAACACTTTGCCCGACCTTGGAATCGAACCCGGGACCTCTAGCGTGGCAGTTGCGCTCGAGACCACTAGGCTATTAAGGGAACAGGAATCTAAATTCCATGAGCTATTGAAGATTTTAATCTTGATCGAACCCAGAACCCTACCCTCAGTAGGTTTGATATAAGTTCAAGATACAGTCCTCAAAGAATATTGATGGAAAGTATTATGATAATCTATGGAATCTACGGTTCCAAGTTACACTCAACTAAGGTAAGGATACGTATCGATTTACACCACGCTACTTACTTACCCACAAGCACTCTGAAATACCCACATTTCTCAATGCAATGATTTATTTTTCAGCCATCCAATTCGCACTTTATTACCTAGAAACATTGAAGAAAATAGCAAGGAAACCAACACGTTTCATAATAAATTCTACTAGTGTAATGCTTGAAGAAATGCGGTAGGTGGCACCACCCCTCACTTCGAGTACACCACTCACTACGATATTATTACTCACTATATTAAAATAGATACATATTTTGTCTGTACGTTCGCGGGATATAAATATTTTTGTTCGCTTAGATCATAAGTGGCAGCTTAGGTTAAAGTTGTAATCTAGTCATGCACTAAAATGCTGCACTTGCCACTAAAATTATCTAGAGTGTGTTTCTTATGCTACATTATGTAAATGTTCACAGACTTTCTCCATTTGTCTATTTTATGAGTTTTTTTTTGCTATTCATATATATACCTATATTTTTTATTTATAACGTAATCATTCTAGTTTGCCTGTATTCCCCGGAGAGTTCAGCAGAGGTTTACTAATGTACATTCACGATTCGCAGGTGTGTTTAGGTCCCATGTAATAGCGACCGAGCCTATTGATATTATCTGGGCATAAATCCCAAACTCCGAGCTGCTACTGAGAATTTCATAGAAAAACCCACACTTTGCTCATCCTGGAAATCGAACCCAGGACCTCTAGCCTCATTAGCATAGTGACGAAGCTAATGAGGCATAAGAAGTATCTATTCATTTATAAGACAACATAAACATACACATAACCTATTCAATTTAGAAATTTAAACTCACTATGTCGAATTCTACAGTAATGGTGACGAATCTTACATAAAGTGAATGAAGAGACATATCTTGGACTAATTTTGGACTCGCAGTTAACATGGAAACCACATATTTCTAAAATTAAAAACAAATTAACTTCCCTCTCTGGAGCCCTACGGGGCATGGTTGCATGTTTACCGCACCGTATTCGATATACTGTGTATAATTCTCTTATAAAACCGCATTTAGAATATTTGACTGAAATTTGGGGTACGGCTGCAAAAACTAATCTAGAACCACTCCAGAGATCACAAAATAAACTAATTAAAACACTGTTTAAGTATGATTTTCTCACACCAACAAATATATTATATAAAGAAACAAAATTATTTAACATAACTCAATCATACATATTTAAAACATGTTTACTAATAAGAAAGATATTAAATAAAGACATACACACACAAATAACCTTCACAAAGAAACAACAGATACAAAAAATTAAACTAAGACGCGCAAATGACCTTTGCCTGGTACACCCAAGAACCAATTATGGCAAGAAAAATTTGATGTACGAAGGTGTAAAATTGTATAATCGATTACCAAAAAATATCAAAGATGCAAAATCAATGCCGAGTTTTAAAAACTATTTAATATCTAATCTGAGCGCACTTTAAATTAACTGTTTCACATGTCTCTTCTAGTTACGCTCGATCTATGTAACAAGCGCGTCCACGCATTGTTTGCTCCTTGTTTACGTAGGTAGATTTCTTTTTCTTTCTGCAAGTACCCACTACACTATAAAATGTATTTCGTTTTTTAAAGTAACTATTGAACTACTTATTTCTAAAAAACCACTCTAACAATATATTACCTACTTGTGATTGAGTGAAAATTATTAATACATTAGCGTAAGTACGTATAGGATAAGATTATTATGATTTATTTGTATGTGTTTAAACATTCTCATGAAGTGAATTATTGTAAATTCTTATGAGAAATAAAGATCTCTCAAACCTCAATCTTACAGTTAGGACTTTTTTATTTATTCACGCACTCACTATTCTATTCAATGTTGGATTAAGCTCTTATTTGATCCGAGGCTTTTCGAACCCCTTTTCATTATAACAGGCCCAAAGTCATTAATCATGTACTTATTTAAAGACTTAATTGTAAAATTTGTCGGACCTGCGCCGTGTTTGACGCAAACCTCTCAAGCTCTTAAGGATATTGCGAAATAATTAATGTCATGAAATGATGTATGGCTTTAACATAACGCTTTGGAAAATGAATTTTTGAGAGAATCGAATGTTTTGCGTTTAGGGTTGGTTGGTTTGGCGTTTAAGCAATTATTTGCCAATAATTTATTGTGCCATAATACCTTTAGAGGACTCGGGGATTAAGAACGCGACTTGAGGAGGAGTTCCTCAAGTCGTGTTCCTCATTGCTGAGGGTCGTAATTTACCCATGGAATCTTGTTTTTGACAATGTTGCGCCACCTGTGACTGTCTTTGGTGACATTAAGTGCCTCGTATTCAGAGATTTGCGGATCTGATCAGACTATCTAATAGGACTTCGACCTCTAGAGCGTTTGCCGTCGATTTTGTCAGTATCCAGCTGCTGTTCGAGATTTTGACTATTTTATCTGATAACGTGTCTGAAGAACTCTAGTATTCTAGGAAGGAAAATGGTAGATAATCGTTTTTTAACATTTAATTGCTTTAGAATTTACTCAGTGGTGTGGTAGGTAGTCCAAGGAATCTGCATAATTTTTCTTCAGAACCACGTTTCGAATCCGGTCCGGATCAGCTTTCTAGAGAATCAACGTTTCGGCTTCTGAGGCTCAAAGATTTTGAAATCGATAGACGGATCATAGGACTTGTACGAGCAGCCGTGTTTGCAACCGCAAGACCTATGAGGTGGTTTTTCCAAAGAGAAAACGAAAAACGCTTTTTAATCTTTGTTACCATAAAATACTGACGTCATAATATGTACAGAGCACCATAAAGAATTGTTTATGTCGTAATCTTAAGCGAATAAGATGCGAAAGTGAACGAGATTCGAATGGAGGGTACTTATGGCAATGATCAAAGATATTGAATCACTTGGCACATTATTGAAGTATGCTCTGAATGGATAACATTTCATCGAAGTTTATCTTCTCAGATATTCAGTTTTGAATGCTTTTAGGAGTGATTGAGCTTGATGACATTTTGAAGTGTTTGATCGAATGATAATATGGCTTACTTCTTCCCGCGACTTCGTCTGCGTGGACTTCAGATCAAAAGTAGCCCAGTATTATTCCAGACTATAATCTATATCTGTGCCAAATTTTATCAGGGTTTCAGTTTTTGGATTTTATTGCAAAAGTTCTTATATATTTGTCTATCTTTAAATTATAAGAAAATACATAGAAGTAGGTGGCAATACATACATACACTCGCTACTTGCTACGATTTTTACACTACTTCTTTGTTTCTTTCACATTGATACATAAGGAGCTCGCCAGTAAGATGGGCGTATGTCTTTCTAGAGAAGTCCCCGAACTGTTTTTTATTTTGTCGACCACTTGCCATATTTTTCGGTCCCTAATATTATAAGTAATTTAATAAAGTTCTTTGCTGGCTTCATAGATTGTTAATGCAATCAGAATATCTCATACTCCGATCCTAAAATACTTTTTCTCGGCTCTCTATTCTCTATGAAAAATGGCGTGGAACCATCCATCCTTTACGATTATAATCTGCGTCATAGATAGTTATCGGTGAGACAGATTGTACAACATTAATCTTAGTTAGCGATGAATGAGAATGGATATAAAAGAATCGCCACAAAAGCGAGCTATCGACGCGTTAAACGATGTTTTTTTGTGTAATTTAATGATGATTCGCGTGTTTTTTAGGGATTGGATTTAAGATTTCATTATTTTAGTGGTGCTTTTTTTCAACCGGCCAAATGCTCCAGCTCTGATAGGCATGGATTTCTTTCAATTACCTTTTTAGTGATTTTGTTGGATTAATGGCGTAATTACCATTTAATCGTACCATTCGTACCATTTAATCGTAAAAATTATTCTCGTGTATATAACACGAGAATAATTTTTACGATTAAATATGTGTTTCTTATTATCATTGACTTGTACAATAAAAATATATCCGAAGAAATTTCAGAATCTATAAGCCCTAGAAACTTGAAATTTAGCGGAAAGGTTTCCTATAAGATATAGACATCTACTAAGAATGGATCCCATGGGGTAGGGAAAAACTAGATAAATCCAAGTAGAGAGAAGACACAGAATAGATAGCATCAATACGGTATATTCTATGTATTTGTAGCTACTTTTTGAATAGCACCACCCTTTTTGAACCCAAATGAAAATAATGTCAAAATAATGTTGTCTTTTCTACTCTTATTTTTTATTCAAAATCGTATTTATCGGGCCGTACCAAAAAGGCGTGCTCCGGTGGGAACACGCTGACGCGAATCTGTCCCGCCGCGGCGGGTTTGTTACTTGTCACGCGGCGGACAACTTGTCAATTTTCCAATATTAGAGACTCGCGCGTTCATTGATAGCTCTTTCATTACAAAGGTTTTTGTAAACTTGAAAAAAAAAACAAACTAAAATGATTTACACAGATGCTTATAATTATTTTAATTAAAACAGTTTTAAGCAATTGTGTCAATGGCGTACTAGACGTGCGACTGCCTTGCTTGAGGTTCGATTCTCAGGTAGAGCAGTGTGCAGCAGCTCGAAGTTACATTGCCCGGATTTTTTTACCGTAAATTAACAGTTAATAGTAATAAGCTCGCCCTTTATTACATAGGACCTAAGTATACACAAATAGATATATACCTATACGAGTGATAATTAATTATTAATATACACAATTGCACATAATTTCAAATTCTGAGATTCGAGCCTTGGATTAGAACTCAAGACCTTTAACTTTGCAGTCCATAGGTCCATCATTAGGCTATCATGCTTTACTCTCATTAAATTCAAATAATTATTTAATACGTTGTGATACTATTATTATTAATTTTAAATCTAAAATCTCGTTTCGTCTTGTTTTTGTATGTTTTCCTGTTGTTTGGCTATATTCTCATGCTTTTTCACTAGCGCCGAAATGTATTTATGCTCAAATGTAAAGTTCTCATTTGAGTGAACTGTGATGTTCTTTTGAGACTAAAGATTCTTTAAACCAAATAATATAGACAGATAAAATTAAAAATTAAAAAAAAAATATTTATTTCAAACATACAGTGGCATTTAACAGTATACAGTGGTTTCCAAACTAGGCTGAGCCTGTATCTTGGAACTCTAAGTTGAATATTACAAAGTCACTGCTACATTCGACGAAACAAAATAAACAATTAAACCTAATTTACCTAAATTTTAAGAAAAAGGTAGTTATAAAATTAAACAGGTTGAGATCAAACTATAGTCACTAAGTAATAAAGCAGAAACTACACAAAAAAAAAACCTAAATAAATGATGTTTATTGTGCGTGTACTATTTTATCGTGTGTGTGTTAATATGGGTGTTGTAGACGACGCAGGTTATCATAATTATTCTCTAGTTAGTAAAAAGTATACCTCTTTGTATCTATGTCTAGATTCAATGATTCCGATGTGACAGTCCTGTCAGCTAGCTTATTCCGTTAATTAATATAGTTTTTTCTGCTTTCTTATCCGTTTTCTTTTAAATATCACACCCATCAGTAACAATTGGTTTTAATGTCTATATATGACATACATGGCTTTTTATCACCTTTTATCATTAAAAGTAAAATCATTTTTCAGAATGTACATCGTATTGATTGGAACTCTTACATCCCTACTAATGAATATGAAAAATGGGTAAGATGGCTTAGTGAATTGAAACTTTTGGAAACATTGCGAATACCACGATGTTATCTTAACGCGGGAGTTTGGACACCATGCTATGATCATGAAAATATAGATCCGGTAAGCGCACCCATTATCCAATGCACTGAATTACATGCCTTTTGTGATTCAAGTATTAAGGCATATGCAGCCGTGCTATATTGGCGTTTCATTCGCTCGGATGGAAAAGTATTTGTCTGTTTTGTGGCAAGTAAAAGCAGAGTGACTCCCTTACGTCCCATATCGATTCCCAGACTCGAATTACAAGGAGCATTGCTGGCTGCTCGCCTCGCTACCACTTTACAAAGCGAACATAAGGATATAAAACCCGATAAGAGATATTTCTGGACAGACTCAACTACTGTTCTTCAATGGATTCGTAGTGACCCTAGGGACTATAAACCGTTTGTTGCCCATAGACTTGGGGAACTTGATGAGTTGACTGCCACCACAGAGTGGCGACATGTGCCCTCCAGCCAGAATGTGGCTGATATAGCTACTCGTGAAGATGCACCCCCATTACAATTTGAAGATAAATGGTTTCAGGGACCTAGTTTTTTGTGTCAGCCTGAAAATAAGTGGCCTAAAGACCTTCAGGGATCTAAGCTGTCAGAAGACACGGTTTGTGAAAAAAGACAAATTACTGTTTTAACTTCTGCTTCACAGACAGCAATTGTGTTTCCTGTACCAAATGAGGAGCGATTTTCTTCATGGAATCGTTTACTAATGACGACTGCACGAGTTCTATTTTTTATCAATAAATGTCGGCGTAAAGTCACCGAATTGAACCGTGAATTACTGGGCAAGGCAGAAGAATTATTGATAAAAAAATGTCAATCCGATTCATTTGGTTCTGAGCTTACCTGTCTAAAACAGAACAAACCCTTAAATAAAAGTAGCAGATTATTAAAACTAACACCTTATCTTGACAGTGCAGGCTTACTTCGAGTTGGTGGCCGTATCGACAAAACTGATGGTGTTAAGGATACTGTCAAGAGACCGGTTATACTCGACGGCCAACATCGCGTATCAAGATTGATTGTGGAGTTTTATCACAGACGAGCGCTTCATGGAGCTCACGAAATGGTGGTGAATGAACTCAGACAAACTTACTGGATATTGAAGCTCCGACCGACAGTGCGCACAGTCGCAGCACGCTGCTTGTTCTGCAAGTATAGACGTGCGGCGCCACAGCCACAGCGTATGGGAGATTTGCCGTCTGTAAGGCTGCAGCACAACCGACGTCCGTTCACTTTCACAGGTGTTGATTTCTTTGGCCCCATTGAAGTTACCGTAGGACGGAGCATACAGAAACGATATGGTATGTTATTCACCTGCTTGACAGTCCGTGCTGTGCATGTAGAAATCACAGAAAGCCTCAGCACTGACGCTACTATCATGGGCTTGCGACGAATGATAGCTCGAAGAGGATCACCGTCAATAATCTACTCCGACAATGGCACGAATCTAAGGGGTGCTGATGCAGAATTAAAGCGAAGCATCGCTGAGCTAGACTTAGATGCGTTACACACTGACGGATTGGTTAGAGGTATTGAGTGGCGGTTTATACCCCCAGGTGCGCCTGAAATGGGGGGAGCTTGGGAGCGCATGGTGAAGTCAATTAAAACAGCTCTACGAGTTGTACTAAAGGAACGTGCACCTCGTCCCGAAACTCTATCTACACTGATGGCCGAGGTAGAAGCCCTCGTTAATAGTAGACCGATCACTCACGTATCGTCCGATGCAAACTATCCAGAGGCTTTAACGCCCAACCATTTTTTAATTGGAACTTCCTATAACGGGCCGATCTTTGGCAAGTACGAAAATGTAGATCTTCATCTTCGGAAACAATGGCGAATAGCGCAACGTCTGACTGATATGTTCTGGAATAGATGGATTAAAGAATATTTGCCTACCCTTCTGCCACGTCAGAAGTGGTCCCGTGAAAATAGACCCTTAAAAGTTGGTGATTATGTCCTGATAGTCGAATCAAATTTAGAGCGTGGTTCATGGCGGCACGGAGTAGTGAGCGCGATATTTCCCGGGAATGACGGGCGCATCCGTGTGGTGGATGTGCGCACGCGCACAGGGATACTTCGACGTCCTGTTACGCGCGTCGCCCTTCTCTCGCCAGAGTCTGGTAGTGATGGTTGATCATCACTAAGGGGGAGAATTGTAGACGACGCAGGTTATCATAATTATTCTCTAGTTAGTAAAAAGTATACCTCTTTGTATCTATGTCTAGATTCAATGATTCCGATGTGACAGTCCTGTCAGCTAGCTTATTCCGTTAATTAATATAGTTTTTTTCTGCTTTCTTATCCGTTTTCTTTTAAATATCACACCCATCAGTAACAGGTGTGTTATTGTGTCATGTTTGTGTGTGTGTGTGTATGTGTGTGCACTTGGGTGTATGTGTATCTCAAGCCTCTGCTCAACTTATGGTATGTGTATTTTCTCTGTTTATATCTGATAGATAGAGTATTCTTTATTGTACACAAAACAAAAGTCAGAAAGCATTAAATTATATATTATAATAGCAATATATTATATTCAATTTCATTCCACACAATGTTTAAGTCGTAGCAGAAGGCTACGATAAACCGTAGCACCGCAGCGGTAAGCTACGATAAACCGTAGCATCGTAGCGCTACGAGGAAACAATTGTTACCATTTATGACTACGTGATGGTTTTATATTTTCCTCTCTACGCCATTAGGTTTCTATGTGGTAAATGTTATGCGAAGCATTTACCGAACAAAGAAAATAAAATAAAATGTTAAAAATAAAGGTTTTTTATGTCTGGTGCCACATATATAATATAGTGTATAATTAGTAAGCTTAGTTACTTTATCACGGATTAAAAAGTAAAAACAATAAATATTTATATATTTTTATTGTTATTTTTAATAAGTGGGTTCACACACCCAAAAAACGCTTCGAAAAGGCGAACCAATTCGTCCTTTTCGAATAGATGCGATGAAAAATATGTTGTAGACCCACAAATTTTGAAAAACCGATTGAAATTTGAATTTAAATCCCAGGTTAACGATCTGACTGAATGTAACTTATTAATTTCAAGTAGCGGTCTGAAGTTTCTGCCTACCCCAGTGGGAGAAAGATGTGAGTGTATGTATGTTTGTCATATATTTAGTATTTTAACTATTAATTACTCCAAATTCAGCTTGCCTTCAATATTTCAGTGGATTTTTCGCGGAATCATTCGAGAAAATAAAGAAGCTTTTAGCATAAATTCAAGTAGGTTTACCTCATATGTAATAGCTCACAAATAATTAAACACATTCAATCATAACATAATACTATTCTCATTTATTTAGAAAACAAACATGAGACAAAAGCCAATTATAATCGTAGATTCGTAGCACATCGCTACGCGGCTACGGTGCTACGCAGCTACGACGAAGGTTAAGCGAACAATATGCGCTACGTACGCCACAATGAGATATTATGTATAAAGGGGTATATAAAAAGTGTTCATGACATGTATTGTCATAAATGGTTACTATTCTCTAGGCTGTGTTTGTATGGAGTATACCTACTGTTGTTTTTGACCTTCTTTGACTAAGTGCAGAAATTACAGTTTCAAACTATGAAAAATACCACATGTACTTTCAACTTTCGCAGACACATTTAGTTTTCATAACATTTTCATTTCTTTGGAGAAATAACCGTCAGAGCAATTAAGATAACAAAAGCTAGTTACATTACAAAGCTTTGTTTTACAAACAATAACATACAAAAACTTGTCCGTTTAACGTTAATGGTATATTTAACATGTCATTGTATTTCTAGCTGTTTTACAACATACCATCACGCCTGTATTACCCGAAGGGTTAGGCAGAGGCGTACTAATGTACACCCATAGTTCGCCGGTATGTTTAGATACCATGTACTAGGGGGTGAACCTATTGCCAGCAACCGGGCACAAATTCAGATTCCGCGACGCTACTGAAAATTTCATAAAAAAAAACAAATAACATTGCTCGACCTGGGAATCGTACTCAGGACCTCTAGCGTAGCAGTAGCGCTTGGGATTATTAGACTATTGAGATATTGTTTCACAAATACTTAGTTTTAGCTTCGCAAAATCCAATACTAACACTCAATTGCTACGACAGCGTAGCATTTACGTAGTAAATTCGTAGCATCTCCGTAGTACATTCGTAGCATCTACATAGTATGTATATTCGTAGCAGTTGGCTACGGCCTACGTGGGCAGGTATAATCGCTACATTTTTCACAGCTCGGTCAGGGTTGTCAACGTTGCCTTTTAACGTTGATTAGTTTTTGTGAATGCTGCTCGAAAACTGACGCCCCTCTGAATTTTCAGTATTTTGTTGATTGCGTTTGCAGAAAGCGATTTCTGTTAAGCCACTGTTGGATTTCGTTTGGAGTTGTTGGAGGCTATTGTTCTGTTTCGGATTGTTTGTAGTTTTTTGTGCTGCAAAAACGTTTCGCTAGAGGGTTTATAATTTGTTTGCCTTGTGCGATCAGAGCTAAATTCTCTGTATTTTCGTGTTATAGTGAGTATCAATTTTCTATTCATACAAACATTATTGATGTTTGTGAAATTGGTTTTCGGCTATGCGGGTTAAGATAAACTTTGAATAAGTACCTACTCTAATTATGTGAATTATAATTCCATTTATTTTAGTCTAAATTTAACTAAAAAACCGCTACATTATATCTTGCCTTAGTAAATCGCCATAAAGAAACACAGTTTAATTTAGTACACCCGTGCTTCAGCGCCGTACTAAAAATAATTAATTAAAACACCCCTCCATCCCCTCTCGTTAGCAACACAGATGTTCTGTTCATTCTAAATTAATTCTTGACGTTTAATGATTGTTCTGATCTCGTAGTAGCGTTCGATGCTACGCCGTAGCTTATTCGTAGTTAGACGCGATTTGCACAGCAAATACACGCAAATTAATGTTTTGTTTGTATTAATTTGTGGTTATATTCCGATGTTACTCGATTTATGGTACACATACGAAACATTACGCTTTAGATTGTTAATGGTATCTGTATATAATAAGTTACGGTCGCTGTGGCGTATTATACACCGACTATTTTGTCATACATCAAAATATATTAATTAAAGATAAACTACTTTTAATAACAGAAAAAAACATTATATGACAACATGCACGCGTTTATGCCAAATATAATAAAAAATAACTCCCCTATTCATAAAAATATAAATCGTTTTATAAACTTCTTATAGCTGTAATATGTTTTGTCTTCTTTTCCCTATCACAGAATATCACGTGTCAAAACAAGACAAAACATATTATAGCTATGGAACGTTAATAAGACATTTATTATTTTTGTGAATAATCGCATACGTCTATGATTTAAAATCATATATAACAGGTACAACTCAATTGTATTCTCAAAGCAAAGCTAACTGCGATCAACAACACTGGATCGAGCATACAGTAAACGCTGATTGGTGCGCTGCCAAAACTTTTTAGAATAATCCGATGCAGTTTGTTGAACAAGAGCTAACGATATCAACTTATACACACTACTACCTAACGATATTAAAATCGGCTAGACTGAACACCCAAACTAAGTTCTACTAATTAAATTTTATTTCCACCACTAAGCTCCGACATTGAGCTCAAATGCGATTAGATTGAAGCGATCGTTAAACATAGCTTGGTTCGTACAGAAAATTAAAATTTGGAGTGCATTCGTGCAGCGCTGGATTGCGAATGGAACGATAATCAGAGGAATGACATGTTAATGGCTGGATATGGTAGAGGTTGAGTGTATGGGGGATTAGTGCGAGTCAAATTCTGGGGAGGTCGGGCCGTTTTCTCGAGGATTAAGGCTTTGTTGTTATGATAGTGTGATCCTTTATGCACCCTCCATGTGAACGTTGAAGTAGATTCGGAAATTAGCTGAAAATTTTGAGCGGTTTTGTGGAGTCGAGATTAAGTATACGACTATGGTTTGCCAGTTTAGAGTTCATATTAATATGAGGCTTTCAAGGGAGATTATGTGCCGGCTGCGTCGTCTATTGTGAGTGCTGTTTGGCTCAAGACCGGGGAATTTTCACATCGATAAGTACATTTAACTGTAAATACATTTTAACTTTAACAGTAAGGTTGACAGGCTCCTGGCAGCATAGGGAAAGAAATAAGAAAGAAAGGCTTAGCCAGCTTCTATATATCATTCTTTCAAAATACATTCCTTCCATGAGTTAGAGAATATATATCAGTCATTTAGGTACCTATGCTGTTTTTAATTAACTGCCATACATTTCGGGTACCTTTTTTTGTCGAAAAAAATGCCAGTGCACATACGACAACTTCGGGGAAAGGTGAGACAGTAACTACCTCCGCTTTCGCTTTACATTTGTGATTCTTCCAGGCGGTTACCCTGCATGTAGGCTCTCTTCTTTTATAGTAACAGACCCCCTCTCTCCAAACGCCGTATTTTAATAACATCTTTGTTAAAATCCACTCCAAAATCTTAGATGCTTCTTGACCGCTCCAATAATTAGTAATCCATACTATACTTCACAACTTATTGGTAATCTGTATGTCATATGTATGTCAAACACCGCCGTTCCAGAAAGTCAGCAGTTTGTGAACATACCCTAGACAAGACCCAGCACTACATCAGATTTGATAATCCACAAGTCCTCGCAAAAGAAAACCGATTCCTACCCAGGATGATTCGTGAGGCTATTGAAATCAAAAAACACCCAAATTTCAATAGAATAGATGGTTGGGTCTTACCAGCTGCTTGGAATCCCATTATAGAATCCATAAAATCTAAATCCAAGCCCAAAATACGGTGAGCTCGTTCTGCGTGAATCGGATCGCTAATAATTAACAAAAATGTAAGGTAGCTGTTAGTAATTTTAACATCAAGACGTCCAACACCTCAGTCTGCCCGTGACCATGGATGCTGTAAAGGATCCGAAACGTCGGGAACTAAATAATATCAATATACCGCGATAAAATCCTTAAAAAGTAGTTTCATTTCAATGTCTAATATTCGCGTAAGTGTCAGAAATCAGTACCTATATTGGTAATCTCTTGTACTTTCACTGGACCAAGTCGAGATTCTGGTTCTATCGGTAATTAGATTAATTACTTTCTTTTATACTGTGATGTCAGCACATTTATTTTTTATCACAGCTCATCCAGCCGCGGTAAGCTTTGCAGACGAGTCGCTTAATTGCCCGGCCATCATAATGCTTAAAACGTTGTCTTAAACAGCTTTTATCCGTGGATTTATTGACGTGAATATATTGTTTCTTAAAAACAAAATTTATCACTATGAATCTCATACTTAAATTAAAAAGATCTAAATAATAATTGTATTTTATAATTTTAATCTACATCTACACTAATATTATAAAGAGGTAAGATTTGATTGTTTGTTTGTTTGTATTGAATAGGTTCCGAAATTACTGGACCGATTTGAAAAATTCTTTTACCATTAGAAGCCGGCATTATCGCTGATGAACATAGGCTACTTTTTACTGCGGAAAAATGCTTCATTCCTACGGGAAAACAGGTGAAGCCGGGCCGGGCATACACTATATAAACCAAACTTAACAATATCTTTCACAAAATTAAACAGATACACAAAGCCTTCGAATCGATGCAGTCTGTCTGAGTGTAATGCCCTTCGCTTTACTTGCGTTTGTATCAAATCGTTCGCAGGCCTGTAACTAGGGCAAAAATTGAGGTGGCTCGCCCGAGCCGTTGCCATGACAACGCCCCCCTCGACTGTTGCTTCTGCCGACAGTTTGTACTCTTAGCTGTGAGGAGATAC
This sequence comes from Acronicta leporina, assembly GCA_947256265.1. Taxonomy (NCBI): domain Eukaryota; kingdom Metazoa; phylum Arthropoda; class Insecta; order Lepidoptera; family Noctuidae; genus Acronicta; species Acronicta leporina. The sequence continues at coordinate 2,152,369 of OX366512.1, forward strand.
TGCGAGATTTGGCCTAACTTCAGTATGTAGAAGGCTTTGTTTAATTGTTTGTGTTATGCTGAGTCGTGTAATTTTTAAATGAGATAAGGGATTTTTTGAGACTCAATTGTTGAGAAAAAGTAGCACTTCATAATTTATTTATGGCTTTAAGTAAAATATATTTCCATGATGAGAGTAAAAGTGAGATAGGTTTAAATGGTAAAAATTGTCCCATAATGATATTGCATACATAAGAAATATAATTATCAGCTCTTTGTTGGCCACTACTAAACGGAACTCATCTTTATGCTTTTTGCTTCTGTTATCATTATCACTCTAACATACTGTCACGCCTGTATTCCCGGTAGTATTAGGCAGAAGTGTACTAAAGTACAATAGTTCGCCAGTATGTTTAGGTCCCATGTAATCGGGAGCGAGCCTATTGCCATTAATCGGGTACAAATTCCGAAATCCGAACTGCTACTGGAAATTTCCATTTCATGGAATAACACTTTGCTAGACCTGGTAATTGGACCCAGAACCTCTAGCGTAGCAGTCACACTTGGGACCACTTTACGATTACTCCACTGTTGTCCCTCTCTCCTCACCAAATCAGAGGGTTTATAGGCTATAACCATATACTAAATAATTGTAACTGCCTCATTAGCCTAGTGGTCTTGAGCGCGACTGCTACGCTTGAGGTCCTGGGTTCGATTCCCAGGTCGAGCAAAGTGTCATTGGGTTTTTCTATGAAATTTCCAGTAGCAGCTCGGAATTTGTGCCCAGTTAATGGCAATAGGCTCGATCCCTATTACTTGGGACCTAAATATACCGGCGAACTGTGGGTGTACATTAGAACGGGGAAAACAGGCGTGATGGTGTGTTATGTTATGTGAATAATTGGACAACTAACAAATATTTGAAAACATTACTTCCAAACTATAATAATTAAACAAACCATTCATTATAATACACCAGCCTGTCTGCAACACACGTACAACTAATTTATGACGTCATTCCAGTATTTGTTGCCCGCCCAATTTATGCCTTTATTATATTATATTACGCATCGAAATAAGGGTCCTATGTTAACATCAATCTTAAGATATTTGACCCTCATGCGAGTAAAGTTTATAATTTAACTTGCGGTATTCCTATGGCAAATTTCAAGCAGTTAGAGCACTACACTATATCAATTTGTTTTTTAATACAACAGTAAGTGTTCAGCTTCCAGGTAACGGATCGTAGTTTTTTTATAAATATAAATAAATTTTCTGGGACATTTTTACACAGCACCATCTAGTCCCAAACTAAGCAGAGCTTGTACTATGGGTACTAGACAATGGATATAATACTTATATACTTTTTTTTTGTAAATAAATACTTATAATACATAAGAAACACCCAGACGAACACAAACACTTATATTCATCACAAAAATTTTTGTCAGCAGTCCGGTACTCGAACCACTAAACCACAGAGGTCGTCAAAGTTTAGATTCTCGCATTGAGCAAATAATTATGTGGTGGACCGATAGTAATTCTGAAATTGTCCGTGGATGTAATATTTTGCCAACGACACATTAAGACGTAAAAAGTATTAGAGGTATTAAACATCTCAGGCAGTGGTCTCAGTAGATGAGTTGGTTAAAGCGACCGGTGTACTTAAACGGAAGAACTCAGATTCCAATCCTGTTTGAAATCGATTCTTTCTGTTATTAAAATTTTAACTATAATATTTTATGTTTTTAAAGCACCCACGATACCAGGTAGGTAAATAGTGAGGGGCAACGGAAAAAAGATAACAAACACTAAAGATAAGGAAGTTTTAAAAAAATGCACTTAGCGTATTCATTCTCTTGGGCATTGGTTCGGTTCGTACGGCGAAGGGAAAAGCGGAGCTGAAAATATGCGCATTTTTTACCATCGAGTGCTCGTCCGCTGAAAAGAATTTATGCACGAAAATCTTTTTCGAGAAACACTTGGTATTTGAAAACTGGACCGAATTTTGGACAGCAATGTTTGAGAGAATTCAGTGGTGTGGTGAATATGTAATACGTGGTCTTTAAATAAATTCTTAATGATTTGGGACTTTAATGGGGTAAAAGAAATAGATGAGTGTTGTAAATATGTGCTTTGAGTTCTAATAAATCTATATAATTATATCCCAAAAACATGACAAACGACTGAATGATTATTTTTAAACATAGTTGTTACCGAATCTTCATATTTAGGTGAAATCAAGCTCTCACAAACCCTGTAAATCATAACAGATATTTTTACTAAAGCACACATTAAAGACAGGGTCATTAAAAATAACCGCGCGTTGGGCAGTGCGGCGCGCGGCGGTGCGTGCGACTTGAAGCCGGGCCGCGGTTGTAGGCCATTCATGTCCCACACCCCGCCTCACACTAGCACCGATAATGTTGCCACATATCAAGAGCAACATGGGACATCATTATTTTACTCATTATTAGTAACAACATAGACAACATCTTGTTCTTCTTCTTCTTCTCTACTATTATAAAATTGTAAAAAAGCTGTGTCTGTACATTGAAGATATTTATAAAAAAACAAGTGGGTAATAAGGGTATATAAATGTCTCCGAACCTAAAAATGTGATTTTTAACATTCTTGTCTATTTGTTACGGGTTGGTGCAAAAACTACTAAATAGATTTTAATTAGGTTTAAAGAATTTATTCTTAAAAAAAAGACATACTAGCCACTTACATGAGATTTTAATTTCGTTATCACTGTTAGATAGCATAACTTGAAAACTGGTGAACTTCTTAGCTCGAATAATTAAACGGAACCTGAGATACAGCTTGACTTCTCTAATGTATAGAGACCCATACAAAGAAGAGATCATCACTGTTGGTTTTCAGCTTCAAGTGAGCGAAGCCGCGGGCAGAAGCTAGTAGACAATATAGATATTTTGTCTATAGATACGATTAGTAAAAATAATCGTTACGAATCTTTTTCCTTAGTCGATGTATCTTTTTCCTAACGATACGATACGAAACGGTGTAAGGCTATCCAGTCATACATAGGTACTCATAGATTAGCAGATCGGCACGAGCCGAATGAAAGTATATAATAATATGTACCTATAAATATTTTCGGGTTGGTTTTGTCGTTCAACAAGCACCGTCAAACCGAATGTGCTGACTTGAACAAGTGTTTAGCACACCTTACTATCTCTTAATAAAGTTTAATTTACAGCCAGATGAAGGCGGTTAATCACTTTTCAACTTTAAGCTCTAGAAAATAAAGGCGAAAAGTGGTTGACAGAACCAGCGTTGTCAAACTTTCCACATTAGTTTCTTGATGTGAATGTATCTTTATGTCTATTTATACTACTACAGTAAAATACCACACTGTGTTCTTATCTCTCATCCATTTTCTCGGCTCTGTAGGACGTAAATCGGGATGTCCTCAGAACATTGTAACGCCTGGTGACACGACGGCCTCACCCCACCCCTCTTCCCAACCCGACGCCTATGTACGAGAGTCCAACACTGTTGTAATTATCGAGATAGGCCGCTCAATATGTTGTGGAAGAGCCGACGAATGTGCTATCTCACGGTGCTAAAAATAAACACATTCCTAATTTGCAGTGTAATAAGAGTTAAATTACTGAATGTCATTAGCGTAGTACATGTTACTTTTAGTATTATATTGTTTTTAATAGTAACAAATGAGCTCATGTTAATATAATATATATTAAACTTTTTTAAACTGAATTAGCTTGATAATTTGAAGTACTCCTTCATAGAAATTTTAATTAATTAAATTATAATATCGGTTAACACATAACGTACAACTGAAATCGGTCGGTTGAGAAGCATACGATTTTATAGAGAAGATTCATATGTAATTAAGTAAGTTTGGAACGAGATTTTTTGCATAAGAACCAAATAGCATTTTCCTAACTTTTAAACTATCGCGTTGCATGATATTTTTCTGTATTATTCAAACAGTGCTTATAGTGCGCTAAATACCCGTTAGTTCTATAATAACAAATAACACTTTGTTTGACGATAATCAGACCTAGGACGTCACGATCAGCAGCCATCCTTGCATCCGTTATACCAATGAGGCTATTAACTCTACCCTTATATACAGTCAACAAATGTGGTAATGAAAGACAAAGATTGCATAAAAAACAAGATTCTCACATTTATGATACAATTATTTCACAATCTTTGTAAAAACACAGAATATATGGGTAGCTGTCTGTGCAAGTAAATCCTTTGTCAACTGTACATTACCGTATTATATACATATATTTAATGGTAAATACTGCTAAAGCTAAGAGCAAAACATTTCACTGAACACAACTACATAGTAAATACCGGTATAACAAATACTTGTATCCAATACCTCGATACCAGTTCAGGTTGAACAATACCAACTAATTTAAAAACTATTTGCAGAGGTACCCGCGCACTCTCCTACTACTAACTTGTCTACAACTTATTTGACAACTGGAATACAGGGCCGGACTGGTACAAAGGAGGCAACTGCTTAGCTGAAGCTGGAAACCATTTTTCTTTTTTCTTTGTTTCTTAGGTGCACTGACTTATTTATTTCTTTATTATTGAATTAAAATTCAATATTTAAACTTTTCTGATGATCTTTAAGAAGAAACAATCTCATAGAATCACGGTATCCTTTAAAATCCAGACAAAAGTATCAAATATTGCATGTCACAATATTGGGCAATATATGATGGCATTTTGAAGAAAGAGCCACACAGTAATAAGTATACGAGATCCAGCCAGTGCAGGTCGACCATATTGTAGGGAGTTCGACAAAAATCTTAAATTTACGATGTAGTTTCGAGTAATGTACTATGATTATAAAAAATAACACAAGATGATAATTAAATTAATGGTTTTTATTAAAATCGTTATCATTAGCAGCAGCAATTACTTCAATATTGACAAGGTTTACTGTTTTTTGGTAATTAACGTCGCACACGATAAATTTGGACCGAAATATCGTACCAATTAGTGGTTAAAATCGGTCTGAAATCTATTTACCTGCGATTTTTTTTTGGTTTTAATACCATATATATTTTTAATTAGCATTCTTCGTTGTTTGCATCCGTGAAACTCTAACTCCGACTCTGTATACAGCCCTTGCTTCAGTTAACACTGTTAACAGTTTAGAAGTGGTAGCGGACGTTTTAATTAACCCCTTCTATTCCATGTTAGCTGGGTCGAATGTACCCTGGTTCAACCACTATTGCGTGTTGCGTTGTTGATTTAGTGGGGGCTAATATTGAAGCGTAGGGGGTTGGAAAATGTTTGAACTGGTTTTAAGATTGACTGGCGAATGGAAAAGGGGACATGTGCAAACAAGTTGTGTATTAATGCAATTATGTTATAAGATCCGAGTTTACTATAATTTGCAATTTATAATATGTTATTAGTGTAATTATAATAGCCATCACTACGCATTTATAAAAACCCATGTTTACCGAGTTCAATATACTTAAAAGTGTTCAAAAGTGATTGCGAAACCTTATTGGTATCTGCGATACAAGCCCTGAGCTTAGTGCAGAAACCAGGGCAATGGTCATGGTCTATTGAATGTGTTGTTAAATTAGAGAAATAAAGTATAAGAGGAACAATTACATAACATAATATCGTGTCTTTATCCCGGAACCTTAGGTATACCTCAGATAGGTACTGTTGTATGCTCACAATTCACCCATATTTTTCACAGTTTCCAAAGAATTTACGTGGGAGAGCCATGCTTCGGCACGAATGGGCCGGCTTGACTGGAATGATACCACGGCCTCACAGAAAAACGGCGTGAAGCAACGCTTGCGTTGTGTTTCGCCCAGAGAATGAGGTTATCGGAGGCCCAAACCCTTTTAAAAGGCGGGTAACGCACTTGTGACTCCTCAGGTGCTGCGGGTGTCCATGGGCGGCGGCTATCGCTTACCATCAGGTGATTCGTCAGCTCGTTTGCTCCCCTATCCTATAAAAAAAAAGAATTGGGAAGTTCCCATTCCCAAGGAAAATACAAGATCAATGCTGCACCTAGCTTTACGCATTTATTTAAGATTGCAGCAAATACTTTTTTTTCTTTTGGTACAAAACTAAGCGAGAAAAATAATTGAATGAAAACCCGTTTTAATCTGTCTGTTCGACGCCTGCCACAATAGATTAGCGATGCCGTCGTGGAATGGTTTTCGATATTATTATTTTTTATAGATATTCCTCTGTCACCGTATTTTTTTATGGTTATTCTCTATTATCGTAAAGTGAAGTGTTTTTTATAGCTGCGTTCTTGAGCTTTTCGTGAGACGTGCATGGCTGTACGAGTAAACCCGCGTTGTCACACCGATCGCTGGATAGTGAAGATATTTAATATATACCATTAAACTGGTCTCTCCAGAGCTGCTACTGAAAATTTCATAGAAAATCTCAATAGCAGTCTTGTATCGAACTGACCGATAACGCAGCGTAGCTTTATTTAAGTTTTACAGAAAAAGACACAATTTGTAAACTACAGGTCCAATTAGGAGTTAGGCATAACAAAACGATGGTAGATATTGAAACACAGAATATATAATTGGGAGCCAAATGCACCAAAAACATTATATTATATAATTTCTTTGTCAACTAATATCTTTAATAATTTAGTGAAATTCTCTGGGGATTAGAGAGATCAAGAGCAAGGGAACGCGTAGGGAACAACTAGTATTTTTATACGTACATGTTTATGCATATATAATATTGCTAGGAGGCATAAAATATTTTATTCTAAAGCTCAACATAACTACACAAACATGATTTTCACAAAAGTTTCTGAACTAGTACGAGTAAACAAAGATATAAATCGTATGTTTTACGTGTTGTGTCTCCCATTTTGTACATTAATATGTGTAGCGAGTATACACACACATACACATGTGTGGAAAATCTTGCGTTCTCTCACGGGTGGGTAACATTGAATGCTGTTTCAGCATTATTTGTGAATAGATAAAGTAGATTTGCTATGTGAGACTAAGTTTATTCCGGTGAAGTGCTTATTGGCACTGTAAATAAGATTTGAAAATTAAAAATAGAAGAAGAAAATTATACTGGAACCAGATAATGTCTGAGGCACGAACGTAATATAATTTCAGATATTTTAAATATCATTTCGATAGGATATAATTAATATCAATGGCTTGGAAACAAAACGTCAAAAGAACCAGTAAACTTCGAAACCTCGTCGATAAAGCAAAAATAGCACTTAAAATAATCCACACTAGGATTAATAACGGTGCTGCAAGCGGTGCAGCGGAGCAGCGGCGTAGATTAGTGGTCGGATGCAACTTTATTGCCACCTAATGTAAGCAATAGCGCGTAAGCCTCGACTTATTGTGTTTTGAAGATGCTCACTTTTTCGTAAAATGTTCCATCAAAATGTTCTAAGCCCCTCTTTGAAGATTTTCTCTACGAAGAGATATGAGTTTTTCGGTTTAGGGCGGAACACACAATTCTTTTTGGAAGGAATTTTGAACACGCTTTGAAGGTTTCATCTGGTTTGTGACTGGTTGTTTGAAGTGGCTGACAATAAATGGCTGACGCGTGGACGTGACCCATCGTGAGATTATTGTACCTACCGTGCACTTCTATTTTAGCAGTGGTTTCTTCCCTTCGGTCATCTGCCAATTAAAAAAACTAAAATATCGCAGTTGCCTTCCCTTGCCCTATTATGGCCAGCAGATTTTTTACAGTTGTAAAAAAATTATAAATAAATAATAAATACATTTGATCCCTGTCTTGCTTTATAGAGAGCACAAACAGGCTGTAAGATGCAATTAATTCATGTTTTCCAAGCTCTGTCTATTGATTTGCGAATTGGATTCTGAGAAAACAAAAAAAAAAATTGAGAAAAATTTAATAAATCCAGAAAATTTACCTAATAGTTACATTTATATTTTTACTAGCTTCTGCCCGCGACTTCCTCCACGTAGCGTGATGATATATAGCCTATAGCCTTCCTCAATAAATGGGCTATCTAACACTGAAATAATTTTTCAAATCGGACCAGTAGTTTCTGAGATTAGCGCGTTCAAGCAAACAAACAAACTCTTCAGCTTTATATATTAGTACAGATATAAGTGAGCGATATATAGATTCTTCCCTTTGTCGACATTTGTTAGTTATATTGTGTTGATATTCAATGCACTCAGCGTGGCTCAGATTGCGAGCGTAGGCGACGTTCCATGACTTATCGGAGGCGTGACGGATTACCGGCTTGTTTCAGTAAGCTTTGTGTGTAAATTTTATCATATCTTTTCATATCTAACCCGCATTGATTTCGTTTTCTCTATACGATACGAAATTCCAATATACTCTGCAGTGTCTGGTCGTGGAAAATGTCAAGAATCCTAAGGCCATGGTTATATGGAAGGAGGACAAGTGCGGTTTTTTAAGTCCACCTCCCCAGATGGCAGACGCTCCATGAGAATTATTCGCACTCCAAACAAAGTCTCTAGAGTATCTGAAATTGGTGACTTAATGAGACATTATCTCATTAAGTCACCAATTTCAGATACTCTTTAGTCTCTTTAGTCTCTATTTTTTCTTTTATAAAATTATATATTATCATTATCTTTCTGACCTCGTCTCAATTTATTTGAGGTCGGCGCAACATGTGTTATAATATCTTTTAGATAAAATTCTCGTGTCACAATGTTAGTTACCATACTCCTCCGAAACGGCTTGACCGATTTTTATGAAATCTTATATGCATATTCAGTAGGTCTGAGTATCGGCTACTATCTATTTTTTTTAAGTTATTGAACATTTTGAAAAAGTTAGGGAATCTCCACCCGTGCGAAGCCGGGGCGGGCCGCTAATAATTATGTATTATATTAACAAAAGCGCCGTGGAAGAGCTATGCTTCGGCACGAATGGGCCGGCTCGACCAAAGTTATATCATATCATGGCCACAGAAAACGAGAAAAGGCGTACTGATAGCGAGACCCAAACACTTGCACCTCACACACAAAAGACCGGCAACGCACCTGTGACTTTACTGGTTTTGCGAGTGTCACGATGTTTTCCTTCACCGTTGTATGAGAATGATAATTATTAATACTCACACGATAAAAAAAAGTCAGAGGTGTGTGCCTTGGGTTCGAACTCGAGACCTACGACATGGCATTCCAGTGGTCATACCCCAAGGCTATCACTGCTTATCTATATCGACTTATCTTACAATCTTTCGTAACTTGGATTTTATTCAAGTTTCAAGCACTTGTTTACTATATCTACTTCAAAACGCCCTTTATAACCTGTCTAGACAGATTTATTTATATTCATCTGTTCAAGAAGTCACTTTTTCAATCCACACGAGTACCGTTAAGTGAGAATGTAAAGTGTCTCTTTGAGTCAACTGAACTCTTGTGAGCTCGAGTATGTCTAGAGGGATATAAGAAGATATCTGGCACTCGTGGGCGAGGTGCCAGATACTTAATAAATGAGGTATTAAGAGGTTGTATTACTCTTATGATAGCAATCACACACGGTTCGACTACCTCGCAAACCAATAACATTTTTTTTAAATTCTGTATAAGTAGCATCTTTGTTCACAAATAAGCTTATATTCAGTCATTTTTCGTGAAGACCTTTAATTGGCTTCCTGTCACATAAATCGAAATTTACTTGTATTTAGTTAATAGCTGTTGGTTTTCCAAATATCAAATAAATAAATAAAAAATAAATATTAGTATGTCCTCCTCGTAGTTATTTCTAGCCTGGATGGTGAGAATGAGCTAGAAAGGCCTGTAAAGCCAGCGCAGTTCCTGTAGATTACAAACACCTATGACATTCGTCAATGGTAGTTAGAAGCCCTAGAAGTCTGATAATCTAGAAATTACTGCACTCAAGAATTTGCTAAATTTTGGGGTAATTACGATAATTTAGGTACGATAATCTTGTATTATGATGGGGATACCTATATGCCCCTTTCTGATAAGACAGGGATTATTTAACACTAGCGACTGCGTCCGCGTAGCGTGATGATATATAGCCTACAGCCTTCCTCAATAAATGGGCTATCTAACACTGAAAGATTTTTTCAAATCGGACCAGTAGTTCCTGAGATTAGCGCGTTCAAGCAAACAACGAAACAAACAAACTCTTCAGCTTTATATATTAAAGTTTATAGATGTATAGATAATATATAACTAACATAAGCCGAGTTACAAAGGCTGAAAACATACGCACAATTATTATACTAAGTAACATCCTGAAATAAACACACACTGTAACTCATTTGGACTTACCCAAACTTTATCGCTACTATTTGCGACATATATGTCCCATTCGCACAACGTCATCGCTACAGACTCCTTATTACACTGTCTTCATAATTTGAAGTAATTTCGAGGGTCGGGTGCAAATAAATTGCGTAGACAATGCCTTTGTTCTTGAAGGGATTAGATTACCATAATTCTGACAAAGTTCCTAGTTACAGAACTTAAACTAGCAGTAGCAGTCGATTTTACGAGTCGATTTGATTATTTGGCGCATTACTGTAGTTTTGGCGCAAAAACCATTTGACAGGTGGCCATTTTGTTATCTATAAAAAAGTATATGGGTAATAGGAGGTCGGATGTCAAAAATGTGATATTAATTTCTATAAAAGGAGAAGATTTGTTATAGATTTTGACAGACGGGTTTAAGCAACCGGTGACAATTTCGTATAAGAGTTAATCTATACTAATATATAAAGCTGAAGAGTTTGTTTGTTTGTTTACTTGAACGCGCTAATCTCAGGAACTACTGGTCTGATTTGAAAAATTCTTTCATTGTTAGATAGTCCATTTATTGAGGAAGGCTATAGGCTATATATCATCACGCTACGCGGACGAAGTCGCGGGCAGAAGCTAGTCAAAATATAATCGTCGTGTGATATTATGGGTTGTTGAGCTCCCTAGAATATGGATGAGTTACAAAATCACTGATACATACACACCTGCTGTCGGCTTGAACTAGTCTTGGCCCTTTCTTCAATTGGCCATTTCATTGGCTTGCATTAGGTACCTCAGAGTTTGTTGCTGTGTTTCTTCTCAGAGGTCGAGCTATCAAATGCTGGCGCCCTCCAGTACTAGAAAAATTAAAACATTGTTTTGTAAAAGTATTTTTAAACCATTATACTTACAGAAATAAATATCTTTTCGTTTTCAAAGTAAATTTAAAACAAATGTATACCCAAAGAATACGAGTACTTTATTTTTTCATGCTCGTATTAATTAAATTAAATAAAATTTGGCGTGCGTACCTGACATTTATATTGCTCGAGAGTCCTTAGCCACTCTGTCAACTGCCAACCCCTACAAACTAGGCAATTGAAAAAAAAATCCAAACAATATCCAGAAAATATGAAAAACAATATAGGTACAGCGAAGCAAAATTTTTATTTTTTTTGGAGATTTTACGTAATAGCATTATATTAAGGGAACGTTTAAAGTGTCCTTTCGAAGAAATATGTCAAGTTTGAGAACTTGTTCGTCTGTCCTTTTTATTTTATTCAGCTATGTTTTTTCCCAGTTTGTTCGGTTATCGGGGTACCTATTATATGGAGCCTAAACGTAGCGGCAGACTTAGTGTATGGCACTATACCTCTGCTAAACCTTTCGGGGCAAACAGGCGATATGATATAACATACCATCACGCCTGTATTCCCAGAAGGGATAGGCAGAGGTTTACTAAGGTACACCCACAGTTCGCCGGTATGTTTAGGTCCCATGTAATAGGGGGCGAGCCTATTGCCATTAACCGGGCACAAATTCCAAACTCCGAGCTGCTACTGAGAATTTCATAGAAAAACCCAATAACACTGCTCGACCTGGGAATCGAACCCAGGACTTCTAGCGTAGCGGTCGCACTTGAAACCACTAGACTAACGAGCCAGTAATGCGAGGCGATGCGATATGATATGTTTCTGTAAAAGCCCCAGACAGTAAGTACCTTACGTCTTCGGTTTTGCTTGTCGTATGAATACGTAAATAGAGTCTGAAGCCCGAAAGCCTTACCATCTGTTTATACTGGCGTACTGATTAGGATTCGGCCTGTTCTTAAAATACGTTGATTATTCTTTCCAGTGTCACCAGATCATCAGATTTAAAATCATAATTAACGTAATAGACATCGGCCAGTGTGACTAAGTTACAACTATTCATTTAATACCGCCGCGGTATACCGGCAACTTCACGAGGGTCCGTTTAATCCCTGAATGGATTAAGTCCCACCACATAATAGGATTTTACAGAAAACCCATTTTGAACAGCGCGGTGAACTCGAGCTTAAGCTTTAAGAAAAACGTAATAGAAAAAGAGTTCGTCTTGTGAAAGTTTTAAGAGTAACGCGAAGCCAAAACAAGAATATTAGACAGCTGTTTATTTTTAAACACTTAGGCCCACTTGCACCAACTTTTTAAATATGTTTAAATTGCATTTAAACACAATTTTTCATAGTAAATTTGTGTTTAAATACAATTTAAATATATTTAAGAAGTTGGTGCAAGTGGGCCTTACGTTTTAAGTTTTAAGGATGAGGTCTTTATCGCCTTAGAAGTCTTTTAGTTAAATTTTTTTGTGTTATAATAATTATGTATATTTAAATGTATAATTTAAAAATTAAGACTATCCTTACATATTACAAAACAAAGTGCTGCGCTGCATCTGTCTGTGTGTCTGTTCGCAATAAATTCAAAAACTACTGAACGGATATTCATTTGGCATTTACTAATAGATTGGAAGGTTTCAAGCTATTTATACATTACTCTTAGGAACAGGCACCGCGAGTGAAACTGCAGGCGAAAAGCTAGTTTGTGATAAATTCATAATAACAACTATTCATTTGTCACATCATTCGTATGTTCATTACATCATTAGAGAATTTGGATTGTCAAAAACTGGTTGGGTAGTTTTCCTATCACGCCTGTGCTCCCAGAAGGGTTAGGCAGAGGTGTACACCCTCCAATCGCCGGTATATTTAGGTCCCATGAAATAGGGGGCGAGCCTATTGAGTTTTCCTATAATCTATATACTAATATATAAAGCTGAAGAGTTTGTTTGTTTGTTTGTTTGCTTGAACGCGCTAATCTCAGGAACTACTGGTCCGATTTGAAAAAATCTTTCAGTGTTAGATAGCCCATTTATTGAGGAAGGCTATAGGCTATATATCATCACGCTACGTGGACGAAGTCGCGGGCAGAAGCTAGTTGTTAATATACGGTCTAGTGAACCTTTTCTCCCATCTGTCAGGGTGTCTGACTGTCTGTCTCTAACCACACATCGGGTGCCATACAGATAATTTCTGCTCCTAACGTGATAGTTTTAAACCAAAAGTGGGGTTTTACTTTTTGCTGCTAGTTTTTGTAGTACCTACTTAACTTTTTGTTAGTGTAAGTGGTGTTGGATCGTGTGGTTTATTCATTCAATTGATCCTCTTCAGTTTTATTTTGTGCAATACATATTGTAACAAGTATTAAGTATTACAAATAGTTCGGAACAGTGTTTTTTTTTTGAAATGCTTACTAGCAATGTGGGTCGCACATTACTAGTATTCTTGTTAACCCCTCGTGCTAAGTTAAATGCTTGTGTTACGAGTGGGTTCACGTCGGTAGTGCAATGGGTGGGTTTCGAACCGGCAACCACATGATCGCAAGTCCGACGCCCTAGCTATTAGGCTACCGCCGCTCATATTCACTTGACGACACGTTTGGCGTAGCGGCTGAGCAATTGGCTTCTGCGACACGTGTTGTGGGTTCGATCCCCACACGGAGCAAATATTTGTATGATCTACAGGTAGTTATTCCGGGTCTGGGTGTTTGTGTATGTGAGATTTGTGTTTATAAACGCACCCACGATACAGGAGAACATCCTAGTGTGGGGCAACGTTTAAAAAAAACATTACAATCACGTTTATTTGAATTACTTTACGTTTAGTTAGATAGGTCAAAGCCATCAAGATATTTATATATGGATTATATTAGCACAGACAAGCACAGTGAGACCTCTATTTTTTACGGCAAATGAGCAGACGGATCTTCTGATGGAAAGCAATTACCGCCGCCCGTGGATACCCGCAGCACCAGAGGAGTCGCGAGTGCGTTACCCGCCTTTTAAAAGGTTTTGGGCTTTCGGTATCCTCACTCACTCGGCGAAACAAAGTGTTGTTTCACGCCGGTTTTCTGTGAGGCCGTGGTATCACTCCATTCGTGCCGAAGCATGGCTCTCACACGGCACATAGCATTAAACAGATTCATGCTGTGTGATGTGTTTGATGCTCGATGACTGCTGCCAATTTGTTCTCTCTTTTTCCAAAACTTTTGGTTGTATATTTCCTAATATTTTTCGATTCGTCTCAGTAAGATTGTTACCATTCTTTAAGAATTCCAGATGTCAGCCTTCCAAATACAGCTCAAAGCCTAGTTATATGAAAGAGGCCAAGATATATACTGGTCAAAAAACTATTAGACCACACTGAAATCCTCTCCGGACCTGAAGATACCAACGAAAATAAATTACTTGATTTAGCGCGCAACAGTAACACATATATCTATCCTTTTCTAACACACTAATCAAGCCGTATAAGCATGTGATACTTGTCACACTCTAGCTTTCATACATCACATATAAGAGCACCGTAAGCCCCTAAAATGAGTGTTTATTGCTGATCCTTCGAGCCGGACTCTTGTGGCTTTCTTTTGTATTGTGAAAAAGAACTTTGTGTCGTTGACCTAAAGGCTGTTTTGTTGTGTTTGCGGGTTCAGGTGCGTAGACAAGCTTAGCCAGTCGTTATTCTTGTGGCAGATGTACGTAGTTCTCGGCCGGTGAACTATGGGGATTTATCCAATTTGTTCTGAAAAATTATCGTCTTTTTTGCTCTTAATTCTTTTTATCTAGTAACTTATTGGGTACCTTTGTTTCTTGCAGTTGTTGTTCCATTATTCACTTACCATTTGTAAATCTAGATGGATGTGTTGAAAACTGAATGGTTTTTATACATTTTCTTTCTTCGTGTGTTACCTTTGGAACATAGTCTTGTTGGCTTTTCTGTACTAGGATTTATTTCTGCATTTTAATGTTGGTCACCATTTAGACTTTTGACAACGCACGAAACAGTAGCTAATTTTAGCTATCGTTTTCCACATAACCGCTACTGATGAACACTATTAAATCTGTTTTTTGCGGCTTTAAGCTGTTCTGGTGGCAATTATGTTTTTACAAACTTTCAATATTATTTTTATTCTTTCACAAGGAAAATACGACCTCTTGTCTCTGATTTCTGACACTAACGAATATTGAACATCTATACCTACTTATAATAAAATTGTAACGGCCGATGTCTGTACATTATAGTATTGAAGAAAAGCTTATACGTGCGGACTTTATATAGAAAAAAAACAAAACCACATTTTGAAAGTGGTTTTATTTCAATAACTCTTGTCTGTCTTGTCCGTGTTTCGGGGCAAGCTAGACATGTTCCAGTACTAAGGTTTTTTAATAAGCTTTTTAAAACATTTTTGAAACGTTAACTACGCAATGAATTCAGGTGCAAGGTACTCAAAAGATGACTTTGTGGAGAAAAACCGGCGGCCATTATGATCACAATACAATCTGAAGAAGCGTCGTGATATTAGGCGGAAATAAGAAGTTTTTCCAGGACTGTGATACAACAGGCGTTATGTATTCTTAATAAATATTTATTATACAAGTCCTGAATATATTTGCGGTAGATATCTTCATAAACATGTTTGTAGTCTTGTTACAAGAGAAATATTCAACCATATTTATTATTGGATTTAGGTTTCAGTGTTTACCCTTAACTAGGACGGTAAGTGATTCGAAGCAAGCTCTGTGACAAAGAACTTAAAGTTGAAATTGCAGTACCAACACACCTCAGCTCTCAACTATTGATTTTACTATTTTACAGTTTTATTTATCGGCAAAACTGAAATATTATTAAATGTATGTGATGTTTTTGTTCTATGAGTATGTGTGCTTGTTTCAGTAAATATTTTTCCACAGATCATGAAAATATGTTAAAATAAAACATAATTAAAGTTTGATCCTCTACAAATTTCTTATTAAGGATTTATTATTTTCGTTATATTTTAAATGTGTTTGTAATCTTACCTTTGTCTTCCCCTATCAATTTTCCCTTTCTGTCATTCTCTACTCGGTATTTCTAGATAATGTAACTTCTTTGTAAAATTAAACTATTTTATACCCAATCCCTTTTCTGTTTGCTAAGATAAGTAAAGACTTATTCTTAGGCAAACGTCTTTTTGGATTCGTCCAAGAAGATTTTTAGTTCTCAAATTGTTTCGCAAACATACAGTAACTTGTCTTCCTTTAAGTTATTTAAATTAATATGATCTTGTTGTTCACGCTTTAATATTTTTGTTTATTTCATATTTCCAAATTCTTTCTTATTTTTGTTTTGGGTAATATTTACATTTTGGTCAACTTCTTTCTTATTCACTATGCCCAAGCCTGGTATTTCAATTGTATCAGAATGGATGTAATAACTGATAGATTTTGAAGGCAACACTGTGAAAAAACAACAATTCCGAAGTCATTGATTGATTTTAACACAATTAAATACTAGACTTGGGGTTCTTAGTATGTAGAAACGGTCCTTACCATTGATTGCCTCACCAAAAACTGTCTTCTACATTCCACAGTATCGGAGCAAGGTCCTCATGAGAAGCGTCTTCTGAACGCTTTACTGGCAAACTACAACACGCTGGAGCGGCCCGTCGCGAACGAGAGCGAACCACTCGAAGTCAGGTTCGGCCTCACGCTGCAGCAGATCATAGACGTGGTGAGTCCATTTGCAATTCGACGGCTTCTGTTGTGTTGGGGGAAATCTCTTTTCTTTTATATTTTGGGCTATAAACTGGATAGTTATGAGGTAAATCAACATTAGTGCGTCTATGATCTCCATTTAACCATTGTTGATACGAGTACAAGGGACAGGTGTTCAGTGGTTTAATAAAAGACTTATCCGCGTAATACGTGAGGATTCTGATGAAGGATCAAAGTATTTAGGATACTATATTATAGTAAGTTCATTCCACGAAGGTTCAAATTGCATAGATTCACGATTCTTCGTGATTTAAACGATTTATAAAAGCGGTTTTATTCTAGAAGACAATTTCAATAAATATCCTAAAGGTAGGATCCTGCCTCATGATAAATGATAAATAATATTTATTTCTGTAAATAGATCCTTTTAAAACACTCACAAGTCAATGGTATGGCGTAGGCATTTCCTAACGGACAATCTTTGAGAAGAAACGCATAAACAAACTAAGAGAATCATGGTCTCTTTAAAGGTCCCGAAAGAATATTGACTTCGAAATAAAACTACTATTTACGGGTTTTATCGCATTATATTGACATTATATAATTCCCGACGTTTAGGACCCTTAAGAATATAACGCGATAAAATCCGTAAAAAGAGCCTTT
Source organism: Acronicta leporina (assembly GCA_947256265.1). NCBI lineage: Eukaryota > Metazoa > Arthropoda > Insecta > Lepidoptera > Noctuidae > Acronicta > Acronicta leporina. Next base: position 2,169,848 of record OX366512.1, read on the forward strand.
ATTTCAATAACCTAGAGGTTTTATATTTTAATATTTTAGTTTGCCGTCAAATAAACAAGAGCTAAAAATGATAAGCAAAATTTTTTTTCTTAACTGACTGAGACAGAATCAGTTAAAAAGAGTTCATCTGTTAAGTGAAGAAAAAACATTTTATCACTTGATAACAGACAGTTCCACGCGTCACAGTGTTTTTAACAAAGAAAACACAGTGAAACAATTTTATTTCCATTCCACAAAAATGAATGGGTAGTTACATTCATAATTTTAATATAAGGACTGGGGAGATCCGCTTGAGCGATCTCGCCATAATAATTCTTGTATAAAACTGCTATTTCTCTCTGAAATACCACTTTTATACGGGGATTAATGTGTCAAAGGGATTTCCATGCGCGGCAGATGCTGACAGTTTGCGGTTATCGTGTCAAAAATTGATGGCTCTTAATGCTGCTAGCTTTTTATATTTACAACTAGTTGCCCACCTGCGGCTTCAGCCGCTTTACACCGATTCTAAGGGTCGTAATTTTGCACCCCCATTTTGGAATATTTGGAAATCCACCAAAGGAACATTAGAGTGAATTTTCATGCTTTTTGACCCAGCTGTTTCAGCTGTGCGTTGATACGCCAGTCAGTCAGGTTCTTCTTTTATGTATATAGAAGATATATCCTTTCGTTTACTATTGTAATTCTTTGTGAAGATAAAAAATATCATACATTAAGGCGGAGTGAGAATGAAGTACACATCCGTCAGCATATTGATTTTCTTTTTTTTATTGAAATCTGATATTGCAAAATGTATGCGTCAATAAAGTATGATACATACATAATTCTATCTGTTCTATTATATATTAATAATAGTAAATCAAATGTATTACAATCGATATGGCTATTAGTATCAGAATCACAAATTTAATTTTTTAAATTGCCCTAGTGACTAAAATTGCCTTATTTTACGAGGGCAAACGGTCTTTAAAACCATTATGTGTTTTGCTCCTCAATATATCTTACCAAAATGTCCCTTGTATTTCGTAGAGGTATTTGGAGAACTATATAAGATAGGAACCTTATATGTTACATAAATTAATTATGTTTATAAAAAAATGAATTTCTCGTAACCCTCAACATAACGGAAGCGTCAATAATTATTATTGATGTTAATTCTTTAAAAATTAGTATCCTATAATAGCTAAAGAAAGGAGGAAGCTAAAAAAGCTAGCTTAATTAAAAAACTAGTATTACTGTCTATGATTGTTAACTTCTGTACTAGAACTTTCTCTATTAGTAAAGTTGAAAGGAACGTATATTTAATATAGCTTCTGCCCGCGACTTCATCCGCGTAGCGTGATGATATATAGTCTTCCTCAATAAATGGCCTATCTTACACTGAAAGAATTTTTCAAATCGGTCCAGTAGTTCCTGAGATTAGCGCGTTCAAGCAAACAAACAAACAAACTCTTCAACTTTATATATTAGTATCGATAGATTTGACAAAAAAAATACAGCTTTGCACTTAGTATAGAACATTCTTAGTTTGAGTTTCTAGCGGTGCATTATCTAAAGTTAGAAGTAACATTTTTCAATACTCGCTAAAGACTATCGAGCGCGTACCAACACTCTGTTATCTTTTTTTTGTGAAAAATAATCAATTTTGGAGAAAGTTGTAGAATAGAAGTTTGTCATGGTATAATAACTCTTCGACTCAGCGTCACCTTTCCAATCAACATTGTGTAATAATTTTACTAGGGACGGCTAGTAAAAAAGCAATATTTAATTCACCCAGTTTCCCGGGTGTCAAATTTAAGAAGCAAAAACATGTTTTTATGTTTCGAAACATGTTTAAAACATTTTAGGGCGTCAAAATGTTTACGAGAGGAATATTCCAGCGAATAACAGCAGGTGACCATTGCTTTCTGTGAATACAGTTTATAACAAACCGGCGAGTTTATTTGTTTAGATCCAAAGTTTCGGGAAGCCTAATATTATAATACATTTGCAAATTTTGGGTTGATGATAATATTCTGTACGGAGATGGATTATCAAGTAGGGCTCCACTTTAGTTGTATTTTAGTATATTTTATATTTTAGTTTGTTGTTAATGATATAAGAGCAGTTGAGCAGTGATAATCCTACTATGCTACTATAATAATTTTATAACTGCGATAGTTTGTGAGGATGGATGGATATTTGTTACTCTTTGACGCCAGGACGGCTGAACGGATCTGGATAAAATTTGGCACACAGATAGATTATATTTTGGGGCTGGGCCACTTTTTACGAGTTGTTTTGTTCGACCCAATTCTACCTATGTTTTCTGAAATTATTAGCGCATGAATTTAAAAGGTGAAAGTATACATCACTAGGACAGCTTGTCGATTGAGAAATTTTCTCGACTAAAAAGTACTAGAGCAGCTTCGCGTCCTTACAATATAAGAAGAAACGTACCGATATTTGTATAAACATTTTAACACACAAAATAATAATTGGCGTAGCGGCTGAGCGATCGGCTTCTGCGACACGTGTTGTGGGTTCGATCCCCACACAGAAAAAATATTTATATGATCCACAGGTATTGTTTCGGGTCTGGGTGTGAATTTGTGTTTGTAAAGGCACCATACAGGAGAACGTTTTCTCTTTTTTTTAATATTTATTGGGCTCTAAACACAAATAACTTACGGAGCAATTTATTTTAGGCAACGCGAGCTAAGCACAAAAATTACTCAAATAGGTCATCAAGAAAACTTCAGTTCAATGACCTCGTAATATTATTTCACCAGAAACAATGGTTGATTACCCATATTAGGCTCAGAAACATGTAATTGGATACATGTTTGCGGTCAATTTCTGAAACACAGTCCCTATAACGACGGGTTGGCTTAGCAAACATCATATTTTGGGGAAACGATCACATTATACTTAGCCGATAACTTTAACGATTCCTTGGAATTTAGGAGACTTAGTAGACGGATAATTGGGGTCCGGTACGCTAGAAAATGACGAATTGTTGATAAAAATCAATAAGAATAATTTATTGAAAATATAACACACATTTTGCACTTCTGCCTGCCTCTGCTCGTTAGTCTAGTGATCCCAAGTGCAATTGCTACGCTAGAGGTCTTGGGTTCGACCTCCTCCCTCGTCGAGCAAAGTGTTATTGGGTTTTTCTATGATATTCTCAGTAGCAGTTCGGAGTTCGGAATTTGTGCCGGGTCAGTGGCAATAGGCTCGCCCCCTTATTACATGGGACTTAAACATACCAGCGAAGTGTACACCTCTTCCTAACGCGAGCGGGCGAGCCTATTGCCATGAACCGGGCACAAATCCCAGACTCCGAGCTGCTACTTTGAATTTCATAGAAAAACTCATTAACACTGCTCGACCTGGGAATCGAAGCCAGGACATCTAGCGTAGCAGTCACGCACAGGACCACTAAGCTAATGAGGCAGTGAATATTCTTAAATAAACATTTAAATCTCGAAACGGCTAACAACCATTTCAATCAGGATACGAAAAGAAAATTTTGAATAAATAATCTTGTCACGTATCCGGAGAATTATGTTCGACGAAAAAATTCGGCTGGCAACATTCTGTGGTTGATTCAACGGTTACTTCGGAAATTGAAATGTCTGGCTGAACATACTTAATATCCTCTATGTATGGAGGAAGTTTCGTAAACGTAGGAAGAGGAATGATAAGTCGATACATGGAATGTGTGTTTTATTTCAGAAATATTACCACACACAGTTGTCCTATTTTATTTTTAACTAGCTTTTGCCCGCGGCTTCGCTCATCTGAAGCTATATTAGGATTAGAAATGGATTCCAAGAATAATTTAATCATAAACCAACAGTGATGATCTCTTCTTTGTATGGATCTCTATACATCAGAGAGGTCAAGCTGTATCTCAGGATCCGTTTAATTAATTGAGTTATAAGTTCATCACTTTTTACGTTGGAGCATATACTTTCTGACAGTGATCGCAAAATTAAAATCTATTCAGTAGTTTTTGCGCCAACCCGTAACAAACAGATGAACAGACAGACAAGAATTTTAAAAATCACATTTTTGGGTTCGGATACTTTAAATACCCTAACCCACTTATTTTTTTTAATATCTTCAATGTACATACACATACGGTTATTTATAATTTTATAATAGTAGTGATTTTTTGATATTTTGTTTAATGCAAATGGGGCAACCATTTAAGTATTTTCTCCTATATCGTGGGTAGTTCTTCAAATACAAATTCTAACATTCACAAACTCCCAGACTTATTACCTAATGCATAACAGTTCGCCGGTAGGTTAAGATACCATATCCGTGTCCATGTCCCAATTGGTGGCGTATTACTGCTCATAAAGGGCCACTTGCACCAATTTCTAACATAACATAATCAACCCATTATATGTTCCACTGCTGGGCACGAGTCTCCTCTCACAATGAGACGGATTAGGCTGTAGTCCACCACGCTAGCCTAATGCGGGTTGGCAGGCCTCACACGCCGTCGAGAAAATCCCTCAGGCGTGCAGGTTTCCTCACGATTTTTTCCTTCACCGTTTAAGCGCGAGAAATTATCACGTGCTTAAACTATTACATGTGTTAAAATTGCATTTAAACACACATTTACAATGAAAACCTTTTTGAAATATGTTAAAATTGCATCTAAACACAAATTTACAATGAAACACTGTGTTTAAAAACAATTTAGTTAGACATGCTAAGCAACATAATTTAAGAAGTTGGTGCAAGTGGCCGTAAATGATCCTTATCAAGCACAGTGTTCCTTACTAAAAAGCATTAATAATAGTCCGTTGAATTTGATATATCGATCAGAATCATTTGGCTATCCGAGTTTGGCTACAAAATTGCTCAATTTTAGTGCCATTATAGAGCTCAAAAATCCGTCTGTCTCGAAAAAAAAGCACGAAATCGTGTGCAGTAACATAGGACAAAAGTGCAAAGCGCTCGCGGCAACTTGGAGTGAGTTCGTTCTTTGCTACAAGCTCTTGTCGCCCTGAGTGGCGTGTTCAATAATTCTGCGCTCCAGTATTGAAGTGTGTGGTTCAGACAAGTATCGTTGAAGATTCTTTTGTGTTGTTTCGATAGTCCTAATAGAATTGTTGCGGTCTTTAAAAGTCCGGCGGGCCGAATTACCCGTATAAACGTAATAGCTGCCATAAATCGTAATTTAAACAGATTTTAATGATATTGTGTCATTTTCGGATTTTGATACCATTCATCTAGATTCTTATCCTACCATTACGTAGAAAATCCACTTAATTAAAAAAAAACACTTTTATTCACAAAAAAATTCTAATAATTCTCTCCCCGCGGCTTCGCTCACTTGAAGCTCAAAACCAACAATGATGATCTCTTTTTTGTATGGGTCTATACATTAGATAGGTCAAGCTATATCTATGGTTCCATTTAATTATTTGAGATAAGAAGTATACCAGTTTTTAATTTGGAGCACATACTTTCTAACAGTGATAACAAAATTAAAATCTATTCAGTAGTTTTTGCGCCAACTCGTAACAAACAGACAAACAGACAAGAATTAAAAAAATCTGATTTAAGGGTTCAGAGACCTATATAGAATATACTATAAAATATACCCACTTATTTTTTTTTATATCTTCAATGCACAGACAGCTTTTTACAATTTTATAATAGTAGAGATTAACGGAATTAAATGTAAGTGAATGTACCTAATTCTTGATAATTTAACGAAGTAAGTAAAGTGTAGGAACATAGATTGACGGTATCCGAATCCGAATAGTAACACAATTTGATTAAATTGTGTTTGAATTACGATTAAGTTTGTATGGGCAATTCAGTGTCCACCGAACAAAAAAGAAAAAGAAATATTATTGCACCTTCATTGGTAAAAGTTTATTTAATTGCAATTTGATTTTAAATTATGTGGGCCGTTTGGTGATAAAATCGGCCCTTACCTCTTTTATAATTTGGTATAAGTACAAGAAACTAGGTCGTATATCAAAATAAATGTAAATGCTACTGCGCAAATCCTCGCGAAAGATAATAATAAAAAAAAAATAACACAGTATATAAACCTCATCAACTACGCTTCATAGCTGACTACGAAAAAAGAAGGGTAATGAGTTTTCTGACACTTACGCGAATATAAGACATTGAAATAAAACTACTTTTTTACTGATTTAATCGCGTTGTATTTATATTATTTAATTCTCGACATTTTGGACCCTACCAGTGACCATGGATGCTGAAAAGTATCCGAAACGTCGAGAATTAAATGTATTAATATTATTTATATTAATTACTAGCTACTGCCCGCGGCTTCGCCCCCGTTGAATTTGGTGTGTCATCACATCCCACGGGAACGGGATAAAAAGTATTAGGATACTTTTTATCCCGTTCCCGTGGATACGAACATAGGTGTCCGTCTCCTGATTCTAAGCTACCTCCCCACCAATTTTCAGCCAAATCGGTTCAGCCGTTCTTAAGTTATAAATAGTGTGACTAACACGACTTTCTTTTATATATATAAGATTAATAAAACGCGATAAAATCTGTAAGAAGTAGTTTTATTGGACAGGTAAGGAGTTTATGTATGTATGTATGTATCTAATTAGCATATAAATAAGTAGTTGAAGCAGACTTAACCGCTAAACATATATTATATATTCGATTCCTAAATATTTATTTACAGTAATCCAGCAGAACTTCATTATAACTACAAGTAATTAACAGACGTAAAGTTTCTGGAACCACACATACAGAACCAACACGTTGGAGTTAACTATTTCAATTACAAATCTCAATTATGGTTGTGAAATACAATTTCCAGTACAATTAATTTCCATACATATTGCTCTCCATCTCCATATATTTATTTCGCTTAAGTTGATATTCAGATGAATAATATTCAGTAATATAGCCTAGTGATATGACTCTTGGACTGCCAATTCTCGGCGAAGAAGAAGCGGCGGTAGCCTAATGGCTAGGGCGTCGGACTTGCGAAGTTTAAAAAAAAAAAACCTCGATTCGAATACAAAGCAACCACCTCTGAATTTTCGAAGTCATGTGCGTATTATTAGTTAATAGGCGCTTATGCGGTTAAGTAAAACATAATGAGAAAACCTACAGGCCTGGGATATTTTCTGGACGGTGTGTGAAGTATGCCAACTTGCATTAGGCTAGCGTGGTGGACCAGAGCCTAATCCCTTTCATTCTGAGAGGATGAGTTTATATATTGAGTATTACGGGTTGATTATGTTATTCCTGCTATGACATCTATATTACTGAAAGGTTAGGCAGAGGTATATTACTGTACAACCATATCTTGCCAGTATGTTTAGGTCCCATGTAATAGGGTTATACCTCGATGTCACCACTGAGAAGATTACAGAAAAATCCAGTAACATTTTTCTTGATTTGTGAATCGAATACAGGATCTTTATTTCAGCAGTTATCTTTACGATCAAGAGACTACTGAGGCAGTTAATATTCAGAGCTACATTTATCATATAATACTCTAGACAGACTCTAGTATCTGGGCCGTTTAGGGAGAACTACTAAGTGTCCGGGGACTAGCTAGGTCATAAAACATAGTGGTCCCAACATCTCGTAGCGTTTTATGTCTAAAAGTGTGAAGTTTCTTGTAATGGATCGCTCTAGAAGATCATTTTTCTACATTAACATGGACAAGTTTACATACTGCTATTTCCGACATATGTATTTTTTGTTTATTTATAATCATAATCATTTATTTCTTTGCAAACATGGGTTGTACGTAGATCTTAATCATAATATTTTAGTTCTCCACGTTTTGCCGACACAGTTTTGCCGTCACATTGGCATGCAAGTTTTTACTATAACTACAATATTATTAATGTTAGTAAAATTATGATATATAAATGTCTAGTGGATGCAATTACATGTCAAATCACGTGTCAATCTCATGTTAAATGTCAAGAATGTGCTATTATTATTATTATATTTGGATTGTTATTGTCCACAAGGATTCCCTTCCAGATATTCTTTCACGCTGTAAAATACCCTCTCAGTTAGAAACTCTTTTAGCTTCTGCTTATAGGTTTTGTTTCTGCCCACGCGTATGTAAAAAGGCGTGAGTGTATGGAAAAAACATGGCTCACCCCGATGATTTGAACGTGTATCGTGGCTGCAATTACAACACAAATACATTGCTCACACACCATGCACAATTGCACTTATTATATACATATTATATAATATGTATACATTTTAACTGCCTCAATAGCCGCGTGGTCCTGACCGCGACTGCTACGCTAGAGGTCCTGGGTTCGATTCCCAGGTCGAGCAAAGTGTTATTGGGTTTTTCTATTAAATTCCCAGTAGCAGCTCGGAGTTAGGAATTTGTGCCCGGTCAATGGCAATAGGCTCGCCCCCTATTACATGGGACCTAAACATACCGGTGAACTGTGGGTGTACATTAGTACGCCTCTGCCTAACCCTTCGGGGAATACAGGCGTGATGGTATGTTATGTATACATTTTATGAGTGAAAATAAAGAGAGAAAAAAACATGCTCAGGCTCAAAAACTAATTGTAGGACTCGTAAATATTTGTTACATACGGATATTGAACCTACAACTTGTGGCGTAGAAGAGATCCCTTAACCACTTCTTATGCCAAACGAGCCGCCATGTGCTATGTAATATCTTTTTGAGTAACGGTAAAACATTTTTGTCTGTTACAATTTGACTGCAAGAGTGCAGCGAGGCATTTATTTAGTACGAACGGAGCCTTTACTTAGACAGAAAGCGAATAGGTAAAGACGCTAATAGGATGAGTTTAGTTTTGATTTGTACCCATCAAGTTTCACGTGGGAGAGCCATGCTTCGGCACGAATGGGCCGGCTCGACCGGAGTGATACCACGGCCTCACAGAAAACCGGCGTGAAACAACGCTTGCGTTATGTTTCGCCGAGTGAAAGAGGTTACCAGAGGCCCGAACGCTTTTAAACGGCGGGCAACGCACTTGCGACTCCTCTGGTGTCCATGGGCGGCGGTTATCGCTTACCATCAGGTGATCCGTTTGCTCGTTTGGGGACAAACGAGCAAACGGATCACCTGATGGTATCTCATAAAAAAAATCAAAGTCAAAGTCAAATGTTTTATTTCAATTAGACCATTATAAAAGGTACTTTTGAAAAGTCAAACTAGTTGCACGGTTCCAAAAAGTGGGTCATATGGAGAAGATCAATAGACGAACCCCTGTCATACTATATATGTAATCTATAAATAAACATATTTCCACCGAAACTTTGGTGTAGTCCCTCTCATTGTGAGAGGAGACCCTTGCCCAGCAGTGGGACATATAATGGGTCGATTATGTTATGTATGTATGTTATGTTGGTGTAGTCTGCCTTACCTTACCCATCGGGGTATATACATATATGTATATATATATATATAAGCGTTATGGTATGTTATGTTAGATGCAATCATGGAGAACATGTCACTATGTGAAAATATTGTTATTCCAGTATGTTGTGCGGCGAGCTATTCTAGTAATCAATCAAACGCGTGCTCCCCTCGGTACATAAATCTCTCTGTGTCATAAACTTTTATCTGATACTGTATTAAGTTTATTGGTCTCCGTAGATCGTTGTTTATGTCTTCCCTGGAACTAAGGTATAAACATGTCATACAATATGGGTACAGCTAGTGTTCGACGGATTTCCTTTCAAAGGAAACATAGACAAAATTACACAAGAAGGATTCTTTTTTCAAATTACTAGCAATGTGGGTCGCACATTACTAGTGTTCTTGTTAACCCCTCGTGATAAGCTAAATTCCTATGTTACGAGTGGGTTCACGTCGGTAGTGCAATGGGTGGGTTTCGAACCGGCAACCACATGTTCGCAAGTCCGACGCCCTAGCCATTACAATGCAATAGTCTATATGGCGGCTCATTTCTAATCATCATCATCATCATAATAATAAAGCTGAAGAGTTTGTTTGTTTGTTTACTTGGACGTGCTAGTCTCAGAAACTACTGGTCCGATTTGAAAAATTCTTTCAGTGTTAGATAGCCTATTTATCAAGGAAGGCTATAGGCTATATATCATCACACTACGCGGACGAAATCGCGGGCAGAAGCTAGTTTCTAATCACTGTGTGAAAAAGTTACGGAGATTCAGTGTGTCCAAGTCAGAGGCTTAAAAATAAAGGATAACCGACAAAAAAAATGTTTTTGTTATTGTAAATGATATGTACTACAAGTTTATATAACAGCTTGTTTCAAATCGCCGCGCCATGTGATAAAATGTATGATTACACAATGTTCCGAAGTGAGATGCATACAGGATATGAGCGCTCATACAAGATTTTCGTTCTGTATGCATTAAAAAAATATTGTACTAAGTAAGAATAACATAGATAAACATAATATATATATGTTGATTTTGTAAGATTACGACTCGTGTGACCTTATATAGCTAGTATAAACTTCCTTCATTTATCAAAGGTTTGACCAAAGTCAAAGGTGGTTTATAGATATTTAGTTTCAGACGTCAGTGAATTAGCTTTTATGTTTAGCAATGATGTAGATTTAAGTACTAAGATACTGTGCTCTGTCTTTCAATTGCGAGCACTCAAGAGTTAATGATAGCCACAAGTCCGCTTAGGCAACACGTATATCCCTATATCCCTCCTAGATAGATTGCAAGCATACAAAGACATTCAACTTTAGTATTTGCAACAAAGTACGAAAGTTCTTCTCTAAAACCCGAAACGATATCTGTCTCCGTAAACATTTCAGCTTGAGTCACGACAAATCTGTCATATTTCACAAATGGCCGTATAAAACCACCGTCGAGTGGAACCGTAAAACGCATTACTCATCACCAACTGCTCACTGTTACTCACTGGAATATTTAATTGCTTCGTCTTTAACGACTGGCCTCAAAAGTGGATTATCCTGCACTTAAGTCGGGGCCAAGAGATTAAAACGACTTTGTGGTTCGTCTGTATTATTAGATTGATATTTAGCTGACTTCAAAGAATAATTAATTACAGTGTTGCTTTTAGCCGTGTTCTTTTCAAAAGATATTGCCAGAAACAGTGTCGTCAAGGTAGACAAAATAAATATTATTCGAAGTCAGCTAAATTCAAATTAAGAGGTAAAAGCTTACCCCCTACACGGTACTGTTGTTCACCATATTTTTTCGTTCCTTTTTTGCGTCGGCGCGCGTACCTTTTACAAAATAAGGATGAGAAAAATCAAATCCTGACCACAAACGTCTGGCTCAATTTGGTAAGTGGTAGGAGCCGGGTATGGCGCCTTCGCCCTCCCGCCCCCCGCAATCCCAACACTACCGGGTAACGAGCGAGAACTACTTTTCCACATTCAATCAGCACTATCTTACCGCACTTTTTTAATTCACCATTTAATGCACTTCGAAGGAAAGGTTACAGGAGGCGGGCGCGGACAGAGGGCGCCGCCTTCGCGGCAGATCTGTCGCATGGAGTCGGTGTTAAATTGTTGTAAACTACGCATATAATATCTATTTAGATTGTGTGTCCGGTGGCGCGCGAAAATAGCTTTTAAGTAACGCATGACAAGTGACATTTTCGCCCGCCGCCCCAGCCCCTAAGTATTGTGTCTCCGGCGGTGTGGAACAGTTTGTTTAGATCATCATACTGACTGCGCCCTTTCTGTTTTTGTTGACATCGTCTAACCCAATAGGACGAGAAGAATCAACTACTTATAACCAATATATGGCTGTCGTTGGTAAGTGTGAATAAAAGACAAACCTAAAATTAACACTAAAATTTCTAATAATTATTTTCGTTTCTACTATTTTTTTGTTTCTTTTTTTTGTATATTATCTTCGTTCTGTCTATCTGTTTGGGTTATTCTTCTAATCTATGAATGTTATGAAAATTGCATAGCATTGTGGAATATGCGGCAGTCTTTTTTGTACTTTACCTGTTTATGATATTTGTATGGGAGTTGCTTGACATGTCCAGATCCTCGGCATCGCTGACCCCGGCTCGTGCTGTAGACTAGCCCGTAGTCCCTATCATGCATCCCTTCATACAAACGGTCATAAGTTAGCTATTTAGTACCTTTCAACTTTTATGTAGTCAATGTATGTATTAGAGTCGGTTCTGTGAAACTATAAGTAGGTATTCATTATTTTAGCAGTGAGTATCGTGAGCGGGAATGTATAAACATTTGTGTATATCAGCGTCCAACTGCCGTGTAAGCCGCAATGCATTTAACAATATGTACTAATGGTTGACGTTAAGACGTGTGATGTAATAACTTATAACATAAAAATATACATGTTTCTCGATTGAAAAATGATTTCATAAACTGTGTCTTAAAGTGGGTCTCGTTAGGTCAATTGAACTGACATATTGGTGAAGACTTATGTATATTAATATGCACAAATAATTATTATTGAGATGAAATGTGTTTTATGTACACTGTAAATTGAATATGCACATCCTTGGGTACCCGCTGTTGATATTATTTTTTGATTTTCGCTACAGGAAATTGTAGTATTTTTCACACTATGCATGGCAATGGAATGTTTATATTGGGAAATATCCTCGTTCAAATGGAAGTGTGGTTACCATGCTCGAGTCTTTAGTTTGCCTGCGGAGCTAAACCTCATTGGGACGACGTTTTCAATTATTTAAAACTATAATAATATTTCTAAAAAGTATTTTCTTAATTATTTCTACCTCTGAAATGTTTTTGTCTTGGTACCTGTATGCGTAATAAAATGTAAATGTTAAAATTATGTGTACATAATTGACATTAAATTGTACACACTTTAAAAAATATTTATAGACCCGTTCAGTTTTATGTTTGGTTTTAACGCTTGTGTTCCCGGTTTTATGAAAAAGTGTTTGTTTAATAATTTCATTTTTAATAAAAAAAAATAAACAATGACGCTTAATGTACATACTTTTGATGTTGGTTTACATTTCTTAAATAAAAGTTTTTCCATTTCATTTTAATTTTACTATGAACAACTAATTGATTCCAGCACCGATGGTATGTTATTAAGCTAATTAAAATATAATTATTTTAGCATTTACCAATACGGCAGCTTAGTTTCAGAAAAGTAGTGACTCCCAATCCCCTGGTCTTGTATCAGAAAAAAGGGCATAATAGCCTAAACATCCCCTGCAAGGAAATTAGAAAGTCAAGCTTTTGTAGGAACAAAATGTGCTGTATGTGTGTGTGTATATACATTATTATATAAATTGTGTATATTTTTATACATTATTGCATGTTTCTCATCGCACGTTTGATTGCTTTGTAGATGTGATTTATATAACATATGTATTAAACTTCTCTTTCTTGCTACCTATTGTTATTTATGTATACAATTAATCAACTATGTGTCGTATTTGTGTTGTGACGTATGCCCCTACATTAAATTGCAAATATAACATTATGCAAAATGTACAATCAACTAAATGTATAAAATAAGTCTTTGTGTATACATTTAAGCATTTTCATAAAATAATATAAGTATATGACCACTTTTATAAACAAGCCACAAAACTACAACTTTATTATTTTCTTTAGAATTTCTCTACATTTTATCCTAGTTCATTGTACATTACACAAAACACTCAAAAATAAACTTTAAGAATTTGGTAATAAAGTTTATATCTTTTTATTCTTTATATATTTATATTATATTATATATTTAATTTCTTTTAGTTCTTAATTTAACGATTAATTTACTAAGTTACCATGTCGTTTGCCAATTTGGACTTAGTGCTCTCTCTTGAAAGTTAGTAGGAAAATAATTCCATTAATTTGTATTTGATATCGTTATTAAAATTGGAGAACGTAAATAGCTATTGGTAAATGAAAGCCACATACTGAGATACCTAGTTTGAAGTACAGTATACTATAGTTAGATTTATGTTTTCAACGATACGATAGTGAATTTTTCATTAATTAATACTACAATTTCTTCATTCAACTGTGTAGGTTACACAGTTGAATGAAGAAATTGTAGTATTTAATATTAGTATAGTTTAATTTACGATAATCTTCTTTTATATCACTATACTATACACTATATAATTTCAGCATACGTCTACCCTTAAGTACATAAGTATCTCATAAGTTTTCGAGTTACTGTGCCGTATTACACCGCATGTTCTAAAACAATAAAGCCGTTAAACTATCTAATTGATACATCGACCCTTCAGGAGAGAGCATTTGTTATATGTCTGTCTCGCTCCCACACCGGCCGATCAACTGAAACACCCATTTGGGGTAAGCTTAAGGAGCTTACCCCACTCCCTATAATATTCCAACGAAATTGCACAAATATTTAAAAAAAATGCCGCTTGTGATACATATTATTTTCTTTAGGGTATACTTTTATTTGTATACATTTACCCGTTTCATAAAAGCTATAAATTCAAGTAACTAAAGAACTATAAAATAGTTATGACCTTATTTGTAAGTCGTGCCTCAGGCTGTCGAGAATCCAATATGATACTGTATAAACACGTGGATATTACTAGAGATATTGCCGCTAAGTTGTGGCCCCAACTTTTGTAATATTAGAGAAGAGGGTTGAACTTTCAAGGGTCTGCTTTGTTTTGCCGGTATCTAAACGAGGTAGTTGTTATCATAAGCGTAGCGAGACAGCCGGTGTGGTAGTGAACACAACGATATTGGAAAGTGTATACACAGTTTTCATATTATTATTTAATCGTTTTCGTATGAAGGTTAATAAGTTTTTTGAGTTTGGGCTGGTATATTGTTCATTTTTCAATATTGTTATTGATAAGAAATACAAAAAACACTAATCCCTTTTCTACTTCGTTATTTTTTCGGCCGATTTCAATGAGAAAACTTAGTTATTGGATGAGCTATTGGCATAATCTTTGTAATGTGTTTCTTTGAGAAAACTTTTTTAATATTTGATTACTTTAGTATTGGGTATTGTTTGCAATATCGGTAAAATATGTTTTATCTTACTAGAAATCTTACATAATCAAGAAATAAGAAGAAAATAAAATTAGCGAATTAAGATGTATGCTTTAAGCCCCACTTGCACCAACTTCTTAAATGTGTTTAAATTGTTTTTAAACACATTTAAGAAGTTGGTGTAAGTGGCCCTTAATGTTTATTTGAAGCACGGAGTCATTTTGATAGAAAACTTTTTTCGATAAAAAAATACATGTCTTTTTTATAACGCTTTTACTAAAACAGACATTAGTAGCAGGAACACGTATACAACAACCAGCTCAAACAAGACTTGTTCAAGATATATAGCTGAACCAAGGTATTCTCAATATATCAACTTCAGACGGCACAACTTCAACTCTCCCCAGCCCACGTCGTAATGGATTCTGTACAAATATTGATACATCCTAGATGTACAATATCAATTATTAGAACAACACCGCATACGGCTAACGGAGTCTACTCTCAGAATATATGAACGGCTTTCTCGTTGTCTCAATAAACATATATATAAAACAGATTTTCCACCTTCCATTGGTTGGAAGGTAGCATCTTTTTGTCCTGGTGAGTCTACAAAACTTTAAACTTCTGACAGCCAGGTTTCTTGGTCTTGAGTATATTGTATATTTATAGTTTCTCCGGGTAGTTAGGAGTCCTGAAAACCTGTAACATAGGTATTCCTAGTACAGGCTCTATGCTCTATTACATCAATGTACTTATATTGTGAGCTTTAGATATTTCTGTACTGTAAAAAACTAGTATTTCATTGTGTGGTGTATCTTTCTACTAACATGAGGCAAAAAGCTTCAAAGTAGTTTATATTATTGCTTTTCTCTTTAAAAATAAATGCTTTATGGCATTAGGAAGGGTAACATGAAGATGCTGATCAATCAGCTTTTTGTAGCCTCTGTAATCTCAACTCACAAGATAAAATCCTTCACTAAAGAGAATTTTATAATCATAGGATCGTGACTAACGCTTTTACTAATAAGCCATATAATCTGTGTATAGTACCACAATGTTTTGATTTTATTAATATTGTACAACGCACACATCTCGTGGATACTAAGTACATTGATATAGGGTTCAAATTCAAACGCACACTCATAAAATGCAACAAATACCTACAAGACTGTTAGACAACTGCTGAACTACTACGAAAATCACAATAGGTTTAGGACTCAGTTACTAAAGACCCTCTTTCCTTCTTAATACAATACAATACACACGAAGAAAAGAAAAAAAAGAAAACAGTTTACTTTAGGAGAGACCCTTCGTCCTTTCAGAAAGAGTGGGATCTCGCAATAGGTACAAAGTGTGGGAACACAATACAAAATTATGTCAAAGGAAATCTTTATGCTCAGATCGGCCGTAAAAACGACACCCAACCATTGTTCAAAATACACTGGCGAGCAGAATAACTGGAATATTTTTGATGTGTTTTTTTTATATTTCATTGTAAAATTCCATTCTTTGAGTCGAAGCCGTGTGTGACAAAGTTTAACTTTTGGTGTTTGGGATTTTTGTAGTTTCCTGCAATATTGCCGAGAATGAGAATCGAATGATTCTCATACTCAGCAATATTTCGTACTATGAATTTTACACTAAAATATTTTACTGCTTTTCCGACAAGGTGCGTAGCCAGATAAGGTTTTTACTTAGCACACGATTTCAGCCCTAAATGTCACCACATTTTTTTATTATAAAAGTTAATTTACAACAAAGAAACATTTCTTCCATAATACCGCTATCAGTAATTAAGAGCGCTATTTTAACATAATTTATCACAACTCACGGCACCGCACTTCACAACTCCGTTGACATTGAAAAGTTGTGCTTGAACCTTTTCAGGTGTCCAGCTCCTTTTGATTACAGTTTTAACGTTTAATTATACACTACACTTTCCTTCTTACACTTTTTTTAATCAGAAATGCTCCAACTTTTTTGCTCGCATTTGTATCGTCGTCGACAATGATGTCTCTGATTGAGTGTTTTATGTACAGGAGTGGAATGACTACAACCTGAGGTGGAATGACAGCGAGTATGGCGGGGTCAAGGACCTCAGAATCACGCCCAACAAGCTGTGGAAGCCAGACGTGCTTATGTACAATAGGTGAGAGTATGTGGCACGGGTATGATTTTGACAGCTATTTTTTATTGCTATTTTTGGGGTGTTACAGAAATAATTCATATTCAGTTTCTGCTTGACAATAGAGTTAATTATTGGTAGCGTAAACTGGTGCTATCGAGGACTTTACAGTAATATTTTTTTGTTGTTTTATTACCTACTCGAAGGAAAGGAATCACTAATTTTATTACTTTGGATACAGAAATGACTAAATGATAAAATCCATCGTTTATAATTATAATTAGTTACTATTTGTGGTTACAGCTGGCCACAATCATTAGAGCTGCCAATAAAATTAACTCAGTATAGAATTGATTCTTCTAGTAAAAGGAAGTGTTATGAATACGCAAAATGATTAGAATAAGTTTAATATTTCCAACAGTGCTCTTAAACGAGTTACATTTTATAACTCGAACAGCTTACACAATGGGATAATGCTATTTCACCCTCAAAGGGAGAAAGACTCGTCTAAATGGGAGCCCATTTTAGAGTTAATTAAGTTACAAAAAAGGTTTTGAGTGATGTTATTACTGACAGTACATAAAAGGACTGGAAAGTTAAAAATTAACTTAAATTTTGGCATTTCGAATAATGATGTAACAGGCTCTGAGATCAGCAAAATTTTCATCACACGAAATTTTCCGCCATTTGCCGGCTTTAATTACATTATAGGTCAGCGAAAATTATTTTTAAGCGCCTGTAAGTAATTACTGGACTCAGGCATCACTAGAGAGCCCTGGCTTACTAAAATATGCGGACGAAATAATTATAAATTTCCTTAATGTTCGTCCCAACATTTAGGGGAAGAAATATTTTACCAGACGATTCTACATTTCAAAACCAGAAGATTTTAATTATAGCGCAACAATGGAACATTTTAAGCTTAGTATTTCTAATTTGTTGAAACTTTTGACTTTAAATTTTCCTCAGACCAAGTCATCTGTTTGCAATATTATTGCCCTATTCCACGACATCGACTCTGCATCATGCAATTTGCGAGTCAGAACACAGTAATATAATCACACAATTTGAGAAGAAATTCAGATGCACTTGCGTCGTTCAAACGTCGTTAACGTTAAACAAATTTTCTCTGCAAACAGACGTCCGTACAAAGTGGCGCCATCTGGCGGCACGCCAAACATTTTATTCATTACAACGTTACGGAGCAAATGATATAAAGCTGGTATCACATGATTTAATGTTAAGTGTGTTCCATGTTTATCGGCTCTTACCTGGCCGGAAGCCAGACATTTATAGGCGTATATCTTAGGCCGATAACTTTTACGAACATCTATGGATAAGCAGTTATGGCCTCAACACTACTAGTTTAACGATGCCGTAGAATATAAAACATTATTGAAGAAATAGCAGATTTACTACTCTGCTATTTTTTCTTTAGGTGTTATCTATTATTTATAGTGTGCTCCTCGGAATGGATATTCATCAGAGGTGGATGACCCCTTAGTTTTAATGGTCTTCTGTTTTCTTTATGACTTTCCATGTTATTCTTATTTTATAGATTCAATGGGGACTTACCCTTTATGTAAGAAGTAGGTATTTTCGTGTTCTTTGAGGATTTGATGGGTACCTATAAACAGACGAAATAATAGGTAACCATTATTGTCATAAATAGGGTAATAATGCTTGGATTTATTTAATTACATCTACAACATTTGTGATTCAAGGAACTTGTGTTATACTATTCATGAAAATTACATGTATACCTACATGTACAATCGTTGTATATTAGACGGATGCGTCTAGGAATTAATCTATTAATTCTACTTCAAGATTAAGCTTACAAAGTTCGCTAAAGATTTGAACAGGCATCCAAATTAAAACGAAGCTCGGGTTTTTCGTTAAATTGCAGAGTTGCAGACTTGGGTCGTGTAATGACCGCATAACCGCTCCATCGGCTGAAACTGGCCAGTTCTCAAAATTTCCAGACTTTTAACTTTCAACCGTAAAACAGATTTAAATGGCAGAAACGAGTTAAAAACTAAGCTTGGAAATTCGCCAGTCAACTGTACAATAAATAAAAGTTATTTCATCTGTGATTTGTTATGGGATAACGGTGGTACGGAGTGCAATCTGCTAATAGAATGTTTTTAAATGTACGAAGTTTATGTGTGTTTTTATGGATGCCTAGTTTGAATTTATTTACGGGATGCGTAATTAAGTACAGAGTAAACAAACGGTTTTTTATATGAGTATATACACTATGAAGAAGCTATGTTTTCTTTCTTTCTGATTTTTTTTTATTCTTTCTCTTTTTCTGTATTGAGAAAAAAGATGTCAAAATGTCCATTCATCAACTTTATCTTGATGCTAGCTAGCTAACTAGTTGCTCCGGTCATGCTAGCTCCCTCTCACCAAATTATACACCCACTTTTCATTGATTGGGTTATACAATTATATTATCCTGCTTTGAGAAAACATTACAAGATGATATATAACGAAAATATACATAAATCCTTAATAAATATCATAATTATATTTTATATTGCGTACATAATTATAAAAAAAAAATACTTAATGGAATCTTTGAATTTAAATTACCAACCACGGCAGTGTCATTTGACCATTGCATACAAACTGCAAATGACAATTAAAGTCAACGAACGCTATCCAAGATATAGTACTCTAATTACATAAACTACTTTCACAGCGCCACTTCCAAATAAACCAAAAACTTATCCAATATTTCAGCCAACATCCACTTCAACATTATTAGCAAAACAACAAAATACACCCATTTACGATATTGGCAATACGTACCGCGAACATTGGCGCCGGTGTTGGCAATGCGCCAGCGTTGGTCCAGCATTCGATTATGAAAACTTTTAAATCACTTACGGTGCTGTGTGACGGCGGCACCTTGTTTACCGTCTCCATGGCTGACCGCCGAGGGCTGCGGGTGCCTATCACACCGATGTGTAATTTGGAAGCAACAGTCGATATAAATTTGTTGAGGAGGATTTTTTGAGACAAAATGTAGCCTATGTTTTTCTTCGAATTACAAGTTCAGTGGTTAAGGTGAAAAAATGTAACAAATAAACAACAGACAGACAGAGCTACTTTTGCATTTGAAATGTTAGACTTGAGGGGTTAAAATGATTACTTTTGATGAATCACAATATGATTCAGCGAGTCACGGCTGTAAGAAGTGCTCAATAAAAGAGTACCCTGAACTCTGCAGATATCATTTCTGCTTACCATTGACTTATAAAGTAATAGACGTCTAATGAGAAGAAAAAATGTAAGTCAAATAGCTTTTACTCGCGTGGTCCATGTGCCCAAGTTCCTTCAGGGGGAACCTCCTCTCCTGTATATCTGAGCATCAATATGTTTGAAACAAATTTACTTCTCATAAGAATTTTTGACATTCACTAACATGAGAACATAAATTATTACAAGTATTTTATCAACCGGTCGGCGTACATATAAATAAAACATAACAAAAAAAGTACGTATCAAAAATGTGTTTTTTGATTCACATTGTGTCACATTAAATTCGTAAACCAACTGAATTATCTGACGGAAGGTCTATGTTAATACGGATTTGCTGGCGGGCCGCCAACTAACGGAGTGGTTACACACCACACGTGCGGCACCCATGAATACTACATGCAACCATGACAACACTTTTGTCGCACTGAACGCCCCCGGACGAATTCGGGACTCTTCACTATCTGAGAAACGTATTTCTTGTCTATTTGCTATTGTAAGTAGACTGGACACGTTGTGTATAATTGGTATTTTAGGTAGGTACTCGAGAATCGTGTGCGTGTCTTTCATTGACAAATACAAATCACGCTTCAAAAAAAGTTTATATATTATAGCTTCTGCCCACGACTTCGTCCGCGTAGCGTGATGATATATAGCCTATAGCCTTCCTCAGTAAAAAGGCTATCTAACACTGAAAGATTTTTTCAAATCGGACCAGTAGTTCCTGAGATTAGCGCGTTCAAGCAAATAAACAAACAAACAAACTCTTCAGCTTTATATATTAGTACTAGCTTCTGCCCGCGACGTCGTCCGCGTAGCGTGATGATATATAGCCTATAGCCTTCCTCAGTAAATGGGCTATCTAACACTGAAAGAATTTTTCAAATCGGACCAGTAGTTCCTGAGATTAGCGCGTTCAAGCAAACAAACAAACTCTTCAGCTTTATATATTAGTATAGATAGATGTCACTACTGTCCCAATTTTTTTCGTGGTAATTTACAGTAATAATGTAATCTAATAAGTAATGTAAATGTCATAAAAATAATACGCTCAAAGGACCTATTCCCGTCCTAAAACATTAAAGCGAGCTTAAAACAGAAATGTTACACCATAATTCTGCAAAATAAATCCCAAAAGCGAATTTAAATTAACTGCTTTAATATGGCAACATCAAAAGTTAGTTTAAACTAGTTATGTCCACCAGAAACCGGTGTAAACCGGTATCTTAATTTCATCGACTACAGTCCCCGGACGGCGCTTACAGACAAATTACTGTTCAACTATAGCCCAGACTAGATCTTTAATTCTTTCTTTGTGGCTTAGTGATTTAATTCTATTTGTTGTGTTAATCGTGGTTTAAAGAAATGGGGAAGTTATCTTGAGTTAGGGAAGATAATTGTTAATTGAGTAGTGTGAATTTGTTAATTTTATAATGAGTAAAAGAAGTCAACCAAGCTCGTAAGGATCGGATACTAAAGACAAGGCCTCGGTCAAGGTCAAGGACGAAGGAACAATCACTTTTATTTTAGCTGAAAGACTACAAATATGTCACTCAAATGCTACATACGCGGATCTGCAAGATACGAATCTTAAGGACAGAAATAATAATGAGAACATATACTTGTAGGGTAAATCAATAAATTTTTAGAGAACTCGATAAAGTTTTCTGAGTGCTGAATTGAGAATGAGTGATGTGCCACTTCAGAAAGAAACCGATTCGAGTTGAAATACATTTAATCAACTCGAATTGGCAGAACGCAGCTGGTTAAATGATTTGTTACGAGAATAATAATTCAATTCTGCGTTAAGACTATCTATTATTACCAAACTTAGTAGTTAGGATTGAAATAAAGAAAAGTATGTATTTATAGTACGTATCATAAATGTCTTCTTGTAGTCTAAAAAAAAATTGACCAAAAGATGCGCACGTAATGAACGAATCAGTCTCTAGCTCTTTCGATGCGCCATCCAGCCCGAATTCGAGTTAGTGAGAATCCAACACGATATATAACTGTAACTAAACGCCGCTCGAGTTAACTCGAGTTGACCTATCCCTCCTTGATCAACGCCAAGCCGAAACCACTAAAGCTACATGAAGTATTTTGACATTTATCTGGTGCTTTTTCTGACCAGCACTAAGCACCACTAAGGTCCCACCTGAGGGAAATTCCTACAAGGTACACTAGATCCAAGCACCACATAAGCGAGAAAGGAAATAGTCTTTTATAGCCCCGTGTTTATGTAGACGCTAGATAATAAATGCGATAAGAATGGCGTTCATTAAGAGGGTGGTGAATGAAAAATACTAATGATCAGATTGTGGGCCGTTGATAAATGAGCGCGCCCGATAACCCCCGTGTTCCTCTATCTAGCTTATAAAGGCCTTTGTGAAGACTTATGTGTAAGCCTGCGGGAGGTTTGTTAACATTTCAACATTAACAGAATAAAACAATATCTATTTTAACTGCTAATGCGTGAGTTAAAATTCTGCACATATAAAGCATTTTGTTTCATTTTGCCTTTTCTCTATTGCTTAGCTCTAAGGCGTACTTTTATAAATATGTTTTTGTGTACCTATTTATTTCCTTATAAAATAATATATTTTAACTACATAATTTTCAGAATTGTGACAGCACAGTAGGAGAGTACCCCGAATGTGACGATCGGTACTTGACCCCGTTTATATATATTTTTTTATTTTAGAAGTAACGATCGTTCGCGTGGATGACGTTTCTCCTACTCGGTGCTGCCACAAATAAAAATAAAATAAACGTACATGGCACGCTAGTCGCTGATTTGAGACACCACTGTCATCGTCTCGCTTGTCAGATTTTTTTAAAATTGGTCTTTCTTTCTTTTGTAATGTTTTAAATAATAAAAGTTTTTTTTTATTCTGGCTAAGCGAGAGGATGATCCTAGTGCAGTCAATGATAAAAAATATTTTAATTTTACCTTTGTCAATGATAGCACAACTGATTAATCGTCCCAGATGAATCCGAAGCACTGTAAAGTATTTATTAAAAAAATAACGCTTTATTATAAAAGCACACTGCGCTTTTGACATAGCTTAACTAAAAATAATATAATAAATAATAATATTATATGTATATAATTAACAAATAATTTATTTTTGCAATTAATAAAACCTTGCAGGTCTAAACTATGAAAACCTTCTTTGATTACAATCAACTCTTATTTTCATCCAATTTCACGCTTTTTCACATTTCTTTCTTGATTTAAATGATGACTGGTTTATACATTTACCTTACAGATGTATGCTTTTTGTAGATATATGAATAAAATATAAGATTTTTCACGCGCGATGTTTTCAAAGGAATTTTTTAATTAAATTACAAAGGCTCATCCAAGAAGCTCTTATACCCAACATTCGTATCCCATTGTGAGGGTTTGATAAGGGTCAGTTGGTTCATCTAATTTATTTCCGCAAAATTTCCTGGATAATTCACTTAAATGTGTTTCTGTTATCATTATTATAAATTTGAATGAGCGGAACTCGACGACTCGCCAAGAAGAAATGGTGTGTAAACTCTTTGAGTACATACTAACAAAAACGGCAAGAATGTAATTCTTATTTCAAATTATTTTAAAACAAAATGTACCAAGTTGAAATAATATATTTCTGTATGGCCAGTTTTAAATTCAAATCAGCAAACCATTAAGTCTGTAAATAATGTGTTATAACATTTTGTTTCATTTTGGAATGGATTTACCAAGCATCGTTTCATGTCCACAAAGTTAATGAAAAGAAATTTTATAAAGATTAGATTTTAGTTATGATTCAATTTCTATTGATACATAGTGCTGACGAGGGTTTTGACGGGACGTACCAGACCAATGTGGTGGTCAGAAACAACGGCAGTTGCCTGTACGTGCCACCTGGCATATTCAAGAGCACATGCAAGATAGACATCACGTGGTTTCCCTTCGACGACCAACACTGTGATATGAAGTTCGGTAGCTGGACATATGATGGCAACCAGGTAGCTAAAAACTTAGAACGTTAGTCTATAATTTGGCACAGGCCATGACTCTTACATTATTAATTTAAAACTCCTGGCTCTCTAACTTAACTCTAAAAAAAAACTCGTTCTTTGATAATTTTCTGGCTCTAGTAAATTCTGAATTTGAATAAAATACTCGTTCTACAATAGTAATTTCAAATTTTAAATTTCGAATCTATCACAAATTTAACACTCGCCATATTTTCTAAGGAGCACAAAGCATCATCAGCTAGGTTAGTCTTTGACTGTGCTTGTTTCTTGTAGGAGAATATCTTGTGCGGAGCTTATAAACACATATATTACGGATTCACCTGTCTGTTTCCCATTTAAACGGGAGATTTATTAGCACATGTAACTTTAAGCGGCATTACGTATTTAATGTTGATTTAGCCGTCGCTGTTACATTTTAAAGGCAGACTAATTAACTAGAACGTTCTTCTATGAATTGCAGATTAGGTGTCGTATTGTTTGTTCTGCCACAAATAATTAAAGATCGTTGCGTGAATAGTAATGCAGCATACATTGCCTGAGACATACATAGCATTAGAACATATTTTTTAAGAAGATATCTGCGTCAGAAACATAACTTATTAGAAAATAAAACTTGTATTGCCCGGGTAGTAAGGCAGAGTTGCAATGTCGTAGAGTTTATTTTTTAAATATTGTAATACTAGTTCTGGGGGATGAACTGAAATATACTAGAAATATTATCATTTAAACATACAATTTCAAAATAAATATTGGACAGGTCATTTTGTAAAAGTTAAATAAACGGTTATTTATTTGAACCAAACACGCTAACTAAGCAGACAACTTGAGCCTCAGTACAATTAATTACATTGAAATTAACGAGATTTAATTACATTATATTAAGAGCCGTGGCTGGAATAATTAAATTAAAAAGATTAGAATTAATCTTATCAGAATAAAATACAGGTTAGGATAAATGTAAGGTAGATATAGGATTAAGTTGCTGGAGAAATCTAAGGGAACCATGTGAGAAACCTAGGATATTTCCATATCCAGTTTTGTATGTACTATTTTGCATGATGCAAAAAATGAGCACTGTACATATATGGAGACAAGTTACTCAGTAACAAAGAAATGATTAAGAAACCGCCATACGGAAAATTCTGTAGAATATTATGTGTGTATTATATTTATATACGTTTTCTGGACATTTTGGTTGGCCCTATTGGTTAATGTTTTATATAAATGATCAGTACTTGTCACTACTTCGAATTTATTGTAGAGATCGATGGCGTCAATCAAAATTTTTAATATACATATTTAGATGTAGTAGGTATAGTTACTGCATGTACCAAGAAATTGTTTATACTAATGTAATATGCTCGTGTTAGTTTATTAACAAAGATTATTTTTGATTGTAAGCCGTATGCAGAAATGTTTTCATAAGCGGTCAAACCTTTTATACCCGTTGTCAAATAGATACGCACATATGTGTGAGTATGTATGTGGCATAATTTTTTATTTATTTATTATAACTTGGAAAATTTGGAAACACACTCTCTGCTTAATTATTCGACATATTTCCCAGTAGGTTCCTTCAGAGATTGTATTTTGATTTCTACGCAGAAATTAGCTAACTATGTACCTAATTAACGTCAATATTGATTTGGTATTCAGAGCATTAAACATGTATTTTCTTTATGAAAATATTCATTACATAAATCTATTGTTTAGACGAGTTTTAATAGACTTCATAAACGTCACATTGACATTCATATAAAAAAAAACAACGGGTTGCACTTTGGGAGTGCCGGCAGAAGTGAAAACCTAAACATTAACGTTTACGATATTTTGGAATGGTTAGGGAATAATTTCGCACGAATTGCTTTAATTATCAGTATAAAAGTACTATAATTTATTTGGTAAAATACAATATTCATTTATTGAAATAAAACATTTGACTTTGACTTACGAATTTTCGATCATGTCACGTGTCCCGACGCGAGTTTAACATTGTTTACCCAAAAAGTGCACAACGCCGCTGAAGAAGTTTTCACTTCAAAAATTAAGGCAATTAAGTTATATACTGACAATTTACAATGAAAAATATATGAATCAATTCAAATCTATCTTTAGTAGAGTTAGCAGAATCAACAAATTGTTATTTGGTATACAATGTTATGCTAAAATAATTGCCAGTTTTTGGTGTTCATACAAATAATTATTTTGCAATAACTATTGTCACAATAATTGTAACTCTGATCATAAAGCACAAATTCAGAGGTTGCAGATATGAAAATTAAAATGAAATTCCAGTACCAGATTAGATATTTGTGAATTAGGCATAGTTTTAATTACAATACTAATGTATATGTGGTAATGATTAATAATTAAGACTGAAATATTTTTTATTTCTATCATACTACATTTTATGAAGCCAATAACTCCAAGGCCCATATGAAGAACCTAAGTACTTATTATTAGCATTTAAAGATTTAGGGCCACTTGCACCAACTTCTAAATTATATTTAAATTGTATTTAAACACGATTTTTTATAGAAATTTTGTGTTTAAATACAATTTAAACACATTTAAGAAGTTGGTGCAAGTGACACTTACTAAAGATACTGAACATACTTTTTCAAATATATTTGGAACGTTATTCAATTTAGTAACCTCTAGACGTGTGTGTTCATTTAAACACTTTTATCTAGCCTTTTGAAATAAAAAAATGAAATATTTCGAATAATTTAGCATATATTTAGACGTTTCAATCAGTTTTCTATTCTGTAGCGTAAATTAATGTCATACTTACTGACGTTAGTATTTTTATTTTGTAAATCGTAGTTTTGTAGAACGTGAATGTTATTTCATATTTATAATTTTTATATTTTTTAGTTCTTTGCGATTATATTCGTTGGTAGACTGTGATTCATTTGTTGCTCTTATCGGAATTTATGACAGTCTATATATTGAATGTGATATTGATTTTCAATATAGAGTTCAGTGGCGTTGTCCCTTTTATGATTTTAGATAGCAAATTCTGTTATTCAAATATTTGAAGTAACTTCGTTTGTGATTTAAAGCTGAACGTCTTCGAGCTCTGTTATACAATTGGTTTTTGAACAGAAGCCATTCGGTTCATAGGTATCTACAAATGTTTAAAATCTCCTGATAGATATAGTTACTAGCAATTTGCTGGAATGATGGTATAGTTACTATTGTATACAATATTTATGCGCAAACTGCATCAAAGATTATTTTCTTTCTTTAAATATAATATAGTTAATATAATATTAACTTTAAATATAATATTTAAATATAGTAATAGAATAAAAAACTTCTTTAGTTTAGTATTTACGCTGTAAGCTAAGTGATTCTTGTCTGCATTTCAAATTACTTTACAAAGAGACTCTTCTTGAAGAAAGTATAAAACTTTGAGTAAAATATAATACAAAAACTGTCATAAATATCCCGTACTCTGAGTGATAACTTCTTGAATAATTCCGTAGTGTCCCTGAGTTGTGGCGCGTCTCCAACCTCATTACTCCAGTTTCAACACGTTTGTTATAGACTTAATCTAACTTTGCCTTTGTGTTCTCCTATTATTTTAACTTCCATTATAATGAGTAGTTTTAGAATTTGAAACCAGACGCGTAAGGAAACTGGATATAAGCAATGTTCATTAACGATGCGAACTTCTGTTATAAGCACCGTTTGGAGAACCAATCTTTTTCGAGTCCTTAGTGCGCAAAACTACAGCGAAGTCTCTTTCTTCGGTGCGGTTTTAAGCTTATATGTTTATTTGTAGTAATACTTTTTATTTTTCTTCTTTTCTTAATAATAATTCTTATTCATAACTATCTTCTTTATTAGTACAAATTAGTCTAGTTTTATGTAGTTAGTTTTTTTAGTAACCTCGAATTCCGTATGGCGGTGAAATTTTTAAACGTAGGAAGCATGCTCTTGCAACCCCTTCCTTGTCTTGCATTTAGAGGTTCTCACATTTCCCTTTTGTTCCAAAATATAAATATTTTACAAGAAACTTCGAAACCTTAAGATGGTGGGATCAAAAAACGAACAGATACCGAATAATACTTCAAGGTAAATACCTTGCTCGCATCGCTAAAAAACGTGCTGAAATTTTTTGTTTAATACAATATACAAAAGAGAGAAAGGATAAGGAAAAAAATATATACCGTCTCATTAAGTTTTTTTTCCTCAAAGTTATCAAATTGCCATAACTAAGTCAGCTTCATAAAGACTTATAAGATGCGACTTCGTCTGTATTTGGTCCTGCTATCTTAGTATGTTTGGCATGTTTACTTGTATGGTTGAGGATTGTTAGTGCATCTTGTTTGAATGTGTGAGACTACACTGTGTTTCGCCCTGACAGTTGGATCTGGTGCTAAAAGATGAGGCAGGCGGTGACCTGTCGGACTTCATAACAAATGGGGAGTGGTACCTAATAGGTGAGTCATACTTGTATCATTTTGTCGGTTATCTACGGGGTACGGATCAATACTAGCTATATTTTCACCATTTAAAATAAAAGCTTTTTAGTTTCATTTGTCTCATTTCAGGGAATGTTCCTAAGTGCGGGAGCTGTCTCTAAAAAAAACATTATTAGTATTTTCAATTGTTTTTTTTACCTTTTTCGTATAATTTAAAATATTTATATTGATTAATCTAACAAAATGATAAATAGCAAAACTGTTCTCTGCCTTAAAAAAATCTTATTCACATATTGCCACAAAACAGGAATGCCAGGAAAGAAGAACACAATAACATATGCATGCTGCCCAGAGCCTTACGTGGATGTCACCTTCACCATCATGATCAGAAGACGAACTCTGTACTACTTCTTCAACCTCATCGTCCCCTGTGTACTGATATCATCGATGGCCCTGCTTGGGTTTACACTGCCACCAGACTCCGGGGAGAAACTTACTCTCGGTCAGTACATCGGCCTATCGGCATTTTACCTATATCTGAACAAGGAAAGCAAAAGTAACGTATTAAAAAAAAATGTCTTTATTTGGATATACGATATACGTATTAAAATTTTTTTTCGAGCAATTGATTGCATACTAGTATTTTCTTTCATCCCTTTGAACCTCACTAAATATATATATTAAGGAGCTGGTTCATGATAATTGTGGAAGCGGGCACAACTTCACGATCAATAGCTCGCCAGTTCATTGAGCTACTAAGTTTATTTTGCTATCGTTGTTCCTTTTGCTTTTCTGAATTCCAAATGGTTAAATTTACAAACTGGAATATTCAGAAGTTCAAGAAGATCTGCTTTGTTGACAAGTAAATAATGCGAGACGTATAGTAGCAAAAGAGGCACGGAAGAACGGAGCGAAATCGTGTTCCATTTTCTTATCTTGAAAAGGCCACAATGCGCATATTCGTATCGCACATATGTGTGTGCGACGTGATGTACGTTCGAGTTTGCAGTAAATTTTAAATGTGTTAACTGTGAAGAGAATTAGTAAGTAGGTTAGTTTTTACTATTATATAAAAGTATAATTCGATGTCGAAGCGGTTATGACAAACAGTTTTTTTGAAGGCTTAAGTATTTTATTTTTAGTGGGACTTAACGAGCATATTAATTATTTAGCATATTTGAGATGGCTGTCTCCTACGAGAAAGTCAAAGGGCCGCCTGAAAGATTTGAATCGTGAAGCAAAAGTACCTAAGCCAACTCAAGCAAGCATCCATAATTTGTAACTAAAGATTCATCAGGGTCTTTATAGACAATTTTACAATTTAATTAGAAGCAATGAGACTTGAGTATTTAAAAGCAGCTCCACTGGAACTAAGAACGTACTTAGATTTAATGTAGGAACGTTAGATGAAGGCGTTAGATTTATAATTGCACTGACTGGAAAATTTGTGTGGTCCGCTTGACTTTTGAACTCATCATGGTTGAGATATTTATCCAAATATACATGTAGTTGGTAATGTTTAATGAGTTTTAACAGTTTTTTGTTATGTTTCTTGATAGTAAAGATGTTCAAAAATAT
Source organism: Acronicta leporina (assembly GCA_947256265.1). NCBI lineage: Eukaryota > Metazoa > Arthropoda > Insecta > Lepidoptera > Noctuidae > Acronicta > Acronicta leporina. Next base: position 2,200,207 of record OX366512.1, read on the forward strand.
GCTTTAACTTTATTGTAATTATTAAGATTTTACTTCTTATAAAGAACCTAATTTAATTATTTGATTTATTTTTTTGAGCATAGTTAAAATATCTGATTTTTTCCATTAGAATATTATAGTGTTGGTTCTATGTACTGATTATCATAGTATATTATTTTTCACAAATTGCGAGAACTATTAATGATACAAATGTGATTGTAGTTATTATTATCATTTATTAGAAGGCAAAGTGCAGAACGCGTGATTTGAATATATAATTTTCGAAATGGTCGACGTATTGTAGTTTTTTGGTTAGGTTTCTTAGTTTTTTAAAAATTATTGGCCGGTCGACAGGTGTGATGATATTGTTATCGTTGACCGTGTTTTTGAACCTGGTCGCAGAAAAGATGCCTTCCACTTCGGACGCAGTGCCACTAATAGGTACCCCATCATAGGACATAGTACCACCAAAATAGTGCACGCTGCTACTGCAATTTTAAACTTTGTTCCTGGGGTTTACTCAGGGAAGTATTGTAGGACCAGTTCTTTTAGCGTGTCGTAGGTAAACAAGTAAAACGCATATTTGTTTCCATAAACATAATTATTAATTTTAGTATGTAAAAATAATTGAAGTTACATAGAATTGTAGAAGTTATAAGGGGTTTAAATATTGTTCTATTACATAAAGTAGAAGTATTTAGGGTTTGTAATCCTATGAAATGGGTTAGGATATTTAAAATTTCATTTTTTTTAAACCAATAGACAATTTGTTTTACTTTATATTGAAATTCTATGCAAATGCTGATCTAACCAACGAGTAGCTACTACAATAAAAGCAAAACTAAAAAGTATTACAAACGCATTTAATATTCATCGCGAACCGCCATAAAAGCAACAAGAACCATTTAATATTACAATGTGGAGGCGAGAATTAATCAGAAATAATAAACGCGTACCGTAAAGCAAGAATTTACGCTATACAGCTTGTTGAACGTACCAAAGGGGTTATAAAACTTTTAAGAGCCTTTCGGAAGCAGCGTGCACTGAAAATGAATATTAGATTGTCTTGAATGTGGTTGACTGTTTGTGTTGGTGTTAGTTCTCCGCAAACATCCAGTCGTAAAAGCAAAGCGGTAAGTTGTGGCGTTGATATCATTTTGATTTTACCATTATTCATAGCTAGGAAACAAAACATACTGTTTTGGTGATCAAATCAGGGATTGCTTCATTTATGCTAATTTCTAGGAGGGTTGATAAACGATATCAACATCAGTAGGGAGTTAACATTGTCTTTGATTGCAGGAGTCACTATTCTTCTCTCGCTGACGGTGTTCCTCAACCTGGTAGCTGAGACCCTGCCACAGGTCTCCGACGCTATCCCCCTGTTAGGTACACTACCCAAACCTAACCCACACCGTTCTATCTATCCCGCTTATCTCCCACATTTATTTATTCTTCATGTTCATGGTATCCTGGTAATTTTGTTTCATCTTTCATACTATTTTTAATTTTATTTCAGCTCTCTGTTTGTTTTTTTTTAATAAATCTAAATAATTAATAGTTATTTTAAAACATTACAAGGAGTAAATTATGTACGTTTATAATTAATTGAAATCAAAAATTACTATTGATTAGATAAAAGTTGCTATTGAGTGGTTTCAAGCTTAAATTAATAATTGATCGATCAAAAATGACGTAGGTAATTAATTTTATTTACTAGAAGTTAAAATGCTTTTGAAAAATGAATCACTTAATTTGAAAATTTGTTTCTATTGAAGAAACAAGAATAACAAATAGAACTGTACTTTTACTTTAAATTAAAAATAATTGGAATCGATTCCGTGATTCTTCGCTTCAGCTTTGTCACTTGTTTATTCATTATTTTGTTTATTAATTTGATCGATACACTTTTGTAACGATACTAACTTTCCAATATAAATGGCATGGCATGTGGTTTCAACTTTGACTTTTAAATGAATAAAGGACGCTTAAGGTAAGTTATGATATTTTTATTCTACATGTTTACAGTCACTTTTACTATCTTCAAATATTAATGTGAGTTTGCTGTCTACGTAATCGATTCCATGGTAATTTTGTATTTGGATGTCTTTCTTTAATGCAACCATTTTCTTGTATTTTTCTTTAATATCCATAGGCTTAAAGCCTAGGCGTGGTCTCTGGATACTTGGAGGGTGGTGTAACTAGTAAAAACGTCGATAAATCCCTTCTTCTTAAATAAAAGATAATAATAATAACGATAAAAAGCCAGTGATAAAACCCTCTATAGTGTTTGCATGACTATCCTTATGTTTCGTTTATGATTTCACTTGAGCCCCTGATACCGACTCAGCACACAAACAGGACGAGATCTTACCGATGACGTAATAGAGGATGGTACTATAGGTTTAACTATTGTAAATAGAATATTTTGATTTGATTTTGTTTCATAGATTATATTGATCTTTGCAGGTGTTACAATCCTCCTGTCGCAAACTGTTTTCTCTCTATTGGTGGGACACGTCATCACTAAAACCTCTGAGGCGATCCCCCTAATAGGTGAGAAAAGTACCACGCGTTTATTGATTTATTTTCCTAAAAAACTAAACTAAAATATAATGATGAATATATTTTTTTAAAAGAGAATGCAGCAAGAGGAATATTTTGGGGTACCGAATCTAAAATGTCCCTCTACTCATTCATGAAACATCAACTTAACAAAGATCTAAATAGATATTTTTGCTTACATTTTTGAAAGAGAGCGTAGGTATAGTTTCTTATATTTTTCTGTTTTTGACTTGCATTTTAGAGTCTCGACGTCTCTGGAGACTGATCTATGCTTTTAAAGTGCTCTTATGGCTCTCGACACTTGAAATAGAGTTATTGCACTTTACATTCGTGCTATTGACATACGTAGATAAATAGTAAAGATAATTTTCTTAATATACTGGCACTCGATCTTCTTGTAATGTATTAAAATAATCTATTTCCCTTACTTCTAGGTCCAATGATTATAATTTCAATTTCGAATCTATTTTTTTTTATCTATTGGTCTCTTTGAGGACATAACATGCGACCACAGACGTCAGCTTCGAGCATGATAAAAATAATTAAAACGCCGAAATTAACGTACAACTCTCCTTTTCTAAACGAGCTTCTAAATACTTAATTGCTTGTAGTTTAAAAGCAGGATTTAAAGTCAAACAACAGTTTAAGCAACAAAGTGGATGCGGGTAGTGAGGGTCCAGCCTCCAAGTATCTCGTGAACTTCGGGTCTCAACTTTGTCGGGTCTGTTATCATCTTTGTAATTGACAGAATTATAAACTTATTGAAACATCTGACAAAGGTGTTTGTTGAGTTAACTCGTAGCAGGTTTATTAAACAGGCTCCAGGCAAGTAAAATATACAAAAATCATTAAATTAGTGATAACAAATTCCTTTGTCAAAACGTAGTTTTACGTCTCTGGTAACGTTTGTAACTATTTAAAAGTGTAATTAACTTTGAAATTAACTACAGCATCGTTACGAGAGACGTTAAATAATAAATTGAAAGAGCCTGTCCAAAGGAGATAATTGTCAATTTAATGCTTAAAGTAAACAAGTGACAGGTACTTTCGCTGACATAAACTAATAAAAGTTGGTGATAAAGAATATAAGAATCGTAATTTATCGTTTTTATTATATTAAAGATTACATTTTTTCAAACAGACGACAGATTCATAAATCGTCGACTCATTCAAATTGATACCGTCAATGTAGCGCATAAAAGCTAAAACTCATCTAAATGTAGATTAGAATATCGCATGTACATTTAAAATGCATGAATGTGGCTTTCTGTGTCATAGTTAATTAGGTGATGATATTTCGATATGAACTACGTGATATTATAATTATAAAAATAATTAAACACGTAAGATTAAATCGCAGATGTACTTAATTTCCTCCTTACCGTTTTAATTTAAAACATTTTGTGCAATTTGTCACCTTAGATTTAAGAAAGTGAATATAAAGTTGAATTTTGAAGTAAAAGTCTCATAATCAAATTGCAATGCTTCATAATATCTCAATAATCATACAATTATTTAACTCATTACATAAATTTGAAATTTGTTATTAATATATTTTTTGCTACATGTCTTAAATAAAAAAAAATTACAATGAATTAAAATATCATCTAAGTAAACACACATAGACAACTGTCTGCTCTATGTAACAGGGACATACTTCAACTGCATCATGTTCATGGTAGCGTCGTCGGTGGTACTAACAGTAGTCGTACTCAATTACCATCACCGCACCGCAGACATACATGAGATGCCTCAGTGGGTGAGTATCTGACGATAAGCCCATTGTTGATCAACATTTTTGGAAACATGATATTCAACGACCTCATATTTTGACAATATTACCATGCTGTACGAGTATGTTGTATTGTGAAAATTATCTTAAGTTCGGCTTTGTTTTAATTTGGATAAAAGAGTTCTACACGGAGCTATTGCCATTAGATCCATGTTGTCAGCCACTTAATTAATGGGCCTAATAACCTAATACTGATATCTTAAGATATGAGTCTGAAAGTCCGATAAGCGGTATCCGTAACTATCAATATGAGTTCTTTTATTTAGCAAACGAATACGCTGATTTAACATGTTATTGAATATACACCGTCTGGTACTTCAAGATTTGTCACTCTCCCTCCATAACCAGCACAGCTTAATTATTTGTCTGTTATACAGTATAACAGATATGTTATTTAATGTTAGCTACAGTTGAGTTTATTAATTTGTATAGTTTAATAAGCCTTAAATATTATTTTTACTGACAGATAAAATCAGTGTTCTTACAATGGTTGCCATGGATTCTTCGCATGTCAAGACCAGGAAAGAAAATAACGAGGAAGACGATAATGATGAATACGAGAATGAGGGAGCTTGAACTCAAAGAGAGGTCATCCAAGTCACTGCTCGCGAATGTGCTGGACATTGATGATGACTTCAGGCATGGCCCTCCGCCCCCAAACAGTACAGCATCGACTGGGAATTTAGGGCCAGGGTAACAACACCTTAAACATAAATATATTAGAATGATTTTAATGATTTTCAATTTATGAAATAATCCTGAAATATTACCTGCATTTGCTATTAATGAAAATACCGTACATAATGATACCAACATTTTTCCTAATACTCTTTTCATGTTATATCTCCGCTGGGCTTAAAGAAATTATTATTTAAAATCCCTTAACTAAATTACTACGCAGATTTTTCTTTATTTCATCTCATTTAACATTTCTATGCTAATACAGTATTACCATTTACATTGATTTAGGTGCTCAATATTCCGCTCGGATTTCCGTCGGTCGTTCGTCCGTCCGTCCACTATGGAAGATGTGGGCGGGTTAGGGGGCCATCATAGGGAACTTCATCTAATCTTGAGAGAGTTGCAGTTCATTACTGCTAGGATGAAGAAAGCAGACGAAGAAGCTGAACTGATCAGCGATTGGAAGTTCGCTGCGATGGTTGTTGATAGGTGAGTATTTTTTAGAACTACTGTTTAACCATAGTTTTATATGAACCATACAATTTGATGCTATTTTACATCGACTAAATGGGCATTCGTTCAGCAAATCCTTTGTTTTCCTAAATGAAGAGGCGTAATTTAAACTATTAAGTGTATACCTTATTTAAGTCAACTATATAAACCGTAGCCCTCTTTTAGCAAGATAAAGCGCCCCTGTGCGGCCTTTAAGAAATTAAACGCACTGCGCATAGCTGCTTGAAGGAAATTTACAGCAGGAAAAATTTAAAGGGGAAAATAGTGACTATAAAATATTGCATGACCTTCATTAAATATTAGGATTTTGCTTGAATTAAAAAATCCAATAAAATTAATTAATAATTATGGTAAACCAACATTAGTTGACCTAAACTTAAGTACTGTATTGTTCTCAAAATAAAGCGATATTGTTCAGCGTTCAGCAAAGTCAAATGTTTTATTTCAATTAGACCATCAGGTAGTTTATAGGTACTTTTGAATGGTCAAAACTAGGTGCACAGTATTGAAACTGTTGTTCTAGTAATATTTCCTAAGTGTAACAAATTGTTTATATAGAATTTCGCATATTACGTTTGAACTGAGAATGCTTAATATATTCAGATGACCAAAATGCCATCAATATATTTAAACAAAAGTATTTTAATTTCTATTTGAAAATTAACAAGTTTAAACACTTAAATTACTTCGATTTACTTATAAACAGTGATAGGGTAAGACAAAAAAAATACAGTAAAATAATCTTATAAAAGAGACAGTAAACACTTATAACCTTAATAGCTCCACATGTGACAACTTTGCAATAAATAATAAACCCAATGAAAACTTAAGTAAAGTAAATTGCTCTAGCAGCCGCACAAAATTTAATTAGGAGCGAAAAAGCTCGTAAACTGGCAGTTTTATGGCCGACTAACAAGCTTCCCACGATCAGAGTACAGAACTTTGTGTTAGCTGCATATATGTGGGCAAACATAGACAGGAAAGAATGAAAAATGAAATCATGTCACTGTAACGTTACATGGTTATCCTCTCGTTGAGCTCCTGTCCAATTGTTGTATATGATGTGGATAAAGCAGTAGGTTATCTAAACGCAGAGACCAGTTCAACTCCTTATGCAGTTGGATGGGCTAATATGCTTGGTTGCACAGCGCCTTGTCATCATAAATCTTCCTTCACATTTAACATAATATTTTCTCAGAGATTCATAAAAAAATATAGATATTTTATTATAAAATGTATTTATGGTAAAATGTGGGATTTATAAAATAACTATCGGAGTATGTAATCATGGATAAAACTGCTTTGTAACATTGTTAAGAACTGGGTCGAGTGCCAAGTATAATTTCAAGTTTCGCATCACTTGGCTTCCAATGTGTTGTTTCCATTATCTGCATATAGTATTCAATGTTTCAATTTCTATGCAAAACTTGATGTACTTGAGTGCAATTAAGGTGCAATTAAATAATATTTATTATTTTATCAACTCAGTAATAGTTACTTTGATAATGAGTGCTACAAGGAGCTATCTTGTCGCCGATCTTATTAATATATATTATTTTCCTCTGCTTTACATTAAATGTTGTTCTCAGGTTTTGCCTGTTCGTGTTCACACTATTCACAATCATCGCGACAGTAGCTGTCCTATTATCGGCACCGCATATCATCGTGCAATGAACCAACTAGTAAGGTGCCCCGGATACGCCCGACACAAGTATGAGAGAACTAATTATTAGAACGCCGATTTGTAATTATAATTGATAATGTAATTAAATTAAATACGTGTTTGAAACGCACACGTCGTCATAAACAAGTCTTAAGACATTAAATTATGATAAATTTACATATTGTAGTTAAGTGAAGAGCTAGTGGAGGTTTCAGTTGGTGAACGGAAAAAAGTATTATTTCTATAAAGTATTTTATTAATAAAGCTGGTATACAATGTATTCTTATTTTAAAATATAGTTTTATTTACAAAAATCCATCAATATGTTCCGCAGAAGAATGAAGTTGCAAAAGGGTTTAAAAAAATTTAAACGTATTCTAGACATCAAACTGAAATGTCCAGTAGCACTTATTTAAAAAATGTGATGTTGACTAGGATGTTATACAGATAAATGTTAACATGTATAATTTGTTAAAAAACAATATTAATTATTATTATAACTAAATGATATTAAGTAACGAAAAACTAATGAGGGTTTATTTTACGAAAGGAAATGTCTTGCTGGCACAGAGTTGCATTAATTTGGAGAAAGGAATCAAGAAAAAGTTCTTTCTAAAAATTGAACTCTGGACAAAATTGAGGATTTATCAAAAAGTTTGTAAAACAAAAAAATCGGCTCAACGCCAAATTCTTAAATCAATATTATCCTAAACTAAGGAAAAGGGAAGTTCTTTGCAAAATGGGATTGGAATCGGTATCCTTTTTATATGTAATGAGGGATCACAGATGATGACATAAAACCTTAGGGTAATAAGTAATGTACATAAAGGATCAAATATCGGTAGATTCAAGAATAGCTACTTAACGATTTAAGATTATTCCATTTGGTATTAAAATTCGATTGGCGATAATCGCTGCGTCGAAGTATTAGTGATGGGTAATGGAAGTAAATTTGTAATTATAAAAAGATTGTACTACGAAAATTAAATCCAGGAATTGTTAAACAGTTGTGGAATTGATAAGAAATCAACAATTAATACGGAACCAAAGGTAGAATAGGTGTAGCAGCAGACGGTTTTATTAAAAATAATTAGGAACGATTTAAATGGAAATTAACGAGTAATCCGATAGAACTTTTTAGTTAAAAAACGTTATCGAGTAAACGGAGAATATAACTGTTAATCTCTCGTATCGGTAAATGCTCACTAATCTATCGATAGTGTTAATTATTATACGGCTAGTATATCGATATGAGAGTAAGTCCTTAGCATCAGAAATAGGAAATATTTAGGCATCGGTTTGTGTTAATGTTATGCTTAGAGAAAATAATACAATGCTGTTAATATTACTAACAACCACATAACCGTATTGATAAATTGTACATACAGAATATTGCGACGTGTATTTGTAAATAAATTTTAGAAAAAAATCGGAAAAAAGACTAAAATAATCGCATTTTTCACTCTAGTATTGTAACAACCAGTCTTATTGGGCAGGAATAGTACACTATTACTCTAAGTACTAGATACTTACTGTCTTTATATTAATATCGTCTCTATAAAAAAAATGTTATCTGATTTATTTAAACAGTAGATCGATTGGAGGCGACCCGAAATTTTTCGCGCCCAATAAGACGTTAAAATTTCGCTTTGACGAATATTCAATTGAAAAACTTTTTTAATTGAATTTGGTTGTTATCGATTTCAAATCGTCAAATGTCTACTCGATTAGAACCTTTTAGCACATACTGTAGCATCTATATAATAGTCGTATTATTTAAAAAATAAACAATTTAAAGTCTTTGTCTATGTCCGTTCCTCAATTTCATACTTATAGATGTCGTGATAGCCTAGTGAATGTCGTGTCCCTTGATTTAAGCTAAACTTATAATGGAATAACTATCAATAAGGAAGCTCACTAACTAGATATAAAATTTACGCAATCTCAGTGTTCTCGCGTACTTTTACGTTTAATATATATTTTAAGAAATAAAATCTAGAAAATGTGTTTTACGAGTTGTACCTTTTTCTCAGTTGTTTTTTTCTCTTTCGCATTCTGAATTTAAAAGAGGGTACAAAAATTAGTGTTTGAGAAAAAGGGTCTGTTCGTAAATTGTATTAGCCTGAATTGTTTTATTAAGATCTAATTATGTTCCCGAGATTATAAACGTTTTCGCTTAGCAGAATTTATTTCAACAGTGTGGTGCTGAAAAATATCAGGAATCAAATGTTTTCATTTATATTTCGTATTTATAAGATTTATTATACTTTTAAATTTCATAAACCCTATCGTTATATTTGATTGTCTTGGACTTCAATTGGAAAGTGATGATTAAAATAAAATTGCTAAAATTAATTAATTAATATATTTAATTAGATTTGTTAGTGCCAAAAATAGGGTTTATAAATATTGAAGTTAAGTTCGTTTTAGGGATAAACGATGAAGTTGAGAAGATTATTGTAAAGAAAAAATAAAAAAAACGAACTAGGGTCTTTGTTAACATGTAATTTAACTGGTTAATGTTTGTATTGGGCCGCAGCTATGGGCAATTCAGCCAATTTTAAGCTTATTTTGTTTGAATAAAAAATAAATGAGAGGTTGTGAAATCGAATGTAACGCCCGTGGTAGCGGCTCAATGATAAAATATAATAAAAATATTGATAAATTTAATAAACGAGTAGAAAAAACTCTCGATTTAATAAAAACCGTAAAATGAACGCCTGCATGGGACCGGGTTACAACATAAACGTACAAAATGAACTGACGTAACCACATCATATGCGATGTATACATATTTTTTTATTTACAAGCAGTGTTCATGGTTTAAATCTCTCAATTTACAACTACGGTAAAACGGGAATTGTGTATTTTTGAAAATTTGTTCTCACATTAAAAATAATGCAAATTGTGTGGGGAAACTATCGAAACTGACAAAATGTTATTTATGAAAATATTTTATTATCTATTAATAGGTACCATTTGGTGGTATAATTTCTATTATTATTAAAGCATTGATTATCTTGCACTATATTTTTTTCAGTATAATTTTGTGACTAATGCATTTTTTTTAAATTTTTAAACATTAATTAACATTGTACATAAAATTATCTTGTCAGTTTTGTGGGTTTCGTCAAATAATTTGTAAATTGTAACTAATCTATTTCCGAATTTCACTTAATACTGAGGAACCAGTTTACACACTATCGTCTATGTCTACACTAATACATATATGTATACATCTATATACTTATAATTTTAATGTTTGTATGGCATATGGCACAAAAGGAATGATACAAATATTTTGGAAAACGCAATATTTCATTTATTTGTAATATTATTAAATAAATGTTAATTTTCATTCTTTTATGTTTCATCACTAAATACAAAGAATTAAATAAGATTGTGTGAGTCTATTTAATTTTCATGATATACAATGGTGGATAGTGGAGCAGTGGATTATTTGATGAAAATGAGAATGAATAATCAATAATAATAATATTACCTACGCATTATGGTATCTTACGATTTTTATTTACACATGCGTTGCCTATTTTGTTGTATACACATCCGTTGCCTATTTTATTGTATACATTCATATGTCATACAGACTGCTCTACATATTGCACAACAGAAACAAAATGCTTTAATCGTGAAACAGGTATTTTGGATTTCCATGTATATTCTACTTCTGAACGCTGTAAACTAAGATTTTAACTATTTCGAGTCTCGTCTAATCTTGTGTCATTTTATTCGTTATAGCGGTAAGGCAAATTTACAGCGGTTTATAAACTGTTCCGTTAAATTTTGTTGCCAAGGACATAAGAACCTGTCAGACTGAATTAATTTATTCAGGAATGTAATAAATTGATTCTGAATAAGGAATAAAACAACAGAATTTTATTAAATTCTGTGTATCTTATTAATTTCCCAAAATATTTGCCGAAGCGAGTCCTTCTAATTTTTACCACAGAAAAAGTACACAAAATAAATTAAGTTTATAAATTGTATAATATTACATTTTGGAGGAACGCACAAAAGAATGTCAATTTAAGAATAAGATGCGATCCAGAACTTATTCTCTTTTCTGAAAATGAAAAGTATAGAGTACCTTTTCACGTAACTCGTGAGAGACAGCCGACACTGACAGCTTGTTTACTCGGAGACTACGCCCGCAACTCGCGCTGTTACGATCCACAAACGCGATACGAGTCGTACGCTATTGACACATGTCGTGTCTGTAACCAAGTAACTATACTAGTCTAGTCTCTGGAGACAGCGTAAGCACAGACGAAGAAATAAAGCTTCAATATAGTTTGACATAATTTTGCTCAGCCCAAAATTTTGATGCTATCGAAATTGTAAATTTATGATATTGAAAGTAGAGATCTTACGGTTATTAAAGGTTTTGTTTCGTTCTTATTGTGCAATTTCTTCATAATTTTTTGGAATATATCTTTCTTAATCTTTGTCAGATGCGAGAAAAAGAGTGTGTGCTTTAATAGCAAGAACTACTCTAACACTTGTTGTATATTTGTCATTTCGTTAAAATTATACCTCAGTACTGTTAAATATCTACCAAATTTAGTCATATGGTTCTTATGTTCTTTGGTGAAAAAATGTAAATCTGTGTCTCATTCAATCATTATGTAGGCTACATCTAAAAACATTACACCTGGTGGTTGCTCGCTTACTCAAACACCAACTTATATATGCAACAAGTTATATATCAATTTTAACATTTCTCTCACACATTTTCATAACTGTGTTGGGTTTAGCTTTCCTTGATTATGTTCATCCTGATAATTTCTGATGAAATTTGTGTTCGTTAAAGATAATGTCTATTTTATTATTATTATGTTTATTATCAAAATTGAAATTAAAATTCAACAATATTCAGATTTGAGCAGGAAACGATTCTTTAGTTTTAATTTGATAAACAAAATTTCACAATAACAATTTTTGCACACGGATGGTGAGCTAAACCCACACGTCAACAGCATTGACCAATATTATTTCAACAAACGAGCTTCTCATACGTAGTTCGATAATAATAATTTATATAAATCACACATAATAAATACGCATTGTGTTCCTGTGGCTTATCCATAGTTGAAAAACTAATTAAATTTAAAATAAAAAAATATATACGACTGCAGTAAGTTGATTAAATACAGCCGAGTGTAATGTAAGTTTATAATAAAAAGCCCCTATGGAGGTTTTTATAATAGATGAAAAATAATAAAAAATAAAATACAAAGGTAAATTTGTAAAAGTAAATACAACGGGTAAAATGTTTATTCGTTAAATTGACTATCGTAAGTAGTATTCGATTTGTATAAAACTAAATTAAATTAAAGCAATCTGATTTATAATATCCTTGTTGTTTTATTTTATCACACTATGAAATCTAAAGGCATATTTAAAAAATATAGGAGACCCTGTAAGTTTGGTAAGTATGTACTAAACTTTAAACCTGTGATTCCTAAAACTATGGGAAGTAAAGTATTTAAAACCTAATGTTCAGTGATCTCGTAAGGCCGACATACACTGGCGATAAGGTCAGTTATTTCAGAAAAGTGTTAATGAGTTTTCATGAATTTTTTAGAGTTTGGTAATAAATGTGACCTATTTATGTGTAATGTGAATGGCAATAGGCTCAAACCATATCTAGATCTAAATCTACCCAAGAATTGTGTGTGCTTACATTAGTGCATACGCCTCTCGCTAACCCTTCGGGGAATACAGGCGTTATATTATGAAAAATGTAGTTCCGATCTCAACTCGTAGATGTCGAGTGGTATTCTCCCAAACGTTATCATCTCGTATTGTAATGAGAAAGAAAACATATCCAAGGGTTGATTTTTCAGAATTTATGAGACACAGGTCTTACTTTAGCTTTCCATGTTGATTAACTATAGAAAACTATAAAAATACTAGGTACACAGAATATCAATATTACTTACCTATAGCTACGTTATACTAATATTCGCGAGTATTGTAGGTGCATTTACAATCACATCCTTATTATTTCCAAACTGATATTCAGAATTTCAAGATAACTGCACACTTTATTATTAACTTTGCCTACTAAGATAATAAATTCTATATTTTATACTAACTACTATACTAGCTGGATGCGACAAGCCGAGGACAGGGTGAAATGTCTCACATTGGGGGAGGCCTATGTCCAGCAGTGGACTGTTATAGGCTGATGATGATGATGATACTAAACAAATTGAATAAATTTAGTGAAACTGTGAAGATAAAATTAGAAGAGCGGGTATGGGATTTCAAACTGTGGGTGTACGTTTGACGACACATGCATTATGAGATATGATTACAATGAGCAATTATTGTAAATAACAAAAATGGTAAAAGCAGAAAATAGTTTTCATGCAAAACCAATAAATTCAACCTATAACAACTGACTGTGGGTATTTTTTTCGGCGTTAAATCAATTTCCTTCAACCGTCACGCTACGCTCGCTATACCAACCCGTCGATTTCGTTCAACTTTTGACAGGACAGGCGGCAGGTGCCAGGTTATTGCTTATCTGACAGCCGACGGGGGTTGGGTGGGGCCCGATCGATGAGGACCTCAAGTGACACGGCATTTTGGAAATCTTTAGCCATTTTTAGCTATCGTTTCAATTGTCACAGGTGTTTAAAGTCTTATGGGCTACTGAAATGTCAAGATATTATTCGGTGAATTTAATTTCGGAACTTATTAAATTGGTTGAAAGTTTGTGAACTTCTGTTGGCACAATGATTTTATATATTTTAATAGCGAGAGTTGAAACTGTTTGAAATATAAATGATTAATATTTTCAAACACAATTAATGAGGTCCACAGAAAAAATAAAGCGTGATAACTGAAGGCGTACTGAATTTATTTTATGGCGATAAATACGACGGCCTTTTAATTTTTTTCCTGCTTATTTTAGTGAAGGAAAAACTCGACTCGCAGGCAGGATTCGAAACTGCGTCTTCTGGGTAGGTACGCCAGACGCTATGACCTCTAAGCCACCGCGAGTCTCACCTGCCATGTCGAAATTTGCCTTCACATTCTAAACTTACGTCTTAAAGGTGACGTCAGTAACATCTATTGAAAGGCAAGTTACTTTGCCTCTGAACCGACATGACTGACCTTACAGTTAGTTCTATGTCGTACGATGCTACCATACCTATTAACCTTTCTATTAACTATGTTTTTCCTTCACTAAAATAACTTTATAATCTTAGCATGAAAAATGCAAAAAAAAACAAAAAAAAATTTTTTTTTCCATCTTTCAAGGGGTTTCAGATATTTTTTTTTAAAAACGTTGCCACCCTTAGATTTTCTCCAGTATCGTGGGTGCGTTTACTAACACACATTATCACATACAAAGAAACCCAGACCCGGAACAACTATCTGTAGATACAACTTCCGTACAGGGCTCGAACCCACAACAAGGAGCGTGAAATCCGATCGCTTAGCCACTACGCTAAACGTGCCGTCAAACGCCAATATGTTTCATTTTAGCCACTAATATTACTACTACGCCTACAATATGGTTGATCTATATCATTTACTACAATTATAATCGGTGAGGGAGGCTTACGACGTGCCTCTCTTCACACCCTTAACAGCAATGGACTTCAGTGGCTTCACTTCGTGGCTGATATGATGATGATGATGATCGGTCGGTAAGTCTGGACAGGTCAACTCATCTGCTATGGCTATTTCTTTGAAATTCCAAACCAGACATTGCGACAACTGCATAATAATTGCCTATGGTGTCTCGACTTTCAAAGATACTACAGTTCTCATGAGGTTGTGTCGATGTAGGTAACTTTTCAGACATCTTCAAGAAACGAAAACTTCATCATGGTAGTATTATTCAGGTAGTAGAAAATTAAAAAACATTTAACTCTAAAAATATTAGCCCCAAGCCACAGAAAACCGGCGTGAAACAACACTTACGTTGCGTTTCGCCGAGTGAGTGAGGACAACGGAGGCCCAAACCTTTTTAAAAGTTGGGCATCGCACTTGCGACTCCCCTGGTCTTGCGGGTGTCCATGGGTGGCATAATCGCTTACCATCAGGTGATGGTAAGCGATTATGCTCGTTTGCCTCCCTATCCCATAAAAAACAAGAGCAATAGATTGCGTAGTGTGTTACTTATTGCCGGGTAAAAAGACTTTTCCCTGAAAAAATATAGTTTATCATTTACGTTCCTAGGCACTTACGAAGACTTCAGCACATACGAAGTAGCATAGCAAGTACGAGTATGTTTTTATGCTTGAAAAACTGTAAAAACAATAGATACTTTTAATGCAAACATACCCAATAAAATTTCCTCGTATTAAGCTATCGAGTTGTCAATTTGAGTTCCAGGACGGCAACTAGCCCGTTAGATTACACAAAGCTGACTGCGATAGGAAAACGTTGCCAATATAACGAATACCTAAGCGGATTATAAGTACTGTGGCTTGTTTTGACCTGGATTTAACCTGACGTGGACCTAAAAAGTTCTAGTCGGCTTAGCAGATTACGTTGTACAGTTCCATTTAAAATGTTTGTAAATTGAGAAGCTAATATACAATTTAATGAAGTGAGGTGACAATTAATGTAATGTAGTGAAAGCCTAGTGATATGACCATTGGACTGTCAAGTCAAAGGTCTCAAGTCTGAATCTAAGGCATCTTCTGACATTTCGAAATATAATATAATAGTAATAAAGTCCGCGTGGAATAGCTACTTAGTCTTAGCGTGATGATATATAGCCTATAGCCTTCCTCAATAAATGGGCTATCTAACACCGAAATAATTTTTCTAATCGGACCAGTAGTTCCTGAGATTAGCGCATTCAAGCAAACAAACAAACCTTTCAGCTTTATATATTAGTATAGAGTATGGTAAATTATCACGCACCAGAAGAATTTCCTCTCACACACACTTAGGTTGTGGAATCAGCTGTTGTTCTTTGGGAAAACCTCGGTGGGGACCGAGGTTTTCCCAAAGAACTACAGCAGGGTTCTTCAAAAAGGGTGTGAAAAGATTTTTACAGGGACGGCAACTGTCAGATATCCCTGGTGTTGCAAGCGTCTAAAAACTACGGTAACAGCTTATCATCAGGAGGGCCGTATGATTGTTTAGCCATTTTTAGCTATGGCTTCAATTATCACAGGTTTAAAGTCTTATGGGCTACTGAAATGTCAAGATATTTTTCGGTGAATTTATTTTCAGAACTTATTAAATGATTGATGATCACAATGAATTTATATATTTTAACGGCGAGAGCAGAAATAGTTTGGAATCAATATTTTCAAACACGATTAATGAGGTCCACAGAAAATAGGCCTGATATCTGAAGATGTACAACATACTGAATGTGTTTTATGATGATAAAATAAGATCATATGGCCTTTTAATTTTGTTGCAAGCGTCTAAAGACAACGGTAACAGCTTATCATCAGGTGGGCCGTATACTTGTTTGCTACCTCAGTCGTATAAAAAAAGTTAGGAAATTTGCATACCTGAGAGATTGCGCGTGAGTCCGACTGCGTGTGAAGTCTGCCAATCCGCATAAGGCTAGCGTGGTGGACTGTAGTCTAATCCTACTCATTCTGAGAGGAGATCAGCACTCAGTACTCAGCAGTTCCATATTATATGTAATGGATTGATTATATAGTAGCAAGTATCGACAGCTAACATCAATACATGCTTCAATAAAAATTACTCAGGTCCTACAACTACTAAACAAGAATGCAAAATTTACCGAAAAACTGTTGGTATATGTATACCTCTGCCTATCCCTTCGAGAAATATAGGCGTGAATGTTTATGTTGTTATGTTATTTTGATTATCAGGAAACCTTATCTACATACATTTGATGTAGAGGTCTTTTCACAGATTTGTAATTTGAATTCACCTACATGCATATTTTTTTTTCAAAGGCCTTGGTAAGAGATTACGTGAATGTACTGCTGTTGCTATGCTAACAGATAAGGAAATATAAATATGTTATTTTCTTAATTTAAGTTCTTAGAAAACTGTTCTACTGATATAATAAACATTATTAACTAATTACACTGACCCACCGCTGAGCACGGGTATCTCTTCAGAATCAGAGGGATAAGGCGATAGTCCACCACGCTACTATCTAAGAAGTATATTCTGTCTGATAAATAAAATAAATATCGAAATCGGTTCAAGGTCGGCGATGATTTTACGTAACATACAAAAAAAATGCAGGCGAAGAGAACCTTCACATTTTTTACGTCGGTTAAAAAGGCAAGATTACTTGTCTCCTTTCTCTGCATAATTTCGTGTAGCCCACAAGCACTCAAGCTAAGAATATGAATATTAAAATCGTCATAGGCTTTGAACTAACTCAACAGCATTCCTATCTTTAAACTTTCACACAAAAACAAAATTAGCGTTACTAAGTACCAAGAAAAAATCACGGTCCTCGGCACCAGAGGTCCCTTTATATCATTACAAGAAAAATGTTTTGGCACTTTGAGAAAACAAGTGTCGCGAAGTTTTTCACTTAGTTGCTCCGACTTTAATGACGTCGTCGGGAGTACAGGGGCGCACTCCCGGTACCACGCCAGAATTCGTTTTTGAATTTAGGTATTGCATGTTTTTTATTTTGTTCGTCCGTCTTTTGTTTTTCGCCTTTTTTCTGGTGTCAAGGAGGATTGATTTGTATATTTTTTAAGCGCAATAAGAAGCGCGGTAAGGCTTCTGTAACTGAACAACCGTGTTGGCTCGATTGAACGTGAACTATGTACACGGGACCATACGGAACACTAATATTATGAATTTAACTATTATGATGATAATACATTCTACATTCTCATAGATAAAGGTAAAGGAAAAAACTATTTTACTAAAATAACTTCATAATAATAGCATGGAAAAACAAAAATACAAAAAGATAATAAATTTATTTGTTCAAACCTTTGTGTGTAATTTATACATTATATATGTTTAGATGATGACAAAATAATAAAATAAACACAGAATTTTAAATAAAAATAAATAGACAAGGCTTCCTTTTTTGTAAAATGGCGCCGCACTTTTTGTGTATTTGCCACTGTCAAGTATACGGAGTAATCAAGTTATAATTACACATTAAACTTTTTGGAAAAAAGAAAATAAAAACAACGTTATAATTGATAACGTGCACTTCAAATTTTCCCGCCTAAACACTACACATTAAGTTCCGTATTTAAAACCACGGATTGCCAACCTTAGAAACATAAAAAGGTATGACTAAAAAGTTCGTAACACGTTTACCTGTATTACCGGCACTGCTCAAAACACCGCCAAGTGGTGTAAGGTATGAACGGCACACTGGAGGCTAATAAGGAAAAGCCGCCAGTTTCAAAGAGCTCCTACAACATTGTCATAGCGATTTTGTGATATTCCACCCTTGGGTTTAATATGGGTATGTACCTATCTTAATATAATGTTATCAATTTGATTGAGAGGTACATTATACCAGATTAGTTGAAAAAGGAGTTTTGTGAGTTATGGGGAGGTTAAACTAAGCCATTCTAGGCTCTTCTAAGCAGATGTCTAAAGTCTTAGTAGGTGCCTCATATTATAGTGGGTATGATCTCTATTTCACTATATTGAAATCAAAACGATAAAGACAGATATAGTACAGCCAGTCTGCTCTTAGGATATTGGTATTGCTGAGGTCTGATTGCCGTCACTTTGTGTAAAAAAAAATTCAGATAGACTCCGTATAGACTGCAAACCGACCCCAACATAGTTGCTGACATTGTAGTAAAATTACTTTTGTTGATTTAATTGTATTTGCGTTATATTTATTGTTAAATCACGACATTTGTAATCATTTATAGCAGTTGAACTTGAACACGGGACCCATTTACAAGTCCTTAATGTCATCCGGTCCTTAATAAAAGTAGTGTCATGAAATAATGTTGTATTTTGACTAGCAAGCGCGACCCCCGAGAAAGACCTGGCAACCCCCCTGAGGGTCGCGACTCACACGTTGCAAAACACTACTTTGTCATTCATAACAGCATTGAGCATTCATAATATACACTTGTTGACTTAGTACAGGAGAAAGGTATACCTACTATATATATAAGAGAAAGAAAGAAGGACAATGTATTTATTTGTAAAGTATACATGAAATACAGTAATGGAAATAATAATAACTTCTTATAATAAATAAATTGTGGTACCCAAATGACCCTTACAAATCGGGCAAATCGACGCTGGTCTTCCGAAAGGACCGGTTTGATGTTGCCATAACACAACAAAAAATATAATATTTATATTTTATTAAAAGAGCCACAAAAATACGCATAATATAAATATATATAAGTATCATTAGATAATAGAGGTTTGGGAAGGGAAATGAGGCTCATAGGCGCTTCATACATTAAAACCACTCTCTGGAAACCAGACGACTTCACAAGACGAACCACTAAATAACTCAGTGAAATGAAACGGAAACATGTAATTTTTCAGGGGATCTCCCCGCCACTCTAGTATTAGTTTCCACTAACATATCGCCTGTAATAACTTGAAGAAAATGGGAGAAAAACGCTGAAGCAGTTGTCATTGGTGAGGTTATGAATTTTCGGATGGGAAGATGGATTTCCGTCGACACATTGATGATAGGTAGATTTCTTTATATTTTTTTGTGGAAGTTTTAAAATCATCTGGATTCGCTGTTTGATCTTGTTCAGTGTGTTAGCTTTACGTCTCTGTATAACGAACTTTACTAGATTATTTATATATATTTTTTCAAGTGACAAGTTATTTGATTACAGGCTCAATCAACTTCCGGTGATAAATAATTTAAAGTCTTTTACGGAAGTCAGTAATATACATGATTGGAGGTAATCACACTGACAATATTACCGGAAGTTTCTTTGTACACCATCTAGGATAAGTTTAATTCGTAAGAGTGGTATAAAAGGAATTGTCATTGCATTTTAGTTCAGTTTTTAATAGCAATAAAAGCGGACACGTATACGCTGCTTGTTTTCCTTCCAAAACCACACTGATTTCCTATAAGTGGATTGAAGCACGGTTCAAGATATAGCTAATATTGTCTGTACCTCTACTAACCTATGTCTAATAATCGTTTAAATATTATTCTTATAAGAAAAATCTCCTATGTATGGTCAATCAGCAAGTTATAATTATATTAGTATGATAAATAATGAACTCAGCTGCCAACATTAAAACTTTTAGAATCCACGAGTACCCACAAGCGTTAACCACTCACTTTTTATACTCGGTTTAGAACCTCACAAAACAGCAAAACCCTCCATTCCGGGTAGTTTGGAGTAAACTAGCGGCTAATTTTTTGTTCCTACCGCTGAGGCCACCGAATTGAAGCTACGAAAAAAGGCTATAAAAGTCCACAGTAGCAGTAGATCCGTATAACCACATAACTCGAGGGAAACTCGATTGGAACTCGATTCGATCGTAAGTCCTCGCAATCGGACCGTTCCAAGATTGGCTTTAGTAATAAATAGCGTTCTTAGAAGCATTCCGATTCTATTACGGTTAGTTCGAGCATCAATTTACTGTTCTTTGTGATCAGAAGATCTGATTCAGGTTAGGTTAAAGCTGGTTATTAAGTTAGAAAAATACATTATCTTTTATTGTATAGTTTTGTAGAAGAGGGTAGAATTTTGTAAGGCTATTAAAATATTATAATGAATTATGAGAGCTTATTTTTTAATCAACGGGAATTAAGTTACAAAAACGATCTTAAACATACCATCACGCCTGGATTCACCGATAGGTTGGAAAGAGGTGTAGTTATTATTGTACACCCACAGTTCGCCAGTGCGTTTAGGTTCGGATAGCCATTAACTGGACACAAATCAAAACCTAGAGCTACTGAGAGTATCATACATGATTTAATAAGTATCAGACTTTTCTAGTGGACCCTTGATCTCACTTCATCCGCTATGGAATCCAAACTATGAATTGCAAGTTGCTTGTCCTTTAAACTACAACATCACTCCAAAGTTGTGGGGTATGAATTATTTATAGAGCGCCGGAACCGGGTACATGCTGAGAATTGGGTTCAACTTAACCCGGTATACGAGACAGAGAACGTCATTTGAATATGGTTTTGTTGTGAATACCCCTTACATTTAGGCTGTTTCCCTTAAAGGTAAGACAGAGAGGGGAATTATGGCACTTAAAAATGGTTAAATTATAATTTCGGTCCAGATTTAGCATCATTAACTGCCTCATTAGCCAAGTGGTCCTAAGCGCGACTGCTACGCTAGAGGTCCTGGGTTCGATTCCCACGTCGAGCAAAGTGTTATTGGGTTTTTCTATGAAATTCCCAGTAGCAGCTCGGAGTTAGGAATTTGTGCCCGGTTAATGGCAATAGGCTTGCTATTACATGGGACCTAAACATACCGGCGAACTGTGGGTGTTTTAGCATCATAAATTTCACTAAATGTCATCTCTGCGTCGATTTCCCATCTCAGTTGAATAAAACTTGGTGAAAAATTGAATTGATAAATTGAGGAAAATTGGTGGCGTTTAAGTTGTTTAAAGAATTATACAACTGTGACTAGATCTGAATTATACTCTGAATATTTAAGTACACTTGCCCTTCTGATGGAAAAGGTCCTGATAAAAAAAACCCAATGACTACTTGACTACTACGTCAACTATTTAGCATCAATCCAACCAAGTCTAACGCAGTCTAAAACAAAACTGTGTAAGTCATCCATCAAGAGACTATTACTCATATTTCACTAATCTTTGTTCCAAGTTCCAAAACAAAATCTTGGCGACTAACACAAAAGATTTCAGCTAAGATTTAAAGGTCACCGACGGCAAAATTAGTGTTTTAATTATTTAAAACGAAACAGGCCTGGTGAGAGCTTGCGATAACTCCAGCGAGTGACAAAAGCGGGTCATTAAATTTAATATTTTACGGAGTAGCGCTAGTTTCGCCCCTCGACCTGGTTGCCGGGTTGCGCGGTGTAAAGTGGATGGCGAATTGAGGGAATTTCGAGGTGTTGTTTACGTCAGTTTTAACTTTCTAGTTGCGAATTTGGCGCCTCTCGAAAAATGTTACCTTCAAATTGATGAATAAAAGGTTAAAATGGTCTTGCAATTACTGGGCAGTTTATGGGTAAATTCCTAGCCGGAAAGCACAATTCTTGGTATAATCTTTTGTACTGCAAATTATGCTTTCTCTTCTCATTGTTATTGGACCTGAAGGTAATTCTGTAACTTGAGAAATATACAGAAAAATAACAGTTTAATTATGTCAAATCCTGTATCTACTATATTAAAATGGAACAGATATAAAGAAAAAAATATGATTGTATTGAGAACTAAATACAACTAAGTACATTGTTTTTTTTTAAACTAGCATTCCTTGACATATATTCATTATGTTTTCATGACGTTGGCGTTGTCTTGATAATATTAATAAAAAGCGGAGGAGAAAATATATATAAATATATAAAAGGTGGCCAGTAATCGTAAGTTGTAGTAAATTGGACAGTAATCGGATTATATCTGGCCGAAATCTTTTTGTTGTAGAAGAAGAGATTATAGCAAAACTTTCTTCATATATCCATCTCGTTTTAACAACAGATAATGCCGTATTTGTGAAAGAGACAGCAAGTATCTATTACCCGGACACAATCGTCGTTTAATCCGAGAGATTAGTGTTGGACGTCTGTTCAACACTAAACTGTCGATTGCACCCATTATTGGATAATTATTGCACATGTAGCCAGTCCGCTGCTACTGGTTAACAATCAGTTTTAGCGGTACTGACAGATTGTATTTATCTATTAAACTTTTATACTGTAGTGCGTTGACAGTGTAATGATTGCATGTAGTAAGTATAATAAGCAGATGATGGTGGTAAAAATAATAATTTGACGCCATATTTACCGCAGTGGCCGTTTTTCAACTTCTGCGCTACCTGTCAAGTTCCTCTGATTTCAGTCGAGAACATTCTAGTGCTCTGAATATTCAGAACAGCATATTAGATATATGAAAAATAATCGATATACTAATATATAAAGCTGAAGAGTTTATTAGTTTGTTTGAACGCGCTAATCTCAGGAACTACTAGTCCGATTTGAAAAATTATTTCAGTGTTAGATAGCCCATTTACTGAGGAAGGCTATAGGCTATATATCATCACGCTACGCGGACGACGTCACAGGCAGAAGCTAGTACTAATATATAAAGCTGAAGAGTTTGTTTGTTTGTTTGCTTGAATGCGCTAATCTCAGGAACTACTGGTCCGATTTGAAAAATTCTTTCAGTGTTAGATAGCCCATTTATTGAGGAAGGCTATAGGCTATATATCATCACGCTACGCGGACGAAGTCGCGGGCAGAAGATAGTAATAATAATATAGGTTAGGCCTGCTGAGTGGTTCTTGGTTTAATTCTCATGACAGGCAAAGTGAATTCGGAATATAAGCGTAATGGTTATTATGGCATTCAAAGACCGCAATGATAATTAGGTATAGTATTTTCATATTACGCCAAATGTAATTTATTTGTTTATACTTTAATGGACATTGATGGTTCATTAGGCGGCCTTAATACCGTAAGGGATTCTCTACCAGTCAACCGGTTAAAAAAGAAACTACAATCTTCAAATCTCTTTGTGATTTTTCTGCATTTTTCATGCTAAGATTTTAAAGTTATTTTAGTGACGGAAAAATACAAAACCGCGAGTCCTACCTGCCATGTCGAAATTTAAGTAAGTCGTAAGTTCAGAATGTGAAGGCAAATTTCGACATGGCAGGTAGGACTCGCGGTGGCTTAGAGGTCATAGCGTCTGGCGTACCTAGCCAGAAGACGCAGGTTCGAATCCTGCCTGCGAGTCGAATTTTTCCTTCACTAAAATAACTTTAACAATCTTCAAAGTTGAATTCTAAATTCAAATCACACATTCACAGTAGATAGGAAAAGTAGAATTTATTCAGGAAATCCTCGATTTTTGTACCGCGGAACACAATTTCAGGTCCGTTTGAGGTGGTCCGTGATTTTGTATTTTTTGCTCGGGTCTAGTTTAATTTAAAGCTAGGTGGACTCAAACACCGCCGCAGAGTCAAACACGTTTGAGAGCTGTGCTCGAATTAATAGCTTAGTTGTGTTTTATTATTGAATGGATATTAATTTGTGTGGCAAAGTCTTTGGACAATCTTTTGTGTGTGTTGATTTATGTGCAGAGGTTTTAGCAAACAAATTGTAAATACATATGTAGTATTTACTCCCGCGTTCACAATTCTTATTAATTTAATTGACTTGTAAAAGTAAAATAAATATGTAGATATAGAATAATGTGACATAGTGGGTAACGCCCAACTTCAAAACATAGTAAGTAGTAGTTCAAAACATAGTAGTGCTTGCCAGAAAATCATGGTATTCAAAACTGTAAAACTTCTTCAATCAATTTAATCTCCAAATAATTGAGTTTATTATTAATTAAGGAAATTTGACAGTTCGTGATGTACCACACCTCATTAACAACATCCACGCCTGTATTCTCCCAAGGTTAGGCAGAGGCGTCCTATTGTACAACCATAGTTTGCCGATATATTTAGGTCCCATGTAACAATGTTGACAATAGGCTTGCCTCCTAGCAAGCCTTTTATCATGAACCGGAAACAAATATAGAATGTCAAAGACCCAATAAAACTTTTTGATCGACCTGGGAATCGAACACAGTACCCGTAGCGATCAATAATAAATAATAATATATAAAATAGCAGTCAATAAAATAAATACAATTTAATACAAGCAATGTATCGATCTAAAATAAAAAAAAATATTATCATTCTTTTTTATTGCCAAGCCCTTGGAAACTACTTTGGCAAACTTATTTCAATAAAACAGGCTTAAACCTTAATTACCGATTAGAAACCCGACCTCTTCGAATTCTAAAAAAACCCTGTTTAATTAAAATTTTCTTTCAAACAGCTTTATAATTAAATAATCCTAATACTTTGTGATCAAGTGTCTTAGGCCGACATAAAGATATTGGATGTCGATTCGACAATTACTATGTATTAGACTCATATCTCCTTTTTTTTTTTTATAGCAGAGGGAGGCAAGCGAGCAAGCGGGTCACCTGATGGTAAGCGATCACCGCCGCCCATTGACACCCACAACACCAAAGGGGTCGTAAGTGCGTTGCCGACCTTTGAGAAATGAATAGGCTCGCTTCTTGAAGCTTGCCATGTCGTACCGGTTCGGAAATACCTCCGCTGGTAATTGATTCCACAGATTAGTTGTGCGAGGTAAAAAGTTTCTTGAGAAACGCACGGTCTTGGACACCCATTCGTCGATGTGAAATGGATGAAATTTCCATTTCCGGCGGGTGGATCTGTGGCGGAACGTAGCGGGAGGTACAAGCTCGAACAAATGCATGAAATTCCTGCATGAAATTTGTCAGATTCCGATATGGAATGGGATTTAGATTAATTTGCTACAAATAATTCCATAGAAAATCCCAATAACACTTTACTTAGCTTGGGAATCGAACTCAAGACCTCTAACGTGGCAGTTATAAGTATTTTAGTTACGTAGCGACCACTACAATCATACTAAACAGTAACTGGGTGACCATTCGTTTGGTCACCCATCCAAATACTGACAGCGGTAAGCGGTAAGCGCTGCTTCAAATTGCTGGTCGATTGATTAGTGTAGTTCACAGTATCACGAGCTCCTGTGTCTAACTTTATTATAACCAGATTATATCAACTAGCAATCAATCAAATTGTATAATTTAATATGTTGAACTGAATGTTGATTCGATACTGACGCAATCCAATGAATCAACACAAATGCTATGTAATATCATAAAACCGCAAACAAACAGACAATGTATCACTAGAAACCTTTCACATTACAGCCAATGTACTCTAAAATATTGAACGATTTGCTAATTGGCTCCGTGAAAACATAGATAATATCGAGTTAAGTGGATTGTGTTTGTTCGCTACTCTAATGTCGAGAGCTATTGATTTTGTAATAAGAAACGTATTGGTAATGGGAAAACTGAAAAAGTCGTAGCAGCTTTTTAATTTTTTGCTTGAAATGAAAGAATATACTGAGCGCAAAAAGAGTTGAAGAAAATTCGTTTATTGAAAATGAACTTAGTATTTTGTTAAGCCGAAGAAGGGTCCTCGTCGTTTTCTAGTTGAGTAAATTTAATTTTAAATAAGTGGGTACAAATGTTCAAGAAAACAATACTTAGCAATGTTCAAGCAAGAATTTAAAGGACTATTAGGAATGTGTTAGGAATGGATGCAGCTCCACTCCAAGGCGAAAGCCTTGATGACCATAACTCACTGTTAGAGGGATCTTTAATTTATCCCAACAAGATCAAGGATAGGAGAAATTAAGTATAAGGAGATCCTATGTTTAACTAATCAATTCAGCCAAAGTGTTACGTAGCATATTTCGTAGACAAGCTACGCCGTAGCAATATTATGCGTAGCATTGCTTCGCCGCGCCGTAGCAATATTATGCGTAGCATTGCTACGATTGGTAACACCCGCTTGAGCGATGATCTCTACTGAGTAGCGTTGACTGACATTTGTGTATGAAATACAACGTCATCTATGTTTAGTATTGATGGCATTTGAGTTTATTCTATACATATAATATATCTCTAGAACAATCGTGTCTGAAATCTACAATGATATTATATGCTACACAACCGATTTTAAAAATTCCTTTACTTATATAAAGTTATTTTTAGCTACTTAATAGGTAATGATTTGGGAGAGCCATGCTCCGGCACGAATAGGCCGGCTCGACCGGAGTAATACCAGGGCCTCACAGAAAACCAGTGTGAAACACAATTACGTTGTGTTTCACCGAGTGAGTGAGGCTGCCGGAGGCCCAAACCCTTTTAAAAGGAGGGCAACACTTGCTACTCCTCTGGTGTTGTGGGTGTCCATGGGCGGCGGTAATTGCTTACCTTCAGGTGATCCATCTGCTTGTTTGCCCCGCTATCGCATAAAAAAGGTAAATTTTTCCGAAGTAACAACAGGCTACATTGTTAATTGAGACAAACATAATGTCATATCACGTCGCGAGTGAAACCGCGGCAAACTAGCTAGTTGCAAGAAAATTTGTGAAAAATATAGGTGGGGAAGACTGAAGCCAAATAATGATTCCTGTGTGTATGCATGTATGTCCGCTTATAGCTTAAATCTACTTGACGGATTTCTATGAAATCTGGTGTACAGGTAGATTATGAGCATGGTCACCATTAAGGGTACTGGTTTTAGGGTCTGAGTTTTTTGTGAGCGAAGCCATTAACAGAAGTTAGTTCTAAAGCATCCTTCTGAAATATTCACAAACCTTATTTTAATTATATTTACGTTAAACGTTGTTGCACTTAAAGCTTTGATAGCAGTTGTAATATAATTCTGATTACCCAGTTAGTGCTATTAAGCGTAATGTTATCCAAGTAAGTGTTCAAAGCTTGTTTCGTCTTTGTCCCCAACACTGCGTGTAGTTCAGTGTTGTCCCCCAGAGGGCGTACTTACTGTAAGTACACAGTTACCAAGTTACTTCCGCTCTTACTTAGCTGGCTTAATGCTCGAAGTATGCCTAAGAATTATGCTTATGTGTGACTTTAATAAAGTCGCATAATTTTTGGGCGAATTAGGATGGTAAGATGTTATACCCTGTCGGTTTTAGGTATTTTTAAAGGGGGAAATATTACTGCCGTTCTGTTTAAATACTAAAATAATAAAATTAAATACAAAATTAAAAAATAAAATTATATTAAATTAGAGTTTTTTTTTATGAGTTAGGGGGGCAAAGGAGCAAACGGATCACCTGATGGTAATGCCGCCCCCCATGGACACCCGCAACACTAGAGGAGTCGCAAGTGCGTTGCCCGCCTTTTAAAAGGGTTTGGGCCTCCGGTAACCTCCTTCACTCGGTGAAACACAACGCAAGCGTTGTTTCACGCCGGTTTTCTGTGAGGCAGTGGTATCACTCCGGTCGAGCCGGCCCATTCGTGCCGAAGCATGGCTCTCCCACGTGAAAAATATTGAAATATAACTATTATGAGAGTTTTTGTTAGACCAACAGAAGCCAAAACAAGTTTTTTTTTTAATTGTTGTCTATCTGATATGTATGTACGCGCATCACGCATACATGCGTGTTGCATGTATCATAGACAGTAAATCCTTTTGGGACGCAAGGGACACCGCGGGCACCAGCTAGTACAGTAATATATTATTCTTATAATTGTGTTAACCTATTACATGGGACCTAAACATACCGGCGAACTGTGGGTGTACCTTAGTACACCTCTGCCTAACCCTTAGGGGAATACAGGCGTGATGGTATGTTATGTTATGTTTTTATATTAACAGATACACAGTTGATAACAGTGACTTAAAAATGTATAAGTATAAAATGTACATAAACAAAGAACGTATGGTTCAGAAATATATAATAGGACTAAAAAAATCTGTGACTGCGAAAGTTTGTGATGATGGATGGATGGATGTTTGTTACTCTTTCACGCCAGAACGGCTGAACGGATCTGGATAAAATTTGACGCAGAGATAGATTTATCTAAGTCAGACCAAATTCTGAAGTATACACAGGCGAAGTCGCGGGCAGAAGCTAGAATTTATATATAATGTATTCTTAATAGTTTTTTTTGCTATATGCTCATGCAAAACTGTGAGTACTTTTTCCAAGTAATCGGTACCCTAAATAGTTTTTAAATTTAGCGCATCCGATTTTCTAGATTGCCATCTAATAGTTATCAATAGAACATTCCCAAAAACATCTACGAAAAAAATATGTTTGAAAACGTTAAAATATATTGTTTGAATGCGAAGGAAGAAACATATTCAAGCCGAGACATACCGTAGGGCTTAACTGGTGTCTTACAAAATTACTTTCAGTACATAAATCCAATAACAAAAGCTTTCATCTCTTTGTTTCCTTACAAAGTACAACTCCTACGCACTATTTCAATTTAAGAATAATATGATATTTTCATTCACCCGGGAAAGAGGCTGCGGAATTAAAGAGCGCAGTTCACCTGAATACTTGCGAGTATGTAGACAACATTTACATTTATGCGAAAAATACATAATATGAAGCGAGAGACAAAGAACATTCTGTATTCTTAAGTTTATTCGTCTGTTCGTAGAAACTTACAAAGGTTTAAACATATCATTACACCTGTATTCCCTGAAGGGTTTGGTAGAGCTGTACCAATGTACACCCACAGTTCTTCGGTATATTTAGGTCTTATTTAATACGGGGTGAGCTTATAGCCTTAACCGGGCATTAAACCTGATTCCAAGCTGTGACACCTAGATTAATGCAACAGTTTAATAAGAAGATCAGTAAATAAGACAGTGCTGTTTTTATGGAATTGGGGGGCAAACGAACACACGGATCACCTGATGGTAAGCGATAACCGCCGCCCATGGACACCCGCAACACCAGACGAGTGACGAGTGCGTTACCCGCCTTTTAAAAGGGTTTGGGCCTCCGGTAACCTCACTCACCCAGCGAAACACAACGCAAGCGCTGCTTCACGACGGTTTTTTGTGAGGCCGTGGTATCACTCCGGTCGAGCCGGCCCGTTCGGGCCGAAGCATGGCTCTCCCACGTTATAAAATTTTTGAAATGATTTCGTTGGGAGTGGCAATTCTGTAGACATTTTTCATTTTTCAGCATACACGAGCAATGTGTATTTGTAATTTTTTGTATACTTTCTATAAATAGTGTTTTTAAACACTCTTATAAGTCAGTATTTTAGTTTATTATTACTAAATTGGTGACGGTGTTTCTGGAACTAGCAACTTCTGAGAAGAAACTCTGAATTGACTTGTAACTGAACACTGAGTGGGTGTCTGCTTCCGCTAGGCGGGGTGATTTTCAAGACATCTCCACGTATGCCTTCCAGTATGATGTATGGCGAAACCTTGGCCTTTTGAAGGTGTCCACTCGCGTACCATAAGGCTCAATTTACACTGCCGCGGAATGGAAGCGAAAAGTCACGAAATTTACACGGTATTTTGAACTTTATCTCCCTTGTCAAAAGGAAAACTTATAACAATTCTTAATAAAAATATATTTAAGGCGGGCAAAGCCTCAAAATGTCACTTGTTCACCAAAAACCGTAGACAAAGGAATATATTTTTGTATTAAGCATACCAACCTGCTGTATTTTGTTAATAACGCCGCGAGATCTCTCAAGAGTCACCAGTTTGCCTTCCAAATTTTAATCTTATTAGCATATAGATTAAGTACAATTTTCAACGATGGTGGTACGAAGAATTTTCTTATGAGTACATACATACCGTTTTATTGTGCTCCGCAAGAGTACTGGAGTTATGATTGAGTTTTTTTGTGTTACATTGTTATGGAAATACAGCCAATATGTTGTTTTGATTGCGTTGTAAAGGTGACACCTATATTTTTGACGCTTTGACTAAGTGACGTCGTTGTAAATTGTTTTTTTGTCACTGCTTCGGATCGTTAAATTGCTTTTGATCTAATACAATTTTATCGGCAGTGTACAACAAGTGAGTGTGTGGTGTGTGTGGTAAACATGTAGGTAGGAGAGTACATTGTAGCATGTCTAAGTGGACACCTAGTTTTATGTACTTTGATGATATGTGTGTTTTCCAAATAGTATTTTATTTATTTTTTATAATGGCATTAAATATCGACTTCTTTTCACTTAGACAATAACCTTCAATGTTCATACAATCAGTTATCGCAATATTGTACCAGTGAAGATTGGAACATCATTTATTTTCAAAGAGTGTCCATGGAGTTTCATGCCGGATTCTTCTCCATAGGATCAATCTTTTAGAACCTTGCAACTAGAATCATAACGTTTCATAAACGTTATGATTGATATATGATGATTCATTTCAACTTCAAAAGTTCAAATGTTTTTATCTCAAATAAGCTTGTAAAAGACAAGCTTATTTGAGATAAAAACATTTGAACTTTTGAAGTTGAAATGAAGTGTGAATTTTGATTTATTAGGGTTCGAGGCTATGTAATAACTGCACTGCTACTGATCTGCAAGGTTAAGCAGCGCTTGCCACAGCTAGTCTTTGGATGTGAAACCGTTCTTGACACATCGAGAACCCTGCTTATGTAGGAAGGCATGTAAACCCGTCGATCTCGGTAGTCTTAGGAACATATATGACAGTGGTTAGTATGGTTACTAGTAGGTATTATATTATCTGGTAGTCAGAAGTCCAAAAAACCTGTCAAGCTAGAAACAGTCACCCATTAACAGATTGCGGCAAGTGCAACTTAACTTGAGACCTGCTGATCACTAGCACTTAGCCATGAGCCAACCGAGTTCTATTATGAAGATTATCAGCTGTAAAATGATTCCAGAATTCCAGATTTGCACGTATGTATTTTCCAAAATTGTATGATATTTAAACCATTTTCTAAACCACTAAGGTGGCCTGGTAGTAAGCGGTTATCGTAGCCTATGGACGCTAGCAACACCAAGGGTATCATACATAGCACGAAGCTATGTTATTTGGCTATGATTTTCTGCAAGGCCCGACTGGGGAAGTACCTCTCCAGGTACTTCCCCAGTCGGGCAGCTCCAATTTTGAGTTGAATTATTCAATTCCACTATGCCCTACCTCTATTAAAATCTTTGTAATTAAATAGACAGAATAAATGTTGCTATTAACAATAAAAGCTCGGTTCTGAAGAAGCCATGCAACAATATAGAAACCGCGAAATATATGGCGCTTTCAAATCCTGTTCATTAGTATGGACGCGTCAATACTTCATATTATATTGTTGGGACAGACGTAGGCGTCGCATAATTTAAATACGTAAGCTTACAAGAGGGTGGCTGCGCGTAAATTATTCCGAATATGGAGCGCGAGACTCGAATAAATAATCGATTCGAATCGATAGTTCTAGTCGAAATACACACGTCATGCTCGTGAACGGGTGCTGTCTGTCGGGACTGGCCAGCTCTTACTTGTTGGAGCAATCCTTTTTTTATGCATAATAAATGAATCTTACACATCAAAGTTTGATGATCAAATTGCATGATTTTCAGCATCTTTTTAAAACAAAGTGATAAAGATTAATATTGTAATCATGTTTTTTAAAAGGAGTAGGTAGGTATAGATGGAGTTTCATCAATAAGTTTTTGCCGGCTCGTCTCCATAAGACCCATTTGTGGAACCATGCAATTAGTTTTGACATTTCAGAAGTACCAGCTTTAGTGCTCTAATTGAAATAATACATTTTGACTTTGACTTTGAAATGCGTTACTTTACTGCGGCAACAAAATAAAAATGCACTAACTAGGTACGCTATGCCCATCTGCTGAAATAGGCATCTTAATATATTTTGGTCTTATTTAATTTTCACTTATTTTGGGTTCGCTGTTTTGTTGTAAGCAAAGTAGGTACAGATTAAATAATATGGTTGCAGTATGTAATATTCTGTAAGGTTATATAAAATGTCATTGTTTCTTTCATCTTGTTGTAATTCCAAAGGAATTTCGCGCTTACCACACAGGCCGCCATAATTATAATGGTTACTTCCCAAAAATGTTAATATTTTAAGCCTTTTATGTAATAAAACCGTGATGTAACGACCTGGAACGCCCACATAATACGACTGTAATGGTCTACATCGAAAACCACACACCATGAACTTTTAAACCAACGAGTGGAAGCGAGATGTTGCTATCCATATTATATACCCATCCTTCTCTAACGACGTGATGGTTGTGGTTTTATAACTGTGCGATGTTAGTCTGGTAATTACGTTTATGGTCATAAATAAATTCCTTGCGAATCTGAAAATAATTATCAACTGAACAAAGCAGTTTTGTGTCTTTGCCATCTAAAGCTAACTAGTGCATAAGTATGGAGGTATATAGGTAGACTTGTAATTAGTGTAAGATACGCAAGCGCATGATAAAAAAATCAGACCTGCAATAATATTCTCTAGTGGCTTAGTAAAAAGAACATAAAAAAATAAGAATCAAAAATAAATAAATTGTGTCTTTGGAAAAGTTGACAGTTAAAATATGTTTCAGTATTTTGCACTAATTACCAATCACCATTTATGTACATTTTATATTTAGATAAGGGCTGGATGTAGATTTATTAGTCTTATGGTATGGTCCCTAATCGTGAGAGAGCCATGCTTCGCGAATCGGCCGGGTCGACCGGAGTGATACCACGGCCTCACAGAAAACCCGCGTGGAACAATGGTTTCGTTTTATTTAGCCGAGTGAGTAAGGATACTGGAGGCCCAAACCCTTTTAAAAAGCCGACAATACACTTGCGACTCCTCTGGTGTCGCGGGTGTCCATGGGCGGCGGTGATCGCTTACCATCAGGCGATACGTCTGCTCGTTTGCACCCTATATCATAAAAAAATATATCGCTAAGACTGTCACCACATTGCATCTCATTTAACAGTCCAATGGTCATATGGCTAGGCTGTTATTGCATTGCATCCCTATACATTGCATCCCTATGCATTGCATCCGTCAATACTGATCCATCAGTTATTTAAATAAACATGCACACTTTAATGAAGTGTCACTCCCGGTGTTGGTGGGCTCGTTGCGTTCACCGTGCGAGTGACAAACAGGTAATGCATCACCGCATCTCCATATTGACTTAAAATAATTAATTAAAATACACCAGTGATTGGATTCGGATAAATGTAATTAATTTTAACAGTTTGAGCGAGAAGTGAGGCGTGTTCTTGTGGAAATTTGCCGTCGTCATAACTAAATAACATAACATAACATAACATACCATCACGCCTGTATTCTCCGAAGGGTTAGGCAGAGGCGTACTAATGTACACCCACAGTTCGCCGGTATGTTTGGGTCCCATGTAATAGGGGGCGAGCCTATTGCCATTAACCGGGCACAAATTTCTAACTCCGAGCTGCTACTGGGAATTTCATAGAAAAACCCAATAACACTTTGCTCGACCTGGGAATCGAACCCAGGACCTCTAGCGTAGCAGTCGCGCTCAGGACCACTTAGCTAATGAGGCAGTGAGAACTAAATAACATAGATAAAAAAAACTTGTTGACAAACAATCACGCCTATATTCCCTGAAGGGTGAGCAGATTGCGCTGCTACGGATTCTATACTTAAAAATATTCTTATTAAATGATGTAACTAAAAAAAATATGCTTTTCGCAATTTTTCCTATATCTGTGCTATAAGACGTTGCTTCGTACTAAATTTCAAAATTCTGAGTTCACGGGAAGTTCCTTGTCAGTTTTGATTCCCTTGGGTCTTGACAGACAGACAGACAGACGATAAAGTGATCAATAAAAATCAAAATTCTGGCCCCCCTTAAATTGCTGCCCAGGGTTTGACCCACCCTAGATTCGTGATGTTAGGTCCCATGTAATAGAGGGCGAGCCTGTCATTATTTTTTCCAAAGTAGAATTAAATCATGTTGTTTTCTAGGCTGGTAATAAAAATAGGTCTAGGTAGGACATAATCTCAGTGTCATCAATATTCCAACTGTCAATTTTAGATCGGAATGGTATTTCTGGTACCTACCTACTTACAATCAAAATATAATTGCACTCCAGTCTCAATTCATCATAAATGGTCGAAAAGTAAGAGTAGGTAATTAAATTAAATTAAGATCACTTTATTTCTAAATTAAGATCACTTTATTTCTAAATTAAGATCAATTTATTTTTCAACGCGAATATCTTAATATATTGTAATGTAATCACAAAATTAAAATCACCAAATGTTGACATTTACGAAATATAAATTAGATTGGAATTATAATTTTAAAATGTCTTAAGAGTCCAGCGGATTTCCTATACAAACGTAATACGAATGATGGTATGTTATGTTTATGAATTCATTTGCTAATGTTATTTTTCTTGAACCACTTAATATTTTATAGTTCAAATAAAGCAAATTATGCCTTCTGAGTTTTCGAAAAGATGGCTCGCAGTATGAGAACGTATCTCATACCCATTAACTAAATCTATATATATAAAAGAAAGTCGTGTTAGTTACTCCATTTATAACTCAAGAACGGCTGAACCGATTTGGCTGAAAATTGGTGGAGAGGTAGCTTAGAACCAGGAGACGGACATAGGATACTTTTTATCTCGTTCCCGTGGGATGTGATGACAGACCGAATTCCACGGGGGCGAAGCCGCGGGCAGAAGCTAGTCTTAATATAAAATAAAACGTGATTTTTTTTGCACACAACTTTTATGTTTTCGTTTAATAACGGGTTTAAATAAATATTTTAAGTTATCTGAATCGACCTTTTTGTGAGTAAGTTCACCGGTACGTCTAATCCTATCAAAATATAACACAAAAGGTTTCATATCAACTGGCCTCTTTTACGTCCAATTTATGCCGTTGTGCGCCTGTGTTCTACTTACGACTGTAAACGCCCGCTTTTGCCGCCTGCTTTATTGCCGGGCAAAAGTATTGTTTTTCATTATCTTATCTCGCAATGTGACCTACATACAATTGTGTTCGCATGGAATATGTTTTAGGATACGGATATAGTGTAGCCTTTTTAAAAGAAAGAAAAACATATTTGGCCATCAATCATTACGATAATACAACTTATATAAAAAAACTGACTGAATATTTTCAACAATACTTTTATAAACTGAACATAGATTAAAAATTTCATTGGTACATACATACATACATACCATCACGCCTGTATTCCCCGAAGGGTTAGGCAGAGGCGTACTAATGTACACCCACAGTTCGCCGGTATGTTTAGGTCCCATGTAATAGGGGGCGAGCCTATTGCCATTAACCGGGCACAAATTCCTAACTCCGAGCTGCTACTGGGAATTTCATAGAAAAACCCAATAACACTTTGCTCGACCTGGGAATCGAACCCAGGACCTCTAGCGTAGCATTTCATTTCATAGCGTAGTTTCATTGGTACCTATATAAAATGTTTATACGAATATAACTGCCAATACGAATGAATCTCGCATAATAACCTGAATATTATAAGAAAAAAAAAGAATTATTTTGTTAGTAGTAGTAGTCATATGTTATTTAATACAGTATAGTAATAATATTAACTAACTAGCTTCTGCCCGCGACTTCGTCCGCGTAGCGTGATGATATAAAGCCTAGGCTTCCTCAATAAATGGGCTATCTAACGCTGAAAGAATTTTTCAAATTGGACCAGTAGTTCCTGAGATTAGCGCGTTCAAGCAAACAAACAAACTCTTCAGCTTTATATATTAGTATAGATTACTACCTACATAAAGTACAAAATACAAAACACGGTTGTTAAATATAAAAATAGAACTGATAAAGTTTTTTGAAAATAAATACAAGTGTATATAAATTCTCAAAACCAAGCGTTCATAGCAAGCAATTAATGGTTACCACCAACATTTATCAGATCCAAATCACTCCTCAGTTAGTGGTTACAAATCTAGCGGGTAGTTATGCAAATCTGCTTGCTTGTTCAGTGGTCGGCTTCCAGCTGACATGGTTGGCTGTCCATTATCTAGCTAGATTGAAAGCTAACCGAGAGCAGTGTTATTGTAACCTGCCGTTGGTACAAATATGGTAACAAAAAAGATATTATTTTTGGGATTTTTTTGCATTTTTCATGCTAAGATTATAAAGTTATTTTAGTGAAGGAAAAATTCGAGGTCACCTTTAAGACGTGAGTTCAAAATGTGAAGGTAAATTTCGACATGGCAGGTGGGACTCGCGGTGGCTTAGAGGTCATAGCGTCTGACGTACCTAGTCAGAAGACGCAGGTTCGAATCCTGCCTGCGAGTCGAATTTTTCCTTCACTAAAATAATTTTATAAAAAAGATATTTTTTTAAATTCCACACCATGCAGGCACAATGTTAGTTAATTATCTACTTATAGTACAAAACACAAAAAAGGTTTTTAACATGCAATACTTTCTGTTGACCTATCAATTGACAAATTTTAATTAAGAGCGCATTTAAGCACTTCTTATTACAATTTCTAGATTGCAATGTTATGTTTGTGAAAATCAAGAGGATAAGTATATAAAAATAAAATTACGATATAACTTTAATTCGTCATTAATTATGTACTGCTGTTTGGCACAAAAGCTATTCAACTTGGTAGTCAAAATTACCTAACTTAGATATTCCAAATCAATTCTAATTTAAATCCCGTACTACCGTACCCGCTGCAGTAATTCCATTGCAATTTTCCAGTGAATCATATCATGATTCACCAGAAGGGACTATTCGTCTTAAGTAGCTGTACTTGTAATTGCCTCATTAGCCTAGTGGTCCTGAGCGCGACTGCTACGCTAGAGGTCCTGGGTTCGATTCCCAGGTCGAGCAAAGTGTTAGCGCGGAGTTAGGAATTTGTGCCCGGTAAATGACAATAGGCTCGCCCCCTATTACATGGGACCTAAACATACCGGCGAACTGTGGGTGTACATTAGTACGCCTCTGCCTAAACCTTCAGGGAATACAGGCGTGATGGTATGTTATGTTATGTTAGCTGTACTTATCACGCCATCTGGTACTCGAATAAGAAAACTTTTTTCACGACTTGCTTGATGCCCGAAATAATCCCGCGTATCTCTTGCTTGATTGCAATCACCTAAAAAGCTTTCAAACCTTGACCGGAATTTTAGACAACAGCCCAGTCACAATGCACGGTGCTACCCATTTTTAAAATTTTACCATATCTAACTGAATGGCATCTGTCTTCTCTCAAAATAAGACAATTCCACTCCAAGTCCATTACGCTGTTGATTAAAAACAACATAATACTATTATTTACTTAGAATTCATGTAAATATCATACCATTCCATCATACTTGTATTCCACGAAGGGTTATGCACAGATAAATTATTGTAAATCCACGTTTCTCCGTAATAGGGGTGGAAATTACCATTAACCGGGTACAAATCCAAACTCCAAAGTCTGAAAGTGCCAGTGAAGATTTCATAGAAAAACCCAACAACAGGTAGCAGTTGCTTGACTTACGGAGCGAACCCAGGACATCTAGAGTAGCAGTCGCACTCACTATCACTAAGTTAATCACGTACTTTACAATAAGATATTCCTGTTTATACTTTATTGCTATTCGCCTGCACAATTGCGCCGTCGTCCTCAGCGGAATATGTCGGTACTAAGCTCAATTACTTTTTCATTAGCCTTCTTTCACGATAGCGGGAAAAGGGTACAGATGTAATAGCCTATTAATAGCCTTTCACGTCGAAGATGAGATAGTGTTTACGTTGAGTTTTTGTTGTTGTGTTTATATCGACACGATCTTTGATCAGTTTTCTTCTGTGTGCTAAGCTTTCAAGTATTCTGTGTGAAGGGGAAAATGCATTTAATGACAATCCACACTAATATTATAAATGCCAAATTAACCTCGTGTGTCTGTTTATCATGCATGTTATTGATTGTGTTATATTGTAGAGAATTACAAAACATTACCGAATTTTAGAATTGATGCGCGTACAAATATACAGACAGACAGACAAAAATCTATTTTTTTTTTCTTTTTTGGCTTCTGTTGCTCTTATAATGTACCTACCCTCATATTAATTTTTCTTAAATATCTGCAAAATACAGACATCGCTCTTTACAATTTTATTATACGTACATACAGATAATTAATATGTTATATACATGATATAACGTAGCATTTTAGACGCATTATGATGACGCCAAAAGTTGTTTGTTCAATGTTATAAAATATTGAGGATTGAGAAAAACTAAGTATTAGAGGGTAACACCGCCCGTACACATCCAGTTTTGCAAGCCCACTAATCTATATACTCGTAATATATAAAACAAGAATCTGACTGACTGACGTATGTTGATAAGTCACGCACAGCCGAAACTACAGAAACTATATCCTTGAAAGTTTGCATGCTGGTTCCGTTTGCACTGTAGACTAGCGCTAAGGAAGGATTCTTGGACATTCAACCCCTAAGGTGGTGAAAATGAGGGTCAAAGGTCGCTATGATCCTTAGAATCAGTGTTGCCAGGGCCCCTGAGTCGAAAGTTACGTTTCGTTTCCTGAAAAGTAACATTTTTGGTGCAAAAGTTACATTTTGGGATCTAGCGAACGAGCTTTTTTTTTTTTAGCTCCTGGTGAGTTAAATTTTAATGCGTTTGTATACTGTTTGCAATAAAATAAAAATCTAGTATTACTAATCTCGTTGTTCTCAAAAGTTACGAAAAATGGCTTAGATATAAAAATTACTTACATGTTACGCGAGGGGGTCAAAAGTTACGAAAAATGTAAGAAATGTAACCATCTGGCAACACTGCTTAGAATCGATGCAACGCGTGTGAAACCACTAGTTAAAGATAATAATAATCTTTGCAGCACAAACAACAGAATAAGGCCACTGAACAAATGCTCACGGAAGGCTGATAGATCGCTGTGACGGACAAACCATCGCGTGCGCTGCCTCAGTTTATCAACTTTGGATAAACTGGGCCGTCTGACCGTCTGTTTTAATGTTAGGAGCTGTGTAAATAGTTTATAAATATTGTAGAAACCTCTTTATTCACTATTTTTAAAGGATATCACACTAGAGAACAAGTTTTGCATCGCAGGCTCGCAGGGGATATACATACAAATAATGGACACAAAGTACATACGTGAAACACTTATCGTGGGTCACACAAATATTTACTCCCAATGGAAATCGAATTCACGATATTCGGAAATAGAACAGCTTAACCGCTACCTCAAAAGTACAGTCACATTTCTTGAATTAGTATTTAATTCAATACAATCAAGACTACTGCGCATGTGGATTTAGAAAAGGCCTATGATAGAGTAATAAGGAATGAATTGTGGTCAGTACTGTCTATGTATGGGGTGGATGCCGGACTGATTCGTGCACTGAAATCTCTCTATGAGGATTCCAGTGCATGTGTCAGGATAAACGGGACCTACACTGAATGGTTCAGCATCGATAAGGGTGTTAGACAGGGATGTGTAGCGTCACCGTGGCTGTTCAACTTATTCATGGACAGTTGTCTGAAAGATTTGAAAGACAGTGAATGTGGTTTAAGAATGAATGAGTTACTTGTCAAATGTCTCCTCTATGCCGATGATCAAGTTATCCTTGCATCGTCGGAGGAGGAGTTACAGGAGATGGTAACAGTTATGGATGGCGCTTTTAGGAATAAGGGAATGAAAGTGAATGTAAGTAAGACGAAAGTTATGATTTTTGAAAGGGAAGAAATTATGACAGTGTGCAATATTTTGATAGGTGGCGTAAGAGTGGAACAAGTAAAAGAGTTTGTATATCTGGGTTCTTTGTTTACTAGGGATGGTAAGCATGAGAGTGACATTGAAAGGAGAGTGAGTGCCGGTAATCAAGTGAATGGGGCGCTGCACACTTTCATGAATAGCCGAAGTGTGTCCGAAAAGGCTCGGCGGGCTGTAATTGGGGGTGTGTTGGCGCCGACACTAATGTATGGTAGTGAAAGTTGGGTATGGCAGAAGAGACATGAAAGTAGAATAAATGCTGTAGAGATGAGAGCGTTGAGAAGTATGTGTGGGGTAACTTTGAAAGATAGAGTGAGAAACAGCGTGATAAGGGAGCGGTGTGGTGTGAAAGAAGGTATAGTAACAAAGATTGAGAAAGGTATGTTAAGGTGGTTTGGGCATGTACAGAGGATGGATGAACGGAGATTGACGAAACGAGTATACATGATGAGTATGGATGGAAGAGTTGGAAGGGGCCGACCTCGACGAACGTACGACAACCAAGTTGCGGCCGTTCTTAAAAAAGGACAGGTTAAGAGCACCCTAAACCGACGTTCATGCATGAGGAGGTTAATGAACATAGATGAAGCGAAAGTGGTATGCCAGGATCGTAGCAAGTGGAAATCTATAGTCTCTGCCTACCCCAATGGGAGACAGGCGTGAAAATATGTATGTATGTATGTATGTACAATCAAGACAGTTATTTAAATGTATATTACATATACAAAATGCTATCCACTCCGAAATCATCCGAAAGGACGGTTTCTGAGAACAAAGGTCCTTCTTAAAGTTTAAGCCATCTCTATATCACAATTCATCAAAATTACTTAACTTTCGCAACTCTGTTTATTTATTACAGTATAATAATACCTACTATGGATTTAACGCCAAATGCTTGTGAGGACTTCTACAAGTGAGACACTCAAAATTAGACTTTAAAATATGTATATAAAAAGCTGAACTCAAATTGACTGATATCTCCTTACGATTTTGGTTGGAATTCTCCCTTTTATCTGTGCAGATAAACTGCTAGCGTTTGTGTAAAACTGTGAGCAGGTTTTATTCAGACAGATGTGACGTCACAAAGGACTACATTCACGGTTTATAGGAGTTACTTGAAAATCTGTTAGAGAATTCGCTTAAATATTTGTGAACCGCATCACGTAGCTACTAGTAACTGGTAACAGACCTTTATAACCAAGTTTTATACAGATTTCTATCATTATGTGGTAACATTGTCTGTGTTTATCTGTGTCTAGCACACGAAAGAATATTATCATTCTTGCGCCGTTGTATAATTTTGACAGCTATTATTAGTCTGTGGATGACTAGCATACGGAATAATGGTTGAAGACTGTCATGTTCACTTACCGCGAGAGCCAATTTAGTCACGCCTTGTTAAAGGGCTGAAGACTCGCGTCATGACGAGCCTAAAATCTATATCTATAGTACCGCGTGAGTAAAACAAAGCTAAAAATATCCATCTGAATTGTAATACCATGAGCATATGTATTCGTGTTAAAGAAATTTTGCTGGTAAATTATATTAATTTAATTTTATATTGATTTCCGATACACAGGCGAATATTACACATAGAAATAAAACTTGTTACTATTCTATGAATTTGATTATATCATATCGGATATTTTATATGGAAATATTTTACACTTACTAGCGGTTGTCCTGAAACCCCAGAAATCTAAAACAAAACCAATTTTTTTTTATGTGTTAGGAAGGCAAACGAGCAAGAGAGAGAGATTACCGCCACCCATCTACACCCACAACACCAGAGAAGTCTCAAGTGCGTTGCCAGCCTTTTAAAATTTTTTTGACCTCCGGTATCCTCACTCTAAACCTCCTCCTCCTCGGCTAAACACAACTTAAGCGTTATTTCATGCTGGTTTTCTGTGAGGCCGTGGTATCACTCCAGTCGAGCCGGCACTTTCGTGCCGAAGCATGGCTCTCCCACCTTAACCTGAAACTCAAATCTCAAAAGTCCTTACTTACTATTTTTTTTTGAGACGCTGGCCTAGTCCACCTCATTGTCAATTTTTAAGAAGAGTAAAAAGAAAAACAATTAATTTCGCATTTCATATATTAGTATGGATTCAAATAATAAAATTCCCGACTTTACCTACCCGGATGTTGGAAAAAACCGGAAAAAGCAATTAAAACATTTTTTCTTTGTAATTTCTGAAATCAATAAAGTCGATGACTGAATAACCAATATGTTGACAAAAAGCAAATATCGGGAATAGCGCGTCACATCGTCTAATACAATATCATTCAGGCGCAGCTGTCGGCAAGCTCACGCGGCATCTAATATAAATTCACCGCCGCACAAATATTTAGGAAATGTGCCAACAAATTGAAACGTTATGACGTCGTATTAGCCTCTATATTGTTCTTACAATGTATTTTATTGTTGCATGGTGCCGGATTCGACGGTTCTTGATATTTTTTCATAGATGATTTTGGAATGTTTGCACTGTTTAATTAATTCCAAGGATGGGGAGTTCAAGTTCAAGTTCAAATGTTTTTATTTCAAATAAGCTTTTACAAGCGTTTTTGAAACGTTATGATTCTAGTTGCACGGTTCCAAAAGGTCGATCCTATGGAGAAGAATCCGGCAAGAAACTCCATGGACACTCTTTTAAAATAAATAAATTACAAACTTCACTGGTACAATATTGCGATAACAAGATGTGAGGACGTTGAAGGATGTCCAAGTTTGACCGAGGTCGACTATATTAAACGAAGATTCACGTTATTTGAGAACCCGATGTTATTTCTAGATAATAAATAAACTATGTGGTAAAAACGCACACCATCAAGCGACAAATGAAAGTAGGTGTCTGCTTAGACAGGCTACAACGTACGGGAGGAATAGTTGTTATGTTATGTTTCTGTTAAATTAATGCTATAACTGCCAATAAGGAGTATAATATTGAGTTAAGTCAAGCTAATGAAGATTCCCCTCCTGTTACATGGTACCTATTTATACCGGGATTTCTTTTTGTACGTTATTATGTACACTTCAAACTAACCATTCGGGAATATAGGCGCGAGTGTCAGTTTAACATTATTTATTTTGACATTTTCCTAATAAATCACGATACTATTTTATAATCATGTCACATTCTAATAAATTTTAATTATCTTCAATTTGTTCAATAAAAACTTTCAAATATCTACTATAGGTGAGATATCTGTGTACTTTCCAAAAATGTAACAGCTTTGGAAAACCACTTATCTAGCGAATAAATGATTCTTATCTGATACTAAATTCAATTGTTGCAAAGATCTGTCAACTCCACCCATCTCTAGAGAGACGTTAAAACTCAGCGTCGTTTCATATTCGTAGCAATGGCGCCCACTCGCGGCCCACCACTTAACTGCAGAATATCATTATAAACAATGTGGTTTTTTGTTGATTATTCACAAGTTTGTTAACTTTAAGCACACTTCAGCGCTGGTGCAGCTGTCCTCCCCTTGGTGTGATGAATTACTTGCCAGTTAATGCGAGTGTGGGTAGCATAGTGAGGCCATATGACTGCATGATTAATACACGTAGTATAGGGGTTGTTTTCTTACAGTATCAAGATTAAAAGCAAAAAGAGATAATTCTAAGTCATCATGATATCAGTGAAAGACGTTCATTGCTGATCAAACTCCCCACAGACATCCA
Source organism: Acronicta leporina (assembly GCA_947256265.1). Taxonomy (NCBI): domain Eukaryota; kingdom Metazoa; phylum Arthropoda; class Insecta; order Lepidoptera; family Noctuidae; genus Acronicta; species Acronicta leporina. The sequence continues at coordinate 2,244,377 of OX366512.1, forward strand.
ACGATTCACAGTGAGTGACCTTTACCAGATTGTCTTTCCATCTCGTAGGAGGTCGTCCCACATTAAGATTTTTTGTTTTAATTAGCTAGGTACCTAAATATACCTCCTTAGAATATGGGCTATGTTAATATTTATTATGAAATATTTTTTCAACCATATAGGTACCTAAGTAATAAGGCAAGAATATTATATAAATTAGTTGAGGAAGGCTGACAATGTAATTAATTAATAAGTAATACTTTGTGACACTGTTGAACCGGGTGATATCGTCGCTAAGCGACAAAACCCTATTAAAATAAAGATAAAAAAACATATACCTAAAGTGCAAATCTTTAATTTCGACAGCACGTTTGGTAAAGCGTTTAGTCACCTTGTGACTACCATTACGTCACGTTTCACGGGTTCGATTCTCACCTGAGACAAACATTTATGAGATCCAAAGATAACTGTTTGGTTGGTGGCTTGTTACGGCTGTATTTTTTTAGGAAAAATAATGCCTTGATTTCTTTTTTGATTTATTGGTCAATGAAGTTATAACTTTGCCATGAGTTCCTTTTTTAATCAGTGCAAATAAAGCCAATAGTTTAAAACTGACATATTATACTGTGCTTTGTATCTGAGTAAGCAACACTACATTGAAATACATTGTATACGTAAATCAATTTGTAAAGTCATAAATTTAAGCCGTCATTGGTCCTATGTTTCGTTGGTTTGTTGCACTTTATTGCGGTAACCATATAGTTGAAGCATAAACAGAGTTTATAGTTTAAACTTAATGCTATTGTCGTCATGCAGAGTGGAGCCAACCGTTTAGTTAGATTTAAATGTAACAATCACAAAAACGTTTCCATTTTTTAATAGCATTACTTTTTAACTTTCATTCGTCAACTCTTCTCTTCTTCTTCTTTCTCTAGATCTTCTTCTTCTTCTTCTCTACTATTATAAAATTGTATATATTATAAAAAAGCTGTGTTTGTTACGGGTTGGAGCAAAAACTACAGAGTAGATTTTAATTTTGTTATCACTGTTAGAAAGTGTAAGCTTCAACTTAAAAACTGGTGAACTTCGTATCACAATTAATTAAATGGATCCTGAGATACAGCTTAACCTCTCTGATGTATAGAGATCCATACAAAGAAGAGATCATCACTGTTGGATTTTATTAAATTATTTTTTGGATCCATTTCTAATCCTTATATAGTTTCTGGTGAGCGAAGCCGCGGGCAAAAGCTAGTTTAATAATTATAACTTGTGGGAAATCCATGACTCTGAGACCCTGACAATGACCAAGTATACTATTTTTTTTAAATTTACCCCATAAAAGCATTTCCTACTGTATCGTAGACTTTGTGCTTATAAACACTTATTCTAACACACAAACACCACGACCTGGGTGCCGAGTCTACTATTTAGTTGTGTCAGAATTGTGATTCAGTGACTTCAAAATTGTTGATTTTTGACAGTTTTGTCTACGAAATATGTCATTTCTTATGTCATTTAGTGCCATTGGACGGTCATTCTGAGGCAATTTAAATAGCAAACTTGGGCCCCAGGACCTATGTATACCGAACGCGTTATAAAGTGTCGTCAAAAAGGATCACTAAAAATATCGTTCAGTATTACACAACCAAGAAGTTTTAAAAATCTGGAAAGAGGTATGTTACGGAACTATGCAAGTTTTTATCTTATTGTAATGTATTTTTAACCCCCGACGCAAAAACGACGGGGTGTTATAAGTTTGACGTGTCTGTGTGTGTGTGTGTGTGTGTGTGTGTGTGTGTCTGTCTGTGGCATCGTAGCTCCCGAATGGATGAACCGATTTTGATTTTGTTTTTTTTTGTTTGAAAGGTGAATAAGTGGGGAGTGTTCTTAGCTATGTTTAATGAAAATCGGGCCAAGATGGCCGCCGCCACAAGATGGCGGTTTACATATTTTTTCACAACTCCCACAATATTGGTATCAAATGAAAGGGCCTGACTAGTAGAATACTATACACTATGAAAAATTTCAAATCCAACATGGCGGCCTCCACGAAATGGTGAATTTATTAAATTTTTTCACTACTCCCTCAATAAAGGTATCAAATGAAAGGGCTTGACTAGTAGAATACCACATCAATTCTGAATTCGCGCGACTCACGTTCGGGAAGCAAAAGGAAAGGAAAGGATTCACATAATTAGAGAGCGGTCCCCCGACGCGACAAAATGTAATCAAAAAACTTCATACGTACTTACGAAGGGTTATAATTTCAAGATTATTTTTTTCTTTTTATAGGGATTCAGGTTTATTTTTGTGTCGGGGGTTTTTTTAAATTTTAAATTTAATTTGTTATTGCATTTCCCATGCTATGATTAATAAAGTTATTTTGATGAAGCAAAAATTAGAGGTCACCTTAAATCCTAAATTGAGAATGTGAAGGCAAATTTGACATGGCGGTGGGACTCGCGGTGGCTTAGTGGTCATAGCGTTTGGTGTAACTAACAAGAAGGACGCAGGTTCGAATCCTGCTGGAGGTCGATTTTTTCCTTCATTCAAATAACTTTAAATGCAAGTTTCTGCGTTAATTTTGCATGCCTGGTGGTTAAAGACAACCACTCTATTAGAGCCTATATCAGCCCATAATATCATTGTTAAGTCTCATTTGCCCAGTAACTTGATTGGCTGCATTACCCTTCAAACCCGAACACAATAATGTTAGCAAATTATTGCTTAGCAGCAGAATATTTTGGCAATAGGGTGGTACCACCCCATAAAGTGCCATAAATTTAAAATTTTGAAACCAGTCATAATCGGTAAAGTAACCAGTCATAATAAAGTGGTCGGGGGTGATAGCCCTAGATGCTCCGGGCGCGGTTAACCGGGGTTTATTATTCATCCGAGAAGTCAACCGAAATCCGGTTAGTTGTAAATAAATCATAGTAATAGCTGGATAGCTGGATAGCTAGGATGAGGAAAGCCGAAGATCGGGCTCTGTGGCGTTTACTAGGAGAGGCCTAGGTTCAGCAGTGGACGAATATAGGCTGATGATGATGATGCAAGTGTAGCGTCATGCCTTTGGAACCTATCATCGTCCGAGCCTTTTCCCAATTATGTTGGAGTCGGCTTCCAGTCTACCCAGATGCGGCTGAATATACTGATATTCAGCATTCAGAAGTCTGATGACAGTTGCATCGTGTAAAATACTAATAGTCATCAATCTGTCATTCTGCAACACAATTTCTGGGCAATACCGATATTCGAAGGATAGACTGGTTGTCAGGTTTTCAGTCGGTTGTCAGTTGATCAGCTCAGTAATTACTTAGCTACGAGCCCCTCACATTAGCCTTTGGAACCTAATGTCTAGGATATATGGATATATTACGGATAAGTTAGTTGGTAGAATTTTAAAAGTTCTAGCTACCACTAATAATTACAATATGACAACAGGGAATGGTGGCTTTACATGCTTTACAAGGGCCTCAACGTGTTTATTATGTGAGCTTAACATAACATACCATCACGTCTATATACCCCTAAAGGTTAGATTAGCTTAGCTTACTAACAAACACCTACAGTTCGCCGTTATATTTAAGTTCCACATACAAAGGGGTGAACCTATTGCCGGGCTCAACTCCAAACTGGGAGTTTTTCTAAGTAATTCTCAGTTCAGGATCACGGAGGTTTGGACCCTCGCCCCCTACTACATGTGACCTAAACATACCACCAAACTGTATATTTCCATTAGTACTTCTCTGCCCAATTTTTTGGGGAATACAAGTGTGATAGTACATATACATATTCAACCCATTATATGTCCCACTGCTGGGCACGGGTCTCCTCTCACAATGAGAGGAATTAGGCTATAGTCCACCACGCTAGCCTAATGCGGGTTGGCAGACTTCACACGCCGTCGAGAAAATCTCTCGGATGTGGATGTTTCGTCACGATGTTTTCCTTCACCGTTTAAACGCGTGATAATTAATTATTAATACGCACATAACTTCGAAAAGTCAGAGGTGCGTGCCTTGGATTTGAACTCGAGACCTTTGACTTGGCAGTCCAATGATCATATCACTAGGATAGTACATATGTTATATTAGAATTCAAAGTCGAAAGACATATATAATGATAAAATATGTATAAGAAGTTTGAAAAGCAAATGATTTCCCTGGAGTGTACGAGTACATATGTATTTCCCGACACAAGTTTAATTATGAAATTGTCTCGGAGCGAGCAAAGCTTGCAACTCGAGACTTGTGTTATTAGTAACATGTTTGTGTGACATACACTATAGATGCTGTGCTGTGTTCTATTTATAATAAAATTTACTTTTTCGGAAAAGAGAACTATTTTGTTGTTATCATCAGAACCGATATTGTTACAAACTCAAGGATCAGCCAACCAAGAGATGATTACCAGAAAGAATAATGTCATTATTCCTCAAATATTGACCTCTCTGATGTATAGATATCCATACAAAGAAGAGATCATCACTATTGGTTTTTGAATAAATTATTTTTGGGATCCATTTCTAATGCTAATATATAAAAGCTAGTTTAATAATTATGACTTGTGGGAAATCCATGACTCTGAGACCCTGACAATGTCCAAGTATACTATTTTTTTTATTTACCCCATAAAAGCATTTCCTACTGTATCGGAGACTTTGTGCTTATAAACACTTATTCTAACACACAAACACCACGACCTGGGTGCCGAGTCTACTATTTAGTTGTGTCAGAATTGTGATTCAGTGACTTCAAAATTGTTGATTTTTGACAGTTTTTTGACAGTAGTGCCATTGGACGGTCATTCTGAGGCAATTAAATTAGCAGACTTGGGCCCCAGGACCTATGCATACCGAACGCGTTATAAAGTGTCGTCAAAAAGGATCACTCTAAAAATATCGTTCAGCTTGATAGTTTATCTTAGCTGTATTACACAACCAAGAATTTTTAAAAATCTGGAAAGACGTATGTTACGGAACTATGCAAGTTTTTATCTTATTGTAATGTATTTTTGCATTTCCCATGCTATGATTAATAAAGTTATTTTGATGAAGCAAAAATTCGACGTCACCTTAAAACCTAAATTGAGAATGTGAAGGCAAATTCGACATGGCGGTGGGACTCGCGGTGGCTTAGTGGTCATAGCGTTTGGTGTAACTAACAAGAAGGACGCAGGTTCGAATCCTGTCTGGAAGTCGAATTATTCCTTAAATTATAATAAATTTATGCAATTGAAATGAAACTACTTTTTACGGATTTTATCGCGGTATATTGATATTATTTAGTTCCCGACGTTTCGGATCCTTTACAGCATCCATGGTCACGGGCAGACTGAGGTGTTGGACGTCTTGATGTTAAAATTACTAACAGCTACCTTACATTTTTGTTAATTATTAGCGATCCGATTCACGCAGAACGAGCTCACCGTATCCTTTGGTCTTGCAGTTTTGGGCTTGGATTTAGATTTTATAGATTCTATAATGGGATTCCAAGCAGCTGGTAAGACCCAACCATCTTCTCTATTGAAATTTGGGTGTTTTTTGATTTCAATAGCCTCACGAATCATCCTGGGTAGGAATCGGTTTTCTTTTGCGAGGACTTGTGGTTTATCAAATCTGATGTAGTGCTGGGTCTTGTCTAGGGTATGTTCACAGACTGCTGACTTTCTGGAACGGCGGTGTTTGACATCAGCAATGTGTTCTTTTGCGCGGGTCCCTATGCTTCTTTTAGTTTGGCCTATATATGAGAGTCCGCAATCACAATCAAGCTTGTATACTCCTGCATCTTGAAGAGGTATGTGGCACTTGACAGGTGGTAAGAACTGACTAATCTTCTTCAGCGGCTTGAAGTATGTTTCGATTGAAGCTCGCTTCAAGATATAGCCAATCTTGTCTGTGACTCCTCTAACATATGGTAATACAGCAGGTAGACGCTCAACTGTGGCACGTTTCACGCGGTCTCTGTGACGAGGGCGCGGTATTCGGAGCTTGTTGTCATGTAGCACTTGCTTGACATGTTGAAGCTCTGCAGCCAGGTGTTGCTCATCACAGATCCCACGCGCTCTCTGAAACAAAGATTTACCGAAAGTAAGTTTTAAGTGTCAGAAATCAGTAAATTTATGCAAGTTTCTGCTTTAATTCTTTTATGAGGACAAACAAGAATACAGGTTGCCTGGTGGTTAATGATAACCACAGCCTATAAAAGCCCATAATATCATTGTTAAGTCTCATTTGCCCAGTAACTTGATTGGCTGCATTACCCTTCAAACCCGAACACAATAATGTTAGCAAATTATTGCTTAGCAGCAGAATATTTTGGCAATAGGGTGGTAACACCACAGAAGGTGCCATAAAATTAAAATTTTGAAACCAGTCATAATCGGTAAAGTAACCAGTCATAATAAAGTGGTCGGGGGTGATAGCCCTAGGTGCTCTGGGCGCGGTTAACCGGGGTTTATTATTCATCCGAGAAGTCAACCGGTTTCGGGATTCCACTACGTCTGCGTGATAAATTGATTCCGAAATCCGGTTATAGTTGTAAATAAATCATAGTTATAGCTCAAGTCGTTTGTGTGAAGTCTGGCAGTAACTGGATGAGGAAAGCCGAAGATCGGGCTCTGTGGCGTTCACTAGGAGAGGCCTACGTCCAGCAGTGGACGAATAGGCTGATGATGATGATGCAAGTGTAGCGTCATGCCTTTGGAACCTATAACCCTCCGAGCGTTTTCCTAATTATGTTGGAGTCAGCTTCCAGTCTATCCAGATGCGGCTGAATATCAGTATTTTACACGATGCAACTGTCATCAGACTTCCGCAACACAATTTCTGGGCAATACCGATATTTGGAGGATAGAATGGTTGTCAGGCTTTTTCAGGTGATTCGCAAAACAACTGCATCTCTACTAAGCAGAGTACTGATGTACAGGTGGCTTTAAGTGCTCTCCGAGACACGAAAGGGTATAAATGTGTTAGGAATGGTCACCCATCACACACTAAACGCAGCGAGCGCAGCTTAACCTGGCAGATCAGTTGATCAGCTTAGTAATTACTAAGCTACGAGCCCCTCACATTAGCCTTTGGAACCTAATGTCTAGGATATATGGATATATTACGGATAAGTTAGTTGGTAGAATTTTAAAAGTTCTAGCTACCACTAATAATTACAATATGGCTACAGGGAATGACGGATTTACATGCTTTACAAGGGTCTCAACGTGTTTATTATGTGAGCTTAACATAACATACCATCACGTCTATATACCCCTAAAGGTTAGATTAGCTTAGCTTACTAACATACACCTACAGTTCTCCGTTATATTTAAGTTCCACATACAAAGGGGTGAACCTATTGCTGGGCTGAACTCCAGACTGTACCTTTTTCTAAGTGATTCTCAGTTCAGGATCACGGAGTTTGGATATGTGTCCGGCTGTTGCATTAACCTCGCCCCCTACTACATGGGACCTAAATATACCACCAAACTATATTTATATTATATTTACTAAATTTATATTGTATATTTCCATTAGTACTTCTCTGCCCAATCTTTTTGGGAATACAAGTGTGATAGTACATATGTTATATTAGAATTCAAAGTCGAAAGACATATATAATGATAAAATATGTATAAGAAGTTTGAAAAGCAAATGATTTCCCTGGAGTGTACGAGTACATATGTATTTCCCGACACAAGTTTAATTATGAAATTGTCTCGGAGCGAGCAAAGCTTGCAACTCGAGACTTGTGTTAATAGTAACATGTTTGTGTGACATACACTATGGATGCTGTGCTGTGTTCTATTTATAATAAAACTAGCTTCTGCCCGCGACTTCGTCCGCGTAGCGTAATGATATATAGCCTATAGCCTTCCTCACTAAATGGGCTATCTAACACTGAAAGAATTTTTCAAATCCGACCAGTAGTTCCTGAGATTAGCGCGTTCAAGTAAACAAACAAACAAAAAAACTCTTCAGCTTTATATATTAAGTATAGATTATACGATAAGATATCGCCTACCCACGGTAAAAGAATTAGCTTAAAATAGGTACTAAAAAATCAGAAACAATACCGTAAAGAAAATTAACTCGCTGAGCTAACTGGGCTCACCGCCCTTCCCCCTCATGACTGCCTTGCACATCATAAATGCACGCGCGGTACTTGATCATTATTTTGCTGCGATGTTATTTTAAAACTGCGATATCTCCTAAGATATTCATTGAAATCCAATGATGTAAAGGGCACTTTTGTTTTAAATTAAATACTTCTGATGAATAACGTATTTATTTGGATAAGGATTAATATCATGTTTATAAAAACACCTTCGCAAATAATGCATTTGGAATTTTAGAACAAAGTTTGCATAAAAAAGGTTATAGTGAGCCAACCTTAAAAGATAGACATATGCTGTCGCGGACTTTTTTTTAGAACTTTTAAAGAGGAACAATTCTGTCATATATGATTTTTGCGAAACTTTAACCGTTTACGCAGCGCACGCATCGAAAGCTCTCAAAAGGAAAAAAAAAACCCCGATTTTGAAACATTTTTCATTGGTGCTCCGCTCCTATTGGTCTTAGCGTGATGATATATAGCCTATAGCCTTCCTCGATAAATGAGCTATCTATCACTGAAAGAATTTTTCAAATCGAACCAGTAGTTCCTGAGATTAGCGCGTTCAAGCAAACAAACAAACAAACAAACAAACAAACAAACAAACAAACAAACTCTTCAGCTTTATATATTAGTATAGATTTACTTTTTCGGAAAAGAGAACTATTTTGTTGTTATCATCAGAACCGATATTGTTACAAACTCAAGGATCAGCCAACCAAGAGATGATTACCAGAAAGAATAATGTCATTATTCCTCATATATTAATTGGGAAGTTAATTTTCTTATGCTGGCAACACTGATTTCTGGGCTTCTATAAAATAACTTGTAACGGTAACTTACGTCTCTTTTTGGCTCTGAAACGCTGAATGAACAACATCTCTTGTCACCCTGTGATATTTGAGCAGTACACCTACCCCGGCTTGCCATATCTTCTCTGCTGTATCTGAGGATCTTCAACACCGCAAACACTTCGTGATAATATATTGGTGGACCAAATTTATAGGATCGTATTTAGAGAAAATGTCGGAATGGATTCTAAATCCATTAAATTGATTCCGATACGGAAGATATTCAATACCGTCAATCTTAACTTCTAACTTTCTTTTGCCGAATCTACTGGGATTTATTATATGACTGCTTTGAAGGTGCAAAAGACTGCTTGTTGAGCGTGAAGTGAGTCGCAGGTTCAATTCAATTTAAGTGGATACAAAAATTGATATCAAACCGGGCGCAAATCACATTCAGAGCTGTTGCTGCGAATTTCATAGACTAACTCTATGCTTGACCCAGGAATCAACCTTACCGCAGACGTGTATACCGCTCGTTTCAAAATTCCGTTCTATTGTAGGGGAATTTCATGTCAAATCTAGCACTAAGCTAGCAAACGCCAAAAAGGTAAAGTAGATTAGGCAAATGAGTTCAGAAATTATGCAGGCTATCCGCAGTGTCGCTAACATCAACGCAGTGACTATGAAGTTACATATCAGTGGAAAGTTTCGTTAATGAGCGCGCGAACTTTGTCAGCGCGCTTACATTTTTGCATAATTCATAAAATAATTAATGTCAAAAACTAAAAAGAGTAACTAATTATGAAAAATAATTATATTAAATAATTAACGAGCGTCTGGACTCAAGCGTTAAAAAAATCAAGTCAACTGATTTTCTGTTGTGTTTGTGATTTTTTGCTCGACGAGTTGAGAATCTCTAATTGTGGTCATATTAGACGTAACTACCATGCAGTAATTTATTCTAGATTCTGAACTCCTTAGGAGAAAATAGATTTTATGGACAATAGCGAATTTCACTTATTAAAAAAACGTAATTAGGGAAAGAGTAAGTAAAGTACTTAGTAATTAGGGGTAACGGTTTTTTTTATACAAATTATCACATAAATAAACACTAAAACTAAACTACCTGTAGGTCTTACAAATATTTCCTTGCGTGGATCAAACCCAAAACATGTAGCGTAAATGCTGATCGCAAAGCCTTTATGCCAATACTAGCTTCCGCCCGCGACCTCGTCCGCGTGGAATAGTTACTTAGTCTTAGCGTTATAATATATAACCTATAGCCTTCCTCAATAAATGGGCTATCTAACACTGAAAGAATTTTTCAAATCGGACCAGTAGTTCCTGAGATTAGCGCGTTCAAGCAAACAAACCATTCAGCTTTATATATTAGTAAGTATAGATTGCCGTTAAATGTATCAATATTTAAATCATCAAATATTTCAGACATTTCAGAATTATGTATGTTCTGTTTTTTAAATTCTATTTGATTGTTTTCTCTGTTTTTTGGAATAGGGGGACAAACGAGCTTACGGTTCATGTAAGCGATTACTGCCGCCCATGGACACTCGCAACACAGGAGTCACAGGTGCGTTGCCCGCCTTTTAAAAGGGTTTGGGCCTCGGGTATCCTCACTCACTTCCACTCGGCGAAACATAAGGCAAGAGTTGTTTCACTAGTTTTCTGCGAGGCCTGGTATCACTCGTCATGCCCATTCGTATGTAGCAATAAAATTGACATTTCTAGCCTGTTAATAGCACTATATTTGTTACACATGATTGTATATAAAGAAAACCAATGCTCGCGGCACATTTCACATCACATTTTAATCCTAAACATAATTTTATTTAAATAAAATATAATATACTCTAATAATTTGCAAGTATCACTTTTCTTAACAATCATTTTACAGTTTCGTTTCATTTTTACGTTATTTCTCCTTTTTAATCTTTTTACATTTTTTGAGGTATTTAGAACATTCTCCAGGATCTGTATAGTCATCTTCTGTGTTTAGAGTATTTACAGTAAAATAATACACTTGATTATGATCATCAGGAGAACTTTCGGGGATGCTCGATCGCCTTCGTTTGTGTACTTTGTAGTATTCTGTATGTGGCACTCTCCTGACCGACCGTCTGGGCTTGCAGCAGCAGCGTGATGCCCATTTAGTGCATTTCTTGCATCTATCACAGAGGTTGCATCTTCGACACAGAGGAGCCCAGCAGGAAGATTTCTTGCATTTCCTCGCGCATCTCCTACAGCATCTTGGTAAACGTCCGCGACAAGTACATATTCTCTTGAGACATCTTACGAAATTACTCCCGCACCGTTTAAATCTTTTACGCAGTCTTCTACAAAACACTCCGCATTTTCCCATAGTTTTATCAGTATTTATTTAATCACTACCATTTTAATTTATTTTATTACATTTTTTGTTTGAACTGGAATTTTGAGGTTTGTATAAAAATCTGTCTTTACTGAAAATGATAGCTGTCATTGTATGTCAGGGTGTTTTTTTCTAGCACGATGATATTGTTCAGGGAATTGAAATATTCTGCCAAAACAAGTAGGATTTATTCAAATGCAACAATTAAGTATTTCCTTTAAGACAAGATACTTTCCATCTTTTAATCTTGAAAGACAAGTGGCCCCAAGGTTACCCCTGTTATTTTTGCAGCTATTTATTAAACAATAACTTTCATTTTTAGCGATTGTTAATGGGACTTTTCTTGATAATCAAGCTTGGTTTCAAAAATAAAATTAATTTGTCTCAATCAGAGACCTAGTATTCCATAGAAAATAGACAAAACTACAGATAGAAGCTGAATGGAACAAAAGTACAGACCTAGAACTAGACCTGGTACACAATGTAGGTACCATTTCCCTTGGAAAGTCTACGTACTATTCGTACATCTGTGCCTATCTATCCTTGGGCTTAAACCGCTAGTACTTGTAACTACCGACAAAGCACCAAGATCTGTATGCATAGCGTAGGCAATATTTGCTCGGTGGAATTTCCAACTTAGAATTTAACTTGCTATGTGCAATAGACCATGTGCAATTATACAATAGTTCGAAATTGAATACATGTATGCGTCGGAAATCTTTATGTATGTATGTATACATGTGTGGGGTTAAAGGGAGAAGACTTATCTATACTTCTATACTAATATATAAAGCTGAAGAGTTTGTTTGTTTGTTTGCTTGATCTCGCTAATCTCAGGAACTACTAGTCCGATTAGAAAAATTCTTTCAGTGTTATACAGGAATATTTTTTAAGCAGTGCGCAAAAAAATTTCGGTAGTTCAGTATCAGTAATAGAACACATTCCCAATATTAGATCAAAACTTTTTTTAAAATTTTTAGCCGGCTTGAAATCAGCAAAATATGGACACATAATATCTATTCGCAATAATAACAATATGCACGTGTGCCAGCCGACTCACGCGCCGGTGTACAGCTGATGTAGGTATTAAGGCGCGCGCGCTTTGCCGTGCGCTAGCGAGTAACCATAAAATCAGTTTCAAAGTAAACATCTTTCGTTAACGATAACTTCGATATTTTGTACTAAGACATATCAAAATAACAAAATGGTGTGTAATAAAAGTCGTTTAAGTATCAATTGTCAAAGTTTGCGCACTGAATAAAAAATATTCCGGTATAGCCCATTTATTGAGGAAAAAGTAAATATTCCACGCGGACGAAGTCGTGGGCGCAAGCTAGTTATAAATTTAATGAATTTTGCCCGCGGCTTCGCTCACGTGAAGCTATATTTTTTTTTTTTAAAAGCTTACTAGCAATGCGGGTCGCACATTACTAGTATTCTTGTTAACCCCTCGTGCTAAGCTAAATGCTTGTGTTACGAGTGGGTTCACGTCGGTAGTGCAATGGGTGGGGTTCGAACTGGCAGCCACATGATCGCAAGTCCGACGCCCCAGCCATTAGGCTACCGCCGTATTATTATATAAAAATTAGAAATGGATCCGTAAATTAATTTAATCAAAAACTAACGGTCATGATACTTTCTTTGTATGGGTCTGTATACATTAGAGAGGTCAAACTGTATCCGTTTAATTAATTAAGATATTACCAGGTTTTAAGTTGGGGCATAAATATTCCTAATGGTGTTCACAAAAAAAATATATATAAAATTTTGTATATTTTTTTTGTATAATATATTCTGTAGTTTTTACGCCAAATCCGTAACAAACAGACAAACACACAATTTTGGGTTCGGACTCGGAGTCATTTAAGCGTATACTACAAGCCACTTGTTATTTTTTAATATTTTCAATGTACGGACACAGTTTTTTTTACGATTTTATAATAGTAGAGATAACACTATAACTATATTAACGTTATTTAAAAGTTGCAATCCTCATTTCACGAAGTAATCGTTTTTGAATTTTAATTAGTGTAAATATGGATCTACACCGATCTTATTGGCGAAGTCCTTCAAAATGGTCAGGTGCGTAGTACTCGCAACCAGCGCGTATGTATGAGAAGATGTGTGAATGTCGCAGAAGCAAAAGAAGCATGCAAGAATCGTAGCAAGTGGCAGTCTATAGTTTCTGCCTACCCCTGTGGGAGAAGGGTGTATGTATATTTATGGTCGTAATTGTACTTCCAACTTGTGTATTAAAGCGGGTTTTGTTAATTGTGTTATACTGTGCAAATCTGGACGCTGGTGCTGGGGAATTACGTGATTAATGAGCAACATGACTGTTGACTGCATTACTGGACTCGACTGGGCTGTAACAGATTGTATATTCATTTACATTTGTGTGGTATTTTGAATATAAAATTTAAAATATCATAGAATCACGTTTGTATTCCCCGAAACGTAAAGGAGATGTCTAATAACTTACCCAGAGTTCTATTTTGCCAGCCCAGCTGTTCCTCTTTAATCTTTGCCTCACCCGCTCAAAAAGGGTGTGATAAGATATTGTTACTCTGAGGATAAGATTTTTACAGAGTTGGCAACGCGCCTGGTGTTGCAAGCGTCCATAGGCAAGGGCTACGGTAACCATTAGGCGGGCCGTAAACCACCTGAGTAGTTTAAAAAAAAATACACTCTCAATAATACGGGGCGAGCCTGTAAAGGAGATGCTACCGCGTCCTGGTAGCTAACTTCAGTACCTCACAGTGAACAGCCTTGCTTGACCATTTGTAATAAAATTTACTAAAGATTTTGCGCCATTAGCTATTCGTCAATCGATCGATTGGTTACGAATCAGTAGATAGATTTGGTTACTAGAGATTTTGAGATTACTTATATAGACCATAAGTCAAAAGTCTATCCCTAGTAAGCTGACTATCGTAGTTAGTTTTTTGCAGGCCATAACGCTAACTCGTTAACTCATTAAAGAATAGTATAGCCCTAATAAAAAATTGCTCTTTCATTATTAGATTGGGTAAGGTAATCGGCAAGTACGACAGGGTCAACTTAGTTGTCATTTGCCACTTCGAGACTTTCGTAGAGTAAATTTAATATTCTGTTTTGAAAAACATACCCGTATATATTGCTCCATCCGTAGAGAAACTTCAGAAATCAAATCAAGGTATATTTTTTCTATATCTTTGTTTGAAACACTTCATAAGTTTTAAAATATTAAAAATCTTATTAAAATAATAATGTTATATAAGTGATTTTATATAAATACTAGCTTCTGCCAGCGACTTCGTCCGCGTGGAATAGTTACTTGGTCTTAGCGTGATGATATATAGCCTATAGCCTGCCTCTATAAATGGGCTATCGAACACTGAAAGAATTTTTCAAATCAGACCAGTTCAGATTTCAGATCCTGAGATTAGCGCATTCAAGCAAACAAACAAAAAAAATCTTCAGCTTTATATATTAGTAAGTATAGAAGTATATATTCAACCAGGCACGATAGTGACGATTAACGCGTCAGCCTATTGAGATATACACGACAGCGCATCAAGCTGTACACTTGTACTACAATAATCACCGCTGTTAGCACGGAATAAGGGTGGTCTGACGGGGCAAACTCTATAGCTTGATGTGTTCTTGTGAGTACCTACAAGTAACGATGAAATCTTTGACACGTTTCAGTAGCTCCGACCGGATGCGCCGCCATCGAAACGTGGTACACATAATTCGGTTTGAGTGAATTTAAAGATAAGATAGGGCAAAAGGAATCAGTGTATGGCTGTAGAGAAAGCAAGATACAAGGAAGGGTCGTTTCAATCTAAGCAGATGCGGTTGAATATCAGTATTTTACTACGATTAGTCTACATGCTACTATACACCGTTTTATTTACCGTGGGAGAGCCATGCTTCGACACGAATGGGTCGACTCGACCGGAGTGACTATGGCCTCGCATAAAACCGGTGTGAAACAACGCTTAAGACCCACTTGCACCAACTTCTGAAATATGTTTAAATTGTATTTAAACGAAATTTCTATGAAAAATTGTGTTTAAATATGACTTAAGCACATTTAAGAATTTGGTGCAAGTGGGCCTAAGTTGTGTTTCGCCAAGTAGAATAAAAACCTTTTATAAGGCCAGTAATGCACTTGTTTTGACTTGACTTGACTCCTCTGGTATTGCGGGTGTCAATGAGTGGCGGTAATCGCTTACTATCTAGCGATCGGTTTGCTTTCAATGAAAATCCAATAAAAAATTCAATATTACTGATTTCCAATTCTATTATATTTCAACATTACAATACACTTACGTAGACATTAACAAAATACGATACGGACGTTTACACACGGACAAAACAATACACAAACACTTATTTATTTTTGGGTATCTTTTTTGATAAGTAAACGACAGACGAACACTTGGACAATACAATTGAGTTATTAAGTTATACTTATTAACGACCTATAATATTCTTATGATTAGTAACGTTATAGTGATATGAGCGTATTTACAAAGTTATATATGATTTTACTTGCGTTAAGTGAAGTAATGAGTTGAAGATAATCCCGTTTTATTAGTTTAAATTCGCTAACAGAATAACACATCGTCTATGATTATTGAATACATTGTTTAACTTTCTTTACAGAGCTACTTCACATAACATCTAAAATCTATTTTATGTATTGATAACAATTTGATAAAAAAAAAATCGAGAGAACCCTTTCGCATAACTAAATTATCTTTAGGTGTTGGAAAATGTTTAATATGACTGTGATTAATAATTCAATTCAACGCGGTTTCAAATCATGGAATTCTTGACAACCCTACTTCATGAGATCCGATTTTCAATCCTATCACTATAGCGTTACGTTACCGAACCATCAAGGCTCAACCTCATCTCTGCAAAGTTCATTGAATTCTAGCAGATCAGTGCCAGGTCTTGCGAAGCTGAAGTACAGGTAGTTCTTCGAAACTCTAAATGAAAGCAGCTTCAGGTTCGGCGTGATGCGGACCGTGGCCAGCTTGATGGTGTTCTGGTTCGGGTACGTCCGGCGAGGCGCCCGCGGGAATTCCTGGCATTTTTTATGGCAAAATTGATTGCCTCTGAAACTGAAATGTGTTTTGTTGGTTTCGTTTTACTGAAAGATTTCGGGGATATAGATATAGGCAAAAAGCTATAATCCTAAAAGGGAAATGTTTAATATGTTTAACTATAATAAGAAATTATAAGGAAGCTCATGATATTGTCGGAATGTGGGCTGTTGATTTCAAGTTCAAGTTCAAGTTCAAATGTTTTTATTTCAAATAAGCTTTTACAAGCGTTTATGAAACGTTGTGATTCTAGTTGCACGGTTCCAAAAGGTCGATCCTATGGAGAAGAATCCGGCAAGAAACTCCATGGACACTCTTTTAAAATAAATGAATTACAAACTTCACTGATTCGTCACAATACTAACATCTGCGGAGGCTCGTTTATGTTATGTTTGTTATGTTTGTAATATTAAAGACTATTTGTTTGTTAATCTTCCTTATTTTAAATCTATACTAATATTATAAAGCTGTAGAGTTTGTTTCAGGAAAAGGAAAGGTTTGTTGAGGAACTACTGGTTCGATTTTAAAAATTCTTTCAGTTTTAGATAGCCCATTTTTGAGGAAAGCTATAGGCTATAATATCATCACGCTAATACGAAGTACCGTGACCCGTATTGCCAGCGTCGAAGATCTATTTCGCTTGGCACAAGATCGGGAGAAGTTCACTGAGCTGACGGCTAACCTCCAGTAGTGGAGAGGCACTCGAAGAAGAAGAAGAATACGAAGTACCTATTCCACGCGGATGAAGTCGCAGGCAGAAGCTAGTAAGTAAATTAAAAAATAGATATTGAAAGACACTTCAGTTTTTTCTAACGCAGGGTAAGATACACTTTTTTATTTCACATGAAATGAAAAATGCTGCTCATTGTTTCTAACTAACGGGCCCAGTTCACACAATGTTTGCCGCTTCTTAAACATCTGACGAATCATATCTTTCCCATACTCACATTCAGTTCCTTCCTTAACTTCTAAGACGACACTGTGACTATAAAATTGTGTACAAGATACTTACTTCAATTGTAAATAAAATCAATAGAGAATGTCAAAGTTCTGCCCAAATATGGTAGATACATAGATCTTATTGTACCAAAACTCCCGCAGAAATGCTAAATAAACTATACCTGCAAATCATAATAAATTACTAATATTATGTGAAAAAACTCACGTAGCTTACCAAATTGTGTAAAATCTTTTGAGTGCACCAGAAATTTTGAAATTCATGATAAACGGCTGACAGGGTGGTTGGAAAATTAAACGTCAAATGGTGACGTAACAGGAATTAAATTTAAAAATTCGTGTCTATGGTCCGGTAGCAATTAGGTTTTAATCTTAAATTGTTGTCTATTTATTTACGTTGTGATGGCCTAAAGGTCACGTGCCCTTATATTTTTAATAATAGATTTTGGGATTTGGGAGATCTCAATAATATACTGCATTATTGGTTCAGTGATTGTGCTCAGTATGCATGCCGTGACATAATATCGTCATCGCATTATCTCGTCTACAGCCATTGTTTCGGTACATTTTAGAGCGAATAAGCGACGACAAAATTATCTTGACGTGCATGTAAGCCTTGCTGGTCAACCAAAGTGGGTTTATCTATGGAATTCTCAAACAGCAGCTCGGAGTTAAGATTTGTAAAGAGAAAAGGGTAGGATGATACAAATATATGGTATTAGAAATTGAAGAGTGAAGCTCTGCCAAAAAGTTCGAATTAATTCAGTCCCCAAGTGCCTAAACATGCAAGAAATAAAGTTATAATGTTACTTATTTTCGTTCTCAAAATCTTTGCATCAAACTTCGTCAAGACTTAAGCAGTGTCAAAATAAGTAAAAAAACATTTTACAAGAGAGTTGACTCAAAAAATCTTCTTAACGGCCACCATTTTAACGGAAACCCGCGAATCTTTGCGCCTTTCCGTGAATCTTTTAGGGGTTTGACACCTTTCAGTCCATTTTATACTGGTTGATGCATAAATAATTCATAACTACAACCTAAGGGGTCTTATTTAGAGATTTGTATAAAAAATTTGCACAAGTTTTAAGTGGAAGGACGCAAAGTTGAGCGGTTTGCGCGTCGTTTGCCGAGATTTTTCTTGGCGGCCCTCTATAATTCATCCGCCCCACCCCTTGGCAAGTTTATATTCACCTTAATGCTGTTTTATTGTTGAGATTTAAGCGTTCAGACGTTTGTTTATTGTATGCAATTGATTATGTTTGTATTAAATTTTAGCAAACAGGACCCGTTTCTCTTTCTTTGCAGGTAAGTTTTTATAACCAGCAATGCTGTAATAGTAAAGAAGTAAATGCAAAATTATAATACATTGAATGGCTCTAATAATAACTATACTTAACCGTTCACTTGAGAGACTAGTAGCTATTTTTTATTATCTCGGCATAGCGTATCTAAATTGCAATTTAAAAGGTAATTGAAGACGAAAGAAGGTTAACTGCATTAGTCACAGAAGACGCATTAAAAAATACAACATTGGTACCTATGAAGTAGTCAAAGCTATGAAGTTATCATCAGCGTGAACAAAATGCATCTCTGATTTACTTACAGAGCCCTCTAGTATCGCTGTCATAATACCTCATTGTGGCTAATGAACGGACTTAATTTCATTACATAATTCTTTTTTCAACGTTTTCACGCCGATACACATGTCGTACTCGTGAACGGGCGCTGTCTGTCGGGGCTGGTCAGCTCTTACTTGCTGTGGAAATTCCTCTTTTTTATATATAAGTAATGAATGGATCTTGTTCATCAAACTGCATCATTCTCAGTAACTAAGTATTTAAAACAAAGCTGTAAAGCTTAATATTGTAATCCAAGTTGATATATTTTTTTAAAGAGTATCTATGGAGTTTCTTGCCGGCTCTTCTACATAAGACCCACTTTTTGGAACCATGCAACTAGTTTGACTTTTCAAAAGTACCTTTTATGGTCTAATTGAAATAAAACATTTTGACTTTGACTTTGACTTTCTATTTTAGACCTCAATTTAGATTCATTGTGTTTATCATCCTTTGCCAGGCGAATTATGGATTTAGCGATCGTAATATTTACTTTACGACGCACAAAGCAATAAAAGATACAATATTAATAATATAATTAGATAACTTACGTTATAGCTTAACTTATAATTTTAAGCTTCATAAAACAGGAACGACGCAAGTTTCGATTATTAGGTTAATAACATGCCGTCACGCCTGTTTTTCCCGAAGGGTTAGGCGGAGGCGTACTAAAGTACACCCCCACAGTTTGCTGGTATGTTTAGGCCCCCTGTCATAGGAGGCCAGCCTATTGCCATTAATGCGCACATCTTAAACCCCGAGCTACTACTGATAATTTCATATAAAAACCCCTATAACACTGTATCACGCTATATTAATAAAATCAAATTATCCCGGTCGGGATTTCATGTAACGCGATAAAACCCTTAGAGAAGTTTTATTTCAATATGCCCAATAACCTTTCCAGACCTGGGAATCGAATCCAAGACCTCTAGCGTTGCAGTCGCGCTCAAGACGTTAATATCACTCATATTTTTTTGTGTACAAAACTTAGAACTAAATTCTTCGGTTCTATTTTACTTAACTCCACATTCAATAACTTCGGTTAAAACGGCTATGTCCTAGACCTATAACATAGGCAGTCAATTATACTCAAAGAGAAGACTGTCCGCCCATCGTATGACCTCAGACAAGATGGTGGTATAGAGCTCCAAAGTCATGTGATGCCGTACCACAGTGAGGTTCAGCGGTGATCTTTTTACAGTCTTCCTTGAATATACCTGAACAGGCATAAAAAGAAGAGGACATCACTGTTGGATATGATTAAATTATATTTGGGATCTATTTCTAATTCCAATTTAGCTCCAGGTGAGCGAAACCACGGGCAAAAGCTGGTTGAAAATAAAGTAGGTTTGCGAAACCTCATGCATTATAATTATTGAAAGTCTAACTAAACGATAGTTGAAACCGTTCTAATCGCCCGATCGCCTGCCCGCCCTGTAATCTGGTGCTTAAGCCCCTAAATCCTTGGCGCGTTTTGCCACTAGATATTTTAAGGCCACAGTCACAGTGCTACTGCTAAGTATATTGATTATCACTCTGACTTTGTCCACTATACATTCTTCATCCAGACAACTTTTACTATTGAACTCTCTTCTGCTCGCGAATTTGTATGCACGGACTACATAAGTGGGTCCGATCTGGATAAAAAATATGTGCTGTTCTAATCTATAATCTATCTTTGTGTCAAATTTTACCTAGATCCGTTCAGCTGTTCTTACATGGAAGAGTAACAAACATCCATACATCCTCACAAACTTTCACGTTTATAATATTATAGGAAAGTAGAATACTCTCTTCTTCTCTATCGGGATAGGAGTCAGTTTTTTCTTTTAAATAAAAATTGCTTTACTTTCAAGTTAATACGGCATATTCATCATCTGGACTTTGACCTGTCTGTACATATCATAAGTATGTATTAAATAATTATTATATATGTCATGTAGGTAAATATCTCTTTGCTCGATCTGAAATCAAACCCGGGACCTGTAACATTACAGTCGCGTTTGCAATCACAAAGCCCACGAGGGAATAGCTAACTTACAAAATAGCCATTGTATTTGATTATATAATTATAGCAGATTAATCCGCTATCTCTCACAGTATGTGTGCAGCCTTATCAAGAAGTAGAAGCACGCGAGACTCCCAACGGACATCGGTCACGTGCCGAACTTTGTCTCTATTGAAATTTGGAATAATAGATCTCCTCGCCTTACTGGTGCCCTGGTACAATACCGCAGAATATGTACGTGAAATCCCAGGAATTGTTTGGCAAAGATAATTTAGATTTCATGGAGTTAATCCAAGATGAATTTCTGATGACAGTACTACGGTCACTGATGTCTAGTTGTAGTTGGATGTTTTTTAGTTGAAAATATAATCAGTAAAATGTTGTTGTAATAGGTCCATTGATTGATTATTTTTATAGCCTCACGAAAATGTTTACAAACACAAAATTTAAATCAGGTTAAACTTATTAGTATTTATATAATGTAGTAAGTTGTGACGTCACAACTTCTATACGAACACTCGTTTTGCGGGAAAGTAGCACAGTGAATATGGCAATAATTGTGGTCTCTTTTAAGTGAGAAAGCATTTGACCTACAACCTTTTTGTTTTTGGTGCATCCAACTTGCGTAATGTATTTCTTGTTAGAGATCCAAATAAATAAATAAATAATCCCCATCACAAAATTTAAACGAAAATTTAATAAGGCGATCTTATTGAATTAAATTATATTTTTCACTAATCCTGTTATTTTTTTTTCGGATAATGTTTTATTTTACGAGAAAAATAATTTAGTTTTTGGGAATAAGACAGTTTTATACATTACACATTGTTGAAAAGGTCAATTCAACTAACAGAATCACTCTTTAAAACAAAAAGAGAAATTACTTCGAATCGTGCGCATTGTTTATAATATAAAAGTGACTGCTACGATTGCTACGAATTCGTAGCAAGAATTCGTAGCAATCGTAGCAGCAACTTTTGCTACGCCGTAGCAATCACGTAGCACTTTGTCTACGATTAACCCTTTGCGTTTCGGATTTAGTCAAGCCCTAAGTTATGGAGAACAATTAACAACAATTACTTTAAGCTCCAATAAATCGACATCTGACCTCACGAACTTCAACCTATCCGTTTACTATTCACCTCAGTTTCTCCTAACAATAGATAGTTATACAAAGCAATTATAATTGGAGGTCAGTGTGGCGTTAGACGTCGGAGATTCAGTACAACGTACAACAAGTAAATACAGAAAATCAAGTCAAAATTGGAATTAAACCACTTTTTTAAGAATTTTATAGCGTTGTATCACTATTATATACCTACCTAATTCTCAATGTTTCGGACCCTTTATAGCTTCCATGGTCACGGGTAGAGTAAGTTATTTGATGTCTTAATGTTACAATGACTAAAGGCAACCTTACATTTTTGATAATTTATTAGAATCCAAATCTCGGGAATTAAATAATAGTTATCAATACAACGTGCTGAAATCCATAAAAAGTAGTTTAGTTTCAATGTCTAATATTTGCGTAAGTGTCAGTGATCAGTATTTAGTAAATACTTTATCTTATAAGACAGGTTTTTCTGATTTTTCGTTGCAGTGGATTTCGTTTCTAATGCATTGACAAATATTCTGGCGGTAAGATATAATATGCTAGCATTATTGTTTGAAATATAATGTAGCCAATGAAATTACTGGCTATTAGGGTTCGAAATATAAATTGATTCCAGATTAAATTGTTTCTTCTCCTATGTAAAATTTGAATTTAATTTTAGAATTTGATTTTTTTATGATTTAACATAAAAATACGAGCCAACATGGCCACTTTTGATAAATCATGATTCACGGCTGCCCGATTTACAATGTGTCACATAAGGTGACCTCAAAGATTCTGTGATTCGATTATAGCCTCTCAAATTCTAGTATTAGTATTCCGAATGAACCTTTTCCTTAAGTGTGCTGATGGCTGTGCGACGTGTAAATCTGTTATCAATTCTAGGTATTTGCTTCGGCTAATTGGAATGATTCCGTTATATAAACTAGGTGGTGGTCACTGTGTAATGATTTCAAGTTCTTATATTATTATGCCTTTTGCTGGGCCCGGACTGGCTCTTGCGTTCATCTCAAAAATATTTTCTTAATCCTCAATATTGAGTATCTTGTTTACGTATTATACCGCAAAATATAATCTCGAATCTCAAACCAATTTGATGAAAAACAACATACCATTGCGCCTGATTACCCAAAAGGTTAGACAAAGGCGTACTTACGTACACCCACAATTCGCTGGTTAGGTCTCATGTAATAGGGGTGGGCTAGCCTATTAATGACTGAATGAAAACTTTGCTCCACGTGGGCATCGAACCCAAGACCTCTAGCATAATAAATAATAAATAAATAAATATTCTGGGACATTTTTACACAGCTCCATCTAGTCCCAAACTAAGCAGAGCTTGTACTATGGGTACTAGACAATGGATATAATGCTTATATACTTTTTTTTTGTAAATACATACTTATAATACATAAGAAACACCCAGACGAACACAAACACTTATATTCATCATATAAATGTTTGTGTTCTGTGGGAATCGAACCCACGACCTCATAGTCGGCAGTCCGGTACTTGAACCACTAAACCACAGAGGTTGCCAAGCGTAGCAGTCGCGCTCAGCACCACTAATAATAAAACTTTCTATAACTAGATCTTTTGAAGACAGAACAAGTACACAGGGTTTAAGGTAATAAATAGCGGAAGCATTTCCTAATTGACTTTGATGGTGAGTTTTTTCAGCATTTTCTCAGAGAAAAATGCTACAATAAACTCGGAGGATTATGGTCTGATTCTAAATTGAACAACAGTACATTACCCATAAAAAACAACCAAAACAATTTGACTTACTTTTTACCTTTCTTTATGTTGGGTATTTGGTTTCTCTCCATTAATCTTATCAGCAGTCCACCCATCAAATGCTAGGTGCGTTTCTTTGTTATAGGACTTTGATGGGTGGTGATGGGTGGCTTTTAAGTAAATACCATTAGGTACAAGAGTAAATGAAATAGCTTTTGTCAGAGCGACACGCAGACAAAGGGTGCATTAGTGCTCAAAGTAAGTACCTGGATTAGAAATCCATTTTCCTCAATGTTATCTGAGAAGAAAGGTACTACTAGTACTATTTTATTAGGTGTATCAATTTTTCCCACTGAAAGAAAGAAAGAAGAAATCTATACTAATATTATAAAGTGGAAAGATTTGTATATATGCAGTATTTAACGAAAAAACTATTGGCCGATTCCAAAAATTCTTTCACCATTTGAATGCTACATTTTTCCAAATTAACATAGGCCATAGAATGTTTTGAAAAACATTCTCAGTTCAGGATTTCTCCACCCATGCGAAGCCGGGGCGGGCCGCTAGTACCTACCTAAATAAAATTTGTCATTTTATTTTTATATAACATTTATAATAGACATACGTAGAAGATGTGGATGTTGTGTTAGCTTCTAAGTAATTGTTGCACTTATAAAGGTTTATTTATTGTTGTTTTTCTAAGTGATTGTTCTAGTGTATACAATTGTTGGCTAATCAAATAAAATAAATAAATATATAACTTCGATTTTATCTTATCTCCCTCATTGGGCCGACTGTAAGCGCGACAGCTGAGCTAGGCGACTTGGATTGGATTCCCAGCTCAAGTAGTGGTTTTCTATGAAATTTTCAACAGCAACTGGAAGTATGGATCTGTAGTTGGTTTTCTGGCAATAGTCTCGCCCACTACTCGCATAATAAACACCGGGGACCGGTAGGAGTACAGCAGTACACCTCTGTCTAACCCTTCGTAGAACATAAGCGTGATAGTATATAATAATAGAAGCACTTTCTCAAGATAAATAACTATTCATCTGCCTATAAATATTGGATTTTTGAAAGACAATACATTTCAAAACCAACGCAGATTAAAAAATCTTATTTCAATTAAGTTAAAAGCGGAAATCGTTTAATATATTCTGTACGAGGTTTAACTGACGTATGGTCGAGCGAATGTCGTAAACCTTTTTTAGGTACGTGCAAGTGTTACTGATAAGCTTTAAACTGCAAACTTAAGTTCACTGGGGTTTTACAAATCTGGGTTTTGATTTTGAATATCCAGTTTGACTTTGAAGCATATTTTTTATTGTTATAAGACGGAATACAAGCACACGCCTGATGGTGAGTCGAAACCGCAGGCTATAAAAATACAGCGCGTTTGGTTCAGACCTCAATGGTTAATTATACTTTATACTAATAATACTAATATCCTACTAATATTATAAATGCGAAAGTTTGTGAGGATGGATAGATGGATGCATGGATGTTTGTAACTCTTTCACGCCAGAACGGCTGAACGGATCTGGATAAAATTTGGCACAGAGATAGATTATAGTCTGGAATAACACATGGGCTACTTTTTATCTGAAGTCCACGCAGACGAAGTCGCGGGCAGAAGCTAGAATCTCATATGCCCAGAAATTTTACTTGCTTCATTCAAACTGAAAAATTTTGAGAAAACACAAAGTTGCTTTCGCGTTTATTAGTATAAATTCGTGCAGTTTCATTATATCAAAATAACAATTTATTTATAAACAAAACATTAACGCAGCGGTAGCCTAATGGTTAGGGCGTCGGACTTGCGATCATGTGGTTTCCGGTTCGAAACACCCATTACACTACCGACGTAAACCCACTCGTAACACAAGCATTTAGCTTAGCACAAGGGGTTAACAAGAATACTAGTAATGTGCGACCCAAATTGCTAGTAAGCTTTTTTTTTAAAAAAAAAAAAATATATCTATGGAAGTTTTAAATACGTATTATATTTTTATGAGACTTAGGCTTTACGGACTACAAAATTTTAAACATAGGTATTTATCCAAGTAGACTAAAACCTCTATACATAGTCGGCAAACTGACGAGGTCAATATATGAATGAGATAACAGTTATCAACGGGTAAAAGTAACTATTTACGCACTGTCGTATGGTACATTACAAGACAATACACTCAATTTTATCTACATTATGTGTGCTCATCCTATTATACCCTAAAGGCATTGTGGGAGTCAAGCATAATGTATACTGTATAACGTTGTATAAATATCGACCCTGCTATAGCGGTACGGGGCTCCGTTCTAAATTTGTAAATCAATGAATTGGAACCCGTCCCGGAGAGATGGATTTTGATATTGTGAATTGATAAATATACAAGATCCATTCCTTTGTTTTCGTTTAGGAACATTGTAGAATAGGTTGCGAAAAAAAATTTAACTTATGTTACAGATGTTGTTAAAACAGTATACACCGCATATACCGTCTCCATTTCGCCGTGAGTAAAAATAAGCAGACTTACGTACGCAATCAGCTATTCCGATTTAGCTTAGATTTTTTTTAATCAGGCTCGAAGGTCTCATATCCTTCTATCTATCTTGATACCATCGAACTTGCGCCAATTAGAATAGTAATCTATACTTATATATAAAGCTGAAGAGTTTGTTTGTTTGTTTACTTGAACGCGCTAATCTCAGGAACTACAGGTCCGATTTGAAAAATTCTTTCAGTGTTAGATAGCCCATTTATTGAGGAAGGCTATAGGCTATATATCATCACGCTACGCGGACGAAGTCGCGGGCAGAAGCTAGTATAGAATAAAAATTCAATTCACTATTGTAAGACTGTCATACTCAGCGATCGCTTACTTTCAACGTCTTATTATCTATATATACATATAACATATAATAAAATTGTAACAACGATGTCTGTACAATATAGACATTGAAACTAATATGTGCGTCTTTGTTGGAGTAACAGAAGCCAATACTATATTTTATAGGTTTTCGTCTGCCTGTCTATCTATATGTTGAGACGAGTATCACATCCAAACTACTGCATAAAATTGGATGCGTTTACGATTTCTGACACTTACGCGAATATTAGACATTGAAATGAAACTACTTTTTACGGATTTTATCGCTTTTTGTTGATATTAATAATTTTAATTTAGTAGTCACCATGGATGCTGTATAAGAACCGAAACGTCGGAAATTAAATAATATCAATATAATGCGATAAAATCCGTAAAAGTAGTTTCATTTCTATTGTATTCTATAATGTTTGCATGAAATTCATATTATTGAAATACATCATATTATTAATCATTGTATTCATAATTCGTTATGTTCATAAGTATTAAATCGGCAAAAAAAAAAAGCGGCGGTAGCCTAATGGCTAGGGCGTCGGACTTGCGATCATGTGGTTACCGGTTCGAACCCCACCCATGGCACTACCGACGTGAACCCACTCGTAACACAAGCAATTTAGCTTAGCACGAGGGGTTAACAAGAATACTAGTAATGTGCGACAGACATTGCTAGTAAGCTTTTATAAAAAAAAAAGTCAAAAAGCATTGAAGCTTATCAACAAACACCCTCTCATATCTCGTGCGTAAAAATATGTTACATTATTACACTTCATATCTGGAATATTTGGAATCTTCGCTTACTGCACACACAGCAGTGAGACACGCTTGACCGACGACCTTAATCATTATGTCAAACACACCCTGGCTCCTTATTTCGTCCCCTTCTCATACTGACAGCTTCCTGAGGGCATATCGTGAATTATCCAATGTTACCTTTGAAATTCTAGTTGTCAGTTTTGTTTTCCTATTGAAAGGTGATGTGGGTTTTGCTATGGGTGTTTATGGGTACTGTGGTGGTATCTCCCCGTCAATTATCAGTACCTATTTATATTTTTTTGAAATTGACATTGACGACACGTTTGGCGTAGCGGCTGAACGATCGTTGTGGGTTCGATTCCACACGAAGCAAATATTTGATCTACAGGTAGTTCCGGGTCTGGGTGTTTGTGTACCCTTATCACATTTCCCCTTTAAAAGATGTCAGTTGTATCATTATTATTCACAAATTATATAAATTCTAATTTACACCAACATTAAGATATGAGATTCAATTATACCTATACATAATTTCTGGGAATCGTATTTACGTCCCGTAACGCAGAATCGCATTACACAGCCACTGCGGTAATCCAGCTACCATGATTATTTTTGACATAATACTAGTGACGGCACTTCTGGTTGGGGAACAGAAAAGGATACATAAAAGAAGGATATGTTAAGGGATATGTTAAGGTTTGGTTCCACAAATATTTACTTATTGGGTGAGGGTAAACAAAATCAGCACATCCTTGTGTATAAAAAATGTAACATAAAAACCAAACAGATCTATCCAAATCAAATATGAAATCTGTCCAGAATAACGCATCAGTGGCAAACGTTTTCCCGCTAAAACCAACAAAACGTACGCCAAAGACAATGCGCATGTATTTTTTATTCACGCGGCGCCTGGCAAAGGAACCATTCAATTCAGCCGGGGCTCGGGTTTTCTAAATTATTCACGAATTCAACCTCACTGAATCAATCTTATCCTGGAAAGGTCCCAGATTACGCGACCGCTATATATTCTTTAATTGGGCCACCCTCTGACAGATTTCCTTTCTCATTGAAGTTTAAATCACTCTCGCCTTAGAATTTGTTTCAAAATAATTCACGTCGTCATTATACCGAATGGCCAGATGGATGTTATTACATGAAAAAAAAAACAGCTGTAGATTTTGGAACGGGGCTGAATTAAGCCCGTATTCAGTAAAAAAAATGTAATAATACTTGTACATACGTATGTTTTAATACACATACACTCTCTTCTTCTTCTCTACTATTATAAAATTGTAAAAAAGCTGTGTCTGTACATTGAAGATATTTAAAAAAAAGCAAATGGGTACATAAACGTCTCTGAACCCAAAAATGTGATTTTTAAAATTCTTGTATGTTTGTCTGTTTGTTACGGGTTAACGCAAAAACTACTGAATTGATTTTAATTTTGTTATCACTGTTAGAAAGTAAGTGCTCCAAATTAAAAACTGGTATACTTCCTATCTCAAATAATTAAACGGAACCTTAGATACAGCTTGACCTCTCCAATGTATAGAGACCCATACAAAGAAGAGGTCATCACTGTTGGTTTTGGAGCTTCAAGTGAGCGAAGCCGCGGGCATAGGCTAGTTGCCTTATATTATTATAGTACATAATACAATCGGTAGGAAACTGATGAAACTAGACTAAAAGGGGTATAGACATCACAGTAGATTTTCTTACTGAAGATAAGATTTTTACGTAAGGTCCTTATAAAATGACATAATTTATATGAACCTCAGGTGAAAAAATCTGTATTTAATTTGCTAATTTGTTATTTAGAACAGCCGCTAAGGATATCAGTTTATTAGTTAAACTTTTTTTTGTGTCAGAAACCTTCAAAGGCGTTCTCGTAATAACTTTAAGATAGGGTGAATGGTAGAGGAACTCACAGAGAACCAACGAACAAGTATTAATTTTATCCATTATGGATAAAAGGAATAAAATTTGATACTTTCGCACATTTCTTTTATTTTTATTTTTAACTAGCTTCCGCCCGCGACTTCGTCCGCGTGGAATAGTTACTTAGTCTTAGCTTGAATGTAGCCTAAATGTTGACTCGACCTGTTAGTAATATTCATGAAAAATTTGAAGTAAATCCATGCAGTACTTTTTGAGTTTAGCCCGGACTTACATACAGACAAACAGACAAAAATTCTAAAAACTATATTTTTAGCTTCGATATCGATTGTAGATCACGCCCCAAGTATTCTTTTAAAAAAATATTCAAGGTACAGTTTTGACTTTCCTACGATTTTATTATATGTATAGATATAGATTCTCATTGAAATGGCGGATAAAGCTTTTTACAGTGATTAGCGTTTTGTGCATAAAATGCAAACATCAAAATAAATCATTCAAGGAATTGTTCGTAAAATTCAATCTTACCTACGCGAAATAGTAGATATTATGAGTCAGAATAGGTAACAAAAAATATGCGTTATAAGGAATACGTTCATAAAACACCTGCTGTGTTATCTTTCTCGTACAGTGCACTTTCCATCTATAATATAAAAATGAATCGCAAAATGTGTTGCTAAGCGTGAATCTCGAGAGCAGCTGAACCGAGGTCTCTAATTTTTTTTAATAATATTCCTTGAAGTACGAGGATGGTTTTTACGGAGAAAATTTAAAAAATGCCTGAAAACGTCTAAAAACAACACTTTTCTATATTCCCATACAAAAGATTCGTAATAATACTTATAAGTCAATTTGAACTTTAATACCATACCATAAAGTTTAAGTATTAGTGGAGGGGTTCCGGGAAGGCAAAACAATTGAGTGACGTTAGTTTCAGAATCGACTATTAGGCGGTACGAAGTTCGCCGGGTCAGCTAGTTAATCATAAATCTGGCCATACTTACTTATTCTTAACAAATCGCAGAAATAAAAAAATGAAGTCTTTGAACTTTGTCCCACTTTATAATTTAAGAACCTTTTTTTCTTTATTCTCTTGTTTTGTTTGTTTAGCGTAACAAAGCACAAACAAAGATCTCTATTGAATATTATTTCTTTTGTTTATATCAGAACAGTGCGCGACAAGGCATTAGCAGGAAAAACAGTTAAATATTCTAGGTGAAAAGAACTCTTAATTAAAGATTGTATTTTTGCAAAGTATTCATCTGTGTCGAGAAACAAATTAGGGCTTCTTCGAAGGCTGTGTGATGTTTATTTGATATTTATTTTGAGTTTAAATTTTCATGTGACAAAAGACTATTCAATATCGGTAGCTACCGATATTTTTTATATACAATGTGTTAAAAAAGCTGTCCGACCCGTGATGATATTGTTACATATCTATACTAATATATAAAGCTGAAGAGTTTGTTTGTTTGCTTGAACGCGCTAATCCGACGCGCTCAGGAACTACTGGTCCGATTTGAAAAATTCTTTCAGTGTTAGATAGCCCATTTATTGAGGAAGGCTATAGGCTATATTTCATCACGCTACGCGGACGAAGTCGCGGGCAGAAGCTAGTACCTAATAAAATTCACACATTACGAGAAAAAAAAATGGAAGCACTTGGATAAATATTCAGAATGATTTGTTATCATCTGTGTTGTCGTGACCATAATCATGTTGTCGTGACCATAATAGGCCATAATCAGTAAGTCAGTAGGCCTTAGTATTTTTTAATAACCAGTTATCAATAAGGTCTATGATGGTATTACCAAATTAAAAAAAGGTAGATTTTGCGATAATTGCGAGAAAAACGAAATCGTTTTAATTAATGTTTACTTTCATTAATATTTAATATTTTATTTGGTGATGTGATTGGGATAAAACTATACATGGACCTATATGCCCTTTTTGGATCCAATCCAAAAAGGAAGAATAATGCTCTAGTGAAGTGCATTCAATATCGTTGACAATCTATATATATAAAAGATCTATATATATAAAAGAAAGTCGTGTTAGTTACACCATTTATAACTCAACAACGGCTGAACCGATTTGGCTGGAAATTGGTGGAGAGGTAGCTTGGAACCAGGAGACGGACATAGGATACTTTTGTATCCCGTTCCCGTGGGATGTGATGACAGACCGAATTCCAAGGGGGCGAAGCCGCGGGCAGAAGCTATTTACTATATTGAAGATATTATTGTTTCATCATCGTTAATAGATGTCTTCTATTTATTGGTTTTAATGTCTTCTACCTTCCACTAATCAAATAAATATTTTTATCTATTCAAGAAACTATGTAAGTTAAATAGGAATTATTATAATGTAAACATATTTTTCTCCTTATTAAGAAGTTGAGTTTTGTTCGACGTGCCGCCCATGCAAACGAAACCTAACTTTTCCCATTAAAAAACAACTGAGAAGCTACTTTGAGCTGGATTAAACGTAATGGATATAATCTTCGAATATACGCTAATTGTCTTCAATGAATATTTTATTTGGGGATGCCTAATTTTAGAAGTTTTTTCCCTATTAGTCCATAATAATGTTCTTTATAACGGAGGATTTAATTGAAGTGTTTTAGTAACCAAGACTAAAAAACACTTCATTTAATAATAAATCATTTAATCATCGTAATCATCAGCCTCTATTAGTCAACTGCTGGACATAGGCCTTCCCTAATGTGCATAATTTGCCCTAACCTGCATGTCATGTCACATCCAGCTTCCATCAGTAACGTTTCGCAAATCATCACTCCATCTTGCTGAAGGGCGTCATATACTACCTTTGCCGAGTTGCTTTCTCCACTCCAGAATACAAATCTATCTCAACAGTTGTATGTTATATGTATGTTCTTCTACAAATATGGAAATGAAGATTATAATAATACTAGTTTCCGCCCGCGACTTCACCCGCGTGTAATAGTTACTTAGTCTTAGCGTGATGATATATAGCCCATAGCCTTCCTCAATAAATGGGCTATCTAACACTGAAATATTTTTTCAAATCGGACCAGTAGTTCTTGAGATTAGTGCGTTCAAGCAAACAAACAGACAAACTCTATAGCTTTATTCATTAGTATAGATTTTACTTGACTTGAGAAGTGATGATGACAGTTCAATGGTAATATTTTACTGTATTACAATTGAAATGTCATCATCATCAAAAAAAAGTTTCAATCCATCTGTGTCAACTACTTAAAAACCGCAACCAAATTGTGCTTTTGCAGCTTCTTTACAATCCCTATTTGCGATATGTGTACGTCTTAGATACCTAACTAGTATAGTACTGCGATATTTTGACGCTGTTTGTATTTCTGGTGTATATTTCCGTTTCCTCTCAATTTATTGTTGCAATATATGGGATCGCAACGTGAGCAGGTTACTCAATAAGTTGCCGAGTTTCATGGTTCTGACAGATTTAGACATACGTAAATGTACAAACTATTTATTTGTTGCCAGATATTTTCCAATACTATACTTAGTTGATTAAGCTAGGGTATCTTGTTATAGGTTAGTTATATGATGACTATGAAGAAGATGATTGACGTATAAGCAAATTTTGCTCTACAATTAACGCCAATATTTATATATATTCTTCGACATTTTACACAGCACCATCTAGTCCCAAACTAAGCAGAGCTTGTACTATGGGTACTAGACAATGGATATAATACTTATATACTTTTTTTTTGTAAATACATACTTATAATACATAAGAAACACCCAGACGAACACAAACACTTATATTCATGATGAATCGAACCCACGACCTCGTGGTCAGCAGTCCAGTACTCAAACCACTAAACCACACAGATCGTCAATATTATCACGTGATATGCAAAGCAAAAATATTTTATGTAGTGAATAAGAAGCAGGTATATATCGTATAAAATGATAAATTCTTCATTCTACTAGAAACGTCTGGAAATTCCAGGATTTAGTCAATCTGTGTAATGCCGCGGGCCATACTCAATATAGCATAAAATCTGTATTCAATAACAAGAGATGTATTATTTCGCTTGTCCGATTTATCCCACGTTTTATAGTACACGGACTGTCCCCGGCTGGAAGTCACGTTTCCCCAATGAAGCGGAATGCCCCGGGCGGGCGACCGCTGTTCCAAAATAATTGGGGATGGTCACACTTGGTAACACACGCGACATCTGTTGAGCGTATAAGATTGGAAAGGTAGCCTTTACCCTTAATAATTCAGACCATTACTCCCTCACTGGTAGTCAGAAGCTCCAAAAACCAGACAGTCGATCTTTAGGATGTCAGTATTGTTCAGAAATTGGGTTGGGTAGGTCTGATAGTAGTCGCTTCGTAAACACTACCAATTTATAGCCACATCTGGTTAGAAAGGCAGCTGACCCCTTCTAGTCTTTACCCACAGTTGGGTAAAGACTAGAAGGATGATGATAGTTAGCGCAAGGAACTGGTTGACAGATATAGAATAGGACAGTTGTTATCTCATACCTACACAACGCGTTAAAATATTAATATCATATTGGTCGACCTCTATTAAAAACTCAAGAAATTTACGGAGTCCTCTTAGATGTGTTTTCCTTATAAGCAAGTCATAATTCATTTCTGTCACGGGTTTAAAATTGATTCTGGTCTTTATTTCAAACATAACATCAAAAATCCGTGATGCACAACACAGGCTCAAAAGACCAATTTCAACCCTCCCGTATTTTACTCACTACGAGATATATGAGCAAAATACACTGCAAATGCGTCTCACAATCACTTAGGGCACTTCATATACATTTGTCACGCTATTGCGGAACTAAAGACTACTTACCTCGCAATGTATTTAACCCACATCTCGTACATTTAATTGTGTCGACATTTACAGCTAGGAGCGCGCGATTAGTCGCTTCAACAGCTCAACGTGAGTGCTTGGATGAGAAGGAGCAGGAATTGAGCTGTTGCGAAAATATTATTTAAATTACATAAATAATATTTATTTCTGTAAATAGATCTTTTAAAGACACTTTTACAAGTATATTTTACATTTTTTTAACTAGATGGCGCCGGCATTTCCTAACTGTCTACCTCTGAGAAGAAACACCGAAACAAACTCGGAGAATCATGGTCTCTTTTAAAGTCCAGACATTAGTAGTATTGTCTGTCAATATAATAAAAAAAAAAAAAACTGGACACGTCTTTTGAAGAAAGAGCCATAGCCATACATACTACACCCACGCCTTTCACTTACAGGGATAGGCTGAAACTATAGATCGCCACTTGCTACAATTCTTGTATACTTCTTTTGCTTCTACCACATTCATACATCTTCTTATACGTACTCGATTTGCTGCTAACATTAGTCTACAAGAATAATGTTAGCAGCAAATTC
Organism: Acronicta leporina; assembly: GCA_947256265.1. Taxonomy (NCBI): domain Eukaryota; kingdom Metazoa; phylum Arthropoda; class Insecta; order Lepidoptera; family Noctuidae; genus Acronicta; species Acronicta leporina. The sequence continues at coordinate 2,279,118 of OX366512.1, forward strand.
TTCAAAATTCAATCCTTCAAAAGCTTTCGTTAATTGTCTTTCTTTCATTCATTCTCTCAACACGTCCAAATCATCTCAACATATTCTTTTCAATACGGATAACTACATCATCTTTCAGTCCGTAACATACAACCAACATAAAACGGTAAAAACTAACAAACTCAACTCTCTCACTAACATAATCATAAAGAAAAACTTGTACTAACTCGATTCGTTCGAACAATGCACAGTTTGATAATAAAGTTGTGAAATTAAGGCGGCGTTACCGAAACTAGGTGTGTGACTGTTTTAATTAACAACGCACGAAACAAAACAATCTAATAAGCTAAGTTGAGTGCAAAGTCGTATGCCTGACTCATATTGTATTAAGTGGAAGTGATAAACTTTGGCGTTTTATGCGAGAAACGCGTGAGAAGTTAGTTTGGCACGTTTATGACTGTATGTGCCTTAAATCTATCGAAATAGAAGTATTTGTGACTTCAATAAAATCACAATGCTGAAACCATCTATGTTAGAGCACTATATCATACTTATAACTAATAAATTTTAATCTAATCTAACTAAATATTATACTCAACTAACTTTTTAAATGAATTATTATTACAATGAATTATTTAAAAAAAAAATTACTTTTACAATTTTTTAATTCTACAATTTATTTTACCTACTTCACAATTATATGTTTACATCTTTATTTTTTTGATATACAACTGTACTTTGACAATTTTAATTTATATGGACTCTTATTTATAGTATAACTTCCATTAATTTATATCAATTTGCTTGTACTGTACTCAAATTATCCTATCTAAAATGCAATGAACTTTACTATTAAGATACACTTTCTGCGCATGGAATTCTGTTAGCATTAAGGTGACTGTATGAAAATAAAATAAATAAAAATAAATAAACTATATTAAAGCAACGCGCTAGTTGTGTAAAAAGCTTTAGCTCACTCCAAGAGACAATTTAAAAACATTGAGGAGGTACTCAATTAAAAATTAAATAGAAGGAGAGATACTACATAATACTTTAAAAGATTTAATTTCCTCCGGTGTTGCGCACCCGTCAAACTACTTCTGGGAGGTCTGGCGCGGGTGATTAAAATGGGGATATCACGTAACTTTAAACTTTGAAGTCGAACTTATAGTTAATATAGGTAGATAAATCTTACCTGCTGTATGCTATGACTTGGGCCCCACTCATCCCGTAAACTGATTTCTGTTGCTCCGAGACCGTGGTACAAACTTAGTTAGCACATGTTAGATGCTGACTGTGAGCTAGGAGCACATATTATGCTGGATATTATCTCTAGCGTTATACCAGCTTGGGTTAAAGAAGTTATAATGTGAGCGCTTCATTATTTTAGTGACGACTTACAAGGTGAAGTTGTGAGTTGCCAGTTTGCTAGCCCCAGTTCTGTTAGTATCCAATTTTCACTGGGTTTTGTTCAGTTTAAATAGACACGACAGCGATTTATTCAAGTTTATTTTTGGATGGTTTTTCTGTCTTTTTAGTAGGTTATAAGATTTTACCTATAATTTTCAACATTTTCCCATTTATTTATCTTTATAAGGCCTCGCCTTATAAAGATAAATAAATGGGAAAATAACATTGTGATTAATCCTGAGAAAACTACAAAATTGAAATTTTCATAATAAAAGGTTTTTATACCACTATGTTGGCAGCCCCAATTGTGCTTGGAATTATTCTATTCTACTGTGCCCTACATCTCTTATAATTTTATTGCCTCTTGTTATGTTTTTCAGTAACATTTAAACAATTACTTAACTAATTTCAAGTTTGACCCGTATTTACATAATAGATTACATACTCCGGATTTGATTTCAGTCTTAAAATATTTAATTTAAAGCGGAAACTACATAGTACCTAAGAGACGGCTTCTATAAAATGTAAAATGACAATTCCTAGAATCTCGTTGGGTCTTATTTTGTGAAACAAAGAGTAATTGTCGAAGTAATTGTCGCGTTACAGTCGAAACTTGTTGGAACAAGTCGCGACAGAGATCCTCAGAGACTTGTTGTGAGACGCGTTGTGCTCCGTTTGAGACAAGTCAAATAGGACCAGGTTTAAAATGTGGAAATTTAAATTGTGTTTACTGAATACCAATTACGATTTACAAACACGAAACATAAAACATGAACTAATTGCCCAGCACTGGGTTGAGAACGAATTTCTACGATGTCATAATCTTTATTTAGTAAAGGCCAATTCTAAATGATGCCTTGCGTTCGCGAGTTTATCCTTCAGACAACCCAATGGTTGGAAATACATACTGAAATAATAATTTCGGCCGTTTATAAGTAGATACAAATATTGTGTTTTAATTTCTTCATACCAGTCACCATTACCGATTTTTACCTTATTTATCATTATTCTAGTAACTACTATCAAATTAACATATTGCCATTATAAGGCTCTAACCATTGAACCGTAAGCCGAGGAAGCCAACGACACATGTTTACGGGCGATAAACCTACCCTTTTACTTTTTACTTCTACTTGGCACGCGTGATTACGTTACAGCTCTTGCCACGCTTTTTATTGCTACAAAACTTCTGTGTCATTGAAGTTAAGGGTTTATAGACTTGAACTCTGTTCACCCGCTCCTTGAAGGAAAAAAATTTAGACTGGTCCTTAGGTCCAAATTGATTATGCCGTTTTTCTCCCAAAATATGATAATACTAGCTTCTGCCCGCGACTTCGCCCGCGTAGCATGATGATATATAGCCTATAGCCTTCCTCAATAAATGGGCTATCTAACACTGAGAAAATTTTTCAAATCGGATCAGTAGTTCCTGAGATTAGCGCGTTCAAGCAAACAAACAAACATACTCTTCAGCTTTATATATTAGTAAGTATAGATGACGGTTGAACGGTTGATATTCAACTAACTGTAAAATACTGTTTGTTAAATTAAAAACTAACTAACTGTAGAATACAGATAGTAAGTTTTTATCTTACTTTGGTAAGTTGGTCAAAGTACGTATCCTATGTGTTGACCTAAATAAATTACAAACTAACAACGATCCTCTGTTGTGGCATGAAAAGGTTATACATGCTTCTTTAAGCATAAATCTACGGTCATCCCATTCAACGACATCAATATTTTAATTCCATGCACTTAACCCTCCTCTGAAATTGAGACGGTGAAATAGTTTAATAATAAAAACATCACGTTCAGCTAGTGGCTGGGTACAGCCCGGTGTCACGGTTTTGCTATTCAATTCGTGGCGCGTTCGTCACGGGTTCCATGCCAATTTGTACCGGAGTCACGTTTCGGCACGAAGCGGGCACATGTACCCGCTTGTTTGACAGGTGAAATTATTTGTTGTGTTAGCATCTGTGACTTGGCATTTGAATTTTGAATTTTAAATTGTTGGTATTTGCCCAAAAAATGAGAAGATAAGAATTCGATAAAGGCCTATGAGTCTAAGTGCAGGTGCGGAGTATAAGGTTACAGGTTTCATTCTGTGTTCCGAATTTCGGTTTTATGTTGATAATTTACATGAACAGCGCAGAGCACAAAAGTACAATGCCATGAAATGATGATGACAGAAAAGCATATCGAAATCATCTCAGGGTATAGTTCGCGCAAAATAACTTGACCCAAAACTAACGGAGAGGGAGAAAGTTTGCGCAGTGCATTTGCGTGCAAAATGTACTAAAAATCTACTACTGCGCATCCGCCATTTTGGTTAAAGTTATTTTGCGCCAACTGTAATACCTACTATGAAAACCTCAAACGGATCATAGACATAATTTTTTTTTATGAATCATAAAAATTGTGACTGCGTTTTGTACAAAGATGCTTACTACATAGTAATACAGAAGGCGAGATCATGCGTATAATTTAATTATGTTTAGTACTATTAGCCAAAAGTTCATCACCAGTACCTATTTTATCGGGATCTACAATCTTTACTGCTAGCTAGCACCAAAAAGTACTTTAGAGAAAAATCGGTGAACTCAGTCAAAGAACCACTATTGACACAACTCTTATTAGGATCAGTTCAGTTTAAATCTACAACACAGTACAGAAACCCGATATAGAAAAAGGTCTCAACGTACGCATCTCAATCATAATTCAACTAGCGTTCATTGCGGACTTTTCTATCACCTAATTTTAGGAAATTCTCACGGAATAGGGAACAATGGGAATTTTACGGGTATCAGCTACGGCTATGCTGGTAGATTTCCTATGTAAAGTCTTATTTTAGTCAAAAGCCCCACGAAAAGTTTAGAATAAAATTATAATATGAATGTAAAGGATTTAGGTAGCTTGATTCCAAGGCTTTTTGCTGGGCTGCTTTTAAAAGACTTCTTTGTTCTATTGTTTGTTGTATTAAAACTTTCAAATAAAGTATGTTAATTATATTTTTTGACATGGGAGAGCTATGCTTCGGCACAAATGGGTCGGCTCGACCGGAGTGATAGCACGGCCTCACAGAAAACCGGCGTGAAACAATGCTTGCGTTGTGTTTCGCCGAGTGAATGAGGTTACCGGAGGCCCAAACCCTTTTAAAAGACGGGCAACGCACTTGTGACTCCTCTGGTGTTGCGGGTGTCCATGGGCGGCGGTTATCGCTTACTATCAGATGATCCGTCTGCAAACGAGCAGACAGATCATCTGATGGTAAGCGATAACCGCCTCCCTATCCTATAAAAAAATCGCGCTCCCCTATCCTATAAAAAAAATATATCAACCTGACCAGATGCAGTAGCTATTTTAAATATGAACAAAGATACGATCACTGGGTACAATTTTTTTGTCTAGCACAGAAACTCCTCCTACCAGGAGAGGTAGGAAGGTTATGTCGTACTCGCACCGACTTAAACCGCGCTTGCCTTCTCCTCATATGCACGACCTTGACAGTATGTTATTACATTGCCCTAAATCGAACTTAGATCATTACACACAATTGGTTAGCATTAATTAATCAATAGATGCTCGGTACTTTCAAGCGTATAAATTCATGCTAGACTGTCTGCATTCTACGTACATATATGGTTTAATACAACGATGACACATGGCTATTAAAGTACATCACATGAATGCGCTAGTACCAATTAACTAATTGGATGCCTTCGTGAGTGTAATGTAATACATACTAATTGAATAGGTACCTAAGCTTCGTACTGGTTGACTGAATATAATTTTTGTTTTTTTACACTACGTATTAATGAGCTAGAGGTCCTGGGTTGAGTAACCTGAGCACTGGACTAATAATTTAAAAAATCATGACACTGTTTAAATAAAGATTAATTAGATTAGAATCAACGCAAAATGATATTTTTACCAAGGCTTACTTCTCCTGATAATCCGAAGACAAAACTGTCTGAAAATTATATTTATTATATTTGTACACATCCCCCTGTATGTACACAAATAATTACATTCCCAACGTCCCCAAAAAGCGTATATACCTAAAACAATTTAAAACAAAAACGTGACGTTTTTCATTACACCCCCACCCTTGTATTATACAACCCCGGATATAATCCCCCCAGATACGGCAACCCAAATGTTAAATTAACCGAGGTATCTAACAATTTCGCCCATTTTTCACCCAATAACCATTTAACTGGATTTATAAGCAATTGAGAAGCCTCCCTATCAATGGGGAGCAGGAATTTATGGTATTTTAAAGGATTTTATTCTATTAAGCTTAGATTTTTGCGACCGGATAATACTTCTATTGTTATGAATTTTTATTTAAACTTGGTGGTAGAATTTTTATTTAAATTTGGAGGAAGAAAGAGGATCTCGTGGTTAATTAAAGCTATACTGATCAATCGATCTGTAAGGTAAATCTAAACTCACCGCGGCGAGTCTATTAATCGCCACACCGAGACAATTCGAGTCTCGAAGCTACCCGAACCTATACTATACAACCTGTGACAATAATTTGTGGTAGTCACAAGGTTGAAAATCCTACAAACTAATTCAAATTTAGGATATCGATATTGCACAAAAATTAAGTTGTGAATGTCTGCAATTATTCATGTAAAATACAGGTATTCATCAGAAATGATTAAAAAACTCAATGTAAAGAATATTTGGGACGTAAATTATAATACTCTAACCTAATTTGGCAATTCAGTGGCGTTTAATATATTTCACAAATATTTGTGTCGCTTGTAAATACATATTTCTTCCGAGCCGGAATCGGCGGACCGAAAGACTTGCTCTTAATTTTTTATTACATATTTTTTAAATGTAATTTTGCTATAGCCTACCAGTTTTAACTGTCTCATTAGCCAAGTGGTCCTGAACGCGACTGCTACGCTAGAAGTCCTGGGTTCGATTCCCAGGTCGAGCAAAGTGTTATTGGAATTTTCTATGAAATTCCCAGTAGCAGCTCGGAGTTTGGAATTTGTGCCCGGTTAATGGCAATAGGCTCGCCACCTATTACATGGGACCTAAACATACCGGCGAACTGTGGGTGTACATTAGTACGCCTCTGCCTAACCCTTCGGGGAATACAGGCGTGATGGTATGTTATATGAAAATTCTCAGTAGCAGCTCGGAGTTAGGAATTTGTGCCCGGTTAATGGCAATAGGCTCGCCCCCTATTACATGGGACCTAAACATACCGGCGAACTGTGGGTGTACAATAGTACGCCTCTGCCTAACCCTTCGGGGAATACAGGCGTGATGCTGTGTTTTTGTAATATACCCGTAATTCTCCTATAATGTGTTAAAAGACCGATATAACCTAAATAAATCCCAGAAAAAATCATATGCCAAACTCCTATCTAGTCCGTTAAGATAAAACGAGGCTGACGTCAATTTTAAACGAGTGATGACGTCACAGCGCGAAGCACACGTCCCGTCAGTGTTGCAACTCAATTAAAAATCCTTCCGCGTTATGTAATTGAAGTTAACATGAATGCAGGGTTACCGAATATGGAGTAGGGGGCGAGAATATTGACTTTAATTGGTCACAAATCCAACCTCCGAACGGCTACTAAAAATTTCCTCGACCCGGGAGTCGAACGTAGAAACTCTAGGAAAGCAGTCGCGATTAAGACCACAAGACTAACGAGGCTTACTCACTTTTACATTTTAACTCACTTTCAATATTTATTACTGTATAATCAATTCCCGTTCACAATAATGGTTTCTGATATCTTTGTTTAATTTTCTTGTTTTATCTTATTTATTACCAGTGAGTGTATTATTTTAATTTTATTTCTTGATTCTGTTATAATGTTTGACCCGTGCTAGTCTAGTACCGAAATACTTAAAAAGGAAATTTGCTTCAACGGTTATTGTTCAAATTCTAAGTTTTCAATCGTTAAAATGTTAATAACTTTTGATAGAGTGAACCGATTTTAATGAAATATAGCCTAAATGTTAATCCAAGAAACAGGCTATAAATTCCTGTCCACTTCCTCCAAATCTCTTCGGTAGTTTTCATTTGATGCGCGGTCAAACATACAGACAAACCGACAGACAAACAGACAGACAAAAGTTCCAAAAATAATAGAAATGGATTGTGTTACTGATTCTGAGTCCCCCAAATTAGTTTTTTTGTAAATATAAGCAATGTACAGACACGGCTCACTTACATTCTTATTATATGTAAGATTACTGAATCTCATGATGAAATGAGTACGATTTACATGTAAAAATATTCGTTGCATGTCAGCCCTATGCACATGGTTACACCCGACTTCAAATTTTAGATGAAATTTAAATTTTTCATTCTCAAATGTGACACCCCGGGATTTTGCTCCCGCGCGTCAGTGTAATACTTTCGAAGCCAATTTCGCCTCTATGAAGGTATTTGCTATGCAGTTTGGAGTTTCACATTATACAAATAAGCGGTTTTGTAAGTATTATATTGTACTATTCCGCATAGCGTGATGATATATAGCCTATAGCCTTCCTCAATAAATGGGGTATCTAACTGTTTTTTTTTTTCAAATCGTTCCAGTAGTTCCTGAGATTAGCGCGTTCAAGCAAACAAATAAACAAACAAACTCTTCAGCTTTATATATTAGTATTAGTATATAGATTATATTTTTACCGTGTGAGAGCCATTCTTCGGCACGAATGGGCCGGCTCGATCGGAGTAATACCACGGCCTCACAGAAAACCGGCGTGAAACCACACTTATGCACGTTGTGTTTCGCCGAGTGAGTGAGGATACCTGAGGCCCAAACCCTTTTTAAAGGCGGGCAACGTGCAACTTGCGGCTCCTCTGGTGTTGCGCGTGTCCATGGGCGGCGGTATGTTTACCATTAGGTGATCAGTCTCCGTTTGCCTCCCTATCACATTAAAAAATCTTTTACATCCTGTCATGCATTGGATTAAAAAAAAACGTTTATCTCTAGGATTTTCTTCTGTTTCATTCACCAACACTCACATGATACTCATGTATGTATCATATGAGTGTCTGTAAATGATACAGATAAATAGACACTCAGATCACACACAACTACTGTTAGCGACGCGAACATGAATACGCGACAAGCAAGCGGGGAAAGGAGTGAGGGGCGCGGCCAACCCGATCGCGCGTTCGCTCGGGTTACGTCGTGTGCGCCGCGATCGCCCGAACGCCCGCCGCCATCTTATAATAGTCAGTGTGCAAAATTCTTACGAGCCTACCACACCCTTGTAATTTTATGTCTTTATTATAGCCCTTTTCTAGTAAAACAAGTGTTTTATTGCTCGGGTACATTGGTATTGCACAGAAGACCTACCTATGCACACACCACCGCCAACAACTACCATAAGCTAAATATTTGTTCTGCACGTGGCGCAGTAACCAATCGCTAGGAAAAAGTGTTGTCAAATTTCGGTTCAGGATTCATTTTCGGAAATATTATTGGTGTAGTTAGGACGTTTAACTTTTCAGCCTATAAGAGTTTTTGTCTGCACAAAAAAAATCGTATTGTTTTGATGTGTATCCTGTATTAGGTTACGATGGGCTGACATACGCTGTGCGTTATAAAAGTCCCTAAAATTTAATTCAGCCTCAGCTGGTTAGACTGGAAGGTAGCCGACATCAACGTAGTTGCGAAAAAGCTCGGATAATGAATAGTACAACAGTAGAATAGAAGAGATAGGAATATAATGATAAGTCATATAGCCTCAACTAAGTTCAAGTGCTTCAGTTTAAGTTACAAGTTGTGTTCTCAAGCTGTAAGGCTTAAAGTTCAGCTGTTATCTTTCTGTTTAGTTGGTAAGGTTAACAGTGAAATTAGTAACTTCATAGTTTCAAGATATGTTTTAAGATACTCCTAGTGTTACATGTCTTTAGAAAAGTTTTTAAGCATAAGTGTACTCATGTAGGTACACTCATAGTTTGCATTTGTTTTAAGTCCTATTAATAATAGTAAGGGGCATGCAATAATGGGCGAACATATCGAATCCAAATTGCAAGGTGTAACTGAGAATTTCATCGAACAACCTCTATGCTTAGTATGGTCACCGATTCTTAGATTGTTCGTGGCAAGCACAGATCATCGAAGTTATTACTTAGCCAAGATCTCTTTCAACACTATTCGGTATAATTCTGCCTCAATCGGCTTTTGCACAATTCAGTGGTTTCTCTTCTCGGAGAGTGGCCTTTCGGCCTTTGATGTGGAGTGTCCTCGACAAACTCTTTTATTTACCTCATCGATTCATCGGAAAAGCTGTCGAAAGGTGTGGAGTCGAATTACGAAGGCGCTTAGCTGTTTTTTTATGAACGACTGCTCCATTTTTTACTCGATATTAGCTTTTGTTGGCATTATTACCCGGCGTTAATTTTTGCTTAAGACAGTAATTGAAGTATCTGAGAGATCAAAATGGATCTTTCACCCAAAGTATTAAATGATTCTCTCTAAAAGCAATATAGCTTTTTCCCAAATCAATATTCAATATTTTATTGCATTCCTTCCTTAATGTTTTATAGGGGTAGTCTATATTTCAATTTGATCATTATGGACCCTGACGGGTAAAGCAACATTTTAATATAAAACTATAATATTGTTAGTGTAATCTTTCAATCTATCCAGATATCACTATCACTACATATTATAAAACAAAGTCGCTTCCCGCTGTCTGTCCCTATGTATGCTTAGATCTTTAAAACTACGCATTTGATGCGGTTTTTTTTAATAGATAGATTGATTCAAGAAGAAGGTTTTAAGCTATTTAACATCACGCTACGACTCTTAGGGACGGGGCAGCGCGGGTGAAACCGCGGGCGGGTCGCTAGTTACTAATATAAGTATTTTACCAACCAGTTGACCTTCGCAAACAAATTCTTAGAAAGTATATTCAGCTATGGTTCTGCGAAGGTCAGCAGCTTTTCAGGCTTTTGGTTATCATTAACAATGTCATAAGTGTTTTTATAACAACCGGTACCAACGGCTTAACGTGCTCACATGGAGATGTCTCGATGACTTAAGAATGATCACAGATCTATATACTGACCGTCGTAAATGCAGCTTAACCTTGAAAAACGATTGACTTAACCATGAGTTCCCTTTGAATCCTTAAAGCAGTATACTCTACCGAATAAATAAGTAAGAATGTATATGTGGGCCGTTCATTTAAATAGATCTAGCGATATCTGTCTGGGCAATTCGCGATACACAGAAGAAAAAAAAATACACAAAAATATAAATATCCATTAAGCTAGAACTGAAGATGGTCATAACCATCACAAAGTCAATGTAACACAGAAGAAATTAGGTTAGGCACATCATGAAATAATTGGACATGTCAGACCCAGCTAAACAATCTGCCAACGATACATACAAAGAAAATATCTCCTTAGTATGATACAATGATATTTACGAAATAATCAAAGGCCTATCTTACCAGAAACAAACTAATACTCCTGTATAAAGATTACCCGAAAACTAGACGGCATATTTGCTTTGTAGTACGAGTTTCAGGACACATTAGCATTTCACTCGGCGGCGGTTCATTTGGTTCACTAATTGTGTACAATTTTGTTTGCCCTCATTTGAATGCGTTGCGCGTACGGTTGACTGCCGGTTTAGTTTTTAATTAAAGTGTGTAAATAACTGTACAACAATATTTTTTTGGGATGTCTGTTTTTGTGTAGTTTTTTTGGGAACATAATAAAATTAACAGTGTTATTATAGTTGTGTTGTGCTCACACTGCGAAACTTAATATGATGGAGTCCTGTTACTCTTAGTTATAGTCATAATGAAATATTAAATAAAACAAGGTATTTCATAACGGGAGGTCTAAAACAAACACCCTCCGCACCACAAAATTCCTAAATCGATTAAAGAACTACCTATCGCCTTATTTAAAAAACATCTAAAAATTTACCTCGAGAGCTAATGTTATTACAGCCTGGCTGAATTTCTTAACGAAAAATAATTTGAATAATGTTAAAGTTAACTATATACCTATAATTTATGACAATTCTCTATAATACAATTTCAATCTTCCAAATACCTTTATAATGTATGCTATTGTTGTCTATTTATAGAATTAATGTTAATGTGTCTTTATATGTTTGTTTTTAATGTTTTTAAAGATTTTATGCAATATTTTTAGAGTTTTATAATTATAATAAATAACTAATTCAGGCTACCGGCCTCTAAATATTTATGTACGCCATTAATGGCAAAACATGTAGCTACTTTAACTGAGTTTTGTAAAAAGATCATGCATGCAAACAATTTATTTTGTTTTGTACTGTACCACTCATATTTTAACATAATAAAAAAATATCTTATCTTATCTTATCTCAAAGAGCACGTAAAGCCGTCGGTCCCAGTTTTCATACGAACAAGTATAACATTCATTTAATCAGAAACTCAAAATACCGAATATATTAGTTTTGTCCAGAAGAAATTGGTAGTCGCTTTCGTGTAAGATACTGTTATTCGGCCACATCTAAACAGATGCGGCAGGGGGTAGGTAGTAATATCTTGGGGTCGGCTAGACTTTTTGGCTAGACTCATTTGAAAAAAAAAAACTGGTAGAATGATAATACATACAGTTTTACTGGCTAGTAACTCAATGGCACTTTTGCATATTCTCTCAAAACTTGGCAGACAAAGTTGTGATCTGATAGAAAACTGTAATTCCAACGATTCTTCTTAATGGATTCGCGTCCATAACCGATTCGCAAACTTTTCCGCTTTGTCGGAGCGTAAGTTGTGTCTTACCAACTTTTTTCACATCACACTTACCAAGATTAATATCTTTTGCCAAGTTTATTTTTTTTCTGAGGAATTCAATTTTAACGTATGCGGATGTGGTAAATTTTTTATAGTTGAAATGGAATGAAAGCTTGTAAAAACACACACAGTGATGTAAAAATATGAAGGTTTGATAATGTTCGATTGATAACGCGTGAGACAGCACGAGTGCTACGACAAATCTTTATCGCCAAATTATCTCGACTCAAGTCAGTGCGAGATAGGCAACAGAAATTAGAAACTTATTTCATGATTTGCATGTTGAGCAAGGAGTACGGTAAGCGTTGCTAGTCATCTATACCGGTTAACGATCATCAACCCATTTACTATCCAGGGGATGATTGATGGTGTGAAACGTGATGTGACAAGTTGTGACTTATGGGACGGGTTTTCTTACAATAAGAACGTTTAGGCTATAGTTAGCGATTCGGCGATTTGCCCCATTGCGCTGACCTACGCTGCTGGTAGGTGTACATTGGAGAATTTTTTTAGATACTAAGGCCGTATAAGCAAGCGATAAATTAATTATAAAAACGCACAGGATCGCGAAAAGACGCACAGGAGCTGCGTGCCTTAGATTCGAACTTGAGACCTGGCAGTCTAACCACTGCTAATAGTAGTAGTAAGTAAAGAAGCAGTGATAGTTTACTAATATAGGTATAGTGATGTAGTGACACGTATTGAAAGGAATATGCTGAGATGGTTTGGACATGTTGAGAGAATGAATGAAAGACGATTAACGAAAGGAATTTATAAGGCGCATATCAGCGGCAACGTCAGAAGAGGTTGACCTAGAAGGATCTACACCGATCTTATTGGCGAAGTCCTTCAAAAAGGTCAGGTGCGTAGTACTTGCAACCGGCGCGTATGTATGAGAAGATGTATGAATGTCGCAGAGCAAAAGAGGCATGCAAGAATCGTAGCAAGTGGCAGTCTATAGCTTCTGCCTACCCCTGTGGGAGAATGGCGTGAGTATATGTATGTATGTATAGGTATAGACTTTACCTATATCAGTAAGCTATCACTTCCACTTAACCAATACTTATAACTTCTTTTACCACTTAACTAAGATATCATTAGTATAACCCTTTAAAGAGTTTCCTCATTTCTAATTGAATTAAAAACACGTAACAGCATAAACTCTCTAAGATCTTTGGATCAAAGGCTTTTTACAAAACCTAACAATATAGAAAGTTCTAAGTACTTTATAAGATTGTTGTATGAACTGAAGCCTCCGAGGATAAAGTAGCTAAGGATCGGGTTTCTTTGAAAAGACAATTGTAAGGGATTTACCTGGATTACCCCACACTGAAGTTTCGTTGAGTACTTTAGGCGCCCGCGCCCTCGTGTACAATAGGCCTTACATACACATAGTGTTGTAACTTAATATGGTTTGTTACCCTGTGACGGCATTATAAGATACAAGCTTCTGCCCGCGACGTCGTCCGCGTAGCGTTATGATATATAGCCTATAGCATTCCTCAATAAATGGGCTATCTAACACTGAAAGAATTTTTCAATTCCGACCAGTAGTTCCTGAGATTAGCGCGTTCAAGCAAACAAACAAACAAACTCTTCAGCTTTATATATTAGTGTAGATAGATTTATTCCTTGAAAATGGAGAGTATTCTGTCCTCAAACAGTACTTAGTTTAAAAATATTATTGTTTTATTTTAGAGGGAAATTGTTGTCCCGATATGTTAAAGTCACATGTACTAGAGCAAAGGCCATTAGCCTTATATAGCTTACTAGCTGTTTCCCTCGGTATCACTCGCGACCTAAAGTGACGTTATATTCAACTCGATCAGCAATATTTTACTAATGTAGCTTTCCATACGTAAAAGATATTTTTATAGTTATTTACTACAAACATTAATACATACATGCCATCACGCCTGTATTCCCCGAAGGGTTAGGCAGAGGCGTACTAATATACACCCACAGTTCGTCGGTATGTTTAGGTCCCATGTAATAGGGGGCGAGCCTATTGCCATTAACCGGGCACAAATTCCTATCTCCGAGCTGCTACTGGGAATTTCATAGAATAACCCAATAACACTGTTCACTGTTGTCACTGTTCACCCATAGAACAGGTTATGCAGTACAAGTATTTAGGGTTGGTAATAGACAACACTTTCACATGGAATCTGCATGTCAATACTGTCTGTAATCGGCTGCGTGTAATTTTAGGTAAATTAAAAATTCTAAAATACGCTGTTAATAGAAAAGTTATGTTCACCATTTATTTTGCACTAGCTGACTCGGTTATTGAGTACGGTTTGGGTGGGTATGGTCTTGCGTTTCCCACGCACTTAGATAAGATAAAGAAATTGCAAATTAGACTACTAAAATTACTTGTAGATGGGAAAACTAAAGATGATTTAAAGAAGGAATATGATAAGCTTTTTAAACTTTGTAAAATTTTGCCTATTAACTTAAAAACTAAGTTGAATATCCTAACTGAACAGTTTCAAAATTATGACCATAAAATAGAACGTAAGCACGTCTACCCAACTCGTTTATCTAAGAAAAAACAATTAGCAGTTCCGTGCGTATCAAACTATTTTGGTAAACGCACTAGAAAATATCTAGTCCCGACCTTGATTAATGATCTGCCGCCGAAATTAATAGCCCATGTTAAGACTAAAAACCATCTTAAAAATGTACTTAAGAAACACTATTTGTCTTTGTGTCCGTAGCGGGATTAGCTGGAGAATGCCCAGTATGTCTAGTTTTATGATGTAATGATAAACTGTATATCTATACGCTTCTATAGCAAAACATCTATTGTTTAGTATTAAAGACGTATTAAGACAATTTAAAATTAGATACTTACCTATCTACTTATCAATGTTAGTGTGAATGGACACTCCTGCTGCGTCACACAAGTGGCATTTATAATGTATTTAAGTTTAATGTAGCACTAAGTTTAACAATATTTGTGTAAAAAACCATAACACGAGAACAACTGCCGACAAACTATTATGTAGTTTGGCAGATTTTGAAATTGTAATACTTTGTACAAATATTAAATAAAAAAAAAAAAAAAACACTTTGCTCGACCTGGGAATCGAACCCAGGACCTCTAACGTAGCAGTCGCGCTCAGGACCACAAGACTAATGAGGCGGTTAGACTACAAACCTTAATGGATAAAAACTTATTAGAACCCGTATTTAACAACCTCGTAGATAGGCGTCTTGTAAGAGGCGAGAAAATATCTGAGTCTGTCGTAAAGAACCTTGGTGTGTGTTTCAAGTTAAGCAAGTAAGAGCCAGTTCCCTCTCGGTTGCTGCGGCTCTGGCAATCTGCGGTTCGTAGGAGCTCTTTTTTTTTTAATAATAACGTTGCCCAACACTAGGATTTTCTCCTGTATCGTGGGTGCGTTTACAAACACTAATTCTCACATACACAAACACCCAGACCCGGAACAACTACCTGTAGATCATACAAATATTTGCTCCGTGTGGGGATCGAACCCACAACACGTGTCGCAGAAGCCAATTGCTTAGCCGCTACGCCAAACGTGTCGTCAATTTAACTCTTAGTTCGGCAACGCATCAGTAACTCCTCTGGTAGATTAAGTCGTCGACTTAATCTATAAACAAAAACCAACGATCAAATATTTCCTTTTTATAATATTAGTGTAGATATAACTACTATACGCGCAAAAACGCCAAGCAGTGTCTTAAAGCTATGATTCTTCCTCAAAAGGCCATTTCAGACTTTTTCTAACATTGTGTTACTCACATGTAAGGAAACTAGGTTCTCTGAATTTGTTTCGGTGTTTCTTCTCAGAGATCGTTAACTAGGAAAAGTCAGGCCTATTTAGCTAAAAATATATTATAGCCTCGGTACCCTACACATATTGACGAACTGTAGGTGTATCTACTTTATAAGTACTCCTCTGCCTAACAGTTCGACGAAAACAGCCGTGATGGTACGAAGAATGCCATGTTCAAAAGACGATAGCGATAAAATCTTAGCAAGAAGAAATTGAACGAATATTCAATAAAACCTCAGACCCTCCTTGCCCTCGTAATAAAACATTCCCTTTTCCCAACACAAAACCGAAACAGGCCCAAAACAACTATAATAACGAAATAACAATTTCTATCCACAAACAGGAAGACATTTGCTAAAGAAAATTGGCCGAAAATGAGATTGAAATATTCGTCAACGGAGTCCCTTCGATGACGTCATGATTGCGTCATGACACCGCGCGAAATGGGAGGAAATTGAAAATGTTCCGACATGTCTGTTGATAGTCATGCGAGGGTTTTGTCCCTAAATCCGTGAATCGCGTGTCATTTGTGTTAAAGAAGCGTAAAAACGTTCGGGATCAGGGATCCATCAATTTACTATCTACACTTGGATGTGCGAATTGCTTAAAATGGAATGTTGATGATGTTCTATGATGTTCGATGTTCTATGTAGTTTTAGTCTTCTAACTATCTATCTTATTCCTGAATTTATAGGTAGAAATGTTTCTACAACCACAGGTTGCCGTTATATTGTTGCCCTTTAAATATATCTAAACTCAAGCTGCCATTAAGAATTCAATTCACTAACATCATCACTAAAAATTAAAGACAACACCGTTTGTTTTTTTACGGGATAGGGGGCCAAAGAGCAGACGGTCACCTGATGATAAGCGATTACCGCCGCCCATGGACATTCGCAATACTAGAGGAGTCGCAAGGGTTGCCCGCCTTTGAAAAGGTTTGGGCCTCCGGTATCCTCAATCACTCAGCGAAACAACTATCAACTGCGCTTAGTTTATTACTACGCAAAATATTTTGATACCGTTTTCACTTTCATTTAGAGAATTATTTCCCTAAGGTTAATATCTATAAGACACATACTGATATCTGACACTTACGCGAATATTAGACATTGAAATAAGTAGTTTTATTTCGATATACCACCACACATACTAGTCGGGGCGGGTCTTTACAGTTTCATAAATAATGTATGTTATTCTCTTCTTACATGCAGCCAAATACTCTTTGTACACACAACAGAGATAATAAAACTATGAACAAATTAACTCTGCAGACATTTTATTATGTGCTTTGTTAGTTTGTTGTTGAAAGTAGGTTGTAAGGTTCCCCCTCTCCAGTAACTTAGCGATCGGTTCCTAACATGTGAAATTCACGGCGTCAGTACTTTGAAATTACTTCCATCGAAGGATTAGGTGACATGGAAGGTGTGTATAATGTATATACCTACTTTTATTATATCTAAATTGTATTAATTACCTTAAGGCAAATAGTGGACAGTTATATTTGCTCTGTAACTGCTGATATTATAAGTGATTTATTTTTGGAAATACGAATATTTAGTATTTTAGGATTAGTTACAAAAATTAGACCAGTTTTTGCAAAATTTACTTAAAAATACTCGTTGTAGAAATTATAGGTTTCTTATATTTCTGTTAAACACAGGCATGAACTCTCGGTACACTGAGTAAACCATCGCTTCTTCGACACGCACCTCACAAAATATGATAATAACTAACGGGAAGTAAATGAAGTCGCGACGAACAAAGTGGGTAGTCACGTAAAATATTGTTCTGCCCATCCCCTGAGACATAACCTTTATAGTCGAGTCCAGTGCACCTGCGAATGAGTTATGCGCAAAGATTTATTATAACAGATAACGTTTTGTATCTGGTGGGTATAACGCAAATGTTAGCAATATTTCTGGGTTTTTCTTCAACGTTTGCGTTGTTTGGTCTTTTTGTACGGCAAGTGGTAATATTAGGACCAAAATAATATATAAGTACATACTTATGTATTATTTAATAAAGAACTGAGATTATGAGATAAAGCTGCGAGATTATATCACGAAAAATAAATATTTTAAGACCTTTTTTCTAACAAAAGGAGTATGTAAAGATTAGCAGTAGCATGCAACTGATACACCCGGTGATGTTAACCTCAATATCTCTATCTATGGTAAACAGTAACTATTATGTGGACCATGTACAGGTTTGATATATAAGTAATATAAAAAAGTATCCAGAATATCATTGAACATCCAGTTCCGGTGAAACTCCAAGTCCGGGACTTACAGGATAGTTATAGATAATAAAGACGATTGGATGTTTTCTTAAAACTGTAATTATCTCTCTCTCTCTCTAATAACATGTCTCCATTGTCACCAACTATTAATTATTAATTTCCTTCCACAGTACAGGCCTAAAAATATACAAGATAAAAAAATATAGGCTGATAAAAATAAGAGTCAACGCTCAAATTAGGATTTAGCTTTGAAATTGAATCATTTTGAGCTAAAACAACGGGTTATACAAGAGTTACCCTAATGGACGAGTCTTAGTGAGTCGGCACAATCTTATTGCATTACTAAATGACTGTGGGTGACTCAGCCTTTTACATAATTACGAGAGTTGTTATGTTTAAAAAAATACAGATTGTTCTTGACTAGGCTCGGAAAATATGTAACTTTAGAAATTATTTAGCATTTATATATGCGTAATATAGTTAAAATATTAGGGTATAAACACATAAAATTGAACATATACGACGTACCTATACTAAAATCTACATTTACCAGCTTAAATCCGAGGCTCTTTTCTACAATCTCAAGAAAAACGTTCGCGAACAGGTACAATATAGGACGCCACGCTTTATAAGGTGAGTTTTATCAGTACAGAAATAAAAGATACTGCAAAATATACTGTTTAAGTAAATGGCACCACTTTCGAATCTATTTGCCTCATCATACTAAGATCTCCACAAATGACATATAATCAAACCGTAATAAAAATCAAGCAACAACAAAATGAAGTCAAATATCCAAATTATTATAGCGCCGTCCCGGTACGCCATTTTCCCTACGGTAGGTAGTCATTAGCATCACTTTATCAAATACCCGCAAATTTGTTTGTAAATCACACGCCAAAAAGGTTTTTTGTTAACAAATTGGTATTTTTGTGTGGAAAACTTTTGTTGCTTAATGATGACCAGGAACGGAGATTGTTAATTGTATTACTTTGGTCCTTTGTGGCGCACGTATTGGTTTGAGAGCTATTTCTTGGCTTTTGCTTTTACACGTGTGATGACGTCAGTGATAATACTAGCAATTATTATATTTTGAAATATTTTTCCGTTTTCCAAGTAGAGAGTTAATTTTGACAGCGGGTGGCGTGTGCTTATAGTTATGACTCTAATGTTGTTAATAAGTTAAAAGCGGTGGAGGGTTTTATAATGATGATGGAAAATATATTAAGTACAGTCAGCGCCAAAAGTCGCTGAACACGATGCAATCTTCAAAACGTTTTTACACTATTACTAACCAAAAAATTCTGACCGGAGAAGTTAGTACCACCAGTTTTTTGCATATAAGAAAACTGGTACTAACTTCTCACTTTCGGCGTTTCGGACTTTTGGCGCTGACTGTACTTATGCTATATATAAATAATCCTAAAAAATATTTTTATCAATCATCAAGTAATTAAAATATTCATCTCCGAATCATTGCTTTGTCTAAATTTTATCCTTATTTTAAATGTTAATCTGCTTAAAATTTGTATACTTGGGTTATACAATACTACACCGCTGTGTTTCTGGTAACCAGAGGATCATAGAATGCGGTAGTAAGTAAAGCCAGCTGAATATTGTTGAACTGTCCGTCATCACGATGCGAGGCTAGAATTCAAACACTTGAGTGTGGTTTTAACTGAAACATACTGCTGAATTGTATTCCACTCGCATCGTCTTTGCATACAAACTATACGTGCAGAGAAGCTACATTCAAAGCTAGTGTTTCTGAGTAGAAGCCGTCTATTGAGTTCGTCACACGTGCAGGTCACAGGTGTTGTTCGTTACTACCAAATGTCCAAGCATTTAAGATTACTATAGCTACATTTGAAGCCGGTTTCAATTGAGGTACAACCTGTTTCAAAGTCAGTTAACGTAAGCTTTTATATATGCAGTAGTATTTGTTAGTGTTATCAATGTACTTAAAATATTTTCGAGTGCATGCTTGTGGTCCTGGGTGTAATTTCTAGGTCGAGCAAAAAGTGTTATGGGTTTTCTCCCTATTACATCGGACCTAAACATATTGGAACAAACTGTGGGTGGACAATAAGTACGCCTCTCCTAACCCTTCGCAGAATACAGGCGTGATAAATATGTACTAATAATACACGTGGCATATTATTATATTTCTAAATTCGTATTTAATCTGAAATATTTAGAGCAATTAAATAAATAATTTAAATCAAATAAAGAATTAGGAAAGTATATAATAATCAAGATTACTCATACACCTGGTTTGCTCGTTAAGAATGGGTGACCATCCTTAACACACTGAGATCCAAGAGAGATCCAAGAAATTGTACATCTAGTCAGCAGCCTATAAAGCCTGGCTACCATCAGTACTGTCTTTCGGAGAGAAATTTAGTAGCGGAGAGTTCCAATGACAGTTTCTTCGTATAAATTACTGATATTGAGCTGCTCCTGATTCAACTAGTAGCTGCTCCTAATTACTTGGAAAAGGCTAAGAAAATGAATAAAAATTAATATGATGTAAATTTTAAAAGCAAAAGGTGTCATTTTATCTAGGGAAAGCTACTATAGTAGGTACCTATTCAGATTTTATCTAGCTTCCGAAGAAATGTCCAAGCACTCATTCTAACAAGCCCTTGACTCAAAGATGTCTTCAATTTCTGCACCGATGATTCAGCACAACAAATTATTTATACCCCGTTTCTCATTTATGGCCAGAAACAGGTTGAATGTGACCGAACGGAAAAATTAATGCTTCAATAAACAAGTTTTCGATTTAATAGAGAACCGATCGGTTTGCCTCCGAGCTGGTTAACCAATGTGTTATTAAGTATACCATCAAACATACTACCACACTTATATTTCCCGAAGGGGCAGGCAAAGGTGTAGCGACACTCTTACATCGCCGGTATGTTTAGGTCCCATGCTTGCCATTGCCAATAACCAGGTCTATATCCAAACTCCAAGCTGCTACTAAGAACTTTATGGAAAAACCCAATACCACTGCTCGACCTGCGAATATAACCCAAGACCAGCCAGCGTAGCAGTTGCGGTTAAAAACGCTAGACAATGTGTTATTGAGTATTGATATTATGAAATCTCTTCTCTTGTTCTTCTCTATATCTACTATTATAAAATTGTAAAAAGCTGTGTCTATACATTGACGATATTTAAAAAAAAACAAGTGGGATAGGGTATATATAGGTCTCCGAATCCAAAAATGTGATTTTTAAAATTCTTGTCCGTTTGTTACGGGTTGGAGCAAAAACTACTGAATAGATTTTAATTTTGTTATCACTATTAGAAAGTATATGCTCCAACTTAAAAACTGGTGAACTTCATATCTCAATTAATTAAGCGGATCCTGAGATACACACTTGACCTCTCTGATGTATAGAGGTCCATACAAAGAAGAGATCATCACTGTTGGATTTTTTTTTTGGGATTCATTTCTAATCCTACTATAGCTTCAGGCGAGTGAAGCCGCGGGCAAAAGCTAGTTATATATTTTACTAGCTGCCCAGCTCGTCTTCACCCATTTTCCCGTAGGAATGAAGCATTTTCCTGTGGTAAAAAGTAGCCTATGTTCATCAGGGATAATGTCAGCTTCTAATGGTATTTTTTTTTTCAAATCGGTCACGTAGTTTCGGAGCCTATTCAATACAAACAAACAAACAATAAAATCTTTCCTCTTTATAATATTAGTGTCGAGGATGAGGAGTACAATTTGACTGCATGATTGGCGCTACGAATTTTGCAGTTTTTTTAGATTCCCGCACACCACCGACTTTGTTTAGCCTAGATATAGATGTGTCTGTAATGGGTATGCGACTACACGTGGGAGAGCCATGCTTCAGCACGAATGGGCCGGCTCGACCGGAGTGATACCACGGCCTAACAGAAAACCGGCGTGAAACAACGCTTGCGTTGTGTTTCGCCGAGTGAAGGAGGTTACCGGAGGCCCAAACCCTTTTAAAAGGCGGGCAACGCACTTGCGACTCCTCTGGTGTCGCGGGTGCCCATGGGCGGTGGTTATCGCTTACCATCAGGTGATCCGTTTGCTCGTTTGCCCCCCTATCTCATAAAAAAAAACTAGTGGATATTAATGCATCGGCTGTTTTTATTATAATAAAAACTATCAAAGCTCCCCGTGCTGAACTGACACTATTTATTAAATTCAAAACAGCAAAGTCGGTTCTCTTGCTACTTACAACAATCATAACATTAACGTACAATTTCAAAGAACATGTTACGTAGAATACTGTACAGTGCACTTTAACGTCTCTACAAGCCTTTCAGAGTCGACTTGAGTCTCGCGAACATAAGCCGCTTAACAGCAAAGCAATAATTGGGTACTTATGTTCTACGAACCAGGTGGTTTATATTACTGTCAAATAAAATCTATGCAAAAAATACCAAATTACTGGAAAACATATCATCAATTTAAAAATACTGAACTAAAATAAATTATCCTATTATTAAATTATATTACTTACTACGTATAATTATTTACTTGCTTAAATCATAATATTCATCATAGGTCCTACAATATTCCTTATTTCACTGATTGATTGATTTATAGTTACACAGTTTTGCCTGAAAAATATGTACGCGATTTCAATGCTTTTTTAAAAGCCTATCAGCGTGACTTCCTAAAATAAGGATAGTAGCGGCCGACTTCGCCCATAATATTTTTTGAATCAGTCTTGTTTTTCTCTTATTTGTTATTTTTATTATGTGATTTGGATGATTATAAAACAAACGAATAAACAGCCTTACCCTAAACGCTATACGACAGTATCATTCGGTTCCATCGTGAGTAAAAAGAGAACATAAATTCTAAAAGCTTTACTTCTTCTACTTTCTTTAACGTAGGTGAATTTTCGTATAGGTACGTTAGTAAACCTTATCTTAAACGGAATTTATTTCAAATTGTGTGAGGTATTTATTATGTATAAACTTTCGATAGCACAACTTAAAAAACCGGGCATTCATGAAAAATACCAAATAAATTCCTAAAACAAAAACGAATTTGAATACAAATTCGAATAGCGCAACTGAAGTTGACAATCATGGAGGGACGTGACGACAGAGGTGACACGACAGCAACAAGTCGAGACGTCAACGGGTTTATTTTTTCGTTTGTTTGCGACACGTTTCTTTCGTAGTGTTGTGACAATTTTATGTGTGGCCAGAGAAATATGAAGTGGTCAAAGTGCGCGAGGAGATCTATATTATGTGTTAAGATGGGCTCTTGTGTTTACTGTTATTTCAATGCCAATATTTTATTTTGTACATCTGCCACAATCATGTATAGGCTCTTTGCACTCACTCAAATATAGAAATGAGGCTGATGAGAGTTCTTTTTATACGCAAATATACGAGGAAGCGAAGCTGGTTCTTAAGTCCGCATTTTAACGATCAGAGAAAAACAAATATTCCTGAAAACGTATCTACTTTATTTCCTCTCTGCTTATTATAATTTGAATTACAAGAAACAAAAAGAAAGGTACTCGTAAGTTCAGTTGCTGATTGATATATCGACTATCTTCATCAAAATCTTCAAGTAGTATGAAGACAAATTGCTAAGAAGATAGCTAGCTCAACTTTAATACCATTTCAAAGAAAAAATAGTGTAAAGTTTAAGTAAGTTCGATCATTCCCCGAGAGCGCAAAGGATGTAATAAAACTTTTTAAAACAAACTACTCACGCCTCTACAGTCATTGATTGGAAGTGTTTTCTTAAGTGCACTAAGACTTTCTTTTTGTATTTTAAGTAAGATATTTCAATCTAACATTTAAACTCTGGTAATACGATTATGTATTTATCGTCTTACTCTAATTTTAGTTTTTATACTACCGATCAGTAATTAGTTTCCTTAAGATGTTTTTTTTTATTAACCTCTTTATTTAACTTATCACGCCTGTATCCTCGAAGAGTTAGTCACAGGTGCGTACACCTGTGACTAACTCTTCGAGGATACAGGCGTACATACCTACGTTACACTACTGTACCGGTGTGTACACAGGAAACTGTACACACCGGTACAGTAGTGTAACGCTCTTCAGAATATTTTAAGTCTCACTTAATAAGGAGCAAGCCCATCGCCAATAAATGGGTACGAATCAGAAGACCAGGCTGCTTCCGGGAATTCCATAGAAAAACCCAATAACAATTTGCTCGACCTGAGAATCAATTCTGGGCCCTCTCGGCAATCTTCAAGCAGCCACTGGACCGATAAATTTCAGTACAAAAAGTTTATACAAACAGCTAGATCGGTTTATTTGTGTTGTGTACATACCAGTTTATAAACTCCGGCTTTTTAAATGTAACAAAAAAATAATGTTGACAACTTGAAAGTTAAAGTATCATATGATTACGTATATGATTCACATAACTTTTAGTTAAAAATTTAGACAGCTTGGAATAAATGCTATTGAATTAGCTTATTAAATTTAAATATTGAAACTGGTCCTTCTACCCCCACTTAGGTACATACATTTCCAAAATGACTTCACAACTTCAAATCTTATAAGAAAGAGCTCTAAAGCTCCGGATATAATCAGTAATGAGGAAATCCGGACAAGAAATGGCAGTAGGTGTCCTGACTGAACACAGGACTGTCACGTCCACCCGTCTGCCGCGATCTGTAGATGACAAGCTCTTGAACAGCGGGCGTCCAACCGGTATAACTTGAATTAATTTAAGCTTCTACCCTACTTAAAGACGCACTATTGCAGACGTTAATAGGCACTATCTGACTACGTCAAATAATCCTCGAAGAAGTTTATTTGGGATAATATAGAAACAAAGGATAAGTAGGTATTGAGTTAGGCAAAACTTACCAAAACAATAAAAGGAATAACAGAGCCTTTTGATTCTCAGATTATTAATGAACGTCCAATATAATTTATTGTTCCGTTTTCGAAAGTCGAGTTTCCCATAAATATTGAAATTTTGTAGTATATAACAAGAATGTGTATTATTTCCAATCGTTGTTTAGTATGAAACTGGTAAAAGTTTTTATATTTAATTCGAATCATTGAGCCGGCAACGCGACCATATTAATGGTCATACCACATACCAGTAAACATTTATTAAGGCCACGCATTCCAAATTTTGTTGGACTACACGATAAAATGTACAATCCATTTTGTAAATTTTCCAAATTCCGAATGTGATCAATTCAAAAGTATTCCGCCCGCGGCCAAAATGTTTGTGCGATAAAAATGAAAAATATTATTGTTTAATTTAGTTTCCGAAGTGACGTCAGTGTGATTGAAATTAAACCCGGCTTTCATTGCACATGAATGAAAGTTTGCGTTTGGATCTCACATATATTGTTTGAAAATATTTCCAATACTGCGTGTGTTGCAATACTGCAGCTATCAGTTTCTCGTAATTTTATGAAAAAGCGATATTGTTGTGATACATGTCACGTCTAAAAACAACAGTTTTTAGTATTGGAATAAAACTACTTTTCAGATTTTATTTATTGACAGCTCCCGTCTACTCACACCTTAAATACAAAGTCAAGACGCACAACATCTCAGTCTGCCCGTAAACATGTACGCTGTAAAGGGTCCGAAACCTCGGTTTTTATTTTGTTAATATAACGCGATAAAATCCGTGGTTTTATTTCAATATTTATATGCCCAATATTCACACAAGTCTCAGAAATTAGTAAGTTTTTAGTGTTGTGTATTTCTTCTAGTATTTTCTTTTGTAAATATGATAATTTATTTGATAGTTACTGAACATCGAATAGACTATTTAAAAGCAATGAATGTATGAAATTATTCATTATGCGTACACCAGTCAACTCGGTGTAACTATACAGACTATACACATACGCAACCCATCACGAATCGCAACAGTACCTAAAACAGTAATAAAAAATCCATACAATTCACGATACGTATAGCGGGAATTTCCATGAACATATTTTCTCATGGTCTCCCTAAACTTGGTGAAATATCGAAGATGTGGCGTCGTATATTAATGTTTTATCGCTCACTGGGCTTTGCTGTTATTTACGCGTGCTGTTCGTATCTTTGGTAATATCTTCATATATTAAAAGTCAAATACTGACAAAAAGTAAAAAATATAAATGTATTCATAAAAGGTCTGTTAGGAGAGATTTTACAAGCAATGCATTATGACTTAAACTTAAAAACCAATTTGTTGATTTTTATTACCACCATAGAAAACGAGTCCATATACACTAAAATATATAAACACTAAAAAACGTTGAGAAGAAGAGGTATCTCGAGAGAATAAATCGTCTGTCTATACAGAGGTAGCTAAGTAGGTATATAAAATATGCAACCAAAAAGGGATGTCCCGCATATTTCGAAATCTCTAAAATTTGACCCCAAAGGTTTGATTTATTGAATTGCTTATTAAATAGCTGGCATCACACCTTTTATATGTAAGAGCCGAGAGAATGCGATAACGTTGTTCGTTCAGTCAAGGTGCTAGCAGCCTGCCACTTCTCATTACGCGTAATTGTGAAATATGCATTGGCTGCTTTACGGCACATTAGGTTCACGTCATCACTGGTGCATGTAGGTTTGACTATTCCGCATCATTACTCTTCCTAAGTTCAAATATGTATGAATATGCCACACTTGCTAGAAGAAAGAAAAAATCATTTCCATAAAAAAATTGTACGTGTTTATGTATATACATAAATATTTTATATCACAATTGCCTACAAGAATGTCTGCAGGAAAAATTTGATAATATGTAATTACGTTAGTCATTAGCAATAACGTGATATATTATGTACAATACCAGAGTAAATATCTGTCCCGTCCGCATCATTAAAAAATGTGTTAATTTCTGTCGAAGGTGCCCAAAGCCAAATCAAAACTCGCAAATTTTTGTTTGGCAAAGGAAAGGGTTGTAACACTTTCTTCTTACAAAATCAAATGATAAATTTCATAATTTTGATGATTCACTAATAATTTAGTAGGTTTCCATTCGAAAGTGTTCTAGCACATTTTACTCCAGGAAAACAATTAACTTCAACTTGGGAGGACCTAAAGACCAATTTTAAGCCGACTAAAAGACCAAAAATTAGCACTTAAACACAAAGACAATACTACAAGAATTCAACACAAAACTAACGAAATAGAGTCGTGCAGTGGTGAATAAAAGATATTGCCGTATTTGTTGATGGTAGGGGAATATATACTAGTCTTAAGAATGGGGTCCCTGGCCGAACCTTTTGTATTGTGTAATCAGATTGAAATGTTGCTTATCTATTCCAGAGGCAAAAGAGACGGATGGATTTCTGTGTGTGGGTCTGTTTGAACATTATGTATTTATAGATAAATGGTAAGTGGATTTTTCGTAATAGTTATAGCGAGAAAAAAATATATATTAGTGCTGCTCCTTTCTACATTTCGATTTAAAGTATTATGCTTAATTAAACTTATTGTATTTGATTAATTCGCAATAAATAAGCAAATAAATAAAAGTTATGAGTGTAATGTAATAAAAAATACTTATGTTATAATTCGATTTCAAAATAACTAAGATGTGTGTTGACGCCCTGAAACTACATAAACAGGGGTTGAAAAAACAATATAGTAAATTATGAATTCAATGGCGGGGAACCCTTCAGTTAATAACAAAGAATATTTTAGGGAGTTTCTCATGACACACAACTTTCTCTCCGGTCCTTTTCCCCGAATTCACCCGAAAAATTTGACCCAAAAAAACCTTAACACCCTTACGTAATCTCTTTCTAACCCGTACTTTGTTTACAGGCTGAAAAATCTTGTGTAAAGTTTCCTTAAGGCACATTAATTCGCCACTTTACTGCGACTTGGGAACTCTTAACAGGTTGAATATTGCAGTGATTTGGTCTGACTTAGATACTGTAAAAGGATCAAAAGTAACTAGTTTTAAGTAATATCATACTGTATTGTGAATGAATAGTGATCACAAATATCCACCAGTTAAAAAAAATATGGTTTTCTCTCTTATGATAATATTAGACAGCTTTAATGATTTATTAGTCGCGGCTACTGAGCGTCAGTTTTGAGGTTTGATTTGTTATACGTCTGCTTAACCTATTATGGAATATTGTTGTGGTGATATGTTTTAATGAAATTGTAATAAATGTTAATTGCGATTTTTCCCAAGAACAATCCAACATTGGTCTTTCCATCCATGTTCCGTGTAGCTCCTGTTAATATATTCACATGACATTGGACCCCTGCGGTACTGCCATCACTAATTCAGACCAGCCTGATGAACCTTCGCCGCGTTTTGAGAATTTATGAATTATGTCGTCATCCTTCACAGGCAATTTGTGCCGCCTTGGCTTAAAACGTGCATACAATTTAAACGCGGGTTGAGTTTGATAAATCTTGAGTGCTTTATTCTCGTTTATTAGAGTTGAAAGGCTGCTATGAAAGATGTATTATTTTAAATGTAAAATAAAATTGATGTAACCGGTTACTGCGTTGCAAGTAGACCATCTGGTATTGTCATATGACGGGTTGTTGAGTTTTTAAGTAGGTAGGTACTATCGATAGATGGTATCGGTTTTTTCTTGCTGACGGCCTTTCAGAAGAAACACAGTAACAAACTAAGAGAGTCATGGTCTCTTTTAAAATCCAGATATAATAGTTTCAAAATATGGGAGTGATAGAATGCAAGGCATTGTCTGAAATCGCCTTTTAGAAAAGGATCATGGCGGCTTTGATCATCTGATCAAAGCCGCCGTGAGACCTGATCTCAGGTCTCAACTGAGATGTAGAATTAGTTTTATTTCCTTAACGTCAATTTACCTTAGCATTCAATATGGGGTTATGAATCTTGCTTACTGCTAGATTTATAGCGTGTACAGTCTCGACACGTATTTTTCAAGGCTGCTGTACCACCACGTACTGCGTGCTACGTGCTAACTCAACACATGATGTAGAGTAAATATGTATGATATTCCTCTGATCGGAAATTATGACTTTTTTATTATATTGTAGCTTTGTAATATGCTTTGAAAAGTACAAGTATCTTGTGTTGTGACTGTTGAAATAAACCTTGTCACTCCACGGATATTCCGGTTCTAAATGTATTAGAAAGAAGAAGAAAGCCGGAAGAAGGCCGGTTTTTGCCTCATTAGCCAAGTGGTCCTGAGTGCGACTGCTACGCTAGAGGTCCTGGGTTCAATTCCCAGGTCGAGCAAAGTGTTATTGGGTTTTTCTATGAAATTCCCAGTAGCAGCTCGGAGTTAGGAATTTGAGCCCGGTTAATGGCAATAGGCTCGCCGCCTATTACATGGGACCTAAACATACCGGCGAACTGTGGGTGTACATTAGTACGCCTCTGCCTAACCCTTCGGGGAATACAGGCGTGATGGTATGTTATGTTATGTTAAGAACAAACAAAAAGCCTATCATTGCATACCACACTTCTTATTAAATCTGGCCTATTGTTACCATCATGCATAATGTATTCCCGTAGCAATGGGATAGGCAGAGGTGTTCCAATAGACACCTCAATTTTTACGGTATTTTTAAGCCACGCAATCCGGGCGTGCGTGCGTGCCTATTGTAGATACAGACATTTAACGTAACTACTAAATGCTACTGAGAATTTTAATGGCGAAATCTCGATCAATCAATCAAATCGAGCGAATCAGTCGAAACAAATTGGCTGAAATGACAAATCAGTTTTAAAGATATACATGTAAGTAAAAGAAAAAATCGATATCAGGGTTCGAACATGCGTCACTGAGGCTACTTATCTGTACCTTAGTTAGCAGAACTTTTTTTTTCTTTTTTACCGATAAATGGTCTCCGTAGCTTAGTTGACTAAAGCGCCCGGTGTATTTAACCAGAGGGACACAAGTTCGAACGTTGAGTTTCTTGCCGGATTATTCTCCATAGGATCAACCTTTTGGAACCGTGCAACTCGAATCATAACGTTTTATAAGTAAACGATCGTAAAAGCTTATCACTACTTATTATAAAACAAAGTCGTTTCCCGCTGTCTGTCCCTATGTATGCTTAAATCTTTTAAACTACGCAACGGATTTTGATGCGGTTTTTTTTAATAGATAGAGTGATTTAAGACGAAGGTTTTAAGTTATTTAACATCACGCTATGACTCTTAGGACCGGGGCAGCGCGGGTGAAACCGCGGGTGGGTCGCTAGTTTGAAATAAAAAGAACTTTGAACTTGCACTTGAACATGAACGCTACCTGAGATCGAATTTTTCTTTTTTAATTTTTACCTTTATATACCGTGACCGTGTATATTTTCTGCCTACCCTTGTAGGAGAAGAGCATGAATGTATGTATGTATATCTTTAAAATATTTAGAATGCACTAATTTCAAATATAGTAAAAAAACCGAGCTAGTTTACATAACCAACCCATTACATTTCCCACTGCTGGGCATGGGTCTCCTCTCACAATGAGAGCGTTTAGGCTATAGACCCCCACGCTAGCCTAATACGGGTTGGCAGACTTTACACGCCGTCGAGAAAATCTCTCAGACGAGCAGGTTTCCTCACGATGTTTTCCTTCACCGTTTTAGCGCGTGATAATTAGCCATTAATACGCACATAACTTAGAAAAGTCAGAGGTGCGTGCCTTGGATTTGAACTCGAGACCTTTGACTTGGCAGTCCAATGGTCATATCACTAGGCTATCACGGCTTATCGAGCTAGTTTGATACTAATTAATTGTTTAACTGAGCATATTCAAGGGAGGTTTTCGACAACATTCCGTATTACGGAACACATTGGTCTTTTGGGACGAATTTAAGTGAATAGGCAGCGTAATTGTATGTCCTCATACCTTGATCCCGGAGCAGCCGTTTATCAAAATATATTCATAGAATATATATTCATGAACTTAACTTATCTTTTCACCGTAAGTTATTGCTCAGGTGCTTTCATTTGCGATATAATTCGTGCTTGAAAAAATATAAAAGTTTGCTTGTTTTTGGTATTATTTATTTGTTTATAAGATATGTCGGCAATATTACTATTATAGTTAAATATCAGAACTTTTTCCATACATTAGCGTATTTAAAGGAGTTCTGGATCTTAAAGATCCTAATCTTACATTATTAGCTTAGCTAAGCTATAAGATAATTTATATTTTTATGAATAAAAATGTTAATTTAAAATAAGTAACTAATATAGATAGAATATTCTTCATTGCACGCTAAAGTAACAGTAAAATAAAAAAATGTAATAAAATTTCTAGATATCACGGCACTATGTCAGCTACGTCGTAGCACCACCGCTACGTGCTACGGCGTAGTCAATTGCTACGGGGCCACAGACTAAATGCCATTATCCAAACCGAAGCTCGTCTGTTTAAAAAAAATTAACTAAGCTTTGCAAATTTAATACTTTAGCAACAAAATCTTGCTCTTTGTCTAGAATTGCTAACGATGAAAACCTATTTCCATGAAAACATTATAGTATATTTTTACTCTTTTCTTATTTACTTACTATCGTACCCTAGACGTGTGATACTGAACCGTAGTTGCAGATCGCCATTTCCGGGACAGTAGCTAGATCTCAACGCACCTCTAAACGCAAATAAAACAATAATTCTACGTCATACCAAAAGTCCAATTTTCCGCGGTTTTGTCATCGCAATATCTATTCATGAGTTTTCGTGTCATGCATGAAACTACAAACTTATCTCTTCATTCAAAGAAGCCTTTATTACAAAGGAATAAGGTTTAGTAAATGCTTGTGTATCCGTAAGAGGCTGTGTAACAATATGAGTAGGGTTACCACACCGTATTATAAGTTTAAATTGTTTTGATTTTGAAAGTGGACCATGATAGTGGTTTATGTGTAGTGGATTTGCAAATAAAGTTATTACTACGATTTGTAAGCAATTTTAACTTCTGACAAAGGTCAAGGTCATATTATTTACCCACCTGTCTAGGTAAAACTTTATAATGTAATTAACTTAAGTTAATTATGTTTAATTCTGTTTTTCGTTGTAATATTATTGATATTAACTTTATGAATTATTTTTATAATCTTTAAAAGATATATTTACGCAAATAATATTAATTACAAACCACTTACCACCCACAGTTCGCGGTCCTATGTAATAGAGAAAATAATATAAATCCAAAATTCCGAGTTGCTACTGAGAATTTCATAAAAAAACCCAATAACGCTGCTCGACCTGGGAATCGAACTAAGGACCTCTAGCTTAGCAGTCGCGCTCAGGACCACTATGCTAATGAGGCATAATCTTCATAAATGAATGTGATTTTCTTATTGCCTCGACTGCCGGTTGCCTGATATTGAGGCTTAGATGCTGATCCAACAGCTGTGCCATTTATTAATACTTGTCAAGAAAAATGAAACGATTCTCAACTCATATTTCAGCATTCTCATTGAATAATTTTCAAATTGGTTTCGAAGCAGAGAAAAATGGACGATGATTTTATTGAAGAAATCTGAAGGTATAAACATCGCAGCAAAAGCTATAATTTGTTGGAAATAGAAATTATTTCATAATACATACCTACCATCACGTCTATATCCCCTGAAGAGTAAGACAGGTGCTTAATCATATTTTTTGAAAACAAAACGAAGCCTATTGATCTTCTATTACATCGTGGTTGCTTTTACAAACACAAATTCTCACATACACAAACGCCCAGACCCGGAACAAATATCTGTAGGTCATATAAAAGTTTGCTCATTGTGAGTGTCGAACCCACAACCCGTAATGAAGAAGCCAATCGCTCAGCCATTACACCACACGTGTCTTCAGAATTTATACACACACAGTTTGCTGCTATGTTCATACTTCCAATACCCAAAATATTTTCTTGGCTCCTACAACCCTACCAAAATACTTTTTGTTGGGGCAAACCCTGTCAGCTTGCATTATAAGTTACTGCATCGTGGACTTAGTCATTCAGTCAGCTATGACTATGAAATAGTTTCATATCAAAGTGACAGGTCATCCGCCGTATATTTTGCACCTGACAGGATGGGAATTAACGCCCCGGTGCGATCACAGGTGATATATGTCCGTTTTGCATAAAAGTCAAGAATGATTTAATAGCATAGACGATGAATATTTTTTCTTGCACTGAAAAAACCTTAGAACCTAACAAATTAATAGATCTGCCCTTATTTCTTTTATTTCTATTTTTTTATTATGGCGCCACACTTTTTGTGTATTTGCCAGTGTCAAGTAATAAGATCTGCCCTTGCAACGTACCAAAAGTTACATTGACATTTCATAAAATACTAATGTTGCTTTAATATTTTAAATGTATATCGCTTTGGCGTTACCTGACAAAACATTACAAAATAAAAACATTTTCAACATGAGAAAACCAAAAACATTAATAATTTGTCGTCAAGCGTAATAAAAAACTTAATAATAAATATGAAAGGCGAAATATCTTGATAAGTGACAAAATGATTCGCGAAACTGATATCGATGGATTACATTTTAATTATACAACTCTGAACGGTCGGTCGTGTGAATAAACTTCCATTCGTTCTCATTTATTCGTTCGTTCATACAGATAATGTAAACGAGGCGAGTTTATTGTCTGTGGTGGAATGATGTTCTGATAAATTGTACAGTTTTATATAATTATTTGGTCTGTTTTTTAATGTTATTGGTGGTTATTATTTTAAGGCGTTTCTGTGAAATTAGAAATTGATTAGAATTAATTTATCATTGTATAGGTATCTAGTCATAGCATTTATGAGTTCTGGGGGCTTACCGCAAAAATGGAACATCGAAGCTTCGGATCGAAACCAAATTACGACACAGAATTTTACTTTTAGTTGATCGCAAATAACAAATGATTAAACAGTTTTAGGGGTAGGGTTATCGCAAGACCCGGGGTCTAAATTTGCTATTTAAATTGAATCGAAATAGTCGTCCAATGGCGTTAAATGTACATAAAGACTGACAGATTTCGTAAACAACACTGTCACAATTCTGAAAACATTGAATGACGATTTGGACACCATAATTATTCACCATTTGAATTCTTCGAATAGCGAATATAGAATTGGTCTTTGGGTACGAAACACTTCCGAGAAAGGAAAACTTGCGATCCGTCAGCCAAAACTTGATAGTTCAATTAATTTGTACGGAAACCTGTGTCCCTCATCACAGCCTAAAAATACGCGTTAACACGTCGGGTTCTCTGGTTAGGCTATTGGACCTGTCTGCCAGTTATCGTGATTGCCAGTTTCCATTTTCGAATCCCGTCCGACTACCCGTATTATTAAGTGAGTGTATGAGGGTTATTTTTGGTGACTGCTACTACTTCTCTGGAATTAGTTTGTTTGTTTTAAATTTCCTGTAGCTGCTCGGAGTTGTGGATTTTTACCCACTTAATGCTAATAGACTCACCCTCTGACACGAAAGACGCAAAAGTAGAAACTATAGACTTGGACGTAAAGGTGGTCGCCAATCAGACCCCAGAGAAGAAGACTTACCACCGAGCAAGTGAGATATTTTCTCGATTCTCACACGATGCCGATCTGAATGGCAATAAGGAATTATACGAGTATTTTAACCCGTCCCTGCATGAGATGTCTCAACATAATCCAACAAAGGAATTTAATTTGCAGGGTCTGTTGGGTCGATAACAGAGGGGTAGAGTAGGTTCCCTGCCTGCGTCAATTATAAAATTCCTTCATTTAAAACAATATGCTAATGGTCATACGAGCAGTTCCTCAACGTGAAGTTATAAGTTCGATTCCCAGGTTGTTAAGTATTATTAGGATTTTTTATGAAATTTTCAGTAACATTATAGCTTGAAGTTTTGTTCTGAGTCCTCTAAATGGCAATGATGTTCTCTGTTCTATGAAACTCCCCAATTCCCCATTCAAGTTTGTTTGTCTCTTTTGTCTGTCCATTGAAGACATGCTCTGAAAAGCAAGATGTCTCCAAGAAAACTACTCCCATTATCTTTAGCAGAGAACACATAAAAACTATTTGGACGTCTTAATAAGACGGAAACTTCTTTGCATTAGCTGAATGCTGCTTATTTATTTCTTAATTGATTAAACTGTGGACCTTGGCCCTTTTTCTTTTTCCTTTTTCCGGCCAATCGGATTGTCCGGAACTTTGTGAATTTTATTTTCGGGCCCCGAAAAACGCGAGGTTAACCGGCTTCTGTAGGTAAGAAACTCCGATCTTTGACAGAACAATAATCAATACTCGCGTGTAGTTCAATTTACGTTGCTCATGTCCATCCTCAACAATGTTTCAAAACAACATTTCTACTGAGGCTGAATTACGACGCCATTTTTTTTATGTTGTGAGAATGGGATAGCACTATTTAATCTGTAGAGCGGCATCCCTCTCCTTCAATCGCAAAATGATGGCAATAACATTTTAAAATTTTATTTACAATTTATTTATTCCAATAAAAACATGAGTACATTGTAACTTATATACTACTAGTACCTACAAACGATCACCACACGTTACTCAGGAATTAACCTGTGTTTCGAGAACTAAGAATCTGTCCCGTCGAAGCACTAGGCAACATGGGTGTATGATCTGAAATATAGCAGTAGTGTTACATGCCATTACTGAATTCCCAAAGAAGCCTGGATATAGGGAATCAGTACACATGTCTTGATACGGCTTCTGATTGTTGGTAGAACATTCTAGCTCTTCTTTTCTGGCGCATAATCGCCGTCACTGTGTATACCGATACGCGTGTATCTATCGCTGTTTTTAAACTCGATAGTCCTTTAAATATTACAAATACAAAAATCTCACACCTTCAGAAAACAAAAAGCATTCAATTTTATAATATTATCAACTGAATTTAAAACAAAACTGCTGCGGCATATGAATAATATTCAAAAATCTATCCCTTCCAATATTACATATATCAAAAGCTTCAAAGTAACAAGTTGCCACCTCAGTGCCTTTAACAACTCCGCTGACTTTATTCAGGAGCCTGCTAGATACATTTCACAAGTTGGCAAGCGTCCAAGGATACCGTTTTCACCAAAGCTTGTAACCAGACACGTAAGTGAAACCCAGTTTGGATGCCAAATACTTTGGCCAATAGCGACCAACAATTTTATTCGTTCACCATATTTCGTTTTAATACGTATTGTGGGATAAATGCTCACATTGAGCACTTCCTCTAGAATTAACTCAAAAAGTCAAAGAATCAGGTTAAAAAGTCCGTTTGATGAATCATAATATGATTGGATAAGGATCTACTACGAAATACGATGAAATTGCGTGGTCGCTTATCTAATTGAAACAGTTTTGGTTGTGAATCATATTATAATTCATAGAAAACGGCGTTGTTAGCCCTGCTGATTGTAACATGTTTCCTAGAATATCAGTTACAATGCACGTAGTTACTCTATATTATTATGTCAATTAAGTAATGTAAGGCGAAACAGGTAAAAATATAATATTTGCCTTCATACTATGAATATCGTTATAAGTTTTGAATTTTTTTTTTATTAATCCCAAGTTCCTATTTAATTATAATAAAAGATATCTTGCTGAGCGTGCTCTTGAAATTAGTTCTATTCATAACTTCCGTTAGTAAAATTACATTGTACTTTTTATTTCAAAATGTACTGTACAATTTAGTCGCTGAGGCATAATACACCCACTCGTTTAGTGGCCCAAACATTTTCTCACTATGGCCTCACTCCAATTAAGGTGGGTCCGATTTGTGAAATTGACTGAATACTTGAGAGCGCACAGTCATTACGCTTAAATCAGTTTCGCGCCGATTCTGCTCGTTTGCAAGGAAAAAAGTTCGCTTATAAGCAAAACGATGATAGAAGAAAACGTGGCAATCCACGTTTAACAAACCCCTTACCTTTTTTCCCAAATAGTCTGAAAAAATCTACACATACAAGGAAGATTTTTTATAGATCTAACGTGTTCAGTTTATAGTACCTAAATGGTTATGATAAAACATAAGTTATGTACAATTTATAGAAATATCGTGACTTTATTTTACCTTTGCGTAAGGGTGAATGTACATACACGGAATCTCGAGTCATGTCACTATTAATACATTAAATTTATGCGAATTTATACAATAGGTCGTTTAATAATACATAACTACGAGATTCTTACATCATCGGGACACGTGTGTGAACGAAATTTTTTTCAGTGATACTGTGATGTGATAACTTAGTTTTCGGCCTTAAAACATTGTATTACAGTAATACAACTGTTATATTACTTAAATAAGGCGCATCATCTAGTGATTTTGTCTACAAAACTTTATCAAATAATGTATTAGCAGAGAACTGTTTCTTAAGTATTATAAGTATGTATTTACAAAAAAAAGTATATAAGTATTATATCCATTGTCTAGTACCCATAGTACAAGCATAGTACTGCTTAGTTTGGGATTAGATAGTGCCGTGTCAAAAATGTCCCAGAACTTAAGAATAGAAAAATCCAATATCTCTGACCAGCGAATGTAATCCCACGCACGTCAACCTCACTTGCAAATACTACGTAGATCATATCAGAGGATCAGTATTTTATTATAATTATTGAACATTTCATACAACACAATGTTTTACCTATCCTTTCGTAAAACATTGTTTTACTAGCTCATGCTAGTAACGTGAATTTAATTCTCGTATAATATACCAGACGCTTATAAAGTTGCCCCATAGCTAAGTGCGAGCAAATTGTCTGGCTGCTAACGATCTCGCGTGACGCTAATGTGCCCTAATGCGCCGTCGACATGTGCCCGGCGAAATATGCACCCTGATTGTGCTGGTAATGGGATCAGGATCGGTGGTAGCGGTTGCAGGGTGCGTGCCATAAATTAAATGATAACATATCATACCATCACGCCTGTCTTCCCTGAAGGGTAAAGCGGTGGTACTAATGTATACGTTTATATCTTAAACTAGCTTCTGCCCGCGGCTTCACCCCCATGGAATTCAGTCTGTCATCACATCCCACGGGAATGGGATAAAAATCCTATGTCCGTCTCCTGGCTCTAAGCTACCTCTCCACCAATTTTCAGCCAAATCGGTTCAGCCGTTCTCAAGTTATAAATGGTGTAACTAACACGACTTTCTTTTATATATATAGATGGCTAGTCCACCAATTTAAAATCGCTCAGCGTGCTATGGAGCTTGCTCAGCTCGGAGTTTCACTGTAGAATAATCCACAATGAGGTTATCCAACAGAGTACTGATCATCATCGACATAGCGCACCGAAGTGGCAATGAGCTGGCCATATCTGTAGAAGGACAGACAACCGAGTTCTTGTGTGGAGACCACGACTCGGCAAACGTAATGTAGGACGCCCTCCGGCAGGAATGAGTAATGATTTGCTAAATGTTGCTACCGGAAACTGGATGCGACAAGCCGAGGACAGGTTGAAATGCACATTGGGGAAGCCTACGCAGTGGATTGATATAGGCTGACGATGATGATATGTATGTATAGTCATAGTTCGTCGGTATGTTTAGGTTACATGTGATAGGTAAATCCATATCCCGAGCCAATCCCAAAAATCTCAATAACACTACTCGACTCTACCTGGGATCAAACACAGGACTTCTAGCTTAGCATTCACGCTTACGACTAAATTAATGAGGCAATGAAATGATAAATAGCATTTATTATTGCAAACAGTAATTTTTAAAAGTCAATATCTCAGATCAAGCAAAGTTTAATTAAGTTTTTATTAAATTCTTAATAGCAGCTCGGGATTTGACATTTTGCCCAGTTAATAGGCTTGTCGTATTACATAGAACCTAAAAAAAACCGACAAACTGTGGATATACATCAATACTCTTCGGTTTAACCTTAAAAGATAAAGAGATAGTAAGATCTACGTTAACACCATCATAAAATTATGGATCAAATAACGTGAGAAAATTTACACAAATGTTTTAAGAACCCAAAAATTAAAAAAAGCTTTAATAATAAGCAACATCTTTCATAATTCGCTACTTAAAAAGAAAAAAAAGGCGTGATATTTTGAGATACCTGACATTCTGTGTAAAAAATAGGGTGTTCAGAGGTTATAATACTCCCTAATCCTCATCCCGAGGGGTAAAGCCAGGGATGAGGAATCAGGTCAAGTGCGTCGCGTCGAGAAAATATGTTACCTGTCTCAGATTATGTGTAGGTCAAGATATTGTGACGGTGCGTGCTTTAAAAACTATGTTGAAGTAAAAAATGAGAAGAAATGAGTAAGGATATGCTGATTCTATCGAATTCATATTTTTAGAAGATAATTCATTCTCAACTAGAGCCCCGTGAGCAGTTTCACCTGCGTAATTCATTCGTTCAGTTTAACAGCTTTAACTTTAGGAAATTAGTTTAGAGTTTCATCGCACACTTTTAGCAAGGAATGCATTTTTATATACCTATTATTTTGTTCAAACAAACTTAGTACCTATTTTTTTGTTTGACATAATATAATCCTCAGATAGTCTGATATTAATAAAATAAAATGAGCGTTATTAATAAAAATACCGCACACAACACGTTTAAAATAAACAAGCTTAGTACCTATCTACCTCTTTGCTCACCCATCAATATCTAAAGCCGTCGAGCTGGAATTTTTAAAACTCCAGGGAAATTTTTCGTAACAGACTTTTAACGGTAATTAACCTATTTCTGTAACTTGTTGCGCGAGTTTAGGCTGTGAACAACTAGCTTTTTATCCGGCTTTGAAAAGGATTAACATAACATACCATCACGCTTATATTCCCCGAATGGAACACGCAGAGGCGTGCTAATGTACACCCACAGTTCGCCGGTGTGTTTAGGTCCTATGTCTTTTTTTTTATGGCGTAGGGGAGCAAACGAGCAGACGGATCACCTGATGGTAAGCGATAACCGCCGCCCAAGGACACCCGCAACACCAGAGGAGTCACAAGTGCGTTGCCCGCCTTTTAAAAGGTTTGGGTCTCCGGTTTCTCATTCACTCGGCGAAACACAACGCAAGCGTTGCTTCACGCCGGTTTTCTGTGAGGCCGTGGTATCACTCCGGTCGAGCCGGCCCATTCGTGCCGAAGCATGGCTCTCCCACGTGAAATGTATAGGGGGCGTATGTAATAGGGGGCGAGTATATTGCCATTAACCGGCCACTAATCCCAAACTCTGAGCTGCTACTGGGTGAGGTGTAGTAGCTCGCCTTACCTCATTAAGCTTAGTGTACGTTTAGACAGTAATATAAAGTCTATCAAACCATCAACACATCTATATTATTTGACAACTGGGACGCCCCATATTGCATGGGAATTATATAGAAAAACTTAATAACACTTTGCCCGACCTGGGAATCGAACCCAAGTAACATTAACACTGCCTCGTTGGTGTAGTAGTCGCAACCGCGACTCCAGACCCTAAAGCACTGTATTAAATTCCCAGGTCGACAAACTATGTTTGATTTTAGACTAGGATTTGTACCGCATAACATAACGTAACCCGTGTTTTTTTTTTTTTTAAATATTGCCCTACATTTTCTTCTGTATCGTGGGTGCGTTTACAAACACAGATTCTCACATAAACAAACACCCAGACCCGGAACAACTACCTGTAGATCATACAAATGTTTGCTCAAGCCAATTGCTCAGCCGCTACGCCAAACATGTCGTTATATATTTCTACTAACACTATTTGCTACATAAATTTGCTACCAGACCGTTGTTTTAATTAATTAGTAATTTCCTGCTGGCAATCTGCCGTTACCTTTATCCCGAGTAAACAAAATGGAGAATTAAAAGTTTAAAGTAGCCGCTTAATACTTGGGAAGCGTTATTAAGGATTCCTGTCCAATTAACTTAATACCGAAGCTGTATAAGGTGGGGGAGCGACTTTCTATGAAGGAGAAATTGAGTTCGCACTTCATGGATAGGAGATATATCAAGAAGTTTTATGTATCACGGGTACCTACCCCTATCTTTCAAATAAACTGTAAATGTCGGAATGGTTTCGTGAGAGCGCCATGCTTTGGCACGAATGGGCTGGCTTGACCGGATTGATACCACGGCCTCACAGGAAACCGGTGCGAAACAACACTTAAGTTATGTTTCGCCGAGTGAGTGAGGATACCGGATGCCCAAACTCTTTTAAAAAGGCGGGTAACACACTTGCACTTCTCTGTGATTCTTCTCTGTGATCTTCAGGTGATTCACCTGCTCGTTTGCCCCCCATTTTCAATCATTTCGTTTGCAGTTTGCCCATCTCAGAAAAAGACGCATTAATAAATAATTAACTAGAAATAAGATTGAAGAGTATATTATCAGGATGCGCCTGAAAAACAGCATTGTCCTAATTCCTGAGTAAGTTCTTAGATATCGTAAAGGTAATCTACACAAACGATTGTGATAATTGTTCGTATGACAACCAGAACCGACCGTTAAAGCTCTCTCCGAGACTCGATATGCTATGAATCATCCATAAACCGACCACCGCAAGCGTATGATATTCTTGCTGCTTGATCGATCAACTTACTTATTAACCCTTCATATTTTAGCCTTTAATTAAAAAAAAACAATTTTTAAAGCAGTAAAATTTACCAAAGTGTATTTTTCAAACTATCGATGTCCCTAAAAAAATTGAAAGCCCGTCAAAAAGCAGCGCTTTACAACGAATTTACTTCCTCTGGAATAGAATGTCGAGAAGAAATAAAAAGAATTATGCACTGCTACTGCTCAAATACTGAATGCGGTTTGCTAGAGGTAAACGCACGGACTGTTTCTGAACAACTCTCAACGCGTGAAAACGACGCCTCGAGCGCTTTTCACCGCTGCAGTGTAGCATTGCAACGTATATATAAATGTTTAAGGATATTATTTCTTATCTTGATAACTAGTTTTCGTTTTTAGTCAATAATTGTTTTGCCGTAATAAAATGTATTCTATATGAATTGTATTCCAATACTGTGAACTTACTTACCCTACTCATGTTTTATTCCGAAATATTTATTTATTACATTCTGATGTCTTACGAAAATTCTCGGAATAGAAAGGTCACTTGCGTGAAATTATTTATAAAAAGGCTGAAAATATTTCATGACGGAATAAGAAATTTGTTTCAAAATAACAGACGCGAAATGTTGAAAGACTTTTTCTTTCCAATGTTTTATGTCTGGAATTCAGCAGAAAATTATGTTTTGTAATTGTAAATTCTATCTTTGAATCATGGACTTTCATCTAATGCCCACGCCATTTACCTAAGTACAGTCACGAGCACAGATATGTATACACTTGGCAAATTTCAAAAGTAATTTTCTCTTAATGTTATGAACATAGTATTTTCGAACCAATGCCTTAATTATTATTATTATCTCAAAGTTTGCAATCGTCATTTCATAAAAAACACTTTCGAATTTTAGTATGTGTATACATATTGATGCTCGTGACTGTACTATCACGGAGTGTTTGCGGTGTTGAAGTCTTTCAGGTACAGCAGAGAAGATATTAGGCAAGCTGGGGTAGGTGTACTGACCAATACAACATGATGTCAAGAGATGTTCTTTAATCAGTGTTCCAGAGCCAAAAAGAGAGCATAAGTCACAGTTACAGGTTATAAATGACTACAAATCATTGTGCCAGTATAAGGAAATTAACTACCCAATTTATAATATATTATTATTTATAGTAACCCATCCCTTGATTGGCTGATCCCTGAGTCTGTAACAGTACCATATCTCTTAGTAGTCTGTGAACAGTACTATTACCAAGGCGGATGGTATACTCACTATTTACAGCACATGTCATTTAAGAGCACATGTATCATATATACGACGTATAAGGCATATAAAGTATAATAATAGAAATATTTGTTCCATGCGACGAATGATACTCTAACACGTGATACTGAAGCTATCCCATAAGCCAACATAAGCTGTTTGTC
The DNA here is from genome assembly GCA_947256265.1 of Acronicta leporina. Taxonomy (NCBI): domain Eukaryota; kingdom Metazoa; phylum Arthropoda; class Insecta; order Lepidoptera; family Noctuidae; genus Acronicta; species Acronicta leporina. The sequence goes on from OX366512.1 coordinate 2,322,239, forward strand.
GTCAAAAGTAAGTTCGTGTAACTAGTAAATATATCATGATTAAATGATGACTGCCTCTATAGCCTAATGGCCCTGAGCGCGCCTGCTACGCTAGAGGTCCTGGGTTCGAATCCCAGGTTGAGTAAGTTAATTGGGTTCTTCTATAAAATTTTCAGTAGCAGCTCGGAGTTTGGAGAGTGCCCGGTTCGGTGCCCATGGGACCTAAAAATATACCGGCGAACTGTGGGTGTACATTAGTACTCCTCTGCCCCTTTGAGGAATACAGGCGTGATGGTATGTATGTATGAAGCAACTACACAATAAGCTCAAATAATTGCATACATCGATCTTGTGTAGAAATGTACTGAACGGTCCTCTTGGAACCACAAGAATTCGTTGTTCATTCTTGCTACAAGATTATGCGGGTGACATAGGTAATCTCAAGTCACGGCGAATATTACTCGTCAAAATTACAAACATACTAATATAACAGGTAGGCACACTGTATACACATCTTATTTTATCGGTCGTAGTAATCTTGATATGGGCCTGACAGCTGCCTTTCCACGTTCACACAACAGCCACCACGAATATGTTCGCTTATGTTAGTACTAAGATGTTTTGCTTGGAAATACAAAGGAACTCTGATTTGTAAGGTTAAGCTATGCTTGAATTGGATGGGCAGTTATACCTAATACAACAAGCACAGAAACAGAAAAATATTATTTGTATTATTTTCCTTTTTGTATTCAGGTGATCTTTACGATTATCTAATATAGATTTTTTTCTTTTTAAAATGTTGGTATCTAACACATACTCTTTTCTTTTTAAAAATCAGCTTGCTCTTGACCGCAATCTTTACTGTAAAGATGAGATCTATGGTGCTGTCAGCACACCTAGAATATTATATTAGACATATTGAAATAAACATTAGTTAATACTTAATATTCATTATCAGTAAATTTAATAAAATAAAGTAATTCGTCCGCGTGGTGAATAAAAAAGTAGCCTGCATTACTCCTTGTTACATCAGCTATCTGCCAGTGAAAGTCCCATCAAAATCGGTCCAGCCATTTCAGAGATTAGCCGGATCAAACAGACGGACAGACAGACAAAATAAAAATAAATGTTGTTTGGTATAATTATGTACCGTGTATACATCCAAATGCACTTAGTAAAAAGCAGTTATTTTAATATTACAAACAGACACTCCAATTTTATTTATTTGTATGACGAGACATTCGGCATATAATATCTCAGTAGTATCAGCTCCAATATTTCAGCTTCAAAATCGAGAGGTATAGACAAATGTAGTCTATGTTGGTATACACTTAATTACAAGAAAACATAATGCCTTTCAATGTTTACATGAATAATTTCACGTACTTTCAACGCGAAGCAAGTTAAATGGAAATTGAAGAGGAAATTAAAACAATATTATCCTAAACGGAAAGTTATTATTACTTAATGTGAAGTTTCTAGAAACTCAACCATCAAACGATATTTTTTGTTGCTTATTTATTGATATGCTGAATCTGATCCTTTTCAATGAATACTTAAGGGATTATATAGGTATTTTTAGTTTTTATTATAGTTTATCCTTAGCATAAATGTTTTTGAAATGAAACTACTTTTTACGGATTTTATCGCGATAAATTGATATTAATAGTTCCCGACGTTTCGGATCCTTTACAGCATCCATGGTCACGGGCAGGATGCGATAAAATCCTAAAAAGTAGTTTCATTTCAATGTCTAATATTCGCGTAAGTGTCAGAAATCAGTATAAATATTTATGTCTTTACTTCCGCTGAATACATTGTTTCTTTCTTTCTTGTATATAAAGTGTACCTCTAGGTATGTGTCTATGTGTTGTGGTTTCGATTCCCAGGTTGAAATGTTATTTGGTTCTTGTAATAGGTAATTCTTAGTAGTAGTCGAAGTCTGGTTTACATAAGCAACATAATCAACCCATTATAAATGTATTGAGTATTGAGTATTGAGTATAATGTCTCACTGCTCGGCACTGCCAAGAGAAGCGTGGTGGACTATAGCCTAATCCCTCTCAGAAAGTGAAGGATTAGGCTAGCCTAATATGGGTTGGCTGACTTTACATGGCTTGGCATGCAGGTGTCCTCATGATCTTTTCCTTTACCATTTAAGCGCGTGATAATTATTTAATACGGCGGTAGAATAATGGCTAGGGTGTTGGACTTGCGATCATGGAGTTACCAGTTCGAAACCTACCGATTGCACTACCGACGTGAACCTACTCGTAACACAAGCATGTTAGCTTAGCACGAGGGATTAACAAGAATACTAGTAATGTGCGACTCACGTTGCTAGTAATCTTTAAAACAAAACTATTCATTCGCACATGACTTCAAAGTCAGAGGTGTGTGCCTTGAATTCGAACACGATATCTCTGATTTGGCAGTCCAATCTTCATACCACTAGGCTATCACTGCTGGAAACTTAACCGTCAAGAAAATTAATCAGAAAGAAAATTTAAAACACCAACTACACAAATTTTTGTTAGCTCTTAAATACATTAGAAGCGCCCATTCAAAATCAAATCTTATCACTTTTGCGAATATTTTAAAAGGCTTTACGAGAGGGTAACGCGCTCTCCCCGGCCGTTGCCATGGTAACCGGCGGGCCTCGTTGCCCGGTCGACGGCCCACTTGTGACCTTGGCGGGCAAACCAAGGTTGGGCAATCTAATTGAAATGTTTTTCAATTGTTTATTATTTATCATTTTTTTGGAGGTTGAATGTAATGTATTCAGATAGTAAAATCAATACAACATAACATAACGTATGCCCGAAGGGTTAAGCGGAGGTGTACAAATGTACACCTACACTTCGCTGGTAGGTATGTTCTTGTTGAGGTCCCTTGTGGTACGTGGCGAGCCTATTGCCATTAACCGGACGCAAATCTAAACTCCAAGCTGCTACTGAGAGATTCATAGAAAAACCCAATAACACTTTGCTCCTCGACCTTAGAATAGAACCTAGGACCTCTAGCGTAGCAGTCGCGCTTACAATCACTAGACTGATGAGGCAGTCTATGTTGAGTTAAATATATTTTCATTAGCCTAGTGGTCCTGAGCGCGACTGCTACGCTTGAAGTCGTAGGTTCGATTCCCAGGTCGAGCAGTGTTTTTGGATTATTCTATGGAATCCTCAGTGGCAGCTCGGAGTTTGAGATAGGCTCGCCCCCTATTACATAAGACCTAAACATACTGGCGAACTTTGGGTGTACATAAAGTACACCCTGTCTAACCCTTCGGAGAATACAACAAAACTGTCAAAAATCAACAATTCTGAAATCATTGAATAACAATTTTCAGACACTAAAATAGTAGAATTGGGGCCCTGATAAGTCATAACTTCCTTATAATATACAAGCACACGTCACCCACCCTATAAAAAACATGTGCATATCGTGTTTATCTAAATGACAAGGAAACGACACGGTAACGATGCGGCAGCGACACTGAGACTGTAACACATGAAATATTCAACTAAACACATCGGGCCTCGGGGCCAAATCGGAACGTTTACGGCCGAAGAGAGAAGAAATGGGATTTTAATCATAATATAAATATGGCACTAAAAGGCTTGTGATATGAAGAGCATATCTTCTTTTTCAACTTCCTCAATAGTCAGTGTGACTGCTGTTTTAGAGGTACAGGGTTCGATTCCTAGGTTATGCAAGGTTACATTTTTTTCTATAAAATTCTCAGAGTTTGGGACTATCGATTAGAACGTGCCAGTCGCCCTCTAGTGCTGTTTATCTCTCTTTATTAAAAATCTAGCATACACTTATCACGTGGGAGAGCCATGCTTCTGCACGAATGGGCCGGCTCGACCGGAGTGATACCACGGTCTCACAGAAAACCGGCGTAAAACAACGCTTGCGTTATGTTTCGCCGAGTGAGTGAGGTTACCGGAGGCCCAAACCCTTTTAAAAGGCGGGCAACGCACTCATGTGGGCGGCGGTTATCGCTTACCATCAGGTGCTGAATAATCTGAATTGTATAAATATATAATAATCATATTTTTACCTTATACAGTGTAAACTAAGCTATTGTTTCCAGGTAGGCATGAATTATCGGTTTTAATAATAAAATGAAAAATAATAATGATTTCAAGCAAGTATCAAAATAGTCTCCCTTTTAAAGGCGGGCAGCGCACTTGCGACTCCTCTGGTGTTGCGGGTGTCCATGGGCCGCGGTTATCACTTACCATCAGGTGATCCGTTTGCTCGTTTGCCCATCTATCCCATAAAAAAAAAAAGTCTCGCGGCGCTGCTTCTGAGAATTTTATAGTGAAAACCAATAAAACTTTGCTCGACCTGGGAATCGAACCCAGGGCAAGAATTGCACTCATTACCACAAGACTAATGAAGAAATGAATATATAAAGTATTACTTACAAATTTATTTACGTACTTCGGTCCACATTAAACTAATTCAGCTTAGTGAGCTCATAAGAAATTAGCAAGAGTCATTTAGCTCCTCAAATAGGCGTTAATATAGAAACTGACGGACCACTTAAATTAAGCTTTTTAATTCACAAAATGTCTGGGGAAATTTATGTACAGAGGAAAGTCAAATAAAGTTACTGGAGTTCGGGAGTACTAATATGGCGCTCAGGGGTGAAAGCTAATTTATTTGCGGAGATGTTAGATGTTTTTCGGTGTCGAGGGAGATGGCCGCATATGTGAGATATGCTTAAATGATAAACAATGTTTATTTCTGTCTCTACATCTTTTAAGGACACTTTTACAAGTCAATGTTTTTCATTTCATTTTAACTCGATGGCACCGGCATTTCCTAACTGACGACCTCTGAGAAGAAATGCCGAAACAAACTCAGAGAATCATGGTCTCTTTTAAAGTCCAGACAGTACTTAGAGTAAATATATTTATGTGTTACAATGCAAGGCAATGTCTGAAATGGCCTTTTGAAGAAAGAACCGTAGTGTCTTTGAGTAGACCAGTCACATCTGACGGTACGCATGCATCAGTCATTGTGTAGCTCGACCATAATCTAGGGAGCCAAACAACTCGTCGCACTACGTTACCAGATCATTGTAACATTTGCGTAGGCCATATAAAAAAACTCTCAAAGCCGCCAGACCATTTAACTTAGATTTAAAGCATAACACAAGGTCGTATTTCGTCACAAACTTTCAGCTGAGAGTGGTCTACTGAAAGCTGTTATGGCTCTTCCTTTAAAGGCATTTTAGGACATCGCTTTGCATTCTAACTCACATATTTGCTACTTCTATGTCTGGACTTCAAAATAGACCATGATTCACTTGTTAGTAGATTTTATATTTATAGTAATTTGTGGAAGTTAAAACTACTAATTTGACCATTATTCTGTGTACAAATAAATAGTATTAATTCGCCCGATTTATGAATAGGCTTATATGCAGTTAATATAATGCAAACCGCACTAAGTTAACTAAGACAAGTTACCTGAGCGTAACTTAGATAATTATTTATGTTAATTTTTTTTCCACGTGGGAGAGCCATGCTTCGGCACGAATGGGCCGGCTCGAACAGAGTGATACCACGGCCTCACAGAAAAACGGCGGGAAGCAACGCTTGCGTTGTGTTTCGCCGAGTGAATGAGGTTACCGGAGGCCCAAACCCTTTTAAAAGGCGGGCAACGCACTTGTGACTCCTCTGGTGCTGCGGGTATCCATGGACGGCGGTTATCGCTTACCATCAGGTGATCCCTCTGCTCGTTTGGGGAGCAATCCTATAAAAAAAAAAGTTTAGGTATGCAGGGCGTTACTTGGTAAAGCTTGGCTTAGCTTAATCTAGATTTAAGATCACGTGAGGATTTGATTCCTGGGCTATTTATTAGTCTTTAAGATAAAGAATTATGATAGGTATTTATTTTTACCATCATCTTCATTTTTAGAAAGAAACTAAGTACCTACTTATTTTATATAGATAACAGTAATAAATTAAGGCATATTTTTATATCATTACGCAGTCAGGTAGATCATAACATGATTCAAGAATTCAATTCAACATACTTGTTACATTACAAAAACCTATATGCATCTAAGTTCAATATTACTATACCTACTTACTTTTAAAATTTAGGTCCCAACATTCTATTGCTACTGCCACATTAGAACAATAAGTTGAGAAAGCAGCTGGTGAGCGTTAAATCCTCGGTTCGATTTCCGGATCGAGCAAAATGTGGTTGGGTTTTCTTTGAATTTCACAGAGATAAAATACTCGGTGGTTGTGGGTATTCATTCATACACCTCTGATTAGCACTTCGGGGAAGCAGGCATAAGTATGTTAATAATTAATTGTAAACTGTAGTACCTACTGCTTCATTAGTCTTGTAATATAATAGTCGCGCTTACGACCGTAAGTGCGACTATTATGTTAGAGGTCCTGGGTTCGATTACTTGTCGAGCAGTTTTTCTGTGGAGTTGGTTTTCGGCCTAAAATTTTAAACAACAAACAATAAACACACTTCTTCCACTAACACTTCTGCCTAACCTTTCGGTGAATATAGGTGTAATGGTATATTATGCAAACTGCAGTACCAACCTAATAGGTAGTACATACATACATGCAAAGCAAATCAAACATTTTAGGTGCCTCAACTCACAGAGTCGTTAGGTAGGATGTCCTAGTGATTTATGGGAAACGGGACACATCTCAGTGTTTCGCTACACGACGCGAATGTAGGGTGTCCATGCGTGCGGAAAATTTGTGTCGACGTTCCGGTTATACAGCCACCTGTATGTGACATTAATCGCGGTATGTTTTTTGTCACGGGTAGTTAGCGAGAACAAGTTTTTTTAGTGTGTAAGAGATAGGGATATTTTTCTGTTGAAGTCATGTCGAGGACAGGGTCGTTTGTTAAGTCTGAAAAATGTGCAGAATAATGAGAGTGAGCTGTGTTATGTTAGCAGAGGTCAATGATGACGGTGTATGTTTCATTTAAGCCGCATTTCACCATGTCAAAACAGTCACTATTCCCCGACCAAATTCAAAAATGGAATGTATATTGTTGGAATGGAATTAATTGCTGAATAATTTAACGGGAACTTACTCGAATTTAAGAAAAAATAAAAAGTAACCATGTATGTTAAATAAATTTTCTGATTAGATACTTTGAATTAGTCATACCGCGATAATTGTAAGACTGGAAATGAAATATGTTTATTACTTAAACACGACACTCAACTAGGTACATTTGACATATCGAGACCCCTTCTTGCCTTTTATACTGGGAACCGATTCCAAATGGTTGGTTCTAGGAGGAAAAATGTAGTTATTATGTCGAAGGTCTCATTTTGATGACGTTATCACTTTCAGGTAGGTTTCATAATTCTGTGCTTGTATTATATTATGTCCACTATGCGCGAAGAAACAGTTTTACAAACTTATAACGTCCAACGTCAACGTCTCAACGTCCTCACATCTTGTTATCGCAATATTGTACCAGTGAAGTTTGTAATTTATTTATTTTAAAAGAGTGTCCATGGAGTTTCTTGCCGGATTCTTCTCCATAGGATCGACCTTTTGGAACCGTGCAACTAGAATGCACGTTTCAAAAACGCTTGTAAAAGCTTATTTGAAATAAAAACATTTGAACTTGAACTATGTTGTCAAATCAACAGCTATAATACACTAGAACTTCCAATTACAAAGCTTTTAAACCAAAAATGAAAGTTTTGTTCGTTTCAAGAAGTCCCTTAAAATCACTATAATTTTCGATTAACGCATCGAACACACACACCTAACACAATACGGTAATATCCCTTGTCAATACTACATCCTACTCACCCTACCAATAGTTCCGTTTCGCAGATCGAATGCTCAGATATTTAGATACATTTACAATGAAGACATTACATGTATTACTTTATACTGCAAATAGGAATCCGAATGTAGAGAGGTATTTTAATGGTACCCTCACATTGCATCTCTGCATTTGATTTGTAGAAAGCGAAGTAAAGGAATTGCATGTCACTGTCTATCAATGTGATTGGCTGCAGTAAAGCTCTGTGATTGCATGTCAGTTGGTTTGTCGTGGAGTAAATTATACCTATTATTTATAATATAATTTAACTGACTTCGTAGTTCCTCCATGTAAGCTCTGCAAAAAGGCTAATTTGTGAATTATATGGTCCATGACCACGGTTATGGATGTGTGGAGTGACTAGAATGGACAAAATAAGAAACGAGTATATTAGAGGAAGTCTGAAAGTGGTGCCAGTGGCAGAAAAGCTGAAAGGGAATCGTTTGTCTTGGTATGGGCATGTGATGAGGAGGGATGAAACGCATGTGACTAAAAGAGTGATGAGTATGAATGTGCAGGGACAGAGAGGTAGAGGGAGATCAAAGAAAAGATGGATGGATTGTGTTAAGGCCGATATGATGGGAAAGGGAGTGAGTGGTGAGATGACGGCTAACAGGGATGAATGGAAGAAAAGAACATGCTGCGCCGACCCCAAATAGATTGGGACAAGGGCAGGAAGAAGAAGAAGACCACGGTTATGCAGAAGTATACCGTGGGAGAGCCATGCTTCGGCACGTATGGGCCTGTTTGACCAGAGTGATACCGACGGCCTTACAGAAAACCGGCCTCAAACAATTCTTTTGTTGTGTTTCGCCGAGTGAGTGAGGATACCGGAGGACTCAACCCTTTTATAAGGCGGTTAACGCACTTGAGACTCTTCTGGTCTTTCGGGTGTCTGTAGGTGGCGTAAATCGTTTACCATCCATACCCATAGAACAAAAAGTATGGTGTACTTTCCACAGTTCTTCGGTACCTATGTCTTATGTAATATCTAGCTAATAATCTATTGTCAGTAAGAGATCGATACTCCGAGTGGCTACTGAGAATTTCACGGGAGAACCCAGTAACTAATACTTCCGACCCGGGAACCGAAGCTCAGAACCTCACTTGGCAGTCGCGCTTGAAACCACAGGACAAACTAGTTGCTATCTTCGCTTGTATTACGACCACTAGATGTAATGAATTTTAATCTTACAGTTGCCAAGTTTAAAACTATTTACAGTCGCTTTACTTTAAACATTTAATCTTTATTTTGGCTTCTCAAGAAAAATCAAAGGCAGACTTCAGCTGGAAATGACTAATCAGTTATTTAAACACAATATATAAGCAATTATGTTTCATAAAAATCAATTTCGCAATCTACACCAAACATTTTACCCATATTTTCTTCAGAAAATTGCCTCAATGTATATACTTAAAATAAATCTTTAAATACCAGCGAAGAATCTGTTGACTGCTTTCTCAAAAGTAAACATACGATACAGATACTTCATAGCGAGCATCGCATTTGCATCGCGGGCGGCATGGTAAACAATATTACTTGGCAATAGAAATTGGACAGGCATCTGGAATAGAAGTCAAAGTTTTGTCAGGAAAGAGGGCAATTTGTATATTCATTATGTTTCACACCATTTTTGAGTAGTGTTCAAGAGACATACCATCGCGCCTGTATTCCCCGAAGGGTTAGGCAGAGGCGTACTAATTACACCCACAGTTCGCCGGTATGTTTAGGTCCCATGTAATAGGGGGCGAGCCTATTGCCATTAACCGGGCACAAATTCCTAACTCCGAGCTGCTACTGGGAATATCATAGAAAACCCCAATAACACTTTGCTCGACCTGGGAATCGAACCCAGGACCTCTAGCATAGCAGTCGCGCTCAGGACCACTTGGCTAATGAGGCAGTTCAAGAGACTATTTTTAGAAAACACATAATAGTCTGTATCAACTGTTGCGTTTATAGATATCTATACTAATATATAAAAATGAAGAGTTTGTTTGTTTGTTTGCTTGAACGCGCTAATCTCAGGAACTACTGGTCCGATTTGAAAAATTCTTTCAGTGTTAGATAGCCCATTTATTGAGGAAGGCTATATATCATCACGCTAAGACTAAGTAGATAACTATTCCACGCGGACGAAGTCGCGAGCGGAAGCTAGTTTACTTATATGTTTATACATGACAGATCATTGGAGGTTATTGGAGATCAGGTTACTACTGGTACACTTACGTATTGTGCTCCGATCATTATTCTATGATTTATTTTTCAAGCAGCTGATATGAAATCCATAGTAAGAAATGTGGTAGGAGACCACCGTATCGCCAGATATCTTCCACTAACACATCATTAAGCACATCATCACGCTTGTATTTCTCAAAGAACAAAGCAGACGAGTACTGATATAAAATAAGTCATAATTTTTGGTCTCATGTAATATTTTTTTTTTGTTTTTAAAGTTTACTAGCAATGTGGGTCGCACATTACTAGTATTCTTGTTAATCCCTCGTGATAAGCTAGATTGCTTGTGTAACGAGAGGGTTCACGTCGGTAGTGCAATGGGTGGGGTTCGAACCGGCAACCGCATGATCGCAAGTCCGTCGCCCTAGCCATTAGGCTACCGACGCTTCTAAATGACGGTCTCATGTAATAGAAGCCCAACATAATGCCATTTATTATAATTTTTATTATGTTTAAAACTGCAATTGAAAATTTTATTTTTTAGAGATTACAGTCTTGTAACAACTAGACAGTTTGAAATCAGTATCGAAGATAGCAAACACACATAGATAACAAACTTACAGATATAAAAAGCAATAAAACCAAATTCGTACGTATATGCTTAGAACAGGTAAACAGTATCATAATAATTATCTGGTCTACTACCTCCCGTAAAAACAACGTGATTACGTCAAAATAAGTTTCAAAGTATGTTATCGTAGGCAAAGAAGTCTAGAGCCACGGAGAAGCGAATACATGGAGTGATAATATCGTTATATTTTATCACTAATTTTCAAACAATTTGTAACTCCGTGACATAAAAGTTTACGTGAAAAATATATATTAGATTGAGAAATATGAGACAAAATACGTTTAAAATACTTATATTCGTTTATTTAGCAAAATACTGTTCAGCATATTTTCGGTGTAATAATGGATTTATTTACAGCGGATGGATGCGAGCTGCCCAAGACCGGGATGGTTGGCGCTCTTTGGGGGAGGCCTACGTTCAGCAGTGGACGGCAATAGGCTGATATGATGATGATGATGATGATGAATGGATTTATACTGTGAATGATAAATAAATTAATTTTATTAATAAATTAAATTTGTAAAGGAATGTACATAATATTCTATTTAGTTACTAATCCGTTTCTATAGGTAAATCGCCATCGATTACATTTGACACATGAGATGGGTCAAGCGAAATCGATTTGACTATGAAGTTTAATGTACCGAATTTATGTGATCTTTGTTGAAAAGTTCAGCTCAGGGCAAAGGAGATGATACTTGGTTAACCGATTTTTGTTCGACAGTTTACAAAGACGGTCTTTGCTCAATATTAATTACAGTTTACCATCACGCCTGTATGAGTTAGGCAGAGGCGTACTCATGTACACGCACAGTTCGTCGGCATACATAAACCGGGCGCACATCCTAAACTACGAGCTGCTAGGTACTGAAAATTTTAAAGCAAAACCTAAATACCTTTGCTCGACCTAGGTATTGAACCCAGGAACTCTAGCGAAGAGGCAGTTAAACAGTAATTATGTATCTATGTATGTTCGAATAACGGTAAATAATATTCAACTGTATTCTGTTCAACTTTCATCTTCTTGACCACGATTTAGAGGACGTCCCAATTGGAACGGATACCAATTTTTTTATTGGATTTTGTTTTTGGTTCTGAGAATTTTGTCGTACAGTCCGGAAGATGTTTCTATTTCAATTGATGAGAACCTGGGCAATGAAAAACTCTTAAAATCATTAGAACTCTATCTATACATATAAATTGTAACAAGCTAATTTCATTTCATTATAGATATTGAAGAAAAACTAATAGAGATAAACAGACAAAAATTTAAGAAGTTCTTGTTTTGGCTTGGCTTAATTACTTGGTTATTTATTGGAGCAACAAAAGCCAAAAACCACAATTTTTGTCTGTCTGTCCGTTTATTACGAAAAAAATCTGCATTAAATTGGACTTTTCACAGTTGTATTGTTTGAGGTCTTACTTAAAATCTGGTGCATATTTCATCTTGATACGCCATCTAGAATTTGAGTTATGGTAAATTCTTTTGGGAAGCGAGTGAAACCGCGCGCAGCAGCTAGTTAGCTACTAAAAAGCATCATTGCACATCTATTAAAATATTTTCAGACCACTTTTTTGAAAGGAAGTAAATATAGACCCGACGACAAAACTGCAACCTCATAGACAGTTCCAAATCCTTCGCATATCAGAAACCATGTACAAGCTTCAAAAAAGTTATACTTTTTTATTGATATTGGCCAACAGGGATCCCGGTTATCCGTTTACATGAACCCTTCAGAAACTGTAGTATTAACTGACTTTGTTGTCGACAGTACAAGTGGATCCGGTTCACGTTGGAAAGGATAAAATAAAATGCCGTAAAAAGATTTTCCACGTAGTTTCTTTCGGGTTCTTTTGTTTTAGAGTATATATGGAATAAGCTTGTTATGTATATTTTTTATGCATGTTCGGTTCTTTCCGGACCCGGTACCTTAACATGAAAAAAGGAATCCTTACAGGATTAATTTATTGACTGTCTGTAAGTATGTCTTTTTCTCAGAATTTTTTATGAAATTTGTAACAAATAATTTGGTCTCTTAGAATGAAAAATCTTAATAAAAAAAATATGGCCATTTATTCCTGTATCCATACTGTTTGAAGTTAGCCGTACCCAATGGCGCGGCGGCACGGGATAAGGCACGAATGGGCCGGTTCGACCGGAGTAATACCACGGCCTCACAGAACACCGGTGTACAACATGCGGGTATCCATGGGCGGCAGTATCGCTTACCATCAGGGGATCGTTCGTTTGCCACCCTATTCCATAAAAGAAGGACAATAATAATTGCGAAATTTATGATATCAACTATATTTTTATGAACATACATAAAAAAATAAAAACCTTGTATTTTTGAACTTGAAGTCGGTTAAAGCTACAGATCATATTATCTGCCTCAAAGCCGTAACAAAATGAATCTGTTAATCCTAATCGATTCAAAAATCGATTCCTCTTCGTTGTTACTGACTCTTCCACTTTGGTACAGAAATCCGATCATAGACAAGTCAAACAGCTCATGTACAGAGCAATCTGTTTATTGAAGGCAAAATGAAATGTCAGTAGCCACAGTAGTTCTTGTTCGTGTCGGTACATCTATCACGTACTGCGGTTATATTCTGAATATTCTTTGGTTAACTTTACAAAAGGGTTATTGAATATAATGAACAAATTTTTATTGTGTTAGTGGTTTGTAAATGCGTAGCGTGTGGTTCTGGGTTCGATTACTGTGTCTAGATAAAGTATCGTAATTTACTAAAATTTTTAGTGGTTTTTCGAAATTTGCGTTTGTACTAGGTTAATGGCTATATAATCGCCAATTGTTGCTCTATCCTGTAAGTAGAAAAGATGTAAAAATGGTTATATATTGTTATAAGAAGTCATGAAAGCTTGTTTACAACAGTGGTACAAAAAAAAAAGAAATGGAAATAGTTTAAAAAGAAAAAACTAAAATCATATCCTGCCCGCAATTGAATTTTGTCTTCACTAAAATCATTATAATATTAACATTGAAAATGTAAAAATATATCAAACACGGTATTCAAAAAAAAAACTTGTCTCTCTTCTCTCTCATTACAAGTTTCTCATAGCGCAGTAGCATTATGAGAAAGATACCATATAATTTTAAGTCTTAAACTAGCCATATAATCTTTACATCAGATCTCAACTATACATACAATATTTATATCTACCTATATATTTACACATATCTCTTTTATGTACATTTAGGTACGAAAATAACAATTTTCCCGTCAACATTTACGACAAGCTCGTAATGATAAGCAGGTCCATTTTCTTTGCTTTTACTCCTATACTTGGGACATAGACAATTTATTAGAATTTTTATTGGAATAGGGCTTCGATAGAGAGCAATAAGTGTGCGCGGAATATGCGGGCGGCGATGTGACCCGAGATCATACGTGTACAGTCACGAGCATCAATATGTATACACTTACTAAAATTCGAAAGCGTTTTTTTTATGAAATGACATTGCAAACTTTGAGATAATAACAATATCATTAAAGCATTGGTTCGAAAATACTATGTTCATAACATCATAAAATTTCAATTAATACATTAAGAGAAAATCGCTTTTGAAATTTGCCAAGTGTATACATATCTGTGCTCGTGACTGTACCTACGTGATGCCGGCTTCGACAGCTGTACAGGATGTTTCAATATCCTGCTGGATTCCTTCTACAGGAAAGGAGTATTAACTCTAAGAAGGATATATGTAGGTCCTGGTTAGTGCTAGTCGTGGTTATTGGTTTTATATGTCTGGTAGAATGAGCAAGTTTATGGATGTTTTGTATAAGTTTTGTGTTGACATTGTTAAATAATTTTGATTAATAGATAATCATCCTCTCTCCTCATAAGCCTAGAGGTCCTAAGCTCGACTGCTATGCTAATGGTCCTGGGTTTGATTCCCAGGTCAAGCAGTGTTAATGGGTTTTTCAATTCAATTCTGTAGCAGTAATAGCAGTTCAGAGTTTGGAAATCATGCTAATTAGCTTCGCCTCCATTTACATGGGACCTATACATACTGTGGATGTATGTACATTAGTACCTCTCTGGCTAACCCTTCGAGAAATACAGGCGTGAAATATAATCATTTAATTATTATTGTTCAGTCGTTGGCGTCCCACTGCAGGGTACAAAAAGGGAAAGGAGGCCTTCCTTTGGATTTTTCCATTCATAACGGCTCAACGCTGTTTTGCGCAAATTCTTCAAGAAGAAGTCAAGCAGACGCAAACGCTATTGTATGTAAGTAATAGATAATCTTCCCCCGACATTGTATGTGTTAGAATTCAATTCCTTACTGCCATTCAGATTGGCATCTCGTAAAAGGTGAAAAAATGTCTGACTTGCTTGGAAGATCTCTTTGGGTCTGAATGGCTGGGAAAACCAATGTTAGTTATGTGGGGTATGTTGTTGAGGGGATTGATGAATGAAGGTCGTCACTTTATGATTTATACTTTACTGGTATCGAATACATATTATACTTACTTATAACTATGAAAGACCTAACTGCCGGAGTGTGGGGAGACGACTGCTGCGCCGCGCTAACACAGCAATGCGCCTGTACACAAATCGAATGCGTCAGCAGTGTCCCTACAGTTATCCTTCGCTTATTTGATTTATTAGGTGTGTATTTTATATTAACACACACACTTTTTTAAGGTGAAAGAGCTAAAGAAATAATAAATAATTAATGGAAATTAACCGGAATGTGAACAGCGAATTTAAAAAAACTCCATCAAATATCAATAAAAATATTTATTCAAAATCATAACAGCATTTAACGTTAACCATTATGCAGATATACCGGCTATTATACGTACTCGCCGCTCATGAAACTAGTCATTACTTTTATTTTGACTATAAAAACGGAACGATTTTCGATATCATTGCAAGCATAAAAAATCTTTCAGCGCACGGAAATTTAATTTCAGTGAAATTAAGCCCTTCATAAACGATTCGCGTTTCATTCGCGATACGGATATTGCATTTTGTACTAGCGTTTATGTTCCGTTTATTTGTAGTGCTCCGTACAAAACTAGCGGAATGGAGTAGAGATGTGATTTCCATGACTTAATCTGTTTTAGTTTTCATCTGCCTCAGATTACGTTGAAGGGGCTCGTGGCTAAGTATTCAGCCAAATTCTATATTCAAGAGCCACGGAGAAGTCTCATTGTGTTAAAAATGGTCACCCATCCATTGATTGACTGCGGAAACCTTAGCTTAATTTTCACAATACCCTCCAAAGTCCGAGTTTCACTAAACAATTTAAATATTTTTCTATGAAAAATTTTTTAAGGAGCTTTAAGTAGGTATTGCCACGACAGAAACCTAAATTACCACTTGAAACATTCTTAATTTGAAATTACACGCCATTTGTTTATTTTATAGCCAATGTGAAGATCCGAACATTCATAATTGCCAGCTACAAAATTACAAAACATGGAAGATTAATGGCACAATAATTCTCAATGGATTCCGCCGCTGTATTGTGGAAGGAGCAAATTATTTGTTTTAGTAAGGAAACTATTCAAATGAATCTCGCTCGTTGCCATTTTGTATTGGTGGTTGACTGTGTCCTGCGGAAATTGTTACATTTACTGTAGTAGACATAGGTACTAATATTGTAAATGTAAAAGTAGCTCTGTCTGTCTGTCTATCTGCTACGTTTTCACGCGTGAACCGCTAAGCCAGTTTCGGTATATAGATAGAGTGGACCTCCGAGAAGGACAAATGCTATCTTTTGTCTCAAAAAGCCCTTTGGGAAACGAGTGAAACCATGGGAAACAGCTAGTGATATTATAAATATGATATTTGAGTATATACTACACAATTACCGATGCATATCGTTCCTTCCCTTTCTTCTATCCCAAGGTCAAGGAATTGTGGTATTATCGTTTTTTTTTTAATGGAAATTTCTTGTGGCAGTATCGCTATAAGCGTGAGCCTATCAGAAATTTAAAAAAAACATGGAGTTTGGATATGTAAGCAGGTGTGGCAATAGACTTACCCCTATTAGGTACATGGGGCCTTAACTATATACCGGCAAAATGTGGATGTTAATTAGCAGTTCACTTCTGCCTAACCTTTCCATATATACCAGTAGTGGTAGGCTATTTAATTAATTTTCTCAATTCTCAGTACCAAGTAAATGCTACTGTAACGTTACTAGCACAAGCACTTAACCAGTTGAACATTTATACATGTTTGAATGCTGTTTTACAGAGAGACCTGAGTTAATTAATTTCTTTATTAAATTAGACTCGATCTGCGGTGACAGTGCTATTACCTGAGACATTGTTATTCCCAGCTGTGATTGGATTTTCCTTGATTTCACTGTGGGAAGAAATTGTGTTTCGGGAGTCGTAGAGGCCGTTGCTAGTAGGTAATTGTTTGTAAGTAGCATGATTCGGGTTTGGGAATAATTTCTTCCTTTAAAAAGAAAAAGTTGCTGAAAACGGTAGAGAACAAGAGAGGAAAGATGGTCAAATAATATGACACTTAACTTTGATCACTTCTTTCGATGACTGATGCACCTTCCTATGCATTCTTTTTTTTTTTTTTTTCCCTTCCTAGTTCAGGAGATCTTGGCTAGCACTTGGGTGCTATGCATTCTTCTTAGAGGTCGTCAGGCAAGAAATGCCGGCTACATCTAGTTAAAAAAAAAATATTGACAGGTAAGTGTCTTAAAAATCTATTATCATTTACATTAACTTTAATTTTGACAACGTAAGTAACGACTTTGCAGTAACGACTTCGAAGTCGTTTAAGTACTTAATAAACAACTCGGGGCAAGCTGACTTTGAAATCAGCGGGACACAGGTGTTGGCTAATGATTGGGAATACTTGAAACTTCACTTTAAAGTCGTGTTTTATAGCCTTAGGTTCTTACTAAGTTTTTGGGAGACTTAAATTGTTTCAAACTATAGACTTTGGCTTCGGTGATCGTTTAAAAAAGTTTCATTGTGATTTAAAATTTAAAGGCGTTCACTATTAAATTAGTCAAATAACTTCTTTGCAGATTTAACTTATGTTTTTCTAAAAAACAAGTGTCTGTCTGTTTTTTTGAATGATATTGTTTCTAAACGTTGGATTTTTTGGCAATGCAATAATATATTAAATATATTCAATTTTTTTGCATGAAATTAATTCCATGTAAAATATAAAAAACTTTATGATATGGCTAGGGGAATTATTGGCTCTGGGCTTGTTTCGTAAAAAAAAAACATAATTATATAAATCTACTACGGAACTCTCGAGATGGTTCTTATTACTTCTGCGATATACCTTTAGTCCGATAGGTATAGGTCTGCGAAACAATATTTACAGAAACCTGTAATCGTGCTAATAAGCACGATTACAGGTTTCTGTAAATATGTTATATTATGGTTGAAGATTAATAAATCTTCAACCATAATTAAACTATATTACAGTAAAATCTCATTTGCATATATCGCTTACCAAGCTCTCATGCACACCGATATACGAGCGAAGCAGTTAAATTTTATGAATATTATTATGGACATGAAATTTTAATAACAATTGAATTTTTACGACTACACATATCTCTTCAACTGAATTGCAGGTTGGTAAATATAAAATTTACTATAATAATTGACCCCCTCATTGCTAAATTACTACACTGACCGTTCGACCTGCAAAGTTGTGCTGTCTTTTTTATAGTCGGAAAGTACTGACCAGATATTGTTCTACATCGTACTCACATAATCTATATACTAATATATAAAGCTGAAGAGTTAGTTTGTTTGTTTGTTTGTTTGCTTGAACGCGCTAATCTCAGGAACTACTGGTCCGATTTGAAAAATTATTTCAGTGTTGGATAGCCCATTTATTGAGGAAGAATTATCATCTACGCGGACGAAGTCCCGGGCAGAAGCTAGTATCTGATAATACTACTACTATGTCTGGACTTTATAAGAGACCATGATCCTTTAAGTATGTTTCGGTGTTTCTTCTCAGAGGTCTACCTGTTACTTATCCTCCTTGTTTTGGGGTGTAGAAAATCCTCCTGGATCCGACTAAAAACCGTTGACGTTCTTTGCATTGACGTAACGACTCTAAAGGGCGAGAACATGTCTCGTATCCTACCTTAAGGCGCCTAGGTCTACTGGGAAGGTTATGCTGTACTTGCAGCGATCTGTCAATGAATAAGTTGGATGGCTAGGAAAAGAAAGTGTTATTAATTATAAGGACCTAAAAACACGGTGATGTATACTCCGGCTTAATCATTCCCGAACACGGGCTTGATTCATGGAATTAATTATAGAATTTTTCAAAAGTATCTATTTAAATAGTCTTCTTGAAATAAAGTCCATAAAATTCATTTACTAGGTATAGCTATACCTACATAATATATTATATTATTGTATAAATAATAGAACTTATACCATATAAAATTTCAAACAAGCACAATAACTTCTGATATTTTGAAATAAACAACAAAACAGTACTTGAACAAAGCTGGACAATTTATCATTGAATTATTTTGAAGGAAAGCGATCCGCCATTTTGGGCGACATCCAAAACTTTTGTGTGTCCTCAACAGATTTATTGGCAACACTACCATAAAAGGTTAGTAAGACACACCCAAGTCATTCGTTTCAAGAGACATTTATTGATAACAATCATCCTGGTGTATCCTAAAACTGGGCATAACCTACCCTTAGTACCTCGACCTGTCGCAACCTTGAGCTAAATACACCTCGCAATAAAAGTATAACATATATCAAAGCATAACTAGTTTTCTAACAACAATCGATTCACTTGTTGGTCAGTGATTACCATCGCATATGAACTGTCAAACATCTGCAACACCTGAGGAGTTGATGGAATATTGCCAACCTTAGGTTCCGGAATACGAAGTACAGACTGAGCATAAGCAATCAGAGAGGGATTCTCTTGCACTGGTGATATTCTGGGAAACGCTTTCAGTTTTGTCAATCGCCAACACAACGTAACGGGTAGCTAATTTACGCTGGTATTCTGTGAGAGCATGGTATAGGTCCTTGACTGCCGCTAGAATCAACCATAGACCAGAGAGATGTACCAGAGAGAGTTTTTCGGGTGGCCTTGTAACAAACACGTTTGTTTTGGTGAGGAAGAATTCCTACATTCCCGGCTCTTATTCCAAAAGCCAGTGATTTTTAAGGTAGTATCTACTATATGTATTCAGCTATTAACAGAATAGTTCAACTTAACTTTACCACAAGCCACGTTCCCCAAACACGTACGAAACCGCGACATGACACTTCACCTGCGAGTGTGGGGTGACAAATAACGTCTCACTTCTAGTATGAGACAAATGTTCTGTCCACAGGAGAATTATGTACAAGACATTCTGGTTGCTTTACATACGTGCCTAAAATTGTCTATTTAGTTTTCCGCTCGTTGTTGTGATCTTTGAATTATGGTTAGGCACTTGAAGGATTTTCCCGAAAATGACCGTTACGAGCTTTCCTTGGACAGTCAAAACCGACGGTTTAACGAACAGTAAGTTTACAAGACAAAAAGTATATCAATGATTATATTATTCAGAGACTGATGTGTAAGGTCAATGTAAGGTATATTGGTGGCCATTTTTTTACTGTAAAAATAGGGTGAAAGTCCCAATTCACAGGCGACAGAAGCAGAACGTGCGACGATACTCAAAATGAATTTCTGAAGCGCATTGTGTCATAAAAATTCTGTTCGAATAGAGTGCACAGCCCTCACGATTTTCGCGTTCAGCATGGAACACTGTAGACGAGTGTAAAACAAAATAGAGGAATCTAGCCTTTGGGAAAATAATATTCGAGTAAGTTTTGAAACAAAAAACATGTATAAAGTTGAGATAATTTACGATTATCTAATTGTCTATAATGTAATGGATAAAATAGATGAATAAGAGTATGGATTTTGTTTTAATATGATTTGGTTTTGGAAATAAGACTGTCTTATTTTGTAGTATTTTTATGTTTATGTACCTAAGCGCGGTTTCTGATCGTAACACATTGATTCCAGTTGACCTAAGCTAAGCTTAAATGAGACCTAAAACACGCAACCATATCCATCGTGGGGCATATAGTCATGATTGATAATATAAATAATTATGTGCAACCTTGTGTTAATTAACTACTCTCTTTGGGTACATAAATAGTACTGGTACGTTATTTAAAATCTATAACTACATATCTAAGTATATATATTCATAAATATTTAGTTTTCTGTGTCTGTATCGTTCAGTTGTTGTCGTAGCAGCCCGTGGCATCACTAAAAAATGGTCCTATCTGAAAACCAGCGCTGCGGCATTATGCTCTTAATATCGCAGCATTATGCTGAGATAGGAGCCTATTCTGTTCGTGTACAGAGTTATTGTAGTTTTGATTTTTTTTATTTGTTATTTTGTGTACGAAGACAGAAAAAAAAGTTCTTTCTTTCTTCTTTCTTTAATTAAAGTTAGTTTTTGGAGACTACTTTTAAAAAGCTTCGTCTTACGTTTACCTAAAAGAAACTGAATAGCATTATGAATGACGATTATAAGCACTTACTTTATGCGATATAATCACTTATTTTATTATTCACTGCAAGGCAAATAGCGTTATAAAGCACACTCCACTGAAAAGCATTAAATTTTAATATCAAGCAACTCCACCTCCTCCATGTTAATTTCAAGCACTATTTATGTTTGCTCATTTCAAATGTACGGTATTTAAAGGCGAGATTAAGTGTCGACAGACCTTGACAAATCCTTGTTACACACGACGGAAAACTTGAATCATTAGTCTTTGCAGACAACTGGGATGTTCACCCTACTAATGGAGGAGGCATGTTAGGTGGTAATTTTGATGTTAATTATGGCTCGATGGGTCTTCTGAATAATAAGGTTCTGTTATTATCCAACCTAAGAATATTATAATCTGTCGTTAGGCACAACATTAAACGAGATATTGATAGATAATTTCCGTAGTTTAAAAAAAATAAACTGACTCCGCAGGACGTAAGGACAGTTTCCCATGAAAGTTTTATGAAAACCATAGCACCGGAGTGTTCTGGATATCATGTTGAGAATGATCACCCATCCATCCGACTATAGACTGAAAACGAAACTTAAACTTGCTAATAGATTAATTAATCAACACAATTCTTCATTTTAAATTACTACGCTCTGCTACAAATCGTCCACGCGATGGCTACACTTGTCAATTCCTGCACGACTACGTTGGATCAAAGCCCAAGACCCTCTAAGAATCCATAGACCACCTCTCTGTATAATATACTCATTGATAATTAAATAGTATTCTATTATTAAAAAAATTATAATATTATGTTCTTTCTTTTTTGTTTATTCGTATTCCATAACTTTACTACGAACCTACACATTTACACTACTAAAATAAAAAACGGCCAATTTATTCATAAACAGACAAACCGGATATATTTCTTATTTCACTCTCTCACCCGAAACTTAGGTCAGTCAAGGAAACGGATCTCGAGATACGGCCGGCAAAGGAAATACTCGGTCAGCCTGACGACAAGTAAAAATGATCATTGTAATGTTGCCATTTACTACTTCGAAGTTGTGTTCCAAAAAATTCGGGAGCTCTGACTTTTTGTGGACGTTTTTCTCGATTTTGGTTGCAGATCTCACTTGATTGATGAATGTATTGGTTTAGTGGACTTACAAAATTTGGTTTAATGTCGATTGGAAAAATAAAACTAAAATACATTTTTTACTATAAAATCTACTAAGGGAAATTAATTAATACATAACTAGAAAACTTAAATGATCTTGTGACTTGAATAACTAACTGAAAAAATAAACTAACTAAATAAAAATTGAACTAAAAAAACTCCTCTGTATCGCTATCTCCGAAGGCTGGCTGCATTTACTTTTTCAGTAATTAATTAATTCTTCTTCTTTAATTTAAGAGCTCAGCTCTTGTCGGTGGAACAAACGCCACTGTTCTCTATCTTCTGCTTTCCGTTTAACCTCTTGATACGACTCGATCGCAATCTTACCTTGTTCCATACTTGTTCCACAAAACTTCGTCTAATTAATTAATTAATTTACCTTAATTGATTTCATTGATATAATATTCGATAGTATGACTGCCAAATTTTTTTTTATTGTTAAAATTCAGCGCTTTCCGCGTTTTATTCTTTAAAGGTGTGTTATGCTTATGCTGTTATGGTCGTGTTGCATCTAATAAATGTATTTACATTCTCTCTTGAAACACTTTTGGAGTTACTTCATAGTCAACAGGTTTTTGTGATAAAATTACTATATCAATTTACTTATCCCTTTCACATTTACTTTTATAAGATTATGTACCCTGTTAGTACCATATCCTCTGCTTCTCTTATCTTGTACCAGCTTCATTTGAGGCTCGTCTTTGAGCTGCACCTGTTACCGCCGACGCCCCATACTTCTTCACGTGTATCTTAACGGAGAAACAATATATTTAACGCAATTATTCTTCTTCTCGCTTTGTATGAGGCAACCATAATGTAATGTTTTTTTAGATGATGTACTAAAATGTTACAGATAAAGCTCTTAATTCGGTAAGAAATACGTCTATAATGAAATGAACATAAATAGTCTCACAATGTTGTTTTTTCTTTGGCCTTCTATTTCCCTAATAAACTAATTTTGTTGATATAGTTTCAAAAGAATTTAGGATGTACAACAGCTGTTGTGTTATGTCATAATCACCGAAGTTTAAGTGTACTTTCTATCCAAAGTTATATTCTAACTGTAACATAATGTACCGTAACTTTGGAACAATACGTTCGCTAAACTGTTTGTTTTTACTAAGCACTGTACTTTAAGTAAATACTCCAGTTAGTACTAGAACCTCTTCGGTGTTTACTTAGATACTTAGTTGAAAAACATTTGTATTGCAGCATTTGCCGGCCCTAAGAAGTGTTTTCAGATTATTTAGTATCAATCTTCTCGTTAGCCTAGTGGTGGCGGGATTGCTACCTTAGAGGTCCTGCGTTCGATTCTCAGGTAGAGCAGTGTTATTGTGTTTTT
Organism: Acronicta leporina; assembly: GCA_947256265.1. Taxonomy (NCBI): domain Eukaryota; kingdom Metazoa; phylum Arthropoda; class Insecta; order Lepidoptera; family Noctuidae; genus Acronicta; species Acronicta leporina. The sequence continues at coordinate 2,345,922 of OX366512.1, forward strand.
CTATGAAATTGTCAATAGCAGCAAGAAGTTTGAAATAATTGCGCGGTTAATGGCAGTACATTAAACACACAATAGTACAAAATAATATAATTTACCTACCTTATCTGCCTTCATCCTATTGGTTACTCCATCGCCCCGCACACCACCATACCATCTTCCACACAATGCAACCACCTCTTCTTTGGAGTCTCTCTCTTATATCCACATTTGTGCAATAAATCACTAAAACATTAATATTAACATGCACCTCATCTCTCTCACATGCGCTACTTTTAAATTGCATCTATTAAACTCATCCTGTATCTTGAATTATACACTTTTTCGCATTCTTGCTGTACTTTGCATTATCATCTCAATTGCTTTTGGAGCCCAAAATGATCTGATTGCTGATTTTATGCATTGGAGATCCTAAAGAAAGAAAGACAATAAAAAAGCTTTTAAGAGTCTTATATAAATGTTATTGTAAATGACAAATAGTACCAAAAATAAAACACCATTTCTCTTCATTCCATAATAAATTGAACATCGAAACGAAACAGACCTAAACAATGAATTCGGTTCTTATAAAAATATGATTGATCATTGGGAGTATTAAATCTTAAGCGCCCCTGAGTGGCAAATTAAATGTATTTGTCAATGTCCGGACGAAAATAAACGCGGACAAACACAAGCTGGCTTGCTTGTTTATTGTTTTATTTTTTAATGAATATTTTGTAAGCGATAGAGATTGGTTGCTCGAGCAACCCAACATCCGGGTTCAGTTATGGTGTGAGAGAAAATGCACTAATGTGTCAATGAATAAAATTGTAATTGAAACGCTGAGCAGACGATGGATTGTTTGTCCACAGGATAGAAATTAGGGCTCCTGACCATGGGTTGGTTCAGATATTGTCTGCTTATTTAGCCACAAGAACTAACTGAAACTCTATTACCATACCATCACGCCTGTATTCCCCGAAGGGTAAGGCAGAGGCGTACTAATGTACACCCACAGTACGCCGGTATGTTTAGGTCCCATGAATTAGGGGGCGAGCCTATTGCCATTTACCGGGCACAAATTCCAAACTCCGAGCTGCTACTGGGAATTTCATAGAAAAACCCAATAACACTGCTCGACCTGGGAATCGAACCCAAGACCTCCTTCGTAGCAGTCGCACTCAGGACCACTAGGCTAATGGCTATTGAGGCAGAACTCTATTACCAGGATATGTGATAAACCTATTCAAATATCGACGGACATAAATACTAGTTACAATATCGTAACTTAATTATCAGGCTTTTAGGGTATCTACCACTTACGATTGTCGATTGTCATAGATTTCGTATGACAACCAGAATCAACAGCTTCACGTTCACTTTGTGACACGGAGGTCCGACGGCTATCAATGTGTATCATATAACTAACACATGAACTGACAGATTGCGCAGGGTTAACCTAGAAAGAAAGAAAGAAGAAGTTTTCCACAGGGGGTAGGCAGAAATTATCTGCTACTTCCACATTTATCTTATGGTAAACTCGCTTAATCAGAATAAACCTTGAACATGTTGTAAAAGCTTACCCTATAGTAACCCTGAGTTGCTTCTACCTCAATTCCGTCATGAAAAAGCATATTAGTGTCTTCTTCATCAAGTGGCTTTAAAATAATGGAATGGTTGTAATGCATTGCGGTTTCAGTGGCGAGCGGAGATTGAGCGGTTTGCCGGAACTAAGTGGCATTTATTATGTAATTCCGGTAATGGAATCAAGCCCTTTCACAATGTTAATTTGGCATGGCTTTATTTAATTTATTTTATTAGGTTAAAAGTAACAAATACACTACTTTTTTAGATGTTGTGTTTTATTGTGTAGCTATTCTCGTATATTTTTCTTGTCTTAATAATAAACTTAATAAACTGCCTCAATAGCCAAGTGGTCCTGACCGCGACTGCTACGCTAGAGGTCCTGGGTTCGATTCCCAGGTCGAGCAAAGTGTTATTGGGTTTTTCTATGAAATTCCCAGTAGCAGCTCGGAGTTAGGAATTTGTGCCAGGTTAATGGCAATAGGCTCACCCCCTATTACATAGGATCTAACCATACCGGCGAACTGTGGGTGTACATTAGTACGCCTCTGCCTAACCCTTCGGGGAATATAGGCGTGATGGTATGTTATGTTATGTTTTCTTGTCTTGATATTTAAAATTTACATTTGTGTACATAACATAACATACATTTAAGTGATTGTATTGTTGGTGTGCTTATGCTTAAATAAATAAATAAATAAATAAATAATCAACCCATTATAAATGTTCCACTGCTGGGCACGGGTCTCCTCTCACAATGAGAGGGATTAGGCTACAGTCCACCACGCTAGCCTAATGCCGGTTGGCAGACTTCACACGCCGTCGAGAAAATCTCTCAAACGTGCAGGTTTCCTCACGATGTTTTCCTTCACCGTTTAAGCGCGTGATAATTAACTATTAATACGCACATAACTTCAAAAAGTCAGAGGTGCCTTGGATTTGAACTCGAGACCTTTGACTTGGCAATTCAATGGTCATATCGCTAGGCTACATTTGTGTGCTGAACTAAAATTATACCTATTTGTAAGTCCCGTCTCAGAATTTAATATCTCGGAAATGTGAAAAAAGGAACGTTAATTTGAATTTTTTTTAAGCTTACTATATATGGACACATTTGTAATATAATGATGTATTTACTCATTACATGGACTCCTTTTTTTTAAATAACGTCGCCCTACACTAGGGGTTTCTCCTAGCTCACAAAACACTAGCTCGTAGCACTCACAAAACACTAGCATTTTCTGCTACCGCTTTTCACAGTAGCCGCTTCCTAAATCACACAAAAGATTAATGTCTGCCCCTGGCCAGTACATTAATCGTGGTTTAAAAATCTGTGCGATCCATCGGGGTGGCGGTGGGCACCGGAAACATTAGGTACACCATTAGCTTTCAATACTCGTGTCCTTTGCATTGAATGGGACCGCCCGACCAGAAATATCACGATTTGTCACTATACGTATAGGTTGTATTTTTTAGGCTTTTTTGAAATAAAATTTAATGTCATCGAAATTCTCAGTAGCAGCTCGGAGTTTAATATTAGTGCCCGGTTAATGGCAATAGGCTCGCCCCCTATTACATGGGACCTAAACATACCGGCAAACTGTGGGTGTAGGTACATTAGTACACGTCTGCCTAACCCTTTTGGGAATACAGGTGTGATGATATTGTTACGCCGAGAAGCTATTAGAATGACGTGGATGGGTCACGAAGGTTCTGGATAATTCGTAGAAGCATGTAGAATATTCGAAAGAAAGTACTCGAATACGTACTCACGTAATAACAATAGCTCAAGGTCGGGTTCAAAGGTCAATGCCCGTAAACAATAGACGCTCAAAGTACCTACTCGCATTTTGTAGGCTTTTCGCCATTGTTCGATACTAGAATCTTCGTGACTGATATAAATAGCCGTCGTGAGGGTCGGCTAGGGCAGTTTAGTTTTGGACAAGGTGAAGTGAACATCAAAGTGAAGACAAGTGATTCTTAGTGTGACAGTACAGTGCGACAAGTGATAGTGTAGTGACTTTATTTGTGATTTCTGTTGTGTGTTTGTCAAGTTTATTAAAGTAATTGTTTATTTCGGTAAAATTTGCGTTAATTAATTTATCCCGAACCCCAGCTCGTAACAATATGTATGTATAAATTAATGTGTATTTTACAAATTTTATTGCACTGTTTATTTACGTTATGTAAATTAACTCCCTGAACTAACAACATATTTTTATGTTTCGGTAGTAATAAAACCAATGGTATTCCAAGCCACAATTTATCGCTCGCTAGTCCATCGCCATAAGCCTTTGAGCTATAGACATTTATTTGAAATCTCCTGGCACCGCAGCCTAAGCAATTATTTTATACAATTGCAACCCTCCCAATGTCACTCACAACACAAAATCATTAAACTAGAACTTCATGCATAAATTACATTCACATATCGTACATATATCGTACGATATGTGCCGGTAATATGCAATACGTATGATATGAAATATGCAGTCGCTCGCGCATCCGATCTGACCGACAATTATCGCCGCGGTTGCCATCTAATATTCATGCATTCAAAACTATGACGCGTCGAGCGATAGACGTTTTAATTTATACGTAGGGTTGCCACAAGGTTACACGATTTTCTTTATTATTTAGTGCTAGTGAAATTTTATACCTTATCATAATCGATCTTGTGTGGGGCGAGGCAGCAAGGTCTCAGTGCACTTCGACCCAACGGGATATTTTGTGCTTCCTCTAGATAACCTATTCCTCATTCTATCCCAGTTCTACAAAAAGCTCCTCCAAGAGCTTTATAATGAGGCGTCGGGTAATAATAATGCCGGTGCTATCTATTTAAAAAAAATATAAAAAAGATTGACTTGTAAGAGTGTCCTTAAAATATTTATTTATAGAAATAAAAATCATTTATCATTTACTGCACATGTTTTTTTTTTTAAAAAGCTTACTAGCAATGCGGATCGCACATTACTAGTATTCTTGTTAACCCATCGTGCTAAGCTATATGCTTGTGTTACGAGTGGGTTCACGTCGGTAGTGCAATGGGTGGGGTTCGAACCGGCAACCACATGATCGCAAGTCCGACGCCCTAGCCATTAGGCTACCGACGCTTCAATGGACTTTTAGTACTAAATTATGGAGTAGTACTTAAAAAGCTCAAGTTATTAAAACTTGTGGTTGTGGCAAACCTAACAGCAGGTATGACAGTAGCGTTCAACTGTTTGATTTCGAAACAGATAATGTCAGAAATAATTCAACTGTATACAGTGTGGAATTATTGCAAAATGTATTCCTACGTAGGCATTGTAGCAACTAGGACTACCTACAAAGATATATTATAAACTAGCTTCTGCCCGCGGCTTCGCCCCCGTGGAATTCGGTTTGTCATCACATCCCACGGGAACGGGATAAAAAGTATCCTATGTCCGTTTCCTGGTTCAAAGCTACCTCTCCACCAATTTTCAGCCAAATCGGTTCAGCCGTTCTTGAGTTATAAATGGAGTAACTAACACGACTTTCTTTTATATATATAGAAGACTAGCTTCTGCCCGCGGCTTCGCCCCCGTGGAATTCGGTCTGTCAGAACATCCCACAGGAACGGGATAAAAATTACCTATCTTATGTCCTTCTCCTGGTTCTAAGCTACCTCCCCTCCAATTTTCAGCCAAATCGGTTCAACCGTTCTTAAGTTATAAATAGTGTAACTAACACGACTTTCTTTTATATATATAGATGAGAAAGTAACTGTCTGTTTGTTTGTTAAATTTTCAGCCTAAACGTTTTTCGTGTTTTGTGTTTAATTACAATTTAAATACATTTTAGAAGTTGGTACAAGTGGCCCTTAGTTACGTAATGTGGCAATCGTTGGCAGCTTTTTAAAATTGTTTAATAATGTAACATTTCAAAGTGTACGTAAAGGGAGATTCTGTATGAGTTTGTTGAATGCTAAACGAGATAAAAACGCAAGCGCGTCAGTTTCAGTGAAGAGAGATGATTGATCGTATTTCGTGTTATTAAAGGTTTCAACAAAAAGGCCGTTATGTTTGAAATTTTACGGCAAAGAACTGTGTTTGAATGACGAAGGACATTTAATGATTTGCACAATCAGTAATGGTTGTTCTCCTCTGTGATTTAACGGACCACAGTCTATTTGTTGTGTTGTTGTAGCTGTGTAAGTAGGTGACTGGTAAGGAATACCCAAATGGCATTAAGTCCAGCGTATGTACAATGGGTTATAGCTGTTACCTGACCCACCTTAAAAATTTACGAATTTGAACCCTCTGCATGTGATATTACGGGTTATTCAATTTGTATGAGGTAATCAGACTAGCGCTACTCGATGACAAATAAAATAATAATACAGACTACCTACTAAGCAATTTTGATCTTTAAAACAACGACCTAGGTCGTTGTTTTAAAGCGACTTGTTCAAGATAGGCAAATATTATAAACTACAGTTGTGCCAATTTGATCTTTAACACGTAACGTTAGGGTAGGTAATCTTTGAATATTGTTTTGTCACATGATTGAGGAGTTGTTAATTTCAATAATACTTGTTAAGGTGATTTGGTCTGGTGGTTGCAACAGTGTATCTATGTAAGCATGGTTATGAGTTCAAAACTAGCCCTGCGCTTCTTATAGCTTTTTATGTTTACAATATTCAAATATATTGTTTTTTGAATTCCAAATGTTTTTATATGTGTTACCTATGGACATCTGCCCATATGTACCTACATAAACGTACCTACATGACAGTGAAGTAACGTGGGAACATATAAACTGCTGATGCTAGCAGAGTCGTTGCCGTGGGACAATCGCATGAGCAACGACCACCAATCTCGCTAAAATCGTCTTAGTTAGAGGTTGTGCATTTAGAATAAGTAAATGTAAGTTCATTATTATCTAATTAAATTTAGTAAAGGACAAAATCGCCTTTTTAAAAACTCCTACCCAACGGCCAAGGACGTATTTGGCGCAGTCGGTAGGATAGTCGAATCAGTGCGTGCGGTCCAACTTCGATTCGCGCCTGATAGTCGTATCGCCGACGGGTCGACTATCGCTACGAAACCTACGAGCAGTGCCGTCGACGGAGTCTACTTCATCCAAGCTTCGATGAGATCTCAGATGCAGAATCTACTGTGAGTAAATTTTAAGTACGTTATATTCCTATCAGTTGCTATTTCCGACCTTGGTAATAGATTATCCTTTATCCTTAAGTTTAGTTATTAATTGTCAAGATTTTTTCCCCCGAGAAAAGAAAGGACACTAAGCCGAATCAGCGGCATATTTTAGTAGATAGTTTAAGACTAATTAGCATATCCGAAATGCAGCAGGAAACTGACATGACTCAATCCGAAAATAGTACTAAGATCGACAGAATCTGGAAAGCCCTTAGGTTAGTACCAGAATTTGACGGAAATTCGCACGTTCTAGTAAGATTTTTACATATTTGTGATAATTTGGTATTAGAGTATGTGCGGCCAGATAATCAATTAGTCAGCTCAGCTTTATTAAACGGTATAATTAATAAAATAACTGGAAAAGCTGCCCGAACTCTAGCTACTAATGGTATCCCAGACAATTGGAAAGGAATACGTAACACATTAGTGAACAGCTTTTCGGATCACAGAGATGAATGTTCTCTTTACACAGATTTGTCTCAACTTACCCAAGGTTACGATACGGCTAGCGTGTTCTATGAGCGAGTACAAAATATCCTTAGTATAATCATGGCCTATGTTCAACTGCATGACTCTGTTTCCACCACTGTAGAAGCTAAGAGACAATTGTACAATAAACTAGCGTTACAAACCTTCACGCGAGGGTTACAGGAACCAATTGGATCGCGCGTTAGGTGCATGCGTCCGGAAACATTAGAAAAAGCCCTTGAATTTGCACAAGATGAAATAAATGTCGCATACTTACAAAATAAAAACTTCCAATTAGGTAATTCTAGAAACACGTCTCGTATACCAGCCAATTATCAAAGGTTTAATAACTCACCGCAGATAAATTTCCCTCAGCCCCCGAATAATCTAATTAGGACTAGCGTCCCTAATTATAACCCAAATTCAAGCTTTAACAATACCCCATATCCCAATCAAAGTCCTTATAACGCAAACTTTGCACCACAAACTTCATCTATGTTTAGACCTCAATTTCAAGGACCTTCAAGGACTCAACAAGCTATGAGAGCCTTACCTCGTTCGGACATGTCCACCGGTTTTAAAATTCCACCTCGTGGTAATTTTCAGCAAGGTCGACCAAACTTACCGCTACCTATGAGTGGCGTCAGTCACCCCGTAGCTCGTAATTTACCTTTAACAGGACAGCTTGACCAAAGACAGGTTAATATTAATGAAATAGATGACTATTACAACTATGACCAGTCTTATGACATTGACGATTCCCAATACCTACCGGATGACTGTACACCATATGACGTAACTGAAAATGGACAACTGAATTATGATGGAAATTTTCAGAACGATCAGGATTCGAATTCCCCAGAATAGAATTAAATTTACAAGGTAAAAGACAACTTCCGTACATTCAGATTAACAATCCGCCATTAAAACTACTTGTTGACACTGGCGCTAATCAATCGTTTATCAGCCCCGACATAGTCGATAAGTATTTTTCTCATTTACCAGTGTATGAAGACCCATTTATCGTGTCTAATATTCATGCGTCTACCAGGAATGAATATTCTATAATAGTTCCTTGTTTTCCAGAATTTCAAGGACACGACCCAATAAAATTTTTCGTTTACAAATTTCACAATTATTTTGATGGCTTAATCGGATGGAACCTTTTGGAACATTGGAAAGCAAAAATAGACCTTCAAACACGCACATTAAATACACCATTAACTTGCAATAAAATTCAGATGTACGATTCTAAAACTCTAAACTTGCTTGAAGCAATTATTCCTGCACAGTCTACTCAGATAGTTAAGGTGCCTATTAACATTTCCCAAGGTGACGTAATTATTAGCCAGCAATCCATCAATAGTTGTAACATAACAGAATGTCTTTCCACCGCCCAAAATAGCAAGTGTCATGTGGAGATTTCTAATCCCACTCATAATGATATTATCTTTAGTTTAGAAAAACCAATATGTGCCCAAATATTTAACGAACATTTCGTACCCACTAACGCTTCCGAAAATGTAAGGTTCCAAGAAATCTTACCGCGTCTACGTACAGATCATCTTAACCCTGAGGAAAAAGAAAATTTAGTATCACTATGTAAAGAATTTTCAGACATTTTTTATTTAGAAAACGAGCTTCTGACCTTCACAAATCAAATTAAGCATAAAATTAAGACCACTGATGAAATCCCAGTTCATTCCAAAACGTACAGATATCCGTATATACATAGGCAAGAAGTCCAGGACCAAATAAAAAAAATGCTGGAACAAGGCATTATTAGACCTTCAACATCAGCGTGGAGCGCACCTATTTGGATAGTCCCCAAAAAATCTGATGCATCGGGTAAAACTAAATGGAGATTGGTCATTGACTTTCGTAAATTAAACGAAAAAACAATTGATGACAAGTACCCCATCCCTAATATCACAGACATTTTAGACAAATTAGGACGCTGCCAGTACTTCACGACCTTGGACCTGGCTAGTGGTTTTTATCAGGTAGAGCTGGACCCAGCTGATATCCACAAAACAGGTTTCAGCGTAGCTGATGGAAACGGTCACTATGAGTTTCTACGAATGCCCATGGGGCTCAAGAACAGCCCAGCCACATTCCAACGTGTCATGGACAACATCCTGAGAGGCTTGCAGCATGAGATATGTATCGTGTACCAAGATGATATTTTATGCTTTTCAACATCTCTTCAAGAGCATATAGTCAATTTGCGTAGAATTTTTAACCGTCTTAGGGAATCAAACTTTAAATTACAACTCGATAAATCTGAGTTTTTAAAACACGAAACCCCGTATCTTGGTCACATTATTACAACGGAAGGGGTCAAACCAAACCCCGATAAAATTTCAGCAATTTTAAAATACCCCATCCCCAAAACTCAAAAACAAATTAAAGGATTTCTAGGCTTGATTGGCTATTATAGACGTTTCATTCCAAATTTCGCACGCGTAGCGAAACCGTTAACCTCATGCTTAAAAAAAGGTGCAAAAATTAATCTCACCCCCGAATATATTAAATGCTTTGAACACTGCAAAACCTTACTAACTAACGACCCCATTTTGCAATACCCAGATTTTTCCAAAGATTTCATTGTCACGACAGACGCCTCTAACGTTGCGCTAGGAGCTGTTCTGTCTCAAGGTGAGATAGGTTCCGATAGACCGATTGCTTATGCCTCAAGAACACTAAATGACAGCGAAATCAACTATTCAACAGTCGAAAAAGAACTTTTGGCCATCGTATGGGCTGTCAAATATTTTAGGCCCTACCTTTTCGGCAGGACATTTTCCATAGTCACCGATCACAAGCCACTACAATGGCTCGTGAACCTCAAGGAACCAAGTTCACGCCTTACTAGATGGAAACTGAAATTATCAGAGTACAATTATAAAGTAATTTACAAAAAAGGAAAGGCCAACACTAACGCCGACGCTTTATCGCGGATAGAAATCTATAACGAAGAAGTACCGTCAATGATTGTCAATATCTCTGACTCAGAATCGACAGTTACAGCACCTGACGACAGACCTATCATCAGCGCCTCTTCAACTGACACTGCACATACCATAAGAGCGTTAAGTAGCCCAACCCCTGAATTAGATCTACGTGATACTGAAACAATACACACGTCACATGAAAACCCTATCCTAGAAATACCTACTTCAGACGAACCCTTGAACAAATTTAAACGACAACTAGTAATAAAATGTATCAATGGGCCCTCAGGCACCAAACCAAAAATCACAGCCCCATTTGAAACTTTCAGGAAAACAACTGTTGAAATCTCTGAAAACACTATGAATCAAGATATTGTATCGATCATTCAAAAATTCATTGATCCTAAACTCCGTACTGCAATTTTAGTACAACCAATTGAAAAAATGTACACCATCGTTCCTATTCTTCAGCAAAACCTCCAAAATTCTTCGATCAATGTTATCTTAGTAAAACGTGAAATTCAGAATGTTTCAGACTATCTCGAACAACAAGACATAATATCGAAATATCATACAGGAAAAACAAATCATAGAGGTATCAATGAAACATACCTGTCCCTGTCACAAAAATATTTCTGGCCGAAACTTAAAGAACAAATAACTTACTTCATTAACGAGTGCATCATTTGCAATCGCGCTAAATATGATAGAGTTCCTCCGCGTACCGAGTTTCAAATTGTTCCACCGCCATCCAAACCTTTTGCTCTTGCACATGCGGATGTCCTCACAATAGAACAAGAAAAATACCTAACTATAATCGACGCATTCTCTAAATATGCTCAGGCATATCGTATGCCCGATTGCACGGCCCCAAACATAGTAAAGTCTCTATTGAACTATTGCACACACCACGGCTTCCCATTAACTTTAACGACTGACAGAGGAACTGAATTTACAAATCAAGTAGTAACAGAATTCCTTAAACTACATAAAATCCAGCATCATCTTATCGCAGCTGATGCGCCACATGAAAACGGCATGATTGAACGTTTTCACAGCACATTGCTAGAGCACTTACGTCTATTAAAATTGCAACATAGAAACGAAGCCGCTCAAAATCTAGTTCCTTACGCACTAATTGCATACAATAGTTCAATACATAGCATAACAAAATGCAGGCCCCTTGACCTTATTACTGGACATTTTGATCCCAGAGACCCCACAGACTTAGACTTGACGCAACAAATATTTCAACAATATCTGCAAGACCACCGTGATAGAATGGACGTAGTATATAAAATAATACATGACTCATCTTACTCTGAACGAAAGGCTATAATGAATCGACGTAACCTTGACCGAGAACCTGAAACAGATTACAAGCAAGGTCAGGTTGTGTACGTTAGAAACCCGATAGCGCAAAGACAAAAGCTCGTCTCTCGTTACACTCAAGATAAAGTCACATCTAACCTACCCATACACATATATACATCAAAAAAATCTGGACCTATTGCTAAAACTAGACTAAAAAGATCTAAATTAACCAAGAAACCGACATTGTTGCAGGATAACGATCCTCATCATGACCCTGGACCGAGCACTAGCCGACAGCCTGACAAGCAAAACTATCCGACTTGACGACTTATCTGACGGACCAGGAATACTGCCATTCAATTTAGGAAAATCCAGAATAATTTCCCATGACCATACGTTCTTACAAGAAATAAACATTAGTGAAATTCGACACCAAATTAATATACTCAGGACTCAGCTTAGCGACACAACGGTTAATCTTTCTAAACAGAATGCATCTATGTTTAAATATCAAGCTTTTTATCTGTCCGGAACCTTAGACGAAATTACATCCCACCTAGAAACATTTGAACCTAACAGAATTAAGCGAGGCCTTATCGACCCCTTGGGATCTTTGATAAAAAGCGTTACAGGTAACCTTGACCATACCGACGCTCTGCGATTCGAAAATGCAATCAAAATTTTAGAGAAAAACGAAAACGCGTTGTCAGTAAGCTTTAACAAACACATAAGTCTATTCAAAGACATGACAGTTCAACAAACGCAAGTACTAGATAGTTTAAGCACTAACCAACAGAAACTTTCAAAAGTTATGAGATACCTATTAAATGTTACAAGCGATAATCACGTTATCCAATACATTCGCTTGTTTCAACTCTTTAGCGTAATAGGCAATAATATCCAAAACCTGTATCTAGAAATAATTAGATTAGAGAATATTTTAGCTTTTAGCCGCACAAATTCTATGCACCATTCTATTATAACTGTTCAGCAACTGAACACTATGATAAGCAAATTGAAATCTTTATACGATTCGGACAAAATATTAGAGATAGATATAAGGTATTATTATAATCTAATTAGTTTAGGTTCATATTACACTAATGATAAGATAGTGATTGTCCTTAAGTTCCCAATTTTATCGCCAACAATCTATAACCTATATAGACTATGTCCCGTTCCCAACAAATATTCCCAAGTTATCCTGCCACCATTCCCTTACATAGCAACTGACTCCAAGGAATATGCGTACATGGAGGCTGAATGCCCGAAGATCGACACCTGGTACATTTGCCATCAAAAAGTCTCTCATCAAAGGCGTACACATCGTGATTGCATCTTTCACCTACTACATCAGCAAGAGACGGAAAACTTATGCCATACAACTACCGTTTCACTCATCAAGGAAGCGCTCTTGGAACTGGACAGTCAACACTATATTATAACGTTCCCGAAACCCACAAAAATTCAAATCTTATGCGGACAGGAAGAATATCGATTACTAAACGGCAGTTACTTCGTAACAGTACCTCGAGATTGCACCATAAAGACTACGGAATTTACTGTTGTTAACACCAATGACAGAGTACTCGGAAACGCTGTTGAATTGATGTCAATCCCGGAAAATTCACCACCAAGCCTGGAGATAGAATCACCCCGTTACAATCTTACAACAATTGACCTGGATAAATTGCACGACATCCAGCACCAAGTACTTACAGAAAACCCTTCAAAATTAGACACCATGAACCTAAGTACAATCTACCACACCACAGTACCTCTATATGGAATTATCTTATTAAGTGCATCCGCACTTATCATCCTGTACATTGTGCGCCGCCGTCGCCGCCAATTCACAATTAAAAAGCAGTCACCCATGCAGCCTGAGCCTGGAATAGAAGCACCTGTCGGAATCCATTCTCCATCTTCAGACCATCTTCAAGAAGAGGACCTGCATACTCGTCAAGCCGCAATATTTGCGTTAAACCTGCGCAAATAGTTGCTCATCCGGGAGGGGAGGTGTTACCTATGGACATCTGCCCATATGTACCTACATAAACGTACCTACATGACAGTGAAGTAACGTGGGAACATATAAACTGCTGATGCTAGCAGAGTCGTTGCCGTGGGACAATCGCATGAGCAACGACCACCAATCTCGCTAAAATCGTCTTAGTTAGAGGTTGTGCATTTAGAATAAGTAAATGTAAGTTCATTATTATCTAATTAAATTTAGTAAAGGACAAAATCGCCTTTTTAAAAACTCCTACCCAACGGCCAAGGACGTATTTTATGATATTTAAATACTATTTAAATAAAAATAACAACAGAAATGAAAAACATTAATTATTATGATAACGATTTTATTAAATATAGAATACACAATTACTTGTCATAGATATATAATTATATATATTATATTATTTAAATAATATATATACTTATATTAAAAAGCAAAAACGTAAAAAGAAGTTTTAATACTTATGAAAGCTTGATTTTTTTGATTAAAGTTGTTACTTACTAAATATTTTCTTTGTTTTAAAGTTGCCTATAAAATACCCATTTTTATTTTTAAAGTAGGTAATTAATCTAATACATACCTACTTTAAACAGTAGTCAATGTAGTGAATCAACATGTTAAATGTTTAGAAATATAATATAATATTTCTATTTTTATAACAATAACATCACCACATAAACTATTATACCTACTTTAAAACTTATGTGACAATAGCACTATACTTTGACCTACTTTATAGGTTTTTAAATATTTATATAATAATAGTTATGATCGCAAAAGGACATGCTTAATCACTGTAAGAAACACTTCCTTAGAAATTGTGATAACAACAATTGATTTGACACACTGACACATAAGTATTGTTAACTCCAGTGGAGCACCATCTCTTTCTATAATTTGTTGCAAGGGGCTTCGCATGCCGCACATCATGTTTCAGCAAGCATTTCTTCCTCTCATCAGTTCCCATGTTGAAGTCACAAGTTGTGCCAAATTTTCTTTTGTCCTGACTTCTAATGAATCCCAATTTAAAATCATTTGACCCCACAAATTTTCTATTGGGTTTAGGTCAGGCAGGGCTTTTAGATGGCCTATTTATTGTCTTGACACCTTCTTGACTGGCCAGCCAATTTTGCACCACAGCAGCTCGGTGTATGGCGCAATTATCTTTCATGAAGAAAATATCCGTGTTGTCACGTAATATTTCCAAATATTAATGACTATTTAATCGGCCATTTCCCGTTTCTTCAAAACGTCTCAACCACAATCTGACGGTATTTCTCTGAAACAAAGAAGGAATATAAAAATAGGTTTGATTAAAGCAATAGCTAGGTATAATAATGAAATTTAAAATTATAAAAATACACTTACTGCTATATAAGTCTCCTAGCAATTTCTCTGATGCCAACATTCTCATCGTGTAAATAGTTTATTTTGTATTTTAAATAATCACAGACAATGACATGATAATAAAACTACTACAAAACATAAATAAAAAAATTGGAAAAATACGTTGTTTTTCACAATTTAGTAAGGCAAGGTAAAAAGTGTTCGCGCGTAGTCACTGCAATTGTGCGTAGACTGGCTTTAGCTTTGTTGTCACGGTTTATTTTTATTTTCCTACCCTAAAACTTAGTAACATTTGAATACCAGTTTTATAATGAACGCGTATTTGTCTTTCATCTACCCACTTATTACAAGTTAAGTGAAAATATAACCAAGTTAGAAACTTTATATTTGGAGAATGTGTCCGTCTATAGTTCTTTACAATAATGTAAGAAATACTTCTTGAATAAATTCTAAATTGAAAACAAAATAATATACGCCATGCAGGATTTGAACTCGCATCTTGCTCGTCTCAGTCTTACACACGAACCACAAGACCAGATCTACTTATGTGTATTAATTAAAATAAGCTATTAGTAGCAATGACACTAATTATATTATCGAAGATAAACCTTTAGTCTTACAGCATAAAAATCTAAATTGAATAACAAGTAGTTATAAATATCCTAACGCAAACGTTTTGCGTATCTGTATTATTATTGTATTCGTTCATCGAGTAGCGCTAGTCTGATAAACTCATACAAATTGAATAACTCTTGTAATGTAACAAGCAGAGGGTTCAAATTCGTTCGTTTTTAGGGTGGGTCAGGTAACAGCTATAACCCATTGTACATACCTGTCGATGTTGGATTGTATAACACGCTATTTTAAGTAACAGCTAGCTGCTTTACATAATAGCACTGTTATGTAAAATAGCTGTGCAATGTCCAGCTGTATTATCATTGCAACACGTATAACAATACTGGCTAACTCGACGAGCTTTTACGATTGCTATGACATACAGCGACACGAGCGCCGAATTTTGGAACTAAAATTTACAACCCGACTTTTCATTTCACGCTATTTTACAAGATTTTTCTTCTTCTAGAGCAATACTCTAGCAGTATGGATAAACATAGTACAGCAATTTGTCTTAAAGGTATAATTTAACACCGCAGTATAAGGAAAGACCGTAAATTCAACTAATGACGTCTTAAGAACCCTTTCTCTTTATGGAGGTGTCTAATATTAGTACAGTTAGTACGGCTAAAGTTATCCAAAGTATGTTATCATGGTAAGTGTAAGATGTGATAACAGCATACAATGGAATTATAGTTAAATTGTGCAGGCGCCAGAAATATTAATGAAAGCATTAAATTCTTGCACGATATGTAGAGGTCCTCGGTTTGATTCCAGGTCAAAGAGTGTTGATGAGTGTTTCTGTTTTTTTTCAATGGGCCATAAAATATATTGGCGATTTGTAGGTACTCCTAACGTAAACGTAAAAGCGTAACCCTTCGGGTACTACTGAGGCGTTAATATAAAATGTACTACATATAAGAGCATGGTCAATAACAATATTTCAAGCTCTGTTACTACGCAATTTGCTTGAAATTGATCTGAAATCATGAATACCTAAACAAACACAGTAGGTACTAGCTAAGTTTCACGTCATTAATAATTTCTCGGAAAATACATAACCCCACGGGAGTCTACACGGAAATTGCGTATAATTTCATAGGTATAATTTATGTATCCATAATATTTCGCTAATGATTTGCAGTGAGCCATGTCGAGTTGTAATTAGTGGCGAAAATACGACTTGACACCGGATTTACATTATTTATACGATATATTGTATGTACATAACCATTTAGGTACCCATCCATGTGCGATTTTTAATATACTTATTTATTATGACACACACTATCGTTAAAGGGGAACCCGAATACAATAGTGCTTGAAAAATCAACTTACAGTTGATACTTAAAAATCTAAACTATTTTTTTAACTGCCTCATTAGCCAAGTGGTCCTGAGCGCGACTGCTACGCTAGAGGTCCTGGGTTCGATTTCCAGGTCGAGCAAAGTGTTATTGGGTTTTTCTATGAAATTCCCAGTAGCAGCTCGGAGTTAGGAATTTGTGCCCGGTTAATGGCAATAGGCTCGCCCCCTATTACATGGGACCTAAACATACCGGCGAACTGTGGGTGTAAATTAGTACGCCTCTGCCTAACCCTTCGGGGAATACATGCGTGATGGTATGTATGTTATTTTTTAAAATATAACCAACGAAATTTAACATAAATCTTGCGAATTCACTCATATTACATGAAAATATGTCGAGTCTCTCATGCACTTATTGTGCGGGTGAGGGGAGTTTTTGACAGCAGGTTGGTTTTAGCAACAGACACGTCTACGGTATACGTCTAACATAAACGGCTCGCTCATTTTCACCTGGGAAAGCCATGCTTTGGCACGAATGAGCCGGCTCGACCGGAGTGATACACGGCCTCACAGAAAACCGGCGTGAAACAACGCCTGCGTTGTGTTTCGCCGAGTGAGTGAGGTTACCGGAGGCTTGACTCCTCTGGTGTAGCGGGTGTCCATGGGCGGCGGTTATCGATTACCATCAGATGATCGGTTTGCTCGTTTGGCCCCTATCCCATAAAAAAAATACTTGGATTCGTGGCGAAGTAATAACAAAGCTGATCAAATGATCTGCAAGGCCAAGCTACGCTCGCTGCGGTTAGTGTGTGGATAAGTGATCATTCTTAAAGGTCCGACGGAACTTGAATGGCCCACCAAAACGTAATACCAAAATAAATCGTAATCCAAACAATATTTTACCAAATTGTGTTATTATGGGAGAGCCATGCTTCGTCACGAATGGGCCGTTTTCTATGAAAGTCCCAGTAGCAGCTCGGAGTTAGGGATTTGTGCCCGGATAATGGCAATAGGCTCGCCCCCTATTACATGGGACCTAAACTGTGGATGTACATTAGTACGCCTCTGCCTATCCCTTCGGGGAAAAGAGGCGTGATGGTATGTTATGTAATTTTTATTAAGCGGCTTATCTCAAAGATAATGTTTTGGTTTCTGGTACAACAAACCACAAAAATATAACATTAAGTACACATATACATTTACTCTTAAAAATATGATCGCGGCTATAACATTACCATAATATAATTTCAACGGACCCCTATGGGACAGAAAATGAGAATTCCTGATAAATCGCATCCCACTTCCATATTGGTTTAATGTCAGTTTGTGATAACGCGTTTTGTTTAATGTTATAAGCGTGTTGTTATAATGAGGTTATTTCGTTCCGCTGTTTGATTTATTTGTGAATTTTCTGAATGAATGTAGGTCGTATTAGGCTTTTTTTTATTTTTGTTGTGTTGTTTTAAAATAATTTGTAGGTACTTTGATACGCTGCTCTAGTATCTTCTTAACTAATATTATAAAGAAGAAATATTTGATTGTTTGTTTGCATTAATAGGCTCTAAAACTACTGGATCGATTTGAAAAAAAATACCACCATTACAATTCTACATTATCCCAAATGAACATCATCATCATCAGCCCATACTAGTCCACTGCTGGACGTAGGCCTCCCCCAATGTGCGCCATTTCACCAGCAGCAGCGTACCTCCTGCTTCATTTATCATCAATTCTCTTTCTGTTGCACTGCTGGGCACGGTTCCTCACATTTTGAGAGGAGCGAAGACTATTTCATCACGCTATCCCTACTGCGGGTTGGTAGACTTCAAACAATTTCCAGAAAAATCACTCAATAATGCCAGGTTTTTCTTCACTGTTTTTTTTATGGGATAGGAAAGCAAACGAGCAGACGGATCACCTGATGGTAAGCGGTAAGCGCCGCCCATGGACACCCGCAACACCAGAGGAGTCACAAGTGCGTTGCCCGCCTTTTAAAAGGGTTTGGGCCTCTGGTAACCTCATTCACTCGGCGAAACACAACGCAAGCGTTGTTTCACGCCGGTTTTCTGTGAGGCCGTGGTATCACTCCGGTCTAGCCGGCCCATTCGTGCCGAAGCATAGCTCTCCCACATTTTAAAGGTTTTCCCGCTTTTGTTTAAGCGAATTATAAATTGTGAATCATTTGGAAAGACAAATATAAGTTTGTGCATTGGATTCGAAACCTACGATCCAATGGCTTACAGGTCTGTCCTGCTTCAATACTGATACGCCACAAAGTCACATTACTGAAAGCAATAAAAATATTGATTGCAATTTCCTTTGCTTGCATATCACGTAAAACTGCGGTTTCAATTGCAATCAGCTTTTATTGTTAAAACCCTTACCCTCGATCATACGATATGTCATTTTTACGCGAAGCATGACCTACTTACTGATACAATACGAGTAGGTATAAATACTGTTACGCCTGTTTTCCCCGATGTGAAAGAGTATTGCTGAGCATCTAAAGTTCGTCCTTTGGCCTGTTTCCACTAACTGGGAACAAATTTGAATCAAACTAGGAGTTTCCAAATGGGAAAGTTTAATAACCCTCTCAGAATTTCATTCTTTCCTTCTCTAGGAATCGTATTGTAACCAACGAGAAATTCATATCAATTACCTATGCGTAGGTATGTATGAGAAGGTTTATGAATGTGACAGAATGTGGTAGACATAAAAGAATTATGCAAGGATTGTACTTAGCAAGTGGCGGTCTAAAGTTTCTGTCTACCCTACATACAATTTTTCTCTTACATACAGATGTAGGTATGTATGTATTATTAACCTAAACAAAAACGACTGATAGTTCACAGCATACTCTAGATAAATTACAAAAGTGATAGGCGTGATAGGGTGAAATCTTTTAAAGTAGTTGGCGACATCTGGCACTGTGTTGCGGAACTTTCTGTTATTTTTTCCCACGAAAACAAAGTCGTAAATCAGTAGGTAACCTTGAACTTGAACTAGCTACGTTTCTGCGGTAAATGACTCAATGTAAACCGTGTTTATTGTAAGACATTCATCACAGATTACTGAATGTACATTATATAGTAAGGAGCGTATTTGTGACTCATCTATATACTAATATATAAAGCTGAAGAGTTTGTTTGTTTGTTTGCTTGAACGCGCTAATCTCAGGAACTACTGGTCCGATTTGAAAAATTATTTCAGTGTTAGATAGCCCATTTATTGAGGAAAGCTATAGGCTATATATCATCACGCTACGTGGACGAAGTTGCGGGCAGAAGCTAGTGCATAATATAATATTAGATGACAATTTATTTAATATCTATGTCATGCTTCTAGGCTTTTCTTAACTATATTGGTCAGATGCGGCTGAATATCAGTAAGAAAGAAAGAAAACATTCTATTTCAGACTCACACAGATTGAGCGTGAGCATATTACATAAAATAGGTTGGTATAAAATTATTGTGATAAACTCTGCGCGAGACCGAAAAGGACACAAGTACACCTCCTCTTGGTGAGGGCATTACCATACCCCAGATTTTACACTAAGCGAATGCCAAACAGACCTTTGGATCTAAATTTCTGGGCAAAATAGTATGAGTAAGACTGGTATTCAGCCTTTTTTCAGGCTTCTGACTACTACTACGACACGACTTTGACGACACGTTTGGCGTAGCGGCTGAGCGATTGGCTTCTGCAACACGTGTTGTGGGTTCGATCCCCACACGGAGCAAATATTTGTATGATCTACAAGTAGTTGTGCCGGGTCTGGGTGTTTGTGTATGTGAGAATTTGTGTTTGTAAACGCACCCACGATACTGGAGAAAATCCTAGTGTGGGGCAACGTTTTTAAAAAAAACTAACAATTGTCGTACTTGTTATTATGGACCTGACGGCTTTACGTGATTTTGAAGTCTCAATGTGTTTGGAATAGGCGACCCACCACAGATTGAACGCGGCATACATAGCTTAATCTAGGAGATCCTTTAATCAGCGCATTACTCGACTCCTTCAACATCTAGACAAAACTGCAATTACTTATTTTTTATTTCTTTACGTCTGCCCGGAGCAGCCCGACACCTCTTCCTCTTTTAGGGCCGTAACCATAATGGTTTTAGGCAAGAAAAATATAAAAATAAACATATACCATCACGCCTGTATTCCCCGAAGGGTTAGGCAGAGGCGTACTAATGTACACCCACAATTCGCTGGTATGTTTAGGTCCCATGTAATAGGGGGCGAGCCTATTGCCATTAACCGGGCACAAATTCCTAACTCCGAGCTGCTACTGGGAATTTCATAGAAAAACCGAATAACACTTTGCTCGACCTGGGAATCGAACCCAGGACCTCTAGCGTAGCAGTCGCGGTCAGGACCACTTGGCTATTGAGGCAGTTAAAATATAAAAATAATAATGTTTTTACAAGAAAAGAACATAATATCCTTTAATGTTTTCCCACAAACCTTCGGATTAACGACCTACAGTCGTAAGATAAAGTTTGATGTTGTACATTAATTAATCTTATAAGCTATGGCTTTTGTTGCTAACAAAAATTTAGAGGCTGTAAGATTTGTGATACAATTTTAATAATAACTTATAAATTAATGTATCCAGAGTATTTACGGGCTGTTTTGACAAATTTTCTGTTTTGATAAATAATCATCGCCGCCTATGAACACCCTAGAGGATTGCTAATGCATTGTCGACCCTTAAGAGCCCCTGCGAACTGCAGACTAGCCAAGCCGCAGCAGCCATGAGAGGGCTGGCTCTCACGCACAAAATAATGAAAAACATAGTGGGTTTATAAGAAACTCTCACACAAATGGGAAACAGGTTGAAATAAATAAAATAAACTGTAGTTAAAACAAAGATTTTGATGTTCTAAAACGCCAAATAAGACTATATATCACCACGCGAAATAAAAACACAATAGAATATTATTAATGACTGTTTCCTCGATCGGAAATATAAATTTCACCCGCCACGTCAACCCGCTAAAAAAGGGATGAGTAGAAAGCAAAGGTCATTATCTACCTAGATCTAAGGTATCTAGGTAGATATAATGACCTTAGATCTACCTAGATCTAAGGTCATTATATACCTAGATCTAAGGTCATTATCTACCTAGATCTAAGGTCATTATCTACCTAGATCTAAGGTCATTATCTACCTAGATCTTTTCTCGACTAATAAATTATGTTCTGATCAACCGATGTAAATATCAAGAAGATATGTTATTAATTCAATAATATTGTATATATGAAAGGCTCTAACTAGTGTGTGTGTTACTGGTGATATTATATAGGACAGGTTACTCAGTGAGACTTGGAGGAATCTATGCGGGGTTTTTTCTTCGCGATTGAATTAGAAATACTAAGTCAGCTAAGAGTCTTACAAGAACTAAAGTTGCCAATATAGCTCAAAAGGTTAGCAAGTTTGTGATGGTAGGCAGGGTTTTTTTTATGAGACATGGAGGCAAACGAGCAAATGGATCACCTGATGGTAAGCGATAACCGTCGCCCATGGAGACCCGCAACACCAGAGGAGTCACAAGTGCGTTGCCCGCCTTTTGAAAGGGTTTGGGCCTCCGGTAATCTCCTTCACTCGGCGAAACACAACGCAAGCGTTGTTTCACGCCGGTTTTCTGTGAGGCCGTGGTATCACTCCGGTCGAGCCGGCCCATTCGTGCTGAAGCAAGGCTCTCCCACGTGGAAAATACATACATAGGGTACATAGCTCATAAAGCTGGGGCTGTCGGGTGTTGGAGCAAAAAGATTTTTGCGTAGCTAAATAGCCCACGAGATGGACGGACACTTACGTGTGATGATTGTCATTAAATTACTTCAGAATTGTTGGTTTTTGGCAGTATTGCATTAAAAATCTGTAAGTTAGGTAATATATCATTTAGAAAAGAAGAAAATATTTTTTTTTAAACAAATATATTCTACACAAAAATGATGAAATTAGACGATCATTCTATTAGACTACTTTTAGTGATATGATAAAATTGATTTCATGTATTGACGAATAAATGCATACAGTTTCATGTATTACTTTCCAATTTTATGAAGAACTAGCCTTTGCCCGCGGTTTCGCTCACCTGAAGCTATAGGTCTGATCTCTTTTTTGTATGGGCCTCTATACATCAGAGAGGTCAAGCTGTATCTCAGGATCCGATTAATTATTTGAGATAAGAAGTTCACCAGTTTTTAAGTTGGAGTTATATGCTTTCTTACAGTGAAAACAAAATTAAAATCTATTCAGTAGTTTTTGCTCCAACCCGTAACAAACATAGCTTTTTTACAATTTTATGAGAGGTAGAGAGAGAAGTTGAATTCACTATCGGAATGATGGCTTTGACTAAATGAAGTGCGATTATTACTTTCAACTTACCCTGTCACCTGTCCATGTGGCAGAAACCCCGTAAGGATTGACCGCACCCTAAAAATAAAAGTACATATTGGTTATGTATATCAAAGATCGATTCTAAGTTGAAATTCACGTTCCACATCCCGCAAGCGTTAAACTTTTCCAACATCCTAGCCTGTAGAACTTTGTACCTCCGTTTACAAGTAAAAACTTATTTTTCATACAGTGAAGGGTGCTATTAAAAAGCGCAGAGGGTTCATTAGTGACGTCACGGGGACGTGACAGGAATACACTGGTTATTGGACCGGGAGGGCTCTTTTAATAAAGCTCTATATTCACTGGTCAGAATTTAGAAACATAACACATAACATACCATCACGCCTGTATTCCCCGAAGGGTTAGGCAGAGGCGTACTAATGTACACCCACAGTTCGCCGGTATGTTTAGGTCCCATGTAATAGGGGGCGAGCCTATTGCCATTAACCGGGCACAAATTCCTAACTCCGAGCTGCTACTGGGAATTTCATAGAAAAACCCAATAACACTTTGCTCGACCTGGGAATCGAACCCAGGACCTCTAGCGTAGCAGTCGCGGTCAGGACCACTTGGCTATTGAGGCAGTTAAGAAAAGAAGAGAATTTAGAAACACCTTGAAATTATGGCATTACATATATATAGTATCCCCGCAGGATTAGAATTAGGCAGAGTATATTGATGATAATAATTAAATAAGCAGGTCTGTTTTATTATATTTGGCATTTACGGATG
Source organism: Acronicta leporina (assembly GCA_947256265.1). NCBI lineage: Eukaryota > Metazoa > Arthropoda > Insecta > Lepidoptera > Noctuidae > Acronicta > Acronicta leporina. Next base: position 2,369,834 of record OX366512.1, read on the forward strand.
AATCCTACTTTATATAGTTTTTTTTCTAAATTAATTTGAAATATCTATAAATGAATTCTTTTAATGACACATATTTTTCAATGTTCTACATTTTGATCTGAATACTGGTTCAAAATAAGCACTTATCTATTTTAGTTAGTTAGTTTTAGGTCTGTTATTTCTCTTGAACCGCTATGCCAACACGGTTTTCAAAAAAAGGCGATGCATACACAATAATGAGATATATTTTCCCACATATAAATTCAGAGAAAATCTCAAAAACATACACTCAAGCATCTTAATCACATATGCATAATTAAAACGATAGTTTTTTTAGTGTGCAAGATGGCCTTTAAGTAACACAGTCGGTTTTTACGTATGGCTGAAACATTTGAATAAATATCACATAAATATAAGTTATTTTTCTTGCAAACAATATGTTAAATTTGCACATAATATGCATAGGGAATTTAGCGATAAAGTTTAATTCAATCTCTCAAACTAGATAGCCTCTATATCAGTTGAGATGGAGATAAGTGAAATTTTATAATAATAATTTAGATTTATTTCTTTAAGAACTAAGAAAACTTGAAGCTTCTTCAAGATATAAGTATTTTTGGGAACTAAGAAAGAAAAAGTAATTGAATATAATTTCAGTTTTAAAAACGTTACCGCAGTATACTTGACGACACGCTTGGCGAAGCGGCTAAGCGATCGGCTTCTGCGACACGTGTTGTGGGTTCGATCCCCACACAGAGCAAATATTTGTATGATCTAAAGGTAGGTAGGTAGGTTGTTAGAACAACCTTTAGATCATACAATAATAATAAATGTTTGTGTATGTGAGAATTTTCGATGACTCAGAGGCTAAACATTAAATTTTTCGGTATATAAAAATTTTAGCAATAAACTGTCATAGTAAATATAAAAACTACCAATCAGAGGAGCGTACGTAGATGGGGTACGATGGTTTGATTGATTGTAGGTTTCAGCATGTATATTGGAATATTGCGGTTAATCACGTATTTCACATAGTAATTAAAGCTAGGCGCGTCCCGTGTAACAGACTGAATATAGAATTTGCATTGCCAAACATTCTACTGCTAAGCAATAATGTGCTATCAATATTGTAATCCAATTTTTTTTACACATCGGTACGATTTTTCTCCTTAGGAACTTTCCATTATCACAGATGAGCGACAAAATGTATCACAAATTTTATTGTACGCCTATAAATTATTATGCTTATACTAAGTTTTTTATATAGTTAATTATATAATTACTTTAGTGAAAATTATATTTAATTCAGAACAAGAATAAACACAAATCTTCTCTACTGTTATAAAATTGTAAAAAAAGCTGTGTCTGTACATTGAAGATATTTAAAAAAAAACACGTGGGTTATGGTATATAAACTTCTCTGAATCCGAAAATGTGAATTTTAAAATTCTTATCTGTTTGTCTGTTTGTTACGGGTTGGAGCAAAAACTACTGAATAGATTTTAATTTTATTATCACTGTTAGAAAGTATATGCTCCAACGTAAAAACTAGTGAATTTCTATATCAATTAATTAAATGAATCCTGAGATACAACTTGACCTCCCTGATGTAAAGAGGCCCATACAGAAAAGAGGTCATCAATACTGGTTTTCATTTTTACTCCTGATATATCTTCACGTGAGCGAAGCCGCGGGCAGAAGCTAGTATACCATAAAAATAGAAGTGTGCATTAAAAAATCTTCACATTGATATCAGCTAAGAGGGTACCACGAAGTCTGGCTGCATTACCACTTTGAATGGCAAGCTAATGCTTTGACCAAAGTATAGGCCAGCCTTAAAGCACGCCGTTCACCCAATAACAATATAAATCCTCAAAAGTCTTCGTATTAATTAATAAAAAGTAGCACCATATGACATTTTCCCAAGAGATTTGATGTCTTCAGGTGTCTGGAGTGATATTAAAGATACCTAGAGGCAGAATATTGCCTCTCCATCGCTTTTATTAATACTCAGGTGCGCTGGCTCGGATATTAAAACCTTTCTGTATTGTATCATACTTAATTTAAATATTGAATAGGGTAGGATTATGCTTGTAATGTCTTCGAAACGGTCGAGTGTAAAAGAGATAGGAAAATAGTCTGTTTGGAGCGAGAAAGAGAGGCAGCTTAAAATAGTGCTCGGACAAAATAAATTGTCTCTATAAAATATTAATTATTGGTAGAAAGTGCTGTATGTTTTGTAGTTTATTGCTGGGTGGTTTGTTTCAGGAAATTGATTTTAACTACGTTCACTTTAAATATCTTTACGTTTTGTTACGATTTCGTATTTTTGAGCTACGTCTTTACATAGTAGGCATATAACAATGTCTCTCCGTCTGTCTGTAAGCTTAGATCTATTTAACTTCGCAACGGATTTTAAAATAGTTTTAAAATAGATAGAGTGATTCAAGAGATAATAATTAAATAACATCACGCTACGACTTTTAGGAACGGGGCAACGTGGGTGAAACCGCGGGCGAGAAGGTAGTAATTACATGCATAAAAAATAGCAACAAAAAATTTAAAAAATTAACTGAATTTGTATGAAATGAAAAACCGAATGAACGGGACTTACTTGGGGTGTGAAACGCAGCCTTGAGCTTAGTCAAACTATATTTTGAATTTTTATAGTATAAATATGATAAGATAAGATAAGATAAGATAATTATTTATTTGCTTAAACATGTGTATACATACAAATTGCATGCAAGATGTCAACTTATGAAATATTTATAGTCCAACATGTTTGCCATTATAATAATAGCATGCAAAATTTTACATTATTACTTTTACACTATTGACTAACACAATTTAGAAACACATTAGGTATTTATATTAATAACTACTAGGTACCGTACTAATTTTTCAGATAGATTAATCATTGAATACAAAATAAATGTCAAGAAGAAATACATTGGTCCGTTAAAAAGGCTGTTACATTATAATATGCTTTATCAAGTAGAAGCGATTTAATTTAGTTTTAAATACAGGATTTGTCAGGTCTTTCAATTTCTTAGGGAGTTTATTATAAATAATCGGCGCCATACAAATAACACTTTTGCGGATAAGTGCCGTCTTAGCCGGGTTTAGACATAACTTACTATTGTCACGCCTATTTCTAGGCACTACATCTGCCAAGCTCGGGAAAAGATTAGGATTTGTTTTAACAAATAACAAAATTTCTAAAATATACAAAGATGGCAGAGTCAGTATCTTATATTTCTTAAAATAGGGTTGACAGCTATCAGTAATTTTTAAATGAAACATTGCTCTAAGACACCTTTTTTGAGCTTTAAATATAATTTCTCTGTCCGTGGAGTTGCCCCAGAATATCACGCCATATCTCAGAACGGATTCAACAAGTCCGTAATAGGTAGTAAGAAGTGCATCTGTACCAAGTGTTCGCGACAAGGTATATAAAGCATACGAACTACTACTTAATCTTTTGCTTAGTGATTCTATGTGAGCCTTCCAATTCAGAGCCTTATCTATTGTTAGTCCTAGAAACTTAGTACTATTAACTGCGTCAATTTTGTTATCATTGTATTTAATGTCACGATTTAAGTTTGTCATACGTTGGCTAAAATTCATGATTAAGGTCTTATTGATATTTATTTTCAAATTATTAGTATCCAACCATTGAATTATTGTACTTATGGCTTTATTTATGTCCTTCTCAAAGGTGTCCCTGCATTTACATGTAATAGTAATTGTACTGTCGTCAGCAAAGAGTGACATTGGATGCTCAGTAGCTGATAGGCTTCTGATGTATTTACAGGTCATAATAGACACGACACTTCATATTTTGTATTACAAAACCGCCTTGAAACTACCTAATGTCGTTTTACGCTACCCATCAAAACTAAGCACAAGCTGAACAGAACGAGCGTGTAAAGTAATTGTGGTAGTGTTTAAGAGGCGTTTAGTGTTCATGTAGGCATTAAAATACGCTAACTTGTTGCTATTTGCTGGACCGATGCCAGACAAATATAAATCTGTTGTCGGTTCTGCACTTGGTTGGTTTGGGTACAGTGGAAGCGATGCGATACAATTTTCAAACAAATTTATTTGTTTTTAAATTATATTTAAACTCATTCGATTTAAAACTTATTAATTGAAACAAATTATTTTAAAAGTGGAAGTTATTTTAACAAAATTATTATATTGAAATTAGAACGATTTCAATTGTATTATCGTACTTCGCTTATTTATATATTACATTAATTTTGACTGTATACCTCATTGCCATACCTATGTACTGAAATAATAGATATGATATGTTTGTTAGCCCAAGCTCACATACTGATCATATTTAAGATAACTGCCTAATTACAATGCTTGAGGCATTTTATCAAACATTGCTTTAGGAATTGATGATTCTAACACAAACGCGGAAATATTTTTTTTCATAACCTAATTCTAATAAAAAAATCTAATCTATACTCATAAGTATATTATTTATTATTATAAAGCTGAAGAGTTTGTTTTTTTTTTTTTAAAAAAAAAGCTTACTAGCAATGTGGGTCACGCATTACTAGTATTCTTGTTAACCTAACTTCTTGTTACTTCTTGTTAACCTCGTGCTAAGCTAAATGCTTGTGTTACGAGTGGGTTCACGTCGGGAGTGCAATGGGTGGGGTTCGAACTGGCAACCACATGATCGCAAGTCCGACGCCCTAGCCATTAGGCTACCGCCGCTTGTTTGTTTGGTTGAAACCACTTATCTTAGGAACTGGTTCGAACTGCCTCATTAGCTAAATGGTCCTGAGAGCGACTGCTACGCTAGAGGTCCTGGGTTCGATTCCCAGGTCGAGCAGTGTTATTGGGTTTTTCTATGAAATTCCCAGTAGCATCTCGGAGTTAGGAATTTGTGCCCGGCAATAGGCTCGCCCCCTATTACATGGTACCTAAACATACCGGCGAACTGTGGGTGTACATTAGTACGCCTCTGCCTAACCCTTCGGGGAATACAGGCGTGATGGTATGTTATGGTTTGAATTGAAAAAATATTTTTGTGTTGGCTAGTCCATTCATCGAGAAAGGTTATAAGCTATAACATCACGGTACGACCAACACGAGCGGAGTATCAATGAAAATTCTTGCAAATATTATTCTTTTTGAGAGACATGCACTAGTTCGCCTTTTTTTCCTTCATTATACAATCTGCAACAAAACGAATTCAATAAGTACTCGACGACTTCTCTCAAAGTGAACAACACTCCATTAGAAGAAACCTCGCAGTTCGCACACTGATGTACCTTTTTGCTTAACAAGATTCTCAGAAGTAACAACTGGGACTTGTGCTGCGTACTCGGAACAGTTTTCGATTGAACTCTCAAACTAGCAAGTAACTGTGAGTGTTGAGTGCTAGAGAAGTGAACGTTAGTGGAAGAGAGATCTTTTGTGAGGAAGGAGGACAAAAATGGTTGGATTCTGACGTAAAATATACTGTGAGTTAATGAGTATTTTATACAGGGAGCCTGCAGTCGATAAAGGTGTGATTGTGCCCGTCAAACATACTCAACTAAACTTACTCGTGAAATATAAATACTTTTCCTCTACAAAACTAGACAGATCACATCTAAGCATGCATGAAAACTCATATTTTTTTAACGTATTGGTTATTAGGGAAGTGATCAGTATGAAAGGTAGAATCACCCATTTAACGGGCGCAGTTGACTAATTCTGGATTTATTCCCTACTGGATATTGAAATTTAACATTAATTGCATGAATCTTATGTCAATCTCCAGTAGAGTAAACAATCCAGAGATAGGTTACTAATTTCACACTAAACTTGTGGTAGTTTATGCATGGTTTTTCTTTCTATAAGTCGGCAAGCTGACTATCCACCTGCAACACCAGCGGAGTTGCTGATGCGTTGTCATGCCTTAAGAGCCCATACGAACTGCAGGCTGAAGAACCGAGGCAAGTGAGTGAGATGAGCCGTAGCAACCGAGGCAAGTGAATGATATTAAGCGAGAGGCAAGTAATATTTTTTAAATGCGTAGGTACCTATCACAATCAACAAGCACGAGGCCTTTAGATAAGTTGTTATTTTTGCAAATATCACGTTCATACATTTTATTTCGTTTCAATATCGATTAGAACGAATTCTTCGCGGTCTCCTGCAATGCTAATTTGCAGACAATGAAATAATTTTGTAGTCATTTATTATCGTGCCGTGTGCAAGTGCAGTTATGGCAGATGAAATAATGTGACAAAAAACTATGTTGTGGAGTGCATGTTAGGCATGCTGGATAAATAGGCGAGCTATAAATTACCGCAAGCGATAGTGTAGTATGACAAAGTTGTAATACCGATAGGTTTGAGATTGTCCTCTTGAATTTGAACGACAGTGTGTTGTGTGGGTATTCTGTATTCCTCTCCAGTTGGCTGTCTGCTTCAATAACACTCAGCTTATTTGAATTTACCGCTTAGTATTTCAGAAGTGGATGACAAAAATAATTCGGAATAAACTATCAGGGTGACTTTTGTATCAAAGTTTGAATAAAAAGAAATTGTCTATAGTATTTTCTGTTTGTTAGCTTCATTCACAGATACAAATGACATTATTCAAATGCCTGAATTTTGAGACCTAGAATAATAATTTGAAAACGGATATCATCTACGGCAGACAAAAATATTAACTTGAAAAAGTATCTCTGCAGATCCAAAAACCGTAACAAAATATTTTTTTAACGAATTCAACCTACTGTACTATGTACCTCAATGCACTACTGGTCACAGATGTGAAAGCTTAACGTGATGTCCTAAGTTCAATTTGCAGGTCGAGCCAAATACTTACTGATGTGCATACATTGTAGATTACTTAAACCTTTGGAGCAATTATATTACAAAAAGCCAGTGCAGTGTGGCAGCACCAATTAAATAGCGAAAAAACTTGCGAACAAAGCTATAAATAAAAAGACAAAACTAAGCTAGCTCTACACTGAATACGAATCCAACCATACCGAACATCTTTCTTCCCATTTTCTCTATTCCTTTTTCCGAAGTCTACCTACTGACTCCTAATAGCGTGTCTTGACAAAAGCTACTAATTAATATTTGGACGGCGCGCGCCCCGTATTAACAGCGGGCTCATTATTGGCAACAGTGCCGTAATGGGAACCTAACTTTGTGAGCTCAGGACTTGAGTCTTGAAAGATCTTAGCACTTCCAAGTCTCGAGAGGGAATTCTGTAATGCGAAAATTCGTCCTAGGTAGCTTTTTGTTAAAACTTTGAGTAAGAATAACACATAATACACTACGTTAAAAAAAAACAATAAGACCCCTAAATTAGCATATAAGGTATGTATCCTGATCACATGGCCAACATTAGCGAATACCCCAAAGTCTAAAAATTACACAGAATAAACATCCCGACTTAACTTTCCAGACGGACAAGTGTCTTCTTTTGTCTATAGGAACGCAACAGGGGTAGGCAACGCGTGAGTGACACCTCTGGTCTTACAGACATTCATAGTTTACGATAACTGCTTACCATCAGGCGGGCCGTAAGATTGATTGCCAGCAATGTGGTATAAAAAAAACACTACCGCCTCGTAGTTCAGATTAGGACCAAGTTTAATCCTTAGTTCCTTACTTATTACATGGCAAACTGTGGATAAACAGCAGTACATTTCTGTCGAAACCTTCGAAGAATACAGCCGTGATGGTACGTTATTTTATTAAAGTACAAATAGTAGTACCCTTTTACCAATAACAACCCTTTCTGTTTGGTACACCACCAGACAATTTAAGCGAAACGAGCGCTTTAAAATAAATCTCGACGTCAGAACGTTCGAACGTCAGCTTGCGAGAACTCCCCACTAACTTCAACAGGGAAAATTGCGCTTTCTGTTTCAAAACTTACATAAGTACAGGCGACGAACTTCACGTGTATGTTCTCCTGGTAGTTCTATAGGTATTAATTCATTGTATGTAAAAGGGGAACGTAATAATAATCCTATCCTACTAATATTATAAATGCGAAAGTTTGTGAGGATGGATGGATGGATGGCTGGATGGATGTTTGTTACTCTTTCACGCTAGAACGGCTGAACGGATCTGGATGAAATTTGGCACAAATATAGATTATAGTCTGGAAATAACACATGGGCTACTTTTTATCTGAAGTCCACTAATATCCACTACTAATATTATAAATGCGAAAGTTTGTGAGGATGTATGGACGGATGGATGGATGTTTGTTACTCTTTCACGCCAGAACGGCTGAACGGATCTGGATGAAATTTGGCACAGAGATAGATTATAGTCTGGAATAACACATGGGCTACTTTTCATCTGAAGTCTACGCAGAAGAAGTCGCGGGCAGAAGCTAGTGGGTAATAATAATAAAAAGGGTCTTAACAATTACAAGGTTTTAATTAGTCTATGTTGAATAACTTAATAACTATTTTATCATGTGCTTAAACGGCGAAGAAAAATATCTGTATTCTTGAGAGCTTTTTTCGACGGCGCCTGCCAACCCGTAAAAGGCCCATGTGGTGGATTAATATGCTAATCTCCCTCATTCTGAGATACCCTGGCCTAAGCGTAAGACAACGTAATAGTTCGATGATGATAATGATATACAATATGGGAAACTTTTGCAAAAATAGGGAGAAAAACAGGATCTTCACTATAAACACAAAGTCCTAAAGCTTAGAAAGGAGTGTCAATCATTGGCAAAGGAGTTACAATAGCAGCCTGAATGATTATTACTCTTCTTGTCTCTGGGAGGGGAGACTGCTCTAACTTATGAGACCTTTTCTAACACTGCACTGCTACAAAGATTGAGACGAAAAGTCTTAGGAGATAAGGAGGCTGCTGCCTTGTAGAGGGTCAAAATAAGCTGTTAACGATATGATCCCACCGACGAACAAAGTTCTAGAAAGACCTAGTACAATTAGGAAATTTAAAAAACTGACGACGCGATCGCAATTCATTCCAGCTACTCATTGTTGCCCCTCTATATTTTAATGTATTCAAAAATTCTACAACAAGCCACCAGCTTGTAAAATATAATTGAGATCTTCATATTGTTTTTATAATTTTATGTCTAAACTTATGGAATACATTAAAAGGACGATACAATTTGGTTGAAGTACGCAAGACACAAGTTTTTACGATGGTCAGGGTAGCGAACTCTGTATAGTTATGGCTAGAGGTCAATTTGTTCATTGACTGGAGAATTTTTTAAAGTAAGTATTTACTTTTTTGAAAACTAATAATAATACCAGCCGTAATTGTATACATAATCAACCCATTACATTGTCCCAATGCTGGGCACGGGTCTCCTCTGATAATGAGAGGGATTAGGCTATAGTCCACCAGGCTAGCCTTATGCGGGTTTGCAGACTTCGCACGCCGTCAAGAAAATCTCACAGGCATGCAGGTTTCTCACGATGTTTTCCTTCACAGTTTAAGCTCGTGATAATTAACAATTAATACGCGCATGACTTCGATTTGAACTCGAGACCTTTGACTTTTTGCATTTTCCTTGCTGAGATTATAAAGTAATTTATTGAAGGATAAATTCAACTGCAGGCAGGATTCTAATCTGCGTCTTCTGGTTAAATACACGAGCCACTATGACCACTAAGCCACACACATTTTTTTCTTCATCACATTCATATTTCTTAAAGGTGACGTCAGTAACATCTATTGAAAAGCAAGTTACTTTGCTTCTCAACCGACATGACTTACTTTAAAGTTCGATGTCGTACGATGCCATCTTACCAATTCTTAAAAATCTTTTTGTACTTTTTTTGCATTTTCATGCTAAGTATAAATAAGTTATTATAGTGAAGGAAAAATTCAGCTGCGGCAGGATTCAAACCTGCGTCTTCTGATTCAATACACCGGAACTTAGGACCAACTAAGCGATCTATTTATTTTATTAGAAACTGTCTCATTAGTGGCAAGCTACTAATATTGAAGTCCTGGATTCGATTAAAAGTCGATCAAAGTGTTATTGAGTTTATCTATGTAATTCTTAGCAGCAGCTCGGTTTATGGCAATACGCTTTTCCCCTATTACATACGACTTAATACATACTGGCCGGACGTGAGTTTATATTAGTACACCGTTGCGTGTTTCTTTGGGGATATATACGTTAATGGTATTTTATTAAATAACATAACATCACGCCTGTATCACCGAAGGGTTAGGCACAGTAGCACCAATAGTGTGCCGGTAGGTATGATTTTATGTAGATTATATTTACTACAATTACTGAACTGCAGTTATTATGATTTCTACAATTCTCAGTAGATTGATTTGTACCAAATACTGCATGGATATCACAAAGGAACGAATCAAGAATTAAAGAAATGGTAAACAGGAAATTGCTTCATAAAAAAGCTACGTACAACATAATTTACTGCTGCATAAAAGCTTAAGAAACACCAACCCATAATAAGATGTGAGAGGAAAAATTGTTTCGTATTTTTTTTTATTTGAACCGTAACTTCCTGAAGGCAAAACTCAATTATGTTAGAAAAATGAATTTACCCTTTTATGGAAGGAAAATACAGCGTCACATTCGATACTATTAAACTTTATGAAGTGTACAGTCTGCTAGCTATTATATTTTATAGTCTTTGAACTGAAATTCAAACATTATTCTTATAGACTTGTTTCGAAACTTTAAACTTTTGGGGGTAGTTGACAGATTCAATGGATTTTCGACCGCTGCACCATGAGTTTCAGGATCGATCCCACTGCACTGAGCAACTATTTGTATGATCTATAAGTAGTTGTTCCCGGTCTGGGATTATGTGAATAATTTGTTAAAAACTTGTTAGTGTCTTTGTAGTCTTTGAAATATCTTTTTTTTTTCTATTTCTTTATGCAGTTTTATTACTGTGCGCTTCCTTTATTCCGTAACGGAAAAATTGCTTTTTGTTAAATTATTTGTACGGCAGCAAATTATCTTTAAACTAGCGACCCGCCCGCGGTTTCATCCGTGTTGCCCCGTTCGTAAGCATGATGTTAAATAGCTTTAAACCTTCCTCAAGAGTCACTTCGTCAATTAGTGAAAAACGCATGAAAATCTGTACAGTACTTTTTGAGTTTATCGCGGACAGACAAACAGACGCGGTAGGGACTTTGTTTTATAATATGTAATAGTATCTTATTATATAATAATCAATACAATCACATACCATCACGCCTGCATCCCGAAGGGGTAGGCAGAGGCGTACCTACTAATGTACACCCGCAGTTTGCCGGTATGTTTAGGTTCCATGTAATAGAGGGCAACCCTATTGCTATTAATGGGGCACAAATTTCAAACTCCTAGCTGCTACTGGCAATTTCATAGTAAAACCCAGTTTCCTCGACCTAGGTATCAAACTCAGGAACTCTGGCGTAGCAATCGCGTTCAGGACCACTGGGCTAATGATACACAAATAAAATCTTTTCTCTTGGGGCCACCTATTATTTTAATTCTACCCACAACGAACACAAAATGGAAACGGCATTTTAATTGTCGCATTTCAATTAGTTATTCACGCTTCGAACGCTGAATTAAAATCTAGTTTAAAAGAAAGAAGAATATAACCTCTAACATAATTTGAATTAATTGAAAGGTACGGTCGGGAGTTTTCGGAAATCCGAATATTCCCGAAGACCGTAGACGTTAGTTTGCCATTTTTGTATTGTTACCAATTCTACCAATTTGATATTACTTTGTATTAAATTTGTTTCAAAATCCTGTCGACCGTCATAATCTCAGATGAATAGTTCCTAATATCTATTATAAACCGTCTCTTAAACCTATATCTATAATATGTTTTGTCTTCTTTTCCCTGTCATAAAATATCACGTGTCAAAACAAGACAAAATACATAGCTATATTACGAACAAGACGGTATTTTTTCAGCAAAGGTAGATATGTAGAATATATCATGTAGGTATCTATAATTTTGTATCAAGTAAGCATGTAAGCACGAATCTAATTCTATTTTCTGGTTGAGCGGCGTGCTTAGCAATTAATAGTATCTACCGTTAGATTTAAAAATGAATAAAAAGAGAACCTGGCAGAAATAAACCTATCTTTCATCAAAAGAAAATAGAGAGATTAAATACCTTATCAACGCTAAAAGTTGCCGCCGCTCGTGAATTCTATCTATACTGAAAATCTACATTCTTCCCTCAAAGTTTCTAAGACGCATTAAAAACCTTTGACATGACTTAATTGTAGGCGCCATCTTGTGACGTCAGGAGATTGACGGCTTATAATTTATTCCGTCCCTTTAAAATTTCCCATTAATCATGGATTTTCTAAAATTAAGATGGGTAGGGCAGGTATAACTTATCTTGATTCCAAAAAGTATTTAATACTCTTTACGATTCCTTATTGTATAAGGGATAATATTAATACGCTGTGGCCATAATTTTGTTTGCAATAGATACCAAATCATGATAGAAATTCTAGGTCAAGAGTGGTGCGCGTGACTAGAAACTATGGTCATATTACTAGGCTGCCATTTCAAAAACTCCAGGAAGTTCGCCATGATTTGTGTTAAGAAAGTTATAAAAATACGTTACCAGCAAGAAAACTTCAAGTCCAAGTACTTATATAGTTAATAACATAACATAATCAACCCATTATATGTCCCACTGCTGGGCACGGGTCTCCTCTAACAATGAGAGGGATTAGGCAATAGCTCGCCTAATGCCTTCACCACGCTAGCCTAATGCGGGTTGGCAGACTTCACACGCCATCGAGAAAATCTCTCAGACGTGCAGGTTTCCTCACGATGTTTTCCTTCACCGTTTAAGCGCGTGATAATTAACAATTAATACGCACATAACTTCGAAAAGTCAGAGGTGCATGCCTTGGATTTGAACTCGAGACCTTTGTCTTGGCAGTCCAATGGTTATATCACTTGGCTATCACGGCTCATATTATTAGTACTTGTCAGAATTGCATTTTTTTTTTCAGAACATTCTCAGAACGGTAGCTCATCCATCAATAAGTTTAACCAGCCTTGGCCATTTATATTCATGTTCCGTTCTAGACAGAACAGCATTCCTTTTCGCCACCAACATTTTTCTTCAAGCTAAAAGAACTATGTCAGCAAAAAGTTAATTATTTTTTCAAGCTCTTACTTAAACAGTTGCCGCAGTTTCATTTAAGCTTCAACTTGGAAGAATTTCACACTGACGTTTTTAAATCACTCACTACTTTAACATGGTTCGTTATTCTGTACGGAGGTACAGACGATTTTTAACTAGTTTTTTACGCTTAAGTTGCTTAGCTGGTAGATTCTTGATTTTTTTAAAGGTATCCATAGAGTTTCAATCCACTTTTTATAACCGTGCAACTAGTTTTGACTTTTGAAAAGTACCTATTTTAGTGGTCTGATTTAAATAGAGTAAAAAAATAGAGACGTATTGTCATAGACATATGTTACCGATTCCCATTTTAAAATGAGTTTTGCTTGCGGCTTGCGATGTATAATCGCGCGTATGAAAGCAATAATGCACGAAAATTACATAGAACCACGTGAACTAGTGATAAATCAGAGAAACTCGTGGTTACCGCAAGCGCGGCGATGGACCGGTGCACGCGATTGTACTTGCACTGGTACCGTAGTATACAAATGTACTACCATTGCACCAATTTGTAACGGTTTTATACGATTCGAGCGATAGACCGATGACTGTGATTGTAGCCTAGGTTTCGTACACAACTGTACTTTTTACTAATTTGTAACTGTATGGTACAACATTTTTAATGCCTCGATTCGTTGAAATGCAGGTGAGTGTACAGTGTGTACACTCGCGTGAAAAATATAGTAAGTTTTTCTTAGATATATTTTTTAGGAGTATATTAGTAACTTGGCATAACGTTCGGGTGCCTACCTTGAATACCAATTTTGAGTACTACCAAACATACAATCAAAAGCTTATATCTAAAGTTATTATTTTCAAAGTTAGATTAAACACACTTTGTTCCCTAAAGTAAATATTCTCATATCGATGTTTTATATTATTTTTTATTGAAAGCGCTCTAAAGTTGCCGACGATAGTGATTGATTGCTCCTGTAATGTGAATATGTAAAACATACATTGAGGGAAGATCAGATATGGTGTTCAATATTCTATTGATCATTAAAATTGTTCCCTATCTCATCATCAATCCATTTATTGTTCCACACAGATTAGGCTATAGTTCACCAAGCTAGTCTATTATGGATTGGCAGACTTCAAACGCCTTTGAGAAAATCTCTCAGATGTGCAGGGTTCTTTCTTGACAGTGTTTTCCTTCATCCTTTAAGTGAGTGAGGATGAATCAATATTATTATCATATAATTAATACGCACATGATAACAAACAGTTAGAAGTGGGTGCCCAGGATTTGAGACCTTTGATTTGGTAGTCCAGCGGTCATACCCTAGCCCCATACCTAGACCGGACGTCTAGGTCCAGGTTAAATCTTATTTTCTACAATGGGAATTATTAGTAAATAAATAAGTATACTAGTCAGTATATTAACAAAAAATTTGCGTCGGAATAAAACTCAGGGAACATACTCAAAAAACTGGTTCTAATAATAATAAACAAGGTTTTTTTAAATTTATCACGTCTTTTTCGAGTGCAGCCTTCTGCAACAATTTTCATAAAATTATAACTGCATGGTACTAGTTAGCGGAAAAGTTTCGAGGGCGTCATAAAAAATCGCCTTAATATTTCAAGGTCCGTTGAAATTTATATCACCGAGACGAACCATTTGTGTGGTCTGGCAAAAACCGCACCAAACTGCACAGCTAACAAGGAACAACGGCGCACTTCCAAATTCAAATATTTCCAGGAAATGTAACTGTAAAGTTAGGTATGTACCGGTTTTCTAATATTAATTTTGAAGATGGCTGATTATACGACATCTTACTAATTACAATTTGTGTCATTATATTCTGCAAGTTTACTTTATTATAACTGCGGATCCAATGTTTACATTGTTTTTGGTCCTTCGGGTCGAAGATTAACGTTGGTCGCCCTAAAGGACCAAAAATATGTGCGGTGTGACGGGAGTTTCTTGCCTGGTCCATAGGATCCTTGTTTTAAATAAAAATATTTGCACTTGTTAATAACATTTGATTATTATTGTTTGTTATACATACATACATACCATCACGCCTGTATTCCCCGAAGGGTTAGGCAGAGGCGTACTAATGTACACCCACAGTTCGCCGGTATGTTTAGGTCCCAGGTAAAAGTGGCGAGCCTATTGCCATTAACCGGGCACAAATTCCTAACTCCGAGCTGCTACTGGGAATTTCATAGAAAAACCCAATAACGCTTTGCTCGACCTGGGAGTCGAACCCAGGACCTCTAGCGTAGCAGTCGTGGTCAGGACCACTTGGCTATTGAGGCAGTCGTATTGTTATAATATATTTATGTTAAAATAATGTGTGTAACTATGCTGAATATAATGTGATATAAAGGTTAAGGCCTATTTTATTCTGTTGTGTGTCGCTGCAAATAGCTTGATTCAAACCGTAATAATGTAGCGTTACCTCATAACATACTCCAACCTCAATGTACTGGGTAGCTGTATGGAAACTATTAATCAATCACCAATTTCATATCAGACTTGTGAGGAGAGCGGGTTGCACGAATAATAGTGTGCGGTTACATGTCAAGTTATCATAATACGTCGATATTTTGGTATAACAATTCACTCAAAACTTAAAGTTTTGATACATCATTGCTTTGACACATGCATTTTTTTTGCCATAACCTATTGTATTTAACTGCCAATGGCCAAATTTCTAAATATGCCTTGCGTTCATATCACAGGTCGAGCAGAGGATTAATTTATTGTATGTTTATTCTTTAATTCCCAGTAGCTCCGAGTTTGTTTTTTTTATATATATAATAATAATTGTGACCGGTTAATGGCAATAGGCTCTCTCCTGATTACATGAGACCGAAAACACGCCGGTAAACTGTGGGACGTTGTTCGAAGAACACGGGCGAAATCATTTTTCAAGTTTTATAAGTTTTTGCCAAAAAATATAGTAATTAAATGTAGATAATCTGAATCTGTAGTATTTCTATTAATTATATTAGGTCAACTTTACCAGGAAATATCTTCTAATCTTTAAACCTTTTCTCCAATAAATTAATAAATTATAAATTGTTTATTTTGAAAAAAGAACAATACATTTTCAATAGGTACAAATCTTACAATTAGAAGAAGCCTTTTACATACTATATTATGCCTGAACTAGGTTGAACCTGTGTTTCAAGCTACGAAGTGCAAGTTACAAATAACAATTAAAATAAACGTTCTTTTTTATTTTTTAAAAATGGTAGCATATTTAACATAAGGATAATTTAGAACAAAGTGTATCAATTTTATAATTTAGAGTACTTAAAATAAAGATTTATTTACAAACTATGAGCAAATCTTCAGTTTGTTCATAAGAAATGCTTTGTAAATATTCACTTAAACATTTTTTACAGCTATAATAATTTAAATTATAAATATTTAGTTCTTTATTTAATCTGTTATATAAAAATGGTCCCAAGAATGTAAAAAATCTACTTATAAATACATATTTTGAAGTTGAATTAGAAGTGCAGACTATATCATACCGTCTCTTTTTAGTAATGTCAGCATTATACGTAAGCATGGTGTGTTGTTTTAATATTAAGTGCTTTATGAAAAGTTGACGAACAGTCAGCACGTTGCAGGATTTATATAAGAGATATGTGGGAAAGAAAAAGGGGTGGAAATTGGCTACTTTTAAAACAGCTCTCTGAGCTCGTTCAAGAGGAAGCATATAGGTTTTTTGTGCTCCGCCCCATGCAGTGATACAATAATTAATGACAGATTGACATAGGGCCAGATAAACTTGTGTAATTACTTTTGAATCTGCGATTGTCCGGAGTTTTTTAAATACATATATTAATTTACGCACTCTTTTAACTAGACTGTCTATATGTTGTCTAAAACAGAGTGTGTCGTCAATAATAACCCCAAGATATTTTGTGTTGCAAGTTTTGAGGATTGTAGGGCAATCACACAAGTTGACTGAATGGTTTTCACATTGATGTGCGTACAGAAGTGGGTTAGTCATGTTGAGATGAGGCTTACGCATGGAGAAGTGTATATAATTAGTCTTGTTAGCATTCAGTGTTAGTACATTGTTTTGAAGCCAATTATTGACAATATTAAAACCTAGTTGAGCGTTCACGTAGAGTTCGCTGCTGGTTTTAGCTGTAAAAATTAGCGCGGTGTCATCAGCGTACGAAATAATCTTTGTGTGTTCAATATTAAGATTACACAAATCGTTAATATAGATTAGGAATAGGGTAGGGCCCAGAATGCTGCCTTGTGGGACACCAAAACCAGTACTTTTCTGATCTTCGCTAGTTATATTATCTATTCTAACACATTGGTATCTATCGCTTAGATAGTCACCAAGTAGTTTCAGAGGCGTACCTCTTATACCCAAAGCCTCTAATTTGTTTAAAAGTATAGTAACAGACACAGTATCAAAAGCTTTCGCTAAATCAAGGAAGATTGCCAAGGACTGGTTCCCTTTACTGAGTTCCTGGGTGACATAATCGGTTAGGCTAAGTACCGCATCAGCAGTGGATAATTTAGATCTAAAACCAAATTGCGCAGGTGAGAGGAGATTATTTTTTTCAAGATAGTTAACCAGTCTACAGTTTATAATTTTCTCAAATATTTTAGATATTGAGGTAAGTAATATAAGTACTTACCTATTATATAACAATAAATATTACAGAAATTTCAACTTACCCCGTCTCTAGGCAAACCCAATCCTGATACATTATTCCCCAGTATAAAAGATTCAATTCAAATACAATAGAACAGTCGCCGGATCTTTGTCTCATCTGGCCAGGTTAATGAGCCGATTTGCATATTAATGGTGTACACCTACTGAATAATAAGCGAGGAATGAGCGACGTAAGCGAACTTCACCTCTTTTTGGTCCTACTGCCCTGGAAGTCTGATTTTAGTTTTTTGGGATATTTTATTTACTTATTTTCGGTCTAACATAGACTTAGCGGTGTCCAGCGGTGGCAGAAAGAAAGAAAGAAAAAGTTTTTATTTCCGTCCATATAACGCACAGCAAACCAAAAAATACAAAAACATACCATAATATTAAGTACCTATTATAAACTTACTATATTATAGGTTGCTTAAAGATTGCCAGCTGGCGACACAGCCAACTACTTTTATAGATTTTTGTGTCTATGAACAAAACGAAAGAGGTACCAACACAGTATAAGTAGTATAAGTAGGTATAACCCTTTATTATATTGGTATTATACCATTACACTCTAATTTCCCATGAGTTCCTCCACTATCTGACAATAATAACACTTATCCACGTGAGATTAATAAATTAGAAGACAATTATGCAGATTTAAGAATCGAAATACCGCTTTCAATCGGTAGCTAATAATAATAATAAATAAATAATAAAAATAAATTTATTTTTCTTCCACAAATTACATAAGAAACAGTTTAGATGTTATCACAAAATTTAAACAGAGAAATAATAATTTGTGGGAGACTGGTGCCTAAACTAAGCCGAAGCTTGTATCTTAGGACACCAGGTCCCCCCTTCATAGGAAAAAGATAACAATTTAACGCAGAGGTTAGTTACATTTGTGGTATTTGAATGGGCAAGTAAGTAAGTGCTAGTTTTATATACAATTAATTTGTCTTGTAACAGATGGAAGGAATAGTGATATTGGTGAGAAAGAGTATGAGTGTGTGTGTGTGTGTGTGTGTGTGTGTGAGTGTGTGTGTGTGTGTGTGTGAGTGTGTGTGTGTAGGTGTGTGTGTTTGTGTGTGTATGTGTGTGAGTGCGTGCGTGCGTGATAAATAAGATTATGATTTGATATATAGGAGATCCTCAGTTTTGGAATAGTTAAGCTTTACTAGCCATGTAGATACCTTTTTTTTACATTCTATTTTGTTATTTTTAAATACACTTAACTCCTTATTGATTATATTGTATAAGAATGGTCCTCGAAACACATGAAATTTTTGCGCAAAACTCGTTTTTGAATTATATTTATTACAGATTGCAAAATTTCTCCTAGTAGTGCATTTTTCTTGGTCAAACAATGCAAGATTAGAGTGTTGCTTGAGTATTGTTAATAATACGTATAATTGCCTAACAGTCAGGACTTCGGTATCTCTATAAAGTTCCACTGTTGGATACAATCGAGGTTTGAAGAAGGCTACCTTTAGAACTAATCTTTGGGCTCTTTCCAATTCCAGTAATTTTGTTTTATCAGTACCCCCCCATGTAGTCATACAATATGTTAATATGGATTGAACTAACGCATAGTATACCATCTTTATAATTTTCTTGTCTGCTATATGTCTCAGTTGTTTAAATATGTAAGTAAGCTTTCGTACTTTTTGAGATATATTATGTACGTGTTGTTCAAATGAGAGATGGTGGTCAATTGTAACACCTAAATAACGTATACTCTGCGTCATTTCAATTTACATACGTACGTATTATAATATACGTACACCTTCAAATTAAGCACCAACACACAAAAATCAAAGTCGTGTTTCTTCCAATCCTTGCCACACGTTCATAATCAAAATAAAGTTAATAGTCTATTAACAACATCATGGAGGCTAACGATTTATTAACTTGTGGGAAACAAAAGAAATGGGCTTTGCTGGACAATAAATCTATATAATACTCAATATTTGGAGCTTACTGAGGCATTTTCCTTGTAAGCAACCCACAAAACAAGGGCGGTACAACTGACGTAAAATATACCGGGCGCTATAATGTACGGGCATGATTGTATGTACGATTTGCATGGTCCAGTTCTGACAATGGCATCCATGAGAAAACCATGTAATTGTTAAATTTGCATTAAGAATGTGCGCGACAAAAAAGTAAAACATTATTATTATTATCAGCCGTGATCGTCCCACTGCAGGGCAAAGGCCTCCCTTTCCTTCTTCCATTCTTCCCGGTTGAGAGCCTTCAGCATCCAACCCACGCAGTAAGAGTCAAGCTCATCCCGCCATCTCATTCTAGGTCTACCGCGATGTCTTCTGGTATTCTGTGGCATCCACATTGTCGTGGATTTTGCCCACAACTCATCAGACATGCGGCAGACATGTCCAGCCCAGTTCCACTTGAGGCTGGCGGCTTTTTGCCCAACATCGGCGATTTGTGTTTTGGAGCGCAGTGTGGAATTCCGTATACGGTCCGAGAGTCGGACTCCTAGAATACTGCGCTCCATAGCTCGCTGGCATACTCCAAGTCTGGACTTTTGCTGGGCAGTCAAAGACCAAGTCTGTGCACCGTAGGTGAGGATAGGGAGAATGCACATGTCAATGAGCTTTTTCTTTAGTTTCAGCGGTAATAAGCTAGTCGATGAAAGAGCTTCATAAGCTCTTTCATCGACCAAAAGCTCTTCCAGGCGTTTTCGGTGCGTCTAGCAATTTCCACGTCTTGTCGCGCCTGGAAGGAGACTAGTTGGCCGAGATATGGACATATGCAATTTCAACCCCCTCAACTTCGATTCTACGTTTGGTGCTATTTGTCATGAGCTTGGTCTTCGACATGTTCATGCCAAGTCCAACGCTGAGGCATGCCTTGTTGAGTTCCTGCATCATTGAGCCTAATTCTTTGGCGGAGGAAGCAAAAAGGACAATGTCATCGGCGAAACGAAGGTTAGTAAGCCTTTTCTCGCCGATAACAATGCCCTTATTCTCCCAGGAAGCCGCCAGTGTCTTAAAAGCCTCTTCCAATGCGGCCGTAAAGAGCTTAGGAGACAGCGGGTCGCCCTGTTTGACTCCTTTTTTACTAGGAAATGATGGTCCGTATGTATGTAGCTTTACTGCTGCAGTGCTGGTACGATATATGGCTTGTATAGTTTTGTTAACAGTTTTCGTATCTTTTATTTCGCCACCGACTTCCAAAACTGTTTCGCACATAACATCTTTTCCTTTGTTTTTGAAGGTGGTTTTACTTTTTTTGAAAAGTTATTTTCAAAAAAATGATTTTTGTATTCAGGGAATTCTTTAGCTTTTTCACTACTATGTTCATAAATATTGATATTTTACACGAAAGTACTGCCATCAGGCTTCCGCAACCGAAATATTTGGTTATTACTGATATCGAAACCCCTAAATGAATATTTTAATTGCACCGCTGCCTCATATGTTCAGCTAAGCGACACGCGAAGCTATCGACATAAGCACTCTCATGAAGCGTCAATACTTCTTCCGGAAGAATGTGTCAAGGCAAATAGTTTATTGATAGTAGGGTTGAGCTGTTTCATTAACGAATTCTCGTCCCTGTTCTGTGTACAAACAGCCTGTATGTTTTCTCCAAACAACTTGTACAATTACGTACTGATCCCTCGCCAAAGTCCGCGCTCGCTCTTGATATTAAACGCCAAAAAGTTACATGTTTCGACTCGGAAACGCGCAATAAAGTGCAATATTGAGTTTGTTTTACACGCCATTTCACTACTTTGCTTTTTACAACAGAAAGGACACCAAAAAGAAGCATAGCGATGATGTAATTTAGAAACAGCTATGACAACTCATAGTGTGGTCAAGTCGACCATTCCATTTTATACTCTTTATAATGTTATTTATACATTGGGTATATTAAGGGCCACTTGCACCAACTTCATAAATATATTTAAATTGTACTTAAACACAAAATTACAATGAAAATTTGTGTTTAAATACAATTTAAACCCTGTGGCCCTAAACACTCGAAGGTCTACTTTTGCATTTTAAACTATGTATAGATAAGATAAGATTATCGTTTATTGGCAAAAAAAATTAACAGCTCCTTAACCTTAACGTATAATAATAACGTATAATCTTTGGAGTTAAGCGGTAATATCGTGATGTTTAGTAATAATATGTCCAACTCTTTAAATTTCTCAGTTCATCAGCTGTTTGACAGCTATAAATACAAACTTCAAACTTTTCCAAAGACAAAAGATTGAATATTTTTTTATATTTTAGGGACTAAATTGTGATTTACTTAGAGAGCACTTGAAAAGGCTGAGGGCTTTTGAGGGCGGGTTAAGCTCGTATCGACTTGAAAATATGGAAAGCACTTCATATACATAATGGTTTTAGGACGTTTTGGTATTTTTCTTTCTTTTTACACATTTTGGAGGATTTTACTCCGTTTAGTCAAAGTTAGACGGTTAATGACTGTACTGCTCAATCTCATCCTTGAGCAGTTTTAAAACGTGATGTTAAAAATTGAGTTTTAATATTATAAATGGATCATTGAAAAATTAAAGAAATGTTTTTTGGATAATTGTGTATCTAAAAACAAATCTTACGCATTAAAAAGCTTCCTAATTATAAAACATTTACAAGTAATAACTGTTTTAAGATGTATACTATACTATTCACGCCTGTATTCCCTGAAGGTTTAGGCACAGGCGTACTAATGTACAATTCGCGCGGTATTTTTAGGTCCCATATAACAAGGGGCCTATATCTGGGAATCCACCTCTAATACAACAGTCGTGCTCAGGACTATGACATTAGAGGTGGATTCCCAGACCGGCTAATGAGAGAGTTTTTATAATTTATTTCCTTATAATTGCAGTACAATTAATCACTAAGAGTTTTTGTATGTGCATTGCCAATTACTACCCGAATATTGGGTACAAATGTTCCTTCAAAATGAATGAGCCTGGGTCGACAGAGGCCGTCAAAGTAACAAATAATTTTAAACTATCTTCATGGTTCCGTTTGCCTTTGAATCATGATAGAAATAATTTAAAACTATCTTCATGGTTCCTGGTTTGCCTTTGAATCATGATAGAAATCGTCGCTGAAAAGTTGAGAGTTAGTGGTGGATCCATTGAACTATTGCGGTCGACCCGAAACCAAAGGTCGGATTAACTAAATATTTAAGTAGATGGATTTTGTTCGTTGGGACGGGTGTAAAACTTTCAGGTTTAGTTTAAATAAATAGGCATGGTTTTCTTGTATTTCTGCGACAGCTCTTGAAGTAAAACGCGAGTTAACTGTAATAAACAACTTAAACAAGCCAACCAACTATCACGCCTGTATTTCCCGAAGGATTAGGCAGAGGCATACAATAAACACCCACGGTTCGCTATTATATTTAAGTCCCATGTAGGGAACCGGGCACAAATCCCGAACTCCGAGCGGCTACTGAGAATTTAGTAAAGAAACCAAATAACACTTTGCTCGACCTGAGAATCGAATCTGTGACCTCTAGCGTAGCATTCGCACTCTAGGCTAATGAGGCAGAGATAATGATTGGATTTGTATTATATTCATAGTCGGGAGCTTCGAAAATGTCATAGTACCTATATTTCGATGGGTCCTTTTAAAAATTTAAATTTTTAGTTTCGTATTTGGATAATTGACTTAATGACTTAGGTACTCAATCTTTCGAGGTTCAACACAATATCAAAAGATAAGATTCTTTTCTAAACTTCGCACAAAGGTTATATAAGGCAAAAATCGAGTACCTACACCATTTATCTTGCAAGTATAACCCGTGGAGGTTTTCTATACAAAAACTAGGATCTAAGACTAATGATGGCCTGAAGTCAGGACGTTGTTCGTTCAGAAACGCTACGGTTGGCGAAGACCGAGCCTGTCTACGTTTAAAACTTGATAAATGTCTGTTGTGTTCTGAATTATACGTTTGTTTTCTGACAGTTTTATAAATTTTGTTTTCTATTTGTTTATTGATTATACACTTTATATACCTACTGGTTTCTGACACTTACGCGAATATTAGACATTGAAATAAAATTATTTTTACGGATTTTATCGCGTTGTATTAATTTTATTTAATTCCCGACGTTTCGGATCCTTTACAGCATTCATGTTCACGGGTAGACTGTCTGTGTCAAGTGTGATGAATACAACGCGATAAAATCCGTAAAATTTGTTTTATTTCGAAACTAGCTTCTACCCGCGGCTTCGCCCCCGTGGAATTCTTGGTCTGTCCTCCACCCGTGGTCTGTCATCACATCCCACAGGAACGGGATAAAAAGTATCCTATGTCCGTTTCCTGGTTCTAAGCTACCTCTCCACCAATTTTCAGCCGAATCAGTTCAGCCGTTCTTGAGTTATAAATGGAGTAACTAACACGACTTTCTTTTATATATATAAGATATATAGATACAATTTAATAAAAATACAAAAGGTGACGATACAATTCAAAACATAAAATGGCGGCTTTATCGTAATCTGCGATTTCTACCAGGTAACCTTAGCGGGATGTCTCGGGAAATATATGATATCAAAGAAAAAACAATTAAAAATCTTTTTACCTGATTGCGCGACGCAAGCGCGGGTGTTAATGATCTAGTAGCAAAGATGGCTGCTGAGTGGAAAACCCTGGAATTGATTTCCCAGGTAGAGTTAATTGTTATTCTATGAATTTCTCTGTAGCAGCTCGAAGTTTATGTACTAAGCTCGCCGCAAAACATACCTAGTCTGTACAAAATATTCGGTTTTTGGTTTTTGTATTTGTATTTTTTTTGTCCTGATAGGCTTTCGCTTCACCGATGCTAACACTGCAACCCTACGATGTACGATGTAGTGCGCTCGGATAGATGAAACGAGATTCACTCTTGATTAAAATATATCTGTCACAAGTACCTCATCTCACTTCTCAAACGACTGTAATCTATACTTCTATACTATCTATACTAATATATAAAGCTGAAGAGTTTGTTTGTTTGTTTGTTTGCTTGAACGCCCTAATCTCAGGAACTGCTGGTCCGAATTTGAAAAATTCTTTGAGTATTAGATAGCCCATAGGCCATTTATTGAGGAAGGCTTTAGGCTATATATCATCATGCTAAGAATAAGTAACTATTCCATACAGACGAAGTTGCGGGTGGAAGCTAGTTTATAATAAAAGCAACGAAATAAGCAGTAACTTATTTCTGTCCTAGATTACTTTAAACATTGGGTGAACCTAAATTTGTCCCATTCTTTTAATGTGACCTCATAAACCAAACAAATTAACGCAAGAACATTATTTATTTCTCACATTGGCCGCGCAAAAAGTTTTACAAAGTTTTCACTTTATCCAGCTAAAGTAGGTAATTCATAAGGGAAATTTATATCGCCTGGATTACGAGTACACTCCAGTTTGTTTGATACTAAATGACTTTGTTTAGGCACTTAAGCCTCTCATTTTGCTTTCAGACGCGTTTTTTTTTAAGAAAAAACTTGAGATTCGCAGATTTATTATGGTAAAACGTTGAAACTGTGGAAAATATAGGACACTATTACTCGTGGAAACTGGACTTTATATCTGTGGTTGTATTTTAAGGTTCTGCTAAATGTTGGATTTCTTTTTAAGTTTACAAATCTTTAACCATGAATATGCAAATTATGCAACGGTAAAATTATAGCATAGCATCAAATATTATATCTGAATGTACAAACAATTCAAAATAATCCAATTTTACCGTGGGAGAACCATGCTTCGGCACGAATGAACCGGCTCGACCGGAGTGATACCTTGGCCTCACAGAAAACCGGCGTGAAACAACACTTACGCTGTGTTTCGGCGAGTGAGTGAGGTGCAAGCCCTTTTAGAAGGCATGTAACGCACTTGCGGCTCCTCTGGTGATGCGGGTGTCCATAGGCGGCGGTAATTACTTATTTACCATTAGGTGATCCGTCTGCTCGTTTGCCACCCTATCCCTTAAAATAAAAATCTAAAGAACTAAGGAAATTGAAGTATATCACAAACACATAAATAATGTTTTAGAATGAACAGAATAAAACACCTTATACGGCAGCTGTAATTCTGACGGGTATGTTATGTGTCTTGGTACATTCGATTTCCGGGGCAAGCAAAGTGTTATTGGACGTTTCTATGAAATTCGGAGTTGCAGCCTTGAGTTTGGATATTGGAGGTAAGCTGCGGGTGTACATAAGTACACTACCTAACCCCTCACGTAATAAAGGCATGTTCACAAAGGCAAAGTAAAAAACTCTTATATGGTTCTAACTTCACCGTCACCGAACTTCAAACCACGGTATTTGTTACGTTGCTGCTTGTTGGCCCCAATAATACCTAATATTACTTTCTCAGATGAACTCTTTCAAAGCATCCTTGTTACTGTGAAACCGCACTCGAGTACCCGGTTCCAGAAACATCCTCAAAGTTTGATTCGTCGTAAACGTGAGCAATTTAACTTGTTCCAACAGTAAAATTATTCGTTCTTACGATTTCAAAAATAAAGATAAAAGAATCGACGCTAAAAGAATATCCTTATAGCGAACGCAATACCGAACTCAATGGTGCTAACGGACTGACATAGAATTCGATGGAATAACCGAACTTTATAATATCTGTGGTTGTATTTTTTTATGGGATAGGGGGGCAAACGAACAAATCTCCTTATGGTAAGCGATTACAGCCGCCCATGGACACACGCAACACCAAAGGAGTCTGTTGTAAGAGCGTTGCCCGCCTTTTAAAAGGGTTTGGGCCTCCGGTATCCTCACTCACTCTGCGAAACACGTCGTTTTCACTCCGGTTTTCTGTGAGGCCGTGGTTGAGCCGGCCCATTTGCGCCAAAATATGGCTCTCCCATGATATAATGTATTTTAGGGCTTCTTTTAAATGTTAGATTTCTTTTTATTACAACATTACACACCACGGAAAACAGTAAAAATTGTTGAAATGAGGTATTTTACCGCAGTAGTCGATTAGATTCGGATCATTACCTAGATAGGTATCTATTATTTACCATAAAATATTATTATCTATTAAAAAGTCTCGAATACCCTTCTTAAATAGAATCTTAGATAACTATCTTAAACCGTATTTCCGTTAACATTAAAAAGGCAAGTAATACTTTGATATAACCTTTCACAGAAGCAGCAGGCCCTCTAAGGATTTTGAAACAGACATTTTTATTGCGGAAAACACAAAACGTAGAACAGATAACCTCCATCTAATAAATGGATCAGCAAAAATGCTGGCCGTTAAACAGATTTACAGAAAACAAAGAAAAAACGTTCTGTTTTGAAATAAAACCGGAAAGATTTCAATTTGCAAAACTGTTGCGCAGTGAATCGATTTGGTACTTCTCTTTTTTGTATGGTATATTCTTACTCTATGGGTATCATATTCAGAACTTAGGAATACCCAATAATATACGTCAAAAGAAGCTCATCGTGTCCTTTTGGTGTCCTTCTTTTGGCCTTATCTATACTAATATATAAAGCTGAAGAGTTTGTTTGTTTGTTTACTTGAACGCGCTAATCTAAGCAAACTCTTCAGCTTTATGTATTAGTATAGTTATAGATTATAGATAATATATAAAGCTGAAGAGTTTGTTTGTTTGTTTACTTGAACGCGCTAATCTCAGGAACCACTGGTCTGATTTGAAAAATTCTTATTTGGCTATATGTCATCACGCTACGCGGACGAAGTCGCGGGCAGAAGCTAGTAGATTATATTTGGAAGAAAACTGCAAAACAAAACAACACGGTGAGCTCATTCTGCATGAATGGGATTGCTAATAATACACAAAGTTGTAAGCTAACTGTTATTAATTTTAACATTAAGACGTCCAACGCCTCAATGTCCCCCTGACCATCGGTGCTGTATAGGATCCGAAACGTCGAGACTTAAATAATATAAATACAAAGCTTTATGATCTATAAAAAGTAATTCTATTTCAGTCGACATATTAAATTGATCCGGTTGGCAGGTAACATGTTTACTGGTTTCTGACACTTACGTGAATATTAGACATTGAAATAAAATCTGCAGTTTGTGAACATACCCTAGACAAGACCCAGCCCTACATCAGATTTGATAAACCACAAGTCCTCGCAAAAGAAAACCGATTCCTACCTAGGATGATTTGTGAGGCTATTGAAATTAAAAAACACCCAAATTTCAATAGAGAAGATGGTTGGGTCTTACCAGCTCCTTGGAACCCCATTATAGAATCAATTAAATCTAAATCCAAGCCCAAAACTGCAAGACCAAAGGATACGGTGAGCTCGTTCTGCGTGAATCGGATCACTAATAATTAACATAAATGTAAGGTAGCTGTTAGTAATTTTAACATTAAGACGTCCAACCTCAGTCTACCTGTGACCATGGATGCTGTAAAGGATCCGAAACGTCAGGAATTAAATAAAATTAATACAACGAGATAAAATCCGTAAAAATAGTTTTATTTCAAGGTACTTAACATGTTTTTTTTTTTCAGAAAAGGAAACCATTGTGGTGTATCTTCAGAAACAATGAACCATTCGATTTTATAAAGGACCAACTAGAATAAAAATATACAGATAAAAATGAAACATGGAAATCGTTTCTCAACCGGCGATACCGCGTAACTTATCAAAACATTCAATCGTATTGAGAATCTACTCCTTTTGAAGTCGGTTAGATGTGCTTAGTATAAACTACATTCCCTTTGAAACCCTGGCTAACGAACCTAAATCCGAGGTGTTGCCGTAACAGGGCTCTTAATCAAGTCCAAAGTTTAGCTGCGCTTACAGGCAACCGCGTGGATAAATCTGGCACTAAATACAGGTAACAAAACGCTTTCGCTTTAGTTAACTATTTACCTAATAGTTTACAAGTACCTATTTACTTTGAATGAAATTGTGTTCGTGAGATTGCCAGCTTTATAACGAGGGAAATTTTCGGGTTAATATTTGACGCTGGTATTGATAGATGATAGAAAGTTAAAATATTACAAAAATAGTAATAATCTTTTTTGAAAAGATTACTAGCAATGTGTGTCGCACATTACTAGTATTCTTCATAACCTCTCGTACTAAGCTAAATGATTGTGTTACGAGTAGGTTCATGTCGTACCATAGTAAAAAAATTATTTAAACCTCTGTAAAACTAGGTTTAACAATGCTAGTAAATTAACCAAATATAGAATTCTGTAAGTACATAGTGTTATTGTTACACGTAGCTATAACTTGTTTTAAATGCACTGGTAGTTGCCTTATTTTTTTATTTGTTGTTTAATCGACAAATGCAAGTTGTTTATTTTCCTTAATTTAATAAGATGAATGCATTTATTATAAAAAAATATAATCAAAATTTGAAAAAATCGCTCGATAAAGATATAGCGTAATATACACATTAAAACAATCAGGCGAATTAAAAGAACTCTTTTTTTAACACACGAACAACAACAAGACGTGCAAATAATTATACAAACAAATTTTGAACTCTTTGGATGCGTCTAAATCTCTCCTATTATAAAATTGTGAAAAAGCTGTGTCTGTACATTGAAGATATTTAAAAAAAAATCAAGTGGGTAAGGGTATATAAAGGTCCCCGAACCCATAAATGTGATTTTAAAATTCTTGTCTGTTTGTTACAGGTTGGCGCCAAAACTGCTGAATAGATTTTAATTTTGCTATCACTGTTAGAAAGTATATGTTCTAACTTAAAAACTTGTGAACTTCTTATCTCAATTAATTGAACGGATCCTGAGATACAGCTTGACCTCTCTGAGGTATGCAGACCCATACAAGGAAGAGATCATCGAGGTTGGTTTTAAATTTTTACTCCTAATATAGCTTCACGAGAGCGAAGCCGCGGGCAAAATCTAGTGTCTAATAAGAGTGTGAAGTAGCCAATAAAGGTATAGTGAGGTGCTTTAGATAATTACACCTCATTCGTACACTTGAACAGAATAGAGCGCTCTATTGTTGTGAACTTTCAACATTGTAAATATTGTCTATAAATATTTAAAATTGTCAATGAATACTATGCCATGGGCAGCGGTAAACGCTTACCATCAGGCTATTCTTCTACTCGTTTGCCCCTATCCCATAATAAAGGTCCCCCATCCATAGAATGACCGCGGCGTTATACTACTTATTTACCTAAACCGGTTTCAGAGACAGTTAATTCCAACTCCGACTATCTCAATCCACGGAGAGGATACATAAGCAAGTCGGAGAGACTGCACAACAAAAATAAATGGGACCGACCAAAGTTGCTCAAATGACAAAACTTGCGGAGTTTGTAACTGTCCTGCAAAGCGGTTATGGTTGTTCACGAGTTGCTACCGAGATCTATCAGGAAGTGATGCTTTTAAGCAGTTCCGTTTAGATTTATATCTAGAATTGTGGCAATTTAACGCCGATGCAACTAGCTTTGGTTGTCGGTGAAAGATTTTGGTATTTGGCGTGTTAAAATTTCTGGATTGCAATGTGGTTTCGGAATGCATGCAATTTATTGGCGTCCTTGTGCTTTAGTTGCGACAGAAACGGCTGTGGTTTGAGGATCCAATTAGAGCTAATATCTAGTGATAAGAAATCTTGAAATTGTTATCACTAAAATAGTGAATACTTCCGCTTCACTTGTAAAGAGGTAGAATGAAAGGATGAAATGAAATGAAGGGATTTCTCCTGTATTTTACAAGCACATATTCTTACATTACACAATCGCCCAGACCCGGGACCTGTAGATGATACAAATATATGCTCCATATTGAACCCACAACGTGTTGCAGAAGTCGATCCTAAGCCGTACGCTAATCGTTCCGTAAAAAGCTCAAAAGTCGAAGTTTGTTTGGGCATTTCTTCTTAAAGGTAATAACGCAGAGCTAGCGTCATCTAGTAATATAAATCAAAAACATCCTTGTTTGAAATAAGAAACATTAATAATTGAGACGTCTCTCCGTGTGTGGGTGTCGTAATTTCACAGCCAATTTGCAAGATGGTTAATTGGCTAAGTGAGGTTAATCGCACTAATAGGCGTTGTCCTGCTCCTTACTAATTAACAGACCTGCTGACCGGACGTAAACAAGAGATCAAAGTCATTTAATAACGACAAGATTGCAAAGGAACGTATCTAACTTTGTTATAAAAACGTAGACAATACATACCTAATTTACCCCACAAAAAAAATGTGTTAGGGTATAATAAACGTCTCTGAACCCAAAATTGTGACTGAGAAGGTTTTCGTTTGTTACGGGTTGGTGCAAACACGACTAAATAGATTTTAATTTTGTTATCACTGTTAGAAAGTATAATCTATACTAATATATAAAGCTGAAGAGTTTGTTTGTTTGCTAGAACGCGTTAATCTCAGGAACTACTGGTCCGATTTGAAAAATTCTTTCAGTGTTAGATAGCCCATTTATTGAGGAAGGCTATAGACTATATATCATCACGCTACGCCGATGAAGTCGCAGGCAGAAGCTAGTATGCTCCTTAAAAAGGTATCATAAAAGCGTGTGGTCCGTTGAAATAAGTGCAGAAGCTATTTTTAACTGCACAAATCAAGGAATCAAGTTGGATGATTTATACTACGTCAAATTTTAATAAAATCACTTAATATAGTGGTGCCGTATTTTTTACTAATGGCCTGTGAGAAACTCCGTTTAGAAACTCCAGAAATCATTGAATTTCGTCTGCTTGTGACCATGATCAGTTTAACCTGGTCAAAACGTCAAGCAAAATTAAAGGTATTTATAGCGCGTTAATACCTGTTTTGTTCTATAGCATTTAAATAATTCACAAAAACACTATCCAACTTTTAATGTTGGTAGTAAAAACCACTAAAATAAACAAAACGTTTGTCAATGTGTCCGTATAAGCAATTAGCCAATCGGTGCATTCGCTTGCATGCGATTTAATCCACGCTACGACTTGCCGCAACGTAACAAAGATTATATAACTGCAGACTGGACGACTAAAGAGTTATCGTATTTATGCTATGCTCTTTTCTCGTGTTAAATACAAATATGTAGGTACAATTCTTTATTGAGTAGATTGTGTCAAAAAGTTAAGAAACTCTGTAAGCGCGAGTAAATTTTAGTATCATCACTACATAGTATAAAACAAAGTCGCTTCACGGCGACTGTCTGTACCTATGTCTGTCCATATGTATGCTTAGATCTTTAAAACTACGCAACGGATTTTGATGCGGTTTTTTTAATAGATAGAATGATTCAAGAGGAAGGTTTTAAGCTATTTAACATAACCCTACGACCCTTAGGAACGGGACAGCGTGGGTGGTGGCTAGTTTTACATAATTTGGAAACCTAGACTGTTAGGTATATTCTGAGATCTAAGCGAGCTCCACAGATTTTTCTCGGACTCATGTACAGATTAACTATCGCTAACTAAAACGTTGAAGGCAGTCACTTTGTGGAAAACTGCATGTCTAAGAGATTTAATGGATAACGCGTGAAGTCTGTCAACTCATAATAATAAGCGAGGTAGACTATAGCTGAACCTCTTTCAAACAGAAAACTCGTGTTCAGCAGTTCAACAATAAATGGGTTGATGATACTCCACTACATAGGTTTATAAACGTACATTCTAAAAATATGTACATCCCAAAAGACTTTTTGAGGCAAACAGTAGCAAAGTCTTTCTCCAAGGACCAATCTTTCTCTGTTCCAAAATTAATCGAAATTGGTTAAACATTACAAACAAACAGTTGTTTGTAATGTTACTGTCGTGTTTTCATTAACTATTGAGATACCTACTCTATGTCTGTACGAGTGAAGCGTGCTTGCACCAGCTTGCACAGCTTGCTATATTACGCCTTTATTATATTTACGTGCTCATAAAGTATTCATACTTTTAAACTGCAGTGTGTAATAGAATGGAAAATTATCCTACTTCCTATCCTATCCTACTTATCCTTCCCTACTAATCCTACTAATATTATAAATGCGAAAGATTGTGAGGATGGATGGATGGATGGATGGATGTTTGTTACTCTTTCACACCAGAACGGCTGAACGGATCTGGATAAAATTTGGCACAGAGATAGATTATAGTCTGGAATAACACATGGGCTACTTTTTATCTGAAGTCCACGCAGATGAAGTCGCGGGCAGAAGCTAGTAGGTACGTACTTCGGCGTTGAAAATATTGATGAATTTACCAATATTTGGTATAAAATATCTCGTCAGTCTAGTGGTCCTAAGCGCGACGTTCCGCTCCGCTAGATGGTCTGGATTCGATACCCAGCTCAAGAAAATGTTACTTATTGGATTTTTTATGAAATTCCCAGTACCTAACAATCCGGAGTTTGGATTTGCGCCCTTTTTTGTGGTCTTAAATTGCTCTATTGCATAGGGCCCTAAACGTACCCGCAAAATGTAGGAATATATGACGATACCTCAGTCTAACCCTTCACGGACGAATCCTGCCTATAATCTGAGCGTGGAAAATGCTAAAAACCTCTTACATACTATTAACATGTAAGAAGTAATGAGTGACTAAGTTTTTTGTTGCAAAGCCCGTTTCGCCATGATAAATCTCTACTATTAAAAAAATGTAAAAAAGCTGTGTCTGCACATTGAAGATATTAAAAAAAAACAACTGGGTTAGGGTATATAAACGTCTCCGAACCCAAAAATGTGATTTTTTTAATTTTTGTCTGTTTGTCTGTTTGTTACGGGTTGGCGCAAAAACTACTGAATAGATTTTGTTTATCACTGTTAGAAAGTATGTGCTCCAACTTAAAACTGGTATACTTCTTATCACAAATAATTAAATGGAACCGGAGATATAGCTTGACCTCTCTAATGTACAGAGACCCATACAAAGAAGAGATCATCACTGTTGGTTTTTGAGCTTCAAGTCAGCGAAGCCGTGGGCAGAGGCTAGCTATACATAAAATGATATCGTTTACTAAATAAATAATTTTAATTCCAATGTGTTAATCACATGTAATAAATTATATTATGATAAGTACGTGTATAGCTCTCTCAATAATATTATTTGCTCAAATAAAAATGTCACCTCAGCGAATGGATTTTTAACTGACTTAAAAAAGAGGGTGTTCTCATTTTTTTTATTTACGTTAGTAAACATGTAATACTGAGCCCAGATTGGTCCATAGATGTTATATAGATTTCTAATGTAACGGCCAAACATCGTCAGATTTCGGCGCCAAACATCGTCACAATTACAATTTTGATTGCCAGTTCACAATTTTTCGTGCGTTTACAATCTCGCTGGATTATTCACAAACAAACGATGGGTACATTTATACGGTGACACAAGCATAAATTGTCATATTATTATGTACGTATCTTAAAGACCAATCACTCACCAGTAACGAGTGATACGTTTAAATAACAATCTATCTCTATATATATATAAAAATCAATTGCTATTCATTAGTCTCGCTAAAACTCAAGAACGGCTTGGCCGATTTAGCTGATTTTGGTTTTGAAATGTTCGTGGAAGTCCAGAGAAGGTTTAAAAGGTGAGTACATATGAAAAAAAAACAGTTTTTCTGATGCGGTACGTAGTTCGCCGGGTCAGCTAGTTTGTAATAAAAATCATGATAGAATAATTGATGGTAAATTAATATAAATTAAAATCCATAATTACCGGTTAATTATACAGGTTGTTACTCAGC
This sequence comes from Acronicta leporina, assembly GCA_947256265.1. NCBI lineage: Eukaryota > Metazoa > Arthropoda > Insecta > Lepidoptera > Noctuidae > Acronicta > Acronicta leporina. The sequence continues at coordinate 2,404,275 of OX366512.1, forward strand.
TGGCAGCTTTAAATTCATATTTTAATTCTCCTAAAAAAACAGATTTCGTGACTAGTCGATCTGGATTTCGTTTGTATATTTTTGAATAAGCTCGAAACTTGCTTTCAGTACTTAGTCAGCTAGAAAATGAAGGCAAAGGAACAGCCTGTATAATACCTTCGTATTTATTGATTAATTCCTGGTTTAATGTATATGTACACAAATTTGGTGGCAATAGCGATATAATAATCAATCAAATTTTAAGCCATCTTAATTTTATCTTTATTGTATCTTAATACAGGGATTAGCAACAATAAATATTATCTCCTATTTATCTTCTAAGCCCCAAAAAGATACTGTTTTGTATATAAAAGTAAAATAATTTATTATAAATCATAGTTTGTACATCACCTAGCAAACAAAAGCAGGTAAGAACACATTTTTGGTAGATAAAATCCACATTATATTTTATTATTAAAGGAAATCACTCATAAAACCAGTTTAAAAATGCTATAAATGTGAGTTCACTGAATTGTTATTTTCACTCGACGGTATTTTTACGACATGGAACAAGTACAGAGATCCAGTTAACCATACTTATAGACGAATTTAATAATTAGCTTATCATTGTTTTAAATATGTTGTCCGTTTTTGAGTGTGTTAGCACCATAGTGTTGTATGTATCCATAGATGATATACATTGATGTGGCTAAATGGAATCGTTTCTGAGTACAGATTATGCAAAAAAGTGTGTACCAGGAGTGCATAAAATGGACGAGGTTTGAACAAAAAAGTTCTCACTCGCCAATCCATTGGCCACTAGGCAAAGGACATTCTAGTCTAAGTGATCTTTTTTTAAACTATTAATGGGTATAAAATATTGCAATTACCTTCATACTCACGTTACATTAAGTTGTATGTTACCAGAAAATATTTTCAGAAAGCAAAAAATAAATCACACTGTTTGAACTGGAAATGGAACCCTGAACTTTTGCCGAGCATCCGCGTTGGTGATCAATGCGGCAATTCAAATTTAAATAATAGACTAAACCTTTGTATAATTTATTTCAGCAAATATGAAATCCATGCTGATCGTCGCCTCTTTCATCGCCCTGGCTGTCGCCAGCCCCGCTTACCGCGGCCTGGTCACGCCTGGCGTTGCTGGCCCCGCGCCTGCCCCCGAGTTCGAGAACATCGCAGTAGGCCCGGCTATACTGGACTTCGCGCCCATTGCCGTCGGCCCTGCTATGATTGAGACCAGCCCTATCTCCGTTGGACCTGCCATGGTTGACTCTTTCGAGCCTGTCGCTGTTGGCCCCGCTCCCGCGCCAGTTTTCGTCGTTGAGGAGGCCCAGAACGCCGCTACTCCCTTCGTCGAGATCATCCTGAACATCAATGGTGTCTCCCACGTCATCAATGCCCCCATCGCTACCCCTGTTGAGGTACCAGTCGCTGCTCCCGCACCTACACCCGTGCAGATTGCTGAGGCTGCTCCTGCTCCAGTGGAGGTCATCGAGGCCGCTCCTGCTGAGATTGGCACCCCCGTCCTCCCTACCCCTATTGTACCTGGGCCGATCGTAATTGGCACACCCCAGCTCCCTGCTCCCGTCGTCCCTGAACCGATCGCTATCGGCACACCCCAGCTCCCTGCTCCCGTCGTCCCTGAACCGATCGCAATCGGCACACCCCAGCTTCCCAGCCCCGCTGTTGTGCTGCCTGAGACCCTCAACTAAACTGGAGTTTGAGGAATTTAGAGGAACTGTTAATATGAGTGAACATCTACACAGCCACATATTATGTAAATTATAACATAATTATATATCATATCAGTTCCGAAATTTTGTTTTTATTTACCCAGTAAATTTGAGCTAGTCGAAATTGATAACCTATTATCATTATGAAGGAGGAGACAAGCTACCTACTGATCTAAAAAGTAGTACCTACTATCTCTCTGCCTATAGGTATAGATCATCATCAACACATTTACTGTTCCTCTGCTGGGCACGTAGGTACTACTATTCTCAGAATGAGATAGATGGTGGCACCACGCTGACCTAGTGCGGGTTAGTAGAATTCACACACATTTCGCGGCCGTCGAGAAAAACTCTCAGGAGTGCATGTTTATATGCGTGTGAACTGAGGGACCACTCTGGATTTCGAAAAATAAAAATGTTAGGAAGTAGTAGTCACACTACCTTAATTTTGTATGTTTGCTGTAGTTTTTAATATATTTGTTTACAAATTCCCAGATTTGTTCTACAATTTGTTTTAAATCCTTCTATTTTTATTTTACGAAATACCAAAGTGCTCCCTCACTCACTTGTTTTTTTTTACTTATCCGTGTAAGCAACTGATAACTATTTACTAACTAATTTTTGCACATATAATAAGTGATATATTTTTATATGAATTTGGGGTTTTATATGATAATATTAGTCTTTTTTGCCCGTTTATAAAACACTAGCTTCTGCCCGCGACTTCGTCCGCGTAGCGTGATGACATATAGCCATGAAAAGCCTTCCTCAATAAATAGGCTATCTAACACTGAAAGAATTTTTCAAATCGGACCCGTAGTTTCTGAGATTAGCGCGTTCAAGCAAACAAACAAACTCTTCAGCTTTATTATTAGTATAGATAACTTTAAGTTAAATTTAAAATAATATTATGAAAACTTGATTTAATAAACGTTTTACTCAAAATTGAGATATTACACATATCAATGAAAATATATCTTACTAGCTTCTGCCCGCGACTTCGTCCGCGTAGCGTGATGACATATAGCCATGAAAAGCCTTCCTCAATAAATAGGCTATCTAACACTGAAAGAATTTTTCAAATCGTCCGATTGTAAAAATTCTTTCAGTGTTAGATTTTACGAAATACCAAAGTGCTCCCTCACTCACTTGTTTTTTTTTACTTATCCGTGTAAGCAACTGATAACTATTTACTAACTAATTTTTGCACATATAATAAGTGATATATTTTTATATGAATTTGGGGTTTTATATGATAATATTAGTCTTTTTTGCCCGTTTATAAAACACTAGCTTCTGCCCGCGACTTCGTCCGCGTAGCGTGATGACATATAGCCATGAAAAGCCTTCCTCAATAAATAGGCTATCTAACACTGAAAGAATTTTTCAAATCGGACCCGTAGTTTCTGAGATTAGCGCGTTCAAGCAAACAAACAAACTCTTCAGCTTTATTATTAGTATAGATAACTTTAAGTTAAATTTAAAATAATATTATGAAAACTTGATTTAATAAACGTTTTACTCAAAATTGAGATATTACACATATCAATGAAAATATATCTTACTAGCTTCTGCCCGCGACTTCGTCCGCGTAGCGTGATGATATATAGCCTATAGCCTTCCTCAATAAATGGGCTATCTAACACTGAAAGAATTTTCCAAATCGGACCAGTGGTTCCTGAGATTAGCGCGTTCAAGCAAACAAACAAACTCTTCAGCTTTATATATTAGTATAGATTTTCGCTTCTCTTTTCATCACTATCACGTCAACTAACAGTGACGCATTCCATCGGCCCTCGTAACCCTTTTCCATTGTCGATACGTCTTGTTGAAATGCTTTGCCATATGTTCACATCTCACAATATCGCAAGTTTAAGAAAAAAATCGAGACAAGAGCAAGGAAATGTTTTTTTTTAAAAACATATATCCAACAGAAAGTACCTATTAGCAACTTTTTTTTTTATGGGCTAGGGGGGCAAACGAGCAAACGGGTCACCTGATGGTAAGCGATAACCGCCGCCCATGGACACCCGCAACACCAGAGGAGTCGCAAGTGCGCTGCCCGCCTTTAAAAGGGTTTGGGCCTCCGGTAACCTCAACTCACTCGGCGAAACACAACGCAAGCGTTGTTTCACGCCGATTTTCTGTGAGGCCGTGGTATCACTCCGGTCGAGCCGGCCCATTCGTGCCGAAGCATGGCTCTCCCACGTGAAAAACTTTCGCAGAAACCACAAGTTTAACATAGGTTTCACGTGAATTACTGCCCTTTAACGACTCCTATGCTTCGTTTTCAAAGTAAAATTGATACGGGATTCGTACTGGAAACTATCGGAATGGTGATATTACTAGGCTATCTATCACTGCTTTCTTATTTACCAACTGCGATAATCAAAAACGGAATACCAAAACAAATCGTAATCCAAACAATATATTTCATCAAATTGTGCTATGATTCGGATTGAGGGTTCCTACCGTACCATTTAAAGAAAGAAAGAAAACTTTTATTCTGGACTCGCACATTATTCACACATACATTAATTGTAAATACACAAAACACCGACCCTGCACGAGGCCAAAAAAGGTCCCTATCTCAGCATAATGCTGCAATATTAGGTAAAACTTAATGCCACAGCGCTGGTTTTCAGATGGGTCCTACATTTTGTCTACTACTACTTCACAGGAAATAAAGGACCAGAAAATCGTTTCAAGCGTAGTAAATTTATCAAGTTTCAATCACTTATATTTATTTTCAGTGAAGTGTTTTGGATATAATGGTAAAGCAAGAAAGAACCTTGATTAACGAAATCGGAATCCGGATAATAACTAGGAAATCTAGATACCTAATAACTCCGGAATCCGGATTGTTCAGTATGAACACTTGTTTTACCTATGTAAGCAATTCCTAACATGCGCGATGCGGTAGTTAGTCCATTGTCCGCCGCCGTATTGCACTTCTATCATTTTAGTAATAAGTAACATCAGTGCATATTTCGCCGTTGCCGGGTGCGCTCATTAACATAAAATATTCATCTAGGATAACATTTTAACAGAAGAACAATTTGTAGAAAGTGAAATATAGACTCTGAGTTACCTTACATTCTATCAATCAAAAAAACAACCCGGAGCTCAGGCCACCTCACGGATAATAATTCCTGAATCCGGATAATAATAATAACACAATTTGATTAAATTGTCTTTAAATTATGATTTATTTTGGTATAGCGTTTGTAATGCAAATACACTCCGAACTCTTAATTCCATAATATACGTTTCTGCATATGTACAGAACTATTATAGGTAGTAGTGATAGCCATAGTGATATGACCGTTGGACTGCCAAGTCAACGCACCTCTGACTTTTCGAAGTTATTTACGTATTCATAGATAATAATCATGCGCTTAAACAGTGAAGGAAAACATTGTGAGGAAACCTGCACGTCTGAGAGATTTTGAAGTCTGTTAACCTGCATTAAGCTCGCGTGGTGGATTATAGCCTAATCCTTCTCTTTGTGAGAGGAGACCCGTGCCCAGCAGTGGGACATAGTTACACAGGGACAGGGTTGATTATGATTCAGAACTATTGTAATGTTGCTTACCCCACAATTCATTAAACTATTTTTAGAAATTTTATCTTGTTATACCTACTAGTATTAATAAAACAATAGGTAATATGAGCATTAGAGAATATCAGTAATGACGCAATTAAGTGGTTTTATTTCTACGTCTTACATTATGCGTAAGTGTCAGAAATCAGTATCTAATGCCAAGTATAATTGTGCTATAACCCGGAACTTCACGAGATAATAAAGTAAAAAAATATTTTCTATAAAAAACGCTTAATTTATTAAAACTCAATATCACATTTTTTGCTTATTCTAAATCTTAATACTAGCTGAGTTTCTAGTTTGCTTTATCACTGTTCAGTTTAATTCTTCGGGCAGTACCACGGCTGGACTGGGCAGGACAGGAGTACCAATAAATACAGGCTCTGGAGCAGCTTCTGGAGACGGTAACACGGGGACACCGATCTCAATTGGCTGAGGAACTACAACAGGTACCCCGATATCAATAGGTGTTGGTGTGGGCTCCACAACATCAGGTTTTTCAGGGGCCGGGGCAACAGGGATCGTAGGAGGCACGTACTCTGGAGGTGAAACTTGAGCAGCGGGGTTGACGTTTACAACAATCTTGATGAGCGGAGCGATGAATGGAACGGGAGCTGGGGCGATAGGAACACTAAGTCCTTCATCTGGAAACACAGGGGTTGGAGCGACACCAATAGGCATATAATCTACTGGAGCAGGTCCAACTGATACGGGTTCGAAGTCCAAGATGGCTGGTCCTGCAGCAATGGGCTCGGGGACTGGGGCTGGGCCAGTGGCGCCAGGGTTGACGAGGCCACGGTGAGTGGGGCTGGCCAATGCTAAGCCCACGACAGATGCAATGATGAGCATGTATTTCATTTTTGCTGAAAAAGAAATTATAATACCTATTAATCTTTGAAAATTAATTATGGCTAATGGTAATAAGCTCGCCACCTATTTACCTACAAGGGATTTAAACATAACAACGTCTAAACTGAGTAGGTATCTCATAAAAAAATATACCCGAGAATAAACTAATGAGATCGTTTATAAAAATAATATTGTTTTAATTACCTGTGAATGTGATTTACTTGTTGTTTCCAAACAAATGTTGTTGGTTGTTGTTTCGTCGTTGCTATCGTTACTCAAACTATGATTTCAAACTGTTGATTCGCGTATTTATATTTAAAAAATATCGGACGCTACGCCAAAATGAGTAACTTATAGGTAGATAAGATTGCATTTGTACACTGATTCATAATCTATAGGTTATTATTAATTGTGCATTCGATGAAAATACACGTAATCTGTGTCTCTTATCAATAAACACTTAAAAACTTTCTAGAATAAGATAAAAGATTAAAAATTAAGCCAAGTCTTCCGATTGATTTCGAATGAAGTCAGATATTAATAGTCGATTAGTCGTACATATAAATTTGGATTTACATCAACTATGAATTACTGCCTCACTAATACATAACTGCCTCATTAGCCAAGTGGTCCTGAGCGCGACTGCTACGCTAGAGGTCCTGGGTTCGATTCCCAGGTCGAGCAAAGTGTTAACGGGTTTTTCTATGAAATTCCCGGTAGCAGCTCGGAGTTTGGAATTTGTGCCCGGTTAATGGCAATAGGCTCGCCCCCTATTACATGGGACATAAACATACCGGCGAACTGTGGGTGTACATTAGTAAGCCTCTGCCTAACCCTTCGGGAAATACAGGCGTGATGGTATGTATTTATGAATTTTATGCAACAAGTGAAGTTAAGCACACATCCTGCTATCGTAATATGGTACCAGTGAAGATTGTAACATCATTTATTTTAAGTGTCCATACAGTTTCTTGCTGGATTCTTCTCAATAGGTTCAACTATTTAGAACTGTGTAACAAGAATTATAGATAACTTTTCATTAACGCTTCTAGAAGCTTTTTTGAAATAAAAATTTTTAAAAAATAAAAGTTGCGCAAAAAATTGACAAGTCCCCAATATTATTATTGATATTATTTAACCTTTCTGAAAATATTTACAACGTCCATGGTCACAGACAGGATGAGTTCATTCGGGCGTTTAAAATGGCTGAGGTGATGGTTATTTCGTTTTTTTTCCTTTCCTTAGATCCTTAATTATTGACACTATAAAGCAATTAATATATTTTTGTCATTATGATGTCTTTAAAGCAAGAAGTACCCACGACTTTAGTTGACACTTGACTTTATAAGCTTAACTAGCTTATGCCCGCGATATCGTCCGCGTAGCGTGATGGTATATAGCCTTCCTCAATAAATGGGCTATCTAACACTGAAATAATTTTTCAAATTGGACCAGTAGTTCCTGAGATTAGCGCGTTCAAGCAAACAAATAAATAAACAAACTCTTCAGCTTTATATATTAAAATATAGAGTATAGATAACCTGTAGGTATTTCTTCCTATTTCAACAGGAAAACTCTAGAAAGTCATTCCCTGAATCACCAGATAATTTCATTACTAGATACTATGAATGTGGATTACTAATCGATAATAAGCAGTTAATGTTTTAATCCATCTATCTAAGGTGACGACGCAGGAAATATTAACGAAGATTAAGTTTAGTGAATACACTTAGCAAGGAATTTTATTAAATAGGGGAGACCGGGTACAAAAGTAACAGTTTGTACTTTTACCTAGATTGCTGGCTGGGTGTTATTATTGTCATTAAATTAATATATACATATATAAATTCAGTTTATGTTCTTTACATTGGTAACTCAATTTATTTTATTATGGTGTGTTTTATATAAAAATCACGGGGTTAATAAAATATTGTCTGTTGTTACTTTCGACCACGGAGGCAGGCTGAAAGTAACACGTCGTGGGTCGAAAGTAACAAGAAAAAGGGGTTGGTAATTAATAAAATAATACATGTTGAATCAACAATTTATTTATTTGAAGACTTTGTAATAATAACACGAATAAAATTCGGCATTTTAAATGCTCAAAAATTATATATTTTAAGATAAACTCAGAGCACTTGATTAAATGTTACGTAGGTTACTTTCCTAGTTAATAGTAAAAACTCGGTTGATCGGAAATAGGTACTAGCGCATTTGTGGGGTACTGTTGCGTTACCCCACAAATGCGCTAGTACCTATTTCCTGCTTTAATTTTGTTAAAATCTATAATATTAATTGGCAAACAGAAAACCACCGTGAAACAACACTAATGTTGTGTTTCGCCGAATAAGTGAGGATACCGGAGCTCTAAACCCTTTTAAAAGACGGGCAACACACTTGCGACTCCTCTGGTGTTGCGGATGTCCATGCGGTGGTAAGCGCTTACCATCAGGTCACTCGTCTGCTCGTTTACCACACAAAAAAAAAACAATAAGGTTATTTTTCTGCCAGTGCTCTAATTTTTGCACCATATTTGCTCTTCAGCCGCTTTTTAATACACTACCGTGTTGATAGTTCTTCGTGCAGTAGTTCTGATTTGTTCATTGTCGCGGCATTGTGTTGAAGTAAAATCACATAAAAATATGATGTAGGTACCTAATTAAATCATTACGGGGACAAAAGTAACATGTTACTTGTGTACCCATAGGAATATGTTACTTTTATACCCATCCTCAATTTTGTTAAAACGTGTAATATAACTTTAAAATGGAAGGTGCTAGACAAAAACGAATCTAAACAATATATAATCCATCTAATCAAGTACTGATATACAAAGACTCGGATTACTATCATCCTTTTACGACTACGTAAACTTTAAATAAAAAAACGTCGAAAAACCTACTTTTGGTTTGTGAAAACTCGTAGCATCCTGTCACACAAACTAACAGCACGTGGCGCACGCGGCGACTAAATGCAAGTGAGGGGGGCGCTTTCGGCTATCACCTGACGGCGGCTAAGCGGTTTTCGCCCATTGGATAAATCTAGAGAGCATTTGTTACTTTCGACCCGCCGTTACTTTTGTACCCGGTCTCCCCTACCTATTATTAATTATCTTTTTCAAAAATGTATAATTTCGTTTGTTCAGAAGCAAAGTATCTAAAGTAGGTACCTAGATAGATAATTGATATTTACCTTCTAATATTTAACTGCCTCGTTAGTCTAGTGGTCCTCAGAGTGAGAGGTTCTGAGTTCCGTTCTCGGGTCGACCAGTTTTATTCGGTTTATTCTATAAAATTCTCAGTAGTAGCTCGGAGTTTGTAGTTTGTGCCCGATTAATGGCAATAGGCTTGCCCCCTATTACATGGGACATAAACATAACCGGTGAAATGTTGGTGTACTTACATTGGTCTTATCTTTTTCTTTTTTATAAAAAGCTTACTAGCGATGTGGGTCACACATTACTAGTATTCTTATTAACCCCTCGTGCTAAGCTAAATGCTTGTGTTACGAGTGGGTTCACGTCGGTAGTGCAATGGGTGGGGTTCGAACCGGCAACCACATGATCGCAAGTCCGACGCCCTAGCCATTAGGCTACCGCCGCTTCAAATCTTATTTTGTGTGGGCCGACGCATTAAAGCCTCAGTGCACTTCGACCCAATGGGATCTTTTGTGCTTAGCTTTTGTGTGTATACCTACATGTACATTGGTACACTTCTGCCTAACCCTACGGGGAATACAGGCGTGATGTTATGTTTATAGATAGGGATAGTGGGAGCCGACCACCTTAACAAAACCGATACACAAAACGGATTAATATTTGAGGATTATAAAAAAATCACCATTACTTTTTCAAACTCGGCCGGCTAGTTGTAAAGTAGGTACTTTATATTCTCAGCTATCCTTAGATAATTTACCTTTCCATATAGGCACAAGAATCCATTTTAACTTTCTTGAACATTCGAGTCATAAGCCATTAAAACTTTTGAACGTAACTCATTCAAGAAGCAAACAAAATTCATTTTGAAGGCGTTTTATTACTTAAAACAAATATGACGCTTGAATGAACTTTTTGAACACATTATGTTACGAACGCAGCCGTAACAACATATTTTCATATACATAGAACGCATCTTTATATGGACATAGACAAACTTATTCGTTTTCTTATTAATATTTGAATCTAGTAGCAGTCTTAACGAACTAGCACATTCATTACACACAAGAACTTTAATAGCCATCTCCTGTCTGTACACTAAAAGGAAATAATTATATTTTCTATCGTACCAGCGCCTTTTATTAATATTCTACAACATCCAAGAATAAACATTTGGTCCTTCGAGAGAGAAGATAGAAAATTCAAGATCTTCGATCTGCAGTTCTGAAGAAGAAGCAGTCAACGAAATTCAGCTGTCCAGAATCAAACAGGAGTGGTCTTCTTATTGAACGGAACATTCGTCTTCAAGCCACCTTCAGCATTCATACAACGAATATCGGCAACCGAGTGAGTCCGTTCCTTTATATTTCCTATTTCCAACATCCGAATTTGCATTTGCCCTCTTTGCGCCAAGCGCGTAATAAATCTATTCACATCATAATCATATCCAGAATTATATATACTTTCAAGTTAAAACAGCTGCGCGAGTCATTAGCGTTCGCTCAAACCGGTTCCGTGCATTCCAATCGTAGATAACGCCATTACATTTTTTTCTAGTGTCGTCATTCTAAGTTGCGAAATATTACAAGTACGTCATTTGCAGTCTCTGATCTTAAATAATCAGCTTAAAAATGAGTGAAAATAAGGTAAAAGAATTAGTTAAAAAGCGAGGATCAATAAAATCTAAAGTTACTCAATTTGCAACATACCTTACGTTGTTAAAAAGTTGTGAATCTTTAAGTGATCTTCAAATAAACGAATTAGAGTGCCGTTTTCGTAAAATTGAAACGTTGTACAGTGATTTCGATACATTACAGACGGATATTGAAGCGTGTACGGAGCCGCCAGAATCAGCCTATTTGGATCGTGAAGCATTTGAGTGCACATACTTCAGACTTATGTCCGAGGCGTCGTTACTGCTAGATCCACGACCATCCGTACGTCGTCGGCGGACTTCCGTGGCCAGCGACGATGATGCAACCACCAGCAACCTTGGGCGCAGGCATGATTTCGTCAGACTTCCTAAGATTGATCTACCTCACTTTAGCGGCGACTATCAGCACTGGCTCGAGTTTAGAGATACGTATATTTCACTTATTCATAATAACGATTCAATTAGCGACATAAACAAGTTTCATTATCTACGTGCAGCGCTGAAAGGCACTGCCGCGTTATCCATTCAATCTTTAGATTTTACCGCAAATAATTACAAACTAGCATGGCAACTTTTGACTGAGAGATACGACAACGAGCGTCTTTTGGTCAATCACCACATTCAAGCCTTGTTTAATTTAGAATCCATGCATAAAGAAACTAGTTACTCTTTAAGAAATATGATTGATGTTACAAACAAAAATTTACGTGCCCTTGCAACATTAGGACAACCCACAGATCATTGGGACACATTAATCATATTTATAATGTCTAAAAAATTGGATTCTAACTCCAGTTGTAAATGGGAGGAATACAGGAGTGACCTTGGTGGCATTCCAAACCTGCAACAATTTATAAAATTCATTAATAATAGGGCAGATTTACTCGAAACGGTACAAGACAATTACAAACACAAACATAAAACGAATACCACTACTTCATCAGACATACACAAAAACAAAATACATACTTCTGACACAGATCACTACAAACCATACAAATGTCCGTTTTGTTCGCAGACTCATTACATTTTTAGCTGTGAAACATTCAGAAAATTAGATATTGAGCATCGGATAAAAAAGGTCAACGAACTTAATTTATGTAAAAATTGTCTGCGTCCTGGACATTCTTCTAAGCAGTGTAAATTAACTCACTGTAAATATTGTCAAAACAAGCACAACACTTTATTACACCTAGACGTCAATAAAGAGCCTGCAGAGATAACAGTGGCATACTCTGCTGGCACAACACCATTACGTGGTAATCAGCCTACTGTTTTGCTATCCACAGCATCAGTGCAAGTGCGGGACGCGCACGGTAACCTGCATACGGCGCGGCTGCTGCTTGACAATGGCAGCACGTCCAACTTCATCACACAGCGACTCAGCGAGAAGCTGGGTCTGGTAAGGCGGCCCGTCAGCTCCACTGTGAACGGTATTAACAATCAGTTTTCTTTAACTTCAGAGGATTGTGTGCTTACAATAGAATCACGCGTTGGGAACTATAGGCAAACTATTAGTTGCTTTGTTCTTTCAAATATAACAAAACCGTTACCTTCGTCTTACATAGATACAAAAACTGTACTTATTCCTAAGAATGTTCAGTTAGCGGATCCTTCATATTACATACCATCAGAAATTGACATCTTGGTCGGGGCAGAGGTCTTTTGGAACGTCTTGGGATCAGGCATCATTGACCTAGGCAAACGCCTACCTAAGCTTCGTGAGTCAAAATTAGGATGGCTCTTATCCGGATGTATTTTTAATTATGGCACGTCACAATCTGAAAATGTATTACATTTTTGTCATTTAATTAGTCATAAGGATGAGTCACAACTTACCCGTTTTTGGGAACTCGATACAGTGTCGAAATTACCTAACTGCATGTCCCTTGAAGAGAAAGCGTGTGAGAAGGTGTTTGAGACAACTACAAGGCGCGATAAAGATGGCCGTTTTGTAGTTACCATTCCGTTAAAAGAATCACCTTCAGTTCTCGGAGACTCGTATAAACTTGCAAAGATTCGTTTTCTGTCATTAGAACGACGACTAGAGAGGGATCCAAGTTTTAAACATTTATACATGCAGTTCATCCAAGAATACATAGATATGGGTCACATGACCCTCAATACACAAACCCCTAGACAAACATCAAACTTACCAAACATATATTTCCCACATCATGGTGTCTTTCGTGAAGCAAGCTCGACTACAAAACTACGAGTAGTATTCGATGCATCCGCTCGCACGACTTCTAATAAGTCATTCAATGACATTCAAATGGTTGGCCCGACCATGCAAGATGACATATTTTCAATATTATTACGTTTCAGACAACACAAAATTGTAGTATCTGCTGATATTGAAAAAATGTATAGGGCTATATACATAGAACCATGTCAACGATCTCTTCAAAAGATCGTCTTCAGATTTAATAGTTCTCAACCATTGCAAACATACACATTGAACACTGTCACATACGGCACAGCATCGGCCCCTTATTTAGCGACTAAGTGTTTAGTATCTCTTGCTGATAAAGCAAAAGATACAGCGGTACAAAATGCAAATAAACATGACTTTTACATTGATGACTATCTAGGAGGAGGTGATACAGTAGATTCAGTAATCAAAGTGTGCGAAGGCGTCAGAGATGCCTTAGCGTCTGCAAAAATGAATCTACGTAAATGGCGATCTAATAGCATCAATGTCTTACAAGTTATCACTGGCATGAATAGTGAACCAGACAACCTAGTCAGTTTAAACAATAGCTCATCATCAAAAACATTAGGTCTTTACTGGGATTCTACTTCAGACAATTTACATTTTATCATCGACATTGATAAAAATATAAAGGTAACAAAACGCAATATTATTTCCATAATTAGTCAAATATTTGACCCCTTAGGTCTTATCGGACCATGCATAGTATTAGCTAAATTAATATTTCAAATGTTATGGATTCATAAATGTGATTGGGATAGCGAGGTACCTGAAAACATCAAAAAGGAATTTTTATACATTGTAAACTCATTGCACCATTTAAATTCTCTCAGAATACCAAGATGGGCATTATCTTGCAATAATTTATCATTGATTGAGCTACACATATTTTCAGACGCTTCTGAACGTGCCTACGGTGCGTGTATCTATGTAAGAACCGTCGAAGATAACGGTTCGACAAATGTTAGACTTTTGACCTCTAAAAACAAAGTCGCACCCATTAAGCCTAAGAAAACAATTCCACGCTTAGAACTTTCTGCTGTATTATTAGCCACAAGACTCTGGAAAAAGGTAACGAATGCTCTTACAATAAGTTTTCATCAACACTATTTCTGGTCAGATTCAACCATAGTCTTGGCATGGTTATCGAATACCTCTTCTAAATTGATACAATTTGTCCAGAATAGAGTTGGTGAAATACAGGAAGCTACGGCCGGACACAAGTGGAGTTACGTGCCGTCTAAGTCCAATCCTGCTGATCTTGTTTCGCGTGGGGTGAAGGCTGATTCCATCAGCGCGGCCGCACTCTGGTGGTCTGGGCCGGAATTTTTACATCACCCAATCATTCAGTTTCCAGAAGTGAATACACAGACAGAGCACACATGTAACACCGTAACTACAATTTCAATAGAAAATAAAAATAACAATAGAATCCTCTATCTTATACACAAAAGCAGTAATTTTAACAAGACAATTAGAATCCTAGCTTACACAATTAAATTCATTAACATTTGCAGACACAAAAACACAGCACCTAACAACATTCTCAGTTTGAGTGACCTAGAAACATCACGTAAAATAATCCTGCATCATGCTCAAAAGGAAATGTTTCCAGAAGAACATTATTTACTAAAATTTAAGCAATCCTTACCTACAAATAGTAAGCTTAAATCTTTATCACCATTTTTAGACTCTGACGATCTTATAAGAGTAGGTGGTCGATTAAATAATTCTTTCTATAATTACGATGTCAAACATCCTATATTAGTTTGTGCTAAACATCACTTAACTAAAACATTATTTATCTTACAACATAAAACACTCATGCATGCTGGCCCTCAACTTCTTTTAAGCAATATTAGGCAGAACTATTGGCCGCTGAATGGTAGAAACCTAGCTAGAAAAATAGTACATTCTTGTGTTCGTTGCCACCGTTTTAAGGCCACCCCAATTCAACCCATTATGGGAGATTTACCAAAAGAAAGAACACAGCTAGAACATCCATTCCTCAATACAGGTATTGATTACGCCGGGCCAGTGCTGATCCTTGATCGTAAGGGTAGAGGGGGCAAGCTGACAAAGTCTTACATTTGTGTTTTTATTTGCTATGCAGTCAAGGCGGTACATCTCGAGCTCGTCACGGACCTCACCAAGGAGGCGTTTCTGGCGGCTCTGAATCGCTTCATATCACGACGTGGAAAGCCAGCGACGATATTTTCCGACAATGGCACAACCTTCATTGGGGCATGCAATGAGCTTGCCCACTTTTTAAATAACAGTTTAGAATTCGTAGAATCACAACTCATTAATCAAGGTATCAATTTTAAAACTATACCAGCCTACAGTCCCCATTTTGGAGGGATATGGGAGGCCGCAGTCAAATCTGTAAAGCACCATTTACGTAGAGTCTTGTCACTTACACATTTAAATTATGAAGAGATGTCTACGTGCTTGGCGCAAATAGAGGCAATTTTAAATTCACGTCCTCTCACTCCACTTTCAACTGACCCATCTGACCTTTCCTTCCTTTCTCCGTCCCATTTCCTTATCGGACGACCTCTTTTGTCAGCACCGCATCCAAACCTACTGGAGAAGAATATCAACCGTCTCCAACGATACCAGAGGATAGAAAACTTGCGCCAACATTTTTGGCACAGATATTCTAATGAATATGTCTCCCTTCTACAGACAAAAACGAAGTGGACTCATTCTAAGGGACAACTCAAAATTGGATCTCTCGTCTTGGTGAGAGATCGTCACCAGCCTCCTCTCCTGTGGCTCATGGGTCGAGTCACCAAAATTTACTACGGCGGTGATACAGTCGGCAGAGTGGCGGATCTCCTAACCAAGAAGGGCGTCATCACGCGAGCATCTAACAACATTTGTCCTCTGCCCGAAACTTGCTGATCCTTTCTTCCTCTTCAAGCCTGGGCGGAACTTGTTACGAACGCAGCCGTAACAACATATTTTCCTACACATAGAACGCATCTTTATATGGACATAGACAAACTAATTCGTTTTCTTATTAATATTTGAATCTAGTAGCAGTCTTAACGAACTAGCACATTCATTACACACAAGAACTTTAATAGCCATCTCCTGTCTGTACACTAAAAGGAAATAATTATATTTTCTATCGTACCAGCGCCTTTTATTAATATTCTACAACATCCAAGAATAAACACATTACGTTATTATTGGAGTGCTAAGAGCTAAATAAATAAACACAGGAGGCTTAAAACCGGACAGATTTTGAAATAATGTGCTAAAATCTCTACTATTATAAAATTGTAAAAAAGCTGTGTCTGTATATTGAAGATATTGTAAAAAAAAATAAGTGGGTTAGGGCACATAAACGTCTCCGAACCCAAAAATGCGATTTTTAAAATTCTTGTCTGTTTGTCTGTTTGTTACGGGTTGGCGCAAAAACTACTGAATAGATTTTAATTTTGTTATCACTGTTACAAAGTATGTGCTCCAACTTATAAACTGGCATACTTCTTATCTCATATAATTAAACGGAATCTGAGATACACCTTGACCTCTCTAATGTCACCCATACAAAGAAGAGTTCATCTTTTTTTTTTCTGAGTTTATCTTTTTGGTTTTTGAGCTTCACGTGAGCGAAGCCGCGGGCAGAGGCTAGTATAATATATTTGTATATATTATATTTACACTATACTGTGTATTTGCTATATTGAAATTTGTGTATTATTTCATATAAGTGTTTAGTTTCTTTTGTGTACGCCAAACTACCTATTTTTCGCCTCTCCTTTCTCTTGAATCCATCCAAGGGTTGTCTGTAAGAGATCCATTGTACCATATTCTATGATTGATAACTTATACTTGACATTAGCTTTTGGTGTACAATAAAGGTAAAGGTACAATAATTAACCAGTAAAAAATACTGGGTATATAAAACTGCCTCTTTAGCCTAGTGGTCCTGAGCGCGATTACTACGCTAGAGGTCCTGGGTTCGATTCCCAAGTCAACCAAAGTGTTATTGGGTTTTTCTATGAAATTCCCAGTAGCAGCTCGGAGTTTGGAATTTGTGCCTGGTTAATGGCAATAGGCTCACTCCCTATTACAAGGGACCTAAACATACCGGCGAACTGTGGGTGTACATTAGTACGCCTCTGCCTAACTCTTCGGGGAATACAGGCGTGACGGTATGGTATGTTATAAAACATAGCCACACTAGTGACACTACTAGCGTTGTTGGCGTCTATAGAATAGAATAGAATATCCTTCATTGTACCTACACCAAAAACTATATAATGTCAGGTAAATAAGTTATCAATCATTGAATATGGTACAATGGGCGATCTATAGGCTGCGGTTGTCGATTATATTATCAGTCGGTCTGTATTCTTGGTTATCATCATATTATAATAAATCTAGCTTTTACCCGCGGCTTCGCTCACGTGACAATTTAATCAAAAACCAACATGTGATGATCTCTTCTTTGTATGGGTCTGTATAAATCAAGCTGTATCTCAGGATCCGTATATTTAATTGAGGTAAGAAGTTCACCAGTTTTTCAGTTGGAGTATAATGTATATACATACTTTATATTTTATTCTATAACAGTGATCCCAAAATTAAAATCTATTCAGTAGTTTTTGCGCCAACCCTTAACAAACAGACAAGAATTTTAATAATCACATTTTTGGGTTTGAAGACGTTTATATATCCACTTGTTTTCTCTTTAAAATCTTCAATGTACAGACACAGTTTTTTTTTTACGATCTTATAATAGTAGAGAAGAAGAAAGAAAGTTTATCATGACAGTCATAACAAGAAAAAAATAACAAATACAAAACAATGACACAGAAAATAATCTAGAAGACATCTTGTCCGACGTCAGAATAGATCCCTATCTCAATACTATCATTACCATCTATGCATTTTATTGTCTAACTACTTGACACAGGTCTCCTTTAGTAGTGAGAAGGTTAGGGCTTATAGACCACCATTTTTTTATGGGATAGGCGAGCAAACGAGCAGACGGATCACCTGATGGTAAGCGATAACCGCTGCCCATGGACACCCGCAACACCAGAGGAGTCACAAGTGCGTTGCCCGCCCTTTAAAAGCGTTTGGGCCTACGCTAACCTCACTCATTCGGTGCATTCACTCACATTCACTCACTCACCGGTTCTAAGGTTTATAGACTTTAATAATTACAATTACGCACACGATTCCAAAAGCCAAAGGCGTGCCTTGGATTCAAACTCGAGATTTTTAACTTGGCAGTCCTGTCACTTGCGTAACAGGCTATCTCAGCACTACGCTGAAGAGAAACTTGCACATCTTTGACTAACCTTTTAGGAAGAACAAACACACCACGTGTTTATGTACCATATTATACATAAGAATACGTATTGTAAGGGCTCACACAGCATGTTTTATTGCTTAGGCAATATGCACAGGGTGCTGATTAAACATACGCTCTGAAGATTTTGTATTGCCCGTGGAATGGTGCAAAGAATAGGGGAGTAGAGTTTTATTAAACACTAGCTTCTACCCGCGACTTCGTCCGCGTAGCGTGATTATATATAGCCTATAGAGTGATGATCGCAATAAAAGGTAGCATATGTCCTTTCTCAGGGTCTAAAGATTGTCTGTGCCAAATTTCATCAAAATCGGTTGAGAGGTTTAAGCGGGAAAGCGTAACAGACAGACAGACAGAGTTACTTTCGCATTTATAATATTAAATATAGTAGGAATTAGTAGGGATTGATTTTCATTCTTTTAGTAAGGAAAAATCGACTGAGGGCACGATTCGAATCTGAGTCTGATACACACTATAACCGGCTATGACCAGTGACGTTAAGCCGGCCTAATTATTTTCATATTTATTATTATATAGGTGGTTTTAGAAAGTGGTAGACTTCCGACTCTACCTTTATACTTAGTTTTTCAGACAATTTATTTTGTAAAGCGTAAAGTTTGAACAATTCCATATCATTTTTCACGTGGGAGAGCCATGCTTCGGCACGAATGGGCCGGCTCGACCGGAGTGATACCACGGCCTCACAGAAAACCGGCGTGAAACAACGCTTGCGTTGTGTTTCGCCGAGTGAGTTGAGGTTACCGGAGGCCCAAACCCTTTTAAAGGCGGGCAGCGCACTTGCGACTCCTCTGGTGTTGCGGGTGTCCATGGGCGGCGGGTATCACTTACCATCAGGAGATCCGTTTGCTCGTTTGCCCCCCTATCCCATTAAAAAAAAAAAAAAAACAAAGCCTCTGTTATAAGTACAGAGGCGTGGCGATATGTGTGCACCCACAGTAACCATAATTTTGATGTTTATTACAAAAATATCCACATAGATTGTTTGTTTGGCAGCTAGATTGGCAAGTGCAAATGGGGTTCCTCCTAATCTTGCTCAATGTGACTGCGGCGATCCACAGCATTCTATCTCACATCTATTTGTCTGTCCTCTGTGCCCGAATACCTGCACGAGGGATGATCTCTGCGTGGCCACAACTAGCGCCAACCGGCCTATTACTCTAAAATGGTTTAAGAAGATCATTAAGTGTTGATCGGAAGAATTCACACATCGTTGAATAGATCTCTCCAGAATTAAAGTTACCTCATTGTTTTCCTGAAAATTACCTAGTTAGGTACCTGCATGATTTCGAATCTTATTACCTACGAGGAATACTATCACGAGTGTTTTTCCCGAAGGGTTAGGCAGATTGTATCTCTGTTTCATATTTCACAGTACGCCGGGATGTTTTGGTTCCATCTAATAGAGGAACTTCAAACTCCGAGCTGCTGCTGAGAATTCGAGAATGCGAGCATCAATATGTATACACTTACTAAAATTCGAAGCGTTTTCTTATGAAATGATGATTGCAAACTTTGAGATAATAACAATATCATTAAGGCATTGGTT
Source organism: Acronicta leporina (assembly GCA_947256265.1). Taxonomy (NCBI): domain Eukaryota; kingdom Metazoa; phylum Arthropoda; class Insecta; order Lepidoptera; family Noctuidae; genus Acronicta; species Acronicta leporina. Next base: position 2,424,386 of record OX366512.1, read on the forward strand.
CAAAAATACTATGTTCAATTAATACATTATGAGAAAATCGCTTTTGTAATTTGCCAAGTGTATACATATCTGTGCTCGTGACTGTACTGTATTTCATTTCCTCAGACTCTCATGAAATGAGCCCACGTTTGTTGAGAATGAGCAGACACAAGACCTTTGTAATCGCAGATAATAACGAGTACTTTACACCGACACATATGAATTCCCCGCGCAAATAGCCAGACACTATGTATAATACTGTCACCTCTTTCACTTATTCCTATTTTGAACCTGTAAGAGTGAGACAAATACAGCTTTTATTTTGTTTTATTGAGTTTTGTAAGCTTGTAATTCGGACAAAAGGTTGATTATATAAAAAATTAAGGTACACTTATTTCCTTACTTTTTGTTTGTTATATTCTATTTTGGCCAACTAGTTATTTTTATCATTCTCTACTAATAACTAGGTAGTTAAGGTTAGATTTTTTTTATGAAAGACATCCACAGTAAATAAACTTTGGTTTATGTATTATAACTAAGCCGTTCAAGGTATTATCAAATTATTTACCAATCTAATAACAAATAACAGACAAAATGAAAAATATATTATTCTCGTATGCTGTAACCCTTGTACATCTATCGAAATATGAAACTCGTAAGGGTCAAGCGTTCACCGCCGTTGTGAATGTCACACAAGTCTCATTATTCCGACCGTAGTGCAAAAGAAATTAGTGCGGTTTTAGTCCGTACAGCGACTTCTACATTTTCCGCTCTATAAAAAGGGGCAATCGTTCACCAGCTCGCAACAATCGCAAAAGCACGTACGGTATTAATCGAATTGGAACTATGTGCATTGCAAAATGAACTGTAGCAACAACTTGCGCAAACGTATTCCTATTGAAATCGAGAATTATTTGTATGAGAAGGAGGTTACTGAACGTATATGAAGCGAAAGTGGTGTGCCAGGATCGTAGCAAGTGGAAATCTAAAGTCTCTGCCTACCCACCAATGGGAGACAGGCTTGAAAATAAGTATGTATGTATGAGATTTGTAGCTAAAATTCGATACGTTTACGATACGAATTCGATAGTTCTTCGTGCTTATTACTGATTTGTTTTAGCGTTACATGTTGGAGGGAGACATAATTACGGATAGTCTGTTGACTAATCAAGATAGCAGCGCCACCCGGTGGTACTAAATGGTATCAATTACGACACAGTGGAAGGGGCAAGCCCTGCAGTGAGGGAAGCCGAGCTGGGGCGGCACACATTCACTGTCCCCGACTTGTGCCCGCGTCGTCATACTATCATGAGTTCCTTTATAAATCTACCTACATAGTCGTTGCTAACGGTATAATTTCAAAGTCACCTTAATAATCGTCATACTTTCATGAGTTTCTTTATAAATCTACCTACATAGTTATTGCTAAAGTTATAGTTTAAATGTTCCTTTGATAATCGTAACAGACAAACGTTTGAAGTTTCTTGTGGCTTCTTCTCCCAGTGAAAGCATCAGTGAAGTCACGAAGGGCGGGCGTTTTGGGGGTTGTAATCTATACTAATATATAAAGCTGAAGAGTTTGTTTGATTGTTTGCTTGAAAGCGCTAATCTCAGGAACTACTGGTTCGATTTGAAAAATTATTTCAGTGTTAGATAGCCTATTTATTGAGGAAGGCTATAGGCTATACATATATCATCACGCTAAGACTAAGTTACTATTCCACGCGGACGAAGTCGCGGGCGGAAGCTAGTATTGCTATATAGAAGTACTACTAAGAAGTCTTGAGTAAATGAGAGATTTGATAACTTCTAAATGTGAGACGGGTATAACCACCCTGGTTCTCCTATATTTGCTTATTCGAAATTGATCACTGATCGATTCGTAACAGCCTTTTAATATGAAGTATGTAAGGCAAAAAATTAATAAGGTAATTAAGATCGTGTCGTGTGTTTGTTGCGTCGTGTGCGGTACGACTACCTTTTAACTACACCTCAAACTAGGACTACGTACCACGTACCTACCTATAACAAACCACAGGCAACCTTGCGGCTTCACGAAGCATTCAACATTATGTGCAACAGTTCAACATAGTTATATTACAGGTGGCAGGCCACAGAGCTGCCTGGAATGTTGGCATGGCACCGCAACTCACGTTGCTGACGACCGACGGTATGCAAGGCTAAGATGGTGCTTATAAGACGTTACGTGTCGCGTAAATCGTGTTCTTTATACATGCATATTTTGCCTTAAAGGCATAATGAACGTGTGCCACTTTTTCAAAGTGTCTGTAGCAAAGAGTATAATAATGTAGTTGGTCTGTAGCTTATGAAACTTTCGAATATCATTTAATGTCATTTTGAGTTTTGACATTAAGTAGTGTCACTGTTAGTTTTTGTCATTATTTTCACTCGAGGTTGGTTGAGGTTAGTTTATAACATTGAATTATATAATATAAATGAGTATATAATATAAAAAATAAACTTTTAACAAACCGTAAAACCGCCTTCAATAATAAAAAAGATAATGGTGCCATTGATTTGTGCGGATCTTTTGTTTTCGCCACTGACTTCTGAAACTGTTCCGCACATAAGTCAAAGTCAAAGATATTTATTGCTTAAAACTGTGTACATAACAATTTTTGGTAGGTTTCAACAATCTGCCCAGTCGGGTGTAGCAATATTAAAATATTAATATCTAATGACATCATCTATAACATGACATTATTTTGTTTTGTTTTCGGTTAGTAATGGAACCACCTAGGGAGTATATTCTTTCACAGAAAAAACACCCAAATATATGAATGGCCGAATAATCGCATAACAAACATACAAAATAAATCGAATTGAGAACGACCTCCATTTTGAAGTCGGTTGAAAAATCACTTGTTATTACTATATATGGGGTGCGTGAGTCAAAGCTACAATTTTTCACACAATATTCAGTATTAAATGGTGATAATTAGTATCTTTGTATATTAAACAGGATTATTCTCTCTCTTTGAATGTACTTGTCTAATGTCCATTCTATTAAAAAAGTCTTAAAAAAACCTTAATCTTTGTTTCACACAAAAACAAGTTTCGAACGACAGCCTTATTAGCTAATAAATTATAATCTAATTATAAAGTTCTCATCATTTATATACCGCAATAATAACGTTTATATATACGTACTTATCAAAATAAATCTTTTTGGCTTCTTCCCCAAAACTGTGAAGCTTTAAAGTTCAATTATCACGCAATTATTTTAATACGGATAGGGTAGGTAAAGCGCTCGCACTTCGGTCGCAGATAAGAGGTTGTGAGGTCGAGTCAATATAGGTTGTCTCTCGCGTGCCTACCTACCTTCTGATGGTTTAACATTGTAAAATAGACTAGGAGTTGTAAACTGCTCGAACAGAATACGAAACACCATAATTGCGTGTCAAATCGGGCTGCGTTCCAAAATAGACGGAGGAAAAAAGGCAGACATACAAATGAAATTGGCTGTGTCATATCAGCCGCATGCACCATGACCGTTAGGCAATACCTAATGGTTGATCCTGAAGAGGGTTAAAGGGGACGCAAGAAAGAGTACCTGAAGGCCTTGGGGATGGCTTTTACCCAGCAGTAGGAGAATACCGGCTTGGTCACCTTGCAACAGCTGTTGCAGCGAGTGTCGTGGGGATCATAGGATGAATCTAAATAATTAGGCTAAATTGTCAACTGTTTCTCTCTAGACTGACTAATTTGTACTTATTGTGTTTTGTTACCGCAGTCGTAATAATATTACCATAGCTAAAAATGTTCCAAATGATAATGGTAACGAAATTAACACACGTAGATGGAAATCACATTTCTACTCCAAAAATCTAGTTTTGTTTTACCTACATGCAACGAGAAGTGAGACCAACAAGTAAAGCAAAGTTTTTATTAAAAGAAAGAAAATCTACAGAAGATTATCTTTGCCTTTCCGTTTTCATGCGAATGCGATGACAGTTCCAATTTCAAAACGTTTTTCTCATAAATCATTCCGTTAATAAATCGTCGGCTCCTGTGCTACAATCGGGGTAGAATAACTCAACAGCTCTCCCTATTATTGCTCGCGTTGAACGAGGTTCACCATTCGATTCCCATTTCTAAATCCAATTTCGCACTACTCCCCAACAGCTGGATTAACATAGCAGTGATATCGATAGACGCTTCAAAAAAGGTACGCTCAGTGTCTTTTTTTAATTAAAATTGTACGGTTTAATGGGAATTTCGGGTGGGATATTCTACTGGATCTAGATTATTGGATTTCTGAGTAGCAATAATACGATTTAAATTGAATGTAATTACAATTTTGCATATTATTTAAAAAAAAGTTTCTCTGTACGAATCTATTGTTTATCTATTGTTAATTATAATATAATTTATGAGATTCTCCTGATCCTGTCAACAATCTTTGCCGACATTCTGGGAATCTTCAAATATTTACATGTACCTATATTATATCTACAATATTTTCTATCCTTTTCAAAAACGAAGATACTCAATCATTCACAGTTCAGTTCATGCAATAATTTCATTCACCATTCCGTTCCATTTGCCGGTTTCTCACTGCACGTACATTTACGTTTAAAAAGCGTAATTTGCCGTAGAGTCAATACGAAGGTTCAAGCACCTATTGTCCAAATGCCATTGGGGCGTAAAAGAAAATAGAATAAAAAAACACATCACAAAAAACGTCTGTCAAAAACCGTGAAAATACTCGTATGTGGTAGCCCTAGTTGTTTGTTGAGGGTTGTCACTAAATTGACGTCCAAATGTTGTACATTATTATTTAATATTTTTAAATAAAGCGATTTTGAATCTGAATAAATATTTGTTTATAAAAAAATTAAATATTATTGAGTAAAAATCTTCAAAATGTACATCCAAAATTATTATATACTAGGTAATTATTGGATACTAATTTCGGGTTGTCTGAATGGAAACGAGTTCAATGTTTTATTTATACTACAACGATACTTAGAAATGACATACTGTATATTCTGAACTCAATAATCTAATCAACATAAACACAAGGCACGGGATTTTAATACCAAAAACTAAATATAAAGTCAATGAGAATGATATTCCGCCTTTCGTATTTTATGCTGCAGATCTGCAGGAGAACTTTAATCTTATAAAGGCGGGTAATGGCGTCTGATATCGAAAGCTTAAAATAATCTGGCTACTTAGTTTCCGTTTGTAGAGTCATTTATTATAGCATTGCACAATATTGGCTACAGAAAAGTGTTTTTATTAATAATATATATATATATATATTGTATGATAATCAAAGAAGAAAGCCTTGTAGTAGAGTAATGAAACAATGCTTTGATTATCATACGAATAACGAACATTAAATTAAAAACAAAGTACTATTTAAAAAAAACTATAAAATTCGACTCCTTTTTCCTACACTAAAATAACTTTATAATCTTAGCATGAAAAATGCAAAAATAACACAAAAAGATTGTTACTGAGAATTTCATAGAAGATGCCTTAATACTTTGCTCGATCTGGAAATAAAACTCAGGACCTCTAGCATAGCAATCGCGCTCTGGACCACTAGGCTAATGAGGCAGTGAGGGGTTTTTCTATGAAATTCCCAGTAGCAGCTCGAAGTTTGGAATTTGTGCCCGGTTAATGGCAATAGGGTCGCCCCCTATTACATGGGACCTAAACATACCGGCGAATTGTGGGTGTACACTAGTACGCCTCTGCCTAACCCTTCGAGGAATATAGGCGTGATGGTATGTTATGTGTGAAGTAAAATTAACTCAAGAACTAAATAGGATGCATTATGACAGAAAAATATCATAATTATAGTGTATCGATCTGTCTTTCAATTTCAGATAGAAAATATGCAATAAATGATCGAAAAACTCGTGATAACCCTAGTCAGCTAGTATACAGGGTTGTGGATGGCTCCAATAAACAAACTTGGAACCCGGTCACCAATATATTTGACATGACTCAACTGTGTTGTTGTTAGCTTAACTTCCCTGTGACGTGCAAGTCACACTAAACGATTTATTTGACGTTCCGTTTTGTTACTTTCAAGGCTTTTCGAAAAATCTTATATTTTATTTATATTTGACAAGAACACTGGATATAAAATACATTACCTATTACTAGTATTCTATTATCTGTGCCTAAAATTAACAAAAAAATATTTACATGAAAAAGGTTTTATAGGTCAAGATACTATTTTTTATAAACAAATCTGTAGTATTATTGTCAAATTAAATGATTATCTATTCTATAATAGATATAAAAGATTAGGAGTGCTTATTCATTATTCATTTATCACAAATTGTTAGACAAGATTACTATCTAGGTACTACTTATACTATCTATTTCACTACAAAATAAGATAAGGTGTACGCTAAGAACGTAGAACGATAGGTATATAATAACAATTGGTATTCAGGATGATATTTTAATTATAAAATATTTTTTATTTGAAATTTGATTGAATTTCCTAAAGATCAGTTGATTTATCCCAATGAGCTAAATAAAATAGATTTTATCTTATTGTATTTAAGATAAATAATTAAATTAATTTGAAATGTTAATGCATAAATTACTGTTAATGATAACATAACATAACATACCATCACGCCTGTATTCCCCGAAGGGTTGGGCAGAGGCGTACTAATGTACACCGACAGTTCGCCGGTATGTTTAGGTCCCATATAATTTGGTCGAGCCTATTGCCATTAACCGAGCACAAATTCCTAACTCCGAGCTGCTACTGGGAATTTCATAGAAAAACCCAATAACACTGCTCGACCTGAGAATCGAACCCAGGACCTCTAGCGTAGCAGTGCCGCTTGGTACCACTAGAATAATGAGGCAGTCTGTTAATTATTTAAATATTAAGTTAAATTATGTAAATTACCACCTTTACGAGTTTTGCGAACAATGCACTATGATTATTGGTGGATTTCACACAATACAATTGCCTCAAATAATATTGTATAACTTCCACAGACACGAACCTACATAATGTAATGATTTAATCAACTCCCAATAGCCAATCAAAGCAAAATGCAGGTAACAAAGGATGAAGAAAGAAATGTCTCGAATTAGCTTAAGTACCTCGCCAAATAAAGGGGTTCGTTGGAGTTCAACGTAATTGTATTTGTTTGGGCACCCTGTTTTGTATGCCTCCCACCTTCAGGAAGGTCTCTGACTGATGTCGATGGCTAATGGGATAATGGAGCGCCCTAATTCTTGGGAAAGTGCTTGATAGATTGGTTTTTGTTTTTTGTCTATCGATTTGATTAGTTCTTGGGTAATCCTTGGTTGGCAAGTTTTTTCTTGTATCAATGTTAGCTAATGAAATGTAGCCTACATATAGTTACTAATATGATGAAGTTTGTTTCTTTGTTTGAACGAGTAATTTCGGGAATACGAGACGGATTTGAAAAAAATTTTTGTGTTTGCAGTCCCAATTCTGGAGGAAGGTTATTTATGAATACTGCTTGAAAATTAATAATAATAACATGTGCGCCAGCTGACAGTAGCAATGAATAAATTAATAAGTACCCCAAACAATGATGTGAATTCTATTTTGTATAACGCCTTTTAATAACTTAACAGACAGAAATATGTTTGCTGGGGAGTTTGTTGCGCCGTTTCTTCTTCCCAGCGAAAACACTAGGAAGCGGTGAAGGGCGGTCGTTTTGGGGGCTGACTATATTGTAAAAATGACGTTCAAACAGTACTACCTAGTAGTCTATATTGAATAAATGATTTTGACTTTGACTTTGACTATGCTTTTTAATATCACGCTACCAACTTTAGAAGGGTACAGAAAGCAAAATACACAGCTAGTAAATTATAAAATGTTCTCTACCGTATAACCTAGTTAACAGATTTTCATAAAATCCACGAGAGTGAACTCTCGTTAGGTCACAACTCGATAATATAATTCATCGACCTCATTTATGTAATGTCCTACTTTAACATTTTAACATTACAGCAGCCAATAAAACCGCATTAAACGAGTACTGAAGTGATTCGATTTATCGCAAAAATTTAATCTATTGTTAAATCTCACTGTAAACGTATTATTCTGTTATCGAGCATTCATTGCGAACTCGATCGAGGATGGAGAGAGTAATAAATTATTTTATGATATCGTTACGCGTCAGCCCTGGAGATATTATGTTGAAGGGCTGTCGCTTTGCTCTGTGATCGTTTTTTTAAAATTTTAATGATTTTTACAGTATTACATACATACATACATACACTCACGCCCTTGTCCCACAGGGGTAGGCAGAAACTATAGACTGCCACTTGCTACGATTCTTGCATGCCTCTTTTGCTTCTGCGACATTCATACATCTTCTCATACATACGCGTCGGTTGCGAGTACTACGCACCTGACCTTTTTGAAGGACTTCGCCAATAAGATCGGTGTAGGTCCTTCTAGGTCGACCTCTTCTGACGTTGCCGCTGATATGCGCCTTATAAATTCCTTTCGTTAATCGTCTTTGATTCATTCTCTCAACATGTCCAAACCATCTCAGCATATTCCTTTCAATACGTGTCACTACATCATCTTTCAGTCCGCAACGTTGTCTTATCACACTATTTCTCAATCTATCATTCCGAGTTACACCACACATACTTCGCAAGGAACGCATTTCCACCGCATTTATTCTACTTTCATGCCTCTTCTGCCACACCCAACATTCACTTCCATACATAAGTGTAGGTACCAGCACACCATTGTGGATAGCCAACCGTGCCTTTTTCGACACACACTGATTAGCCACAATCGCATGCATAGCACCATTCACTTTATTTCCCGCATTCACTCTCCTTTCCACATCTGCATCAACAGTATTTAATATAATCATTTATTATTTTACAATTGTGAACGAGTTATTGAGTGGAAACTTCTAGGCAAGCGTATTATAAGACGCCTGCCAACCAGATTGAGTGACGACCAGCAGAAAGCAGCTAGCAGTAGCTGGATGAGGAACGACGAAGATCGGGCCTGCTGGTCAGGCAAGCAGTGGATGAATGTTGTCTAGTGATCATGATAATTATCTAACAGCATTAATTTTATTGTTGTTTAAATAAAATAAATATATTAGGTTTTTAAATTATAGTGGTGCATCGATTACGGCCAAGCGATAAGGCCGACACAAGAATTAAAGGATTAGATTTACTAGCACTATTTAATTATTACTACAGCAACACTATGAAGATGACACATGAAGTCATTCTTATAAGCGCTCTTATTAGTGGGAAAAATAATGAATAAATACATCAGATCTGTTAACATTATTGTACATAAATGTATCAAGTCGATATGCAATTTCGATATCATATGAGAATCACTCCGTTCCACCATACTTTTAAAAGATCCGTCCAAACTGCAAACACAGCGAAATTGTTAAGTTGCCAGCCCTAAAACTAAGGTTGTCGATCAATTGTTAAGATAAACCTGTGCCGAACAATCCGTCTCGGGCGGCAACCGAACTCCAACTTATACAAACTTGCCAACCATAATATTTGCTTGAGAACCTCGCTGTTCTGTTATACTTCTCTTATTAAATCAATATCAATCTATTAGGTTTCTTAAATTATTTTCTTTTCTTTACAAGTTCACATTATTTACTGTTTTTATAGCATTAATGCATTTTTAATATTACATTACATACCATCATGCCTGTATTACTCGAATGATTCGACAGTGGTGTACTAATGCACACCTTCAGTTTGCTGATATGTTTAAGTCCCTTGTAATAGGAACACAAATTCAAATTCCAAAATGCTAATGAGTATTTCACGACAAATCCCAACAACACCTGACCTAGGAATTGGTCTTTGTGGATTTGTGCCCGATGAATGGCAGTAGGCTCGCTCCATACATAGTACCCAAATATACCAGCGAACGGCGGGTGTACATTAGTACACCTCTGGCTAACCCTTCGAGGAATACAGGCGTGATAGTAGTACGTACAAAGAATGAGGAAATCCATCTCTAATGATTTAGTCTGAGGTAGACAATGTAACGATACCCTATTGTTCTACAAAAATCCCAATTCTTGGTTAAACAAAGGCTCGTGGAAATACTTCGATCTTAGAAATAATACACAGAAAAGGATGAGGTATAAGGAGAATTTATGATAAATGGCTACCAACTATCGCTAAAGCGAAGAAACAATTAACACGAAAACTGTAATCTATACTAATATATAAAGCTGAAGAGTTTGTTTGTTTGCTTGTTTGTTTACTTGAACGCGCTAATCTCAGGAACTACTGGTCCGATTTGAAAAATTCTTTCAGTGTAGATAGCCCATTTATTGAGGAAGGCTATATAGGCTATATATAGAGACTATAGAGAGGGCGCCACCGTTGCGATATTAACAGCTGTTCTGTGAACTCCGTAATAAAAAGTGCAAAAAAAATAGTAAAAAGTGAGAATTAAATAAAAAAAACAGTCATTATTAGACCGTAATGTGCTAGAAATCACCAATAACATAAGTGAACCGGCGAAATTCCACAAAAGAACTGGGAACAACAACAAAATCGATTAAGTCTTTAAAACAGTTTAACAGCAAAAAAGATCAACGACAATTAAGAAATTTACCAAAACTCTATGGAAACAGTGATAAATAATTAAGAAGAAGTCAAAAGAAAATACAAAATAGTAAGTGAAGAACAAATTTGTATCGACATAACCTAACTTTAAATTTAATTAGTCATTCAACAGAAACTTTCATTAAACCGCTTTAATTAGCGCCATCTAGGGACGAGTAGCAAAATTACCCACACCAAGAACTTGAACCACAATAAAATTAACAACGCAGTAGCTGAATGCCAAACTAGCGACATCTATCGGTGAAAAGCGAAGAATATGGAAGACATAACAAGTATTTTAAAATCAATACAATTCGATCTAGCAGAACAAAAGAGAGAAATAAGAGAAATGGAAATGAACATTACAAACAGCATAAACAGGAATATTAGCGAAAATTTTAAAATAATGGAACTAAATTATAGTCGACTAAACGAGCAAATACAAAACCAAGAAAACATTTTGGATCGTATGGAGAGACAAAACAGAAAGAAAAATTTGGTATTTTTCGGAATCGAGGAAGGAGAAAAATCCTATCAAGAACTAGAAAATAAAATCTTACAATTCATAAACGAAATAAACATTTCTTGTGAACGAAACGAAATCGAATCAGTAAAACGACTAGGAAAAATCAAAGAAAAACCCAGACCGATTACAGTCACCTTCACTACTATGGGGAAAAAAATAATATTATTACAAAACAAGAAAAATATTCAAAATAGTACTATATACTATAAAGAAGATTACCCATATAAAGTTTTGGAGAAAAGGAAACAACTACAAACAGAGATATTAAAATATAAAGCAGAAGGCAAAAAAGCAATAATTAAGTATGACAAACTAATAGTTTTCAATGAAAACAATTCCAATAAGCACCAGACCAGTCAACAACAACCAAAAAAACGAAATCTGCAGATTTCTCCAAACCAAGATGGAACGAGCCATGAAAACCAAGCCTTAAAAAAGAACAAAATCACAGCTTTTATGAGACAAAGAAAGGACCCCGAATATTTACCAAAGAAAAATGAAACCCCTACATCCAATATCTAGCAACTAACGGAGACCCCTCTACCATCTCAAAACCCAACACGGCTGGTCACCGCGGGGGAGAAGAATGTAATCAGTTCTTCTCTTGACTACAACCCTCCAAAAAAACAGGAACCGACAATAAACAAAAATAAAAACAACCTCTATATCGGCACATACAACGTTAGATCGCTGGCGAGTCCGGCCAAACTCATAGAACTTACAAACGCGCTTAAAAATATTAAATACGATGTTATCGGACTGTCAGAAATAAGAAGATTGGGTTATGGCATAGAAGAATACGATGAATTCATATTATGCTACAACGGACAGACAAAAGGAAGATATGGTGTCGGCTTTATTATAAAAAAACATCTAAAATCTTGCATCAAAAGCTTCAGAGGATTATCCGACCGAGTAGCGCTTTTAGATATAGAAACACACGACCTACTAATCACTATTATTCAAATATATGCACCCACAGAACAGTCTGAAGAATCTGAAATTGAAATATTCTATGAAACTCTACATAGGGCTCATGAAAAATCTACCAAAAATCTTATTGTAATGGGCGATTTTAATGCAAAGATAGGGAAGAATTTCGAAGAAAACAAGCTTCTTGGAAAGTTTGGATTAGGAAAAAGAAGCCCTAGAGGACAAAAGCTAATAAATTATGCTCAAGAACACAATTTATCAGTTATGAACACTTTTTTTAAGAAAAAACTCAGTCAAAAATGGACATGGAAGTCTCCTGATCAAACAACCATGAATGAAATAGATTATATTCTTACAAATTTTCCAAACCGTTTTCAAGATGTGTCTGTTTTAAATAATATCATGTTTCCCTCAGACCACAGACTGGTTAGATCAAAAATAATACTTACACCAATTAAAAAGTGCCGTCTCAAATATCAGAGCCCCACCAGCACACTAAAAAACCAAAATGAAGTAAGCTACTACCTAAAGAAACTAGAAATGAATATACAATCTATAGCAATCGAGGGAACACACACAAGCCAAATCTTATACAATAAACTAGAAAAATGTATACTAGAAAGTATGAAACTTGATCAAAAAGTAGAGAAATGCAAATTAAACAAAATTCTCGCTGATGAAACATTAAACCTAATTAAACAACGTCACAAACTACAAACTATCAAACCAAAGAACCGTGAAATAAAGAAAAAACTCAGCTATATCTACAAAATAACAAACAAAAACATTAGAAAAGATTACAATAATTATAGATCAAAAATAATAGAGAAACATTTAATAACTAGTGGAAGCTGCAAACGCGCATACAAAGAGCTCCGTACACACAAAACCTGGATACCCAGCCTATCAGAAAAGTCTATTCCAACAACTAACAGAGAAAGTATTCTCAAAATAGCAACAAATTTCTACACAAACCTCTATGACCAAAAAGGCTATGAAGACAGCAAAACGATAATTTTTCACTCTAAAGAAAATATGGACACTAACTGGAACGAAACAGAAATAGATCGGGAAATAAAGAGACTAAAATCCGACAAGAGCCCAGGACCAGACGGTATCCCAAATGAGGCATTAAAATTGGCAAGATCACTGCTGACACCAATAATAACCCTTTTGTTCAACACTATCAACAAAGAGCAGAGAGTCCCCGAACAATGGACCAAATCAAATATCATATTATTGTTTAAGAAAGGCGATCCAAAGGACATAGGCAATTATCGACCCATCAGCCTACTGCCTAGCCTCTACAAATTATTTTCACAATGTATCCTAAGCCGAATATCTGCAAAAATTGACGAAAATCAGCCAGTAGAACAAGCAGGATTTCGTAGGGGATACTCAACCGTCGACCACATTCATACCTTGGAGAGCATAATAGAGAAATATAAGGAATTACAGAGGCCTCTCTACTTAGCATTTGTAGACTATCAAAAAGCATTCGATTCTATTTCACACATCTCAATATGGGAGGCCCTGAACGCGAACAATATTGACAAAACCTACTGTAATATAATAAAAAACATCTATGATAGGAGCACAAGTAGAGTCAGCCTGGAAACAAGTGGCCCGGAGATAGAGATAAAAAGAGGCGTGAAGCAAGGCGACCCTTTGTCCCCTAAGCTCTTTATCGCCGTCTTAGAGTTAATATTCAAAAAACTCAGCTGGAAAAATCTTGGTATAAGAATAAAAGAGAAATACCTCAGCCATTTACGCTTTGCTGACGATATAATATTATTCTCTGAATCAAGTTCACAACTACAACAAATGATTAAAAACCTACATGTAGAAAGCGCACTTGTGGGATTGGAAATGAACCTGCAAAAAACCAAACTGATGACTAATTCTTCTAAACCGCCAATAATGATAGGAAACGAAAACCTCGAATATGTAGATACTTATATATACTTGGGGAAACAAGTATCATTCCATCGGAACAACAACCTAGAAGAAATAACTAGAAGAATAAATATGTCATGGCAAAAATACTGGGCCCATAGAGAAATAATGAAAGGAAATATGCCACTTTATGTAAAAAAGAAAGTAATGGACAGCGGTATCCTTCCTTGTCTCACATACGGTTCACAAACATGGATATACACAAAACAGGTGAAAGAAAAAATCAGAATATGTCAAGCAGCCATGGAAAGATCTATTCTAGGAATACGAATAAATGATAAGATACGACACACCAAGATAAGAGAAAAAACAAAACAATTAGATTTCTTACTCCACTCTATGAAACTAAAATGGAAATGGGCGGGACATTTAGTTAGAATGGAGGATGACCGGTGGACGAGTCATGCCGTATTATGGGAAGGTCCCACGGGAAAAAGAAAAAGAGGAAGACCATCAAAAAGATGGGTCGATGATGTCAAAGATATAGCAGGAAACAAATGGCAAACTGAGGCACGTGACAGGAAAAAATGGAAAAAACTGGAGGAGGCCTTTACCCTTCAGAGGGGTTCTCATTAAAATAAATAAATAAATTAAAAAAAAAAAAAAAAAAAAAAAAAAAGCACGTAATAATTAATTGATAGCAAATGAAATGATTTATTTAAATGTATTATTAATTACTATCTTAAACTATTTTGAAACAATTTGTTGCATGTAAATGAATAATATAAAAACCGCATGTAAAATGAGAAATTAATAAAAAGGCTTATTTATTATTATTATTATTTATTTATATAGGCTATATATCATTACGATACGCGGACGAAGTCAGAGTCAGGGCAGAAGCTAGTTTATGATAAATGGCTACCAACTATCGCTAAAGCGAAGAAACAATTAACACGAAAACTGTAATGTGAAATAAATAGGCCGAATTCTATTTAAAAAAACCGGCTAAGTGTGAGTGGGACTCGCGCATTATGACATTATGTTCAACCCGATTAAAATATAGCCTATATTACTCGGGAATAATTCAGCTATCCACAGGTAAAATATTTTCAGTAGTTTCTGAGTTTAATCAAATAATTTTACAAACAATAAAATCTTACCGCCATAGAATATTAGAGTCGATGTAGATATAATATTTTTTACACACTGCTTTTTCTAGTTTCGTTCAGATACTAAATGAAGTGGGATAAAAATTGTGTTATTATTACTATTTATTAACAAACAAGATCAGTCAAAAACAACTGGCACTCTAAGAATACTCTCTTGATTCCAAGCTCTACGTTAAAATATAAACGATAGGCATCAAAGGAATGTAAAGACAATGTGGCTGGGGGCCGCCCTTTGATCAGAAATCAACCAAAAATGTATTTCTGTAAATCATGACAAAATACAAAGAACTCTTGATAAATATTTTAGATATTTTTATGTACTTACATATATTTAATGGTATGCCATCTTTTACCAACGGTATGGTTAGCAATACATTCGTTTGAATTTTTACGATTAACATAATTTAAATATATTTCTACTAATATAGAATCGTAAAAAACTGTGTCTTTACATTGAAGATATAAAAAAATGGGTTAACCCGGGTATATTTAACGTCTCCGAATCCAAAAATGTTTTTTTTTTAATTCTTGTCTTTTTATTACGGGTTGGCGTAAAAACTACTGAATAGATTTTAATTATATTATCACTGTTAGAAAGTATATGCTCCAACTTAAAACTTTCTTATCTCAATTAGTTAAACGGATCCTAAGATACAGCTTGACTTCTCGGATGTATAGAAACTCAATCAAAGAAGAGTAATTGATTAAATTATTTTTGGGATCCATTTCGAATTCAAAAATAGCTTCAGGTGAGCGAAGCCGCGGGAATAAGCTAGTTTAAAATAAAATGATAATTTGTAAATACACCCACGAAACAGGAGAAAATACTAGTCTTGCAGCGTTTAAAAAAATACACCTAAATTTACAGTGACTGTACCTACCTACGGTAAGTGTAAAGTAGTTTTATTTTAAACTAGCTTCAGCCCGCGGCTTCGCCCCCGTGGAATTCGGTCTGTCATCACATCCCACGGGAACGGGATAAAAATATATGTATATCCTATGTCCGTCTCCTGGTTCTAAGCTACCTCTCCACCAATTTTCAGCCAAATCGGTTCAGCCGTTCTTGAGTTATAAATGGAGTAACTAACACGACTTTCTTTTATATATATATAGATATTTCCAATATTCGCGTGTCTCAGAATTCAGAACATAAATTAACCTTATTACAATTTCAAGAAACCTATTATTCCTATCTATCTAAATTCAGAGAAAACGCAAGGCACTTCACAAAATTAAAAACAGTTTGTATTTTTACCGTTTGATAAAACAAAATTATCATATTAAAAAAAACCAGTTCCAAATTTGAGAATGTTTCAACACGTTTTCCCTGTAGACAACAAAAGGAATCCCAAATCGAAAAACAGTATACAAATCACAGTTGTCAATGTAAGGACGCTTCACACAACACGACGTAAATAACGTTCCGTTCTCAACAATAATGTCTTGTGTCACGGCACACGTTACGTGTAAATCTCGTTATCAAGCCCCTGACACAACATTACGCGGAATTTATGGAGGAAGGAGAGAGACAGTATTAGCGGAGTCGTGAAATGTAAGGTTTCCATATTTGGAGGATTGGACTGTTGGACTAGTAGTGGAGTAGTAGTTAATGAATTGAAATGTAAATGTGTATTGGTATAAGACTGTTAATTTTCACTAGGCTAGCGTCAGGGCCAACATAAATTATTCTAATAGTCACCCGTGGCCACCAATGAAAGTGTTGATAATGAGAGCTATTTATGAACCTGCGCCGAAATGGATAACTTAAATCCCCTCCAGGTCTCTTTCAAGCGTGACAGAATGATACCGACGCACGGCAGCTTACTTATAATTTATTTCGATATCAACAAACGTGTAATTTCTAATAAAAAACAATAAACTTGGCTAAAAACTTTAAACGCACCTTCGTAAACTGTAAAGCCATAAATACCGACGCAGTTGTACGTAGAACAAGTTACGATTCGTAACACGTGCGTTTAATATGCGCGATGTGAAAGGCGTTTATACAGAACGATTTTTTTTATATTAAAATTATAATAGTTTTTACCCGACTACAGAAAAGGAAGGGTGATGAGTTTAACAGACTATGTATGTAAGCATGTGTCTATCTATGAACCTATGTTAGATGTTATCTCAAAAAGTACCTTCAGATAAGATTTTGACAAATGATGAATTTACTCATCTTTCCGCACGAGACACAGAAAAGGCCAGATAAATACAATAAAACATTGCTTATTTTTTACCAAAGGAAGGGTCTGGAACGGTTCCAAAGAATATCGTACCTACATTTGAATATGATGTAACATTTTTAATTGGATTGGAGGTCGGAGTCGTCTCGTACACTGTTAAAAGCTTCACCTGTGTAAATGGTCGGTCTGAGGCTTCATTCGCTACCCTTTTAATCCAACGAAAGGTCGAATCATAAATAAGGATTGCAAATAACTTAAGTATCCAAATTGCCTATTATCCGATTTAGATCTGGGTACGAGAAAAATATTTCACCGTGGTCGCAACGGGAAATTAACATACATAAATTTTAACATACCATCACGCCTGCATTCCCCGAAGGGTTAGGCAGAGGCGCACCAAGGTACACCCACAGTTCGCCGGTATGTTTAGGTCCCATGTAATAGGGGGCGAGCCTATTGCCATTCACCGGGCACAAGTTCCAAACTCCGAGCTGCTACTGAGAATTTCATAGAAAAACCCAATAACACTTTGCTTGACCTGGGAATCGAACCCAGGACCTCTAGCGTAGCAGTCGCACTTGGGACCACTAGACTAATGAGGCAGGCAACGGGAAATTATAAAACATTAAATTATGAAGATACTAGCTTCTGCCCGCGACTTCGTCGGCGTGGACTTCAGATAAAAAGTAGCCCATGTGTTATTCCAGACTATATATAATCTATCTCTGTGACAAATGTTATCCAGATCCGTTCAGCCGTTCTCGCGTGAAAGAGTAACAAACATCCATCCATCCATCCTCACAAACTTTCGCATTTATAATATTAGTAGGAAATGGCATGTCATGTAGGTAGGTTGGCAGGTAAATAAGCATAATAGTAGGTACGTATGCCAAAGTCATAGACAAAAGATGTGCTGATAAAAACAATGTTTATGTTGAAAGATAGGTAAATGTGTAAATTATTATATAATTTTGATAGGCTTTAAGGCTAACATACGTATCTCGCCAAATTCCGGTTTTATTTGTTTTTTGTAAAGGTGAATGCTCTCGTCTATCCCGTCGAATTTCAAATTTTATTTGTTGGGTAGGTATTTATTTCACAAGTTAGGTTAGATTATTTTTATGCAATGATTTAGGGTTGATAAAAATATTCTTCGGGATAACTAGGTAAAATAATAGCTAGTAATAACTTTTTAAAATCTTTAACTAACTTTACCTACTTACTAATCATGATCATAAAATTGACTATTCTGAACAGTTACACAGCATTTTTAATCAGTTTTAGTACCTACCTATGTAATTAAGTGGGCCATGGGCCTAAATTAGGCTAAGTATTAAATTTAAAAATTGGCAGGCCAAGTGATCGTGAGCTTTTAGCTTTTAAATGTCATAAAATCAGTACCGTGACTTTTTTAGTCTTTAGATAAATTAGTCGCGGGGTTATAGGCTGTGGTGACCACATGTTTTTATATACCCGAAATATAAACTAAATAAGTACTATTCAATCATTAAAAACAGTGGGGGTTTAGGCGGGAAAATGTAAAGTGCACGTTGTCGATTTTATATTATTTTTCAAAACTTGAATTTTTCCGAAGTTTGATGTGTAATTATGGTGGATAATTAACCATTAAGTTATGTTCGTGAACGTGTGAGAGTGTAGGCAAATGATATAAAATTGAAAATCGTGACTTTTTGGGTTCACTCCTAAACTCCATGAAAGTTTCAATAAAGTTTCTACCGTTTTATTGGGGCAACTGAACAACTAAACAACTTATACTTGACACTGGCGAACACAAAAAGTGTGGTGCCATAATTATAATCTCACGATGGGAAATATTACTTGATTACTTTAATACTTAATACTTGACACTGGTAAATACACAAAGTGTGGCGCCATTATAAAAAAAAAACTGAAAAATTTGCAATGTACTTTGACAGAGGTTCAAAAATGAAAATCACTGTTATAAAGTAATTTCACATCAACACGAAGGAAAAAACAACGGAAACTAATCCATTTTTCTATCAAAGCGATATCAAAGAAACTCATTTTCCTTTGGCATGCGATTAAACATGCTGGGTGCATAAAGGCTTTTCTCATAAATTGTTCCTGTTTGGTGTGGTTCTCACAGAGCAATGTAAAAACATCGCTACAGCCGGTCAGCGTGAAATGAAATTCATAATAACGACTGCTGAGAGCATATTGGAGAAATATGCAGTGTGTCAAGTTCGGACGTAAATGAGGCAAAGGAACTACTCCATACATCCTTAAAAAATATTGCTCAAACTGGTTTCATCGTAATGAACCAGTAGAATTTTTATTTCAATTTTATACAACCAAAAAATGCCTTAAAAACGATTTTTCATTTATGATTTTGAATTTACGCGCGAAAACGCTAGCCGCCATGCTACTTCGGCTCGTGACGTCACTTCATTAGTAAACAATACAACTGCCAAAGACCAAGTAACACGATTTGTGAAAATAATGAGTTATAATGTTTATCATTGGTGTCTTGTGCCTGAATGCAATAATACAAGTGTAAAAACGCCACAAAAATTGTGGATGCAATTGCCAAGTGGTATTGCAATGAGAAACACTTGGTTGAAACTGGCAAGAAGAGATCCAAAATTATTGTCCACAAAGACTTTTTTTTCCGTGAAGACCACTTTGATGATATGCGTTATAAATAGTATGTTAACTAATTAACAAAAAAAAACTTCGTTAATATTACAATTTCATAATTTGTACCTAATGTATTTATAGGTTATATTATGTACCTATATTAAGTAGTGAGTTTAGCTTCTTTAACGTTTACTAAGCAAAGTTTTTAATGCTCAGTTGTGAATATTGTATAGCTAATGCCGCAATTACTACAGCTAGGAATCTAGAATGTGTTATAGACCTACAAATTACGAAAAACCAATTAAATTTCAATTGGTTTCTCGAAATTTTTGGCGGGAATTTGGCAGGCTCAAGTGAACGATCAGCCTAAACAGCTTTGTTAATTTTAAATGCTGATTAGTTAATGGCTTGTTACATAGAAATTGGTGAAACTGGGTCTTATTGTTAGACAAAACTTGATACGATAGTTAGGTAGGTACTTACATTACTGTTTTAATATTTCTCAACTCGGCAGAACAGAAATCGGGATTGGATGCAAAAAATTTTGCCACCATCAACGTATTGATCATTGGTAGATTTGTACTTTCTGCTTTCACAAAACCGTCTTCCATGATGCGATCTTAATCAAATTAACACAGCACGACAAACAATTATTGTTGAATTGTTACTCTGAGACGACAAACGTCTAGATTGTTTTGACGTGATTGAACGTCTATTGGAGTGACGTCACGTCAATATCCAATATGGCGGATAGCGTTTTAAAACAGATTAAAAAAGACGATTTTTGAAATTGAATTATAAAATGTACATTGCATTTTTATTAATAAATACTAACGTTTCTCGTTTACTTTTTTCAAAATCTATCATAAAAATGCATTTTCATATTTTTTTTTACATGGTGTAAAATACCCTATTACATGATGGGAACTATCATTACTATAATACTCTTACTTGATACTGGCAAATACACAAAAAGTATGGCGCCATATTAAAAGAAAAAAAATACCATAAGCGGAAAAATGCTTCTTTTTTAAAATTTTGCGCCATAACATATGTATACGTATAAATTTTTTTACAATTCCTGCTTATAATCACGTAAGTGATTCGTATGTTACGTTGTAGGTATCATGTTTACGTTGAGATGGTTCTTTGGTGAATTGTGACAGTGATGGAACTATCTTCGGAGAAACGAGGCGAGAAATGAAATATATCATACGATGGCCGTCCGTGAAAAATATGGATTACAACTACCTAGAGATATAAATGTTACGATCACACCTTGATGTGATCCGATGTATCCATTGTATCTAAATATACTTATCTGATCTTGTGCTATTTGGACTTAGGCCGATTGCCAATAACAAATCCGTCGAAAGATTTGATTGTTTTTTTCTAAAACGGCAGGAATTAAATAATACGTATCATAGCAACGCGATAAAATCGAAAAGAATCCAGACATGTTAGCGCCTCCTTTATTAAGCTCCTGGTTAGCAACTGTGTTTCTCGAGCTCTGGACCAGAAACAGAAATTAATTTTTCGTTTAATTATTTATGTTAGTTATTACCTATATTACCTATAGAGAATAGAAGAGGAAATAATTATGTTTGCCCACTTGATACGACACGACGACTTCTTCAGAACTATACTAGAAGGTAAAATTGAAGGAAAACGAGGAAGACCTAGACGAAGTTTTGTCGAACAAGTGAAGAAAAGGGTTGCGATCGAGTCGTATCAAGAGGTAAAACGGAAAGCAGAAGATAGAGAGCAGTGGCGTTTGTTCCACTGACAAGAGCTGAGCTCTTAAATTAAAGAAGAAGAGGCCAATTACTCTGATGCTATGTTCATATGCATTGTGCGCTGCCAAATATTCTGCCGCTAACTAATACATTATTTTTTATATAGATATATAGAGGGGCAAACAAGCAGACGGATGGTACGCGATAACGTCGCTCATGTTTGCTCCAACGACAAGAGCTGAGCTCTTAAATTAAAGAAGAAGAATTACCTATATTGTTTTTAAACTATCCTACTGAACATTCTTGCGCTGTGTCCCGCCAGTTTCATAGTGAGCGCGGGCAAGCTTTCATACCGCGACTTATTCAAATAAGATATGGCTCGTTTCGCAGCCCTTTGTTGCCTTTGCGTTTCAAAAATATCCTCCGAATGTGACGCTGTTGATAGATAACGGACCATTCTGAAAAAGAGAATGCATTTATCGTCAATTAAAATAACGGGATTGGAGAGCACAATGAAAGAGCATTCGAATTGGGGGACAGAACTTACAGATCGTGGTAGAGGTCCTACTTTGACGACACGTTTGAAGTAGTGGTTTGAGGTTTCGTTTCCCAAAAAAATTGTATGACTTGCAGATGTACTGTAATGACCTGATTGTGTGGTTCCAGAGGAACTTCATCCCACATACAATCAGGCTTACATACCAAATCCCACATACAATCAGGCTGTGCAATGAGCTACATACCAAGGTTTTCCCAAAAGATATTCAAAGTTCTTCGAAAAAGGAGTGAAAAGTTATTTTAGTGAAGGAAAAATTCGACTTGCGGGCAGGATTCGAACCTGTGTCTTCTGGTTAGATACACCAGACGCTATATGACCACTAAGCCACCGCGAATCCCACCCGCCAAGTAGAAATTTGCCTTCACATTCTGAATTTCTTAAAAGTGACATCAGCAACATCTATGGAAAAGCAAGTTACTTTCCTTCTCAACCGACAAGCCAACCCTGCCCACAAGTCGATTTTTTCCGGCACCAATATAACTTTATTATCTTAGCATGGAAAATAATAAAAAAAAAACAAAAAGAAGGCGCGCACGCTGCTGACCTTGTAAAAAACCTTGTCACGTTTTTTGCAAGATCTGCAGCGTGCGCGCGTCATCTCTGATGTTGCAGACGTCCATTTGCTTACCATCAGGCGGGCCGTAAGCTCGTATGCCACCTCAGTGGTATATAAAATAGTTATTTCTATACTTCGTGTTGTTCCGGCTCTGAGTCTTCATGTAACTTCATTTGTGTTTGCAAAAGCGAGAGACAACATTACAATTGGATTAAAAAACTCTGCCAAGGCTTTTTACTCTATGCAGGCACTAAACTAGGCTATCGTTGCTTTACCTAATTACTTAATATACTATAAAAAATAATACTCAAAACGTATTCATAAAAATGTCCATTTTTAAAATAAATAGTAGTTGTTCGATCATATAAAACTTAGAGACTAGTAAGTATCTACGATTCCTCTAGGATGCATGCCGCAAAACGGAGCATTCCTTATATAATTTCCCGTGAGGCCAGTTATATCGGAAATGTAGTTTTCTGCCAGCCCCCGAAGCAACTCAACTCATCGCACTCTCATAATACAATATTGAAAAATTTTCTTTCCCTGTTGTTCAATTTTGATAGCAAGAACATAACATTTTGAATCAAGTAGGTTACTTATCTTTTTGTGATATTTTTGCATTTTTCATACTAAAATTATAAAGTTATTTTAGTGAAGGAAAAGTCCTGCCTGCGTGTCGAATTTTTCCTTCAATAAAATAAATACTAACTAAAATAGTTTAATTATTAATATGGCCACTGGACTCCTGAAATAAGTAGGCTTCTAATCCACGTCTCCGAATGGTCGCATAGGTTTTAGATGATATTAATATTACTTAATACATACTATTTTAAATTATATAATATTATTTTAAACTTACATAATATTTTAAACAAAAGAAATTATTTTGACGTTTAGCGCCTTGCACCTACTAACTCAGTAAGTTTCATTCGACATAAACTTTTCGTGCTGAAGTAAAATTTTCGCTGTAGCTAAAACTGTCATGTATTTTTTATGAAGTTGTACTAGTTAATAATAATATCGTTTATGTATTACTGCACACAACAAAAGTCTTATTTTTACAAATACAGCCTCTTTTATTGTACAATCAAGTTTTGTATGAGAAGCTGGAGCTGAAGTAGGTTAAGTAAGCCCTGTATTACAAATCACCATGTCTCCACCCCACCACACCGCAGGTTATTCAGGTTAATTTATTATCAACTCCATTTATCTTATCTTGTGTAGGGCCGAGGCAGCAAGGCCTCAGTGCACTTCGACCCAATGGGATCTTTTGTGCTTCCCCTAGATAATCTATTCCTCATCCCCTCCCAGTTCTACAAACAGCTCTTCCATGAAGAAGAATTTCAGAAGCCAACATTTACATTCGCGAAGCACTTACACCGTTCAATAAACAGCTACTATGGAACACCAAGCAGGAGCTGAAGGATTCTACTTACAAGTACGTATGGTGTAAGAAAGGTGTCATAAGAGTGCGTAAAGAAGGGCAAGATGAAAAAGCCTACATTATCAGATGCCTGGACGACGTGAAACAACTAAGATATTAGCCATACTACCTTAAGTACACTATTTCTTTTCTTGACTGTGTTTTAACTGTTTAATAATATAAAAACTGAATGCCATCCTTGAATCCAGTACTTGAGAATATAATAGAACTATCAAACTGTGTTAATATTAACCATTTCGTAGAAAAGATTTCTAGAAACCGTATTAATATTTTATGCATGCATGTAAATATAAGATCTATGATAAAAAACTACGCTGCACTGGAACAATGTATTGTTGCTTGCAGGACCCCTTTAGACATAATAGTAGTAACTGAGGCGAATATTTCGAATCCCATAGCTTCAATGTATCAAATAGATGGGTATGACATGTATACGGAACTACGGAACTCACGAAAAGGTGGCGGTGTTGTAATTTATATAAAGAAAATACATAAATTCACTATTTATAAAACGAAAACACAACACTCTGAGTGCTTACTTGGTAAAGTAACTACGTCCACAAACTATGTCGCGATTATGTGTGCATTGTATCGTCCGCCTAGTACAAGTAAACACTTATTTGTCGAAGAACTAAAAACTGTATTGAGCAATGTAAGTAAATGTCATAACTGTATACTTATCGGTGATATTAACTTAGACCTAAGAACTCTGAAGCCTGTAATCCATGAATATAACAATATGTTGTACAGCTTTGGACTTGAATGTGGGATCTCAGATTACACGCGCATTGAAGTTGCAAATAACAGAACTAGTAAATCATGTATTGATCATATATATGTGAGATCCCCCAGACAAGATGTTTACACCGCGGCGCTTGGAACCGTACTGGCTGATCACCGCGTGATCGCGCTCGCATGCACCACCATATGGCAAGCACAGTCAAATGTACAGAGTGTCCCTATCTACAAAATGAAATATGATTATAATAAACTTCAATCAATGTTAACAACTACTGATTGGGAAGTAGCTAAAACTCTAACCTGTCCAGAACAAATATATCAAACTTTAAAAAATAGTATTTTAAAATGTTATACAGCATCTGAAATAAAAGTCAAAATAAATAATAATCCTAAGAGAATAAATAATAAATGGATAAATAAAAAAGTTATTAACGCATGTAACTACAGAGATTCGCTTTTCTGTTTATGGAAAAATGATAGTAACAATATGATTCTAAAATTAAAATACAATAAAATCAGAAACTACGCTAATAAAATAATATATAAAACTAGAAATGATTATACAAGAAAGCAGATAAGTAAGCATAGGAATAACACAAAAAAGCTATGGGAAATCTTGAATAGTATTACAGGGAGAGTAAAATCTTCCATAGATAACATAATTATAAGTGCGTTTGAAAAGGCCACTACAGGACATGACGATATTGCCAATAACTTTGCAAAAACGTTTCTCACAGGAGTCAAAAACATCCTTCCAAATTGTAATAGAACATTTTTTAATAAGACAGAATATTGCAACCCTGTTAACGTTTCATTAAGACTCAAGAAAGCCACTCCTGAAAGCATTAGTAAAATCATAATGGCCCTAAATTCCGAGAAAGCACCGGGTAAAGACGGTATAAAAGCTATTGATATCAAAACAATCTGCCAACGGGTAATTGATGTAATTGTAAATTTTATCAATACTAGCATCGTCCAAGGCAAATATCCTCACGAACTAAAGACTGGCATAGTTAGGCCTATTTATAAAAAAGGTAGTCGTCAAGATTATGGAAACTATAGACCTATAACGATATTATCAACTATTAATAAAATCATCGAAAAATACTTATGTAATCAAATCTATGAGTTTTACAGAACAAATAATATTATTACGGAAAAACAATATGGTTTCCAACCTCAGAAAAGCACCACACAACTTCTTTCTTCCTTTACAGACACCATTTACGAACACCTAAACGATAAGAAACATATACTGGTGGTATTTATTGATTACAGTAAAGCTTTTGATACGCTTAGGCACGAAACACTATTAGAAAAGTTAGAAACATGTGGGATACGAGGTCCACTTTTGAATTGGTGCCAAGACTATTTCAAAAATAGATCATATTTTGTGAAAGTGGGCAATACTTTTAGTGAAAAGGTACATGTCAAAGATGGAACGGCACAAGGATCCGTGTTAGGACCACTACACTATATCACTTACGTCAATGAGTTGGCTAACGTAGTAAAAAAGTGTGAGATTTTCCAATTTGCGGATGATACATGTCTCATAGCCGCAGACAAGGACTTGTCAGTAGCGCTTCAAAGACTTCAATCCGATTTCACCGATTTGAATAGATGGTCTCATGATGCAGGCTTAGTACTTAACGCTAGTAAAACTAAAATGATGTACATAAGTTCTAGCCAAAATAGGAAATTATGCAAGTTTAAACTTATTGCACATTGTCACAGTTGCCTGCATTCAAGTAAAGTAACACAATGTGGGTGTGATTCAATAGAAATTGTGTCTAAGCATATGTATTTGGGCCTAATTATAGATGATCGCATGAAGTGGACCGATCATATTAAATATGTTTGTGACAAATTGCGAGCAATTCTAGCAAAGCTTGTACTTATCGGGAATAAAATACCCTACAATACCTTACTCTCACTTTACATAGCACTTGGTGAATCCATAATATCTTATGGACTCAGTAGCTATGGTCGCACTTATAGAACACATTTAAATTTAATTTACCAGTTACAACTCCGCATTCTAAAAGTAATTGTCCCTCGCAAGATTAAATTAAAATTTAAAGATAATTATGACGATCTGTTCCCACACTGTGAACTCATTCCTGTACACGAAAAAGTAAAATACACTTTATTAATAGAAAATTTCTTTAACGAACACATAAAAAAATATAATACAAAGCCGAACATGACACTACGTAGTACACATACTAAACTCATAACACCGAGTTTTACAAATTTTTATGGAAAGATGCGCATAATGTATATAGTACCGGAATTAATCAATAAGCTACCACCAAAAATAAAAAATAACCTAATAAAAAATAATATAAAATCGAAACTCAAAGAATACTTCATAGAGGAATTAAAACTGAATAAAAAGTAGGTTCATGAAAATAATATTTAATAAAAAAAAAACATACTGTATAATTATGATATTTGATTATTGAGGGTAAAAACGGCTTTAGCTCGGTGCGAGCGCGATACGTCGTGTTCACTTAAGTACCTACATTCTATGAGTTATCGACGGACCCAACGGTGTACAGAAAAACCTGAACTGGTTTATGTTTACACTGTATCTACCTATTCTTAAAATGTACTTTTATTATGTTAATAAATAAATAAAATAAAATAAAATAAAATGAGCTTTATAATGAGGCCTGGGGGTATGAGTCTGTAGTCCTCCGGGCTTGGATAACCCTGACCCAAAAGGCACATTCGCTTTCCAGCCATTGCATCGCATGTACACAGAAGGTGTTCCATGCTCTCAATTTCCCTTTTGCAGGCCCTGCAGGCTGATGTATCCGTCAGACCCATCTTTTGTAGGAGAGCGTTAGTCCCGAAGTGTCCGGTCAGCGCCCCCATCAAAAGACGGGCCTGCCGCCTGCTTGAGTTCCAAATGGCATTTTGCCATTTCGATGAGGAACCTATGAATTTCTTGGAGTGAGCAAGTCCCGTGAGGCTCAACCACTCATCCATGTGCCTCGTCCTTGCGTACTCCCGAAATGCCGTTTTGACTGTGCTTGGAGCCAGTCCTACAAATGGTTCCGGTCCAATTAGTGAGGTTCCAGAACCTTCCCTAGCCAGCTCGTCAGCATGCTCGTTGCCCACAATACCCCTATGACCAGGGACCCAAACAAGCCTGACCTTGTTTCGCTTTCCCAGCTCATTAAGAGTTCGGGCAGCGTCCATGGTCAGCCTTGAATCGATCCTGTAGGAGGTCAGGGCCATGAGTGCCGCTTGGCTGTCACTAAGAATGTAGATGGACCTACCTGTGGTACCGCTACTTTCCATCTGTTGTGCACAGGCAAGAATAGCATATGTTTCCGCTTGGAAAACTGTAGCTAATTTGCCCATGCTTTGACTGACCTTATGGTCCCTTGCATATATGCCCGCCCCTGTACCCGACTCGGTTTTCGAACCGTCAGTGTACCATATCAGACTGCCCTCCTCTGGTGGATCTAGTCCCTTCATCCATTCTTCCCTTGACGGTAGATGAACCTTGTAAGACCTCTTGAACCAAAACATGGGCTGCATTTTGTCGCAGTGCATGTTCGTTAGTTCGTCAAGGCCTTCCTGTATTTTAAGCTTTGTGTGTCTAGTTCTAGGCTTAGAACTATCCCACAGGCCATTTATTGCCAGTCTGTGTAGTGCAAGACGGGCCTCAGTCTCTATGACAATATGTAGCGGTGCAAGGTTGAGTACCTTTTCCATCGCCGCTGTTGGTGTGGTTTTGAACGCCCCTGTGATAGCTAGGCATGCCGTTCGCTGTAGTTTAGCGAGGGCTTCCCTGCATATCCCTAGTTGCGTCCTAGGCCACCAAACAATGCTGCCATATGTGATTATTGGTCTAACCATCATGGTGTACAGCCACTGCACAACCTTTGGTCTAAGTCCCCAGGTTTTGCCATACGCTGAGCGACACATACCCAAGACTCTTAGAGCCTTGGCTATGGTATTGTCCAGATGTGTTCGCCACGTCAGTTCTTTATCCAGGGTTACCCCTAAATATTTTACCTCTGAGGCCCAGTTTAGTTGTTTGCCATAAAGCCGAAGTTGGCCAAGGCCTGATAGCAGTCTCTTCCTAGTAAATGGAATGAGAACTGCCTTGCTTGGATTGATAGAGAGGTGATTCTCTTCGCACCACCTCTCTACTTTACAGAGAGCCCTTTGGATCAGATTTGAAACCGTGTTCGGGAATTTGCCATTGACAAGTATGACTATGTCATCGGCATATCCCACGGTTAGCAAAGGGCCCTCATTGAGATTGCTTAGTAGTGAGTCTACTACTAAGCACCACAGTAACGGTGACAACACTCCCCCTTGTGGACAGCCTTTGGTCGTCCTAACGTGGAGTGTGTCCCCTCTAAGAGTGGAATGAATGATCCTACTCCTTAGCATGCAAGTCACCCATCTGATGATGGTTTGGTTGATGCCATGTTTTTCTGCAGCTCGCTGTATCGATTCAAAGGTTGTGCGGTCGAAGGCTCCCTCGATATCAAGAAAGGCTCCGACACAAACCTCCCGCGATTCCAGTGCCGCCTCTGCGCGGCTTACGACGTAATGTAATGCCGCCTCTGTTGACTTCCCTGCCTGATAGGCGAACTGAAGCCCATGGAGAGGGTATCTCTTTAGAGGCCCCTCTCTAATATACCTATCAAGCATTTTCTCAAGTGTTTTGAGTAAAAACGATGAGAGGCTGATAGGCCTGAAAGCTTTGGCATCCTCATAATCTCCCTTGCCAGGCTTAGGTATGTAGGTTACTTTGACTTTCCTCCACCGCGCAGGTATGTATCCAAACGCTACGCACGCCTTATACAGCCTGCATAAGTGCGGTATCAGAGTCTCAGCCCCCTCCTGTAATAAAATAGGGTAGATCCCATCCGGTCCAGGGGCCTTGAATGGTTGGAAACCCATCACTGCCCACCTGAGCCTATGTTCATCTACCACCTTTTTAGCAGTATCCCAGTCAGCCCTGGTGGTGCGAATAGATAGCTCCTCCAGGGTCACTGAGTCCTCCTTATCATCATCCAGTTTTACTGATCCCGGGAAATGAGTTTTGAACATTACATTCAAGACCTCCTCCCCAGTCTCAGCCAGTTTACCATTCCCATCTTTAATAGATGCTAGTGGAATGGCCTTAGTTGTAGAAATTGCTTTACTAAGCCTCATGCCTTCAGAAACACTCTCGATCGCCTGACAGTGTCCCCTCCAGCTCCTACGCTTGGCTCTTCGTACAGCCGAGTTAAACTTTGTGAGGCTAGCACTGTAGCCCGAAAAGTCGTTAATGGCCTTGGCGGCATTAAAAGCCTGTCGTGTATCTCGACGAAGTTGTACTATCTCCGGAGTCCACCACGGCTCCTTCTTACCAAGAGCCTTCTTTTCAGGACAGTTATCTGTCCACGCTGCATGTAGGCCCTTAGTAACTCTGTCAGCTTCAAATTCAATATCTAATACGGAATTGAGCTTACCTATAGGTTTCCCTAGATTCACCTCCAGGTCTCTGCGAAAGGCATCCCAGTCGGTATGTCTAGGGTTCCTCCTTCGTACAGTCACATAAACATTATGGGTCCTATACCTAAAATATATGTACCTATGATCGGATCCAGAGATCTCATTCGGTACATGCCAATTTTCAATGTGAGCGCCTGCCCTGCTAGTGGCTAGCGTGACATCAATAACTTCAGCCCTTCTCCTGTTTACAAAAGTAGGTCTGCTGCCTTTATTGAGAATCTGAAGGTTTGCGCTTACCACGTAATCCAAAAGATCCTCCCCTCGTCTGTTCACATCTGTGCTGCCCCAGACTACATGATGTGCATTTGCATCACAGCCAATTACCAGTTCAGTGTTCCCTTGGCTGCCATATTCGACCAGTTTTTTGATGAGCGGTGATACTGGCTCCTTGTTTTCATAGGGAAGGTATGCTGAGGAGAGCAAGATCTTGTGTGCCCTCTTCCCTGTCCCTAGGTGGATTCAGGTTGTTGTTAGATCCCTAGAACATAAATCACGTACGATGGAAGCATCTATACCATTTCTGACATAGATGCAGGCTCGCACGTCGTTAGCGGAATGTTGATAAATTATACCCCCTGTCCCGCCGAAACCCTTAATCTCGCCCTTATAAACATAAGGTTCTTGAATGAGGGCAATATCAAATTTATTCATTTTCAACTGCCTTGCCAGAAGGGCAGAGGCAGCCTTGGAATGTTGCAGGTTGATTTGTACGCACCTTAGTCCCTCCATCTTGTCATCTGTAGATGGGTGTTAAGTGGTTCCTATATTAGGCCCCTCCAGCCCCCGCCGGTGAGTTAAGACCGAGTCCGTCCAGTTCTCCGAGTAGGTCATCCGTCTTCACCGATACTGGTGACGCCGGATTCCCCACCGAAGCACCCGAACTACCCTGTCCTCCCCCACCGGTGGTTGCTGCGTGCAATAAATCCTTTTGCGTTTGCTCTGAGGTTCCTGCCCCGTTCGCGGATGCATCACTTTGGCAGAGTTTCGGCCCTCCAGTTCCCATATGGGCCCCAGAAATTAAGCCTCCTCTCCCGCCTCGATGAGCACCACGACCTGAGACGGTCCCTCTGGCATCCCTAATTGACTCAGAGAGTCCTTTTGTAGCACCGTTAGACGGCGTCCACATTGAGCTGGCCTCGCCAGCCATCGGTTGCGATCCCTTGACCCCCCCAGAATACACGGGTCTGCCCGAGACATGCCCGGGGCCGGATTCTCCAACGCATGCATTGGTACCGGCCTGGGGTAGTTCCTCTTTAAGTCTCGCTTCCATTGTTGTACTTGGGTGTCCACTACTTGCCACATCGGCGCTACCCACCCACCCAACAGTGATCGCGCCAGAAGGCCTCCGAACCCATCTATTGGGTTACATACAAGGATAGGATGAGACGGGAGTTGGGAGAGTCGGGATAGGATTAGATAGGAAGCAGGTGATAGGATTGCGTGACTAGGCAACGGTGCTATATGGAATACAAAGGCGCCCGGTGTTTTTTGTTATGTCTAATTCTTAAGGAATTAGACCAAGAACAGGGCGGCAACCTCGAGAAGGCTAGACCACCGGACTTGCCTTGGGGATCTACACGACTGTAGCGCTCTCCCCCAAGACCTCACCCCCTTACCACTTCAGAAGGAGGCGGTAAGGTAGGCCTGCACCTATACTACCACGCAAAGCAAAGCAAAGCATGTCATTGTGCAAAAGCAAAAGCATAGCGGCAGACCCGCCCCATCAACTCCATTTACTTTTCTATATTTAACTGTATAAAGCCTGTGTGTATGTGAGTAATACATAGTAGGTATTAGCCAAAATATTTATTTTCCAGAAATATACCTAAACAAATTGTTAGAATGGTCTCGTGTGAATGAAGTAGCATAAATATATTGGTGAAAATAATTTAAGTAGGATAATTTAAAGCAATTTCAAGGAAAACCAAAATCTGTTTCGTAAACCCTACAGTACTGTACACACAAACAAATTAATAGTTACAAACAGAGACATCTAGCGACAGTTTACTGAGTCAGTATTTGCGTAGAAACTAATGAAATGGAACCGCGACGTCTAAATGAAGACGAATGTGTCGTAATTATGTGGGAGGAGCCAACGAATTAATTATACCACCCGTCAAACGGATAAATGGAAATCTTACAAAGTTTTTACCGTGGGATATCTTATGTAGTTTGAACGGGAATTAATAGACTGTCGGCTATAATACTGTGCCACTGATTAACGAGTTCAATTCCGTTAAAAAATACAAATTTTCCGTAAATAGATATAAATATTGTTGAAGTATGAACTACTTCATTAGTTTAGTGGTCCTAAACGCGACTGCTACGCTAGAGGTCTTGGGTTTGATTCCCAGATCAAGCAGTGTTATTGAGTTTCACGAACGGCACCAATTCTAGTTTGCAATACCGCACACAATTCGTGTTCACCGTACCCCCAAACCAAACTTAGTTCGTAAAACTTTTGATGGAAAACCCCGAAAAACGTTTACATGCCTACCTTTGAACTAAAACCGTTTCTACGCCCCGTGCCGCACTTTAATAAAAGAAAGCAATTGGATAGCGCACACGTCAACAATAAAAGTAGAATGGCTACCTGGCGCGGGCAATGAATAGTGTAGCCCAATGGGAAATCAGTGCCAATAAATAGCTCTGCTTCTTACATGCAAACATAAAAGGTTTCTACAAGGCTCAATAACAAGCTTTATACGGCTAGCAATCTAAGCGGAGGAAAAGTGACGTTACGACGTTGTAAATTATAGAAAACTAGTTGTAGACCACGATCGTACTCGCGTGATAAATGATTTTTTGATACAGGATGCAGCGTATATCCTTCTCCAACGTTCAATATACAAAATTCTGCGAAAGTTTAATTAGGAAAATGTCACAAGCAAACGGACAGGCAAACGTGTTTCGCACATAATATTATTATCGTGATTTTTATTGAAGGCGGTTTTACTTTTTTTTATAATTCTTACTTTTTTTTTTGGGCGTTTCTCACTAGTTTTTATGTGAATTTACATAATATAATGGGATGTAATAAAAATAAGATGCCTCTATGGGTATTACGTTGTGGTTTTGGGTAGAATCGGCTGACACACGACGCTAATCGTTGCTTAATCCGTACAGCTGTAAAGATGTTAAGACATCTTTGTGTTTTAAAAATGCTTCGTATTAATTGGCATACTAGCGTCTCTAAAATTTTAACCATGTAATTGGAATACCGATTTCAAATGTTCGAGCTCCGTACCGAGTAAGTTAGTTTTCCTATTTTGATAAGGGTAGATCCCTTATAAAAATAAGATAACTAACTTCCACTAAACATACTCGTGAACTGTGTGTGTTTATAAAAACCTATCCCTAACCCATCCAGACTTAATAAGATGGTATAAGATTGATAGTTACTTTTTAAAAGCACATTGAAATATTCCTTTTTATTTTCCAGTCAACGTAAAAGAACTCGCATATTTTACTCAGTATTTTTCCTCCTTTAAACTGTTCCGACTTTCACGACGGCTGTACAGCAACGGCATTCACAAATAACCCTACGCGCGCTGACTCGTCAAAGGGAGGAAAAACTACGGTACGCTGGTCAAAAGTGCCCCATATAGCTTTCATGCAAATCAAAGCTCACATTGGAATTTCCGTTCTTCTATGCGCCAGCTGTAAGGTTAAATGCGAATGTCGGTCATAATTTTATGCGAGTTGCTTTAATACTGTACAATAATCAGGTCCTTGTGGTAATCTTGATAATTTTAATAGTAGTAGAAATGCTTTTCCAATACCTCTATTATCTAAAAATGTCTACACACTAATAAAATTGAAATGGCTCTTTTTGATTCAGCAGAGAAGGCCTGCCGTTATCCTGAGAAGTGCACAAATAAGCTGAACACATAACTAATAAACCTAATTCGATATTCAGTCAATCAGTTATTAGTGACCGATATTTTATACATTTCTAAATGGACTAATTATGTTTGATTATAAAAATAATAGGCAAGTTTTAGTATCGAATTTGTATGCCACACGTAAGATTTGACGTCAAATCTTGCTATAATATAGTTTATCTAGCACATAATTAAAGAGCTCTAATTTTTTTTTCCGGTACCACGTAACGTAACGGTCTAGCATATTCATCTAGAATGAATGTAGGTATATGTATTAAAGATTCTTTATGAAGTTTTTTTGGGACATATATAAATACTTAAGTACTAGTGACCATCAACTTAATGAAGCATGATGAGATTAAAAGTTTTGACAAATGACATGTCTTTTCCTAGCCTGGAGACGAAAACCGAGTCACCGAGTTATGGTCAGGTATAATAGTAAACTATTATACCTGACCATTACTCGGTGACTCATGTCGTTCAATGATAGGCGATGTTTTTGGGGTTTAATCTACATCTGCACAAATATATAAGCGAAATAAACTTTTTAATTTCCAGCGTATATTTATTGTGTAAAATGATTTTGATATTTTTTATTTAATTCTATTAATAAATAAATATTAGTTCATTACAGAAATAAATATCATAGTCATCATATTTTAATATCTTACAACATATCGAAGAGGTTTTAATCAAAATCATTTCAGTACGCAACACAAACAGTCTCAAACTCTTTACGCTAGTCCTTTGCCTACAAGTATCGTTTCAATTTCCTGTTCCCTCTCAACATCCTTACTGCCATACTTTATGTTTATTAAATTTTCTATGCAATTGTTCAAGCATCCACCTGTTTTTATATAAGATAAACTTGTAATTTTAAAACTTGTAGACGACCAATTATAACATACCTAACAATATTTCGTCGGTCGTTGAGCTCCCTAAATAATGGTTGAGCTACACGATGCCTGATGAATGCGTGCCGTCAGTTAGAACAGGTCAACTCAAAGCTGCTATGGCTCTTTCCTCAAAAGGCCTGTCCAGATATTGCCCTACATCGTAACACTCGCATAATATCCAAGCTTCTGCCCGCGACTTCGTCCGCGTAGCGTGATGATATATAGCCTATAGCCTTCCTCAATAAATGGGCTATCTAACCCTGAAAGAATTTTTCAAATCGGCCCAGTAGTTCCTGAGATTAGCGCGTTAAAGCAAACCAACAAACAAACTCTTCAGCTTTATATTATTAGTATAATAGATATTATTATTGTAATATCAACTATTACTGTCTGGACTTTAAAAGAGACCATGATTCTCATAGTTTGTTTCAGTGTTTCTTCTCAGAGGTCGTCTTGTAAAAGTGTCTTTAAAAGATCTATTTACAGAAATAAATATCATTTATCATAATATTCATGTCAGTTTTATCTGGTTGGTCAGAGATTTTGTTGTCCAAGTCATTATATAGGTAGTATCTATTGCCAAACTACCTTTTGCACGCGGCTTTGCTCACCTGAAGCTATAGTAGGATTAGAAATGGATTCCTATGGATGGAAAATAATTTAATAAAAACCAACAGTGATGATCATCAGAGTGTTCAAGCTGTATCTATATCAGGATCCGATTAATTAATTGAGATAAGAAGTTCACCAGTTTTTAAGTTGGAGCATATACTTTCTAACAGTGATAACAAAATTAATGTTTATTCTCGGTGACGCTCGGAGATTGGATTTGTGACCCGTTGACATACTGACGTACTGTGGGTGTACATTAGTACACCTTTGTCTAACCCTTAATGTGTAGAGATGTACCTATTAATGTGCAGGTACACCTAAGATCACCTCTATGTTTATTATCTACTTATTACTTACTAGCTTCTGCCCGCGACTTCATCCGCTTAGCGTGATGATGATATACAGGAATATTTTATAAGCAGTGCGCAAAAAAATTTTGGTAGTTCAGTATCAGTAATAGAACACATTCCCATTATTAGTTCAAAACTTTTTTTTAAATTTTTATCCGGCTTGAAATCAGCAAAATATGGACACATAATATCTATTCGCAATAATAACAATATGCACGTGTGCCAGCCGACTCACGCGCCGGTGTACAGCTGATGTAGGTACTAAGGCGCGCGCGCTTTGCCGTGCGCTAGCGAGTAACCATAAAATCAGTTTCAAAGTAAACATCTTAACGATAACTTCGATATTTTGTACTAAGACATATCAAAATAACAAATTGGTGTTTAATAAAAGTCGTTTAAGTATCAATTGTTAAAGTTTGCGCACTGAATAAAAAATATTCCGGTATAGCCTATAGCCTTCCTCAATAAATGGGCTATCTAACATTGAAAACATTTTTCAAATCGGACCAGTAGTTCCTGAGCGCTTTCAAGCAAACAAACAAATAAACAAACAAACTCTTCAGCTTTATATATTAAGTATAGATAATGCGAAGTCAGAACCAAGAGAAACCAGGAAACATATAGGTATTAGCTTACATCCCTAATGGAAGTCACCAATTATCTTGCCCACGATACATTTATTATTTATTCATCGTTTTCTTAACCCATCTGAAGTCCACACGCACAAAAGTCCACTTAATCCTTAGGGCTGTCCTAATCTAAGTATTAACAAAACACCGCCAAAAGACATGCCATAACATAAAAGAGATAGGAGTGTTTGCCCCTTCGATACAATTTAGCCATTTCCCAAGTGAGTATAATGTACCAGCCTGCTGATAATTGGGTTAAGTCCCTGGGCCACTCAACCCATTTTATTATGAGGACCGTCAATTTTAATATCGCATAGAGGTACTTTAATTATATATTATATTTTAACCGGTGGTTATGTTACTGACGTATTTCGAGCAATAGCATTTCCCTTTATGGGAAAATTGTTTTAATTTTCCAAAACCAAGGGCATAAGGATAAGACTCTTAAGGCGTCAGTCTTCTATATCTTCCAGATCTTTTTCTATCATAGTAAATATGGAAATCAGAATATCTTGGGAGAGCTATGTTTTGGCACGAATGGGCTGGCTCGACCAGTGTGACAGACACCACGGCCTCACAGAAAACCGGCGTGAAACAACACTTACCTACGTTGTGTTTCGCCGAGCGAGTGGGGATACCGGAGGCCCAAACCCTTTTAAAAGGCCGGCAACGCACTTGCGAATCCTCTGGTGTTGTGTGTGTCCATGGGCGGCGTTAATCGCTTACCATCAGGTGCTCCGTCCTCCTTATCCCATAACAAAAACTTTAATATAAAAGTATAATGAAAGCAGGAATAGCCTAGTATTATAACCACCACCGAGTCTCTCCAGTCCGAATCTAGGGCCACCCAAATGACTTCAAAATCATGTACTCATCATTCGATTAACCGGTGGAGAGAGGAGGTTTTCTCTGGTAGACATTTCACAAACCTGAGCTAAGAGTCTCTCAAGTTCGAATCCAATGCAGCCAACTCTCATTTAACGGTGGAAAAGATCAAAGGATCTCTCCTTTTGAGAGGGAGTTTCTCCTATATTTAGAGGACCTGAATTAACGGAATTGAAAGTATTTTTTTATACAATTAGTGTAGATTTAGTATAGGTAGTATTTCCAGGTTTGGGAAAAGGTTCCTGTAGGTCTTAGAAACAATTGTTAGGAGTAGGGATTTTGGACCCACAATTTTCTGAGAAGATAATCGCTCAGCTCCTACGCAATACGTTGCATTAAAAATTATAACTTATCATAACATCACGCCTGTATTCCTTGGAGGATTAGGCAGAGACGTACTAATGTTCACTCTCAGTTCGCCGGTATTTTAGGTCCCATGTAATAGGGGACGAGCCTGTTGCTGGGCACAAGCCCCAAACGCCGAGCTGCTAGTGAGAATTTCATAGAATTATAACAAAATAAGTCCATTCATAAAACCTGTTTTATTTAAAAATAATCCCCCATAGCAGCTATTGACGAAGTAAAACGTTTTAAAAAATATTATAGCTTGCAATAATACCAGTAAGAACATAATGGGGGCTATGAAAGTATTAGAAATGGATCGGCAGGGAATCGAGGTCAACGACCCTGGCAGCCATTTCTGTCATCGGAACGCGGAAGGGGTAGAGTCGTTAGTATATTTTTAGGTGCCTACTTATTTTATTCTTTTTGTTCTGATAAACGATTGAATTTATCTGTAATTATATAAATTACTAATTACATACTTATTTGCTTCCCTTGTCTTGTTTTTTAACATTGTGAAACTGTTTTGGATTGTATGTAACCTGCTGTGTAATAAATTTATTGTATCTGTTTTTTTCTCAAAGACATTAAATAAAATGGATATATTTCCAAAATCACAGTACCTACTATCTAGTGTGCAGTTTTTTTTATGGGTTAGGGGAGCAAATGAGCAAATGGATCACCTGATGGTAAGCGATAACCGCCGCCCATGGACACCCGCAACACCAGAGGTGTCACGAGTGCGTTGCCCGCCTTTTAAAAAGGTTTAGGCCTCCGGTAACCTCACTCACATAGTGAAACACAACGCAAGTGCTGCTTTACGCCGGTTTTCTGTGAGGCCGTGGTATCACTCCGGTCGAGCCAGCCCATTCGTGCCGAAGCATGGCTCTCCCACGTTAGAATCACATCTTGATGCCTTTTATTATTCAGTTGTTTCTAGTTTCTACTTCTAAATCAGTAGGTACTTATGTGCTACTCTATTTGGTACTACTATCGCAGTACCTACCTACAGTTGAAGTCTTGATTATCGCCGCGGCATCGCGTGCGTGTCAACACAAATTGCCGCACACTCCGCTCCCCCATTAAACTGTTAAGAAAGCTATTTCTATGCAAATGTTGTTACAAATCCAAATTACGAACATTTTTACAATTAATCTTTGGGTACGCCTATAAATATTGCAGTAGGATGTATTCAGTATTAAGTATTCAGTCATTTATTGCGTTCCACAAAGTTTTTTGGATGGTAAGTATACATAATATAAGTACATTGTGGACCCTGTCGGGCACAGCAATTAGGAGAGAGGAAGTACTAATTTATGCCAGCCATTTTAGAGATATTATTGTTAACTGTTTTAAATCATGGTACTTTAATTAATATACAAATTATTTAATTTATTGTATTTATGTAATGTAATGTAGTAAGTAATTAAATAAATATATTTTTTAGTATTTATGTCATACATAAACATTTTTTTTTAATATGTAGGTATATTCCATCTCTTTTACACGTGTAGATTGTAGGTAGATACAAATCTATCGTCAGGCTTTTATTTCCCGAAGGTTTTAGCATAGGTGTACTACCGTACACCCACAGGTCCATGTATTGGAAGGAGAGCCTATTGTTATTAACCAGGCACACATCAAAAAATACGAGTTGATTCTGAGATTTTCATAGAACAACTTAATAACCTTTTGCTCGACCTAAGAATCGAAACCAAATATGGAGGGATAAACGTCGTGTTTGCGACCATTAGCCGAACGAGGCTGTTTTAAAACTACATACTTAGCTACATATGAAGGTAAAAACTGCAAAACGCCACGTGTTACGTCGTTCAGACCTCAGAGTAATGTTCATACATATATTGACACTAGCTTTCGCCCGCGACTTCGTCCGCGTGGAAAAGTCACTTGGTCTAAGCATGATGATATATAGTCTATAGCCTTCCTCAATAAATAGGCTATCACTGAAAGATTTTTTCAAATCGGCCCAGTAGTTACTGAGATTAGCGCGTTCAAACAAACAAACAAACAAACTCTTCAGCTTTATATATTAGTATTGATATAGATTATACCTCGGCATCGTCTTGTCAACTGTCAAAATTATATCAAGTTGACAAAAAGCGCGGGAGTCAGACTTGACCAACAAGATATGTTTTTTTTTCCATTTACTGCTCCTGGTCCATCAATACAACACAAATAAATAGACTTTCGGGGTTAATAACAATAGTTTGAAAAACTGCTACACCTTCTCCGTTTCGTCGTAGCTAAAAAACAAATGGGTAGACTTCATAAATTCGAAACAAAGTAGGTAAACATACCTACTTCGGTATCCTCTAAAAATCTAGAACCAATCTAGTCGACACAATACACGTTTCGTAGCTAACAAAATTTAAGTATTTATCCAGCGAATTGTTAGTGGATGTGAAACCAATTCGGGGAGTCTCGGTACGTCGCGTCGTGAAAAGGGTCAGCCTTACGTTGACCCTTTATCGGCTGCGACTTAACTTTATATCGGATGGGAAAACACGGAACGAAAAATACAGGAAGAGTAGACCTTAGTACTGCGTGATTTATATTTGATTTGATGATGAAAAGATTTACCGTAAGATGGGGTTATTTAAAACTCACGAGGCTATTTGAAATTTACGAAAAAAAAGTTTTGATCATGTGGATATTTATATCTGAGAACAGTAGGAATTATATTTTAACATCTGACAATACAGTGACAACTAATGTCAATGTCACAAAGAAATTTTGACAGATAACGGCTTTTTAAGTGGTTCAACTCGTACTTCTAAAAAGTGTTGTGTTTTGGTGTATTTCGTGTCTGGATAACTTTCGTCTGATACACAAATACTAGACAGTTACGTAAGAAATTGAATAAACTAAGTAATAGTGTGTTTTATGCGCTTTTCAGTGTTTTTATTTGCTCGTTTCTACCTTTTTCGAGCTGGCATATATTTAGATTTTTCTAAATGGGGCTATTTGGTTTCTGTTTTGGGGTTAATTGGAACGAAGTTTCAAATAGCCCCTTTAAAGCGTGTTATATATTGCCAAGGAATTTAATCATAGTTCCAAATAGTCCCAATTGCGCATTTTGAGCATGTTAAGGGCAAGATATATATTTTGGACTTATACCTAAGTCCAAAATGTAAGATTTTTATATAAATTCGAAACCAGTGTGAATGTACCGACATACCTTAATTTGTAGAAGAAGAATAAATATTGTGATTGACTAAAGTTGTTTTATTTAAATACATAATTTAAAACTCGTTGTTTTATTTAAATAGGTAGGTACATAATTTAATCATTTCATAAAATAATCAAGTCCCTGTATGTGCACAGCTAACTCGTTTTGCTCAATACATTTTTATTTGAAACTCGCTGTTCTGCGCGGCTTCACCCACGTAATTTTGCTTGCAACTTTCTTATAATTTTCTTTCATAAAACCCTTTTCGTGACAAGAAAAAACGCAAAAAAAATGCGAAATCGGTTCAGCCTTTCTCAAGTTTTGATCTTAGCAACACATTTAGCGATTAATTTTTATTCACATACATAGATCATGCTTGCCCTTAAATATTCCAAATATAGCTTCACTTTCATTTAGAATACCTTTGTTATATTAACATTACATTCCAAATAACCCCAAAGAAGTAATAGATCTCTTAGTGAATAAATATTCAAA
Organism: Acronicta leporina; assembly: GCA_947256265.1. Taxonomy (NCBI): domain Eukaryota; kingdom Metazoa; phylum Arthropoda; class Insecta; order Lepidoptera; family Noctuidae; genus Acronicta; species Acronicta leporina. Next base: position 2,466,159 of record OX366512.1, read on the forward strand.
TGTAATTTTTGGCTTGTATGTGGCATATAGAGAGTGAAATTACGGTGAAACGAAGGCCACTTCTAAACATTTAAGTTTTCCAAATATAGCTTACTGACTTTTATTTGACACAGCTAAAAAAAATAAGAAAAACCAAGGCAAAAAAATGAGATTACAAATAACCCCATTGATGCGATATTTGGAATAGCAACGGTAAAGTAATATATCTTAAAATATATTAACAGCAGTTATACTACGATCGTTACTATTTAAAGTTTATGGTGTAATCTACTAAAAAAATAATATTCCATATAATTTGAGTTATTAAAATTTGTATAAACACCTGTTTTACGAAAAAAGTGTTTTAATTAGCCCCATTTTACGGTATATAGGTTTAGTTGGTATAGTGCCGAGGTTTCCGAGGCATGTCACTGAACTTTCCCCTATTTTGTATTGCAATTAAAATTTCAGCAGCAGCTCAGATTGTTTGGATTTTTCGCCATGGATTTGTGAGAGGTTGATGGTAATAACTCGCCTCCAATGACATGGATATCCTAACCTAAATATCCGGTGAACTGTGCACCTCTAATACAGGCGTGATGGTATTTTATGCGATAAGTAGATAGTTTACGTAGGGTGCGACCGATACTAGTTTCTTGATGTTGGCCGAGACCGAGAATTGCAAAATGGAAGAGTTACTCATTTCACTGTGATACAATTACGAATGAAAGAACGAACCAAATGGTACAATTCATTGTTTGCTTTGATTGCCTAATTTGGCAGTTCTTTAATCATTTGACAAATCACACATAGTGTTCGGCAACTAAGCGAGAGCGTGAGGCATATTCAAAAATTTAATTTATGCGGAAATTGTGATTCTCTTGGAGTCTCTAAAAAATTAGGCAGAGTCCAAGAATTTCTTTAAGGGACATTGACCGAGACCGAGATCGAGACCAAGACCAAGATCTCAGTCGGACATTTGTATACGTTGTAACTAAGTGAACAAACAACTGCAAGTCCTGCGCCAAGCCTTTTACTCGTATATATTTTGCCGTCAGAGATTGAATAAAATGTGAATCTTTGTTTCCATCACTGAATATCCTCCGCCTCTACATTCCGAGACATACTACAGAGACTAAACTTTATATTGAACGGAAAGAAATCCGATTTGGCTGTCGGAACTTGCGTAAAACGCAATTCTTATAGCGTTTGGGACTGAATAAAAAATGAAAATAGACCGACAATACAGCTTTTGTTACTTCAATTACAGTTTTTAGCTATGATTGGCACCTGTAGATTATTTTATGTAGACAAACGCTAATTATAGTTACATCACTACACTCACAAAAAACAGTTGAAAATCAGTATCAGGGTATCAGGCATTATAAATTTAATGCTGAACGAGGCCTTTTTGGCACAAAGGCGAGGTACACAATGCGACTTATAACTGTTTTTACCTAGTTATTGTATTTGTGATAGAAGAACTTCTTATCGCGTCAAAGGTCAAACCATATTTGAGTAATATGAGGCCAATTAGGAGTATAGCATTGTATGGCTGTGAAACCTGGACTATGACCCAAAGGGACAGAGAAAGGTTAGAGGCATTTGAAATGTGGTGCTGGAGGAGGATGGAGAAGATCAGTTGGAGGAAGTATTAGTAATTGTAGGAGAGAAAAGACAGTTGTTAAGAACCATAGATAATAGAAGGGGAAAAATGTTTGGCCACTTGATACGACATGACGACTTCTTCAGAACTATACTAGAAGGTAAAATTGAAGGAAAACGAGGAAGGGGTAGACCTAGACGAAGTTTTGTGGAACAAGTGAAGGAAAGGATTGCGATCGAGTCGTATCAGGAGGTAAAATGGAAAGCAGAAGATAGAGAACAGTGGCGTTTGCTCCACCGACAAGAGCTGAGCTCTTAAATTAAAGAAGAAAAGGCCAATTACTCTGATGCTATGTTCATATGCATTGTGCGCTGCCAAATATTCTGCCGCTAACTAATACATTATTTTTTATGAGATAGAGGGGCAAACAAGCAGACGGATGGTACGCGATAACGTCGCTCATGGATACCCGCAAAACTAAAGGAGTCACAAGTGCCTTGCCGGCCTTTTAAAAGGGTTTGGTCGTATGATATCCTTACTCACTTGGCGAAACATGACGTACGCGTTGTTTCACGCCGGTTTCAGTGAGCCACTGCCTCACTTTTCCCGTACGAAGCCAGGGCGGGCCGCTAGTTTTAACTTGACTTGGATTTGGAGCTAGGAACAACACACACGGTTTTGTAGTCTCAGTAGTAATTATACAACATTAACTTACACAACATACCATCACGCCTGTATTCCCCGAAGGGTTAGGCAGAGGCGTACTAATGTACACCCACAGTTCGCCGGTATGTCTAGGTCTCATGTAATAGGGGGCGAGCCTATTGCCATTTACCGGGCACAAATTCCTAACTCCGAGCTGCTACTGGGAATTTTATAGAAAAATTCAATAACACTTTGCTCGACCTGGGAATCGAAGCCAGGACCTCTAGCGTAGCAGTCGCGCTCAGGACCACTTGGCTAATGAGGCAGTTACATTACCTACCAGATTACAATACAGAAGCAAACACTATTCAAAGTTACAAAGGTCTCAACAACGTTGGTAAATCTAACATTACCCTACAAAACGTTCTAATTTCCCCAGAGCATCAGTCATTACTCAGACTAGTGTAATTTGAGCCACTGTTTTCCCTTCGAATGGTCACCTCAGACACATTAATCAATGCGTTATCTCTCCATCATATCTGATTGATACACGTGTATTGATCCGTGTACTGTTTTGATTGAAATGGCAGCCATTTTTTTCCGATGGCCCACGGTAAAAATGGCCCGCTGTACCTGTTACCCTTGTTTCTTGTTTTACGATCCAATCAACTTGAGTGCCTAAGTATTTTTAATGATATATGTTCTAAATATAAAATGGATGTATCAATTGCAAAGGTTCTCGAGTGGAGACCGCGCACCGGAAAACGCAGTGTGGGACGACCTCCAACGAGATGGACGGACGACCTGGTGAAGGTCGCTGGGAGTCGTTGGATGCAGGCGACATACAACCGGTCCTTGTGGAAGTCTTTAGGGGAGGCCTTTGTTCAGCAGTGGACTTCTTTTGGCTGAGATGATGATGATGATGAATTGCAATCTATAAAAGTTTCTGGGAAAAGAAATTCGATAATAAGAATTTTGTGGCGTATCGGGTGAATATGCGAACATTATTAAACGAATCATTATTTTTTTTAATTTATTTACTTAGGTCTTAGGTATTACTGTCGTAGGAACGCTTACAGAATAATAAAAACACATGGATAACTCTATAACTACAAATGTTGCTAATAACAGGCTCTCACAAATAATCTTACAAGCACATTTACTTAGACTAGACTGCGTAGAAGGAATGAAGATTAAAATACAATCTTATTACAATCAAACCAAACAAAAGAAATGTGAAATAAAATATTTTGCTTGAGTTTAGAGTCATTAATCTCATCTATATTAACAATAGTAGTAATAAGTACCAGAGTGTTTTTTTTTTGTTTTATTGCTTGATGGCAGTGGTGTAGTTTAAGTTCTTGGTATCTTAATTGTAGTTTTAAACATCTGCATTCTTAACTTTAGGATGAAGTTATTTAGTGAAGGGTAAATTCGACTCGCAGTAAGGATTCGAACCTGCGTCTTCTGGCTAGGTACGCCAGACGCTATGACCACTAAGCCACCGCGAGTCCCACCTGCCATGTTGAAATTTGCCTTCACATTCTCAACTTACGTCTTAAAGGTGACGTCTTTAGGATGAAGTTATGGACGTTCTCATTTTTTTTTAATATTCACCGGCTAACCAGTTACATAGAATCATCTCGGAAATATATTGTATTGTATGTATCTATACTGAAAATTCGAAATCAATACAATCAAGTTTACAATCGGTGAAATATTCGCAAAAATACACGTAAAATACAGCCTGTTGAGAACCACCTTCCTTTTTTGACTCGGTTAAACGACTATCACTGTGTGTGTATATCGTTATCGTCGCGAACTATAATCTAACATTCTACAAATTAACGACCGAATTTCAAGACCTTTATAATAAACATAAACATACCATCACGCCTGTATTCCCCGAAGGGTTAGGCAGAGGCGTACTAATTTAAAAACCCACAGTTCGCCGGTATGTTTAGGTCCCATGTAATAGGGGGCGAGCCTATTGCCATTAACCGGGCACAAATTCCTAACTCCGAGCTGCTACTGGGAATTTCATAGAAAAACCCAATAACACTTTGCTCGACCTGGGAACCGAACCCAGGACCTCTAGCGTAGCAGTCGCGCTCAGGACTACTTGGCTAATGAGGCAGTCTTTATAAATAATTTCCACATTAATTCATAAAATCCAAGTCAAAACAAGGGAACCTTATCTATGTGGCTGCTGTTCCTCCCTATAGAACAATTTAAAGGGTTGCATGAATCCAACCAGGGGCCCAAGTCTGCTATTTCAATTGACTCAGAATGACCGTCCGGCTAAATTACATAAGAAATGACAGATTTCGTAGACAAAACTGTCAAAAATCAACAATTTTGAAGTCACTGAATCACAATTCTGACACAACTAAATAGTAGACTCGGCACTCAGTAGTGCAGCTCTGTAGAACTGTCTAGCTTAGATCGATGTTTACTAGAGCGAACTAGAAACTTGTCGCCATGACAACGCTAACTACCCCGCGTAGTTATTGCGCGGTGAACGGTGATTTCCCAAGAGCAATAATGTACACTCGTTTTATATTTTGTTTTACTTTTTAATATTTTAACGGTATTAGAAATAGGGGGGAGTATATATGAGACACTAGTAGATACCTACTTATATGGCTTTTTTCCAGGGCTGACACTGAACATTTATATTACCTATAACCTGCGTAGTAGGCTATGGTTTTAGAAGCTTAATTTGTGTAGTTCGTATTTATATCAAACAGTATTTTACTAAACTTAAAAATGGTATCGAAGATTTACTCAAAAATTATATTATCGAAATTATATTTTAAATATTTTTTTAAGTAAGTAACTGAATTATAGAAATTAAGTATCATTCTGAAGGGGATTCACATCTTTTATGGAAGCTATAAGTAGGTAATGGTTTTACAGTTATGTTAAATATTAATTAATATCTCCATTTTCCATTACACACGTCGTAGAAGCTGCTCCAATAACTGGCCTACATAGACTCGTGGAACTCCGCTAAAGCTCGGTGTTGCGCAAGCCAATATTTGAATTTAGAACCAATGGCCCGCCATATTGTTAAGGCGTATGCTCGTTGCACTACTATTAATTAAGTAGTGTGTAATTATTTTTTTATAAAATATTTTCTAAATACAAATGACTAATTATAATATTTTTATTTCTTATAAATATAAATAAATAAAACGTTGCCCCGCACCTAGGATTTACTCGTGTATCGTGGGTGCGTTTATAAACACAGTTTTTATTACATAAACAAACACCCAGACCCGGAACAACTACCTGTAGGTCATACAAATATTTGTTCCGTGCGGGGATCGAACCCAAAACACGTAGCGTAGAAGGCGATCGCTCCGTCACGAAGTACATAGTAGATTTTAAAACTTAACAATTAATCTGTTGATGAGCCCTCAGTACAATAGCCAATAAAATTTATTCCCTGCAATAATAAATATTATTATTTATTATTAGGAGTAGGTACTACACATTTGGTGTAAGCGCTTGGTACAAGCTACGGTTGCGGCACGTGTCGTAAGTTCAAGTCAAGTTCAAATCCCGCCCGAGGCAAATAACGGGCTCGGGCGGGACTTGAACTTGACTTGACTTTTGGTGATCCATGACATTTAGTTTCAGATCTGGTTGTAGGTACGTAGTGTTCGATGTGTTCGATAATTGTATGGTTATGAAGTCTCCCGCGGCATAGGGTTTGTTCCATTGTACGGAGGTATATTTACAAAACAATCTGAAAATAGCTATATAAATTACAACGAAGTACCTACGCGGTATGGTGGGCGGAGAGTGGCCTGCTGTAAGTAATTATATTTATATATTTTTTTTTATAAATATGGAATGGGTGTCTTCTAAATTACCAACCACCGTCTCACGTGAACAATTCAATATTATTGTAGTACAATCACAAAATTTTCAAATTGCGAACTTTGAGATCTTAGATTATGTATGCGTGCCGTCAGTTAGGACAGGTCAACTCAAAGCTGCTATGGCTCTTTCTTCAAAAGGCCTGTCCAGATATTGCCCTACATGGTAACACTCGCATAATATCTAATAATATTATTATTGTAATATCAAGTATTACTGTCTGGACTTTAAAAGAGACCATGATTCTCTGAGTTTGTTTCGGTGTTTCTTCTCAGAGGTCGTCAGTTAAGAAATGCCGGCGCCATCTAGTTAAAAAAAATGTAAAACATTGACTTGTGAAAAGTGTCTTTAAAATATTTATTTACAGAAATAAACATAATTTATCATCATTAGATTTTAATCTTTTTTAATATTATGTAATAATCCGAATTAATTTTCTGGGCAATTTCTAACCTTTATTAATTTCCAATCAGCGTTTATGTATTCGCCTTAACACCGGGGCCGTGTTACTAATTGAATCGTACTCAGTAGTGTTCAATAATTCCGCACCTATCTTATTTGAACGGGACTTTTGTTTGATCAGACTATTGCACTTCGCAAATGGTTTTTCTATCAATTTTGTATATTGGTATCTATTGATAGTCAATTATAATTGCGAAGCCATAGGTCTCGAGTTCGAATCCAAAAACATCAGACATTTCAGAATGCTTTATGGCTTGGTCAGAATTTATTCGAGTTCAGCTCAGCATGTCTTTTTCCATTAATCTCTGTTAACTCCCATTTATAATCACACCATCGCACCACAATTTCTGGGCAATATTGATAGATATATATAATACAGACACAGCTTTTTTACAAATTTATAATAGTAGAGAAGAGATTATAATTTATTTTTATTAGTTTTGTTTTCTTGTGTTGGGTCTCAGAATAAGTGAATTTTCTTTCTTTCTTTCGTTTTGAAAACACGTTCTACGAAACCTTTGTTTTAATTCTTAGAAAGACGGAATGAAATACTTTACCTTTGTACCTAATACCCGCATGTTTATCTTGGTTCTAAGTCATAAATCTTCCGACTCGACTGAGTTTTTGCCTGACTTCGGCGAAGCTAAAATGAGGGTAATGTTTTTCACGTAAATCCATATGGAGGAAACGGGGTTAACTTGTGTACAGGCTGTATATTCGGAGCTAATAAACTTTAATATGATTTTATGCCTCAAAGAAGACAATAGATCATAAAGTAAGGAAACACATTATACCTACAATTACCGTAATGAAAAACAGAGAAAATGGTTATAATTTATAAACAATGTCAATGTGTGCATTAGATTTCCACGATCTTATTCCACCTTGCCCTTTCTACTATCGGACGACCAGAAGCACAAAAAAACGACATTGATTCACTGTGGACATACAGGAAACCCGAGCGAAAAGCGCGCTCCATCGTAGGTCACAATGTCGCTTAACATCAGGCGCGCGCTCCAGCGTAGGTCACAGTGTCGCTGAACATCAGGCGAACTGACGATCAAGCGTAAACCTATCAAAAATTAAAAAAATAAATTAAATCTAAGGAGTTTGGTCGACTTACGTGCTGTGGAGAACACAATGCTACCATAAGCATTAAAGTAGCGGGAAAAGTCGCTGATTTTGAGAACTTAGCCTATGACAGCGTCGTCTGATAACCAGAAGAGAAATTTAGGCAGGAGTGTACCTGCTGATCGCACCCACCATTACCATTATTGTGACCAGGATTTGATTATTAGTACAGTCATTCTAACTCTACTTATACAGGGCATCACGGGACATACATAGGATTTATCCAGAGAGCACCAGCTGGGTTTGAGTAAGGTAACGAAGTAAACAAAGAATGACAACTTATTTTCTAGCGGACTAATACGACATTGTTTTTTTTTTTTTTTTTTAATTATGGCGCCACACTTTTTGTGTATTTGCCAGTGTCAAGTATTAGAATAATCAAGTAGTTAATATTTCCCATCATGGGATTGTATTATGGCACCACACTTTTTGTGTTCGCCAGTGTCAAGTATAATGTTCAGTTGCCCCAATAAAACGGTAGAAACTTTATTGAGGCTTCGATGGAGTTTAGGTGTGAACCCAAAAAGTCACGATTTTCAATTTTATATCATTTGCCTACACTCTCACACGTTCACGAACACTTAATGGTTAATTATCCACCATAATTACACATCAAACTTCGGAGAAATTCAAGTTTTGAAAAATAATATAAAATCGACAACGTGCACTTTACATTTTCCCGCCTAAACCTCCTACGACATTGTTATTACTTCAATGAAATTTGATTCGATAACAGGTGTCATTTGAGTTGTCAATTACTTTTTTCTTCTATAGATCATCCAGCCATTTAGTAACTCATTTTATAATGTTAAACCTCCTTAGTTTTTCAGATAAAGTGCGCACACTTTATTTGAAAAACTAAAGAGTTTCTATCAAATCAAATAATTAATATATAGTCTATATAGTTAAATGTAATATATAGTATTATAGAGTATATAAGGTATAGGTAGTATAAAGGTAATATATAGTATATAAGAATATAGTCTTACTTAAGTACGTATAATAAAAAAAGAAATGCAACTTGCATTAATCTTTACTGATGCAGAGAACAGTTATTTGAGATTTTTATCTATGTAGGTATGTCTGTTTATATTTCAATGCTTCACGTCAATACTATTTGAACAAATTTTTGAAATTAAGTAATTTATAGGTCAGAAATAAGGTATTCAGAGCTCAATGGTGCAAATATGGAAAACCAGATTTTTCGAGGTGGTTAGTTGAAACTTGGAGAGGACAATGTCTGTCAGGTCAGCTAGTTTGAAATAAAATCATTTGAACTTGAACTTGAACTACCTAACGGACACACAGATCCGAACTCAGACCGAGTCAGACCTGTTTATAGGAATTCCTAATGAAAATTTTTTGGTCGACCTAGGAATCGAACCTCGTTACGCTCGGCAGCATGCTTGCGAACACAAGACTATTGACTTACATGCATACACAAGAGGCATTCAAGATAGAATGACTAGGTAAGTAGTAGAAGTATTATCATAAATATATCCTTTATTGTCAAGACAAGAAGGTATAAATTTTACTGTTGTATCCACTCGTATCTACTCAACAGAATATATTCTGCGGACTTCTAAAACTGCCACTGTTTCCGCGGCACTGGTTCCGTTGTGCTTACGAGGTGTGTTTACGATGTCCATTTTTTAGCTGTCACCTACATTTATATCAAGCTATTCTCGGTGTAACTCCGCATGAAAATCGTGTACACCCACAGTTCGCCGGTATGTTTAGGTCCCATGTAAATAGGGGGCGAGCCTATTGCCATTAACGGGCACGAATTCCTAACTCCGAGCTGCTGCTGGGAATTTCTTAGAAAAACCCAATAACACTTTGCTCGACCTGGGAATCGAACCCAAGACCTCTAGCGCAGCAGTCGCACTCAGGACCACAAGGCTAATGAGGCAGTACATAATCTAGAACGATTTGTAAATAAACACAATTCAATACTTTTTATTTATTTACAAATAGTTTTTGAAGCTTTCTTATCTGTTCCATCAACACTGACCTGATTTTTTTTCAAGGTTTGTTGTTATAGCCTCAAAGGTATAGCTGAAATACAATACAGATAAGGAAGACTTTTCTAAAAAGCTGAAATGCACTATATCTCTGTTGACATACCGGACGCGATCCATCAATAAAAACCTGTGAAGTCTTCAATCACGCCATATACTGTGGCTAGTGAATAAAAAACATTTTGCAGGAACACTTCAGAGTCCGATGGTCGATGGTAAAATTAAACATATTCTAGGAGATATAAATTTGTGACATAACTACATAAAAAAAAAACAATTTTCCATACAACATTATTTCTGACACTTCTATTCTATTTATCTTTCGGGGACGCCGGCAGGCACCAGGCGGGCGATCAGTCCTCATGTTGGGATTATTTCGCCCAGTTCCCCATTTTGGTGGATCCCGTCATGGGTTACTGGCGCTCGGCGTCGCAAATCTTCCCGTAGCCTTGCAGAAGTCCACCAGTTGTCCGATGGAGAGTTCTGCTAGCTGTTCTTCATTTATCTCATCGGTTCCTAGTATTTCCCATCTAAGTAGCGCATACATTGTGCATTTTGCTATTAGATGGAAGCTTGTTTCTTCTGACACTTACGCGAACATCCTACTAGTATTATAAATGCGAAAGTTTGTGAGGATGGATGGATGGATGGATGTTTGTTACTCTTTCACGCCAGAACGGCTGAACGGATCTGGATGAAATTTGGCACAGAGATAGATTAGTCTGGAATAAACACATGGGCTACTTTTTATCTGAAATCCACGCAGACGAAGTCGCGGGCAGAAGCTAGTCTAAAATAAAACTACTTTTTCTGGATTACATCACGTTATATTGATATAATTGTATTCGGGGCTTTGTATATGCGAGTAACTATGTGATCACAGATATTCTAAAACAATATACCTACTAACCGGAAAAACACTATGTATATAACTACCATGAAATATTTATCCAATTGAGCCGCCAATTCGAATCCAACTATTGACCTGAATTCAAATTCATCACCGATATTGGATATTGATTGGTACAAATAAATAAACTTCGCTTATGCTCGCACCTACGAGTACTACAGCTTCATATGAATCAGGGTTGGCACACGTAAATTTTCCTGCCTACTTAGAAACAGATGGTGAACGCCTCTCAACTTTTGACAGATGTAAAACGTTGCTCGGTGCGCAGAATAAAATAGGTGGGTTACACACGGGTGGATAATGTGTAGGGAAACGCTAGTAATTTTAATATCTGACTGACTAATATTTTTTCATCATCCACTGCTTAACAAAAGCCTCCCGTCCACAAGGACCAGTTATACACCGTCAGCATGCAACGACTCCTTGCTACATTTACCAGTTTGTCCATCTCACTGGTAGTCACTCTCTCTTGACTCGAAAATTAATTGTTTTGTGACTCATACTGATACAACAAATATTTAGCTTAGTCATTTCATAGCCATGAGCGCCTAAGTCAAAATCTAGTGAACGCACAAAATACAGCCCCGTATGTTTCTAAGTATAAGAAATAAGCATCGCGCCTTTCCAGAAGCGCGTTGCGAATAAGATTTGATGACGTTTTTATTTTGTTCATTACGAACAAATTTCGTGCTCATTACTTTTATAAACGAAGATTGACTTTGTTTAACCCTGCTTATTGTTTCTTGGAATTGGAAGAAAAAGAGCTTGAAATAAAAAGTATTTATTTCACAATAAGTAATGTTGTGTTCCTAACGGTGAACAAGGTCGCCAGAGCTCCGCGAGGAAGCGTTGTGTTGGCAGTTTTTTTTGTGTTTCAGTTTCAGTAAGCATCACAATTATTTTCTCCTATGCTGCCATCCCAACTATCCCTAACCCTCTCAAAAAGTGAAAGTGTGAGGATGTGAAAAGTTGTAAAGTTTTTTACAAGGTTGGCAACGCACGAGTGATACCTCTTGATGTTGTAAGCGTCCATAAGCTACGGTAACCGCTTACCAGCAGGCCGTTTGCCTTTTTGCCACCTTGGCGGTATAAATAAAAAAAAATAAGGTGCGCTAGTTACTGATACTAAAAATGCGCAGTAACCGCTTGTGGTATAAGTGTGAAGAGTGAATGGAGTAGATGGATTGTTCGAAAAATTATAGGATAAAATAACTATTGTTTAAAAGTTGTCCCTTATGCAAAATAGTGTTGGAAGTCGGTGTGTTGATTAAGTCGGACCTCTTGAATTCTGTCCGACTCCGATTCTGTACAAAGATTTTTGTTGTACATAGATTCTTTACATAAAGATACTAGACACATTTCTCGGGTTTTGCATATACTAAAACGTTAAAACAGATGTTTCTGTCGGATCGAATGTTCCCTCCCTATGCCTCTGTCATAGGGAACATCCGATCGCAAATCGATTTACCACTGAACGTCATTATAATTTGCACGCATGACCTCTCAATCCTCAATGAACTTATTGATCAATAGCCTCTCACGTGTCGCCCCAGTTCCTTGAGGGTTAGAACTATCGGTAGGTATAATATGTATATGCCCGTCGATCAGTTGTTCAGATTTATTTCTATGATTTTTTTCATTCATTAGAAAGTGAAATATACCTTACTAAATCTATACTAATATATAAAGCTGAAGAGTTTGTTTGTTTGCTTGAACGCGCTAATCTCAGGAACTACTGGTCCGATTAGAAAAATTATTTCAGTGTTAGATAGCCCATTTATTGAGGAAGGCTATAGGCTATATATCATCACGCTACGCGGACGAAGTCGCGGGCGGAAGCTAGTATTCTTATATTTTCTTTCGAATACCTATACAAATGAATATTTATTTGCTTGTATAGCGATCAGATTATATGGGGTTATTTTATTTCTATTAAATTTTCAGAACCAACGAAATTACATAGAAGAAAAATATTGCTCGACATCGAAATCAATTGCAGGATCTTACGCTGAACGACCATGCTGGCGTTCACTAGAATAAGGAAGACCTAATTTTTTTTACGTATATTCTACATTAATTTACATAAAGTTATATGCAAATCTAATATTACGCAATTTAAAAGAGGTAACTTTGACACTACAGTCGTTCATTGTATCGGCATATGGCCAGTCAATTTAGTAACGGAAGTAAAAGCAAATAGGAACTAAAAGTTCCATATAACGCATTCAGGAAGTTGTGACATCATCATCCTTTCAAACACTCATATTGATGCAAACAAGTTAATTTCAGAGACGAAAGTTTAGTTACCATAAAGTCACGTGCCCACTATACCGTTACAAATCCTAATTGTAACAGTAAGTTCCTTACCGTGGGAGAGCCATGCTTCGGCACGAATGGGCCAAATTGACCAGAGTACGGATACCAAGGCCTCATAGAAAATCAGCGTGAAACGTTTTTCTTTGCTTTCTTTTTTTTTTGGTGTGTCATCTCTTTTGCGTTTATTTTAAGCCTGTTTTTTAATTTCCATCGCAAATTGTACAGTAACATGTGGAAACTCTTTTTGGGTTATGTGTTGTTGATTTTGTTTAATATTGCATCTCCTGTTTGTTTCCCAAATAAAATAAAATTATTATAAAACAGCACACATTCACTTAACCTAGTAACGTTCTTAGAATATGTAAATGCTTTATAATTATTTCTCACTTAACATGGTCCTATTGCAGCTATAGCATGAAACGATATAGTGGACAGACTCCATAAGGTCAGCATAGCGATGCGTTACGTGAAGCAATTATGACGATAGATTGCTGAAGCCCGGGGCCATCGACCATTGAGTTATAGAGTTTAATATCAAAGAAGAATTGGTGTAATATAGACTAGAGAAAGCTTTATGGTTTTGCCGTGGTAAATCTATTTAAATAAGGAACCTGACTAACTGACTGACGTATCAACGCACAGCTGGATACATGAAAAAATGGTTTTAAGGAACGTGTCATACTGCAGGGCAGAGTTATCGTTTATATTTTTTTCAAATGTTTTTTATATACCTAGCTTTCTCCGGTCAGTAATCTATAAACACATCCGAATCGTTTCGTCATCGTTTAAGTTCAACCTAGTTTAGTTTTGTTCAGTTTCAGAAACAATAATGAATTGAATCTAAATAGTTCTTACAATATCTGTAAAATTGATCTCTTGGCCGTTTTCAAACTGTATAATGTTGGTAATTGTCTTTTGGTATGAATTTAACCATTAACGTAACCAACCAAAAATCATGCTGACTAAAAAACAAAACAAGATATCAAACAATAACAGCAACTGCACCGAATCAACGGTTCGACACCAATTTTCAATTAAATAATATTTTGCACGGCGAAAAACAACACCAAAATGACGAACAAGTGAAAAGTTCAAAATTGCCATGTTTTGCGGAGCTCAACTATTTGAAGCGGTCCAAACAAGAACTGATGACTTACAAATAGACGGACAGCGGCAAACATTTATTACCTGTCGTGGAATGAGGTCAGGCTGGACGACAGCTAGTAAGCAAGCTTGTGAGCTAGGGGCGAGTTCCGTAGATTTTAAAAGATATATTGTTTTAAAAAAAATACTTTCCCCTCTAGGATTTTTTATTAAACGACTATCAAACACAAATTCTAACATACAAATATTTGTGACATGTGGGGATCGAACCCACAACATGCGACGTAGAAACCAATCGCTCAGCCGCTAGGCAAAACGCGTCATCAATATAATTTACTGATAGTAATTATAAGTATTCATGTATACTTAAGAAGAAGGATTTTGATTTTTCATGATTTAAAGAAATTCCCACGGGATCACAAAATAAAAATAAAAAGAGTATGACCAAAAAACTACGCAGCATGGCTTCGGTTCAAAATCCACGCAATTCGCCTTTAGCAAGTTAAGTTTACTAACTATAACTAAATCCAAAAAACATCTCAATAACTTACTTTTGGAATCATGTAGGATGTACTTTCGATGAATCTAACAATAGCCTCTCATTTTTAATTCAACGCATCCCTAAAACGGGAACTATCCGATCAAAGGCCACAAATAAAGCGCGCGGTAGGGACGGGCAAGTGAAATCAATAAGTGCCCCGTACAGATTAAACAACTGTCGATTGGAACCTGTGTTTGTACAGCCCTGTTTATTTTCCAACAGCCATTTCGTGACAGCCCTGGAATTGGAAACGGTTTATGATTTGAATTTGGAGTTTCAATTAATTTGATGTAACATTGATTGGTTGTCGGCAATATTTGAGGTACCTAAGCAGTAGAGAATTACTGAGATTTGCGATTCTGTATACGACATTCTGACATGGTGGGAATGGAATTAAGAGATTATATTGAGTATTAATTAACGTAATATTGAGATATTAGTATTGTTATTTCATATTTGTCATTATTTTGCATAATAATTATTAATATCTTAGATTTCAAACACCATGAAAAAAGTCTTATAAAAACATAATATATCTACCTACACTTTCGCATCAGCAGAAAGTTTAAATAATTCGGTGTATTAACCTCTAATTCATGAACTTTTATCATTATCATTCTTTCAGTACCATTATCCAAAGGACGTCAACTGCTCAATAAAGGCTTACCCCGTAGACTTGGACCAGTTATATGTCACCTACATGCAATAACTCCCGGTGACCTTTACCAAGTTTATCTTTCCATATCGTTGAAGGCTGTCCAACGAGGCTGTCTGCGTTTTCCAGTGCCGAGTTTCCATTCGAGAACCCTACCACTTAAGCTTGCTTAGCCTATCAAATATGTCAGCAGCTTAATCACCTCACGTCTGATAAGGTTGCGTGTAGAAATATAAAGTCTCTCTGGTGCTGCATAAGCAATCCCAAGTGACAGAAACAATATAATAAACTAAGCTAAAAATATTACATCTTCAATACAAAATAGGTGCTCTTTCCACAAGAAAAGCTAAACTATAACATTTTTTATCGCCTCGCCGAGTACAGCGGCGTAACACAAAAATTGCAGGAACAACAACTTATCTGCCACTATAAATTCACATGCGCCCACCTTCAGCTATAAATAAACCTAGCTAAACACTTACAGCGATGCTATCGCGCCGCAAGCGAAGCCAGTGCCATTATCGCTTGAACATGGTTTTGAATAGAAAGAACCTTTTAGGTATTGGCTTGAGGGTAATATTCGCTGATAGGGGAAAACGTTATAGCGTATCAGTTCCTGCGAAGAAGGAAATTGGTTTAAAAAATGAGTATAGGTGTAGATAATCTATTAATAAACCTCCATACTTGGGTATTTTTAATATTTTCCATTTGTTACTTACTTAACAATATAAAGATGTAACATTTGATAGTTTGTGAGTTTGTTTGTTGGGGGTACATAATCTCCAGAGAATATGATCCGATTCTGAAAATTCTTTTTTCTCTACATCATCCCCAAATGCTGTTTGTATTTTTTAACCGTCACGTCTACGCAAAATAAGTTGCGAATTAAATCTATTAGGTGCTTAGTTAGATATTTCAAAAATCTGAGATTACCTCGAGAGTAGCGGGTTTTTTTTAGTTTTCAAGAATTGTAAGGAGGCGAGAGAACAAATTGAATATTTGAGCTGCAACTACCTACCTATTTCATAAAAAAAATATGACTCTGCGCGTTCGAATAACATTAACAACATTAGCAGAGTTTTGTGATCTTGAGACAATCGATGCAAATGTTTAATATTATAATACTAGCTTCTGCCCGCGGCTTCGCCCTCGTGGAATGCGGTCTGTCATCACATCCCACGGGAACGGGATAAAAAGTATCCTATGTCCGTTTCCTGGTTCTAAGCTACCTCTCCACCTATTTTCTGCCAAATCGGTTCAGCCGTTCTTGAGTTATAAATGGAGTAACTAACACGACTTTCTTTTATGTATTAATAGAAGATAGATTAACGCATAATACCACTAATTATATCGTAACTTCTTTTATTCCCGACCACATAGGGGTGCTAAAGATATTAGGTACTTATGAAAAATCTACCAGTGAAATCTTCAGCGGAAAAATCTCCGTCCGATAATTTTAGATAACGTAACAAATTGTATTGGCCGAACGTGGATATAATTTGGTTATTTTATCGACTTGTCGTCGTGGCTAATTGGCGCGGACGGCTCTAAAGTGACGATCAAAGATACGTAAAGAGTAGAAGTGACTTATTAAATACATACATACATATTAACGTTACAGTGGTGGAAATGGAAACAGTGTTAGGAGACTACAGGATCTTTTATATTGTAACTAGCCGTGCCCATGATGGGTGTTCAGCTATTTAGGCGCTAAAATAAAAGAAACTGACAAACAGACCCGGTTCCTTTTTTTTATGTGATAGCAGGCAAACGAGCAGACGGATCGCCTGATGGTAAGCGATCACCGCCACCCATGGACACCTGCAACACCAGAGTAGTCACAAGTGCGCTGCCGGCCTTTTAAAAGGGAGTA
Source organism: Acronicta leporina (assembly GCA_947256265.1). Classification (NCBI taxonomy): domain Eukaryota; kingdom Metazoa; phylum Arthropoda; class Insecta; order Lepidoptera; family Noctuidae; genus Acronicta; species Acronicta leporina. Next base: position 2,483,290 of record OX366512.1, read on the forward strand.
CGCTCTTTTCTTGACGGTTTGAAGGTCCGGTCCGGAAATACTGCAGTTCATTCCACAGTTTTGTTGTGCGAGGCAGAAAGTTTCATATGCTGCCAATATTATTAATACGATAACTTAAATATTTGAAAGATTGTTACTCAATCTTGCAAAACTAGCTGAACGAATTTAGATGAAAATTGGCACATATATAGTTTTATAATCTAGAATTTTTTTATCCAGGGAGTACAAATTCGGAAGTCCACGCAGACAGGCAGCGGCAGGTATGAGTTTGTAATATTGGTATGGAAGTATGGATTAGTGAAAAAAGGAAGGAAATAGGGGGACTCAGAAAACTTTTTTAAGAACTGCCATCATGTTTAACACAGGGTATGTTAAGAATTGATGATTTTTACCAAATGGTTATAAGATTCTAGGAATTCCTGTCATCCATGAAGAGCTTGTGTGAGATTAATCAAAGTATTTTCCATAATTTAATTTAATTTCATAACAGAATATACCACACACATTCACACTCATATCCACACACTCACACTCCTAGCCTTTACTCACTCTCACTCAATACTACCCAATTATGTTCTATCCTAAATTTAAATTAATTTGTTATGGTTATTGCTGTTGTTGTAGGAGCGTTTAACATAACTGAGTTAAATACATACTCTTTTTTTATTTTTCTCTCTTTTTTATATAATTTTGTATTTTGCCTACCTATAAAATTTAATTGTAGGAAATAATTAGTTAGTATCGCCTCAGAATGCTGTTAATATAATTATGGTAATACCACTCCAGGACTCCACGAGACAGGCTTGACCTAGTGTGGAGTTCATAAGTATATTTAAGAAAAATGTAAATCTTTCTTTAGTAAATAAACGATTATTATAATTTGAACATGACACATCTATTATCAAGACATCCATGCTCCTCCCTAATGGAGTTGCAATGGCTGTCGTCGGCTTCCGGTTCAATTATTCGACACTTTAGGCTGATTCCATCATCACGTATATGTGTTAGGCATAAGCTTTCAGACAAATTATTTACGTAGACAATTTAGATAGCACAATGGGTTAGGCAAACTTGTACTATGTACTCACATTTCATCGGTATCTTTTAGGTCCCATGTGCTCTCCCTATAACATGAGACCTAAAAGAGACCGATTTCCAAGCCTATTTCTAATATCCGGGCAGAAATCCAAAAACCCAAAAAATTGTTATTGTAACGTTTTAGATGAGCTTGCTGCGGTCAGGCAATGGATGGATATCCATTGTATGCATATCAACAAACCTCCGCGCCTCAGAGAGAACGGTCCTGGTTGTCATACGTGCTCATAAAAGCAGTCTTCGCAAGCTCAAAAAGCCTGACAAGCAATTCATTTTAGTGAAGGCAAAATTTTACATGCAGGCAGGATTCGAACCTGCGTCTTCTGGTTAGATACACCAAATGCTATGACCATTAAGCCACCACAAGTTTACTAAAATAACTTAATCTTAGCATAGAAAATGCAAATGAAAAAAAAATAAGCAATTTATGTTTAGGTTAAAGTAGATAATTTCCAAAAATTGAATGGCTGATGTCTAAGGACAGTCATTAGTCGGATAGGCTGGCAACTTAACGGTGCCTAACCTAGTATCACGGCTTCGTTTTCATTACAAAACAATTCTTATAAGATTAAATAATAACCAGTTCCTTTAATCTACATTCACAGCTACTCCCAGACCAGAATCTGGAACAAAATATTCTAAATTCTGCGAGACAACCCTTCAATTACGTAATATTCCTCTAAAACAATGCTCTTAAAACAACAATAGCCCAATTTATTTCACAACTTCATTTCAAACGATTGTTCTGTAAAACAATCGTGTCTTCAAACATTTTTTCTGCTATTTTTATTTTAATCCCTTCGCGAGTTTCTTTTGGTAACTGTCCTCTCGTTGGGTTTTTTGTGCAGCCTTTTGAGCTGAATATTAAATATACAGCCGAACCCACGGGAAGTAATGTAACTTGTGAAGGAATGAAAATGCTTCCAGTAATAACCATGTTCAGGGTGAACTACTATAATGGTAATCTTACGCCATCTAGTGTTAAAAATCTAAAATTATTGACTTCTAAAAGATGTTATATCAGGTCTTTTTATTCGACTTCGTCTGTGTTTTTTTACAGATAGAAACTATGACAATATTGACGAATGCCTGACGATGTGCACTTGTGATTCCTTTGTGATTCCTTCGTTACGGGTGTTCATATCGGCGGCAGTGATCGCTTACCATCAGATCAACTGTCTGCTCGTTTACCATAAAAAAAATATCGAAATCAATGTTTCCACGTCCAATAAACATACGATAGGTATTCGTAGCGCCAATACTTGCTACGAACGCTACGACAATGTAGCCATGATGACGTCGACAACTCGTAGCTGCTAGCTACGTTGAGATGTAGCGGGTGAAAACTCAGTTGCAAGTGTGCATCTTTTAAGCTGTTCTTTTTTAATTTGTAAAATTATTTTTTTAAATAATGTAGGCTGTTGATATCACTACTTTAATGCCTGCACTTAAAACGATATTTTGTTTCACCAATTTTCATAAGCGTAATGTCTTGTATACACAAATATAATTATATATATCTACTAAGTTGTGGAGGGAAGTCAGGAGTAATAGTACAGACACTACAAAGAGTGCATCACTAGGGGAGCGTATCGCATGGTGCAGTGAATCGTAAAATATCCGATATCGATAAAATAATTTTAAAAGCACTGCACAGCTAAAATTATCGATATATCGAACTTGTAGTCAAAGTTAAATAAAGTTAATTATTCATATACAAGGTGATATGATTTTTATTCCTTTTTTCGGGTGGGGAAATGCATGCCTTATGCTCGCCGCCCCGCTTCGGGGATACGGGACCGTTATGTCGGGCTCTCCGGCCTAAAACCACCACCACTAATACCACCTACCGCATAGTGGTGGGAACACGGGAATCGCTTTCGCATGATCCGCGATCCCACTGGACGTCCAATGTGGGACCCTCCCCGAGGTCCAAGTGCAAAGGGCTTCTGACGACATGATCATATCCCTGCCATATCTATTTAAATAAAAATTTATTATCGCTAGTATGTACGATTTATTGATATAGATTACTTAAGAAAGGCTCGACGGATTTGGCTGTATGAGATTACCACGTCTATTTTTAAAGGAGTAAGCGCCAAGATAATGTGTTATTCTAGAAGTGCCAGCCATCACCTATACAAACTTAGTCCACGTTTAGTCAATATTGAGTTGACATACAAAGCATTGACCTACTTACTGTAGAAAACATACTGCTCAGAAGTCTGTCAATTTTGAATTCGGTTCGTGTATATATTGTATGACTGTACATGCAAGAATACAGCAGAACTAAAGCTCATGCTAACACACTTCCTAGGTTTGTTATAAATAGCCCAGTTTTTGAGCTGGTCATGTTAGATGGTTAAATCATTGGATAACTCATTTTGAAAGGATGGAGGAGGTACGTGGAGGAATAATGTCAACCATCTTTTTTTTAAATGTGCCGCTTTTGAGTTAGTCCCTCGAGAGTTAATTTATTACAAATACTATTCTATTTTAAATTCATTCGGAAAATAGCGGCTACTCTGACATGAGGAATAATGTGCCAACATAATATTGCGTTCCGTTTTGAAAGGAAATGTAGCCAGTAACATTAATTAATATTGAGTTTTAACAACTGAGGATAATAATGAGCTAGTGATACTACTGGTGCTGCTGGCGTCTATATGCCACAGGTATCGTGCCATCTTATTACAAAAAAAAACTTCAACCCGTGTTAAGCCTCATCCTTACGCCTTTCAGATCCAAAGTTTCTAGATTCTATGACAGAAATATATTATTAAAGCTGTTATATCGTCAAAATAATATTTGCTTAGCCAACATACACAATATTTAAATGAATTATATAACAGACAAAAATCTTCAAAAACAAAGTCCTCAATCTCACAAACAAGATGGAAACTCCCCTAAAGTTTGTCACTTTGCCATTAAAAGCGCTGTTACCCTAGCTATAGCAGGCTCGCTAGGGCGTGCAAACAATAACGTGACAGATTAACTGAGGGCCACCGACCAACTTCTAAGACAACCCTCTTCGCAGTTAATTTAATAATAAACAAGTGCCCTTCATGTTTTGACTGAAATCGGGTGTCATGTTTGGAGGGATTTTATGTGGAAATCTCTATTATTATAAAATCGTAAAAAAGCTGTGTCTGTTCATTGAACATATTTAAAAAAAAGCAGGAAGGTTACGGTAAAATAACAGTCTCCAAACCCAAAAATGTGATTTTCAAAATTCTTGTCGTTTGTCTATTTGTTACGGGTTGGCGCAAAAACTACTAAATAGATTTTAATTTTGTTATCACTGTTAGAAAGTATATGCTAGCAGGGTATTATGAGAATATCCTAGTAAGGTTCAACCTTTAATTCTTAAATACTAGTGACCCGTCCGCGGTTTCACGTGCGTAGCCCCGTTCCTAAGAGTCGTAGCGTGATGTTAAATAGCTTTAAACCTACCTCGTGAATCACTTCGTCTGTAAGTGAAAACCGCATTAAAATCCGTATTGTACTTTTTGAGCTCATCGCGAACAGACAGTCAGACGCTGATTAAGTATGGATGTTGCTATTTAATTCGTTATAATAGATAGTCACAGTATAATTAGTTGTACTACTGACCTACAGACTGGCAACTCTCGATCCTCCCAACTACAATACCTATACAAAGGCCTCTTTACATACACAGTTACACACACAACGTTTTTAAACCTACTCTACCTTCTGTAGCGATACCCAACCAGTCCTGTCGGAAGACGAGCGTCGATTCGATTCGTCGTAATGGGAATTATGTTGAGTCATGGCCTACCCCTACTCCGCGGATGAATGCTACAGCGCTCCCGTAGGCCCGGCACCAAAGTGGTGACGCGAAACGCCGAGGTTGGTTTTAGTCGGTAGATCGCACTTTTCAGAGCGGAGTCCGACACACCCCACCGCTCTCCCCGGAGTGGTGGATAGTGCATAAAGCATTTCCAACCCCGTCAACAAAAAAAAAATGGCCTACCCCTACGGGAAAGAGGCGTGACTTTATGTATGTATGTATGGCCGATTTTTCAAATACACCTGGGTACTACAGAATAATTATTATTGTGTACTGTACGTGGGTGTCCTTTGCAAATAAATTTAGTTTCTTTCTAAACTAAATCCCTGCAAGCCGGCGTTGAAACTGAAGTCTCGTCACTTTATAAGCATAACAAGGTTTACTTAAAGTCGCCCAAGCTTATTGACTTTAAAGTTTAATTAGCTGACTGAAGTCGCGTCGCGATTACAAATTCTGTTATTGTGAAAGTGCATGCTTAGCTGGACCACTCCGTTTGAGCTTAGTTATTTAACTGTGTTGTTTCTAGTGTTTCGTGAGTACACACAACAACACTTAGAGTCAAACAGTTTTATGTACTACAAAATTAACCGCTATTGTGATAGCCATAAGAGCTAACTGTAATGCATGATGTGTCGTAGTATTACATATCGGGGGTTGGATATTTGGATTATGGAAACCAGTAGTCCAAACAGGAGTTTAGTGAGTTTTTTTTAAATAATGCTATCCTATCGTTCACTAAACATCGTAGAACAACATTAGCCTGAAAACGCTTGAAGTCAACGTCTTGTGTGTTAAAATATCATCACGCCTGTATTCCTCGAAGGGTTAGGCAGAACAATTTCCACGGTCACAAGGCGCATTTACTAATCTAGAAATGATTAGAATATTCAGTTATGTTATTTTTAAACTAGGTACCTATTGTTCCTAAATCAGGTCTTTATAATAATATTTAAATACATACCATCACGCCTGTATTCCTCGCCTGACTCAGGCAGATCTAAACTAATGTACACGCACAGTTCGCGGGTGTGACTAGGTCCCATGTATTAGGGAGCGAGCCTATTGTCACTGTACTCCAAGCTGCTACTAAGAACCACTAGACTAATAAGGCCGATCTAGTGTACCTATTCTTGTAAGAAATTCTCCTTCAGTGCCTTTAGTGGTGCCACGAGGTACATCCGTCGATAGACGCTACCTACTATCGTGCACGTAAACTCAAGATCGGACCACAAGCCGCGAACATTCTCCTTCTCGTGGTAAGCGATACCACCGCCCATGGACACCCGCAACACTAGAGGAGGCGCTAGTGCGTTATCCGCCTTTTAAAAGGTTTTGGGCCTCCGCTATCCTCACTCACTCGGCGAAACAAAACGTAAGCGTTGTTTCACGCCGGTTTTCTGTGAGGCCGTGATATCACTCCGGTCGAACCGGCTCATTCGTGCCGAAGCAGGGCTCTCCCATGGTATAACATAATATTCCATCACGCCTGTATTCCCCGAAAGATTAGGCAGAGGTGCACTTTTTTTTTTAAACAAAAAAGCTTACTAGCAATGCGGGTCTCACATTACTAGTATTCTTGTTAACTCCTCGTGCTAAGCTAGATTGATTGTGTTACGAGTGGGTTCACGTCAGTAGTGCAATGGGTGGAACCGGTTCGAACCGGCAACCACATGATCGCAAGTCCGACGCCCTAGCCATTAGGCTACCGACGCTTTATACCTACTCACAGTTTGCCGGTATGTTTAGGTCCCATGTAATGGAGGCAAGCCTATTACCATATTTGCTTTCATATAGGTAGTATTTCATTTGATGACGTATCTTATCTCGTATATCAACCAAGATATTTAGTTATCACTTACCCACTTACCCTCGTCAGATGAAACATCAATAGACAGTAATTAATTCACATAAGATGGGTGTCCGATCCACCCCTCACCCTAAACTTCGTACATCTATCATATCCCTTTTGTCTTAATGTCGTCCAACTACCAACTTGAAAGAGACGTATTCAATTTCAATACTCACTTTTGCTTCTGGTTTTGGGCGTTTAGCTGAATATCATGACGTCACCTTAAAACCTGGTAAGAGAAAGACATCATAGGTGTCGCTGTTGGTAGCCTAGTTAACTAAAACGTCCTGTGTATCTGACAGTGTAACTGGAAGGATGCAGATTCGAAACCTACAAACATTCTTTAGGTTCGAGATTTTTTTTTTTTTGCTAAAACATAATACCAAAATAAATTTTAATCCAAACTATGTTTTATTAGTAGTAATACGGATGAAAGTGTAGAACAGGAACGTAGATGAATGGTATCGGAATCCAAATAATAACACACTTTGTTTAAATTACGATTTACTGCCTGCCTGCCTCATTAGCCTAGTGGTCCTGAGCGCGACTGCTACGCTAGAGGTCCTGGGTTCAATTCCCAGGTCGGGCAAAGTGTTATTGGGTTTTTCTATGAAATTCCCAGTAGCAGCTCGGAGTTTGGAATTTGTGCCCGGTTAATGGCAATAGGCTCGCCCCCTATTACATGGGACCTAAACATACCGGCAACAACAACTGTGGGTGTACATTAGTACACCTCTGCCTAACCCTTCGGGCAATACAGGCGTGTTGGTATGTAAATTACGATTTAATTTGGTATTACCAAAGCTAAGCCAATTTTATTGACAACTTTTCTGATTGAAAGAAAACCCGTCCATTCTTTATCGATAATCGATCAAACGTTCCAATAAGTTCACTGACACAAATTTACAGTGTCCCATGCACATACTAGCGATCTACGTACCTATGTATCTGCGTACTAAAACTAATTAGGTACTATAAATTAATATAGACGACACGATATTCGTGTCAGTTTATTGAGCTTGAGTGACATTTCATCTGATAATCTAAGCACGGTCTTATGTGGAGTACGTAATAAATCATCGGTTTTGCAACATTAGCTATAGTTTAGTGCCACTGCACATAATCAAAGCTTCTTGTGCGATCCATTTTTGTATTTAAATACTGCACAAAATTCAAAGATTTATTGTATTATCATGTATTAAAGCAACTAGTTTTGACTTTTTCTTATTCTTGATACGCTAACGCTTGACCGCCAGTTCGCCTGGTAATAAGCGACATTGCGATCTTCAATAGAGCGCGCTTGCCTAGAGGAAACGATTAACTCGTGATTTAAAGACACCTAGATTATATATATATATATATCAGGGAAGACCCACTCGGAACTTCAAATGTGGGTCACTATTTAGAATATATTAGCAGGATTGTGGAGTTAGCACCACAATTCTCCAGTTCAGTTTTGCAGTGTCATCTCTAAGTAACTTATAACTCAATGCCACATACAAAGACGTGTAAACAAATATTGACTGTCTTATTGATCTGTCCTCGAAGCATCACATCCAAGCATTTCTCTGTACTAAGCTTGCAGTTTGATGGATTTTAGCTTCTAGCTTCACGAGTGCACGTGTAAGCAAGGTTGCGCAAACAAATGTCTGGAGGAGTTCCTATCACAAATGTGCAGTGCATGCGGGACCATTATCCATCCATTTCTACCCCGAGTAAGAACGATAGATATGGTTATTCTGTATGTAGGTAAGTACCTAGGTACTAAAGATATAAATTTTAGGGAAAACTAAATTGGCCTTAAAATGGAATAAATGATAATGACGATGCTTATTTAATGAGAGTAGTGATAGCCTAGTGATTATGTCCATTGGGTTGCCAAGTCAAAGGTCTCCAGTTCGCATCCAAGGCATGCTCTGACTTTTTGAAGTCATATGTGCGTATTAATAGTTAATTGTTTATTGCTCACTAAAAACTAATACAAAGTTAGATATAGTACAATTTTATAAATCATTGTTAAATCCCTAAATATCAAAGTATTCAAATGGTGAAAGAATTTTTGAAACCGGCCTAGTAGTTGTTGAGTTTATTCGTTACATACATACATACAAATCTTTTCTCTTTATAATATTATTATTAAGTAAGTAAGATTATAGTACTTATAGATATAATGGTACAATTCGCGAATTTTTCGCTAACACAATCTTATTAACAAGCATGATTCGAAAGTTTCGAACATGACCAGCGCGTTGTGGGTCCAGTAAGTAGGCACAACTGAGCCTAATCCTTTGGGAAATACGGGCGTGATGGTATATAATAACTTTATTACAGCGTAATAGTCACTTAACTTTTATTTTTCGTTTTAGATATTTCTTTCTTTTAGTGGGTATTTTGTATATTTCGTACTGTAGCTGAATAAATGTTTCTTTCTTTCCCTTTCTTCTTCTTATAATGACAGCTAATAATTCTTCTCCAATACTTCGCAGCTTCTTGTTCCAATACAATGTTGGATCGCAATCTGTCTCGGCATGCTTCAATACAAGCGGCTCGCCGACCCAGATAGCTTACATTCCGAATGCACCAACCAATGACTAGTGCACCCGGCACATTGATAATTTACCGGTGCACCCAATATGTGGGTAGTGTGACAAGGAATGACGGCCTGGAGTCGGTATTTCGAATGAATTTTCAATGATCGCTTTGTAGAAGATTCGGAGATTGTCTGGCGTTGGGACTTGGGAATGCTTTTACTGCGGTACATGTAAATTTGTGGTGCAGCTGTCTGAAGTTTCCGCAAGTAGACTACAGTTATTAATATTATTATTAAATGTGGCTGTAAAGACAAATATGGTCATAAATGTTTCGCATTCATTCATTTACCTTACTAATTTCGATATTTCCCTATTAACTGGTTAACTGCCTCATTAGCCAAGTGGTCCTGAGCGCGACTGCTACGCTAGAGGTCCTGGGTTCGATTCCCAGGTCGAGCAGTGTTATTGGGTTTTTCTATGAAATTCCCAGTAGCACCTCGGAGTTAGGAATTTGTGCCCGGTTAATGGCAATAGGCTCACCCCCTATTTCATGGGACCTAAACATACCGGCGAACTGTGGGTGTAGGTACATGAGTACGCCTCTGCCTAACCCCTCGGGAAATACAGGCGTGATGGTATGTATTTCGATATTTTCTATAACTGCGCAGCGCGGCTAACTTCAGTCACGCATTTTGATACTGTAGTCTGTGTTATTTAGGTACATTTTGTATTTGCTTTTGCATTTTTCCCACTGTAGGATCTCCTGTGTAAGTAAATTCGTCAGCACATATGGTATCATAAACTGTCAAATTTCTTCAATCGATTTTCAATTTAACTCCAAACCATAGAGTTTATTATGAATTGGGGGAAATTTGACAGTTTGTGGTAACTCTTTTGCTGACGGCTGTACACCCGAATCCGAGACAACTACCTTTATCCAGAACTGTTCATGTTTATACTCTATAGGTGTACTCTAGTGCGTATTTGTTGCATGAGCGTTGACCCTCAGCAACTAACAACATAAAATTCATGTTTGACCCACGAACTACTCAATGTGATCTGAAGGTACCTAAAATACCTGTATAACATCAGCTCGTGACACAAAATTATGATAGGCCTATTCATACATGATATATGTCAAGCCAACTGTCGCGCTGAGTATGAAAAATTGAATGTCCCAAAAAAACAGGACAAAATGTTGCTGTAAACGCGATCACAAAAGAGAATAAATGAATCGAACGCGTCTACACAATTTTTAAAAGGATTCATTCCATTTTTTTCGAATATGGCTATCGTAATACGTTAAGGACAGCACACACAGCCATTGTACCATACCTCATTCGTCACCATACCTTTTTAATTGAAATACATAGGTAATTAATGACTGCTTCTATTTTATTTTCAACTTAATTACAACTTTCCACTCATATTTAAAGACCCCAAAAATATTTTAAAATTAAAATATATAATTTATTTAATTTCACCTTTTTTCCATTAAAATAGGTTATCCGAAACGACACGATTAAAACTCAAGTAGGGATATCCAATTTGTGTTAAATTTTGTGATAATTTAAAAATGACTTCGCTTAGGTACCTACCTACCTACCTATCTAACCTACGGATGGCACGGAAACGTATTCAAACGCACGGTTACAATGTCTAATGAAAGCATTTCCCCCGCATTTAAATATTTCGCCAAGATGAGAACATTGCTGGGTATGCATTTGCAGAATTAGTATTTTTCCGTAAAGCTCGCAAGCTTGGGAGGTTTCTCTTTGAAATTATTTCCCGTTCTTAGTGACTAGTACCGAGGCCTACTTCATATTTATAAGCTTCTTTACTCGTGTCGCACTTATATGACAAGAATAATAATTATTATTGCCCTAAAGGTATTTCACCTTTAAGTCTCGAGCTAGATTCTGAATTGTATTGGAGTATTTTATCGATTATTACTAGGTACATGTATCAGCATAAATTAAATAATATACCATGTATGTACCTATGTATAATAAATAAAAAAATGGGTCATTTAATAATAATAGTAGTAGTATGTAAATTAAGTCAATGGCGCTAAGTGTATTAAAAATATGGAAAACCAGAATCCTTTTTCTATGAGATTTTTCGAGGTAGTTAGTTGAAACTTGGAGAGGACAACGTCTCTCAGGTCAGCTAGTTTTGTAATAAATCTACGTCTTAGGGTTATAACTTATATTGTTGATATCAAATCACGTCGTTTTCAAGTCTTTGATAGACTTTGTTATTGTAATATCTGACAATTCTAACGTTATTTTTATACTGTGTGAATAAAAATTTCTAACTTGGCCTCATGGAATACTGTTCTCATCTCTGGGCAGGAGCACCCCAGTACCAGCTTCTCCCTCTGGACCGTATCCAACGAAGAGCGATTCGAATCATCGACTGCTAAGTTACTTCAAATCGGCTAGACCCCTTGGCGCTGCGTAGAGATGTGGCCTCGCTTTGCATCTTCGCCTACACTATGGGGAGTACTCCGAGGAATTGTTCGGATTGATCCCTGCAGCCTATTTTCGCCATCGTTCTACGCGACAACAGATCCATCCTCATCATCTTGATGGCTGGCAGTCCACAATTGTGCGTTTCTCTAGAAACTTTCTGCCTCGCACAACAAAACTGTGGAATGAACTGTCGCCTGCAGTATTTCCGGAACAATACGACCTTCAAACCTTCAAGAAAAGAGCGTACTCCCTTTTAAAAGGCCGGCAGCGAACTTGTGGTCTTGCGGTCATCGCTTACCATCAGGCGTTCCCTCTGCTCGTTTGCCTGCTACCCCATAAAATAAAACGTGGTGGGCAGTTCTCCGATTGTTAAGGGGTATTAGTGTGATTATTTCAATGAAAATGAGTCTTGGAAATACTATCAAGTACCTTAATTTATTGTAAAAATTAAATGGTGAATTTAATGAATGATTGATGTCTGAAAAGATCAGATTTCATATTGATAATTAAGGCTTTCGCTTGCCATGGTGCCTCCGCTCCCTTAATTACTAACACAAGCTTCCTAACAAACAGTTGACCAGACTATAAAAACCTCCTTTCAGAACTTTTTATCTTAAACGAAGGATCAAGTAAAAGCGGCCATCCTAACCAACATAAACGTCAAACAAAGAACTCGTTGAGATTAATTATTCGGAACGTTACAAAATAAATTAAACAAAAGTTCTGGTCCACACAAAGCGCCTTAGCACAACATTTGAAAAACCTCCCGGAAGAACTTTCTAATAACTATTTTTATTGTTGTTCGGTGCTAAATTTTTTTTCGTACTTCGGTATCGAAATTGGTTATCGTGGATTATCCATCGTAGGTAATGCGTCAGACTCATACCGACTAAAGACACAGTAGAGCCTTTTCTCGAATTTGACTGAGAAATTCTAGAGTCGAGCTTCACAATAACTGATGAAAAACTGGTTTGTATCCGTGATTCTCACTGTCTTAGGTCCACTTAGGAACTGGACCTATTTGGCACAGCCGTGGGACGCACATTTTCTTTATCTTTTTTCACTTTCTCTTTTTATTTTTGATAATTAGATAAAAGTTGGTATGTATTTTTTATGTACCTACCTAATTGTGTGCAGTGTCCGTGACAATAGATTAGTTTTCTTTCTTTCTTTTCTTTCTTGATGTAGGTCTGCGTGTCGTGTCCTACTCAAAGTCATATTGACTTTTAGTAGGACAGTCCCACCTGTCTTGACTCTTTCTTCAAAATGTCATTTCGAACATTGTTATTATGCATTGTAACTCATACATAACATGCTATACTATCTCAGGACTTTAAAAAAAAATCATGATTCTCAGAGCCTGCCTACCTGCGCCATCTAGTCAATAATATGTAAAACAAACAAAAACAAACTTTTCAATGTGTCTTTATAAGACCCATTTACAGAAATTAATTTAATTTAACATTAGGAATGATACTTCTGATAAATTGTTAATGATTACACTGTGTGTATTATAACGGACCCTTGGAAGTTTTATATTACTTAAGTAAGCTCTTTGTAAGATTATCTTGTTATTAATTGCTTATTTTTTTTGTTGATAAGAATGTACCTAACCCTACAAGAAGAACGTAAATGGCTAATAAAATAAGTAGCACAAGTACCAATAGATTACCATAATAGAATACTAGGTATACCTACCTACTAGCTCTTTCTGCGCGGCTTCGCTCACCTTTATTAGGATTAGAAAAGGATCCCAAAAATTATTTAATCAAAACCCAACAGTGATGATCTCGTCTTTGTATGGGTCTCTATAGATATGATCAGAGAGGTGAAGCTGTATCTCAGTATTCGTATAATTTAGATATGAACATACCATCACGTCTGTATTCCCCGAAGGGTTAGGCAGAGGTGTACTAAGGTAAACCCACAGTTCGCCGGTGTGTTTAGGTCCCATGTAATAGGTGGCGAGCCTATTGCCATTACCGGGCACAAATTCCAAACTCCGAGCTGCTACTAAGAATTTCATAGAAAATCCCAATAACACTTCGCTCGACCTGGGAATCGAACCCAGGACCTCTAGCGTAGCAGTCGCACTTGGGACCACTAGACTAACGAGGCAGTTTAGATATTAAGTTCACCAGTTTTTAAGTTGGAGCATAAACTTTCTAACAGTGATAACAAATTTAAAATCTATTCAGTAGTTTTTGCGCTAACCCGTAACAAACAGACAAGAATTTTTAAAATCACATATTTGGATTAGAAGATCCTTAAATACCCTAACCTAACCTTTTTTTATTTTATTGCGTACAGCTTTTTTACGATTTTACAGTAGAGATTATATGAAGCCTTTTTGCAAAATTCATTCAGCCACTTTCTTCACTTTAAACACCTGTCCCACAGCGTCTTACGGCGATTAGATAAACAAGGCCAGCTATCGAGGCTATCCATAATCCAATCACTTGGGAGTAATTAAGAGATTGAACAGCCCTCGGTGTGGGTACAAGCTGAACATATTCGAGCCTTTGCCTAGTTTCAAGTGAAATTGAAAATACTGAAACTACAGCACTATTCGTTATTGCTTGTTCACATTTATAAGAAAAAAACTACACAATAATATTGCTATGATTTAGTTTTCAGGCAAAAATATTTATAGCCTATTTTTCTTCCCTCGTACAATGTATAGTTTAAATTTTAATGACGTAGGTATGAACAGCTATTTTTAATAGATGTTATTTTTTTTAACTTTGTAATTATGCCTCGTTATTCTATTTTTAAATGCTACTTAGACTCACGGCTTTTTCGGAGAGGGGTAGGTACTTAGCCACTAGCCCCTTAAAATTATTTATCCTACGTATTTTATTTATTTATCATATACCAAATGTAAATCACCGAAATAAATACCAAAACATAATAATTATTCTAGCCAATAAAGAGTTGTGGTAACTGTGCCTGCCGCCGCGCTCTTGGAACCCCTTGTAATGGATATGCAAATAAGTTTAATTGGGTCAAGCAAATATCAGCATAAATACACGAAAACACTGGTTCAATATAACATTTGTACTTACCTATCTACCCATGATCTAAAATTTCGCATCACTACATAGTATAAAACAAAGTCGCTTCCTGCTGTCTGTCCCTATGTATGCTTAGATCTTTAAAACTATGCAACTGATTTTGATGCGGTTTTTTTTAATAGATAGAGTGATTTAAGAGGAAGGTTTTAAACTATATAACATAGCCCTACGACTCTTAGGAACGGGGCAGCGCGGGTGAAACCGCGGGCGGGTCGCTAGTTAACAATAAATCATTAATTCAAGCAAACGCCTAATTGTGCTAGTGCCATAAACTATAATACCTTCGCTAGTTAATAACATACTCAAGTTGCGATAGAAATAATTTAAATATATAAAGTTATTTTAGTGAAGGAAAAATTCGACTCGCAGGCAGGATCCGAACCTGCGTCTTCTGGCTAGTTACGCCAAACGCTCTATGACCTCTAAGCCACCGCGAGTCCCACCTGCCATGTCGTAATGTGAAGGCGAATTTCGACATGGCAGGTGGGACTCGCTATGGCTTAGAGGTCATACCATGCAAAATGCAAAAAAATCACAAAAATATAGTTTTTTTTTTATTTTTATATAAAATCCAAAAGTATTTCCAAGACGTAGGTAATATCCAGTTTACAGGAGGGCCATCGGTGCGTTCATTAGAGATCTCGGAGCCACCTCCACAATGTGCTATAGATGGCCGTGTGTTTTTAGTCGGTAGAAGTCCGACATAACCCCCCGCCTTTCCTTCCGATAGACGGTGGGCATCCATGAGGATATTCACACGCAAAAAAAAAGTAATATCCAGTTTAGAATGGAAAGAATAACTATGACGGTTTAGTACAAACACCTATTACAGTAATCTCAATCAATCACTCAGGGCGTTCCCACTGACCTCCATAATAACATAACATAACATCACGCCTGTATTTCCCGAAGGGTTAGGTAGAGGCATACTTATAATAATATACACCCACGGTCCGCCCGCATGTTTAAGTCCCATGTACATAATAGGGGGCGAGGTGTTAGACCGTTGCCATCCTCTGAAGTACCTATCAGTCGTGCTCAGGACCACTAGGCAAATAGAGATCCGTGGTATGTAGGTACTATTCAAGAATGTTTTATGTCAAGAAGGTTTAAAATTAACCTTGATTCTTGATAATAATCTGCTATTTTATCTTACAGGTTAAAATTTTGAATCCAAGAGTATAATTACCTATTATAGTTGTAATTTGAATCGTTTAGGTAGGTATTTAATTTATTTATGTCAACAGAAAAAATAATTGTAATCTGTCATTGTATCGTAACGATTGATTTCAAGATTTCAAATTCAACCGAGTTCAATTCAAAGAATTCAACCGACCAACTTGATTCAAATCGAGCTAAGGTCAATAACCTTCTTATTACTCACAAACTCGCGGGCACTCACGGCTGACATTCTAAGCAAGATAAGCTAGCGAGATTATTATATTACATATGATTATTCATGCTAGCAATGTGTAAACACATTGCTAGCATGAATAATCATATGTAAATATAAATCAATTCCGCTAACTTACCTACCTTAATAGGTAGTGGTTTTCTGTGAAATTCAAAGTTTGAGAATTGAGGCAATAGGCTCGCCCCCATTACATGGGGGCGGAATGTATAGGCCCCATGATGGGGCCTATACATTCCGGTGAACTGTGGGTGTATATTAGTACGCCTCTGCCTTGCCCTTCAGAGAATACAGGTGTGATAATATGAAAAATAAAACGCAAGAAACAGCTGTTACTTATTAATTTAATTTTTCGAATTGTTCTAAATTATTTATTCGTCAAGACGAGGATATCAGTACAAACGTTAAGATAGAAAACACTTAGTATCTGTATATAGTCTGTGTCACATCACTAACTGTGTGTTAGTGCTGCCAACTTAGTGAACTTTCCCTGAAAACTTGTGATTTAGACCCCCGTCATAGTGAGGAATATTGCTTTTAGTAGTTGATATTTCTATTTATTTGGAAAATTCAGTTTTTTACCGAAAATACAATCGCTTTTCCTTCGATCGTGCAGCCTGCATAGGTAACATTGATCCGTCAGAATACACTTTAAGCAGGGATCGCCGTACAATAATTGCAAAGGAATTCTAGGTTTGAGAATCAACTTTTTTGATTACCCTCATAGTACGTGTCTAACGTATAATTCTTATACTAATGTTGTAATAGGGTATTACACCTTTTTTTGAAAACTGTTTTAAATTAATCCTTAGATCGTAATGAACCAGTAGAATTTTTATTTCAGTTTTATAAAACCGAAAAATGCCTTAAAAACTATTTCTAATTTATGATTTTGAATTTTCGCGCGGAAACGCTTGCCGCCATGCTACTTCGGGTCGTGACGTCACTTCGTTAGTAAACAATACACCTGCAAAAGACCAAGTAACGTCAAGTTACTATCGGAGTGACATCACGTCGGAATCCAATATGGCGGATGGCGTTTTAAAACAGATTAAAAAAGACTATTTTTGAAATTTAATTATAAAATTTACATTGCATTTTTATAAATAAATACTAACGTTTCTCGTTTACTTTTTTAAAAATCTATCATAAACACGCATTTTTATATATTTTTTTACATGGTGTAAAATACCCTATTATATTCTGATTTAATTAGGTATGAATGTAAGTAAAAACAAGAAGCGGAACAGAATTAAGTAAAATGTTTTAACTGTTTTTAATACGCCGTAGAAATTATAGAGGTATGAAATTCTACAGTGAATATAAAATTCCAATAAACATTATAAAACGAATCAGTACCTACCTACTAAAGAATCGTATCAATCTGAAATTGAGAATAATGTTATGGTGCAGACAAAAAATATTCATCTGAAGAAGACGAAACTAGCGTTAGCTATAATGAATGATTTCAATGTGCTGCAATTTTGAGTTGTTAATTTATTAATAAATTAAATTTTATGTTGATTTACTGATTTTAAATAATATTTTATGAATTTTGTTAAAGATACTGTTTTTTATTGTAAGAACTTAAAATTTGTATAGGAGATATTTTAGCGATTAAGGTAAGGTAGGTACATAATATTGGTTTCCTGGTGTTTTTTAAAAGTTGAATCTGGTGGAGAGCTACTTTAACTGTTGGCAACACTAATGTGTACAAGTCTGATAGTACAAAGCTAGTATCTCTTATTAGTCTGTGAGTACAACCGCTCGCTCGTTCGTTCTTTCGATCAGACAAACTTCATATGACCAAGTTTCAATAAACAAACCAACAATGAACAAACTGTGATCAATGGGCGTTGCCGAACGATTTTATGCTGATAACTCACTGATTACAAACTGATAAGCCCTCGTGTACCTTCGCAAGATTGTACTCAATCGAAATTAGGGCTGCAGAGATAAAAATGTGATACATTCTATAATATGCCAATGTGATAAATGAAACTTTTGTTCTCAACTTTTCGCGCATATCTTCGTCGTCACAATAAATAATACTTAATTACTGAATTTAATGGTCAATTAACTTATTGCTGCACAAGTTTTAATTCATAAAGTTGGCGTGTGTGTTGCAGTTATTCTACAAAGAATCATAACAAGTGAATTATGGTGACTCATCCGGAAACAAATACTCTAAAGGCATTGTAGTGTAATTTTATGATGTGAAAATGTTCAAATGCTATTTAATAACGTTAGTTCTTTATACCAGTGTTAAGTGCCAGTCAAACAAAGATCTGTACAATGGGCAAGCAAACAATGAATTTTATAACTCCCAGGAACAAAATTTTCGGTCATCAAAACTACCTAGCCCAGGTGACAGTGATTACAGAACGTATGTGTACAACAGCAGGAGATATGGAATGGATCCAACAAGATACAATCCATACAACCCTAATATAAATCAGCCAGGAGGGTTCCCATACAATCCCATCAATACAAACCCGTTGGATGACCAGTTTAAGTATAATATTGTAAGTACATATTACTAAGTACATTTGTATTGTTATTTTTACCTGTCTCGTCTTTATTTGATCTTGAGTAAATTTATTGAACATTACTTAAGTTTATGACTCTTGAAAAGAGTCCCTTTTATAACTTACTAGCTTCCGCCCGTGACTTCGTCCGCGGGAAAAGTTATTTAGTCTTAGCGTGATGACATAAGCCTATAGCCTTCCTCAATAAATGGGCTATCTAACACTGTAAGATTTTTTCAAATTGGACCAGTAGTTCCTGGGATTAGCACATTCTAGTAAACAAACAAACTCTTCAGCTTTATATATTAGTATAGATTATGTGTTTTATAAATATAGGTATTCACATTGTAAAACAGTGTGATATTGATGGAATACTTTCTATTTGATAAAGTTCTGTGAATTGCTAGGGCTAAAATCTAATTAGAAGAAACAGGTTTGAAATTAATTACTAAATAGATCAATTTTAGGAGATTACTAAATCTGAAAAATTCTGTTTAACAAATTGTTATGGCAAAAAAAAAGAAAAGAAATATTTTAAAAATAATTAGGTAAGAAGACCTATGTAACCTCAACTGAATTTCTTAGATTGCCAACATGTAGGAAGGGGAAATATCAAAATATTTTTTTTTTATTTTAGAATCGGGACCCAAATAATCCTGATGCCCTATTTCCTGGTGTTCTTGGAGGATGGAGGGAGGACCTTCAAGGTAAAGAGAGAAGAGACTCCCGGCAGCTGAAGAGGGATGTATTTGTTACCACTAATTATGGACAGGTTCAAGGATTTAAGGTAAATAAACTTCACTTTTAATGGAACTATATCTGTAAGGTTACAGCTAAGAATACAATATAGTAATATCTTTTTACACACTAGGAAGCAATGGGCATTGTTAAAGTTAACAGATCTCGGCACCTTTTCTGGGTGCCGAGTCTACTATTCAGTTGTGTCAGAATTGTGATTCAGTGACTTCATAATGGTTGATTTTTGACAGTTTTCTCTACGAAATCTGTCATTTCTTATGTCATTTAGTGCCATTGGACGGTCATTCTGAATCAATTGAAATAGCAGACTAGGGCCCATGGTAGGATCCAATGATACCTCTGGGTCGCACCCTGGTCTCACCCCCACATGTAAAGTTAGATCCAATTTAGTTGATGTTAAATTTAAGATGCAGTGTCCAAAATTCTTCAAATTGAATTCTTGAAAGTGATTCCCATGATTCCATCATTTCCATCACTATGCGGAAGGTGACTTCAAAGAACATGTGAAAGTGATTCCTGTGATTCTACAAGTATGCGGAAGGTGGTAGTGATGGAAGTTTTATTTTGTATGCCGGCTGGAGAGCCCAACATAACCATCATGTATCCCCGAGTTGGGTGAAATGCATAAGGCGGCCAAAACCACACCTGCCACCCCCAAAAAAAGTGTACAATATTCTTACCAGTATAATAATAAAACTTACATAATTTTATTTTTCTGTATCTCTTCTTCTTCTCTATTATTATAAAATTGTAAAAAAGCTGTGTCTGTACATTGAAGATATTAAAAAAAAAACAAGTGGGTTAGGGTATATAAACGTCTCCAAACCCAAAAATGTGATTTTTAAATTCTTGTCTATTTGTCTGTTTGTTACGGGTTGGCGCAAAAACTACTGAATAGATCTTTTTGTGATTTTTTTCGCATTTTCATGCTAAGATTATAAAGTTATTTTAGTGAAGGAAAAATTCGACTCGCAGGCAGGATTCGAACCTGCGTCTTCTGGTTTGATACACCAGGCGCTATGACCACTAAGCCACCGCGAGTCCTACCTGCCATGTCGAAATTTGCCTTCACATTCTGAACTTACGTCTTAAAGGTGACGTCAGTAACATCTATTGACAAGCAAGTTTTTTCCTTCACTAAAATAACTACTGAATAGATTTTAATTTTGTTATCACTGTTAGAAAGTATGTGCTCCAAATTAAAAACTGGTATACTTCTTATCTCAAATAATTAAACGGAACCTTAAATACAGCTTGACCTCTCTAATGTATAGATACCCATACAAAGAAGAGATCATCACTGTTGGTTTTTGAGCTTCAAGTGAGCAAAGCCGCGGGCATAGGCTAGTTACATATATATCACAAGATACATAAGTATTCACTTTTATATTTATACTAGAATCTTGAGAACTGACTAAAACTGCAAATAAAATTCCTGATACATTAAAATGTTGTATGTCTTATCCAACAGGTTTATCTGTATGACAACCCAGATCCAGACTCAGGGTACAGACCATGGCTGTCTCCAGTAGAAAGGATTCAGGGTGAAGTGTCAGTGTTTCTGGGTATACCCTATGCCAGACCACCTGTGCTGGAAGGTAGATTCAAGGTAAGCTCCCTATAGTGTATTATTTCTTAATATCATAACACATTTAATCTTTATACATGCCTAAAAGAAAGCCCTAGCCATCACTTAAAATAATTTGTTGATGGCAATCACTATAGAACATTGACAATCTCAATTTTTTTCTTACTTGTGACTTAAATACCTTACACATTACTGCTATGTTAGGTATCCTGAGTTTCATTCTCAGGGTGAGCAGGGTTCATTGATTTTCTATGAAATACTCAGTGGCAAATCAGAATATGGATTTGGACCCGGTTAATACCATCAGGCTATTATTACATATGACCAACAATACAGGCGAATAGCGGGTGTACATTAGTACTCCTTTCGAGGCACAGACAAGGCTGTTCTATTTTCTTTAATTATTATGACTCCTTGAAACACCTCAATCATTAGCTTCTTACTATACAAAATGAAATATCCCATTCCTTTCTAGCCCCCACGGCAACATCCAGGCTGGCAACTTATGCAGGCAGTAGACTGGGGTCCCGCGTGCCCCCAACCCGTAAGATTCACTGGCGCCACTAAGGGCATCAGGGATATGGACGAAGACTGTCTCTACTTGAATGTATTCTCACCGAACGTAAGTATTTTTGACATATTTTAGCTCTGATTTGAAATTGCCATTTTGATTGTGTCAATAGCTAAACAATTATGTTACCTCAATGGTGTTAGACATGACTGCATGGAGGTTGTCCTTTGTCCTGCACAAGGGACAATGTTTGGTCATAAGAAACACACCAGCAAGTGTGACATAGATTGTTCTGGATTGTTGCAGTCTACATTAGGAGCTTAAAATTAGGATTTTTACCGCGGGAGAGCTATGCTTCGGCACGAATGGGCCGGCTCGACCGGAGCTACACCACGACCTCACAGAAAACCGGCGGGAAAAAACCCTTACGTTGAGTCTCGCAGTGAGTGAGGATACCGGAGGCCGAAGCCTTTTTAAAAGGCGGGTTGCACTTGCGACTGCTCTGTTGTTGCTGGTGTCCATGGCGGTAATCGCTTACCATCAGGTGATCCGACGGCGAAAAAAAGAAGACAGGCATTGAAATTGCCTTTCAAAAGTATACAGCATCTATAGAATTTTGTTTTTTTTTTAAATTAAAACTGCTTCTTTAGCGTAAAGGGTAAATGCGACGCTAGAGGTCCTGCTTTTGATTCCCAGGTCGCAACAGTGTCATCGGGGTTTCCAATTCCTAAATTCCCTCGTAGCTCGGAGTATATTTATTTATTTTTAATAGGAACAGTAGGTAACACAACAGATTACAGAATGTTATAAGGCAACTTTATAGTATACTGTTTGTTAGCCTGTTATAGTTGGTTGCGTCATTTCTTCTTCCCAGCGAAAACGCAATACGCAGGTGGTGACGGGTAGGCGTTTTGGGAGCTGTCTTTGATGTTATAACGACGTTCAAAAAGTAATACGTGGTACAATAGTCTATCTTGAATTAATTACTTTGGGATTTATGCTTGGCTATCTAAAGATGCCGACGAACTGTAGGTGTACATGTATATCTCTGCTTAACCCTTTGAGGAATACAGGTGAGATGGTATGTTATGTTTGCACTAGAAAACGTAACGAGGTCAATGTATCAGATACATAATGATGATATTTCTAAACAGCGCCATTGTCCCTTGCGCATTGCTAGGCCATCTGATTACGAATGTGGCTGTATTCATTTGTAATGTAGAATTGCAATTGTTCTGGTTACACTCAATGACTATCTGCATTCAGTATCTATCACTGATTGATGAGACAAAATGAAATCTTACATAGGTTTTACTAAGTGCAACATTAGTATTGGTCCTGTTAAGTATAGAAAGAGAGAGATTTAAAGGAATTTTAATTATAGTACGCGCAAACAACTTGCCCCAAAACTAACGGAGAGGGGGTAAGTTTGCGCAGTGGATTTGCGTGCAAAATATACTAAAAATCGACTACTGCGTATCCACCGTTTTGGTTCAAGTTATTTCGCGCCAACTGTAACATTCATATAAAAAAACTGACTCATTAGCCTTGACCCGAGCGCGAATGCTACGCTAGAGGTCCTGGGTTTGATTCCCAGTTTGAGCAGTGTTATTGGGTTTTTCTATGAAATTCCCAGTAGCAGCTCCGAGTTAGTAATTTGTGCCCGGTTAATGGCAATAGCCTCGCCCCCTATTACATGGGACCTAAAAATACCGGCGCACTGTGGGTGTACAATTGTACATTAGTACGCCTCTGCCTAACCTATGTATTTACAAAAAAAAGTATATAAATATTATATCCACTGTTTAGTACCCATAGTACAAGCTCTGCTTAGTTTGGGACTAGAAGATGGTGCTGTGTAAAATGTCCCAGAATATTTATTTTATTTTATTTATAATTAGGTATATTGTTCAATTACGTTACGCCTCCGGTATTCTAAGAATCGATTTCGAAGCACCCACACAAATGATGTCCAGAGCACATACAACCTATATTCACTAAACAAAGTCAATCACCATTGCCATTTGGTATAGAAGCGGTTATATCACAGGGGTCATCCGACAATGATTCATTAGCTATCGACTAAACGATTTTAATTACACCGATTTGGTCTCGCAGTCATTAAGGTATACCAAAACGACTTCTAACCCTCTTGTAATAAAGAACGCAATCTTGATATCTTCAAAATACATGTCCAAATGAAAATGAACTCTATGATCCCGATAAATTAAGGTTAAAAGCCTTCCGTATCTTTAGAAGAAGATGGATAATTAAATTAAATAAAGGCTAAATTACTAGCGCGTTTTATATTGCGTTCGAGCAATTATGAACTTAAGTCTACTTGTTAATTAAGAACAATATAGTTCGTGGTAATTACTAGAAATGCTGAGTGCATATTGTCGGGCTTGTGCGAATAATAAAAATAAAACAAAGTGTGCCGGGACTAATGTAATAAACTTTTTAATTACTGTGGATCACGACTGATAATTAGTCATTTTGTAATGAATGATTTATTGTGTAGGTACTGTTGGTAAGTAAAAAAAAAAAACAGTTTTTATAGTTCACTGTTTGATTCCCCGATCGAGCAGTGTTATTGGGTTTCTACGAAATTCCCAGTAGCAGCTAGGTGTTTCAGTGTGGGTCCGGGTAATGGCAAAAGGCTTGCGCCCTGTTACATGAAACTAAATATACCGGCGAACTGCGAGCATATGCGGTGCTTCTCTGCCTAACCCTTCGGGGAATACAGTCACACAATGATACATAATGATATGTCCGTAAGTATTATTTACTAGCTTCTGCCCGCGACTTTTGCTGCGTAGCCTTCAGAATTGGATCTGACCTGGATAAAAACTAGTAGGAAGCAGGATGAAAATAATTGCTACCAAATATCATTAATAAACGTTGTTATTATTATAGTATCAAAACACTACATTCAATTATCATCGCTCCAAATTACCATGACTGTCGCATTTAACTTTCAATGACCAAATTAACTGACTCATATAGCCGCCGGCTCCTGTTCTGAATTAATTAACTGATTTATTGCTTCATTAAACACCTTTGTGCTCGCCACAAAACTGGACTGATGAACGAGAATTGACAAAGCTAATAGCCGACACAATATGTGATCTCTTTACTGCTTCAATTCTATATCACAAGCATACCGACTTGACTTTTGAACTATACTTCTCCTGCCTCTTTAGCTTGCAATTAGTGGAATTTGAGTAAGATTAAATAAAACCTGGCAATACCGTGTAGTAAATTTATACCGTGGGAGAGCCATACTTCGGCACGAACGGGCCGGCTCGACCAGAGTGATACCTTACAGAAAACCGGCGTGAAATAACACTTACCTTGTGTTTCGCCGAGTGAGTGAGGATACCCGAGGCGACACCCTTTTAAAAGGCGGGCAACGCGCTTGCGACTACTCTGGTGTTTCGGGTGTCCATGGGCTGCGGTAATCGCTTACCATCAGACGATTCGTCTGCTCGTTTCACGCCCATTCCCATAAAAAAATTTCGTTGCGGTGAACATAGGTACATAGCGAAATTATTTATCATTCTTCAATTACAATTTTCGTAAAAGTAATATCATTTTTAAGTTTTAATATCTGAAGCGAAATGGCTTCTCAGGTAATGTCATTTTCATATACTTGGATCTAGGAGTTGCTTCTCCAGGCGACAGACGATCCATGAGGATTTTCCGTACGTACTATAAAATAAGGATCACAGTTATAAATTTGTCTGCAGACTGAAGCTGGTTCCACGGCACAGCGGTACCCAGTAATGGTGTACATCCACGGTGGCCAGTACACCTCTGGAGCCTCCAACCTGTTCCCAGGACATATGCTAGCCGCCTTCTACAACGTCATTGTAGTATCCATCAATTATAGACTTGGAGCTCTTGGTGAGTGACATTTTGACTGTACAATGCAGAAAATGTCAACTGTCTCAGAAGAAAGTGCTAAGTTGCGAACGGCCGAAAAAAGTGTTGTATAAATATCTCGTATTTTCTAAGGAATAAAATGATGAAAGAAAAGTATTTTTGAACCCAACTGTCTTCTGCAAATCTGCACTATGTGTGTGCGACATATATAACTTATATTCGTTAAAGATGTGGCTACATACAACACTCTTATCACGCCCAAGTGTGAGGCAATAAGGGATGAAATCGCCTATAAAAGTACAAGTACAAAATATAGTTCACCCGCGCATCTCTGAAATTTAAATCGAACTCATGTCACAGGATCTTTTTGTGATTTTTGCATTTTTCATGCTAAGATTATAAAGTTATTTTAGTGAAGGAAAAATTGGACTCGCAGGCAGTGAGTTCAAGTTCAGAATGTGAAAGCAAATTTCGACATGGCAGGTGGGACTCGCGGTGGCTTAGAGGTCATAGCGTCTGGTGTACCTAACTAGGAGACGCAGGTACGAATCCTGCCTGCGAGCCGAATTTTTCCTTCACTAAATTAACATCTTGTCACAGGATTTCTATCAACTGGCGATGAGAACTCTCCTGGCAATTACGGCATCCTGGACCAAGCCATGGCTCTCCGTTGGGTGTACGACAACATCACCCCGTTCAACGGCGACCGTTCGTCGATCACGCTCTTCGGACCAGGGGCTGGGGCTGCATCCGCTGGACTGCTGGCTGTAGCTCCACAAACGAGAGATATGGTGACCAGAGTTATTGCTCAGGCAAGTCTTAGAAATAATCTAACAGGTTAACTGAGAAATCATTATGAAGATAGAGTGACAATTGCTTCGCAAACTAGACCCAAGCTCTCTTCAATAGTATTATTTTCAAACCTATTTAAATTTGGTTCAGATGCCTGTCATATTTAATTTAAAAATAGGCTAGTAAGGCGCATATCAGCGGCAACGTCAGAAGAGGTCGACCTAGAAGGACCTACACCGATCTTATTGGCGAAGTCCTTCAAAAAGGTCAGGTGCGTAGTACTCGCAACCGGCGCGTATGTATGAGAAGATGTATGAATGTCGCAGAAGCAAAAGAGGCATGCAAGAATCGTAGCAAGTGGCAGTCTATAGTTTCTGCCTACCCCTGTGGGAGAAGGGCGTGAGTGTATGAATGTATGTATAAGCTAGTATTTACGTGGCCGAATATATTATCATCAACCTACTACCCTAGTGGGCAAGGATTTCCTTTCAGAAAGACAGGGCCAGATAAGGCCCAGATAAGGGCCGAATATATTTAAAATTTTCTTTTTCTCTAATCAGAGTGGATCAGCTTTAGCAGATTGGGCGCTAATAGAAGACAAGTTCAGGGTTCAGAACACTTCGCTTGTATTCGGACGGCTGCTCGGCTGCCCAATCGACTCGTCTTGGAAACTTGTCAACTGTCTCCGGCAGGGCAGGAGCTTCTACGAGCTGGGGAATGCTGAGTTCCAGGTGAGGTTCAAACTCATTACAGTAAAATAAAAAAAATGCTGATATATCGATAGTGCTGACTAAAATAAAAAGTTTACGATTTAAATGCGACTCATGGCATTGTTTGTCCCAATTTTAAGCTGAATAAAAGTAAAGTAGATAATAGTACATTAAAATGGTTTTCCTCATTGTGTCCGAATGAAGACTTACCCTTAACTAAAACATAATACAAAATTAGTTAAAAAAAACAGTAAAAGATTGACTTATATCTTTAAAATTCATTTATCATTTACGTGTAAATGGTGTATCATTTTATTTATTTGATCATGGAGGACCAACAGCGAGTAACTAACATATTTGAATTTATACAATAAGAAAACAGGCAGCCATTAATAGGTCCTCGCGAGTAGACACAGTATTAAAAAGAGTGTGAATACAAAAATAGAAACAATGCAAAGCTTATCAACAACACATGGCTATTCAATTAATATTTGGAAAAGAAATCTAAACTAAGAGTCCATCTCACCGATTGCAGACTAGTCTCAAATATAAACATACATTACACCGAAATTTATCGAGGAGAATCCACACTCACCAGTCGATATAATAAACCCTATTGCTATTAAAATAAGGTATATAATGTAGCATCAACTTGTATCAATAACTTCGTTTTGCACAGCCACAAGTAGGCTTTATGCCTTGGGGTCCGGTCTTAGAGAATAACTTCACGTTCCCTGGCGACGAATGGTACGATGGCTGGAGGGAGAGAGACTGGCACTTCTTGAACACGATGCCAGAAGAGTTGATAAAGAGGAGACAATTCAACCCATCTCTTAGATATATGACGGGAGTGTCTACGCAAGAGGCAGCTTATGTTTTATGTAAGTAGTTTAAATACTGATATTTTAAATCATAAAATTCTTCGTCTCCAAGGACCATTTTAGTTTAAGGTATATTTTCTTTAAATGCATAGATAGAGGAGACGTCACAGCAGCTATGTATTGTATAAATTATAAGTTTAGCTTCATATACGAAAATCATTTGGCCCATATTAAAATCTTAACCACAGTGAAATATTGGTATTTTTCCTTTTGGTCACAGAAATGCTATCTAATAGAGGATAGATTTAGAATAGATTTTGATCTTTAAAAGTCTGCTGATAATGTCTAAAATCATATACACTCCGAACGCCCGCCATTTACATTAACCAGTATTATCTTTGCTATCCTATATGAATATGTACTTGATACCCTATTTTTTTATGGTATTATGGTGCAAACGAGCAGACGGATCACCTGATGGTAAGCGATTACCGCCGCCCACCAGAGGAGTCGCAAGTGCGTTGCCCTCCTTTTATAAAGGATTGGGCCTCCGGTAACGTCTCTCACTCGGCGAAACACAACGTAAGTGTTGTTTCACGCCGGTTTTCTGTCAGGCCGTGGCATCACTCCGTGGCATCGAGCCGACCCATTCGTGCCAACCCTATTACAATTATTAGATTTTTTCTCTTAAAAATCACTGACTATTTAATTTACAACAATGAAATAACTTGGTTCATTCATATTACAGACACAAACGACTCCTTAGGGCCGAACTACGAGATATCAGAGAGCTGGTTCAACCAGAAAGTATTGGAACTAGTGCAACGGTATAATTACACGCTGAACCCGCGTGGAGTTTATGAAGCCATCCGTTACATGTACACCTACCACCCGGAGCCCCACAACGTAAGCGCCATCAGGGACCAGTACATACATGTGAGTTGGTGTTACCAGAATAGAAATAAACTGAAAAATTTCTAACAAAGGCACTGGAAACGTATATTCACTTGCATAATATCTTTTTATGCGACCTTTTTGTGTCCTACTGCTGAGTAGAGACCACGATTCATTATAGTAATTATTTATTGACATTATGTCTCTTTCTAGTTTAGTCTAGTCGGCGTAAGTGGCCTTGTATTTGTATCCAGGATCACCCCCTATTACATGAGACCTAAATATACCGGCCGTACCGTGGTTGTATGTGGCGTACATTAGTACACCTCTGTCTATGGTATGGTATATGGTATGGCGGTAGCCTAATTGGCTAGGGCGTCGGACTTGCGATCATGTGGTTGCCGGTTCGAAACTCACCCATTGCACTACCGACATGAATCCACTCGTAACACAAGCATTTAGCTTAGCACGAGGGGTTAACAGGAATACTAGTAATGTGCGATCCACATTGCTAGTAATCTTTAAAAAAAAAGCGCGTATTTTGCGTGCGGGTGGGAAGGATTATCTCGAGCCACCCTAACTCCTCATGAAAAGCCAGCAAGCGGTTAAATCTCTGTCTAACCTTTCGGTGAATACAGGCGTGACGGTATACCCAATGATGATTTTTTTTCCACCTAAAAATAACTACAGTATCTTTAACCTGTTATTTCTTCACAGCTTCTATCAGACTTCCTGTATCGCGCACCAACAGACAAAATAGTGAAGTTACTTCTAGAGCAAAATGTTCCTGTGTACATGTATGTTCTCAACACTACCGTGGAAGCCTTCCGGTGGCCGGAATGGAGGCGGTATGCCCACGATACAGAACACTACTTCCTGACCGGAGCACCCTTCATGGACCAGGAGTTCTTCCCAGTCAAACAGAGAATCGATAACCAAATGTGGACCAACAACGATCGGAATATGAGTCACTTTTTCATGAAGTCTTTTGCGGATTTTGCGAGATTTGGGTGGGTTTCATTTTTTTTATTGTGAATATTTGCAATGGTAAGGGGAGAAAAAAACATCTTGTTATAATTTAAATTGTATGGTTATTATAGGTAAAGTAATCCATCGTTAGAAAACCTAACCTCAAACTTCTTGCGATCGTGTTAGAGGTGTTAGACAATAATAAACTAAAAGATCCTTTTTGTCTGCAGCAACCCGACTCGTTCCCGCATCCTAGGACTTCATTTCGAGGTGGCCCAAGCAGGACAGCTGCGCTATCTCAACTTGAACACCACCTTCAACTCAACCATACAGCTCAACTACCGGCAGACTGAGCTCGCCTTCTGGACCATGTATCTGCCCACTGTTATAGGACGACTTGTGCCTACATACCCGCCCATAACTGAGGTAAGATATACTTGAATATTACCTGTATAACTTCTGTTCTTTTTTGGAAAATTTGATAATTTCGACGACCTCTGTGGTTTAGTGGTTTGAGTACCGGACTGCTGACCATGAGGTCTCGTGGGTTCGATTCCCACAGGACACAAATATTTATGTGATGAATATGTTTGTGTTCGTCTGGGTGTTTCTTATGTATTATAAGTATGTATTTACAAAAAAAAAGTATATAAGTATTATATCCATTGTCTAGTACCCATAGTACAAGCTCTGCTCAGTTTGGGACTAGATGGTGCTGTGTAAAAAATGTCCCAGAATATTTATTTATCTATTTATTAATAATATCGGATAGGTATTACTCAGGTGACGCTTACGACCGCTGAACTATTGCGGCAGCTCATTAGCTCTAGCTAAGTCCTGGGTTCGATTCTCAAGTCGAGCAGTGTTATTGAGTTTTTTCTAACAAATTCTCAGTTGCAATTCTAAGTTAGGAATTCGTGGTTAGTTAACGGCCCCATAGTGCAGTGACAGCCTAGTGATATGACCATTGGACTGCCAAGTCAAAAGTCTCGAGTTCAAATCCAAGGCATGCACCTCTCACTTTTCGAAGTTATGTGCGTATTAATGGGTTGATTATGTAACGGCCTCATAATAAGTTTATCCCTATTACTAAAGATACCGGCAAACCGTGGGTGTATAATGTGTATATACCTCTGCCTAACCCTTCGGGGAATACAGTCGTGATTGTATGTTATGTTATTTTATCATTTATTCTGCGAGTAGCAGCTACTCCGACATGGTGAAATGTGGCCTTACCATTAAATGATCTTACCGCCGCCGTTAAAAAGATAAAATTTCTCTATTGTTCCTTTATAGTATTGGTGGGAACCGAAACAACCTCTGCAGATCGCATTCTGGTCGGTTTCCAGCGCTTGTCTGGTGCTCATCGTGTTGTTGGTCGTATGCTGTATGCTCTGGAGAAACGCTAAGAGGTAAGAATGAGTTTTATACTGTCACAAATTTTTCATGACATGGGTTCTAAAACATATCGACTAATTCTTCACCTCTGACTTACCCTTCGGGGATACAGTTGTGATGGTATGTGTTCTATTATTTTAGGTGCCATACATGGGGTACCAATATAGCCAACTGCACACGTTAAAGGGGTGATTCTACCCGTCATACTGACATACTAACTAAATTTTCATATGGAACCTAGAACTGATAAGTGCAAAGAAGATGACTTGTCATTTAATATTATTTTAAGTATAGATAAGCCATATAATAATTTGTTTAAGAAAATTCACATATTCATAATAATCAATTAAAACGTAACATACTAACAATTTGTTGTCACACTAACAATGTCTGAATTCATTTTTAACAGGGCAATACCACCGAAATGGAAAATGGTACCGGTCATGTAGGTGACACTAACATTTTAATCTTTGCTTATTAATGCTTTTTGTGTGTTCGCAAGCTATTTAAAAATATACCTATTTATATTATATCGCATGCAATTCCGCGCACGCATTTTTGTTTCCGAATAAATTTTCTTTCTTTAAGGTAGTTGATTGGTGTTTGATATATTAAAAATATATATATATTTCGTGTCCAAACAAGATTTGTTTATATATTACTAGCTTCTGCCCGCGACTTCGTCTGCGTGGACTTCATAATTGGCTCCGACCCGAATTAAAGGTGCCGAATTTTATCCAGATCTCTTCTGGCGTGAGAGAGTTACAAACATCCATCCGTCCATTCTCACATTTATAAAATAAATACCTAGTAATAAAATAAACTATTTCCTACAATAGGCCCCCTTATATCCCTTTGTGTAATGCTTGTAGATAATGTGCGCAATGTCTTGATTTATTTACGTAAGTTAATTTTTTATTACTAGACTAACAATCTTACCGACTTGAAAGTATAATATATTTATTTTCTCCATAAAAATACAATAGTTTAATTAATTCCTCAGGGAGACCGATCGCTACTACGATGGTGACATATTTATGGTTCCGGAAGTGGAGGAGAGTGGCATAGACAACACCACCACACGGTCCAGAGATAATATCTACGAATATAGAGATGTTCCCATCAAGAAACCTCACACGCCGCAACCTATTAGTCGAACTGTGAGTAACGAATAAGAGCCTTATAAATTCAATTAGCTTGAGATATCTATTATAATAAGAGATGGTGTACATACTTAAACCAAATCTATTTTAAATAATATAAAAAAAAAACACAATTGACACTTTCATAAGTCCTAAGTTTCTAACAGAAAACTAAGTGAAGCTATTTTAATTTGCATTGATAAGTTTTATCCAATCTGTTTATTTCTTAATATTTGTAGTTAATAAGACTCATATATAACTTGATAAAGTCTTAAAATTAAGCATTTACTGAGCCTTATTATA
The DNA here is from genome assembly GCA_947256265.1 of Acronicta leporina. Taxonomy (NCBI): domain Eukaryota; kingdom Metazoa; phylum Arthropoda; class Insecta; order Lepidoptera; family Noctuidae; genus Acronicta; species Acronicta leporina. Next base: position 2,515,835 of record OX366512.1, read on the forward strand.
TAAAATATGGTTATAGGATAAATTTAAACCAAGACTATATTAAATTTTAAACTTCGTTTAAAAATATATTCATTATTTTCTAAGTAACAGAAAATTGGGCATTACCGCCTCACTTGAAAACAAAATGACTAAGGAGACATTTTTAAGTGAAACTTTTTTATAGTTTTTACCTCAAAGGTTATGAATAACTGCCTCAATAGCCAAGTGGTCCGGACCGCGACTGCTACGCTAGAGGTCCTGGGTTCGATTCCCAGGTCGAGCAAAGTGTTATTGGGTTTTTCTATGAAATTCCCAGTAGCAGCTCGGAGTTAGGAATTTGTGCCCGGTTAATGGCAATAGGCCCGTCCCCTATTACATGGGACCTAAACATACCGGCGAACTGTGGGTGTACATTAGTAGGCATCTGCCTAACCCTTCGGGGAATACAGGCGTGATGGTATGTAATGTTAGGTTATGAATATGTTTATTCTGTCATGGCTTTAAATAACACCCCAGGTTTATCATATCGTACAATATCAGTTCTCCATTCACAGATAAGTCAACCAGCTACTCTTCAGTCGTCTCGTCCACCTTCAGAGGCGTCGACCGGATCCGCCTTATCACTAAAAGAGGGGTCCGTATCGCGGGTGCCCGAGCCCTTACCACGATCACGATCTAGGACCCAAATAGTGCATGGAGTACCGCAAACTACAGTGTAGTAAACACCCGTAATTATAAATAGCTCTAAGTATAAATTACACAACATTATTGTTATATACAAAATAAGATAGTGGATTTGTGAGACAATTCCGAATCAGCGGGGCTAGTTTGCACGATCAAGGTGACAAGTATTTTTTTTTATACGTACATTCACGCATTTTTCGTGTAGTAGACTAGGGGTAGGTTGTCCTGAGCTCCGATTCCCGGATCGAGCACACTCGGGAGTTTAATTTATGTGTAGACCCGGTGAACCGGTGTAGCAACACACTGCCTAGCCCTTTGGATAAGATCAATAATCACTGCCATTTTTAAACACCTAAATTGTGAAACAAATTAATGTAAGCATAGAAAGTTGATGAAGTTGTACAAAATCGTAATGATGACGGAACATAATGTGTTTATGTAATTTAGACATTCCTGACCACCGTGATGTTCAAGACACTGTTTTAAATACGTTTAGATTAGGTAAGTATCGAGTAAGGAGGCAGCTTTAATAACGGAGTTCAAGGGGGCTTAATCGCCACTTGAACCACAATATGATTCACGGACCCACGGCTCCACAATGCGCCATGTATTTCCAAAGGAAAAGTCATAATGTTTTATTTCAATTAGATCACTTGGTAAAAATCAAAACTAGTTACACAGTTCCAAAATGCAGATCTTATGAAGAAGAAAAAAAACATGATTACAGTATTAAGCTTTACAACTTTGTTTTAAATAGTTGCTGGGAATTATGCAGTTTGATGTGTGAGATTTATGCATTATATAAAAAAATATTGCCACAGCAAGAAAGGAGTGAACAACTCTGACCGACAGCACCCTTTCACGAGCATGACACGTATATCGGCGTGGTTCGACTCAACCATATTTTAGGGAATAGAGTTACCCGACAAACGGCACCATCAACATGATATTTAAATGGGCCAATATAAGCTGCTCTCGACTTGTATAGTTGCCGCGGGTCGATTGAAATCTGCCTGAGCACACATACGCCGGGTAAAAGAAATATAGATATCGGTTAGCTAAGCCTCGGCCCCTGTTACATGTGAACATACCGGCAAACTGTCGGTGTTCATTTGTAGCAATTGAAAGAGAAGAAATTAGGTAAAGCACATAATGAAATAATTGGACATATCACGAAATGCCGACATCTTGATCCTCTCCTCTTCTCCATATGACCCACTTTTAGGAACCGTGCCACTAGTTTGACTTCTCAAAAGTACCTTTTATAATGGTCTAATTGAAATAAGACATTTTGACTTTGACTTGATCTGCCCAAGCAAAACTCAAACGGTCCAATACATAGGCGTTTCGTATACTAAGAAGTCAGCTTTTACGGAAAATGTATTGCACGTTGTGTGGTCGTGTGTTCCATGAATCATATTTTGGATTTGTCAAGTAGCCATTTTAACCCCCAGCTCTTAAATACTAGGTAATAGTTTGTCCACGTCCACTTGTATGTACTTGTATGTCCACATGTATACACATTTCGGGTCTATAAATCGGCACAGCCGGCCAGTAACATCGAATATAATAATATTATGTAGACATTTATGTTCGCGAAAGCGTATCACAGATTTGCCAATTGGCATCTCCAATTCTTTATTTCTCCGTATCACACTATGAATCATTGTGGAATCATCAATCAATTGTTTGGGTGTTTTGAAATATAATCGAATTTGATTTTTTCTATCTTAGATGCCATTTTACCATATTTTATTTAGACTGACTTATTTCTAAGTACTTTCTTAAATATTTGCATAATCTTATTTTTTATTTTCTTTGCAATAAACAAATACGATTAAGTTATATCCATTGAAACATTTCGTTACTAAAATTGAACAAATTCTATGGGCTGGTAAGTTTGGCACCAGCGTCATTTTATGTTACCTAAAAGGTATAATTTATTTATTTTTTTATTATATTTTAAGAATTTTTATTTTATACACATTAGACTAAGGTTGATACTGCACCACAATGTAAAGGAAACAGGATAATTTTTTTAATGCTTTTTTTTATTATAACAAAATTGCTTACAAAATATTCAATTACTTACCATAAAAAACCACCAGGGTTTGTCCACATCGCAGTGAATTTCATTCTGCACAGTCTCAATCACTTGTGTCAATAATCAATATACCAATTGAATAACATCTTCTACGGCTCTGTCCAATGACAGGGCCTACTTTAGGCAAATGATCACTTCATTAAATTCTTTGCATCGTATAGTAGGGCCAAGCGTTTCAAGCGCCATCTACACTAAAGTTTCATATATATTTAAATTTTATTTGAAGACCTCTCATGATGGACTCATGAGAGAAGGTCATTAAATAAGGCCAACAGTACTGCATTCATAAAATACAGCAGCTGATGGAGAACATTATTGGATTATGGATAATCTATATAAGTAGGTAGTTGGATTGAAGCTGAATCAATTTGTTGTTATAAACTACAAGTTAGTAGTGCAGTATCATCGATTAATATAATTAATGTAAGTATATTGTATAAGTATTAATGTTTGTGATCGTATTGTCCGTCCATCTCTATCAAGTGCAATTATGTACTCTAAGTGCCTTGTTTTAGGGGTTTTGATACAAAATATAATCTTGTATTTATTATTGAAATATATACAGCACCGAAGGAATATGTTGTGTATCGTTGAAATAAAATGAATTATTCGTAATATCAATAATGTATTTTATTTATAAATTCTACAGTTAAATTACATAAAATAGTATACATACGATGATAGTGTTAAGAGTTAAGTGAATTGAAAATTTGGAGCTATGGAACTGAACCTTGACTCGGGTAAAAAATATATTTATTATACCTATATTCATCTTCCTCATAGAGCTGTATATCTTTTATTCAATTCCTTGCTTACTCCGTCCACACGACGCTTGGCTCAGTCTCTTTATTCACTCACAAAAAATGAACTTTAAATGTATAAAAACTGAGTCGATTTCAGTCCAAATCTGTGCAGTTGTCTTCAATTTGGCTGAAGTGTTGTATTAAATCATATCCTATCAACCTACCTTATTCTTGGTGTACCTAATTATAATAATAATTATAAATAAGGTCAACACTGGTTATTTTCGTCCACGTCACACCCCCTTATGTGAGCCCCATAACACTCCATAAAATCTTTCTTGTACTAATATATTAATATTTTTTACGGGGGAAATATTTAAAACTTTATTGTGACCGGTCTTCGGGGAGTGTGGGATTCTTGTTTACTATACCCCGGTGTTCCTCTTGAAAACCCCCAGAGCTCTTATGTGAACGCCTCTTAGGGCTCATCCCTGGCGTCCGATACAATAGTTACTAAAACTAAATTGGCAAGATAAGCAGATGGATGCTATCAAGTAGAGACAATTAACGCTACAACGAACTTCGAGGAGCGGTAGGGTAGGTAGAGAGGGGTGCAGAGCGGCCGAAAGGCCATAAAGTTACGTACATAGTACCCTGCTATAATGCTCCAGGCCCTAAAATTCGTAACTTTGTGATAAAATATTACTAGATGTAGCTTGAATGTATTTGTGATAATGACATTATAAGTACATATTGTGAACATTAACGCAGTGAAACAGGAGCATAACAATAATATCGCATTAGAATATTGGCTTCAGCTCAAGGCTATATCCAGGAATTCATTTCGAGGGTAACTCTAGGCCCGTGGTCCCCAAACATTTAAATCTTGTCGATCACTTGCCATGTCTATTTTTTGTTTTGCACATTCACATTTCCATTTACATCTCATAGAGCCCTATTTTTTCGCTCATATGGGCAAGTTGTCGTCAACCCCGGGGGTCGATATTTCACTTTGGGTATGCTCACTGCTCTAGCCAATTATTAGTTACAACTGGCTGTTTCGAGGGTGGGGTGGAGTTCAGCCCATAAAACCTCTTTCGCCTCTGATCATGAGTTCTGACTTTCTGAGTAATAGCGGGGGCACACGATGCGTTGCGGCGGCGCCAGAGCGGTGTCGCTGCGTCGTCTTACATAGAAATATCTGTGGCATGCACACGATGCGCTCCGGCGCCGCACCGGACTTGCAACCACCGAGACGAAGCGGGGAGGGGTCAATGCGTTGCGACGTCGGAGCGGCACCGCTCAGGTTTTACGATCCATTGTTACTAACGCTGCTACGGCGCCGCTGCGACAAAACAACGTTGCGGCGCCGCACCGCTCGTGTGCCCGCTGATACGGTGAAATCTTTGCGGTGCGGCGCCGCAACGCATCGTGTGCTCTCACAGTACAATAATGTTTAGTTAACGCGTCGATGCCGACGGCTAACACTACTCGCAGCGGCAGACTTCGGGCAGTTCCCTGGCGGTGTAGGGCGGCGCGCAGGCGGGCCCGCACAGGCGGCGCGCCTCCCGCCCGCCGCGCGCCAGCAGCCGCCCCACGCGCTGCGTCAGGTCCACCACGTAGTTCGTCCGGAGCAGCCCAGCCGGGAAGTTCTGAGGTTTGTCCAATTCTTCTTCCTGCATCAGAGTTAACTGTTTTCATTCTTATCCTAATTATGAACTTTCTCTATTACCTATGTCTGCACTCCCGTGCATAATGAAGAAAGAAACAATATTGATAAGCACTTTGCGACCTTGATATTTTAGTTTAAGATTTATTTGTGTTTGTAAACGCAGTTACAACAGGAGGTAGGTATAGGTAATCCTTGTGCGGGGCAACGATTAAAAAAACATAAATATTTAAATGTTTCTAATTAACAACATGATGCCTACTCGCTAATACACTTTTTATATTATCTTTTGTACATAATGATTCATATCAGAAAGTTGCTAAAGATCTGCTATGAGTTTTCAACAGTAAAGGGTTCTAAATTATAACGAAACTAAAACTTCACTAAATGTACAGTTCTTTGACTTACTGGATCCAATTCGGGCACACCGATCTCGCACCAGGCATGAGCACTAGAAGTGCGGTACAGCGCACACGGCAGGCCCAGCCGGTCTGCCAACACCTTGTACAGTAACGCGCGCTCTAGGGCACCGCCACACTTGACATAGCCCAGACCGATCACTGGACACGCGAGGTCCGACTGAAAATATATGAGAAATGATTTAGGTTTTACTATTTGATTCATTCAGTTATTTAATTGACTGTGTTAAAGTAAGTAAACCCCTAAGTAACTTTTTGGCGAATATAGGGCGTAATCGTACATAGGAAGTTATCTGGTTGAATCCTAACTCGATTTCCCCAATAACTTTATCCTTTTGGGTCTCGGCCCTGTGTAATAAAGGGACTTAGATCTTAACACTATCCTTATTTTGGTGAGTGTCATCTTCTATTCTTTCACGCCAGGATATGCCGTTTACCAGTTATTTTAGACGGATACGCAGCTTTTTTTTGCCATTTTCTATATTACTTTAAAAAATAATATCGCAAAAATTCGTTTAGTTTGTAGTTAATGAGTTATCATAACGCCTGTCTCATAGGTTTTATAGGACCAGTTATAAAATCAAAATTCAGGATCAACCAACTTATCGGTAATTGCATGTGTGGGCCTCACAGAAAACCAGCGTGAAACAACGCTTATGTTGTATTGTGTTACCAAACCCTTTTAAAAGGCTGGCAACACACTTGACTCCTCTGGTGTTGCGAGTGTCTATGGGCGGTGATGATCTGTTTGCATTCACCATAAGATCAGCCAAGTGCAGCTCAACGCTGGGCATGGAGCAGTCCCTCTCCTGCGTGAGCCCGCTCATCTGTTCCGCGACGAACTCAGCCAAGAGTTGTGCTCGCTGCTTCAGTGATGACGACACCTCCTGGCATTTGTCGCGGTACCTACGAGTTCAGAAATTATTAGATACTAGCTTTTGCCCGCGGCTTCGCTCGCCAGAAGCTATATTGAGATTAAAAATGGAACCCTAAAGTATTTAACCAAAAACCAGCAGTGATGGAGCTCTTCTTTGTATGGGTCTCTATACATCGGAGAGGTCAAGCTGTATCTCAGAATCCGTTCAATTAATTGAGATAAGAAGTTTTTAAGTTGGAGCATAATATGCTCCAACTTAAAAACAGTGATAACAAACTAACAGTGATAACAAAATTAAAATCTATTCAGTAGTTTTTGCTGTACCTACCGTAAAAGTACCGTAACAAACAGACAATCAGACAGACAAGAATTTTAAAAATCACATTTTTTGGTTTTTTTTATATACTCTAACCCACTTGTTTTTTCTTAAATATCTTCAATGTACAGACACAGCTTTTTTACAATTTTATAATAGTAGAGACTTTCTGTGGAGCCATAAACTTACCCCGCAAAAATCTCGTATCTCCCAAATACCTGTTTTAATACTCACCAGTTTAGGGTGATCTTTCCGTAGGACATTGTTAGGAATATTCTTATACCCAAATCGCTCAATAATGTGATCTTCTAAAGTAAAATGTGACTTCTTCTATGGAGTTTCTTGCCGTCTCTTCTCCATAAGACCCACTTTTTGGAACCGTGCAACTAGTACATTTTGACTTTTCAAAAGTACCTATATTAAAGATCTTTTCGTGCTGTCTCACCTGACTTCATAGTGTGCGTCATCAATCTCAAAGTAATGCAGCGATTTGGCTCTGAAAGTATAATTAATTTTAAGTACAAAGACACTGGCAATAATTAACAGCAGGCGTTTATTTCTGGTTCAAAATTTTAAATTTAAATAAAATTAGTTTTTCTTCCATTCGTCATCCTCCCGAGCGGTCAATATCCCCACTGCTGACTATACGCCTTCTTCAAACTAAGTTTGAGGTCAATCCTCCAATTGACCTCAAATTGATCTCAAACTTAGTTTGAAGAAGGCGCTTCCATTACCAAGCAGATATTAATTAATTTTGTAATAATTTGGTGATGGGTAGTGAGATTTTTTGATTACTAAAATTATTTTTGCACTATTACTAATATATGTCATAGATCTTTTGTGGTCATTCCGTTTTCAACTAGGTGTCATTTTCGGCTTAAAGAAAATTTACTCACGGGTCTCCGAACCACAGCCTCAACTTCAGTAGATAGTCGCGCAAGTTGTCGTCATCTGGTATGGGTGGAAAGCGCATTCTGCCAGACAAGGAGACGGCCAGTTTTGAATCAGACTGGTGGCCTATTGGAAGAAAAAGTACTGGATATAATCCACTGTACATACGATCTGGGCCCCAAGTCTGCTAATTTGTCGTGTCAAAATCGTCACATCAGTTTTGTCTACGAAATCTGTCAGTTCTTATGTCATTTAGTGCCATTGAACGATCATTTTGATACAACGGAAATAGCAGACTTGGGCCCCTGACTGAACGTTTGGTTAAGGTGGTCAGCTCGCCACTGACGTCGAGTCGCGAGGGCATTGGTGGTTGCATGGATAGTAGTTTCTGTTAATAGGCGTGTTAAACGATGATAATGATATTCCTACGTAAACTGCCTCATTTATTTATTTATTTATTTACAACCATACACATACAACTTTACAGTTACACCAAAACGTTTCAGTGCTTAAAATTACAATAATAATATAGATACACACAAAACAAAAGACTATTACTATAAAAAAAAAATAGGTACTTGTATATAAAAAAAAAACAATACCTTTTACCTCTTATCCATCTTCTCACAAAATTTTAAACATTCTCGACACACATCCATCCATCCCATTGCAAACAGTCATTCTCATTAGTCTGTATTGCCTGTGTTACTATGTTAGCTGTGGGTGTAGGTACTAATGTACACCTGTGGGTGTTGGTTGTTGCATGTTATGTTGGTACATACATTAACAATATACTATCACTTTCACAAAATATATACATATATAATTATATTATACGAGTACATACTCATATGCTGCTGTGTATAAAACAAAAAAAAATTAAGCACCCCTCATTGACATCCGTGAAATACACAGGTTCCAGATGAATACCAGCGTCAAGTGCATACTTGACACAAGCTGATCTGGAAACCTATTTGGCCAGCTTTTGAGACACATATCTTCACCAAAAATGTAATTAAGATAATAAAATTATGTTAGTTGGTTCGAACTGCTCATATACTTAATAATATTTTTTAAATGTTAAGTGTCTCATTGCCGTGCTAAATAAATATTTTTCTTTCTTCTTTCTTTCTTTCTTGGTTTTAATATTCCTTTTTGTTATTTTGATCTATTGTATTATATTGTTGTATTGTATATTCCTTTTTGTTATGCTGACGGGGTTGGAAATACTTTATGCACCATCCGCCACTCGGGGGAGAGCGGTGGGGTGTGTCAGACTTCGCTCTGAAAAGAGCGATATATCGACTAAAACAAACCTCGGTGTTTCACGTCAACACTTTGGTGCACATGATATTCCTGGCTTATCAATACTAACGAGGGCTCCTGATATCGGTCCCGGAGCTACCTTCATTGGTAGACTGGTGATGAAACATGCACATGAAAACAGGGTTGCGTTGCGGAGCCGTCTTCGTCATTATGTCCTGAATGCTCGGAAAGCGTACGCCAAGGCGCTTCAGACAGTAGAATCCCTCCTGTAAATGATACGGCGTTTCAACACTTGAAAGATTACCGCACACCTTTTTTTTTTTTTGTCCCGTGTGGAAATCCTCATGGATACCCGATGGTTATGTCGGACTCCTACCGACTAAAACCACACGGTGGCCATTTCCCGCACATTATGAGGCTCCGGGATCTCCAAATGGAACACTACCATGAACCCTCCTGTGCAAATTCCCACCAGTGATCTGGGGGAGCATCAATATGCCCTATCTGGGCTGAGCACCGAAGCGGTTGCCTCTCCGGCGCCTACGTCTCCGAGCAGAATCGGCCCTCTCTCGATCCCGCTCTGCGATGCTCTGGCTCTACCGCGATTGGCCAGTTCTTTTGTTTATGTACCAATTTTGTCCATGATTTTTTTAGTACGAGCTGTTGTTCACTAGGTATCGCGTCGCTCAAATTATTATGAATTGTATCGTGTCGGTTCTTCAATAAGTTTTTTTTTGCGGCATGTGGTGAATTTAGCTACGTAAAGTTCCGTACCGAACTATAAAAAATAGTTTAACAAGCTTCGTTTCGCATAATTATTTACGGTTACTTAATTCTTTCAAAAAAAAACTTCCCATCAAAAAGCCCAACGGCTTTGGATTTTGCATTAAAACGTTACCTGAGTAAAGTCGTTGATGTCCAATCTGCCAGTATAAGCCAGTTTAGCTGATGGGTGATGACGGAAGATAGTTTCTAGCGCCGTCTCCCAGGCTCCAACCACGTACCTCGCCTGTTTGTTCTCCACCATGCTGTAGATCAATCAAATGTGATAAAATGGTCTCCTCGTAAAATTACTGTAATTCACATAGGTACTTATCAGGTGTTTGGAATCCCTTTGCATAACAGGCAAGATCCACTCTCTTTACATTATTTATCTTTCGCCATTAATAAAATACCTGACTTTGACAAGCTAGATAACGATCATGATTAGTAGATACTTGACTTGACCGACAGCACTCGCCCGCTCTCTGAGGCTCTAAGTCTGAGGTTCGCACTTCTATAATGTGTAGGTAACAGAACAAAATTCATTTGTTTTTTTCGGGGGAGAATAATTTCGTAATTTATTTGTCACACCCGCGAGTCCGTCTAGCGTGTCCACCACGCTGTAAGTATGTATAAGAAGTCTTAACTCTCCTTATTTCAAGAGGATGTATGTATCCTCGTCATTAGAAGTTTTCTAATAAATTCTAATGAGATCTGTGTCAGTCATCGTCGAAGTCACATTTTTATCGTATGCGTAATTACTCGATATAACGCATATAAAATCTTTATTGATTTCTACCGGGAAATGTTTAAAGGTTTGTCAATCTCTTAAAAACAATCACTTGGCATAGCTCTTTTTACCTAAGTACCTAGTATATACTTACTAGTGTATAGTCCCAATTTCCAGGTAAACGTCAGCTCCTTCATCGGTCACGCTGGCTGTGATTAGTGTGCACAGCGCCGTTCGAAGGCCAATGTGCTCGATGTGTAGGTTTTTGGAGACAACCTGAATTCAACAAAGATTCAGCAAGTTTAAAGAAAATGCACTAGCAGAGCTTCCGTTCCTAACCTAACCTGTTGGGGTCGTCGCAAGTTTCTTGGTATCCACTAAGAGCAAGTGCGGTTCTTGGTCCTACTGTATTTTCCTCTCTATAAAAAACCTTCCATAGATATTAAGCTACTAACTCCTACACAGACTACTGTGTACTAACCTCTTCGCCTTTTCGTATCGTGAACAAATCGCATGCCACTTCCTCAGTCATCAGACCAGTTAGAACAGTACACGTCATTATTTTCAGATTCGTGTCGGTGCGCTGAAATATTAGAAAATATTGTCATACGTGTCGATCTACTGGTTGTGTGTAACAAAGTGAACAAATATGGTCAGAACTATATAATATCACATTCTTTTAGTTTACGCACAGGATTGGGTCATCTTTCTGAATAACCTCAGGAGAGGACCAATTTCAAAACAAAATAATTAAAGTGGCTGTCAGTAACTGTTATTTGGAAACTAATACATAAAAACGAAGTAGTTGACATTTCATTTTCCCCTGATGGAGAAAAATCCATGTGGGATCCACGAGGATCTTCCGCACTTGAGTATAAAAAAGTTACCCAATCTCGGTATATATTATAACTAGCGACCCCCCGCGGTTTCACCCGCGCTGCCCAGTCCCTAAGAGTCGTAGCGTGATGTTAAATAGCTTAAAACCTTCCTCTTGAATCAATCTATCTATTAAAAAAAACCGCATCAACATCCGTTGCGTAGTTTTAAAGATCTAAGCATACATAGGGACAGACAGCGGGAAGCGACTTTGTTTTATAATATGTAGTGATACCTGTAAAATACTGAGGAGTTCATGCATAAAGTCTCCGTTGAGCATAGCCTTCTTGCTGACGTGGTAGTTCTGTAGGTTGATGTAGCATTGCACTGCAAGCCTTTGAGCTTCAATCGGAGTATCTTTGTCTGTGGATTATTGTATCTCAGGTAACCTGGCTACCAGAAAAATGTACCTACATAATATTTTCTATCTGATATGATTTTTGTGTTTATTATAAACGCAATCTGCATTATATTGCGCCATCTCTCTATGCGATATGAGTTTTAAGTGACCTCTTCCAGTGACGACTTAAAGTTATCTACCTATTTTCGGGCTCTTGTGTCTCTAGCTTATCTTGTAAACACGACCCAGAACGATTATCGCACGCCTTATAATAATACAATTGAAGAGGAAACACATGAAATCGTTGAAGGATTCATGAATTAAAGCCACGTTTAGTAACCTCTGGCATTGAAGAACTCAGTATTTATTGCCCAACCAATAAACAGAATATCTTTGTTACTTTGGGGACGCAAGGTAAGTTATTATTTTTTGTCATCAACCCATTTAGTGTCCCACTGCTGGGCACGGGTCTCCTCTCAGAGTTAAAGAGATTACGCTATAGTCCACCACCTTAGCCTACTGCGGATACTCTGTTGGATGATTCTACTATTTATCTACATGATGGTATCTACCAAATACGTACATTTTCTATTTATATTCCTAAGTGCCGCGAAGGTTTTCGGCTCAATGACGCTGTAGGCAGCTTTTGGTATGATTCGACACAACTCGGCCAAAGCTCGCAAGGAGTTTATCCTGATGTAGAACCAAACCGCTGCATCGTCACCCAGGATAGCTATAAATACAGACAGACAGACAGACAGATAGTTCCTGTTATTCAATGTTTGGATCAGCTCAGGTTCAAACTCTACTATGTTTCATAATCATAGCATTCTCTACGAGAATTATTTTGTTCTTGTGTTTTTAGGTAGGCCTAAAAGTTAAAATTTAGTTTTTTCAGCAGCCGGTAAATGACAAAGAATGGTAACAGGACCAGTATGTAGGAGCCTAGAAACATAACCAGCGATGTAAATCACGATTTTACCATTCCGGGAAACAAAGTACTGAGGTATTTATTACCACACAATGCTTCTATAATGTTGGTATCAGACATGCGCACAGCGGAAGGTAGAAGCTTTGTCATGTTGGCGACACCCATGGCGGCATCAGCCAGAAGTTCCACGTTGGAGCTGAGGAGTTGGTGACAAAACACCATGTCGGTGTCAGTAGCAAATAATGCCTGCAATTTGATTTTAAGTTAATTTTAGGCAGCCTCACTTAATGTATTTTTTGTTATATTATATTATAATAAATTTATATCCTTACAATATAAACATATCCTTCTCACTATGAGAGTACGGTGTTGCCCAGTAGGTAAAGGGAATTAGGACGATTGGCTTATAGTTTATCAAATCAGTAGGTATGCGTGCGTTTATCGAGTTATAAAAAATCCCCTGGAACTTTCTCACAATCTTATAAAATCCCATAAGAAACCTAAGTCCTAAACCTCAGTGAAGAGTTCAAGATGCAGTAAGTGAGTGGCATTTCTCTTTTTAAGATTTTAACACTTACATCTCTCCCATTTGAAGTGAACGACATTTTTGTTAGCACAGCGAGGCAATGTGGCTTCATCGCTGGTAGCGCCATCTCCAAATAGGCCAGTAGCCGCAAGATGCAGCCTGACTGGTAGAGATGAGAAGCATTCTCTTCTGTTTCCACGTAATTGCGCAGGACGCCTAAAACTAGCGTGTGGACGTCACGGAATTCGTATGACTGGGGAAGATTAGGTAAGAAGTATTATTTAATTTTCAGTACCATTCCCCAAAGGTTTAGGCAAAAGTGTACCAATGTATATTGTACATCCACAGTTCTGTCAGATATTTATTTAGGTCCCATGTTATAGGGAGTTATAGGGAGCGAGCTTTTACTAAGCCGTTTTTAGAGTAAGAAAATAATGAAAATAAAATTACTTAGGTTTTTATTATAATGGACCAAACGCTTCATTAATACATATCTAGGCACTTCTATCGTGAATTTGTGATTGGTATTTTATAGCTGATCATTTTCCTAATGTATTTTCCAATTAAAATACGATTTTGTATGATCTAAATACTGTAATTATCTTCAAGCTAGCAACGACCCCGAAATACGGAAAATCCCAATATCTTTAAACGAATACTCACCTCAAGGATATCGCAAAGGTCTAAAACACCAGTGGAAGCTCTAAAAGTCTTTTGGACGACCTGATCTTTATGTCTACAGATTAGCTGATCCACGGTCCTTAGGGCCGCATGCTGGATTGCCAAGAACTTGCTCTGCATCAGAGCCAGAACAGACGGCCAGCTGAACTGAGTGTTTTTTGTCACTTCTGCCGCGCAAATAGGATCATCTAGTAGGTTGCTAAGGGTCTTGAAAAGAAATAATACGTCAAATTTCAGAAGCTCAGGTTCGTTAACAGATACAATAGTTTGAGTTAAAACATGGGTCATTAACTCTCGATTCTTCAGACAGATCATGACGAAGTAGTGAGTAGGATGATGAGTATCGATCATATCAAAATCGAATCATGTTAAATTAGTTTAAGTGCATGATATACCTGAAGACAGTTCTTTTGAACATCAGGATCCAAGCTATTCTTCATTCTGGCGAACAAGCTGTTCAGTATATTGGCTGAAACCAGTTGTTCGCATCCTAAAGGTTCCCTCGTCAGCTCTGATAACACTAACGACGCGAATTCTAGAACGAAGACATCTTCCATCTATTTTAAAAAGACCAGAACATTTGTTTATAGATTTTACAAACAAACAACCAACCAACCAACCGTTTTGTATAAGTTACTGCCTATTCTGTCTAAATGGAAAAAAAACTGAGAATAAGCTTCAAGTTTCAGGTATACGGACAAAGTAAATTTAATATGAATATAGGTTCCAGGTTTTCTTTCCAATGTCAATTTTGTATCTTGTTATAGTTCGAAGTCCAACCGACGTTTTAATTGCTGCAATCCACCAACACGCCCAGACAACACCCTACAATCCCTTTCCGTTCCTGTTATGAACTTATTTATTTAGTAGGTACTCTACTTAGAGGTCCAAAATTAGATTCGTTAATATTTACAAATTTACTATTTGATAGTACACAAAACAAAACAGATCGGTTTACAGGGCACACCAACGTATATGTTGGTGTGCGTAAACTCAATGCGTTCATTACTTCGCCTATTTACTAGTGTTAGCTTTACAATAACCCGTTGTCCACGCACACATTTGCAATTTCTTGTCATTTTAAAGTTGCAGGGAATATGATGCATAAATTTAGCTAATGAATCAGACTCCACTGTGGCGCATTAGTTAAGCGTGCGAACAATACTTCTTGTCGCCGGCACCGTAAGATCGAATCTTATTACAAACGGCTCAACTTTTTGTATGTTTTAAAAAATATTTTACATTTGTTTGTTCAATTCATTGTATAGAACAGGTATTAGCAAGTCTTCTTTATATTTGGTTTGGACTATATTAATGGTCTACCCTCTAAAAATGACAAATCATAATATGTTAGTAGTTTAATTTCATCGTCATAATGCTATTGACTATCGAGCTTTTGTTACGTTTTTAGACATTATACCCTGCGTATTTTGAGAAGTGCTATTATTTGTGAATCAATATGAATCACTTAACTACACTTTTAAGAGCTGAGATAATTATTTTGCATGAGCAAAACGTTTCAATTAGTGAAATTGCGAGGCGTTTAAAGATATCGGTGAGTAACAAAATATTATTATTGCGTTTAGAAGTTTATTATGTTTCAATAATACACATCTTGTTTATTGATGTTTTATGTAACAATATTTAATTATTGTTCACAGAGAAGAACTGTGCAATTGTGGGTCCATCGTTATGCAGATTCGGGAAGCATTGATCCTTGCCGACCGGGACCAAAGGCTGGATTTGCATATACAGATACCAATGCACGGCACCGTGATATAGTTGCTACGCATTTGGCTGAGCCCTTCCTCACTACTCGTTCCACGGCGACTTAACATGACGTGACGTTACAAACTGTGCGGAACCACTTGCGTGCAGCTGGTGTGAAATGTCGTAGGCCAGCCAAGAAAATATTACTGTCTGATATTCACATGCAAAACCGGGTTCGCTTCGCAAGAGAATATTTGGATTTTGATTGGTGCAATAATATAGTTATATTTAGCGATGAAAAATGTTTTAAGTCGGACAAGGACGGTCGTAAAATATTATGGCGAAAAGATGGTGAACGCTATAACAAAAAAAATATTATTCCATGCAGGTCTAGTGGCCGCATTACGTTGAGTTATTGGGGATGGATGTCATCAATGGGTCCCGGTGAATTAGTGCAGGTAGGGGGTCGCAATACCAGTCAAGGTTACTTGGATGTTTTACAAAACGTGATGCTACCAACTGTGCGTGTTGCATACCCGCAAGAACACATTTACTTCGTGCATGATAACTGCGCTGTGCATCGCGCGCGACTCGTGCAAAGTTGGTTAAACGTCCAAGAAAACTTTACTGTTATTGAATGGCCATCAAAAAGTCCTGACCTGAACCCCATTGAAAACCTATGGGGTCACATGGTGCTAAACTGGGACTCATCTGAAGTCAGGTCCAAATTTAATTTAGACGATGTCGTTACCTCGTCATGGGAATCGTTTCGTGGCTCTGATTTGTGCTGGAATATGGTTGCAAGCATGAGGACACGTTTGCAACAAGTAATAGATAGTGATGGCGCACCAATCGGCTATTAAAAATATCAGGGGGTAATTTGTATTACATGATTGATGCTTGATTGATGTTATTGTTAGTGAGATTACAATTTAGGATCGCCAGTATCTTATTATCTAACTTACTAACATGTTTATTCATATCATTAATAAATAAATTACCCTCTTGAATATGAAAAACAAAGTGAATTTTTGTCCCACTTAGAATATTTGTCACGAACCATACTTTATAATTTGTATTTATAATTTAAAAAAACCATGTCAATAAATATTGTTGTTATCATATTACACATTGTTTAATATTTTCTTCCATATATCATTTTTTCTGGAATAATGTTCTTATTATCAGGTAAATAACAAAAATAAAAATTCAACAAAACGAAAAAAAATAATGATAATAATGCAAAAAGTTAGCGCCGGGCCGGCGTGATTTGATCATAAGACTAATGTCACACCAGCTGCTTGCTTATACACCTATGCCACGGTATCGGTTGATAATACCTTTGAATTTATGCTTCATATTCTTTGTTTCATATATAATGTGAAGCAACAAGAAATTGCAAGTGTGTGGGGTTACAACGGGTTATTGTAAAGCTAACACTAGTAATAGGCGAAGTAATAACGCGTTGAGTTTACGCACACCAACATCTACGTTGGTGTGCCCTGTAAACCGATCTATTTTGTTTTGTGTACCTACCTACTTTAATCAAAAGAATAATTTACCTTAACAAGCATGTAAGCTATCTTCCTCAAATTTTGTGGGTTTTCCAGAACTTGCTCGGGCCCCTTCGGCAGCTGACACAGCTGAGCTAGGGCCTTCAGAGCAAACCTACGAATGTTAATCTCTGGGTGTTCTACATGTGGTAGGATGTACTTGATCGCGTTCAGGCCAAACAGAACGATCCGGTTCTGCATCTCTTGCGCCGAGAATTTTGTTATCGCTCTGAGGGTCTGGAACCAATGAAAGTTAAGATACTGTCGTAGAAAACTACACATAACATATGTGAGGACTCTTCGGGAGAAAAACCTCATGGATCGTCTGCCACCTGCAGGGCTGGACTTAGAGGTCCAGGGCCCATAGGCACTTGTCATTTGGGGCCCCTTCAAGATTCGAGACAAGCCAGGCTTTTAAGCTTTACAAATAAGCTACACGCCACTGGGACTGGGGCCCCTAAGCTGACTGGGCCGGGGCCGGGGCCGGGGCCTGGGCCTTTTAGGCCAAAGCGGAAATCCGGCACTGGCCACCTGGGGAGCCAGGAAGAAATGTCGGACTCGTACCGATTAAAAACCCGCCCTTGCCTTCGTTTGCCATATTATAGTCACAGCCATGGGAATATCAGGACTTCTGCGATAGTTAACCGGAGCACAGACCGGAGTATCAAATACCCGCTGTGCTCATATAACAACTTATATTATAGTGAAATTCCTAGCTAGTTACAATCCAAGCTCAACGCCAAAGTTTGTCTGTGAGGTTTATCACTCAATTAAACCATTGCGGTTTACAACTTTAGCGCCAGTGTGGTCAATTTTCGTAAGAAAAGTGTTGCCTATTTCAATGAGGCTAAGGACTTTTTCCTCAAGAGGACAACCCATGGCAGTCGTCTTCGGCACGAAGATATATTAGCTTAGGTAATACTAGTTTCTGTGTTTGTGCAGTACATTTTCATAAGATATTGATAAACATACAACCTGACATAGTATCTCAGGTTCTGCAGACTCGAGCAGTAAGATCGAAGTGTGTGCACTCTCCGGTGATATACTATACGGATGGAAAGTCAAGTCTTTCTTCTCCGCAGACCTGTTCTCTCTTTCTTTTTGCAAAGGTTTCGCCATGGTTCTATTATAAATCAATAGAACTTATAATATTCAAGTGATAAAAAGACGTATGGAACATGGGACTCGTACAGTTTGTCAATAGCTTGTCAAGTTAGACGTGTATACTGTTTACAGGCTCCTATAAAAAAGGTTTCAGGAGAATTTTATAGGGAACTCGTTAGTCCGGTTGTCATAAAGGCGACTGCTGATTAGCTTCGATTTCCAGGTCAAGCAATGTTGTTATATTTTTCTATGAAATTTTCAATAATAGCTCAGTTTAGATTTGTGAACGGAATAGGCCCGTTTCCTAGATTAGGTACATGGGACCGAAATATACCAACTAATATGGGTGTAGGCACATCATTAATCCCTGCTTAACCTATCGTGGAATATATAAGTACGTAATGATAAGTCAGGTGCATCTATGACTAGGCCATATGCGGGGCAATTCCTCACATTTTTGTATACTGCCCTTGGATTTGTTGCATTGCATGGTCACTCGTATTCCAACCTCCTTTTCTATTTTAATAAACCGGCCATTACCACAGCCATGAAAAAAAAACTTCAAAAATGCATTGGCCCAGGCCCTGACCATTCAAACTTGACTGTCAACATTATATTTTTAGGTTTATTTTACCTTTATGCATAGGAAAAATATATTTGTGCGTTTAGTCGGTAGCTTGGCTAGGAAGTTTCGGATTTTACAAGAAGTATGGATTCTACCGTGGTGGGGCAGTGGGGGGCTGGCTGCGGTGCCCCTGTGGACCTTGGATACTATAGTGCTGATTGTCAAACTGTTATCCACTTGTACTGTGGCAGCTGCGAAAGTTTTGATTCCGCCAGCCATGAAGAGCTTGCATGGTGAGACTGTCTTGGTTAGTAAACTTTATAACTGTATCTATTCATCTCTATGAGTACCTATAGGTACATATATTTTACAACAAGAATTGACAGTGAATAGGAGGTACTTTAGATGCCTAAGCTATATGAATTTTGTTTTTCTATTTAGGTAACCTATTGGAAGTTACAAGCAGCGTGATCTATGAATGAGTACCTACTAGGCTAATCAGATCGTTTGAAATGCCTTATTTTTATGAGATAGGGGAGCAAACGAGCAGATGCATCACCTGATGGTAAGCGATAACCGCCGCCCATGGACCAGAGGAGTCACAAGTGCGTTGCCCGCCTTTTAAAAGGGGTTGGGCCTCCGGTAACCTCACTCACTCGGCAAAACACAACGCAAGCGTTGTTTCACGCCGGTTTTCTGTGAGGCCGTGGTATCCTAAGTTTAGTTTTTTTTTTAATTGGGTGAAGAAAACCTCGGGATGACTACTAAAAATACGCACTCATTCTAAACAGTTGCATTTGCGCAGATAACGGGCGCAGGTCACGGTATCGGACGGGAACTGGCCATCCAGTTCGCGGAGCTCGGCGCTATTGTAATCTGCTGGGACAGCGACGCGCGGCGAAACAATGCCGTCGTCGATGAAATACGCCTTAAAGATGGAGAGGTAATGTTAAAATGATAAATCGATGGAGAGGTAAAGTTAACAAATCGATCATCAACTAATTTACTGTGACACCGTGCAGTATGGGTCACCTCTCAGAATGAGGTTTAGGTTAGGAGTAGTTCACTACGAACGAACTCGAGACCTTTGACAGTCGCGTAGTCATATCACTAGGCTTTCACTGCTTCAGTGATATAGCTAACGCTAATACCTATTTAGGAGTGTGCAGATGCTTTCATCTTCAAGTTGTCCCGCCGCCGCGCCGTGTTCTGTGGCTTGCTGTGGTACCTACCTACTTACTCGGGCATAGGACTCGATAGTATCAAAAAAGGGCCACGATCCTTCCGACTTATTCTAGCCGATTCGATCACGACATTTAAATTTGCGATCAGTGTAGTTGTGTTGGGGTTGCTAGCTGTAGCCTATGTAAATCTGAATCCACAGAATTAATTGGTCTTTGTCGAGATCCTGTACCTACCGGAAGGTCAAAAAGTTGTTAGAGAACCTATCTACGTAAAAAGAATGTGTCGATGCTCCTGTGATAAGAGAAAAGCTCCTAAATCAAGGAAAGAAGTCCTTCCTACTAGTTAGGTACTAAGTACTTAGTTACTACAGTAATGACTTATTAATAATTATCAATTAATTTTTCCTTAGTGCTACGGTTTCACAATAGACGTGACGGTTAGGGAGCAAGTAGCAGCACTAGCGATGCGCATGCGACGGCAGCTGCCCGACGTATCCATGGTTGTGAGCAACGCAGGAGTGCTGTCCTGCGCGCCTATCAGCCATCTACGGCAGGAAGCCATCATGAAGCTTATAGAAATCAATCTACTTTCACACTTTTGGGTAACTCTTGATTTTTTACAAATGTGTAGGTAACCAAGTACCTACCTATTTATTTTTTTTGGATAGGATTATTCCGGACTAAGTACCTACCTGTGTGTATTTTTTTTGTTTTCAAGTGGTTTTTTTTGTGAGTGATTTTTTGGCAGGTTGTTATACTTACGTATTTCTTAAAATTAATTACGATAAACAGCATCTTATAGTTTAGAAGAGGTAGAGTTAGAGGTACTAACATACCTAAAAAACTTGTATGGAACATAGCTTCAGTCAAATGAGTTCTTTCC
This sequence comes from Acronicta leporina, assembly GCA_947256265.1. Classification (NCBI taxonomy): domain Eukaryota; kingdom Metazoa; phylum Arthropoda; class Insecta; order Lepidoptera; family Noctuidae; genus Acronicta; species Acronicta leporina. The sequence continues at coordinate 2,536,628 of OX366512.1, forward strand.
CTTTATGTATGTTAAGTAGACAGGTAACTAAACGAAAGCAACAGGCAGGTAGGCTGTACTCATGAGCTTTTTTACATCTAGGTAATCCAAGCATTCCTGCCCAGTATGATAGAAAGGCGTCACGGGCATATAGTTGCAATCAACTCAAGCGCAGGTCTAATGCCGTGCGCCGACATGATTCCTTACTGTGCAGCTAAATTTGGACTCAAAGGTAAAAGATATTTGCCTAAGTGGTTGTATTTCAAGAAAAGGTTCTTTGCCGTCTGGTCACTGCTTTACCTACCTCCTGAGTAGCCTCAACCATTTAACTTTACTGTGCATGGGGTATGCAGAGACTAGGTATAGATAATTCCACTTGTTACGATTCGGGCACAACTCTACGTTCACCACTCATATATGATCGTCGGTTTCGGGTGCTGTTCTGTTAAACGATTTAGAACACCCGCAATTTGGTTGTAGGTACCTACCTAAGTATTGCGTAATCTGCCCCTTCCAACTATTCCAAGCTGTGAATGTATGTTAGTACGCATCTGCCTAACCCTTCCGGGAATACAGGCGGGATTGTATGATAAAATAATTATTCTTCGAGTCTTAAGTCAGATTTTCTCTGTAGGGCTAATGGATTCGATAACAGAAGAGCTCCGACTGGACACATGGACCAAGAACATCAACACCACGTCCGTCTACTTAGGAACCGTAGCCACGGGCATGTACCCGCCACCTTCCCATAGGTTCACCTCGTGGTACTCCGAGATAACTGCCAAGCAAGCAGCCAAGACTATTATTGAAGGTAACAATGGCTAAGACTAATAAATGGGGTTTATCTTATCGGTCTTTTTGCCATGCTGAGGAATCCATCAATGATCTCCGAAAACTTGCCCCATATTCTCGTTATGGTATTGTAAATGTTTTAAATGCACTTCAGCACACTGGGAATATTTCCGGGATCCCCTGTTAAAGGTGATAGGTAGCTAAATATCCTGGCTATGTTTGGGTCAAATTTAAGTCTAACCTGATGCTGCCGAATATATCATAAACTTGCTTCTGTTATTAAACCTATCACAAAATATTTTTCTTCTTTTAAATTCGAGTTCTCGAAAAAATTGGCATAAGTTATTCGCATAGAATTTTTATATTCCAGGAGTCCGCAAGAACCATCGGAATATTAGCATACCGTCGTTCATGAAGTTCCTGATTGATCTCAACAACCTAATGCCATACAGAATAAGGGTCATTTTTACAGATTTCTTCAACATTCGCCATAGAGGATGGTTTTGTTTTTGCTAAGATAATCGTTGGCGATTCTCGGCTAACTTGTAAGCCTTAAATATCCAATACGGATATAAAACTTAAGCAAGAGTTAAAATGCTCTGAAGCCCTTAGCTGACCGCTTACAACTTTGAAAGTACCTATAAGCGTTTCTATTAGAAAATATGTTTGTTTGTAACTTCATATTATATGTACTGCGTACAAGATATTTCTGCTAATATAAAGGTTATTTAGATTATGGTGACGACTTGAGAATAAGTGCGGAACATCTTTCTGACAACCAACAGCATTGTCGTTAATATGGGACGTGAAGATTCAAGAGTAAAGCCACAACTCGGACACTACATAAAAATTCGCGTACCAACCTATGCCCGCTACAACTAAGTAGGTACCTACCTACATACATAATCAAGGTGAAGTTCGTAAAAATGTGTGTATAACGTGCGTTAAGCTTGATTATCAGACAGCAAAGTGCAGGGGCAGGACGTTTTAAGAGGCGGAGTGTATCCATTCTGTGTAGGTACTATTAGTTAATTCTGGTGGTACTAAGGTGCTGATCATGGCTAGCCGCTGAAGTGGAGCGAAGCACTGTGATGAATTTAAAAGCATTAGTGGCTGTAAGTTGGTACGAGATCATAGTAGACGATAGAGAAGACCACAGTGATGTGGTCAAACTGGCTATATCTTACATAGAAAAGGGCAAAAGATGAGGATATTATGGTACTATCTTGGTTTTAGCAGTCTTATCAATTCTGATGAGAAATGGACTAGAACAGGCTGTGGACAAGTTGCAATTGAACCAGTTGACCACAGGATAGTTGACATTGAGTGGTGGAGAAGTATAGAGTGCTGTCACCCGTAGTTAATTTGGAAAAGTTCGAAACCATTAAATAAAAATTGTCTAGACGGAATATTTCTATCACAGAGTACCTACATCTTAATTAGTAATTCGATAATAGGTGGTGAAGAAAAAAAATATCGCACGTGTCTTATCAAGATGATTTAATCTAATGAAACAATGTTTTCTTCTTAAAAAAAGACAGGTAATGCACTATGATGTTCCGAACTTCCTAAAACTACTTTTATTTAAAATTTCTAGTGGTACTTATATTTGATACTTGTGTTTTTTTTAGCTGTAAAGTATTTGAGGATATTATCTTGTAGACTATTTACAATGATAATTATTATCGCCGAAGTTAGGTATTATTGAATAAATCATGTATCTTTGAAAATTGTTTTATTTAGAAAAATAAATGTATGAGATATTCATTTCCGACATCATCTCTATCCATCGGCAAAGTGCTTGAGTCCAGCAGACCGAATTTTCAATACAGATGGAATGAATACCTACCTAAACATAAATGGTAGGTAGGTACGTGAGAAACTTAACCGAATAATATCACAATTTGATACAATATTGTTTGGATTACAATTTATTTTAGTATTACATCTTTGTGGGCAATTCAAGTTCCGCCGGACCCTAAAACGCTCATGAAAAGTGGTGGAAGACAATTATATAAAAAAACAGAAAGTATTAGCATTAAGTTATTGCCATCATTTTCCGATTGAAGGAGAGGGATGCCGCTCTACAGATTAAATAGCGATATCCTATTGTCACAACCTAAAAATGATAGCGATAACACGTAATACAGCCTCAGATGTCTTACATTCGGTAGGTATAAAATCGTGATTCATCCTACAAACATTTATGCACATCCAGCTTATGTCTGCTCACATTTTGCCCACATTTTTCACAAATTACCATATCAATATGCTGTTTTAGATGTTGCTCAAGCAATGTTTTATCCAAGAACTGTGTATTACATATACTGCAAGTGGTTTTATTACTCCCATGTAGCAGCGAGTGACGGTATAAAGAAGCCCTTGTAGCAAAGCTACGTCCACAAGACTCACATAGATGCCGAGTGGATTCCGGTCGAGCTGTGTGCTTCTTAACATGGAGGTACATCTCTTTGCGGTCTGTTGATGTTGTATTGCAAATCTTGCATCTGTAACAATTAATTTCCCATAATCAATAGCTGCATTGTTATGTCTAAATATTGTGGGTACATTGAGATCTATAGTGTTTGGTTTATATACAATTACCTGACGTTTTGTTATTTTCTCAGTCAGCTAGTCTTAAAGACGTAACTACCTAGTGCTCTTTAAGAAATAGTTACTTAATTGTTGTTTTAATAGACATAATAACCCTATAAGGAAAAAAGACTAATTACAAGTCAAGTGAGGTGGTTATATTTGCAGTACCACTAAAACAGTAGGTACAGCAAATATGATATAGAAAAGAGCAATAAACCATGCATAGTATAGGTACTGCGGTATAAGATAAAAAAATATATGTGTACTGTAATGTTTTTTTTAATATTCAGCACATGGTGGTGTTGAAGAAACATCATTACTTTAATGATCACTAATATCCTGTCATTTATTTTCCATATTATGAAGACAATTAGAATAGTTATACCACTAAGGTGTCAAACAAGCATATGGCATGCCTGACAGTAAGTGGTTACCATAGCCTATGGATGCTTGCAACACCAGGGGTGTTGCATCCATAGGCTACCTCGGATGTTGCTAATCCCTTAAATAATTTTTCACACCCTTTTTGAAGGGTGTGAAAATGGTCCTTTGGGGAAACCTCAGCGAGGAGCTGTTAGTTATTGAAACCATTTAGATTAAAATAATGGACAAATAATCACCTATACATAACATTTTCAGGCTTTTCATGTTCCTCCTTCCTATGTTTATTCAGTGCATCGCTGCCAATGAAAGTGTGGCCGCATATATCACAAACTCTTTCCTCTGCCTTGATAATGTGCTGTTTAGCATGTTTGTATAAGTGGAACCTCTCTTTGAAAGTGTCTCCACATTCTTTGCAACGGTATACACAGCCCACTGAAGCTGCATAGTCTGTGTGGCAGGTTTTGTGATGATGTATTAATTTCTCTTTTGTTTGAAACTCCTCGCCACAGTTGCAGGTGAACGGCAATACTGTGTTGTGCGATATTGAATGTTGTTGCATTTGCTGCTTAGAATTGAATAACATGTCACAGTGTATACAAGTCCGGGATGCTATATCACATAGGCTCATATGCTGCAATAATTTTTGTACACTGTCATACTTTGTTTTGCAACCAAAACATATGAATGCATTTTTTTCTGTTTTTGTTGGATTTGACTTCTGTTTAGAATCATTGTCTTTCGTTATCACCCCCTTTACTATTTGAAAGTCTGTGTCCAACACATCAATTTCCATTTTAAACTTCTTTGATATATCTTTCTTTTTAGGACTGGGGACTTTCGTGTTTTTAATATTTGCTTTGTGAATTTCCATTGAATGTTCATTCTTATCTAACATATTAACAATACAGGGTATATCTTCCTTACCAAGGTTGTTTAGATACTCCTCAATGTTGGCAGTGTTATTCAGAAACTCTAAGAGCGAATCTGAGTTGTACTCCGAGTCAGGTAAAGGTTGTACAATCATTTTATTTTCAGATGTTTTTTTCGTCTTCTCTTGCAATGATGATTCCAGCCAGTCTTGCGAACAACGAGCATTTAGTTGGAAGTTATAAAATTGATTCAACAATGATACGCAGGGCATGCAAACAGTTTTCGGAAGGTGATCGTTTGAAGATATGGTGACTCCAAGGCAGGCTTTCATGTGCAGACTGATTGTAGTGTCCCCGAATACGGAAACATGGTCCGACTCTACGTCTAAACATATCCGACAGCATTTTTGGACATCTTCACACATATTTCTATTGAATATACAAATTATTCTGTGATTTATTATTTTACTGTTTACCGGCTTTGGTCCAATGCAAAATGCAACCAAATCTCAACAAACAAAACAGACTCAAGACTCAAGTCAAGAAGTTCGTGATTATTGTGACATTTAGTGTTACGTTCAAAATTTCAAATCTTACACTAAACAAAACAAATTTTATGCAAAATACAGCTGACTCCAGCGCAAGCCTATGAATTTCGTGATCTGCACTGAGTATTTTCGGCGGTTTCTTGTATTGCGTCACATTTAATTTAATTTTACTTTTATGGCTCCATTTATATAATCTACAATTTAATGTAGAAAAGAATACGTTTTTTTTTTCATTAAAACATTAAACATCGTAGTTTTCGAACGAAAAGTAAGAAAAAGGCATATTAAGGAATGATGTCAAGGTTGTGTAAATTAGGAGACCGTAATTAGAACGAAATTCCCTGGTAATCATGCTTGTATGGTAGAACGCAGAGAGTACTTATTAGGAAGTAGAACAGTTAAAAAATGGTACCTATACATTTTTAATATAAAAATTGTACTTTAATTTTGTAGTTTTGTGCCGCCTCTATTACAGTTGACAGGTTTATAGCTCTAATTGAGAAATTCTTAGCTAATTAAACAGACTTTCTCAATTAGAGCTATAAAACTGTCAACTGTAATGCAAATACGGTTGACAGGGCAGCTTATAAATAGAAAAGTCGGACACAGATTCTTATTTAGCCGGACACTGCACTGAAAACATTGGGTTTTCAGTGCAGTGTCCGGCTAAATAAGTAGCTAGTGAGATTTCAAAAGAAAAAAAAAGACTGAAATCCGGACCAACCGTTAATTTGGTCAGACACGACCAAAGAGTATAATAATAAAGTTGTACGTATCCGGCTAAAGCCCTAGCTGAGAACTCTATGATAACTATAAACAGAATTTAATTAAGGGCCACTTGCAAGAACTTCTTAAATATGTTTACATACATAACATACCACCACTCCTGTATTCCCCGAAGGGTTAGGCAGAGGCGTACTACTAATGTACACCCACAGTTCGCCGGTATGTTTAGGTCCCATGTAATAGGGGGCGAGCGAGCCTATTGACATTAACCGGGCACAAATTCCTAACTCCGAGCTGCTACTGGGAATTTCATAGAAAAACCCAATAACACTTTGCTCGACCTGGGAATCGAACCCAGGACCCCTAGCGTAGCAGTCGCGCTTAGGACCACTTGGCTAATGAGGCAGTTTTAAATATGTTTAATTGTGTTAAAACACAATTTTTCATTGTGAATTTGTGTTTAAAAAGTTAATCTGCTAAATACTTAAATATTTAAAGCATGAAGTGTTATTAAATAGTTAATTTTTATATACGGAACCATTAACTTTAACTATGAAACTGGATTGCCGACAATTTTCTGACAGTTACAGTTTTATTGACATTGACAACAAATTTGTCGATTTGTGGAATTGTGGGTAGGCAAGGCACTTGTTTTGATAAATTTCAATTCATTATCATTTCAATTCAATTCAAGCAAGAGATTCGGTCGCTATAAAATTTTACGAGCGCTCTTGTACTGTTCTATTGTTTTTTTACAGTAGCAAGTAGGATAATACTTGACGATATTTTTAACTAAGAAACAAGACCGTGTACCGATCCTATAAAATGTTCAACCTAATGTGTTTTGACGTAATGAGCTGCGACAGCTGAGGCACAACGAGTATACGATACAAAAATCATAGTTTTAAAAGTAGTGTCCTGTGTAAATTTATCGCGAAGTGTTAGGTACAAAATGTCTAAGGATAACAATTTTGGGAGTGAAGCACAGGAATCTCTTCTGTATTCCGCCCGACATGGGGAACTGGCGGTGGTCAAGGCAATGTTGGAGGCGAAGAGTGAGGGAAAACTTACATTGGACATCAATTGCAAAGGTATGACTGGCTTTTACTACTATACTAGGTAGGTAGTTACAGTCAATCAAAATCAGAAAAAAAAAGTAATAAACTGAACAATTAGTATTCTATAGGCCAAATTTAAGTGAAAAAAAAGACCAAAACTTGGTCAGAGAGTGGCCTTAGGGTTTGTTCAAGTGTATGTCTGTTGTCACATAGTAAAGTATAATAACTGGGCCAACACCTGCGTTGGCTAACAATAATAGTTTGAATGTTTCATATTTATTATGGATTGAGCATTAATCAACATGAACTTAAGGAAAGGCCTGGCTCCTGTATTATGTGTAGGGTAGGTATCCTAGCACAGATAATTAATTATATATAATAATGAGTATACACCTGGAGTTACAACCTGAAATTTTATCCTGTATCGTGACAGCATTTACAAACACCTAGACCCAGAACAACTGCCTGTAGATCATACAAATATTTGCCAGATTTGTGGATTGAACTTAAGTGGGTCACTGAACCTAATCGCTCAGCTTCTGTATGCCTAACATGTTGTTAAAGTTATTATTTGCTATGACAGATTAATCCCTACTAATATTATAAATGCGAAAGTAACTCTGTCTGTCTGTTACGCTTTCCCGCTTAAACCTCTCAACCGATTTTGATGAAATTTGGCACAGACAATCTTTAGACCCTGAGAAAGGACATCATGCTATGCGGACGAAGTCGCGGGCAGAAGCTAGTTTATAATAAAATTAAGTATGTAGCTATTTAAATTTAAACCAACATTAAGCTGGTTGTGCATATAATATATTCACATATTTTTAATAACTTGTGTCATCACCTGTGAGTCATAGACTTCATATTAAACACCTATTATGTTCTAGAACTCGAGAAGTATCAACTGACCTGTGATAACATTGTAATGATCTATTGTATGAATACATTATTTCCAGACTGACCTTAGGAAATTGTATATTCTTTGTTCCCTTAGTAATACTGTCTATTTTCCTTTACCATGTGAATTTATTCTATCAAGGGCCTTAGGTTTAAAAGCCATTACAGTTGTATAAGTATATACATAATTATTATGAAGGGTATAATTGTTAACTGTTCTCAGTAAGAATATAGCTATAGCTTATTTTTGTAAATATCACACCTGTATTCCCTGAAGGCTTAGGCAGAGTTTCTTGTAATGCAAGGCTATTCCCATTAACCTGGCATGAATGCAAACCTTGAGATACTACTGGCAATATTCAAAGATAAACTCCTTTAATTACTGTGCCTAAGCAAAAGTTAACTGAGAGTTATCCCTAATTTCCTATAGGAAATGGTATTAGATTGTCCTCTGATATGGGCTACGAAATACAAAAAAAAAATCAAATCCAACTGGTAGTTCGTAGTGTTTAGCACATTCAAATGAGTAATTATTTATACTCAGTATTGTTTGAGGCTATACATAGTAATACATACCTATATAATAAATTTATAACCTCCTTAATTCTAGAAAAGATAACTATAAGTTAAGTCAACATTATTTTATTTTTTAGTCAGTGGTGTTCACATTGGCCTGATCATTGCAATTTTTTTAAGGCAAAAGTAAAACCAACTTAGGCTGGACTCCGCTACACTTGGCAACATATTTTGGTCATGCGGATGTTGTTGAGGCTCTATTAGAAGCTGGAGCGAATGTTGACGAGGTCAATGACACTGGCGATTCTGCACTGCATAAAGCTTCCTTTATTGGAAATGAGGTAAGGTTGTCAAAAGATAGAAGAACTTGTTTCGGTGCCATTTCATAAGTATTTGATCAAAACTGTTTTTTTATTGTTATAACTTGATGAAGGCCGCTACTGAGGCGGCCCTAGGGCGATGTGAGCGGTGCTACCGTACCAGCATGATGATGCTGCAAAAATAATCCAGAATGGAAAAAAACACTAACGTTTTGTAATTGGAAGGGCGCCATTTTGAGATTTTGCACCACCTAAAAATGTGCTAGGCCGGCCCTGAAATCTGTTTTTTTTTCATTGTTGTAATTTGACAAAGAAGTCTATGGGCCGCTGTCTATAGACACCTTTTTCGGCGCGGAAATAATTCTTTATTTTAGTTTTTTATTATAATTTAAAATTTAGGTGTAGTCTTGTGCTGAAATAAAATAATTTTCTTCTTTATTTCATACAGGACTTAGTCATCCTCCTTCTTAAATACAAAGCGGATGTGAACATAATGAACGGCGAGGGTCGGACGCCGTGCGATATGTCCAAGACGAGGGACGTCCAGCGATTACTAGACGCAGCTGGTAGAGCTGAAAGACATGAGAGGGAACAGCGACTACTTACAGCCGCTAAGGATGGCCGGATTGATGATATACAGGAACTGGTAAGGGCTATATTGGGTTTTAAATTTAATCAAGAATAGACACTCCATAATGTAGTATTTACCAATTACCGTGGGAGATCCATGCTTCGCCACGAATGGGCCGGCTCGACAAGAGTGAAACCGGCGTGGAACACCACTTACTTTGTGTTAATATGTAAGAATCATGCAGCTTGATGTAATCTTTTCGGCATGACTCCTTTTCTGGTTTATCTATATGCTAATAAAGAGTTTTTTGATTTGTTTGAATCTCTGGAACTAGGTACTAGTCGGATTTCAAAAAATCCTGTGGCATTTGATAGTCCCATTCTTAGACGAGGTTACAGGCTATTTAACATCACGCTACGATCCTAAGGAGTGGGGCAAAGACGGTTAAACCGGGAGCACAGTTTGTGGTTTTGATAACAAATATGGTTGCATAACACAATGCCATTGCAATGTTTCCTATTTTTCTAGCTAAGCAGCCCTAATTCTCCGAATATAAATTGCGTAGACGCACAAGGCAACACATGTCTCCACTGTGCTGCTTATAGGGGACACACCAGGCTCGCTGTGCTGCTCTTACAAAATGGGGTCGATACAACACTGAGGAATAACAGTGGTTAGTGTTTTCGTTTCATCATCTTTTTTTTGTGACAATGTCATTAGCTGTTGATTCAGGGAATCTTAACAGCGTAACCGAGCTTGGTGGCGAGGCACCGAATGCCTCCAGCCAGGACCAACTTAAAATTAAGTAACAGCAGCTAAGGGCGTCCCCTGCGGGACACGGGCCTCGGCTTAGGGTGTTGCTGGGGGGCAGCTAGGGACGGCTGGATCTAGTTTAAATTATTTAGGGACTAATAGGCTTGATTAAGGGTCGGATGGGGGAGTGTGTTTCATCATCATCATCAACTCATTATATATACCTACTGACCCCTGCTGGGCGCGGGTCTCCCCCTCACAATGAGGGGAATAAGGCCACAACCACACGGGCTTAATGTGGGTTGGCAGATTACAAATGACGACTTCGATAAAATCTCTCAGGCATGTAGGAAACCTGCATGCTTGAGGAAGGGAACCTCACGATGTTTTTCTTCACCGTTTAAATGCACATTTCGTTGTTATGCTGAGTTTGGACCGATTTGTAAGGTTCGTTTGGATACCTTAATTTAGTTAATTAGTAGTTATTTATAATATATGCGTTTTTGTATTTAGTTTCTTAACGAATACATACATTTTCTTTTGTTTCTTTGCTATTTATACGCACTTCGAAAAGTCAATGCCTTGGATTGAAACTCGAGATCTTTGCTTTGGATTACTTCTGCATTGTTTTTTTGTTTATCGAAGCACAATTGGCAGTTAGTAGTTTTCCGGTTGACGTGACCTGCTTTGGTACTCGTATTATCTGCCATAATTAACGTAGTGGTTATTTCCTCTATTTCTGATGATTTAAAACTATTTACAGAGCATTGAAATGAAACTACTTTTTACGGATTGTATCGCGTTGTAGTTATATTATTTTATTCCCGACTTTTCGGATCCCTTCAGTAATTTCATTTCAATGTCTAATATTCGCGTAAGTGTCAGAAATATTTACAGAGCAGTTTACCCTGTCAATAACATAACATTTATCAAAATGTTGCTACTACTGTTTCATGTACCCGTGCAAGCGGAAATAGACTTTATGGTGACGGACCTTTTTGTTTTAAGGATATCGTCTTCCGAGCCTATTTCCAACTATGTTGGGGTCGGCTTCCAGCTTACCAGATGCGGCTCAATATCAGTATTTTACACGACGCGACTGACATCAGACTTCCGCATCCCAATGTCTGAGCAATATCGATATTCATACGATACACTGGTAGTCGGGCTTTTTTGGGCTTCTGACTACCACTAAAAATTTACAAAAATATTCGTATCACAACCGATTTATGTTAAGAATGGTCACCTACCCACACATTAATCGCAGCGAGCGCAACTTAACCTTGCAGATAAGTTGATCAGCGTAGTTATTAACTTTTTAACTATCTCCAGGTCAATTGGCAATAGACATGGCGAAGGACACGGATATGCGCGAGGTGTTGAGTGTAAGGCCCGTGCAGCGGCTGCAGAGAACAGCCGCTAGGTTCGAGGGGCCGCTGCTTAAGAGGTCGCGGTTCCTCGGCTGGAGACCTGTTTGGGTAAGCTAGCTAAGAAAAAGGATTTACTTATTGAAATGATGAGATTAGGCAGAAAATAAAAACTAATCAATTTATAAAATAAAATAAACATAAAATAAATAGATAAACAAAGAAATAAAATATTGCGCGGCCCGCGGCTGTGCCAAATAGGTCCAGTTCAACTAAATGCCCGACCATTCCGGTGAGCTTGAAAAAGTGAGATTAAAAAAGGTTGCTCTTTGGTATGGTATGGTATAGCGGGCTATTTTTAACATTTGAAAGCCATGCTTCGCCTCTAATGGGCCGGCTCGACCGGAGCGATACCACGGCCTCACAGAAAACCAGCGTGAAACAACGCTTGCGTTGTGTTTCGCCTGTTTTTAATGAGTGGGGTCACCGGAGGCCCAAAACCTTTTTAAATTCGGGCAACGCACTTGTGATGGATTTCTTTTCCACATTGTCTATCTTCATGATGCCTATTCTTCAACCTTATTTAAGGTTGAAGAATATTGCTGGCTGCATTTTTAAACTTTCTTGCTGTACCACAAATAAATAAGTACTCGAAATATCGATAAAAATTCGCCAAGTAACATCCATATTTGTAAATTGCTTACCGATGTATCGGACAGTTAGTTTATGTTTTGTTTATGTGCTAATAATGGTTTAACTAACTGGGTTAAATTCCCAAGTTAGCCAGAGTTATTGGAATCTTCTATCATATTAGAAGCAGCTCGTAGTTAGGGACAATTACCCTGACTTCGAGCTGCTATTGAGAAATACACCCGGTTAATGGGAACTGCTACGCTAGAGGTCCTGGGTTCGATTCCCAGGTCGAGCAAAGTGTTATTGGGTTTTTCTATGAAATTCCCAGTAGCAGCTTGCAGTTAGGAATTTGTGCCCGGTTAATAGGCTCGCCCCCTATTACATGGGACCTAAACATGCCGCCGATCTGTGGGTGTGCATTAGTGCGCCTCTGCCTAACCCTCCGGGGAATAAAGGCGTGATGGTATGTTAATACGAATAGACACATAATAGTAATTACCCGAACTGTGGGTGTACCTGCAACCATCTAACTTATTTTTTGATTTTTAAATACGTTTATTTTAGGTACCTAATTGTTAATTTGTAACTTGCACTTCCTAGCTTGAAACACAGGTTCAACCTAGTTCAGGCATAATATAATATCTAAAAGGCTTCTTTTAATTGTAAGATTTGTACCTATTGCAAATGTATTGTTCTTTTTTCTAAATAAACAATTTATTTATTTATTTATAACTGGTCAGGAAATACAGGTGTGATGTTATGTTGATTAGTTCTGTTGACAATAATTATTATTTATTTTAGCTGTATTTTATGAATTATTATTATTTTATTACACAATTCATCTATTTACCTACATGCACTGATTTTCATCCGTGACACCTCGTAAAGGTTCAGTTGAAAATCAGCGTCAAGCACTAGTGGCTTGACACAATGCTGAACTGAACCTATTTGGCACAGCCGCGAGGCACACAATATGCCTTATGGTGCATATTTATTATTGTTGTAGATTTTTTTTTGTCTACTCTGTTTTTGTGTGTCTTGAGCGAACTGTTGCCAAATAAATTTCAAATTTCATTCATACATTCATTTCATTCATTCATTCATATGTTATGTCATAGGGGGTTCTCCAACGCGGAGTCCTCCTGTACTACGGGTCGCGGGCCGAGGCGGCGCGGGGCGGCACGCACTGGCGCGGCCGCAAGTACCTGGACGCTGCCACCCTCACCGCCTCGGACACCGAACCCGCACTCATCGTGCTCAACTTCAGCGACGGGGACACGCACCGCCTCGCTGTACAGGGCGATAGGGATGTCGCTGCTTGCAGGCAGGTCAGTCATCCTTACATAATTATTATAAAACAAAGTTCCCCGCCTCCGTTTGGCTGTCTGTTCCCGATAAACTTAAGAACTTTTTAACGGATTTTCAAGCGGTTTTCACTAATGGACGATTTTGAGCTAATTAACATCACGCTATGACCTTACGAATGTCTAAAGATCTGAGGGTATTGTTGTAGCAATGGGTGACGGCCCTGAACGAGCACATCGCGTACTCCGGGCACTACCTGTGGGCGGGCGCGTCCCCCGACGCGGCGCGCGAAGCCACCGAGGACCTCGACGACGAGTGCAAACCTAGTGGTTTGCACTCGTCGTGACTGACCTAGTGGTCAGTCACATTTTTATGGGATAGGGGAGCAAACGAGCAGACGGATCACCGCTAAGCGATAACCGCCGCCCATGGACATCCGCAACACCAGAGGAGTCACAAGTGCGTTGCCCGCCTTTTAAAAGGGGTTGGGCCTCCGGTAACCTCACTCACTCGGCGAAACACAACGCAAGCGTTGTTTCACGCCGGTTTTCTGTGGTATCACTCCGGTCGAGCCAGCCCATTCGTGCCGAAGCATGGCTCTCCCACGTGAAAAAGTTTTATTATTAATTAAGTTCATTCAATTTCCTTCATTCTTACACCGCCTCACTATCTTTTTTATATACAAAACTGGTAACCCTTCAACTGCCAACTTACTGAATACAAATAAATATATACCTAATATTTTTTTCGGCCTGTATTAATGTGAATAAATGATTTCAACGACTATGAATCTCAACTGGATAGATGTATGTTTCTGAATAATAAAATGTATTAAAATATCGGAAGGACAGTATAACCATATTTTTTTTATGTTTAGGTTCGATGCAAGACGCGCTAACGGTAGCCACTAACAGCCTAGCTCTGTTAGATACACAGCTTCGTGAGTGTGCTGCAATCGTCGCCGCTTTAGATAAGAGCGTCAACGTCGGCAACTCATTACATCACTCCGCTTACATGGTAAGTTATTTGTTTTAACTGAGCCTAAAACGGCCGTAGGCACGATATACACCCATAAGCCTTCATTCATATGCCTATAGGCATTCGTTATACTCATAGGCATTCATTATGCCCGTAGGCATTCATTACACTCTAGGCATTCATTATGCCCATAGGCATTCATTATACTCTAGGCACTCATTATGCCCATAGGCATTCATTACAATCTAGGCACTCATTTTGCCCATAGGCATTCATTACACTCTAGGCATTCATTATGCCCATAGGCATTCATTACACTCTAGGCATTCATTATGTCCATAGGCATTCATTGTGCCCATAGGCATTAATTATGCCCATAGGCATTCATTATACTCTAGGCATTCATTATGACCATAGGCATTCATTACATTCTAGGCACTCATTATGCCCATAGGCATTCATTACAATCTAGGCACTCATTTTGCCCATAGGCATTCATTACACTGTAGGCATTCATTATGCCCATAGGCATTCATTACACTCTAGGCATTCATTATGTCCATAGGCATTAATTGTGCCCATAGGCATTAATTAGGCCCATAGGCATTGATTATGCCCATAGGCATTCAATACACTCTTGGCACTCATTATGCCCATAGGCATTCAATACACTCTAGGCACTCATTATGCCCATAGGCATTCATTACACTCTAGGCATTCATTATGCCCATAGGCATTCATTACACTCTAGGCATCCATTATGCCCATAGGCATTCATTACACTCTAGGCATTTATTATGCCCATAATATCCAATTATTGAAAGGTGTAATTGATTACACCTATGAATGTTTCTTCCTTTTGTTCTCTACCTTTTTTGAAGTCTGACAAAAAGTTTGTAGTGAAAATATGATGGCAGAGATTCCAGCACGCCTGCGGTACGGGATCAGAGGCGCTGTCCGCGCTGCGGCACTGCGCGGCTCTGGTCGCGCAGGCCCGGGATGCTGACACCGCCAGGCTTAGCAGAGAGGTAACAAACATACTAACATAACATACCATCACGCCTGTTTTCCCCGAAGGGTTAGGCAGAGCCGTACCTACTAATGTACACCCACAGTTCGCCGGTATGTTTAGGTCTCATGTAATAGAGGGCGAGCCTATTGCCATTGACCGGGCACAAATTCCTAACTCCGAGCTGCTACTGGGAATTTCATAGAAAAACCAAATAAAACTTTGCTCCACCTGGGAATCGAACCCAGGACTTCTAGCGTAGCAGTCGCGCTCAGGACCACTAGCCTAATGAGGCAGTTAACGAACATACTATATCGATATTATATCAAACCCGTCTGATGAATAAATAAATATCGACTTCTAATATCATACTTTAGATATAGAACTGCTTCAAAAGTCAAGTGCGACTGCTACGCTAGGGGTCCTGAGTACGATTCGAGAAAGTGTTATCGCACATTTATTCAGTTTAAGATTTTATTATATACTAGCTTCTGCCCGCGGCTTCGCCCCCGTGGAATTCGGTCTGTCATCACATCCCGTGGGAACAGGATAAAAAGTATCCTATGTCCGTCTCCTGGTTCTAAGCTACCTCTCCACCAATTTTCAGCGAAATCGGTTCAGCCTTTCTTGAGTTATAAATGGTGTAACTAACACGACTTTCTTTTATGTATATAAGATTATAAAATATTACATAACTAGCTTCTGCCCGCGGCTACGCTCACTTGAAGCTCAAAAACCAACAGTGTTGATCTCTTCTTTCAATGGGTCTCTATACATTAGAGAGGTCAAGCTGTATCTCCAGTTCCGTTTAATTAAGTTGGAGCCATTCTTTCTAATAGTGATTACAAAATTAAAATCTATTCAGTAGTTTTTGCGCCAACCCGTAACAAACAGACAGACCTGAATTTTAAAATTCACATTTTTGGGTTCGGAGACTTTTATATACCCTAACCCACTTGTTTTTTTAAATATCTTCAATTTACAGACACAGCTTTTTTACAATTTTATAATAGTAGAGATAGAATATAGAGATGAACCTATGTAATGTAATCTTGATGACATGTTCGGCGTAGCGGCTGAGCGATCGGCTTCTCTGATACGTGTTGTGGGTTCGATCCCTACACGGAGCAAATATTTTTATGATCTACAGTTTTTTCAGAGACTTTGTAAAGTAGGAGAAAATGCTAATGCGAAGCAGTTTTCTTTTCCAAAAAATAAATGTCGCGTTTGGCCTTTGTTTAGTAGCTTATATTGGTTTAGACGATGACATTTGTCACTGCCATAAACCCAGAATGCGTTATATAGACCGATTGAAATTAGATAAATAGGCGGGCCAAGCATTCACCTTAAGTTGAAATGCTAGGCTGGGTCAAGCTGGTTGATCATACATTATATTCAACAGATAGAGCGTAACCGTGTATTGGAAGAGGCTCTGGCAGCATTGGCACGGACGCATCACGCGCTAGAAATGTCTGTTGCTGAGGAACTCACCAAGGTAACCTATTTAAGCGTTTTGGTTATATATTTTCAGTGATAGCTTGATATGACCATCGGACTGCGCTGTCAAAGGTCTCGAGTATATCTCGATATTACCAGTCTGTCCAGTTATTAAAGTTAGACTGGTTATAGTAGATTATAATTAGTACTAGCCAATGCCCGCGGCTTCGCTCACTTGAAGCTCATAAACCAACACTGATGATCTCTTCTTTATATGGGTCTCTATTCATTAGAGAGGTCATGCTGTATCTCCGGTTCCGTGTAATTATTTGAGATAAGAAGTATACCAGTTTTTAAGTTGGAGCACATACTTTCTAACAGTGATAACAAAATAAAAATCTATTCAGTAGTTTTTGCGCCAACCCGTAACAAACAGACAAGAATTTTATAAATCACATTTTTGGGTTCGGAGGCGTTTATATACCCAGGCCCGTATTTCCCCTTAGGCCCACAAGGCCCTGGCCTAGGGGCCCAGCCATCCTAGGGGCCCCAGTTCAAGTGGCGGAACCTGCGTACAAGCTCAAAGGCCTAGGGGACCAGCCAGCCTAGGGGCCCCAGTTCCAGTGGCAGAACCTGCGTACAAGCTCAAAGGCCTAGGGGCCCAGCCATCCTAGGGGCCCCAGTTCAAGTGGCGGAACCTGCGTACAAGCTCAAAGGCCTAGGGGCCCCAGTTCCAGTGGCGGAACCTGCGTACAAGCTCAAAGGCCTAGGGGCCCCAGTTCAAGTGGCGGAACTTGCGTACAAGCTCAAAGGCCTAGGGGCCCCAGTTCCAGTGGCGGAACCTGCGTACAAGCTCAAAGGCCTAGGGGCCCCAGTTCAAGTGGCGGAACCTGCGTACAAGCTCAAAGGCCTAGGGGCCCCAGTTCCAGTGGCGGAACCTGCGTACAAGCTCAAAGGCCTAGGGGCCCAGCCAGCCTAGGGGCCCCAGTTCCAGTGGCGGAACCTGCATACAAGCTCAAAAGCCTGGCTTGCCCTATAAAGAAACTATTGAAAATATTCTTTAAAGTCTTGAAAGGACATTACGCATTCGAGCTATTTAAAAGTTAGTGGTCTTATTGTGGACAAACTTTTGCCAGGACTCTTCTACCAAATTATCAAATAAACAGACGTCACCTAAGAAAGAGTTGAGTTATGGTCGTTTATCTTACTCGCACGCGCGTGCACTTTAACATATCTTTACAATGCACATATTCAGAAAGTACTCATTTACTAGGCTATACACAGATAAAGAAAGAGTCTCTTAAAACCTTTGACTATCTTAGAAGCTTAAAACTAAAAGTAACTTTTTTCCTTTTTTCTGGCAAGGCAGATTTTTTTCCTCGCATAATTAATTGTAAAATGTTGTATGATCTTCTTGCTAAAAGGTAGGAGATTCCTGAAATTTTAACTTGAGATATTGGCCTTGTATGAATACGCATACGTGGATGGTGGACGTCGCGAAATATTTTGCATTTAAAAACGTAGATTCATATTAAAATCAAAACTAATTCAGTTTTGTGTAGTCAATTTAGCATCATAAAACGTGGAATATACAGTGCCGGTTTTAGCACCACCTGGGCGAGATTTTGATCGGCGCCAAACCTATACGAAAAAAGGCAAAAAATATAAATTATATATAATCATAGATGTTATATATAAGCACATCAACAAAATCTAGGGATATTTTAACTAAAAATTTTAGTGTAAAAGCTTTCTACAAAAGTTAGCTCTTTTATTCTTGTTAATTTTACTAAATTAAACTGAAATATTTAAAAACAAATGATGGTGCCAAAATTCTGGAAAGGCTACAAAAATCACATTGTTTGTTATTGATTTTCTGTTGTTTTTTAGACAGAAAAGGTTGTAACCGTTAACTTTATTTAAAAAACTGATTACGTAACACACGTACCATGTCGTTATTTAAGCCGGTAAGAAATGCTTCTAGCTGTAGGCATGTGGTTAAACATGGTCTAACGCGTAGTTCCTGAAGCTCTGAGTGTAAATTAAAACATGTTATCCAGGTTGTGATCACGTTATCGAGCTTCAGGAGATGTAATAGAACTGCATACGTACAGGCAGAAACCATGATAACTACTTCTCCAAGACCTATCACGATTTCTGCCTGTATGGTCGAAGTTGAAGCACATCAGTAGAATTGGTGAGAGGCTTGAGCGCCTTCCTTCGGGAACTCGTGCGTTCTGGTCTCTTGCCAAAGTTCTCGAAGGAAATTTCTGTAAGCCATCTTTTTCACCTCTACACATGGGAAATGGTCGTCGCTCAAATCCCTCAACTATAGACCGATAGCTATAAGAGAAGAGAGAAGAAAAGGGAGGCCTTTTCTCGAAGATAATGGAGTCCATTGTCAACTGTCAGCTCCTTCGGTTCTTAGAGGATCTGCTTCGTGACCAGCAGTACGACTTTCGTAAGGGTCGATCGGCTGTTTATCTTCTATATAGTATACCTGACACATCGTTGGTCTTAAGCGATCGAAACTAAGGGGGAAGCCTTGGCGTTCAGTTTAGACATAGCGAAGGCCTTTGATCGGGTATGGCACAAAACGCTTCTTTCGTAGCTTTCTTCCTATGGGCTTCCCGAGAAACTATGCGAATAAGTCACCAGCTTTCTTGCAGACCGAAGCATGAAGGTCGTAGTCGACGGTGAATGCTCGGATTTCACACTTATAAATGCTGGTCCCTCAAGACTGTGTGCTATCGCCTACTTTGTTCCTGCTCTATATCGTCGACTGCCAAGATATTTCAAACCGACGAATTGAGAACCTCCTCTTTTTTGAAGCCGGACGAAAATGGAATGATTTCGAGATGGGGGAGGGGGCCCCCAAATGCCAAGTGCCTAGGGGCCCTGGCCCCCTAAATACGGGCCTGTATATACCCCCTAACCCACTTGGTTTTTTTTTTAATATCTTTAATGTACAGACGCAGCTTTTTTACAATTTTATAATAGTGTAGAGATTAATTCAGTTTTGTCTTGTTTTAGCTCGTGATATTCTGTGACAGGGAAAAGAAGATAACATTTTACTTGCTTTAAGAAATTTATAAAGGTTTTATATTTTCATGAATAAGGGGACAAGATTGTAATTCATAACCTCCTGTTTTTAATCCACCTTTGTTCCAGAGCAAAAGAAAGAAAAAGTCGAGGTCTTCATCAACACTGAACGATTCGAAGGAAAACTTCTTTGACGTGTTCGAAGGTACGTTTCTGGTGAAGATTTAACTTTTGTCTGACTAAGGGCCACTTGCACCGACTTCTTAAATGTGTTTAAATTATATTTAAACACAAGTTTTCATACAAATTTTGTGTTTAAATACAGTTTAAACATACTCAATAGATGGTGCAAGTGGCCCTAAATGTCATGTCTGTAATACTATTAAAATTAAATAAAACTCGAATATCTTATAAATAGAGTCTGGAGATGAGGACGACACGTTAGTGACGGCTGGCTTGTCCAGTCCACTGGGAGCTCTCAGTCCTTGGGGCAGTAGTCCTGACCTAACCAGGCGGACGCCTATAGGCAGCCTAGACGGTAAGCCCTTTTTACTATATCGAATATAGGGCGTAATTATGTAGTAAGGTGATAACATACCAGTAATTTTGTAGTAAGGTGATAATATACCACCATGTTTTTACACACAACGCACGCGTTGTTTCACGCCGGTTTTCTGTGAGGCAATGGCTCTCCCACGTGCCTTTCACGACTCAACTCTCATTTCAATCTTCACCTCTAGGAGATAAAACCCCAACTAACGAGGAGGAGCAGGGGCAGGACTCGTGCTACATGCGGCAGGTATCGTGGTCGTCGGGGTCGCCGGTGTCGCTGCACACGGCAGCCAGCGCCGCCAGCGCCGCCAGCTCGCGCGGCACGCTAGTATCGCAGGGCGGACATGTCTACCGGAATGCTCGGCCTTACCGGAAGTCCGCAAACCCCAGGTACCTACATCCGACTATATTAAACGATAGAGAGCCTGCCAACAGGCTAATTGGCAACGAATTCTTGTTTGAAAAAAAAACTGAGCTAAACATCGGTTTAGAGTTGTTGGAAGCCTTTCTGTTTTTAATGTAATTATAAGCTTCCGCCCACGACTTCGTCCGCGTGGAATATTTACTTGGTCTTAGCAGTATTGTATATAGCCTTATCCTTCCACTGAACACGTAACACTGAAATAATTTTTCAAATCGGACTAGTAGTTCCTGAGATAGAAGTATAGATAATAACACAGTTTAATTCTGCCAAGCGCTTTCCATCATCGGACCCAAAACACTTGGGCGATGTGCCACCCGTACATGATTGAACATCCCACCGTTACTCACGAAGCATTTTGCTAATACTTTTATTAAAGTACGATTATATTATAGGCGTATGTATTGCCAGAGTATTTATATTTTTTCTGTAAATCCAACACCAGTAATCAATGTATTGCCAAATTGATATTAAGTATTCAAAACTTTTTAGTATTCTACTACCCTAAAACCACCAGCCTTTTACTATATAAATATTGAACAGGTATTTAGGCCTTTGAGTCATAAAGATTAGGGTTGAATTTTGATTACAATGATGCCCTACAGCGGCTAAAAATACGTCCGATATTATACCTTTTTTGGGTACGGAATACCCACATGCATCTTCACCTGGAGAGGCGTCAATCGTGAACTTAACTATCTTGGGTCAAATCCCAAGTGTTTCTGTGAGTTCAACACGAACATATCAAAACATAAACGAGTTCCAAAGTTTGCATAACCTAATTAGTTCCAGTGATTTAAGAGGAAGGTTTTAAGCTATTTAACATCACGCTATGACTCTTAGGACCGGGGCAGCGCGGGTGAAACCGCGGGCGGGTAGCTAGTATGTAAAGTCCTCCCTAATCTAATTAATTCCAAGTCCGCCCTCAGGCATAGTTAAATGTCAAGCATTGTTTTAGTTTCAACTGTCAGTTTGATACTAGAAACGAGACATAATAGTGTGTAACTATTAATTAGTAGGTAAAGTTAATTAAAAATTAAAACATTCTTACTTACTTACACAAAAAAAAATATTACTAGAACATTCTCAGCAAAGTAGCTTGAAAAGGTGATAACAAGTAAATTTAAATAGTCTCATTCAGACAGTGCCGGGAAATGGCGTCCGGCATCGGAAGTTAGAGTTGAAGTCTCGACACTTCAGAGCGTATGTAAACTGAAAGCAGCCACGTTTTCTTGACACTAAATATATTGACCTTATTTCTATTATGTTTTTTTTTTAAGTTTAAAGTATTAAACATACAACTAAAATTCAAACTTAGATTGCTATTATTTTTTTATTGGCATTATTTGTATTGATGAATGGTTTTTATTTATACGCCTTTGTAATTCAAAATAGACATCGCCTTTATTACTCGAAGGTTTAGGCAAAGTTTTACTAAGGTACACCCACAGTTCGACGGTATGTTTAGGTCCCATATTATAAGGGGTGAGGTAATTTAATTAATTTCCACAAAATAAATTGAGATGCCACAAATTTAGCATATTTTTCTTAATATGGTAACCACTTTGGAGTTCATTCCATAATTTTAAGGTGGCTACTAGTGGCTTCATAGTTTTTACTTTGAACAAAATTAGGTTTTTATTTTTTTTGTATTTTTATTTTATTTGTTTCTTTTTGTTTCAGTTCGCAATGGTCCCTTTAGAGTATAATGACTGGTCAGTATGGAATCTCTAAGCTACAATGCGACGTCATACACCTAGTTTAGCACAAACTGACAAATTGCACAAAAATGCAAATTTTACGCACTTATGAATAGTTATTTATAGTCGACGTACGCACAAAACTATTGGAAAGTATGATTGTGTTGAACTCGGTGAATACTGTAAGCCTTTTGGCTATAAACTTAAACTACAGAGCTTTAGAATAAAGCGATGAGCAATATTGAATATAATTTAATATTACGTGTTCATACATTTTTCCGCTGGATGGGATTTACTGACAGTACTCAAGCAATGTTATGTTACCGTTTACCAACTAAGGACTACGACACGAAGAGCGTTGCGTCCCGCACTCATTCGTTTCAAACCAGCACCGCGCTGAGTAACTAGGCATGGAAAATTACATAGGTAGCATAGTGAAATTATTCTTCATACTTCACCTGCTACTTTTCTTCGTTACTTAAATAAATCACACTTCAATGAAATTTTACGAGACGGGGCAGTAACGTAGATCTTTATTCAGTGAAAGCGAGAAGAAGAAGCCAGAATTCTCGATCACTAAGATTCAATGTACTATATATAACTCAATCCATGCGATTCTTTATTCAAAGAATACCTCGGATTTACGTGATAAGTACTCGAATATGTTGTATTCATTTTTAAATAAGGATGTACGTCGCTGCCTCTCGTAAAATTTCATTGAAGTGTGATTTGTGAAAAGTAGCAGGCAGTGAAAAATCACAGTGTTAAAAGATCGTTTCATGAAATGAAATCATTTCCTTGCATACGAGTAAGTAACTAATGATAGCTATGGATATGGCTGTCATTGCGTGGTTTTAAAGGGCATGAGTTGCGGGAAGCATGATCGCTCTCCGATGCTCTGATGATGTAGTATTGATTAGGTATAATAGTCATAAAAAACATGATGCCATATTTAGCACGCTTAGTAAAGAATCTGTGATTGTTACTAAATATATAATTAGGACAGTCTGAATCAAATATTATCGGACCTATAAATAGCCTGTCAATAATTTTCTGAAATACTAACGAAAATAAACTTTATCTCAGTAGTATTAAAATTCATGTCAGAATGACAATTGCCGGGTGCAATGCTCATTCTGAAACATTCCTTTGGGATATTCTTTAATTTTCTCAGACGTTCAGGTCATTTTAAACGGTTTATATGTCCAAATATGTCTGTTGATCAATGTTCCCGTGTGCCAGCTAATAAAAATGCCATCTTATTAGGTATCGCTATTTTTAAGTACCTACCTATATGAAGTCTCTTAATAATACATTGTTCACCTAAAGGTAAAAGTGACAGATTACTAACGAGTGAGCAAACAAAAAGTCCACTAATCTTTTTGTTTGGAGTGAAAATCCTCATCGGATGGATCATCGACGGTACGATCATGACTTGATGAATCATAATTATTATGATTCACATTAGCAAATTGCGTAGCATAATTATAATGCTACAAATTCTAATATGAAAAATCTATTCCAGAGGAATTCTTCAATGCGGCTTTTTTAGCGTTACAGAGCTTGACCGTTTATACTACACGCGTTTGTAATTTGTACTTTCCCTCTAGTGATACACAGTCCTTTTTGCTTCACCATTTCCAAAAAAATATGATACTACACAACATCTTTAGCATAAATTCGAGCATGTAAGTGGAGATTTTCTTACCTATGATTTTTTTTCTTTCATAAACCTCAAAGAGCTACTTTGTTCCCTATTTTTGGAGAAGTAATTATATGCTTTCCAAGTTAATTAAAATGTTATTGTTAGGTATCTTTTCCTATAAGTTTCTTCTTCATGTGACACTTGATACCGCTTTATGACATTGCGAACTCGAGCTTATTTACGTAATTTTCTTTAACTATATGTCTTTTTATACTAGAATTTTAAATACAGTTTATTAACAAACAAAAATATGGCGCACTCATATAAGCCCTACAGCATTGTCAAAAAAAAATCTGCCTCAATGAAAGATACTCTAGCATGCATTTCGTATTATTGCGCAAAATGACTTCTCTCTATCTCATTTTTATCTACCCGGTCGTTCTGAAAGGCACGTCCTTTAGACACGCACAGTTATTTTGTGCGTACTGTATGGATTTCTCTGACATACTTACATTTTTGGACTAAGTCACACTAATAGGAAAGGATGCATTTTTTTATTATCAAAGCCGCGGGAATTATTATACCATATACTTATATCAAACGTTTATGATAGTAACGCATTTAATTTTATATGAATGAAGTTGTTCTAGATAAAGCAAACATACTATTACCAACTTATTTATTATAATTTTTTATTTTGTATTATTCGAATGGTACCTGACACTTGTGTGAAGTGCAATTGTGATAGAACATTTTAATTTTTATTAATTTAAGCTCAATATTTGACCTGTATTTAATTGTTAGCAATAAATATGTATTTTTTTAGTTGTTTTGTTTTTGTTTTCATAATATTACATTATGCTAATGTATGTGCCCTTTTCTGAAGCCATTGAACTGGAAATTAATTGGAAAAGGTCTTTCCACACACAATTTTACAGGCAATGAGCAAGCGCCAGTGTTTTTTTTGTAAAAATACTAGAATCAATGAGATTTATTTTTATTATGAGACAGTAATAAACTTGTCAAAGATGTAACATAGAATACGAAGCTACCTATGATGGACAGAACATGTAATTTCTAGCAACCAAACCCTTTTAAAAGGCGGGCAACGCACTTGTGACTCCGCTGGTGTTGCGGGTGTCCATGGGCGGCGGTTATCGCTTACCGTCATGTGATATGTCTGCTCGTTTGCTACCCTATCACATAAAAAAAACTTAGTCAAAATAATCCTTGACGACGGTGATAGCGTGTGTACAAAAAGAAAAAATATTAAATGTATTTTTTTTCATCTGTGATCATAGCTGTTGTGGTCATTCTGTCATAACACCCATAGTTCGCCGTTATGTTTAGATCCCACGTGATAGGGTAGAGTCTATAGCCATTAATCGAACACAAATTCATACTACTGAAAATTTCATAGTAAAACAATTAGACCTGGAAATCGAACTAACTAGGACTATTATACTAATCATGCAGTTCAAGTTCAATTAAACTTCGATTCGATTCGACTTCGATCGATCGATCGAAGAGGAAGCCCAGCCGTTTGGGCCTTTTTCTGAAGGCGATATTCCTCGAGGCAATATTCTTCTATAACCAAAATAAAAACCGCATAATGAAAGATCTTTATGCGGTTTTTATTTTGGTTATAGAAGAATATCGCCTCGAGAGGCAACAGTTTCTGAAGATGTGAATTATACATAAGCTCTCTAGATTCGCGCTTGGTATCGTCTTGACCTGGCTGGTTCCCGAGGCGCCCGTCTAATGCTGACCTAGAAAATATCTGACACAGAACGTGTTGCATATGCTGTGTGGAGGATTTTGTCGGGATAAGGGTCAAGTGTAGATGTTATAGAGCACATTATTCCTTAAAAAGTATGTAGGACTCGTACCAACTTAAAACCAGACCTGTCTTCTCATATTTACGGTGCGTCAGTCAGCTGCTATAGCTTTAGGACAAGAAAGCCTACTTCAAACATTTGGTAGTGTAGGTATACCTAAACATAGTTAGACACTAATATCTTTCTCTTTCTATGAAATTAAAAAAGAAAAGGCTAAATCGGTTCGCAATCGGCCAAGATATTGGGTACAGCCAGGTTGAAACAGCTGTGAGTCTGCAAGTCTAGCTGCAAGTGGTTTTGCATTACTTAGAAAATATTAATTTAGTTGGTCGTTATAGTCTAGTGGTCCAAGCGTGACTGCTACGCTAAAGGTCCGGCCTCCTGGGTTCGATTCCCAGATGGGTTCTTCTATGAAATTCCCAATAGCAGCACGGAGTTTCGCTTATGGCCCGGGTAATGGCAATAAGCTCGCCCCTTATTACATGGGATATATACCTTCAAATTGTGGTCGTACATTAGTAGGCACCTCTGCCTAACCCTTTGGGGAATACAGTCGTGACGGTATGTTATATAAATATAGCTTCTGCCCGCGACTTCGTTCGCGTAGCGTAATTATATATAGCCTATAGCCTTCCTCAATAAATGGGCTATCTAACACGAATGAAAGAATTTTTCAAATCGGACCAGTAGTTCCTGAGATTAGCGCGTTCAAGCAAACAAACAAACAAACTCTTCAGCTTTATTATAAGTAAGTATAAGTTTAATAGATTCATTTAAAAAGACAATTGAAATGCTTCGCATTCGTGAATATTGTTCTTACTCACTTCTATATTTTTGCACAAAACACTCAATGATTTTACTTGCGTGGTCTTTCTGAACGGCTCACTTCATACCCGCAGAATCGGATTTATTTAATGAAGTAATCGGTACCTACGTTCATAACTGAAATGAGGGTGTAAGTAAAAAAACTTAGTTTGCAATATTATCTCTGTCTCCGACGCCGTCGGTGTCTGTCCAGGTACCCACGACTACGTCCGGTGTAGTTCGCTCGAAAACGTTGAGAAATATTTATTCCCTAATCATTACACGAACAATTTTTCGAGCACAGTCGTAATAAAAATAATTATGTCTTTCGTGCTGCGATTTTGTAAAATCCTTACCTATTACAACCGTAGATTTAGTAGTTCCCAAATTTTTTCGTACAAAACTTATGTGTATGTGTGTGTGAGGTGTCGTATATCTACGATTTATTCAGCACAGTTCACACAAGCAAAGTTAGCATAGGAGGCTCGGCAGTAGTACCAGTGGTACCAGGTAAGATTTCTTGCAATGCGGCAGGATATTTTCAGATTTTAATTACCTTTACTGCCTTATCCTAGTGATCCTGAGCGTGACTGCTACGCTAGAGGTTTTGGGTTCGATTCCCAGGTCGAGCAATGTGATTGGAGTTTTCTATGAAATTCTCAGTAGAGTTAGCAATTTGTGCACGGTTAATGAGAATAGGCTCGAACTGTGGTAGTATATTGGTATACCTCTTCCTAAAATTTCGGGCGTGATGGTATGATAAGTTGGTGTAATGTTGTTTGGTGTGATTTTGTGTGTCGGGTCCTTTTATTATCTATGGGTAACATGGTTGAATTGACGCCGATATACCTACACAACAAGCTCGCAAACGGGTACTGCTGCTGTTTTTAAAACTTCAATGAAAGAAGAAAGAAAGAAAAAGCTTTTGATTTTCGTCCGTATGACGCCCAATAGGCAAAAAACATAAAAAAATAACCACAATAATATGTATTGTGGTTTATTTATTTTTCTAGAAGGTACTTAAAATTGAAGGAAAACGAGGAAGGGGAAGACGTAAACGTAGTTTTGAGGAACAAGTGAACCAACATAATATCTGTCTACTTGAAATAAAACATTTTTACTTTTCATGTAGGCAGACAAATGCGATCTAAAATGTGAATTTCTCATACCGATCTACCTAATTCATCTAAAATCGTATTTTCCCCACTGTCAGGCAAGGGTCTCATACGAGGTCGTGGTGAATATTAAAACGTGTCCCATAGCCGCAGGCAGGTACTACGGAAACTGCGCATATTCTTCGCCTTAAATTTTACATAATTCTTAAAAGGAACATTGAATCTCCAGATGGTCGTAAAAATTTTTTTTCGATTGTGTCTGCAAATTTTTCCTTGACATATTAGCCAGATATAATAATTAATTACTCTAGGAGATGCGTGTCTAGATTTGAATTTGAATCTTATGGCTGTAGTTCATGGTGATATCACTAAGCTATCTCTACTTAAATGAAATATTACGCGATAAATATTAGGGTTTTGTGTTATGTAACAGAACAGGCTTAAACAGCCTCACATTTATCCAAATACCGTCATAACACGTTATGTATTAAGGCAATAATCCCCTGTATCATTATTTACCAGACACGGTGGTGTGTTATTTTTGTTTCTACTTCCACAAGCAAGATAAAAATGTAGGTAGTTTATCATTTCATGCTTCTTCTTTCTTAGAAGTTGATATCAAGATTGTCGGTTGAATGTTTGTAAAGGTTATATTCAGTGTCATATTTAATGTTTCTGGAAGGTATTTTAATACCAAATATCAGCATTCAATTCACGACTACCCGAAAAATAGATATGAGAAACAGTAACGAATTGACCAGTCATTAACCAAAAAATATTGTTAAAACGTGAAGTGTTTTCCCTTTTCCCTGTGTGTGTGATATAAATAAAAATATTTCTCATACAAATCCTATGCCAACAATATTGCTTGCACCACAAAAAAGAAACGCTTATAAAAAGCGTTGTTTTCATTAAAAATCTACATAAAGTAAAGGAAACATGCAAATATCTGGGTACCCGCAACATTGTCCGAGTCCCACGGTGTGCGCCAACATATCTTTGCGGCGGTGCGGGACGCATGAGGCGGCAGTGAGGGGGGCGCCACCCAGTCTCTCACGGCTCGTGACTGCCAGTTGCGCTGCAGCGTTTGCCGCGCGCACACGTCTGCTTAGCGCTCGCGTATCGTACACTCTTCGCCCACACATGACCTAGACACCGGTTTGATCGTGAGTGGTCTGCGGTTACATAATTGTTAACTATTATTGATGTTACTGGCTTACATAAATTTTTCTGTCACATGTTCTGTTATGAGATTAGCATGTATTAAGATTTTCTGCGCGATAATCTGCATCGATTGGCTGTCACACGGGATTGCATTCAATGTCAGATCGTAGTGTTTCAATTACTTTAATTTATATTTTAGCACATACTTCTCTAAAGATACATATAATAACTTTAACAGAACTACGAAACGATTTGTGAGTCTTCCTGCCCAAGAATAAACGGTTTTAATATAATAATTGCAATTTTCTAAAGAGAATGCGCTTCAGTTCGAGCGATAGCTTAGCGGTCATTGAAAGACATTATGTTTAGAAGTACCCATTTAGGGGTGAAATAATGTCGTTATATCATTGAAAAATGACGTTATTGTTCCTGTAAGAAATTATAAGGAATATTTTCGATAAAAGCTGTTTAAATTAATATTAGAGGTACAGCTACTAATTTGGTACTATTTAAAGTATTATATTTCGAGGTATTATACCACCCAATGAAAAAAGCATACCTAGGTAAAGATTATAAATAATTAGTTACCTACATACTTACATTTTCAACTTATATATAATTATCACAAGCTTTTTTCTCATCAAACTAACATATAGGTACACATCATCATTCACTTAGATGATACACATAGTATTTGCGTTATTATACATACATATTAATATTACCTAACTGCTTCATTATGTGGTGGTTATTCATCTTGTGGTCACAAGCTTTTGAGCGAGTCGAGGTAATGAAACTTTTCAACGAAATTCTCAATCGTAAATTGTAGTTTGGATTTATGCCCGAGATTCGCCCCTTATTACACATAACACATATCGGTGAGCTACCTATGTGCGCTGCAGCTTAGGTACCTAAACCCCTGCCTACCTCTTCAATGATCCTATTCATGTCATAAATAAAATTACATGTAACTCAGCAGTATGATGTCGATTTCTCGATTTCGGATAAAATCGATTAGGTACGGTCGCGTCTGCTGATCACATTACAGATTAACACCCCAAAGTATGACTCGCCGAGAATATAATGCCGTTTTACGAACTGCTTTATCGATTCGTCGAGTGTACTCAATGAGGGTCGCTTCCAAGAGGCTGCGTATGTTTTTATGGCTTACGTTTTATGGTGCACGCGGTTTCCCAAAGGAGGTATTGGGATTCAATATACTTACTTCTAGGACGAAGTCTGTTGTGACTCCTATGAACTACCATGGCTTGCCAAAAATAAAATGATTATCGTAATAGCTAAAGCAGGCTTCACTCGTGGGCCAGAAAGAGTATTTACGTACCTATATTATTTATTTTTAAACAAAAGGTAGCTTATGTCCTTCATATTGGATGCAATATACCTCCTCACCAAATATAACTATTCTGATCAGTGATATAGCCGTTAAAAGATAACAGATAAGCATAATTATTATACTAGCTGTTTCCTGTAGCTTTACTCGCAGCCCACAGGACTTCTAACCTATGTCTTCCTCCAAATTCCAATCTTATCTCTATACTTAAATTCATGAAATTGGTTCAGCGGTTCAGGCGTGAACACGCAAACTAAAAGAGAGTTACATTAGAATTTAAAAGACATAAGTTTGGATAATAATCAGTATATTAATAGGTAGCCATATAGAATGTATTAACATAGTATTATTAAATCAAAGGTCTGATTTCCTTTGGGAAACCTTGGAAAATAAACAACGGTGAAAAAAAACATCGGGAGATATAGAAAGTATTGGGATTCTAAGACCGTTGTTTTCACGATCCCTTTAGTAATAAGGAAAGTCTACGTATTAATTATGCAAAAATATTTTCTAATATTTTTTTATTAAAACATCTACTATTGATTTTGCGTGTTCGTGGTTACGAACAGGCAAAATCAATAGTAGAAGTTTAAGACACAAAAAGATTTGAAAGAAGAGCGCATAAAATACTCAAGAAAAACCTTTCTTGAGTATTTTATGCGCTCTTCTTTCAAATCTTTTTTTTTGTTGTTTTATGATGACAAAGCAATCATAAAGGCGGCCTGATGGTAAATGGCTACCATATCCTTTAAACACCAGCAGCACCAGTAGAGTAGTACCACTAGCGCGTTCTCATCTTGACACCTTGTGTTACGAGTGGGTTCACGTCGTTAGTGCAATGGGTGGGTTTCAAACCGGCAACCACATGATCGCAAGTCCGACGCCCTAGCCGCCTTAATTCTTGTCTGTTTGTCTGTTTGTTACGGTTTGGCGCGAAAACTACTGAATAGATTTTAATTGTGTTATCACTGTTAAAAAGTATGTGATCCAACTTAAAAACTGGTATACTTCTTATCTCAAATAATTAAACGGAACCTTAGATACAGCTTGACCTCTCTAATGTATAGAGACCCAGACAAAGAAGAGATCATCACTGTTGGTTTTTGAGCTTCAAGTGAGCGAAGCCGCGGGTATAGGCTATGCTAAATAATTTCACTTGCTACATTGCCCTTAAACAAGAACACAATAATGTCTGTTCATTATATCTGATCAAACTTTTATAATCACGCGCAACAATGAAGCTGGATATAGGTATTAAGCTAGGTGTTAATCAACTTGCTTTCACAGTAAACGTTTTAGTTAGTTATATGGGAAAGAAATGTGATAAGTGATACATGGTTTGTATATTATAGAGTTTTCAAACAAAGGAATCGGTATCCATCCCACTCATTCGAAAAGCTATCGCAATAAAGACTTGTAGTATGGCCTCAGGGCCTGCAGAATATGTTAATGTTTGGTAATGTTAATTAGTATTGACTGCCGCCCCATTAGTCTAATTTAGTAATACTATCAAAAGTTATGTAGAATCTCTTTCATTGATATCTTACATTATGTTTTATTTTTCATACAGATTAACTGATACTTACCTACGTGAATATTAGTCATCGAAATAAAACAATATTTTACCAATTCAAAGTTATTCAATGCCGACGTTTCGGAAGATTTACAATGAAATCATATGATGATAAAAAAAATCGTAGGTACCACACTTTGGGCTAATAGATCGCTGTGTTTCGAACGTGACGATCAATCGTTGAAGCTATTTCCAAATTCTATTTGATATTTACTAGACGTTACATGATAAAAAAAATCGTAGGTACCACACTTTGGGCTAATAGATCGCTGTGTTTCGAACGTGACGATCGATCGTTGAAGCTATTTCCAAATTCTATTTGATATTTACTAGACGTTACGTCTTTAGATTAATCATTAAAGATTAATCGTACTTATTCTATGTTGTTTAGTTACCTTTCGAAAGTTTCGACGTTCAAGGCATCCAGGTATAGGTACATCGTAAAAGACCGAGGCGTCACAATTCTCCAAAAACATAAAACATCTTGCTGCCACAGCGTCTCCCTGTTAGTAGAATTTAGGGCGTAATAAACCTTAACATATATCATTATAATATGTTTCTATTATGTACGCCAGACTACCTTATCATTTATTTGTCTTCTCTAGTTTGTCTGTAAGAGATCGCTTTGGAACCATATACTTAGGGTTACTTTTTGGTGTGCAATAAAGTATATTCTATCTATTTATCTATGTTCACACTCGAGTCGACAGTAATGATGGTAAAATGATCGTAATATTATTCATTTCGTCTCGTTGCATTCATCTCCAGTGACAAATGCCATCCTGTGTGGAACAATAGCACCCTATTGTGATATGAACTGACGTTTTTAATCCCGAATATTGTTCGTAGAGGGCGAAACAAGCGCTTCGGTATTTTATTTGCGTTTTTATTTTACTGTGATGTGTATTATAGGTACTGGTATTTAATAAATTTTAATCTCCTTCTGAAGAATGTTTTTAATCATCAAATAATGAAAGAAACTCTAATGTAATGTCTGAGGCAATAGGGTCTTTGAAATTTTAAGGTTGGTAACGCGCGAGTGTTACTCCTGGTGTTGCAAGCGTCCATAGGCTACGGTAACCGGCGGGCTGTGTGCTTATTTGCCTCCTTAGTGTAAAAAAAAACATGCATGATTTTTTTCGATTCGATGAGATCTCGGCCTATGAAGAACTTGTTACGGGACAGAAAAAGGTTATATTGTTTCCATCTTTAAGCCGTTTAAGCGCGTGATAATTAACGAATAATTATGCACATGACTTCAAAGAAAGTTCAGAGGCTTTTCATTGGCTGTCTACGGTCATAGACACATAAAAGATATGAAAATGAAAATACTTTATTGACGTAAAATAATATAAAAATACAGTTTGGATTTCCTGACTCCTACGCTAGTAAAAACTGTGTTACAGAAGCCATATCACTGCTACCTACCTAAAGATCCTCTAAATAAGCTCTTCATAATTTAAAAATTATAATGATAATCATCGGAGAAAATTTTCAAACCATAATAAACTGAAGTCAATTGGAAATTTTCCAGCATTAGCTCTTGGATTTATGTCCACTTAAATCGTGTTGGATCTGCTTATATTACTTAGCCATAAAGTTTGATGACGCATGCATGAGTCACACTCGAAAACTTTCCGTCTGAAATCCCGTGATTTCTGGTGCATGGTAAGATACCATTCATGTTTTACTCGAGTGCAGCACAGTGTTGCAAATGTTGGACTATTTATGGAAGAGTGTTCTATATAAAATGATTTTATATGCTTTATCAAATTTTGGATAATGAAATAAACTAGTATTGTAGGATCTAAGAAGTAATAATGTTTTCTCGTCAAATTTTTTGACAATGACAATTCAAAATAAAACATTACGTACAGTGTTGGGAAGACACTGGCTCCTGCAATACAGTGTACACTAGCGCAGGAGACAGGGAAATCCATTAAAATGTTTGTAAAAATTATGACAATAAAGATATTATATTATATTAGTGTACACTGTCATCTCTACGATCTGCTTTCAAACAATCTAATCTAATGAACAATTTTAATTTGATTGTCATAACGAACAAGGAACCCGCACTCCACTCAACCGTGCACCCTTGACCTACTTTCTGTAATGTTTAAGGGCGTAGTTCGTAGCTAATGCTACGGCGTAGCACTTCGTAGCACGTAGCATGAATTTCTATTACTTCGACTACGGGAAGACTTTTCATAGAGTGTAGTTAGCTAACATGATAATATAGTGACTTTTGTTCGAACATTTATTTTACATCATTTTTCTGAACTAATTTTCTTCTGTTTGAAAAGGGGTGTTGTTTTCGTGATATGATCCTTTGTCAGCATCTATTGTTGATTGGATGATATAATAATCTGTCTCACTGTTTGGTACTTAGTCCCAATACCACAAAAAATAAAGGTTTTTTTTATTCATATCCACTGAACCATGTAGCCATGTTTTTTACCGAGGTCTGCCTTGGTTCGGTACTAATGGGCCTACTCGACCGGAGTGATACCACGACCTCATAGAAAACGGGCGTGAAACAACGCTTACGTTGCGTTTCGCCGAGTGAGTGAGGATACTGGAGGCCAAAGCCTTTTTAAAAGACCGGCAACACACTTGCGACTCCTCTGGTGTTGCGGGTGTCCATAGGCGGCGGTAATCGCTTACCATCAGGCAATCACAATGTTCGTTTGTCTCCCTATCACTTAAAAAAAAAAAGTATTTATTTAGTCCCCTATCCATTTTGTTTGAGTTTTACTCGAATTCTTCAGTCTTTCAAATGTCACATACATAAGATTATAGGTAAAATACCATCATGCCTGTAGTACCCAAAGTGTTAGGCAGAAGTGTACTATGTACACCCACATATATTGGAGGCGAGCATTATCCAGGCAACCTTTCTTTAATGAAATAATGTTTCTTATTCTTATTTGTTTGTTGTTTGTGTACTGTTAAGTAAAAGTCAATTAAACTCACTAATTTCCTGTTAAGTAAGAAAGAAAGAAAGAAAACTTTTTATTCTGACTTCGTACACAAAATTACAAATAAATAATAAAAAAATAAATCTACAATAACTCTGTACGAGAACAGAATAGGCTCCTATCTCAGCATAATGCTGCGACATTAAGAGCATAATGCCGCAGCGCTGGTTTTCAGAAAGGACTATTTTTTTGTGATGCCACGGGCTGCTACGACAACAACTGAACGATACAGACACAGAAAACTCAATATTTATGAATATATATACTTAGATATGTAGTTATAGATTTTAAATAACGTACCAGTA
This sequence comes from Acronicta leporina, assembly GCA_947256265.1. Lineage (NCBI taxonomy): Eukaryota > Metazoa > Arthropoda > Insecta > Lepidoptera > Noctuidae > Acronicta > Acronicta leporina. The sequence continues at coordinate 2,571,859 of OX366512.1, forward strand.
CTATTTATGTACCAAAAGAGAGTAGTTTAACATAAATAAAAAATAAAAAGATAATTATATAAATATTATAAAGTAATGTTGATCGCCACATCATTTGTCTACCATAGACATAAACACGCCTATATCCATGGTACTTACTGCCAAACGAAGGGAACGAGCGAACGAGCATTGACCTTGACCGATTGTAAAATGTCAAAATTATAAATTGTCAAGTCACGTTAATAGCATACTAGTATCTGCCCACGACTTCGTCAGTCAGCGTCGACTTCAGAATCGGGTCCGACCTAGATCAAAAGTAGACCAAGTGTTATTCCAGGCTATAATTGAATAAGATAGAATAGAATATTCTTTTATTGTCAATCATAGAATATGGTACAATGTGCGGTCTTTTCGCTAAAAGCGTTACAGACAACATTTGGATGGACTCAAGGTAAAAGGAAAGGCGAAAAATAGGTAGTCTGGCGTACACAAAAGATACTAAACACTTAAATGAAATAATAATCTATCCCTGCGACAAATTTTATCCAGATCCGTTCAGCCGTTCTGGCTTGATCGAGTAACAATCATCCAGCCATACATCCTCACAAACTTACGCATATTATTTCAAAAGCCGTATATTTGTGTGTCAGTCGAGATTAACCCTCCAGTTGCTTAGCAAAGGCTAAGGCTATTTTTATGTCGTCATCGGTACACGTGCTACTCGACCCTAATTACGTTGACCGCAAAAAAATAATGACAGCCCTATGCGCGAAATTTTTTTGTGCGATTAACATAACTTTACAAAACATTACGCTAGTATATCCCAAAGGATTAGGCAGATGTGTAGAGTACTTATGTACACCCACACTTTAAAATTCAAAGGTCTTGTTGTACTATCCCTAGCCCATCAAGTTAAAAAGCAATTAGACATAATAACTACCTCATTGTTCTAGTGGTTAACAGGCGCTTCAGATATTCCTGTTTTATTAAAATAAAATAAAAATGTCTTTACATCTATATAAATAAATAAAATTGTAGTGTCTGTTTGTAATTTTAAAATAACCGCTTTTTACTAAGTGCATTTGAAATTATACACGGTACATATTCCAAAACAACATTATTTAAAAATTTTGTCTGTCTGTCTGTTAGTTCCGGCTAATCTCTGAAATGGCTGGACCAGATTTGACGGGACTGGCAGATAGCTGATGTAACAAGGAGTAACTTAGGCAACATTATTTTTTTATAACATGTTTTTTAATACCACGCGGACGAAGTCGCGCGTAACAGAGTTTTATTATAAAACCTCTTTATCTTTTCAATATATGTATTGTCATGCCAGGCCATTTCTGTACATTATAGATATTGAAGAAAAACTAATATGGGAGGTCTTTATTGGAGCAACGGAAGCCAAAACGATATTTTTAAGAATTTTTGTCCGTCTGTATATCATGTTTTTACGCGTATCACGCAGAAACTTCTAACTCTAACTACAATTTTCAGTCGTATGGTGCAGGTCTAACTTAAAATCCGGTGCATATCTCATCTTAATACGCCGTCTAGAAGGTAATAGTTATAAGAATTTTACTCATAATAAATATCATACAAACACATTATTATATTAAGTGGCCCCGAAATTAAAGAACCTAAGACTATAGCTAACATGTGCCCAAATATACTTAGCAGATTAATTATATTACAAAGGTCTTACCCATGACGCTATTAATAATGAAATTGCCCGCACACGACTAATTTTGTGGACTTCAACTATGCTGACGGACTGTTTAAGATCATTGGTATTAAACGGGCTGTGTTTAAGTCAAAGTGGAGGTAACTTATTTTTTTTATGGGATAGGGGGGCAAACGAGCAGACGGATCACCTGATGGTAAGCGATAACCGCCGCCCATGGACACCCGCAACACCAGAGGAGTCACGAGTGCGTTGCCCGCCTTTTAAAAGGTTTGGGCCTCCGGTAAACTCACTCACCCAGCGAAACACAACGCAAGCGCTGCTTCACGCCGGTTTTCTGTGAGGCCGTGGTATCACTTTCGTCGAGCCGGCCCATTCGTGCCGAAGCATGGCTCTCCCATGGAAATTGTCCGAAAACTTATTAGTTTAAATAGGCCGGTAACCTTACCCGCATATTGTGTGGTAATGGGATACAGAAAGAATATGAAATGTGTTTGAAATGATAAAATGTGAATGTTACCTTATTAGCCTACGCTAGATGTCCTGGTTTGATTCCCTTGTGTTTTGCTATGAAATTCTCAGTAACAGCTCTGATATTTACAGTTTGTTTGGGATTTGTGACCGGTTAATGGTAATAGGGGCGATCGTACCGGGGAACCGTGGGTGTCCATTAGTACTCTGACTAACCCATCGGGGACTACCGGCGTGATGGTATGTTATGTTAACATCAATAATGTAATTATAACAATCTTGGTTAACAATAATTGACAGAAATCTTGGTCATTAACAGAAAACAATTTAATGAAGTTTCAACGAAGGTAATTTTTGAAGTGAAAACTTCTTAAGCGGCGCCGTGCACTTAAACTCGCAACAGAACATATCGCGACAGATAAGACCGTAAGACAAAAGTAAAAACAAATGTTTTTTAGACAGTACAACTGAATAATTATTATCTTCGTTAATATTCACGTTTTCACATCTACCGGCACTTACGGAGTGCAACCCGTTTTTTTAGTAAAGCTTACTAGTAATGTGGGTCGTACATTACTAGTATTCTTGTTAACCCCTCGTGCTAAGCTAAATGCTTGTGTTACGAGTAGGTTCACGTTAGTAGTGCAATGGGTGTGTTGCGAACTGGCAACCACATGATTACAAGACCGCCGCTACAAATTTAAATATGTCACTACGTAGGTACTATCCGCCATACGTAGAAGAAATCTTTGTCACCCGCACCTATTCGGTTAGCCTAGCAAGTCAATTCAAACAATACAATTACCTACTTTCTGCGTTATTAAAGTAAGACTCGGTAATTTTCCGAGTAAGTAAAGTAAAAATCCTGTTTACTTACGTAATAATTGAAAATACGGCGCACGAAATCCATTAGCCGACCGCCGACACAAATTAACTTTGAGATAGACTTTCTTTTTATTAAACGAGGTCAGAGATTATATATGATGAAATATTCATTTTTCAAATGAATATTTCTTCTAATGTTTTTATTAAGGTGCTTGTTTCTAGGGAACTGCCTCATAAGCATAGTGGTCCAGAGCGCGACTGCTACGCTAGAGGTCCTGGGTTCGATCCCCAGGTCGAGCAAAGTGTTATTGGGTTTTTCTATGAAATTCCTAGTAACAGCTCGGAGTTATGAATTTGTGCCCAGGCTCGCCCCCTATTACATGGGACCTAAACATACCGGCGAACTGTGGGTGTACATTAGTACGCCTCTGCCTAACCCTTCGGGGAATACAGGCGTAATGGTATGTTATGTTATGTTGTTTCTAGGGATTCCTAAGAAATGAAGTTCTGGGGTAATCAATCTTATTTAATTCAGGCAATATGATTGTTTATGATAATTGGAATAGTCGTGCAAATATTCATGATTCACAATAATTTGGACACGTTTTGCGTTGCGGCTGAGCGATCGGCTTCTGCGGCACGTGTTGTGGGTTCGATCCCCACACGCAGCAAATATTTGTGTGATATACTAGTAGTTGTTCCGGGTCTGGACGTTTGTGTATGTGAGAATTTGTGTTTGTAAACCCACCCACGATACAGGAGAAAATCCTAGTGGGGGCAACGTTTAAACAAAATATTCATATTACAAAATCGTTTGGAATTAGTGCGGGATTTATATATATACATTAATTGATGTAGACAAATTACTGAATGTAGCTATTGGCCCCTATAATAAAAGATTAATATAATTACAAAGAACCCTGAAAAAAGGCTACCAAAAAAAACATTTAAAATTAAAGAGTTAACATTCAAACATTCATTAAAAAAGCTCATACGTGTGCTAAAATATTGATTGCAATTTGCATGTTATGACTGCAGAATAAACCAACGTTCCAATTTGTCGAGATCAAAAAATGGTAACATATTTCTGAACTGCGAGTATCGCAAAATGGCACACGTTTTAATTATTTTTGTGATAACTATGTGCGTAAAGCTCACCAGTAGCGCGTTTTTGGTCAAAACGTTGCCTTTCGGAGGATTTTTCATTGCGTTTTTTCATAGGATGCCTCGTATAGCCCCACTACAGATAGAGTAGATGTAATTAGTAAACTCCATCAATCAGGAATATTTACTTCTGAAGAAAGGACTAACCGCTGACTTTGACCGATGTCTATCTATACTTCTATACTTAATATATAAAGCTGAAGTTTGTTTGTTTGCTTGAACGCACTAATCTCAGGAACTACTGGTCCGATTTGAAAAATTCTTTCAGTGTTAGATAGCCCATTTATTGAGGAAGGCTATAGGCTATAATATATCATTACGCTACGCGGACGAAGTTGCGGGCAGAAGCTAGTCTTTGATAAAGGTAAAGATAGGTATAATTCTTGTACCTAGTTCTATTTCTTGTATTTTATTTCTTTGACTGACTAATACACTGTTGCACCTTACATTTAACCAATAAAATATTAACTGCCAATAAGCTCAAACTAGGGTACAAACACCGAATGAGGTCGCAAGTAGGGTGAAAACACCAATCGTCGGTAGTGTACCCTAGACTAGACGGCTCGGTGGTGGCGTCAGTTGTATCGACCCGCGCCCTGGCACGCTGCCAGACGGTCAGCTGTTCGTCTGACTGCGTTTGAAATTATTTCCCCTGATTTGCTATTGGTTTGGTACTATGAGTTTATTTAATGATTTATCATTATTGGCACATGTTATACTTAGTATTCTGCCTTGGAATATTGAAAAACAGAACGAATTTTTAACTAACTATGAAACCTTACACAAAGCATTTGTGGTATAACGTTGTTGAAACTTGTTAATAAAGTTTACCTTCAACATCTTCCTACCTCCTAGGCATTCAGTCTTTCCAGAATCTGCTTTTACTCGAAATGACTGCCGTCAGACCTCTAACAAACCAATTTCTGCGCAACTAACGATATTGAGCGATTTATATAGGTATCCAGGTATCATTTATCGAGACCGAGGGCTTCACGTGCACCTCGAGGCACGATGGGTGCGAGATGTGATAAAAACGGTCATCCATCTACACACCCCGAAACGCGCCATTCAACCTTTTAGCTCAGTTGATCAGCTTAGTAATTACTTAGCCACAAGCCACTTGTAACTTAAGTCTTATTTAATATATTTTCACAGCTGGAACCACGTAATATATCAACCACGAATAAAAGTCGATCTACAACAGCTAGTTATCGAAATCAATAGAAACTTCAATAAAAACGACTTTGACACACAATATATGGTTTATAAAAAATATAAAGGTAGGTAAAAGCCGCGCTTGAAATTCACGAGCTCCAAGAAACTAAAAACCTTCAAGACATTCTACGTAAAATCTAGAATTCTCGCTAAATAAAACCCTGTTCATTTTACGTTGAAAATAAGGTGATTTGTCGCAGCCATACACTCGTGTCGAGTGAGCGAGGTGCTCTCGGTATTATTATTTTATAACGTTTTCTTTGGACGATGTTTGTTCCTTCCACCTTAAGGAGCGGCTCGAGATGTTATGACGATATAGAATTCTTGCTGCTAGATTTTGTGTAGGACTTGAGAGTATTACATTCTTATCCATAAAATCTACGCGTACCTATACAAGCTTACTTATAAAATCGTCCTTACTGATTGATTTATCAATGCACAGCCAAGAGTACAAAGTCTAGAAAGCTGTACTTTAAAACATAGGTTTATTTTATAACGTCCGCATATAATCATATACTCATCCGCCTAGAAAGGAGGATATTTCAATTTTAAGGGGGCAAATAGGGCGGGGTGAAATGTTTATATGAGAGTCTTTATTCTTTAAAGTAAGAAGCACGAAAATTTGAGATAAATTTGTTATATGGGAAAGGGGGGCAAACAAGCAGATCAATCACCTGATGGTAAGCGATTACCGCCGCTCATAGACACAAAATAATTCAGGAAACAAAATGGTACGTACCTAATATAAAAAACAATCAAATTAGTTACAAAGATACCTTCGTCTGGTATATAATTTGTAGAATATTTGCGAACCTTCGTCATTCGTAATATGTTTATCTCCTATAATATAATATATATATATATAATGTTTTCTTTCTGAAGTCCATTTTCTGTAAGAAAATAAAATGTAAACCTATTTTTATTTCGTTGAATATTTAAATTTTTACAAAGAGAAAGAAGCAACTGGCTTTTTAAGGTAGTAAGTATTCTTTAGAAGTAAACTTATGATTGGTTGCGTTCAATGCTTTTCTGCATTAGATTTTGTTGTCAGTGTATTCAGATATATTAATTAACATCTCTGAGTGCCGCCGTGAATCATTCTAATTAATAATTAAAATAATAGATGTGCTTTGTTCAAGGCGCCTTTTGACCTCTAGCGGGTTTGATTAATGTTTGGAACAAAAGAGGCGGTACTATCCCAACCCTTATGTAATAAATCCTCATGAAGGTGTTGGAAACCAGTATCAACTAACTAACATTTTCTTAATTTAGAATTTCAGTAAAAATATTAACAGGCAATTCCTTCTACCAATAAAAAAATCATTTAAGAGTCCGCCGCGACGGACCGTATTGAGCGTACGTAGGTAGGTACGTAATACTAAAATGAATCCATAAACAAACATACATACATACATCAAGTCACGCCTCTTTCCCGTAGGGGTAGGCAGATACCCCGGACTTCCACTTGCTACAATTCTGAAATACCTCTTTAGCTTCATCCACACTTTTCATACATGAGCGTCTGTTTAGGGTACTCTTGACCGAGCCATTTTTCAGAACGTCCTCAATCTGATTTCTGAACGTTCGCCTAGGCCTTCCCCTTCCTACACTGCCATTCACTTGTCGTTATTCAAAGAGGATTTAATCAAATATTGTTATTATTTGGATTCGGATACCATTAATCGAGGTCCTTTTCCTACCATTTCGTGTAAAATACTTCACAGTAAATAATTATAATTGATTGTAATTTATGATAACTTTACCCAGTTTCTAGAATAACTAATTTAGAGTCCATTTACCCACAATAATCATTTTACAAAATGAATAAAAAAAAAACAAAATCCATGATTTTTTTATGGTTTTATATATCATTATTTCGCCTATCCTGGTCCGAAATAAGGGGTGTGTAGCGTTAATTTGTGCACCGATGCGATCCAGTTTATGTTCCTTTACGCTCGTATGACCACGAGAATTGCTCACCCGCCAAACTCTACTTTAAAAATGTTGTTGTATATAATATGAAACATAACATGCCATCACGCCTGTACGTTCCGAAAGATTAGGCAGAGGTGTATAAAGGTATACACCCACAGTTTGCCGTTGTTTTTAAGACCCAAGTAAAAGTGTCGCTCCCTATTATGTGGGCCCATTCCAAACCCCGAACTGACATCCATATAATATTACATATTTAAAAAAAAAAATGTTGCTCCATGCTAGGAATCTCCTGTATCGTGGGTGCTTTTGCATACACAAATTTTCACACCTGTAGGTCACATATATTTGCTCCATCAAACCTACAACACATGGCGCAATAGCCGATCACCCAGTTGTTACGCCAAACAACCTACGCCGTCGAAGAAATTTTTTATTGAATTACTCTATTACAATTTGATTGACCTGTAAATCTAGCCCAGAATTTCACGCCCGTCACCTTTTCAACATGAACCTATAAACATCAGACAGTAAAATATTAAAACCACCTGAATTTAATCAAGTATTTATGTTTTCTACCTCAAAGCTATCCCAAATATTTAGAATAATAACTCTAAATGAACGTAATAAATTGCTTCTAAAGGTTAAACTAATAAAACTACCTAAGTTTATTCTCGAAATTACTATTATGTTAGCTCCTACGCTGCTTTGGAAATGGCCACCGTATTCCGCGAACTAATACATCATTCTTATCTACGTAGTTTGGACCAATTTATTTGCGTCTACAGGCTTGAAATACAATGATTTCTTGGAATAATCCTTATCCAATCCTTTAGATGTTCGTTACTCAACCACGCAATAACGGTTGAATGTATTTGGATGATCATTGGTTCAAGTTTATTCTCTGGATCTTGAGATTACTTAGACCCCATTTTAAGCCATAATACTGAACTTATCTGCCACATTAGCCTAGTGGTCTTGAGCGCGACTGCTACGCTCGAGGTTCTGGGTTTTTCTAATAAATTCTCAGTAGCAGCTTGGAGTTCGGGATTTGTATCCGTTTAATGGCATAGGCTCACCCCCAATTACATGGTAATGATCCCACAACACGTGGCATAAAAGCCGATCGCTCAGCCGTCGTATTGAGCTTACTCCATCTTAATCTCGACGTCAGTAACCATGGGGTCGTAAAAGTCAACAACGAAGTGGAATTCTATGTCGCAAACAATTGAATTCGCACTGGGAACTCTATTTTCCCAACCGCTACGTGCGTAGCGTTTTCGTAGCAGTGAAAATAGTAGTCGCCACGTGCGTAGCAATATCGTAGCAGTTGGAAAATGGCTTATCGTAATATTGGCATAGTGTTGATGTATTGCGAATATGTTTTTTACTATGAAATGGAACTGAAATTGTGTCCCAAGGAACGCGATATTAATGTCAGAGGTCAAATAAAGAATATTGGTATCATGTTTCACGCATATCGCTCAGAATCTCTACTATTATAAAATTAAAAAGCTATGTCTGTACATTGAAGATAATAAAAAAAACACGTGGGTTATGGTATATAAACGTCTCAGAATCCAAAAATGTGATTTTTAAAATTCTTGTCTGTTTGTTACGGGTTAGAGCAAAAACTACTGAATCTTATTATCACTGTTGGAAAGTATATGCTCCAACTTAAAAACTTATTGAAATAAAACTATTTTTACGGATTTTATCGCGTTGTATTAAATTTTATTATTTCCCGACGTTTCGGATCCTTTACAGCATCCATGGTCACGGGTAAACACGGTTAAAAACTTATCTCAATTAATTAAATGAATCCTGAGAGACAGATTGTCCTCCCTGATGTATAGAGGCCCATACAACGAGACGTCATCAATGTTGGTTTTCAATTTTTACTCCTGATGTGGCTTCACGTGAGCGAAGCCGCGGGGAGACGCTAGTATTATATAAAAGTGCTCTCGACTAATTGAGATTATTGAGAATAGTTACGCTTGCAGGGGTCAATCTATGGATGGGTCACCGTATCTTAGCACATTGTCTCAGAGTGCAAGGGCAGTCGTTATGGTACCAGAAGCCCAATAAAGCCTGACAAAGTGACAACCAGGTTATCCTTTCAATAGCGGTATTGCCCAGAAATTGGGTTTTTTTATATTTACGCAAACGGATATAAATTAGTTTTCAGATTTTAACAACTAGTTTTGACTTTTCAGTTATATAAATTAGTTTTCAGGTTTTAACAAAAGTATCTTCTCATATATAAAGTTCCTTAATGGTCTAATTGAAATACAACATTTTGACTTTGACTGACTTTAAAATCGGTCAAAATCCGTTTTTACAAAACTATACGTTCTTAGGTTGAATTTGGCTTGCAGTCGATCGTAGATATTATCGCCATAATAGCAACAATCAAAATTAGATCTTATTTTCGATGTGCGAGCTAAAATCCTAATCAATCATGTGCGAAATTAGCTTTGTCTCTTTTACTCCACCGAACGTTTGCTTAACTAGAAAGAAAGTAGTGTTTTTTTTAGTTTCTGTGTAGTAGTTATGATTGGGCCTTGTGTTTTGGATTAGTATCATCAGCTATTGTTAAGTACCTACCATTTTCGTTTGTTGTATTGCATTTTCGTGAGGTCGATTAAGGTTATGCAATGATTCGGTTTTGTGAAACCGATTTCAACGATTTATGACTTAAATCGGATTTTAGATCAGTTTTTATATTGGACTCCAGTTTATGGCTGCTACTTCGGCAAGCGGTGCGTTACGTGTCGTGGATTCACACGTGAAGCAAGTATTTGTTTATTCCAAGAATATTATTTTCGAGTCTGGGTGTACTTTTATCTCACACTAGCTTCTGCCCGCGACTTCGTCAGCGTAGCGTGATGATATAATTATAGCCTTCCTCAATAAATGGCCTATCTAACACTGAAAGAATTTTTCAAATCGGTCCAGTAGTTCCTGAGATTAGCGCGTTCAAACAAACTCGTCAGCATTATATATTAGTATAGATAATTGTTTTTAAAGCACTGAGCACAGAGCTTATTTCCTAGTGCGAAAAGTGTTTTTTTTAAGTTTCAACTACAGGGCTAATAACAAGAAAATCGTGTCGCATTTCCCTTAATGAATTACTAGCATCTACTAATTACTTTGTGGGGCTCCGGTTCGTACTTCCATTAAAATAATTAGTCTATGTTCTGCTTATATAGAGCGATAAACGTTCCGAGATCATATATATATGTATGTACATACATCATTAGTTGCAAAAGTTTGCTAACAAAGTTTGATGTAAGATGGCGATCAATTTTTAACACACAATTTCAACATTCTTTGGGTGTGTTTTTAACATTACGCCTGTATACCTTGAAGGGTTAAGCAGAGGTGTACTAATGTAGGTACACTCTCAGTCTGTTGTTAAAGTAGGTACGAAGCGAGCCTATTACCACAGATCTAGCCTCCGCGCTATTACAAAAAAGAACATAGATTAGACAAACTTAATTATAGTGCTCGATCCGGGAATCGAACTCAGGATCAGGATTATTTCATCACACTATATATTTACATAAACACAAAATATTTGTAAACTATACACACTAAATAATCTCGTAATACGTTTTCCACGCAAACAAGATGGCGACTCAAAGAACATTAAATCACAGCGCAATTAAAATTACTAAAATGCTGAGACATTCCTTTTGAAAGCTACTTTAATACATTATTTATGTCATATTGTTCTAGAATGTTAATGAGTGAGACGGTTGATAATAGACAAAGAGTACGTATTAAAACCTCTTGCGTATCGTTGGGATTACTGCACCCCTGTTGATGAGAAGGGAGAACAGGAAAGCCCCCTGTGCCAAAATGGCAACTTTCACGGACACAGGGTTTCATAACGTGGCATATATTGCTAGTTATAGGCTGACCTGCCAGTGGGTAAAAAATATAGTTAACTAAATATTAATTTAATCCACGATATATTTCACGACATTCATCATATTTTTTCCTAGATATAGGTACTTTCTTTTTCGCAAAAAAAAAAACATTTTTCGCAATTAATTTGTCCTTAATGTACAGCGCGTACGTTTTGAAAAGAATATCGACATATCGAAACATCTATATTTTACACTCGATGTTTATCGATACCGTTTAAAAATATGGATACGATAAATTTAGACTTTTTTCATTTACCCATCCCTATTATACTGGCTAAATTAGTAATTCAACACAAATTACTGTTTTAGCGCCCCAGCTTGGTAATTTCGTATCCAAAATCAGACAGTTGAATGACGACTTAACAAACGCTGCTTTACGTATTTGGTGTCTGATCATTGGTTCTGAAGATACATAAAAAAGGCCAGTTTTTTTAAATTGAATATTGTCCAAAGTTTATTTCTGGTTAGAACTCTGAACTTTTGACAGGATATAAATAAATATGTGGCCGGCTTTAGTCAAAAATTTCATATAAGTACTACTTTTCACTTAACTTTTTTTGTAGGTAATTTGATATAACAAACTTTTGGTGTGTGTATACGAAAACAATAATGGAAATCAAATAGTGTAAAAAAAACAATCAAAACTATAGTACCGTTCCAATTTTGAACTTACCATTCGTGAAGTGTTCGTGTAAATTCGGGATTGTTCGGAAATCGTCGAGTTTGTACGGACAGAGACGAAGATAGCGGAGTGGAGAGGGGGAGTAAGATGGAAGATAATGCTGACAGGCAGTGTAAATATAGGTAAGTGAAACTTATTTCACGATTACTTTTATATATTGTATTTCTAATCTACTTCAAACAAAATAAGAGGAGGTTTTATGTTCATCTGTACTTTTTTTTTGTGTATATTCACCGATATTTTTGTCAATTGTGGACCGAATTCGAAAAATCTTTTTTTTAAAGAAATTAAAAAGATGGTTCCCACGTGGTTCCATAAAAATTTTGGTCATGATCCTGAAATGTAGAACAGAACAACAATAACACGGACCGTTAGACTAAGACATCGCCAAAATAACTCAAAGTTTAGAAATAAAAAAATCTTTTGACAAAAAATAAGATCGCCTTCAAAAACCTGTTTTTATGGCTTTTTGTATCCAAATTGTTTTATACTGTAATCTGGGCTTTAAGGTAGCTAATTAGAATTACCAACAGTAGTTAATGAAGCCACCTAAACTCGCATTAAATTTTCTACTACAGGGTAAAAATTCTCAGTAAAATATGCAAACTATGTAGCTAGTTGATAAATTAATCCTGTTCATGAACAGAAGGCGAGTTTTAAAAGTTGAATTACTCTATTATAAAACTGTATTCAGAGATAATTAACATTGGAACTCTTGTGTGCTTTGGAGAGTAAGTTATGGGTTAATAAGAATACTAGTAGTGTGCGAGGACAGCGCAAGCAAGCTTTAAAAAAAAATTAACAGTACGCATATTCCCACATTTTTTTTAGTAAGAATTATTCATAAAGTTATTTAGTGAAGGAAAAATTCGACTCGCAGGCAGGATTCGAACCTGCGTCTTCTGGCTAGGTACGCCAGGTTTAAGACGTAAGTTGAGAATGTGAAGGCAAATTTCGACATGGCAGGTGGGACTCGCGGTGGCTTAGTGGTCATAGCGTCTGGCGTACCTAGCCAGAAGACGCAGGTTCGAATCCTGCCTGTGAGTCGAATTTTTCCTTCACTAAATAACTTTATAAAAATTAGCATAAAAAATGCAAAAAATCACAAAGTTAAGAAGTTAAGAATTATTCATAATATACGTAAAACTATATGAAGGGAAAAATCAAAGTTTTTTTTATGGGATTGGGGCGCAAACGAGCAGACGGATCACCTGATGGATAACCGCAGCCCATGGACACCCGCAACACCAGAGGAGTCTCATTAGCGTTGCCCGCCTTTTAAAAGGGTTTGGGCCTCCGGTAACCTCACTCACTCGACGAAACACAACGCAAGCGTTGTTTCACGCCGGTTTTCTGTGAGGCCGTGGTATCACTCCGGTCGAGCCGGCCCATTCGTGCCGAAGCATGGCTCTCCCACGTGAAAAGTTCTATTGATATGTCTTTATATCCGTTGAGACCGTCTTAATATTTAGGTAGGTACCTGTAGGAATATCATGGCAAACGGTAGCATTCAATTGCTCGTTATATTTAATGTGTAACTCTAATAGCCTATTACCTTCAACGTGCCTTCTTGAAAGATATAACCTTAATTGCCTATCAAGCTGTCATAATGTAATGTTTTTCTCTCTATATCTGAATATTGCTTCCAACGACTCGTTGGAATATAAGAAATACGTTGATCATTCTATCTGCAAGGAGCTGGTCTTACCACGGTCAATTTATGGATGGGTGACCATGCTGAACATAGAGACTCCCTCGTGTCTTTAAGAGCACGTAAAACCGTCAGTTCATACGAAGATTAATGACAATCATCTTTTTGTGATTTTTTTAATTTTCCATGCAAGATTATAAAGTTATAAATTTGACTGCGGACAGGATTCAAACTCTAAAATAAACATAACATACCATCACGCCTGTATTCCCCGAAGGGTTAGGCAGAGGCGTAGGTACTAATGTACACCCACAGTTCGCCGGTATGTTTAGGTCCCATGTAATAGGGGGCGAGCCTATTGCCATTAACCGGGCACAAATTCCTAACTCCGAGCTGCTACTGGGAATTTCATAGAAAAACCCAATAACACTTTGCTCGACCTGGGAATCGAACGCAGGACCTCTAGCGTAGCAGTCGCGGTCCGGACCACTTGGCTATTGAGGCAGTTAAACTCTAAAATAATCTATGATAATCCTTAGAAAAAACGATCGAGTTGAAATAAAAAAAAATCTATGTTCATGTTTTTCCCATAGCCTGACCACTCTCTTCCTTAAAAAATAAATTGAAATTCTCGTCATCCCTAAACTCTTTGCAATCTATCATCCCTTTACAATCTTTTGTTCACTCACTAGATCTCTACCTGAAAACGCTTTCACTATACAAAGAAGGTCGTATTATATAGATTTTTCTTTGGAGACCTTTTGGAGTCAAGGTCGACGAGTATTGATCCTGATACTGTACCCTCAGAGGTAGAGACTTGATGTCGTTTATAATAATTAAAGGACTTTGCATTATTTATTGAGGTGTTAAGGCGAGGTGAAAGGTTTAAGCCAAATAAAAGAGTTGCAAACTGTATTATGATTGGCTAGACTTTTATCCTATTAATGGCGCGCCTTTGAATGGTAACTTTTTTTTCTCTTTGTTTATTATTAAGGACTTTTATACATACGCATTTGCCAGTCCCATCATACCTTATAATAAATATTAATAAACTTAAACGTAACTTAGCATATTTATGTAACTTTATGGCCGCTATCGAATTAGGTGTAGATAAAAAATTATGAAACCCGCCCAGTTCATACCTATAATTCTTCCCTGGCTGACTGAAATCTAACACACTCCGTCAACAAGTGTAAGACATCTTCCGGAGTCCTGCATACTTCGCAGAATGCTAACTTTGAAATCAGCAAATTGTCCCTAATCAGCCTATTGGTCTTAAGCGTGACTGCTACGCTAGAGGTCCTTAGTTCGATTGCCAGGTCAAACAGTATTATTGAGTTTTTCTATGAAATTCTCAGTAGTAGTTCGGAGTTTAGATTTGTGCCGGTTTAATGCCAATAGGTTGCCCCGTATTATATTGGACCTAAACATATAGGCGAACATTAGTACACTTAGCCCTACCCTTCGGGTAATATTATACACGCATATAATTATTATGTAAATTGTCGACAATTTTCCAGTACCTACCAAGAAATAACTTTTTTGTCGTCTGTACCGATTACATTTTTACATCATTCGACGATTCATCAATCGACGAAGTCAACTTTACCTAACTTATACAACTTTGACGCTAATCTTGAAACCCTATTACGATAATGTCTCTACTAGAGCATTATGATAAGTCTAACGAACCATCTCGTGCTGATTTGACGTGCCTATAAATTGAGTGTGAAATAAGTTACTCGTAGACAGTCGACCTTTCAGACGGTTTGTCGTAAAAAAGCTGTACACGTAAGACTTTATGTCGTATTCTTTACGCCGTACGTGACATGTGTCGTGATGAACCCAAAAAAAGTCTTGATGTGTCTGGTTTCTTTGTTACTTTACTTTAAGAAAATATCATTCACTTTTTCACCGGCTGCGTATTGAACAATCATGGGTTGATGTTCTATTCCCTTGTATACATTCAAAAGGAAATTATTATATAGGTTAAGAGCACCATAAACACGTCAATGAACGTAGATTAAGCGAATGCGCATATTGTTATTGTGATCGTGTGTGCGCCGATATCTTACTCGTTTTGGGCACAGCCACGAGGTTTGCGTTTAGCTAGTGTAACTAATTTCTTGAAAAAAATTGGCTAACGTGTCTCAAAATGACTTTAGTTTTCAGTTATTATAATAATGATTCGATATTCTAAAAGCGGGGGCACAAGATGCGTTGCGGCGGCGGTGCGGCGCCGGAGCGGTGTCGCTGCGTCGAATAACATAGAAATATCTGTGGCATGCACACGATGCGCTCCGGCGCCGTCGCCGCACCGGAGTTGCAACTGCCGAGACGAGGCGGGGAGGGGTGAATGTGTTGCGACGTCAGAGCGGCACCGCTCAGTTGTTTTACGATCCATTGTTACCTACGCTGCTACAGCGCCGCTGCGACAAAACAACGTGGCGGCGCCGCACCGCTCGAGTGCCCGCTGATACGGTGAAATCTTTGCGGTGCGGCGCCGCAACGCATCGTGTGCTCTCACGGTAATTGACGTGTTTGAGGTGCTGCGCTTATTCAGCTACGCGTTGTATAGGATAAAATTATTTCCATAGTAATTACTGGAAAAAAAGATCAACGTCTTCAACGTCTGGATCAAATCCAATTTCTAGCTGCTTCCGGCTTCTGACTACCAGTAACGATAGTCTTGGTGGTGTTCGTTTGTCAACTGGGAGAAGCGGCTTTTCATGCTCGAAGGCACGGAGGTGCTTATAAACCCATCCATAGGGACCATAGGTATACTGACCGCGGTAAGAGGAGCTTCTTTCTGATTGAATAATCAGCGTAGTTATTAGTAAGCTTTAGAGATTTTACAGGCTGCTAATAACAAAATATTATTAAATTTCAACACCTCTCCACTGAATGTTGATATTACTTATATTAATTTCCGACACCTTGGCATAAGTCAATTATGAACGTTGGGATTGGTTAACTGGGCTTGAAATTGAATTCTCTCGCCTCGTCGTCGCTCGAGGTCGAGGTTGCCAATGATTTTAGCGGTATTTATACATGTACAACTGGGGTACCTGGTGTTAAATATATAATAGGTACAACTGAGAACATAGTTGTTCAATATATCTTGCCTTTGGGGACGGTAAAATTAACATTCTAGTACTTTTTTGCATGGTTATCTTTCCCAAATATATAAATAAAAAATATATAATCATACTAAATTAAATAAAGAATTTGATACTGGCCGATGTCTGTACGTAATATTGCTGGTTTTTTATAAAACAGTAGAAGCAAAATAAATATTTTTTTAATTGTAAAATCGTCACTTTATGTATCTGTCACAGATGTGCGCAAATTAATATCCTATAAGACGATTAACAAAAGGAATATATGAAGCGAACGAAAGAGGCAATGCCTGGGCGAAGCCTTAGAAAAACATACGCCGACCTTTTTGGCGAGATTCCTTAAAGACCTTCTCGAAATTGGCGTTGCTTGCGGCATGTCGGCATGTAAAAACATGTATGCAAGATTTGTAGCTTTGTGCTACCTCAATTAGTTCGACTTTAAAAAAAAAGTTATGTCCCATAAAAAAATCTGGTTATTTACTATTTATGAAGATGTCATACACAAAGAGATAATGATTTTTCATGACTTGATTTTTAAAAGGAAATTCCTATCTCTGAGGTCCTCTTTACTCCATGATTTCATCCGATAATCCCAGGACAGTCCCTTTTCGAGCGGCATCCGGTCCGATTTATCTGGATAAACCCTCGTCAGTCCCTGTCTGCCTGAATTTATAGACACACTTTGCTGTACCTATGTCTCGAGTAGCCTAATAGCGTATTGTATTACATAATATATGATGTTTGTTTGATGTATTATAAGTATGTATTTACAAAAAAAAAAGTATATAAGTATTATATCCATTGTCTAGTATCCATAGAACAAGCTCTGCTTAGTGTGGGACTAGATGGTGCTGTGTAAAAAAAAATGTCCCAGAATATTTATTTATTATTTATTTTTGTAACCGCTAATTACTCGCATAATTAACACAATGTAATTTGTGAGCTGCGAATTCTTGAATAAATGATAACAATTAGCTCAAACAAACCAAGTTTTGTGACATTAGTCATTTCGTATTTCAGTCTAAAGACTGGGTCTCCTAAACAACTATGGTAATACTAACTATAACTTAGTCCGAGTAAATAGTAAAAGTTATCTCTTTTATAAGTGGATTATAATATTGTCAGGGTTAACAATTTTAAAGTCATTTGTGGTTTTAGCAAAAATTTAAAGGTTTCTGGCCATTGGATACTTTTAGACTATTATATAGTACCTAAAAATAAATGTATTTTTAAAGACAGATTAATAGCAAATATTTATTTATTTCCATTATGATGTAATTTTGAACTGACTGAAAATTGTAAAAGAAACCTTCAAAAACCAAACAGAATTATGAATAATTACTATTATATGGACATATTATTCCTACTCCATAAATTCATATTATTCATATTATATACCGTTTAATTAATTCTACACCGGGCTTGCAATGTCAATATAATAGGTACTCGACATTTTGTTGGTATAAGTAAGTAGGTATGCCACATTGATCCAATGGTAACTAGGTGCATTTATTACAGAAATGCACATTTTTGTTTCCATTTTATTTGGTCGGAAATTATTATATTTATTTTTTTTAGGATATATACAAGTTTAATTGTGTTGGGGCCGATAAATACTCTTAACTTAATACTAGTTTTGGAAGTCTACACTTTACAAGCAACCTGCATGCCAAATTCAAGATTGTGAACTTCATAATTTATGAGATTTTGATCAGTGAGGTGATTTTGCTATATTTTCAGATAAATGATGTTGTATAAAAAGTAGGTACCTACTTTAGTTTGAAATCCAGTAACAGAAGTAGCGTTTTGCGCTGAAGCTAGTTTCTTTTAATTAAAGCACTTAATTGGTATAAATAAACATGAAGTTGCAATCTGTTTTCCTTTGATTCCTCACTGCTAATGAATATTCAAGCTACAACATCGTTCTAAAACTTTGTAGTTTTATAGCGAGTCGTTTCTCGTTTCGTTTTGCAAGATATAAATTGTCTTTACTAAGATACCTATTTGATAAGCATGAATATCTATGATCGATATTTTTTTTTTGTTTTTATTTAGCGTCATAATATCCTAGCGACTCCCGATATGGTGCTTGTTTCTTTGAAATAATGATTTGTGCCGAACTGTGTCAATATAATTATTTCTTTCTTTTCTTTCATTTAATAATAATTTTTCATATCGTAAATCAAGTTGGAAAGATTGGTGCTCAATTTGCTCAAAAGCTGAAATAAGAAAAACACTCATCGGAGCGTTCACCGGAGCTTAAATGAGAAAAGTATTACAATCAAATCCCAATCAAGAGAAAATTTATTGATCCATTATAATATTTTACGTTCTTCTGAATCGTTTGTCGAATGCAAACAGCTGGGTCCGCTGTATTGATCGTGTCCCGCGCGACCTTCAGCCCAGAGACACCCTACTCCGTACTTTCACTGCGGCCTGTCTAACTTTGCTTGAGGATCAAAACTTTTGGTGATTCTTATTTAGTTGCTGTCCTGAAAGAATCGTGACTAAATTAGATTTTGGATAAAGGTACCTATATTTAATCCTAGTAGATTCGATTTTTGACACGTCCCTTGATTTTTGTTTTTTTTGTTCATTATACTATACTAGCTGTTCTATGCGATTTCATCCGCAAAAAAGTTTCTGCTTCACCCTATAGGGCGAAGCGTGACGTATCCAACGCAAAAATATTTTTTATGTATATTCCTGAGATTAGCGCGTTCAACCAAACAAATACTTCAGGCTTTATAATATTATAAGTATATGTATAGATGAATGTATGTCGGTAATATAATGGCTAGGGCGTTGGACTTACGATCATGTGGTTGCCGGTTCGATACCCAGCATTGCACTACCAACGTGAACCCACTCGTGACATAAGCATTTAGCTTAGCACGAGGGGTTAAAAACAATACAAGTAAAGTGCGACCAACATTACTAGTAAGCTTTTTAAAAAAAAGTATAATTGTTTAGGAAGATAATATATTAGGTATGTATATCAGACATAATATGTTAATTATATATTGATTATTTGTTCAATTACATATGTATGTATTAGCCATTTGGCATTTTATATCTGCTTATTGAAGTCTGAAAAGCCAAATATTGTGTTATTTAACTACATTTTTTTTTAAACAGCCTGTTTATGCAAGTCACACTAGTTCCATGTTGATATCAAGCCATATAATAACCGCAACGAATCTTAATTTTTTTTTGGTAACCCAGTAGGGACTACATTTTAAAGTCAGTTCATCCAGAGGAACATTTTGGGCCTGCTGCTACGCGTCCACACTTAATTCTAATTTACGCTGACTTTTCACACGCCTTTGAGAGCATCATGCAACAAATGGGGGGATTAGGGCCGCCCTTGGCCCAGTTTCGTGGGTCGATAGCATCCCAGAAATTTATTAACAGCCCTTTTGGGATAGCAAAAAAGCTGAGTCAGTACGTTGTAGACGCGAGTAGTTCAAAATGAACGCAGAAATTTAGAAATATATAAGGATAGACTGTTTGTTATAGGTCTTGTCGATAGGCCTTGAGTTCGAATGCAAGGGACCTCAGACTTTATGCATTAATGTGCGTAAGTAAATATTATCTAAACAAAAGAATATACACTCACATTTTCTCATTGGCATGAGAAGTCTGCCAAACCACAACATTGATCTTGTTTTTCTTAAAAAAAATAACATTTGTTTGTGATTGTGGGTGATTTAAACATAACAACAATTTCACACACACAAACATCCCACGACAACTATCAGCATACATGATTATAAAATCATTGGTCGGTGTAGGGATCAAACCCACAGCCTGCAGCACGATAGCGGATCGTTCGGCAATGCGCTCATCGATCCATTAAATATAATCAACCATGAAATTTTCATAGAATCACTTCCATCTGCACTTACAAGATAGTGCAGACTTCGCCTTGTTTTATTAGGAGGAAAATAACATACCGTATATACATCAAAACAATATTCCCTGAGGGGCGAGGTAGATGTGTACAAATGTACACCCACAGTTCACCGGTACTTTGAGGTCCCATATTGGGGGCGAACCTATTACTAATAACCGGGCTCCAAACTCCGAGCTGCTAATAAAAAATGCTAATGAAGAAAGAAAATATTAAGTGCAAAGAAATGTTTTACAAAAGTCTTTAATATAACCGCCTTTATGGAGGCCAATGGAATACTAATTTAATTGGTCATTTTGAAGCCCAACAGAAGCAAGCACTAGCTTAATAAAGTTGTAAATTTACCCGATATAGCTGTTATAATGGCTTTGTGAAAAGTTGCTCGTAACAGTTTTATCGACAGGAAATGACCTTGCTAAGATCATATCGATTATTTTCCTTGTAAAGGGAATGGAACGTGTCGAGAAAATAATTGGAACGGAAATTGCACAGGAAGAAAACTACTACATAAGCTTTTTATTAGGGAGGAATTGTGATAAGCGTAAGTATTTACCTACCTTTTTTATCCTCATCGGTCGTCTGCTACCCGGGGACGTCGCAGGGTATAGAAGATAATATAATACAAAATATATTTTTTTCCTTCAAGTACTAACAATAAGGTAACAACAGTTCAGTATGCATTATATAAATTAACACACTGACCCTCAACCTGACACATGCTCGTATTTTGAGAGTCAGCGGCTCTCTGCATTCATGTCCTATATAAATAACAAATTTTGTGCATTCTATCTAGCTGACACTATAGATTTTCAAACATACTATGCATAGGAATTAAAGGATAAAGAATAAGGTAGTTGTTCCAGGTATGGGTGTTTGTGTATGTGTTTCAGTGAGTAGTCCTCTTTCTTTTTAGTCCAGTGCTCTACTATGCGGCGATCCTGCTGAAAGCTGATTAAATACTAGACTACAACTGCTGGGCACAGGTCTCCTCTCAGTATGTCCAGTATGAGAGAGATAATATAAAGGGCTATATCCACCACGCTAGCCTTAATGCACCTGACATCACATGCGGTTGAGAAATTCAGGATCTAAAACTTGACTATCTTTGTCCTCAGAACCTCCCTCCCAGTGGCTCAATTCAGCCGCGGCGACTTTTCCCTCTGGTCTGTGCTAAAGAACTGCGTCGGCAAGGAGCTCTCCAAGATCACGATGCCGGTGGTATTCAACGAGCCCCTATCCTTCCTCCAGAGGATGCTGGAGTACCTGGAGTATGCGCACCTGCTGCGCATGGCGTCGGAGCAGACCGATCCTGTCGCCAGGATGGAGTATATCGCTGGTAAATTTATTTAGAAGGTATATAAGTACAGCGTATGTATGAGAAGTTGTATGAATGTCGCAGAAGCAAAAGAAGCGTGCAAGAATCGTAGCAAGTGGCAGTCTATAGTTTTTGCCTGCCCCTGTATTCGGAGAATGGCGTGAGTGAATGTATGTATGTATAAGTACAGCAGTGGCGTCTCTTGTTCTTAAAGGGCCCTGTATTCATAATTATTCCTTCTACCCGACATGAACACCCGTAATTCATTTTGCCTCCTGAAATGCCTGCCCGGGGCCCCGTATCATTTAGTTATTATAAAACGTGTAACGTGTAACTTAATTATCACAAGACCTCAAACACGTCAAATAGAATACCCTAAGTAATGGTTGAGCTACAGGATGACTGGTGTATGCGTGCCGTCAGTTAGGACCGGTCAACTCAAGGCTGCTATGGCTCTTTATTCAAAAGGTCTGTTCAGATATTGTCTTACATTGTAACACACATATCTTATAATACTTCTTCTACTGTCTGGACTTTAAAAGAGACCATGATTCTCTGAGTTTGTTACGAGTGGGTTCACGTCGGTAGTGCAATTGGTCGGTGTCGAACCGGCAACACCATGATCGCAAGTCCGATGCCCTAGGCTTTGGATTATGCCACTTTAATTCTAAAGGTGCGACATTACATTGACACACAAAACCATTGTAATCGATTCAGTAGTCGATTTTGAACAAACAACTTACAGGCCTGGCGCTTTTTCCGTTACAGGTTTTATATGTAGTCTTGGGTGGGTAGGCAAAAATAAACCTATCGTTACTAACATAAACTACCAAGGTATTTTAATCTCAATTTCCTAGCTCATTAAAGTTAAATTGCGTCAACAAGTGGGCACTTATGCGGCGCTCTACCGTGCCGCGAGTAGAGGACGCTTGAACATGAGAAAAAAATGTGTCAACTGAAATTAGCATTTATTCTAGCTCTCAAAGCTGCTGAGAAAACACATGTTTCCCTTAAAAATACTGGGATTATGTGACCAATTCTTGAGTTTTGATTCTTAAGGTGAAACTGAAAATCGACTTGTATCCATTAACCGGCCACAAATCCTACTTCTGAGCTGCTACTGAGAACTTCATAAATAAACTTTGCAACACTGCTCGACCTGAGATTCCAACCCAGGATCTCTAGCATAATAGGCGTAGGTACGTACGACCAGTAGACTAATGAGGCACCTAAAAATATTATAATTTATCTTCTCTACTATTATAAAATTGAAAAAAAGCTGTGTCTGTACATTGAAGATATTTAAAAAAAACACGTGGGTATTTATTCTATGAGTAATTTTCAAGCACGTAATTCTCGAAAATAATAAAATAACTTTACAAAATTACCTTTATCAGCGACAAAGTGCCTTCGATGACGGATATTCTGGTATAACAAGCTAATATTCTTCAACAAAGCAAAACCTCACGCAGGCTTCACGAATGCCTCTTACATTAATATCTATAAATAACCTTATTTATATCTTATAAACAAGATTATTTGGGAAAGCTTTTGAGGGATGTTTGTAATGGAATTGAGTGAAGTCAGTCGCTAAGATTATGTAATAGGAACAATTTATCCTTTTAAGCTTGTAGATTTGAAGTGAATTGATGGGGTTAATTTTTGGTCGTGTGTGGTTTTATACTATCATAAACGAGAACTTGATTGATATACTATCACAACTGTATTCCTATACTGGTAAGGTAGAGATATGCTTGGGTTATACGAGTAGGTATTAACTCGTCTACCATGAAAATATTTTGGAGCCGATCATTGCTGCATCAGTCTGATTTTCAGGGGCGGAAGTTTACTGATTCGTTTCGATTGGATCAGAATGGTAGTCCAATGGATAAAAATGCCATAAGAACTGACAGGTTTTGAAGGCGATTCAGTCAGAAATCGAAAATTCTTAGGTCATTGATCGACCATTTTTACGCAATAAAATAATAGAATTGGGGCCTTAGTCTATGCGTATCTTGTTTTGTGTTGTCCCTAGTACCAAATAATATTTAACAATTAGTAGCTACTTCGTTATTATACATACATAGATAGTAAAATCCTACCCACCTTCCACTCCTCACTGTTTTGACCGCATTTTTCTAATGATAATGTTATTTCAAACAGCATTCGCCGTGAGTGCTTTGGCGTCTAACTGGGAACGTCTGGGCAAGCCATTCAATCCATTGCTAGGGGAGACGTACGAACTCGAACGACCTGAGTTCAGAGCTGTATGTGAACAGGTAAGCAAAATACCGTTTTTCTATCCCTATTTGCTTTTTTTTATAAACTAAATATTAAAAAAAATTGAACCCGACGTCACCGACACTACGACTAAGGCGTCCGGTAATGTAACCGACAAGATGCAAGTCTGAATCGTGCATATAATCGATGTTTTCGTTCACTATTCATATCTTGTTTTTGGTATTGGGGAGCAAACGAGCAGACGGATCACCTGATGGTAAGCGATTACCACCGCCCATGGACACCAGCTATATCAGAGGAGTCGCAAGTGCGTTGCCCGCCTTTTATGACGGTTTGGGCCTCCGGTATCCTCACTCACTCGGCGAAACACAACGCAAGTGTAGTTTCACGCTGGTTTTCTGTGAGGCCGTGATTGCACCAACGATGAAAATACCATTCAAGTTTTGTTATCAATAGATTTATTCGAAGAGTTTCGACCTTTGACCCATTCACGTGGTTCATGCACGATTTCTTTACATATTTGATTACATTTTCCTTCACAAGGAATATACATACTTACCTAATATCATTGTATTATTATTTTTAAACTACACATGTAAACTTATTGGAAGTATTCACCAGTATTCAAATTCTCATTTTTTTACTTGCATTGCTTTAATATAAAATTAGCTTTTACAAAATGAATACCTACCAAAAGTCCTTGAACTGCTTATAATCAACTTTTGAATGTTCTAAGGTGTCTCACCATCCGCCGGTGTCGGCTTTCCACGCGGACAGCCCCCACTTCGTGTTCCATGGCTCCGTGCACCCTAAACTCAAGTTTTGCGGCAAAAGCGTGGAGATACAGCCCAAGGGACATGTGACAGTTGAGTTACCCAGGTAAAAAGATTTTACGAAGGCATAAGTAATATACGTTATATCAAGACTAGCTTATGCCCGCAACTTTCTTCGCGAAGATATTTGAATTAGAGCCTACGTGCCATACTGATCTAGCTGTATTATTGTAAAGATTCATTAAATACCATACAGTAGTTTTTACATGAAACAGTAACAAACATCCATACCATCCATACACGAATCCTAAGAAAGTTTGTGAAGATACAAACTTTTGTAGGATTCAGGAATTGATTTTACGAAATTTAATTAAGCCATAAAAATAATTAATCTTCTAGCTAGCCAGTTGCAAGTGAACCTTAATTGATTTTAATATTAACTACATAGGCTTTCTATGGATTGTTTGCAAATAATGTAACCCAGGAAGACGATATCCTTAAATGCCCTATAAATTGATGGTGATGTGTAAAAATGTCCCAGAATATTTATTTATTTATTTTATTTAAATTGTGGTTCGATTCTAAATTGAAAAATTACGCAAATGTTCTCAAAATAAGAAAATAGCTCCGAAAACAAACGACAGTCGCTTGTGTCCCGACCGTGCCAAAATATTTGAATTTGGATTTTTCTAAGCGCTTTTTATAAGGCCGACCCATCTTTTGTCCTGACTATGTAAAGTATAGATTATCTAATGCTACATTACACGTGGTTGGACCACGTAGCGGAAGTATAGAGGCTCGCGGTGTCGCTAATGTTGGCTTATGCAGGAAGGATGGTTTTGGGGGTTGGAACCACCGAATCAGCTAGATTCAAATATATATCTTATAAAGCCTTGGTCGCTACCGCCTATCGTACGTACCTACTGCAGATGGGACACCTGGGCCGGCTAAAATGGGTTTTGACGACACAAACATACTGCTAAACATCATGCATTTAATTTAATTTAATTTGTCCACTCCAGCGTAGGTTGACTTCGCATTGTATTGACATTTAGTACTATGAGATCTCAGCTTATGCTGGCATAGTATAGATCGAAGCCGTCTCGCGTTTTTTTGCTTGATAACTTAAAAGATGCGTAAGGGCAACTCTATCCACCTCTCGAATCTATGATTCTCAAGTCAAGCAGTGTTATTCAGTTTTTCTATGAAATTCTTAACTCGGAGTTTGGGTATATGCCCAGTTAATGGCAATAGGTTTGCCCCTATTACATGGGACACCTATACTTCTGACTAACTCTTTGGGTGATACAGGCGTGATGGTATGTTATCTATATACTAATAATAAAGCTGAAGAGTTTGTTTGTTTGCTTGAACGCGCTAATCTCAGGAACTACTAGTCCTATTTGAAAAATTCTTTAAGTGTTAGATAGCCCATTTATTGAGGAAGGCTATAGGCTATATATCATCACGCTACGCGGACTATAATAACCCGTTTCATTTTCCATTCAGGTGGGGCGAGGCTTACACCTGGAGCAACGTGAACTGCTGCGTCCATAACGTGATTGTGGGCAAGCTGTGGATCGAGCAGTTCGGGGCCATGGAGGTGACGTGCCACGGCGGCGCCGGCCTCAAGGCCAACCTGGTCTTCAAGCCGGCCGGCTTCAACAACAGAGACCTGCATCGAGTTGATGGTTTCATTGTTGATGCCAAGTGAGTGCTACATTTTGTTTAGCTAGATATCTCGTTAGCTCGTCGTGTATTTTCCTCATACAGTGCAAACATCGGTATTTTATTAATATTCTCAGTTAAGAACACGAATAACCTCTCATTTTCATCCCTCTAACCTTTTTTCCTACTATAATTTTATATATAATAAGATATTATAATCTTTTATTGCCAAAAATATTTAAGTTTCTTAACCTAATACACAATTATAATTAACTTTAATAAATGAATGAAGTGCCTAAGATATCTCTTAGGGCAATTTGTGCAGAATACCGATATCGTAGGATATATTAAACCGGTTGTTAGGCTTTTGGCCTCTTGTCTACTATGATTGTCATAGGTATGACAACCGGGAGCGTCAACTCTACGTGCTCTTCGAGGCACGAATGGGTCTCTCAAGTAGTTATTACTCCAATTCTAAGCCCCGAACCTCTCTGAAAGATAAAATAACAAAATGGAATTGGCATGAATTAGAGTGAGAGACTAGAGTTTATCATTAGGTATATTTTCTTTATCTTTGAACGTAGGGCACAGTTCAAAAATAAATGCAGCTGTATTTATAGGTATTTATTGAAATAATTATAATAAATTATTTTGACTACCTATTAGGGATGTACCTTTCACATAACCTCTCCATTTTCATTTTCAGTAAGAAACGCATCAAATTCCTGTACGGCAAATGGACGGAGTATATCAAGTGCTGCAGTGCTGCCGCCTACGAGCAGTGGGCGAAAGAGCGCGGAGAAGAAGCTTCCTCTCAGACGCCTGCACACACGCCCAAGAAGATGCTGGCCAAGCTGAACAGTTTCAAAGTTGGAGCGCTGCGGTCCATGTCTATACAGGACGTAAGTCATTTCTGTATTTTTATGCTTTTACTCTTTTTCTCTCTCTCTCTCTCTCTTTCGACTCATCTTTCTATCTTACGGAATATACTTCCATGGATGGGTCCATATGGTTGGTGTCTGACACTCATTTTGACGACCTCTTTGGTTTAGTGGATTGAGTACCTACCGGACTGCTGACCACGAGGTCATGGGTTTGATTCCTACAGGACACAAATATTTATGTGTGATGAATATAAGTGTTTGTGTTCGTCTGTATTATAAGTAGGTATGTATTTACAAAAAAAGTATATAAGTATTATTATATCCAGTACCTACTCATAGTACTAGCTCTGCTTACTGCTTAGTTTGGGTAGATGGTGCTGTGTAAAAATGTCGCAGAATATTTATTATTTCTGAAGATTCACCACAAAATACTTGCAAGTAGTTTTTTTTTCTCTATAAATATTTAGCTATGGTTTGGCTATGTGTTCGCAGTCGGACGACGCGGAGAACTCGGAAGACGTCCCGAAGTCGGACGACACGAATAACATCGACATCGCGGGCTCCGTCACGCTGTGGGAGGCGAGGCCGCGACCCTCTACTAGCGCACAGGTATTATATCTATTCAGCCTTCAAGCTTTAACAAAGGTATTTTATTATGATTTTTTTTTATTTTTTCAGGCTAAAATTTTAAAGTTATTTTAGTGAAGGAAAAATTCGACTCGCTGACAAGATTCGAACCTGCGTCTTCTCTATGACTTCGCTATGACTTAAAGTAACTTGGTTTTCACTAGATGTTACCGATGTCACCTTTAAGACGTAAGTTCAGAATGTGAAGGCAAATTTCTACATGGCAGGTTGGACTCGCGGTGGCTTAGAAGTCATAGCCTCTGATGCACCTAACCAGATGATGCAGGTTCGAATCTTGGCTGCGAGGCGAATTTTTCCGTCACTAAAATAACTTTATAACAGAGTTATATAACCATAAGGGTTAGGCAGAGGAGTGCTAAAGTACACCCACAGTTCGCTGGTATGTATGTATAATAGGGGGCGAGCCTATTGCCTTTTGCCGGGCACAAATCACAAGATGCTACGGATAATTTTATAGAAAAACCGAATAACACTTGCTCGATAAATTATTTTCCATTTCCAGTACTACCAGTTCACTGAATTCGCGATGTCTCTGAATGAACTGGAGAGGGACATGAAGGGCCAGCTCTGTCCGACGGACAGCCGACTGAGGCCCGACATCCGGCTGCTGGAGCAAGGAGACATCGACGGCGCAGCCACCGAGAAGACCAGGCTTGAAGAGAAACAGCGCACTGCCAGGAAACTACTCAAGAAGTCCCCGGACGCTTGGCAGCCGAGGTAACTCTTACATTCTTTTTTTATTGTATAGGGGGGCAAACGAGCAGACGGATCACCTGATGGTGAGCAAAACCAGCGGAGTCGAAAGTGCGTTGCCCGCCTTTTAAAAGGGTTTGTGTTTTAAAGCTTTTGAATAATTGTCTGTTCATAACCATTTCTATGTATATTTTGTTTTGATTTGTGGATGATTGAACGGTAGACTTTGTCTTTAGACTTGTCTAGCCACCCCTAGTCTAAAAATAAATGAATCATGAATCTGTCGTTCATATTTTTTATTTTCGTTTCAGGTGGTTCAGCCAAGGCACAAATCCTTACACCAAACAAGAGGACTGGCTGTATAACGGTGGTTACTGGGACCGCAACTACCAACATTTGAAGGACCTCGACATATTCTAACTTACCCATCCCTAACTCTTCCCTCACTCTATACGTACAAACATGATGACTGGAATATAATAGAAAATAATATCAAAATGCAGTGAGTACTTAGTTATTTTTGAGTTTTTTTTTTGCTATGGTTTCGTGCCATAATCTGATGGAATAAAAAGGCCACATGGAGCTATTCCTTCAGAATCCGGAATTTTATAATGAGTTTATCATTAATAAAATTCCTACCAGTTCCTTGAGAATTTTCTCATGTGAATCATACTATGATTCATTCTAAATTATATTATATAATTTATGCGGAAGTCGCTAGTAAAGGCAAGGCAAGGCTAGCATCATCTAAGATTTAAAGGCCATGATTCATAATAGCGCCTCAATTTTTTCGGTAGGTACATAAAATCGATTAACATGACTTTAGTATTATATTGTTTAGTTAACATTTTATGTGGACTTCCATTTTACGAGTATATGTCAATAAACAAAAAGATTTTAAAATTAAATTATAATTTTGATTTTTTTTTGTGAAGTGACGTCGAAGGAATTTGAAGTGTAAATAAGAATTGTTTAAAAATTTCATTTTGAATAAATATGTACGATGAGTATAAAGTTTAATAAGATATATAAAGTAGCGGACCAGAACGGAATGTGGTTATTATAGAAAGAATAATATTTTCATCGAGGAGAATTAGGTAAGAAATTTAAAGATAGAAAATGAAAGATTATCGAGGTAAAACTTAATAAATTAATTTTATCTTTAAATTTAAATTTATTAAATTATTAATAAAATAAAACGCGTCGTATCGCAATTTCTGTTATACCTTCCTATCTACAATAGTTAGGTTCGTATCGATCAGATTTTTTTTATATTTTGTACAAATACATTCTATAGCGTTTTGTGACGTTTTAAAATCCGAAATATTTAGTTTTATTTACAAAATGTGTTTTATTGTTTCACAAATTTTGCTTCCAATGTACTGCAAAGCAAAGTCAATTATTACTTAATGTCGCTGTTTAGCGATATCGGGCAATACGCATAATAATAATATAGTATCGGAAAAGTATTTGCAATTTCTGATCTTATAACTACCTATTTAATTTATACTCGAAAACAAGGCATTTTTTGCGTCCATTGTTTAAACACTGACGACCAAAAAGAAAATTATAAAATACAGTTACTCTCCTTTTTAGAAGCACATCATTGACACAAACTGTTTATTTAAAAGATGATTAAAAATGTAAGATTCTAACGAACAAAATACACGGATTAAACGAATCGATTGCGATTCAGCCAAGTTTCACTTCACATGAATGGATATTAAATTATTGTCACACAATTTTTTTTGAACAACGTGTTTTTAAATAGTGGTAACCTTGTTACTAATTGTAGACGCCAAAACTTGTATGTGTAATGTATATTATATCGAAATTGTGATCTCATTTTCACATGGAAACTTACAATTACAACACAAATATTTCGACATAAAATTTTGCAACAATAAACTTATTCGACAAGTTTTATTGAATAAAAAAATATTCAAAATAATTTATTCCTTACATAGGTATTTAAATCAAATTAAGCGTTGTATTTTTTTCTTTTAAAATGGTTTGCATTTGAAATACTTTTAAAACGCCATAAATAATTATAACACAAACAGAAAAGAAATATGCGGTTTTACCGCCATTGCAAAGCTGTCGAACATTAATTTAATTCAAATAAATAAAATTGAAAGTGAGTTTTTTTTTCTTTTGGTTAAAAATATTGCAATTTTGTTATCATAGCCAGCAGTGCTGCAGTGGGACAACCATTGGGTTGATGACCTTGGTTAGTCAAGAAGCAACACAATCATCAAAAAATTGATTTGCGCTTTAGACTATGTTCGTAAAACTACTAAGGACTAAATTATAATTATAAGTATGCTTCGACTTAAGTTGAAGTGATACTTACATAATAAATATTTCTTATAAGTAATAAATAGGTACCTATGTGTTAGAAGTGAGTTCTATCATGAATAAAGTAATATTTTTAAATATTATACTTAGCTTTACTGTTAAAATGAATTGTTATCGCTAATATTTAGCATGATGCTGTAAAATTTGGTTAATACGAGTAAGTTATGCAAAATAAGTAATCTGTTCGCTTTAACTACTTAATTGTAATAATTGTTTCAGTAGTTATTCAATGAAATAAAATTTAACTTATTATAGTTAAAAGGTAGGAGTTTTATATTTAGGTAAACAACATTTGTTATACCTAAGTAAAATAGTAAAAAAAATGTAAGTAAAGCTGAATTATTAGAAGAAAAAGCAATCAGTTAATTTCAGATCAGATAAATACTAAGAATACCCACTTTAATTCTTACGTTTTATAAGCTAAGAATTGCGATATGATATTATTATCACTTATAAATAGTTACTTTACAAAAGTATTATAGGTTAAAAAGGATGGTGTTCTGAAAAAAAGTATTTATTTTAGTAGATATTAATTTATTCTATGCATTTAAGATTTTAATATTAGTTTTTTTTTAATCTTCCATTTTATTAAAAACAAAACAATTCCTCTCCACACCGGCTTTTAAAAGTAATTTCTATACAGCACTGGTTTCAGACTTCCGATTTAAAAAAAAAAACATTTTTTATTATTTTTTAAATAAAATCTTATTTAAAAAAATAATTATATATGGAAGGTAAAGTTAATGTCGTTCCATAAAAGGTGATTATACGCCAAAATATCGGTAGTTTATAATTGTATGTAGAAAAAACTTGTACATTTTAAATGTGAATAATCAAAATGTAAACCTGAAATAAATAGATTGAGAATTTATTTGCAAATTTGATTTTTATAAAACTCTATTGTTTTATTTTTGTGCAGGGTGGGAATCTTCATACTTGCCGCTCAGAAGGTAATTAAATATTTTGTTGGAAAGTAGGTAACCCCAAAAATGCGTGATTTTAATCTAATATTAATTTAGGTTGGCACTATTCGGTTTTCCCATAGGTGTCGCCCATTTTAATTTCAGAGTACCTACATTTTAACCGTGCACAAACCCAACCAATTTCATGGAAAAACCCAATAACACTGCTCGACCTGGGAATTTAAACAGGACCTCTCTCTCTCTGTTTTATAGAATAACACGGTGACTTAAAAAAAAAAATCAAGGTTTCTTTTGAATCTACAGAAAATGGTAATAAAACAATTCAATGTACTTAATGTATTTTTTAATCTACTAAGTATCTAGCGTATAAAAAACAAACAATCGGAATCACAACCTTATTCTAACAAACATGATTCTCACACAAGTATTCTCAACGTTAGAATATTAAAAAATAACGTGGCAACATCAACTTTTTGTACGTACACTGACGGGCAACTTTAATATTTTATTTTAATGTTACCTACGTGAAATAAAAGCGGCAGTTTAAATATCAAGCGAATTTATAGCTTAGGTACCTACCTACTTACCTTATATCTCGAGGTTATATTTGTTTTAAAAACATGTATTGTAAAAAAGAGGCAGATCGATATCCATGTTTATCAAGGATCTAATTGACAGCCTCCTCTTTTTTTAAGGTCGATTATAAAACCATTAACAACTTTGGGATTTTTTATCTGTAGGTAATAAGTGAGTATTTATCCTTTACGTTCAAAGGAAAAATACATTCGGTGTTACTAATAATAATATAAAACTTCTTAT
Organism: Acronicta leporina; assembly: GCA_947256265.1. Taxonomy (NCBI): domain Eukaryota; kingdom Metazoa; phylum Arthropoda; class Insecta; order Lepidoptera; family Noctuidae; genus Acronicta; species Acronicta leporina. The sequence continues at coordinate 2,604,754 of OX366512.1, forward strand.
AAACCTCCTAAGTATAAATATTTAGTTTCGTCTTGACACGTGAAATTTTGTGACGGGCAAAATTATACAAAACATATTTTGTATATTTGATGGCTGCCGTCTTAATATAAATTCATAAGTAAATAAACAAAATACAACGATAAAGTTGATGAACCACGACGAAAAAAAAAAATAGGTACATAATAATTTGTTTGTTTGAAAACTACTGCACTTTCATTAGGATGGCACTTGACAATTCAATATGGATCTCTACGTACAATTAATAATGTTTAATAATTTACTATATCAAACATAAGTTAACATTAAAATCTGAAAAAAGACGTCTAAAAATATTTTAATTAATCCACTTTGTGTTATTACAGTTTTATTTGCGTGCGAATTCTAAAAATCGCATGCAATTTTGCATTTTTTTAGTATGGCGGTATATTTTAATAACACGCTGTATGTATAAAAAATGATATCATGCTACAAAATATATTACATATATACTAATTCATAGAATAGTATATGTAGTACAAAATATGTATGTAAGGATATACCTATTATTTAAAGGCAAGATTTTAATAAATTCATTCATACTACTCAATCTAGGCACTCATATATCGCTTAATACATATTGTCTGACTTTAAAATTAAAATAATATCCTAATCTAAAAAAATAAACTAGGTATTTTAATGTAAATATCAACCTAAGTTCTGTACAAGAAAGTGTATTGGACAAATTTACTTAAAAATATATAGTATTATTTCTAATTTTATTGAATATTATTTATTTAATAAAATTAAAATAACGAGCACTTGTGAACAATTATTATTGTACTTAGATGATTTTCTGGAAAAAATAATAAGTATTTAATAATTATTGTTTTCTATGAAGACGCGCAGGTACCTAATTAAGATTGTCCAAAACACCAATCCAGCCCTGTATTCCTTTGCCAAAAAACTTTTTTTTTTTCAATACACATTTATGCTAAAGAAAAGAGTCGTACCTGTTTTAGAGCTTGTGATTTTTATGATAAGTAAAAATCTGGTTTACTTAAATACTTGGCCACCTGATATTTTAATTGGCAATTAACACACCTTTGTGATAGTTTGCGAAGGTGTGTAGGTATATTAAAAAATATGTACCTACGTATCCAAAGCTCACATCTAAAACCTTGAAAAAAAAATGGCGGCATTTTTTTTAATAATAGACGCTTTTAGCGATAGTTTTTGGTCTTTGCGAATTGAGCCTAATTTTTGCTCATCTGGGCGTTGGGTGGGTCCCCACTATACTTAAGACGACGTTATATATATTTTTTTAATTTAAGATTCTGCTTCCAATCCTGAATCTAAAAAGTCCTTCAAATATAACGGCACTGTCCTCGGCATAGCTCGGCAGATCTGAAATGTAAATTAAACGCTTTCAATTATTGTGACAAAACACAAAATTTAGTAAATGACATTGTTAAAACGTTATTGCTACTACTAATACCTTAGTTAGTCTAGTGGCCCCAAGGGCGACTGCTACGCTAGAGGTTCTGGGTTCGATTCCCAGGTCGAGCAGTGTTATTTTTTTACTATGAAATTCTTAGTAGCACCTCGGCGTTTGGACTCGTGCCTGGTTAATGGCAATAGGGTCGTCCCCTATTAAATGGGACCTAACATACCGGCGAACTGTGGGTGTTATGCATTACTAGCTTCTGCCCGCGACTTCGTCCGCGTAGCGTAATGATATATAGCCAATAGCCTTCCTCAATAAATGGGCTATCTGACACTGAAAGAATTTTTCAAATTGGACCAGTAGTTCCTGAGATTAGCGCGTTCAAGCAAACAAACAAACAAACTCTTCAGCTTTATATATTAGTATAGATATAGTTTAGTCAGTATATTAGTTGTCCCCACTGATCCATGGATCGAAGATATTACAATCAGATCGATCACAACACAAATAAAACCTAAATAACCTTGTTAACGACATCTATACTACAACTTCAAGCAGAGCCACCGTCCACACAACCAGCTGATTGGCTAGTACCATTGTGGACCATTAGAGGGCGCTAGCACGAAGATATATAAGGCCTGCGCGGACGGCGCTCGGCCTCTTGCACAGCCCGCTCATTTAAATTACTTATATTATATTCGCTTTATTTTGCAATTGTTAAATTTACAATAAACCCTTTTAAGTTTAAAAAGAAATAAATTATTCATTGGCCAGTCTTATCCAGTCTGATTCCCCTGAGCACAAAACCACCACATATATACACGCCAAACCAAAAACATTTGTGGACCTTCGAGCCGAAGAAAACGGATCAGCATCAAGGCATCAAGAGCTCCGGAAGGTCTGGCCGTATCGTTCCTTTTCCTCCTTTGTTTCTGTTTGTACTAAAACCGTTTTATCTAATCCAGGTCGGGCTGAAAACGCGTGGTTCGCGTTATTACACCACGTGTTGCTGTTTGCAGGACAACTGTGAGTACCCCAGTTTTTCTTAGAGTGCCGTAATGAGTTTAGAGAATTTATCAGTGCGTAGTAAATCCCCATTGCCTAGCATGACCGCGGATTTTATTCGTGAGGCGAATAAAAAACGTGGCTCAGTCAAAGGTAGATTGACTCTCTTCGTAAAATTTGTGTCCTCTTTACATGGTAGTCAATTAAGTGAGTCGCAATTAGTTGAATTAAAGTTTCGTTTGAACAATGCAAAGTCATTATTAAGTGAGTTTAACGCTATTCAAAATGGGATAGACGAGTTAGTACCGGATAGTGAATTATCTCAGCAACTAGATATTCGCGAATCCTTTGAGAATTGTTATTGTAGCGTGATAACTGAAGCTGACCGCTTGTTAAATAGTAATTCTGATGGCATTCTAAATAGCAAAAGTTCCAATTCTAAGTGCAATCCAAACCCATTAATTAAATTACCCACGATAACGTTACCCTCATTTGACGGTTCTTATAATAATTGGCTCGAGTTTAGAGATACCTACTTATCTTTGATTCACCAATCCCAACAACTCGACAATATTCAGAAATTCCACTATTTACGTTCAGCATTAACGGGTAGTGCAATTCAGGTTATAAAATCTCTAGAATTTTCAGCCGAAAACTATACAATAGCATGGGATTTGTTGATTGAAAGATATAACAATAACCAATTAATTATTCATAACCATCTAAAAGCTATATTTTCGATGCAGGCTTTAACTAGGGAGTCGCCATTTCATATCAGAAAATTAATAGATACTATTTTGAAAAATTTACGTGCCTTAAAAACATTAGGAGAGCCAACGGAACATTGGGATACCCTCATAATGTATATAATTGTATCTAAATTAGATGCGGTAGTAGAAAAAGAATGGGAACAATTTAAAAGTGCTAAAAGCAGTGAAACGCACGAAAAATTCAATTTAAATAGTTTGATTCAGTTCTTATCGGACAAAGCCGGTATGTTAGAAATGATTCACGCTAATCATTCGTCAAATTTAAATAATAAAGCTTCTCATGATTATCCTAAAAAACCTCAAAAGGGTCATAGTCTAGTGATGTCGCAAAATAATAGGTTCAGTCATACCCGCACATGCGTTATGTGTAACGGTAATCATTCATTGTATGCCTGTTCTCGGTTTTTAGATTTATCCGTTAAGGACAGGTTACAATTAGTCGAGAAAAATAAATTATGTAAAAATTGTTTACGTCAAGGACATGTAGCACAAAATTGTTATTTTGGTCCATGTAGGCAGTGTAATAATAAACATAACAGTTTGTTACATAGCGAGGTTCATAGGGAAAACGCTTTATTGACTGTGAACTCAGAAATTTCACAGTCTTCCAATCCTATTGATACCAATTCGGCTATTGTAAATTCAATATTGCCCACACCTACATGCAAAATTAATACATTAAATTCGCAGTCATTACAACAAGTTTTACTTTCAACCGCGGTAGTTGAAGTTGCTAGTACTGACAATAAATATTATAAGGCTCGTGCCTTATTGGATAGCGGCAGCCAGCGCTGTCTTATTACTACGAAATTACGTGAAAAATTAAACGCTAAATCAATACAGTCCACTTATCAAATATTAGGAGTGGGGCAATCAGTCTCACAGTGCTCAGAAATATGCGAAATTACACTTAGATCATTAAACGATGATTATAGTACGAACATTCAATGTCTAGTTTTATCTTGTTTAACCAGTGCAATACCCTCAGTCGATATAAATATAAATTTATTAGAGTTGCCACAAAACGTTAGCTTAGCAGATCCTTCATTTGATACACCTACTGAAGTTGATATGATAATAGGTGCTGATCATTTTTGGGACTTATTAGTCGAGGGTAGAATTCGCTTAAATAATGGTCCATATCTCCAAAACACTAAGTTAGGATGGATAGTGACCGGCCCTTTTTATTCTAAACGCCTAAATAGTAAAAGAATTCAATGTAATTTAGTAAATACTTTAGATATTGGAGAACAGCTAAAAAGGTTTTGGGAAATTGAAGAAATTCCTCCCAATAATAACTACTATACTGACGCAGAACGTTCTTGTGAGAAATTGTTTATAGAAACCACTAAACGCTTAAATAATGGTCGCTTTTCAGTGCGCATCCCACTTAAAGAAACTACAAACATGCTCGGTGATAGTTATGATATAGCCAGAAACAGGTTTTTATCACTAGAACGTAGGTTAGCGCGATCACCTCAATATAAAAAAATGTACGTAGATTTTATGCAAGAATATTTGAGCTTGGGACACATGACTCGAATAGATAATTATACTGCTCCATATTATTTTTTACCGCACCATGGGGTATTTCGGGAACATAGTATTACTACTAAGTTACGTGTAGTATTCAATGCCAGCCAAAAAACAACATCGGGTCACTCGCTTAACGATATTCAGCATACTGGTCCACCATTACATAATGATTTATTTTCAATACTTATACGTTTCCGTCAGTATAAATATGTCGCATGTGCTGATATAGAAAAAATGTTCAGGCAAATATTAATACAAGAAGATCAACGAAATTTACAATTAATAATCTGGCGTGAAAGTGAATCTAACAACCTGTCTGTATATCAACTTAATACCGTTACTTATGGCACCGCGTCTGCACCCTACCTTAGCATGAGATGTGTTAGACAACTAGGACAGTTATGTGATGACCAGGAATGTTCGCGTATGATATTAAATGACTTCTATGTAGATGACTTAATCACAGGGAATGATAGTAAATCTAAGCTGTCATACTTGTGTAAAAAGATAAATCAAGTCTGTGCATCCGCTTGCTTGCCATTGTGTAAATGGGTTTTTAATTCGAGTGATTTAGAAACAGGTTTGCTACAGAGTGATAGCACTCTGACATCAAAACTTCTATCTTTAGATGAAAATTATTCTTGTAAAACGCTTGGACTAGGATGGTATAATAATAGTGCTGAGTTTCATTTTACAACTAAAATAAATCAAAACTGTACCCAAATTACTAAACGCCTTATTCTTTCAGTTGTGTCACAAATATATGACCCACTGGGTCTTTTATGCCCCTTTGTTATGCAAGGAAAGGTGATGTTACAAAAATTATGGCTTTATAAATTAGACTGGGATGAAATAGTTCCTCAAGATATAAGTTTGAATTGGAAAAAGTTTGTTGATTCGTTATTATTTTTACAAGACATAAGAGTGCCTCGTCATGTAATCGGCGATAGTTGTAGTCTAACAGAATTACATATATTTACTGATGCCAGTCAGGTCGCTTACGGTGCATGTGTTTACGTCCGAACTAGGAATGCACTAGGTGACGTCACTGTTAGATTGCTGTGCGCGAAGTGTCGCGTAGCACCTATCAAACCGGTCTCCATACCGCGACTGGAGTTGTGTGGTGCGTTACTCGGTGCGAAATTGCAACATAAAATAGTTAATTCTTTTCGTTTACAGTTCGATAACATTGTTTTTTGGAGTGATTCTACCATAGTATTATGTTGGTTAAGAACCTCACCTCATTTATTAAAGCCATTCGTTCAAAATCGTGTCGTAGAAATTAGTGATTTGACTAGTAATGCAATATGGTTGCATGTTGATGGAAAGGTGAATCCGGCGGATTTGCTATCACGTGGAACAAATTTAAAGGAACTTAGTGAATCATCTTTATGGTGGAATGGGCCAAGATTTTTACATTCAAAGGTAATAAAATTTATTCCCCCTCAGCTAGATTTTTCAGAACAAAGTAATTTGCCAGAGTTGAAAAAGATAGATGCCAATGTCATGGCATGTACAAATAACGATTTTAATTTTCATAGATTCTCGCAGTTTAATCGGCTCCAACGCACATACGCTTATATATTTCGATTTGTACATAATATACGTGTTAAGAATAAAACTGAACGTTTATCAGGACCCTTGACAGTTAATGAGTTAAATAAATCATTAGAATTTGTAGTTAGAACTGTGCAGCAACAGTCATTTCATTATGAGTACAGTTTGTTGTTAAATAAATTACCTTTAAAATCTTCTAGAAATATAGCTAGTTTGAATGTATTTTTGGATCATAATAATATAATCAGAGTGGGAGGTAGGTTGACAAATTGTGCCGATTTTCAATATAATAAAAAACATCCTATGCTATTGGATAGTAAACATTACGTCACAAAGCTTTTGTTTCGATATGAACATAACAAGTTATTACATGCTGGCCCGCAGCTATTATTATCAAATATTAGAAATAAATGGTGGCCATTAGGAGGTACAAACTTGGCTAAGCAAACAGTGCGACTATGTGTTAGATGTGCTCGTATGAAAAGTAAACCAACCCAACCAATAATGGGTAATTTACCAAGTGAACGTCTAGAAGCTAGTTTCCCTTTTTCACGGTGCGGGGTAGATTATGCTGGGCCTTTTTATATCCTGAATCGTAAGGGTAGAGGTTCTAGACTCGAGAAATGTTATTTATGTTTATTCGTATGTTTTACAACAAGAGCATTGCATTTAGAGTTGGTAACTAGCTTGTCATCAGAATATTATATATTAGCTTTAAAAAGATTTATTTCACGCAGAGGAAAACCATTGCAAATATTTTCAGACAATGGTAAAAATTTTGTAGGAGCTGTAAAGGATCTGGCACATTTTTTACAAGATAATGCTCAACCTATCATTGACTATGCGTCAAATAATGATATTATCTTTACTTTTATTCCCCCATACTCGCCTCATTACGGTGGTCTGTGGGAAGCAGGGGTCAAGTCCTGCAAACACCATATGACTCGGGTGATAGGAAACGCTAATTTAACTTATGAGGAGTTCAGTACGGTTTTGGTGCAAATAGAGGCTGTCCTGAACTCCCGCCCCATGTGTCCTTTATCTTCAGATCCCGATGATTTTACTCCACTTACTCCAGCACACTTCCTGATCGGCCGACCCCTGACTGCGCCTGCCAGTGCTGACATCACCAGTACGCCGTCGCATACATTGTCCCGCTACACACGTGTGGAGCAGCTAAGGCAACACTTCTGGCAACGGTGGTCGATGGAGTACATTGCTGAACTACAAAAGCGTACGAAGTGGCAAGAAACAAAAGGAACCATATCACCAGAAACCTTAGTTCTTATTAAGGAAGATAATGTCCCACCGCTGAAATGGCGTTTGGGAAGAATTTTGTCTGTGTTTCCAGGGCGTGATGGCGTATCACGTGTGGCAACCATCAGAACCGCAAATGGAATCATAAAGAGGACATTTCCAAAAATATGTCCTCTGCCAATATTCTCCACTGAACCTGAGGTCACAGCGAGTGTGACACCTTTATGAAGCCCCATGAAGTTGAGAGTAGGAGCTCTCAAGGCCCGCCGATATGTTAACGACATCTATACTACAACTTCAAGCAGAGCCACCGTCCACACAACCAGCTGATTGGCTAGTACCATTGTGGACCATTAGAGGGCGCTAGCACGAAGATATATAAGGCCTGCGCGGACGGCGCTCGGCCTCTTGCACAGCCCGCTCATTTAAATTACTTATATTATATTCGCTTTATTTTGCAATTGTTAAATTTACAATAAACCCTTTTAAGTTTAAAAAGAAATAAATTATTCATTGGCCAGTCTTATCCAGTCTGATTCCCCTGAGCACAAAACCACCACATATATACACGCCAAACCAAAAACAAACCTATATTTTTGTAATCCAATCCATACATTCGTACTTAGTACTTTATTAAAAATGACCTTTTTTCCTACAATAAATGAAAAAATGCGCTTAATTCTGGTTTAGTTGTTTACAGTGGAATATTTTGAACGCGTAGACATGTCGTGTCAAGCTGAACCTGTTCACAGAAGTTAAATATAAATCTTTCTTACAAAGGCAAAGTACAAGAAAGATTTATAATTTAAGTAGGTACCTACCTATGTAACAAGTTCCGGCTAATCAGGTTTTATGGTAAACATGTTTAAGTGTTATAAGTTTTATTATGTTTATACCAAAGAATTACCTACTTGGAATACATACTTGGGCCGGCTTGACCGGAGAGATACCACGGCCTTAGAGAAAACCGGCATGAAACAACACTTACGTTGTGTTCGCCGAGTGAGTGAGGATATCGAGAGCACAAAATATTTGAAAGCCCGGCAACGCACTTGTGTTTTCACTCACACTTTTTTTCCGGAAATTATAACACCATTTGCTACTATTGGTGCATACTTAATTTGTTTTTTTTTATGGGATAGGGGGCAAACGAGCAGACGGATCTCCTGATGTTTAACGATTACCGCCGCCCATGGACACCTGTAACACCAGGAGGAGTCACAAGTGCGTTGCCGGCCTTTTAAGTGTTTGAGCCTCCGGTAATCTCACTCGGCGAAACGCCGACCCGTTCTTTCACGCCGGCCCTGAATGATGATAATGACACGGACTGACCGAGTAAAGGTTGTACGTCAGATTCTACTAGCTACGCAAAATAACTTTTATCTTTAAGTAAAACCATCAAAAACAAAAAACTATTTTATGTGCGAAACAGTTTCTGAAGTCGGTGCCATTGATTTGGTCGGAGCTTTTGTGTTCGTCACCGACTTCCACATTTAGAAAGGCGAGTAGAATCTGACCATCTCGACGACATTGTGATTTATTTGGTCAGTACGTGTTATTACCATTTTTTCTAAACTTGTGATCATAATTTCACCAAATTTGTATGGGACCACCTCGGGAGTATATTCTTTCACACACAGAAAATAATTTTAAAACGGTTTATAAATGACCGAGTAATTGAGTAAGAAACATACACAAAAAATATACAGACGAATTGAGAACCTCCTCCTTTTTGAAGTCGGTTGAAAATAGTAGACTAAGAGTCCCAGGGGCTATTACGATGTGCTATCGCCATCATTTTTAGGTTGTGAGAATGGGATAGCACTATTAATCTGTAGAGCGATATCCCTCTCTTCCAATCGGAAAATGATGGCAATAATATATAATAAGGCCTTAGGTTATTAAACTCACCTGATTGATATAATACAGTGAGCTGGGTATCGTGATCTCGAAGTAGTTCCTCCTGACAGCGTCGACGATGCTGTCAGCCGCCTCCTGCGGCGTCAGGATCTTCATCAGCGAAGGGAACTTGATCTTCGGGTTTTTGCACAGGCCGGTGTCCACAATATATGGGCAGATTATTGTCATTTTTATCTACCAAAAAAAAAATTAACATTGTAGAACAGATTAAGTAGAGTTATAGAGCGAATGCAGAAGTTTATTACTTTAAATGTTGTCGACAAACGATTTGATGGTAAGTAATAAACAAGTTTTCAGATTTAGGTATTAACACTCTAACTTGGAACCTGCCTCGCTATATAAGATTTGTTCTGGTGCAGGACTCGGACCCGTGACCCTGGGCGCAGAAGTCATCAAAGGCAAGGTCAAAGTGGTTACATGAGTCGTCCTAATCGCGACTGCTACGGTAGAAGTCGTGCAAGCTTGAGCCAAGCAAAGTGTTATTGGGTTTATGAAATTCTCAGTAGCGGCTCGGAGTTTGGGATTTGTGCCGCCGTATTACGTGGGACCTAAACATACCGGTGAACTGTGCCACTGTAGGTATAGTACATTAGTACACCTCTGCCTATCCCTTCGAGGAATACAAGCGTGATGGTATGTACTTAAATTTTCAATCAATCCACTTACACCACTGTAGTCCTTCTTGTCCTCTCTTAGTTCCTCGTGCAAGGCCTCCATGAGTCCCCGGACGGCGAACTTGGTGGCGCAGTAGGGGACCAAGTTTCGGAGACCCACAATGCCGGCCATGGACGACATGGCCACGATGTGTCCGTGGTTGCGCTCCATCATTGACGGCAGGAACGCTTGGAGGAGCTGCACAAAATTAAGTGTATTTGTTCAATAAGGGCCTGCCGACAAGTGGCAATTAGCTCAAGCAGGAACACTTTCGAAAACGTATTCGTATCGAAATCGAGAATAATTTGTATGAGAAGGAGGATAATGAACGTAGATGAAGCGAAAGTGGTGTGCCAGGGTCTTAGCAAGTGTAGTCTCTGCCTACCCCAATGGGAGACAGATGTGAAAATATGTATATGTATGAGATTTGTATACCAGAAAAAAACTCATTCGTTTACGATACGAATTCGATAGTTCTTCGTGCTTGGGGAAGTTCAAATAGACAAACGAATAGAAACAAAATGTATGGAGATGACATTTGTGCGCGCTCGATTCGTCGAAAGCTTATGTCATTTGCATACATTGAGAATTCTATTCTATTCTATTTGATTATCGATCATGCCACTTGACTTCAAAGGACTGTCACTTTGCTCGTAAATTTTACTGTTGTTTTCATGCGGAAGTATCGTTTCTATGTCCAGGCTTTGGTTGTTAAGAGCCTGTTTCACCGCCTTCTGATTAGTTCCCGATAAATTATCTGACACAACAATTCATAAAAATTCTGTTCCAATTTTGAATTTATCTGGTAGATAGTGCTTATCCGGAGTTGGTGAAACCGGCTCTAAGTCACCTATATCCAGTAATGTCACTGGCTAATTTGCGTTTCAAACCGAAGCACATTATCCCTAAGCAGCAATTTATATGGCATAGGGGGGTAAACGAGCAGACCGTTCGCCTGATGGTAAGCGATACCGCTGTCAATAGACACCTGCAACACCAGAGGAGTCACAGGTGCGTTACCCGCCTTAGAGTTTGGGCCTCCGGTATCCTCACTCACTTTGTTTCACGCTGTTTTTCTGTGAGGCCGTGGTATCACTCCAGTCGAGCCATTCATGTTTAAATATATATGGAACTTACAAGATAATATGTATCTTATTTATATTATATATCACTACATATTATAAAACAAAGTCGCTTCCCGCTGTCTGTCCCTATGTATGCTTAGATCTTTAAAACTACGCAACGGATTTTGATGCGGTTTTTTTTTATAGATAGATTGATTCAAGAGGAAGGTTTTAAGCTATTTAACATCACGCTACGACTCTTAGGGACGGGGCAGCGCGGGTGAAACCGCGAGCGGGTCGCTAGTATTATTATAAAACAGTCGTTTCCCGCTGTCTGTCCCTATGTATGCTTAGATCTTTTAAACTACACAACGGATTTTGATGCGGTTTTTTTAATAGATAGAGTGATTCAAGAGGAAGATTTTAAGCTATTTAATATTACGCTACAACTCTTAGGGGCCGGGCAGCGCGGGTGAAACCGCGGGCGGGTCGCTAGTGCATTTATAAAGCAAGGTCTTTAGGACAAAAAAAATGTGTCGCCCTAAATCCAAAAGTTCCTAAAGTTATAAAAGTTTCTAGAGTTCATGTTATTTTTTGTTCTAAATGTTCCAAAACCAGAAAATAAACAAAGCACTCAACTTTTGATTTACACCTTGGTACATCAAAATTACTACTGACCCATAAATGAGCGATGATGTTGACTTCGAACGAAGCACGGATCTCCTTTTCGGAAGTCTGCATCAGTGGCTTGCAAGGCATGATTCCAGCATTATTTACTAACATGGTGACTTCGCCGACTTCCTGACGAATCTTCTCCGCTAAAGCATTCACTGCTTCTCTGTCGGTTACGTCACATCTGCCAAAACAATTTGAAATTAGAATACGTTCGTTAATTTGAATTAAGTTCTTTTTTGTTGTTTTAGAGTAGATTTGACCTTTGAATTTAGAATGGAAAATGATATCATGTTTTCACTGTTTAATTTGTATTACGTACGTAAGTATCTACGTATATACGTCTAAGTAATTATCATACGTTACTTTTTATAATTCAGTTTTTAGTAGAATAGCAATTACCTACAATTAACAAGATAAATTGAGGTTTAATTCAAGGCATCCTACATATTTTTACCTAGTCTACGTTATTATTATTTATGTTAAAATTTAATATCAGTTCATCATATTAAATAATGTTCTCCCACAGTTCGCTGAGTTATGCGAAGTTCGCAATTTATTTTCTTTCTTCTTTCTTTCTTTCTTCTTATGGGACGAGTCTTTGTCGATCGAGCTGCTTCTGCAATCCAGCGCAACAGTAGTGCTTGGATCCACTAATGTGCCATATGTCATATAATATTATCATTCACAAAATCTATTTATTGGTATAGGTACATAATTATATATACTCACGCCTTTCTCCCACAGGGAGAACTATAGATAGCCACTTGCTACGATTCTTGCATACTTCTTTTGCTTCTGCCACATTCATACATCTTCTCATACGTGTTGGTGTTATATGTATGTACTTACTCGTATCGATGGGCCTTCCCCTTCAGATCCTTGATGATGTCGACAGTCTCCTGGTTACCAGAAGGGTTGATGTCCACGCAGATTATAACACCGCCCAGTTTGCCGAAGCGGAGTGCCGTTTCTCGACCCATGCCATGACCAGCTCCTGTTATCTACAACCAAAATAGGGCATTCAGGAATTTAATAATAAACAATTTAATTTTCAATTTAACTGTGACTTTTCTAAATTTTTTTTTTATGTGATAGAGGGGCAAACGAGCAAACGGATCACCTGATGGTAAGTGATAACCGCCGCCCATGGACACCCGCAACACCAGAGGAGTCGCAAGTGCGCTGCCCGCCTTTAAAAGGGTTTGGGCCTCCGGTAACCTCAACTCACTCGGCGAAACACAACGCAAGCGTTGTTTCACGCCGGTTTTCTGTGAGGCCGTGGTATCACTCCGGTCGAGCCGGCCCATTCGTGCCGAAGCATGGCTCTCCCACGTGAAAATGCGGAAAATCCTCATATCGTCTGCCACATGGAGAGTTATTCCGTTTGTGTGTGACTGACAATTTTGTAGGGGTTTTTTTTCAACAGTCCCTATTTCGTTCTAACTTTGGGCCGGATTTTTGATCCGTAGTCAACTCAGTGACCAATTTCGGCAATATGTGATTTTTGATCACATGTTAGCTTACATAATCAACCCACTATATGTCCCACTGCTGGGCACGGGTCTTCTCTCACAATGAGAGGGATTAGGCTATAGTCCGCCACGCTAGCCTAATGCGGGTTGGGAGACTTCACACGCCTTCGGGAAAGTCTCTCGGACGTGCAGGTTTCCTCACGATGTTTTTCTTCACCGTTTAAGCGCGTAATAATTAACTATTATACGCACATAACTTCGAAAAGTTAGAGGTGCGTGTCTTGGATTTGAACTCAAAACTTTTATTTTTTTATTTTGATTTGACTTGGCTATCACGGCATGTGTTGTTAGCTTAACCAACGGTCAAATATCAAACTATTAGTTTAAAAAATAAAAAAGTATAAAAAACTGCCTCTTTAGTCTAGTGGTTTCAAGTGCGACCGCTACGCTAGAGGTCTTGGGTTCGATTCCCAGGTCGAGCAAAGTGTTATTGGGTTTTTCTATTAAATTCTCAGTAGCAGCTCGGAGTATGGAATATGTGCCCGGTTAATGGCAATAGGCTCGCCCCCTATTACATGGGACCTAAACATACCGGCGGACTGTGGGTGTACCTTAGTACACCTCTGCCTAACCCTTAGGGGAATACAGGCGTGATGGTATGATGGTATGTTAGTTTAAAAATTAACCACCAACCTACTTTAATAAAACTATGCGTACTGTCGAGGTACCGAGCTTTACTAAACAATTAAATACAGATATATAGTTTAACTTTCGTATTTATTATGGGGCGAAGCCCTAGCTCATACAAGTGAGTCTGTCAAGACTCGCAGACTAGACAATTCGACGTCAGATATAAAATTCAAACTGATTGTTTATTCTTTAACCAGCCAGTCAACACATAATACTGTCGCCTTCCTGGAGCGGTCTCCACAGTACACACTACGGCTAATCGTCAAGGTTACATAATTATAACTACATAGGCTGACGTTTTAATCCTTTGAATTCCTATTAAATCGTATGATGAGTTTTAGCATTTTAAACTATCCTAATTGGCGGAAGTGAAATGGAGGTGTGGCTGACGTACCTATCAAGGTTCGTTCAAAGGATTTAAAAATGATAGTCCGCTAAGTTTCGCGACTGTACCATATGTAATTAAAAACCAACTTACAAGTATGATTTCGCCTTTGACGCTTTTAGGCTCGGGGGGTACGAAGAACTGGTAGATGCAGTAGAGCCAGGTGGCAGTCATCTTGACGTACAGCACCAGGATTTCCAGCGCGATCGCGATGCCATTGTACACCTTCATCGCTATGCCCTGCTCGTCCGTCCTGGGAAGAAAATATTGGAAATTAATAAAAATCGATTGATCTATTCGATGTTCCTGCATGAAATCTTATCTATCTATACTATAATATATAAAGCTGAAGAGTTTGTTTGTTTGTTTGTTTGCTTGAACGCGCTAATCTTAGGAACTACTGGTGTGATTTGAAAAATTTAATTTCATGCGTTAACTGATGCTGACTCTAAGGGAACTAAGTTAACCGACTTCAGGTGTCACGCATCTTCAGAACCGATAGTCAACAAATCTAGAATTATGAGACCAAATGGGTAGAAAAATTGAAATCGGGTATACCTATCAGCGAAGACATCGCGTAACATACAAACAAAAAAAACTTCAAATTCAACTATTGTCCTTCTTTCAAGAAAAAAAGTTTGCATAAAAAGCATTTGCATAGAAATATTTTTTCGGATCTACGTCCTACGGAAATATGTGTACCTTTATTATTATGTACATAATAATAAAGGTACATTTCCTAGCTTAGCCATTCTAGCTGTTACTTCTTGGTCCAGCCATTTCAGGGATTAGCCGGAACAAACTGACAGACAGATAGACAAACGGACAGACAGACAGACAAAACTTGTAAAAAAAATATTTTGGTATATGTACCGTGTATAGGTACATCCAAATGCACTTAGTAAAAAGCAGTTATTTTAATATTACAAACAGACAATCCAATTCTATTTAATTGTATACTGATTTATACCTATGTGTAGGCATAATGACTTATACGCATATATAATTTTTTATCATTATATTTACAGAGCATAAAAACGATGCGAAAAAACAGGATGCTGATTATATCGTGGGTATTTTATCATAAAATAATGATTAAATTTGAAATTACTCATTTTTTACGCGGCGGATATGATCAATTAAAAGTAGATGTAAGTCACGAATAAATCATGAACCTGTGTTCATGATTTGTTTATGATTTACAAAGTTCTTAAATATAACAAATTAAATTAAAAATTTAAAAAAACCCCCGACACAAAAATAAACCTGAATCCCTATAAAAAGAAAAAAAAATAATCTTGAAATTATAACCCTTCGTAAGTACATATGAAGTTTTTTGATTAAATTTTGTCGCGTCGGGGGACCGCTCTCTAATTATGTGAATCCTTTCCTTTCCTTTTGCTTCCCGAACGTGAATCGCGCGAATTCAGAATTGATGTGGATGGCGCGTACATCGCCGCGACGCGCGGGAGGGCGTAAAGTGGGCGGAGCGTAACATATTCAAGTTTGGCGACCCGAGCGGGCAGACACGCGAGAGCTAGAGAGCGGTCCCCCGACGCGACAAAATTTAATCAAAAAACTTCATATGTACTTACGAAGGGTTATAATTTCAAGATTATTTTTTTCTTTTTATAGGGATTCAGGTTTATTTTTGTGTCGGGGGTTTTTTTAATTTTTTAATTTAATTTGTTATTTCACACTTTTTGTGGGGACTCCTTAGTTATTTTGTTTAATTTCTTTTATTTTCTTGCGTTTTAAGATCCAGGTAATTTAGTGTTTAATTAGGTATTTTCTTCGTTTAGTTATTCAACTTTTGTACAATTATTTCATAGCTATTAGATATCTTATATATATCATAGTGTATAGTATTCTACTAGTCAGGCCCTTTCATTTGATACCAATATTGTGGGAGTTGTAAAAAAAATATGTAAACCGCCATCTTGTGGCGGCGGCCATCTTGGACCGATTTTAATCAAACATAGCTAAGAACACTCCCGACTTATTCACCTTTCAAACAAAAAAAACAAAATCAAAATCGGTTCATCCATTCGGGAGCTATGATGCCACAGACAGACACACACACATACACACACACACACAGACACGTTAAACTTATAACACACCGTCGTTTTTGCGTCGGGGGTTAATAAAAAAGAATAAAGATAAATCTATAAATAGATACAATATTCTTCGTAGAATATATGTGTAAAGAAAAATATAATTTTCTTAAATAGTTTAAATAGCATAAACCTTTTTAGTGACGTACCTAAACATAGACAGTCAATACTCGGTGGTAAAATATTGACACTAGTCTATGAAAGAAGGAAATTAAATATTTATTTTTATTTGTAAAAATAATTTTAATATAAAATAATATAAGATTTAGGAATCGGCATAGAATATAGAGATAGACATAGCAATAACATTAAATGTCGTTTCTTTTCTTACAGGTAAGTTTAGGTAATGTTGTAACAATAATAACATACTTTTACTGGTATTTACCTACAAACCAATTAAATCTTTTCTTACAGAGAAACTCATGTGTTTCATTGGCTATGTCATCCAAATTATAAAACAATAAAAATAGCATTATAAAACGACATTTTTTGTAAAAAAAAATGGAGAAGTTGAAATTTACGTTTCAATCAAAACCAGCAATAGACGGTAAGTCAAACTATATTGCCATAACCACAATTATCACTCAAGACGAAAAAGTTTTCCTGATTCCTGAGGAGTATCAAGCAGCAACACTTCACAAACATATCCACACCTCAAAAACTTATACCACAATAAAAAATACACTAAAAAAGAGACATCAAACTAGAAGTGTATGGATAAAAATGACTGAAGATTTACTACAAACATACTTTGATGAAGACGGTAATATGATTTTTAAAGACCAATTCCTAGAGGAAGTTACTCAAGAACAGTTAACGATGCTGAACAAAAATAATTCTGATGATCCCATGACGAAAATTTTGGAAAAATTAATCGAAAGTCAACAAAAAAAAGAGAAACAAAGTATAAAAAAGTTAGCTGAGAGATTTGTACTTGAAAAATTTGAAGAAAAAAATTTAAATGCATGTTACTGGATAGAAGTATTTGAAAGAGAATGTGCAAGGTTTAATATAGTAGACGAAGAAAAAATTGAAATCTTCAGATTATTCCTAGGAAAATCATGCACCGATTGGTATTCTTCCATGATGATAAAACTCGGTTTAGAATCACAATGGACAGAATGGAAAACAGACTTTTTACACACCTATGCTAATAAGGGCTGGACAACAAGCAAGTATGCTTTGTCTTTCAGGTACCAATCAGGATCTTTATTAGAATATGCTATAAAAAAAGAAAAACTTTTACTCGAAGTAAGAAAGACTATTGATCAAGGGACCTTAATTGACATAATTGCTGCTGGCTTACCAAACTTTATAACAGATAGGATAGACAAAGATGAAGTTTTAGCAACAAAAGACTTATTTAACGAACTTGGGAAATTAGAGCATTTAGTATACAAAAAGAAATTTATAAAGAAAAAAAGATGATACTAAACCGATGAAAGAAAAATGTAGTATTTGTGAAAAGTTAAAGAAAGGTGTACGCTATCACTCAGAAGATATGTGTTGGTTTAAAACAGATGATAATAATAATGAAAAGGAAAAAAATAAGAAACAAATAAGGCTTGTTAATAATTCGGAATTGGAATGTGAACTGCAATGTGAAAATCAAAAAAACTAATAGTGCCGCCATTAATTAAAGTAAAATTAGTATTGAATAAAAATATTGAAGCACTCGGAATCTATGACTCAGGGTCAAATATATCATTAATAAATTCAAGATTGCTAAAGATCCGTAATGATAAAGCGAATCAATCAAACAATACTGATTTAAAAACAATTAATGGCGTTAAAAAGGCAATTGGCATAATAACATTAGATTTAACTATTTTTAACATTGAAAAAGAAATGGATGTATTTGTAATAGACAAGGAAGATTTTAACTATGATTTCTTAATTGGACTGGATTGCATTAAGAAGTTTCACCTAATCCAGAATGAAAACTTAGAAATAAGTCAGCGAATTCCAAACCAAGAAAATGAAACAGTTTCTACGGAAACAAACGAATCAGATACTGATCACAAGGAAATAAAATCCGATAATTTAGTAAACTTCAATGAAAACTTCAAAGAAGAAAACTTTACAGTTTGGATAAATCATCTGGACTATAAAAAGCAGGCAGTGATTGATAACTTAATATCAAACAATAAATCAATATTTGCAAAGGACAAGTATGATATTGGAAAAGTAACAAATTATGAAGCACACATTGATCTGTCTATAGAAAAATATTGTAGTAAAAGGCCATATCGTTGCACGATTGAAGATAAAAAAGAGATCGAGGAACAGATTGCAAAATTATTAGAACGAAATATAATAGAAGAATCATATAGCCCATTTGCGGCACCAGTCACATTAGCTTATAAAAGAGATGAAAACAAAAAATCAAGATTGTGCGTAGATTTTCGGGACCTAAATAAAATAGTTGTCCCTCAATCTCAGCCATTCCCACTTATTGAAGACCTTACGGTGAAAACAAGAGATTGCACGTTTTTTTCAACACTAGACTTAAATTCAGCATTTTGGTCAATACCTCTACGTGTATCAGACAGACACAAAACTGCATTTGTCACACAAGAGGGTCATTTTCAGTGGACTTGTTTACCATTTGGTATAAAAACAGCACCAGCTATATTTCAAAGAATAATGTGTAACA
Source organism: Acronicta leporina (assembly GCA_947256265.1). Lineage (NCBI taxonomy): Eukaryota > Metazoa > Arthropoda > Insecta > Lepidoptera > Noctuidae > Acronicta > Acronicta leporina. The sequence continues at coordinate 2,623,935 of OX366512.1, forward strand.
TAATACGAAAACACAAACTCGGAGATTTTACAGTAAATTTCATCGATGACATCTTAATATTCTCAAAATCTTTTTCAGATCATGTCCAACATTTAACACATCTATTTCAAGCAATTAAAAGCGAAGGCTTAAGATTAAAATTTTCTAAATGTACATTTGCAGCTGACTCAGTTAAATATCTGGGTCACATAATACAGAATAATTCAGTTAGACCGCTGAAAGACAACTTGATATCAATAAGAAACTTCCCAACTCCCAAAACACAAAAAAATGTGAGACAATTCTTGGGGAAGATAAACTTTTATCATAAGTATATACCAAATATAGCTATAAAATTAGATCCGTTGCATAACCTTTTAAGAAAAGGACAACCCTTTAACTGGACTAAGGCATGCCAAGAGTCATTCGAAGAAATGAAACAATTATTGTGTTCTCAACCATTATTGACCATTTTTGATCCAAACTTACCCATACACATATATACAGATGCCAGTATATTAGGAGTAGGAGCCGTACTTAAACAACCACAAGAAAAAAATTAAGAAAAACCTGTAGCATACTTCTCAAAAAAATTGAATGAAGTTCAAAAAAGAAAGAAGGCTATATATTTAGAATGCCTAGCAATAAAAGAATGTGTTCAGTATTGGCAACATTGGTTAATGGGTAAGAAATTTACTGTTTTCTCGGACCACAAGCCTTTAGAGAATATGAACATAAAGTCAAGAACGGATGAAGAATTAGGAGATATGACATACTACCTATCACAATATGATTTCGAAATAAAGTATTCTCCAGGAAAATATAACATAGAAGCTGATTGCCTCAGCAGAAATCCAGTCTTAGAACCAAGTGAAAATCTCGATGAACAATTAAAAGTGATCAATTTAATAAAACTAGAAGATATCCTAAAAGATCAAATTAATAATGACAAGATACAATACAAAAAGGAGAATCTAATATCAAAAAACAACGTTTATTACAAGAAAGTGAAAAAAAAAGAAAAAATAATTCTATCAGAGAAATTCAGTATAGAATTAATCAATAATGTACACACAAATCTGGGTCATATAGGCACTAAACAAATGCAGAAAATGATCAGCTCTTTATATACAGCGGAAAACATGACAAAAAATATTAAAAAAACCTGTGAAAATTGCGCAGTATGTATAAAGAACAAATCAAGAGGACACAATAAATACGGATTGATGTCGCACTTGGGTCCCGCGACAAAACCTTTTGAGATATGTTCCATCGATACCATTGGAGGTCTTGGGGGTTCGAGGTCAACTAAGAGATACCTGCATTTGCTATCAGATAATTTCACAAGATATGCGTATATTTTAACGTCAAGAACTCAAAATGCAAATGATTTCATCAAACTAGTGAAAAACTCCATAGAAACTAACGACATTGGAATGATTCTATCGGACCAATACCCGGGTCTTAATTCTAAAGAATTCAAAAACTTTTTGGATAATTATAAAATCCCAATAGTTTTCACAGCAGTGAACTCTCCTTTCTCAAATGGATTAAATGAAAGATTAAATCAAACATTAATTAATAAAATCAGATGCAAGATAAACGAAAAGGACAAAAAAGTAGCATGGACAACTGTAGCACAAAATTGTGTAAAAGATTATAATGAGACGGAGCACACTGTCACTGGATATGCTCCAAAGTATTTATTATACGGCACAGATGTTACAATTTTGCCAAAGGAGCTAAAAATGAAGAAAACTGAGTATGATTTGATTAAAGACAGGGAAAAGGCTCTGCAAAATACTATAAAATCACATAGTTACAACAAAACAATCTATGATAAAAACCGAAGACATTTTGATTTTAAAGTTGGTGATACGGTTTTTGTAGAAAATGGGAACAAACTAAATAGGGAAAAGCTCGACGAATTAAGAATCGGACCTTACAAGATTATAGAAAAAATATCAAACACTATCTACAAAATAAACACAGGCCAGAAAAAATCAGAGTCAAAGTTTTTCCACATCTCGAAGCTGACTCCGGCTCCTGCGTTTGAATAACCTGGAGAATACGATAGAAGTCGTAGTGTTTTACTTTCCCCAGGGGGGAGATGTAAAGAAAAATATAATTTTCTTAAATAGTTTAAATAGCATAAACCTTTTTAGTGACGTACCTAAACATAGACAGTCAATACTCGGTGGTAAAATATTGACACTAGTCTATGAAAGAAGGAAATTAAATATTTAGTAAAAATAATTTTAATATAAAATAATATAAGATTTAGGAATCGGCATAGAATATAGAGATAGACATAGCAATAACATTAAATGTCGTTTCTTTTCTTACAGGTAAGTTTAGGTAATGTTGTAACAATAATAACATACTTTTACTGGTATTTACCTACAAACCAATTAAATCTTTTCTTACAGAGAAACTCATGTGTTTCATTGGCTATGTCATCCAAATTATAAATCAATAAAAATAGCATTATATATGTATATACCAAATCCTGCGTAGAATTTACATATATTGCATTTATTGCTTACGAGCAGCTGTTGATCAGCAGGTCCCGGGTTCAATACCCAGGTCAGACAATTATTTCCATTCTCCCATTTATTTATACATTTCATTCCCATCCCAAGTATAGGTACTTCATTTACTATAACACTAGTTGGGTAGCTTTTAGAGTTTACTTACGTAATGTGTACCCGTGAGTGTCTTATTTCTTGGAGAACAAAGGTTGTTTATTTAAATAAAAATGTTTGCGAAAATATCACACATACGCGAGCTAGTGACATTGAGATTACTAGTGAAGCAATTATACCACCTATTTCGCAGCAAGTTGGGTAAGATCATTGACTCGAACTGCTTGCCGATTATGCAAATGACATAGCACATTACCTCTTAGTGTTGAAGAATTCGATATTTTTACAATAACACTGGATCATAGCCGTACGCAGGTTGATTTACTTAACTTTTACGAAACATTTGTTCAACCAAATGTATACCTAGACTAGCTTTTGCCCGCGGTTTCGCTCATTTTATTAGGATTAGAAATGGCCCCCAAAAATATTTTAATCTAACCAAGAATGATGATCTCTGCTTTGTACGGGTCTCTAGATACATCAGAGGGGTCAAACTGTATCTCAAGATCCGTTTAATTGATTGAGTAAAAAACAATAACTCTGTTTGTCTCTTTGTCTTCTTTGATGGGTTTTGGTTGGGTAAATTCAACGGTTGTTTTGAGATGGTAGAAGATTTTACATAAATTAATAAAGTGTACGTCATTACAGAAGGTAGAGGTAACAGGAAGGGAAGTCACAGACTATCACAAAACCAAATTCAAGAACATAAGACATTGACATTAGTTTATTTACGTTATCTCTAATCTTCTTTTTACGCCTAAACCGCCGAACCATTTTTCATGGATTTTGGTATAGAGAAAGATTAAACCTTGGAGAATGAATGACACAGGCTACCTTTTTACTCGAAAACCTTTTGGTTTATGAGTGAAACCCCGGAAAACAGCTGCAGTATAAACGAATGCCTAGTCCTACTTACCTATAATTAAAATTTCGAATAGTAAATACATGCATTAGTAAACCGGCATTCAATTCATTCAACAGTCTGACCGGAGCGATAAGAACCGATAAGCAATCTCATTGCCGACTCACATACATACATTGTTCATTCAGTGACATTTAAAATATCATGTTTTATCAAATTCATGTGGACATTTGCATGGGAATTTTTGCGTAGAATTGATTTGTTGTTTTTTTAATAAATACTTCCTACTCTAGGATTTTCTCAAGTATGGTGTTTGCAAACGTAGTATCGTGTATTTTGTAGAAATTGGCTGCCAAAGTGACTGCGTGAGGGTCTGGCAGTATTTAATTCGCAGGTCGATATTCAATCACGCTTATATTCTTCGAAGGGTTACACAGAGATGTAGGTAGGTACTACTGTACAGTGTACAGTTGTACACCCACAGTTAGCCGGTAAGTTTAGGTTCTATGTAATAGAGGTCGAGCCTAAACATTAACCGGGCATAAATCCAAACTTCAAGCTGTTACTGAGAATTTCTTAAAAAAACCTAACACTGCCCGTCCTGCCAGTCTGCCTGCGATCCAACCCAGGACTTGCAGAGTTTCAGTTGTGCATATAAGCGCTAGTGTAATGAGTCCAAGGGCGCGCACAAATATTTTCAACTTTAAATCATGTAGAGCCACTTTAGAAAGGAAAAATTAAAATAAGGACATATTTTATATCAAGGTTGTACCTAGGTACAAATTAAGCATAAAAGACATTCGTAAAAGCACGCTAAAGACGTGCATAAAAACAAGATAAATGTTATATGCATGGTTTTTCTAAATGCGAACCGTATGCACGCATACAAGTTTTTATGAACTTGGTACTTATTTTTCATAGGTTAACATCGGCAGGTACCTACTGCAATGTTTTAGTTGCATCACATTGGAATTATTATCAGTAATGATCTACATAAATTATCCTATCTATACTTCTATACTAATATATAAAGCTGAAGAGTTTGTTTGTTTGTTTGTTTGTTTGTTTACTTGAACGCGCTAATCTCAGGAACTACTGGTCCGATTTGAAAAATTATTTCAGTGTTAGATAGCCCATTTATTGAGGAAGGCTATAGGCTATATATCATCACGCTACGCGGACGAAGTCGCGGGCAGGAGCTAGTTATAATATTAAATATGTAAGGCTTACATACATTTGAGTGCATAATTTATAAACTTTTTGTGATTTTTTGCATTTTTTATGCTAATTTTTATAAAGTTATTTAGTGTAGGAAAAATTCGACTCGCAGACAGGGTTCATGTAAAAAACAACAAAAACATTTCCTTACATTGTAAGTAAATCTTTTTGTTGTTTTTTTAGGTACCTACGGAAAATGATCTTCATGCATCGTCTGCCATCTAGGGGAGCGGCAAGGTTGTTATGTGTTAAACTCTTACCGGCTAAAAACTGTACTTGTCTTCCCTTAGAGCGCTCGCGCACTTGTGATTTTTTATTCGGGCGATAGTTTGATCGTTCTGGGATTCACTATGGAGTTATATGGCAGTGCGCACATTTGACGATTAGAATTCGACATGAAATTATACAGGACTAGTAAAGCGACTAAACTATCGGTCGACTAAAAATCACAAGTGCGCGTTGCCCTTAAAGTCACGTTCATGGGATTCGTGATATTCGCCACGAACATGATAAATTTCAAAATAAAAATTCAGTTCAGAATATAAATAGGTCATAAATCATCCTCATCCTCCGATGTTGGGGTCGGCTTCTAGTCTAACCAGATACGGCTGAATATCAGTATTTGACACGAAGCGACTGCCATCAGACCTCGCAATCCAATTTCTGGGGAATACCAATATTCAGAGAATAGAATGGTTGTTAGGCTATTTTTGGGTTTCTGACTACCACTAACAATTTTATTGTCGAAGATGTTCGTATGACAATCGGGACTGACGTGCTGTCGAGGCACGGAGGGGCTCGATATGTAAGATGATGTGTCAGAGTGGTCACCCTTCCACACACTGACTGCAGCGTGCGCAGCTTAACCTTGCATATCAGTTGATCAGCTTACCAGGAGCCTCTCTATTGGGGTCGTAAATGGCCGTTCTAATTTCGATATTTTTTGTACAAAAACACTTATGGGACGGTTATTTCAGACTCGCTACGGCTATTTCGACCGTAAGTACTGTAGCCTAAGCGCGCACACTTTCAAAATCGTATTCGTATCGAAATCGAGAAGAATTTGTATGAGATGGAGCATAATGAACTTAGATGAAGTGAAGTTATGTGCCAGAATCGTAGAAAGTGTAGTCTCTGCCTACCGCAATGGGAGACAGATGTGCAAATATGTATGTTTGTATGAGATTTGTAGTAGAAATAAAAATCATTCGTTTACGATACGAATTCGATAGTTGTTCGTATGCCAGCGCACACGTCTAAAATATCTCCGTATAACATCTACGTATAAACATACTTATCGATATTAATCGTATCGATTTTTTAAACAGTATCGAGTGAAAAATATCGATTAATATTCAAAACCTACGTGAGGTTGAGGTACGTGTGAGGACTAAAAAGATCATCTACCTACTCACATTAAATATGAAAATCAGTTGCGAAAAAAAATGTTGATAGGTACGTACCTACTCTAAAATAAATATTTGACGACCTCTGGGGTTTAGTGGTTCGAGTACCGGACTGCTGACCATGAGGTCGAGGTTTGATTCCCACAGGACACAAAAAAATATGTGATGAATTTATGTGTTTGTGTTCGTCTGGGTGTTTCTTATGTATTATAGGTAAGTATTTACAAAAAAAAGTATATAAGTATCCTATATATCTATTGTCCAGTACCCATAGTACAAGCTCTGGTTAGTTTGGTAGGTACTAGAGGATGCTGTGTAAAAATGTCCACAGAATATTTATTTATTTATTTAATATCGATACTCGATATTAAATAAATGTTTTACTGTGTGTATGGAAGGACAATAACCTCACGGAACAAAAAAAAAAAAACAAAAAACATTATTTGCATTATTTTTGTTGAATAAAATCAAAATTTTGTTGAATGACAAAAGACCGAATGACGTAAGCGCGAACAAAAATACCCGATGACCTGTTTAACCGATGTCGATGCATCAAAGCGAATGTATAAAATCTGGATTAATCATAACCACGAAGACCAAAGAGCCCGATGGACAAATGCCCGGCTAATTGTTTGATAAGAAGAAAAACATAAATACAAAAGAAGAAAAACATAAATCAACAAGAAGAAAAACATAAATACATTAACAACCCATTATATTGTCCTTGACGGGTCTGCTCTCAGAATGTGTGGGATGTGGATGTGGCTATAAATCCACCACCACCACGTTAGCCTAGGGTTGGTAGATTTCACACGCCAAGAAAATATCTCAGGTATGCAGGTTTCCTCACGTTGTTTAAGCGCGAGATAATTGCATATTATAACCAGTCTAACTTTAATAACTGGACAGACTGGTCAGAGTCTAAGAACATACTTATTACTACGTAATTAATGATAACATACCTACAAAGTATACAATAGTTAGTACGCAAAGACTAGTAATCAAATGTACGAGTACATGAGTGCATTATTTAAGCACTTGAAAAAGTATTTACATACTAGTACATAGCCTTTCTTCTATCTTTGTTATTAGATATCAATGGTTAATACAAGGAATGAGAAAGGATACGAATTTCGAAATTTAATCCCTAAAATGGTAAAAATGGGGTTCAAACATTGTAAAATCGGAACTCCGAGCTGCTACTGAAAATGTCATAGGAAAATCCGATCCTGGGAATGATTTTAAATTATTAGATTTTTTTTTATTATTATTTTTTTTAAAAAAAAGCTTACTAGCAATGTGGATCGCACATTACTGGTATTCTTGTTAACCCCTCGTGCTAAGCTAAAATGCTTGTGTTACGAGTGGGTTCACGTCGGTAGTGTAATGGGTGGGTTTCGAACCGGCAACCACATGATCACAAGTCCGATGCCATTAGGCTACCGCCGCTTCCTTTTTTAATTTTATTAATTAAATCGGCAAACGAGCTGCCTAGCCACCTTTTTTTTTTTTAATGGGATAGGGGGGCAAACGAGCAATCGGATCACCTGATGGTAAGTGATAACCGCCGCCCATGGACACCCGCAACACCAGAGGAGTCGCAAGTGCGCTGCCCGCCTTTAAAAGGGTTTGGGCCTCCGGTAACCTCAACTCACTCGGCGAAGCACAACGCAAGCGTTGTTTCACGCCGGTTTTCTGTGAGGCCGTGGTATCACTCCGGTCGAGCCGGCCCATTCGTGCCGAAGCATGGCTCTCCCACGTGAAAACTTACCTGGTGGTAAGTAGGTAGTCATCGTCGCCTATAGACACCTGCAATACCAAAGAAGTGGCTGATGCATTGTACGGACTGCCAGAGCCGCAGAAAACAAAAGGGAACTGCCTCTTAAGCGCAAAGTCCAAACACACACCAAGGTGCTTTACGACAAACTCCGACGTATGAGTGGTCGCCACCCAGTGAGACCCCAAGAGGACTTACCACCGAGCAGGTCAGATATGTTCTCGCCTCTTACAAGATGCCTCTCTGAGTGAGTGATTGAGTATTCTAACTTGTCCAGTACATAACATACGTTACGTACGTCTAATATTAACACCATTAGGTCACCTCTTACTACTCGAAAATTATTTGACCACGATAAGAAGAAAAACTACCCATTACACTGGCCTCCACGAGTCTCCTCTCAGAGGAGAGGAGATTGGACTATAGTCCACCACCCTGGCGTATTGCGGGTCGGAAGACTTACACGACGTCTAGAAAAAGCTAAAGGGCATGCAGGTTTTTCTGATGCGTGATAATTTAACTATTAATACGTACATAACTTTAAAAAGTCAGTGGTGCCTTGTATTTGAAGTCGAGACCTTTGACCTTGGCAGTCCAATAGTCACATAACTAGGCTATCATCACTGTGCTCTTGTTAAAAATGCTCCGTATATAAGAGCCCATAGTTTATACGGAAGTATTACGTATAAGGAAGACATTGAAATAATTAATTGTTGTTCACATTTTGAGACAGCTTACAACAAAAAAAATATTAAATGCTAACAAAATCAGTAATAAGGAAGCAAATATTAACCGGTTGAGAAGTCAGGACCTGTCATGCTCACTAAAAAGTCTTGGTGATGGCTTTGTTTGTAGGTTCGATTTATTCCATACATGGTTGAGTCAGGGGACGAATTTTCTGTTTCCCGTAGTCCCCGACGCAAACGTGCAGGAAGGAAACACCGTGTGGTTTTTAGTCGGTAGGTAGGTCACCCACTCTGGGTGAAGTCCGACACGCCCCGCCACCTCCCCGGGCTAGACACACGCAACAAAAAAAACACTGCATGCTATCGAGACTATAGTCGGCTCTTGACATGTTATGGCAGTCACTTTTCTTTTCTTTTTTTCTTTTCGAAAGCAAGTAAGTCGTAGTCTTTTAAATTATACTAAGTTTTTTTTTTATTATCCTGTACATCAAGCTCTGATGCACAGACGTTTTTTAAAAATAAATACTGTCGATTTCAAACCTTCCCATTTTTTTATAAAAACAACAGCTTATAAATATTTCTTAAATATTTTTTCAACATGTTTGTAAACTAGCCGGTTTGCAACTGGCAGCTGTTGTGCAACCGCGACGGTAATACGCTACAGAGTATTCAAGTTCGAGGTCAACCGACGCAAGCGACGTTCGTTCGTGACAGCGTAATGTATGGCACTTACTCGTAGGCCACATGCTATAATTTAATAAGGATTAGACCTACGTTATGACATATTGAGAGAAGGTTTTATCATATTCTGATACGCTAATATAGTGGATTCGGAATTAAATATTCTAACAATAGCACGATAGTTTTAAAAAGCAATATGTTTGGTAAAAATTATATTATCGACTAGCTTCTGCCCGCGGCTTCGCTCACGTGAATCTATATCAGGGGTAAAAATGGATAACCAACATTGATGACCTCTTCTTTGTATGGGCCTCTATACATCAGGGAGGTCAGAGATAAGAAGTTCACCAGTTTTTAAGTTGGAGCATAAACTATCTAACAGTGATAATAAAATTAAAATCTATTCAGTAGTTTTTGCTCCAACCCGTAACAAACATACAAGAATTTTAAAAAACACATTTTCGGATTCGGAGACATTTATATACCATAACCCACGTGTTTTTTTTAAATATCTTTAATGTAGAGATATATCTTAGCCCTTATCGCGTAGGGTATAAAAATTAATCAAATTTATGTCAGTTACCCGGAGATGCGGCAGATTTCGATCAACAGCGAGAGATGTCGAAAAAATAGAATGAAGACTTTGCTCAGAGTGGTACACTACAGGCTACATAATTTAAATGAAGACCGAGACCGCGTTTAGGCAAGCGTAGTGTAGGACGCCCTGCGACACAAAGAAGATGGCTGCAGCGGATGGATGTGAGTTGTCCAAGACCGGGATGGTTGGCGCTCTTTGGGGGAGGCCTACCATCAGCAGTGGACGGCAATATACTGATATGATGAAAGAAAGAGAAAGAAAGAAAATACTTTTATTTACGTTGACATGACGCACAGAAAATTAAGACAAACAACAAAATTAATATAAAATATATCTATAGAAAACATGCGTCACATCCACGCAAAAACGGCCATCGCTCAGAATGATGCAGTGTCTCATGCACGAGGCAGAGCCACGGCGCTCATTTTCAGCAATAGCCGGCATCGACATAATGACGAATAAAAAAATGTGATTATAAATATAAAAAGAGATGCGTCTATAGGAACAGTCTCCATAACAGAAATAAAATTCATAAAAAAAAAAATATACAGGAATCATTCGGAAGCTCTGTGTAAAATAATACTTCAATGTAATTAATCAATATGTTATGTTATGACGGGTAGTGTACTATGGAGTTTGCAACACGTTTGGGCAACGTTTGCGCCACACAGATTGCGCCTGCGCAGACATGCGTATTGCGATATGTTCGAGCTGTGATTTTGACGTATTTGCTATGACAGATGTATTTAGCATCTCAATACGAAAGGTTAAGCTGAGTGTTATTTGTGCGAGGAAGACTGCGCAAGCGACAATGTACGTGATCTCTGACATAAGCAGAAAGATAAAACACCATGATAAGTAAAGATTTAGAATAAAGCAACATGATAAGTAGATCAAGATTTAGAGGAAATAGCCGGTGAAATATTCATTTCACTTATAGTACTGGTTGGTTATACATGAATGGCTCATAATCGCGTCGCGTTGAATTCTATGCCTACCATAGATACAGGGAAGACCGGCTTTAGCACCGTCCGTAGATAACAGGTAAAGGTAGACATAAAAATTCACAAAAGTGATAAAAAATATATGAAATCTCAATCGGATCTCCTGTTGACCACGTCACAAACGCCCAGCCTGGGAACAACTATCTGTAGATCATACGTATAAGCCCCGTGTGGGGATCGAACCGAACAACACGTGGCGCGGAACATATTCTTCTAAGTGATGGTTATATCAAGTATTTAGATTCAAGGATGGAACAGATCATTTTGTCTAACAAACGGATCGATAAGCAACGGCTAAGGGATATCATTAATTAATTTAATTGATTCAATAAGAAACCTAGCAAGGCCTTCGACTAAAAGCCAATTATCACGTTCAATAATTAATTATGTAATAACCTATTTAAAGAGGAAAGTTGAGCTTATGCGTTTGTTTGTTTGTCAAGGTTCTGAATAATATCGGGAAGACATTTTGGGATTGTATGAATTAGCACTGAAATGATTCAAATCGAAATTTGCAGTACTCAACTGGCGTATTTATTTATTTTAATTATACATGCACATTTAAATACACATTACAGTTAGGAATAAAGACATTGTAGAGTTCAAAATAAAAATAATAAAATGTGTATGGGATAAAACGCCCCCTTGTGAGCGCTGGAGGCCTACAAAGTGGGCGACAAGGCCCGAGACAAAATTAGGAGTGTTAAAGCGTTTTAGAATGTGGTAAAGTTAAAAATTTTGGCGGGTGGTAAGAAATAATTGATAGATACTCAAAGTGGGCGGTAAACGAAATAAGATTGAGAACCTCTGTCCATCTAGATCTTGTGCAGATGCCAGAAGTGGAGCACGAGCGAGGAGTTAGCATGTGCCACTGCATGTGCAGCCAACCAATAAATAATGAGTGGCATATGTGCTTAAATAGATTCCCTATAAATATAGACGAAGACACATCTAAGTACTAACAACTTTATGCTAACAATTATGGGATCCTTACCATTAACTACAATTGCAATATCTTTTCATCATGGGAGAGGCATGCTTCGGCACGAATGAGCCGGCTCGATACCACGGTCTCACAGAAAACCGGCTTGAAACAATACTTATGTTGTGTTTAGCCGAGTGAGTGAGGACACCGGAGGCCCAAATCCTATTAAAAGGCGGGCAACTCACTTGCAGGTCCTCTGGTGTTGCGGATGCCATGGGCGGCGGTAATCGCTTACCATCAGGTGATCCGTCTGCTCGTGTACCCCCCTGTCCCATAACAAAAAATGAACGCAAAATATAATGATTAATAGCCATCAGCTTATAGAGATCTATCTATATTATAGGTTGATGTGATTCAATTATAGAAGCCTGATTAAAATTTATGGTCTCTATTAATCTATTCGACATTAAACGCAATTTTACTAGCTAACTACAAAATAAATGGTAGATATCCTTGGTTTACATAAGCTTGATATTCCAGTTCACTTTGGTAACTCGTTTGAAGGAATCTAACCAAAATATCTTGCCAAACACTTATAAAACAGTTATGTTATATAAGTAATAGTCCTAGCAACCAATTCACATTTTGGGACCTGGGACTTGGGTTAAAATGGCTCAAATGAGTTTATGAGACTCATGGCCTCGACCCTAGGACATCGTCATCATCATCATCAGCCTATAACAGTCCACTGCTGGACGTAGGCCTCCCCCAATGTGCACCATTTCATCCTGTCCACGGCTTGTCGCATCTATATCGCTACTGCCGGCAGCCTTTCGCAAATCATCATTCCATCTTGCCGGAGGGCGTCCTACGCTACGTTTGCCGAGTCGCGATCTACACTCAAGAACACGTCTACCCCAGCGGTTGTCGGTTCTTCTACAGATATGGACAGCCCACTGCCACTTCAGCTCGCTACTTCGGTGCGCTATGTCTATGACCCTAGGACGATTAAACCAAATTGGTTAAAACATCCTAGTTTCAATCATATATAGCGCAGAGAAAGGAAAATGCAATTTTAAGTCAATACGAGTCCGATCCTGTCGTATCCCCTGGGCGATCCAGGAGTAATTAATTTACGAATTCTGGAAACGACTTGATCTTCTCGGGCCTTGATCATAGCGCAAGGGAAGGAATAAGAAATTTTAAGTTGATACGAGTCAAAAATATCCTATACCGTATCCCCTGGATGATCAATGAATTACTAATCCACGAATTCTGGGATTTTTTTAGGGATTCACCATAGCTAAGCGCCCATAATTCTTTCCATCAATAGATAAAACTTAATTATGTACACACGAATTTGGACCCAAAACTACCACAGCATAAATTGCAATTTGCTTTGTAGTATCTAGAAACGCAAAGATTCTCTACTCACTCGAAAAAAAGAAGATTCTGCTTCCCGCCGTTCTTTCCGACGAACGAAACATCGAACCACATGGTACACAAAATATATCAAAGTCCGATCATAAAAATCACTTAAAACATAAGTGAAATTGAGGGACGTGGTGCATTGAACACAGAATTTATTGAATAAAACCTTTGCAGTAGATACGCGGTGCACCCAAGACGACTTTCACTAGTATGCGGGCTGTTGCAGCGAACTGCAGTTGCATAATAATTGGAGGAAACGTTTCGAAAATCAGCATAATACACAATAGAGGTGCATCCTGTGATACATCCTGCGTTTAGTGAAGCGGTGCGTGTGCGCATGTGCACGCGCAGAGTGGTCGCGCAGGTCAAGCGATACGGTTGTTACAGAATCGTGAAGAGTTTCCAATGACCTTGATATATAAAAACTATCAGGCTCGATAAGTATAACATAGCATCCCGCCTGTATTTCCTGAAAGGTTAGGCAGAGGCGTAATAATGCACACCTACAGTTCGTCGGTATGTTGAGGTCCCAAGAATTAGGCAGCGAGTCGAACCTTTTAACCTGGCATAAATTCCAAACTCCGTAGTAGCTCTACTGAGAATTTCATAAAAAAACGCAATAACAAAGGTCGATCGAACCCAGGATCTCTGACATAGCAGTCATGCTTGGGACCACTAGACTAATGCGCAGTTATCAGTTGTCTAAATAAAGTCTTATTAACACAATTAAACAATTTGAATAGTACGAATTTACGCAAGTCGAATTCCAGATTCCATGTTTTAATGATTAACACTCAATCTAAAACCAAAGAGGCATTAGTGTAATTATAAACACATTTCATACAAAAATTGTATGCAAATGACATTTATGAATACAAGATAAACAACCTGTAACAGAATAAGCACAAGACTTAAAAGTAGTTAGTTCAGAATCGACTACGTGGTTTTTACTATGTGACATTTCTTCCCGAAAAGTTAATGTGTGACATGGTCCGCCCCCGCCGCTCCTTCTCCACGCCTCAAGCCTCACCCCGCACGTCGCTATAAAAGGATCGGCAGACGACGCGCGGGCCCTCCCTAATAATAATTTAAACCAGATCCAGCCGTCCCTAGGTGCCCCCCCAGCAACGCCCTAAGCCGAGGCCCGTGTCCCGCAGGGGACGCCCTTAGCTGCTGTCTCTTAATTTTAAGTTGCTCCTGGCTGGAGGCATTCGGTGCCTCGCCACCAAGTTCGGTTACGCTGTTAAGATTCCCTGAATCAACAGCTAATGTCCATTTCAAAAAAAAAAACGCGCGGGCCTTCTTCCCGCTGCAGCAGCCCAAGCTAAGTGCCGCCCTCTACCGGCCGGACCTCGCCTCGAAGCCTTCATCGAACCACCCTCGAGCCTAACTCACCCTACTCTTGCCGTAATGTAGTTTAAATTCTAAACCTAGTGTCAATAAATTTGTATATTTTGTGTTCCGAGTGTAATTTATCTCCTCTAAATAGTTCCCGGTCGGCCACTTTCCTAAACCATGTCCACCACTTTACAAATGTGTGCACTGATGTCATGGTCGTTCGTCGAGAGATCATAGGAACTTGCATAGACCCCTTTTATTTATTTTTTTCTATCAAGGAAAATTCTCATGGATTTTTGCTACCAGGGTGGCAACCGACCAAACAATACCATGGTCTCACAGAAAACTGGCGTGAAACCTCGCTTACGGTTTGTTTCGCTGAGTAAGTGACGATACCCGAGGCCCAAACCCTTAAAGGAGGGCAGCGCACCCGCGACTCCCTGACTCTCTAGACAAGTGGCATGATCGAATAGAATAGAAAAGAATTCTTAATGTATGCAAATGACGTACGTAAGCTTTCGACATATCGAGCGCGCACAAATGTCATCTCCATAGATTTTGTTTCTATTCCAACTATGCCACTTGTCTACAGGGCCAAATGCGGGTGTCGATTGGCGACGGTAAGCGCTTACTTTCAGGTGATCCGTTTGCTCGTTTGTTCGCTTATCCCATAAAAAAATTGCCTTTCCTTGTCCTATAGTCACGGTACTAGTATTATACCATCTGTGGTAGTGGTCATGGGAATCATGACATTACACACGACCTTGAAAGGTACATAGAACTCATAAATACGTGACTAATTCATTTATTTAAATCATCGAATCCCAAATGTCTATGAAAATTAGTTACCAAAATTATATATTAGACACAATAAAATCGTGACACTATCTGCTACACCTACATACATTATTATTCGTCATTGTTCTTGTCAAATAATAAAGACAATGGCATCTTCTGAATAATTACACTAACCTTTTTTATAACTAGATAAATTTGACACGGCAGAACTAGTAGATCAATAGCAATCTCATACCTATAAAATAAACATTAAAAAATCATAAGAATCGGTCGAAAACTTACTACTGAGTGGAACCACATAACGCTAGACGACGTCGCGGCAAGCCCAAATGGAGGGACGAGCTAGACATCTATTGCAAGGATTGGCCACAGAAGGCTCTAAACCGTGAGGAGTGGAAGAAGGGTATGGAGGCCTTTGCCCGATATTTGATTGAGATTGGGACGATAACGGATGAAAAAAAAAAGAATTGGTCGAGCCGTTTCGAAAGAGTGAGGCTACAAACACCGTGACACGAAATTTTTATATAAAGACTAGCTTTTGCCCGCGACTTCGTCCGCGTGGAATAGTTACTTAGTCTTAGCGTGATGATATATAGCATATAGCCTTCCTCAATGAATGGGCTATCTAACACTGAAAGAATTTTTCAAATCAGACCAGTAGTTCCTGAGATTAGCGCGTTCAAGCAAATAAACTCTTCAGCTTTATATATTAGTACCTATAGATATAGAGTATAGAAGTATAGATACAGATTACAATGCTTTATTTTGTACGCAAAGAATGGATTTTGGTAAAGAAATAAATAAGATAAATACAATTTAACTTCCACTCCTCTCGTTCAGCATCAGTCACACACATGTAGTCTCTCAGAATTAAGGTAAACGCAGCTATCAACGACCCATCGAAAATCTGTAGTTATTACCGACCTATAAAAGTAATTCGAAATCTTTACGTGACCAGAACTATTCTAGCTATAGGTAGGTAAAGTTACACACGCGTTTATTCCTTGAGCATCGTATACTTTTACGTTATTGTGAGTAGCTGTGCAAAAAAGAGATAAAATACTTCAGTTACTGCGGAGCAGCGTGGACCCAGGACGCAGTCGTACGGTTCCCTTGTTCCTTCAAGTAAGTACGTGACTTTTCTATTTAAGACATTTATACAAACAAATGACGTCTAATCTTTATCTTATATTACTAAATGTATTCATTTAAGTGTCAACTCTTAATTTTTTACGACATTTTTTTAATAAAAAGTAATTTGAAACGATAAAACTTTAAATTAAAATGGGATGGTGTTAGCTTATCGACGACCCATAAGTCGGCAATGGCAGCAACGTAACTTTTCGTTTTATATTTCTTTTATGTTATTATATCACACTAACACAAGTATTTTTTTGGACCAGTTTAAATCTAAGCTATCAGTCTTTATAAAAATCTATTAGCGACTAAACTTTTTTGTCTAGTATTTACCTTTTAGCGTTGTCAATTTTACCAAAGTTATGATATTTTTCGAGGATCGATATTGAAAAGTTACAATAATAAATCACTGTTTTTGTGTTTAAAACAGTGTGCATTTGTTCATATTATTTGTGACATTTATAATCAATTTTATAGTCCGAAGGTCAATTGAATTAAAATAACCATTTTTTATGAGTCGGTAATACAATTTATGTTTATATTTACATACTGTATTACCGACCCATGAGGGTCGGCAATAGCAACTATAAGAAGCTATTACCGATCGTATATAGATTATTTAGTTTCTTACCTACTTTTATGACATAATAGGTAGAGTTTGAAATCCTTAAATTAAAATATATATTATTATGTGTATTAATAGTATTATGTTGATTAATTTAAAAGTTTATAATTATTTAGTTCAAACTTCAAACAAATTAGTACTTCTTAGTAATACCTATTACTAAGAAGTACTAATTTGTTTTATTAAAAATAACGATAATAAAAAAATACGAATGAATATTTGCATTTTTATTTTGTTTTATTTTATTAAGATCGGTAATGATCATTATCACTAGCTTATATACATTCCATTGCTGGAAAAAGGCCTTCACTCATACACGATCGGGGATAGCTGCATAAAAATCGTTAATAGCTTCACAGTCGTTTTTATGGGTCGGTAATTGCAACAATCGACTAAGTCACATTATAAATTATTTTTAACAAGATACTCCTTTATTTAAATGTATTTGATTCAGTAAATACATTTTTTATACATAACACTAGCATATAAAATGAAACTATTAATCTTTAGAGGAACCAGTATACTAAAAAAATATGGTTGATTTTAAAATTGCCTTAGGGGGGTCGTTAATACCTGTGGTTAGAAGAATCAATCCACCATGTTGTCATAGTAAGGATTGGAATATTTATTACAGTTGGAGAAATTTATTATAGTTCGGAGTTATAAAACAAATATATGTCATTAATTCCTAAAACATATTTGCGGGATTTTTATATATATAGGCAAATAAATTACATTTTGATAAGATTATCATTATATATGTTTTATAACTCCGAACTATAATAAATTTCTCCAACTGTAATAAATATTCCAGTGTTTTATAGCATTAATGAATTGATATTTAATATTTTCTAAGCAGATTAAGGGCCACTTGCACCAACTTCTTAAATGTGTTTAAATTGTATTTAAACACTATTTCTATGAAAAACCGTGTTTTATTAAATGTTGTATTAATGAAGTTAGTGCAAGTGGCCCTTAACCCTTAAGACAAATTTAAAGTAAACTGATCGACCTTGAAATTATCCCCATAAAACAGAGTGTCAATGTCACACACGTATTTATAAGGTCAATGGTCTGTGCGTGATCGAGATGAGCCCGCGCAGCTTGTGTAACGGCGCATGCGCGTACAAACAAATTGCTATAACTAGCCGCTTAGACGCGGATTTCAAGGTTTTCTTCTACTGGAACTTTGCTACAATAGTGCTGTTGTGTAATAATTGTGGGACTAAATGGTAGAAAATTCTAGCAAATGTGGTTGAAAATTAAATTAGTACTGCGGCACACATTAGCATGTGATGCGTTCACATTGAAAGTTGTTGATTTTCAGGTTGAAGAGCCTAAGTGACGCACATTCAGCTGGTAGCTTTCGACACGAATACATAATCTACCCTAATATGTTATAGAGAAAAGATTTTATTGTATGTAATGCATAAGTAGCGAAATCTACCATGCTACATACAAAAACAATGATGGACAAATCCTGAATCGCGCAAGTGAAGTTTGCAACGCAAGTTGTATATATACAACCGCCCAAGATCACCCGCCTGGTCGAAAGATCCTCCCTTTGGTTGGAGCGGCAACACACACACACACATACACATAGATACACTCAAAAACTACAGGACCGGATTTAGAATTCTTTTAATTTTCAATAATAGAATACTTACCACATTATCACTGAGTAACATTAGGATATAATGTTAATCGAGTGGTAAAAGCCATTGCAAATAATTATGATAGAGTTATGTAAAATTACTTGGATCACGTATGAAAACTTGATAATTAATTAAGCGATTAAGATAGATATAAGTTTCGTTTGATTTTACTTTGTAACGGGAGATAAGACGGTCAACCCAAAATGGGTCTCTCGCCAGACTAACACAATTAACTCGCGACCCATTTCGGGTCGCTCACCATTAGAGAGGATAACGTATGGTTTAGTCCTAAAAATTTTAAATTTTAATTAAAATGACCTTAAAAACATGCATTTTACCACCCATTTTCTGCTGTATGAGTTTTGTAGTAGCTTAAGGTCCAATTTTAGGGCCACTTGCACCAACTTCAAGTAAGTCAAAGAACTCATTGTAAACAAATACAATGTAGGGTCTTAACGTTTCTTTGTTGCAGTTTGACATTTCAAGAGCTAATTACAACATCAAACCTCACATGTCTATGGCAAATCTTTTATTTTGTTAAATGTTTTTCTATTGCCAATTACAATAGCAACATTTGCGGTACCCATAAATTACTCTTTGCATATTTGTGTTAATTATGGCACGTTTTATGAGTTAGTAAAAAATAATATAAATATATAAATCCCTAAATCAACTTCAAGTAATAGGTCCTACTTAAGACAATTAGTGTTACATATGGATAGATTTTTAAGGTAATAATTTAAAAGAAATTGAAAAGACGACGTGAGAAATTAAAATATATGATTCTGTGTGACAAAGAAAATGTAGAGCACATGATAGGGAAGGGAAATAATAAGACTTTTTTAGTTTGAAAAGAATTTGGCAACGTTTCGTGCGCCTTTACTGCTAGTTTTATCGTGAATAGTCAAAATAATGGTAAATTATTTTAAATGCAAAGTGTTGCCATACTCTCAATCTCATACTCGGGCAAAGACACTAACTTAGTATGCACTATCTCAGACGAAAAATAAAGTTATTTTAGTGAAGTAAAAAATTCGACTTGCGAGCAGGGTTCGAATCTGAGTCGTCTGGATGTGCGTGTGGATTGAGAGATCTTTTCGAAAAACTATTCCAATCCCAACCAAATTATAAGAGGAATAATCATAGCGTCTGGTTAGATACACCAGACGCTATGACCACTAAACTACCACGAATCCCACCCACATTTACATAATTGAAATTATCTTTTAAAATGAATAAGTAACGGTTACTGAACCTTCCATTTCAATTGGTCACATATTTCAAAGTCATTCTTTATAAAAAAAAGTATTTATTAATTGAAGATCTATCATATAAAGACATTCTTAATACGACAATACATAAATTAGTAGTTTAAATATTACAATCCATAAAGTTGTTTTATTTCAATATGTCTAATATTCGCCTAAACTTCAGAAATCAGTTTTATAATGATTCTTTTCGACACACAGGAAAAATGTCTGAATATAGATATGTCAGTACCTACCAATATTCAGGCAAGCCAGAATAATAGAACTATATTAAAATAAAATACTTAGGGCCACTTGCACCAACTTCTTAAACATATTTAAATTGTATTTAAATACAAGTTTACTATGAAAAATTGTGTTTAAATTCAACTTAAACACATTTAAAAAGTTGGTGCAAGTGGGCCTTAGTTAAATTACTTACCATGGCGCTTTCTCAATCAAATTCTGTGCATCTCCATTCTTATTTTCTGTTGCCAAAGACATTGTGATGTCTGAAACAAAAAAAAAGGTAAACAGTGATATTCTAGCAATAGCTTATTGATATGAATATTGGACTGCCAACTCAAAGGTCTCGAGTTCTTATCCAAGGCATATGTAAATAAGTAAATAATATTTTACTATTCATACTAATATTATGTTAAAAGTTAAATCTGTCTTGTTGAAATAAAACAACTCTACGGATTCTATCGCGATATATTACTAAAAATCAAATCCCGACGTTTCGGACCCTTCGGGATTAGATTTAGAATCCGTAAAGATGTTTTATTCAAACATGTCTAATATTCAGGAATCAGTAAATCTGTCAGTTTGTTTGTTACCTTTTTACGCCTAAACCACTTAATGGATTCCGATAAAATTTAGAAAAGAAAAATAAGCTCCTCGCTCTTAAAAAAGTTACAATTTTGGTAGTTACGTAAATATTTTCAATTTTGAGTCATCCGGAATCCTAATTTTCTATTTCACATCCTGCAGTCAGCAAAACCATGTCTTAAAATAAAAACACAAGAAATAATCTGCATATTACAGTCATAAAAACCTGACAAATGCCACCAAACTTTACTGAATAACTTAGCACATTTGTGATATACTTATGTATTTATAATGATCATTATCGTTGATTCGTTGCCAAGGCAAGCATGGATATATACCTATGTTAATTTCCTTTGTTCCTTAGCTACTCGAGTTTTGGAAACAAATTTCGCTTTACGCCATTGCGGATAATATTGATATATGTATAATACCAATTTATAATGAAAATGTAAATGAATGTGAAAAATAACTGTCAGGAATCTATTTTTTGTTGAACAGTGCAAAGCTGTTTCAGTTAATATGATTCCAGTGTTTCTGCCATTGAGATATAAATCCTATCCTACTAATATTATAAACGTGAAAGTTTTGAGGATGTAACTATGAATGTTTATTTCTCTTTCACGCAAAAACTACTGTATGGATTTATATAATCTATATATATAAAAGAAAGTCGTGTTAGTTACTCCATTTATAACTCGAGAACGGCTGAACCGATTTGGCTGAAAATTGGTCGAGAGGTAGCTTAGAACCAGGAAACGGACATAGGATACTTTTTATCCCGTTCCCGATACTTTTTATTCCACGGGGGCGAAGCCGCGGGCAGAAGCTAGTATATAATAATTCAAATATCTACGCGGATCGCGGACGAAGTCGTGGGCAAAAGTTAGTACTTAGTAATTTAATCTAA
The DNA here is from genome assembly GCA_947256265.1 of Acronicta leporina. NCBI lineage: Eukaryota > Metazoa > Arthropoda > Insecta > Lepidoptera > Noctuidae > Acronicta > Acronicta leporina. The sequence goes on from OX366512.1 coordinate 2,645,685, forward strand.
TTTAATTTAATTTTAATTATTTCAACGATACAAATATTTTGTACATAGAAAGTTCTTAAAGAAAATCCTTACCAAACAATATTAAATAATGCATAATAATAAATCTAAAAGTAATACAACAATTTTAGTCAGCTCGAACAAAATACATAACAGCCTGCCTGAACTAGATTATATAGAGTAATTTGAAGGTTAGGCGTGACAATTTTTCTCTTTATATTTTACCTATTTATAGATCTATCTAGTTCAATTGTGCTGTAAATATTATGTTAATTCAGACTATTGAGGTATTCATATTGAGTCCGCATATTTCTACCAAGACGTCAATGCGATGTAAAAGAAATTCTCTGAACTTTAAGACCTGTATTGTTATTTCTTTCACAGTCAAATAAAAATAATAAATTTAAATGTCTAAATGTGTTGTTTCTTTGAGGTTGCCTAACATTACAATGGATAAAACAAGATTTAGAAATACGATTTCATTTTTCAAAACCGAAACATAATTAGTTGTTAATCAAGTATTTCTCAAACTAGGTACATAATATTATTAAATTATTTTTTTAAATGCAATCTCTAAGCATTGTGCTGAAATCTACACAAAAAAGGTATTTATGTATGTAAATTAACATTTACATACCATCACGCCTGTATTCCCCGAATTGTTAGGCAGAGGCGTACACCCACAGTTCGCCGGTATGTTTAGGTCCTATGTAATAGGGGGCGAGCCTATTGCCATTAACCGGGCACAAATTCCTAACTCCGAGCTGCTACTGGGAATTTCATAGAAAAACCTGGGAATCGAACCGAGGACCTCAAGCGTAGCAGTCGCGCTCAGGACAACTAGACTAATGAGGCAGATATATGTACATATGTAAATAACTACCTACATATATTATATGGTATACCAGAAGGAGCAGGTTGGCAATTTTTTTTCTAAGATCCGAATTCCGAACTATGGCCTCATTTCAGTTTCTATAGTTATTGAGAGATATACCTATTGACATAATATGCTACTACTATTGCTTGTAGGTGTGCCATAATAGGAATTTTATTGCCAATATTGTTTTGACATTGAAAATATCTCTCACGATTACATAAAACAATCTTTTGTCGGGTCGTGCATTGAAAAAGCCCCCACGTGTTGCGATACTATGAATGATTGTTTATCACGCCATGGCCAATCAGCTCAATTTACAGAGTAGCAAATAAGTGTATTTTTCCAATAAAATTTGCTACACTTGGCTTGATAGACGATCAGGCGTCTCATATGCTTTTTTGTCATATTCATTATCATAAGATTATCACTACATATTATAAAACAAAGTCGCTTCCCGCTGTCTGTCCCTATGTATGCTTAGATCTTTAAAACTACGCAACGGATTTTGATGCGGTTTTTTTTAATAGATAGATTGATTCAAGAGGAAGGTTTTAAGCTATTTAACATCACGCTACGACTTTTAGGGACGGGGCAGCGCGGGTGAAACCGCGGGCGGGTCGCTAGTGTAAAATAAAAACAAAAATACACTGTAAATAATGCGACTTTGACTGATGACTTTGTATATACATAATTATGTTAAAGTACCAGTTATTTATAATTGGAATCCTGCACAATATTGTGTTGATGACGCGCTCATTAGGATCAAGGATATCGAGAACTATCCGCAGACGCATTATGCAGCATCTGCACACATCAAAAAAGTTTGCGATCACTAAGTAGCTTCAGCTGATATAATTTTTTAAATTGAACTTTATCAAGAAAAATATTCTTTGTTGTGTGTTTTCTTTGAACTGTTTTATTGCTTTATACCTATTTATATTTTTAAATAAAGAATCTAAAAAGAAGAAGAATTCATAATATAAATACCGTAACAAAAAGATTTCGATTTTTCAAAGTGATCGCAAACTTTTTGTTGATGTGTGTAATTGAATTATTTTTTAATTCTTTTTTTTTTAAAAGCTTACTAGCAATGCGAGTCGCACATTACTAGTATTCTTGTTAACCCCTCATGCTAAGCTAGGTTGCTTGTGTTACGAGGGGGTTCACGTCGGTAGTGCAATGGGTGGGGTTCGAACCGGCAACCACATGATCGCAAGTCCGACGCCCAAGCCATTAGGCTAGTTAAAAAAACCGCCGCCGCGTATTCTATAATAATAAACAATTCACTTTATGGCGAGAAGTTCGTTTGATATTTAAAATAGGCTTTCTAGATCAGGGGCTGTATTACGACGTGATATCGCCATAATTTTTAGATTGTGAGAATGAGATAGTGCAATTTCTGTGGAGCGGCATCCCTCTCTTTCAATCGGAAAAATAAGGCAATAACAGGTCATGATTTGGCCTCAGGGCGCCAAGGCTACTTATTTTATTGTGTCAAAATCGTCGTGGCTTCATAATTGTTGATTATTGTCAATTTTGTTTACGGAATCTGTCAGTTCTAATGACATGTCATTAGTCGCCATTGGACGGCTGTTCTGAGTCAATTGAAATAGCAGACTTGGGCCCCTGAACCATAATGAATTGATCCGGCGAAAACAATAAATTAGTTTGAATCCCGTCAAAAATGATTTAAGATTGTTTTGTATAATTTAAGGTTCCTTCATTAGCTTATGCTACGCTAAAGGTCCTGGGTTCGATTCCCAGGCCGACCAGTGTTATTGTGTTTTTCTATGACATTCTCAGTAGCAGCTCGGGGTTTCGGATTTGCGCTCGGTAATGGCAATAGGCTCGCCCCCTATTACATGGGACCTAAACATACCGGCGAACTGTGGGTGTAGATACATTAGTACGCCTCTGCCTTACCCTTCGGTGAGTACAGGAGTGGTGGTATGTAGGTATGTATGTTTGTGAAATTTAGATTACTGATATAACATTTTAAAATGAATAAAGGTCACTGCACCTCCCTTTTTATTTTGTGAATGTATGTTTTTAAAGTCACCTTGTATATTTTTGGCAATGTTTTTTTTTTCAAAGAAAGAAATTAATTTATATACCACGAGGTTGTTGTCTAATGAAGTAAGAGAAAGCAAGGCTTTATTCAAAAAATCGGAAGGACCCCGGACGCGGTCAAGAACAAAGCATTATGTCTGAAATTTTTTTTTCCATTTTTGCGAACTGCAAAATCTATGCTAATAATTATAAATACGAAAGTAATTTTGTTTATATTTTACTAGCTTCTGCCCGCGACTTCGCCTGCGTGGACTTCAGATAAAAAGTAGCCCATGTGTTATTCCAGACCATAATCTAATTTAATTAATATAAATCTATCTCTGTGCCAAATTTTATCCAGATCCGTTCAGCCGTTCTGGCGTGAAAGAGTAACAAACATCCATCCATCCATCCTCACAAACTTTCGCATTTATAATATTCGTAGGATTCTCCGAGCTGCTACTGAGAATTTCATAGATAACCAATAACACTTTGCTCGACCTGCGAATCGAACCCAAGACCTCTAGCGTAGAATTCGCACTTGGGACCACTAGACTAACGACATTGGACATTGGAGAAAGATATAAGCTACCTTTTGTCTCGAAAAGACCTTGTGAATGCGAGTGAAACCGCTGGTGACGGCAAGTTAACTATATATCCAGCAGTGGACGGCTGAAAGCTTATGCTATTAACAATCCCACCAAATTTTTTATCTATACCTACTAATATATAAAGCTGAAGAGTTTTTTCGTTTGTTTGTTTACTTGAACGCGCTAATCTCAGGAACTACTGGTGCGATTTGAAAAATTCTTGTGTTAGATAGCCCATTTATCGAGGAAAGCTATAGGCTATATATCATTACGCTAAGACACTATTCCACGCGAACGAAGTCGCGGGCGGAAGCTAGTCATCATATCATATGACGGGCTGCAGACCCGTCTTTTGATGGGGCGCTATCGGGACTAACAAAAGATGGGTCTGACGGAGACATCAGCCTGCAGGGCCTGTAAACGAGAAATTGAAAGCATAGAACACCTTCTGTGTACATGCGATGCAATGGCTAGAAAGCGAATGTGGCTCTTGGGTCAGGGTTATTCAAGACCAGAGGACTACAGACTCATACCCCCAGGCCTCATTATAAAGCTCATGGAAGAGCTGTTTGTAGGACTAGGAGGGGATGAGGAATAGGTTATCTAGGGGAAGCACAAAAGATCCTATTGGGTCGAAGTGCACTGAGGCCTTGCTGCCTCGGCCCCACACAAGATAAGATAAGATAAATAGATATTCCCGTAATAATATAAGTTACTAGGTTCTGCCCGGGACTTCGTCCGCGTAGCGTGATGATATATAGCCTATAGCCTTCCTCAATAAATGGGCTATCTAACACTGAAGGAATTTTTCAAATCGGACCAGTAGTTCCTGAGATTAGCGCCGGTCAAGCAAACAAACAAACAAACAAACTCTTCAGCTTTATATATTAGTATAGATATAGATTAAGTACTGATCATTAGGTATTCTAGTAGACCCAAGCGCGACTGCTACGCTAGAAGTCCTGGGTTCGATCACCAGGTAATATAGTGTTATTGGGTTTTCTATGATTTTTTCAGTAGCATCTCGGAGTTTGGCATTGTACCCGGTTAAATGGCAATATACTCACCCCTTATTGCGTCATTAGCCTAGTGGTCCTGAGCGCGACTGCTACGCTTCAGGTCCTGGGTTCGATTCCCAGGTCGAGCAAAGAGTTAAGTATTGGGTTTTTCTATGAAATTCCCAGTAACAGCCCGGAGTTTGGAATTTGTGCCCGGTTAATGGCAATAGGCTCGCCCCCTATTACATGGGACCTAAACATACCGGGGAACTGTGGGTGTGCATTAGTTCGCCTCTGCCTAAGCCTTTGGGCAATACTGGCGTGTTGTACCTAATGTAGGTACTTTTTACAATACATTTAATTAGCTGTGTGTCTACGAATATATGCATGCAAACTCTGTCAGTAGGTCTACTACCCCCACTAGGATTTTTTCCTGTATCATGGGTGCGTTCTCCGTGTGGGGCTCGAACCCACAACACGTGTCGCAGAAGCCGATTGCTCAGTCGCTACGCCAAACGTGTCGTTTTATTTGGAGGGTATATTGCTATATCAACAATTATTTAGTAACTGTAAACTAACCAATATTTTTTAATTTTAATGAAAATTACATTGTATTGCATTTCATTACTTACTTAAATAAGTATTCCATTGTTTAAATCTAGGCATCTACGTGATACATATCGCCACAATCAAGTAAATGTAGGTACCTACCTATGTAATTATGTTTTAGATACTTACTTAGGTCGATTGAAGTAGACGAAATAATGTTATTAACTACTAATAAAATTACCATCTACTTCTGCTTAAAATTACCCTCAAAGCCAGTTTTAATTAAAAGCATAATTATTAATCTAAAGATATCGTTAAAATGTTATAAATGAGAAAAAAAATAATCATAAACCAATATGAATTAAAAAAAACTACTTACATAACAATTTTCCAAAAAAAAAATGTACGATCACAAACAACTGTCAATTTAAAAGGCGGGAAATAATTCGCAATGGCGACCGCGTCCGCACTTGATCGGATGTCGCGAGAGACTAGCCGGAGCAAGCAAGAGTAAACTCACATTCAGCCACAGTCCACACGCACTAGTTTACAATGAGTAACGATGTTGTATCGCCAATAAATTAAAAATAGATTTGTTTTTTTTTGTTTGGAGAATAAATTTACATTCCACTTATGTTCCATGTTTGGTTAGATAATTATCTTCTTCTTCTCTTCTCTACTTATATAAAATTGTAAAAAAGTTGTGTCTGTACATTGAAGATATGTAATAAAAAACAAGTGGGTTAGGGTATAGGTATAAACGTCTCCGAACCCAAAAATGCGATTTTTAAAATTCTTGTCTGTTTGTTACGGGTTGGCGCAAAAATTACTGAATAGATTTTAATTTTATTATCACTGTTAGAAAGTATATGCTCCAACTTAAAACTGGCAAACTTCTTATCTCAATTAATTGAACGGATCCTGAGATACAGCTTGACCTCTCTGATGTATACAGACCCATACAAAGAATAGATCATAAATGTTGGATTTTCCATATATTTAATTTTTTTATTATATAATGGAGAAAAACAAAACATGTTTTCTTTTATTATTCGAAATGTTATTTGTATATCGAAACAAAATATAGGTATGGAAATGATATTTAGATCGCCCGATATCAAGAGTTTCTGTCATTTGCATTCTATGAACGTCGAACTTGTATTTATGTACAGGCCCAAACTGTCAGGCACAACGGCTGCTTGGATTTGGATAAAATTTTGCAAAGCGAGATACCTAGTTTACAGCAACCATTAACACGGGCTGAAGCTAATTTCTTTATTAACCCGTGCGGTCTCGTGCGTGCTCATATTTATGTGAACTCCACCGCGAGTATGCGATGCATTCTAAATTAGGTCGCCGGAGAACGCTTATTCAGTCCATCACAGGGCTGTCACCAATTTTCATTACGTTTAACGTAAATAAATAAAAACTGCCGATCTAAATAGACCTTAAATATAGTATGAATTATATTTAGGTAACTAATTTGGATACAATGACGACCTGTGTGACCTCGAGCCACTAAATGGTTGGAGGTCCACGAGGTCGTGGGTTCGATTCCCACAGGACACAAATTCAAATTCATTTATTTCGTGTACATAGGTTAGAAAAGATGTTACATGAAGAAATATAATACATAATGTGCTCTATGTCCCGCCGGATAGGCATACGAATTATATGTATAGTAGTTTAATAATAATTTACATAAAACATAATCTAAGTTATCACACAATAAAATTAGTAATAGGTACAATGTTACAAATAATAATAAAATAAAATTAGATAATATCAGTATAAAATAACCATAATAAAATTAATAATCAAAATACATTATTACAATTAATTCTAATTACTCCATTTAATTTAGGGCACATAGGTATATAATTTAAAATTTGTCTTGGAGATATTCATTGACAGTGTAATATGTTTTTTTAATCAACAGTTCAGCTAAAGCCCTTTTGAGATCATGTATATCATTTAATTTTTTGATTGATTCAGGGATTTTATTGTAAATTCTAGGTATCATTCCTAAGATGTTTTTTGTGTAAAGAGCAGTGCTGTGTGGAATAGTACATATCTCTCTGTTGCGTCGTTTAGATCTCAAGGTTTCAAATAAACTTAGATTGGACTTTACAAAGATTGCTATTTTATGGATATACATGCAGGGTAATGTAAGAAGCTTAAATTTTCTGAAATATGGCACACAACTATAGGTAGGTTTTAGTTTGAGCGCAGCACGTAAACATTTCTTTTGGGCCCTAAATGCAATTTCCCTGTCTGTAGAATTACCCCAATATATTAAACCAAAACGCAAAGTAGATGTGACATAGGCCTTGTACGATATTAAAACAACAGACTCATTAACTATTTTAGATAAATTATGAAGTGCGTAAGAGTACTGGTTTAATTTTTTACAAGTTTCCACAAGACATTTCCAGGTTAGGTGACTGTCTAAATGAAGTCCTAGAAATCTAGCAGTATTAGTTTCAGCTATTTTTTGATCTGCATAATTAACATTTAAATTTAGGATGTTTGTTTTTTGATAAAAAGTCATAACCTGTGTTTTGTCCAAATTTATCTTTAATTTATTTGATTTAACCAATTAATTATAGAAAGGATGGAATTGTTTATGTCATATTCGTAAGTTTCAATGTTTCTACAATGGAACAAATGGAACAATCACTGTACTGTCGTCGGCAAACAAAACAGTCTGATTTTCAGTGCATTTTGGCAAGTCATTAATATATATGAGAAAAGTAAAGGCCCAAGCACACTTCCTTGAGGGACGCCACATGCTTCTCTTAGTGATGACAAATGGGTAATTTCTGTTTTTGAATGGGGGTCGATATTTTTTAGGATAGTGGTTTGAGTTCTTCCAGTAAGATAAGATTTAATTAGGTTTAATATATTTCCTCTGACGCCGGATCGTTCTAACTTGCCTAGTAGGATATCATGATTTACGTGATCGAATGCTTTCGACATGTCCATTAGTATTATTGCGATAGGATTCTTTTGATCAACATTACGAACAATTTCTGCAAATATGTCATAGATAGCCTTATTAATATTTCTATTTTTACGAAAACCATATTGTTCTTTAGCTAATAATATTGTTCATCTCAAAGAATGAGTTTAATGATTTATAAATTACCTTTTCAAAAATGTTGAATATAACAGGTATTAGGGCTATTGGACGGTAATTAGAGATATCAGTTTTTTCACCTTTCTTGTACAGCGGTTTAATTATGGTCATTTTTAATAACTTAGGGAAGTGACCGTGTGAAGTTTAGTATAAAGCTTAATACTGGTGCGATTATGTGTGCCACAAATTTTATAATACGAGTGGTTATTTCGTCATAGCCAGCGCTATTTGTATTCTTAAGTGATTTAATTGTATTAAATACTTACGGTTTAAGATTCTTTATTTCTCAAAGATTATACAAAAATCACTTACGAGAAATACATCGATTATCTTAACTATAATTTTACATGTTCGGATTAAATTAAATTAAATATGGGCATAAAGTAAACAATCTAGTATGAATGTGGCAATTACGAATTTGTTGTGGGTAATCTAATAAAACTGCCTGCCAAGCAACAATAATATGGACGCTCATTCATATGTATGCTCAAATATGGACTATTTATATCGTCTGAAATAAATGTTTTATTATTATTCCATTTATTCCTTTAAAATCATATAATTTACATTTTTAAATATTTTTATAAAAAACAAGGGAAATTAAAAACATTTAAAAATATAAAAATAGTTGTCCACCGGCATGGGGAGCAGGGTCCAAGCTACCGGTGGTTAGGGCCCCAGAGACAGGAACCTCCTCACAATACGCGCCGTATCAAGGAGTACTGCCTTCTGAATCAGGCCCTTAACCCAGCCATCCAACTCGAGCCTCCTGAGGTGTTGGTCGAGGCTCTTGGCGATAAGTCCATTGACCGTGACGACTATCGGTACAATGATGGCCGAGTCCACATCCCACATGGCGACCACCTCGTGGGCTAAGTCGAGATATTTTAATTGTTTCTCTTTCTCAGCCTTCACGAGGTTCTCGTCATGCGGGACGGTGACATCGATAATCATTGTGCGGCGCGCTGATCGATCTATTACCACTATATCAGGCTTATTGGCAACAATAGTCCTGTCAGTGATAACAGATCGATCCCAGTACATCGTGACATGGTCATTCTCAAGAACTGGGTCGGGCGCATACCTGTAATACGGTACCTCAGAATCCACAAGGCCGTATTTTAAAGCAAGTTGCTGGTGGATAATCCTGGCCACTTGGTTATGCCTGTGCAAATACTCACCGTTAGCCAGACGAGAACACCCAGAAGTAATATGCCTGATAGACTCACCGGGACAATGGCATGCCCGACATATGTCGATCGTCCCGTCTTTCATGATATACTTCCGGTAGTTGTTCGTCAGCATAACTTCATCCATAATTGCACAGACCGCACCCTCGGTTTCCCCGAAGAGGTCACCAAAGCGTAGCCAGGCCACGGACGCTAAGAAATCTACGTCGGGCCCATGAAGGGCACGGAAAAAGCGTCCGTGAAGCTCCTTGCTCTGCCATACTTCCTTGCGGTCGTTGGTACTAAGCACCACAGGTTTGCGCCAGTTCTCTTTAGCCAGAGATAGCGGGGTGAGTCCCTTGTCCACTGCGACCACATCTCGGTGCATACCCACGTCAGCCTTGAGAAAATATTCTCTGAGACTGCACACCTCGCGGTTGTGGAGGGTCTTAGCATTTAAAAAACCTCGACCCCCGCACTTCCGCGGGATGTACAGCCTCATGACAGACGACCGTGGGTGATGCATCCGGTTTGCGGTCAACAGCGACCGGACTCTCCTATCCAAGGCGTCCAACTCCGTCTGGGTCCACTTGAGTATGCCAAAGGAGTACATCAGGACCGGCATGACCCAACCGTTAAAGGCGCGCACCTTGTTGCCGCCCGACAAAGAACTATTAAGTACCTTTTTCAGGCGGCCGAAGAAGCGCTCCTGCAACGCTTGTTTCATGTCAGCCCCGTTAATGCCTAACCCCTCTGACATTCCCAGGTATTTGTAGGTATCAGTTGCGGAGAGTGATCTCAAGTTTATAGAATCTGAGAGTTGTAGTTCCTCAGATTCCACAATCCCGCCCCGCCTTACATGCATGACCGCACATTTATCTACACCAAACTCCATCCTAATGGAATTACTAAAAGTTTCAGTTGCCTTTAGTAACTCCATCAGTCGCAATTTGGTGGAGGCAAACAGTTTTAAATCATCCATGTAAAGCAGGTGGGATATTACCTGACCCCCTCTCCGCAACGTATAGCCCAGCCCTGTACCCTCCAGCAGGGTGCTGAGGGTACAGGGCTCCGACCGCTTATTATTATTATTATAATAAGCGGTCGGAGCGGTTTACTACGTCAACGACACCGCGTCGTGTTATTTGTTCCTTGTCGTGCATTGTAAGGTGGCATTTACACTAGTCAATCTATACTAATATATAAAGCTGAAGAGTTTGTTTGTTTGTTTGTTTGTTTAATTGAACGCGCTAATCTCAGGAACTACTGGTCCGATTTGAAAAATTCTTTCAGTGTTAGATAGCCCATTTATTAAGGAAGGCTATAGGCTATATATCATTACGCTACGCGGACGAAGTCGCGGGCAGAAGCTAGTATTATTATAAAACACTAGTCAATATTTTTGTAGGTACATGATGATAATCATAATTTTGAATTTGTTAAAACCTATTTCACAAAGTATTAGCCTTTATTGTTTTGGTCTTCACAAGACTGGGCTTATTTAAGAATGGAATATATGTATAAGTATGGAAATAGTTTTTTTTTTTGTTTTTTTTATACATTTAATTTCATTTTATTTATGTATCTCATTTAGTAATTGTACATTTTATATATCTCATTATATAATTTATGATATTATAACAATTATTAAGTATTAGTAAATGCAATTAGGTACTTATACATTAATTAAATACAATTTGTAATTCATTGACACTTATTGTTTTACTACACAGTCTCTCAAAATGTATCTTTTCATTAAACATTTAAATTTTGTTAATGATTCGATTTCTTTTAGATTACTCGGCAATTTATTGAAAAGCTGTGCTCCCTCATAAATAATGCTTTTTTTAACAGATTACATGCAAACCAATTTTGAAGCACTGTTAGATCATTCTGGGCTCCTGAAAGTACAGAACTTATTGTGTGACCATAATAAAACAGACAGGTGTCATCAGCATATAAAGTTATATTGCTCTTTAATCCGATCCCATTTATGCTGTTTATGTATATCAAAAACAAAAGCGGTCCCAAAATTGAACCTTGTGGAACTCCGCATCTTATAGGTTTTAGACTACTGGTGGTTTCCTCGACCTTTACCGCCTGACACCGGTTAGAAAGATAAGATTTAAAAATGTTGAGAGCATTTTCTGTAATACCTAACTCCATTTCTAGTTTATTTAAAAGCAGATCATGACTTACGGTATCAAACGCTTTTTTTAAATCGATTAAAACACCAAGAACTATGTGTTTTTTGTCAATGTTTGTCTTGATATCGAATTGTTGTATTCGAATTTGTTTTAGTTTGAAAACGCAGTATGTTTTTAACTATTTCTGGCGAGGAAAAGCAAGCCTTGATTGGTCTGTTATAATTTTGCTTATATTTACCAAGTCTCATAATCTTTGTTGGCTCTGGGCAACCAGACAATATATTTTCAAAACACTTTAAGGTCTCTGCACGGTCAATATCAATACGTTCTTTTGAATTGTTTCCGTTCGCTTCAGGTACTCCAACAATAATGATATTATTCATTCTTTGAGATCTCTCCTGCAATTCTAGGACTACTTCCTGGCAACTTAGACTTTCGGTTGTTTGCTAAGAGTTCATCAAAGTTCTTTGTGTAATTGTCTTAACTGTATTTTCTAATTGGGTTACTTGTTTTGTTAAATCAGTATTTTTCTCTTTAATTTCTAAAAGATCAGTTTTTATTGTTATTTGCTCTGATGTAAGGGATTGCGTAGTAGTCTTGAGGTTTTTTATTTCGTCTTTAATTGCTGTAACATCCTCTGAGATTTTTTTCATTATCACGTTTTGATTCTCTAGGAATTTATTCAACGTTACTGTAATTTCATTACGAAACTTGGTAAATTCCTCAAGAACTGCAATGTGCTGTTCCGGTTGCTTCCTTTTACGGAATGTTACTTGTTGCTGCTCCATATTCTCAGCCGTGATTTTAGATACATCAGGTTGTGATCCACTACGATTAGGAGGTCCATTAGGTGAACGTTGTACACTCATTATTTGGCGAGTGAGAATGCTCCCTTATATTAGAGTGCGACGATTAGCCGTTTACTTCGGAGTGTTTCGGTAATCTTCGTGTGTAGAATAGGATAACACTAACTTAACCTGAAGAACAGAACGACGTACACGACAAACACGAAACAGCGTTGATCTAACTGTATTTCTTAAGTATTAGGTTGGTAATTTATTTGGCACGTATTTATTAAATTGTTAGAAAAATCGTGCACGCAATATAATAATCAATATTAAATACTTCTATAGAATCTGTCGGTTTCATAAATATAGATTTTGGATAATAATTTACACAAGATATAGCGTTGCTTATACTATTATCATTGTTAGAATCTACTAAGTCTATAAAGTAATCGTTGAACAAAGTTGCAATTTCTTTAGGATTACATATTTCTCTATCTCCCTGTATAATTTTTGTTATAGATTTGGGAGGAAAGATTAATTTACATCTGTTGATTATATTCCACGTAGCTTTTGTTTTATTTTCAGCTGTATTTATTATATGACTGTTTTTGGATTTTTGTGTTAGATGTACAACTCTTTGTAATCGTCTTGAATACTGTTTAAATAAGTGTTTATTTTCCATATTGGGTGATCGCCTATATTGCCATAACATTTCTCGCTTCCGCTTACAGCATCTTCTGATCCAATATATCTTATCTTATCTTGTGTAGGGCCGAGGCAGCAAGCCTCAGTACACTTCGACCCAATGGGATCTTTTGTGCTTCCCCTAGATAATCTATTCCTCATCCCCTCCCAGTTCTACAAACAGCTCTTCCATGAGCTTTATAATGAGGCCTGGGGGTATGAGTCTGTAGTCCTCTGGTCTTGGATAACCCTGACCCAAAAGGCACATTCGCTTTCCAGCCATTGCATCGCATGTACATAGAAGGTGTTCCATGCTCTCAATTTCCCTTTTGCAGGCCCTGCAGGCTGATGTATCCGTCAGACCCATCTTTTGTAGGAGAGCGTTAGTCCCGAAGTGTCCGGTCAGCGCCCCCATCAAAAGACGGGCCTGCCGCCGGCTTGAGTTCCAAATGGCATTTTGCCATTTCGATGAGGAACCTATGAATTTCTTGGAGTGAGCAAGTCCCGTGCGGCTCAACCACTCATCCATGTGCCTCGCCCTTGCGTACTCCCGAAATACCGTTTTGACTGTGCTTGGGGCCAGTCCTAAATGGTTCCGGTCCAATTAGTGAGGTTCCAGAACCTTCCCTAGCCAGCTCGTCAGCATGCTCGTTGCCCACAATACCCCTATGACCAGGGACCCAAACAAGCCTGACCTTGTTTCGCTTTCCCAGTTCATTAAGAGTTCGGGCAGCGTCTATGGTCAGCCTTGAATCGATCCTGTAGGAGGTCAGGGCCATGAGTGACGCTTGGCTGTCACTAAGAATGTAGATGGACCTACCTGTGGTACCGCTACTTTCCATCTGTTGTGCACAGGCAAGAATAGCATATGTTTCCGTTTGGAAAACTGTAGCTAATTTGCCCATGCTTTGACTGACCTTATGGTCCCTTGCATATATGCCCGCCCCTGTACCCGACTCTGTTTTCGAACCGTCAGTCTACCATATCAGTCTGCCCTCCTCTGGTGGGTCGAGTCCCTTCATCCATTCTTCCCTTGACGGCAGATGAACCTTGTAAGATCTCTTGAACCAAAACATGGGCTGCATTTTGTCGCAGTGCATGTTCGTTAGTTCGTCAAGGCCTTCCTGTATTTTAAGCTTTGTGTGTCTAGTTCTAGACTTAGTAGTACTATCCCACAGGCCATTTATTGCCAGTCTGTGTAGTGCAAGACGGGCCTCAGTCTCTATGACAATATGTAGCGGTGCAAGGTTGAGTAACTTTTCCATCGCCGCTGTTGGTGTGGTTTTGAACGCCCCTGTGATAGCTAGGCATGCCGTTCGCTGTAGTTTAGCGAGGGCTTCCCTGCATATCCCTAGTTGCGTCCTAGGCCACCAAACAATGCTGCCATATCTGATTATTGGTCTAACCATCATGGTGTACAGCCACTGCACAACCTTAGGTCTAAGTCCCCAGGTTTTGCCATACGCTGAGCGACACATACCCAAGACTCTTAGAGCCTTGGCTATGGTATTGTCCAGATGTGTTCGCCACGTCAGTTCTTTATCCAGGGTTACCCCTAAATATTTTACCTCTGAGGCCCAGTTTAGTTGTTTGCCATAAAGCCGAAGTTGGCCAAGGCCTGATAGCAGTCTCTTCCTAGTAAATGGAATGACAACTGCTTTGCTTGGATTGATAGAGAGGTGATTCTCTTCGCACCACCTCTCTACTTTACAGAGAGCCCTTTGGATCAGATTTGAAACCGTGTTCGGGAATTTGCCATTGACAAGTATGACTATGTCATCGGTATATCCCACGGTTAGCAAAGGGCCCTCTTTGAGATTGCTTAGTAGTGAGTCTACTACTAAGCACCACAGTAACGGTGACAACACTCCCCCTTGTGGACAGCCTTTGTTCGTCCTAACGTGGAGTGTGTCCCCTCTAAGAGTGGAATGAATGATACTAAGTCACCCATCTGATGATGGGTGACTTAGTATCATGATGAAGGGAGTTGGGACATTCGGGATAGGATTAAATAGGAAGCAGGTAATAGGATCGTGTGACTAGGTATAGGTGCTGTATGGGATACAAAGGCGCCCGGTGTTTTCTGTTATGTCTAATTCTGAAGGAATTAGACCAAGAACGGGGCGGCAACCTCGAGAAGGCTAGACCACCGGACTTGCCTTGGGGATCTACACGACTGTAGCGCTCTCCCCCAAGACCTCACCCCCTTACCACTTCAGAAGGAAGCGGTAAGGTAGGCCTGCACCTATACTACCATGCAAAGCAGAGCAAAGCATGTCATTCTACAACAGCAAAAGCATAGAAGCAGACCCGCCGATCCAATATATGTCTGTATAATATATCTATAATATATTTATGTGATGAATATAAGTGTTTGGGTTCGTCTGGGTGTTTCTTATGTATTTACAAAAAAAAAGTATATAATGATATGGATATTATCCATTGTCTACCCATAGTACATGTAGTGATATGTAAAATGTCTATTTATATCTATTTATTTACGGCACGTTTGGGGTATTGGCTGAGCGATCAACTTCTGCGGGTTAAGATCTACAGATAAATATTTATTTATGTATTGGGTCTGGGCGTTTGTGTATGTGAGAATTTGTCTTTGTAAAAACACCACGATACAGGAGAAAATCGTAGTGTGGGGCAATGGTTATTTTAAACAAAAAAAACATTCCAGAGGAATTATTAAGTTTTACGTAAAAATATATCTAATAGGTTCTACCTATTAGATATATTTTTACGTAAAACTTAATAACAAACCAACATCTCTTCTTTAAAGCAATTAGAAAAAGACCGTTGAAACAACTAACAACAACCAAGTTTTTATGGACCTATGAAGGATTTTAATATTAAAATTTTAATTGGTTTGGTATTTACACTGCCTTTTTCCCTATGAGGCAATTCCCCCCTAATTCCCAATTAGGTCAACGGAAAATTTAATTGAAGTGATATCTACGAACGGTTACACATCAAGTTATAGTAAGTAGGTATATTTCAAAAAGTATACTGGACTGCCTCGTTAGCCAAGTGGTCCTGAGCGCGACTGCTACGCTAGAGGTCCTGGGTTCGCTTCCCAGGTCGAGCAGTGTTATTGGTTTTTCTATGAAATTCCCAGTAGCAGCTCGGAGTTAGGAATTTGTGCCCGGTTAATGGCAATAGGCTCACCCCCTAAACATACCGGCGAACTGTGGGCGTACTAAAGTACGCCTCTGTCTAACCCTTCGGCGAATACAGGCGTGATGGTATGTTATGTATGTTATACTGGAATTAGGTATAAGTAAATGGGCAGTCGACTGCGTTGATGTTAAAATACATGATATTTTTACTATTATTAATTTTATAATACATAAACAATTTGATTTTTTTTGCCCACTAACAAAGAAATTCACCAACCCTTTCCATCCATCCTCTGAATTGATACATATATACATATTAAAAAAAAATACTCCTGGAGACAATTAGCGACATTCATAAATCATTATTATGTAGCAATGCATTTCAATGTTGTATCGTACAATTTATAGCAGTCTATTGTAATCACAGACAATCTTCAATTTATTGATATAGACTTTGCGGTACGCGAAGAAGGTCAACTTCTAGGTAATAATATTCACCTAGAAGTTGTAATAGAATGGTTTCCGAAAATTTTAATGTTACATGTCAACTAGCCTGTCTTCGTTTACTTCGTGTTACAGTCTACTTCCTGCTTGACCAGGCTAGCAGTATTTTACGCGGAAGTCCGCAGAACTACGTCATCTGTAAACTGAGACTATAATTATGAAGGGATAACCGTACCATGTTGTTCACTTTTAGACTTCGTTTTATTATAATACTCGGTTACCTACTGCTGTTGCCCACCTGTAGTTTTACACTTGTTCGAAGGTTCAATTTAATTATTTATTACATTCCATAATGTACATATACAAATTTAAACAGATGGTAAGGTTAAAACTTATGGACCCTAATGGGCATGGGACAGCTAAAGTACGAGAAAGGGAGATGTACTTATACATACATTAATAACTATATTTAGCCTGCACTATTCATTATTTATTCCACTTTTTATTTTATATATTAATATGTAAGTAAGTATTAAATATTATAACTTTATTATTCGATAAACAAAAATTGAGGAAGGAACATCTACGAAATATTATAATATTTTTATAGGCAAGCGCGCTCCATCTTAGATCGCAGTGTCGCTTAACATCAGGCGAACTTGCGGTCAAGCGTAAACCTAACAGGAATAAAAAAAAAAATATCTTTTATACAAGGATATCGATTTTATTCTGTACCTGTAGCTACATAGGTACGTAGTACTTAAGTAGGTATAACCAGACAAGAAAGATGCCGTAAAGGATCTGAAACGTCAAGATTTAAATAATATCAATATCTACAACGCGATAAAATCCGTGAATCGTCTTAGGTATATTATTCGCATAAATGTCGCTCATGACGACTTCGCCAAATAAAATCATACTAAAAATCTTAAGCAATTGTTTGAATTTAAAACATTGTAATATTTAATCGCGAATATAATAAGTAAGAGATGATAATTTTGCATTGGCAACCCTATCGTGTATGTCAATGATAAGATGACTGTTTGCAACACTGCACTCCGATGCAATTCATTTTCTACTATCTGTGTAACACCCAACAACGACTGTTTCATTTGTCTGTTCCTCCTGCTGCTACGCTTTCCTAGCTTGCAAGGTCGGGCAATGTGTTATTCGAGTTTTATAAGAAATTCTCAGTAGGTACCAATCAGCTAGGAGTTTAGTTAATAGGCTCGCCCCCTATTGTAATTAAAATACATTGGTGAACTATGAGTCTACAACACGGTTTTTGTACACTTCTGCCTAGCCCATTAAGGATAATCCGACCGAGCCTCCTCGATAAATCCTCCTTTTATCGGTAAATTGTCAAACGCTTCTGCTGGCAACTTCGTCTACGTGGACGTCAGAATTTAACAAGTAGCCTACGTGTTATTCCAGACTATAGCCTATATCTGTGCCAAATTTTATACAGATCCGTTCAGCCGTTCTGGCGGGAATGAGTAGCAAACATCCATCCATCCATCCATCCTAGCAAAACCTTCGCATTTATAAAGTAGGAACTAGGATGACTGGCAATATGTAAGTTGTAATTCTACCAACTCTAATTCTATAGAATACTGAAAGGGCTTTATTTCCGTTCTGGCATCAAAGAGAAACAAACATCCATAAGTAAGTATAATCACAGGATATACACACACAGCTGCATCTGCACAGCTGATCACGACTATCTCCAAACATGACCCTGTGGCATTCTCACATTGCAAATAATAAAACCCGTTAACATTGCAAGCATTCAGTCCAAAATTCTTGTGCAAGTGTTGCACGGAATTCGTTCAAACAGTTACAGCCCGCAAGAGCAACTTGCGGGTCAACGAGACGCTTACGGTGACCTTCACGGAGAATGTGCATAAGTAATTACCTAAAAAGTATTTAGTGTTTTAAGTTTTGTACACATATTTTTTTTAAACATTGCATCGCGGAAGACGTATGCTCGAATACCATAAATTCCCAGAATAATATAACTATATGGAAATCTCGCATGGTTCGAATGCAAGGTCAAGAAATTTCTAGAAGGTTCGGTAATCTTTTGAGGTGTGATAGAGTAGTCTAGATGGTATGTACAGAAAACGCCATCTGCTTCCAATTTAAGAAAAAATCTCATTAGAATGAAGTGGCAAGTTAAGAAACAACTTTGCATAATTTATTTTACAATAATCTACCACCAGTGGTCTAAATAGATCATCCTGGTCTAGGACCAATTAGAATAATTAAAGACACATCTTTCTTCAATATTTTTAGGGTGCCGTACCCAAAGGGTAAAAACGGGACCCTATTACTAAGACTTCGCTGTCTGTCCGTCTAGGCTATATGAAATACTAGCTTCTGCCCGCGGCTTCGCCCCCGTGGAAAAAAAGTATCGGGAACGGGATAAAAAGTATCCTATGTCCGTTTCCTGGTTCTAAGCTACCTCTCCACCAATTTTCAGCCAAATCGGTTCAGCCGTTCTTGAGTTATAAATGGAGTAACTAACACGACTTTCTTTTATATATATAAGATAGATGTACTTATACTAGCTATCATTCAAATAATCGTAATTCTCACATAAAAATATTCTTTTTTTATTTTTTTTTATTCAATGAGAATTCACCTTTACACATTGAGGCGAAACATACATGTACTTTCTAGTCCAAGGTCGATTCATATTTTGTACACAGCCATAGTTGCACTGGTGTGAAGTGGCGTTAAGTATTGAAAACATTTTTGATATCATACATACGCAATGTCATCAAGCGTGTATTCCCCAAAGGCAGAAGTGTACCAAAAAACTTGATATTGTTGCTCGGAGGTAGGACCTCTGGGTCTGACTGGCTGGCGAGCACCCTTACGTCGAAGTCTGTCCTAAAGCACCTTGGTGTGTGTTTCGACTTATGCGCGTAAGGTCCCCCTCGGTTGCTGCGGTTGCAGTCTGCAGTCCGTAGGGGCTCTGAAGGATCAGCAACGTATCACCAACTCTTCTGGTGTTGCAGGTGTACATGGGCGAAGATTACTACTTACCATCGCGTGGCTCCTCAGCTCGTTTTTCGACTTCATCCATAAAAAAATATCATACTACATTATACTGGGACCGATCTATCATCACTGACTGGACCATTGTTGCCAATAAGCCTGATATTGTGGTGTTATATCGTTTAGACTTAGAGTGTCGTGCAATTATTGTTGACATCACCGTCCCGCATGACGAGAACCTTGTGAAAGCCGAAAAATAAACAAAGTATCTTGATTTGGCACACGAGGTTGTCGACATGTGGGAGGTAGATTCGGCGATCATTGTACCAATCGATGTGTCAACCAATAGGTTATTAGCCAAGAGCCTCGACCAACGCCTACGGAGGCTCTCATTGCTTCTCTCTGGCTGGATCAAGCGCTTGATGCAGAAAGCAGTACTCCTCGACACGGCCCGCATTGTTAGGAGGTCCCTCTCTCTGGAGGCCTGACCACCGGTAGCTTGGATCCTGCTCCTGATACCGATGAGCTACTATTTTTTATATAATTTAATGTTTTTTTTTTTAATATTATCTTTTTTACTAATAAAATACACTATACCTAATTAATGAACCTTGTAGAAACTATGTATAATTTTATTTTGTCTCGTATTTATAACACTACGCCAATACTCTGCTGCAGTACTATATAGACAACATCTATCCACTTTCACGGGCCAGTGAATGCGCAGGCGCCGTCGCCATCGATAATCTACATTACCAAACTTGGTGATGGCAGATTTGTTTGCGCCATGCGAATCAACAAACGTTCGAGTTCATTTTTTTTGCTGTTTATTTCATTAAAAATATTTTAGAAAAAGGTTGCGAATAGTTTCGGTGCCTTTCGGATCAGAAAAGTAAGTAGTTTTAAAACTGAGATAATCTTCTTGCTATTTACACACTGAGCTATATGAGTCTCAGAAGGATCTACACGTGTCAGCGCCGGCGCAAACATAATCACCAGCGTGAAGTGCTACCATCAATAATTCATGAGGTACTCGTACTATGACTTACTATGTAGACTTGGAGGTAGGTACATGTATAGGTATACTAGCTTCTGCCCGCGACTTCGTGCGCGTAGCGTGATGATATATAACCTATAGCCTTCCTCAATAAATGGGCTATCTAACACTGAAATATTTTTTCTAATCGGTCCAGTAGTTCCTGAGATTAGCGCGTTCAAGCAAACAAACAAACAAACTCTTCAGCTTTATATATTAGTATAGATAAGAAATCTACAGTATTATTCATCATCAACCTATTCCAAAGGTTTTTTCTCAAAATGAGACGGATTAGGCTATAGTCCACCACGCTAGCCTAACTGCGGTTTGGCAGACCTCACGCCATGTAGATAATCTCCCGGGTATGTAGAAGTCCTCACGATATTTTCCTTCACCTTTAAGCGCGTTTTAATTATTATCTACCTATCAATACGCACATGGCTTCTAAATGTCAGACGCCTTGAATTCCAGTGGCAATCCAGAGGCCATATCACAATGCTTATATTAGTATAAGCTCACAGAATCCCAATGTTGATTTGGGTGTTATAAAATTATTACTTACTAGCCTATGCCCGCGGCTTCGCTCACGTGAAGCTATATGAGGAGTAAAAATGGTATAAGAGAGATTGAGTGATAATAAAATTTAAATCTATTCAGTAGTTTTTACGCCAACCCGTAACAAACAGACAAAAAGACAAGAATTTTAAAAATCACATTTTTGGGCTCGGAGACGTTTACTAACCCACTTGTTTTTTTTTAAATATCTTCAATGTACAGACACAGCTTTTTTACAATTTTATAATAGTAGAGATTTGAGTACCTACTTACATAGCAGTGATAGCCTAGTGATATGATCATTGGACTGCAAGTCAAAGGTATGGAGAACGAATCCAAGCCACGCATCTCTGTCTTTTCGAAGTTATGTGCGTATTATTAACTATCACGCGCTTAAATGGTGAAGGAAATCATCGTGAGGAAACCTGCATGCCTGAGAGACTTTCTCAACGGGGCGTGTGAAGTCTGCGTTAGGCTAGCTTGGTGGACCATAGCCTGATAGTAGCCAGTAGCCGCCTTATACTCTCCATATCATTCTGAGAGGAGACCTATGTCAATAGCAGTACATTACTAATGGGTTGAATATATTATGTTATTCGAGTTGACTACTTGAGCTGTTGCTTTATTTAAGTACATTGCCTGCCTCGTGCCTTTCATAATGAGCATTGAGCATTTAATTTAGATCGAGAGCAAGGTGATCTACTTAACACCATTGCAAGTAAATAAACAAACAATAATAAGTACACACGGCAACATGTCAAGCTTTAACACAATTCACCTTTTGTAGAATGAATTAAATAAAAAACTTACTATCATACCATCACGCCTGTTTTCCCGAAGGGTTAGGCAGAGGCGTAGGTACATGTACACCCACAGTTCGCCGGTATGTTTAGGTCCCATGTAATAGTGGGCGAGCCTATTGCCATTAACCGGGCCCAAATTCCTAACTCCGAGCTGCTACTGGAAATTTCATAGAAAAACCCAATAACACTTTGCTCGACCTGGGAATCGAACCCCGGGACCTCTAGCGTAGCAGTCGCGCTCAGAACCACTTGGCTAATAAGGCAGTTTAAATAAAAAGCAACAAAAACAAAATACATACTTACCATCACGCCTGTATTCCCAAAAGGAATAAAGATGTACCCCACATAGTTCTATGAAATGTTTAGATCATACAAATATTTGCTCCGTGTGGGGATCGAACACACAACATGTGTCGCAGCAGACGACAGTTCAGCCGCTACGCCAAATTAAAATTCCTTTACAATTATTATGAAATTTTTCAAAAACAATTATTTTTAGTACAACTATTTTTGAATTGTATGAAATTATATTATTATTCATTATTGTATTTTTTATTATTAAAAACTAGCCCTGTGTTGCATTGCATGGGACAAGTACCTACGGTTGTACAAGGTAGTTAGCACAAATTACAAATAGGAAAATATTTGTCACCCGTGAGGATGGAATCCATGATATCTTGCACAACCGTGGTAGCGAAGTGTACACTTCAAAGTGCAGTCTATTCTACGGTTTAAGATTCTTTATTTCTCAAAGATTAGACAAAAAATCACTTACGAGAAATACATCGATTATCTTTACTAAAATTTTACATGTTCGGATTAAATTAAAATAATTCTGGTACACTCGCACGACACAACGCAGCACAAGATCATAAGATCTTGATCAAGATCAAGATCAAGATTTTACGTCACATGAGGAGATCTTAGTGCCGTATGTCGGGCGAGTGAACTTGCCTACTCGCTACAAATTCTAATTATTCTAGATACAGTAATGAATGAAATAGGTATGCAATTGGTAGTAATAAAAAAGCGCCTGACAGTTTGTAATATTTCGCTCTCACTGAATTAAAACTTAGTATGATTATTTTAAAGAGGTGAATATAATATCGACATTGATACTATTATCTTACATCATTATATACATGTATGGGCTAATCCGGCACTGTACATGTCGCGGTTAACGTGCTTTTTTTATAACCGCTAGATACTTCTTTTACAAAACAGCTCTGTTATGTAAAACAGCAGAACAACGTTCAGCATTTTTGAATAATTGGTGTCCTTCAACACGCGGAATGGAATTGCATGAACGTCTTAAGTTCTTCAATACAGCGCGGTAACGTTTAGCGGTCTTGTTAAATAACAAGAAATGAGACGTCGAATTGTAAAGTATAGTTCCAAAATGCGGCGCTCGTGGCGCTGTTTGCATAACAAAAAGCTCAGGTACTTTTATTGCTCTGTGGTAGGTGGACTGCTCTGTTCCTTTTGTGGTAGTTGTTTTGTTCCGTACGGTTTGTATAAGTAAGAATAGGATAGAAAATCCATTATCGCGAAATACGAGCGCAAGTAGCAATCGACCTTTTAAAGGCCGGTCGACAGACAAGGGTATTTTGACATCGACCTTATAAAGGACGGTCGACAGACAAGGGGAAAAAGCGTAGTTTTTTTTATGGGATATCGGATTAACGAGCTGTCGGATCACCTGATGGTAAGCGATCACTACCACCCATGGACACCCGCAATACCAGGGGAGTAACAAATGCGCTGCCGGCCTTTTAAAATGGAGTAGGTACGCTTATAAAAAGTTTAAAGGTCGTATTGGTCCGGAAATACTGCAGGCGATAGTTCATTTCACAGTTTGGTTGTGCGAGGCAGAAAGTTTCTAGAGAAACGCGCAGTTGTGGACTGCCAGCCATCAATATAATGGGGATGGAATTGTTTTCGAGTAGAACGATGGCGAAAAGAGGCTGCAGGGATCAATCCGAACAATTCCCCATAGTAAGTATAGACCTTCAACAAGATGGATGGACGACCTGGTAAAGGTCGCTGGGAGTCGTTGGGGGCTGGCGGCATATAACCGATCCTTTTGGAAGTCTTTGAGGGAGGCCATTGTTCAGCATTGGACTTCTATTAGCTGATATGATGATGATGAAGTATGCACAATGACTACAATTCGGTTCTGGGCTTCTGGCACTCACCGGCCGCGGCCCCGCTCGCTTCGCTCGCACATCTTGTGCGTCGTGTGGTCGCAGTTCTAGCATTACCTAACCAATATAAATATCTTTCATCCCGAATTTACCCAGTTAATAATAAATTTGATTACACAAATTTTAATATAAGTAATTAAATGTAGCCATGACAAGTCATTCTACAAAAAACCTAAACGTGGGTAGCAGTATTGGTAAACGTGTTGCAAAGGCAATCCAGCTAAACCCTGTTTTGAAGCGGTTTTACATAACAATAACAAATAAATAAATAAATATTCTGGAACATTTTTACACAGCACTATCTAGTCCCAAACTAAGCAGAGCTTGTACTATGGGTACTAGACAATGGATATAATACTTATATACCTTTTTTTTTTGTAAATACATACTTATAATACATAAGAAACAAAAAAATAATACACAATAACAGAGTAAAAAAAAAGTATTATGGTTATGTAAAATATAATATACAATCAAACTTCAACGTTTAACGACAATGGCTCCTTTTTAGACATAGTTGAAGATATTTATATAGTATTATCTAATACGATCCACATTAATTATGTAACATATCTTGAACAATGAAGACCTGAAGTGAAAAAAATAGTTTTATCTTCATGACCCCACGCTATCATAAGTATGAATGGCGATAACAACTCGGGTACACTTGCTTTATTTTCTGATTCTATTGAACTTTATTGAACTATCTAATTTGCCTTGGTCTTGTTGTTGTAGGTTCAGCTGCTAAGTGTGAGGTGTGGTTTGATTCCCATTCGTAGGTTTTTTATATCTCGGCGTTGGCAAGTAAAGTAAAGTGAATGAAAGACGATTTTCACACAATAAAATAGTAGAATTGGGGCCCTGATTGGAAGTAGTCGGGTAGTCGTCGACGTCCTGGACTCCTGCAACACCAGACGATTTGATTTGAAGATCCCCATGTCATAGCATAATGGGTGTGTGTTACCTATTTGATTTTTCTATGAAATAAGATTTCTAGATTTGTGCCCAGGACTTTGTCGCAGAGCCACGACTGCAGGCGACCTGCAGTCGGTGGCTCTGCGCCGCAACAACCGAAAAGGAAACTAGGTGGATAGACAAATTTAAGAGACTAGACTCTGCTTCCTAAGGAATAAAATATAAAATGGATTGCCATGGTAAGTGAGAGCTAACCAATCTAGACCACTGTTCACGGGCATAGCGTGTGTTGTTCGAATCAACCATTACTTATCTGCATAAAATCGTCCCAAAACAACGCCACCTATCAGCAGTACATTTAAATGAGGTACTCGTGTAAGGGTAAATGTTTATGAGCACAATTCAAACAATACCTACATAAAACAATGTTATAAACTTGAACTTTTATGACCCTTGAGTGTTGAACAGACATGCGCGGGCGCTACGATTCTTGCCATCCTTTGTATCCGGCTTCTTGTATTGCACTGTAGTTGGAAGCGGAGAATAAACATCTTCACACTATCACGCCAGTATTCCTCGAAGGTTTAGGCAAATGTCTATTTATAATATGTACGTACCTACACCCACAGGTCGTCGGTATATTAAGGTCCTATGTAATAGGGGCGAGCATATTATAATGGCCCTCGTCCGGTTCGATTATCGGTATTGTCCATATACCTATTCCATTTAAGAATTCTATTTATATACTCAAATATTTAATAATAAAAGACTGAGGCGCATAAATTGGGTGGTGGAAGTTTGGTAGCTCGGGCAGTCGCTTCGTTTACAATACTAATACTCAGCTGCATCAGTCTGGTTAGAATGGAAGTCGCCTAAAAATACTTCGGTATAGGCTACAATAATTAGGATTTATACAAATAATTATAAAAATAGACTTGTCAACGTGTGTGTTCAAGAGTTAAAACGGCAAACACGATTATCTTCGCGTTATCTCCGTGTAATTAAACAGAAGACAATATAGGTACCTAGTTGTTCACAGTTCAGTATTCCGTGCCTTCGCAATAACTTGTGGCGTGTTTTATAACTTTACAGTGTACTCAAGGAATTTAAACTGTTTTTTTTAACGTGTGATAACTATTAGCTATAGGTATATATTTTTGTAAGCAATGATAAAGCTTAGGGCGTTGTCCTGCTGTGCACAGTCATATAAGTTCATAGGTAATTCATATCCGGGCCATGCTCTTCCCATATGAGAATAAAATCATGATTAAGTAATTAAATCTTTAAAATTATGAAGATGAAGCAATTTTTTATGATACGGAAAAGCCTTATCTATCGTCCACTGAGAGTACTGTGGGATCTTTATTTTTTTTATAAGACAAAAATAAGCATACGTAGGTACCGCAGCCGCAGCCTGTATGCGCCAATCACAACAATTTGCTAGCTAGCTTAAAAAAAAACACAACTACCCTGCAAACTAGACCAAAATACTTACATGTGGATAAAAAACTATAAGTCCTACTCTTATTGAAGTATAGTGTTTACGTGAAGCTATTGTTGTTTCATTAATTCATTATTATTGTGCTGTTGGTCGATTAATTAAAGGCCACACTGGCCGTTGACTGTAACAGTAAGATTCCCTCCTTAATTGTATGCAGGTTAATAATATTTTGCGTCCTTCTAAGCGCAGACTGTGTACGGTAAAGATCCATCCAGCATGAAGCATCCGCCCTAAATATCTATCACTTTTTGCCTATTGTATAAAAATAATATTCATTAGAGAGTAATATATTTATTGATTGCTCTATTTAAACAATCACGCTTTAGTCTGTTTGTTATCTTTAGGACCCCTGCATGCTTACGACTAAACATATTAAGTGAAGACTTTTTTATATTAATAAAATATACCTTTAAATTAGGTGGCAGTCCTACTTAATTTAATTATTATTATTCATTGAATTTACTATGGAAGTTACACCAACGACTAAATCACAAAAAAATATTTTATCTTTGTAAACTACTTTTATAAGTATCTTAAAGCCGTTCACATCACGTACATTATTTTTTATTTATTTACTAATAAGTAATTATTTTAAATAGGATGTCTTAAAATTATAATAAATTCAATGATGATGACTGGTTGATAACCATTAAATTGTGTAAGGTATATCACTGTATAAAACTTTTGTTTACAAGTACCTAAGCACAGAGCTTAAAATTTAAATTAAAACCACTTAAAAAATCGCAATCTTCACCGACAATTTAATCGCACGTATGCAGTCGTCTTAGTATCGCCTCAATATATCGGCCGGCTAATCTTACGTACTGGTGAACCTTATCAGCCGTTATCAACAAATATTATAATCATTTTTGTTAGTAGCAACACGGAATACGCTGCGGTAACATGTAAGTTTAATTTAATTACTTTGTTTTTTCATAAAATATTTTCTCAGGCCGTTCACTACAATGTACACCTTATTGTGTAGTGTCATTTTGATAATATAGTCTTTATTGAATACAATAAGGTTGTAATTACTGCGCGTATTTGAAATTAGACGCGAAGGTTATTTTTTTTATATTAGGATAGGGAACGAGTAGACGGATCGCCTGATAGTAA
The DNA here is from genome assembly GCA_947256265.1 of Acronicta leporina. Classification (NCBI taxonomy): domain Eukaryota; kingdom Metazoa; phylum Arthropoda; class Insecta; order Lepidoptera; family Noctuidae; genus Acronicta; species Acronicta leporina. Next base: position 2,673,374 of record OX366512.1, read on the forward strand.
GCGATTACCGCCGCCCATGGACATCCGCAACACCGGAGGAGTCACAAGCGGGTTGCGGGCCTTTTAAAAGGATAAGAGGCTCCGGTATCCTCACTCACTCGGCGAAACACAACGTAAGCGTTGTTTCACGCCGGTTTTCTGTGAGGCCTCGGTATCACTCCGGTCGAATAAGACACTTATTTACCTATTTCTTTGTATTCCCCGAAGGGTTAGGAATAGGTGTACCTACTCCCATACCTAGTTTGCCGTTGGGTTTAGGTTCCATTTAATAAGGTTATAGTACGCAGAAATCCAATAACATTATTATTAATAATAATAATAAGTTAAGATAATAAATGAGAATAATAATAATAAACGTTTATTTGCAGACTTTGAGTCCATATTGTTAGTTTAACAAAATACTTATTTAATTAATATTAGTCATACATAATTATAAACATAAACATAATTTAACATAATAGAAGCTCGTCTTGGAAACCCAGAATAATATTTACTACAAAATTTACAATATTCTGAAAATAATTTCATTTGTTGTGTAAACAGGCTCATTAGCGCTTATTTCATACAATATAAATCAAACAGACAAACCGACAGACAAACAGACAAACAAAAGTTCCAAAAATAATAGAAATGGATTGTGTTACTGATTCTGAGTCTCCCAAATTAGATTTTTTGTAAATATAAGCATATGTACAGACACGGCTCACTTACATTCTTATTATATGTAAGATATACGAGTATATAAAAATCAATTGCTGTTCGTTAGTCTCGCTAAAACTCAAAAACGGCTGGGCCGATTTAGCTGATTTTGGTTTTGAAATGTTAGTGGAAGTCCAGGGAAGGTTTAAAAGGTGAGAAAAAAATGATTTTCTGATGCGGTACGTAGTTCCCCGGGTCAGCTAGTTTTAAATAAAATATTTACAAAGGTAATATGTACCTTAACCAACGTGGAACTAAAATGTCATTCATTCATTAATTCAATGGCCATTTTTGGTTAATCATAATATTAGTCAAACTATTAATCAAAAGTGGTGTTACCTACCAAAATATTTTTGTTTCTTTTAATTACACAAGATTAGAATTAATTTCACGTAGGAGCCGGTTGAACTCGTTCGCTGGGAGTAACTGATTAATTTAAAATAATGTATCAAGGTTTGTGTGATGTCATGTTCGCTCAGTAAAAGAGGCAAGGGCCTGAATAAAGTCTTATTTACACTGGCGTAGAAAAGTATACAGAATGCTGAAACATAGTGCCTAGCATCTTCTTCCGAGCCTTTTCCCGATTATATTATGGTCGGCTTCCAGTCTAACCAGCTACGGCTGAATATCAGTATTTTAGATGAAACGACTGCAATCAGACCTTAGCAACCCAATTTCTGGGTTATATCGATATTCGGAGGATAGACAGGTTGTCAGGCTTTTTGGGCTGCTGACTACCACTAACAATTGTCAAAGATGTTCGTATGACAACCGGAACCGACGCCTTTACGTGCTCTCTGAGGCACATAAGGGTCTCGATGTGTTAAGAATGGTCACCCATCCAAACACTGACGGCTGTGAGCGCAGCTGAACCTTGCTGATCAGCGTAGTTATTACCTAGCTACGAACCCCTGACATAGTGCCTGGCATGCGGAATACATTAAGTCCTAAATAAAATATAAAATAATATAAATCAATATGTACTATAATTGATAAAAGTATTTTGTTATAATATTTTTTTTAAATAATCATTTTGCTAAAGAGCTTTTTTATATTTAATTTGAAGCGGTAGTTTATTCAACTAATTAATTATAACTCCCTAATGTTTAGGATAGGACCATATCTACATATAAGTATTATAAAATCAGACTATTGAGTATTGAATATTTTTTCCTTTTTTTTCGGGTAAACTTCCTGTAACGTACTCGTAAGTAGGTGAAACTTTATTCATATCCAATTATAATTATAACTTTTTTAATAATGTAGGATTCAAACAGTATCGTCACTAATTAACTTGTTTGATAATATGAAATCAATGACAGATTATTTATTAGATATCAGTTGATAGAGTTAGTTTTGTACCAAATTAAAATTCCTTTTTTTGCGTTCCGAAGATTATTTAATGATCGTACCTACATTTGTATTACCGATTGGCTGTACCTGTTTTTATATAATTATGTTTATAGCGGTCCGCCCCTACTTCGCACGGGTGGAGAAATCCCTAACTTTTTAAAGATATTCTATAGCCTATTATAATCTGGAATAATGTAGCATTCAAATGGAGAAAGAATTTACAAATTTACAATTTTATACTTACATACAACAGGTTATGTTATGTATGTTATATCCATGTTGTTATAGGTAACAACATGGCTACATGGACCCCTGGTTAGGACCTGGGGTCCATGCAGCCAGGAACCGGGTGCGTAGAGAGAGGAAATCGTGTGGTTTTTGTCAATCAGAGTTTGATTGTATGAAAATATAATAATCCTGTATAGATGGATGGCCTCTGATCTTGATCTTATGCTATTTCATTTCATCTGAACATGCCCTAACACATACCATATCAGTGAATTAAACAATATCTGTACTTGTTTTGAGATCTCGTTAAAGTTGGCCGTGTGCCAAATTTAAGCTTAAAAATACTTAAAAACTTTGTGGTTGTGCAAGTTTTATTGATGATTGTAAAAGATGCAATTTTCCAGGGCTGAAGAACCACAGATTATTTGTGCAATACGGGTATTCTTCGAAGTGATATGGCTAATCCTGCGACTTCACTTCGAGATATTTAAGGCTGTGTACAGATTTGTCCTGCCTCAAGAACCTAAGGATGTAACAGAAGATATTGTATTGGTGAGTACTATTTTTTGTTTACTATTGTGAGTATCCTAAAAGTGTTAGCAGATAGAGTAGCAGTAGAGTTTGGTGTGACCTTATTCCGATTCCCATCAAAGACATTTTTTTTTATTTAAGTGTATTTGTTTTGAATCTGGTGTACTTTGTGTCAGTAAAATTAATGTGTTGTTAAATTCTTCGCGATACAGGGTTGGATGTCGGGATTAGATAATATCAATCATCATCATCCCATTTACCTACTGTCCCAATGCCGGGCACGGGTCTTCTTTTAGAGTGAGAGGGATTAGGCTATAGTCTAATAGTTCCTCCATAATAGTCTACTGTACTGGGTTAGCAGACTTCACACGCCGTCGAGGATACTAATGTAGACGAATGAGGTAGTAAATAAAATCCATATTCATATAGAATTATTAAGCGATAAGAAATTCTGAACATATTCAAATCTCATTGCCTATTCAGAATATATCATCAATTTTCTATTTTATTTTCTTTTATTTTTATTTTCTATTTTATATTTCTATATCTTATGTGGATCCAAAACTACCCTTTTTATAAGCCCTTTTTTAGCTAAGAAAACTGTATTGTAAGACTTATTTATAAAATTATAATACGACGTATGATTTTTACAACTTTTATTAGCAGGGATTAACCTAGCTAGACCCTTTTAATTATTCTCAAATCCTAGCTGCTGCGTCAGCGGTCTGAATTTGTATTATGTCAAATCTATAACAAGAAATAAGTCCCCAAGTGAATCGAAATACTTATAAAACCATTTTTTTCTTTTTAAAACCTTACTAGCAATGTGGGTCACACATTACTAGTATTCTTGTTAACCCCTCGTGTTAAGCTAAATATGCTTGTGTTACGAGTGGGTTCACGTCGGTAGTGCAATGGGTGGGGTTCGAACCGGCAACCACATGATCGGAAGTCCGACGCCCTAGCCATTAGGCTACCGCCGCTTCAATTATCAAATTATGAAACAAAACATAATTTTTCACGTTATTATACATGATGGCAATTAGCTCAGAGCACAAAAGGTCCTTACTTACGAGCGCAAACGTTAAGAACAAAACAGGTTGCTAATAAAAAACATTCAAAGATAATGTGAACAAGATTATATTGGCTTTTGAACCCTTATAAAACAACGTAAAGTGATGTTACACTGACTGACACGCAATGCACAGCTTCAATAGGTGTATCTAGAAGCATCAACTTTTTGCACAGGGAGGTAAAATGGTGCATTTTTTAGTAATCCAAAACGCACGGCAACGCTTTTGTGAATCCTCAAGTGTTCGGATGTCCATGGGCGGCGGCTATCGCATACTACCAAGCGATCCGTCAGCACGTTAGGCCCCTAATCCCATTAAAAAAATAATCTGAATATGATTCACGGATATGGCTACACATTAAATCTATGTAATCAAATTTTATTGATCTAAACCAACAGTCATATAAACCACACTTCCATTATTATTAAATGACTTATCCACCTACAATATAGACCGTGTACCTCAAACACGTCAATTAGAATATAAAGTCATAATTCGAAACTCGAAGTCATTTTGAGATACGTAAGCATAGTTTTTTCAAGAAATTAGCTATACCAGCTAAACGCAAAAGTGATGGCTGAACTACAGCCGTACCCATAATTACTTCGAAATCGATGCGTATAGGCACATAATTACAATTTATTTATTTAAAAAAAAAACTTACTAGCAATGTGGATCGCACATTACTAGTATTCTTGTTAACCCCTCGTGCTAAGCTAAAATGCTTATGTTACGAGTGGGTTTACGTCGGTAGTGCAATTTGTGGGTTTCGATCCGGCAACCACATGATTGCAAGTCCGGCGCCCTAGCCATTAGGCTACCGCCGCATAAATACAATTAGTGCAAATAGGTTTCAGTTTTCCAAAACTCGAGCCACTAGCACAGGGGGCACACAGGGGGGTTTCAGGTATAGAGGAGTCACAAGTGCGTTGCCCGCCTTTAAAAAGGGTTTGGGCCTCCGGTATGCTCACTCACTAGGCGAAACACCCTTTAAAGCGGAAGGAGAACCAAAATGGTCGTGGTAGAAAAAAAATGGTATTATAAAGTAGGTGAAAACTACAACGGGATTAATTATGGCAATTTTGCGGTTGCACAGTAAACTTAAAAACAAAATATTTTTTAATTGTCACCAAACGTGGTATCTTATCATAGACTTAGTGGACTTTGGAGTAATTTTGAAGATATTGAGGATTTCATGATGATAAAACTATACTAATGTTATCGCAGGTACATTGAATGTAGCTTTGACTTTGATATTATTTCGAAGATTTTATGATGTTGAAACCAGTGAAATGATGATGTCATAATCCAGATAACCGGTGCTGGACATGGCATGGGTCGGGAGGTGGCTCTGCGGTTCGCCAGGCTGGGTGCCACTGTGGTGTGTGTCGACATCAACGCCAAGGGCAACGAGGAGACCCTTAAGATGATCAAACAGGAGAAAGGAAAAGGATTCACTTATGAGTAAGCTTTATTTTTAAGCTTTACATACCTACATACCTTACCACTAGGTACTACTCTCGCCATCGGCGTGGAGTTCAACCACATACCTTAGAACCACTCTGGTCTCATACTGTGCGATACCAGAGGCATTTCCTCCTACGCACACTCAGATCCCGGCCGAGGTTTTCCCAAGCACGCAAGCACTACAGCATGAGATTCTTCAAAAAGGCTATGAAAAGGTTTTTACAGGGTCGGCAACGCGCGACAGATAGCCCTGCTATTGTAATGTCGAGGTACCGAGTGTATGATACAATTAATAATGAATAATGAACTTTATCATTTATTGCGGGGCGAAGCCCTAGCTCATACAAGTGAGTCTGTCAAGACTCGCAGACTAGACAGTTCTACGTCAGATATAAAATTTCAAACTGATTGTTTATTCTTTAACCAACCAGTGAACCCGTAATATTGTCGCCTTCTTGGAGCGGTCTCTACATCAGCTACGCCCACCAGCATGGATAGGACTAGTAAGAGTCTTATCCATTAAGAATAAACAATCATTGCCCTGCCTATCTCTTAACCAGAATTATTTAGCAGGCGAAACCAATTAACAAGCATATGTGAGGCTCGTCCCTTGCAATGGGATAGTTTACGGCGTTATGCACACTATATTAAACCATTAAAGTTATTATCTATATTACGCATCCATAGGCGTCGGTAACCGCTTATCATCAGGCGGGCCGTATGCTTCTTTGCCACCTTAGTAGTATAAATACCCTCGCCCCTTTCACCCACAGGAGCAGAAAGATATTACAGACCGCTACTTGGTACGATTCTTGCATTCTTTGCTCCCACCACATTCATTATATCATCTCATACACGCGTGCCGGTTGCGAGTGCTATGCATCTGGCCTTTTTGAAGTACCTTGCCAATAAGATCGACGTAAATATGTCCTTTTAAGGCGACCTCTCCAAACGCTACCGTTGAAATATCGCATTTATTTTTTTATGTAGCCTCTTTTGTGTTCCACTGCCGGGCAAAGACTTCTCCTAACTCAGTCCAGGATTTACTATCCTGGGCTTTGTCATATCACGTTGGCAAAAAGCGATCGATGTCATCTCACCAACGTGTCCTAGGTCGACCTCATCCACGAATAGCCTTATGAGGTATATATACGACCCACTAATCCACATACATATAAATAATTTTAGCTTTGGGCGCATTTTTTTATGGGATAGGTGAACAAACGAGCAGATGGATCACCTGATGGTAAGCGATAACCGCCGCCCAAGGACACCCGTGAAATACAACGCAAGCGTTTTTTCACGACTTTTTCTGTGAGGCCGTGGTATAACTCTGGTCGAACCGGCCCATTCATTTTTTTACATATTCTAAATGGAAGGACCTCTTCCCGATTACAGGCGTCCTATTGTTCCTCCAAAACTATTTGATGCCTTGAACATTTAATCTTTGCCTGCCATATTTTATTGCTGTCTATCCAGCAGTAAGTATAATAATAATATGAATCCTTTATTCTTCAGGTGCGATGTCACAAGCAGGTCAACAGTGATGCAGCTAGCAGAGAAGGTGGAAAGGGAAGTGGGGGAAGTAACAATCTTGATCAACAACGCCGGTATAATGCCTTGCAAGCCGGTGTTGAAGCATTCGGAGCAGGAGGTCAAGACTTTGATGGATATCAACGTGAACGGCAATCTATGGGTGAGTTTTCTCCTTTTATTCTGTATCTTTAACCGTTTTTCTCCGGTGTGCCTGCTGTTACACCTTAAAATGTTGTGTATATAATATTGTATTATAACATGTTTGGCGTAGCGGCTGAGCGATCGGCAACTGCGACACGACCGTGTTGTGGGGTTTTTCAGTCTGGGCGTTTGTGCATGTGAGAATTTGTGTTTGTAAACGCACCCACGGTACCTACAGGAGAAAATAGAGGAAAAAAACACTAATCTAAGGTATTCCCCAAAGGGTTAGGTAGAGGTGTACAAGGTGAGGCATTTGCAAGATAAAGAAAAATAATAAGAATTCTGGAACTCTTCCCTCGTCTAGATATGATTAAACTTGTGGCATGAGCGGCAGCAAAAATAAGTGGTTAATAATAATCCCATAGGAATAGACCCATAACATCATTATAAAAATCTATTCCTATGGGATCGACCTAAGGTTCCAAATTTTTTCTGCAGCAACAGAGAGGGAACTGGCTCTTACGCGCAAATGTCGAAAAACATACCAAGGTGCTTTACGACCGACTCCAACGTCCTGCCAAGGGTCCGTCGCCAGCCAGTCAGACCCTAAGAGGTCCTACCACCGAGCTAAAGTGCAAAGCCTTCTCTTAATAATATCCTTATCTCGATTTTCCAGATGATTCAAGCGTTCTTACCAGCCATGTTGGAGCGTAACTCTGGACACATAGTTGCCATGTCCTCTATGGCCGGCAAGATGGGACTCCGCAATCTCGTGCCCTACTGCGGTTCTAAGTACGCCGTCAGGGGCATCATGGAGGCTCTCGCTGTGGAGCTGCACGAAGATCCTAGAGACACTAATGGAGTAAGTGTTAATTAAGAAAGCACGAAAAGCATGAAACTAGAAACATTCCCGTGTCACATAATATCTAATAGAAAATTTGAAGTCTTTTTATTTCCTGAAGATGCATAGCAAGTAACATTAGAATTTAGTTAATTTCCAGGTCGCCCTTTTCTTCGCTTCCTTTGTCCAGTCTTTTCCAGCGTTCTCTTGCCACATGGACCTGACCATTTCCAATTTAGTGTTTTAGATAATTTATTAGACAATTTACTGAATTCAAATCAACACAATGTAGTTTAGTGGTGTCCAGATTATAGCCGTTGTCGCATGCCACTAGGACCTGTTGGTGCCAACTCAAGTATTTATTACGGCGCCTTTACGTTACCTTTCCATTTTCGTAGTCAGGGTAATAAATAAATCTCCCATAACCTTTGCTAATTAATAATCTCAATTCCAGATCAAGCTGACAACAATTTGTCCATATATCGTGAACACGGGTCTCTGCCACAACCCGCGCATCCGCTTCGAGACTCTGATGAAGACGGTGGACCCGGGCGCGGCTGCAGACCAGATTGTTGACGCCGTCCGCAGAGAGTACCACGAGATCACCATCCCTAGCGACCTGTACTACACTAATAAGGTGAGTGATCGTGATAGCGACTGAATCACCATTGAAATAAAACCAAGTTGTAAGTACGTATCCGATCCACCGGCGCAAGCACACTGCCAACGCCCACTGCGACCTCAATTTTTTTAGCGAAGAAATTCTTATAATTATATCTTGTATTACAGTCCACTACCTACATCTTCTTGTTTCTCCACTGAACTGAGGATCCAGCAATAGATTACCTAAACTAGGAATTTTTGAGCAATATTTCATGCTTTTAGACCAATAGGTTTAAGCTCTGCCTTGTCTATCAATCAGTGATTCTGTAGTCATTATCCTCATGATTAAATTGATTGATTAATTATCTCCTTGTTTCAGATATACAACCTTTTCCCGCCAGCCGGTGCTAAGTTATTGACAGACTTCATTGGGACCGGCCTCGATCCTCATGACTGAGATAACTATGCTAAGAAACACCTTTGTAAATAAATAAAATTCGTTGACATAATTTTCAGGTATTTCTTTATTCAATATTTTTCAGTAAGACGAACGCTGGAGAACAATGATCATTTATTCAAAAGCGGAAGCGGAAGCTGTTGAAGCGGCGGTAGCCTAATGGCTAGGGCGTCGGACTTGCGATCATGTGGTTGCCGGTTCGAACCCCACCCATTGCACTACCGACGTGAACCCACTCGTAACACAAGCATTTAGCTTAGCACGAGGGGTTAACAAGAATACTAGTAATGTGTGACCCACATTGCTCGTAAGATTTAAAAAAAAAATAGATATGTAGGTATGTATGGAACCTTCTCTTGGGTCGGAGGGGTAACTCATTTATTTTTTCTTATCCTTATATAGAAAACATGAAACATACAACTTAGTCCAGATTAGGACTGTCTTAGGCCATCCTGGCCATATTATAGGATTGTGAATCTCTTCGTTGAAAATCTTTGCACACCCTTTTTGAGAGGGTGGGGATTACGGAGGAATAGTTGGGCTAGCAATGTAGGCTGTTATTCGGCTAGGATTTTCGGTAAGAGAGAAGATAATCCCTAGTCAGGCAGCTCCAACTGTGAGTGGAATTATTCAATTCCACTATGCCCTACCTCTCTTAATAAAAGACAGATGATGATGATAAAAAGTTTTTAATGGCTATTTTGGATATCTTGTTTATTTCACTTACCTCAATGTAATATTTCCTTACATTATCCTACGTAAATTTATCTTAAATTATATTAGTAATTTTATGTCTTATTAGTAAGAGTCTTGAGGAAGGTGGTCGAATGCCTCTTGGACGGCAGACACTGCCCAAATGCTTCCAGAAGAAGTGGCTCCTGTTCCACCGCACTTCTGGAATAATATAGTCAAAGACAAAGTCAAAATGTTTTGTTTCAATTATACCAATGAAATAGGTACTTTGGAAAGTCAAAACTAGTTGCACGGTTCCAAAAAGTGAGTGTTAGAGAGTGGAGAAGAGCCAGCAAGAAACTTCATGAAAAGAACTCCTCTTAAAAAATCATGATTTTTATGAGAATACGAAACTATGGTAAAATTACGAAGTGCGAAGAAGGAATAGGCAGAATTATACGCCCACAATGTATCAGTATGCTCTTATGTCCTATCTCCTGCAATGGGGATCTATTAACCGGTAGTTCTGGATTTTATAACTGCCCTGCACGGTTAAAGCATTTACTCTGAATTTCAAAACCCAATAATATTTTGCTCGGCCTACGAATCGAATCCAGGACCTTACACTCAACACTCCTCTGGTATGAACTTCCAAACATAATACGAGTTTTCATCTAACAATGATAGATCTTGAAAGACTATTGGGTATTTGGTCAGGATTGCATACTTAAGCTACCTAATTTAAAAAAATGTAAAGTCTTTTTGAGACGCACAGTTAGCACTTGCAACCTACTACTTACATCTCAGCTCATGTTACTAAAATACTGCAAAGTATCTATACAAAACATATAAATACTAATTTTTTATATAGAAAACATCAAAAATCTTCCCCGTCTTGACATAAAACATTTTACGCGATATCACCTCAAAACCGGAACAAAACAAAATCGAAATGAAACACCTATTTACCTATAATCATCCAAAGAAACAGTCCCATCCTTATCAACATCCAGCTTCTTGAGCACTAGTTCCACCAGCTCGCGTACTCCCTCGTCAGGGTCCTCGTCGCCAGGCTGCTTTAGTAAAGCGTTCCTGTGAATTTAGAAATAATTTTATGTCTTTTCAAAGAAAAATATGCTAATTAGGCTAGGTATATAATTTTGATTTGACTGGATCAAGGCATAACTTTTTAATGCAGTGCGAAAAATACTAAAATGACTGCCTTATTGCTAGTGGTTCCAAGTAGGTACGACTGCTTTGTTCCTGGGTTTGATTCCCAGGTCGATCAAGGCGTTATTAGATTTTTCTATGAAATTCACAGTAGTAGCCCGGAGTTTGGGTTTTGTGACAGTAGGCTCGCCCCCTGTTATATGGGATCTAAATATACCAACGAACTGTGGGTGTACATCACACATAGTAGGTACCTACGCCTCTGCCTAAACCTTCGGGGAATACAAGCGTGATGTTAAAAAGATCTTACCGCAATAACAGAAACATCTCTTCCCTGGTGATAAATCCATCGTTGTTCAAATCATACACCTTGAAGCAGTAGTTTATGCGTTCTTCGGTGTTTCCTCTCAGTAAGACGCTGAGTCCTTTCACCCAAGCTTCGAACCTCAGAGCGCCCTCCCCTCCCGCCGTGCCCCTCTCCCACGTTATCCACATTCTCTCCAGGATAGCTTCCTCCGTCACCAAGTCCAAGGTATTATGCATCACGTCCCGGAAGGTGCTTTGGTCTATTCCCTAGAGATGAGAAGATTTTGTGAGATTAGTAGGTTTCTATTTCGGTTCTCCGATTCGTATATGTAATTGCGAGTCTCCACTGTTCAGAGCTAATTTCCGATTTCAGAATGAAAAACAACAAAATGTCAATGAAAAATCGTGTTTAAATACAATTTAAACCTATTTATGATGTTGGTGCAAGTGACTTAATTTATGAATATTTTTTATTTATTAACTGCCTCATTAGCCAAGTGGTCCTGAGCGCGACTGCTACGCTAGAGGTCCTGGGTTCGATTCCCAGGTCGAGCAGTGTTATTGGGTTTTTCTATGAAATTCCCAGTAGCAGCTCGGAGTTAGGAATTTGTGCCCGGTTAATGGCAATATCTCGGCTCACCCCCTATTACATGGGACCTAAACATACCGGCGAACTGTGGGTGTACATTAGTACGCCTCTGCCTAACCCTTCGGGGAATACAGGCGTTATGGTATGTTTGTTTGTTTTTATTTATTAATGAATTCCTTCAAAATTCATCGAATTTAGGTTAGGTATATTCAATTGAAGAATATTGGTTTAATTGTGATAAATTACACCGTCTGATGTTATACTAACTTACTAAAAATCAATGTGGTATAGTAGGATCGTCATAATTAGTTTAAAGTTAAGTAGTATAAAAACATTGAAACGCAGGTATAAACAATTCAAAAAGTGACTAAATCATAAAACTATCTATATATATAATGGTACTTACTTCACTATTCAAATCGAACTACTTCGGAACGGTAGAACAATAAAATATAACAGATACGAATTGGAATAAAAATGGAGGACTCGTTCATGATGACTGTTACTGTTTATTGCCAATAACATCACGGTATAACGGTTGGGGAAGCAAGGAAGCAATTTTTCTATCAACTTTCGACTATCTTTGCGTGCGTTTATATGAAAAGGGGCGGAATTAGGGCACTATTGTATTGTTACACAATACAGCTGTAATAGAGCTTCATTTTTATTACGGGGCTATGATCACTTTTGCTTAATCATATTATGATTCACGGATTGTACACTCTAGGTGACCAAAAGCCTATAGAATGCCTATAGAATGGTTAGCTTATACTGGAATTTATGGGCCGTGGTCCGTCAATTTAGTCCTCTTGATAGAACACAAATAGAGTCTCAGATGGAACACGCTATTTATGTACTTAACAGACTTTTATACACCTTTTATAGAGTATACTAACACTGTTACCCAGAGTCCAAAATTTAAATAAGATTATAATAAAATAATAAACCTATTATAATGTCCCACTGAAGGGCACGGATCTCTCTTCTCAGACTTATTCTGAGGGAGGGCCACAAAATTTAAACATTTAAAATATGCAGTCCATAACTAGTTTCGTTATTCATAAAATACGATTCAAATTTTAACAAAAAAAAACTTACTTAGAAAATAAATATTTTTCATTTTCAATTTCACTCACAAGCGTCATGGAAGTGAAAATTACATTTTACACAAATTGCCCTGCATTTAACTTAATTAAACTTTGTTCAATTTGGAATGGCATTGACGATAATATTTACGTTGTTATGACCATGAAAACGTATAAAATACGGAAGATAGAGTAGTGAAAATTCGTGTTAAATTATTTAAATGGGAATTATTTATATAAAATAATGGGAATTTAAGAAACATACATTTTTAATAACATCAAAAAAATACCTATTGTGTACCTATGTAACTACTGCAGTTAATCTAATAGATACCGCTGAACTCAATTCATATTTTAGAATCCATTGCAGATCCTCAGCTAATTTGTAAGATATTAATATCTCGTAAGATATATCTGCATTATTTTATGTCTGGACTTTATATGAGACCATGATTCTCTGAGTTTGTTTCGGTGTTTCTTCTCAGAGGTCGTAAGTTAGGAAATGCCGAAGCCATCTAGCTATAAAAAAAAACAAACCATTGACTTGTAATTGTCTCTAAAGATCTACTTACAGAAATAAATATCATTTCATCATGTCATTTCATATTAATAAGCTATTTAAAAAAAAAATCGCCATAAAATCCCATCTTTTGAATTCTCTAAACGTATTGTGCGTCATAATTATCATAACCATAACCGAAAATACACAGATGTTAAAAAGAAATTATTGCTTCATAGGCCTTTTTTCTTTAGGTAGGTACAATTTGTTCTAATTTCGGCCCTGTCTAGTCATGTTTATTACACACTTTCGCGGTTTTTGCGGAACAAAGTTTTTCAAATAGAAAATATTTTATTGTCGTGTGGTCTAGCCTATTTATGTATGTATTCAATGACATAGCGTGGGTACATGTTTGTTTTTTTTATAATAGTATTTGATATGTATAATAGTAACTTACCTTTTTTATAGGACAGGGGGGCAAACGAGCAGACGACGGATCACCTGATGGTAAGCGATTACCGCCGCCCATGGACACCCGCATCACCAGAGAAGTCGCCAGTGCGTTGCTCGCCTTTTAAAAGGGTTTGGGCCTCCGGTATCGTCACTCAGTCGGCGAAACAAGACGTAAGCGTTGTTTCACGCCGGTTTTCTGTGAGGCCGTGGTATAACTCCGGTCGAGCCTACACTAGGTACTCACATCAATTTTAGGTGAATGTCCGATAGCGGTGGCTGGTGCAGCCGCCTGCGCACTCAACACCAGCCGGCGGTACATAGTGTACAGAGCTTCTATTTCAGGTCTGAAATGAACAAGAAAGAGAGGGAGTAAGAAGTAAGCTCTAGAGAAGTAGCTCTAAAATATGACATGCGTATAGTTCAAAGTCAAAGTCAAAATCATTAATTCAATATAGACTACTAGGTAAATAGTACTTTTTGAACGTCATTTTTACATTATAGACAGCCCTTCACCGCCTCCTAGTGTTTTCGCTGAGAAGAAGAAGCGGCGCACCAAACTCCTCAGCAACACATTTTTCTGTCCGGTAAGTTACTAAGGCGTTGCATAAAACATAATTAAAATCATTGTTTCGGGAACTTAATAATTTATTCATTGCTACATGTCAGCTGGCGCACATGTTTTTTTTTTTTATTTATTTATTTCTACAAAAGTACAAAGTACAAATTAAGCATTGCCCCACAAAACTGTTTTATCAGTTTGACTGCGGGATCGTGACAATATATTATACGTAATACATACATAGTGAGGTATGTAGTTAGTTACTGTATCTTCTTAAGTTTATACATGCATAATTATACATTATTGTTAAGGAAATATTTTCTCAATTTACATTTAAATACACGTTTGTCACCTTCATGTCTTATGACCACCGGCAGGGTATTTAATAGATAAGGCAAGCGTTTTTTTAATGTTCTGTCGCCATAGTAGTTATTTATTCTAGGTACTGTATTTGCCGGTGGCCATTGGGCGAGTGTTATATAGTTCTTTGAGTTTTACCATAACACGTAGGTACCATAATGCCTGTATTCGCTGAAGTGATTAGGCAGAAATGTATCTACTAATATACACCTGCAGGTCGCCGGTATGTTCAGGTCCCATGTAATAGCGGGCTGGCGAGCGGGCCGGGCACAAATCCAAACTCCGAACTGCTAAAAACCCAAGAACACTTTGCTCAACCTGGGAATCGTTCTCTAGCCTGCCAGCGTGCAACCTCTAGCTTAGCAGTCATGCTCTCGACCACTAGACTGATGAGGCAAATCTACTTTGATGGTCTCTATTACAAGAGCATAATAAACTGACTAAGCAATAGTTAATTCTGTTTTGTACTGAATTGTACCGCTTTTTAAATCGTTTGTACCGGGTTGTACTACTTTTTAAATTGTTTGTACCTCAGAGGCAGTCAGAGGGGTGAGAAATATGGGGGTGAGAAAATGTATACAGTTACACTAACTATACAATAGAAAGTGTTTATCAATTCTATTCGTTTATACCGGATTGTTCCGCTTTTAAGTACGATTCTTAGCTCCAACAGTGTTATCAGAATTTTCTATGAAATTCTCAATAGGTACCTCGTAACTTAAACTTGAACTGGATTCGTCGAGTTAAGAAAGGCAAAACTCACCCCTCTATTACGTTGGACCTAAACATACCAAGGAGCTGCGGATGTACCTACATGATTACACCTCTGCTAACCCTTTTAAATAAATAAAAGCGTGATGGTAAGTTATGTCATGTCAGATTCTTTTTAAGGCTGATCGTTTCTCGCAGCCCGCCAAATTCAAATTTCAATTGGTTTTTCGCAATTTGTAGGTCTATATCAGATTCTAGATTCTTAGCTGTAGTAATTGCGGCATTAGCTATACAATAGACCTAGAAATTGCGAAAAACCAATTGTAATTTGAATTTGGCGGGCTGAGCCTAACGGTGGAATATCTACTCGTATGCATAATCATTCTCAATACAACCAAATTCTTAAATCCAGTTACGCAAAGAATCATTTACTTTTAGGTAAAAGTAATTGCCTTTGTAATATATAAAGCTATTTGTTATTGTGATGGCAATACTCGTAAAAAACATGGCAATGCCTGTCGCATACGATGAAATACAATAATTTGTCTGCTTTACGATTAGCTGAGTACAGCAGTACGTAGTGAGTTCCCTCGTAAACTAGGTAGATCGCTATCTGGAACTTTATTGTGAGGCCTAGTGTTTGTATTCTACGATGTACACGCTAAAAGAAAACGGAAAGCCTAGTCTTTCGTACGTATGACCTTAAATTTTTATTCATTATACCCCACATAAGGGCTTGTACACAAAACTGAGATTTGACGTCGCATCGAAAATATCTACGAGATAATTGTTAAATTACGAGATAGATACGAAGCTACGAGATCACAATTAAATTACGAGATAGTTTTTAACAAATCTATGATAAACAGATTAATGATTATTAAATTACGAAATAGATATCTATGAATCTACGAGATTAATTATTAAATTACGAGATAGATTTTTTAACAAATCTATGATAAACAGATTAATGATTATTAAATTTGAGATAGATATGAATCTAGGCGTCAAAATATTATATAAAATAGATGTGTATAATATACATTTTTATATTAAACTGAATTGCTAAAGAAAAAGACAACGGAAACAAGACTAGAAAACTATAGTCCTGTATCGCGGGTTGAGATAAGAAGTGCACCAGTTTTTAAGTTGTAGCATATACTTTCTAATAGTGATAACAAAATTAAAATCTATTATTAGTTTTTACGCCAATCAAACAGACAAGTATTTTAAAAATGGTAGTATTTTCGGTTCGGTGACGTTTAGACACCCTAACCCACTTGTTTTTTTTTAATATCATCAATTTTCAGACACAGCTTTTTTACGATTTTTTAATAGTATTAGAAAAGTTTTGGTTGCTTAAATAAAACCTCGAAGATAACAGATCTTCAGATCTTCACACGTACACACACTCAACAAAACAAATGAACACTTTCAAAAACATCAAATAAAACAAAAGTTCGAAATTGGAATTTTAGCAGTAAACATCTGCACTCACTTGTTAAAATGAGTCTGTTTATACAACGCGTCAAGAAGCTTCTCTTTAAGTTTTTTATTAGACATAGTGGCACGGATTACATACTTTTCTCTGGTAGTAGAACGACCTACACGGGCCGCCTGTAGCCAACCCACTGAGCAACTGAGGGTTGAAATGAACAAATTATACCCGATAGTAACCTTCAATCGTTTACGATTCCTCCACTGATTGTATAAGGGTTAAATGCGCAACGTTAATAGGCATACGTACGTTTTTGATTATGTTATTCTGTTGTGCATGTTTTCTGTGTGTTTATGGAGTCATAATTTTTTTATTGGAAATCAAAGGACTTGATTATGGTGTAGGTATCTGAATATCCGCTTTATGGAACTTGATAACATATTTTTAACATTAGGTAAATTTGATAACATTGGGTACGATAAGTATAATGATATGGGTATGAAGGTAAGCGGAGTTTAAAAGGCCGCTTCGATATATGACTCACGTAAGAAAATTGCTAAATATGAATTGATTCCAGAGGAATTCATGACATTCATGATAACATACCGTCACGCCTGTATTCCCTGAACGGTTAGGCAGAGGCGTACCTACATGTCCACCCACAGTTCGCCGGTATGTTTAGGTCCCATGTAATAGGGGGCGAGCCTACTGCCATTAACCGGGCACTCATTCCAAACTCCGAGCTGCTACTGGGAATTTCACAGAAAAACCCAATAACACTTTGCTCGACCTGGGAATCGAACCCAAAACCTCTAGCGTAGTCGCGCTCACCTCTAGGCTAATGTGGCTGGGTGTCCATGATTTTTAAGATAAAATTTACAGTGTCTGTAATTTGTTGAAAGTCGGTAGGAGTAACTGCATCGTCAGACTCTCATTTTGACAGGCCTTTAGGATGAGGAGGGTCCTGTACGAATATCCGGGAGTGAGGCAATTATAAGCTTTTAAACTTAATTTACTTGTTAAACTTGCACGTCTTGAGGAGCATATCGAACACTTTCTGCGGTGGCTTGGCCCCCACAGCCGCCTTCTTCCCCCTGGGCTTCGGCCTCGGCGGCGGGGCGGCGGCTGCGTCCTGCGCCCTCTCTGAGGCATTCCTACCAGCCGTCAGGAAAATCCGGACTCCACGAAGAGCTATGGCACTCGCCGCCATGCTGAGCTGCTTGCCTTCAGACGTCATCTGTTAAAAAAAAAACAACGAGTTGCACTACGGGAGTGCCGGCAGAAGTGAAAACTTAAACATTGACGTTGTGCATTTTTGATATTTTGGAATGGTTAGGGAATAATTTCGCACGAATTGCTTTAATTATCAGTATAAAATTACTATCATTTTTTTTTTTTTTTTAATAAAGGTTACTAGCAATGTGGGTCGCACATTACTAGTATTCTTGTTAACCCCTCGTGCTAAGCTAAATGCTTGTGTTACGAGTGGGCTCACGTCGGTAGTGCAATGGGTGGGTTTCGAACCGGCAACCACATGATCGCAAGTCCGACGCCCTAGCCATTAGGCTACCGCCGCTTTTATGTGGTAAAATACAATATTCATTTATTGCGCTATCGTACACAAACTAATATTACATCAAACATTTCAGAACTATTACAACCGTCTTACTCTGTCTAGTAGCCCAAGCAAGAACACTTTCGAAAAGGTATTCGTATCGAAATCGAGAATAATTTGTATGAGAAGGAGGTTAATGAACGTAGATGAAGCGAAAGTGGTGTGCCAGGATCGTAGCAAGTGTAGTCTCTGCCTACCCCAATGGGAGACAGATGTGAAAATATGCATGTATGTATGAGATTTGTAGCAGAAAAAACTTATTCATTAGATTATTTATTAGAGGATGGATGAACGGAGATTGACGAAACGAGTATACATGATGAGTATGGATGGTAGAGTTGGAAGGGGCCGACCTCGACGAACGTACGATTCATGCATGAGGAGGTTAATGAACATAGATGAAGCGAAAGTAGTATGCCAGGATCGTAGCAAGTGGAAATCTATAGTCTCTGCCTACCTCAATGGGAGACAGGCGTGAAAATATGTATGTATGTATGTATGTAAAAACTTATTCGCTTACGATATGAATTCGAGAGTTGTTCGTGGTTGGGATGCAGGTCACGTGTCCTGACGCGACTTTAACATTTTTTACCCATCAACGCCTCTAAAGAAGTTTTCACTTCAAAAGTACTTCTGTACTACTTCTTACCGTATTGGCAGTCAATGAACAGGATTTTTTTTACATAAGTTCGCTATCATTTCGTGCAGGTAAATAAATAAATTACAAAATAAATGTATGCGTTACGCACACGGCGTTTACTGAAGCGTCCATGAGGTATTGATATATCCAGGCATCAGGGCACATAGGGACATACATACTATCACGCCTGTATTCCCCGAAGAGTTAAATGTTACGACGGCAGGAGCGGCGACATGCACTCGAGAGGTGGCGTGAGCGGCTTGAGGGCCCACAGTATGCGAACAAGCGAGTAGTTGAAGCCATTCTGCCGTGCTTCGAAGCTTGGTTAAAGAGGGGTGAGCGAGTCACATACCGGCTCACTCAGATATTCACCGGACATGGTTGTTTTGGAGAGTATCTGAATAAGATCGGACGCGAGGCTACTCCAAATTGCCATCATTGTGGGGGTAGTCAGGACTCCGCACAGCACACCCTCGCTGAATGCCCTGCATGGGAGTCCGAGCGGCGAGTCTTAGTTGGTCTGATTGGGCAGAATCTGTCCCTGCCAAATATAGTTTCAGCTATGCTGGCAGAAACAGCGACGTGGAGGGCCGTTGCCTCTTACTGTGAGTGTGTCATGCTCCAGAAAGAGACAGCAGAGCGGGATCGAGAGAGGGCCGATCCCACGAGGAGGCGAAGGCGCCGGAGAGGTAATCGCCTCGGTGCCCAGCCCAGTTAGGGCCAAACGTCGAATCCCTGCTATTTTAACATCAGCAGAGGATACTTTTTGGGATGCGGACGCTTAGAACAACTGCAGGCGTTCGTATCCCGGGGGATGACAGCATAATAAAGCTGCATCTCTGGGAGGTGCCAAAGGCAAAGCACAGGAGGGGCACCGGTGCGTTCATTAGAGATCTCGGAGCCCCCTCCACAATGTGCTATAGATGGCCGTGTGTTTTTAGTCGGTAGAAGTCCGACATAACCCCCCGCCTTTCCTTCTGATAGACGGTGGGCATCCATGAGGATTTTCACACGCAAAAAAAAAAAAAAAAGGCAGAGGCGTACTAATATAGTAGGTATACCCACATTTCGCCGGTATGTTTAGGTCCCTTGTGTTGGCGAGGCCTATTGCCATTACCGGGCACAAATCTCAAACTCCGAATTGCTACTGAGAATTTCACAGAAAAACCCAATAACACTTTGCTCGACATTCGAATCGATTTCGATATTCGAATACGGGACCTCTAGCATAGAAGTCCCGCTTGGGACCACTAGACTAATGAGGCAGTATATTTAAAGACATAATTATCTTCAAAATAAGTTTCACAAGAGAATGCTCTGTCTTTACTAAAAAACGACTGTGCTGTGCGTTCAGTTTAAAAATAAAAACCGTGAATTTTGATCACAAACCCAAACACCCAGACCCGGAACAACTACCTGTAGATCATACAAATATTTGCTCCGTGTGGGGATCGAACCCACAACACGTGTCGCAGAAGCCAATTACTCAGCCGCTACGCCAAACATGTCGTCAAACTTTGGTTTGACGATGCCGGTAACTAAGTCTGGTTTCAAGGAGACAAAATCAGACAAAAATGTCTATGCAAACATCCTACACAAAACCTTTAAACTGATCCATGCAAATATCCTACACAAAACCTTTATAAGTACTGCGTTATAAGAAAATTTACTTGTTATTCTACCCACTGCATGTTACTATGCTATCGGGTATCATTAAGTCCATTATGGCGCATGTCCATGTGTGCATAGTTTTATCTATGTAATGTAATAACTAACCCAGTTCAAATAGTTGGTGCGAGGCACCGACTGCTGCCGATTACCGCGTAGATACAACTATTAATTGCAAAGTTTGTAGTTAGTCAAACAGTAGCGTATATAGTAGGCCAAAAGAAAGATTTATCTACCTATATAGGCACCTAAATCCAGCTGTATCCTGTTTTCCCAATTCCTTTATAATGGAACGTATTTGGGACGGTCTAGTTCCTTGAGATACGGGGAATATCCCACATAGCTCCACCACATAAGCTAAAGGATTGAAGGCTAATACTTACCCAAGTAAATGTCTCAACTTCTAATTTCGGCATTCATAAATAAATTGTAACAGTACCATAGCATACCATCACGCCTGGATTCCCCGAAGGGTTCGTGTGACGCGTACTAATCCACACCCACAGTTCGCTGGTATGTTTAGATCCCATTTAATAGAGGACGAGGCTATTGCCATTAACAGGGCACAAATTCAAAACTCCGACTGCTACAGGGAATTTCATAGAAAAACCAAATAACACTGCTCGACCTGGGATTTGAACCCAGGACCTCTAGCGTAGCAGTACCACTAGGCTAATGGGTCAGAGTAGTTGTAACAGTATCATCATCCTCCGAGCCTTTTCCCTATATGTTGGGGTCGGCTTCCATTCTAACCAGATGCGGCTGAATAGCATTTTACACGAAGCGACTGTCATCTCCCCTGGCTCCATACAATTTCTGCGCAAAACCGCAGTTAGTTACCGTAAAGTTAGTAACGCCATGCGTGGAGGCATGATTCTTGCAATATACAATACCATTTCCAAAAGTTCAAATTGGGTTCATTAACCGCACAGTAAATCATAGGTTCACTGTTTTAATAGTTAAAATGGTCATTTAAATTAAAAGAAAGGAGGCTTGCTAATATTATAAATACTGCTTGAAAATTAATAATAATAACATGTGCGCCAGCTGACAGTAGCAATGAATAAATTAATAAGTACCCCAAACAATGATGTGAATTCTATTTTGTATAACGCCTTTTAATAACTTAACAGACAGAAATGTGTTTGCTGGGGAGTTTGTTGCGCCGTTTCTTCTTCCCAGCGAAAACACTAGGAAGCGGTGAAGGGCGGGCGTTTTTGGGGGCTGTCTGTATTGTAAAAATGACGTTCAAAAAGTACTACCTAGTAGTCTATATTGAATAAATGATTTTGACTTTGACTTTGACTTAGGTACAGTCCACGACACCAATCATTCATCACAGTCGCTGTGATGCTCATTCCATAGATGTCAGTGATCTAATGACACGCTATACGTCAGTTTACATTTCGAAAATGGAACGCTATACGTCGCGTTTAATTCCATTTTGAAAATAGAACCCTGGGTGGCTCTGATTGGGCCTAGACGTATTTCATTCCGTGACTTCAACGCATGACATTCTATAATGGTAGTTCTATAATGTTTTGTGATCAGTTATGCGAGAAAAGTATTATTTGTGATCCTACTTTGCGTTACCGAAAAAAGCTTTTAGGTTTTCCTACTAAAAGGGTTCAAACATTGATGAACGATATGACAGGATATTTCATAAATAATGGTAATGCAACTCACCCTCGAACCATTTATCACTGGTGAATTCATGATGATCATAAATCAATATGGTCCTCGTGGTTTTTTTATAGGTATAATTATACCAAATGTCGAATGCATGAAAATATGGGTAGAGGGTTATTCGTCCCTCCACAAATTATTGAAATAACGTTAAATTAAAATAATGTACTCTTAAAATACGTATTGTTACGCTACGCTAAAATAACGTTTTATTCATAATAACCGATTTATCAGTTTCGTCAAAGATGTTATCGATGCACGTATGAGCCATGTTCTGATTTGCATAGGAATCTATATGTCTGGCAGACATATAGATTAGTCTGCCCACACGCGATGTGCCCATATGTTATCAAATAAATTTATTTTTGTATACTTTTAAAATGTTTTGTCCATTTTATGGGGGGTTCTATGATAGGTTTATGTGGCAGGGAGTGAGGCATGAGTATGAAACTGAAGTTCGATAAACCGATTGGAGGCAATCTGTGGCAATAGCGACGAGAAAAAGGACTGATTGAACTTTTCGTCAGTATTTTTAGTACCTACTGAATGTACACTTGTTTATTTCCCATTTGTAGGCTTTTAATGTATTTTAAATATGAAGATAATTTCATTAGTAACTTAGAAACTTTTTACTTAATCGTGTCCACGTTATTCTTATCTAAGTACTTAATTACTTGCTTAAGTAGGTACCTAATTGAAAAACAAAGAGGCACAAAATTATATCAACAAAGGTACCTATAATTCATTAAATCATTCAACACTAAAGAAAAACTGTACCAAAAGACTATATGTTACCTATACCACTTTGACTTTATTCCACAGATGGTCTACTCAAATAAGTGTTATGTCATCTAATCTTCTACAAGGCTGCAAAGGCAGCTTTCGTTGAATCATAATATGATTCCCTAAATTGCTAGAAATTTGCTTCGATTACCAAATATGAATTGATTGTGGAGGAATTCTTTAGTTCCCCCCTATTCTATTAACCCTTTTGTTGGTATATTTTCATACAATGCGAGCTACTAAAACACATTCCCTATGAACGTACGAAGCGTCACAATCGACCAAGCGCCGCCCGTACCTCTAAACTATGGAAGCAAAATTCATACTATACTACATAGCTAACTATACAGTACTGACCTTCTGTGATTTATGACTTTATTCCCCCGACACACACATACAAGTTTAACATGTGATTTGTAATAGATACAGTGCGTTACGCGTAGGTATATAGACTGGGTCGTTTGCACGTTGCTAGGTTACAGATTCGGGTGTAGAAGTTCATTTGGGGTGTCATTGATTTTTTGGAGACGATGAGAGGGTAGATCGACGTAATTGGCTTAGATTTATCACATAAAATGTATGAAAAGTCTCATTTTTAATCAATTAGACCAATAAAATAGGTACCTACTATTGAAAAGTCTTAGCTAGTTGAATGGTTGCAAGAGTCGGCAAGAAACTCCATAGAAAAAAAAGCACAATTACCTACAATAGTTATTTAACCGGAAAGACGTAGGTTCGAACCCTGCATGAGATTGGATTTTTCTTTTATAAAAATGGAAGTATATCTTTGGAAATATTTACCATTGCTTTACCATCAAACTTAGGTAGGTAAGTTTTTTAACAATCTAGTAATTTAACTCAATTTGTACATGGAGCAATTATCTGGTGGCACAAAACACAAACCAAGACCAATAACATAGAACTATCAAAGGTACAAAGATTGGCCGGACTTATGATCTCAGGGGCAATGACGACAACACCCTCAGCGGCCCTGGACGTCCTGCTAGGACTGCTGCCACTTAGTCAACAGGTCAAGAGAACGGCTCTGGAGCAGTGGTGCAAACTGAGAAGCTTTGGACGCTCAACGCTGAAGCTGAGGAGTTTTGGAAAAACCTTTGGAAAGGCAACTTCATGGACAAAGGCCACGCAACAATAGCAAATCGGTACGAAGACAATCTATCAATGATCATGGCCAATAATGACCTGATCAAGAAAGAGAAAATCTTCGACAAGAAATATAGAATACACATAGGAACAAGAGAAGGATGGACAACCGAAAAAGAACCATCCACGGTTGTCTGCTATACAGATGGATCTAGAAACGAAGGCAAAAAATTGTCCGGCTCCGGACATTACATCCCCGAACTGAACATAAATAGCTCTTTCCCATTAGGCAGATGTGCGAGTGTATTATGGAAGCTATTATGGAATGCACTAGAATAGTCAAAGAAGCCCACAGACTGGAGGGCTCCAAGATAGTCATATACAGTGATAGTCAAGCGACACTCAAAGCACTGGACAAAGTGGAGGTCACCTCTGCACTAGTGAAAGAGTGCAAAGAAGCAGTCAATTATATATAGAAGATAGAACTCATATTGTACTTAACTACCTGTCAATCAATCACCAGATAACCAGATCACAAATACTGGTAGGGATATAATTTCTAGGACTTGGGAGTCTAAAATCGCTAGTTTTGATGAATCATAATATGATTCCTACACACATGGTTCCACAAACAGGCCATACATTTACAGCTTATGCTGTACTCGCATTGTAAGAAGCGCCGGATTGCCGCCTAGTGGCGGGACCTACAAATAAGCTCAAAAGTCTGGCTGGCCTCGAAGCTTGAAGACGTCCCAAATGCCAAGTGTCTTAAGTCCGGGCCTGATTGTTAGTAGTTAGGTATAGGCATTTTGTAGTTACTTTGGACCAGCTAGAGGTCATATTATACCTATGGGACGTCGGTACCTATTAGACACGTTGTGAAGCCGTAGGTATACGTGAATCATGTGGTGATTCACTAGAACATACATACATACACATTTTCACGCCTGTCTCCTATTGGAGTAGGCAGAGACTATAGATTTTCACTTGCTATCCTGGCACACTACTTTCGCTTTATCTACGTTCATTAACCTCCTCATGCATGATCGTCGGTTTAGGTTGACTCTCTTAACCTGACCTTTTTTAAGAACGGCCGCAACTTGGTTGTGGTACGTTCGTCGAGGTCGGCCCCTTCCTAGAAGTGGCTTTTTAAGCCCCACTAAGGTATACAATTAATTAATAAAGACTTAGTACCTACCTACCTACTTAAAAACTATTTCATTATTGTTCATAACGAAAGACCGAAAGTTTCATGATGAAAGCAAATTTAATGTTAATTCCATTACCTATCAGGACCATAATTTTTGCTTTGTGGCAGGAAAAATAAAATTATGAGAAATAAATAGTTACATTTTAAATTTACCTAGGTAAGTACCTAAGTACTTAATAATAATTCAAGATCTTCCAAAGGATCGTGTGGACCGAGTTGCACTTGCCTTTCCTTGCCCTAGGTAGGTACCTACCTATACTTAGGCCCACTTGCACCAACTTCTTAAATGTGTTTAAGTTGTATTTAAACACAATTTTTCATAGAAATTTCGTGTTTAAATACAATTTAAAAGTTGGTGCAAGTGGGCCTTAGTCATGACCACATAACAAAGAATACACGACCATGGGATTCGTGACATTCACTCCGAGCATGATCCAAGACCATGGCCAGCCATGGCAATTCCAAATAACATGTGTATATTCCCAAAACTCCTCTGGTGTTGCAGATGTCCATGGGCGGCGGTGATCTGCCTGCTATCACATAAAAAAAAAATATGTATATCTTATTAGAATAAGTAGTCAATAATCCTATTAAATAGATAATCTATAACCTACTATTTAATATATAAACATACTTAACATACCATCACGCCTGTATTCCCCGAAGGGTTAAGCAGAGGCGTACTAATGTACACCCACAGTTCGCCGGTATGTTTAGGTCCCATGTAATAGGGGGCGAGCCTATTGCCATTAACCGGGCACAAATTCCTAACTCCGAGCTGCTACTGGGAATTTCATAGAAAATCCCAATAACACTTTGCTCGACCTGGGAATCGAACCCAGGACCTCTAGCGTAGCAGTCGCGCTCAGGACCGCTTGGCTAATGAGGCAGTTATAATATATAAAAAAACTCAGAAATAAATAAACGAATCACATAGATTCTGAATTTCCAACCCAATGACATTATAAAGAGGGTATATTGATCTATGATTAATAATATTTTAACATTGTTCCAACCCCAATTTTTGAATTTGATTGAGCTGTCGTAGTAGTGACATCTATGAATTATTGCTGAAACAAATATTCTAACGCTTTTCCCGACATCTAGCGATAAAAAATAGCACTAAATTATTACTTGAAGATACGCAGCCACAAGAAAAATAATGTTATATTTTCATTAACCTTCTTGTGTAGCAATCACTACACATTTATTGAAATGAAAAGTTTTATCAAATTCTAGCAATAATATCAATTATGCAGGTTACAGTTATATGTATTCTATTTCTATTTGGTGTCAATAATACAACAAAACGTTTTCTTCCTGTTTTACCGACTTGCTCCAGCTGTCAGTTGTCACTATTGAAGTTAGAATGACAGGAATGACATTAGCAAATAGTCAGTCAAATGAAATGTCAATTAATTAAACAACAAAACCGGACAAACGAAGGGTACTCTGTGTTTCGTTTGATAAAATCTTTCTTTGAATAATTACATTAAATGAATGAAATAATCCAAAAAAAGTTGACAATTATAAAGTGCGTGTGTTTTGTGAAAATATCCGTGTGATATATTGGTTGTTAGTGTATTTAATGCCGAGATAAAGGAGGAAAATTTATAGGTAAGAATTTTTGTTTTTATTTGTGTAAGTAATAGTGCATTCTGGTTGTAGCTGTGATTCTGTCGAAATGACAAATTCCTTCTCTATTTACCATCTTGTAAATTACGTATTTGCATCATTACATAAAAATAAAACGTAATAAAGTTGTTTCACCCTGAATTGTCTTTATCAATAAACTTTACGCATTGATGCACACTAACGTTTTATTTGTTTGAAATTTGTATTTGCGAAGTAGCATAACTTATTAGTTTCTAAACAATATGTAGATACATACCAATGCAGATTAGATATAGAAATATAGGGTGTAAACAAGGCAACTATCTGTCCAAAAAAGGCATAATTTATTTATTTATTAACCAACTTATACTAACAGTTTACACCACACATACAAGTTATCGGTCATACTATAGACTATATAATAAATACATTCCAAGTTAAAGTCCAGTAAAGATATTGTGTGCATCTCATGTTTCTGAGTAAGACAACTATAAAAAAGAGGAATAAGTTTTGAAAGCCTATTGACTAGTACCTATGACCTACTTCTTTTAGAAAATGATATTCTCTTGGACCAGGGACTGTTAAATATGAGGAACCTCTTATTCATCATAACTATTCGTCCACTATTCATCATAAAAAACCATCCTCAGTCATTGTTTTAATTTTTAGTTTTTTTTGTTTAAAGTTAAGTGTTTAATAGTATAGTACTAATAGTCAATAGTAATTCAAGAGAGAAATTAATTCTTATTTATGAACTGAAGAGACCTCCTTTGTACACTTCTGTACCTATATCATTTATACACAAACACAATTTGGAAATCATCATGTATTTCATCATAATTATTATACGCAGCATAGGTGCTTATTTAAAAAAATCTTATCAATAAACAATGAGTGATTGATACTGATAATAGTATAATCTCAATAATACTTATTTGCAGGTATACCTACTGTATTATCTAAATAATCATTTAATTTAGTTGGGTGTGATATGGAAACATCAATGAAGTATATTATCTCATGTACTGTTAAATGTAATTTAATTATTTAATGCACATTTCACTGCATTTCTGCGTAAGTGAACATTGTTCATTACAATAAATAAATAAACTTTAAACACACACATAATTGAAGCATCAACAATGTTGTCCTAGAAATACAGTTTTTAATTGATGCTATACAAACAGATTAATTGGTGGAATTTTGTTTGGTGAAACGTTGCTCCAAACAAGGTTTTTCTCCTGTACCATGGGTGCTTTTTACAAACACAAAGTCTCACAGACACAAATGCCCAGACCCACAAACATGTCATCATAACATACCATCATGCCTGTATTCCCCGAGGGGTTAGGCAGAGGCGTACTAATGTACACCCACAGTTCGCCGGTATGTTTAGGTCTCATGTAATAGGGGGCGAGCCTATTACCATTAACCGGGCACAAATTCCTAAATCCGAGCTGCTACAGGAAATTTCATACAAAAACCCACTAACACTTTGCTCGACCTGGGAATCGAACCCAGGAAGGACCTCTAGCGTAGCAGTCGCGCTCAGGACCACTTAATGAGCTAATGAGGCAGTTAGCCATCAACAATAATATATTATTATTTGTGAAAATCCGTCTTTATAGGTCCTTTTAAAATCATAAAAGATGATGATATAATATTATAGAAATTTTAAGGCACAACACAAAAAATCTAATTCTACAGAAAAATATCTGATCAATAATATCACATCCTTTACATATAATAAAAACTGATATTTTATGAATCCAAAGAATGCATGAAGTGACACCTTTTCATTTCTTATTAATTAGTTATTATAATTATATTTATTTTGTGGGAATATATTTTAAGTACTACCTATTGTAAGATTGGTCATAATAAAATTATTATCTAACAACATGGCTATCGGTTGCTAGGTCTGTACGTAAACATGTTCTTATCTCATAAACTTTTGAATTGCCATAAATAGAAACTAATAATGTTGACTCTAAGAACACTGCTTTCCTGGGACAAGTATTTAATATAATAAATAATAATAATAATAATTATGTACACACACAGTTTGTCAGTATGCCCCTTTTAGGTCCCTTGTAATATGGACTATTGCCATTAATCCAAACACTAAGCTGCAACTGAGAATTTCATAAAAAATAATCACTGCCCAACTTGACGATCGAACCGAGGACTTCTATCATAGCAGTAGTGTTTACAATAAAATTACTAAACGTATACAATATAGGTACGTATATGATTCGCGTCATTCAATTTCAAAGTTCTTGAATGTAAAGGCTCGTAGAATTTTGCCTAATTATGTATGTCGTGGGTTCCTTCTAACCTTGAATGAACAGTATTACTTAGTTTATCAGTTTCGCTCAGTCAGCCCACGAAATTATATACCTTTATTATCTTCCCTACCCGTTTACCTATTAAACTTAGTAATACAAACTTCGTTAGGGACTAAAGCTTGAACACAATTCAATCTTGAAACTTCCAGTGCTATATCTTGCTTAATATACTTTAATCTATACTACCTAATACATAAAGCTGAAGATTTTGTTTGTTTATTTATTTGCTTGAAATAATAAAGAATATTATTTAAAGCAAACAAACAAAACAAACCTTCTTTGTCAGATCGTTCCAAAATGGAAGTCATTGGAATTAATGAATGTTCTTTTGAAGGTCATCATTCAACAAGAATTTTGTTTTTAAGTCCTAGAACAAGACCTTAAAATATCGGAGACAGTCTGCGAAGCTATTTAACATCTGATTTCTGACACTTACGCGAATATTAGACATTGAAATGAAACTCATGTTCAACTCACTCAGGTCACCATGGATGACCATGGATGCTGTAAAGGATCCGAAACGTCGGGATCTAAATAATATCAATATACCGCGATAAAATCCGTAAAAAGTAGTTTCATTTCAATATTTAACATCTGTCAAACCATTCCGATAGCGGCAGCTGGGCTAGTACAGGCCTGTCCTAAGTGCTGCACTGGATAAACAGGTATGGGGCCACTAACGGTCCTTGAACCTTAGTGCAACACCGCACTTGTGGCAAATATCAGAATAGATTCGCCATTCGCAATATCGTCTTAGTTTCGAAGAAACTTTGAACGATTCGACGGTTCTCTTTTGTAAGTTTTAGCATAGCTACGGAAAGTTTCGGTCGGTGTTACACTTACTTATTAAATACTTACCCTAAAAAGGTCTTCTCTTTAAGGATTGTTAATGAATGAATGTTCCGACAACCTGAATAATTACGAAGGAAATCCAAAGGGTCGCATTTTCATCAAATAACCGTGAAATAATAATAATTACATTTCTATTAATCAGAGACCAGAGGTTTGTCAAGGCTTGCAGTATACCAGAGGTTGGAGAACCCACCCCTCTTGGAAAATCGCTATACTTTTGAATACGATATCCCACCTATTTCTTTGTTATAACTCATGAAAATGTCAACTTGGTCGCCAAGATTACAGCTGTTTCGTGCCAAAAAGGTTTTGTCCAAACATTTGTAGTTTTAGGCGTTTTTTTTTTTCATTTCTCGTCTAAGTTCCACATTTCTATTTCTAATGTACCTAACAATATTTTTTGTATATATAGGATCTTTCATATTATATCATATTCTTATTAGTTTTAGTTATCGAATTTAGGGAAAAATATGCTACTTTATTTTATCCATTTCATAATAAAAAGAATAATCCTGAAAGAATATTTTCTAATATGTGTTGGATTTCGAATACCAATCTTATATGCAACCAAATACAAATACTGATAACAGACTTATACTTGAGAACGGATAAAAAACCTTTAATGCACAATATTATAAAACTCGCGAAGTAAGCAACGAACTAATTCCTCGATAATGGAAACTTATTATTTAGGGCCCTCGTCGTTAAGCGTCGGGAGTGGTTAGCATCTAAAATTGTAACAAGGACTAACTTTACGATCCTTTGGTAATATGAAACTTGATATAATTAATCTAGAAATGACCTTAAATAGTACTGCTTGAAATTGAAACTAAATTAAAGCTGACCGTCTGTCTCCGTGCTATTATATTTTTTAGTAATGTTTGCTAACGATAAGACCTTTCGTTTTTTCTGTGTCAAAATGATCTGCTGGAGATTTCCGAGCTCAGAGTTTAGTGTCAAATTGAAGATGAACCAATGAAGGATAGAGACCAAACAAAAACTACAGATTCCAATTCAACTGGATTACGCTAGTAAAGTAGGTAATGTTTGTTAGCGTTGTTTCCAGCACCGTTTGGCTCGAATTCAGTACAGGCAGGTTTCGCCTGGTACAATTCACACATTAGTGATCTAAGTTTGACCTAGTTTTTTGTTTGCCAAGTTGCCAACATGCAGTTCGTAGCGGTCAAGGATCAATGCCAATGCAGTCTGTTTTTAATTTTTTGCTAAATACTCGCTATAATGTCTTAAAGTTATTTCAGCGTAATCGGTTTACCATTTTATAATCTTATAAATAAGCTTACGTTTCGAGCTTAACTGGAGAGTTTACTTCACAACAAACTTTATCCGGTATAATTCATTCAATTGTTTCTTATGTATTATAAGTATGTATTTACAAAAAAAAGTATATAAGTATTATATCCATTGTCTAGTACCCATAGTACAAGCTCTGCTTAGTTTGGGACTAGATGGTGCTGTGTAAAAATGTCCCAGAATATTTATTATATTATTTATTATTAATTAGTTTTAAATTATAATCCCTTCAAAAGCTGAATATATTTTCAGTAAAATTTGCCTAGCAACTTTGGAATCTGAGGCGAGTTAGGCATATCACTAGTTTCCGAGTTTAATCTTACATTGACAATAGAGGCAGCGGCAGAGTCTGTTTTAAACCCAGATGAACTCAGATATAGAGTTCTACCACTACTCCGGTTTCAAGAAGTCTATTTCTCAGAATTCCTCGCACTTCCAAAATTGTAGAACAACGTGGAATTTTTCATTTTGGTTAGAGGGAACTTGGACAAAAAATGCTTACTTCGATCTCTTCAAAAGAAAAGGTCGTAGGAATTGAGTTCGTTGGAGCCTTTGCTACTAGTAGATGTTTTTGTAAGCTGATTGAAAGGGGGAGAATAAGTAAGAGGGGTTAGTTAGGCTATAATCCGCCACGCCAGCCTACTACGGGCTTCCCGAATAATTACTCGCCGTTGAACAAATGCCTCAGGCTTGCAGATTTCCTCAAAATGCTTTCTTTCACATGTTAAGTGATTGCGAAAAGTCAGGAGGCCTTAATCCTTTAAGTTAGCAGTCCAATGGACATACTAGGCTAGCAACGTTCAGATCTCTTATTAAACAAATATTAGTAAGAGGAAGTTGTTAAAAACTAATCTAACATCGCCATCATAAGCAATCAGAACGACATCAGTCAGTTTTTTGTCACCTTACTCACTATGTATCCAAGAGACAAGACTTCCAATTACAGCGTCCGGTGTTCGCGACTAATTTGCAAGTTCTATCTCTTTCTGCCCTAGTTTAATTGTCTATGTCTGTCTCTGTTCATCCTGCTGGTTGGAAGTTAGATCAGATAATGGTAGCTGTTAAGTGCATTACCTGAATTACCGCGTGTGTTCTGGTAGCGTTTAGTTTTAATCTTGGCTGAGGAGAAACCAATCGTTTTTAATTAGATTCTATGATCGTGCTGCTGTTGACACTAGAAAAATCATTGCAGCTCTCAGAAAAATAGGTAGGTATGATTGGTTTTGCACCAGTTATACGATTTTTATTAGTCACATTTTATGCTTAGATTTTGTCAAGGCGCGGATAAACTTTTTTTAAATTGTTTTCTTTTTAATTACGATTATAAATAAATAATCTGGGCGGTTGCAACCTCATTTCTGTGTCCGTTTTTTGCTATATATATCTTGAACCTAGATATTGTCAAAGTAACTAGATTTTCTTTCTTATCATGCCATGACGAATTTCCAGACACGACTAGAAATAACGTGACTAAATTCCTATTGTATACCTTATTGTTAATTTTACTTGTATAATATTTATTTTATTCTGAGATCTTTGGGGGATAAACCAACCAACCAAGCAACCACGACCAAGAAAACTGAAGCTGGTTATAAGACATTGGAGATAACTCAGCTTATCATTGCGCATTGACTGACTGACTGTCGGCGACTTGGTGTATTGGATCACTCGAGATCCCGTATACCCTGCATGGCTTCGACCATAGCGCTGACGAAGGAGTTGGATAATACGTAAAGATTTTCCCCACAATAAAAAATGTTCAATAGCGTCTACATTTAGTTCTCGAAGCTCCCTCCAGGACCTACTCTTCTTTACTAGTTGCGTCAATAGACTGCATGCTGATGGTGTAGCTTCTTGTGAGAAACAATAAACCATTGTAAAAGTTTCTGTATATATTTTTCTACAAGATAAGATTCGTATCTAAACATAAGTACAGTCTGACATCTCATTAACCAACGGAATCCTCATCAAATTGTTTGCAAAAATCTGTTGTAAAACAACGTGATTCTCAAGAAAACAAGATGGCAACAAATTACAGGTAACGTCCGCGATCCCTAGACAATGGCTCGTTATAAGACATTACGAAAATAAGGTAATTTGATGAAAAAATAATGTCAAGCGCGAGCGAGACTGCTAAAAGCTAGATGCCGTAGGTGTAGAAGTGTTTTTTAAAGGGTATTAGCAATGTGGGTCGCACATTACTAGTATTCTTGTTAACCCCTCGTGCTAAGCTAAATTCTTCTGTTGATGCGAGTGGGTTCACGTTGGTAGTGCAACGGGTGGGTTTAGAAGCGGCAACCACATGATCGCAAATCCGACGCCCTAGCCATTTTTTTTTATGTGATAGCAGGCAATCGAGCAGACGGATCGCCTGATGGTAAGCGATCACCGCCGCCCATGGACACCTGCAGCACCAGAGGAGTCACAAGTGCGCTGCCGGCCTTTTAAAAGGGAGTACGCTCTTTTCTTGAAGGTTTGAAGGTCGTATTGGTCCGGGGTCCATTGGGCTACCGCTGCTTCTAAGTGAAGATAAAATACTATCTCCAATAACTGAATGTTATTCGAGATGGTCTACGGTAGAACGAACGAAATAAAATGACCGCCACAGGGGCTAGGTAATCTTCGCTACCTCCCATTAGAGAACGTATATCAACACGCGCCCCAATCTCTCCAAAGGTGGTGAAAAAGAATCAACTGGTTTCAGTTCGTTCATCCATGGCATCCGGGTGAAACACATCCATGAAGACTTAGGGACTATTTATTTCATGGCTTTTACTACGACCACTGAATAGCACGGTTACAGGTTTATTAATAAAATCTTGCTACGACTTATGTGCGAAGTGAAGACGTTGCTCTACGGATCTCTAAAATCTCGGCAAAAATACTAATGACGAGGTGATTTTGTTTCATAATCGTGCTATATTTTGTGGAAAATTGTTCAGGGTGTTTGCCTGGATAATTTAGCTGAAATAAATATTCGTAATTTATTAGTTCAAAGATCGGTTGTTTGAATAAACGTTTACCTGCAAAGCTTTTTAGACCGTTTTTTTAATCCTTTATTGAGGTAAGAGAAATAAATTCTTGAAACCGAACTAATATTACATTCCTTTTTTATCATATTACCTAACTTAGAAACCTTATCCAAAACTTGGACTTAATTCGTAGTACTGATAAAACTACGGTTCAAGTACAATGCGTATTGATAAGAGTTTAAAAGTTCTAACTCAAACAGTTAAAATTATCATTCATATTCTTCACTCTAATTATCTTGTAATGCCCGTATAAAGGTATTCATCACTGCATTATGTAAAATGAGTCTACAAAGTATGTAATAATACTGAAATATATATAAAACAATACACTACCAACTGACCAACACTGGCCCTGTATTTGGCGTACATTAATTCAGACCTATTGCTTCCTAAACATGGGAAAAACAAAGCAATGTTACTACATACCCAGCAAAGTACGATACATTTGGCGTTGGCGTCCAATGTTGGTTGTAATGTTACATGAAAGCGAATCGCGTTTCACGATGTTGATTGACGTTACCAAATTGATTAGCAACGTTTCCTAGTTTTTCTTTTATAAACTTACGTGAATTTCTTTGTTGGGTTTCGGATTATACCGGTAAGCTACGTAAGCATGTTTGCGGAAGAATTCAATTCGGATTCAATTAGCTCCTTATTAAATAACTCGGACGCAAAACCGTTCCCTATTTTTATAACATCTTTTGCATTTATTTTTATTCTGAGAACCTTCGACTCGAGCTTCCCCTAGGGACAAGAGTAGGTACTTGACTCGTTTTATCCAATAACAATTTCCGTACCTTTCACTTATTGGAAACTTCCTTAATATTCTTAAAAGCATTGTGATACTTTGATATTGACGTTTGACGCCATATTTGGCATTTAACGCCATATTTGACATTCAAACCGCAGATAAATCAGTGCTGTAGGTACCTTCCGCACATGAAATAATGAACTGGTTTCCCTGCTAGCTATTACTGCTGTCGAGAGCTGTTTATACGAAACACATAATAGATTTTAGTACATTATTATTGAAATTTGTAACAAAGAGGCCGCCTGACCGCTTTTCTTGGGTTCGTAGTTATATTCTTAACTAGCTTTTGCTCGCGGCTTCGCTCACCTGGAGCCCAAAAACCAACAGTGATGATCTCTTCTTAGTATGGGTCTCTATACATCGGAGAGGTCAAGCTGTATCTCAGGATCCGTTTAATTATTTAAGATAAGAAGAATACCAGTTTTTAAGTTGGAGCATATACTATCTAACAGTTATAACAAAATTAAAATCTATTCAGTAGTTTTTGCGCCAACCCGTAAAAAACAGACAAACAGACAAGAATTTTAAAATCACATTTTTGGGTTCGTTCGTAGACGTTTATATACCCTAATACTCGTTTTTTTTTAAATATCTTCAATTTACAGACATAACTCTTATACAATTTTATAATAGAGGACATAATCCTATTGAGATCATTTAAGTCGTGGGTTCTTTTTTATATTTTCGGTTATTGTAAAATAATGCATCTGGTGAAACTGGAAACTACCACCAACACATCCGGGAAAAGCCCTAGAGTAATTTAGAACTTTTAGTAACACTTTAGTGTCCAAAATTACCTATACAGTGTGGGTGTAAATAAGTTTAACGTGTGTATCTGTTGCATCGTAGCTCCCAAACGAATGAACCTATTTTGATTCTGTTTTGTTAGTTCGAAAGGCGTCTTGATACAGTGTTCTTAGCTATCTTAATTATATCAGTGAATTTGGCCGTACGTTTAAAATTATCAACTCTTTTCTAGTTCATGATCGGACGTGAGCAACTTACACGGGTCTGATCGATTTGAAACTTGGTATCCTGTCACTTGATATTAATAAATAATGATATTGTAAGAACATGGTAACCAGGACTTGATTCTGCGGGGCTTTAATTTTAAATTTAATGTTTTTTTTAATCACAATATTTCTGTTCCTTGTCCGATTAATCCTCACGTACAACCTTCGATCTCTCAAGCGGCCTCAACCAAAAATAAAACGTCCTTTTCCCTTAAAGCTTAAGGACTGTTGTCTCCGATCTTTTCCGCGTCCAATTGAAAATTTACGTTTATTTACATCGATGCTTTATAATTTATTCATGACCACGGAAACTCCAGTTCTGTGATTACCAAGAACCTCTTTTTAAACAAGCTAAGAGTACGACAAAATAATAATGACTGTCGTTGATTTATGGTGGAACTTGTGACCTAGGTACGTTGTTACTCGGGCTAATCTCGTTTTTTTTTCCTGTACTTTTGGTGTGGCGGATAAGGTGGTCAGCTCGCCACTACTGTTGCCGTTGCTCCAAGTCTCTTCGGTACGATTCGCATCAAAGGCAAATTTGTGTGTGACAGGGACATTTGATCCGAGTTTGAGTGTACTTTGTGTCGGTTTATTGTGATAATTGTGATTATGTCTGTAAAATCTCACGTGAGCTTGTTTCCTAGTGCGGTATAGTATTAGTTATCTTTAAAAAGAAAGAAATTTCCCAATCCCGTGGGAAATTCTAGCTTTAAGCTGTGGGGTACCTATATCGATTCTGACATTTTGTGGTTAATTAAGTAGTTTTTTGCTAATATAAGTAGGTATAGATTGAATATCCCACGTAGTTTCTCTCATTAGAGAGGAAAAGATTACTTAATGAATCAATGAGGCTTTTGCAAACATATACATGGTTTCCCTTTTATGTGTAAAAAGGGATTCGTATTCCAATTCTCCGGGTTAACCATGAAATGAAACAGGGGTGAGTAATTGAACCGGTAATCCGCTCTCCATCGTCGGTTCCAACAACGTTTCAATTGAGAAAAGGTTTCTGTCTATTGAATTTGTGTTGTGACACATAATATGTAAGCTTGTAGGTGTTTACATATAAATAAATAAAATGTATTTCTTATATAAATTACAGAGTATGTTTTCTACTAATCTATTACAGAGGTTTTAATTTTTAAGCTATAGCGGCCCGCCCCGACTTCGCACGGGTAGGTATTTAACAAAAAATTCAAAAATTATAAATTTTAACACATGCATTCTGTCGCCTATGTTCATCAATGATAATGTAGGATTCTAATGGTGAAAGATTTTTTTCAAATCGTCCAGTAGTTTCAGAGCCTTTTCAATGCAAACAAACAGTTAGTTTAGACCTAATACATACATTGGTGTCTTCCAATTATCGGCAGAATGCGTTCCTGTGACGAGCGAGCAATACTGTTTACAAGAAATGTAAATTGTGGAAAATGTATTATTGTGTTACTTTTGTTATGTATTTCTTAATTTTGTTTAATGTATTTGGTATCCACATTCACATAATGTCTTCAGTTAATGGAGACCTGTTAATTGCTATTTTTTTTAAATCTTAATGTTTAGTCATATTGTTCTTGCTGTTGGTCTTCCAAATATATATAAGTAAATAAATAAATAAGAAGCTTGATCCCCCTCCCCCTCCAAAGAAACCGCTGCTGGATTCCCCTCAACTATTAAATTCTTTCAGACCTGTTTAGTTTGCCCAACTACAGTTACTTACAGCAAACCGAATCATCGAAAACATAAATTTTACCTAAAAAAAAAAAAAAAACAGACGCCGATCCCTAACATTGACACAATCTCAGGTTATCACCAGATCCATCAGACAGCTTCCAGGTAATGGCTCCCACGGCCATATCCGTGCGAAATAATTTACTTAGCGAATGCATAAAAGTTCACCAAGGAAACCAACTACTAATTACGACCGTACAATGACGGTGTTATCGCGTTCGTTTTGTGCATGAGTGAAAGAAATGGCGCTATATACATTGAATAGTGCCATCCCTTTCCCACAACCTAAGCATGATCGCGTTAACAGGTTGTGGCACGGCCGATACAAGTTGAGCGTGGTTGCGGATCACGACCTCGCGTGATAGCTTCATGTAAAACTAATGGTCCGACCCTACTTTATACATTGTATATACATATATATAGCCTGTGTCTATCTGCAATAATGTACCTTTCAAAGAGTGAATCATTTTTTCTTATAGGTAGGTGCTGTGGTACCAGAGATTACCATCCACGATTAAACAAACTTACAAAGTCTATTCTCTCTACTATAATATAATAGTATCTATTATATTATAGTAGAGAGAATAGACTTTGTATTGACTTGTGTATTATAGATTATGCTAAGTGTAGGATAATCTGTTTCAAATAAAAATGATACAAACTATGCCTATTCCATTAACAAAATTAATGTAGCTATGAAGTCAAATGGAAAACTCAACTGTAGCTCGTTTTGGTATTAGACACCAGAAGGTAGCAATAGCTTAGTTTATCACTACAATTAATTATTAATTATTATCAAATGTCTTAATAAGTAGAACAATACTTTGTAAGAAACTAGTGTTATTTAAAAAAAACTATTTTAAATGATTTAGGTCTCTAATCAATAGTTTCGAGATTGTGTTACCTTAAATTTACTAAACAGGGAGTGTAGTACGCCTAACTTGTTATCCATAGAAGTGACTAGAAACAAGTCTTGCAATTTTCATGCAATAATCTGGGCGTGCACTGGTACACACCTAGTATAAGTAAGTATAATTTATTCCAATCATAACGTTCAATTGACTGATTAATTACTGATAATTACAGAATTGAATGCAACAAAGGCAGCTCTTACACGAATGCATTGGATAACTTTTGTAGCATAAAAAAATAATCGGTTGACATTAAAAGTCGAGTTTCAATGTACTTTTGGAATGCCATAATGTCATTCCTACGTTCCTATATGCCAGTGGCTTGCCATTATAGCCTTTGCTGACAATTAGCTGTTGACCGCGGTTTCACTCGTCTCCCAAAGCTACTTTTTGAGACAAAAAGTAGCTTATGTTCTTCTGTAAGGACCAATCTATCTCTCAACCAAAATTCATCATAAAATCTTCAGCGGTATAGCCGTGAGGACGTAACAAATAAATATATAGACAGATAGTTACTTCCACATCCTAAAAATTTTATCTAGTCTAGTAGACCTAATACCTAGTTCTTCAGTATATTAACACAAAACAAAAATAAATCCAACTTAAACCCAGAGAATTATAGATAATCCTTCTTTATACATTTTGCTGGTAGAAATTTCGTGATGTTTTAAATATGCATGCATGTATCACTCACTTTTATTTTCTGGTACGCAATGTATGCAAAATAAATTAGTTTTCAAGGAGTTACGAGGATAGAGTCGACTTTTTATCGTACAAAACCACAATACATTCAAACTACAAGGACACAGGTAAAATAGGCATATGCATTTGGTTTTCCTTAATAACCGACACAATGAGTTTCTTTATATGCCTGTATATTATTGTGCATAATTTTATGAAGAGATTTTGTTGCTGATGCTCATTATTTTAGTTGGTGTCTAATAATGCAGCGTTAATAAGTAGCAGTCCGCAGTCCTCCGCAGTCTTCCGATCAATGTTGCACTATGTCAAGCCAAAAAGCCTGTTCTAAGAACTGTCACACTGTCACACAACTGTCACACACACTGTTTTGGGAGAGCCATGCTTCGGCACGAATGGGCCGGCTCGACCGGAG
Source organism: Acronicta leporina (assembly GCA_947256265.1). Taxonomy (NCBI): domain Eukaryota; kingdom Metazoa; phylum Arthropoda; class Insecta; order Lepidoptera; family Noctuidae; genus Acronicta; species Acronicta leporina. The sequence goes on from OX366512.1 coordinate 2,713,588, forward strand.
TGATACCACGGCCTCACAGAAAACCGGCGTGAAACAACGCTTGCGTTGTGTTTCGCCGAGTGAGTTGAGGTTACCGGAGGCCCAAACCCTTTTAAAGGCGGGCAACGCACTTGCGACTCCTCTGGTGTTGCGGGTGTCCATGGGCGGCGGTTATCGCTTACCATCAGGTGATCCGTTTGCTCGTTTGCCACCCTATACCATAAAAAAAAAAACATTGAATGCCACAGTCTCAGAACTTGTGCGATGCATAGCAATGATCATTAAGTAGCGCGTGACGAACCGACTTCCTTCCACGACGGTAGGTGTATCAAATTTTGTGGAACATGGCGTGAAAAAGAATAAACAGTGTTAATACAAGAGTTAACCGTGAACAAATTACCAACAACCGATAAGTTAACGTCAGTTAAAGTATAATTCAGATAAAACCTTTTTGAACCTCACTTCTGTTTCGTACTCTACATTATGAGCTGTTCAGTTAGAAGCATGTATTATAAAAAAATCGAACTCAGACAAGATTCTAACTTGCGTTCTCTGGTTTGTTACAAAAAAAGCTTTAGTCAAGCTACCGATATAGGGTCCTCTAACTTTAGGAAATGCATAGCATTCGTAAATTAAAAAGAAAATGTTTTTACATTGGGCCCCCCATTCCGTATCCCAACAATGCACAAAGGAAAACAAGCAGAAGAGCTTCATGAAAAAAAAATGACGTAAAGATTTATCATCTGTATCAAATGCGAGTAAAGTTGTGTTGATCTGTGGTAATACGCATACTGATTTTTTAACCCTTGCATATTCAAAAACTTTTTGCAATGTACTTTAATCAAACCACCGTGTATGCAAGACATATAAAAGCGAATAGAGTTTGTATTTGGATTAGAGTGGGCCGATTGTTGGCTTTCCGAGAATCAATAGAGATGGTCAGACCGTTGGAAACCGCACACAATCATATGGTGCAATGATTGGAAACGGTATATATACAAATGCGTATGGAGAATATGTATGGAAGACTTGACCTTTGCATGTAATTCATTGCTCAGTACGGTTCTCTTTTTAGAGAAAGGGGTTATAATCCAACACGCGCCGGTCTATTTGGCTCTTTGATCCCTTTACAAGCAACTAATTGATTCTAATATTTAGAGGGAGAATGGCTAAGTGATAATTAAGCGGGTCAACCGATCTACGAGGTTAAGCAGCGTTTGCCGCAGTGCGTGGATGGGTGACCATTCTTAACACATATCCCTTCATGTCCCGTAGAGTCTGTCGGTCCTGGTTGTCTTACGCACACCTATGACAATCAACTGCCTCATTAGCCAAGTGGTCCTGAGCGTGACTGCTACGCTAGCGGTCCTGGGTTCGATTCCCAGGTCGAGCAAAGTGCTATTGGGTTTTTCTGTGAAATTCCCAGTAGCAGCTCGGAGTTAGGAATTTGTGCCCGGTTAATGGCAATAGGCTCGCCCCCTATTACATGGGACCTAAACATACCGGCGAACTGTGGGTGTACATTAATACGCCTCTGCCTAACCCTTCGGGGAATACAGGCGTGATGGTATGATGATATGACAATCAATACTGGTAGTCAGAAGTCAAAAAAGTCTGTCATCCAGTTGTATATATACCAGTATTGCCCAAAAGTTGAGCTATGGAGGTCTGTTATATAGCCGTATCTTGTTAGACTGGAAGTACCATCACAATCGGGAAAAGGCTACGATAAAATTCTATAATCTATATATATAAAAGAAAGTCGTGTTAGTTACACCATTTATAACTTAAGAACGGCTGGACCGATTTGGCTGAAAATTGGTGGAGAGGTAGCTTAGAACCAGGAGACGGACATAGGATACTTTCTATCCCGTACCCGTGGGATGTGATGACAGACCTAATTCCACGGGGGCGAAGCCGCGAGCAGAAGCTAGTCTATATATAAAAGAAAGTCGTGTTAGTTACACTATTTATAACTTGAGAACGGCTGAACCGATTTGGCTGAAAATTGGTGGAGAGGTAGCTTAGAACCAGGAGACGGACATAGGATACTTTTTATCCCGTACCCGTGGGATGTGATGACAGACAGAATTCCACGGGGGAAAAGCCGCGGGCAGAAGCTAGTTATAATATAAAAACCTCTTTATTATAAGGCTCTTAAAGTACATTTTAGGAGTATGATTAAAGTATTATTTAAGGAGCATTCTGGAAACCCACGCGGTTATAATATTACCTACATGTTATTGCTAACACTGTGACATAATATGTACATAATACTATATAAGGAAAATCTATTTCTGTCCGTCTCTCGCGGTAAGCATTTAATTGTGTTTTTCTTTCCCACCTACGTATCTCAAGTACTATAGTTAACGAGACTTTCCCAGTACGATGTTATGTATAAATATAGCCTTTTACTGTAATTGATTTAGCCCACTCATTGCCTACGCACTAATCATCCTTCTAGCCCCTATGTGACTAAATCAGACCTACGCAACCCAATATAGATTGGTTGTTAGGCTTTTACTGAAATATTCAAAAGAAAAATAATTGCGTAAAGCGAGGCATTTTGTTGGTCATTCCAATTTGCAGATAATGGCTTGAAGCTGATTGGAAATTGGAACACCATCGACAGTTCGCTGTTAGCAGATTAAACGACATGAAACTTGAACCTTATTTATGCTGCAGTATTTATTATGTTATGATCCTTCAGCGTGATAGGGGAGCGGTGTGGTGTGAAAGAAGGTGTAGTAACAAAGATTGAGAAAGGTATGTTAAGGTGGTTTGGGCATGTACAGAGGATGGATGAACGGAGATTGACGAAACGAGTATACATGATGAGTATGGATGGAAGAGTTGGAAGGGGCCGACCTCGACGAACGTACGACAACCAAGTTGCGGCCGTTCTTAAAAAAGGACAGGTTAAGAGCACCCTAAACCGACGTTCTTGCATGAGGAGGTTAATGAACATAGATGAAGCGAAAGTAGTATGCCAGGATCGTAGCAAGTGGAAATCTATAGTCTCTGCCTACCCCAATGGGAGACAGGCGTGAAAATATGTATGTATGATCCTTCGTATTTCAAATTGCTCGAAGTATGCAAAAAATTTGGTTGATAATATTTTGCCCGTTACGTTGTCGCATTTAATCTTATATTCTGCGTGTCGCGGTTGATAGGTACTATGTTTGGTTTCCTCTCGTGTCGCTAACAAGCCAATTAAGGTTAATTTATTCATAACCACGTTGTGTCTGTGTAATAATTAATTATACCCGAGTTTGCAATTTTTTATGGTGTCTACTGCCTAATTTGATACACTTTGTTAGTAACCTTAATTATCTTATGTTGAGACTATATTTAAAATCCATAAGAGTGTATGTAACGTGAATATTTTTTGTAACGCCATCTTAATGAGATAAATAAGTCTGCTTTAAAATTTTGTCATAGGTACTGAATTTACTTACTTTAAACAAATGTAGGATACATTTGCTCTCTGATTCTCCTTTCTAGTGTCGATGTCAATTGCAATTGCCTATTGCAATGCTTACAAAAGGCCACTAAGTCATAAGTACTAAAATATAATGTAACACCAATTACGTACACTTAGGGCCACTTGCACCAAATTCTATTTAAATCATTCTTTTATGCATTTAGTTAAATATTTTTAACTCCATAAACATAACACTTATAAGATCGTCTTGCACCAAGTCTGTCTTATGTCAATTTAGTTAAATGAATTGAACATGTCGATAAAACAGTTCTCTACGTTCCGTTTTTACATTACATCTATATTACATCATAGTAATGTGAAAAATATATTTAAAAAAATGTGTTATGAATAATAGATATAATATTAAATCAAATTTAATGATTATTATAATTATAATAATTTTAATTAATGATAAATCGTTGATTTTTATTGAAAATAGTCTGCATGTAACGAAACTTACGCCATTATTTTGACTTATCGTTGCCATGACAACCAATCCAAACAAAGTCATATTTATTTGTTGTGTTTTTTAATTGATAAAATGAAAAAATAATCTTAAATAGGTGAATAATCTCTCATAGAAATTATTACAAGGCTTCTAATAGTATTTTATCTCAAAATAATCTCCATTCGTCAGATGACAGTTCAATAAACGGTCATTCATATTTAAGTATGAATTAAATAGGGTCTTCAGCGTATTTAACTTTGACAGGTCTTTCAACGTATTTAACACGGAAATTATTATGGTGCAAGACGAATGTTTGACTTAAATCAAAAATCGTGTTTAAATACAATTTAAACGAATTTAAGAAGTTGGTGCAAGTGGCCCTTAGTATGAAATAAATCTTTTGACTTTGACTTATCACCGATCCGCAGTTCCGCATCACAACATTATTATTGACATTAACCATCTTGCGTACCTATCTCCAAAGCATCCAAGCTTACTTTACTACACTTGATTAAGTTCGAACTGGCGTTTTATTTATTTCGAACATTTCCACAGTTCCGTATCATTGGACATGAAGAATGTCACAGGATAATCGACTTCCGGGTGCTATTAAAATGTCAGTAGCATTCCCAGAGAGTTTCAATTACGCATAACGTTTCAGTTCTATCGCAGTCGGCCATCTTGTGACGTAATGAGACAGCTGACTCAGATCTCCTGGGGTTTATTACAAAAAATATTACACGGCGAAAAATAATCAGATTGCAAAATTGAATAAGTCTTAGAGCGTTTTCTGTCAAGGAAAAACGATTGAATGAAAATATTATTTTTTAATATCAACACGATTTCAAATAGATCTTAGACCTATAAGTTGACGGTCTCATAAAATCTCGAAAAATCTGGGTGTATCATAAATGTTTCAAGCGCAAATGAACAAATAAAGGGTAATGATGATGAAATAATGATTCATTTGACAGTAGATGGACCAATCAGGAAACAACTGGTCCGTACAAAGAAGCGGACAACGAAGTGGGCCCATTACCGGCCGGGCAATCCTGGTCGTATTGGTCCGGATGGAAGCTTCCGTTTGCAAAATCGTCTTTGCTTGTCTACGCCACGTGTATCAAGGAATAAAAAAGTGAATAAGAAGTGAATATAACTATAAAAAAGTAATAGCAACATCCTGGTAGTTAAGATAACTATGGTCTATGGAGTTTCTTGCCGGTTCTTCTCCATAAGACCCACTATTTGGAACCGCGCACCTAGTTTTTGACATTTCAAAAGTACCTGTATTACTGGTCTAATTGAAATAAAACATTTGACTTTGACTAACTAAGTACTAATATTAACAGATACTAATAGATTTTGAGAAGATGGCAGTATGATGATGATAAGATATAAATGATATATTTTAACTATGATAGCATTGAAAACTACACCGAAGATATTGCAACATTTTTAATTGTACCACCAATTTTTTCATTCGCTGACTAAGGCATTCATAAAAATGACAAATTTACAATAGGTCATTCCAATATTTCTGTAGACAATAAATTATTAATTGTACCGATTTCCCTAAAGTTTAGTTTTACCCTTTGTGTTTCCGAATATTTAGGGCGTACCATTCTTTTAACTCACTACAACCCTAAACAAAACCCAAGGGAATGATACAATTACACAGCTCTTCAGAATCAATTTCCGTTGACAAAGTATTGAGAGTATTCTATTTATATTTGAACAGCCTTTGTGTTCTGTGAGCCTGGTACCTGTGATGTGGTAACGCATTTGTTAAATATCATTTCTGTAATGTAAGCTAACTTATTATCACTGTATTAAGATGTGTCGTATACCCAGAGACATCTTATTTTAGAAATTATAAATGAAGTGCCATAGTGTAGTGCGTAGAACAAATAAATTATGCTTCATTACATACGCTCAGCTCGCTTCAGCTTATTGAAATCTACATTAATCAGCTCTTATCCGTATCGTATATTAACATAACAATTTTAAATGACTACGTTCCACATTCGAGCGTAGCCCCGATTTAATTAAATTTTCTGAAATGTTTTTGGTGCGCAGATTTTACGCTACAGCCTACATTAATATCAACTCAAACCGCTGATATCCATACTACAGTATTGGATAGATAGGAGTATCGTATTATTGACATTGACACAAACGAAGATCCTCCGAAGAATTCAGTCATCCCAAATTATGGATATCCAGAGATCGAAATGGTGAGTTAATTTCTTAAAAATGAGTTGTTGAATTTGATAATATTGTCATTTATAGTGAAACAAAATAAAAGCAACGTAAGAATTAGTTTTAAGCCGTCCCCATGTTAATAAATCCTTTATTAAAAATAGTTATTATGAGTGTCAACGAAGAAATTTTTCTAATATAAAATAATTAGGAATTTATTTTTAGAAAAAGAGTTTATTTTTGAAGCTAAGTTCTTATTTAAATTATTATAACACAGTTAAACCTCTAAATAGTCATTATAAATATGGCTTGAAACTGTTATATGGCCGGATTTCCGTTAATAATAAACTTATAATTGCTAAAAGACTATTAACATTATACTGCACCCTTTTCCAGTATTAGACCTATATTGGTAACCATTGCAATAGAAGAACGGCTTAAAACCATAGGTCACTGACTCCTGATGAAAGAGATCACGTTTTCACCTAAAAGCCTTTATCTGGTTGGGTTACTACGTCCTGACATCGTAAGTTTACGTGGGAGAGCCATGTTTCGGTACGAATGGGACGGCTCGACCGGATACCACGGCCTCACAGAGAACCGGCGTGAAGAAACGCTTATGTTGTGTTTCGTTTTTATGGATACCGGAGTCCCAAACCCTTTCAAAAGGCCGGTAACGCATCTTTAACTCCTCTGGTGTTGCGTCGGTAATCGCTTACCATCAGGCGTTGGCTCGTTTGCCCTCCTATCCCATTAAAAAAAGTCTGTCACCAATTCACCATACTGATTTCAAAATTTTTAACTAAAAGAGCCTAGATTTCAAAAGATGCTCCGTGGTCGAGCGAATTTCTGCCCTATTTTCTGTCCTATTTCCGACAATAATGACGATCTGTTGCGTCATTAACTATAATTCTGTAGAAATTGCTCTACATAATTACCTAGTTTCTCTACATAATTACCTAGTTTCTGAGAATTCTAACAATTTTTGATGTAAAAACGGTCGTGGAACTGCAAACGCGATCGTAATCCTTGGCCTAACTGTCGCTAGCAAGAATGTTATACTTGTCAATGAGATTTTATGGACTGTAACCATTTAGTAAATTTTAAGTTGGTGTAGATCCCAGAATACTACTTAAGAAGTATTTAATGAGGTCAAATCTTCACGGGCCCTTTGAGTACTTAAGTACTAGAATAATTCATTAATTTTAGTAGTTAACTAGGGAATCTGTCAAATGTTAATTTTATTAATTCAAAAGATATCTTCTGAAAAGGTAATAAGACCCAACCATTCGTTACACTTCGTTATTCCTTAACTCAATTTCTACTTTTTTTAAATACCAGCGCCTTTTGTAGGTCCTAGACTCATTATTAATTCTTAGAGAAATCTGGTAAGTAGTTGACACAGCAATGTTTTTTACATGAATTTACCAAAAGCTTTAAATCTGGAACTAATCTGAGATTGGTGGAACGTCTTAATCAGCGATTTCAACACAATGCCGTGACGTTCGCTACGCCTGCGAGATAAACTGTAGTTAAGATTGTTTGCATTTATCACGTTGCACAAGAAAATCTTCGATGAAAAACGATAAGCCAAATTTTAAAAGGGTGTTATGATGAAATGACGCGTTGTTAGCACTATATCACGATCCTCAAAGGTTTGAAGCGGTAATCATGGTGTTGGTTGCCAAACAACACCACCAACGTGCTGGATGGTTCAAAAGAATAGTTCGTTTGTTGCTACTCAAGGCCAACACTTTACCTTCTATTAAATACGCATCCATCCTCGTTGTCGTCCACAATGTTGGTTAGGCAATTTCTAATGCGACATTTTCAAGAAGTAAAAATAATGATTTAATGGTTCTTATGTATCTAAATAATTCAGCATAACAGCTTATAATTATGTGCTTCAATAATTATGTGGATACATTATTTCTGATTATGACATCGGTAAGTAATACATTAGCTACAGCATGTAATCCAGACTTCTTCTTTAAACATACCAATACAACTGTATTACCTCAAAGCTTAAGCAGAGGTGTCCTAATGCACATCTATCTATAGTTCGCCGGTATGTTAAGGTCCTATAGTCCCATGTAATAGGAGACGAGACTATTTGCTTACACTTCGACTTGTTTTGACACTTGGACACTTGGGTTTTTGGCATGTCCACCGTTAATCGACTTCGCTTTTTTATGCTTCTGATCGTCCGATAGTAGAAACGGTAAGGGTGAATAAGATCGTGGAAATCTGATGCACACTCTCCGATATGTATCCGATAAAGTAGGTACCGATAAGCTAGCAACGAGCTTTACTTTACTTTCTAAATTTTAATTACATTTAGGTATAGCGCATCTAAAGGTCAACTAGTATTATTACTTTTAGGTATAGGTGACGCTACCTAAACGGGATTAAAATAATTAATACCCAGTTCAGCTCTTTCAGAGCGAATAAGCGTATTGGAATAACGGGGTTATCCACGTCGAGACAAGTAATCACTTCTTTCCTCTGTCATAGAGGAAAATAATCTTAACGCAAATGTTTATGTAACGCTTAAGCTTGTATTTTCACCTGAAACTTACTAAAGAAAACTTTTCTAACTTCTCTGGAAACAAAGGTCTTATTGTGAAAGTTATTCACCAAGTGTTTCATTAGTCTAGGCAGACTTATTTAATTTAACTTTTGGCTAGAGGCCGTTCCAGACATTCCAGTCATTTTAGTGTTATTGTTTTCTTGGTGTGTGTGTATGTATGTCACCAGGACGCCCTCGACAAAGGCATTCCACAGCCTGGTCGGATCATACTTGTATTTAGATTAAAAATTGTTTTAACGGATATTTAGGCTCCATCTCAAATATAACAAATCCAATAATGTTAAATTAGGCATTACATTTCATGCCAATTTGAAATTGAAAGATGTTGAATTAGTAACATGTTGTGTTCGATATTAGATACAGAACTGAATTGGTCTGTTCCTTATTTGCAAATGAATTAACAATGATTCTATCATTGTGATTATAAAAGAAGTATTGAAATTTGAGTTCCACTATATTTATTTACCTTTTACAAAACTCCTCGCACGACAAAGCCGATAAGCGAAGCAGGGGAATACGAACCATCGCTATATGTTTGTGTTTATTAGGGCTAATCTTAGAAACTGTTGTACGAATTTTCACTCGGTTTTCTAAGACCATAAATGAATATTATTTTCTCCCCGCTCCGATTTGTCAAACTCCATTTACACACTTTGCTTCAAATTAATAGCAACGACAGCGGCTATTTCCACCACTTCCTTATATCTGATGAATGAACCCTGAAGATTGTTTCCCACATCTATTATTAAAAGCTTGTTTATATACAGAATCCGAGTTAATCACTGCTTTCAACGCACGCCCTTGACTGGCTAATCGATGAGGCGTGATCGGAAGAATCTTGCTTCTTGATTACTAATTAACTACCATTAGTCATGGATTCACTACGTTTAAGAGGTTTTTTCCTAAATCCGCATCGATGGGAATACAACAAAAAATGTTTGGATGCTTAAAGAGTGATGAGTGTGTTTAAATGGCAGTTTTCGTCGAAGACGTTATATTTATATAATTTTAAATACCTGCGCTGATTATAGGTATATATTGAATCCCATACCGTCCTTAGGTACGTGGTTTCATTAAAATCAACACTATTAAATCATCCTCAACAACAACCTCAACAGAATCTGTAAATGTGTGTACGTTGTAGCATGTCTAAGGACACCTACTTAGTTCCATTTGTCGCTTTGATGGTGTGCGTTTTTTACCACATAGTTTATTTATTATCTAGAAATGACATAGGGTTCTCAAATAATGTGAATCCTCGTTTAATATTGTAGACTTCGGTCAAACTTGGACATCCTCCAACGTTCACACATCTTGTTATCGCAATATTGTACCAATGAAGATTGTAACTTATTTTATTTTAAAAGAGTGTCCATGGAGTTTCATGCCGGATTCTTCTCCATAGGATCAACCTTTTGGAACCGTGCAACTAGAATCATAACCAACGTTTCATAAACGCTTGTAAATGCTTATTTGATTTGATTTGATTTGATTTGATTGATCCATCAAAGTTGTTTGACATAAAATTGATCGATAATATCCACAAGCTGAATATTTCACACCGATTTTCTGTTACAAATCTCTCTCATACCCTGATGTCCGAATATATGCCCGTCAAAAATCCCTACGGATTTGTTTATTAATAACTCTTACATCCATTTGTTGTCATAAACAGACAATGACATCATTCAGAATATGAAATGTGTCTCGGACATGATATCGATCACACAGCTTTAGTTTTGTGATGATTTTGGCATTACATACATACATACATAAAGTCACGCCTCTTTCCCGTAGGGGTAGGCAGAGACCACAGACTTCGACTTGCTACGATTCTGACATACCTCTTTAGCTTTATCCACACTCATCAATCTTTTCATGCATGGCATTACAATTGTCATATTAAACTGATTTAAAGTTTTGTTCATAGTTTACTAGTTATCTGTCTCGTTATTCTAGTGGTACAAGACGCGAAAGGTCTTGAATTCCATTCCTAGGTTCAGTAAGTGTTTTTGGATTTTTCAATTAAATTCTCAGTAGTAGCTCGGAGTTTGGATGTGTGCCCGGATGGCAATAGGCTCGCCCCTATAACATGGGACCTAGACCATTCCGGCGAACTGTTAGTGTACATCAGTACCTATGTCTCTGACAAACCCTTCAGAGAATACCGCTGTGATGGTATGTTATCTTCTATACGATACAATGAATAGAGTAGTAATGTCACATACATACATCACGCTGATGAAATTACATATCTTTTGGATCGGAATTCAATTGCCAAAACTGAAAAACTAATGATTTTGCGACAAGTTATTCAAAATCACTTAAACAGCTTACTTAAACAACTTCTCCAGCCATTAATAAAGCAGATTCAACAGTAACTTAAAGAGATAGAAATGAAGTAAGTCTTCGGTAGTCTCGATAAAAAACGCTGTAAAACAAAGAACAAGAAAAACAATCAGTTCTAATCTACGGTCCAATAAATTACACTTAACACTCTTCTTGGAAGAATGGAAGATCAAAATTAATGATCCTACTGGCTTTTAATAAGAACTATATCATAATTAAACAACAGTATTGAGAATGAACGTTACTTGTATTTAACGGTAACGTAATGTCGCTCTCATTTGAACTTCCTCTTCGGTGTTTTTAACATGACATGCTGGTTTGATTTAGCAAAAAGATCTTATGTCACGAGAATGTGCTGTCCTGCCAGAATAAATTGCGGGCCACGACGAAATATTGTCCACTGTTTTGTCGAATACGAGACATGCAGGACATAAGTGACATGTCCTCGCGAAGGTAGTCGTGCTGATGTAGCTTAAGTCTTTGTCGTACTAACATGAAAGTCATATCGAGTTATGACATTTACTGGTACTTACTTGATGGTACATAATTGAAATTATAGACTATTTTAATACAAGGAAAATAAAACTAAAATGTATTTTACCTACATAATATTCATGTCGCAAGGATAATTTGTTCAAAAACAAATTTAATGGCTTTTCCAATGTCGACAAATACCGTGTATTGAACGTCTATTTCCCTCCCCACTGATAACAACAAATGTCGCATTTTTAATCATCTAGTTTATACATACTTTCGAAAGAAGTTTCCTATTAAAGTCTGAACCTACTTACATAGGTTGTGCACGTGTGGACGTTTCAAATGTAATTTATTTTATAACAGTCTTGTCCAATCACAGGTTCTGAAAAGAACCTGCTTATAAGAAAAAAGAGTTACGATGGAAAAGAGAGTGTATATGTCTAGATTGACGATATTTTCCTACAAGGAATTGTTCAAGCAAAAGGCAAAATATTTGTTCTGCAATGTTTCAGGTGCTAAATGAAGTAGTTGATGTAGCGATTTGCAATCAATTTGCAATTCCAAATCAAGCAGACTGTGTAGTATGTACTGAGCAGTATTATTGTTTATTAGCTTGATTACTTTTAATTTATTCCAAAAATTGTTTCATAGATGGCATATACAAAACAGAAAAACTCCAAATAAGTTCCGTTTCGTTTGCCTACGGAGTTAATTATCATCGCTTGAATGCACGCAAATTCGGTTTCGGTAAGTAACGCAATAAAATTTGGCCGACATCGAAATGAATGTGTTTTATTGGCAGCTTTTATAATTAATGAACAATATTTTTGTTTTTATATCACCCAATTTTATTTTGACTACGAAATTGAAAATTTAGGATATCTATAATTACCTCGAACTCATAGCGAATGCAAACAAAAAAGCTTAAAAAACTAGGAAATGCTTGTGGACATTAAGTGCTCGTGGAAATATGAAAAGAAATCCGTAAAAAGAGAGTGGAGCCTAGTGTTAGTGTTAGTTAGTCAAAAATCCTCCTGACCGCTATTATCTTTTATTAAAGATAAATATAATTATGTATTAGGTTAAGGAACTGTTAATTTTTTTTGGAAATAAACGATTATCTTATCTTATAACAAGGAGAACTATAACTGCTGTTAAACAGCCTAAAAAATACCGTGAGTACAGCCATACTACGGCACGAATGGGCCCGCTCGACCCAGCCAGCCCAGAAACCAGTGTGAAATAACGCTAACGTTGAGTTTCGCCGAGTGAGTGAGTACTCACTCGGCGAAACTCAACGTTAGCGTTGTTTCACGCTGGTTTTCTGTGAGGTCGTAGTATCACTCCGGTCGAGGTCTTTTAAGAGTTTGGGCATCCGGTATCCTCATACCGGATGCCCAAACTCTTAAAAGACAAGCAACGCACTTGTGACTCCTCTGGTGTTGCGGGTGTCCATGGGCGGCGGTAATCGCTTACCTTCAGGCGAATCGTCTGCTCGTTTGCCCACCTATTCCAAAAAAATACTGCCTTGAATTTAATTTTCATAGGTATACGTGTTCTAGTTGCAGGTAGTACTTGGTGGTAGCACTACCATGTCCGATTGAATGCAAATATTACAATACACACTATATACACAATAATAGCGTATCTGAATACGAACATTCGCGTACGAATTCCTATTATTCGATTGATATAATAATGCGTGACCGATTACTGTAGAATCGAGTTTCACATCGCAAATTGCCGAATCAATTAATTCGGTGTAACGCCCCTACTCCAATAAGTTTACTTTAATTAGATGTGATTCAACAAAGCCTTGTTTATCGTTAGAAAACAATTTGCAATAACAAGCTGAAGACTTTGTATTGTTATAAAATTTTAGAATAATGTCTCAGTTTTGCATCCGAGTTGTAATTACAGAGACATAAAAACGATAGAATCGTGTTATTATTTGTAAGCTCTGCTATTAGATTGTAAACTTGCTTTGTCACGTGTGTGAGGAAATTCCTAGTGCGTGAGATTTTGTCAATGGTTTGAAATGTTTACCGACCTGTATACAGCCAACTTTTTGTAGAAGCCTGTGACACAGTACTTATCAATCGAAAAGGTGTACATTGCGCATCGGCCAAGTGCATATTTAAAAATGCAAATTTTCACTTACGCAGTTATGATTGCAGTATTTTATCATCCGTTCAAAACATTAGGATACCTACCAGTTTTTATGTTTTTCATAGTGTTTACGTGTTCAATTGGATCCAAGTAAATCGGTTTAGCTGTCTCGCGCGATTCTAGAAGCAGATATATGAAGCTTTACGTCCGTCGCCTTGACATTGGCTAGCACGACCAGCGTACTCTGATCCACCCTTCTGATAACCAATTGTCTTCAATAGAGACCATATAGTCTGGGTGTGAGGTCGTATCGAATAACTAAAAGTGTAATATCCGTTTGATCCTCCACTTTGTCACCTAATATGTATATCTACGTCACTTAGTTGTCTTCTGTGTATGGTGTCAGGTGTCAATGAAAGGGTACCATTCTTTTAGTTTGATATATTGGATTTGGAAGTTTTTTGCTCGAAGCAAAGGCATGTTGTATGTAATGTTTTCTTTGCATGTTTGTTCCTCTTTTTATTCTTCTTTTATATTAATGTGGGTTTTATCTGTCGGCTGGAAGAGTTTAAAGTAGTTAGCAGATATTTAAAGCTTTATGAAATGATGTGCCATTATATTATCTGATTAACTTTAGATAATGAAAATTCGACAACTTATGCTAGCAGTGAGAACACTCGTTTACAAATTTTACCAGCCGATAATTGTGATAATGTTTAACATTATTGAAAGATAATCACCAAAATGATACCATTCTTTTAGTTAATTGATTAACTACTCGAAGACGGATGGAATTACCTATATATGCTAGCTTCTGCAGTATCGTTAGAATTTCAAAAATCTAGCCTATCGCGTTAATAATTTCTCACATTATAAGCGCCGATTGGTTGAACGTTATGCACAGATACATGGGCTGATTTGCTAACGGCTGCCATTTAACCCAATAAAATGTAATGTTAAATATTATAAAACGACTCCGGATTTTCTTTTCATTATCAAAAAGCGTTCAAATTTTCAAGATGTCTTGAACAAACTGGAAAGTTTTGAATGATCCTGATATTAGCTTGTACGATTACGAAAATTGTCTTTAGGTTTCTAATTAAGCATCGAAAGCATTGCAAATTTGCAATCGTCCTTCGACTTTCAGCAAAAATGATATTCCGATTATTCTACGACACACAACACATTTTACACTTTTAAGTCAAGTCAAACTGCCTCATTAGCCAAGTGGTCCCGAGCGCGACTGCTATGCTAGAGGTCCTGGGTTCGATTCCCAGGTCGAGCAAAGTGTTATTGGGTTTTTCTATGAAATTCCCAGTAGCGGCTCGGAGTTAGGAATTTGTGCCCGATTAATGGCAATAGGCTGGCCCCCTATTACATGGGACCTAAACCGGCGAACCGTGGGTGTACATTAGTACGCCTCTGCCTAACCCTTCAAGGAATACAGGCGTGATGGTATGTTATGTTAAGTCAAGTCATTATGGAGCTGTTTACTTAGCTACCTACTGTAAGACTGGTTACTTCAAAATTATTTTCAAAGTTTATATTAAAATGGTAAGTAGGTTAACAATGCTAACAATACTCCAATTTAATGTTTCAACAAAATCCTAATAATTCTTCGAAATACTTGATATGTTACAACAACTTTTCCAATTTAACAAAACGTTAAGAATACTTAGGTTCTTACGAAAAGTTCCATATAAATTGGTAGACATCAAGTACAACCCGAATGTCATAAAGAATTTTATATTTTTTTCTTCTCGCACAGTATTCATTTCGTTGGTAACAGAATTTTTGTGCGTGTTGGAAAATCTTAAGGATTGTCTTCGGATGCGGAGTGGGTCTTTCAGACTCATACGGACCACGGCGTTCCACCTCAGCTCTATTGCGCTTGGGTAATGGGAACGTGTTGACATTCGCCCGCTAAGACTATGACAACTCCACGGTCTTATTGGTTAACATCGTCTTTTGATTCTGAAAGATACCAAAAATAATATCAAATGTACATTAAACTTAGACTTTAGGTGACACTTAAAAGCATACAAGAGAATATACCTACTCCTATCTAAATTCATTCCTAACAATGGGCAACGGTCAATGCCTCCATATTTTCCCTAACAAAAAAAACTAGTCTGATGTAATGATAAAGAAGTATCTGAAGCCCAAGTTACGGGAATTATAAACCATAAAACATTTCGCGATCATGATCCACGCTCTTACATTACTAGGCGTGATCCAAACATCGTGAAATCGTGATTTAGGCGCACGGCCGTTGGCGAAAGCGTGATCACCATCTTTTAACATTACAACTTTATTTAAAAAAACTTAAGCTGGTCTTGCCTTTTCGGGAAAGCAAAGGGTACAGTTTTTATAATTTGACATTTTTTCTACGGGATAGGGGGCAAACGAGCAGACGGATCACCTAATGGTAAGCGATTGCCGCCGTCCAATGAGACCCGCATTACCAGAGGAATCGCAAGTGCGTTGCCCGCCTTAAAAGTGTTTTGGCCTCCGGTATCCTCACTCACTCAGCAAAACACATTTTTTGATTATCGACTTGTAAAAGAATCGTTGACAGCGAATTGTTTTTTTTTTATTTCTGAATAGACGACAGCCCTCCGCCTCCCCTTCATTTTAATCCCAAAACTGCTCTGCTCGCTGGCCGTAAATTTAATTTGAAAATGATCCTAGTTTACCCAAATCCCGTATCTTAACATAAATAACTGTTATTGCTGCATTATGCTGAATGCAGGTCTCATAATGGCAGAAAGTTAAGTACATAAAACATTGAAAATTATGGACACCCACAATTCGCCGGTGTGTTTCGGTCCCATGTATTGGGACGATGGGCAAGCCTATTGCCATTAACCGGGCACACATCAGAAATCCGAGCTGCTAATGAGAATTTCATAGACTGATCCACTAGCACTGCTCTACCTGGCAATGGACCTCTAAAGGTTACGCTTCGAGCCACTGAGCTCATGAGACAGGGCCTAGAGAGACCATAACGGTTTTATTCTGATGTGACGTCATAGTATAATTTATTATTAAAATTTTATTATGATACTAGTTTCACCCGCAGCTTGGTCCACATCAATTTTGTAATAAAGGATACAGTTTCTCGCAACTAGATCTAGTTTCTACATCTCCGGTTGTTAGCGTATCCATGGAACCGTAATATTAATAAACATAAACTGACGTTTCGGCAATATTATGGCCTTATTTATGTTTTGAACAAGGGGCTAGGTATGTGTTGTTATAATGTGGCATAAACAGGAAAAACACAAAACATTTACTGAGTGAGAGGTGACTATTTTTTCTAATGGATTTTCCACCGAATCGTTGTATTGCAGGCAAATAGATTCCAGAATTTTCAAAATCAGATACAGACTCTAACATACAGATTCTAGCTGCCTACTGAATTCTAAACAGTATATTCTACGAAAGGCATGTTGAGGTGGTTAGGTCATGTAGAGAGGAAGATGAGTGGAAGGAGATTCACGAAATGAGAAAACGTGGCGAGTACAGATGGAAGAGTTGTGGAAGGGCTGACCTCGGCGAGCGTACCACAGCCAAATTGCAGACGTTTTCAAAAAAAGGTCAGGTTAAGAGCACACTAAACCGACGATCATGCATGAGGAGTTAATGAACGTTGATGAAGCGAAGTTGGTATGCCAAGAACATTGTAAGTGAAAATCTGTAGACTCTGCCTACCCAAACGGAACACAGGCTTTAAAATCCTTTGTTAACGGCTGAAAACATTCGAAAGCTAACGGTTTACAGGGATAAGACTGGGGAGTGTGAGATTCTAACCCTCTTAATCCTCATTAGGCACTATCAGCATAATATGGAGAAGGGCACTGCGTGGCTGTGTCATACCAAAAATTTTATAATCAGACTAGCGGACCCGACAGACGTTGTCCTGCATGATATACCAAGCGATTAGGATATTAAACAAAGTAAGAAACGAAAGACAAATAATATAATAATTTACTTGCAGTATAGATAAATAACCTAGATACCGACTGCAGCGCCATCTGCCGGGCTTATTTGTGAATCTAAATCATACTCGAATCCACATGAACACACACAAAAAAATTCATTAAATCGGTCCAGCCGTTTAGGAGGAGTTCACTGTCAACACACGTACAGAAGATATATATAGATAGATATAAAGATGGACCAACCATATTTTTCTCAGTAGCACGGCGAACTAGTGCTCTAAAATAACACGAAGGTGAAAGGTGAATGTTCGCAACCAAATCGCGAAACTAGTTATTCAAGATCGCAGCTACTTATTACAGCTGCCATTATATAAAAGATACATAATAATGTGACATGTATCTGATTTAGCAAAGACATGCTAATTTTCGATGCAAAAACTGAGAAGTGTTATAGCCGTATGAGAGAATGTAAGATACATTTGAGTAACCATTGAAGATTAGGTTAAACTTGGATACATCTATTCTGTAGAAATAATGCAATGGATAATGTACAGCTTAGAAATCGTTGAAATGTCGTGTCATTTCCAAAGTAGGTAAATAACAACATTAAATATTAGATAATATGCAAATAAACTAGAACAGGTAAACATTCAACTACTATGTTACACCTTTTGCTTACTCTGATACGCGGGTAAAGTTACCGAATAACATGGAAGAAATTAAATTAAAATAATGGTGCCAATAATCTAAGCTGATACAAATTGACTGAATTGAAATAAATTCACGTGATTTGCTGCTAGTATTTGTCCTTATTTTGTCTTTTTGAATTTATGAGATAGTCTTATGTTTTTTTAATACTACTAAAGTGGCAAACAAGTATACGGCCCGCCTGATGGTAAGCGGTTACCGTAGCCTATAGACGCTTGCAACAGCAGGGTATATCTTGCGTGGTGGCCACCCCATAAAATCTTTTCACCCTATAAAAACCCTTTTTGAAGAACCCCACGCTTTGTAGTCCTTTGGGAAAACATCGGCGGGAAAATCTTATTTTTCCAAAGCAAACCAACTAATGACTAGGGTACACCAATGTGCCGCGGCTCACACTTTTTAAAACACTGGCCTAACGTCCCAGAAATGTAGTATTATCCATACTTTCATGCCATTGTCTATTCTCATTCTCATTCCTAATTGTATCTACAACACCTCAATATGTATCACTAAAACCTCATTTTATTGTTGCAGGTGAAACAATCATCAGATATAATAGACGGTAAGCACTTTTGTTCTATTGTCAGCTGTCTCAGTAGCTCAGACAGTGCCTTTTGTTAGAAACAGGTATAAATGGATATGGGGACTGTTAACCGTTTTGCAAGTTCAAGGGAAAAGATCACTCCACTTTATAGAGCCTTTGCTCTCTCTTCCCCTCTTTTCTCTTCCTTTCACCATCGTCTATAGATATTGTTATAGTATGGGTGCTAAATAACACGACTTCTATTTAATAGCGTTATTCTCCTCTAAAAACTACATTATCCTCTAAAAAACTACATTATCCTCTAAATTACTAGGTCAGTCACTACACAAAAACCGGGTACAAATTCCTAACTCCGAGCTGCTACTGGGAATTTTATAGAAAAACCCAATAACACTTTGCTCGACCTGGGAATCGAATCCACGACCTCTAGCGTAGCAGTCACGCTCAGGACCACTGAGGCACATGAGGCAGTTAAATCGGAGGTTGGATGCAGTGGTAAAAAAAATGTCTGTGGCTTGACTTATAATTATTCCCCTCATATTACTTACCTATGTATTTACTATAATAGATAATTGGTTTCGCGAAGGATGAACCTCTATGATTCATATTTAGAGATCATTGTAACGCCAACGCGCTCTAGGTAAATTGTCCTTCTTTTATCCTCACGACACAGACAAACTTTCACTTAAGCAAAATTACGTTTAATTTTTCCCATATTTTCTTGAAATTGCAGGAGACGACACGACAAAAATTTATATTTCTTTAATGTCAACAATGCCGAATGTTCTTTTTTACCCTGGGAATTTTAGCAATAAATAGAGTTTTGAAATACTAGTTAACAGAGAAACGAATATTACAACTATATAACTTATCTTCCGAAGCTGCGAATGACTTCCGACATCGCAGGTAACGCAGCACCGATTATTACGCAGCCGCGCCTACTTCCAGTTCAACCAATTTGACATTTACCTCTTTTGTCCGCATCTCCACCCATCCCGTACACAATCACAATAGAATTACGTCATCCTCGCTCACAAGTACAAAGACGACCCAATTCACACGAATGCTTTCCATTTCATCGTTTATTTAGGCGACAACAATTAATAATGCATTAAAAGGAGAAATGTAAGCCTAAGCATGCGTGTTTGATGAAAGTGATAAGGTTTCTACATGTGATTTACTTTTACTCGGCTGGTTGTTGTAATTAACCTAAATTAAAGGTACGGGCTATTTAATTTGGCGCAGAAAGCTGTTATTTTGAAGCTTCGTGCAAGACGTCAGAATTTGATAATGTAATTATCTGAAATGTTCTCCACTACTGAGGTTTTAGTAGGGTTTATTATTTTGTACTGTAAGTACCTGTTTTTAAATGATAAATGATAATGATAAACGATATTTATTTCTGTAAATAGATCTTTTAAAGACACTTTTACAAGTCAAGTTTTTTTCCATCCCATTATTAAGTTTCCATATTAAGCCCATTTTCGGTTACAGCTTGAGGTTTTGTAGGGTCGTCAATCACAACGTTATCTATCTCCTATAAATCAAAATTTTCATATTTATAAATTTTTTATTCCATATTTATTACAGACCAACCATAAACCACCTAGAACGAATCCCACTCATTCAATTGTCGTGATCTCGCAACAAACAAGGAAATAAATAGAAATTGTGAGGAAAAAGTAATTTATTATTCCTTTATGTAGGAGACTGCAGAAGACTGATCGGAAGTAATTAACGGTAATTATGAAACAATATCAGACAGAGCAGTACAACCTTGAACAGGAAAACCACTTTCACCATCAATTTTTAACAAAATTAGATTAATTGATACCATTATTATGCAACACTGTATCGAAATCATAAAAAAACATGACAGTTATTACTAACAGTATCGGAGTCGGCAAATATTAAGCAAAAAGGAAACTTATACAGTTTGCCAACTAACACAAAAGAACAGGTGCGATTGGATATGATATGAGGTTGCATAAGCGACGCGTATTATAGACAAACTTTCAGCTATTTCAGTTTGTATTGACTTTATGTTACTACTACTGGAATTAACTCTGTGATCTGTTTCGTTTGCGTAGAATGATCTTCAAATCTTACTGGAGAGGGAGACTAAAGCAGAGATGGAAATTAATGTTGTAAGGATAATATAAGTAAAAAAAGAGTCAACGCCAATATGAATGGAAGGAAATATCACCGAGCCGAAATGATTGGAATCTTAGCCGGAAGACGATGATGTAGATTATATTACCTACAAAAGTTAACTCAAATTTTCCTACCATTGACCTTAATCAACAAAACATCAATAATGATAATAATAAACTCGTATCATGTACTGTTATTCGCAACACTGTATCGACTGAGTAACTCGGTGATTTAGAATGTTTAATTTTGTAATAACTTTTCATATAGCTCAGTAATGTAACACCAGGTTTGGTAACTGTTACGTTTAACAGTCTATAGTTGACATGTCTAGTAAGTTTACTATGCGACTGAGATAGCTGTTGAATGCACAATGTATGCGCTACTTAGATGGGAAATACTAGGAACCGATGAGATAAATGAAGAACAGCTAGCAGAACTCTCCATCGGACAACTGGTGGGCTTCTGCAAGGCTACGGGAAGATTTTGCGACGCCGAGCGCCAGTAACCCATGACGAGATCCACCAAAAATGGGGAACTGGGCGAAATAATCCCATTATGCGGACTGATCGCCCGCCTGGTGCCTGCCGGCGTCCCCAAATTATAAATAGAATATAATAGAATAGAGATAGCTGTTATTGGCTGGCTCTTGAGAGGGTGATGAATGATGATAAAGATATGTATAAAGGTAACTGGAATGGAGAAAAAAAAAAAATGGTCTTTAAAAATAAAATTCTAATAAGCAAATATACTGTGACGACTGTTGTGATTGATTGTTATATTATAAAATGTGATGTAGCTTGCAGTGGTACTGGCATTAATATTGTGCTTTACAATCCTATGGGAAATTCCCTGAAGTGTTTTTTAACAAATGATAAACCTTGAAAGGAATCTTCGAGTAAATGTGCTCAATGCTCCCATATTTCAGTATTCGAGTAGTATGTTGTACTCCTTATCGGGAAAGAGTATATATTTTTCGTTTATTCTCGCGATTTCTTTACATAAAACAAATGTGTACTTAATTTTTTTTCTCTCAACTCCAAGTAGGATAGGCAAAACAAATCCTTGTACTAAATCAATATGTTTGTATTCATTCATATAAGTTTCTTTATGTATATTTAGTACACATTGACTAATGTGCGGAAATTTGAACGATAGCGTTAAAAACACCATGATGGTAACAAGACCTTTATTTGACATTCAATGTGATTATGTATCTAGCACATACGTAGATAGAGACTAGAGTAACACCTATTTACTTATGACAAGCGTCATGTTTGCTGTCTTTAAGTGAGCCACCTACCACAAATGTAAAAGTTGTAATTGTCGAGTCACATAGCTCATAGACCTGAGGGTCGCTAGGACGAAAAGATTTCGAGTGAAGACCACGCACTGGAAAATGCATAGTTACCTGCCGTCCCTCTGACAAGATGGACAAACCAGCTGGTAAAAGTCACTGAGATTGTTGGATGCAGGCAGCATATTGTGGAAATGAGGAACCTGCAGATTTTCTCTTGTAAAAATTAAAAAGAATTTGAGTACCTAATGATATAAACTGGTTTTTATATGCTCTCAGATAGCCAGATACGAATGTAGCAAGTATGTCCTAGGCAAATGTAGACCCAAGCATTTAAATTGTTGTACCATTTCAAGAATAAACAAACTAGAAAAGCAATTAATAAGTTCAACCAATGGATTCCCTCTGTTCTTACGTCTTACTGCTACTAAGCTCTAAAATATTGAAAAGTACATAAAAGTTATAAAGAAAAACAAACATACTGAACAAATATAGTTCCAGAAACAATTGATATTGTTTCTACTGCAGTGAAAGAAATCAAACAGTTAATAGCAACGCGGACAGGCAAACAACAGTTGAAATGAACTCGTAACATAACATCTAGCTCCCGGATGCGATCATAAATATGTGTAAACAGACACATGAATGTGTGTATCTAGATGTCGATATAATAATAAACAACTGCTTTAATTTTAGAGTAGATCCTCCTTTTAACCGCATAACTAATGTAGTGGCTATCAGTAGCGTCAGCACGAAGAACTATCGAATTCGTATCGTAAACGAATGAGTTTTTTTTCGCTACAAATCACTTACATACATGCACATTTTCACATCTGTCTCCCATAGGGATAGGCAGAGACTACACTTGCTATCAACCTGGCACACCACTATCGCTTCATCTACGTTCATTAACCTCCTTCTCATAAAAAAATATTCTCGATTTCGATACGAATAGCTTGGACTACTGTTCGAATAGAAACAAAATGTATG
Organism: Acronicta leporina; assembly: GCA_947256265.1. Lineage (NCBI taxonomy): Eukaryota > Metazoa > Arthropoda > Insecta > Lepidoptera > Noctuidae > Acronicta > Acronicta leporina. Next base: position 2,736,857 of record OX366512.1, read on the forward strand.
GATATGTATCGTTCGAATTGACGACACGTTTGGCGTAGCGGCTGAGCGATCGGCTTCTGCGACACGTGTTGTGGGTTCGATCCCCACACGGAGCAAATGTTTGTATGATCTAAAGGTAGTTGTTTCGGGTCTGGGCGTTTGTGTATCTGAGAATTTGTTTTTGTAAAAGCACCCAGGATACAGGAGAAAATACTAGTGTGGGGCAAAGTTTATAAAAAAAAAGAATTGCCGAACAAATAGAAACAAATGTCGTTTATTAAGATGGATGACTGATTTTGGAAAGCAATAAGCTTTCAGCTCCATTTCGTTTCTATGTACCTATTTGTTAAACGATATGAATGTTGATTGCATCTCTTGTCTAAAGTTATAGAGCGGTTGGAAAACCTTCGAGCCTTCTTTCACCGTTAACTTAACAAAACTACACACGCTTAGGCGTGTGTAAACGTGTAAACGTTGTTAGCAACGTTTACAAACTTTGCTCTGATTGCTTCGTACTCGACCGAACAGGTCTCTTTCACTTTTATGTCCGCTTTATTTCCTGCAATAGTACCGTTGAAACGCTAACCTCCTAAATTGTGGAAAGTACAGCGAAAAGGGAAACGGTTGGTTAACACACTAGTTATCAGAACTGGTGCAATTACCCTGGGAATTAATTAACGGATTAAGTAATTATTATGACATTGTGTACTCGTGTTGATGATTCATGATCTTTAGTAAGATTATAATTTACTAGCTGCTGCCCGCGACTTCGTCCGCGCAGCGTGATGATTTATAGCCTTCCTCAGTAAATGGGCTATCTAACACTGAAATTATTTTTCAAATCGGACCAGTAGTTCCTGAGATTAGCGCGTTCAAGCAAACAAACAAACAAACTCTTCAGCTTTATATATTAAGTATAGATGTGGCACTTCCTTTTTTGTTTCGATACTCTGCGACTCAAGCGCAGCCAATGTGCAGATTTTCCCATACTAATTATTTAAAGATATCTATCTATCTATACTCTATACTAATATATAAAACTGAAGAGTTTGTTTGTTTACTTGAACGCGCTAATCTCAGAAACTACTGGTCCGATTTGAAAAATTCTTTCAGCGTTAGATAGCCCATTTATTGAGGAAGGCTATAGGCTATATATCATCACGCTACGCGGACGAAGTCGCGGGCAGTAGCTAGTAATACATATTCCCAAAATAATAGTAGTTAGAACATTTGTAACCAATAGAAATTACCTAAGTATATGCTGTTATATCTAAACTGATTGCGCTATTTAAAAAAACCCACTGGTTACACGGGAACGACTTCCATACCATGTGAATTCGAACATAAAAAGTTGAATTGCAAACAACACAATGAATGTTTAGTAACCTAGTGCCTTAATCGATTACTTATCGATAGATTTTTTGCGATAGTTCACTCGCGCGCAGTGAAACATACATAAGATCCGATAAATGAGCTAACATTACCGAGTTGTGCATTAGAGCTAGACACGTAATTATCGATGTCAGTACTTGATTGCTATGATTGATAGCTACTTGTGTTTGGACGCCACGGTTTATATTTCGCTGTAGAATTGTATAATTCGCTATTTTACATAATAACTGCTAGCACAAAACAGCTCTGTTATGTCTGACGCCGGCTCCGCTCGCTCAGCTGCGTGCGTCCTTTGGTCACAGTTCTTACTTAACCTAACCAATATAAACATATTTTATCCCGAATTTACCCCGCCAAAAGTAAATGTCACTGTAAAAATCCATCAAATTATAAGTAAATGTCATAACTTTTTTAAACGTAACTGCATATAAGGAATTCTTTAAAACAACTAAACTTGGGTAGCGGTTTTGTTAAACTTATTGCAACCACAACCACTTGGACGTGATTTAGCTGTTATACATAATAGAGCTATTTTGTAAAACAACTAGCGGTTATGTAAAATCGCATATTATACTATCTAACTGCGACATTTATGAATTATGAAGCCTTTGCGTTTCTGATTATCAAAATCTTTTAGTTGGCCTCATCATATCATCTAGGGGCGGCTCTCCTTGTCTGCCTTCATGCCTTTGCGTTTTTGAGTGTCACCAGCTTCTTTTCCTTAGCTTCATCCCATCATCAGAGGTCGCATCAACTTGTCTACCTTCTCCATTTGCTTCTTTTTGAGTATCACTCAAATAAACAAAATAGAGGGACTAGCTAAATAAAAACTACTATCGAGTTTATTCTATTATCGATCTGTAAGCTTTAGTAACTGATAGTAAATAATTATAAAAGCCGTAATTTTTGAGTTTCCTTGCATTGGATTATTTTTTCTTCAATAAAAGAATTCAGTATTTATTGGCTTTTGGTGGAGTTATCGCCACTGTTCTTAATTTTGTTTTTCTTCGGATTATTTCCTCACAAAACACATGATTTGCTCTCTATATGGATGTTCTGGGTCTGGGTACTTACTATGCTGAAATTATTTTTTGTCTATTACCTACGTACGTACCGTACCTACGAAATAAAATCGAATGTGGAAACTATATCAGTTACATCACTAGCGTGAGCATAAGACATGAAGGATAACAATTACGTGAACTCTGGGTACTACGATTGGTGTGACACGTGACTATAGGTAATTAGTAGATATTCGATAGCTGTGATCGATATCTTCACTCGCGTTAAAGGCTCGTCAATCGGTATAATCGATTTCATGCTTTTTTCATGCTAAACGAAATCAGAACGCGGACCCATATCTTTCTTTAGATTTTTTTATATTCTGCATTTATTATTTTAACTGCTTCATACGCCTCTCAAAAAAACTTACTTTTTGAGACAACATGTAGCTTATGTACTTAATGATGCAACATATCCATAGCGTAGGAATGAAAAGATAATAGAGAAACAGTCGGGTCACCTGATGGCAAGCAATTACCGCCGCCCATGGACACTCGCAAAACCAAAGGAGTCACGATTGCGTTGCCCGCCTTTTAAAAGGGTTTGGTTCTCCGGTATCCTCACTGACTCGGCGAAACACAACGTAAGAGTTGTTTCACGCCGGTTTTCCGCTCTATACAAATAGCGCCATCCCTTTCTCTGAACCAAAAAATATCGCAATAACATCATGGTACGTCCTCAGGTCAGCTGCTACTTTTTATAAATAGGTATCTACCCCTTGTTTTTTATCTAGATAATATTGTAGAGTAGAATGGATATAACCAGTATTGATCGGGAAACATGGACCTAATTATACCTCAATATCACCTGTTTCTAATTATATTCAACAGAATTCACCACCTTTCAGCTTTTCGTCCTATTGTAGGAGCCTGCTTACAGAATCAGTACCTAATAACGTCATACAAGAATAACACACGTTACGAAAAAGTCACCTTCATTCAAACGTATAAATCATATAGGAGTTACGATTTCACAGAAAGGTACACAGATACATATGTAAGACATACAACACCTCTCTTTTTGCGTCAGTTTAAAAGACATAACCTTGTCGTTGCGCAGATAGTAAAAACTCCCCAAAACTGCATATTTAAAAAGTAATTCAAGAAACGTAAGTACGGTTGAACAGTCTGACAGAAGTAGGTCGTTTCCTGTGCACATTGTCGCAGTACCAACTGTGTCAGGGCTTCATAGCGCGGGGGACTGAAGTCTGAATTATTTAGCGAGGACTCCTTAATGAGCAGTAACTGATACCAACTATCACGTTTACGACTGGGGAAATTAGCATCATGAACATGTTGGAGCGAGGTCGTTTTAGCATTTTGCTCGCATGAATTAAACGAGGATTATCAGTTCTGTCAGGATTGTTCCTTTGTTCTTCAGTAGGTGCAGAAACAAATCTTGTGAGAATTATATCAATACTTATGTATGTGTAGTTAAATTATGATATACTAGCTTCTACCGGCGACTTTATCTGCGTGAACTTCAGAATTGTGTCCAACCTGGATAAAAAGTGGCCTATGTCTTCCAGAATATAATCTAACTCTGTGCCAAAATTTATCCAGATCCGTTCAGCCGTATTGGCGTGAAAGACAGACAACCATACATATTCACAAACTTTCACGTTTATTATATTAGTAAGATAGGATGAAACCCGTATGAAAATCCGCAGTTACAGTACAATCACAAACTGAGTCAGCGGGGTCTTCGTAATTTTGTAGCGATAACCTATCCGTTTCTCTTACCATGAAATTCAAGAAGAAGAAGAAGGAATATTTCCGGCGCAAAAAATCATTATCATTTCTACCGGCAAAAGTTACGTTAATTTTTAACTGGACTGTCAAAACACGTAAACATGCAAAGCGTGTGATCAACACGAGCGGCGTTGTTATGCATCGCTCACCGATACTGGAATTTAGATGTACTTACGCTATACACTATATACTATATTTACATCTGTTTACCCGAGTTCAAGGTCATTTATTTTAGAAGTTGAAACGTCAACGTCAATTTTACTTGTTATGTGCCTGATGATTTGGTATAATTATGTAAACGTTTAATTACTATTTATTACTTTTATTGTTTTTATCGATTGTTAATACTGATTCCTTAGTTTTACGAATTTTACTACATTAATCTTAACGTCGATCTGAGCTACCTGGTATGGTAAGTAGGTAGTCATTGCCGCCCATGGACACCTCCAACAACCGGGACTGCAAACTGCGTGGACCGCAACAGCCGAGAGGGAACTGGCTTTCACGCGCAAAATTCAAGGCCCTTTATGGCAGGCTATAACGTCAAAGTCGCTAACGCCAGTCAAGACGCATTATTGCCACTTAGGCAATGCCTATTGGAATACTAGAAATTGTATTCTAACCCATCCTCTCCCCATGCAGGGTTTTCCCACCATGTTTTCCTTCACTGTTTAAGCCAGTGTTATGAATTATTAATTAATCTTTCTTTTAATTCTACTAACCTAAAACGAACGGTTCTTTGAATTAACACCTCTACACACTAGTTGTACCAGGAACGCATAAAAACAAGGTAATAGCATAACTTTCGCCTGCTCCGATAAACAAACGGTTTCAGGAGTCCGCTGGAGCGTCGCCGAATGCTTAATTAATCGGTGTGGAAGACTGGAAGCTACCAATCCATGAGGAATACTTGAAGCAGAACGGTGATAACAAATTAACGTATACATTACTTTGATATGTTTTACTGGAAATGATAAATAGCTTGTTATTTAAGTGCCTTTATTTAAATAAACTCAAAATATAAAAAGAAACATTAAAAAGGGAATAAAATAAAAACGTAGGAACGAACGGAAATAAAATGATAGGTCTTCTACTGAATTAAACGCAGTAAAGTATTTGTGGTTATATTTCATATATAGTCATCAATTTCGTGTTGAGAATGAAATGTTTATTCTAACATAAAGTTACGAGAAATGGTTTGAGTACGGTTTGGTGTGTCTAGCTTGAAGCAATCCCGATGAAATATGATGTGAACCATCCAGAATTCAGGTTTCCTGTAAGGAAAACCACAAAGCCGAGCATGTTCGTAGCACTGATTTATGTTTCAAGAGAATTACATGAGATTTCACCTAGTAGTCCTAAATAACGAGACACAGCCTATATTCAGGTAAAGTTACCGTCTTCTTATTTATTTATTTATTGAGTACACCAACAGCAAATACATGATACATAAATCTTGAGATCAATGGTTGAAGGCATGTTTTCTTATGTATAGACCAATTAGAGGTGTACATTACATTTACAGAGATACAGACAAACAGAACATTATTATTATAGGAATTTAAAACAGATAGACATTATAAAAGTAGGTTTTACATTTGAGAAACTATAACTATACTTATCAACGGACATAAATGGACATACACCTCCTTCATTAGGTAAAACATTGTCGCATATTAGTTGAAGCCCTAACCGTTAGTTTGTCATTTTATTGTACCAAAATCGTTATCGATATATCGAATAGTTTTTGGCAGATACAAATCTGTGGTGCAGAAACCGATCGCTTCGCCATTGCAACATTCGTGAAATTTTAAACCAGAAAATAATTAAAATTATAACATTATTTTGAGGCCTTGAAACGGCTGAACGGATTTCCATTAACACAGCTAAGAACCGATTGATTAAATCTGCTTTCTATTAAAAAACTGCATTGAAATCAGTTAGTGTAGGAGTTATGAGAGCCACACTAAGTACTGGGGTACTTACAGAGAAATAAAACCATATATAACACTTCCTCAATTTGCGAAGTGAGTAGACTTTGTTTTTGGAAGGTCATCGAAAACCATACTGCGTTCAAGACGTTTCGAGGGAAAATGGGGAATTAAGAAACCAAGAAACTGGTTTCTTAGTTCTTCATTTTCTCTTTTATCCCTTCGATACGTACGATTCTATCCATGTAACCACCATGCGTGGAGTTTGGTCACAAAATCCGACAGTGTTTTTGTAGTGTTTACAAATCCTCGACTTTGAAGGAATGTGACAGTGGGCGAGTGGATAACACCAATTGACGTCATCGCCAGAATATATGGGTGCAGCTACGTAAACGGGTGCAGGTAACATGTTGAAAATAAACTATTTCATGAATCATATTAAATTAAATGTGAGTTGAAAAAACTTAAAAGCTACATTTCAAATTATCCTTATTAGACACAAATTATTTCAAGTGACTTTATAATCATGTTGCATATAAGGAAAGGACTGCGCAGTAGGTAGGTATTATCAATCCATTTTACATAATAATGACTTTCCCCATGATCTACGCCTTATCCATATTTTGAATAGATTATGGGGTATGAAGAACCAGAATTATATTATCATTCAGGTTCAGTCCGCATAGTGAAGTACTAGGCGCACATAAAACACGAAGGCTGTTCAACCGGGTCAGGGACACCGCATAGAGTTAGCGCCAAAACACTTTTACTCTAGTGCTCGAACGTCGAACGCGATACTGCTCTTACACAGAAACACAAACGCCACGCAATGTGATATTTTATTTCAATTGCGGAGTTTCGAATTTCTAACTGTCCAATTTCATTTGAGTTTAAATTACGTTGTGTGTCAATTTGTGTCCAATGCAGTATTCCTTGTTTCCGCATTACCTAAGATTCTTTTGATGGGAAATTCTTGTTAATTATTTTATCTTAACTATTCATTCGTGCCGAGATCTAAGCTTTAATATGCTATTGTTTTATTTTCTAAGATAGAGTAACGAACTCGCTCCATTGTTCTATGGAAACGCTTATATAATTTAAGTACAACAGTAATTAAAAGGCCCCGTGAAACTAGTGCTTCCTCATGGTTATTAAAGTGTTAATCAATCGACAGACTAATTAAAATTTTGTTCATAGGTAACATTAAACTTATACACGAGTTCACGTAAACATCCCTAATTCATTACAGTTTCAGTAAAACACATTAGCGTTTCTCTAACCAATAAATTAGCAATGTATGCAGATTATCATAATGTATGGTAAATAGACACGGTTCATTGGTGAAGGCTTGACGCCGGCGAACCAGCTGCGAACACACTACCTACACAGCCAGCCAGTCGCGGTTTGGCGCGTAAACTGAACGGACGTGTGATTAGTGCCGTTGTGTTCCAAATAGCTACGCGGTATTAGAAAAATAGAAAATATGGATTGAATTTGTGTGTTGTGTGAATGATTACAATAAAAGTGAATTGGATTTGACTTGACTGAATCGCGTGTCGACGTAATTGCGTTTCTACGTAAAAGTTGAAAGGTAATTTTTTATTACTCACTTTTTGTAGTGCTCAAGATAGAACCGAATTTACACACGTAAAAACTATATTTGGAGAACCTTAAAATCATGACCATAGTTAATTGGTAGATACTATGCAGATTCCATAGCTTCAAAAGAACAATAGAGTTGATAGCTTTAAAACCACAGACTCAAAACTCAAAAAGCGAAACAACCTGAATGATAAAATTAAGAAACATATTCGTATAAGGTTTAATCATCCTCTCTATTGAGGCTCCAGATATCTCCAGAATATTCAAAAAAAATCCGATACGGATGTGAGATGACTAATCTTTTATCGACCTTACCGAAAGGTATGTTCTGAGAATCGAGGGCCCTTTAGAAGGGAAAAAACTCTTCTTAACATTCACGTCAAACCCTTTCACAGGGCGAGGGCCTAATACCTCGCCGGTAAATGTGAGGGACGTAAAGTAACCCATGTTTATTACTTTCTAAATAGGAAGTATACATTCATATTTACACGCCTGTCTCCCATTGGGGTAGGCAGAGACTATAGATTTCCACTTGCTACGATCCTGGCACACTACTTTCGCTTCATCTACGTTCATTAACCTCCTCATGCATGATCGTCGGTTTAGGGTGCTCTTAACCTGACCTTTTTTTATGAACGGCCGCAACTTGTTTGTGGTACGTTCGTCGTAATAGGAAGTATAGGTAATATATTTCAAACCAGCTTAAAAGACAAAACGCAGTGCATATATGAATGAAAAACCATTTCTGCATACGGTAACATATATTCAGTAGAAAATAATTTATTCAATTTATGCAAACAAGACAAAAGTGAAAAAATACCGGAGTTACCAATACATAAACTTAAGTGTAGCTATAAAAACGGCGAAGAAAGAACTAAATTATATATTGTAGAAGAAACTGCGCCATAATCCAGTTGAATTCATTGTGCACATACATACATTATATATAATGTGCTCGTAATCTCGTATGCTGTGTAGTTATTTGGTACCTTAATACTGATTTATAGTATAGTAGTTTAGAATTGGAAGTCAAAGAATAGTAGCTAAGTATTACTACGTCTAAATGTAAAAAGGATCGGTATATCCAATAAGATGTAACATCTTGAATTTGAAATTTACGTTCGCCCGTGGAACTCGATTCTCTCATGCGTGTTACTGCGTGAATCATCGTCTTGTAGTAGGGGTTTTGCCAGGATTTACTTTGCTTAGAGGATGTGGTCATCATCAATAAATTATGTCACGACTTCTCAACTGTTTTATTTCCAGGAGCTAAATTAAGCTGGTACTTTTGCGTGGTACGTAAACTAGGTTCATAGCCTTTGTTTACAAACTGGGTCCTCCAAAGAAGATATGATAAGAAAAGCGATGAATCAATCGTTTTAGAAGTACTCCTCTAATAGTAATTTCCTCAAATAATACCTTGTTAACAATTCTTAGGAGTTTTATACGACAATTACGAGAATATTTAGTAGTTATATACAGAAACATACGAAGCGATTGTATCAGTTTCAATAAAAGAAAACAATTCCAATCTCCCAAAGCGGGCCTCTCTTCACTTACATTCTAATCGATACAGATTTCTTAAACTTACAGGTCGTTCCATTGATTAAATAAGAACATCTCTCATAAATTATCTGTTACTATTTTTGTATCTCCAAGATTACTTTGTACTTGTAAGCTTTGTTTGAGTGTATTTTTCGCAGACCTTTAAAAACAGACATTGGTTTCGTGTACCCATATTTACTTTGTGATTTACCTCTTCGAGAGATCAAATAACAATGGAGGTTCTTTTAAAAGAGTTTTTATCTTTTCACGGGCTTAGAAATCTAACGCCTTTGTAAATGACCAGGTTTCTTCAATGGGTTTATCAGCGTCAAGGTAATGAGCTATGCTGTCCATATATTACGTAGGTACTAAAGTCATTACGATTGACACCAAAGTCACTTTACGTTTAAATAAGTTCTAGAAATAAATCAGAGCTAATGTCAAACACCTAGGCTGCTGTAGGACACCTGTTCTTAGTAACCTTGAGACGCGTGATATGTTGGTTGACTAGTTCAACCAGTCACTTCATTACTTTTGTTAATTTTCCGTGGACTCATATATTTTCTGAAATAATTATCTTGAATTGTTGTTTTAAAGTTTTAAACCTTCTGCACTCCGATATGTAATGGTATGGTTTGTTACGTTAAATATGGAAAATGGCTTTCTCCATAAGTAAAATACCTCCAAACCATCAACTATAAAAAAAAACCTTTTTTTTTTTCATTTAGAGCTCTTAAATTATCTGGATTGAAGATACATCGCCCATAAACTAAAATATCTGATATTGATTTGTCAAGGTTGAAAATTTCTAAATTCCATATTAGCTTGAAAAAAAGTATAAACATGGCCATCATCAAAAGAACATCAACATTATGTTTATGATCGCCAGGCGCAACACAGTCCTGTTCGACTTAATTTTTCAACCCTTAAAAAACGTGTATCTCATGATACGAAATAAGGAGCAGAAATAAAAGGGAAAAGTACTCACATCCTGATATTCGAAGGATACTTGACAGTGCATGTTTACCAATAGTGATGAGCGCTAACGGTATTGTATGTGGAATTTGATTCTATTTTCCTTTGCAGACTAAACATGGTCAATGAGCAATGCACGTTTATGATGTAGTAATAAAGTAGGTTAATTCCTTTTTTGTGTTTTGGGTGAGTGGTTTTCCTTAATCACTTTTGACAACATGTATTATTTTAAATTAAAAGGTAGTTATATAAATACAAGGTAGACGGAATATTATATAAATTATTATATCCTCAGAATATAATTGTGAGTAGCTAAAATATGATGATTGCGTCGTCATGCAAAGTTGAGACTTTCATTTATACTTTTGTTACCGTTTCCTTTATTGATCACTGCCGTAAAAGGAAATAGCTTTTGTGGTGATAGCTATAAGATCCAAAATTAAACATGAACGTCAAACTTACATTACGTGGGTGTTACCGGGATCCTTATTTATGGGAACTCCTAATAAAACGGTATTTTCCAGAATCGTATATAAATAAACGACACTTCTATGTTTAGTTGAAGGAGAAGGTTAGGTTCTCTGGCTGTTCTTTTGCCGATGTCTATATATTTTTTCTAAATCCCTTGGTTTTAGCTAAGTAAGATATACAAGGTACATAATATCGTGTATTACATTAATAAGATGAAGACTCCAAATCGCTTTAGCATACCTCAGTGCCAAATCTTAGTCAAAATTGGTTCAATACTTAAGCTGTTTGATTAGTTTTGAAACAGTAAAATCGAATTATAGATAAAGCGGACGCTGCAAATGAGTATGGAGATAAGCCTGAACAAGTATTGATTTACCGAGTACCAATTTCTGCGTTATTGCAATGTTTTACGCAGTCGGTTACGTTGTCATTGGTTGTATCCTTCCGTTCGACCATTTTTATTACTTGACTAGCTTCTGCCCGCGACTTCGTCTGCGTGGACTTCAGATAAAAAGTAGCCCATGTGTTATTCCAGACTATAATCTATCTCTGGGCCAAATTTTATCCAGATCGGTTCAGCCGTTCTGGCGTGAAAGAGTAACAAACATCCATCCATCCATCCATCCATCCATCCATCCAAACATCCATCCATCCATCCAAACATCCATCCATTCATCCATCCATCCATCCATCCATACATACATCCATCCATCCATCCATCCATCCATCCATCCATCCTCACAAACTTTCGCATTTATCATTTAGTAGGATTAATTATTGATTAATCTAATAAATACAGCTGTCTTCCTTTGGTCGTTCTATCTGCATTTCATTTTTAATCCGTCTACCTAGATCTTATTCGATTAGGATCTAATTTGCGCCATAAATTACGTCGATTCTGCTAACCTAATCAACAAAAAACCTATAAGTATCTCATTGCATCGTGGTTGATGTCCTCTCAAAGTTTTGTACTAGGATTTCAGCACCCGCTTGGAGTATTGATGTCACAAGATAATAAATTCCCGGCAACACATCATGTCTACCGCGACCTGTCTAGTGTAAAAGAAAAAGCGGGGACATTCGTTCAAGTCATGCTAGCCTAGTATTCAGACTATGTCATTGCCAACAATGCTGACATAAATATGTGATGCTCTTGGTTTTTGTTGCTTACTAGCATTGTATTTAACGTGACAGGCCTATAGAACTGTGAAATGAATTGAGAATGTGATCGATATTGGTGGATCCCATCAGTATTCTGACAGTCTTGTTTCTTATTTCTTGATAAAAGTATCAAATAAATACCCTTGTTGTAATTCAAATATGAATTCACATTTGTACACAGAGGATTACGTAGTATGAATGTTCGTTGAGAATATAATTTGAACATTCTTTATACGTTAGTGGGTACTAGTCAACGGCCAAGTCACACAACATTAACTATAAATAAAGAAATCGCTGTAAGGAACCTTACACTTGGCACGACTTTGTCTAGATTTACATAACTTTTTAGAGATAAACAAGCAGCTCCATCGAGACTTGGCTAGTTTTTGCCAGAATGATTTTGATAATGATTTTAAATTCAAATGATAATATTCTAAACTAGCTTTTGCCCGCGGCTTCGCTCACCTGAAGCTAATATATTAAAAATGGATCCCAAAAATAATATATAAACCAACAGTGATGATCTCTTCTTTGTATTGATCTCTATACATCAGAGAGGTCAAGCTGTATCTCAGGATCCGTTTAATTATTTGAGATAAGAACTCTACCAGTTTTTAAGTTGGCGGAATATACTTTCTAACAGTGATAACAAAATTAAAATCTATTCAGTAGTTTTTGCGCCAACGCGTAACAAACAGACAAGAAATTTATCTCATTTTTAGGTTCGGAGACGTTTACATACCCTAACCACTTATTAACTTTTTGTGTTTTTTTTTTGCATTTTTCATGCTAATATTATAAAGTTGTTATTTTTTTAAATAACTTCAATGTACAGACACAGCTTTTTTACAATTTTATAATAGTAAAGATTCAATCAGAATCAGCTACCTTAAGTCTAATAAATTACATTGCCGGCTTCATTTTAATTTATTTCTTGATTACGAAACACGAAACATCAAACTACCAATGACGTCTCGTCCATAGACTCATAATTAAAATGTATTGTGTTTGGATGGCCTAAATCACTGTTATTTATTAATTATGGCTCTTTGTTTGGTAAAAAATTGCTTTTTATTGTTGCCAACTTTGTTGTAACGCAAACCATTTATTTCGTGGATCTATGTTAATATTTAATAGAATTTGTGCTGAGTTTGATAAAAAGAGGATTTATTGTGAGCTTTATTCCAAAATGTTTATGCTTTTGATAAAAGTTACAAATTGAAAGTTATTCAGAAAGTTTGGTGTTCTTTATTCTCCAGACCTAATATAAAATGTGATTGAATGATTACTGATTAGGTATTCCATAAAAGCGTAGAATTTCAATGAATTCAATTTCTTTTCGACGCGTTTAATGAATTAGGTACTTATATTAGGTATATTACTAACTTTCATTTTTTTTATTGAAAATCTGTACAGTAGTTCTATTATGCATTTTGAATAGACGCAGTAACTATAAATTATAACTAAACTACCTCATTACTCTTGTCTTATGCTACATTGTGTGGCTGTAGTGGCTGGGTTCGATTCCTTATACCGATGGGTTTGATTCCTGGCTTAGCCTTAATTATTATACTATACTGATTATGTTCATCGCTTTGAAGCGCACCGCTTTTGAAGTTATAAAGCTTATCACTAAAAGCGTAGATACTTCATGTACCTAGGTAGAATCTTTGGTAATTGTGTAAACTGAAAGCGAAACTCCATACATATCCATCACATCTGTATTCATCGAAGGGTTTGGCAGAGGCGTACTTAATGTACGCCGGTATGTGTAGGTCCCATGTAATAGGGGGCGAGCCTATTGCCATTAACCGGGCACAACTTCCAAACTTCGAGCTGCTACTGGGAATTTCATAGAAAAACCCAATAACTCTTTGCTCGACCTGAGAATCGAACCCTGGACCTCTAACGTCGCAGTCGCGCTCAGGACGCCTAGGATAATGAGGCACAAGGCTAATGAAGGCGAAATTGAATTTAGCTATTTTATGTCTCAAATAAATATGAATGAATAGGTACTCTTTTTTTTAACAAACAGGAATAATCCTTTATCGTACCATAGACTAGCGGTGTACCTTGGTGTTACTCGCGCTAATATCGTTATCTACAATACCATGGCAATTTTCCTAAATCCTTTTTTAGGATGTCACATTATTCCTACAGTTTAATTTTAGGTTCGTCGAGTACGCTTTATAGTTCATAAGATTAAATCTCGTGTCACGAGTATATCTGTGTTTTGCTATTATAGATACCTTTACCGCCAATCCGTACACACAGACCATCAACAAACATGTTTTATATGAAGGAGCAATAATTAATGCACATGCGTGTGCGACTGCGCACTTGCGGATGTACTCGTAGAGTGCGTCCGCATTCGGCATTTGGATTAAATGGCGCCCGCGATTCAAACTTTACTTGATATTGTAACAGGAAAGGATGGGACGTCCACCAAACAAATATATGCAGATAATTTTCTGTGCGAGAATCACTCCTGTCTCCTGTGCTCTTGTGCAGCGGTCGCGATTACAGATGTTGAACTCTTGCGCAGCGATCGCAAAAGAGCTTGGTTTATTTTGGTACCACTACATACAGATTGTTCCTTTGATTTTTTGTTTGTTTAATCGAATTCCGTTTAGCATTTTCGTTATAGATATTAAAATTAATACCGTCTATGTATATCCTACTAATATCGTATAACTATTTAGATACGATATTAGTAGGATGTCTCGAAACTGTCTGTCGGTTACTTTTTCACGCCTGAACCAATATTATATCTTTCGTACAGAAACAGATTGTACCTTGGAGACGGTCATAGGCTAACTTTTGTCTCAAATAGTCCTTTAAAATTCAAGTGAAACCGCGGGCAACCGCTTGCTATGCATATGTATAGTTAATTACGTTGCAGCGGCTCGACCATAAACACCTAAAAATAAAGAAATACTGCTAAATTAAATTATTTTCTTTTTACTGCGGTCTCGTCAGCCAAGTCGATTACTCATTGCTTTGTTAATTATTTGCCATTATATTTGACATTCTCTGAGACCTTTAAATTAACCACAAAATGACGCATACGCATTATTAACTGAGTAATACTAATGTGTTTGTATGTTAGCATTTGTATTCTTTCTCCAGACAAGTTTCTACGACGTGGCTTGTTTGGCAACAAGGTGGTTGGTGTGAATAGTGTTAAGTGGTAAGTAGAACATTGCACTACTTCTGTGACTGTTAAATTAACCTGTCCACTTCCTACTTTAGGTAAACAAACACTAACGTAGCAGTACAATACCAATTTAAATAGGGTACGGTTTGCCTTACTGTTGCCATGTTTCTGCAATTATTAGAATATTTAAAGTAAAAAATATATTCTTTAAAAACATAAGAACTAATTAAACCGTCAAACGTAATCACTATCAAATGTATATTAAATCTGATATACACACATATCAAATATCAATTTATATGCTTGTTTATTCGAGCGTTCCCATTTTATTTAAATAATACCTTCTGCAAGTCCCAAGTAAATTTATTTTATTTCTTCTTTCTCCTGAACATCTCTGAGAAAAAAGTAGCATAATATACAAAAAAGCGCTGAGCTAGTAAGTTTATATATGGTACCTTCCTTTTTATAAATGCGTAAAAAATATCCTAGTATTCGTAATATCACATCACCTAAAAAAAGATAAACTTACAAATTTAAGTGATATTCTCTTTTCTACGTCAGTTAAATAGAGACTTAAGTTATCGTAACACGACAGTTTTCGCAACAACTCCTACGCAGGTTCAATGGACTGATCATTCATTTTGCGGAGTCAATGACATTAATACCGCTCAACACTGAATGAAGTCGTCCGAAAACGTTAATATTGTTCTTATCACCTGATTTTCAATTGTTATTGGGATCTAAACAAGAATGTCAAACGGGACGGTCCATTAACACGAAACGGTGTATTTCTTTGTTCTTTAAATGGTATGTTATTGTCAAGCGTTTAACAGTTAGGGATCGTTTTTAAGTGTTTCGATACATAAAACGTAAAAATGGTTAAGGTTCCGTACTTTCGTATTAAAGATTTTTCTACTGGATATTGGTGTTTTCCAAATTCGGAGGGCCAGTCATGATTGAACTACAACTGCCTGATGTCTTGCACTTGTTTTGTTTTTTATATCATCGCTAGTGCCTTATTGACCACAGAGTACTAAAACTGGTTCTCCGAATAGCAACTTCTACCTACACAATGTCAACAGTTAAATAATAATATTTGCTATTTTGCTTTCACGATTACTTAGGGAGAAACCTCGCACAGTCGCACCATTGCTGACAAAATAATAAAATACCATTACTTTATAAATAGATCATAGGTATGCCTATTTCAGTAATTCTTGAGGTTAAGGTTGAACAGATTAAATAACACAAACCGCTTTCCGACATATTACGCATTGTCTTGGCAAATAATACCTTAAAATTCAAGGGTGGGACTAACGATTTCCTTCGATAACGTTTTTGTAACTCAATGGCAGCTATTGTTATCTGGACTAGTAAAAGTTTCGTCACCTTGTACCGCATTTTGGTAAAACCTTGTTTGTTTTATTCGTTGTCGTACTGACATCCCTTGGCTGTGACTTCTTGATTAGAGTAGTACCTATTAGTCATTGTTTCGATGGTAAATAATTAGATAACAGGGACGTGGGTATAGGTTTTTGGTGCTTCAAACCAAGCTAAGAGCAATTATTTTGTTTCATATCTATACCAACTGACTGACTTGACAACACTTTTTTTTTATTTTTTTAAAAAAAAGCTTACTAGCAATGCGGGTCGCACATTACTAGTATTCCTAGATTGCTTGTGTTACGAGTGGGTTCACGTCGGTAGTGCAATGGGTGGGGTTCGAACTGGCAACCACATGATCTTAAGGTCGACGCCCTAGCCTAGCCTAGCTTCGCCGATTAGGCATGAAAATTACTTTCGTCCAAAGATGAAGAAACAATAGGCTTCTTCGCAAGGATCCTTTCTCAGGAAGATTAATAGTAGTAATTGTTCCCCGGTTTGTTCAGGAATGAAACATTATTGAATCAGCTGCTCGCAACGTTCCCAGACGAAACACCTTAGTTTTGAATTTTTGATACAATGAACGCAACACTGCTTTTCACACCAAATCAACATTTGCTGCTTTCGCTTTTTTAAGCGAGTCAATTAGTTCTTAGTGAAGTTCGCAATCATAACGCCTGCGACAGAAAAATTGTGCCACCAGCTTCAGTCATTCGTGTTGCAATCCAAAGCAATAAGAGAGCAAAAGATATAGAAATTTGTGACATTCAGTCATTACGGTCAGACATTGTCGTATTGTAACACTTCTAGACGTTATATTGTTACGTGTTCTCGTTAAAAGTCCCTTTACCGTAGCTGTATTGGTTAATTGTTTAGTGAAAGCACTCAAGGGCATTAGGGACGGAAATATTATGCTAGGAGGCTTATAGGCCCCGCTTTCGAAGCCCCTCTGTAGCTCATATATGTATGTAGGTTAGGATGAACCCGTTTGCCGAATGATTGGTGCAAAACAAGAAACAAGACGTGAAGAATTTTGAAACATTTTCTTAACGTCCTGATTAGCGCAGTTCAGTGGCCTCCAATATGGAAGCCGCGAAGAATCAGTTTTGAGAAGCCACAACAAAAGAGGTCTACCTTGTCAGAAGAAGTCAAAGTCAAATGTTTTATTTCAATTAGACCAGTAATACAGATACTTTTGAAATGTCAAAAACTAGGAGCGCGGTTCCAAATAGTGGGTTTTATGGAGAAGAACCGGCAAGAAACTCCATAGATACTCCTTTCAACAAAGATTATAACATTGATTTATTTTACAATTTAGTTGTTATAATGTGAGAATCATCTTGATTCGCTATTTATCTATTGGACACTAGAAGTGACCATTCAAAACGAAAGTTAGTAAGAATCGAGTTGCATGAAGCCTTCACTACTGGTGTAGTCTTTCACTCATACGGTATAATGCAATGACACCTAAAAATAGATACAGTAAATAAACAGAAAAGGCAACCTTCCCTAAATACTGATTTACTGGTAGTTTGCCGTAAATAGCACGCAGACCATCTTACATTTTCGCAGTTTTATATCCACCTTCACTTTATGAAACATTTATAAGATCGGCACATCTTTTTGTGGCTCAAATGAGATTAAAGTACCAGCAAAATGTGCTAAGCAATTTGAGATTACACAACATCTGCATGTATTTGGCATTTTAAATGGCTGGATAATACAATAACAGTACAGGCTCCACTTTTACGCATACGAATATCGCAACCACAGGCATCAAGAACAGCCTTTATTAACTCAAAATTCCCATGAAACCTACAATATGTTCCTACCAAAAGAATTACGTAATCTGAACTCTTGACACTAATGAATGCATATATTATGACTAAAGTTGTTACCGTTCCCACAGTCAAACATAATTTATTGAGTAAAGTTTACGTATTAGTACGCCCCGGCGCTTTACGTAACTCGCGTCATTTGGACCTCACCCGAAAGCCATCCCTTTCGTATGTATGGCACTTTGTTGTAGCCATCAAAACCCTGAACTTCTGCAAACCTTCTGCCTACATCTGTAGTATATTTAAACCAA
Organism: Acronicta leporina; assembly: GCA_947256265.1. Classification (NCBI taxonomy): domain Eukaryota; kingdom Metazoa; phylum Arthropoda; class Insecta; order Lepidoptera; family Noctuidae; genus Acronicta; species Acronicta leporina. The sequence goes on from OX366512.1 coordinate 2,755,355, forward strand.
AATTGGTTAAGTACAAAAGGCCTATACTCGTATTTTAACACACTTAAGTCTATTTTGAGAGTGATTGGCGATCACGATGAATTTAAGCTACGATGAACTGAAAACTACTTCGTTATCTCCAAAAGATAGTTGTGATATAACCCTAGTAATGCTTCTTAAGAATAAGAATAAGAATAATCTTTATTTGCTAGAGACACGGTATTTAACAAGGTGTTCAGTCTTCTTAAGGATCCAGCGAAGCTTGAACCGTCCACAAAACGTAATAGCAAAATGAATCGTAATCCAAACAACATTTTATCCAATTGTGTTATTTATTATAAGGATTGAGATATTGTTAATCTAGGTTCCTTCCGTACTATTTCGTCTGCTACTACTTGGAAATAAACGATCGGAAAATCGTTTTAAACCTGATAAAGTGATCAAGAATTGAATTAGCTTACATTTATTTCCAGTGAAGTATTTTTGAAAACATAGTAGAGCAGGTACCTTTTTTTGTTGACGGGGTTGGAAATGCTTTATGCATTATCCACTCCGGGGAGAGCGGTAGGGTGTGTCGGACTCCGTTCTGAAAAGAGCGATCTAGCGACTATAACCAACCTCAGCGTTTCGCGTCACCACTTTTGTGCCGGGCCTATAGGAGCGCTGTAGCATTCGTCCGCGGAGAGTAGGTAGGTACCTAGATTAACGGCATCGGTATCCGAATAATAACACACTTTGAATAAATTGTATTTGAATTAGAATTTATTTTGGTATTACGTTTGTATTGGAAATTCGGTCCGCCGGACTCTTAAACGAAAATAGAAGGTGAAAATTTATTGCTACCATAGGAAAAGTCTCACGAATGTAAAGGGTTAAACTCCTAACACTCGTTTTGAACGTAATCACAGCCCATCGAATGCTGTTCACGAATTACAAGGTAAGCGCTGTATTGAATCCTGACTTTCCGTAATCTAATCACAATTATATCTATTATTATAATCATGATTAATTACATCAACGCCTCTAATTGTGTTTGGTTAGTAGTCTATTGAAAATTTAACACAATTACGAGTAATTACACGGTGCGATTAACATAATCATAGTGTATTTAACTACTCTGTTACATTATGTAACACCTGGGTACCTATTATCAAATTAACAACGGACGTGCCACATTACATGCCATGTTTACGACCCGACATAGAACTATGTTAAAAGAATTTCTAGAGCGCATTTCAGAAATTTAAAGCGTTCAGTGCCTACAAGAATATTGGACGTTCCTTTCAGGCGAATATAGCCTTTACAATGAACAAATTTACAAGTCAGCAAGACCTTATTCCCTAGCTCATGAAAACACCTTTTCGAAGCAGTTTTGAAGGAAGTTGTATACAATATTCTCGCTTGAATTTCTCTCAGGGGAGTCTCGTTACTGGCGGAATTCAATACGGGTCGTTCAGGGAATCTGTGTTTCGATTCGCTTTCAAATGGTTCGGTTATAAAACTCCTCGTTTCTATGCTGTCCGACGTGACCTTTGCATGGCGTTGATCCCGCGGTAGCATAAATTGTAGGATCGTAAAGTCGCTTGGGAAAATTTGAATCGGTATTCCTTGTTTGGATAAGCGCATTCTCGATACACATGTAATTTACTTTTACGATTTTTTATTTATTTGTTTACATTTTACAGTAGGTACATGTTCATCGTGTTTTAGCGCTACCTTAAATAATTTAATGTCTGGTCTTTTGTTATAAAGCCGGAAAGATTGCTTGTGGTATTAAAATAGACCTCACCACAATTAATCCTCATTAATTTACTTAGATTATTAATATATCTATCTACTTAAGACTTAGGTACCTACCTTAGTAATTCATTCATTCATAATTGCATGCTTTACCGGTAGAATGTGGAGATCACTAACTCTATTATATTGCGTGCCCTGCTCTCGATATATATTTAAACAAGCAGCTCTCATCATTCACTGGCAACTCTGCGCAATTTTAGAAGTAGCAACCCCGATCCTAAAATTTGCTTAATCTGTGCTCGGTGAACGCTTTCATTCTTTTCGTTTGCGCGGCAACTGATTCTGCGTTTCTCTGTGTTTATTTTAATTAAAGTGTATTTTAATATAATTTCAACCAAATCTATGCCTAAACGGCAACATAAAGAAGTTTTACAAAAGTTAGACGATAAATGAAATGTCGTCTTAAAATTATAAGCCGATTATAGTGTCGTCATAAAGCGGAGTACCTAGCGTCGTTGGAACGGAGATAATAATTATTCTTCATGAAATAAAAGTGATTACACCGGTATGGCTACTGGCTCTCGTAGCAGTTTAAAGCCGCAAGAGTTTCCATAACCTTCGTAGGTACCGGTTGACGCGGGTGGTGTACGTGATACACTGACGTGCTCATTGGACTCGGGGCGTACACGAGATGTACACACGAGATCTCTTACTCTTATGTGGAGCCCGTGAGGCTCCAATAAGCAGTTTTATCAATCACATGTAAGTGCCTACAATGTTTTTTCATGGGTATGTTGATTTAAATAATAGGTAACTACCTATACCTGCTTACTGCAGATTACAATAACATGTAAGTCTTGTGCTGATTTTCAGACAATTCGAAGGAGTGCATATAATAATTAAAACGAGTAGGTACATATGGTTCTAGAAGAACACAAAACTCACTGGAGTTTTATGCTCTAGGAGACACAATCTCATGCTAGATAAACCTACATCTTGGTTTGTTTCAATTTTCACCTATAAATAGGGCAAGGCCACCCTTGAGGGCCCCAATGCCCAATGATCTAAAGACACCACAAAATCTTGTGGAACAGATCCCGGTTAGACAATATCCACAGGTTTCTGTTTTGTTAAGCAACAATATTGTCAGTATAGACAAGGATATTGAGTTGAATAAATACATATGCAGTATAACAATAACAATGTAAATTCATCTCACTAAGGGTACATAAAAGATATACTTTGTGAATTTTGTGATGGATCCTGACTGACATTTTGCCCTAACAAAAATAAGGAGAATTCTAGTTCTCCCTATATGTGATAATTAGTTTTTATATGTTGTGAAATAGTAAAAGAACACTGTAAGCATCTATAGAATGCCTGTGTGACAAGATGTTTTGAAAACCTGCCATTAAAAGCGACCAGTTCTTCAATAAGCTTACAACCAATTGTAAGTGAAACCCACAACTACCCATTACTATTGAAGGACATGAATCTTCAATACAGGCTGGAACACCAGCATTGTGCACAAGACCAACATTGTGTGCAAGAAATGGCCAACTTAGCCATAGTGGTAAGTCATGCCGGAAGGCTAACACATTTTTTACCTCACTGCAGGATAGCATGCAATGTTAAGTGTATTACTTAACCATGTTAAAGGATACTCAATTACCTTTGTAATCAAGTCTCATAAGACCTTGGTGCCATTACTGTCTTCAGGAAAATCAGATGAGCTATCTACTTTGGCCAACTTTAGTTTTCATTTCCCATTATGATACAACAAACTTTAATATCAGAAAAATAACATCTCAGAAGAATGCTGTCAAATAGAGCTTTATTTCCATTTGGAAATGACATTACATACCAAAAAGTTATTGGAAAACCACATTTATTAGTAAATGTTTATTCAGAATATAGTATTGCCTATATTGTTATAATAAAGTAATTCCTACATTGGGTTGCTCAGATGCGTAATAATTTTACAAGATGGGGACATTACAAGACAATCAATACATTAATATGTATAGAATCTAGTTATTAATATAAAGTATTCCTTATATTATATACATTGAGATGAGATGATAGGATTATAGAAACTTTAGCTCTAGAAATGCTTAGAATTTATCAGTTAAAAATTCCAGTTATCATTGTCTTGATAATTTCTTAGCTCCTGTATGATATCTACCAGAAATATGTCATTATAATAATATTTAGCAATATTTATTGCAGCTTGCCCAGCACCAAATTCTGGGCCACAGTGAATAGGTACATTATACACAAGATAAGATAAACTAAAATGTTGTAATAAAATTCCTGTTTATTATAGGAGTACCTATCATGTAAAATAGAAGTATTGCATAACTTATGTATTATGACATAGCATTTACTTGGTAAAGTCTATATCACCTAATCCAGTGCTGTTTGTGTTAACAAGCATCCAGTTTGACAAGTAGTTCAACCTTTCAACTATTATATTGGTCTAATTGAAATAAATCAATTTTGACCTAGACTTTGAAGCCCATGGATTTTGCAAAAAATGTGGACAAGCAACCGAAAATCATTTAACCAATCCAGGTTAGGTTGTAACATTCGTATAGTGCATAAATTCCCTTATGTGCATACCATTGATTTTAGAAAAGATAAGAGGTGTAGGTAGTAACAATACCTACATCATAATATATAAGATATTTATATAGTTTTTTATTTTTTTTGTGCATGTTAAGCAACATCATAAATCATCCTATTGTATAACAAGACATAGGTGTCATGTGTCATATACCCTAGTAAATTTTCTAATAAACATTTCATTTATTATACATAGACATTTCTATGTTCATTTAAATTGCCTTGGCCACATTCATATGGCAGTAGTGCAAAGGGTTAACAAATGCTAGCACATTTTGGTCACAGGACATCATTAAAAATAAAGTTTATTTAGTACTTTTATTTTTAAACAAGAGAACTACATAATGAACCCAGAAATATGGTATTTGACCTGGAAAAGATTCTGGTTGTTGCTTGTTACACCTTACACCAATGTTTATATAGTAGTGATAATTACATTTATTCAGAAAATATTATACTGATAAAAATATTGAGTCTTTGAACAGTTTGTACTTATCAAAGTTCACATTTATAAGGAGAATTTAGATACAAATAGGTACATACCTACATTGTTTAGAACTACAATATTAGGTGCCTCTACTAGGATAAAGCTGGGCTAGACTCATAATAAATAAATGCATTGCCTTAGTCTTCTGGAAACATTTAAAGCCAATGAATATTGAAACTTTCACTTGGACTTGGATATATTATCTTTTCTTTGTTTTGTTATGGTGTCCTTCCAAACACCTTTTGATTAGAAGATTTAGAACAAACTGATAATCTCACCAAAAATAAAGGTTACAGTCTTCCTACAGAAACCTCATCCACCAACAATTCTCATTGCCAGAAATCCTAAACTTTTTCAAAGTATTCTATAGCCTATGTTAATCTGGAATAATGTAACATTCAAACCGTGAAAGAAATTTTGGAATAGGCCCAGTATTTTTTGAGCCAATTCGTTACAAACATATGTACATACAAATCTTTGCTCTTTATAATATTAACATAGATAAGCACCTATAGTATATGGCGAACCCATTCTCAGGGAGATCTCCTCTATCCATACCAGATATTAAGTAGGTATTTTATGAAAAAATCATTGGATTTGCGGCTGCCTATAGACTGTCCGTCATAAGTCAGTTTCATCCTTGCTCTAAAATTGGGGGGGAATGTTCGTAAGGGAGTCTCTAGGGAATGTATAAGTCCAAACTAATATTGGTAAATATCAATATATATATGTAGGACTGTGCCAAACAAAGTTCTATATTCATATTTTACTGTAAATTACATTTTTAAATGATTATTTAAGAAATAGTGTTTTTGTGGCAAGGTGTTGTTCAGATATGGAATGAATTTCCCTGCATTAAGCACAACAGATATGGAATGAAGGGTGTGCTGATATAATCATTACCACTTATCTATAATCTAGATGTGATGAATGGCCCATTCGCCCAGTGAAGGGAAAATTGTGTGATTAGAAAGTAGTGTAGAGTACAGCTCTGAAATTTTAATGTAATTCTTTTAAAAGTACCTATCTACCTTACTATAACTATGTTTTACATCGTCAAATAAAGTATTCTTCAAAGTTTATTCGAGTCAGTATTATAGATACCAGAGCCATACTGGAACCTGGTAGGCGCCATGTCTTTACATTCAGGACTATGACAAAAGAAATTTCATAAGCTGTAATCACACAGACTGCTGGTCGGCCTTTTAACTTACGAATATTTATAACTAATTAGTTATAAATAGTTATGATTGAAACTGACCGTTTCACGATTCAGCAGATTTATATTGATTTGATATGATATTAATTCTGATATTTTAATAACATTTTGTTATTGTTTATCCTGTGCTTAATCCAGAATTATTACTTAATACTTAATATCAGGCACTGATCTTGCTGATTCATGCCATATGTAGTCCTACTACGAAATTCATTATTCTCCAACAATATTAAGAATGATCATTAACATTTATTTTCAAGTTCCAGGTACCTACCGTAAATACTATCTAAGGGAATCAGTTTCTTACATATTTAATAAAATGATTGATGAACCCTGACCCTCTGGAGGGTCACAGCAATTGTAGCTGGTCGGCTTTGTGTTAGCTAATTGGTCCTTAACAGAAAGTCAAGAGACTGATATGTTTTTAAAATAATGCAATGTGATTATAACAGATTTATTTTACAGGAATACATGCTATGCTTTCGGCTTATCTCAAATTTACCAATACTCTAAACATCTGCTTGTTTAAATATATATCGAGAGCAGGGCACGCAATATAATAAATGATCAAACGAACTTACCTGTTGTGAAGTTCGATCATTATTATATGAAGTGCCCTGCTCGAAGATATATGGTCCCTACCCATCCCACCCCGGGTAAAATTTGAGATAATTCGCGACTCTAAAAAGAATGAAAGCGTTCACCGAGCACAGATTAAGCAAATTTTAGGATCGGGGTTGCTACTTCTAAAATTGCGCAGAGTTGCCAGTGAATGATGAGAGCTGCTTGTTTAAATATATATCTTCGAGCAGGGCACTTCATATAATAATGATCGAACTTCACAACAGGTAAGTTCGTTTGATCATTTATTGTACCATCTTTATTTTTGTACCCATATTCGCAAATATATAAATTGATTGATTGAATTCTAAAGAATTACTATATTACTATTACACAGTAGGTAAAGGCTCACATCACCTTGATGTTTCGCAAAAGTATCGCAAAGTCAATAACAGGCAAATTAACACGCATCAATACAGTTTTCGACGCAATATTGTCCTTATGACGACGCTCCTTGAAGATTAGCAATGCAAATTAACTTGAGGCGTGTGAATTTACTAGTATGTTATTAAATTACAAATATTAGTTCAACGATGTACGCAGTTGGATAACTGTTTTTCTCATTCTTGTAGGTTTTAAGATCTTTACTGGCTCCAAAGTGATTTAAAAGGGTCATCAGGAACATTTTCATACATTTCAATTATTGATTAGTTATTTAATTTATGTAACAAATACAATAAAACTTATTACAAAGCTTAGTTTTACAGTGTGGTACTTATATGGTAAGTTACACAGATTCTCTGGACCCCACACAAGGATTCCATGTGTCGTGGGATATCAATGTTCAATGTACCGCTTTCTGCGCATGCTCTTGGTTTGAGCAGGATACTCAAATGGCCAAGCCTTCACACTGCCGTAGTGCGTAACGTTGGATATTTCCAAGATCACATCAGGAAAAACCGAAATAAGATACTATAACTAAATAAACCTAAATAAACCCGACTCTGGCATTAGCCGTATATCATCCCAGTCATGTTGCACGCATGACCCCAGGGGAAACGTGTTATTACGCGGAGGAAACAAGCGGTTCTGCCACTCCAAACACGGCTATTACTTTATTTTATTTATTCATCCGGTATACAGCGTGTTTGTATTAACAAGTAAAAATAACAGCATTATGTCAGTAATGGAACAATAATTAATTAAACATGTCATTATGTATAATGGTGACCTACTCGTATTTGCGTACTGTTGACATACCGTACCATACATAACATAATCAACCCATTAGGTATTCTATCCCATTGCAGGGCACGCGTCTCCTATCAGAGAGGGATTAGGCTATAGCCCACAACGCTAGCCTAACGCGGGATGGCTGACTTCACATGCCGTCGAAAAAATCTCTCAGGCATGCAGGTTTCCTCACGATGTTTTCCTCCGTTTAAGTGTGTGATAAATAACTATTAATACACACATGACTTTGAAAAGTCAGAGGTGCGACCTTTGAACACGAGATTTTTGACTTGGCAGTTCAATGGTCATATCGCTAGGCTATCGCTGCATACCGTTCTAGGCAATAGGGTTAAGCAGAGATGTACTAATAACATTAATAAAGTATTATAAACTTCGTCGACGCAAGCTCAACTGAGAATTTTATTGAAAAAACCAATAACACTGCTCCACTTGGGAATCGAAAAACGTGATTCAAGGCAGATAGGGATTGAGCCTGATATCTGCAGTAAAAGAAATGGATTCAAACGTTCGAACTAGAAACTAAATCAATATGAAAATGTCTGTATTTGCAACATTTTAGCTTAAAATATTTCAAGTTTGGTTTACATGCTTTTAAAAAAAAAACTAAAAAGAGAGAAATAAAAGTTTTGTCTTTATATAAAATCTAAAGTAAAAATATGACAACTATTTTTGAGGTAGGTGCCAGCCTAAAAGAAAAACTACGTCCCAAGTGACAATGTTTATTCCAAACATTACCTAAGGCTGTAGCTGTGCTATACCTGAAATGTAGTTTTCTTAATTATTGATCACTAACTCGGTGTTAAGTTAACAGGTGATCAATCTTGACGTTAGACGGAGCAGAATTTATTAACTTTGAAATTAAGATGGCAAGTATAAAGAAACTTGTAGTAATTAATTTTGATTTAAGACTGCGGCTACTAGAGTCTAATAACTAGACTACTAATTACTAAACATTACAATTACTTACAACATAATATTTAATGAATTGCTTGTCTTCGTAATTTGTTCGAACGTCGTATTAATTCAGGCGTGTGATTTATTAATCAAATTATTAGAATTTCTAACATTTATTAATCAACATATCTGCATACTAATTGTACTGTGATGATGGTGAGATAAACAACTTTTCCAGAATATCGATCCGAACTAATAATATTAATGTGAAAGTAGCTGTTGTAACTGTCTGTCTGTTTACTACGTATCACGCCTAAACCGCTGAACAAATTTTAATGAGTTTAGGTAAAGATACCAATTGGACCATGCAGACGGATGACCTTGTTTTCTCAAAAAATATTAATGGATACGAGTAAAACCGCGGGTAAATAATGTAGCTTCGACCTCAAGCACAAAAGATTCCATTGGGTGGAAGTGCACTGAAGCCTTATCATAATAATCAAGAATTCCTGACTGGTAAAAACCCTGAAAGTCCAGCTGAATGAAGACTGTAGATACAACTTAAGGGACATTGAGAGACTAGACTAACGTAAACTTACGCTTCCATGTAATTAATTCAATTACAAATTTGAAATAACCTAACCTGTAGATAACGTTGTACGTTGTATTGATATTATTTCATTCCCGCATTACAGCATCCATGGTCACAGGTAGACTTTATGTTTAAATTCTTTTTAAACACAATTTTTCAATTTGTACTTAAATACAATTTAAACATATTTAAGAAGCTGGTGCAAGTGGCCCTTAGTGTTCGTAGGAAATCAGCTCATCCGTATGATCTAAAAAATACTACTACTAAATAAATAATACTACTCCAACGCACGACATGCGTGGTGCGACTCATGACTCATCAAAACGTGCGGCAAGCCACATTGCGTAGAAGTGTTTACTAACGCAATGCACAGATTTCGTAGAAATACTTCGGACATACCTTGATTATGATACTACTACTACCTTGAAAATTTCTCAGAAAGCATTGTAAGAGCTCTACAAATTACTTCCAAGGGCCTCGCGACACAATTTTTCTGTCCTTCCATCACGTTAGGTTATATTTACAAAAAGCAAACCCTTTTTCTAATGTATTTGGAGGTGCACGTACACAAACACCTAGACGTAAACCTGCAGGCTCTACAAATATATATTCAGTGTGGGAATCGAACCCCCGACCAGTGCTTCAGAAGTCACTGTGCCAATCACTTTTTCATCGGATAAAAAACCAGTAAAAATATTTTCTGTAAGGCTTATATAAATATTGGAAGTTTTCAAAGCCTCAATATCTCTTTCATGTTTACACCGAGCGCTGAAAAGATATTTGAATTTTATTTGAAGAGCCTTCGAGTATTAGTCAATCTTGGGTTTTGCATACCTGTTTTTTTTTCTTTTGATCCTCCTTAGTTGTTGAATGACTCGCCATGTGAAAGACTGGCCTATATACTGACAATTTTTTTGATAGTGTAATACAATGTGATGATTGATTTGAATGTGATAATATTCAACCCAATTGGTTTAAGATTAAGATTAGAGATAAGTCCCAACACATTTGTAAGAAGTAGAAAGCCTGATGACAAAGAAAAGAAAGAAAAAAAAGAGGAAATATAGAAAAACCCACTCATCTATCCATAAACTTCACGTCTAAACCAATGAACAAACTTCGATAACATTTGGCAAGACGACAGATTGCATATTAGGAAAACATACGCTACCTTTATCTCAAAAAAGTATTTCGGTCAAAGATTCACAAGGAGATTTAGCTATATTTTGCACCTTTCACAAGATATATCTTGTGAAAGGTGCAAAATAAATGTTTTTCTTTCTTTCTTTTTATCTTGCTTTTAACTCTGCTTGCAACTACTGATTCCTGTAGTGTAAGGCAGTGGTATGTGCACCGAAAAACTATAACGAATAAATGAATTGACAGAAGATATCGAGCGATTCCTCTTCTATATCTACATTTTAATTACATATATGTTCACCGGTTTTTGATAACCAGCGTTAAATTAGCTTATAGAGCGATGTTATGTCTTGAAACTCAATACTTTTAGACCTATACAATCTTTTTCAAGGGAAACAGACTAAACAACTTTTACACAGGATACGGATACAAGTTGTCAGGAAACGAGTCTGGGGCAGGATGTTTGTCAACGTTCTCGTTATATTGCAGACGTTGAAAATCATAATCGCTTCCAGCAAAAAGTTTTTGAAAGTAATGAAACCTCGTTTCAGCATAGCATCTGTAGTGGACGCATCGGACGCAGGAGGCCGCAGACATACTTCCGGCCTCCATGAGCTGTGGCCTGCGGGCGGTTGTCTGTGGGAGTCCGTCGCCCGACCAGAAATTGGCCCCAGTACACTAATGCGGGGCGAGGCTTCGGTCTTTGAATGGGTCCAGCAAACACCACCACAGCCTGTCGTGTGAATGTCACGAAACTCATGGCCATGCTTATAAGGCAATATAGTCTGTATGAGTCCTACATACCCTGCCTCCTCCCGGGTGGCGGAAGATCCATGAGGATTTTTCGTACAACAAAAGAAGAGAACAAAGAGCAGACCTGATTATAGTGGGAGGATAAGGGCTGAAATGAGGATGGTAATGATAAAATGGTTTTCATATAACATTTGGCTGCAGTCCATTATTCTTTGTCCGCCATTTTAAAACGAATGGCTTTGCCCTTCGAGAATTCTTTTATTCCACCTCAAAAGGCGCTTAGCTTAATGGTGTTCCGGCAGTTCAACTATTCAGAGATTTAACGTTATAGCATATTTGTTAAATATTTCTTTAGCTTTACTAGGATTTTGCGATATAAATAGAGCATTTCTGTTTCATGTCAAAAAAAGATTTGCGTCAGAAAAATTATTTCCGTCTAAAGACGTCAAAGAGGAGTTTAGCTGTAGTTTACAAGATTTTTAGCACGGTGTTTACGAAAGTCTTTCTTATGCCACATACCACATATTTTGCTTTATTTTATTTGAACTTTTGGTTGAAAAACAACGCAAATGATCAGTTTCGATGCTTCGACTTCCATTATGAAGTCATCATAATAATTTCTCTCTCACTTTTTTAAACCCGTATAGGAAGTGGTAGGTATAACATAAGAAATTTAATTAACTCATCCAGTTGCTGGCCGCAATGTACTCTTCAATACATTGATCTCCATAGACCCTTACATATCTTGCCTTTGACCCAAATACCTTGATGTATGTTGTTAAACAAAAGAGTAATGTCACTTTCACTTGTCAAAGTAATCTATCAATTAATGTTTTAGGCAGTTGAGCCAAAAAATCTGCTGATTAGTTATTCTTACATGCAATTATTGTTTTGTAACTTATACCTTATTGATACAAGAAAAGTATCAAATTACTCAACACTGTTTCTGTTCTACTTGTCGCTCGTTCCATTCATCGCTGTTTTGTATCTGCAATCAGTTCTTCCGTTGTTCACGTATCATGTGAACGTATTGTTCGCTAATAATTCAACAATCCATCATTTAAGATTTGACAGAAGAATTACTTATTCTAAATTAGAATGCTAGTCAAATCGGTTGTAAAACTGATCTTGACCTTAACCCACCAAACTGAAACCATTTTAAACCAGACTATTGCAATTGCATTGTTAGAAAAGGTTTGCATAGTATGTGGTTACGGTTGTGCTCCCATTGCAGCCAGCTCTCGCTTGACGGCACATCTACAATACCTGGTCCGACGAGATCAACCAACTTTACATTACCAACTAGCCACTGGAGTTTCAACTCCATCGCGATTGGAATAAGGTATTTTTTAATTTGTTTTTCGTGCAAGCGTAAGTTGGTGATTGAAGTTACTCCAAAGCAGCTAGGGAGTGGTGTCTATGACAGCTTCAAGAATATCCATTGTGTTAAAGTTAATCGTCGGTTAGTTTTGACGTGATTGTTAACGTGTGTTTAGGGTATCAACTGTGTAATAAATAGGCCATATAGTACAATATAGACCTTGACAGACGGTGAAAATAGAAATTAAATTTAAATGTACGGGATAATTTATAGTCTGATTGTGGATTTTAAATATATGAAACAGTCACGCCATATGGTTTTTAAAACCTTGAGGTATGGGTACTGTAAATGTAAGCGATATTTTTTGTTTGTTTTCAAAAATGTGCGAACATGTTTCGTATTTCTCGTAAAGTGTATCTATGTAAACTGACAGGTTTTCGGTATTTTTAGCTCCTATGTAGCATAGGGCGAGCCTATTAACATTACCAGGCACAAAACCAAAGTCCGTGTTCTACTGCTGAGGCAGTAAGGAACGGAACTTTTTTTTTCAACTGGTTTGTTTTTATTTTGGAAATCCAGTCCCAATTTATTGGCATTATAGGAATTATATTTTGAACGGTTTTAAGTACCAGACTTATCGTTCTGGTTAAAAACGAAGAGGGTTTCTGACGACACGTTTGGCATAGCGGGTGATCGGCTTCTACTACACGTATTGTGGGTTTAAATATTATGATCTACATGTAGTTGTTCCGGGTCTGGGCGATTGTTTATGTGAGAATTTGTGTTTGTAAACCCACCCACAATACAGGAAAAAATCCTAGTGTTGGCAACGTTTAAAAAAAATGGCTTCCCAAATACGACTATAAACGGTACTACTCTGTACTACATGAAACCGATGCCTCTTGCAACGGTTTGCTTGTATATGAGCCTAAGCTTTTCTCATGGCAACTGCGGTAGTTTCGTTTGAAAGTAAAGAAGCACCCACGGATATCTCGATGACACATCATGATGCAACCGGTCACACCGCATTTACTGTTGGAACTAAATTAGGTTTTTATATTGCAAACTTTTTGCGTAAAACTCTGCATTCAACTCTTGCTTGGACGTGACTGGTATAACAATAGTGAGCTGTGTTTAGTACTTATTGTTGTAAAGTCATTTACAGCTCAAATGATTTTCTGTATTTCTTTGGAAAAATACAAGATTTATAGCGCAAGGTATAAAAAGATTTTTTAGGAAGTATTTCAAAGAACTTCCGTGATAATGCATATTATCTGTATTTTAATTAGTTCGCTGACTTTTACCGAAGTAAAATAAAGCTCTGAGTGGATGCTGTCATTTAAGAGTATAAAAGCCCATTAAAAAGTGATAATTTACAGCCGAGTGATTGCAAAAAGTAATTATTTTTCTCAATTGAAAGCAACACTTACAAGACCGCTTTCGGTACTTCGACACGAAACACATTACCCTCCTTTGTGCGAAGTGGAGTAACAACAAACGATAGTGAGATAGAGAGTTTGCGTGTCTACTACCGATTGATATGGATCGCGTGCGCAGAAATATTAAGTGTTATGGAGACAACTGTACGTGCTATCAAGCCTGATTGTAACAGAACGGTAAGCGTAGTATACCATGCCATAGACTCCAGAACTACGACATCCAATCACAATCAGAAATATCAGATGTGTTTATAATTTCTGTAGTGTTAGCAAATATACACGCACCTCTGACGTTTCGATATCATGTGCGTATTAATGACTAGCTTCTGCCCGCGGTTTCGTTCACTTGAAGCTCAAAAACCAACAGTGATGATTTCTTCTTTGTATGGGTCTCTATACATCAGAGAGGTCAAGCTGTATCTGTGGATAAGATTAATTAATAGAACTAGGAAGATCCCCAGTTTTAAATTAGAGCATATACTTTCTAACAGTGATAACAAAATTATAATTTTTAACTATTCAGTAGTTTTTGCTCCAACACGTAACAAACAGCTTTATTACAATTTTATAATAGTGGAGATTAATTATCACTATCTTACAACGGTGAAGGAAAACATCGTGAGGTAGGAGATTTTCTCGACGGCGTGTGAAGTCTGCCAATCCGCATTAGGCTAGCGTAGTGGACTACAGCCTAATCCCTCTCATTTTGAGAGGAGACCCGTCTTCAGCAGTGGGACAGTATATGGGTTGATCAATAGTAAATATTATAATTTAACGACACGTTTGGCGTAGCGACGGAGCAATTGACTTCTGCGATATGTGTTGTGGGTTCGATACAGAGCAAATATTAGTATGATCTACAGGTAGTTAGTTGTAGCCGGGTGTGGGCGTTTGTGTATGTGAGATTTGTGTTTGAAAACACAGCTATGATACGATAAAAAAAAACGGAAATATGCTACCAACACTTATCAAGGGCCGCAATTGTTGAACACAACTTTGATACTCACTCCGTAACTCAAATACTTAATTATTGTTGGTTCCTTAAAGTGCCATTAATAATAAAAATCTCTTATATTTAAACCTGTATCTATACTAATATATAAAGCTGAAGAGTTTGTTTGTTTGTTTGGTTGACCGCGCTAATCTCAGGAACTACAGGTCCGATTTGAAAAATTCTTACAGTGTTAGATAGCCCATTTACTGAGGAAGGCTATAGGCTATATATCATCACGCTACGCGGACGACATCGCGGGCAGAAGCTAGTCTCTTATAAACCACAAGCGAAATTTTTATTTAAAAAATTATGAGTGTATAACGTCGTGAAAGTTGTTTGGTGTGATATTATATCAAAATATCGTTGAATTTATACGGTGTTAAAATCAACGCTTACGCTTGTCGACTTTAACTGCATTTCCTGTTCACACATCCTGTTTACACATCCTTGTACAAATGACAAGTGTTAAGTTGATCTTGATTTTGCACATGAGTGTCAAAACAAAATAGATCTGAGTAAAAAGACTGGGCTTCCAGTGAGGATTTTGACTCTCAAAACAACCCAGTTTAGTCTTATTAAATAAAAAAACGAAATCATACATTCATAACAAACAAATTAGCGGATCGTTGAAAGTTATCTTGACAAGGAAGTAAATATTGGCGAATTGTTTATGAATATCATCAATATGGAATACAACATACACACATCAAACAAAGTTTGCGATCACTAGCTTAAGCTGATATAATTTTTGAAATTGAATTTTATCAAGAAAAAATCTTTGTTGTGTGTTTTCTTTAAATAGAAATACCCTGTTTGAAATTAAAAAATAAAACAACTTCTTATTTTTTATTACAAAAAAATATTATTTCGATTTTTCAGTGATCGCAAACTTTTTTTGATGCGTGTAGTTACTTCAACATAATTTTCCACACTATAAACGAAAAGCGTAGACATGGAGATATTTTATCCCTTAAACCCACTGAAAGTAGTCATTTTTCCCTTACTGTACTTACGTACCTACACTATGATATTTCATCTAATTTGGAAAGTGTGATGTAATTAAAGAGCTGTTTGCTCTAACTCCACATTAATTAAAGCTGTGTCAACGAGCGAAGTTCTTTATGCTTAGTGGAATTAACGTGGTCTAACTTCTTTATGGTTGACCTAGATTTACAAATATTTAATTTCTTGAAGGCACAAATCTTAACTTTAAAAATAAAAAGCCTTAGAAATAATTTCGCAAGTAACAAAAATTCATACATTATTTAGTTTGAAGATGGCGTTTAGTGTTAAATTTGAGCAAGATGCTAAGAAAGTCTTAAATGTGATGGTTGTTTTACATGGGAATAAGAAGCTGGACATAAGGTATTTCTCCTTCTTCCATAATTGATTCAGAAGAAGAAAGCATATAGATGCTGGTTTCTATCACTTTCACGATGCCATAGTCTGTCCGCGACCATGGACGCTGTAAAGGGTCCTAAACGTTTTTATATATCAACATGTTTTATACCCATATTTGCAAAATAAAAATTATCTTATCTTATCTTAACTTATCTAACGTCCGATCCTTTACGATCCGATACGATCCGTAAAAAGTAGTTTTTTTTATAGGATAGGGGAGCAAACGAGCAGACGGATCACCTGATGGTAAGCGATAATCGCTGCCCATAGACACCCGCAACACCAGAGGAGTCACAAGTGCGTTGCCCACCTTTTAAAAGGGCCTCCGATAACCTCATTCACTCGGCGAAACACAACGCAAGCGTTGTTTCACGCCGGTTTTCTGTGAGGCCTGACTCCGGTCGAGCTGGCCCATTCGTGCCAAAGCATGGCTCTCCCACGTCAAAATTATAGATTTATTATTTATAGACTTTCTATGCATATAGATCATCTTCTTCAGAGCGGCTTATTCTGAAATTCAGAACAGATCTAACCGGAACGGGTTTGTTAGGCAGGTCTTAAAAAAAAGGCATGATGATTTGATAGTGGCATGATTCTATACACTTCTCCAGGGTTGACTGGGTGATATCCACAAAAAAGAGAAAAAGAAATCAATTCTTTCCCGCTTTCAGTTAATTATTTGCGGGGTGCTTCGGATCTCAATCAAAAATCCTGAAATATGCTACGTAATGACTATATTTTGTTG
This sequence comes from Acronicta leporina, assembly GCA_947256265.1. Taxonomy (NCBI): domain Eukaryota; kingdom Metazoa; phylum Arthropoda; class Insecta; order Lepidoptera; family Noctuidae; genus Acronicta; species Acronicta leporina. Next base: position 2,772,499 of record OX366512.1, read on the forward strand.
GTCTCTTCGGTATTCTTTGCTCGCCTAGTGCAAATTGCTCAGTTTACCCTGTGACGTTGTTGACCTACATTCTTCAAAGCTTTCTATAAACCTTGGTATTTGAATGGCTTAGTGGAAGCCTTATAAGGAGGATAAATATTAGCCGTTCGAAAACTAGTTTTATTTTGACGTACTTAGGTATCTAGTTCAATTGGTATGTGATCGATTGATATTTGATTATATTGAACAGTAGAGATGCTGATCTTTCATGTAACTTATTAGACGCTTAGGCTGTTTAGATAATGGGCCTATGACTACGATATGATAGGGAACTATTTTATGAAGTAAAGTAAATAAAATAAAAAATAATTTGAGTAGTACTAAAGGGCCCTTGCCCAGAGTTGCTTGTTGAACAGATGGGAGTGTAGAGATTACCTCCTCTCTCTATTAGGTACCTAAGCTTGGACCTAGCGACCTATAACTCCTGGGTTTCTTTGTAGAATCAGGATCCGGTATAACAAATCGTTTCGAATTGTAAGGAAGGAATACACTGGTCTTCTCTAAGGCGGGAGTTGCTTTTTTTATCATAATTTATAAAGACATAAGCAAATATCGTTATACACGATTTCGTCGCCGAACTACGACTTGACGTGACAGTGTAAATTGGTACTTGGATTATACTAATAACTAATATAATAAGTTTAGAGTACTTACTAATATAAACCCGCCTTTATGGTGTTACGGAATGGTAAACATAAACAAGGAGTTCCTAAGATATTGATTGAATATTGAAAACAGATGACGGAACTGAAGTAATTTTAGAATGTTTGTGTTTTTTGACCTTGTAACTACATAATACGATCGTTATAATTATGAGTAGGTAATGACAGATAATTGTTATGACTGAACAATTATCACTAGTGGAACTTTCTGTTGAAAACATCGATTTCCAGCTATTAAATGGCAAACATTAGGTATTTTTGGATGTGAAAATAATTACTACTTATAAATATTACTATACTCATTAGTGTAGTGGTTCTGAGCGCGAATGCCACGCTAGAGGTCCTGGGTTCGATTCCCAGGTCGAACCGATCGATAGGTCACCTACTCTGGGTGGAGTCCGACACGCCCCGCCGCCTCCCCGGGCGGCGGAAGTCCATGAGGATTTTCCACACACACAAAAAAAAAGGTACATTAATATTAAACTTAGTTCCATTCTGATAAGATGCAGAATACATGTAGGTAATTATCATGTTTGAAATATTTTTATTTGTAATCTTTATTGCTATTGCATAATATCTACATTGCTGTTTTTTACTTAACTGCTATAATAATAAAAAAAAATATTTATATTATTAGTTTTTAAAATAATTATTAAACACATTATGAAACGATTAACAACCGATTAAAATGAGGTATAATTATGTTGTGGTCATTGTGGACACTGACGTCACAAATATGGCCCAAAATATGCGTTGTAAAAAAATGGAAATACCAGTATGTCTGTGTTCCGCGGCTTCACCCGCTTGAACGGCTCCTAAGGATCGTACCTGACAGCGATGTTACATACACTATAACTTTCTTCAAAAATTAGGCTATCAATTCCAAAAAAAAATTCCAAGCTGACTAGTAGTTCCAGAGATTACCGTGTTAAAAGTTTAAAATATAAATAGGTAAAAAAAATAGTACCATTATATTTTATCGTAATGTAAGCCAACGTAAACAATCAATTGAAAATTCTTATAAAATATGTACTGTCACGAACACATAATTATGTATACTCACTTGGCAAAATACAAAAGCGATTTACTCTTAAAGTGTTACCACCACTGTAAACCAATTCTTTAATTACAATATAGCGTGGCGTATATTTAGGTTATTCTTAGATGATCAAGTTTCATCATAACGGATATAAATAATGAAGGGTGAGCCAGGTACACACGACAACCACCCGATTATTATAAAGCCGACCTAAATCGCTCACAATATTCTCAAATTACGCGGTCTTTGAGTTTAGGTTCGAGAATACTTTTTATACATATACCTCGTCAAGATAGCAACTGTGGAGAATATTCGACCTTAAGCGTTTAATAATAACGTGGAAGACTGTCAAACGTAAAGATAGTCTATATTTTTTTCTAGACAGACCACATTCGATCATTCTGGCAATACAACAAATAGCTATAAGTAGTAGCTATAGTAGATTAAGCGGACCTACCTGTTTTGAAAAGCAATTACGATTATATGACTGCCTCATTAGCCTAGTGGTCCTGAGTGCAACTGCTACGCTGGAGGTCTGGGTTCGATTCCAAGGTCGAGCAAAGTGTTACTGGGTTTTTCTATGAAATTCTCATTAGCAGCTTGGAGTTCGAGATTTGTGCCCGGATAATGACAATAGGCTCGCAGTATTACATGGGACCTAAACATACCGGCGAACTGTGGGTTTACATTAGTACGCCTTTGCCTAACCCTTTGGAGAATACTGGCGTGATGGTATGTTATGTTATTCAACAAACATGATTCAAATTTCAATATCGCGTCACTATGCTCTATACCTGCTGTTCCCTTTTTAACACGCTGAGATTCGAATATATCGATATGGCTATATCAATAAGATACCTAAATGTACATATACAAATGTCTATCTATGTATCAAAATTATCATGTCTAGGCGATAAGATAATCCTTGATACATGAAAGCTACATTGAGTCACTGCCGCTGACTCAGATATTCTGCTCTTTGCCTATACAGAGTTATTTCTCAGGCAAAGTTGTGGCCACTAGGCCATACATAATTACGTCACACATTAGGGAGGATGAAATGTCTAATCGTGATGAAACGATACAATTTTGACATAAGGCATACAAGTAATGTGTCAAAATCCTACCTCTAGTAAGCAAATCTATCGACAGATTTGTTATTGGGAACTAGCCTAAGCCAGCAGGTAATAGGGTTCGTATTTACATTGAACAAATAAGTTCTGTGGTATATGAGCATGGCTCGCTGTACTTCAATATTTGCTTTAGGTACTACACACACATTGAGGTAGCTATTAGGTGTAATATCTACCTGTAATCACGTTTTTTGGCTGGCCTTACCAGTATATTAAGGTGGTTATTTATTAAAATATTCGTTTACTAATTAAAATCACTTATATTTTAAGTACAAAAAGACAACGCAATAAAACGATTGAGCATCCAAAATTATATTAAACTACTTTCTAACTGAGAAATAGATATAGGTCCTTATACAAAGAAAGAAAGAAAACTTTTTGTTACTTATAACTTAACAATTATAAATACATGCGATCTTGCACGAGGCCAAATAAACGTCCCAATAAATTAAAAGATAGGTAAATGTTGTGTTTTACTTTCTTCTGTTTACCTAATCACAGAGCTTAGACTGTCAATCTCAAATTCTCAAATCAAAATTTAGGCAGATCCCGTTCCTTTATAGATCCAATCTTTTGTTACCTGCCTACACTACATTCTCTAGAGAAAATAAGGGTGAACTTGAACTTGTAATGTCCGGCACCACGCAGTATAAGTAAACAGTCGCCGTTTGCGCAAGGATCAACGCCCAAACCGTGTGGACAACCTTACCCGTCCGGTCAAACAACCATGTTTGAAGAGCTCTCCCTGTATATCTTTGTTTAATCCCTAAACAGAGTTGTCCAGAAGTTTCACTCGGAAATATAACAACGATAGTAGAAGTTGCCTTAAGGTATAGTGAGCGATAAATAACTTGAACAATGAATGACGTTAGTGCAGCGTATTGCGCATTGTCACACATACTACTCCTACTTTGTTCAAAATGTTTGCAGGACTCTATAATATTTAGCTCTACGTACATAAATGAATGTAATTTTGAATAGAATCAATGAACCATAAGTTTGCGTTTCGGTGACTCGTAAATCTCTGATATCATAACTCAGCGATAATGTCAATTTGATACATTTTGAACATTTAAACGCCAATCACAAATAAACTTTCACTAGCATCTTACAATTTAGGAAGAAGAGACCTAGTTGTAAATAAAATACAACTGTGACATTTAAATACATATATTTTATATTACGAAGAAGTTAATACATCATTGTCTGTCTAGAGTCTAGACTCTATCTTGAACACAATCTTACGTATTTATCTCTAAATACATATTTGAAGTGATTGTTTTATTCTTAATCACAAGTGGCTAACTGCATACTAATACGATCTTCTAGCATCGGTCTCTACACTATCTTGTTTGGCACTGAACCTTCTGCATTCCTCTGTGTTAATCCTAGGTATAGTAAAAATTGTCCGTTGTCAAGTATGTATTGGCTATTGTGTTTCTAGATTGATCTCAGGTCTCAGTTGGTTTAAATTCGCTCTGATTTTTTGTGTGGAAATACTTTATTTTGAGCCTATAATGTTGTTGACAGATACAGAAATCTAGTGAGGAAAAATACTCAGAAAAGTTTGAACAATTCTTAAAAATGACGGGAAAGAATTACATAGCCAAATAAATAATTTATCTTTTCAGCCAAACTTTTTTTCACAGTAATATAAATGGGTCTGTCATTAGCTACACTAGCTTCTGAATGGATGGCTATTAGTTTTAGGAGATAACGACCGATGACGTCATCAAGTGCTATTGCTGGCAACTTTTTGTCTTCATCGCGTGAAATATCGCCTGCTTTTGTTATGTAGGTATTCGAACAGAATCTGACTATGACACATCGTTGACTAATCGATTGGCTCTTGAAAATGTGTGCAAGGACACAATTATCCAATATTTATTAAGCATCGGCAATTCTGTCTTTAAAAGGTATTAATGACAAAACAAAATTATGCTTTATTATACCTTCCTTTAAGTTGAAAGTTGAATACCAATATAATTTTGTTTTGACAAGAAGAATAATATCAAAGTTGCATTTACTATGTGTATCAAACTAAGCAACCCTGTACTACATACTACATCATAGTAAACGCATTTGGTAGCCCTGTCACCACATATCAGTAGCGCAAAGCCTCTCCCGTGGCAGCAGCCATCGGATACCACAAATCCCTCCGGCAACCGCAAATCCCACCGGCATGACAACACACACAAACAAAGCACTTATTCTCACACATATACTCGCATATCTCGCACATATACTAGTTTCCGCCCGCGACTTCGTCTGTGATGAATTCAGAATTGTGTCCGACCTAGCAAAAAAATAGCCCATGTGTTATTCCAGACTATAATGTATATCTGTGCCAAATTTTATTCAGATCTATAGAGCCATTCCGGCGTGAAAGAGTAACAAACATCCATCCATCCATGCATGCCATCGACCATATATGGTCGACTAGCTTCTGCTCGCGACTTCGTCTGCGTGGACTACAAATAATAAGTAGCCCATGTGTTATTCCATACTATAATCTATCTCTGTGCCAAATTATATCCAGATCCGTTCAGCCGTTCTGGCGTGAAAGAGTAACAAACATCCATCCATCCATCCATCCTCACAAACTTTCGTATTTATAATATTAGTAGGAAGTAGGATGGGATGATGCAAGCTCACAAACATTGGCATTTATAATATTAGTAGGATAGGATATGGATATGCACAACAATTTCAATATTCGGGGCCTTCGATTTGGTGGGGTCTTTTGTTTTCGCCACCGATTTCCGAAACTGTTTTGCATGTAACGGTATTTTTTATATTTTTGAAAGCGGTTTTACTGTATGTCAATCTAACATGGCTAATTTAGTTAATAGTTGCTTCATCTAGTTATTTTATTGTTTCCGATTTTGTCAATAGCCATTACAATTTATAATTGAATTTGTCAGATGTCTCGATCAAGGACGGGGCACAGATAGCCAATCAGGGGTGAAGCGAGACTATACTAGTAAAGGGACAGACAATGTATTGCGTTTTGTTGTTTCGTCATTTCAATCTCGCACTGCCTTTTTTTTATTTAAAGAATAAAATATTATTGTTACATTTACTATAGAAAGTTGAAAAAGGTTATACCGAATAAGTACTCGAATAGTACTTAATTAATTTTGTTCAATGTAAATGTTCCAAGACCTTATGTAACATAAATATAACTTCCATACTGAAATTATGAATATGAAAGTATCTTTGTCTGTGTCTTTGTTTATTACTTTTACACGCCTAAACTGCTGAAACAATTTAGAAGAACATCGGTACAGAGAAAGGTTACGAATTAGAAAAGGATAAACGCTTGTCTTGCTAAAATCAGCACTGAATAATGCTAGTTTTGAAGTTCTCCAATTGAATACGGTATTCAAACTGAAAATTTTGAACGCCAATGGCAAGTCAATTTTCATACATCATTCAAGATTTAATTTCAAATACGTCATTATTACTATTCATCTGCAATAGTAATATTAATTATACCTGTTACTCATATATTAATTCGCATAAGCATTAATTAAGTTATTCATAAAACATATTATAAGAGCGTAAGTTACGGAAGAACAGTTACTCTTGGCTTGTAGTACATGCTTAAAAGGAATCTCCAACAATTCATGTTAAAACATGTGTTAATGCAATAAAATATTTTGTATTTGTATTGTATTTAATTAAATGTTCTCATTAACATAGTACACTAACTTTTAAGGTTATAATAACGAGGTCATTACCCCTTCTTTACACGCCAGATGAATTAATTTTCCTAAACAATAATTCTCAGAAACAAAATGTTGGTCCTTTAAGGGTAATATTCAGACAATTAAACTGGCTGATATGGAACTGGCTTCGTGGCTGATGGAATTAAGAAAACTTATAATAGTGATATCAGAAATAGCCATAACGTCGGAGATACCTAATTATGAAAGTAAGAATCATAAAAATGAAAATAAGATCATCAACGCTCATAAAAATGCTTGTAAAAGTTTATTTTAAATAAAATGAACTTGAACTTGAAAATAATTATTTTATTCAGTTGTACAGCCATATGTAATTCACCGTAATTATAAATTTAAAATGGTGAAAGCCTCACGCTAAAGTCAATGAACTAGAAGGAACACGCCACCATATATGAGTAACTGAACTAGTGCTTAGTGGCAAGGCCTGGAATTCAGCTGATGTCACAGAGGAATGAAACGCGGCGAAACACCCGTGTGGTTCTTTATGCTTCGTCGAGGAGTTCCTACGAAACTTCTTTGCCTCCTTCCTTGTGGACTCCATAAGGATCCGGTTTTCTATCGTAGCACATTATCTTAACACATCTCCGCCACCCCGACGCCTACTCCAATTGGTCGCAATTGGTCGAAATTTATTAAGATTTCCACACGCAAAAAACCCTTTTATCTACCAATATAAAACCTAAAAACAGATACAATAATCCTCTACCTATCCCGTTCTAAATATATATATATATATATGCGCTTAATGAATATACTTATATATCGCGTGCAAAATAAGAAGTCCAACAACCCACCACGCGGCTACGCTGCACACAGACAAAAGTAACAACAGACCACTTTACATATTAATGAGGTTATGTCTTTGTTCTAGGTGTAAACATCTTCAACGCAAGCGCATGATCGTGCGGTGAGCGAACCCGGCCGATTGTAGTCGGTAAGTACTTTTGCGTTGTTGTTGTACAGCGTTTGTTAAATGCCTTGGAACTATTAAGAGGAAATCATATTTTACTTTATTAAATCCACCACCAAGACCACTAAAACAAACTACGAGACTATCTACTACTCCAAATTCAGATATGCAAGGCAGATTTCATCTCCATTTTTACCACCTCGTAAATTGTTGTACGTACATGTCCCGAAAGCTTCTACCTATCACATTAACAGTTTGTTGGCACTTGGACCAGTTCCAGAATATGTCATTTAATTTGTTCCTAATATTTGCTGACATGTCTACCTCCCGGTGGCTACAAATCTAATGCTCTTTATATCCCAAAAAGTAACATTGAATTACATGACCTAAAAAAGACAATAAGTAGAAAAAATATGTCTGACTAAATAAGGAGCTATCGTTTTAAACAATACGTAGGTATCTTTTAGTATTTTGGTTTTTTGCATTTTCCATGCTAAGGTTATGTTTTTAGTCACCTATAAGACGTAAATTCAGAATGCGAATGAAAATTTCGACGTGGCGGGTGTGACCATAGAATGTATCATTAAAAGTGGCTAGAGTGCTTTCCCGGAAATTATGTAGATAGACGAATCTACCTCGTTATTAAGTACTCAAAGTTTAAAAAAATATTACACGGATTTAGCTTTGGAAATTGGGAAGACTAGACATCAACCTTAGCTTGGCATAGGTAGTATAATTTTCCGAGCATTGAGAAGGTTGTCTTGCTAAAAAGTTTGTGATGTTTGTTCTCACTGGTAATTTTACTGGCTACATTATCTCTAAAACCGGAGCACTTTCTGGTAATAGTATCTAAATAACCTGAGGCAATTCTTCTTCTTCTTATCGTGTCCATGGACAAACAATATTCGAATAATATGAGGCCATCTCAATGGCGTTAAGTGTGGCCGCGTAGAGCTCGTCCCTCGTGCAAGTGTACGGACACAAAGGATACACCACAAGATGTGTGAATTGATAACCATCCATTCCTGTAGTAGAATTTTTTACTAGTAAGAAGTGATTTGGTCAACACCGGAAACCTTCTCAAAACTATTTCTAATCCTAAATAGTTATTAAAATTCTTCTAATTATTTAAATTCTATTCCTTAAACATTATTCTTTCTTTGAGTCTTTGGAATACACAATCTACCAAAAGAAATAGCGTTTATTTGGATAGAAGTTCCCAAAATAAAAAGGTATCTCAGTTCGTAGCTTACTTATGACTAGTATACTAATGATGGAATCCCAGGATTAATTATGATAGTGCCAAGGGAGGATCAGCACTCATTAAAGTGAGGAACGCGCCGCACAACATAGTAACTGAGAGAATATTGATCTACCCTCCATTATCGCAGCGATGTCATCCGGATGGAGTAATTAAGAGAATAAATATGTCTTTTGATGGCTTCGGGGATTTAGTGGTAATCTTAGTATGAGGATATTCAAATTTATGATAGTGCGAACATTATAAATGAATATTATATTCTGTCTAACTACCATGCCTGTATTCCTCTTAGGGTTTGGTAGAAGAGTTGTAATGTACAACCACAGCTAGCCTGTATGTTCAGGTACTGTAGAGATCTCTCTAAAAGGCAGCACTAATACGAGTTAGCTGTTCAAAAATAAACGAAGAATAAACAATTATTTGAATAGATATTACCAGTACCATGTAGTAAAGTGGCTAGCCGAATCCAGACTCTGAGATGGTACTGAAAATTTCATAGAAAACCCCAATAACAATGCTCAATTACATTGAACCAGGACCTCAAACCTAACAGTTACGCTTAAGACTCCGTGTTAATGAGACAGCTGTTTTGTTAAAATGTTTCTAGAATCAGTCATATACAGCATTCAAGTCGCAAAACTTATCTCTGTGCTATAGAAAGAAAAGAACCGAGACACCTTTGTAAAGACAACAATACGTCTCCCTGTAAACTTATATTCTGTAGGTACATCTTCAGAAGCAGAGCGTTATCTTAGCGCGCCGACAACCGCAGAAACTACTCGGAAAACAAAAGATGTCCCCTACTCATGAACAAACTCACTCTTTACAGAACTTTCTAGAATTTAATTTTGTAAATTATTTTTAAAATTTACGAGATGTTGAAAGAAATTATGTAGCTTCTGTTATAGCAGCTATGTTTGATATTGTTTTTTTTCTCAATGAATATTAATAAAAATAATAATTATTATTATTAATATGTAATACAACTAGCTATCGCCCTCCATCTCACTAACAAACTCGCATCGCAAAAGATTTTGAGATAAAGCTATGTCCTTCCTTAGGATGTATTCTGTCTCTCTGAAAACAAACAAGACAAACAAACAGACTGAGTTACTATTGCCTGTATAATAGTAGCATGGATAATTAAATTCTTAACAATTCCTTTACATTTAATACAAATGTAACATGCCGATATTTGTATATTATAGATATCGAAGAAAGACTAATGGGGGTCATTATTAGAGCAATAGAAGCCAACACAATTTTCTAAAAAAATTTGCACATGCATCACGTAAAGATTTTCACAGTTTTCACAGCTATATTACTAAGCGCTAGATTTTAATTTAGACATAAAATCTGGCGCATTTGTATCTTGACACTCCCAACTATAATACCGTGACCAACGAGTAAATCCTTTTGGGATCCGAGTGAAATCGCGGCCAACAGCTAGTTTAAGAATTAATATAGAAAATCTTTTTTGGAAAACCTTTTTTCGCGTTTCAGTAGTAGCTGTCAAACTTTTGAGTTGTATGCACTCGTATGGCTTCAAAGACAGAAGATTAAGAGCCTACCTCCCACTGTGTTCACCACTTTCACAATTAGGTGGAGTGTGCCTATTCCTGTAGCTATCTCTTTTATGAAAGCCAGGTGCTGACGGATATCTTGACACAAAAAAAAACATTGTGTGCAAGAAAGCCGAGGTTTGTTCTCGTTTTGAAATATGTAGAACCTAATAATTAATGTTTTTCTTTGAATGGCCACTCTTTCAGCCTACATGAATGACAATATCAAATGTATTTTAGTTAACCTACTTAGAGGTATTAAAATAATTTGACCTCTGATTTTGGTAAGATATATATCGGTAAGATTACTGGTGGGGCTTATGGGAACGTCGCTCGTCGGTCTAGGTCTATTTTCTAGGATAAATAGTTTGTCAGTATCTTAACAAACAAAGCAACAGACGATCAAACATAAACAAAATAGATCTATTTAAATGTTTTACATCTGTCCATCTGTCTGTTGCACAGAACTGTGGCTTACCTAATTATTTTATACTACTTTAATCTATAACATACATACCATCACGCCTGTATTCGCCGAAGGGGGGCAGAGTTGTACTAATGTACACCCACAGCTCGCCGGTATGTTTAGGTCCCATTTAACAGGGGGCCAGCCTATTGCCTTGGAATAATAATATTGGAATTTCATTGATAAACTCAATAACACTTTGCTGGACCTGGGATCGAACCGTCGAATCACCTCTAGCGCAGCAGTCGCGCTCAGGACCACTTGGCTAATGAGGTAGAATGTTAATCTATTCTTGACACAATCTTGTCTTATTTATTTTTTATAGGCAATTCTTCGTCTAGACTGGTGTGTTAGGCCGGCTCTCTCGGGCCAGGTCATGCGTATCGAGCCATGTCATACAGGCACACCTAAAAACATAATCGCTTCACGGTCTTTACCCTTAAACAAATGCGCAGTGGGTACGCACTCGATCTAGTCTGTGATTGTACAAAGAAGTTCATTATTGGGGTCTTGGAGAAATGCGGACGTGCCGACATTGACAATCAATAACACAGGATTCAGAAATACCCATAAGTACTTTTATTATGGGGGTTGTATTATCATGATGTCGTTTGGTGATTTAGATAGTCTGTGGTGGATATGAATTCATGACCCTGACGATAAGTTTGGGAAGGCACGTGTAGTTTTTAGTAGAGTTCGACATGCCTTTTTACGTATAGGAAATTAAATTAGAGGAAAAGAAATGTCGGCTTGAGAATCGACCAAACTGACTAACCCACGTGACAGTTACCCTGTCGCTGGCATGAAAAAACTATTGTGAATTAATTTTCTCTATAAGAAAAAAATTGAAAAAAATTTTTAACTTTGGAAATAATTTTCTGTTCAAAGAATCTTGCTAAAAGGTTAGCCTTTCAATTACCTAAGCCCTAAAGCCTCACGCTTTATTAAATCTCTCTGAAAGCTTTGAATAAGAAATGTTTAAAGACTCTGCAAAGGTTTAAAACCATCACCACTAACCGTCCTATTCACTGGATCTTCGAAAAAATTTACTTTAAATTGGTAGTATTAATGTTAGTGGGATAAAATTGGTTACGAATATAGCGCATAGATACTTAAATGAAGCGGTCATAAAGCATCAGCCACCACAAAAACGCTGCTTTTGTTGAATATGGATATAATCTACCTCTGTGCCAAATTTTATCCAGAACCGTTCAGTCGTTCTGGCGTGAAAGTGTAACGAACATCCATACATCCTTATAAACTGAAAGTTTGTAACAACGTTTGTAACATTAGTAGGATTCCACCGGAATTAAAATGAAATATGGCCTTTCAAGACGATGAATCCTCCAGGCTGGCGGCATCAGTGCTTGCAACAGGACAATTATTAGACATTATTCGTATTTATGTGGGAATCTGCATATTGCTAATATTTATTTAAAGTATTTAATTCTACTAACGAGAATTCTTACTAGGAGTTCCAGTCAAACCTGATGGATATTTCATTCATTTTGAATGAAATATCCATAAAGATTTCAGAAACAAAATGGTTTAGTTAAACACACAAAAATAGCACCTCCTATAAAAATCTATATATTTGACGACACGTTTGCCGTAGCGGCTGAGCAATCGGCTTCTGCGACGTGTTGTGGGTTCGATCCTCACACGTAGCAAATATTTGTATGATCTACAGGTTGTTAGTTGTTCCGGGTCTGGGCGTTTGTGTATGTGAGAATTTGTGTTTGTAACCACGTGGTTGCGTAACCACGATACAGGAGAAAATCCTAGTGTAGCGAACCTAAAAATATAGGTAAGTAGACTGTAATAACTATAAGCAAATTATTCATGATATAAAAATCGTGTTTATCCAAGAACAATTCAGAACGAATGCACCATGACACATTTCTGATTCATCCGACCGCACTGACGTCACATAAACACACCTTGATCCACAAAATCCCGTTCCCAACACATTTTTGCCGGCTTTCAAAACCAACTGTGTGTAAAAGGTGATTCACGTTCATCCTTGCCGAAACCGTGACGTAAATATTCCGGAGGCTTTTATATCCACAGTATAAGAAAATGTATAAATTTATTCTTGTGAAAGAACTTGAAGCAATGTGCGGTCTAGCGAGGCCTGGCTATTTCGGAATATCAGTTTGAAATCCGCAGTGGCACTTACAGAAAATCCTCTTCCGGTATCGTCAGGCTTGTATCCCCCTGAATGGTTAGGCAAATGTGTACTATGTTGTGTACCTAGAAAAGGATACAATATGGTTGAGTCGAACCACGCTGCTACACGCGTCATGCTCGTGAACGGGTGCTGTCTGTCGGGGCTGCTCAGCTCGTACCTGCTGTGGCAATCTCTTTTTTTTGTAATGTAATAAAAAAAAAACCTACACATCAAACTGCATAATTCTCAGCAACTATTTAAAACAAAGTTGTAAAGCTTAATACTGTAATTGTGTTTATTTTAGTTTAAAAAGAGTATCTATGGAGTTTCTTGCCGGCTCTTCTCCTTAAGACCCATTTTTTGGAACCGTGCAACTAGTTTTGAATTCAAAAGTACCTTTTTTATTGGTCTAATTAAAATGAAACATTTGACTTTGACTTTGACCTAGAATAGAATAGCAATAGTAGAATACCGATATTAGTCCTTCAAATAACAAATGAAGACACCTGCAAAGTCTTCTTATTCTTGGGGCCCCCTTCCACGCTTTTCTGAGAAAAAGAGACACACACATTCGCCGGTATATTTAATGAGAAAACTGTGTGTGTACATTATTACAAACCTGCCTTCCATTCGGGGAATACAGACGTGATATTAAATGTCTACTAAGATTTTCATGACACTGAACGAGTGTCGTAAAAAGCGTCGTGGAGATTAGACGTGTCTCGTTGAGGCGCACATGATCACAACTTGAATTTTATACCCTGAAAGGATTAGTGAATAGTTAAGTACCTGTTTTCATGATACAACAGGCCCGTATTCCTCAAAGGCACAGGCAGAGGTGTATTTATTGCCGTCCACCCACAGATCGGTGAAGTTTTAAGCAGCCAATAATGTAAAACTTGATACTTCATGGTATTGTAACAAACAGTTCTATCGTATCTAAAATAAAGTGGTATTGCAATTAAATGCCAATTTATTTTATTTCAGCAGTTCTTCAAAGTCTTTCAAAGGCTTTTAGATCGATCACGGTTTCCCTCGCAGTTTTATTGTGGTAAAAAACTTTACTGAAACAATAAACTGTCGTTAGTCGTTTTAAAAGTTAGATGTTCTTTTTTTTCTGTGGGATAAAGTTGGATATGACACGGACAAAGCAGGCTTTTTGTTTATTCTACGAACATTAATTATATTTCTTTGCTACAATAATGTTCATAAAATGTGACACAAGAGAATTTACTCTTCGAGACTTATATACAAGGAATTGGAAAAACTAATAGATATAATTATGACTTATCATGAAGTTTTATTTAATAAATATTGAGGTATTAATCTATATATATAAAAGAAAGTCGTGTTAGTTACTCCATTTATAACTCAAGAACGGCTGAACCGATTTGGCTGAAAATTGGTGGAGGTAGCTTAGAACCAGGAAATGGACATAGGATACTTTTTATCCCGTTCCCGTGGGATGTGATGACAGACCGAATTCCACGGGGGCGAAGCCGCGGGCAGAAGCTAGTATCTATATATATAAAAGAAAGTCGTGTTAGTTACTCCATTTATAACTCAAGAACGCCTGAACCGATTTGGCTGAAAATTGGTGGACAGGTAGCTTAGAACCAGGAGACGGACATAGGATACTTTTTGTCCCGTTCCCGATACTTTTTATTCCACGGGGGCGAAGCCGCGGGCAGAAGCTAGTGATCAATAAAACATTACTTCATACCCGTACCAAAAGTCTAATAACCTAAAGATATCGCACAAAAAATAGAACCTGAACTTCGCAAATTAGTCTAAGCGACAAAACAAGATTACGCGCCTTATGTGAGGCTCGTCGTTTGGGCTACAATTTTCTGGTTCGTTCCCTAAAATTACCGTGAAAAAGTGTATTCTCTAGCTGTTGCTGCAAATAGGAGTTTACGAAGCTTGCTGCTTCGGCAATTGGTTACTATCATTAGTCACGATGTGTGAGATAGTTGATACTTTAAGAGTCCAGTGGACAGAATTGGCCATACAAACTTAATGTAAAAAAACCTAATCCAATCAAATTGCGTTAATATTCGGATAAAAACCGTTAATCTAGGTTCCTACCCTACAATGGTAGGGTAGGAACCTAGATTAACGGTCCAAAATAAATTCAAAATTATTTCAGTAGAAATAAATGTAAGTGGATGTAATTTGATAATTTTACGAAGCTTCGAACGGTTTTTTGGCCAGTGAAGTAGTAGTAGACGATATTTAAGGATGGGAACTTAGATTCTGAATCCGAATAATAATAATACAATTAGATTAAATTGTGTTCGAATTACGATTTATGTTTGTACTGGCAACTCCGCCGGACGCTTATTGAAATTCAGTGTGATTTTTACTGTGATGTGTCTAGCAAAATAAATAGTTTAATATAACAAGATTGAAGTCAATAGTTTACTTTCCTCGTACAATAGTTTACTATGCTTAGGCTTGTGTTGCATGAGATTCAATGGCAGTAGAATAAAGTAAGATAAATTGTTATAAAATGAAATGTACGCTGAGGATTATGTTTATACAGGGTATCCCTAACTGTACCTACTTAAAATAGCAAGAGGTCTACTAGTCGTTTGGTTAAAAAAATCCATAATATATTTAATTATACATAATCTAAGAAGTTTGCAAAAGTTTCGGCAACGTATTCAATTCAATTACCTACGCAATTTTCAAAGTATGACAAAAAAGTTGTTTAAATCTATCTCACGAAGAGTTTTAACAAAAATACCTTTGTTAAAATTTTAATTAAACCTGAAAGAGTTAAGGCGTCTTGTCTCTCTAATGAGCGAAAATTTACAACTGAAAC
Source organism: Acronicta leporina (assembly GCA_947256265.1). Taxonomy (NCBI): domain Eukaryota; kingdom Metazoa; phylum Arthropoda; class Insecta; order Lepidoptera; family Noctuidae; genus Acronicta; species Acronicta leporina. The sequence continues at coordinate 2,788,317 of OX366512.1, forward strand.
TCAGGTAATATGAATTGTTCAGTTCTGCGCGACTGCGCGACCCTTTCTGTAAATTACGAACTTATGCGACAGTTAGTGTTTGAAAATGAAAGGTTGTCCGTTTGTTCGTCTCAAGGTTATCAGTAAATTGTAAAATCGCAGTTTAGGGGGACGCTTTTTGTCATGAAACATGAAGCAATTTTTTGCTAATTATTGCCGCTTGAACAGTTTACAATTATTTTTGCCGTAAATAAATACAAGGTACTGTATAAGTTATTGTCTTATGGTAGGTTTGCACAATAATTAGGTACTGTTTAAGTTAGTCTAATGGAAAGCTTGCACAATAATTAATTAAATAAAAGAGTTAAAATCTAACCACATTTTATAACTATAGCACCTCTCAGATGTTAAGGTTATCTTTACGGTTATGAAGCGGCGGTAGCCTAATGGCTAGGGCGTCGGACTTGCGATCATGTGGTTGCCGGTTCGAACCCCACCCATTGCACTACCGACGTGAACCCACTCGTAACACAAGCATTTAGCTTAGCACGAGGGGTTAACAAGAATACTAGTAATGTGTGACCCACATTACTAGTAAGCTTTTTTAAAAAAAAAATCTCGGATTATTTAATTTTACTTGAAACAAACGAAAATGAAAAACTACTGAAAAAAATATGCATAAATGTTTTTTTTACGCAAAATCCAATGAACATAATATTTAGTACGACAACATACATAGTACCTCATTACATGTAAATACAAGTACGCCGAATTTTCCTACAGAGAAACTCCTGCAAATTTGAATAATAATAAGTGTATTTTGTGTTTCAGGTCGGTTTTGTCAGCGGGTTTCGTCAAGCTGTCGTCATGACACTACATTGGTGGATGCATTGGTTCTGGGTGACGACGCTGCTCATCATCCATGGTAAGCTATTTCATTCTTTATCATCGTAGACTTCTCTGTGGCCGATATCTTAGCCTTTTCAGACAGTCAGACTTTTATCTTTCTTTCCCTTTCCCTAGTGGGGGTCGGGTTCCTGTCTAGCAGAACGCGTTATTAGACCTCCGCAAATCTATTTTCTGGGCAATATCGATATTATAAGAATAAATGTGTGCAAATTCAGTGCAAATTCAATTTAATGAATTGTCAATAGATCAGGAGCTCAAGTCTGATATTTAAATTGTATCAATATGTTTGTCCAATAGTACTAACTGACATAAGAATTGACACACTGTTATTACTTAAAGGTACCTAAGGCCATTAACAGAACCTCTCTAGTCCTAAAAGAGAATTTCATTAAATATAATCAAGCTTTCATTCTAAAGGCCTCCATTGAGCTGAGCTTGGGGTTAATTGATTCTTCTCATAATTGATTCCATAGAGGTCAAGGTGACTCTACTCATTGGTTGATATCTACTCAGCGATAAACTCTTACTTAGGTAATAATTAGGTCAAGATATTGCATGAAGAGAATATTTACCCGTGTGTGCTTTATTAAAAAGATAAATTATGTAGTTTTTTTACAAACTTGCTGAACTACCCTTGTTCCTCGCGAGTAGGCAATTTTGAGAAGGGCACGTCACTATAGTGGCGGTAAGGCCCGTCATGGAGGAGTGAAGTGAGACGAACCGGGCGTAGGAGGGCGCAGACAGATCTCCGGCCTCCATAAGCTATGACGTGCGGGCGGCTGACTTGGGGAGTCCGTCGCTCGATCACACTAGGGCCCCAGTAGGTGTCGCGCGTATACGGCGCGCTGTCTTAGAGGACAAGAGGCCAGGCCTTGCCTCCACATGAAGGGGTCCAGCCCATGCTGGACCATAGCTTGTCACGGTCGTGGTGCATGTCACTGATCCCATGACCGTGGCTGCAGGGCAAAAGAAGGCAACTACGGTTTTTAGTCGGTACGAGTCCGACATACCCCGCCGCCCCCCAAGCGGTGGACGATCCATGAGGATTTTCCGTAGTATAAAAAAAAAGGCAATTTTGAGAATCCTTAAGTTTTTTATACATAAACAATTGTGTACTTAAAAGTGTTATAACCGTAATAATTACATAGACACTCGAGAATTAAAATAATGGCGATATGGTATATTATGTAGATAATTAGGATACTATATCTTCTTCTCCTTAAAAAGTTAAATATGTATAATTCGTAATTTTTTTACTGATTTATAAAAATCTCAATTTGTTTTAGAATATCTTGTTGATGTAGGTTCTAAGTACATAATTATATTACTAAGTCGTATATAAATTAATTATGAATATTATTTTTTATCTGATAGAGTATAGTATATACCTATAAGTTCCGTTGTTCTCTAATCATCCGATTTCTTCAAATACATAACAAAATGTTTGAAATCGTTTTTATTTTCCAAATTTATATTTAACTTATCAATAAAAATATATCAATAAAATATTAAAAAAATCAACTTCCAAACGCCCAGGGTTGCAATATATTTCTTCTATTCTACTTTAACTATTTGTATGTCAACAGTAACTAATATGGACTTGTTTATGCATTTTGCAATATACTGGAACGACGGAACTTCCGCTCTATTCATTTTGTTTTCTTTGTATTTTCAATGTCATGCCCGCTGCATTTATTTCAATAAAGGCTAGGCGACTCCATGTCTTTTCGTTGAAATATGCGCTACGTATGAAATAAAGTAGTTCCTTGTTTATAATTACATTGATCAACTATAATCTTTGACTATCTATCTATAAGGACCCGCCTCTCATGATCATTCCCCTCTGTCAAGGTAGTGGATTAAAAAATCTAACGCGTTTATCAAAACTGTTTCCGAAATCGATTTTTCATTAACAGAATCGTTTCCGCTCAGTAAGGTCATCATAAATGCTCCGTGTAAATACCGATATACGTGCAGTTAATGTATGCAAAAAAATATCTAATATCTTATTTAGATAGAGATGGAGTTATTTTCCGTATGTAAGCATTAAAGTTCATTTATTTCTATTTAAATCACATAATACAATTTATTAATAATGATCGAGGACGTTACCGATTCAATAATCGAGTATAAAATAATCGTTTAGTTCAAGCATGCACTCCCCACGAGACTACCCGCACTCCCCACGAGACTATCCGCACTCCCCACGAGACTAGCAAATTTTTTTTACTAACAATTTCAGCCTTCTTCTAATAAACGTAAGATTTAAATTTGAAATATCCATCAAAATGTCATTTTTTGATTTTCAATTATATATCATCCAATAGGATGTCACCATTTATGATTTCCAATTATAGGTCTTAATGCAGAATTACCATTTTTTGGCAATTATAGGCCTTATATATATTATGACATAATGCATAAAACTCGATTTTTAAAAGTGTAGCGAGACTATGTCCCTCTTTTGTTTTGTCATTTTAATTAATGATGTGATAGTGATTGTTTACGATTTCGAATCGATATCGATATTATTTTCGTGTTCAATGTAAGACCAAATTATAATAATTGCTAAAGATCACTAAAGATGAATATCATGAATTTATGATATGATATAAAATTTAATAAAATAACATTTTTGGAAATGACGTACCTAAGATTATTGATTATTTTTGATATCCAGTGCTATTAGATATTTTATTTGTTACTTTTTCAGATCTACAAAAGACCTTCATTTAAAATGAAGTAGGTGTGATTGATAAATAATAGCCTAGGCCGTTGCGGATAAATGTGTTGACAAAAGAAAAATAAATTAACATATATATATATCTTATTTCAAAAATCATTGAAAATGATTTCTTAGATACGGTATGGTTAGAAGGTCTGGGGTTTCTTTTACCGCTTAGGTGGAAAACCAGCACATGGCCAGCCTGATGGTAAGTGGTTACTGTACCCTATTATATGAACGCTTGCAACACCTGGGGTATCACTCGCCCGTTGCCGACCCTGTAAAAATCTTTTCACACCCGGTAGACAACCCACAACACCGGTACCCCCACTGCCAACATAACGCTTCCTCGCGGACCTTTGGCGATCTTGCTCACCGTTAGGAACACAACATAGTACAGTACTATGTTATTTGGCTACTATTTTCTGCAAAGTGTAGGTATTTCCCCAGTTGGGCAGCTCCAATTTCAAGTGGAGTTATTCAATTCAACTATGCCCTGCCTCTAGCGGGGTGTTTCTTCAAACATATTATTTTCTTTTTTCGATATCCGGGTCAAAGAAATAACGAGAGTACGGAACACGACATACCATCACGTCTTTATTTCCCGAAGGGTTAGACAGATGCGTACTTAGGGGGCGAGCCTATTGCCATTAATCGGGCATAAACCCTTAATTTTATAGAAAAACTCCAATAACACATTGCTCGACCGGGTAATCGAACCCAGGACCTCCAGCGTAGCAGTCGCTTCTTATCATATTAACGCGCGACATAATGAACAAAATCGTATTTACTCCTACTTATATCTCGTGGGAAACAAAACGCTCTGTCTAGTGTTATTATTCCTAATATATCAGCCTGGCAAAGAAAATAAAAAATCCAAATCAAAGAATCAAACTAATTGGTATCAAAGTATTTGTAACATAACGTCCCCAATATCCGCTCTATCTATACTAATATTATAAAGAGGAAAGATTTGTATGTATCAATGTATGTAACAAATAAACTCAAAACTACTCGGTCGATTTCGAAAATTCTTTCACCATTTGAATGCTACATTATTCAAGATTAACATAGGCTATAGAATATGTATTTCGAAAAGTTAGCGATTTCTCTCACCCGTGCTTTTATTTTCCAATTACATAGTAGGTATGTACCTATTTATCTATACCTAAATAGTTTCTTTGTTTTGTATTTCATTAGCATGCAATGAGAGCATTGCATTGAAAATAATTATGACGCAAGATATTAAAAAGGTGTGTATGGATGATTTTAATTTTGCAAATAAATAATTACATATAAAAATAATTTGTAATCGTTGTTATGTTTTTATCCATTCTTCCTAAAATAATCTATCGATATAAAATATCGACATAGTAGCTTCCTAATTATTTTTATTGTATTATACGTTCGTATTGTCGTCAATTCTTGTATGTTGACGTATTTGACCTCTATGTGTGCGTAAATTGTGTTAGTGGTGAAGATTTTAATATGTGTGAGTTCGTAGCGATACAAAATGATTTTGAGTATGTGTGCAGCAATGTCTATGTAGTGTTTCCTCCCCCCGCACCAAAAGTGACAGACTTTTTTGTTCAAAGAATTAAGCGCGTCACTTGTCCAGGGATAGATAGTCAAAGACTATAATTAACGTTTTAAACATTTAAGTTTAAATTAATAATTTGCATTATTGTACTTATTAGATTAATGTCAAATAGTATCGTCTGTAGGCCAAGAAAATGTCGACGGTTATTATTTTTTTACATCTATATACTTTTTTGTTTCTGCTTGTAACTAATATTGATTTATTACTGAACTAACTGTTATCCAGTTTTAATCGCACCCCGAAAATACTGAGACAAAGGTCCAATCCTTTACTATTCATCAAAATATGTTTAGCCGTTTAAAAAATGTAACAAACGTACAGACAGTGTTACTTTCGTATTTATATTATGAGTATGTAAGTATACGCAATGCAGTTCCAACTTTTTGAATCATACTACGTAAGCTCATCAACATAAGTGCTAAAGCTGTCTAACAGAAAGGATAGATTTATGTGAGTTCAAGGTTTTACGCAATCACTTACGAGTCTCTATTTGCAAAATTGCCAAGTCACTGGGCCATTTCATGAAATTGGCCAAACCGGGGGATTTTCACTCAGGGCAAATAGCCAAAAGATATGTACAGGTACAACCTGTAAACTCGGACTAAATGTTAATCTAGACTAAAATAATACCGCTAGTAGAAAATAATGTGAGAAGAGTCGCGTGAAATGCTAGTTAACCACATTCTAAGAAACATTGAAGAGAGTATAATGTTAGACACATTGGTAAATATTTCAAACATTTTATGGGTCAATTTTATTGTAATAACTAGCTTCTGCCCGCGGCTTCGCTCACGTGAAGCTATATCAGGAGTAAAAATGGAAAACCAACATTGATGACCTCTTTTTTGTATGGGCCTCTATACAGCAGGGAGGTTAAGCTGTATCTCAGGATTCATTTAATTAATTGAGATAAGAAGTTCACCAGTTTTTCCTCCAACCCGTAACAAACAGACAGACAAGAATTTTAAAAATCACATTTTCGGATTCGCAGACATTTATATACCATAACCCACTTGTTTTTTTTAAATATCTTCAATGTACAGACACAGCTATTTTACAATTTTATAATAGTAGAGATTTTATAATAGTAGAGTTAGATTACAATAAAAAAATACTTTAACAGTACTGCCATATGCGATACCTAGACTACCTAGACTGTCTCTTAGTCTAGTGGTCCCAAGCGCGACTGCTACGCCAGACGTCCTGGGTTCGATTCGCAGGTTGAGCAAAGTGTTATTAGGTTTTCCCAATTCCATACCGGCGAACTGTGGTAGTGCAATAGTACTGCTCTGCCTAACCCTTCGGTGAATACTGGCATGATGGTATGTTACTTACCTAAATCCCCAAACAGCGAGACTTTGGATATATTGCGTAAGATCTTCTATTAATATTTTCACTTAATGTATATTTCTACCGAAAACATTGAAGCTGACATCTTCACTATTTATCATAGATATTTTTAGAACCCTATACGTCACTAAGGTACGTTCAAAACCTTCCTACATAATAATATACAAGGAACCATTAGCCCTTTTGACAATCTCTCTCCATCCAGTACTTACCTTAAAAGCCTACACCGCTGTCGTCGGCAGCCATGTTTTTGTCCGTTATCTAAAAAACCAGACAAGTGCGAGTCTTATTCGTGCACAGAGGCTCCCGTACAAACTTGTTATTTGCACCAAAATCATTAGGAATGACGTTGTTAAGCGGTGATCGCTTACCATCAGGCGATCCGTCTGCTCGTTTCCCTGCTATCACATAAAAAAAACCTATGATAGCACTGAACGAACGATAAATCGGACTTAGGGTGCGACGGAGGTAATTTTCCCACAAAAACATAATACCAAAATAAATAGTAATTCAAACAAAATTTAATCAAATTATTTATTAATTCATTACTTATTGTTTGTATTCTCGGCTACTACTAATCTAAGTTCTTATTCTAACAATTCAAAATAATGCATTTTTTGAATGGTGCTTGTATGACAGGACTGATAAAGAGCAAACATATTAACATTGTATATTATAGATATTATATCTCAACAATCATCACGAATTATTTAAATTTGAACTTTATGTAACTATCATAAAGGTCATCGTAAGATAAAATTACTAATATGACAATAGTTAAAAAAAATCTCCTATACATCGGTAGGTATAATTATGTTACGACAATTTCCCCAATAGCATTTTTTTTTTCAGTAATTAGAAAATATGTGTGATATAACTATAAGATTTATAATTATTAGGTTTTTGTGTTATGAGATCGAGCTTCTAGCCAATTTTAATGACTAAGTTAACAGGAAGAATTACTATAAGTTACGATTTATTTGAGTGTGTCAAAATATGCTTCATAAATGGTGTAATTTGTTATTGCGTTCACTTAAAGCTTGTATTTTTTTACCGTAGACTCAAGTATTTCCTTCATCTGAGAAAAATAAGATACAGAACCCTAAAATGGTCCGGCATTGTTGAATAATGAAAAGCGGTCCTGTTTATGAAACACTCTTTGAAAATAAAATGTATTTTCTCGTACATTTATAGCTTTTAATTTCCGCTCTCAAGGTGAAAGGGACGTGTTTGAGAGATAAAAAAAGTTATATAGGTAATATGCGCCTTTCAAGAAGTGGTCCTAAGCGCAACTGCTACGCGGTTCTGAGTTCGATTCTCAGGTGGAGTAAAGGTGTTATTGGGTTTTTATTAGCAGCTCGGACTTTGAAATTTCTGACCGGTTAATGGCAATTACATGGGACCATTATAACTAAATTTAAAAAGATACAAAATACATACATAGTGTGAAGTTCCTGATATTTACTACCGCTCGTGAAATTACATACTCGGAAAATTGAGAAGCTTTCCATAATGGGCCTTCCCTTGGGCATGGCGTGTCGTGTCGTTGCTAAGCGATTTTATGCTTTATTTATAACACGATTTACGGTAAGTAGTATTAGCGCATCCTACGTTTCATCGGAAACTGTAAAACTTAATTCATATTAGCAAAAAGGGTTATATTAAACACACAATATAATTATATGCAAGCTGCATAGAGCGTTTTTTAATTAGCGTTACGGAAACGACAAATATTTTGTGCAGTGAGGCCTAATACTCGTATTTATCGCGTGTCGGCAAAACGTAGCAACGAAACCTTTTTCGTCTGTACATAGCCTAAAGCCACAGACTAATGAAATTAAACTTCACCAGTACCATTATCGTTAGCCGTGCCACAGCCTAAGTGCTAAGTTGAGTCATCAAACATGCAAACTAGCGTCTCTGGAAACCTATTCAGGATGCATAATAATTACTACATACATTCGTATCTCCCTACTATAGTTATGTTGTAATAAAACTGCGCATATCCAGTAACTTCGAACTATGTGACATTCATTATTCCAAATTTAAATTCAATAAAAATATTTGCGCAAATCCCAATTATAGCCTAATTTAGTTTATTCAATTAAGCAAGCATCCAATTTATAGTCATTAGAAAACCTATTTATCAATTTGTTCTATTTCAATCTAATGATAAATGATGTCTTCCATGTTTAAATATAGAATAGACCAGATCTAGATGTTGCAACTCTACTCAATTTATTAAATCGTGCATAGGAATACTACATTTGGTAACATTCATATAAAAAGTTGTATTCTTAATTTAAAAGCATGTTCATGAGAAGTCAAGTATAAATAATAAAATTTTAAAAGTATCCTATTCAGATGAATTAATTGGCTACTCGTACTGAAATCTGAAGAGTTAATCAATTATTATTTTTTAATTATGAATGTTATGCAATAAACCACCTAAAATAATATATTCAAGCCTTCAAAAGTTATCCTCGTTTTAATATTCGGCTAGGTCCTATTTTAATTTGAAAACTTTATTTGATTTGAAGAAATTTAAATCTTATCTACATAAGTTTGTTACAATCGGTAGGTACGCCAATTATACGGGGTCATTTGAGAAGGTTATAATACTAAACCAAAATAAGGTGTATAACTCATGAAAAACATACATTTTTTTCTAAAAACAATACCCATAATGTGCAAAAAAGTTGTCTAATTTACTGAATCCAATCCCATATCCAATAACCAATGCAAATACTTAACTGAAACGAATCTACCTATATACTAATGACCTAATTACGCATTTAAAAATCCCCACTATAAATGACTCAGATGCTTTTCAAAGTAAAAAAAATACAACCACCAATAGACAAACGACACGTCTATCAATGCCAACTTCCATAATAATCTTGTCGGTATTGTTATTATAAAATAAAAAAGCGAACCAATAAATTACCCATAACGACTCACTCACTATATCGTACCATATCACTATTCATATTATAATCTAGCTTTTGCTCGCGGCTTTGGTCACGTGAAGCAATATTAGGATTAGAAATAGCAAAAATAACAAACACCAACAGTGATGACCTCTTCTTTGTATAGGTCTGTATACATCAGGGAGGTCAAGCTGTATCTCAGGATCTGATTAATTAATAGAGATAAGAAGTTCACCAGTTTTTAAATTGGAGCGTATACTTTCCAACAGTGATAACAAAATTAAAATCTATCCCATCGTTTTTGCGCCAAACCGTAACAAACATACAATAATTTTAAAAATAACCTAACCTAGTTGTTTGCTTTTTTAAATATCTTCAATGTACAGACAGAGAGATTTTTTTTATTTTATAATAGTAGGGATCCAAAATACCCTTAACGCGATGAACTCAAAAACTAACAAACATATTTTCACATGATTTTCATCAATGGACGGAGTGATTTATGAGGAAGATTTTGGTGTATATAATTTTTTATGGGATAGGAGGGCAAACGAGCAGACGGATCACCTGATGGTAAGCGATAACCGCCGCCCATGGACACCCGCAGCACCAGAGGAGTCACGAGTGCGTTGCCCGCCTTTTAAAAGGGTTTGGGCCTCCGGTAACCTCACTCACCCAGCGAAACACAACGCAAGCGCTGCTTCATGCCGGTTTTCTGGGAGGTATCACTCCGGTCGAGCCGGCCCATTCGTGCCGAAGCATGGCTCTCCCACGTTAAAATAATTCATTAAGGTTTTTTGTAAATTGGCTCTTACATTAGACAATGATTATTGAAGATGTCTGCACAATTAAATACCTATAACACGCGTTAATCTCTGGAACTACAGGTCGGTATTGAAAAAAATATTTTGCATTAATTTGATAACCCAATTCTTGAGGAAGATTATAGGATATTTACATTCACACGGGTGAAACCACGGGACTCAGCTAGTTCGTACTACAAACGAAAAAAAGCTCTCTGAATACTACGAGTATTGTTATTGATCGGTGACAGAACGGTCTAGTAAATACATTCATCAAACAGTATAATTCGCATGCGTCAGCACGGTCTTCGTATGAAACGGTATAGTAGACAGAGTCCTTTACTACGCATTGCAGCTAATAACATTGACCCTGGTACTAGAGGTATGAATGTCAGCTGATACACATTAGTGTAAAAGACTCGTGAGGCTTCGCTTTCCGTAATCTACTTACACATAAATACAGTAATGATATCGTCAATGACTGTAGGTATAACAACTATTATTCCTACTTCAGTCCTGCCTCATTAGTGTAAGGGTTATAACCGCGATGCCTACGCTAAAGTCTTGGGTATGTCCTCCCAATCCCTAGTCCCCAGGTCTAGAAAACTGTAATTGGGTTTTTCTAGGAAATTCTCAGTAGTAGCTCAGAGTTTGGTCTTTGTGTCCGGTAAATGGAATAGGTTCGCCCCCTATTGCATACATCTTGACGAATTTTATACCTTCATACCTTTGGATTTGGATTTTGGAATTGGCAGTAGAGTACTGAGGTACAACAGTTCGTTGTGTTTGTATGTTTTCCCAAAAAAAGGTCCTTCGTAAAATAACACGAGTTTGTTGCCAGATTTAGATATTTTTTTAATAATCCTATGACACAGCTCGACCTTGGATTAGTACCAAAGGCCTCGTGGTTGGCAGTCAAGTTTGGGACCACTACACTAAATGAGACAATAAATACATAGTTCTAATATAAATAGTTCTAGTCTCATTTATTATTTATGCCCTAACCTTGGCACGATGAACGTAGCTATCCACGTGTTGTGTGACTCATCGCCATTTAATGACAGATTAGCGTGAAAGGCTTCGCGCTTACGTGATAAGGGTAGTTCAGACTGCATACAGCATAATTTTACGAATAAATTCGAATTATATTTAAGTTCATTAACACGAACAATGTACAATAGCGCTTTTTCTTTCAAAGAGTCTCAAAGAAATGTATATAAGTATAACTTAACATAACATACCATCACGCCTGTATTCCACGAAGGGTTAGGCAGAGGCGTACTAACGTACACCCACATTTCGTCGGTATGTTTAGGTCCCATGTAATAGTGGGCGAGCCTATTGCCATTAACCGGGCACAAATTCCTAACTCCGAGCTGCTACTGGGAATTTCATAGAAAAACCCAATAACACTTTGCTCGACCTGGGAATCGAACCCAGGACCTCTAGCGTAGCAGTCGCGCTCAGGACCACTTGGCTAATGAGGCAGTTATATAAGTATTTAGCTCTATTTATATGCTGTAGTTGGTAAAATAAATTTATTTTTATTATACTTATTTATTGCGTACACTTTAGACCGCCCGTAATGTATTTTCTCGATTTCTGTCCATCCAATAGTTGTCTGTAAGAAATTGCTTTTAGCGATAAGACCGCCAATTGTACTTTTAAAATATGTTTTCCTTTGTTTTCTAATCTGTTCTTTGTGTACAATAAAGATTATTCTATCTATCTATCTCTATCTATAATGATTTTACTACGCACAAGTCCAAACTACGTTTTATTAAAAAGTAGCGACCCGCTCGCGGTTTCATCCTTGTTACCCCGTTCCTAAGAGTCATAGCGTGATGTTAAATAGTTTAACACTTTCCTCATGAATCACTCTGTTCATTAGAAAACCGCATGAAAATCCGTTCAGTAGTTTTTCAGTTTATCGCGAACAGACAGACAGACGATGCGGACGACTTTGATTTATAATATGGAAGGATTTTTGCCCGATCAAAAACGTCAATGATAATTAATGCTCGACTTCTGAAGTGTACTAGGATCTCATACACAGCAGGCGGTCTTTCAAATTAATTTTGGACCAATTAAATTGTTCTTTATTCAAAATATTTTAAACGCTGCTTACTAAACTGTAATATCGTGCCCGTTGCGTCGAAAAGCATGACGTCATTCTTTCAGCCGTTTATCTCTTTGTTCCGTTCGGTGAGTCGGACTCAAGTCCAAGTTAGTTGCTGCAAAGATAATATAATTTTGTGCAGTCTCGCTAGGTCAATGCTCCTCATTGCCAACACTCGCCCCCTTAGTCACTTGTTAATGTTTATTTATAAACTACTTTACTAGTGCAATGACGCTACAGTGCTAAGATGCATAGATATTCCACCAATGGGATTTAAAGAAAAGTCAATTTACGTGGTCGTTAAAATTAATTTACTGAACCGAAACATGTTTATAATTTAATATCATGTATTTTTAAGTCAGCTTGACATTCTTATGAATAATAGACATTAAAACACAGACATCTTGAAGAAATATAAGCTATTGGTCTGTCTGTAAGACTTACTTTATACTACAACTCATAATTTTGTAGTGGGGAGGTATCTATCACCCTCACAGTCATATTGTATCATAAATTGTTGCCAAGCAGTTTTACAATGTCCTGTCGCGGTCGTTTTTATGTCAGACTAGGTTCTGCCCGCGACTTCAGAATAGGGCCCGACCAGGATAAAAACAAGCCTGTGTTATTCCAGACTATAATCTATCTCTGTGCCACATTTTATCCAGGTTCATTCAGTCGTTCTGAAAAAGTAACAAACATCCATACATCCTCACAAACTTTCACGTTTATTATATTAGTAGGATTCAGTGTTCGAAAGTGTACTTGAATTCCATATGGTCCATGTTAAAATTTTTATGCTTTCCGTTAAGCAAGATCGATACGCATTCAAATCCACAGTAAAAACACAAGATTCTGTTTATTAATTTGTGCATAATGTCGATAAAAAGTGCCACATCCCTTGACATTCCAGCTAAGCGCGAATATCTCAACACAATCTTAAAAAGTCATAGCTCTGTTTTTAAATTCCGTAAGTGTACATGCAATATTTCTAGTAAAGTTAATCAATCTGCAGAACGTTGGCGACGCCTGCGCATTGAAGTGTGTCGCTAAGCGCGTCATATTTCATCTTAGCATGTAAGCGATGCAAAACAGTAAGCATTTGTGTTTATGTACGTACATGTTTATACCACAAATATGTGACTACGAGGACTATTAATTTGTCAGTCAATCCATATATATTTGATCAGATCATATTATTATCTTTGAAGGTGTCCATCGGTCATGTCCAATCTCCAATTACTTATGCAAGGAAAGTGACTACTATTGACATTGAGACAAAAATCCTTAAACAATTTATGCCTTAAGTAATGTAGAATTAGGACGCTGTTATCGAAACGTATGTTTTAGACTGATTCTTCCACTTTTGGGTTGTGATGAGGTCTATATAACCTAACCCCTTATATGATTCCTTATATGGTTCCAGTTCATTAAATTAAAAATAATTTCTCGCATTTGATTCGGGTTATGACGGGTTTTCATGATTAATGGTCTCGTCTCGCATACATTCAATACAGGACTATCAATCATAACCATTGAGATTAAAGTATGTACGTACGCAAAGTAGTACGTAGATACATGTTCTTCCTTCAGTCGCTGCGATTTACTTCTGTATGAACCGTCTATAACTAGCAGAAATTCCGTACTGACGTCATTAGAATGTATCATCGTAAAATAACACGCAGTAATTATGGTCGTGCTGCAGCGATTGTTAACCGTGTGAATAGGCTTTATTTTTACACAATCGACAGATATTTGAGTGCAGTTGTTAATATTGCTGTTTTCACAATAATGTGATATCTATCATAGAGAACATAACATAACATCACGCTGGTATTCCTGGAAAGGTAAAGCAGAAGAGAACATATTAATGTACACCCACAGTTCGCTAATGTGGTGCTCACACAGTGGGCGAGCCGTACTCACATTTCGCCGGTTTTATTACTTAGAACTTAGCTATTTTTAGAAATGGTGTTTCATCCCTGATTGTTGGTTAGGTTTACCTACTGTATTTCACCAATTAACTCTGATAGGCGTAATGGCCAAAATGACCACAGAGTCATTAAGTAAGGTTTAATTGTGTTTATCTCTAGCGAATAGTGTTTGGGGGAAATGTTAATAGTGTTTGCTTAACCAGTGTTTAGGGTTCCCAACTATACTGATAAAAACAGTATTATACTGTTTTACACTACATTATACTTTTTACTGTTGAACAAAAATAGAGTATACAAAATACTGTTTTCTGCATCAAAATACTTAACACTAAGCACACACGAAATCAGTGGAGCGTAGTCACAAAAGTGGCGTTTCAGAACACGGTAAAACTCTGTTCATTTTTCCCAAATACTGTTTATTTTCCTTCACAGACCTAAATATACTTTATTTTTTGTAGAAAAAGTTGGCAACCCTACCAGTGTTAGAATGATTGAATTACTAATTCCGTTTGAATCCCAGGAAGACGCCACCTCTATAAATAGTGGATTTAGAGAGTCACCACAATGTGATTGCTGAGCACCTGATCAGCACCTTTTCCATTCGGTAAACGAATGCTGATTCGCTGTTTTCGCAAATTAAGACCTGCAGCAAACCTTGCTGACAGCAGGATGAATGCCATACGCAATGATGATGATGATAAGCGTTCGCGCGGGTTTAAAAACCCAACTGCCTCATTAGCCAAGTGGTCCCGAGCGCGACTGCTACGCTAGAGGTTCTGGGTTCGATTCCCAGGTCGAGCAAAGTGTTATCGGTGTTTTCTATGAAATTCCCAGTAGTAGCTCGGAGTTTGGATTTTCTGCCCGGTTAATGGCAATAGGCTGGAACTGTGGGTGTACATTAGTATGCATCTGCCTAACCCTTCAGGGAACAGGCAGTATTGTATTTTATGTTAAAAACCCAAGTCACGCAACCCTCGTCAAGTGGCAAAACCAATTACATAGACACAAAGTAGGTATCGCTACCTCAACACGATTCAATTTTTCGAAACCGTTTTAAGTCCCACGTTTTCAAATGCGGGCAAATTTACTCAATAACTTTCCAAATTATATCGAAACTATAGGGGTACCCGTACAGTTAACAGTTATATTTAACTGCAATGTTACGATCGATAAAAAAGAGTGGATTTTATTTATTATCAAAAATATAATATCGTGAAACAACGTTTTCATTGTGTTTCGCCATGTGAGGCCGGAGGCCCAAACCCTTTTAAAAGCCGGTCAACTTTGGTGTTGCGGATATCCATGGGCTAGAATATTTATATATACATAGGCTTAATATTTATAACGACGAATACCTGTCATAACTTCAGAAAAGTGTAGATACCTACATGTTTCCTTTTTTTTTGGGATAGGGGGGGCAAACTAACAGACGGATCACCTGACAGAATAGTCGTAAGTGCGTTGCCCGCGTTTTAAAAGGGTTTGGGCCTCCGGTATCTTCACTCACTCGGCGAAACATAACATAAGCGTTGTTTCACGCCGGTTTTCTGTGAGGCCTTGGTATCACTCCGATCGAGCCGGCCCATTCGTGCCGAAGCATGGCTCTCCCACAGCGTTCCCTTATAACAATCCAAAGCTACAAAATATTTACATAATCTAATTTACACGAAACATACTGAAAGCACATGATATCGTTTGTACTACTTTATTTTCAACTCATCGTTTGACCTACTTCAAAAGATCTTCGGGTATTCATAAAGGTGCGCACACATCGACAATCGCATGCCATTCACTCCTGTTAATGATGTAAGGATAACTAGAATAAAATGGATATAAGTAGTAGTCGCAACCGGCGCGTATGTATGAGAAGATGTATGAATGTCGCAGAAGCAAAAGAAGCATGCAAGAATCGTAGCAAGTGACAGTCTATAGTTTCTGCCTACCCCTTTGGGAGAATGGCGTGAGTGTATGTATGTATGTATGTAAATAGATATAAGGGTAGGGGGATACCAAAAAACATAGTCCGCCTATCTTGGGTGGACTGTGTGAGAGTAGATATGGTTGCAAAGGAAGTGAACGATGAGATGACGGCTGATAGAGAAATATTGACGAAAAATCCATACTGCGCTGACCTTAAGTAAATTTGGTGGGTATAAGAGCAAAAGGATGACATTGATTAGAGTTTTTTGTTACCTAATCCTGACTAGATTAAATTAAAGTATATTAGTACAACTGTTAGGACAAGTTAGCCTTTACATATAATGTTGGAAGAATGAAATATATTTGAATATTTTAAATGACGAACACTTCACTCAATTAGTCATTATGTTGTAAACATAAAAAAATGTTTAAAAGAATAGTT
Organism: Acronicta leporina; assembly: GCA_947256265.1. Lineage (NCBI taxonomy): Eukaryota > Metazoa > Arthropoda > Insecta > Lepidoptera > Noctuidae > Acronicta > Acronicta leporina. Next base: position 2,805,025 of record OX366512.1, read on the forward strand.
TTTTTGTTTATAATAAATGTTACGAGCGCTTGATCTTACACAAGACACTGCGTACGTGATGCTAAATTATTATATTTATAAATTAATTTAATTGATAATATTTTACTTACTAGGTTGGTTGACAATATTTTACAAGTACGGTTGCTAACCGAACAACACCTCTACCTAACTCTTTCGGGAATACAGGCGTGAAGATGCAATAAGTTATGTGTTATATTTGGTGTTCAGAACCAAACATAACCCAGAAGAAAGAGGTTTAAATTATATACATACGTTCGCTGATGTGTACGAAACCTTACAGTAAAACTAAGAATTCTATTTTTATGTTCACACACATTTTAATCTTGTTAGTGATCCAGTTTTTGCAAGGTATGTGGAAATATACAGGTCAGGCAGGTGTGGAAGGAGACGAGTTTATTTTATTTCAAGTTGGTAATTATGCCAACTGCCTCATTAGCCAAGTGGTCCAGATCGCGACTGCTACGCTAGAGGTCCTGGGTTCGATTCCCAGGTCGAGCAAAGTGTTATTGGGTTTTTCTATGACATTCCCAATAACAGCTCGGAGTTAGGAATTTGTGCCCGGTTAATGGCAATAGGCTCGCCCCCTATTACATGGGACCTAAACATACCGGCGAACTGTGGGTGTACATTAGTACGCCTCTGCCTAACCCTTCGGGGAATACAGGTGTGATGGTATGTTATGGTAGGTAATTATGCTATTTACGATTGGTTCATTTTTCTTGGCACATTTTTTGGGGGTGCGGAATATCCTCATAGTTCGTCTCTCACATGAGGAGCTAAAAGCCGCACTTGTCTTGCCCTATACTCACTTAATTCCTTTTAATAGGTTTTTCCCGCGAAATTAAGCTATATTTAGGATTAGAAATGGATCCCAAAAATAATTTAGTTAATCCAAAACCAACAGTGATGATCTCTTCTTTGTATGGATCTCATGATCCGTTTAATTAATTGAGATAAGAAGTTCACCGGTTTTTAAGTTGGAGCATATACTTTCCAACAGTGATAACAAAATTAAAATCTGTTCAGTAGTTTTGGCGCCAACCCGTAACAAACAAACAAGAATTTAAAAAATCTCTTTTTTTTTAAATATCTTTAATGTACGGACATATTTTTTACGATTTTAGAATAGAGTAGAGATTACTAAGTGGATTACTGCATTGCTAATTGCAATAATCTCTACTAATCAATTGACGATGGTCGTTTTTTTTATAGGATAGGGGGACAAATGTTCTGACGGATTGCCTGATCGGACGATCACGGAGGCTCACGATCCGGTAGAGCCAGCCCATTCGTGCCGAAGCATTACCAAATAAAATAAGAAAATAAACATAGTAATGAAGTTTAAAATTAACGATGGTCATTGTTTTATGGGATAGGGGGACAAACGAGCAGACGAATCGCCTTAGGGTAAGCGATTACCGCCGCCTATGACGCCCGCAACACCAGAGGAGGAGTTGAGCCAGCCCATTCGAATCCAAATTACCAACTAGCGAATTTGTAAAATGTGAATACACCATCATCATTCTTAGTATCTTTGGCACCCAGTGTCCATTGCCACTGTATTTCATCATTTGCCTTTTCTCTCACTTTATATTTAAAAAAAAACAGGTTATTTTTGAATATTATTTTTGTTACAATTAGATACCCGGCTGTTTTGTTACGTACAAATTTCTAAAAGAACAACTTACCTCATTACATAAACATATGACCCTCGAACCATACACTTGTTTTTTTTTCTCTGAAGTTATGCTTAATTAGTATTAATTGTTGCATTCATTACTTTGTTATGTTGTAGTTTATATCATAACATTATCTTTGTAATTAAAATTATGTCACAATTGGTTGTTCACTGTATTTAATAGGCGTGTGTAATCATAGGCTCGTGCTTTATAACATTACATTATCCGTAGAGAAGCAGATGTAACTACAGACAGTTTAATTAATCCCATTACTTCACGTCTATTAGGTTATGATAACTTCCTCATTACAGTAGTGGTTGGAAACGCGAATGCTAAGCAAGTCGAGGAAAGAGTTATTGGATTATTCTATGAAATTTACAAACATACCATCACGCCTCTATGGGGAATAGAGGCGTGATGGTATGTTTGTAAATTTCGAATTTTTAGAAGGCAGAGGCGCCGGCTTTCGCCGGTATGGGGGCGAGCTTATTGCCATTAACCGGACACAAACATCAAACTCCGAGTTGCTAAAAATAAAATAAATGTTATATCATATTCTCAGTTTAATATAAATATTTATTATATAAAACTGTATTGTTCTGTTATTCTTAGTTTTAGCCCACAATATTGACGTCGTTGAGTTCTCCGAAATAATTAAACTACCCGCAGAGGTCTGTGTTTAGTTAAAAGTTTTCCGTAATTACGTGCGGCCCAATCTGGGGACCCGAGGCCCTTAAGCCATCGCCGCCGGACAAACTAGAACTGTGTCTATAGTAAATTAATTAATGTTTTGTTATTTCAGCAAACATTTGTTCAGGCCTATTGTTATGGTTTTGTTAAATTAGTTCATGGAAGTATTAGTTTACGAACGAGTCTTCGGGATCTATTGTATGAGGTTGAGCTAAACAATGACTGTTTCATCTTACGGTCTAGATAGAGCAACTCAAAGCTGCTATATCTCCAGTCTGAACGTATTCCTCCATTAACAGGTAGCATATGAAAAATCACATATTTAATAGGTAATTAATTTTTCATACGTCATAACTGCGATTTTTCATACGGACTGCTCAAAATCACATTTCAATGAAATCGAATTTTGTGCACGATTTCATTGTAGGTAGAGACACGATAAATGATTTTCAATGTAAATACATTGCGGACGATAATTAGCAGATTGCGAAATTTCGCATGTGAAATGGCTGTAAAAAATAATCATAATTTCATCATATGAATAGTAGCAATAATTTTAATGCCTGTAGACAATACTAAAGTACTATGACTGGACTTTAAAACAGCTCATGCTTCTGTGAGCTGGTTTCAGCGTTTCTTCTTACTGAGTTGTAGATATTTTACTAATGTGCACCTACAGTTCGCTGGTATGTTTAGGTCCCATCTAATAGGGCGGAGCCTATAACAATCAGGTTATAGGTCCAAACTCTGCTGCTGAGAAACCCCAATGACACTATACTTGATCTTAGAAACCTGAAACTAAAATCGAATTAAACGACCTTAGATACCTATCAACATACTATTGTATACCTACCTATATATTACTAGCTTCTGCCCGCGGCTTCGCCCCCGTGGAATTCGGTCTGTCATCACATCCCACGGGAATGGGATAAAAAGTATCCTATGTCCGTCTCCTGGTTCTAAGCTACCTCTCCACCAATTTTCAGTCAAATCGGTTCAGCCGTTCTTGAGTTATAAATGGAGTAACTAACACGACTTTCTTTTATATATATAGATGTAGACGTTCGGGAACGTTCTACTTCTGTAATTCAATAAAAGAAAAACTCTCGAAGGAAATAAATCGTAAAGCCCGAGCCTTCACCTTTCAGTAACTTTGTTAAGTCAAGACCCTGTGTTGTGTGTTATCAAAGGATCCCAACAAATTACTAAAGAAAATCGTAACAATTCGCAAGGGTCAATAGGGGTGCCACACGAAACTGTCTGTAGGTAATTTTTTTTAAAGCTTACTTTCATTGTGGGTCGCACATTATTAGTAACCTTGTTAACACCCCTCGTACTAAGCTAAATGTTTGTGTTACGAGTGGGTTCACGTCGGTAGTGCAATGGGTGAGTTTCGAACCGGCAACCAAATGATCGCAAGTCCGACGCCGAGGCTACCGCCGCTTAACTACCGTGGGAGAGAAATGCTTCGGCACGAATGGGCCATATCGACCACAGCCTTACAGAAAAGCGGCTAGAAACAACGCTTACGTTGTGCTTCTCCGAATGAGTGAGGATACCGGAAGCCCAAACCCTTTTAAAAGGCGGGCAACGCACTTGTGACTCCTCGGTGTTACGGGTTTCCATGGAGCGGTTATCGCTTACCGTCAGGTGATTCGTGTACTCGTGCCTCCTATCTAATAAAAAAAAGACTAAATAACTAGCTGATGCACGCGGTTTTATTAGCGTCCGAAAAGAACTATTAACTCAACTTTTTAGACTATGTCTTTCCTCAGGATGCTATATTAATGTAATGTCCTTACTAAATGTTATTGAAATCTGTTGACTCGTTTAGGCGTGGAGAGTAACAAACAGACTAAGTTAATAAAAAAATATTTTCTGCGACGGTAATTTTGGTACCTACTGGTTTTAATAAACACATGTCAGATACACGAAATGTATTTAATTTATCTTTTGGATGGATTAATTCTTGCTCTTTACACAAATTTACGTTTCGCAGGCACGGATGTCCTTTTAATAAGAGAGAGGTCATGTCCACCTCGCTCATATTGGATAAAAATTGCGAAAAAAAATTGTCGCGTGACAACCCTAAGTAATAAGTTTTCTAGAAAACTTTCAATCCTTCCCAATTCTCCCTTATTTGGTATCCTAAGTAGCTTATCAAACGAACCATCGTTCTGAATCTAAATAACGCTCCGAATCCCTTCTATATCAACAAATAAACAGTCTCTCTTTACGATAGATAAACAAGTACAAGTATCGAATAAAAGTATTTACTTTTTTTGTTGGAAAAACGACCTCGACCTGCTATGACCCAACCTCGTGGTTTAAATAAAGGCGCAACCGAGGCCTCTTTCTATAATGGCATAGTTTGATGGACGTCAATATTGATAAAGTAATAATGTCTTATATTAAAAATTCATTATCGATATTGCCCAAAAATCGGGTTGCAGAGGTCGGATGGCAATCGCTTTTTATAGAACATTGATAATTATGGTTCGAATAGAAGACAAGAATATTATCTTTGATAGAAGCCGACCCCACTATGTTTGGATCGCCTTCCAGATATTTCTATTTTTTAATACTTTTATGGTTCCAAACACTATACACAGTATACTTACTCGGACAGGCTTGTGTGATCGTAAGCGGCATTATTCACGCATTATCACTTGTCAAGTCTCATTTGCCCAGCAATTTACTAAACTATTCTTCTAGAAAGAAAAGAAACAAAGAAATTTGCCGATTTGCTCAATAATATCACTGGGTACATTGAAGGGCAGAAAGGCAATCCCTTCTAATTGTAGCTCGATTGGTATACTCCATTATAACTTACCGGCAAAATATTTGGCAATGCTGTAACACCCGATGAATCTATGATGGTTGGAAAATTAACTAAAGAGGACATACATTGCCCCCAAACTCCTTACTTATTTCTGATACTGTATTACCAATATGTGTAAGAATTTATTCATTTATTCATGAAACAATATATTTAAACGTGTAAATATATAGTTCGCGCAAAATAACTTGTCCCAAAACTAACGGAGAGGGGGAAAGTTTGCGCAGTGTATTTGCGTGCAAAATGTACTAAAAAACGACTACTCATCCATCATTTTGGTTCAAGTTATTTTGCGCCACCCGTACCAATGATGCTTATTAAATCTGACGAAGTAAACGTTTATTTAGCTAGACAAAACAGAAATAAACACTGCATTCGAACCCGTGTGCAGACTCACGCGGAAGACTTACAAAGAGGTCAATCGGAGGCTGACTTACAAATACTTGACATTTCCAGCCAAACAAATGGCAGTTCCCTGTCAAGTCTGACGTGTCCCTTTCTAACATAGTTATACCATACCTAATTCTGTCTCTGTCTAATACTAAACCACCTACCACCTATTTGCATCTCGCTTGGTTCTTCGTGTGCTAACCTGGATTACAAATACTGGATTAGAAGCTCGAGAAATCTAGAACCTAGAAAAATCTATAGTGAGCGTTGTTTTGTTTGTCGAAAATTAAATTCAATTACCGGTAGTGAAAAACTCAAAGTAAATGTTTCTTTATTCCTTTTTCTTCTTTTGGTTATTTATATTTTGATATATATTTACAACAATGATCCATTCCTTTTTCTTTTTTTTGAAATTTATTAAGTAACTAGCCTCTGCCCGCGGCTTCGCTCACTTGAAGCTCATAAACCAACAGTGATGATCTCTTCTTTGTATGGGTTTCTACTCTATACATAATAGTAGACCATGACCGTGACCATGGATGCTGTAAAGGATTGAAACGTCGGGAACTAAATAATATCAATATACCGCGATAAAATCCGTAAAAAGTAGTTTCATTTCAATAATAGTAGAGATTAAGAAATATATATTTATGTATAACAACAACAAAATGGAAATCAAATTTTAATAAGAAATACATACTTCGGTAGTAGTAGTCCTTATGTCATGGAATTGTAATAGAATCTTAATTTATAATAAATAATTATACTTTCAAGTTACGCTAAGAAAAATTACGAACAACAATAAAATGCAAATCCGAAATCGATAAAAAAATATGAATCGACTAAAATCAAATTTTAATATTCGATATTCAATTACCAAGCCGTCAACGTTTCATTTCCGCCTCTCTTCAGACAGGCGCGTTTAACTAGGTAGCGACAATCTCTAACATTTATAAAAAAATAAAACTGAAAATACGTACTACTCGCACGAGCGTGTGTATATGGCAATCTGAATGAATTATACGAGCCTTTTCAGGAAGAAGATCGTAACCGCCATTTTGCATATTTTACAGGAGAAGGTTTTTTTTAAATATTTCTTAAACTATTTATAGCATCAATTTGAAATTTTTACTTAGTGTTTTATGGGCACCTCCCTATTAATTCAAATGTTAAGATTTGACTCAGTACTCTCTATTCACATACATATTATGTAGAGTTTAGGCGGAAAAATGTAAAGTGTACGTTTTCGATTTTATATTATGTAGGTATTCTAAAAAACTTTAGGTTCTCCGAAGTTGAATAAATGTAATTATGGTGGATATTTCACCAGTAAGGGCCACTTGCACCAACTTCTTAAATGTGTTTAAATCGTATTTAAACACAAATTTAGTATGAGATATTGTATTTAAATAGAATTTAAACATATTTAAGAAGTTGGTGCAAGTGAGCCTTTTTTTTTTTTTAACTAAGGAAAATCCTCATGGATCGTCCACCGCTTGGGGGGCGGCGGGGTATGTCGGACTCGTACCGACTAAAAACCGTACTTGCCTTCTCTTGCTCTGCAGCACGGTCATGGGATCAGTGACATGCACCACGAGGTGCAAGTGAGCTTAAGTGTTCGTGAACGTGTCCGAGTGTAGGCAAATGATATAAATTTTAAACTTATGACTTTGGGTACACTCCTAGGCTCCATCGAAGCCTGAAATAAAGTTTCCACCATTTTAATGGGACAACTGAACAACTGAATACTTGACACTGGCAAACGCAAAAAGTGTAAAAAAATGTGTATGACAATTAAAAAACAACTTGAACCAAAATGGTGGATGCGCAGTAGTTGATTTTTAGTACATTTTGCACGCAAATGCACTGCGCAAACTTGCAAGTTACGTTGCGCGAACTAGGTATATGAAGGAACAGTCAGTAGCACGCGGCAGGCTGTACCACTATCTTGATTTGAATCAGATATAAAAAACTGCATAAATACTGACATATTTTAAAAAAAGAAACCAATAAATCTCAATCTCTTACATTACTTACATTTTCAAAGTAAGAAAACTCTGACGGCTTGTTTTATTTTAATAAATGCGTGTTTATTGCAATACTGACATATTAATACAATTCAGCCTATTACTGAATACCCTTGTTAAAATTCTCTGTGTAAAATATTTCAGTGTGTAAGTTTGTTCAGCATTGTTTACTAAGCCAGCACAGCCTACGTTTATGTAAATACCTACCTTCATTAATTTCAGCTGTTTTCCGATGAAACATTTCTTTTTACGCTAATGGCTGTCTTTATGTTATTCTGGTATGAGGCAGAGTCTAGAACAAGCCATCTTTCTGGCTTAGTAGGTTTAACATTTTATCTGTCTAAAATGAAAAAGTGTGTTGTTTATTTATGGTGAATGTTACGAATCCGATGGCCGTATCCATAGTCTATTATAGTATACTAGGGCAGTTGGATAAACATATAGGTTTCTCTTTGCATATCGACGGTCAATAACACTCACTTTTTTCATTTTTTTCCACCATCCAGTCGCGTATTACATTCTGAATCTTGCTCCATCATTTCCTGAAAAGAATTCATCAAACAATAGGCACACTGAGCTATTGATTTTTTATCTACAATAATTTTAATCTCACCAAATCAATTTATTTAAATACTTTTTATCTTTTCCAGCGAGCACCGGGCCGAGCTTCGCAGCGCCCCAATCTGAGGAGCTCCAACACGTCAGGTCTGACGCCGAGCTGGACCGACGACTCACAGAACGACAGAGCCGAGCTATGTACTACACCAAGACTCCGGTCACCACACAGACATCTAACATAACAGACGAACAAACAGAAACACCGCCAGAAACAGTCACTAACGCAACAGTGGCAAACGTAACAGAAACTGTACACCCGTCCATAGAATGGACAGTAGTCAACATCACAGATGTAACTCCTAACATAACACAACCTCCGTACGTAAACGCAACAGCTGTTCCGTTCACAAATAAAACGGAAACACAGAACACGACGTTTGCGACTAAAAAGAGGAATTTGACTAGGCCCGACTTCATGAAAGATGTCGGAGGGAATGTGGCAGAAAGCAGAATAGTGACAGAGAAGTCACTGTCGTTGGAGACTACGTTCCTGCAAACGCGAATACCACCGAACGTGGAATCTTCTAGAAGGGTGATAGACCAGGGCGATGGGGGCATGGACACGGGGGCTATAGCCGGCATATCGTTCGCTGCGCTGGTGCTGGCGGCCTTGGCTGGCAGCACGGCGTTCGTGCTGTACCGACGGAGGTACCTGAACAAGCCGCAGACGCTGAATGACAAATGCTCGAATCCTGATTCGAGTGGCTATCTAGATGACAGTACGATAAGAGTAAGTATATCTTTTCAATCCTAATTTGGGTTCTTGTGTTTATATATGGGATAGCGGGCAAATGTGCAGACGGATCGCCTGATGGTAAGCGATCACCGCTGCTCATGGACACCCGCAACACCAGAGGAGTTAGTGAGTTTGTTGCCGGCCTTTTCAAAGGGAGTATTTTGGTTCGGTTTGTTACACTGACCATTAGCAAGGAAGAATTCGGGAGTAAAATTTTTTTTTTCCCTCTTGTCTTATGTAATTAAGTACTTAGAGTAGGCTGGAAACTCAAAATTCAAAATTCAAATGTTTATTTCATAAAATTCAAATGTTTATTTCATAAAATTCAAATGTTTTTTCATAAAATTCAAATGTTTATTTCATAAAATTCAAATGTTTATTTCATAAAACTATCATATTCATTCGTTTAAGCTGATTGCAATGAAACATTATAAAGATACTTCTAGGAAAGAAAGCCTCGGAAAGCGATGAGCTACCAACTGCATACTTAAAGTTAATTTGAATACGAAAGTTACCTTTTCGCCGCTGAAAAGGTGAGGATAACATTAAGCAAGGAGATAGAATGCATCCTCATAAAGGTCATATACTTCTGTCTCGAAAAAATAGTTAATACTCAAGTTATGTTGCTGGCATAGCTATTAGATTTAAGGTGAAGCATAGCATGACACATTGGGGGAGGCCTACGTCCAGCAGTGGACTATTATAGGCTGATGATGATGATGATAGCATGACAGCATCTCTTGGTCGATCTCGTCTTTTACTACACTCATATTTACGTCACTTAAATAACATACTTACCATCACGCCTGTATTCCCCGAAGGGTTAGGCAGAGGCATTGTGGAGTATTGTGGAATAGGGGGCGAGCCTATTGCCATTAACCGGGCACAAATTCCTAACTTCGACCTGCTACTGGGAATTTCATAGAAAAACCCAATAACACTTTGTCCTAAACCAGGACCTCTAGCGTAGCAGTCGCGCTCAGGACCACAGCTAATGAGGCAGTTTAGGGGAGGATAAAATTTGACAAGTTAAGTTGCGGGCAACCAGTTATAAGATTTAAGGTGAAGTATAGCATGACAGCATCTCTTGGTCGATCTAGTCTTTTACTACCCTCATATTTACGTCAGACGTCACTAGGTACCCAGTTATAATCGTATAACCTTTCAAAATTGATAACTTTCTTCATCTCATTTCCAGGACAACTCGGAGGAGATGTACAGCTTGGACAACGACTCGTTCCTCAACTCCTTGGAGGCGATGACTATACAGAACTACTGGACCGACACCGTCAAACACACAAAACTGTGATTGTGCGCACGTGACGTCACAACCATGACGTAATTGTTACCGATACAAATTTTGTTCCTGTGTTTATGATTGCTTACGGATTTTTTTACATAGAGATTCTCAATCAGCCTCAGAAGTCGAGAGAGGGTCTCAGAAGAAGTTTGTGTTAAATATCTCGATTTTATTAATCGATCACATTGCGATTGGTAGAGAGCTTTGAGCGGGTCAATCAGCACGCTGAATGCGACCGATGCGTAAACTCGAAATTGTCAAAAGAAATTTACAATTACAGTTTCCGACGAGATCGCGAATAAAACCTCTAACTATTTACGATGACTAGGAATTGATAAAACTATGATCATGTTTATGATGATGATATACTGAGGTCTGAGGTCGTGCCATGACGTGTGATTGCGATGGTTATACAGTGATTCAGAGCGGAATCCGTCATTCCGCTCTACGCATTAATAAGGTACATAGCTCCATCCCTTTTCACAACCTAAAAATGTTCGCAATCTTACGTTACGGTACGATCTCTGGACATGATTCTTGACGTCATCATTTTGACAGATAAGTTAGTACAAATAGTACTCGCAGGCTATACTGCTGTAATGATGTCAAATCTATACAAGGCATTGATCGATATCGATTAACATCGCAAGTTAGATTAGATAAACGTATGAACAATGCTAATGACATTCGATCGATGGAATTGATATTAGCAAATGAAATATTAATTCCTAGATTCATAATAGAGTAGATTAGAAAGAAAAGATTTTTATATTAAAAATTGTACTAATTTTAGTCCTACATTGTATGGAAAGCGAATAATTGTATCGCTGAATAAGGCTAAAAAAATTGACATGATTTTGATCAAATACTTTTTTGGTTAATATAGCTACGACATGAATTCAGATTTGCGACGGTTCGATAAACCCTTGCATTGGCCTAGAATGAGATATTGAATAATAACCCCAACTGAGAATGACAGCCAGCAGTTTAATCGAATTTTACCTTCAAAATTGACAGTTACAAAATAAATTAGGTAACAAAATTTGTTGAGTCCATCGCTACAATAATTTGCCTTCTAACATTGACATAAAAGTTTATAAATCACGTAAAGCTACTTTCCTAATCTATGATTAGGTTTGAGTTTTATCACAAAAAAAAAACAGTACCTACATAATATGACATACATACGATAGGTCGACTTTTACATTTTGTAGTACTGCATTGTGTAAAAATTAAGTTCGTAAACTGCTGGTTCAACTAAGTATTGAAATGACAAGAATATTTTTCCTATATCTGATTGAGTGTAAATTTTTACTAGTAGCGTACGATGCAATCATAAGTAAGATAATAAATTAATTAATATTTTTAATAAATACATACATACATGTAGTTGTTAACTTATACTAGATTATATTTTATTCTATGTGCTTGTCATGAACTTGTAAATATTTACATATAAATTGTTGTGATAATTTTCCTTAGGTCATTACTTTTTAATAATATGCAGTAGTAGTTGACATTTAATTGGTATGAATCGTGTCGACTAAAGCCCCCCGCGCACTATGCAACTATACTGCTGTAGACAGAGCTGCAATGTTGAGCTTATCCTGGTAGTCTTGTGCACGGGAGGCCTGATTTTTGGGTTAATAATTAACAAGTTAGCCATATGAAATTCTTCATTACAAAGAGTTCGTAAATAATGTAAATACGAACACTTTTATTAATATCAAATATTGAAAAATGCATAAGTTATAGAGGTACTTAAATTCAATTATGCGTTTTAGAGATCAAAATGTTAAATATCACTGCATAAAGTTATACTCAGACGTTACGACAAAAAAGTCGCAGTGAATTTTAAGTGATTCATCGCGGCATTTTATTCGTTGTGTGTATACCATAGTACATCTTGTCCCAGTAGATTATTATATTTTAGTGTAAATTTGATATTTTTGTATATTCCATTTGTGTATGCAAAACACTGTATTAGAAATACCCACATTATAGTTGTCATTTAAATAATTTTGAAAAGTCAAGAATAGTAGTAGCACATTTCCAAAAGTGGGTCATAATTTAATGATATTTTTCTATTTAAAACCTTTTGCATTTCTTTGTCGCAAATTTCTAATACAGTGTTAAGTATTGAATTTATAGGTTGTAACGTAAGATTGAAGATTACTATTTAATATTTTTCCAAATAAACTCCACCATCATATTTCATGTAACATAGTTCATAAGCTCCATTTACAGAACGACAGACAATGATAAAAATTTATTCTTATAACAAATCGTGTCAGATGTTTTTTCACGACTAAGGCTCGGCGCATGTTATCGATTAAATATCATAAATAAACGATTGTCGCAACCGACTCGGTGTAGGTTCAGTACTCGTATTACTGAATTTAGATTCCCCGATCCGACAATCGTAGATATGATAATCGAAAGCTTGTGCCCAGACTAAACGACTTAATTACCGTGAAATGCTTTAGACATAAGTATGTGATCTCAATATATCATTTTTAAATAAGCGTGGATTGTCTATGTGTGATAGCTTTAAAGTTTACATTTTACTATAATCTATGAAATAACATACATTTGAATCCATACTGCGTATGTGTATTCTTGTATGATTTCCATTTTTTTTTCCGTATACTTACCTGCTTACATTTGCATAGCAAAACCTCTTTGGTTTATTTGTTATTATTATGTTGACATATTTCCAACACTATTATTTTATGAATATTTTTGTTGTGATTTTATCCGTCCATTGATTGACATTTTGTTTGGTTGTTATTCCTTTTTTCTATTGGCAATGTTTAAGTATCTGTGAAATAATACGAAAATAATATAATTAAGAGACACATTAAAAAAAACACATTAATTTCTCATCTTCGGTCATATCAAATAAATGTTGTATGTAAATAAAAAAATCTAATATATTACGTGTAATAAATGTTGTGTGAAGTATTCAAGGAATCTTAAAACATTTTCTTATAAGTCTGGTAGCTCTAATGTTTTAGGAAGGTAACTTTTTGGTTTAATTACGAGCTTACACCATAACTCAGGCAACTAGGAGTAAATGGATATTATTAATACAGTTCCAAAAATAAAAAGTTGTAGTATACAACGCTAAAGTAAGTATACGTATATATAATAATAATATGGCAACATTTCTTAAAGGCGCTCAACACCTTACCTACTTACTGCTCGAGTAACACTCAGTACAAAGGACTTTCTCTCGGAACATACGTCACAGTAGAAGCATCTACTGTGACGTATTAGATTAAAATTAAAAGTCTTATCTATGCTCAAGTAAAATATATCATAGCTTGAGCAAATTTAGTATGATTGCCTGTTAGTAGAAGCGTTGCAATACAGCATTGGACCTATCAGACCCATTTTCCTTGAAGTAAAATAATGTACCTACCTACTTTAATTTTAAATAATAATTGTGTTGTGAAATACATATTATAATAGTTTTTGAAACTATCCGTTTAAGTAATCTGTACTTATAATAGATGCCATAGATATGATTCGGTTAATTTTAAAATGTCTAAAGTTCCGAGTACAAGGTGCTAGGAGATTTTGTCAGTAGAATGAAACTTAAGAACCCCCAATTTATATAGTTCACAGTATTGTGTAATTGGTTTACAAGCCAAAATATAGTAGGTAATACTTTAGTATCATTAAATATATTTTTACTTGAAAACAGTCTTTTTTATCATTTATGATAAATTTTCATTTTTATATACCTATATCGACCCACTAGGATTCCTTCAGTATCTTGGGTACTCGTACTTAGGTAGTCAAAGAGCATTTTATGAAGTTGAAAAACGGCCGAATATAGGATAAAGTGTGTACAAAGGTCCTTTAACACCCTTTTGGCATCTTATTATCTATTGCCAACTTGCTGAACTTACTTATAATAACCTCATCTCACGTTGCTGCAATTTTGACATATTACCATCTCTTCTCTACTATTACATAATTTTATTATAAAAAAACTGTGTCTGTACATTGATGATATTAAAAAAACAACTGGGTTAGGGTATATAAGCGTCTCCGAACCCAAAAATGTGATTTTTAAAATTCTTGTCTGTTTGTTCCGGGTTGGCGCTTAAACTACTGAATAGATTTAAATTTTGTTATCACTGTTAGAAAGCATATTATTCTCCAACTTAAAAACTGGTGAACTTCATATCTCAATTAATTGAACGGATCTTTAGATACAGCTTGACCTCTCTGATGTATACAGATCGATACAAAGAAGAGATCATCAATTTTGGTTTAATTTTTACTCCTTATAGCTTCATGTGAGCGAAACCGCGGGCAAAAACTAGTACAGGTATATAATTTGTGAGGTATAATCCTGAAGAATAACATTCTTGATCTTTATAACTTACTATATTGGCAGCACACTTTAAAAAGCATCAGATACGGACTATAATGAAATTTATCCAGGGCCGTAAAAAACTTAGATCTGTTGACAGCAAAGGTTGACAGCTGCGCGCTTGCAAGAGTTGCAGGCATGTCATTGTCATGTCAATGTCAAGCCATCCACCAGCAGAGGCAGCAAATATTCGTTGCGAATACAGCTTAGAATTTATACAACTAAATAAAACCAAAAAATGGTTCAAGCGTGGTACATGGACGATGAGAAAACTGACCAGCGTTTGGAACACCACAGAAACCCTCCAGAATTTGTCTCCCTCGAAGATTTATTTAAGAAAACCGGCGTTGAATATTTCAAAGTGAGTACAGGGACACTTAGTTTTTTATTACAGCTTTTGCGTCACTTCTCACACATATTTATTGCTGTGTTATCTATAACTAGTCTTTTTTTCACTAATTAAAGGCAGAGACCAGATAACCCTTATCTGTTTCTTAAAGGTAGGTACCAAAAGTGTCAAAGGTAGTCGTCCAAAAGATATAGAATTTATTGTAATTGATTGGGTATCTTAACATCATCTACAAAGTATTAAAAAAACGGCCACCGTCGTTTTATTTTGTCGGAGAATCACTTTAATTATTTGACTGACTTGTCAATAAGAAAAAGATATTTTTATGATATGTAGCTCAAGAAGTGAGGTTCGAAAGCTTTCGTCTCTCTAGATGCTTTTCTGTTGTATTTAGAGATTTTTAGATTTAGACATTTAGAGATTGATTAGATTCTGTAAATTTTAGCTACTTCAGTAAACTATTGCTTATTCCTGGTATAAGTACCAGGACTAGTTTAAACTAGCTAAAATAGGTATTAACTATTTGAAGCAATAAATTTTATCAGTCATTATGTTGACAGGTACAAGATGGCTATTTATTCCTTATCAACAGAATGTTACTTTTCCATAAAACAATGATTACTTAGTATTATTACAATAACTAATAATATATGGTTGATTATTTTTTTAAACATTAATATGGAAAGGGTGCATGGCTAAGTTATAACTAAGCTGATCAAATGATCTGCAAGGCTAAGCTGCGTTCGCTGTAGCCAGTGTGTGGATGGGTGATCATTTATATACATTAAGACCCTTCCTTGCTTTGGAGCGCACATAAAGCGGTTGGTCACAGTTGTTATATGAACATCTATGAAAATTGTTAGTGGTAGTCAGAAGCGCAAAAAAGCCTAACAATCATTCTATCCTCTGAATGTCAGTATTGCCTAGTAATTGGGTTGCAGGGTTCTGATGGCAGTTGCTTCATGTAAAATACTAATATTCAACTGCATCTGGTTAGACTGGAAGCCTACCCTAACAGTTGGGAAAGGGCTTGGAGGATGAAACATATGGGTGTTTAAATCTGTGGTATTATTTAAAATTCCAGCTCAATGTAGACACATACACAACTGATGGAGTGCTGGACAAGCTGAAGAAAGAGAGAGGATACACCTATGAAGATGAGATGGTGTGCTCCAAGGAGTGCCTCCCTAACTATGAGGAGAAAATCAAGTCATTTTTCACTGAACATCTGCATACCGATGAAGAGATTAGGTACTTACTCATGAATTTTGCTACAATACCTTCAACATATGTATTCCCCAAAAGGTTAGGCAGAGGTGTACTAATGTACACCTACAGTTTATCAGTATGTTCAGATCCCATTTTATAGGTGAGCCGATTGGCATTAACCAGGTACAAATCCAAACTCCAAGCTGCTATTGACAATTTTATAGAAAATCTAATAACTGCTCAACCTGGGAACCTAACCCAGAACCACATAGCAGTCGAATTTTGCAATTATTTGGTGAAAGATAGAGCTGACAGTCATTTTCTCAACAGCATGTGAAGTCTGCCAACCTGCACTAGCCCAGAGTGGTGGACTATAGCCTAATCCCTCTCATCCTGAGAGGAGACCCATGCCCAGCAGTGGGACAGAATAATTGGTTGATTATGTTTTGTATGTTTATGTATTTTTTTAGTGGCAATAAATATATTTATTATTTATAATTCCAGGTTTGTCTTAGACGGTTCAGGTTACTTCGACGTGCGTGACGGCAAGGATCAGTGGATCCGCATCGCGGTGAGCGCCGGCGACATGATCGTAATCCCGAGCGGCATCTATCACCGATTCACACTTGACACTCAAGTGAGTACAAAAATTATGTTTTATTTAAGCTGTGTCAGTGGTTGAACATGCATTAAACAGTTTAAAAACACAGAGTACTAAGTCCATGGAGCATTAACTTCAATCAATCCTCAAAACAACCAATCCTAGATTGTATACATGTGCGGTCTTCGGTTGAAATTCTTGTAGTAAAGGATTTTCTTTGCACTTACTTGTCGAAAAAAACAACTGATGTAAAAAGGCTTTATTTTCATACTTTCGAATAACTAATTATTTTGATACTTAATTATTAGAAGAAACTTTGCTTAATTATTAGAAGAAACTCAGAAACTTTGCCATTTATTTGGTAACAATTTAAAGTCGCACAAAATCTTAGCCCAAAATAATCGGGGTAGTCATATCCTATTCCTATTAATTTCAGAACTTCATAAAGGCTAAACGTTTCTTCATCGGAGAGCCAGTGTGGCAGCCCTACAACCGCCCCGCAGACGACATGGAGGCTCGTAAGGAATATGTAGAGAAGCTGCAGAAGGGATTCGCGGTGACTGCCTGCTAAAGACACCTTAACTGCTGATGTCTACGGTCACTGCTTATCATCAGGTGTGCGGTCTCCTCGAATATGATAATTGGATTCTGTTAAGAATAAGGCTGGTACAATGTTCGTAGTGGGTCTTTTTATTTATTTTACTCAAAAATGCATGTAATGTGGTCATTATTTTGACAACCTTGTTTGAGCAAAGTCGACCTTGCCGTTCTGTTTCAAGGAGCGGCCGACAAAGTTTTGCTGGCCGCTCTAACAGGCCGGCAAAACATTGCCATCGCTATTTCGACGTTTCAACGTTTTAAAAAATCAAATCCAAAAAGATTTTATTTAAAACACAGCTGTTTGTATCTATAGAGATAGGTACAAACAGCTGTGATCAAAAAAAAACAAAGAAGTAAGAAAAGCGCGGTTCAGCGAAAATTCTTCCGATTCAATGTGTACAAAAAGGTAGGTACAAAAAGATTCTATTCCTGTATTCAGATTGATTCTATGTGTACAAAAAGATAGGTACAAAAAGATTCTATTCCATATTAGGCTGTATAGTTCCAACTACCATTGCTCAAAAAAAAAACAAAGAAGTAAGAAAAGCGCGGTTCAGCGAAAATTCTTCCGATTCAATGTGTTTATCACCGCCAGACATTAAAGATGAAGCTAAATTTGTGGTTGAAAATTTAATACCGCGAAACTCAAAGGAAAAATATAAGCTTGCATTTGTCATTTTAATTAAAATTCTAGATAATTAATATATATTTTTTTAAATTACTTGCTGCTTTTATTTAGATTAGGTACTTGCATTTTTGAGTAAAGCACTATACAAACCTTGGCCCACACTGACTGCTTCGCTGGTCACGCTATGATTGCCTCGAGCTCGCCTAGCTACGCTCTAGGTCTCTTAGCTCGTCCATCAAGTGCTGCACGCTGACCGCGCTGTGTCGGCCTGGAGCTGCGCTGTCGGCCAGCAAAGTAGTCATTATAGACCGCGGCAGTAATGTACTATTAAAGAATAAATACATACACACACAGAAGCTATAACCTCCTTTGTAATTTATATTATATTTAATTATGTATATCTAGCTGCCAGACCAATTGTAACATTTCTAAACTGTTGTGTGATTCTATTACAATGAATATGGCCTTTATATAAACCTTTTTTTATATAGTTATAAGATATGTGATATTATTATAATATTTTTTACAGTAGATGTTGCAATGTAGTATAATAGAAATTACTAAGACTGGAAATAATGTGTTTATGTATTATCTGTATAGTCGGTTGCGTACACACCGACCGACTCAATGTCTCTCACCATATTAAGAGCATATTGGTATAGACATGGGTAACTCATCAAAAATACGCGAGCTACAGATCAGCTCATGACTCGTGTGTGAGCTGATTCAATGACTCAGCTCCCAGATCTGAAAGTGTTTAGAAAGTGATTTTATTTCAATATAAAAGTAACTATCATTTATCCAGTCTTTTCCTATATTTTGTACCTATTTGTTAATATATAATTATACAAGTTATACTATTGTTAAGTATACATTTGTATATGCATGTTAAAATTATATTTGGTTTATATATTATGTTGTTTTATTGATATCTGACTCAACATCCACATGGTGTTAAAACTGACGATTTCTTTAATAAAACAAGTATTTTTTTTTTTTATTTATATAGGTAGGTATACTTTTTCTGTAAGGTATTACTTTACTGCATGTTCGTAATTCGCAATTTCACTGTACACTCAACGCCATTTCAAGCTATTCAGTTTGCCCTCTGCCCGTATTCCGTTGCAATAGGGGTGGCGCAATAGTGCAATGTAAAACTCGACTTGTGGTCGTCTGTTCGTCATAGGCACTAGATTATGTCAAATTTTCTGAAAAAAACATTGCTCTTCAATTTGTGATTTTTCGTGGCCGAATAGATTTTTCAAGATTAATGTCAATCACACAATTATTTAAAACACACCGGTAAGTAAACTTTGTATTTCATTGGTAAGTACTCTAATTACAGCTGCAATTGGTAGGCTAACTAATCTTCTAAATGCTTGTGTTACGAGTGGGTTCACGTCTGTAGTGCAATGGGTGAGTTTCGAACTGGCAACCACATGATCGCAAGTCCGACGCCCTAGCCATTATGCTAAGTAATTTTCTGCAAAGCTTTTTTCTTGTAATGAGCTGTCAAGCAAGCATACGGGTTGCCTAATGGTAAGCGGGAACCGAACCTTAATACAGCAACTCCAGTAGTATTTTAATTTCAGGCTTTTCACGTGGGAGAGCCATTCTTCGGCACGAATGGGCCGGCTCAACCGGAGTGATACCACGGCCTCACAGAAAACCAGCGTGAAACAACGCTTGCGTTGTGTTTCGCCGAGTGAGTGAGGTTACCGGAGGCCCAAACCCTTGAAAACCAGCGTGAAACAACGCTTGCGTTGTGTTTCGCCGAGTGAGTGAGGTTACCGGAGGCCCAAACCCTTCTACGCGTCAAGGCCCTCTCGGACCAGGTGGTAGCAGGCGGCGGAGTGTTGCTCGCGGTGTCGTTGGATATCGCAAACGCATTCAACACTCTGCCTTGGGGCTGCATCATGGAGGCGCTTCGGTATCACCGGGTGCCGCTCCACCTGCGACGGATGGTCGGGGACTACCTAGGCAACCGCGCCGTCACGTACATGGGTCGGGACGGCGTGTGCACGAGGGAGATGGTGTGCGGTGTTCCACAGGGCTCGGTCCTCGGGCCGCTCTTGTGGAACATCGGATATGATTGGGTGCTGCGTGGGGCGATGCTCCCGGGCGTCGAGGTCGTCTGTTACGCGGACGACACGCTTGTTCTGGCCCGCGGGCAATCTTTCGGGGAGGCGGCCTGTCTGGCCACGGCGGGCGTGGCAGAAACTGTGGCGCGAATCCGCAGGCTGGGGCTGGAGGTGGCTTTGACGAAGACGGAGGCCCTTTGTTTTCACGGGCCCCGGAGGAAACCCCCACCTGGATCCCACATAGTCGTCGGTGGGGTCCAGGTTGATGTCAAACCATCTATGCGGTACCTGGGGCTCGTGTTGGACGGAGGGTGGACCTTTCATGGCCACTTCCAGCGCCTTGCACCGCGGCTGCTGGGTGCAGCCGGTGCTTTGGGGCGTCTGCTGCCGAATCTCGGTGGCCCGAACGTCACCTGCAGGCGACTCTACCTGGGGGTCATCCGCTCGATGGCCCTCTACGGAGCCCCTGTCTGGGCCACCGAGCTCACCGGAGTCGGTGCCGCACTATTGCGGCGCCCACAGCGTGCGATATCCATCCGAGTGATACGGGGATATCGCACCATATCGGCGGAGGCGGCATGCGCCCTTGCTGGGTCCCTCCCTTGGGACATAGACGCCCGCGTTCTGGCGTCGCTGTACACCTGGCGGAAGCGGGTGACGGAGCGCGGTGACTGGCCCGCCCCAAGGGAGGTGGAATACCAACGGGAGAGGCTGCACTCAGCGGCAGTGGAGGAGTGGAGGCGGCGCCTAGAGCGCCCGGGCGCTGGCCTCCGAACCGTGGAGGCACTCAGACCGGTCCTGCCGGCATGGGTGGGCAGGCGTCACGGCGTGCTGACCTTCCGGCTGACGCAGGTCTTGTCCGGACATGGGTGTTTCGGCAAGTACCTGTGTCGCGTCGCCGGGAGGGAGCCGGACGCCCGCTGCCATCATTGCAGCGACTGCCCTGAGGACACGGCGCAGCACACGCTCGAGCAGTGTACAGCGTGGGCAGAGCGGCGCCGTGTCCTCAGGGATGCAATTGGAGTGGACCTTGCGTTGCCGGCCGTAGTATCTGCTATGGTCGGCGACGCTGAAGCCTGGCAGGCAACGGTCGCCTTCTGCGAGGAGGTTCTCTCGCAGAAGGAAGATGCAGAGAGGGTGAGAGAGAGTGCCTCCACCCTGCCGATCCGCGCCCGGCGCACTCGCACCGGGCGTAGGAACAGGGCAGATAACGCCCTGTTCCAACCACCATAAAGGGCCACGGGCGGCGGACTTGGGGAAGTCTGACCGCCCACTCACAAGGCCCGAGCTGGCAACGCGGTTTGCAGTTTCCGCGCTCCGCTCAGCGGATCGGTAGAAGAAGGGGAGGGAGAACGTCCACGTCTGTCTCCCCTTATGCGAAGGGGGCCGCAAAAGGCGGCCCGCCACTGCCGGGTCCGCGGACGAATGCTACAGCGCTCCCGTAGGCCCGGCACCAAAGTGGTGTCGCGAAACGCCGAGGTTGGTTTTAGTCGGTAGATTGCTCTTTTCAGAGCGGAGTCCGACACACCCCACCGCTCTCCCCGGAGTGGTGGATAGTGCATAAAGCATTTCCAACCCCGTCAACAAAAAAAAAAAAAAAAAAAAAAAAAAGGCCCAAACCCTTTTAAAAAGCGGGCAACGCACTTGTGGGGTATCAATGGGCGGCGGTTATCGCTTACCATCAGGTGATCCGTCTGCTCGTTTGCTCATATTTGCGCATCCCATAAAAAAAAGTATCAATGTCATCTCGAGACTTCAGTTTTTCAGCCTGATATCTCCAGTAATTTCACCGGATACCTCTCTTAGTGAATAGTACTTAGATAATGAACTTTAGGTACTGGTATGTTCTAGTGGACAAATACCTACACAGCTAAAAGTACCGTCAGCACACAAATTTTTAAATATTTCAATAAATATTAAATTAAACATTTACTTGAAATTAAAACTCTTTGTGATATATACCTACCTAAAGAACAGTAAGCTGCATAATAAAGACAAATTATGAAAAAGACAATGATGAATATTCCCGTCAAGATCTGTCAAGACTTTTTGTCAACATCCTTTCGGCATGTAAAAATTTTCATAGGTAAAATATTCCAATATAAAAATTAAAAATGTTTGTAGGACCAGTGTCGGTCTTTACAAACAATACCTAAGTTCAGGTAAATATAGCTCCAACGGCCGGGGTCGTCCATGGACTTGTTAGTTTTGCTTGCGAAGTCATTTAAAATCATATTCAAAATTTACGTTACTACGGATGATTCAAACGTCGAAAAGTAGGTGAAAGCTAATAAATATTAATTCATTCAACTAAAATTTATATTTACTAAAACATAAATAACCAAAAAACAGAAGCTACTAATAGTTTGAATCAGTTTTATCAACGCCCGAAGTCCTGTCCGATCTGCCCGTAAATTTCATCTCTTTAGATCAATCCGGTTTTATTGCTTCACGTTTCTTACTTCCTTTTTTTTCTAACTTACAGCAGAACAAAATCAAATCAATTTGAAAATAAAAGCACCAGTATAATTAGCAGTACCTATAAAGACACTAAGCCCAAAGGCGGCAGCTACGGAGGAACTGATAGTGGGGACTACAACGGGAGTAATAGTCGAACCTTCAGCGGGAGCAATAGTGGCTATAGTGGGAGCTACGGCAGGACCAAAAGCGGGAGCTACAGCGAGACCGATAGCGGGAGTTGGAGTTGGAACAGTATCGGGAGCTATTTTGGTAGCAAACGCGGGGACTACAGTGGGGTCGAGAGCAGGACTAATACAGGAAGCTACAGCAGCGGTTACAGTGGAGCCAGTAGCGGAGGCTACAGCGGCAGCAGTAGCAGGGCCTATACGACCAGCTACAGTAGAGCGGGAACTAGTAGCTACAGAACTAGCGGCTATAGCAGTAGCAGTGACGCACGCTCGCTCCTCGGATACTGGTTTCTAGGATCGTCGCAATCGAAAAATATGGCGGAAACTGCTGGCATTATCATCTTCACACTGTGGTACCTGGCAATCGCATTTAACTACGCCATGTAAGTGCACTTTATTTTATTTCTAATCTTATACAACAACTATTCTTTTTTTTTAAGATTGCTAGCAATGTAATAAGCTAAACGTAAGCCGTGATAGACTAGTGATATGACCATTGGACTGGCAGGGGTTTTTAAAATGTGTCAATTTTTTTTAATAAGCGTTAAATTGAAATAAATTTTAATAAAAAAAATCCTCCATAATAACCCACATTCAAGAGGCAATATTTTTCGGAGGTGTCCGGGGATAAAACCATATTCCACCCAAGTGTCCGGGATTTTTGACGTGTTTATCCGGGGTCGGCAATTTAGGTGATGGCAGCCCTATATTAGGTCGACGATAATGAAGATTAAGTTATTTGGCCAAATATTCATACGCGTACGTTCTTAACAGTCCGAGTAATTAACTATGGCCTATCGGGATTCCTTCGCATAAAATATATAAGAAAATTTGCTAGAATTGTTCGGAAATCAATCACAAATAATGTTTTTACGAGGTCAGCAACTCGCGAGCCTCACCTCTGTTGTTGGATGCATTCTTAGGGTAACTACGGTAACTGCTTATCAGGCGTAAGTTTCTTTACCACCTCAGGGGTATAACAAATGCGATTATTTAACGTATGCATGCACCATGTATCTTTTACTTCAACAGACTTACGACGTTACTAGTCAACAGCTATATTGGCGGTATGGTAGACAGAGGTATGCTGATGTAACCCGGTATTTTTGTTAATTGTGGGAAATCCTAATACCATTATTCTAAACGCTGAGCTGCTTAATATTTCATATAAAACCCCTTAACCCTGCTCGGCAGAATCGAACACAGGACGTCTCGCTTAGTTGAAATTGGTTCAGGCAAAGGTTTTCACGGGTTCGGCAACGCGCGAGCGACGCCTCTGGTGCTCTGGTGTTGCAGACGTTCATAGGCTTCGGTAACTGCTTACCATCAGGCTGGCTGTAAGCTGGGTTGCCACCTCAGTGGTATAAAAAAACAAACACATTAAAAAAAAAACTCTTACTAGCAATGTGGGTCGCACACTACTAGCATTCTTGGCGTTCTAAGCTAAATGCTTGTGTTACGAGTAGGTTCATGTCAGTAGTGCAATGGGTGGGTTTCGAACCGGCAACCACATGATCGCAAGTCCAACGCCCTAGCCATTAGGCTACCGCGCGCCGCTTTTTCACATTGATTATATTTTTATAGATTCATTACTGCATTATCATACAAATTAATTATATTTATACCATCGCTTATCTGTTGCACATCACATGTAGATCAGTACGTATAATGTGTACCACATGTTCAACATACTTAATTATTTTTAACTCTTCCCATCTGGAGCAAGGAGGTTGCCTTTCATTATTTTGGTACTTAATACTTTTTTTAAACCATCTTACGTTTGTCTTGTGGCTGACGAGCTTGAACTAATTATAAATCATCTGCGGACTGATTGAAAAATAAACATCTTACTTACCCATATCTTATCACAACATCACACTTGTATTTTAAGTTAGGCAGATAAAGGTGTACAGTCTGCGCCAAAAGTCGCTGAACACGATGCAATCTTCAAAACGTGAGAACCTGAGAAGTTAGTACCAGTTTTCTGCATATAAGAAAACTGGTACTAACTTCGCAGGTCAGAATTTTTTGGTTAGTAACGATTTAAAAACGTTTTGAAGATTGCATCGTGTTCAGCGACTTTTGGCGCTGACTGTATCTACCTACTAATGTTATCCCACAGCTCGCCGGTATGTTCAGGTCCCATGTGCCTAATATGAGGTCATGTTTTTTACCTTGAACCGGACATAAATCCATACTTGGAGCTGCTACTGAGATTTAATACAAAAATTAATAAGAATTGCTAGAGGCGTTTCTGTATAATAAAACAATCATATGAGACAAATCTAGGCAAACAACTCAAAAGAACCTCTTAATTAAAAATCACTAGTACTTCCAACCTTATTGTCAGCTGTTCCGTCCATGTAGGTCGCGTTACGTAAGGGTAGCGCTTACCCCTGGAGAGGTGACCTTTCAACACTGCGGACTTTCCTCCCACACACATTGTTCATGAAATATATTTTTTAATCACAGTTTGCTCTTCAAAATACCTTTCAATAATGTTGCATAAGTAATATGCTCAAGACCTGAAAGTAGTTTGTTTAGATATTTAGAATCAAGTACTGAATCAATTACAGTGGTTGTTAAAAGTGTTAATTTTTCCGAAAAGATAATTGCAATACCTTATACTATGGCCCCCTGATCCATCAGTGGCTCTAGTTATGGAAAACTGAAAGTTATTTGCACAAGTTTTTATTGTGTGAAGGGGTATTTAATAAGTGTTAATTTTTCCTGAAAAGATAATTAAAATACCTGAAACTATGGCCCCCTAAACCACCAGTGGCTGTACTTATCGAAAACTGAAACCTATTTGCATTTGAAAATCTGTTTTTCTGTTTGTATTTTTTTATTTCGAACGATAAGGAACCTTAAGTAATGGGTTCTCCCTCTACTTTATTTGATGGGACCTAAAAAGTACCTACTAATGCCCATACATTTACAAGCGTAGTTATAGTACCTAAGTTAAAAAGTAGGTAGGTACCTATATCCTTTTGGGATACGAGTTAAATATAGGTACCTACTTCAGAAATTACATTAAATTTTTAACGAGTTGCCCGCATGACTACGTAATAACAAGCCAATAACCTCAATATTAATTAATTACTGCTAACATTCTAAGCATTTTGAAATAATAAACGACGTCCTTGAATTCCATCGAGAATTCGAATTCCAATGCCTATGGCATGGAATTTTATGATTTCACAGCTCGTAAGCAGTGGTATACGTTTTATTATACATTCGGAGCTTTATCTATGGTTGTCAGCATAATAATACTGAAATATTTAGCTACGTTCGCTGTCTCTCACTCACCTACTCTTACGTAACATTTGCAACCCTATTGAACATTTCAGCTCCAATATTTCCTTTTGTTAACGCCATGTTATCTTTACGCCATCGTAACATAACAGATAAGAAGGTATCTTGAACTTCGTTCTAACTTACTGATTTCTGACACTCACGCGAATATTAGACATTGAAATGAAACTACTTTTTACGGATTTTATCGCGGTATATTGATATTAGTTAGTTCCCGACGTTTCGGATCCTTTACAGCATCCATGGTCACGGGCAGACTGAGGTGTTGGACGTCTTAATGTTAAAATTACTAACAGCTACCTTACATTTTTGTTAATTATTAGCGATCCGATTCACGTCCTACTAACTCTCAGCATCTCTTGCACCCACAAGGACGTAGTCAAGAATTTTTCGGTTTGAGGTGGTTTCTCTGCATCAGAAACAAACAGTCACAACTATGATTTAAAGTAATTACAAATCAGAAAAAGAGTCCAAAAGCACTTTCGCTATTCAAATTGTACACTCAACAATGTCTTTATGTATTTCATGCTTTGATTATTAAAGTTATTTTAGTAATACTCTCACTCACTGAATAATAATGAATTGTTCATGTCGTGGTACTGAATTAACCACCAGGCATTTTAGTTGTTGGTCCGTGTCGTCTTCTTCTTTCTGCTCTTATCCCAATTTGGGATAAGGGCATCATGTTATTTTCCAGTACTTACTTGGTTCGTGTATCGAATATAATTAGGACTAACATGATACCGGTTTTTACCGGTAGGTACCGGTATTTTTTAGTCGGCAGAAGATTCTTGATCATTTTTCTTGCCAGAAGTCCGCCAACCGGCACTAGGCCAGCGTGGACGTGATCGACTGTGGCAACCAAGGTTGATGACCCATGTCCAGGATGAACGTTCCTTCATAAGTTACTCTTTAAGTTTCAGGGATCCTATAATAGGCTAACATAACATAATATCACGCCTGTATTCCCCGAAGGCTTAGGCAGAGGCGTACTAATGTACACCCACAGTTCGCCGGTATATTTATTTTAAGGTCCCATGTAATAGGGGGCGAGCCTATTGCCATTAACCGGGCACAAGTTCCAAACTCCGAGCTGCTACTGAGAATTTCATAGTAAAACCCAATATCACTTTGCTCGACTTGGGAATCGAACCCAAGACCTCGAGCGTAGTAGTCACAGTCAGGACCACTAGGCTAATAGTCATGTTTAGGTACCGATATCCTATAGTCTAGGCTCGTTAATGTATTTTACCTCTTCATCCTCCAAGCATTTTACCAACTATGTTGGGGTCGGCTTCCAGTGTAACCAGATGCGGCTGAATATCAGCATTTTACACGAAGCGACTGCCATCAGACCTCCGCAACCCAATTTCTGATATTCGGAGGAGAGTAGTTGTCAGGCTTTTTTGAGCTTCTGACTACCACTAACAATTGTCGAAGATGTTCGTATGACAACCGGGACTGACGGCTTTACGTGCTCTCCGACGCACGGAGGGGTCTCAATGTGTTAAGAATGGTCACCCATCCACACACTGACCGCGGCGAACGCAGCTTAACCTTGCAGATCAGTTGATCAGCTTAGGTATTACTTAGCGATGAGTTCCTCACTGTATTTACCTACCTCATATAAATATTTTGTCAGTGTGATGTGAGTGCTATCGGTACTCGGCCGCACAGTTACGCAAGCTGGGATCGATCGTGACCTTCCAATGTCTGTACGAACCTAGATGTTTGCACTGAAGCCCTATTTCCTGGTCGTTACGAGTTATGCAACCCGCGCCTGCGCCCTCTACACGCAAATCTGGGGCATGCATATAAGTACTAAGAGAGAATAGTAACCACATTAATTTCACCTAGCAATTCCTGGTCAAATATAGGTAGATTTATTCTATTGATTGTCAAGATTCTTTATTACCGAGTAATGCGTTTCTCGGTTTTCCCTGATTCCTTGTTTAACGGATAACACAGATAACACCTTAAAAAACTACCTATTTAGGTAGTTTTTTAAGGTGTTATCGTGAAATTTTATATTTATAAAATTTCACATCTACAGGCATTATCGTTTCCAACATAATTATTATTGTGATTAGTCAGTAAGTGAATACTTTAAAAAAATATCTACTAGTAAACTTCCAATGTTCCGTGCAAATTAAAAATCAAACATTCCCTAAAACAGCATTCGGTCTATTACGAACATTTTAAAAAGATATTTGGTAAATGGGTTCAGTCGCTTTCGCCTTGTGCGCTTACTTACGTTTCATCGAAAAAAGGGGTAATAATTACATTACTTATGTAGGTACTAAATAATTCGTATTCAGGCGGTATGTGAACCTGACTGACGTCATTATAACACGGACGTCGGACAATATGGAACACAAATTTAACATCACAGGATTTACAGAAGGGTTCCCCAAACTTTTTTGTCACGTAGACCATATTATTTGGTTTTGGAAAGCCCCCCTTGTCATCTTATTTTAAATTATTGCAAATCCATTATAGTAGGTACCATAAGTAAATTTCATGAACCTAAATTTTTTTGCTCGCTGCCATATACTCCTTGTAGGTCGTCGACCCCTGGGGGTCGATATAGACCACTTTGGGTATCACTGAGGAAGTAATCTTGGTAGCTTAATTTATTAGCTAAAGCTTGAAGACGCAGCTAATGAAATTGGCTACGCTCAAGACACTAACAAAACCAGCTAGACGTTCTTGCAGTCTCTACCTAAAACAGCTTGTACCGTCAGCAAGTGCACGTATAATCTCGCTGGCGATGTTCCAGGATAGACAGGAGCGGCGGCGTTCCTGCCAATGTTTACGATAACGGCTTACAACATCTCAGAATGCGCCCGCGGACGAAATAATGGCGTTCGTTTGTGATACAAGTTATAAGGTATAGGCAGTGATATTTGATCATGTGTATGGATGTTCAACATCAACTTTGATGACACGTTTGGCGTAGCGGCTGAGCTTCTGCGACACGTGTTGTGGGTTCGATCCCCACTTGGAGCAAATATTTGTATGGTCTACGGGTAGTTGTTCCGGGTCTGGGCGTTTGTGTATGTGAGAATTTGTGTTTGTAAATGCACCTACGATACAGAGAAAGACCTAGGCACGTTTTATTAAAAAAAAATTGCGTAATATTTCTGATAATTTCAGTTCATAAAAATATAGTGTTAGTATAATAATAGAGTAAGACTAAGTAGCTTCTGCTTCTTCTTTCAGAATTGGGCCTGAACTGGATAAAAAGTAGTCTATGTTTTATTTCAGATAATAATCTATCTCTGTGCCATGTTTTGTACAGATCCCTTCAGCTGTTCTTCTTCTTTCTTTCTTTCTTCTACCTTTTGTGTTTTTTTTTTGCATTTTTCATACTAAGATTATAAAGTTATTTTAGTGAAGGAAAAAATCGACTCGCAGGCAGTATTCGAACCTGCGATTAAGCTGTTTTACCGAATATTAGGACTACAATTCACAGTTCGAGGCAGAGGACAGTGTACACGATTATTCAACAGTATGTTCCTAGGTCCCATTTAGTGTGATAACGCACGATTGTTCCATAAAACGGGATCTGTCTTTAAAAAAGTATTTTAACCCCGCTGCCGTTTATAATCTTGGCTCAATAGCCATCTACGAATGACGCTAGTACCTAAGTGATAGGCGATAAATTTACCGCGGCTCGTTTAATTAGACATAAAACATGCAGTTTCTACATCGACACTGCCCGAACTTTGTTTTTCTGATAACTCGTAAAGAAAATTTAATTGTGTTTTAATGGCTTCCCTTCATTGGAAAACTGCGAAGGCTAATAGGAAATTGCAGGTTAAGTACTTCCTGGCGGTTTAATGTGAGACCCCTGAAGCTCAAGTGTGGTATTTACTCGTAAATTTAGCAAAATGATCGTCCAATGACACAAAATTTCTGTCAGATTTTGGTTGACAGAACTGTCTGACAGAGTAACAAATGATGATTTTGACAACAATAGAATATCGGATTTGACACCAGATCCACGATAGATCTATCATTGATGCAATCAACTAGTTTTCTTAGACCATTAACATATTTTTTTTATTGCTTAAGTAGTGCATAAAGTGCTTTATAATCTTCAGAAATTATAAAATTATTTTAATGAAGGAAAAATTCGACATGCGGGCAGGATTCGAACCTGCGCCTTCAGGTTAGATACACCAGCCGCTATACCTTTAACTCACACATTAGTTAATAACTATTAGTTATCAATACAAAAGACAGTTGGTAAATGTATTTTTTAGAAATTTCGTTTTTTAGATTTTTGTTTTAATTCTTTTGAAAAGCAAATTACTTTGCTTCTCAACCGACATGACTTCTTTGCAGTTAGTTCAGTGTCGTACGATGCCACCTTACTAACTTTTTAAAAACTTATAATCTTAACATGGAAAATGCGAAAATAAATAGACAAGAAAGATAATTTCTAAAGATATTTCTTTTATTATAACTGTACTTATATGGATAATTATCCGAAATAAATATTATATTATTATTATTTGTATCTCCATTTGGGTATCACGGCATGCCTCCCGTGAGGAAGACATCCGGTACTTTGGAAGGCTTGCGGGAGGGGACAGGTCCAAAGCGCAGAGGCCCCTTGGAGAGCTTTAATCTAATATGGGATGGGGCATACACCTATGTTTTTCTGTGTCGTT
Source organism: Acronicta leporina (assembly GCA_947256265.1). Lineage (NCBI taxonomy): Eukaryota > Metazoa > Arthropoda > Insecta > Lepidoptera > Noctuidae > Acronicta > Acronicta leporina. Next base: position 2,835,822 of record OX366512.1, read on the forward strand.
GATTTTATGGGACGTGTTCTGTTTTGATTGTCTGTAGTTAGTAAATGCCAAGGAACTCAGTCTGGCTGCATATAGTTCGAGGCTATTCTCTCATCAGGATCCGTGCCAATTTGGGAAGCCATTAGATAAGATTAACTTGTTTGGCAGTTCGGACTATTATCTTAGTGATAACACGGCGTTAGTTGCATATATTAGTAGTTATAGTTTTGTGGGTGATAAACTGATAACGCAAATGAACTTGATAGGCACAGCTACAATATATCATAACCATTCGTTTATACCTGTCAAAGACTGAGTAATTCAGTCTTCTTTACTTAGCTTCGTATTTGGAAGACAGATATTCTTTTTTATGGGATAGGGGGGCAAACGAGAAGCTAAACTCAAATAGAAGTTATTAATCATAGAATTTGGTACAATAGGCGGTCTTATCGCTAAAAACGATCTCATACAGACAAACTTTGGGCGGACTCGAGAGAATGGCGAAACGAGGCGGAAATTGTTTTTGTGGTTTTAGTTTCTGTCCGTTTGTAACGAATTATTATTCTATTACTAAATTAGGTAGTCGTTTTGGAATACAGCCTCGAGCATTCGCATATCGCCTCCTTTTTGTTTCTTTAGAAAAGCCTTTGACGTAACAATATCGATTTGCATAAAAACACGGTTCGTCCTTCGCCGTCCGCGACACGCTGCATTGAATAGTTGATTGTTAGGTAATGAGTGTCGCTTTGCTTGTTTTTGTTGCTAAAACAATTGTTTTTGCTAATAACTTGGCAGCCGTGACGGTGGTTTTTTGGTCAGTGCGTATTTAACTGCTTGACGGAGTGATATAGGGATTTTTTTTGTACTGATTTCTGAAGCTTTTTACGGATTCTATCGCATTGATTTCTGAAATTTACGCGAATATTAGACATATTGAAATAAAACAACTTTACGGATTATATCGCGTTATTTTAGTAAAAGTCAAGTCTCGACGTTTCGGATCCTTCACAGCGTCCATGCTCTCGGGCAGACGAGCAGTACCTATGCCCGTGACCAAGGACGCGCGATAGAATCGGTAAAGTTGTTTTATTTCAATATGTTTTTTTTTGTGTTAAATCCCTACTCATGTTCTCATGATTAAATTTTGTCGCGTCGGGGGACCGCTCTCTAATTATTAGCCTAACGTATTCGCTAGCTATATGTTTCGTTATAGCTAGTGTTGGTGACGACCACCAAATACAGACCACAGTGACAAGTGAAAAGTGATATCAGTGAAAACAGACACTATGGACGGACTTAATATATTAATTTTATGATTAGTTACTATTTAATTATGTTATTATTATTACTATGTGTCTTGATTTGTTATGTACAAACATTTACCGTTGATTAGTTAAGGAAATTTATGTTATGTTTTAATTGTCAGTGCAAGCAGTGAGGCATAGTTACAACCCACACTACTTGCACCCCCCTATTTGATTATATAAGTAGAGCCATTATGGCGACAGTGTGTGATCACGATCTCAACGCTTAGAAGATAAGGAAAATTGTGAAGAAGGAATAAAACCACATATTCGGCGCATCAATGTTTTATTTACAGTCCACAACAAGAGATGGTCCTTCGAGCCGGATCCTGTGAAGAAAACTGAAACCAGAAAAACGGAACGTTGAGATCGTGATACGGGCTCCGCGGCAAGATATCTGCGAAAGAACTCCGAGTACTAGGTGCATTGCATTGGGTGGTTGAGCGCACCACTACTTGCACCCCTGAAGAAAAGTACTTAAGCGACCGCGGTCTGGGGTTTTTCGTTACGGACTGGAAGATTGCTGAGAAGAACACTAAGAAGAGTGAAAGGATCGACCAGTGAAGATTCGACGGAGTATATCAAGAAAGAAAAACGTGTGCGTCGTCGTACGAGGGAAGACTCTGCGGGAAGATTTCTGCACTCCGAAGCTACGAGGAACATTTCGTTGGGTGGTTGAACGCACCACTACTTGTACCCCTCAAGAATAGTACTTCAGTGTACGCGACTTCGGAGTAGAAGCTGGAAGCTAATGCGGGAAGACTGAATAACTTGAAGATTGTTCGGGGAATCTGAAGATTCATTTTGAAGATTATTCAAAGATTGAAGAACCGACCTCGCACTCCAGTGTAGATTCGACAGAGGGATATTGCTGAGACGACGTGCAAGGAAGAGCGCGTGTGTTATATATTAGCTGCGTCATCGTACGAGAGAGGACTCTGCGGGAAGATTTCTACACTCCGAAGCTACGAGGAACATTTCGTTGGGTGGTTGAACGCACCACTACTTGTACCCCTCAAGAATAGTACTTCAGTGTACGCGACTTCGGAGTAGAAGCTGGAAGCTAATGCGGGAAGACTTTGAATAACTTGAAGATTGTTTGGGGAATCTGAAGATTCATTTTGAAGATTATTCAAAGATTGGAGAACCGACCCCGCACTCCAGTGTAGATTCGACAGAGATATTGCGGGGAAGACGTGCGATCGGTATTTAAGCCACGTCTTCTTGAAGCTGAGATATGATGACGCGAAGCAGGAAAGGGGACAGCACGCGCTCTACAACTGAAGAAGAGGTCAGCACAGAGACTTCTACATCGGGCGGAACAACGTCAGCTACGACTTCGGCAACAGCGACTGACGGGAGCGCGCCTACGGGAGACACAACCATGATTGAAGATACGAACGTAACCATGGTAGACAAAGGGAAGAAGTTAGGAACTAACAGAAATGCGAGCAAGAAAAAGGAGTTAGAAGCGAAGCTGGAACTGGAGAGGCTCAAGCTGGAAGAGATCGCTATCAAGACACGAATGGCAACTACGAAGCTGCAATTGGCGCGAATAGACGACGATACGGACTTGAGCGCCTCGGAGGATGATGAAGCCGAAGCAGCCGCAGCCAAGGCAACTGCGGCATGGGTGTCGAAGACTAAGGAACCACAGTGCGACGAGGGGGAGCCGAGCAAAGGGACGTCGCCTCCTTCGCGGGTCGTCGCACCGGACACATCGGGACACACCAACCAGCTGGCTGAAGCGATCATACAAGCGGTCAAGTCTGCAACAGAGAGCAAGGCATCGTCGGCAATACAGCGCGCACCAAAGTACGTCAGCGAGTTACACCCATTCGACGGCGACCCACGAGATTGGATGGCGTTCAAGGCGACATACAAAGACACACAGGCCCTCTTCACGGACATTGAAAACATGGGAAGATTGAGAAGAGCTATTAAGGGAAAAGCGAAGGAAGCGGTCAAGTCATTGCTGTACACCCAAGTGGCACCGGAAGAAGTGATGACCGCACTTGAACGACGCTTCGGGCGGCCCACGTACCTTATACGCAGCGAGATCGAAAACATAGAGAAGCTACCTCCCATGTCTGAAGATGCAAGAGAGCTGGTGCGCTATGCTGGGGCAGTGTCGAATACAGTCAGCGTCGTCAAGCAAATGAACAAGCAGAGCTTCCTACATTCCAGTGACATCTCAAGCCGCATAATAGAGAAGATGTGTACATTAGTTCGGTTCAAGTGGTACGAATACAGAGCAGCAAAAGAAGATGAAGATGAACCGATCCTACTGAGCCTCATGCACTTCTTCAATACAATGGTGGATCAGTTCGAGATGCACGAGTTCGCGGGGCACAGAGTGAAAAAAGAAGGATTCAGAAGTCAAAGGAGACCCGTCGGCTCACGCGGCGTGTATTCAACCCAAGCAGCATCACAGTCTGAGGAAGGATACACATCGCAGGAAGAAGAGTCTGATGAGGAACAAGAAGAAAGAACGAATGTGGCTACGGTCTGTTCCTGCAAAGAAGAAAAGAAAGAACACGAGAAAATCATCTGTCCCCAGTGCAGCGGCGAACACGCGCTGTCGAAGTGCAAGAAGTTCAACGAGGCTACAATAGAAGAAAGATGGGAGCAAGCACGAAAGGCAGGTGCATGCTTCAGGTGCCTTCAGAGACGTCACAGAAGATTCAACTGCAGAGCGAAACCATGCGGGAAGTGCAAGCGGAGTCATCACACACTGCTACATCGGGAAGAAGCAACGAAGCCCCCAAATGAAGTACAGACAATAGCCTCAACGATGAACACGGCTCGAACAGAAGCAAGGGCTTACTTGAAGATCGTCCCAGTAGAGCTAATAGGGCCAGAAGCAAACACCTACGTGTACGCCCTGATGGACGAGGGCTCTACGGTCACACTGATTGAAGACGAAGTAGCTGAAAAGATTGGAGCCCGGGGTCCAGAAGAGGACCTGAGGATTGAAGGAGTGGGCGGCCATCGGATCAATCAGAAGACCAAGAAGATCAACATTAAGATCAAAGGCGTGTTCGGGCGAAGCATGGAGAAGCTATGTGGGTACACAGTGAAAGACTTGAAGCTAACCTCCCAAGAAGTGAACGCGAGAGACATAAGGGACTGCGAACACTTGAAAGGCATTGAAGATCAACTGACATACGAGAACGCCCGCCCTGTGGTGCTCATAGGACAAGACAACTGGAATCTGATCGTCTCTCAAGAGGTGAAGCAAGGCGATCGTGGCAAGCCGGTCGCATCAAGGACACAACTAGGATGGGTGCTGCACGGAATGAGGACTAGCAGCACCACACCGCTGAGAGTAGTGAACCACCTGTCAACGCAACCCAACGCCAAGGACGACCAGCTTGAAAGAATGATACGAGAACACTTCGACATCGAGGCCCTGGGAGTAGCAGCAAAGAAGCCATCGAACGACATAGATCAGCGGGCCCTGGATGTGCTGAACTCTACAACAAAGAGGATGCCGGATGGGAGTTTTAGCACAGGACTGATCTGGAAGTCTGAAGAGGAGCAACTACCTGAGAGCAAGACAGCTGCTGCGAGACGCCTCAGAGGGATGGAGAAGAAGTTCGCAAAAGATGAAGAATTCAAAAGAAAATATGAAGATCAAGTGAAGAATCTGATTGACAGCAATTACGCAGAAGAAGCTAAAGAGAAAACAACATCACCACGAACATGGTACCTGCCTCACTTCGCTGTCACACATCCGCAGAAAAAGAAGATGCGACTGGTTTTCGACGCCGCAGCGAAGTCACAAGGAAAGTCACTCAACGACGCGCTATTAGCAGGGCCGGATTTACTGCAACCACTGTTCGGCGTCCTTCTTAGATTCCGACAAGGAGCAGTAGCAGTCGTCGCTGATGTGAAGGAGATGTTCTTGCGCATCAAAATTAATGAAGAAGACAGAGACAGCCTGCGTTTTCTGTGGAAGGACAAGGAGTACAGAATGAAATCACTGATATTTGGAGCAGCATGTTCACCGTGTACCGCGATATACGTGAAGAACAAGAATGCAGAAGAATTCGCGGAAACATACCCAGAAGCAGCGAGAGCTATAAGCCGCGACCACTACATGGATGACTACTTGGCGAGCTTCCCAGATGCAACAACAGCAGCAAGAATCTCAAGAGAAGTGGACATGATACACAAGAAAGGAGGATTCTTCTTAAGAGGATGGGCGAGCAACAACCCCGCAGCTGTAAAAGAGTTCGTCGACTCAGAAAGGGAATCGAAGTCCATCCGCCTGGGAGAACAGAAGGATCAGATAGAGAAGACATTGGGGCTCAATTGGAACGTGAACAGAGACACCCTGCACTTCACCTTGAACCTGCGCAACACCCCAGAGGGAGCCATAAGAGGAGATCGACCCCCCACAAAGAGAGAGGCCACCAGCGCAGTTATGTCGGTCTTCGACCCCCTTGGACTTGCAGCCCCGATAACTATACAAGGAAAAGTCATGCTACAGAACCTGTGGAGAGTAGGAATTGGCTGGGATGAAGAGCTGCCGCCGACTGAAGCAAAAGAATGGAAAAATTGGCTCCTCAACCTGAAGAAGCTTGAAGACTTGCATCTCCCGCGCTGTCTAACACACAACGCCACCGAGGGGGAGCTGCACACTTTCTGCGACGCCAGCGAAAGGGCTTACGCCTGCGCAGTGTACTGGCGGTACCAGCATATGAATCAAGTTGAAGTCAAGCTCCTAGCAGCAAAGGCCAGAGTGACGCCCCTGAAGCCGACATCGATCCCGCGCCTGGAGCTGCAAGCGTGCCTGCTGGGTAGCCGACTAGCCACCAACGTGAGCCTGGAGCAGAACCTGAATATCAGTCAGAGGTACTTCTGGACAGACTCCAGAACGGCGCTAGCTTGGATCAAGTCAGATCCCAGAAGATACAAGCCATTCGTCGCACACAGAGTGGCCGAGATTGAAGAATTAACAAGACACAAGGAGTGGCGATGGGTACCCACCAAACACAACGTGGCTGACGACGCCACCAGAGAAGTGACGGCGGACTTTACCGTGTCGCACAGATGGTTCAAAGGTCCAGTGTTCCTGTACGAAGACCCCACGAACTGGCCTACCTGCGAAAAGGAAGCTGTAACCTGCACCGGAGAAGAGAAGACGAGTGCAACTACTCTGAACATCAGAAGAGTCACGCCCACCATCATTCCCGATCCCGAAAGATTCTCAGAGTGGAATCGACTGCTGCACGCAACCGCCAGATTTCTACAAGCTGTGGACGTCTTCAGAAGAAGCGCGCAGAAAACGAATGTCACGAAGAGGATCACACGGCAAGACAAAGACCCTACCTGGAAGAAGAAGACGCCCCAAGTGCCCAAAAGAATCGAAGAAGAAAAAAGGAAGTTTCGACCTAAGTCTGCGCTGTACGTAGAGAAGGCTGAGCGTCTGCTGATGCAAAGGGTACAAGAAGACAGCTACTCGACGGAATTGGCCTCCCTGAAACATTCAGGAGACAACGATCGAGTCATCAAGATGAAGAACTTCGCTATTAAGATGGAAGGAGGGCTGATAAGACTATCCACCAGAACAGGCGCAGCAAAGTATCTAACCACCGCCTACAAGACGCCCATTCTCCTCGACAGCAAACACAGAATCACGAGGCTGCTAGTGAAACACGTACACCAGCGGATGTATCACGGCCACCACAGCGTCGTCATGAACGAACTCCGTCAAAGATATTGGATACCCGGATTGCGAAACCTAGTGAAAAGGACAGCTAAAGACTGCGGATGGTGCAAAATGAGAAGAGGCTCGCCGACCATAGCACCCCAAGGCGACCTACCACCAGAAAGGCTCACCAAATCCAGTCCACCATTCACCTGCGTGGGAGTGGACTATTTCGGCCCCATGCTCGTAACCATAGGCCGAAGATCCGAGAAGCGCTGGGGAGCCCTGTTCACATGCTTGACAACTCGAGCCATTCACCTGGAACTAGCAGCATCATTGACATCAGACTCCATGGTTCTTGCGCTACGAAGAATGATCGCCAGAAGAGGAATGCCAAAAATCATTCTGAGCGACAATGGCACCAACTTCGTGGGTGCTAACAGGGAAATCATCGAGGAGCTTCAGACTGCTACCAACAAACTGGGAATCGTGTGGAAGTTCATTCCCCCAGGGGCACCACACATGGGCGGTTCCTGGGAGCGGCTGGTGCGAACAGTAAAGACTGCACTGGCGGCTGCGCTACGTGAACGAAGACCTCAAGAAGAAACCCTACACACGCTCCTGCTGGAAGTGGAGCACATAGTCAACTCGCGGCCCCTATTTGCTGTGAGCACAGAACCCGAAGAAGAAGAAGCCCTGACGCCTAACCATTTTCTTATTGGGCGATCATGTGGAGCCAACCTCTTCGGCTCCTTCGACGACACGGAGCTGATCGGCTCCCCGACATGGAGAACTTCACAACGTCTGGCAGATCACTTCTGGTCCAGATGGGTGCGGGAGTACCTACCCACTCTCTCGCCCCGCTACTTCCAGGGCCCCAACTACCGGGACCCAGCTGTCGGCGACGTGGTTCTCATTGTGGACCACACCCTGCCACGATGTACGTGGCCTCGCGGCGAAATAGTCACCACCTACCCCGGACCTGACGGAAGAACCAGGATAGTGGACGTCCGGACAACGGCGGGCACCCTGCGGCGGCCAGCATCGAGGCTGGTCATCATCGTGCCAGCGTCGTCACCCCAACCAGCGAAGGTGCAGCAGCAGCGCACCGAGGGGGAGACTGTTGGTGACGACCACCAAATACAGACCACAGTGACAAGTGAAAAGTGATATCAGTGAAAACAGACACTATGGACGGACTTAATATATTAATTTTATGATTAGTTACTATTTAATTATGTTATTATTATTACTATGTGTCTTGATTTGTTATGTACAAACATTTACCGTTGATTAGTTAAGGAAATTTATGTTATGTTTTAATTGTCAGTGCAAGCAGTGAGGCATAGTTACAACCCACACTACTTGCACCCCCCTATTTGATTATATAAGTAGAGCCATTATGGCGACAGTGTGTGATCACGATCTCAACGCTTAGAAGATAAGGAAAATTGTGAAGAAGGAATAAAACCACATATTCGGCGCATCAATGTTTTATTTACAGTCCACAACAGCTAGAGAGCGGTCCCCCGACGCGACAAAATTTAATCAAAAAACTTCATACGTACTTACGAAGGGTTATAATTTCAAGATTATTTTTTTCTTTTTATAGGGATTCAGGTTTATACCTTTTTTGTTCTATTTGTGGTTATTTCATCATAGTTTTTCTTTTAGGTTTTTAAGTTGTTTTTTTTGTGTCGGGGGTTTTTTTAAATTTTTAATTTAATTTGTTATTTCACACTTTTTGTAGGGACTCCTTAGTTATTTTGTTTAATTTCTTTTATTTTCTTGCGTTTTAAGATCATGGTAATTTAGTGTTATTAGGTATTTTCTTCGTTTATTTAACGCGCCATTTTGTGATGGCGGCCATTTTGGATTTGAAATTTATCATACTATATAGTATTCTACTAGTCAAGTCCTTTTATTTGATCCCCATATTGAGGGGGTTTTAAAAAACATTTAATTTGCCATTTTGTGATGGCGGCCATTTTGGATTTGAAATTTATCATAGTGTATAGTACTCTACTAGTCAAGCCCTTTCATTTGATACCTTTATTGAGGGAGTAGTGAAAAAAATTAATAAATTCACCATTTCGTGGAGGCGGCCATCTTGGATTTGAAATTTTTCATAGTGTATAGTATTCTACTAGTCAGGCCCTTTCATTTGATACCAATATTGTGGGAGTTGTGAAAAAATATGTAAACCGCCATCTTGTGGCGGCGGCCATCTTGGACCGATTTTCATCAAACATAGCTAAGAACACTCCCCACTTATTCACCTTTCAAAAAAAAAAACAAATTCAAAATCGGTTCATCCATTCGGGAGCTACGATGCCACAGACAGACACACACACACACACACACACACACACACACACACAGACAGACACGTCAAACTTATAACACCCCGTCGTTTTTGCGTCGGGGGTTAAAAAACAGTTTAAACTAAGATGAAGTCAACACCTCTGAAACGATTGATTACATTTATGAGATTACTAGCTTCTGCCCGCGACTTCGTCCGCGTAGCGTGATGATATATATATATATAACTAGCTTCTGCCCGCGGCTTCGCCCCCGTGGAATTCGGTCTGTCATCACATCCCACGGGTACGGGATAAAAAGTATCCGATGTCCGTCTCCTGGTTCTAAGCTACCTCTCCACCAATTTTCAGCCAAATCGGTTCAGCCGTTCTTGAGTTATAAATGGAGTAACTAACACGACTTTCTTTTATATATATAGATATAGCCTATAGCCTTCCTCAATAAATGGGCTATCTAACACTGAAAGAATTTTTCAAATCGGACCAGTAGTTCCTGAGATTAGCGCGTTCAAGCAAACAAACAAACAAACAAACTCTTCAGCTTTATATATTAGTATATAGATGTGCTCGGAGAATATTGTGACACATAGGTACTATTTATTAGTATTAGATACATATTAGTAAAATATTTCAACATTTCAATGTAGGTAGGTATACTCTACAAGAAATTTGCTTTGGAATTTCAATGAAATAGTGTTCATAATAATGTAACAAAAGCAATAAAATTTCGCCCCTCGATTCTAACATTTGAGATGTAACAATAAAAAATAAGAAGGGTGTAATAGTCCTGAACAATTCTGTGTTAGAAATCGCTGGCCTTTATAACTACAAGCAGACAACATCTCCCGGTGCCAAAACACACGGATATTTGTTTTATTGAAGAGCGTGTGCCCATTGTCGTGCGATCTTGTAAAAGTTTCCTGGTATTATATTACGATAGCTTCTGCCCGCGACTTCGTCCGCGTGGAATACTTCTTGGTCTTAGCGTGATGATATATGCCTATAGCCGGAAGGCTATTTATTTATTATTTACCCATTTATTGAGGAATCAATAAATGGGCTATCTAACACTGAAAGAGTTATTCAAATTGGACCAGTAGTTCCTGAGATTAGCGCGTTCAAGCAAACAAACAAACAAACTCTTCAGCTTTATTATATTACTAGCTTCTGCTCGCGACTTCGTCCGCGTAGCGTGATGATATATATAGCCTATAAACTTCCTCAATAAATGGGCTATCTAACACTGAAAGAATTTTTCAAATTGGGCCAGTAGTTCCTGAGATTAGCGCGTTCAAGCAAACAAACAAACAAACTCTTCAGCTTTATTATATTTGCATAATGATCTGTATGTACCCACCAAAATACAATTTATAATTAAGAATACTCTAGGGTCGGGCCCAGCACCTTTAACACAAGTTGTCTTGTCAACTTAGCAAGGGTGCTGGTGTCAACACATTATTGTATACTTTCAGAAATTGTATGTACTACCATGTTCCTCAAATGTAAAACTTGTATAATATGCAAATAAATTATTATTTATATATTTATTTATTATTAGTATGGATAAATATTTACTTCTGAAAGCAATTCTTTCATCATAATCTCCCTTCTCTCTTTGGATTACCTCCAAATATTCCACGTTTATATCCCGACGAATGCAGTCGTAATTTTGTCTATTCAGCAGATTTCTATCAAATTCATTAATTAAGTATACCTACTATCAGCCCAAGATTGTGTTCCCTAACACCCATAACCTAATAATATACAAGAAAGATGTTTTTTTAGTTGGCTCGTTACATCTTTTTTCAGACCTCATCAGCCATCAGATTCCAAAATAAATATTAAGCATGATTTGTAATCCTAAAAATTCGTCTTGATTGTTAGTTCATTTCATTTTGAAAGTAAAACGCTCGACTAAGTCACATACCGTATGCTATACTTCACGTGTCTTCATAAATTAACCGAACTATTCAATATCGTGTCGTGATGTATTGGAGACAGTAAGTTCGTTGTTTACAGCGAGTGGTTAGTTTGGCCGGTATGCCGTCCACTCTACACAGATTTATATCCGGCCTCGACTTCGTATAACTCGAAACATACAAAATATATATAGCACACGTTTTGTAGGTAATATCAGATAGCTCGGTTCGAATTGTTTTATATATATTACTAGCTTCTGCCCGCGACTTCGTCCGCATAGCGTGATGATATACACGCCTATAGCCTTCCTCAATAAATAGGCTATCTAACACTGAAAGTTATCTAACTTTTCAAATCGGTCCAGTAGTTTCTGAGATTAGCGCGTTCAAGCAAACAAACAAACTATTATTATAGATAGATGTACATATGGAAACGTCGAGAATGAGTGTAGTATTTCATGATTTTCCGCTAGATATTTTCAAATTTAAGTAAAGATATAACATAACATAACATACCATCAAGCCTGTTTTCCCCGAAGGGTAAGGCAGAGGCGTACTAATGTACACCCACAGTTCGCCGGTATGTTTAGGTCTCATGTAATAGGGGCGAGCCTATTGCCATTAACCGGGCACTAATTCCAAATTGCGAACTGCTAGATTACGATAAAGTTACAATGTAACTTTAGCAAAGTCTATGGTAATGAAGATTTTTTTATCGATGCTGAAAGCTTATGTCAATTCCGTATATTCGTTGATTCCCAACTTCGTTGGTTGATCCAATCAGGCTACAATATCACTTGCTTCCTTGACGTCAATAAATTGACGTATTTATACACCAGACGCAGTTCTTGCAGGAAAAAATATATCAAGATCGCTACACGTTACAATCATCATTAACACCCGATCTTCTTACATGTAAATATTTTTTAAACCTGAAATCTCGTAACAATGTACTTATCTGCCTGTAGCCTCATAAAAATATTTACAGATGTTGATCCAAATATATTGATTTGCGTAAACATGTTGATCCGGGTTTTGATGAGGTAGATTTGTATCGGATGAGAAGAGTTTATGATAATGTCTTGAATACTTGAATGTGGATGCAGTACAATAGCTACACTCGCGGTGGCTTAGAGGTCATAGCGTCTGGTATACCTAACCAGAAGCCGTAGCTTCACGAATCTAATCTTCTGGTGCCGTATCTCAAAGCAGCATCCTACAATTTGCATAGTCCCTGGACCAAAGCCAAAACACTTATCATAAACCGCCTATCTAACCAAATATAAAACTTCTCTATCAATCTATCTTCACTATCTTTATATTGCAAAAAGTAGTGGCAGAAATGTAGATAAACCAATTTGGTCGGCTCGGAATGTGCAGCGCGGAATAGATGCATCCGGTAACCGGTTATATGATACTGACATTGCTGTCTACTGAGTCACGGTGACTCCGTTATCTGTATAACTAGGTGGTTCGGATAACTTAGGGCTCTGATTATGTATGATATTCCTGTGTCTTTTCTTTGTTATTTTTCCTCTTCCGTAGTTATCACTGCATTTCCAGCTTTAGGTTATCATTGATATTTGTTTTTGTTTTCTTCTCAACATCGTCCTCAAGATTAATTTCTGAAGCTATTGTGACTTGACTGAACTATTCGTCAGAATCGATTTTGGTGATTATGATCATTTAGGCACAAATGATCACAAGAACGATATTCTAGAATGCTTGTAGCAGAAACTGGACAATTACAGAGGCCCAAATCTGTTTTTTTATTGTCAAAATGGTTTTTCTAAGGACATAGAGATTGACATAATAATATTCCGAAGTCACTCATGACGAATTTCATAGAACAAATAGCAGACTTTCGATTGGCTCTTTTTATTTGTAACCAAAGCTAAACTAGTCCAGGGTATAGTTCTTCAAGCAGTCGCAAAAAGTAATGAGATTCGTAATAGCCATCTCAATTCGTGTCTTAATGATCGCAAGGCAGGAAGCTGAGCAGGACATGAGTCAGGGCACCGGACGCGTGGTACGATCCAGACGAACAGGCGACTGGACTAAACTGCATAGCTTATAATGACTCCTGTATATTGTCGTTGTATACTGAACAGCACGCCATAGAAAACAAGAGTTATTTTTGCTCGTCACTATCGCTGATTGTAGAATTCATGTTTCTGTAGGACCTCTTGGGGTCTGTCATAAAGCAAGTGTGTTTTGACTGTTGCGCGTGAGAGCCAATTTCTATTTGCCACGGGTCCGGTAATCTGCAGGGGGTTTTACATTCATAATTTGTAATTTTGGCATTATCTTTGTAATTTTGACAACATTTCCAAACGGCAGACAGTTTCTGTACTTTTTATTTGTGCGTAAACACATTCGATATTCGAGTATCAGACTGAAGTAAATTTTCTAACGAAAATACTATCCGAAGCATACACCTGATAAAGGTTCTCTTGAAAGTAAAATCACTTTTAGAATTGTTTAATTTGTTCCTCCGAATGTCCCTTTTGTATGTGAAAATGTATTATCTGTAGGCTTATTTGTAAATGCAACGTTGACCTTTTCACCTCTGACCGGGCAGAACTTCAAATAGACACTAAGTATTCCCTGAAGCCATGTAAAGTCTATTGTGCAAGATATAACCACGGCAATTACTTTGAAGATACCAGTACTGTGATCGGAAAGTATATGATATTTGCTTCTAGTTAGGTATAATCACTTGTTTTTTATATTTTTTCGCCTATCACCTATAATCTTTTTTTTTAATTTTACCCCTTTTCCCTGTCCACATAATACTTGGAACATCATGTTGGCATTTCCAAATATTTGTTTCTATGAAATTCTAAGAATAATGTTTCTGCGAATCCCATAACCCTGATCCTCGCAAGTGACAATGTATAGCTGTACATAAGTTGATACAGTTTTGTGGGACACTGTTTTAGATCATAAGTTTTGACATGTACCTTTCAAATTTAATAAATAAATAAGTCTTACTGAATCTGACTTAATCCCCGCAGCGGGCTTTATGGACTCTGTACAAAGTCTTGCAGTTAATTGAACTTCAAAACATAGTCCAAAACATATTAATACTTTGGTGATATGAACCGATTTAACTTGCAATGTTTTTTGTCTACTTTAACCTTGAACCGAGTTATAATTTGGTGAGTCATTGTCGTCTCACTTGTCACAATAACAATCATTGTGTTATACACTTTTTGTCATTCGTCATAACGTGCGAGTTGATGGATCTAATTACAGCCACATTGGTCCTACAATTTTATTTTATACTTTTGCGAGGTTAGTAATATCATTGCTGCATTGGCGAACCGGCAGCGAACTGTACCTAACCCTTCGGGGAAAAAGTGTGATGGTATGTTATGTTTTACGTTATTCTCACAGCGAAATGATGTCTGATAATAAACTGATATGGATTTCATATTAGTTCTTAATCCACGATTGTACGGACATTCGATCTTCATAGTTTTTCTCGCCCAACTATTGTTCCAAATTGGACAGCGAAACATTTTTGTTTTTGTGATATAAACCAGCTCCCTTAGTTGCAACATCACACAACACATCAACAACTTCCTTAGTATGGCAGGTGTCCATGGGTGGTGATAACTACTTACCATAATCATAAATGGTGGTATCTGAATCCGAATAAGAACACAATTTGATTTAATTATTTTTGAATTACGAGTTATTTTGGTATTACGTTTGTACGGTCAATTTGGTCCACTGTGCTGTCAATTGTGTGTTCTTTCAAGGGATAATCAAACATTTCTTTGGAGGTTATCATCGATAGAATAACTAACTAAATGAGCCATAAACTTAAATTATTTCTTAACTCAATAAAATATTTCCCCTTTATTTCGCCAAATGCATCGTTAGACATCATTAAATCCAGTCTGGTCCGGCCAAATTGGCACTCAGACTTGACCTAGACCGATCGGTAAATTAAATTAACTCGTACAAAGTATGTACCGTCTCAATTGACTTATTTCATTAACGAATATGATGAAGTGGCGAGTGACGGATTTGGGACGGTCAATTAGGCTTATACGGGGCCTCTGTGTGTGTTTCAATTAAGTGCTTAGGGTTAATTGGATGAGATGCGGGAATAACAAAGGTTAGACGAATGGTATCCATAATTACTTCTTCTAAATCTATCTGCATGGGCGTAGCTAGGCAGGGGAGGGAAGAAACTTCTTTGTCACTCGGGCCACGTACAACCTTTCCTTCCGAAAGACGTAGATGAAGACTATGATCGATTATATCGGATTATATCATTATTTTTATATGTAAAGGTAAATAGGGAGATTATATAATTAGGATTTTCTTTTTATCAGAATTTAGTACTATACCGTTGTCGTGTGACTATTTGACAACGGAGTTGACGTCTTGAATCATCGTGTTCATCTTCATCATTATTATTACCCTATACTCATCCACTGCTGGATGTAGGAATTTTGGCTTTGTATTTAATTTGTTTCCCTCATAAAAAGACAACATTTTTTTTATAAAACGTCAGCCCCTGTCAGCCCCTGTACTGGAGGACGAGCTTTGTGGGTTGTCACAAACATACAATTACGAGCACGAAACAACTATTAGTGGGTGGTACACAAAAATAGTATTTGCTTTGAGTGGGAATCAAAATCACGATTCGGGGTGCAACGGCATGGGCGATATAACCCTCATAATTCTCGACCCTTGGCTGATAATCATGTTACGTTTGCAAATCAATCTTCTTCTCTACCAATAGGTACTATACCATGTAGTATGTTTGACAATGTTCATGCTATTGTATCTTTGAGCTGTAAATACTATGTATCGTGCGTAGTTTATCGCTCATTGTGCCCGTTTAGTAGCGAGTTCAATACAATCGCGTTCCACGTATCACAATGTTAGCCCTATATTATAGCGGTAGGGTTGGTGGAATTCATCATTTAATATTTATTAGGAATTCAGTCTTCTGTTCTGCGAACTTGCCGATGACTTCTGCCAATATTATTGTCTAATCTATGTTTCTGCAGACCTAAACTAAACCAAGTTTGATGAACTACCTAGAGATAGTACCATAATCGGTTCTTTACCATCACGGATGGAGCATAATGCATCTTAGGAACATAATATTGGCTAGTGTTTTGTTACTGTTAGCAGAGAAGGTAGTTTAACATAAATCGTTCTTCATCTTTAACGAATTTCAATAAATGTCACAACTTACCTTATGACGACATTTAGAACCTCCTTTTTCCTTTTCCATATTAAAAAAGCTAGTAAATTATGCTTTAATGTCAGCCCTGGCTCGGTAAGCAAACGTCCTTGGTACCGTGGGAAAGGTCGCATACCGTGACGGAACCTTTGTACGCCCACACTGTCACGTCAATCACGCCTATTAGTTGTAACCCTCAGGAAATTGATCTTGCCGACACCGAGACACGTCAACCGTGGTTAGGGAGGTCGTACATATTAAAAGTTGTACTTACTTATGCATAAATATATAACTAAGAAATTTTCACAACCCTCGATGACATTTGCACATCATAAAAATAAAACATATGTTTTATTATCGCAATTCGAGAACATTTGATAACTGATGCAATTAAGTGATGCATCAGTCATCAAATTGTTCTGTTGCTTTTGCTACATCGAAATTCCTATTAAAACTTGTATGTATCTTGTCTAAATGCGGTTTAGTTGGTAATTGGAAACAATACATAATAAAATAATGGAGACCATGCATTCTATAGTATATTTTTAACTACCTAATTTAAGGTTTGGTAATGTGTCAAAAAGGATCAATCGGAAACGTACTCGTACATCGTGACAATTATGAAATCAGATTTCTTAAATCGATGTTATAAACGTAGATTTTTTTCTTTATTTTTCTTTAGTTACGTTTGGGGTAAAAATGCATATTTCTAAAGCTAAAGGTATACTTAGAATGATAAATCGGTTTCCACCACATGTCAGGATCTCAAGGGAGTCCGCCATGTGTGCTGTTTATTTCTGGGAAGATCGATCATCCTTGAGAAAGTACTTGTTTTGTATTTATTCTGATGGAAGTTAATATATAAGTAGTAACTATGAAGCGACCTCTATTAAATAATTAACTTATTTTGGGACATGAAAGCTTTGGTCCGGTGATGTGTATATTTCTTCCCAGCCGCTCTTAGGACCAATAAAATATGTAGGCTCTAAAAAATAGAACAGTGTATCAGCCTTCATTTATTAACTTATGGTTCTGGAACGTGATTTAAAACTGCATTTCAATTAGAAACTAAAATATTTTATTTCCACGCAAACGAAGCCATAGCGAAAGCTATTTTGTTCGAACTAATGGGCATATCTAAGCGTTGACACGCGCATAGCAACGGTAAACGTTTGGTGGTAATTATTTCGAGACGGCGCGGGCGCGGTACGTTCTAAATGCGCGCGCGCATCGCCCGCCATCACCATGTTTCAACTTTATTTGCATTAGACGCGGTGCAACAGGGCTGATCCGTACGAATATTATATTAAATTAATAATTGAATAGAATTTTACACATACTAGTTAATATCGTCCTTGAATGTGTTCAGAGAGAGATCAGGTCGGGGTTATGTCGGAATCTGTAACATGTCCAATTTTTTAAAATGTTTTAGTCATCCTTAAGAGTCTCAGTTGTGTATTAATTCTGCGAAACGATGGTCCAGGTACCTACCTACTTCACATAAATGTGGACAGTTAAAACGTTAGAGTTTTACCTACCCTATTTATCTGCAATCAAGCTAGCCATTGAGTTTTACAACTTGTAGAAAAATGACAATGCTCTCATTTTGTAGATCAATATCGAACACAAGTACCCGTCATTACATTTATGACTGCCATTCTTCACAATGTGGAACACCATAATTTGCAATTGACTTTTACGTAATGCGCAGGACAGTCCATCAGACACTTATCATTCTGTGATATTATTAGACCCTGGTTATCTATCTACTATTTTATGTCTAAGTTTCAGATCCTGAGTTACTGCGCGGGCGTACTTAGCGTTGCTTGTCTTGAAACAGTATGAATTCATAAAGTTTCAAGACAACTCCAATTCCAACTTCATTTTTATACATATTTTTTATCCATGGAATCTGGAATATCTCTTCGTCCTCCACTTTTAGTCAAACTTGAAACTTGGACCCTTAAGGACCAGCAAGGCATCAGTAAACCCATTGGTTTTGACGGAAATCTTTTACATTTACTATTATTACTTTAGGTGGTTCTTCACTTACATCAGTACCTATTACCTTTCTTAGAATTAAATTGAAACGAAGGTTGTCAAAAGCATCGTATCAGCAACTCCTCCGCTGTTGCATGTGTTCATAGTACTTAGTTCGTTTCCCAAGGCAATACATTAAAAAACACTACCCATTTCTTCTGGAGGTAGCCCTGTAGGGATGCACCTACTATTCTGGGCCACGTCGGTCCCCGCCGCGCCATACATGGCCACACCCGATATAGTCTTAGCTCTCTTTGTCTCTACCCAGAGCCCGGATAATTTTAACATACCACCTGGTAACGGCATTAGAGAGAGGTTTATTGCTTAACTTCTTAGGATGATGAACTTTACTATTTCAGGAGAATCTTTTTGCTATTTTAGTTTTTCAAAACCGACCAAAGTGACAATTTCATTCCTTAATTTCAAGATTATAAAAGTGGACGATTATTCCTTTCTTTTTTGATTACTCATTTTGAATGCCCTTTCTAGATCAATACTCTTCCCATATGTTAAGGGTTTTATAGAAATATTTTCATACTTTCTTCGTGTATCATTTCATACTTTCGAGATCGACTATTATTGTTTATTGATTCAATCAATTATGCTGATCCACTAATTATGACCCCACTTGTGGCAAAATCGCCTCAAAAAGTACCTTTTAAAAACTCAATATGAGCTCTGTTACCACCGTTCTTTTTAGTAAATATCGGAAAGTTATTGTAAGTAGAAGTACAACGATCATCAGCTGATTCGTTCCGTGACGGCTGCTAACGACATGCGAGGATGTCTTGTGACAAATGACGTCACATAGCAACAATAACTGGCCGATGAACATCAATTCATCAGGCTGTCTGTCACACGTCGTTGCAAACGCCAAATGCTACATTTTTCTCTATTTCTTTTTAATTCCACAGTGCGCAATGTTCTAAAGTTGAAAATATGTTTTCACGTTATTCAGCCTAATTGAGCGGTTTCCTTGACGAACCCTTGGATTAGTTTATGAAAATAAATTACTGTATTATATCTCATATGAACCCTAATAATGACCCACTCCTCCAGCTAGTAGGTAAAGTTGGGTCTTTTCAAATGTACACAGATGACATTTGTGTTATCGATTTGGTTGAAAAGTTGAAGGTCGTGAGGAAATCGTAAATAATAGATTTAATATGCGCGTCATTCTAGTGGTGGTGGACTGTACCGCCTGCCTTAGAACCGATACTTCAATACCACGATCAATACTGAACGGCACCACAGTAAATAAATAAATAAAAAAACAGTGAATACACTTCCTCAGAAGTATATTCAAAAAGAAGATGGTGGAATTGTTAGTCATGTCACAAATCTGTTATTTCTATTCTGACACCATATAGGGGTAGTACACTAAAAAATAACATCGATTTGTAAAAGTATATTTAATAGATCTGGTATACCAAGCAAGTGGAAATCTATAGTCTCTGCCTACCCCAATGGAAGTCAGGCGTGGCAATATGTATGTAATACATGTTATTTATCAGAATGGCCATCCAATGACTAGGACTGTCTGCTTTGGTAAACAAAACTGCTATAAAGAAACAATTCCGAAGCCATTGAATAACGATTTCTAATCAAATCGTAGCTGTAACCATGGTCAGCCTGTGGTCCACCAAGTTTTGCAGCAGAAACAAGACCTATACGACCAATTCCTGGGCAAATACGAGATTTATCTTTACTTCATAGTTTACATCGTCGCTGCTGTCTTTGAACATGGTTGTGTAGTGCAGGTTTAGACGCGTTTCTCGATAAGTGCTAATCCTACTAATATTAGATATAAATGCGAAAGTTTGTGAGGATGGATGGATGGATGTTTGTTACTCTTTCACGCCAGAACGGCTGAACGGATCTGGATGAAATTCGGCACAGAAATAGATTATAGTCTGGAATAACACATGGACTACTTTTTATCTGAAGTCCACGCAGACGAAGTCGCGGGCAGAAGCTAGTCTTCAATACAAGTGAAGTAGAACTATCCTGCGATGTTCCAATCATGGTCGAATACCTGCAAACATTTATTAATGCTGATGTCTTGCACACGATGTTTAATTTCCTGCACATGGGAGACAACTGAAGTTACGGACAGATGGATCTTTCCTCATTATTGTATACATTTTTTATGTTATACCAATGACAATCGTTAATGCCAGTTAGTGAGAAGGCCCAAAGGCTGATACCTAACCAGTATTCTTCAGAATTTATAAATGTACTAGCTTTAGCCCGCGGCTTCGCTCACATGGAGCTAAATACGGATTAAAAATGAAACCCAAAAATAATTAAATCTATAACCAACAGTGATGATCTCTACTTTGTATGGGTCTGTTTAAATCAGAGAGGTCAAGCTGTAACTCAGGATTCGTTCAATTAATTGAGATAAGAAGTTCACTAGTTTTTAAGTTGGAGCATATACTTTATAACAGTGATAACAAAATTAAAATCTATGAAGTAGTTTTTACGCCAACCCGTAACAAACAGACAAGAGTTTTAAAAATCTCATTGTTGAGTTCAGAGACGTTTATATACCACTTGTTCTTTTTATTTTATCTTCACTGTGTCATAGCTTACGATTTTATTATAGTACAGAAGAGATTATGTTCATCTTCCTCGCCTTATACGTTTACTACATTCATCATCAGCCTATTTTCGTCCACTGCTGGACATAGGCCTCTCCTAGTGAACGCCACAGAGCGAGATATTTAGCTTTCCTCATCCAGTCCCTGCCAGTTGATTTCCGCAAGTCGTCACTCCACCTGGCTCACTAAACTATATTGGCATGAATGTAAGGTAAACATATGCCCAGCCTATATGCATGCATGCATATAAGCATGCGGAGAAGCAGAAGAAACAAGCTTCCATCTAATAGCAAAATGCACAATGTATGCGCTACTTAGATGGAAAATACTAGGAACCGATGAGATAAATGAAGAACAGCTAGCAGAACTCTCAATCGGACAACTGGTGGGCTTCTGCAAGGCTACGGGAAGATTTGCGACGCCGAGCGCCAGTAACCCATGACGGGATCCACCTAAAATGGGGAACTGGGCGAAATAATCCCAATATGAGGACTGATCGCCCGCCTGGTGCCTGCCGGCATCCCCGAATTATAAATAGAATAGAAGGTAAACATAACGGCATATTTTACCTAAAGATAATTAAGTGCCTTCGGACTCCCACTGAGTTAAGCCATTCAGTATCCAATTACCCGTGTCTAGGCGGGGGCGTAAGTGGATACATTACGGATAGAGTGTACGTCATTGCGAAGACATCGCTATCCCGCTGCCCGCCGCGACAAATCGCTGCTTCCCGCCTTCCTTTATTATTTCTTGCAAATACAATAACCCTGGGTTATTCTGGACATTTTTACTGTGAGAACTTCTTTTATGGGATAGGGGGGCAAACGGACGGATCACCTAATGGTAAGTGATTATCGCCGCCCATGGACACCCACTATACCAGAGGAGTCGCTAGTGCGTTGCCCGCCTTTTAGAAGGGTTTGGGCCTTCGGTATCCTCATTCACTCGGCGAAACACAACGTAAGTGTTGTTTCACGCCGGTGTTCTGTGAGGCCGTGGTGTCGCTCCGGTCGAGCTGGCCCATTCGTAACGAAGCATGCGTCTCCCACGATTTTTTCCTAATCCACTTCTTAGAGGAAATGGCCTAGGAGCTCCCTATCCCCGTTCCAAGTCGCATTAGATAGATATTTTTTCTCCTTAGCAGAAATAGCTCTTGCTAGAGAATAAAGCCCTGTGACGCGAGGGAATTTAAAAACAGATGGACTTAATCTTACATATAATAAGAATGTAAGTGAGCCGTGTCTGTACATTGCTTATATTTACAAAAAAACTAATTTGGGGGACTCAGAATCAGTAACACAATCCATTTCTATTATTTTTGGAACTTTTGTCTGTCTGTTTGTCTGTCGGTTTGTCTGTCGGTTTGTCTGTATGTTTGACCGCGCATCAAATGAAAACTACCGAAGAGATTTGGAGGAAGTGGACAGGAATTCATAGCCTTTTTCTTGGATTAACATTTAGGCTATATTTTATTAAAATCGGTTCACTCTATCAAAAGTTATTAACATTTTAACGATTGAAAACGTGGAATTTGAACAATAACCGTTGAAGCAAATTTACTTTTTAAGTATTTCCGTACTAGACTAGCACGGGTCAAACATTATAACAGAATCAAGAAATAAAATTAAAAAAATACACTCACAGGTACTAAATAAGATAAAACAAGAAAATAAAACAAAGAAATCAGAAACCATTATTGTGAACGGGAATTGATTATTAGTACAGTTATTCTGACTCTACTTCTACAGGGCATCACGGGACATACATAGGACTTATCCAGCGAGCACCAGCCGGTGTAAAAACTAAAAGAAGTAAACAAAGAATGACAACTCTTTCTCTAGATGACTAACACGAAATCTTTATTACCTCAATGAAATTTGATTCCATAACAGGTGTCATTTTGAGTTGACAATTTTGACAATTATTCTTTTCTTCTTTATAGCATCCAGCTTTAAAGTAACTGATTTTATAACGTGAAACCCCCATAGTGTAGATTCTAAAGAGTTTCCATCTAATCAAATCATAAAATAATATACCACGTATGTGCCTATGTATAATAAATAAAAAATGGGTCTTTTAATAATAATAATAATTGCAACGTGCGTTAATCTTTACTGATGCCGAAACAGTTATTTGAGATTTTTGTCTATGTAGGTATGTCTGTTTATATTTGCGAACATTTAAAAAAAAAAAGGTAATGTAAATTAAGTCAATGGCGCTAATTGTATTAACAATATGGAAAACCAGAATCCTTTTTTCTATGAGATTTTTCGAGGTAGTTAGTTGAATCTTGGAGAGGACAACGTTTCTCAGGTCAGCTAGTATATTCTATAAAATCTCTACTACCTATTATAAAATTGTAAAAAATATGTGTCTTGAAATATCTTCAATGTACAGACTATGAAGATATTTAAAAAAAATACAAGTGGGTTATGGTATATAAACTTCACTGAACCCAAAAAGGGGTTTTTAAAATTCTTGTCTGTTTTCTGTTTGTTACGGGTGGGCGCAAAAACTACTGAATAGATTTTAATTTTATTATCACTGCTAGAAAGTATGTGCTCCAAGTCTCCAACTTAAAAACTGGTATACCTCTTATTTTAAATAATTAAACGGAACCTGAGATACAGCTTGACCTTCCTGATGTATAGACACATACAAAGAAGAGATCATCACTGTTAGTTTTTAAGCTTCAAGTGAGCGAAGCCGCGGGTAATTTTTTTTTTTTTATGTAATAGGGGGCAAACGAGCAACCGGATCACCTGATGGTAAGCGATAACCGCCGCCCATGGACACCCGCAACACCAGAGGAGTCGCAAGTGCGCTGCCCGCCATTAAAAGGGTTTGGGCCTCCGGTAACCTCAACTCACTCGGCGAAACACAAAAGCGTTGTTTCACGCCGGTTTTCTGTGAGGCCGTGGTATTACTCCGGTCGAGCCGGCCCATTCGTGCCGAAGCATGGCTCTCCCACGTGTAAATGCTAATATCTCATATTATCCTTATAAATCTTATACGGTCTGTCTCTATAAGCAAGTGAATTCGTAAGCTAAACTAGTTCTGGTTTTCAGTAATGCAGAAGATTATTATGTCGAACATAAAGCGCTTTGCTGTAAGACAATAATATTATCTACTTTTAAAATATTCTTCTATCCTTACAAAATCTTTTACGTTGTTCTTATGGCACTGTACTTCATTACCAATTATTTACCCTTTTTCATACCCAATCCCACATTAACCTCAATGTTTGCAGAATAGCACCCCGTCCTCTGTGGGCGGATATCGTTACAAATGCACATAATGTACTCGTTAGAGCCCGTCCGTTACTGATTTACTGACAAAACCCAATCACTCGTCTTAGACGACAGAAGGTTCACTCCGAGAAGGTTTGTCTAGCGGCTATTTATCAATCGAACACCTATGAAAATAGAGAGTCTTGACACTCACTCACACTTGGTATTCCCGTGCAACGGGTCGTTGAGCGCCTAAATAATGGTTGAGCTAAACGATGACTGGTGTATGCGTGCCGTCAGTTAGGACAGGTCAACTCAAAGCTGCTATGGCTCTTTCTTCAAATGGCCTGTTCAGATATTGCCCTACATCGTAACACACATATCTTATAATACTACTACTACTGTCTAGACTTTAAAAGAGACCATGATTCTCCGAGTTTGTTTCAGCGTTTCTTCTCAGAGGTCGTCTGATAGGAAATTTCGGCGCCATCTAGTGAAAAAAATTTAAAACAAAAAGTGTCTGTATAAGATCTATTTACAGAAATAAATATCATTTATCATCATCATCATCATTTACCATTAAGATCTAAAATGGCCAGTATTGATGATTCACTATAATCACACATCTACAAAACGTTTCAACTTTGACGCGCTTCAGTTGCTGCGGTGCCAGAACTGGAGGCGCTTAGTAACAAACATACCATCGCACCTTTATTCACCGAAGGGTTAGGCAGAGACGTACTAACGGATACCCACAGTCCGACGATATGTTGCCACAGCCACAAATCTTAACTCCGAGCTTTGCTAGATACTGAGAATTTCACAAAAACCGCTTGACTAACCTAACCCAGGGCGTCTAACAAAGCAGTCACAGTTAGTACTATTAGACAATTACTTATCCATAGAACTTCTGGAAATCGTTCAGCTACGATTACTTTACAGAACGCAATGTCGTGGGCGCTTCGATATCGGCTATTTCGTTGGTTGGCTATTACTCTGAATCTGCGCGTACGCCGCGTATCCCAGTAGGCACTGTTTGATTGTAATCGCTAATGTACGTTGTAGGGTAGGATAAGCATTATTTCGCTTTACGATTATTGCACGAGGTGTTCGAAGCTGGCATGTTAAGTACTTCTAGTCTTATTTATGAGGGTCCAAGGTGACTATACTATTTACAATTACAATTTATCAGAATTAAACTATACTCGAAAGTTTCAATACGTTAAATTATTTATTTACTACATAGTTATTTTTTATTATATTTGGCATTAATGCATTATTTATTTAATTAATTATTCATTAGAGTTAATAACTTATTACTTAATTATATCACGCTTAGGGAATTTAAGTGTTAAGCAGGGGTGTGTATATAATTCCTATGTATTGAGGATATGGTAAAATAAAATAATAAAACTACCTATCTATAACTAAGACATCAAATTAAACCCAAAGAGTATTCTATTACCTTCTTAAATATACACTAAACTGGTAGGTACTATCTATAACTAAGACATCAAATTAAACCCAAAGAGTATTCTATTACCTTCTTAAATATACACTAAACTGGTAAGTACCTATATAAATAACCACCTCGCATAATTATCATTATGTAAGTATCTATTGCCACAATTGCCGTGTGGGTGCATCGTAATTAATTAACGTGACTTCTTTCATTGGACCTATATTTTAATTAAAATAGGTACAATTAGATTAATTGCAGCCGCAACTATCCGTTAAAATCTATTCTAGTTATTTGGGAAAACTAACACAATCACATTAATTTAAATACAAGTAGACGGCCATACACGAGTCCTACAAGTTTTCGCGTGTATACAAAACAAACAAATTGTTTATTAACGTGTTCTACAAACGGTTTCGACGAAAGATCGGCCTGGCTAGGTTTTCTGCGAAATTTTGTCTATTTTTTCATAAAAAAGCGCCTCCCACTCCCCACAATAGGGACAAAGGACAAACCCTGTGTTGCAGACATATATTTCAGTAGCTAGACGTTTTATAAATGTGTACACATTATAAGGCTATGATGACACAACAAGGTGAACGCGAACAAATCTTCAAACTATTATGATCCAGACATATGTAGATGCCACGGTGGGATAGGTTAGGGTTGCTGAACTCGTAGTAAATGTGTTGCATGCTGGGATGGTAGCCAAGTGCAACGGGTATTCATGGATTTTATTAACATAACATACCATCGAAATCAGAACAATACAATCGAACCCAGGAACTGATAGATTAGAGCTATAATAGTTTTACCACATATTAAAATTTTAGCCTACCTTTTTTATGGGATAGCCGGCAAACGAGCTGGGGCCCAAGTTATTTCTATTGCCTCAGAATGACCGTCCAATGGCACTAAATGACATAAAAAATTACAGATTTCTTAGACAAAATTGTCAAAAATTAACAATTTTGAAGTCACTGAATCACAATTCTGACACAACTAAATTGTAGACTCGGCACCCAGACCGATCGCTTGATGGTAAGCGATCACCGCCGCCCATGGACACCCGCAACACAATAGAAGTCACAAGTGCGTTGCCGGCATTTAAAAACGGAATACGCTCTTTACTAGAAAGTTTTAAGGTCGTATTGGTCCGGAAATAATGCAGGCTACAGTTCATTCCACAGTTTGGTTGTACGAGGCAGAAAGTTGAAAGAGAAAGTACTTGATTGCGGCAATATGTTTCAGTATAGGTAGATTTTATAATACTATCACTCCTTATTATCAAAGCTAAGAAAAGCTTTAACTTTGGCTAATATTTAACACTGTGCATATATCTTGCTTAATTTAATTTCTATAACATGGGCAAGTATAGTACCTATTAAAAACTACCGACATTGTCATTAAATATTAAAAAATAACTACCCACATTGTCTGTGAAGTAATGAAATGAAATGATGAAATGATATTTTTCTGTAAGTAGATCATTAGAGACACTTTTACAAGTCAATGTTTTGTTTTTTTTTTTATATAGCTAGATGGCTTCGGCATTTCCTAACTGACGACCTCTGAGAAGAAACGCCGAAACAAACTCAGAGAATCATGGTCTCTTTTAAAGTCCAGACATAAAATAATGCAAATAATGTGAGTGGGACAATGCAAGGCAATGTCTGAAATGGCCTTTTGAGGAAAGAACCATAGCAGCTTTGAGTAGACCAGTCCTAGTAGTGAATTTTATTCCTTCATTTCTATGTAAAAAAGAAAAACAGTATACTGACGCACTAATTCTTTTAAAAATAACCGTGTTTTCAACGTTACCGTCCGTATTGTAATAACAAATACTTATCTTACATCTACTTACGTCAATTAACAACTAAAATAGATCTAATCTCAAATAACTAACATTGTTTAGAATCGGATCGATCGCAACATGTTTTTTTCGTAAAAAAACACAGGTTCTTACAACTAATTCAGTCAGAAATTGAAATCTATACTTAATATATAAAGCTGAAGAGTTTGTTTGTTTGTTTACTTGAACGCGCTAATCTCAGGAACTCCTGGTCCGATTTGAAAAATTATTTCATTGTTAGATAGCCGATTTATTGAGGAAGGCTAAAGGCTATTTATGATCACGCTACGCGGACGAAGTCGCGGGCAGAAGCTAGTATTAATCTAAACGAGCTGCTACTAGGAATATCCTAATAGTAAAAACACAATAACACATTACAATACGCCGTCAAACGTAAAAGTTTGACGAGAATATATATCTATACTAATATATAAAGCTGAAGAGTTTGTTTGTTTGATTGTTTGTTTGTTTGTTTGTTTGTTTGTTTGTTTGTTTGCTTGAACGCGCTAATCTCAGGAACTACTGGTTCGATTTGAAAAATTCTTTCAGTGTTAGATAGCTCATTTATCGAGGAAGGCTATAGGCTATATATCATCACGCTAAGACCAATAGGAGCGGAGCATCAATGAAGAATGTTTCAAAATCGGGATTTTTCCTTTTGAGAGCTTCCGATGCATGCGCTGCGTAAACGGTTAAAGTTTCGCAAAAATCATATATGAAAGAATTGTTCCGCTTTAAAAGTTCTAAAAAAAAGTCCGCGACAGCATATGTCTATCTTTTAAGGTTGGCTCACTATAACCGTTTTTATGCTAACTTTGTTCTAAAATTCGTTTTTTTTTCCTTTTGAGAGCTTCCGATGCGTGCGCTGCGTAAACGGTTAAAGTTTCGCAAAAATCATATATAACAGAATTGTTCCTCTTTAAAAGTTTAAAAAAAAGTCCGCGACAGCATATGTCTATCTTTTAAGGTTGGCTCACTATAACCTTTTTTATGCTAACTTTGTTCTAAAATTCCAAATGCATTATTTGCGTAGGTGTTTTTATAAACATGATATTAATCCTTATCCAAATAAATACGTTATTCATCAGCCTGTAGAGCGTTTGTTTTGTATCCGTGTGGACCGAGCTTGGGTCCGCTCGGACCCAACAAACGCTCTAAAGGACATATCCTCATTTAGCGTTCTTTTATTATTCATGTTCCCGTGACATATTTTACTAAAGTTCCGCTCGGATACTCAATACTCAATTATCAACTAACAATATTGGCTATATCTTGAAGTGAGCTTCAATCAAAACATACTACAAGCCGCTGAACGGGATCATCATCTTCTTACCACCTGCCAAGTTTGCTTGAACTTGAACGCGATAATCTCAGGAACTATTGGTCCGATTAGAAAAAATCTTTCGGTGTTAGATAGTCCATTTATTGAGGAAGGCTATAGGCTATCATCCTGCTAAGACTAAGTAACTATTCCACGCGGACGAAGTCGCGGGCGGAAGCTAGTACTAATATATAAAGCTGAAGAGTTTGTTTGTTTGTTTGCTTGAACGCGCTAATCTCAGGAACTACTGGTTCGATTTGAAAAATTCTTTCAGTGTTAGATAGCTCATTTATCGAGGAAGGCTATAGGCTATATATCATCACGCTAAGACCAATAGGAGCAGAGCATCAATGAAGAATGTTTCAAAATCGGGGTTTTTTTTCCTTTTGAGAGCTTCCGATGCGTGCGCTGCGTAAACGGTTAAAGTTTCGCAAAAATCATATATGACAGAATTGTTCCTCTTTAAAAGTTCTAAAAAAAAGTCCGCGACAGCATATGTCTATCTTTTAAGTGTCAAGTTTGCTTGAACGCGATAATCTCAGGAACTATTGGTCCGATTAGAAAAAATCTTTCGGTGTTAGATAGTCCATTTATTGAGGAAAGCTATAGGCTATCATCCTGCTAAGACTAAGTAACTATTCCACGCGGACGAAGTCGCGGGCGGAATATACCATATATAGGTACCATATATCGGTTGTATAAGTTTAATTGTTTAATTGATTAATAAACTTAAAAAAAATCGATCAATCAATGTTATCAAACCCATGAACGTACTACTGTACCAATGGCAACTGCTGTGCTAGAGGTCAAGGGTTCGATTCCCAGGTCGAGCAGTGTTATAGGGTTTTCTATGAAATTCTCAGTAGCAGTTTGGAGTTTGGATTTGTGACGTTTAATGGCAATAAGCTCCCCTTATTAAATGGGACCTAAACAATAACATAAAACAACAACAATAACTGCCTCATTAGCCAAGTGGTCCTGAGCGCGACTGCTACGCTAGAGGTCCTGGGTTCGATTCCCAGGTCGAGCAAAGTGTTATTGGGTTTTTCTATGAAATACCCAGTAGCAGCTCGGAGTTAGGAATTTGTGCCCGGTTAATGGCAATAGGCTCGCCCCCTATAACATGGGACCTAAACATACCGGCGAACTGTGGGTGTACATTAGTACGCCTCTGCCTAACCCTTCGGGGATTACAGGCGTGATGGTATGTTAAGTTATGTAAACAATAACATACCGACGAACTATTGATGTAATTGTACATACATTCCAACATTTCTGTCTAACCTTTCGGGGAATACAAGCGTGATGGTATGTTAAATACGTAACAAAAACCAAAATCCCGGCAATATCTCTAAGCTGGGAACTCTATTCGGGGTTGTTGCACTTGCGTGCCAGTCGAGCCGGCGCATACGCAAATAGATCGCCCACCGCCGAATAGATGCACCGACGCGGCGACGCCATGACACCTCGACGAGGCTCAGATTATTTTAGCTAGACGATAGATTTGTGATCTGACAGTCAAGTCAAAATCATTGACAATATTAAAGTTTTATGATTGGACCACAATATTAGAATTGTGGTCCAATTACACTAGGTGCCACAAGAGCCAAGGCCTCAATTCTATTATTTTATTGTATGAAAATCGTCGTCAGATCTGACTTCAAAATCTGTCAGTTCTTATGTGATTTAAGGCCACTTGCACCAACTTCTTAAATATGTTTAAATTGTTTTTAAACACAATTTTTAATTGTATTTCTGATTTCTTACAACATTGTAAAAAAAATACTATGTCATTGAAATGAAACTACTTTTTACGGATTTTATCGCGTTATATTGATATTATTTAATTCCCGACGTTTCGCATCCTTTACAGCATTCCATGGTCATGGGTCGACAGAGGTGTTGGACGTCTCAACGTTAAAATTACTAACAGCAATCGATTCGCTAATAATTAACGGAATACATTTTCGTTATTTATTAGCGATCCGATTCACGCAGTATTAGCTCACCGTGTCCTTTGGTCTTGCAGTTTCGGGCTTGGGTTTAGATTTAATAGATTCTATAATGGTGTTCCAAGCAGCTGGTAAGACCCAGCCTGTTATTTTAAATTACCATCAAAACTATTTCACAGATTACATGATATGATAAATATCGTTGAATGCGTCTGCGCAAAAAAGCACAACAAAAGCAGGAAATGTAGTATCAAGATAGGATTACATACTTTATGTGTGTTATTTAATTTTATAACTACTTAGCATAAACTAGTATTATCTCGTTATATTGTAAGTAACCATTTCCGTAATCTTTTGATTTTCTATTTCTTACTTTTACGCCTATTACTTACATTTTTGTTCATCAAATTAAGATCGCTGTTAGATTTCTTTGTCGTCTCTTTTACAAAGATCTCAAACAACTTCTTTATTAAAAACTATGAAATTGACACTATTAACCTGAACGAAGTATCTGGCCACGTAGTTTTTTAAAGTATTGGATTAGCAACAAAAAATATCTAAACTGAAATCTAGTCTAAGGCTATTAAGTTTCCAGTGTCTAGCATTATTGTATTGGTTTTTATCTGTCTAGGTATTCAAAAATGCAATTGAATATTTTTTGCTTGATCTTTTTCCATTTTGGCGCATGTTATTCCGTTATCTTCGAAGTCCTTAGTGGGTTTCCGAAATTAGCTAGTGTATTGGCTAGTACCTAAATTAATAATCTATTAAAAATAATAACAGTAAAAAAAATGCTGCTCAAATATCATATGAAATCCAATCACCTGAAGCCAAAAGAAGGTTACTCGTTCAAATAAACAAAACTTTTCTCTAGGTAACTGTAACGAAAGCTAATAAACTCTTTGAAAATATAACACTTGTGTGTAATATACGACGTGATTATAGATCTGACATCAAAGATCTTCCAACGACCAACACTGGCCTGTAGCCAAGCCGAGAAGAGAGGCATAGTGTGCGTATTGTAATATTTCTCATGATTTTACTAGAATGGATGGTTGGAATAGTGATTGGTTTAAAAACAAATAATAAACATTTAAGATTTACTTTTCCTATGTTGCACTTCTCTAGAAGAATCGGGTATATGTAGCCAAGTTAAATATAAATTAATCGACTCCCATCAATAATAAGTAAAAATTCGGGAAAAATTTCAAAACTTAAGCTGTTACTTTGGTGATATTCTTTGTGGTTATCATCATGTCTGTCTTGACTTAAAACTTCCATTTCCTATGTCGATATCGAAATTTGCATTAGGTATATATTTATTTGCATTTTATATTCATTTAGTTGTAATCTTAATTTTCCCATGTGTCTTGTTGACGCAAATAAACGTATTTTCTTTCTTTAAGTCTAGCACAATATTATAGTTGAAAAGCATGTACCTACCTTCATTTCACAAAATATCGAAATATTGAGCATAATATACATAAAATTCTAGATGGTTTCGGAGCTTCTACAGCATCCATGGTCACGGTTAGACTGAGGTGTTGGTTGGACGTCTTAATGTTAAAACTGTTGGAATTGTGGTCTGAAGAATCAAGAATCTGTGTAAATAGCGAAATGAAAAACAGTAAAAATTGTACGATGGTTGCTATTTTTGAACTTCAAGTTGTAACAGCGATTCAAACCTCGAGTATCTTTTTTTGTCAACATTACATTATAAAACCTAACACAAAGTATTCTTGACCAAGTAGGTTTTACAACATCCGCCCTTAATGGGAACAAAAAATAAAGTAGTAATGCTAAACAAAATAGAAGACTAAAACATTACTACCAGACTAAACAGAAATACAAAACATAAACCGACGAAAAATAAATAAATGGAAAATTATTCTACCTATTTATCCCTAAACCCATATTAAAAACGCACCTTAGATGAGCTATACGCCTTAAGGGCTTGGTTAATACATCGGCTGTCATTTTATCCGTAGGTATAAACTTTATATCTATAAGACCCTCAGTAACCTTTTCACGAATAAAATGAAATCTCGTATCAATGTGTTTGGTCCTATTGTGGTGGATTGGATTGAGCACAAGTTTCTGTGCACTTTGACTATCATTGTATAGCAACACCCTATCAGCAAAACCAGTAATGTCACACACTAACCGTCTTAGGAAAATAGCCTCCTTTGCAGCACTAGTCAAGGACATATACTCAGCTTCTGTAGACGATAAGGCTACCGTCGGCTGCTTCTTACACTCCCAGCTAATAGGTCCACCTGCTAGCGTGAAGTAGTAACCCGTGTATGACCGACGGTCATGTACACAGTTCGCCCAGTCAGCATCCGTGTATCCACACAGACATCCACCGACTTTCCTGTAAGTAATACAGTAATCCATAGTACCTTTTAGATACTGTAACACCCTTTTAGTGGCCAACCAATGCCTTTTATCATAACAGTTATTAAACTGACTTAAATAGCTTGTGGCATAAGCTATATCGGGTCTCGTATTAACAGCTAGGTACATGAGACATCCTATCAAGTTTTGGTAAGGATATTCACCAAGAGATGTTGGATTAGCTTTCTCCAACTTGTTATTCTCCAAAGGTGTAGACATCTCCTTGCAATCTTGCATATTAAACCGCTCCAATACCGCCTGAATATAGGTCTTCTGACTGACCACGATTTTATCGTCAACACGGTTAATATTTAAGCCTAAACAATACGACAATGTACCCAAATCTTTTAGTGAGAAAAAATTTTTCAAGTCCTTTTTGACAGCGTCGAATGAACTTTTTTCTTTGTAAAAGACAATTAGATCGTCGACATAGACTGCAAGTATTATGGTTTCATTACTAAACTTTTTCAAGTAAACACATGATTCCGCAGATGTTCGTGCAAAGTCCATTTTCGAAAGAGTTTGATGCAATTTGAAATACCAGACTCGAGCTGCCTGCTTCAAACCATAAATGGATTTTCTGAGCAAACAGACTTTACCTTCTGCCCCGTGCTCAGCAAATCCCTCAGGCTGTTGCATGTACACCTCCTCCTCTAAGTCTCCGTTGAGGAATGCGGTATCTACATCCATGTGTTGAATCTTCAAATCCATTTCTGCCGCCAAAGCTATAAGAGTACGCAGAGATGAATTTCGAACCACAGGGGCAAAAGTCTCGTTATAGTCAGTCCCCCAAACTTGACTAAAACCTTTTGCAACTAGTCGCGCCTTATACTTGACTATTGCACCGTTCGCGTCCCTCTTTATCTTGAACACCCATTTACATGGAATAACCTTTTTATTTGGTTTATCCACTAATGTCCATGTCTGCTTATTCAATAAGGCATCATACTCACTCTTCATAGCGGAGATCCAGTTATCTTTATCATCGCTTTTAATAGCTTCACGATAACTTTTCGGATCATCACACAACAATTCAACACCGAGAGTGCCGTATGAATAAAAATCAGGAGGTTTACTTTACCAAGCACTTGTTGAAAGACAAATTGGCTCTAAGATTCGAACTCTTCGGTCAGACAATGGTACCGAGTATGTCAACAAGGAGTTGACAGACTATTTGCAGGCTCAAGGGATTCGACATGAAACGTCTGTACCATACAGCCCTCAACAAAATGGGGTAAGTGAACGTTGTAATCGTAGTATTGTAGAGAAGGCCCGTTCCTTGCTAGCACAGAGCTCTCTGTCGAAAGCTTTTTGGCAGGATGCTGTTGAGACTAGTGTTTATTTAAAGAATAGGTCACCTCATCGTGCACTTGATGGTAAGACGCCATATGAAATGTGGTGTGGTAGTAAACCTGATCTGTCTCATTTAAGGATATTTGGTTGCCGAGCTTTAGTTCACGTGCCTTCGGGGCAGAAGGCACGTGAACTAAAGCTCGGCAACCTCCTTGTTGACATACTCGGTACCATTGTCTGACCGAAGAGTTCGAATCTTAGAGCCAATTTGTCTTTCAACAAGTGCTTGGAAAGCGCAAAAAGACTTCTGAACTTCTGTCTTAGATGACATACAATAAAGGGATATAAAACGTGTATAGTCATCTACAAAAATAATAAAATATTTATTACCTTTAAAAGATTCAGTGGTCAGGGGACCACAAACGTCCGTATGGACCAATTCTAATGGTGACGAAGCCTTCTTATACTTTATCCTTTTGAAAGGCTTTCGGGCCTGCTTACCCTCTACACAAGGTATGCATGGTTCTTTGTCAACCTCAGTATACTCCACACCAACAGCTAGACCTTTTCTGAGTAGATCCATACCAACACGGCAGAGATGTCCTAGACGCTTATGCCAAAGCTGAAACTGGGACAAATTAGTGTGAACATTGTAGGCTAAAACGCTTTGCGGCTTTACTGTACAATCTAAAGTGTACAATCCACCACAAATAGAGCCATGTAAAACAGGACCTTTTATAAAAGAAACATCATTAGAATTATAAAAATTACACCCATTCTTATCAAAAACAATCGAGAAACCTTTCTCTACTGCCTTTTTGACTGAGAGTAAATTACAATCTAGGTCAGGAACATGTACAACATTAAAAATCTTCTTGAAATCGGTTTTCGTGTCAATCGCAACATCCCCTAAACCCACAGCCGACAAACTTTTACCATTTGCGACAGTTATCTTCCCATCACAGTGTCGATAACTATTAAACCATTCAGCATGTGGTGTCATGTGAGTTGACGCACCAGAGTCGATAATCCACTTCTCAGATAACTGAACATTAGGTGCGGACAAAGCCAGTTCCGTGACATTATCCAAAGCCAATTCCGTCACTTGATTCGTCATATTCCCTGTACTAGAAGCAATCAGTCCCTTATCTTCAGAACAACTTTCTGTAGAGCAACGCGCCTTTGCCTTTTTCTCCTTCTTTTTGAGAGGACAATTAGGACTAATGTAAGGCTTCTTACACCGAAAGCAAATAACCTGTTTTGTATGCAACGCAGCCACATCATCTTTAGTCGTCTTCGTCATTTCGCTCAACAACTTAGTCCTCACTAAATGTGTTGTGACTTCAACGCTCCCATTCTCAAGCGCCATTATCAAGGGCTCGTATCGGGACGTCAGACCTCCCAATATAATAGCTGCTAAAGAACTATCTTCTATGGTTTTGCCAATATCGGCCAGGTCTAGTGCTGTTGTAGTTATTGCCGTTAAGTAAGCTTCTAAATCAGAAAAGTCAGATAAGGAGTACCTGTACAACTTGCGTTCCAACGACAATTTACGACCCAAACTTCGATCCTCGTAGGATTTCATAAGAGCATCCCACGCTTCCTTTGCGGTCTTAGCTGGTCGAACAATTGAAATAGCAGCGCCATCCACAGTAAGGCATATCTTGGAAAGAGCCTTTTCTTCCTTCCGTACATCGTCGGACGTCTTATTCCCTTCGACAACTACTCCGTTTACGGTTTCCCACAATCCTTCATGGATTAACAACATTCGCATTTTAAATTTCCACACAGTGTATCCTTCTCTATTACAAAGTGTCGGAATACCATTTATGGACATACCCGAAACTGCAGACAACATGTTAAACTAGGTACAATTTCACCACCAATCTTCTTTTAAATTTGATCGTAGATAAAATAAATAGAGCCTCGTGCTGATAACGTGTTGGAATTGTGGTCTGAAGAATCAAGAATCTGTGTAAATAGCGAAATGAAAAACAGTAAAAATTGTACGATGGTTGCTATTTTTGAACTTCAAGTTGTAACAGCGATTCAAACCTCGAGTATCTTTTTTTGTCAACATTACATTATAAAACCTAACACAAAGTATTCTTGACCAAGTAGGTTTTACAACAAAAACACCTCAGTCTACCCATGACCATGGATGCTGTAAAGGATGCGAAAAGTCGAAAATAAAATAATATGAAGTTTGCTCCTTGAATTGAAGATAATAGTCTTGTTATTCAATGAGTGTGATGCAAAAAAAAACGACTGCCTTTGTATTCTATAGAATAATGCTTCTTGATGCTGCATACGCCTTCGTACTCTTATATTAAATAACAAATGGCACGGTACGTCACAGAACGTAATGGATCGCAAGCGCGCATCCGGTGCCGTACGAATGGGCCCGCCACTCCTGCGCATATTGCTTGATCGCATAAATCTGTTGATTGTTTAAATTGCGAATGTATCCGTAACCGTTTGCTACGAGTATTGTTCCTTATTTTGTTTATGTACAGTGTATTCAATTCGTAGAAATAATGCAAAAGATAAATTATTATCATTATAAGTAGTTCGTTACTTATAGATAATTAGGTCTTTATTCTTGATAATGCTCTTCTGCTCCTAAATTCTGCATTGTATTTTCTGTAGCCTCCATGGAATTATTTACCATGCGTGTTTTTTTATAAATCACCTGTTTTATTTTATGGTAGTACCTACTACATATGTTATGTATTTGGTTTTATGACATGTGTAAATTCAAATCATAATGAAGTGTTACAATAAAAAAATAAATAAAATAAAAGTAAATTTATTCATGAAAAAATGTTACAGTAACTCCGCCGAGTTTTCCGAGTAAGTAATCGTGGATACTTGTGTTGGGAATAACTCGCTTCTCGCAACAATACTGTTGCTAACTGGTATCGGTATTTACCGGTACTGCCATTACTTTGTTCACAACAGTTAAATTCCTACATTGTAAGGGCCACAAATCTAGACCGCATCTGGTTTTCCACTGGGGCGTCCCGGTTACTATCTACCGTTTGGCCTCAGGCCTTGCGTCCAGAAATGGTCATCTCGTAAACTGCTAAGTGTTCGATTTCACATGGTGATAAAATATTAGAAAATGTCTATTATAAACATACCTTTCAGTCTCCCTCAGTGAAACGTCTGTCTAGAACACGACATTTTTATGAGGTTGTTTACAGTACTTAATTTAAAAAGGTATTTTTAAAGTTTGACTTTTTTCTCATCATATTATTTAATCCTAACTTATAACTAATTATCAATGCAAATATTCTTCAGATTTCAATAAAATTTGGCATCCTGAGGGAAGACTTTTGTCTCAGAAAAAAATACTTTATAGTATTTTCAGATGCGAGTGAAACCGATGGCACCGGCTAGTAATTTAAAATAACTATTGTCGACAAACTTTATTTGAGGAAGCGGAGATTTTGCCTTGTGATTTGGTTCCAAGTTCAAGATGGTACTGCAGGAGTACCGTGGGAATTATTTCATAAAATTTTGGAAATATTCCAAAGTTATTATTAGCACATTAGAATCAGCTGATTGTTGCTAACCCGAGCGCGGTAAACACGATTGCCTCTGCAATGCCAATAATAATGCCGTTTGGTATTTATACCAGCCCCTATACCGTTTTGCGGAGTAAACAACGGATAATTTCTATCGTTTTCAATGCTATGACACAACAGTGATATTACTGTTTATTTTTGTTTGTAATGACATGTAAAATGGCCATGTCTTTCTAAGTAATATGCCATAGGTATGCCAGCAACATTTTTTATTTAAAGGTATGTTGTTTTTTCATTTTTTGTTTAATTTGTTTGGTCTTTATGTATTTTTTTACGATCAGCTCTTTTTTCTAAAAGCTGAAATTTTGATACTTGTCATAAAAAAACTCATTTAGATTTTCGTTTACAGAGCTCCGATTATTGAGCGCCGTAACAGACGTTACCGATGCAAATGCGTAGCCTGTGCGGATTTATCTCCCTCGAGTTCCATTGATATCCCTATGGACGACGAACATACAACAATTGATCGAAATAATGACCCACCGCCTAAAACAGATTCAAATGTCATTAGTCTTCTAGATGTCATAGAAGCAGTAGCCGATGTCATTGAAGAAGTCAAAGATAATCCAACCCCGGATATTGAAATTGAAAATGAAGAAGTTAACTTTGATGAAGCTTTGGATGAGGAATAGACTAAAAATAACAATACCTAGTTTTCTAAATCTAAATAAACAATATTATTTCTATTTATACAATTATATAAATAGAAATAAAAGATTTTGTAAATATTTTACTTTTGTAGTTCTACTTTAAGTTGCTTTGTGTACTTTGTTACTGAAGTTAGGAGTTAAACCACAGAACATCGGCAATATTGTGAAGCGGATTTTTGATAATGTGGCTGTTTATTTTTGGAAATACCTACGTTTTTTTAATTATTTTATACTTAGTTCTTATTGGCAGTTATTAAGTAGGTTTGTTACGCGTATTAAAAGTTCTATGTAATTGCAATCGTTATCGTATTGCAGCGTTTTATTTCTGACCTACATTACTCGATTCAGTATTCACAGCAGTTATAGTTTTCCTGATAACAAACATAGGAAACTCAATGTCGTATCACAATGCTTTGGCGATGGAAGCATAAACATATTCCTCCGAAGAAAACGACTGAAATTGAACTCTATTAAGTTATTTTCAGAATTCAGTTTGGTGTAACCAAGTCCCATCATAGGACCTTTTTCCACATCATCTGCTGATTGCAAAATTTGTTGTGCTATTTCAAATTATACTTTAATTATATGTATTTTAAGTATATTTTGGAATGACTGAAGTGAGGCTGCACTTACAGCATATCTACTAACAACATTTTGCATTTAGCGCTTGTTTGTCTGTTCGTTTGTTAGCACTGGCGGCGGCTGTAGGTGTTACTAGTTACTAGACAACCGCTTATTAGTAAAATTACTGATCCACCATTTTGGTTATGACATAATATTGCCTAAGTATGTATTTGCTAATATAACTTTGGTTTGAAAAAGTATATTATTTCTACGTGCCCAGTATTTTTTATTCTTTTGATTTTTGTAGTTGCATAAATTTCCATTAAGTCCTTCCATTTGGACTCATATAAATTTTCGTGTATAAGTAAGTTCTGTTATTAGAACAAAGATCCATTTGAAGTGGTTCTACTTAAGAAACCTTCAAAGTAAATGCCTTATAATGCCCTGAATGAAAGTAGGTAAGTATATAAATAAGAAACTAATGTAGGTAAATACCTACTGTTTTTTGTTATAAGTTCAGATTTCTACGTAGTTCCTTTAAACGTTTTTGAGTCTTTTGTTTAAGATGCTAAATGCTGAATAGGTACCTAGTAAAATAACTCAAAAATACTCCACTAAACTGAATTGTAAATATTGTTGTCTCGAAAGTCGCAATACCGATCGGCGACACACGGCATAAATTATGGAATAATACAAAATGGCACGTGCGTTGATGCAACATCTCTGAAAAACACGCCACTTCACACTAGTGATGGATGAGTCAAGCAATAAGATAGACAAACACCGTCTGATAGTAATGACGGACAGTCAAGTTCAATGTCAAATACAACAACAGCTATGAAAAGGAATTGTAGTTTTGTAAATTTATTTCGCCGATCAAATGCAGTTTATTTTATAAAAATATAGGAGGGGTTAAGTAATAACTAAACTGACCAACTGATCGGCAAGGTTAAGCTGCGCTCGCCACGGTTAGTGTATGGATGGATGACCATTCTTAACACATCGAGACCCCTCCTTGCCTCGGAGAGCATGTAAAGCCGTCGGTCCCGGTTGTACATCTGTGACAGTTGTTAGTGGTAGTCAGAAGCTCAAAAAAGCCTGACAACCAGTCCATTTTCCGATTATTGGTATTGCCCAGAAATTGTGTTACGGAGGACTGATAGCAATCGCTTCGTGTAAAATACTGATATTCAGCCACATCTGGTTAGAATGGAAGTCGACCCCAACATAGTTTGGAAAAGACTCGGATGATGATGAAATGAAATGAAATGATGAATATGGTTTGACCTGACTACGCGAAATGCGTCTAGGGTGCCACCGCATTGCCAAATGAATTATTATATTCCATACTGATTTCTGACACTTACGCGAATATTAGACATTGAAATGAAACTACTTTTTACGGATTTTATCGCGGTATATTGATATTATTTAGTTCCCGACGTTTCGGATCCTTTACAGCATCCATGGTCACGGGCAGACTGAGGTGTTGGACGTCTTGATGTTAAAATTACTAACAGCTACCTTACATTTTTGTTAATTATTAGCGATCCGATTCACGCAGAACGAGCTCACCGTATCCTTTGGTCTTGCAGTTTTGGGCTTGGATTTAGATTTTATAGATTCTATAATGGGATTCCAAGCAGCTGGTAAGACCCAACCATCTTCTCTATTGAAATTTGGGTGTTTTTTGATTTCAATAGCCTCACGAATCATCCTGGGTAGGAATCGGTTTTCTTTTGCGAGGACTTGTGGTTTATCAAATCTGATGTAGTGCTGGGTCTTGTCTAGGGTATGTTCACAAACTGCTGACTTTCTGGAACGGCGGTGTTTGACATCGGCAATGTGTTCTTTTACGCGGGTCCCTATGCTTCTTTTAGTTTGGCCTATATATGAGAGTCCGCAATCACAATCAAGCTTGTATACTCCTGCATCTTGAAGAGGTATGTGGCACTTGACAGGTGGTAAGAACTGACTAATCTTCTTCAGCGGCTTGAAGTATGTTTTGATTGAAGCTCGCTTCAAGATATAGCCAATCTTGTCTGTGACTCCTCTAACATATGGTAATACAGCAGGTAGACGCTCAACTGTGGCACGTTTCACGCGGTTTCTGTGACGAGGGCGCGGTATTCGGAGCTTGTTGTCATGTAGCACTTGCTTGACATGTTGAAGCTCTGCAGCCAGGTGTTCCTCATCACAGATCCCACGCGCTCTCTGAAACAAAGATTTACCGACGGTAGATAACTGTGTTGGGTGGTGGTGTGATTCACCATTTAAGTATTTGTCCGTATGGGTTTTCTTTCGATACACAGTGTGACTCAAGGTATTATTGGGGGAACGAATTACCAAAACATCTAAGAACGCTAAAGAGTTGTTTGCCTCTGCCTCCATAGTAAATTGAATTTTAGAATTTAAGGAGTTAAGGTGGTTCAAAAATGCTGTTACTTTATTAGATGGTAATATGGTGAAAGTATCATCTACGTACCGCTTGTAGAATTTTGGTGTTACAGGTGCAGATTGCAGGGCAGTCTCCTCAAAATCTTCCATGAAGATATCAGCGACAATGGGAGATACTGGAGAGCCCATTGCTACACCATCCACTTGCGTGTAGAATTGATTATTCCACAACATATAGCCAGATGTTAGGCAATGTTTTAGTAGTTCAGCATATTCAATAGGCATGTTATTCTCTAATAGTTTCTTAGATACAATTCTGATGCAATCTTCAACTGGTAAGCATGTAAATAATGACTGAACATCAAAACTGACCATAGTTTCATTGTCGGTGAGATGTAGATCTTTTATTTCACTGACAAAATGGTATGAGTCCTTCACATATGCTGCAGTGTTTCCTCTTAGTGATGAAAGTACTGTAGCAAGGTGTTGAGCCAATCTATAGGTTGGTGAGTCGATTTGGCTGACTATTGGTCTTAGCGGAGCATTAGGTTTGTGTATCTTGGGCAGCCCATACAGCTTTGGTGGTTTTGCACAACTAGGAATTATGTATTTTACGTCTAACTTCAATGTATCGGAGTGCTTTTTTATTAGATCACTAGTTAATTTTAATGTTTTAGTCGTAGGATCTGTTTTCACTTGTTTGTAGGTGTTTACATCCGATAAAAGGTCTTGTATTTTATTATTGTAGTCCGACGTATCCATTACCACCGTGGCATTGCCTTTAACTGCACGTAGAATAGTTAATTCGGGCCTTTCGCGAAGGTTTTTAAGCGCTATAAATTCGTTTTTTGTAAGATTCAGTTTGGGCGGTTTGCTTCGACGTAACACTGACGAAATGTCTTGACGTATCGCCTCCAAATCTTGTTTATTTACATTGTTTTTATAAAGGCACTCTTCTACATTGCATATTATGTTTTCTACCGGTATTTTGCGAGGTGTTATAGCATAATTTAGGCCTTTTGTTAGGACTTGAATCGTGTTTTCATCCAGGTTATGTTTTGATAAATTGACAACTGCGCGTGATTGGCTCGCAGGTGACGGGCGCGTTCCGTTTTCTTTAGTGACTTTGACATTTGATTTTGACATTAGTTTATTGAATTTATGTATTTGTCTATGTTTGCATTCGTTATATTTTGATGACTCACGCTCATTTAGTATTGTGATGCAATTATTAAAATCAAATGTAGATAATTTTGTCTTTAAATCCTTGGATGAAATATCGATGTCTTGGTTTATGTAATGCAAATCGGATCGTGTATTTTGTACTAACTGTTGTAATAATTTTTGGCTTGCCTGGTATAAGATCTTGGCGCTTCCTCGTATGTCCTTTCTTGGTGAAATTTTGGCACACGTAGGAATGATGCTGTTGTCCCTGCATCTCTTCAAGAAATTCAAAGATGTTATGAATCTTGCGCGCTTTGTCTTGAGATCTTCTAACCGGCGTATTTTATTTGCAATAGACAGTCCGTACTGGCTAACATACTGATTTCTGACACTTACGCGAATATTAGACATTGAAATGAAACTACTTTTTACGGATTTTATCGCGGTATATTGATATTATTTAGTTCCCGACGTTTCGGATCCTTTACAGCATCCATGGTCACGGGCAGACTGAGGTGTTGGACGTCTTGATGTTAAAATTACTAACAGCTACCTTACATTTTTGTTAATTATTAGCGATCCGATTCACGCAGAACGAGCTCACCGTATCCTTTGGTCTTGCAGTTTTGGGCTTGGATTTAGATTTTATAGATTCTATAATGGGATTCCAAGCAGCTGGTAAGACCCAACCATCTTCTCTATTGAAATTTGGGTGTTTTTTGATTTCAATAGCCTCACGAATCATCCTGGGTAGGAATCGGTTTTCTTTTGCGAGGACTTGTGGTTTATCAAATCTGATGTAGTGCTGGGTCTTGTCTAGGGTATGTTCACAAACTGCTGACTTTCTGGAACGGCGGTGTTTGACATCGGCAATGTGTTCTTTTACGCGGGTCCCTATGCTTCTTTTAG
Organism: Acronicta leporina; assembly: GCA_947256265.1. Classification (NCBI taxonomy): domain Eukaryota; kingdom Metazoa; phylum Arthropoda; class Insecta; order Lepidoptera; family Noctuidae; genus Acronicta; species Acronicta leporina. The sequence continues at coordinate 2,879,634 of OX366512.1, forward strand.
TTTGGCCTATATATGAGAGTCCGCAATCACAATCAAGCTTGTATACTCCTGCATCTTGAAGAGGTATGTGGCACTTGACAGGTGGTAAGAACTGACTAATCTTCTTCAGCGGCTTGAAGTATGTTTTGATTGAAGCTCGCTTCAAGATATAGCCAATCTTGTCTGTGACTCCTCTAACATATGGTAATACAGCAGGTAGACGCTCAACTGTGGCACGTTTCACGCGGTTTCTGTGACGAGGGCGCGGTATTCGGAGCTTGTTGTCATGTAGCACTTGCTTGACATGTTGAAGCTCTGCAGCCAGGTGTTCCTCATCACAGATCCCACGCGCTCTCTGAAACAAAGATTTACCGACGGTAGATAACTGTGTTGGGTGGTGGTGTGATTCACCATTTAAGTATTTGTCCGTATAACTAAATAATATCAATATACCGCGATAAAATCCGTAAAAAGTAGTTTCATTTCAATATTATATTCCAGTTTTCAGGGCAATGTAGCCAGTAAAATTCCTGAGCAAGACCATCTTATCCCCGGTCCCACAAACAATTAATGTTATCACGGTCATCAGTCATTGTTTTGTTGGGCTAACTTTTCTTTTCTGTTACACACATCATGCTACATTCAGTGCACATCTTCTGTAAGTAATGGGGCACTTATTTACATAAATGAGAATATTTTTTTTTTTTTGAGTTGAAGAGCCGAATAAATAAATTGAAATGATACCACAGCCTCACAGAAAACCGGCGCGGAAGTCAACACTTTCTTTGTATTTCTCCGAGTACAAAGCAGGAGGAATACCGGAGGCCCAAACCTTTTTAAAAGGCGGGCAACGGTGACTCCTCTGGTGTTGCGGGTGTCCATGGGCGGTGGTAATAGCTTACCATCAGATGGTCCGTCTGCTCGTTTGCCCCCTATACTATACCATAAAAAAATTGATACGTCGTTTATTTACTCTTGTTATTGTAGACTTGCTTGTGAGTTGTGACACAGTCTTGGTACAGTCTAAACAACTGAGTAAAGTTTGCAGAGCATTGTTTGCGCAGACGCAACCGTTGTCGCAAATATTTGTTTATTGCGCTTTCCAAAGAGAACACACAAAACGCATACGGTACTTTAGAAATCCTGTTATTCCTGTATGTGGGGAGTAAAATCCCACTATTTTCGTTAAGTGTGAAAAATAATAATAAATAAATAAATAGATAAAAGTTTATTTTGAACAACTTATGATTACAAAGGAAAACGAAGAAAGCAACTAAAGTAAAATTCTGTGGCGCAGCTCATCAACGCCCAACTCAAAATTAAAAGACAAAGGCATTGCTACAATAACTTCCCAAAACAAAAAAAAGTTTATTAATAATTAGTTTAATTAATATATAATAAACTCTATTACTCTATGTTAAATATTTATTTGAATACAATACAATTTACAGTACCAACACGCTCTGTGTCGCTGGGTCAATCATACAATTTTAACCATTTTATTTTAAGTGTTTACTGAATAAATTAAATTAATTGACACCAGCGTGGTGGACTATAGCCTAATCCCTCTCATTCTGAGAGGAGACCCGTGCCCAGCAGTGGGACAGTATAATGGGTTGATTATTTTATGTAGTTAATTGATTACACCCGGACCGAAACAAGTATCAATATTTGCCTCTGGTGGGAGTCGATCACACGACGTGCATCGCAACGACAGTGGCGACATTACCCGCTGCACCAAAGGTGCAATCAATCGGCTACAACTTTTTTTTTCAATATTTTTTTTTTTGCTTTCCCTAGGGGTTGGATGCCCGTGAAAATCGTGCCAGCTGCAGCAGGCGCTCCGGCGGCGGCGGCGGCTGGCCCGGCGGGACCAAAAGGTCCACCTCCTAAAGTGGTTGAAAAGCCCCTCCCACAATTGCCATTGCCTGAAACTAGATAGAATTGGTATTGTTTTTTTTTAAGTTATTTTGAACTATCGTGGGAGAGCCATGCTTCGGCACGAATGGGCCGGCTCGACCGGAGTGATACTACGGCTTCACAGGAAACCGGCGTGAAACAACACTTACGTTGTGTTTCGCTGAGTGGGTGAGGATACCAGAGGCCCAAACCCTTTTAAAAGGCGGACAGCGCACTTGCAACTCCTCTGGTGGTGCGGGTGTCCGTGGGCGGCGGTAATCGCTTACCATCAGGTGATCCGTCTGCACGTTTGCCCCCCTGTCACAAAAAAATAAAGAACTGCCTAGCTAATAAGTCTAGCGTTCCTAAGCGTGACTGCTACGCTGAAGGTCATGGCTTCGATTCCCTGGTCGACTAATGTGTTATTTAGTTTTTCTATGAAAGCCTCAGTAGAAGCTCGGAGAGAGTTTGTGCCCGGTTAGTGACCGAACTGCTATACATATACTACTACTGTCACATAAGCCTCTGTCTAACCCTTAGGGGAAGACATAGGCTCAGGCCCGTATTTCCCCTTAGGCCCACAAGGCCCTGGCCTAGGGGCCCAGCCAGCCTAGAGGCCCCAGTTCAAGTGGCGGAACCTGCGTACAAGCTCAAAGGCCTAGGGGCCCAGCCAACCTAGGGGCCCCAGTTCCCGTGGCGGAACCTGCGTACAAGCTCAAAAGCTGGATTGGCCTATAAAGAAACTTTATTGAAAAGTCTTGAAAGGATATTACGCATTCGGGCTATTTAAAAGTTAGTGGTCTTATTGTGGACACACTTTTGCCAGGACTCGTCTACCAAATTATCAAATAAGTAACTCAGCTCTTTCTTAGGTGACGTCACCTAAGAAAGAGCTGAGTTACGGTAGTTTATCTTACTCGCACGCGCGTGCACTTTAACATATCTTTACAATGCACATAGCCCATATTCAGAAAGTACTCATTTACTATAATTATATCTATACACAGCTACAGAAAGTGTCTCGACTATCTTAGATAGTCAATAACTTTTTAATTTGCCGGTTCGCATATGTACAGGCAGATTTTTTTCCTCGCATAATTAATTGTAAAATATTGTATGATCTTCTTGCTAAAAGGTAGGAGATTCCTGAAATTTTAAATTGAGATATTGGCCTTGTATGAATACGCATACGTGGATGGTGGATGTCACGAATTATTTTGCATTTAAAAACGTAGATTCATATTAAAATCAAAACTAATTCGGTTTCGTGTAGTCAATTTAGCATCATGAAACGTGGAATATACAGTGCCGGTTTAAGCACCACGGGCGAGATTTTGATCAGCGCCAAACCCATACGAAAAAAGGCGAAAAATATAAATTATGTATAATCATAGATAGATATATAGAATATTCTTTACTCTACACCATACTATTGATACATCTATACTTCTATACTAATATATAAAGCTGAAGAGTTTGTTTGTTTGCTTGAACGCGCTAATTTCAGGAACTACTGGTCCAATTTGAAAAATTATTTCAGTGTTAGATAGCCCATATATCGAGGAAGGCTATAGGCTATATATCATCACGCTAAGATAAAGTAACTATTCCACGCGGACGAAGTCGCGGGCGGAAGCTAGTATTATATAAAATGGAATTTAGATACGTTAATTAGTGGAAATATTAGAAGACTAGCTTCTGCCCGCGACTTCGTCCGCGTAGCTTTATGATATATAGCCTATAGCCTTCCTCAATAAATGGGCTATCTAACACTGAAAGAATTTCTCAAATCGGACCAGTAGTTCCTGAGGTAAGTGCGTTCAAGCAAACAAACTTTCAGCTTTATATATTAGTACTAGCTTCCGCCCGCGACTTCGTCCGCGTGGAATAGTTACTTAGTCTTAGCAGGATGATAGCCTATAGCCTTTCTCAATAAATGGACTATCTAACACCGAAAGATTTTTTCTAATCGGACCAATAGTTCCTGAGATTATCGCGTTCAAGTTCAAGCAAACTTGGCAGGTGGTAAGAAGATGATGATCCCGTTCAGCGGCTTGTAGTATGTTTTGATTGAAGCTCACTTCAAGATATAGCCAATATTGTTAGTTGATAATTGAGTATTGAGTATCCGAGCGGAACTTTAGTAAAATATGTCACGGGAACATGAATAATAAAAGAACGCTAAATGAGGATATGTCCTTTAGAGCGTTTGTTGGGTCCGAGCGGACCCAAGCTCGGTCCACACGGATACAAAACAAACGCTCTAAAGGCTGATGAATAACGTATTTATTTGGATAAGGATTAATATCATGTTTATAAAAACACCTACGCAAATAATGCATTTGGAATTTTAGAACAAAGTTAGCATAAAAAAGGTTATAGTGAGCCAACCTTAAAAGATAGACATATGCTGTCGCGGACTTTTTTTTTAAACTTTTAAAGAGGAACAATTCTGTTATATATGATTTTTGCGAAACTTTAACCGTTTACGCAGCGCACGCATCGGAAGCTCTCAAAAGGAAAAAAAAACGAATTTTAGAACAAAGTTAGCATAAAAACGGTTATAGTGAGCCAACCTTAAAAGATAGACATATGCTGTCGCGGACTTTTTTTTAGAACTTTTAAAGCGGAACAATTCTTTCATATATGATTTTTGCGAAACTTTAACCGTTTACGCAGCGCATGCATCGGAAGCTCTCAAAAGGAAAAATCCCGATTTTGAAACATTCTTCATTGATGCTCCGCTCCTATTGGTCTTAGCGTGATGATATATAGCCTATAGCCTTCCTCGATAAATGAGCTATCTAACACTGAAAGAATTTTTCAAATCGAACCAGTAGTTCCTGAGATTAGCGCGTTCAAGCAAACAAACAAACAAACAAACAAACTCTTCAGCTTTATATATTAGTATTATAGATTGACGTACATTGTTTTCTAAGGAGAAATGATTATGAACTAATTTTTTAAAATAAGCTAGTGACTGCGCTTGTCTCACTGTTACAGGCAACGCATTCCACGGACGTATGAATGGCTTGAACCGTAAAGGATTTGCCGAAAAAAACAGTGGAATGCGGAGGCATGGACAGTCTCAAATTCTCTGCTGTCCTTAAACATCTAGAATGTGTGTCATTAAGGAACTGGAAACGTTCTTTGAGATAAGATGGGGTTGCAGAATTGAACAGAATACTGTAAAGAAGTGATAAAATATGAGTATTCCGGCGAAGGCGGATAGGCAACCACTTGATTTTGATACGAAACTCTGAAACATGGTCATACTTGCGTAGACCAAATATGAATCTAATGTAAATAGATGTTATATTATAAGCAAGCACATCAACAAAATCTAGGGATATTTTAACGAAGACTTTTAGTGTAAATACTTTCTACAAAAGTTTAAGGGATTAATTAGCTCTTTTATTCTTGCTAATTTTACTAAATTAGGTGTACCGAAATATTTAAAAATAAATGATAGTGCCAAAATTCTGGAAAGGCTACAAAAATCACAATGTTTGTTATTGATTTTCTGGTGTTTTTTTAGAAAAAAAAGGTTGTAACCGTTAACTTTATTTAAAATTAACTGATTACGTAACACGCGTAACATTTCGTTATTTAAGCCGGCAAGGAATGCTTCTAGCTGAAGGCATGTGGTTAAACATGGTCTAACGTGTAGTTCCTGAGGCTCTGAGTGTAAATTAAAACATGATACCCAGGTTGTGATCACGTTATCGAGCTTCAGGAGATGTAATAGAACTGCATACGTACAGGCAGAAAGCATGATACTTCTTTGGAGAAGTAGGTCTTGGGACCTATCACGATTTCTGCCTGTATGGTCGTCGAAGTCGAAGCACATCAGTAGAATTGGTGAGAGGCTTCTCTTGCCAAAGTTCTCGAAGGAAATTTCTGTAAGCCATCCTTTTCACCTCTACACATGGTAAATGATCGTCGCTCAAATCCCTCGAACTATAGACCGATAGCCATAAGAGAAGAGAGAAGAAAAGGGAGGCCTTTTCTCGAAGATAATGGAGTCTATTGTCAACTGCCAGCTCCTTCGGTTCTTAGAGGATCTGCTACGTGACCAGCAGTACGACTTTCGTAAGGGTCGATCGGCTGTTGATCTATATATATATATGGTGTACCCGACACATCGTTGGTCTTAGGTGATCGAAACAAACGGGGAAGCCTTGGCGTTCAGTTTGGAAATAGCGAAGGCCTTTGATCGGGTATGGCACAAGACGCTTCTTTCGAAGCTTTCTTGCTATTGGCTTCCCGAGACACTATTCGAATCACCAGCTTTCTTGCAGACAGAAGCATGAAGGTCGTAGTCTACGAATGCTCGAAACGTGAATGCTCGGATTCCACACTTATAAATACTGGTCAAGACTGTGTGCTATCGCCTACTTTGTTCCTCCTCTATATCGCCAACTGTCAAGATATTTCAAACCGACGAATTGAGAACCTCCTCTTTTTTGAAGCCGGATGAAAATGGAATGATTTCGAGATGGGGAAGGGGGCCCCCAAATGCCAAGTGCCTAGGGGCCCTGGACCCCTAAATACGGGCCTGCATAGGCTTGATGTTAAAGGTATGTAGGTATGTTATGTTTTAAGTTTTTAACAACTTTCTAATGTACGAGTGTTACTGTTACCAGTCTTTTCTATAAAGCATCAGTGAAAATAGCTGGCAAATAGGTATAGATTGGTGGAACATAATCATAATGACGTCACTTTTATCTGGGTCAGTATTTGTGTAATTAAGGATGTATAAAATGCACTTGACGGGTTTATTTTATCGTGCAGTTCTCTTCAAACACTCACCACATCAGCAAACATATAGATTGATCGTAATTATAGAAACTCGTTCACAGGGTGTATCTACATGTCCAGTTGTCGACTTGACGTCTGGTATTGCTTATATCTTGTAACAAGTATGTCCCTATTCAAACTGTTTTATTAGCGAGATTTACATTTACAGTAAGTTAATATATATTAAATGTAATAGGGAAAATTATAAATAAAAAATTTACAAATTGGCAAACAATCAAATCTTTCCTCTGTAAAATATTTGGGTAGATGTAGATGTATATCTGTAATAGGAAACTAATCTCTTTTAAATCTAATCTTTTTTAAAGTTTCCAACACGACCACTAACAAACTTCGAAGATCATTAAAAATAGGAATTGAGATCCTCAATTTTTTGTGAGTCGTTTCCAAATTGGTACAACTGATAGATCAGGAAAAAACCAATAATCCAGCTCACAATATATTTGTACTTTGTAGGTATAGACTAAACATGACCACAGATAATCGAATACTAGTACATTACCCTGTATGAATGAGTATATTTATTTCTAGAAATTGTTTAGTAATAATTAATACATTTCACCTTATATGAGCCTTACTGCAATAATTATTGTAGGACAAAGACCTTCCATTTTCCTCATAACTCGGGTCAGATATAATATAATATTGCAAGCGCATTTCGATTCGATTGTCAGGTCGACAGCCTGAAGTTAGATGCGTGGTTGATGGGAATAGGCTCGCCTGCGAGCCGAACCTAGTTATCCTTTCAACTGGCACTACCTTCGCGCGCCATTATTAGGGAATCATTTCCGGAATACGGGCGGAATTATTTTTTTTAAACGTGGATAAAGTGTTGTCTTTATTTCAGTCTTATTTATTTTATTTATTATTATTAGGTTCGACAACAATTGCTACACACTTGTCTTGTCTTTATTTCATTCTTGCCTTTATTTTAGTCTTCGTATGTTTTTTTGTTTACGAGAGCAAATGAGCAGACGGATCACCAGATGGTAAGCGATTACCGCCGCCCATGGACACCCGCAACACGAGAGGAGTCACAAGTGCGTTTTGGAAAGTTCTTGGTCGCCGAACTATTACTTCGTATTCACCACTTAACTTTTTTCGGTCTATTTGATTGTGTTTCAACACGATTGATAGTCAAATTTTTTGCTCTACTTAAATACCTGCTGAAAAGAAAATTTCAAATTTTAACTCTTGTTTACAACATCTACTTTAAACAGTTCGTTCAGAAAAATATCTCCATATTTCAAAGTGCCAAGCGAAGCTAATTCAGCTGTAAACATTTTATTGTTCGACTGCGCATGCGCATCAACGGTACCTACTTGGTGGCCGGGTGACGCAAACGCTCCAGCCCACGGCCACGGACGAAACGGGGGCACGGCGCGACGCGTCAATTGTCAAAATATCGAGTGATTGATTGCAATACAACTATTTCGTTCCCAAAATATTGTTCTAATATTTGTTGTTTACGACTATTTGAATAACTTGATTCTCCACTCAACCCGTATCCTGAGCGTAAACAAAATCATGATTTTGTTTACGCTCAGGATAACGACTGATGCTATTTTGCTATTTTCTACTTACACAACGACGCTTGCTTTAAAATATTATTCTACATAAAGTAACGGAAAGAACACAAAAATCTCTAAAAAGGAAAATAAAGTGTTATCTAAATATTGTATATATTTAGCTATATTTAGATATCCCTTTTGTCCTTTTTAGAGATTTTTGTGTCGGGGGTTTCTTCAAATTTTTTCATTAGACATTTTTCATTTTCATTAGAGATTCGGTGCTTCCACACCTTATGATTAAAGGGGGTGGAGCTACTTATCTCATATCTACTATGGATTTTAATTATGAATTCATATAAATTGATTCCAATTCCATAGGAATGGCTAAATATGTCCCTTCCAGTCCCTGCATTTGACTTATCAAGATTCAGACCTCTGTCTGACTTCATCGAGTAAAGATGAAGTCAACTTATCTTTCCTTTTTAATCAAGATTTTACCTAGGTATGTGTTTTTTGCTACTTACTTTCCAAAATCCAATTAATTATACCAAGATTTTTTTAAATGTTTATTATTGATATTTCGTATCGAGTGCCTTTATTAATTACCCAATTTAAAGGAAATTATTGAAATATAGGTACAACACAAACATAGCCCTCGTTTTCTGTTCTGTCGGAAACCGTCAAAAACTCGTATCTACAACTCGTACGGTAATCCTCCTAGAATTATCATCCAGAATCTAAATATTATTTTTCTAATAAAAAATAACAAGATTCTAGAGAGTGGCTATTAAATTTGATTTCTTTTTAAAAGCTTTTATTTATGGTCTCTCAAAATTGGTTGTAAAAACTGGCATACGTGCCTTTTTAGAGACAATCATTTTTCTTCAAAGTATTTTAGACGTGCCTAATTATAAAATTGCTGGTCTTGTTACTTGAAGTAAAGAAAAATGTTTAATGGAACTTCGCCTTTTTGAGTGGCTTTTACAATTGGCCTTTTACAATTTATTCCAGTAGCCACATTACATGGCAACAGTAATAATAATAATGTAAAATACGTACAGGTAGGTAATCATCGATCAAATCCAATTTCTTTGATCCAAATCCAAATGTAATCCTACAACAGTTAATTGCGTTCACAATTCAATTGCGGAAAGAAACATTATTTTGTTCCAATTTTAATTTTTATGTTAGTAACAGACTTTAATAATTGAATTTTTGCAAATCTTTGATATAATCTGGAACAGATTTCTAAACTACAATACAAACCTTTCAATGTCAGATAAATAAAAAAAAACCTCAAATAAGGAATTTCAACTACCGACCGATTCAGATGACTAATGTTGAGAGAACCATTTTTTATCTAGAATCTAGATAATAAAGTTATCGTTGATGGAGCACGACAGATTTTTCCGTGACTCCCGCTAATAGAAACCGTATGAAAAATGCGGCGAAGTCGTGAAAGGTTTCAACTTTCGCTGACAGCAATGGCGGCGAACAGAATGCGGTTTGGGCGGCGCACGCGCATGTCCGTTGCTCTTGGATACTGAAATCGTGAGACATGTTAACTGTACAATAAAATGAGAAGAGATAATCCAGATGGTGGCACCAAGTTTGGGTTTATTTTATATGTATGTGCTTTGCATGCGAAATTAATGATAGCATCTGAAGAAGGATTCCTAGCATCTACAAAGGTTATAATTCAACGGAATTCTAATTTATAGAATGCAAATTTAAGCTTTTAATTACTTAATAAAAGGCTTAGCTCGTATTACTATGAAACACAACACAGTACAACGTTGGTGCTCTTCCTCATATTTATATTATAATTTGTGGCATCATTTCGATTATCCTCATTCACGAAGTTTCTTTTAGTTTGTACACACTAATCTTCGTTTTCTTAAAGTTCTAAACTTAATATAATGTTTATATTATAATGTTGTACAGCTTAATATTGTAATCGTGATTTAAAAAAGAAAAGTATCTATGACATTTCTTGCCGGCTCTTTTCCATAAGACCTACTTTTTGAAACCCTGCAACTAGTTTTGACTTTTCAAAAAGTACTTACCTATTATTTTAATGGTCTATAAAAACAAAATAAAACATTTTGGCTTTGACTATAAAACAAAGTCGCTCCGTCCGTCTGTATGCTTAGATCTTAGAACTACGCAACGGATTTTAAGCAAGTTATAGGAAGTAAATCCTTTAGGGACGCGAATGAAGACACGGGCAATAGCTAGTTTCGATATCTCTTTACATGTAATGATGATTGATTGATAATTCAGCGGTAAAATACTGAGATACGGATGTCACAGGGCTAAAGATAGTCCTAGCTATCGCCGGCATACCTGTGACTATCAGCCAAGCCCCTGTACTTTTGTGGAGACATTTTACTGATCTACTAACCGATAACCGATAAGCTGGCTGTCACACCGACTAGAGTTTTATCAGCGCCTAATCTCGGTACTGTGCCAAGTGTTCTTACTTTTTAGCAAATATTGCAAAGTTTACAGAGATCTAGTGTTTCGTTTTTAGCATTAACCAGGAGTAACTCATAGTACTGATCATTTGCGATTTTGCTATTATTGTCGTTGTCCTCCTAGATGGAATTAAACCAAGCCAAAGAACAAAACAAAATCGGTTGTCTTCAATTACCTACTTAGGGCCACATACACCAACTTCATACATATGTTTAAATTGTACTTAAACACAAAATTACATTGAAAAATTGTGTTTAAATACAATTTAACAACATTTTTATTAAGTAGTTGGTGCAAGAGCCCTTAGTTAGTCCTTTAAAAGGGGCAATTAATATTTTTCTTTAAACCTCAAGACTTCTTGGAGTTAAAGTATTTTCTACTATTAGTCTACCGAATTTCAATCCGTAAATTGATTCGTATTTTCATCCATATTCGCATGTTTGGTAATAACACAAAAACTAAAATAGAGGAAACCAATTGAAATTAAAAAAAAAAACTTTATCCTTATCACTATTCCTTTATAATAGTAGAATACAATAGAATATTATTTATTGTACACCAAGCTAATGTAAAGTACAATTTGATAAATCATAGAATCGTACAATGGTCGGTCTTATGGCTATTACAGCGATCTCTTACAGACAACTTTTGGATGGACTCGTGAGAAAAGGAGAGGTCATACTTAGTTAGTCTGCTGTAGTACTTAAAAAGAAACAGTATTCTTAAATAATGAAATCATGAATTAAATCATCAGGATTCTTAACACAAATGAATAATATTTTGCAAGCAAAATAAAATTATATAAATACCTATTATATTCAATAATGAAGAACAAGTGAACTATAGTGTCAGATAATTCTAAGAGAAAAGGTAAAAATGGGACCCTATTACTAAGACTTCGCTGTCTGTCCGCCCGTCTGTCTGTCACCAGGCTGTATCTCAAGAACCGCGATTGCTAGACAGTTGAAATTTTCACAGATGATGTATTTATGTTGCCTCTATATCTATAACAACAAATAAGTACTAAAAAACCGGCTAAGTGCGAGTTGGACTCAATAATGGCACGGAACTCTTCGTGCGCGAGTCCGACTCGCACTTGGCCGGTTTTTTTTGTCTTAGGTAATGTTTGTGCACGCCTATATTTGTGCCTATAGTATGGTAAACTTCAGAAATGTCTTAATTCCATATCACGATTACAAACATAACTCCTTCAAATCTGGACTGCACACTATCATTATTTTTGGTCGTGTATTGGACACTTGCGCGTGCACCGGGGTCGTCGGCCGCGCGCGCCTCTCGTCTGAGTCACTCGCGCCTATTCCGGTGCAATGCAGCGGTCACGTAGCTCGATGTCGAATAAACCCGCTATGCTAATGTGGGAAATGATTGTCAGACAAACAATCAGTGCAAATTATTTAAATTGCCTCTACAAAGCTGGGAGCTGGATGAATCTTTTCTGGTGCATTTTTTTATTTATCATCGTGTATGATCGTAAATGTATTACCAAATCTCTAAATTCCTTAAAGCAAACTACTCTTGCCCTATATAAAATAAATGGGTATTTTTGGCCGTAGTCTTAATATGGAAATATTAACAATGTTACTTCTGTGGCTAAATGCCCTTCAAAGCGATTTCTTAATTCCGTCAAAAACTGTATATTTTTTTTATTCTTGATTTGCTTACGCATGATCGCCAGTTCGCCTGATGTTAAGCAACAATTGAATTAAATACAATCCCCTTTCGATCACGTCAATCTATATCCGTAATAGGGGTTGGGTGTCGAATATCTGCGCGGGAGTCGACCCCGCCCCCCTGCCGCCTCAGTTACCCCTCCTCCGTTCAGCTTCATTGCGAAATCATTCAAGTAATATTACCAAGATTAATAATAATAAAATTACGCCGCACCTACTTGTAAAGCTGTAACGCTGATAAAATATAATTATGGAATTAAATAGGTAGGTGGTATGATAGGTTTTATGGTGGCCATTTGTCGTAGAAAACTAGGCTGCAATTTTTTTTTTCGTTTAGCTACTTCAAATGTCTAAACATACCAAACTGAGCTGCATGCATAGCAAACTTTTTGGTTGAATGTACTATCGTTTATTTTCATGAGAAGTAGGTATATACATAGTTTTAATCGCCTTACAACAAAGTTACACAGACGATACCTTCATATACCCATGAGAGACAAACACTGTAAGAGTTCATAATTATCTCACAATATGTCTTTATTCTTTTCCAGGAATGTTATGAGTTATGACGCAGCGGGTCTCCGACGCTCACCGTATCAGAGGATGTTAGGTACATTGTAGTACGTACATACTTAATTAATAAGAATTTAAATTTTTTTTTTGACTATATTTACCTGAACGGTAGAACGCATGAAAATTAAATTACAATTAAATGTATAAATAAGTATGTAGATAATTACTGCAATAATAAAGAATGTCACCGTTATTTTTTATTGATTTTTTTGGTTACTTGCGCCTGCGCATAATGCCAACTTCAAATGATGTAAATTTGAAATGATAAATTTGGAATATTAAGGATATTCATGATTGGATTTCCTCCCCACGTGCAGAAACTACAGTCTACAAGGTATAGGTACTACTTACTCGACTTAAAATTTCTTAGCAATAATTTAAAATCCTTATGTACTAGTCACGTAATGTGACGGAACCTAACCCCGCAACATATAGGGTTCAGCATTATTTTTCAGTATATTTTAAAACATAATTCCTCCGTAAATTATTGGAATTTTCTGTGACATTCTGTTTGCCGTGGTTTTTGGACTTTTCAATGAAATTTACAGTTTACCTTGGAATCTGAATTCCTGCGCAGTTAATAACAATCGACCCCTATTACATGGGAAAACACCTCAGCCTCCTTCGTGATGGTATATTTAGTTGTGTCATAACATGCAACGTAAAAGCTCTAGTACTTTCCAAAATGATCAAATAGGTAGAGTATTTCACCACTGAGTCCCAAAAGTTCCACTTAAAAATGTGAGTAACTTAACATGATCAAATGACTCATGACCTTAACAATCAGTCAGTTTAAAATGACGCATAACACTACAACGCACGTCATGTCTGTGTTCCTTGTTCAAAATATTCCATAGGTAGGTTCTTGATAAGTGTGTACGGAAGCTTCGGAATCTGTATACCCTGCCGCCCTGGAAGCAGACGATTCGAGAGGATTTTCTGCACTTCTTAATCTTTGGGGTCACATGCTGGACCAAATCCTGTCGTGGAAGAAATGTTTTTGGGAATTCCACGGTCCTGATAGTAGGTACTGGGTTTGTAAAGAATTATTATCCTGCAAGACATACCCCGTCAATTTTCTCATGTGTCACCTATTCTTAAGAACTTTTTCTGCACTGCAGTTAAATATGTCCTGCTATCCTGTATGCCTAAACGGAATCCCGAGTTATTGGAAGCCGTAAGGCCTGCCAACTATGCTGCTTCGCCGAATGGTTTAAAAAAGTACGAAAGTACTTGGTGCCATGTTATTCCAGCCATTTTAATTTCACTGTCAATCTGTTTAGTTTTTTCTTCAAAATAATATTCATCATAGGTTTAGGAAATTTGCACAGCCATTTACGAAACATTCCTGGAGCGAGCGGTAGTAGGCGAGGCCGGATATTGCTCGTATTCTTGAATGGCGACTGCGCCCTCGGTAATACACAACATCAATAACAAGAATTGCAGTGCGCAGTTATAATACCAACAATGAATAAAGGACGGTTGGGAAAATTGCTGTCTTTGTAAGTATGGCGATGTATTTTCATGGGGATAGGCAGGAAATTACAGAAGTAATACTGCTGTGTCGATCGACAAAAAACACCTTATTGCCTACCCTCAGGGGTGAAATGGAACATAATAAACTTAATAACTAGGTACTTCCCGATATGCAATTGTCAAATGTGAAATTGTCTTTGTCGGTGGGAATACAATAAAATTTGATAGAATAGGCTTTAAGCCACCCGCATCCACGGACTCCCATTGTGGCCGTAAATCCTAGTCTTCGCTAGTCGTTCGATACTGACGGCATATAACCGGTCCTTGTAGAAGTCTGGGGGATGCCTTCGTTGAGCAGTGGAGTTCGTGAGTTCGAAGATCTTGTGTAATAACATATAGTCAGTGGAAAAGTAAAAATGCATAAGCGCCACTTTGGCAACTACACGGAATAGAGGTTCATTTTTTGAAACAATAGTCATAGTTAATTAATTTTCTATGAGGGGTGAGATGAGTTTTTTTTATTTAAACTTGAAATTCATTGGCACATAAGTAACATACTATTTACAGAAGTAAACGGGGTAAAACTATTTACGTTTTTCATTTCGCCCAGAACAAGTCGCGGACTAACAGCCTTCAAGCTATCCTATAGAAAATTTCTAAAATTAAGAATTTAGAAAAGTAAAAATGCGTAAGCGCCACTTTGGCAAATTTACGGAAAAGATGTTCTTTTTTTTGAGAAAACAATAATCATAATTAATTTTCTATGAGGAGTGAGATGAGATTTTTTATTGAAACTCAAAATAAAAGGTACATAAGTACCTACACACACTACTAAAAATACTAAATGCGGTAAAACTTTTTTCATTTTTCATTTCGCCCAGAACTAGTTGCGGACTAACAGGGTGCCGAGTCTACTATTCAGTTGTGTCAGAATTGTGATTCAGTGACTTCAAAATTGTTGATTTTTGACAGTTTTGCCTACGAAATCTGTCATTTCATATGTCATTTAGTGCCATTGGACGGTCATTCTGAGTCAATTGAAATAGCAGACTTGGGCCCCAGCCTTCAAGTTATCCTCTATAACAGAAAATTTCTCATTTAAAGTCACTCAATTTAAGTTTTCAATAGACTGTTTCTTTCCTATATCATTGGTCAGTTGACAAACAGATCTTAAAAGCATTTGCAATCAGACCCACCAACAACAATTTGTACGCTATACAATTTTTTAGTACAGAGATGAAACCCGGGATCTGTAGCATAGTAGTCAATTATTCAGCCAATGGGCCATTAGTTGAGCCGTCAAAATGTCGGTCAAGATAATTATGTATAACTTTTTTCAATTCGAAATGATAACCAACTGTTACTAACCCATTAACAACTGAACCGAATCATTGAAATTAAATCTTGCTCCCATTTTGTACCGTGCAAAAACCACAGTCAATCAAACATCTATACTTTCTCTTCTATCTGACTCCGTGTCTAAAACTGCATTTACGAAAGCAAACACTAAACGCAAAAAGTACCTAGTGCCGCTATTGTGTTTCATGTAATTGAAGCTGACGCCTCATTGCAGATAAGGAAAGTTTTTTAGTTCCCCGCGTGGACGGGTTAGAAATAGAATACCGTTACAAATTATCGTGAGGGGCGAGAAAATATCTTTAACTAGCTTCTGCCCGCGACTTCGTCCGCGTAGCGTGATGATATATAGCCTATAGCCTTCCTCAATAAATGGGCTATCTAACACTGAAAGATTTTTTCAAATCGGACCAGTAGTTCCTGAGATTAGCGCGTTCAAGCAAACAAACAAACAAACAAACTCTTCAGCTTTATATATTATATAGATTAAAAATATTTTTTTTTATGGGATAGGGGTCAAACGAACTGACCGATCACCTGATGGTAAGCGATAACCGCCGCCCATGGACACCCGCAACACCAGAGGAGTTGCAAGAGCGTTGCCCGCCTTTTACTAGGGTTTTGGCCTCCGACTATCCTCACTCACTCGGCGAAACACAACGCAAGCGTTGTTTCACGCCGGTTTTCTGTGAGGCGGAGGTTTCTTGAGGTGTGACTGGCTGGCGACCACCCTTACGTTGGAGTCGTAAAGCACCTCGGTGTGTTTTTCAACTCGGGCTCCGCACGCATCAGCAACTCCTCTGGTGTTGTAGGTGTCCATGAGCGGCTATCATCGACTATTTACGTTGAGGTGGCTCGTCTTATCAAACCACCTGGGGCCCAAGTCTGCTATTTCAATTGCCTCAGAATGACCGTCCAATGGCGCTAAATGACATAAGAAATGACAGATTTCGTAGACAAAACTGTCAAAAATCAACAATTTTGAAGTCACTGTATCACAATTCTGACACAACTAAATAGTAGACTCGGCACCCTGATGGTAAGTAATAAATAACGTCTTTTTTTTACACACATCTTCCTAGACTTTACTGACTCATTAGACTACTAGTGGTTGCAAACGCTACTGCTTCGTTAGAGGTCCTAGGTTCGATTCCCAGGTCAAGCAAAATGTTATTGAGTTTTCCTATTAAATTCTCAGTTGTTCCGAGTTTAGACTTGTGCCCAGTTAATGGCAATAGGATCGCTCCCTATTACCTACATGGTACCATAAACGCATAGGCAATTTTTTATATTAGTACCTAATCTCTGCCTATCCCTTCAGGGAATACAGCCGTGATGGTATGTTTAATTTTCAAGTACTCAAATATTCATACACGCGAAAATGTCATGGCATCTTAAAAAATCCTACCAAAAATGATTCTATAGAATCATTTTTGTAAGCATTCTGCATTGCACAATCTTTACATGACCTAACATCACTTTGTGGTATTACGGCAAAGATAAAGATAAAAACTTTTAGATTATTCCTGATATCATCTGTCACTTTAGACATGATTTTTTTCACACTTGAAAACAGAGGTCAAATTTCTGTGAATAGAGGGTACTTGAAAGCACGTGACTAGATTTTTTTATTTAGGATTATTTTTTACATTTTATTACCAAAAGCCCAAAGAATTAAGTTAGGCTCTAAATAACCAATAAAAGTGCACGCAAATGCACTGCGCAAGCTTTCCCCCTCTGTTAGTTTTTGGTCAACTTACGTTGCGCGAACTATATCTGCCTCAATACACTAGTGGTCCTAAGTGCGACTGCTCCGCTAGAAGTCCTAGGTTTGACTTAACAGTTATTGGGTTTTTCTATAAAATTCATAATAGCTCAGAGTTTGGATGAAGGCCCGGTTAATGGTTATTTATCACATGGGACCTAAACATACCGGCGAAATGTAGGCGTACCTACATTAGTACGCCTCTACCTAACCCTTCGGGGAATACAGGCGTGATGGTATTTATTTATGTTGAACTAACCTAACATTAAAGTTCAGAAACTATAGCGCGCTTGCAATATATAGTATACTAGCTTCTGCCCGCGACTTCGTCCGCGTAGCGTGATGATATATAGCCTATAGCCTTCCTCAATAAATGGGCTATCTAACACTGAAAGAATTTTTCAAATCGGACCAGTAGTTCCTGAGATTTGGTACACTTACAACTAGACTAGAGATACTAGATAAAAGTTGATATTATAAAAAAAAAACTTTCGTTTTGAAACACCTGAATAAATGCAAAATGAAAGACTAGCCAATTCAATATTAAAAACGCGTTGATAATATCGTAATCCACTGATAGTTTCACTGTCGTTGATATCAGTCAGGTACCAAGCCCGCGGATTACTTATCTTTCGCGAAAGTTCTACAATGATTTCATCATTGCTTTTTATATTTCCGAGAAGGTGGATCCGAGTTTTCGCAGTCTTTACTTTGATCTTTATAATCTTCTTGATGGTTCATCCGGATCAAGAGTGAGTCAACTTTTATGATACTATGCAAAGCCTTTGATTAGAAATGTTACAGATATTTACTTTATTTAAGAAAAAACGTAGAGGAAAGGTGTGATGCAAAGCCAGCAGGCACAGTTAAATCCGGATGTTGCTAATGCCATAGCCTCAAGGAAGGAAGGTAACTGTTTACTTGGCAGATCCCTACAGTAATAATGTTGAAATTATCTAAAAGTACCCGCACTACGCACACAAATATCATCATACGCAGGTATTGGGGTATTATGTTCTGTCGCTCTAGAGTAAACTCTCTGCCGCGACAAAATTTATAATGGAATATTATTTCCTGTGATACCTACCGTATCTACATACAAATTCAAATGTGGTGTTAACATTCCGCAACTAATGAAACAGTGTGACCGTAACTTCTTGTATCATTGTAGCTAAGTTTGATCCTGCAATGAGCGGAAGATTATTATGAAGTTAAGAATATTAATATTATACGTTATCAACGAGTGATTTACGTGCACTGCGCCAAATGCGTGTACGCTAGTGTTGTCAACTTCGATTATATTCGTATCGGTGATAAAGCGATAGCTTACACCTACCTTGTCATCGGCTCATCGAACGATTTATGTCTTGCGGTAAAATTGTGATTTGATGTAATGGAATATTTTTTTAAGTACATAGGTTACTTACATATGTCGAGCTCTTTCTTCAGAAGACAGTTTGAGACATTTTCACTCACTTCCTACTAACTACTAATAATATAAACGTGAATGTTTATGAGGATGTATGGATGTTTGTTACTTTTCCACGCCAGAACGGCTGAAAGCAGATAAAATTTGCTGTAGCATAGGCTACTTTTATGCAGGTCAGATCCAATTCTGAAGTCAACGAAGACGAAGTCGCGAGCAAAAGCTAGTTTTATTATAATTACTTGGAAGCAATATTGCTCACTGGGAAGGCAAATGTGGATAGGATTATGACTGCTCCAAGGGTGGATGCGCAAATGACAAACCCGAAAAATATGGAAAATGGTCGACTAGATAAAAAAGTTCGGAGAGTATACTTTGTTCAATGCATGTTATAAATAATAAATAGGTTAGATATAATCGGTTTTCCTTGTCAAGTAGGTACGGATAGTCGGATATAAGCAGTGAACGGTTTTATTAGGTACTTAAAATTTGCATAATTGTTATGACACTCATTTACTAGTTGAGTCAGAGGATTATACTGTCCTTGTGTAGTCCTCTGTTACTGAGGAATCGCTTAACATACCTACTAAACTAAACTGTCTAGACTAGTGATTAAGCCTTTAAGGCTTCGCTCATACGTAAGTAGGTAGGTAGCAATTATATCGAGCCTCTTTTACTTTGAGTCTTTCTAGGTCATTTATTACTGTAGCTAGTAGCTACATATTACATGTATTTATTTATTTTGGTTTCTCACGTCTATTCGAGCGTTTTGCATTATTACTCTGTGGTTTTGCATCGTCCAAAACCGTAAACGACGTTAGCCCGAAAGACAAACCGTGTATTTACACAACGGAAAAAATATTACCGCAAAGTAAGATAGGTAGAAATATAGTAAAACTGGACTATGAATATTAGCTGAAAAGCATGAATCAGTTAAATATTTCCGTCACATTTTTAATTATAGTGGACGATTTCCTACATTTGCGTGGGAGAGCCATCCTTCGGCACGTATGGCCGAATGGGGAAGCCGGCGTGAAACAACGCTTACGTTGTGTTTCGCTGAGTGAGTAAGAATACCTGAGGCCCAAATCCTTTTAAAAGGCCGACAACGCGATTGCGACTCCTCCGAGTGCCTATGGGCGGCGATCGACACTTTCGAAAACGTATTCGTATCGAAATCGAGAATAATTTGTATGAGAAGGAGGTTAATGAACGTAGATGAAGCGAAAGTTGTGTGCCAGGAACGTAGCAAGTGTAGTCTCTGCCTACCCTAAAGGGAGACAGATGTGAAAATATGTATGTATGGGATTTGTAGCAGAAAAAAAAACATTCGTTTTCGAATTCGATAGTTGTTCGTGCTTAGGCTAAGTACTACAGTACACGTTAGTAGTGTCAACTTTAATAACACCATATTTCGATTATCCAATTAAACAAAGTAGACATTTGTCCTCAAAAAATTGGTAGTGTTTATGTGGGTTCCACATTTACCGTAGTTTTTAGAATTGAAATGTCATACCTCAATTACAATGTGTAACTGTTTTATGTTTCAATAAAGTAAAATGTTCGCTGCTTTCTATATCTTATACTAGCTATTTCCCGCGGCTTCACTCGTGACCTCGTGTGACGTTATGTTTGACTCGATCGAAAATATAACCTACTAGCTTCTGCCCGCGACTTCGTCCGCGTAGCGTGATGATATTATAGCCCATAGCCTTCCTCTATAAATGGGCTATCTAACACTGAAATAGTTTTTCAAATCGGACCAGTCGTTCCTGAGATTAGCGTGTTCAAGCAAACAAACTCTTCAAGTTTATATTGTTACTCGGGCTATCTTCTAATGGTAGGTGAAATAAATGTTTAAATTGGTCCAGTAGTTTGTAAGTTGATTCATTACAAACATACCAAAATACATATCTTTCCTCTTTATAACATGAGTGTAGACGACGGTAGTAGTAGTAGGTACACGGTTTTGAAATAAACCGTGTACCTCAACATTCGTGTTGCATAATTATCACATTTCATCGTCTCAAAACCTGTGAAACATCTGGAATTAGCATATAAACACAACATCTGAGTCTTGACGTCACGCTCTCAAAAACGCGAACCACGAAACTGCTCCGAACTCAAGGTTCCACTTCGACACTGACATTGGCCGACCGTGACGGAAATAGGGCAAGGCCAGGAGCTCCCAAACGTTACATAATGACGGTAAAAGGTAATAGGAAGATTATGGATATGGAGGGCTTCGTTCGCTTTGCATGCGAGGGTGCGTTTCACGTCGAAATTGAAATCTATTTTATTAAGTTTTAGATTGATATGGGTTTCGGCTCGAATATCATTATTTTCGATTGAGCAAGTACTTTTTGGCATACAGCCTATATCGACTATGATATAGTCTGGAAACTTAAACTTCCAATTCGACTCACGACAGAAGACAGACTGCATGTACTATTTACCTTTTGATATGTATCATGTAGCCATTTCTTGCTCCAAAAGGAGGTTACTTATGTTTTTCAATAGTATACACACATTATGTATAATTTTGTAGAATGTTAGTGAATTTTCTTTGCGACATCCTGAAGAGTTAGCAGTGCAGTGCAAGTAACGGATTTTTAATGTCAGGTGTCACAGTTTTTATTTTTATCTCCGAAATTTTGGTTATACACACGCCCGAGTGTATTTCAATCAATAATGAGTTTAATATATCTTTCATTGACTATTTATATAATAAATTATTGATTATAAAAAGAAAGAAAATATTGTTAATCGTTGGAATTATTGACTTCCATATGCCACATTAAATAAATTATAATGTAACACTAACGACATTAACTCCTAGATAGAAATACGTCGTCACGTATGCTTCAAACTGGGATGTTCCAATCATGTTCTAATAGACAACACGTGTGTGGCTAATAAATCGGAACATAAAATCATTGGCGTCACATTCATACAGGTTTACTGCGAGGAGATCGGTTTCCGTATTTTTTCACGAAGTATAGTTCCTAGTAGACGTTTTTGAAAATTTACGCTGAATACTGCGACTCAATTGCAAAGTATGTTTGACCGTCCGTAGTTTTGTATGCGTGTCACACAAAAACTACTACACGAAATCTGATGAGGTTTTCAAACTTTTAATACTGAAGGTGTAACTTCAAATCTGGTGCATGTTTCATCTTGATACGTCGCCTAAAAGCCGAGTTAAAATATGTAAATCCTTTTGGAACGAGAGCGAAACTGTAAGGAACAACAACTACTGTACAATAAATAAATACATTAGGTTACTAATATCAATGTTAGCTTATATCATACTAGCTTCTGCCCGCGACTTCGTCCGCGTAGCGTGATGATATATAGCCTATAGCCTTCCTCAATAAATGGGCTATCTAACACTGAAAGAATTTTTCAAATCGGACCAGTAGTTCCTGAGATTAGCGCGTTCAAGCAAACAAACAAACAAACTCTTCAGCTTTATATATTAGTAAGATAAATAATAATTTTATTGTTTCAAAGCCTGCACTTGACACCAAAGGCGTGATTAATTTGTTGCTACTTAATAACAATACCTATCACATTTGATAACAATTTAAGAAACAATAAGCTTATCGTGAATTGCTAATAAACTAAGCTAAGACATAACTCACAATAACAGGTGCCTGTTATGTAATTAATTATTAATTTATTACATAATCTGAATACTAGTGCAATAAAAAAGGCCTAAAGTAAAAATAATATGGGATTGAGCGGTAAGCTAACTGTTGTCACGATTTCGGCCCATGGGTCTCCAAACTGTCCTGAAGCTGATACAATCCAGTGACAACAGTTTTGTTATCCATTTTCAGCCCTGTTTGTAATTTCCATCATACAAAACTAGGATCGATGTACCTATAATGCGTTTGTCAAAAATGAAAAACCTTTACTGGTACCTACTACCTTTTTTCCTTTACGAATTTGAGCACTTGAGAGCTTCAAAAGCTTTCAAAGCTTCATCATAGATACAGATAATAAACTAAAGACATGAGAAGTAAAAATGCGCGGGAGCTTTCAACCCTCTCGTGTACGACTCACGGCGAAACATAACGAAAGCTTGTAAAGAAGGCCTTGAGCTAATTGGGCCCTTCTCCCTCAACGAGTGCTTGACGTTCAAGTTGTGCCAGTCTACGCTTCCTTTTGTATAAAATTAGGTCAGGGATTTAAGTACTTACTTGCTTTATCTTTTTCTGAATTCTTCGATCTGAAATTTGAAAGTAGCCTGCTTTCGCAGGAAGCTCGAGAGCCTCGGTGCCAGACTCCCGAAATATCGTAGTAAATTTGGAAAACGAAACTAGTTTTTAAGGATTTTCTCGGTCATATCGATATTATTATTTAATTCCCGAATTTCAGGATCCTCCACTACATGATCACGGATAGACTGAGGTAGTTTTCTTTAGCAAGGCATTGTGGTGTGTTAGATAGATTATATTCACAAACTGCTGGCTCCCTTTCTGTGTACGACATCACTCCGGTTTGCATACGAAAAGAATCATGATTATGTATTCACTTTTTTTACTTTCTAAAAGGGCTCCAAACTCTATTACAGCCGAGGCCACTAAGAGCCTAAGAGCCATATGACAGTCCAGGGAATTTACCGATTTGGATTTGCGATACAAATTACAATAACATAGATATCAGCTTCAAGAAATATGATTTAAAATGACGTCTTTTATGATTGTATTAATTTTCTATCGGCAAAAGATCTCTCTCTATATGTACTTACGTCTACATATACCTGCTATATATCTACTATGTACTTACGTCACGTCTTCGTGCGTTTGAACCGCGAACACATGCCAAGGCCGATCTTCGTTGTCATTGCCAAGGTTTTCTGGAAACTTCGCTAGATTTTTTTTAAAGTCGACGAATGACAGCAGACTACAACTAGGCACCTTGAACTTGATTAGCGAGTTTTTAAAAGCTCTCACAGAATGTTTTGTTGACAGTTGATGGTTACAGGTTTCGTCATATTGTGGATTCGTATACTATTACGGTTTTTAATTTTTTTATTTTAGGTTCTCATTAGCCTGCCTCATTAGCCAAGTGGTCCCGAGCGCGACTGCTATGCTAGAGGTCCTGGGTTCGATTCCCAGGTCGAGCAAAGTGTTATTGGGTTTTTCTATAAAATTCTCAGTAGCAGCTCGGAGTTAGGAATTTGTGCCCGGTTAATGGCAATAGGCTCGCCCCCTATTACATGGGACCTAAACATACCGGCGAACTGTGGGTGTACATTAGTACGCCTCTGCCTAACCCTTCGGGGAATACAGGCGAGATGGTATGTTATTTTAGGTAGAGAAGTAGGTTTTATTTAGAGGTCATCAATCTTGGTTTTCCATTTTTACGAGCTTCACGTGAGCGAAACCGCGGGCAGAAGCTGGTAATGCATATATTATAATGTTTAGATAAAGAAACTTGAATAACTATAAAACTTGAACAGCAGGCATACGTTAGTCTCTGAAGCTATTTCCTGAGGTATAAAATAAACTTTATCGATAAAAATCCCTGTTGTCATTTAATTTTTAGCAGATTTTATTTTCCAGAGATAAGTATTATTTCCTTAAAAACTTTTAAAAGCCTTACAATGCAAGACCCGTTACCTTCTGATTTTGTTTTTTATGCCATTGTCTATAACACTGCCTACAACTTTATTAGTTCATTGACTTTAAAATGAATGAAGATACCTACTACTTTCTGGAAAGTTTCATTCTGTGTGTTCATTTATTTCTTATCGGTACGAAAGCTAATAAATTAAGGAAAGGGTACCTATGTTGAATATGAATTACTTATTAATAACACTGCCTTAGTATATAAATTATCTCTGCTCTCACTATGGCATACAATGAATGCGGCGATAACGCATAACATGGGTAGATATATATAATTTATATGAATTTAATTAATGAGTTATGAGTTTTATAACCTGCTGTAGGTACTTAGTTTAGTGGTAGTAATGGCGACTACTGCACTTGAGGTCCGATTCGGCTTCGATTCCCAGGTTTCTTCTCAGTAGTTAGTGCAAGTAAATTCTCAGTAGCTGCTCGTTATGAGTGATGAGTTACAATTTATGCCCAGCTAATGGCATAACGGCGAATTGGGGGTGAATATTATATCCTAAGCCTCCCTGTGTCTAACACTTCAGAGAATAGAGGCATGATGCCATCTTGTATGACATAATTAAATTTTTTACGGGTTTTGTCGCCTACTCGGCACCTATAACTAAAAAAATCCCGACGTTTGGAACATATTATGAAATTTCGTATTATGAACATACATCCTAATTATTTTAGTATCTTGTATTCACTTATGTGTCAGAAATCAGTATAATAACCAGCTAAGCTGTATATTTTTTACTGAGAGGCTACAAACTTTAAACGCATAAATTAAACTTGTTTTTTTTTTACCTTACTGGTGCATAGTCAAAGTCAATGTTTTATTTTAATTAGACCACTAAAAGAGGTCACTTTAAAAAGTAAAAACTAAATGCACAATGTGACACTTTTTTGCAGCTTCTAAGTCCTATAGTATTTTTACCCGACTGCCGAAGGAGGAGGGTTATGTGTTTGACGTGTATGTATGTATGTATGTATGTATGTCCGTTCCTATGTCCGCTCGTAACTATTCAACGGTGCAACCGATTTAGATAAATGATACCTCATTAGATTTGTCTTGATGGCACGAGTGTCACTGGGTACATGAAATTAAAAAAAAATCAAAATGGCGGATTTTATGCGCTTTAATGCGTGGGCTGAAAAATATGTTTTGAGCATTCCGTATCATGTATTCTCAAATTTTCAGTAGCAATTAGCGAAAGCATTACATTACTTTATTGTTAAGGGACTTGTAGGAAATCATTTACTTTTTCATATAAATAATTTTTCGTAGTTTTGCACTAAAAATCCGGAAACAAGTTACGTAATTAAAATAACTAAAAAACCCGACTGCATAAAAACACTTTAAAAAAAACTAAAAAGACAAAAACAAGTCTAGTAGTCCAGACCTATGTAAAGTAATATTGAATAACTACACCATTTAAATGTTTTCATGATCGATAAATACATAAAATAATAAATTATAACGTAGAATAAAGTCAATCTTGCAGTCGGGACCCATTACTGGCAATTTTAGAGACGGTCACGATTTTGAATGGGTCCCGACAGCAAGATTGACTTTATTCTACGTTATAATTTATTATTTTATGTATTTATTGCCATATCTAATAAAATTACCTAACTCTCGCTTGCTGCGATTGAAAATAAGTACTTAATCTAAAATTGCGGAAAATATAGTATACTAGCTTCTGCCCGCAACTTCGTCCGCGTAGCGTGATTATATAATATAGTTATATAGCCTATAGCCTTCCTCAATAAATGGGCTATCTAACACTGAAAGATTTTTTTAAAATCGGACCAGTAGTTCCTGAGATTAGCGCGTTCAAGCAAACAAACAAACAAACTCTTCAGCTTTATATATTAGTATAGATACTAGCTTCTGCCCGCGACTTCGTCCGCGTAGCGTGATTATATATGTATAGCCTATAGCCTTCCTCAATAAATGGGCTATCTAACACTGAAAGATTTTTTTAAATCGGACCAGTAGTTCCTGAGATTAGCGCGTTCAAGTAAACAAACAAACAAACTCTTCAGCTTTATATATTAAGTATAGATATAAGTATGTAGATAGATTAGTGTATACATACGTAAGTACTTAGCTAAAATGTTTTATCTACATTCTTGCTATAAAGAAAAGATATTTTTCATTACAGACCGAACTCTGTTTTATGGTACGGAAAATCGTCATGGATCGTCTGCCACCTTGGAAGTCGTACTCTTGCCGACTAAAAACTGTACGACCTAGGTACCTACCATAAAGTCACGGCCAAAAGAAAATAAAAAGAAAAAGAAAATGTCGCTTTGGAAAATTAATGTAAAGTGCGCGTTGTCTATAATTTTCCAAAACTCTCCAATGGTCATATTGGCTAATGGCTCTTCGTGTGAATTACTGTTTATTTTTATTGTGTATAATTATATGAATTTCTCCCAAGTTTAATTTCTAAGTAATTACGTTGGACGTGTGCGAGTGTAGGCACAGATCGTGACTTTTTGGGTGCACTCCTAAGCTCAATCGAAGCCTCAATAAAGTTTCCAACTGAACTACCGAATACTTGAGACTGGCAAATACACAAAAAGTATGGCGCCATATTATTAAAAAAAACATGCGTAGGAATGTTGCTGTAGCTGTGTCGGCAGATACCTACCTATATACCTATCTTAAAAGTAATACCAGTTAGGAATTCTTCACGTCCGAATTACCTCCTTCTCCTTCCTTCCTGCTATAATTTCATTTTACATTATAGGTACCTAACCAGGTAAGTACTTGTTTTTCCCCGTTCAGATTTGTAGTAATTCTGAATACTTATATTCAATTACTTAATTATTCATCACTCCATAAATTAATCGCTAAAAAACCCAGAGTTATTGTTTTCGTATTCATTAAAAATAGGTAAATACAATATAATATACCTACATAACTTATTTTCATACTCTTACCCTCACACGAGTCACACGCACAATAGTCCCAATCGCGCTGGACGTAGGCCTCCCCCAACGTGCGGCATTTCATCCTGTCTTCATATAGGTACCTATTTAAAGTTTAAATAAAATGTCCTTACTTATATAAAAGCTACCAAACTGGGCACTACAAAATACAAACAATTACCAACATCATCTATTCAGTCTATCGATCAAACAGTTCGTTGTACTTGACAATAAATAGCTTTACCTACCTTGAGCGAGGGTGCTTTTATGGTTTCCTTGGATGTAGGTGAACGAATGGGCCGTAGTAACTACCCTGAGTCTAATCTTTAGGTCAAGGACTAAAGGACAAGGTGAAGGTCGGTTATGAAGCAACCCTCGCCCTTGAGTTGCCGTAAACGGCACGTTTTCGTGTTTTAAAATAATTTTACTGCTCAGGTTGCGAGAGAATTATAAATTCTATAGTATTTTATTAATCACAGTAAGTACCTAGGCAATGAGTAGACTTATTAATTTTATTGATAAACAAATCGATGGTGCTATCGACGCCAGTTATGCAATGAGAGTGAAAAATAACAAACTTGACATTGGCATCGTCGAGATCGCTCACGTTGAAGTGTTGGAGCCGATCCAGACACGAAAAAGAACCAGCAACGCTCTAATTTTAAATTTCCCACCTAATCGTTGTTATCGAATAGTGCGTAACACAAAGCTTTTTTTTAACCGATCAATAAATAGTTATTAACTTTTTATGATTTTTCTCGACAGTCGAATCGAAACTTTTTTATAATATTTTATAACGTTTGTATCTTGTATGTATTCGGTACATTTATAAAAAATACTCGTTTCAATAATGTGTGGGACTGTAGGTCCCAATGCGACATTTCGCTTCCAGGTTTTGGGGAAAGAAAATCTTTTTTTTGTGTAGGTAAGTACCTAGTAATCTTACGGGCTTTAGGGTCGAAGAGACGCCTAGTAAGAATAATCTAGATATGGCATGGGAGCTAGGTTTTCTTTCACGAATCTAGTATTTTGTATTGGCTTGTAGAAGTTTACCTACTTACCTACAGTAAATTGAGTTAGTAAATAGTAAATTGATTAGGAACTACCTAATTATTTAATTATGGTATGTATCCTAGGTACCTAATAAAATATTACTCACAAAATGTGCAAATACTGAATGGGAACAATGAGGACTGGTAGGGTAAACAATCGGCAGACAGGTTATTCAGGCAGTCAAGTGAAGCTATAAGTTTATAAGATTACCTATCAGTGTAGGGTGTGGTCTTGCTATAGGTAATCCTTGCTTCCTTTGGTTGAGATTGAATAACTATTAAGTACCTATAATGATAAGCTGAATTACGAGTAGAAGCTAAACTGGCTCACGATCTGCCGGCCAGGCAAGCATCACCAAGGCCAAGGTTGACAAGGAAGGGGGGGCGCGGGACGCAGCCGCGGGCTTAACGTTCGGCGCGAACCCGCACCAACCATTCTGCACCTCGCAGTCGACTCTGACGGTTGTACAAGCGCAAGGTAAGCGGTGGTCCTTATAATATTAATCTACCGACGTAAAGTTTTCGCCTAGACCGCGTCTCCATACTGCACCACCGCCACAACTGAACTCAATAAATATTCCTAGATTAAATTGTGATAAACAAATTCAAGATGTGCTTCGATAACGTTAAGTGTTCAATTTCAACGATAAGATGGTATCGCACTTCAAGAAATCGGAATTGCATTCAAATATAACCCGCGAAGGTAACCGGTGGCGTAAACCGAGGGAACTTTCCCTCCGAAAGTTTTGAAGCGGTTCCCGAAGGGCGGGAAGCGTGATCCCGCGTGCGTGCTGCGTGTCGCGCATCGATCGGGCCACCCCTCACCCTCGCCACTCCCGGCTCCGATACATTCATTTGGACAAAATATCATTCCATCATTGCATTTAGTATACTCCGTTCTTTTATTTATTTGCCGTAGTTTTTTTGTGATTTAGTGCATGTTTTAGCACCTAGTTTAATAAATAAGTATTTGTGAAAATGGGTGGCTGTGCAACGAAAGAAAACAAGGAAAACAAACCGGCTGACGAAGCCGACGGGTGCGTATTACTCCGGCCGGCATTTATCTTCAGTGCCCGGTGCCAAAATTCGTTTCATTCCATGAAGTTTTCTTACTTATATCGTTTGTAAATAGTTAATTTGCTGTTCTTAAAATAACATGATCGTTTCCGTATTTAATTTTTGTAACCGGTGTCGGGAAAACGTCCCCAATCATTATTTTTTGCAATATTACCAGCGGACATTGAACCTAAACGGGATGTAAGCATATTGTCATTTCCGGATTAAATTGACCAGCCGGCCGGTAATGATCGTAAACGGCTGCTTCACCATTTTGTTTTACTGCGCTTTATTTTGTCGGAAAATTAAAAGGAGGTAGGTAGGTAGAATAGAGATAATTTTTGGTTTTCTCGTGTTATTAACTGTGTTCGGTGTCAGTTTTAGGATAATTATAGCTTTTATGATGACTAAAATATCCCTAGTACCTATAAACGTAGTTACTTTTCCTAAATGAGCATTGACCAGTGACTTTTTATAAATATGTAGTTGCATGAAGTAGGTAGGTTGAATGTAATAGGTACATTAGAATCATTATACAAAATCATATCGGCTCATATCCAATATCGCGATTGAAGTAATTCATGGAACGATAAATGGATTCCGTAATCTGACGATGTTTAATTATTGCATTACCTTCTCGAATAGAAATGAATGCAAAGTAACAAGAAACTCGCGATAACACGTTCGTTCGCTGGTCGCGAGTGGGAGGTACGGCTGCGCGCGACGAAGAAGCACCGGTGCGCAGTGAGCTGACACATCCGTTCGACTTGCGCGTGTCGGTCAAGGCGACCTCTAGCTAAATTACGTAATTCCACCACAAATCTGAGTGTATCCCTGGGTGTGTTCGGTCAAAAACAATCCCTAGCCCGCTCCAGTCCGCGTAACATCTCCAGAACCAGTAGTTGTTGCATCCCCTTTTCAATCTTAACTAGTGGCTTTAGTTAATTCTATTACTATGAATTATAAACTGAAAGTCACAATCCCTGTGGTGGTTTGCGGTGGCGCCGTTCTCGCGTATTACCTCATCAGGCGGTTCGTAATATTTGATAAAATAACGCTTCATTTATTTCTGTGTTGTATTTTTGTTCTATTAAAAGATTTAACGGTTATGTGAAATATCACAAATTATTAAATCTCGATTTAAAACTTTTTGGATGTTATGAAATAGGTTGACGCTTCCACCGGTCGATTCCAGAGACGTCGGGTACGTCACTATTTTTATTTTGAAATTTAAAAATATAACTGTTAAAGTTGGCTACGATCGCGCTGCAAGGGATTTTATAAATTTTCCGTCTTGGTATTAACAAAACTGCAAAATGTGCACTAGAGCGACATGCGCTGCGTTGAAAGCGTTAGTCATAATTACATTGAAATTACCCGTGGGAATCTAAGTGAAGTTTTATAATTGACGACTTTTTATTACAGAAAAGCCGCAGCAATGGTGGACGCCGCAACAATCGAAAAGTTGGAGGCTGGTTTCAGCAAGCTCCAGGCCTCTGACTCAAAGTCACTGTTGAAGAAGTACCTCACCAAGGAGGTGTTCGATGCTCTAAAGAACAAGAAGACCTCCTTCGGCTCTACCCTCCTGGATTGCATTCAGTCTGGTTAGTATAACTCGATACCCAATAAGCATTTTTACAAAAAACCTTTTGTTACTTAATCGATATTCACGTACGCACTTCACGTCAATAGATAACTTACAAACCCATATCTAATCACAAGCAGTATTGATAAATAGGTACTTAGCAGATAATAAGAAAAGTTCTTACATTTTTGATATCTCACTCGGGTACAAAGGTACCTACTTAGGCGTATATCGGTAAATGAAGTGAACGAACTCATGGTATTATATAATCTTTTCTAGGTGTTGAGAACTTGGACTCTGGTGTCGGAATCTACGCTCCCGACGCGGAAGCATACACAGTGTTCGCTGCTTTGTTCGACCCCATCATCGAGGACTACCACAATGGTTTCAAGAAAACCGACAAGCACCCTCCCAAGAACTGGGGTGATGTGGAGACCCTCGGAAACCTGGACCCCGCCGGTGAGTTCGTCGTGTCGACCCGCGTGCGTTGTGGCCGCTCCATGGAGGGCTACCCTTTCAACCCCTGCCTGACCGAGGCCCAGTACAAGGAGATGGAAGAGAAGGTTTCCACCACCCTCTCCGGACTCGAGGGCGAGCTTAAGGGTACCTTCTACCCCCTGACTGGCATGTCCAAGGAGACCCAGCAGCAGCTGATTGACGACCACTTCCTGTTCAAGGAAGGTGACCGCTTCCTACAGGCCGCTAACGCTTGCCGCTTCTGGCCCTCTGGCCGTGGTATCTACCACAACGAGAACAAGACCTTCTTGGTGTGGTGCAATGAGGAGGACCACCTCCGTCTCATCTCCATGCAGATGGGCGGTGACCTGAAGCAGGTGTACAAGAGGCTGGTGAACGCCGTCAATGACATTGAGAAGCGCATTCCTTTCTCGCACGACGACAGGCTTGGTTTCCTAACGTTCTGCCCCACCAACCTGGGCACGACTGTCCGTGCGTCCGTGCACATCAAGGTGCCTAAGCTGGCGGCCGACAAGGCAAAGCTGGAGGAGATCGCATCCAAGTACCACCTGCAGGTACGCGGCACCCGCGGCGAGCACACCGAGGCCGAGGGCGGCGTCTACGACATTTCCAACAAGAGGCGCATGGGACTCACAGAGTACGACGCCGTCAAGGAGATGTACGATGGCATCGCTGAACTGATCAAGATTGAGAAGTCTCTGTAAATCGGTTAACGATCTCGTGTTATCAGTATTTTTTTGTATTATTTATCGTTTTCATGTAAGAATTGATTGGATGTCAGATTGGTTGGGCCGGCAGACGGCACTAGTCAGCGCCCCGCGTGTGTGGCCGGCCACGCAAGCGGCCCTATATACTGTTTTTTCGTAAAAGTATTTTCTATAAGGAAATGGAAAATAAAGACAGCTAGCGATAAGACCATTTTTGACTATTTATTTGTACCTACTCCTAACGATTTAATACTATGTCCATATTTACCATGTTTACTGTAGATTTTTAATTCACTTTACAAATCTGTAGTAACCTACATATTTTACATATTATTGAAAATTTCAATAGGTAGGTACATACCTATCAACAATATTTGCCTAAACTTTTATTTAGCAGGTAGGTAATCAGTTTCTAGCAGTTCCAAGTAGGTAGGTAGGTACCTACCTAATGAATTATTTCTGAAAAGGAAATGTAAAATAATTATTATATATACCTACCTATATTATTTTACATTTCCTTTGTAATTTTTAATACCTTTCATATAAAAAATTACAAAGGAATATTAGGATATACCTAGCAATGCAGCAGATTCTATATCTACTTAGACAAATAAATTCTAAATGCCAAAGGCAAATTAAATCGTCAACATGAATACGGACGGACCACACGGCATGTACCTATTATTTTGAGCTTGAAATTTGAATAAACGAAAGGCCGTGAACAAAAACAAAGTGTATCATCCATCAACATAATTCCACATACGCCCAACAGTCGACAAATTCATGACTCCACCATATAACTACACAAGACAGCGTCTGAACTCTGAAGTTATCCGTAAGTGGTTTTGCCTGTGGTAAATTTTAAAATAAAAAGTCTGTGTAAAGACAGTTATGGGGTACCTATATATTACTTAATCTGAGGTTAGGGACGTAAAAAATGTTTCATATTAGTGATTATTGACTTATTGT
Organism: Acronicta leporina; assembly: GCA_947256265.1. Taxonomy (NCBI): domain Eukaryota; kingdom Metazoa; phylum Arthropoda; class Insecta; order Lepidoptera; family Noctuidae; genus Acronicta; species Acronicta leporina. Next base: position 2,913,019 of record OX366512.1, read on the forward strand.
CCTCACTGATTTCGATATTTTTACCTAAGAAAAGAACACATAATTTGCTCATATGACCCGCGCGGCTGTTCGCAATGACTAACTTCATCGCTGTTATTTCGGGAGTAGTCTAACTGTGCCTCTAGTGAAAATGTATAAGGCCGATTTGGAGGAAATGGGATACCCCTTTTCACTAGGCACAATATTCTGGCTACGATTTGGCTAAAGGCACATAAATCAAAAAGTACCTATGTCTACCTACGTATATGATAATTAGTCAAATACTTATATAGAGCCATACTTAGCCAAGATCTCCTGATTAGAACTTCTAATCAGGAGATATAATTTTTTTTTAATAATTTTTTTTTCCCTTCTAATTTAGAAGGGAAAAAAAAAGCCATACCACAGATAAAAGAATACTAGTACAGATGCCTCATCCCATACAAAGAAATGGGACCTTCCTATCGGGCGAGATTCTTCGGGCAGAATTGTTTTTCTTTTGTAGGCGATAGATGTCGCACGTAGCACGCGCGTTCACGCATGCGACATCTATCGCCTCGGGTTGTATATCAAGTGTTTACTATATATTTAACCAATAGATGGCGCTGGTGCGCCGGGATGTAGGTAGGTACCTAAAGTTGCTACTTGTTGTTATTACGGTCGCTCACCCCGAACAGGTACCTACCTCCTTCTCGGTAGCGCGTAGGTACTTTGTAATACATTTAATTTTATAAAACTACTTACCTATCTTCTTACGCGTAGTTTATTTTCGTTATTATTTAACGTAAATTCATGTAAAAATGTAGGTGTCATTTTCAAGGTTTCTCAGGATACCTACTGATTTCATAAATGACATAATATATTTTTAATAGCCGACATTATTTTTTTTAAATATAACATGACGTGGGTGTCAATTTCATAGTTTCTGATTGTGAAAAAAACAAAATGTTTATAATCCAAGATTGTGAACATCTAATTATTATTTTTTATTTAATAAGTATTATAAAGCTAAAAAGTTTGTTTGTTTGGTTGACCGCGGAAATCTCAGGAACTACCTACTGGTTCGAATTTAAAATAGGTATCTTTTGTGTTAGATAGTGCATTTATCGAGGAAGGTTATAGGCTATAAAATATCTTATAAAATATCACGCTATGACTTATAGGAGCGGGGCATCAATGAAAAATGTAGCAAAAACGGGTAAAAGTTATTTCTTTTGAGGGCTTCCATTGCGTGCGCTGCGTAAACGAAGTCAATGGCTGCATAATATACCTAGGTAGGTACCTACCTATCTATCTGTTAAGGTTGACTCACTACCTATAACCTTTTTTGTTGTAGGTACCTAATCAAATTTGTTCTAAAATAATGCATTATTTGCGAAGGTGTTTAACACAACAAAAGTGTAGTATATACCTACACTTTTGTTGTGTTATGGATTAATATCATTAATCCATACCAATTAGGTACCTACTTAAATACATTATTCATCACAAGTAGGTACCTATTTAATTTTGAACAGAATTGCCATTGACATCATTTGGTTTTAATGAATATCGGAGATAATTATCATAGTTTTAAAATAACTCCACGACAAAATAATGATCAAGTAGGTAGGTCGGTACTTAGCCTACCTACCACTAGCGCTGGCCGGCCGTTTAAAACGAGACTTTGTCGCGGTTTACTAGAATATTTTCTAAGTAAGTAGGTAGGTAGTTTAGTGATGGAAAAAATCGACTGCCTGAAAATCGAGCCTGCGTCTTCTGGTTAGATAAGTACACCAGACGACCACTGAGCCACCGCGAGTTAAACTATTGAAAAGCAAGCTGCCTACTTTGCTTGTCAACCGACATCGGTGTAGGAACCTACCTACCTATTTAGCCAGAAGACTCTACGCAGGTTCAATTCCGCACTTCAAAGTTTCCTATATAGCATAGAAAAAAAAGCAAAATATTACAAAAAAATAGTTTAAGTAGGTAGGTACTTACTTAATTGATTATTTTGGGCTGGGAGGTGACAACTGACAAGTGTCCGTGATAAAGACCGAGTGACAAACCGAAATCCACGCGAGCAAAGCCGCGGGCGGAAGCTAGTTCTTATATATCTTTATCGCAAAATGATAATAAAGTTATTGTATAAATATACCTAGGTACCTACCTACCTACCTACTTACTTACAAATGCCTACTACCTACATGTCGCACTCGCAACGCAACTCAAGTGGCAAGGCAACGAGATCTTCCCGCAAAAAATAAAATAAAATATTTGGAAGAGATTACTTACTTACTAAAAACACAGAGTAGTATATCTACTCATGTGCTAAAAACTAGGTAGGTACCTACCTACCTAGATGCTTTAAAAAATAATTTTAATGTTACGAAAACAAACGTGATTTTCCGACCTGCTACTAAATGCAAGAGAATTTATACCAAAACAGGCTTGTTTTAAAGATTAATTTTAAAATAACGAAAGCAAAAAATAATTTTGTGACCTGCTACAAATAATTTTAAGGGAATTTATACTTAAAGTCACTACGATTAGAGCTTATACTGTGTAACTCGTTCGCCTCGCTATTTATACCTAAGTACATCAGTCATCAGTTCATCACAGACACATACTTGCAGCTAGGCGGCTTGTGATTTTTTTTCATGGGGTTCACAAAAATAGTCTAGTGTTTGTTGAACGTGACAGGTGAACATTATGAGGTCCAGGGTTCGATTCCTAACTAAATAATTAAAGTTTTAAATTAAAGTTTAATTTAGATAGATCTATAAATGTTTAGTTAGGAATCGAACCCGGGACCATACATTTTTATCTAACATAATTATAATACATAATATACCGAAGGGTTAGGCAGAGGCGTGCTAATGTAGGAACACTCACAGTTTTCAAATACTCGCATGCATAGAAAATTGATCCATATTGCGATACGCCCAACGTGCATAATCGGATTGGCAAAAAAAAAACTTTGAACTACGAGTATTTTCAACCCGCGCTGCCGGGACGCCGCGCCCGCGCCGCCCGCGCCGCCGCGACGCGCGCCGGGCCGCGCCTTACGCTGCGAGGCGAGGCGGGCTGTGGCTAGGGTTGCCAACTCTTTGTCGGTCAAAAATAGAGGGTAGTTCTAAAATTATTACCCATAAAAATATAATAGATAACGAAAACATGTAGTAGTTTTGCCTACTAATACTTATACTTTTTTCAGAAATATTGTAGGATAATATTTATATTATATAGTAGGGTTAGAACTCTAGCTGTGCCAAATACTTTCAAGTAGGTAAGTACCTACCTATTTTGATACTTGGTTTTTGACACTGGTAAGTGTATCTCATCCCTACGCGCATACCTAAGACATCATGACAATGAGTAGATAAACGTATCTACTCATGATGACGTAAACACGCTATAGGGCTTCCCGCCCACAGTATTTTAATGTCATCTACCTACCTACTTGCATAGCGTGTGAGCTACCTACAGCAATGAAAACCTCTTACTATTCACTACAAAAGCTTAGGTACCTACTTAAAAAGTAAATGATAACGTAAATCTTATTAGATATGTACCTAGGTACCTCTACCTACCATTTTAAATATCTAAGTACCTATCATAAGTAATTATTTCAATATGATAGGTAAGTACTTCGTAAGTACATAAGTAGGTAGGTAAGTAAAACTAGTAAGTACCTACTACGTGTCTCACTTTTTACCCTATTCACTATCTAGGTAGGTAGGTATTTTGTTCGGTAGAAGAAGCGAAATACCGATCTATTAAAAAAAACAAATACTTAAACGTACGTAGGTACTAGTACCTAAGGTAGGTACCTACTTAATATTCTTCGTTCTCTGGTAGGTATATAGGTACTATGGTATATATAGGTATGCTTACGGCTTTTAAACACAAAACCATCACGACACCGTTCGTTCGTTACGTAGGTAGGTAGGTACCTACTACGGCGCATTCGCAGCTGTCGGACTACCGAGTGTATATCTGATCTACCGAACTCGAGCGAGACGCGATGGTATGATACCTACGACTCGCGTTCCGTTCCATTCCGACCGTCTGCATGATGCATTTATTGATGATAGAATACTGATATTTACCTATTTTGTGATATATATATATATCTATACCTAGTAGATACCTACTTGAACTATGTAGGTATCTACTAGCCTACCTTTTTTATTATGTAAGTACCTTTAGTCGGTACAAGGCACCTACACGAAGGTAACCCTAACTATTAGGTGTAAGTCGCTTTCTAGGTAGGTACTACCTACCTAGGTATGTTCGTGTTGTCATCATAGTAGACTATCGTATGTATTAGTGCTCCGCCCCCGATGGTACAAAAAGATAATACATCATTAGAAAAACTTCGTCTGAAATATAATATTCTTATAATAATACTTGATTTAAAAAAAAATTGAAATAATTATAGACTCAGAAACTGCGAACAGCGCCATCTTTTCTTTTTGTAAAATGAGCGAAAACAGCAAACAGCGCCATCTATTTACCAAAGAAAGCGAGAATCACGAGGATTTAATTGAATATCATATAATTGAAGAAATTAGACTTAAATTATATTGTCCTATGTATAAACATTTGATATATGTAAGTACATATTTTTTTAAGGTCTTTCCTCGTAAGAATTTCGAAGCCAAACACACGAGGTTTGGGAATCGATACATGCAATGCCATCTATTAACAATTCATTTGAACTATGTTTCATTTGTTCGGGATGAGACCCCATGGCCATACTATGACATTATGACCATTACTTTGACTATCTATCCCTGGACAAGTGACGCGCTTAATTCTATGAACAAAAAAGTCTGTCACTTTTGGTGCGGGGGGAGGAAACACTACATAGACATTGCTGCACACATACTCAAAATTATTTTGTATCGCCACGAACTCACACATATTAAATTCTTCACCACTAACACAATTTACGCACACATAGAGGTCAAATACGTCAACATACAAGAATTGACGACAATACGAACGTATAATACAATAAAAATAATTAGGAAGCTACTATGTCGATATTTTATATCGATAGATTATTTTAGGAAGAATGGAGAAAAACGTAACAACATCACAAATTATTTTTATATGTAATTATTTATTTGCAAAATTAAAATCATCCATACACACCGTTTTAATATCTTGCGTCATAATTATTTTCAATGCAATGCTCTCATTACATGTTAATGAAATACAAAACAAAGGAACTGTTTAGGTATAGATAAATAGGTGTAACATACTATGTAATTGGAAAATAAACGCACGGGGGAGAGAAATCGCAAACTTTTCGAAATACATATTCTATAGCCTATGTTAATTTTGAATAATGTAGCATTCAAATGGTGAAAGAATTTTCAAAATCGGGCTAGTAGTTTTTGAGTTTATTTGTTACAAACATTGATACATACAAATCTTTCCTCTTTATAATATTAGTATAGATAGAGCGGATATTGGGGACGTTATGTTACAAATACTTTGATACCAATTAGTTTGATTCTTTCATTTTTATTTTTTCTTTTCTTTGCCAGGCTGATATATTAGGAATAACACTAGACAGAGCATTTTGTTTCCCACGAGATATAAGTAGGAGTAAATACGATTTTGTTCATTATGTCGCGCATTAATATGAACAGAAGCGCTACGCTAGAGGTCCTGGGTTCGATTCCCCGGTCGAGCAATGTGTTATTGGAGTTTTTCTATAAAATTAAGGGTTGATGCCCGATTAATGGCAGTAGGCTCGCCCCCTAAGTACGCATCTGTCTAACCCATCGGGGAATAAAGACGTGATGGTATGTCGTGTTCCGTACTCTCGTTATTTCTTTGAGCCGGATATCGAAAAAAGAAAATAATGTGTTTGAAGAAACACCCCGAGAGGCAGGGCATAGTGGAATTGAATAACTCACTTACAATTGGAGCTGCCCAACTGGGGAAACACCTACACTTCTGCAGAAAATAGTAGCCAAATAACATAGCACTGTACTACTAGTATTCTATTATCTGTGACTGTACTATGTTGTGTTCCTAACGGTGAGCAAGATCGCCAGAGCTCCGCGAGGAAGCGTTATGTTGGCAGTGGGGGTACCGGCGTTGTGGGTTGTCTACCGGGTGTGAAAAGATTTTTACAGGTTCGGCAACGGGCGAGTGATGCCCCAGGTGTTGCAAGCGTTCATATAATAGGGTACATTAACACTGTATATACACTTACCATCAGGCGGGACATATGCTGGTTTTCCACCTAAGCAGTAAAAGAAACCCCAGACCTTCTAACCATACCGTATCTTAGAAATAATTTTCAATGATTTTTGAAATACGATTTAAATATTTTAATTTATAAATTCTTTTGTCAACAAATTTATCCGCAACGGCTTAAGTTATTATTTATCAATCACAACTATATCATTTTAAATGAAGGTCTTTTGTAGATCTGAAAAAGTAACAAATAAAATATCTAATACTGGATATAAAAAATAATCAATAATCTTAGTTACGTCATTTCCAAAAATGTTATTTTATTAAAATATAGTGATATCATAAATTCATGATATTCATCTTTAGTGACTTTAGCAATTATTATAATTTGGTCTTACATTGAACACGAAAATAATATCGATATCGATTCGAAATCGTAAACAAACACTATCACATCATTAATTAAAATGACAAAACAAAAGAGGGACGTAGTCTCGCTACACTTTTTAAAATTCGAGTTTTATGCATTATGTCATAATATATATAAGGCCTATAATTGCCAAAAAACGGTAATTCTGCATTAAGACCTATAATTGGAAATCAGAAATGGTGACATCCTATTGGATGATATATAATTGAAATAAAAAAATGACATTTTGATGGATATTTCAAATTTAAATCTTACGTGTATTAGCAGAAGGCTGATATTGTTAGTAAAAAAAATTTGCTAGTCTCGTGGGGAGTGCGGATAGTCTCGTGGGGAGTGCGGGTAGTCTCGTGGGGAGTGCATGCTTGAACTAAACGATTATTTTATACTCGATTATTGAATCGGTAACGTCCTCGATCTTTATTAATAAATTGTATTATGTGATTTAAATAGAAATAAATGAACTTTAATACTTACATACGGAAAATAACTCCATCTTTATCTAAATAAGATATTAGATATTTTTTTGCATACATTAACTGCACGTATATCGGTATTTACACGGAGCATTTATGATGACCTTACTGAGCGGAAACGATTCTGTTAATGAAAAATCGATTTCGGAAACAGTTTTGATAAACGCGTTAGATTTTTTAATCCACTACCTTGACAGAGGGGAATGATCATGAGAGGCGGGTCCTTATAGATAGATAGTCAAAGGACCATTATGATGTGGCTGTGGGTATTTTTTTTGGCACATGAAACTGCAAACCAAATCATTCCACTGCGTACCTACCCATTCAAGTAAATATGAATAGTCGATTATGACAACACTACTGTAAGTAGTCTTGCTCTCAGTTCTAATGAATCTGTGGAATGTTGATTTGATTGAAGCTGAGGATTGAAGTTTCCTCGAAGTTTCAAATCTCATTTCAAATTCAAAAGTTTTTTTTTTTTTATTATGGCGCCACACTTTTTGTGTATTTGCCAGTGTCAAGTATTAGAATAATCAAGTAGGTAATATTTCCCATCATGGGATTGTATTATGGCACCACACTTTTTGTGTTCGCTAGTGTCAAGTATAATGTTCAGTTGCCCCAATAAAACGGTAGAAACACTATTGAGGCTTCGATGGAGTTTAGGTGTGAACCCAAAAAGTCACGATTTTCAATTTTATATCATTTGCTTACACTCTTACACGTTCACGAACACTTAATGGTTAATTATCCACCATAATTACACATTAAACTTCGGAGAAATTCAAATTTTGAAAAATAATATAAAATCGACAATGTGTACTTTTCATTTTCCCGCCTAAACTCCAATTCAAAAGTTTGTCTCGCTCTCGTCTCAACTCAACCTGAGACCTCAATGCCTGAACAGACCTCAACTCATCATTGTCTGTGGTTAATTTTTTTTTATTATGGCGCCACACTTTTTGTTTATTTGCCAGTGTCAAGTATTAGAGAAATCAAGTAGGTAATATTTCCCATCATGGGATTTTATGGCACCACACCTTTTGTCTTCGCCAGTGTCAAGTATAATGTTGTTCAGTTGCCCTAATAAAACGGTAGAAACTTTATTGAGGCTTCGATGGAGTTTAGGAGTGAACCCAAAAAGTCACGATTTTCAATTTTATATAATTTGCCTACACTGTCACACGTTCACGAACACTTAATGGTCAGTGTTGCCAGTTTGGCGATTTTTTCTCTAGATTTAGTGAATTTTAGGAGCTAAATGATGAATTTCTGTAAAAAAAATCACTAAAATTATTTAATGAATTTTAGTAATATTTATTGAAACTTAAAAAATGTAGAAAATTCATATTGGCAGCCCAATTCACCCAACGATGAATCCTCCAGTTTATGTCAAAATATATTGCACTATCCTTTTCTCACGTAAGAATCGTAGATAATATCTTTGTATGTTATATATAGTGTCCGACCGACATTTCGGTTTCGGTTTCGGCCAGTTTCGGCCAAAAAATCAAGTTTCGGCCCGAGTTTCGGTTTTGGCCAAATGGCCGAACCCTTCGGCCGCGCCGAAACTTGATTTTTTGGGGTTGAACGTCGGGCGTGCTCGGCACGGCTGGCAATATGGCGTCGCTCGCCTGACTCCGCCGGCAACTACCTAAATCAGTGCGCTTTGCTTGTGTAGACGTGTCAATACGTGTTGTGTTTGTTCCGCGAATAATATATTATACTTGTTGATTTGTTATCATAACCTATGTTATGCACCTTACATAATAAAAAAAAGGTTCGCTAAAATGATTACCAAAGGTGATCAATTTGATTATTTTGATTATCTAATTATATTTGAATTAGCCATTCGAGGCTAACTGATTGTGATATTTGTGAGTATAATTAAAATGTAAGTAACTGAAAATAAATAAACATAAAATATGAGCATCATATTTTAATAATTATTTTATTTTATTTTATACCACCATTAAAAAATCGCTAACTTTGTGTTACAAATAATGTATTTTTTTCCCTTTATAGGGTAGTTACATTTTCAAACAGAACCTCTGTAACTGTGCTGAAATTTCATTGTGATAAATCTTTGAAAGTAGAAACCTGTAATTATAGGTGGCGAGATATTAATTTTAGAAAAAAACGGGCTTACTAACATTTTTTCCACTTTTTAAGGACTTTTTTTTATAAAAGGTGCGGTTTCGGTTTTGGTTTCGGCCGAAACTACAATGAAACTGAACCTTTGGTTTCGGTTTCGGCAAAATAACATGTTTCGGTCGGTCACTAGTTATATAATATTATCCGTGATTATGCTAACAGCTAACCTATTTTGGGGATTTCCCGACTGATAATGAGAAGCTTGCATGTTTGTAAAATTTGAGTGAGTGCCGATACATTGTTTGTATTTAGTTAGTTTATTTCTAAAATTATTCTATGTTCTAAAGTAAAAGCCTCTGAAAAAAAGTCTCTTTATACACAAAAATATCGGAAAGATGGGAAACCCAAGAAGAATTGTTACAACAAGATGTGGTTACAACCTTTGGTACTTTTTGTCATTGATATTTCAAAAAGGTCTGACCAAAATTATCCATCTCAGCCTTCTACGTCGGCAAACCCAAGTCAAAATGATGAAGAAATGCCTATTGAAGTATTGAATATTGATTTTTAGTCTTTCCACTTGTTAATTTGACGATTAAAATATGTTTTAATCACATAATTAATGAATTTATTTTAAATTATTTAGTGAATTCTAGGGATTTTTTTAGTTACAAATATTCCTAAATCTGGGGAAATTTCAGATCAAAACCAGTTTTTTTTTCTTCGAAGTGGCAACACTGAATGATTAATATAATTATCCACCTTAGTTACACATTTCAAGTTTTGAAAAATAATATAAAATCGACAATGTGCACTTTTCATCTTCCCGCCTAAACTCTGTGGTTAATAATTTATATACTAGTATCTCATAATAGTCAGTCTGTGATTTATTTAATAAATCACAGACTGACTGACAAAGACTGACAAAATCATAAATTAACCACAGACTAATAAATTTTATTAGTCTGTGGTTAATTTATGATTTTGTCAAAATCTTTATCTTTTGAGAGCTCTTGTTTTTTAAACGAAAAAAATATTCAAATAAAATGACTACTCCAAAAGCCGAGAAAGACTTGCATTTACCATTATCAAGAGTGAAAACTATAATGAAAAGTTCGCCTGACGTGGAAGCTGTAGGAGCGGAGCCTTTGTATTTAGTTACAAAAGTTACAGTAAGTTTTCAATGTTTTGCCGCTTTTTAACCTTTTGTCTCGGCATAATTTCTTTGCTTTCTAATCTGGAGGAGGTAAATCGTTACATGAGTTAAATTAATGTCCCGTAAGCGACAAAATAATCATAAATTCAATATATTTCAAACATTACAGGAATTATTTGTCACAGATTTAGCTAAAAGAGCATTCAAGAACAGTAAATCCTCCTTACTGGAATATAAGCATATCGCAGAGGTCGTTCAAGAAGATGATACATTAGATTTTCTAAGGGAAATCATGCCTAGAAAGATAACGGTCAGGCAGTTCAAAGAAATTATGGCTAAAAAGGCAGCTAAAGGTGGTAGGTCTGATGCTTCGAGTGAAGAATCTAGTGAAGAGGAGAGTAGTGAGGAGAGTTCTAGTAATAACGAACAAGACTGACAGATATACATGTTTAAGCTATTATAAGTATTATTGTGTTTTTTTATTTCACAATTTATTTGAAGGCCAAATCTCTATCAAGGTGTTGCGGGTAATTAATAATTTATTTAATGAAATCATACTACATAATTTCCATTATTTTGATTCCTGTAATTGTATTATAATGATTATCAAATCGTACATATTGTATTCATTGAAAATATAATGATAATAATAAGAATACAAAATTATGATGTCATTTTTGTACACAGCTGTGGTGCGATAATGCCCACTAAATGGTAATAAAGTCGCCCTCATGGAACCTAAAACAAAATAACTGATGGCTTAACATTAAGAAACCTTTGTCTATCTAGGCCCTTCAAGAAAATACAGTTGAGAAGTATGCATGTGGTAAACTTGCCCCATTTATTTTAAATTTTATGCAAACTAGTTAAAAATATGCTGAATGAAAAACATTAAATGCTGGAACAGATCTTAAAGTGCCTAAATCTTTATAATAAAATTAAGCAATCATGTGTGAATGCTAAAATTACCATAAATTGAGAATTTAACTGACATTATCTGTGTTTTTAAGACCCAGTTAGAGGGCCAGTTATTTTGTGTAGTCTCATCATGGTCATATTATTCTTCAAAATATGTGATCTTGATTGTGTCGTGTGATCGGTGAAACTTGTTTCGTTTTTTTTACAGTCTTGTCATAATGTTATTGTCTCAATAAAATTATTTTTTAATTCAAGAATTCTAGTCTTTATTTTTAATAAAAAAAATGTTCAATAGCGACATCTAGCAGTAGTGCATAGTACTAAGTCTAAAGGGAGAACAATCATTTATATGTTTGGTTTTCTTCTTTCTCAGAGATGGCAGCACTTGACTCGTCTAATACTTTAAAAACCTTTTACTGCCAGCCCTTTTGGATAAGAGGCTCCTACTTTAGTACTTATTCTTATCTATGGAGGCTCCGGTCCTGGTTTCACAGGTCAAGCATTATTATTCGATTTCTACAGCTGGGGAATTTAAATTGATCAATGCCACATACTACTATTCGATACAGGGCCGGATCTACCATATGGCTTTTTGGGCTTCAGCCCAGGGCCCCATGGATTATATGGATATTATAATATAAATCAAATATTTTACTGTCTCATTTTTTGCTATACTTTGAGTAATTAGGTGGGCCCCTAAATAGTATTAGCCCAGGGCCCCCTAAACTCACGGTCCGGCCCTGATTCGATATATAACAGACGGTGACCCTCCAGAGGGTCGTAACGATTGTTATTGTGTCAGCTAATAAATTGTTCCTTGAAGGAATGAAATACGTAGGTACTTACCGCAGGAAATACAGGCGCGCGCATTATGCCTGAAAGTGCTTGTAGCATTCTTTTAAATCTACCCGCCATTCAACATTATCATTTGTAGATATTTTAGCATGTTGCACATCCACGGAAAAGATTGCGTATTTTAATTCTATGTATAATAAATCAGTTTAATAATCACCTCAAACATAGTGGGGAACTTATTGATTTCTGACACTTACGCGAATATTAGACAACGCGTTATAATACGTAATTAGTTTCATTTCAATAGTGGGAAACTTTTGAAATAATAAACCAATGAGGCAGGTTTAGCTTAATCTTATAATAGCTATATTTAGAAATGATAGGATTTTAAGCCATCCAGGGGACAGGGGATTGCCGAAAATGGGGCCCTTTGAAAAAGTGAATAATTGTATGATTATATTTATAGTTCCCCCGCGGGTGGTACAAGGGGGCTCTGGGCCTGTGCCCCTTGTGCTCATACGGGAAATACGGAACTGAAAGGATAGGACCTTCACGCTGACAGATTGCATCACTAATCCAGTGAAATAAAGTCTGATATTAGTTAGGTTTTTCCAGCCGCAAGGTATCCATGCGAATTTCTACACAATACGGTACTCTTGTCTATAGGTATTCACATTATTAAAACAACCGTAAAATCAATAATTATATAAAATTAATTAGACATCTACGCAATGGTGTAACTGGTTGCGTGCAAAATGGAACTAACTTCATCTTTGCAATCATATCCACTATAACTTGCCAAATACCCTTCCATGATAGGTACCTATCCTACGTCAAGACAAAGTTAGCAAATGACCGAAACATAACCAGAGCATAATTGGCGTGAATGATGTACCTAATTCGTCACCTTTGTGGATAAGTGGCTCTATGAGCAAGATATTAAAATAGCTGCCCGGCCCGGCTTCGCCCGTTTTCCCGTAGGAATGAAGTATTTTCCCGCGGTAAAAAGTACCATATGTTCATCAGGAATAATGTCGGCTTCTAATGGTAAAATAATTTTTCAAATCGGTCAAGTCCATTCGGAGCCTATTCAATGCAAACATTCAATGCTTTCCTCTTTATAATATTAGTATAGATTATGCACCTTACACTTTATCGCTTATGTTGGTAATAAACCCAAATTCATCAAATTATGCCATGCACACACAATCTCATTACGTTTAGGATTTAACCGCAAAATGCAATTCATAAGCAGAAATGGTGTCTCAGATTGTAAATGATGTAGGTACATAAACCAATGTAAGTACCCGGTCTGACCTTCTTCGTATGCCCAAATAGCGCATATATGTAGTGCGTTTTGAAATAGGCCCATCTATAGGTACTAATCTATACTAACATATAGAGCTGAAGAGTTTATTTGTTTGTTTGTTTGTTTGCTTGAACGCGCTAATCTCCAGTAGATAACTACCGGTCCGATAACGCGCTAATCTCAGGAACCACTGGTCCGATTTGAAAAAAACTTTTAGTGTTAGATAGCCCATTTATTGAGGAAGGCTATAGGCTATATATCATCACGCTATGCGGACGAAGTCGCGGGCAGAAGCTAGTATAAAATTGCCTATAGCCTATAAGTGCACCGCACTACGAAGGATCGGGTGCTAAACATTGTCGACAATGTCACCGAGATTTTATACAAAAAAAACTTAGGGATAAATTCAGACTGTGGGCCCAGCCGCGACTGCTACGCTATCTTATCTTGTGTAGGGCCGAGGCAGCAAGGCCTCAGTGCATTCCTTTAAAACGGGACTGCAGGGACTGCTACTAGAATGCTAGAGGTCTTGGGTTCTTTTCCCAGTTCGAGCAAAATGTTATTGGAGTTTTCTATGAAATTCTCAATAGGAACTTAGTCTAGATTTTTGCCCGGGCTCGTCCGAACGATCTCGCCACCAACTATGGGTGTGTTCGATATAATGTTTTTATTATGAATAAAGTCTGCCAATTTATAGGTACTCTCGTAATAAAAGAAATGTGTAAATTAATTACTAGATGGCGTATCGACCTCTTTTTCTATAATCCGAGGCATCAGCACTACGCTACAGGCTCATATAAATGCTGCGGTCGACGTACGTACCTATCATCGATCATCACACTACGTAGGTACACTATAATGCACTCCTGATTGCGATCAAATATAATCAGACCTTCAGTAAATTAGGTGCTAAAACTATGAAAAAGTTAATATACTTTCAACTGATCCGTCAGCTCGTTTGCCCTAAAAAACCTCTTTACATCATTTGCATTAATATTAAACAATCTGTAAACTTGCTTAGGGTAGCGGCCACTTAAATAAACACATTAAATTGTTTTGCAATCTTTACAATATTTTAATTTCAATATTTTTGCATGTATGAAGAAATTACTCTTGACATGATTACATAACTCATTCTTGTAAACTCATTTCGTAAAATTTGCACTGTAAATTAAGTAAGTCAGTAATTAGATATTATCCTTTCGATTAGTCGTTCCACGGCAAATACATACTTGTGTACAGCTGATCATCTGATTTGCAAGGTTAAGCTACGCTCGTCGCGGTCAGTGTGTGGTTGGGTCACCATTCTTAACACATCGAGACACCCCCGTGCCTCGGAGAGCACGTAAAACCGTCGGTTCCGGTTATCACACGAACATCTTTGACAATTGTTAGTGGTAGTCAGAAGCCCAGAAAAGCCTGACAACCAGTCTTTCCTCCGAATATCGGTATTGCCTAGAAATTGCCGGAGGTCTGATGGCAGTCTCTTCGTGTAAAATTCTGATATTCAGCCGCATCTGGTTAGACAGGAAGCCGATCCCAACATAGTTGGGGGAAAAAAATATATATATTAACCTACCTTTAAAATAAACGCCTTAGAAGTAAACATTTTGACCTAAACTGTACATCACCGTGGAGCACAACTAGTTTTTCTAAAGTATGTAAGAACAGATTTGTATACAATTATATGGAAATAAGCTGGACGTCACAACATCTTCACCTACAAGTTGCAAAACACACAAATAATAATAAATTCGCACACCTGCGCCTGAGTTTACGTGCTTTTTTTTCTAATTGCTTAACATTTAAACAAATTATGACATAAGTAGATACCTACATAAAGAAAACTTGACCCCAATTAGTACATTGGGTAAATATAATTAAATACATACACGATACTACACGCGTTTGTTTTAAAACAAGGACTTTACCTAGGTATTCAGTCATCAATGATTGTGTTGCCAAAGGGCTAAAATGCTGATAAATTGATGATTCACGGACACACGATTTCACAACGTGTAAGTAATATATTTATTTACAGTAAGCCTATGAATCAATGAGAGGTGGAAAAGTATTGCGGGTTGTGTAGAGCCATTGTATCCCCTAAAAAATAGAATAATTAATGAAAAGTGCATTGGCATGTATTTTATTTATAATTTCTTAGATAATAATTTTACTAGTGACGGCCGGCGCGTCTCACAATTTTAATAATTAAACATTTTAAATTAATTACCTACCTGCTTACACGGCTCGATTGACTCGGTATTTGCAATCTTTTGTTGTGTCGCAGTCTGTATAGGTCAAACATTTTTTAAAGCTTACTAGCATTGTGGGACGCACATTACTAGTATTGCTAAGCTAAATGCTTGTGTTACGATTGGGTTTAGGTCGGTCGGTAGTGCAATGGGTGGATTTCGATCCCGTAACCACTTGATCGCGAGTCCGACGCCCTAGCCATTAGGCTACCGCCCGCCGCTTCGACTCGATTTACTGTGATCGAACTCCTTACTAAACCTATGATTGTAGCTTTGACCATGGGGTCTCATCCCGAACAAATGAAACATAGTTCAAATGAATTGTTAATAGATGGCATTGCATGTATCGATTCCCAAACCTCGTGTGTTTGGCTTCGAAATTCTTACGAGGAAAGACCTTAAAAAAATATGTACTTACATATATCAAATGTTTATACATAGGACAATATAATTTAAGTCTAATTTCTTCAATTATATGATATTCAATTAAATCCTCGTGATTCTCGCTTTCTTTGGTAAATAGATGGCGCTGTTTGCTGTTTTCGCTCATTTTACAAAAAGAAAAGATGGCGCTGTTCGCAGTTTCTGAGTCTATAATTATTTCAATTTTTTTTTAAATCAAGTATTATTATAAGAATATTATATTTCAGACGAAGTTTTTCTAATGATGTATTATCTTTTTGTACCATCGGGGGCGGAGCACTAATACATACGATAGTCTACTATGATGACAACACGAACATACCTAGGTAGGTAGTACCTACCTAGAAAGCGACTTACACCTAATAGTTAGGGTTACCTTCGTGTAGGTGCCTTGTACCGACTAAAGGTACTTACATAATAAAAAAGGTAGGCTAGTAGATACCTACATAGTTCAAGTAGGTATCTACTAGGTATAGATATATATATATATCACAAAATAGGTAAATATCAGTATTCTATCATCAATAAATGCATCATGCAGACGGTCGGAATGGAACGGAACGCGAGTCGTAGGTATCATACCATCGCGTCTCGCTCGAGTTCGGTAGATCAGATATACACTCGGTAGTCCGACAGCTGCGAATGCGCCGTAGTAGGTACCTACCTACCTACGTAACGAACGAACGGTGTCGTGATGGTTTTGTGTTTAAAAGCCGTAAGCATACCTATATATACCATAGTACCTATATACCTACCAGAGAACGAAGAATATTAAGTAGGTACCTACCTTAGGTACTAGTACCTACGTACGTTTAAGTATTTGTTTTTTTTAATAGATCGGTATTTCGCTTCTTCTACCGAACAAAATACCTACCTACCTAGATAGTGAATAGGGTAAAAAGTGAGACACGTAGTAGGTACTTACTAGTTTTACTTACCTACCTACTTATGTACTTACGAAGTACTTACCTATCATATTGAAATAATTACTTATGATAGGTACTTAGATATTTAAAATGGTAGGTAGAGGTACCTAGGTACATATCTAATAAGATTTACGTTATCATTTACTTTTTAAGTAGGTACCTAAGCTTTTGTAGTGAATAGTAAGAGGTTTTCATTGCTGTAGGTAGCTCACACGCTATGCAAGTAGGTAGGTAGATGACATTAAAATACTGTGGGCGGGAAGCCCTATAGCGTGTTTACGTCATCATGAGTAGATACGTTTATCTACTCATTGTCATGATGTCTTAGGTATGCGCGTAGGGATGAGATACACTTACCAGTGTCAAAAACCAAGTATCAAAATAGGTAGGTACTTACCTACTTGAAAGTATTTGGCACAGCTAGAGTTCTAACCCTACTATATAATATAAATATTATCCTACAATATTTCTGAAAAAAGTATAAGTATTAGTAGGCAAAACTACTACATGTTTTCGTTATCTATTATATTTTTATGGGTAATAATTTTAGAACTACCCTCTATTTTTGACCGACAAAGAGTTGGCAACCCTAGCCACAGCCCGCCTCGCCTCGCAGCGTAAGGCGCGGCCCGGCGCGCGTCGCGGCGGCGCGGGCGGCGCGGGCGCGGCGTCCCGGCAGCGCGGGTTGAAAATACTCGTAGTTCAAAGTTTTTTTTTTGCCAATCCGATTATGCACGTTGGGCGTATCGCAATATGGATCAATTTTCTATGCATGCGAGTATTTGAAAACTGTGAGTGTTCCTACATTAGCACGCCTCTGCCTAACCCTTCGGTATATTATGTATTATAATTATGTTAGATAAAAATGTATGGTCCCGGGTTCGATTCCTAACTAAACATTTATAGATCTATCTAAATTAAACTTTAATTTAAAACTTTAATTATTTAGTTAGGAATCGAACCCTGGACCTCATAATGTTCACCTGTCACGTTCAACAAACACTAGACTATTTTTGTGAACCCCATGAAAAAAAATCACAAGCCGCCTAGCTGCAAGTATGTGTCTGTGATGAACTGATGACTGATGTACTTAGGTATAAATAGCGAGGCGAACGAGTTACACAGTATAAGCTCTAATCGTAGTGACTTTAAGTATAAATTCCCTTAAAATTATTTGTAGCAGGTCACAAAATTATTTTTTGCTTTCGTTATTTTAAAATTAATCTTTAAAACAAGCCTGTTTTGGTATAAATTCTCTTGCATTTAGTAGCAGGTCGGAAAATCACGTTTGTTTTCGTAACATTAAAATTATTTTTTAAAGCATCTAGGTAGGTAGGTACCTACCTAGTTTTTAGCACATGAGTAGATATACTACTCTGTGTTTTTAGTAAGTAAGTAATCTCTTCCAAATATTTTATTTTATTTTTTGCGGGAAGATCTCGTTGCCTTGCCACTTGAGTTGCGTTGCGAGTGCGACATGTAGGTAGTAGGCATTTGTAAGTAAGTAGGTAGGTAGGTAGGTACCTAGGTATATTTATACAATAACTTTATTATCATTTTGCGATAAAGATATATAAGAACTAGCTTCCGCCCGCGGCTTTGCTCGCGTGGATTTCGGTTTGTCACTCGGTCTTTATCACGGACACTTGTCAGTTGTCACCTCCCAGCCCAAAATAATCAATTAAGTAAGTACCTACCTACTTAAACTATTTTTTTGTAATATTTTGCTTTTTTTTCTATGCTATATAGGAAACTTTGAAGTGCGGAATTGAACCTGCGTAGAGTCTTCTGGCTAAATAGGTAGGTAGGTTCCTACACCGATGTCGGTTGACAAGCAAAGTAGGCAGCTTGCTTTTCAATAGTTTAACTCGCGGTGGCTCAGTGGTCGTCTGGTGTACTTATCTAACCAGAAGACGCAGGCTCGATTTTCAGGCAGTCGATTTTTTCCATCACTAAACTACCTACCTACTTACTTAGAAAATATTCTAGTAAACCGCGACAAAGTCTCGTTTTAAACGGCCGGCCAGCGCTAGTGGTAGGTAGGCTAAGTACCGACCTACCTACTTGATCATTATTTTGTCGTGGAGTTATTTTAAAACTATGATAATTATCTCCGATATTCATTAAAACCAAATGATGTCAATGGCAATTCTGTTCAAAATTAAATAGGTACCTACTTGTGATGAATAATGTATTTAAGTAGGTACCTAATTGGTATGGATTAATGATATTAATCCATAACACAACAAAAGTGTAGGTATATACTACACTTTTGTTGTGTTAAACACCTTCGCAAATAATGCATTATTTTAGAACAAATTTGATTAGGTACCTACAACAAAAAAGGTTATAGGTAGTGAGTCAACCTTAACAGATAGATAGGTAGGTACCTACCTAGGTATATTATGCAGCCATTGACTTCGTTTACGCAGCGCACGCAATGGAAGCCCTCAAAAGAAATAACTTTTACCCGTTTTTGCTACATTTTTCATTGATGCCCCGCTCCTATAAGTCATAGCGTGATATTTTATAAGATATTTTATAGCCTATAACCTTCCTCGATAAATGCACTATCTAACACAAAAGATACCTATTTTAAATTCGAACCAGTAGGTAGTTCCTGAGATTTCCGCGGTCAACCAAACAAACAAACTTTTTAGCTTTATAATACTTATTAAATAAAAAATAATAATTAGATGTTCACAATCTTGGATTATAAACATTTTGTTTTTTTCACAATCAGAAACTATGAAATTGACACCCACGTCATGTTATATTTAAAAAAAATAATGTCGGCTATTAAAAATATATTATGTCATTTATGAAATCAGTAGGTATCCTGAGAAACCTTGAAAATGACACCTACATTTTTACATGAATTTACGTTAAATAATAACGAAAATAAACTACGCGTAAGAAGATAGGTAAGTAGTTTTATAAAATTAAATGTATTACAAAGTACCTACGCGCTACCGAGAAGGAGGTAGGTACCTGTTCGGGGTGAGCGACCGTAATAACAACAAGTAGCAACTTTAGGTACCTACCTACATCCCGGCGCACCAGCGCCATCTATTGGTTAAATATATAGTAAACACTTGATATACAACCCGAGGCGATAGATGTCGCATGCGTGAACGCGCGTGCTACGTGCGACATCTATCGCCTACAAAAGAAAAACAATTCTGCCCGAAGAATCTCGCCCGATAGGAAGGTCCCATTTCTTTGTATGGGATGAGGCATCTGTACTAGTATTCTTTTATCTGTGCTTTGACTTTTTTTTATCAAAATCAATTTATCCGAAGATATAGGTAATTCTGCTTCTCTGAAGTTATACGCAAGTGACAGCGCAGCAGTAAATAAGATAATTTCACTCGGTACAAAGTAAGAAGTAGGAAAGTCTGACGGGTTGATTGGTTTAGTGGCGATTGTCCCAGCGTCGATTCCCTCATGGAATAAATATTTGGGCCTATAGATATTTGTTACAGTACTGCTTAAGATAGATCTCTTATATACCTATATATTTATTAATATATTCGCGCCACCAGTACCTACACAATAAAAAAGTTTGTGCGTTTATTCAATTAAAAAAACGCATTTTTTTAATCGCACAAACTTTTGTGTAATTACGAATTATTTAGAGATTGTTAAGGTTATCCGTTAATGTTCTTGTTTCCTTTGCCTCTAAATAATTCCTCTTTAGATTAGTTACTAACCTCCTTGGCTGACCTTAATCTAAAAAACCTTCAGTGATTCTTAGAGATGATTAGGGCTGCTAAACCTTCACTCACCATAGTGATGTGTAGAATATATGAAAATTAAAGTAGGTACAGCTAATTTAAACAACATACACAAAAAATACAGTATTTTATAATAAGTATACTTAATATATAATTAAGTGTATATTAGTGGTCTTTAAATCTATTTCGAAGAAATATTTAAAGACTTGCGATCTTATAGGTAGTTACCAAAGAGTCCTAAGTCCAATGAACCTACCTGAAATATGAAAGATTCCACATTCCAGGAGATGTCTATTAAAGTGGGTAAATAGTTAATACTCTTCTGGGAATACCAAAAGGCCGTATCAACCACTGTAGTTACTACGGTCTAGTACTAGTCTAGTACGGCTTTGGCTACGAATCTTTAAAAAAAACAAATTGAGACCATAATTATAGTATGATCTATTCTGTGTCATTAGCGACTTCTTAGACGAAAGTTTTATGGCCTCGGCCTCTCTCCACGAGTTTTTTTAATTGTTTATTTAAAATAAATAGAGCAAAGTATAATTAGTTTTAAGACGAGAAACATTATCTGCATTGTGCAAGCTGTCAACCGACCACAAACGTGATATTAGGAATTTACTTTACGCTATTATGAATAGGTGTCTATTTTGTTTGTAATCAGAAAAGGGAGGTCAAGTTTATGCGATCAAAATCAAATTGACAATTTCTTAAGACGAATGAAGTATTGTCTAGCAGTAACCTTAGTAGTGTGTCGAGGTCAAAGAACACTAAGTGCATTATATATCACAGACCGCCGTGCGCAAACGTAAACCGTAACCTGGATACCTAGGCTCTACAAGAACACTGTATCTATATGACTCATAATTTGTTCTCCCTTTTGAAAATTTGTTTGTTTTAATTGTCAGAGGGTATGGGGTCTCTTTCCTAAAGATCACAGGTCCTAAAGACCCCAGACCAATTAAACCGCTCGATGTTTGGCCTCCTTCATCCGTGACATTAGAGGGATGATCTCCTTTTGCATGGATATACATCTCCCTCTGATCTCATTTTATTCTTGTCAATCAATGATGCACAAGATTAAATACTTTAAATATTTACCGGAAAAGCATAATAATATCACATATTCTATGGACTATCCTTAAATACAATGATCTGAGGAGCATTGGGAACATTTCCATTTTGATTTGATTTAATTAATTCTTTACCAAATATTCAGAGCAGTCAGAAAGAGCGATTGGTATCAGGATAACGAGTAGATTAGATAGGATTTCGTTCGTTATATTTAAACAGTAATAATTTTCTAGGTCAAGCTAACAAAGGCTAGATTTATCAAGGAATACTTAGATGTACTTACCTAATAGAAGTGCAGTGGCCGTAAAACTGCAATTATGAACACATTAGCCATCTAACAATGGCCGCACGCTATAATTAACGCTTTCATATTATGAACACGACGAGCGTCAAACGTAGTTTAGATGTTAGACTTTGATTAAAAACTGTGAATAAACTCAATTCGTTTATCAAGTAGTACCTATAGTAACAAATATTTTCTGCTTATTAAGTGTATTGGCTAAGCAATGTAAACCTACCTATTGTAAAATTGGAAAATAACAATATATTCCTAAGGGCATAACAAAGTGTAATGACCTCTAAAGGACACTAGCTCCTGCAACACAGTTTTTACTAGTGCAGGATTTAGGGAAATATTTTCTATTTATAATCAATGTTTGTGTCCAATAAAGATTTTTTTATTATTTATATTTAGTAAGTTATCAAATTTTGATCAAAGTTAAACGTAAGCTACTATCTTACTTGTAAACTTACTTCTTTGCAAATAAATATTGAATCCCAAATTAACGTGAAAATTAGAGATCGTAGAACTGATGGTCGCTGGGGCAGAAAGGGTCTCGAGCCGAGGCCATGCACCGGAAACGACCTCTAACGAGATGGCTGGACGACTTGGTGAAGGTTGCTGGGAAACTTTGGATACTGGCAGGATATAACCGGTCCTTGTGGAAGTCTTTGGGGGTGGCTTTAGTCCAGCAGTGTACTACAATTGGTTGACGACAAACAAAGGAAAGAAAATCCCATTTTAGATCGGTACGAGTCTGACACATCGCCTCCTCTTTCTATGTAATGTCGGTTTAAATCCAGGTGAATGGGTACAACCGCTGGTGGAGACCGCGACTCGGTAAACGTAGCGTAGCGTAGGACGCCCTCCGGCAAGATGGAGGGACGATTTGCGAAAGGTTGCTGGCAGAAGCTGGATACGACAAGCAGAGGACAGGGCAAAATGGCGCACATTGGGGGAGGCCTACGTCCAGCAGTGGACTAGTATAGGCTGATGATGAATGGGTTGTGAGCGAATGCGGTGAGTCGCAATCGCAACGGTGTTACCATGAAGCGGCCTATAAGCTTATCTATACTAATATAATAAAGCTGAAGAGTTTGTTTGTTTGTTTGCTTGAACGCGCTAGTCTCAGGCATTACTGGTCCGATTTGAAAAATTCTTTCAGTGTTAGATAAGCATTGTAGCGATAAGGCCAGGCCACCCATTGTATGTTTTTTTACTGCGATTCCGTCTTAGCGGTGAATCGATTATATTTTGTAAGGTGTTTCGATTGTGTGTAGGAGAATGCATGGTTAAACATTTGACATTTTGTTGCGTTTAGGTGTATATAGTAGCGATTGACAATGTGTTTTTGTATGGGGTAAGGGGCAAATGAGCAGACGAATCGCCTGATGGTAACCGATTACCATCCATTGACACCTGCAACACCAGAGGAGTCACAAGTGCGTTGCCGGCCGTTTAAAATGGAGTACGCTCTTTTCTTTCTTCAAACTTTCGAAGGTCGTATTGATCCGGAAATGCTGCAGGCGATAGTTAATTCCACAGTTTTGTTAGAGAGTCAGCCTAAGTACAGGAATGCAAGCTTCATTGTTTTGTTACAAACTTACAACACAGAATCAGATAGCTTGACTACCAGCGCAATGTGCTCTGCGAAGCGCATAGTCTCGATGTGTAAATAATCCAGTTGCTACTTTGAATTTCTCACAAAACCCAATAAGTAGGTATCGCTTCTCAACCTGGGGACCCAGGACAGGCGTAGCAGTCGCATTGACAACTACTAGACCATAATGAAAACCTGTGACTACAAACGGTCTTTTTTCATTCAATTTTTTTGTTCCTTGCGAATATAATATCATTATGATACAACGTTTGTCCTAAAGGTCATTAGGAATGCTATAAGTCACATAAACCAGTTATGTCTAAAAATAAAAAATCACTACAGGTTTTGCAGTATATCGGCGATATTTATTTGTATTTGGTGATCGGCGAGGGCAGGCAACATCATCCCACCACCATACCATATTGCCTTTCTCCGAACCTGATTATTTTAACAGAGCTGGGAACCTCCCCGCCCCGACATGAATTCCGGGCATGTTCATGTCGAGTAGAACGAACGTATTGATGATACGGGACTCTCGTAAAGCCTATGCCACTGTTATTGAAGAATGGCTGTTCGCAGTTTTCCTAGCAATAGCGTCCCGAAACTATTTACCTAGTTATAATATTATATTTTAATGTTATGTCCTCATTTATCTATCTATTATCTGTGTCTATATCTATACTAATATATAAAGCTGAAGAGTTTGTTTGTTTGTTTGCTTGAACGCGCTAATCTCAGGAACTGATGGACCGATTTGAAAAATTCTTTCAGTGTTAGATAGCCCATTTATTGAGGAAGGCTATAAGCTATATAATTATCATCACGCTACGCGGACGAAGACGCGGGCGGAAGCTAGTAACTTATAACCATGCTTCGGCACGAATGGACCGGCTCGACCGGAGTGATAACACGGCCTCACAGAAAAACGGCGTTAACCAACGTCTAGCGTTGGGTTTCGCTGAGTGAGTGAGGAAACCGGAGGCCTAAACCCTTTTTGAAAGCCTGGCAACACACTTCCGACTCCTCTAGTGTTGCGGGTGTCCATGGGCGAATACAATACAATGCTTACAAGGGATACAAACAAAGTTAAAACAAGGTGAGCTAACTGTATGAATTTCCGTTTATTTGTGCAACGTTGCCTTTTGCAATGCGATCGAATCACACCTCTTTCTTAATACCGACCTACGTAGAATATAGCATGGATCCACGTGAATGAGAGATGCATACATACTTACTGTAATAAGTACATGTTTTTATACTAGAAGTACCTAGTAGATTATTTCATTTATAATTTGCATATACATAGTATTCACAGTTCGTTTGTATATTTAGGACCCTTAATATGGTGAAATCCTATTGCCTATAACCGGGTTCTTATCCAAACTCCGAGTTCGTACAGATAATTTTATAGAAAACAGACCATTTCGCTCGACCTGGAATTCGAACTCAAAATTTAATTCTTACATCACATCAACGTAACTCTTTTATTCATTTGGGTCAGCAAAAATAAAAATCTGGACTCTGTAAAGCTCAGATAAATAGGTACCATAGCTCAGACACAGATAATAGAAGGCTCAGATGAATACTCGCTTTAAAAAGAAAACAATTGTCTATGACTGAAAAAATATAAATGGCCCAAGTAGTAGCCAGCGCAACACTAGCAAAGTTCTAACATGTAACTGCAACCGGTTATTATACAATTACAGAGCTTTCCCAACGCCCTGGTCCCTACTTACGTAAGGTTTGTAATAGCAATTCCTGCTTCGATTACACGTAATACATAGCTTAGTTACCGGTCCTCATTTTGCATGGTAAATACCTAGACACTTTACGACAACCTAGCGTAACATCGGCGTGTGGAAATGAACCAGCTGTACTTGTATATATAACTATAGGTAGATAGATACTTGGTTGAAATCGGTGAAATAGTTTTTGCTTATAAGCTAAGAACTCATTAATTTCCTTGGTAAACGGTATAATAGAAATCGGTTCGCATACGATATGAATAAATTCTATCTAAGTACTTATATTTTAATTTATACACATAATTTCCGAATGACTGCAACTAATTAAATAATTATTTTAAAATGTGTATTGTCAGGACACGGTTTGTATAAATGTTTTTTTTTAATCGTAAGAAATCTCTTACTATGAACAGTGAGTAAGTGAGGACTGAAGACAGTTGGAGAGATTACCAATTATTTTACAAAACTTTTTTTTAAAAAAAATACTAGTATTCTTGTTAACCCCTCGTGCTAAGCTAAATGCTTGTGTTACGAGTGGGTTCACGTCGGTAGTGCAATGGGTGGGTTTCGAACCGGCAACCACATGATCGCAAGTCCGACGCTCTATAGCCATTAGGCTACCGCCGCTTGCTTCGTTTGTTTTGTCTAATTTACATAAATAGTGCACCATTCCAGCGAAGCCGCGACGAGCAGCTAGTATTGTTATTATAATTAAAATAAGTGGTAGTTAGGTATACCTAAGTACCTATCTAGGCACGTCATGCGATACAAATTAGCAATGCATCTTAATTTTTAAAAAGCAAAGTGATGGCTACCAAAATAAGGAAAAAACATTTTTTTTTTTAAAATATTAATAGGTAGGTACTATCCGAAAATAATATAGTAAAAAACATGAGTAAAAGTTATGCTGTACATTATTAATCTATACTCTATACTAATATATAAAGCTGAAGAGTTTGTTTGTTTGCTTGAACGCGCTAATCTCAGGAACTACTGGTCCGATTTGAAAAATTCTTTCAGTGTTAGATAACCCATTTACTGAGGAAGGCTATATATCATCACGCTACGCGGACGAAGTCGCGGGCAGAAGCTATTATTTAATAATGAGAAACGGCGAAATTCTAGACTTCTAGTTTTAAATACCTACCTACTTAAAGTCAATTTTTAGCCTTTTATTATGTTTTGTTTCAAACTTTAACATCACGTCACGAGCTATTCCCATGCGGACCAAATTCGTATCTATATTTAAAAAAACACTGCTCCGTCAGGGTGCACATAATTATAAGGTCATAATTTAGTGTTAGTATCATATTGATATACGGAATGAGAAACCTATGAAGAAATCTTTTTTGTCAATAATATATCTATTTATAGGATAGGTTAGATAGACCTATTTGAAGATAGGTAAGTACCTGTCTAAAAAAATATATCCAAAAATAATTAGAAATGAAGGTCCTCGATAACTTACGGATTTAAAACCAATCCGAACTAAAACTGAAATTTTAAATTGGTACCGGTACTAAATATCATCCGCGTTCAGGAAAATCAAGGTGAGCGGGCCGCTGCACTGCACGCATCGCGCCTTCGACGAAGGAAATTGCTAACAGCATTCGTGAATAGTGCGCGCCACGGACCGCACCGGCAGCATTTTATATAAAAAAAAAACAAACGAGTTCGAATCTGTGTTTAAAATAATTTTATTATCTGTGCGTAAATTAGTGGCGCTAAAGTTGTTGACTAAAAAATGACGATCTACAGCAAAATTGTTCAAATAATTTTAGTTAGTGTGTGATGCGATTTGAAAAGGATATCGAGATTGAAGGTTTGATTTTTCTACATTATTTCATAATACCGTGTACCTATGCATGTAATTATTATTTAAGAACCTACCTGCTAATTATATTTTATGGTTGAACACATTAAATTAAGACATATTATTTAAAAGAAGTGTATATCAGTTAGTAGTCAGCATGTAGTCAGCAGGTATATCATATGTATAAAAAAAATACCATCACGTCAGTATTCTCTGAAGGGTTAGGTAGAAGTGTACTGAATGTACTGATGTACACCCACTATTCACTGATCAATGTTTACGTCCGGCATTAGGGGGCGAGTCTAATGCCAATATCAAATCTAAACTCCGAGATACAAGAATTAAACCTTTTGACAACAAATTTACTGCACCACTGTAAATGTATCTATTTATATATAAACTAGCTTTTACCCGCGGCTTGGCTCACATGGAGAGCTATATTAGGATTAGAAATGGATCCCATCAAAAGCCAACAGTGATGATCTCTTCTTTGCATGCTCTCTATAGGTACACCAGAGAGGTCAAACTGTCTCTCAGGAATTCAGGATCCGTTTAATTAATTGAGATAAGAAATTCACCAGTTTTTTAAGCATACATTTTCGAAGATTAATACCAAATTAAAATCTATTCATTCGTTTTTGCGCCAACCCGTAACAAACATACAAGAATTATAAAATTCATTCATGGGGGGTTAAAACATACATGGTGAACAGTAACTGGTGGTGGGTGTATTACAGCTTTCGCCTAACCCTTCTGTTAGGTAGAGTGCGAGGGGCGAAGGTATTCACACTTTGTAGTAACGTACACAGAAGATATTCTGTATACGTTACTACAAACAAACATAGAATAGTTATGCTTGGGTAACCGTCTCTAGCATAATCGCATATCCTTCAGAATACAAACTATAAACGAAAAGGAATACAAATCAAAGAAAACAAACTAAAATTAACAAAACAACCACAATAAATACCTACCTATCAAGCTTTCCCAAATTTTCGGAAAAAGCTTCCACAGTCACTGACTCATAAATGGTGAATAGATAATATAATGTCCAATTGTACACGTCCATACGTATCTATTACCACAAGATTACCACAGATAATAGAATAGCTATTACTTAAATACGTTCCATTTTTTCTTATGTATTATAAGGCCCACTTGCACCAACTTCTTAAATGTGTTTAAATTGTATTTAAACACGAAATTTCTATGAAAAAGTTGGTGCAAGTGGGCCAAGTATGTATTTACAAAAAAAGTATACAAGTATTATATCCATTGTCTAGTACCCATAGTACAAGCTCTGCTTAGTTTGGGACTAGATGGTGCTCTGTAAAAATGTCCCAGAATATTTATATTTATTTATTTATTTCATGCAACAAAAAATTATGTTTAAGATGTACCGTTTTAAGATGCAGTGTTAGCTAGTTAGTAATTACCTATACCTACATAAACTTATTGGAGGATATAAATGTGTCTTTTGGGGTTTTCCTGTGCATTCTATTCAACGTCTCGTCTCTCACTGCTTATTATTAGACGTGCGTCATGGCTTCACGTGGCAAAAAAAGGCCACAATTGCACTGTAACGTGCTATAAGTAATTATTTACGATTCTATTTAACAAAGTAGGTACCTATACCAGCAATACTAACATATACTATATAAATTCTTCGCTTACCTACATTTCTACTTATGTAAAATAATAAAAATATTTTATTATTATTTTATAAAAGCTTGGCCCCCCTTACACACTATTTTCTTTCATTTTCTTACTTTATTAAAATAATAGACAATGCATTTTCCGCTGCGTAGTCTCCACTCAAGAACCTATCTGCCTCAGCAGCCATCATTACTACGAGCTATCCAACATAGGTTGTTTTACACGCTGGATTGTGAAACAAGCTATTAATACTTAGCTTTAGTAGGTGCCTTTTATATTTATATGAAAACACTGACATCCGAACGGATTATACTCATGTGAAATAGCTAAACCATATAATACTATAATATTTTATATGATTTAGCTCAGCTTTGGACGCAGGGAATCAGATACAGAAACACACAACAATACCTACTACCATAGCGTTCAAGGTTCATATAAATATATTTTTATACTTAACTTTATTGAATAGGTGCTAACTAGCCTATAAAAACAAATTCACTGTCTTGTCTTTTTTGGCTTCTTCAAGCCCGTTCTCCTCTTAGTTTTTTTGCCAGTAAATATTATATTACTAGAACTATACATACTAACTTTGTAAATATTTGCGAGGAGGTTGTTTATGTGGCGAAAAAAAACAAAAGATTTTACCTTGAAGATAAGCCATACATGGTGTGACTCAAGATTTTCTATATCCTCTACATGACTTGTTTAAACGTTTCTAAAAAGTGAGCATAATATGTGCCGCCCTTGTATACCTTAGTTAGGTATAGAAGGTATATAAAGGTTATAATGGGAAGCTACAATATGAAAAACAAGCAATCATTTGTCCTATAATTCTTGATTAAGAGGTGTGAATTACTCTTAGCTATACATTTAAGGCTGCATGTGGCTTTGGATTCATGCTAGACCTGTTTAAAAAATTATGTTCATTTTCCAAAGAAAGAAAGAAAAGTTGGCTTGTTTGGGTTGATGGTTTTCTTACACGAAATTCATAATTTATACCTCCTTGACACCGACTTTGCAACAAACATTACAATACATACTCGACACAATAAGAATTATTTATGCTAATTTTCATAAGCTTTAAATAATAGCCGTATTTGTCAACTATTAAATATATCACACATATCTAACAATAGTCTGTAGTATACAGTAACCACACAGACCTTGAGAAAGCTTAGAACAGTTCCTAAAGCCTTAGGTACTTCTCCATCTGTATGTCAGGAGGCACCGTTAGTTTAATACTTAAACATACTCGTAAAATATATAAACCACATACTTAGTTAGTTCGAAATAAGTCCCATAACCCTATTCATTATCTAAAATAAAAGAATATTTTATATAGAATTAGAGTAGGTAGCGACCGAATTGACATGCAGATATTACTATATTACATATTCACATATTGCAACTGCTTGTCATAACATAATAACGAGGGTCGACAATTCATACAATGATCATTTCAGCTCATCCTGAAACAATGTCAACTTTACCCGTACCCGATCTTCCACGTTGAGCATTATCAAAATTATATCATAATTTTTTTTTTTAATTATGGCGCCACACTTTTTGTGTATTTGACAGTGTCAAGTAATAAAGTAATCAAATAATATTATAGTCACGATTCTCAATTTTATATCATTTGCCTACACTCTCACACGTTCACAAACACTTAATGGTTAATTATCCACCATAATTACACATTAAACTTCGGAGAAATTCAAGGTTTGAAAAATAATATAAAATCGTCAATGTGCACTTTTCATTTTCCCGCCTAAACTCCCCTTATATCATCATATTTCTGATTGGCACAGCATGTCTTTTTTCTTCCATTCATTCATGTCAGCCGTCACCTCATCATTCAGTTGTTTTTCCATAACCATCCATCTTTTATATGTTTTATATGTCTACTTCTGCCTTCTGCCTTGTTGATTGGTTGGTCTGTACATTTGAACCTGCATCCCTCCACATTCTTATCTATTTCCCTTTTAGTCACGCGTTTCAACCTTCCTCATCACTTGTCAATATCAAGACAAACGATTCGCGAGAAGCAAGGCCAAAAGCCGCGTGCTGGGATTCATAACAAAAACCAAGATGAAAGGACGAAGAATTAAAATAATACTGATTTATTCCATGTTTTTAGCATGAATAAATGGATATATAAGTATAAGTAACGTACCTACGTCCAAGAGATATTCTTAAAAAATAAAACGACATAAAATTATGTACCTATCTTTAATTATTTTTATAGCTGTTACAGATACTTAACCAAAATATTTACTGCTTTACAAAAATATTTTGGAATAAGCGCAACATTTTCCGGAATAACAGGAAAAATCCAATTAAGTTTGGTAAATATCGAATTTATGTGCATATCTAGCGACCTTATTAGGTGCACGTGGGTTGACTCTCACTTTTCAAGGCAACAGGTTCACTAACCGAACGAGCTCACCATCAAACTACAATTAAAGGCACGTAGCGTTACAAATTAATATTTATTTTTATACAAAAACGCACTAGTTGCGTTTTTGTCTAGGATAAGATACAGTAAACCTACACCTAAAATAAAGTACCTACCCTACAGGAAAACTTTCTTTAGCGACTAAAAAAATAAATATTGTTTAAAATATTGTGAAGACTGGCATCTAACAGTCCATCATATTTTCTTATAGGTAAAGTATAGTACTGTATACTGTTGAAAAATTTGTAAATTATTGTGAAGAAATAAATAAATCTTAACATATTTTCTATACATTCAAATTCCTGTTGAGTTATTTGTATTGATTAAAGATATGGCTCTTATATAACTGGATTTCTCTTAAAACAAGAGCATTAATCTGTTAACTAGTAGGGTAGGTCAGTTATGGAATAAATTTTAATACATTAACATATTAATTTGTATTAGTTACAATAGTTTATTATTTAAGATTGTAAGTACATAGGGAAGTACTTAAATTTATGAACATCTTACGCATGGGCTAGCGTAGCAGTAGCAGCAGGCGTAGCATACAGGGTCAGGGGGTGGCGGACGTGGGGACGTCACACCCCCCTTATAGGACCCGAGGCGGTGGCGCGTAGTGTTCTACGCCCGCCCCTCTGTGGGGGAGTCCAACGCCTGACTACTCCCCCCCTACATAATTTATGGATGGGGCCCGCTGCGGGCCATCACAAATTGGGGGCCGCGGACGAATTTTCTGTTTCCCATAGCCCCCGACGCAAAACGTGCAGGAAGGAACACTGTGTGGTTTTCAGTCGACGGAAGTCCATGAGGAATTTACCACAAGCAGAAAAAAATAGCTTAGCATACTGCTGCAATTGTGGTGGTGTTGGTCACAATCACATCTGCTGAACGTGAAGTCCAAAGTTATTTTAGTGAAGGAAAAATTCGCTCGGATTCGATGGAAAATACAAAAAATCACAGAAGATAACTGGTTTTAATTTGTACCTTTAAGTGGTTGCTACATTTAGGGTTGGATTCTGACTAGGCCTTTTAGAGCGTATAAAACCAGCTTCCGCCCGCGACCTCGTCCGCGTGGAATAGTTACTTAGTCTTAGCGTGATGATATATAGCCTATCTATAGAAATGGGCTATCTAACACTGAAAGATTTTTTCTTGAGATTAGCGCGTTCAAGCAAACAAACTCCAGGTTTATACATAACTAGCTTCTGCCCGTGACTTCGTCCGCGTGGCGTGATGATATATAGCCTATAGCCTTCCTCAATAAAAAGGCTATCTAACACTGAAATAATTTTTCAAATCGGACCAGTAGTTCCTGAGATTAGCGCGTTCAAGCAAACAAACAAACAAACAAACTCTTCAGCTTTATATATTAGTATAGATTAGTGTAGATAAAAGCTTATCAAAGAGACTCCCCCTGCACTAAGGAACGAAATCTGTGTCACGGCGAACTTTAAAACTCAAAGCAATGACAAGGCAAGACCCTGTCATGGAACACACAAATATTTGCCTCGGGTGGGAATCGATCCCGCGACATGCGGCGCAATATACAACAGAAAGTAGTTAAATCAGTCTGCATACATCTAAAAGGAAAACGGCGTGATGTTATGTAATACCATGAATAACAATTTCATGAAAATTCTAGAAAACGACTTCGTATTCCGCCTTCATTAAAACCTCATTATTCTGACGTCATGTTTTGATCGTGAATCACACAAGACAAGGTTCAAGGTTACTATGTGGTTGCGTGCTTGATTCAAATAAAAAATAACTCCGCCAACTTGAAAATTAAGATGATATCACATCTTACAGATAACCATTTCTAAGTACTCTGGGTTACGCTACGTTAGCAAGGATTATCTAATTTGTGGACTGAGGGACTACTACGAACATCGAACGCCAAACTTTTAGTTGATCAAACGATTGTTAAATAACGAAGTAGATAAATAATTAATTAAACGTCAATTTACATTAAGAAGTCGTCAACGAAAGACAAATTACATCGCGAAAATCGAATCGATTCGTTATGTTCGAAACACTTTTGTAGTACGATAACGTGCGAAATTCAACTGTAGCTTCGCAGTTCGACTTGCGTAGTAGGCCCCCTTCTAACAAATTACATGCAAGCGCAAGTCATCATAGTACTTATAATAATTACACCTACTGACTTGCATGACATAGGTATACAAATTAAATTGGTATGTTTTTATTATTATACTGACTGCCTCATTGTTGTCGTGGCTGCAACCGCGGCTGCTTACAAAAAATGTTGTTGGTTCAACCCCAAGGTTGAAGCACACTTGGGTTTTTATATTGTGGTAGTAGAACTCTGCTGCTAGGTTTATCTTGACTGGTACCATACAACTGCATTGCCAAATATTCTACCAGTATACAGTATTTTTTGTTTTTCGAATGACATTAAGTAGGTACTATATAAAGAGGTCTCAAGATAACAACGTGAGACTGTCTGGAGGCATTCGGTGCCTCGCCACCAAAGATTCCCTGAATCAATAGCTTACGTCCATTTAAAAAAATCAACGTGAGAATGACATCACTTGTTTTGCTGGTGTCTTTATGCTGCCGTTACCCTTACCATCAGACCTCCTGTATGTATCAGGGCCCTTTTTTAATTTCATTCAGCCAATCGCGTACCTAATTTCTCTGGTCCGCAACAACAGTACGGTATAATTTGTTACTTGATGGATTAATCCAAATCCAACTAACCAGTAGTTTTAATCGAAGAAACCACAAAGGTTACATTACTTAGACCATGAACTAATAATAATTATTATTATTACATACCATCATACCATCACGCCTGTATTCCCCGAAGGGTTAGGCAGAGGCGTACTAATGTACACCCACAGTTCGCCGGTATGGTTAGGTCCCATGTAATAGGGGGCGAGCCTATTGCCATTAACCGGGCACAAATTCCTAACTCCGAGCTGCTACTGGGAATTTCATAGAAAAACCCAATAACACTTTGCTCGACCTGGGAATCGAACCCAGGACCTCTAGCGTAGCAGTCGCGGTCAGGACCACTTGGCTATTGAGGCAGTTTTATTAATATTATTTATTTTTGACATTTTTGTTTCTCCCAGAAGGGGTATTACACTTTCGTGCGGGCCTTAGCCAAGCACGAGAGCTGATTACTTAAGTTAATCTGGATTCATAAATTTTCTAACTATCCTGCATGTGTTAAGTATAACAGCTTTTTGTAAGAGGATGTATGTGAGCGAATGCATGTCTAAGAGTTTGAGGCTTGTGTGTAGAGTGCGAGGTATGACTCCAGTAGACGATAAAATAATAGGTACGGTTTTAACAGTTTTTACTTTCCATTGGGTTTTTAATTCAGTGG
This sequence comes from Acronicta leporina, assembly GCA_947256265.1. Lineage (NCBI taxonomy): Eukaryota > Metazoa > Arthropoda > Insecta > Lepidoptera > Noctuidae > Acronicta > Acronicta leporina. The sequence goes on from OX366512.1 coordinate 2,947,702, forward strand.
CTAAGTCGGTGTATTTGGTAAGTTTATTTATTATTAGACTGAAGGAATTAAATTTAACCCATAAGGCTTAGTCGCCATTTAATTTTAACCACGCGACGTTTATCGATAGCATTTACAACTTAGTTTTAACGTAATACAGCAACTTGCAGTAGATATAATAGGAACCTTTAACACTGATATTTAAAGTCTTTCGTTGGCAATTGGCCTTTAAAATCTACTAACCTTTCTAAAAATCGTGCCATGCACTTTCCGACTTTCATTGGTATAATTTGACTTTAATAAACTTAAGGGTGATGAAAATATAAAATATATTTTCAAAAATAATTGTATCATAATTTATATAAGTAATCATAATAATTAGTATTTCCATTTTTTCAAAAACATTTTTTTTATAAATAAAGATTACTAGCAATGTGGGTCGCACATTACTAGTATTATTGTTACCCCCTCGTGCTAAGCTAATTGCTTGTGTTACGAGTGGGTTCACGTCGGTAGTACAATGGGTGAGTTTCGAATCGGCAACCACATGATCGCAAGTCCGACGCCCTAGCCATTAGGCTACCGCCGCTTCAAATTAATATTAAGTTAGACAAACCTTTACAGTAGGGATCTCAGGAACTACAGGTCCGATTTGAAAAATTCTTTCAGTGTTAGATAGCCCATTTATTGAGGAAGGCTATAGGCTATCATCACGCTACACGGACGAAGTCGTGGGTAGAAGCTAGTAGACTATAAAAAACTAATCTATCAATTAGTATTACATCTTTGAAACCAACAGCATCTTCATAATACATATTGTTCGGATTTCCAATCAAAACAAAGTTCAAAAACTTGCACTAAGTAGTATTACGTAATTCACGAGGAAGTTCTATAGCAAATCGGTGGCACAAAAAATATCATTAGATTATGTTATTGTATGAAGACCTCCAAAATAAGTGAACATGTACATTGTAGTAGTAGTTTGTTCAAACAATTCGCACATCCAATGCTAATAAAAAGATATTTCACCTTCATGTTAATTCCACTAATGATTTGACCAATGATTTAATAATAATATTAGCACTTCTTAGTAGAATACTAAAACGTACTGATCTTAGAATTAGGCTGTAGAGGTTTGATGGCAGTCGTTTCGTTAGACTAAGATGATCATAGATTGAAAAAAAAACAAGTGTTGATGATGTAATAGCTTAAATAATAATTTAAAGTTTAAAGCTAATTAAACTAGTTCTACTAGATAATTTAACTTAATTCCATCCAATATACCTTGCACTGTTAAGTACACATTTACATAGCCAATATTTTCTTTAAATAAAACGTTGCCCTACTCTAGGACTCTTTTCTCCTGCATTGTCCGTGCTTTTACAAATACAATTTTTTATATAGACAAATACCCAAACCCGGCACAGCTACCTGTAGACCATACAAATTTTCATTTGTTCACGGAGAGGCCGATCGCTCAGCCACTATGATAAATATGTTGTCTATTAGCGATGATACAAGCATACACATTTAGCATAGTGGCTGAGCGATCGGCTTCCCGGAACCCGGACTGGAACCGGATTCCGGGTTACGGTTTTTGTCTATGTGAAAATTTCAATACAATGGTAATGCTTAATTATAGGTTTTCAATTTATAAAAAAACTCCTACAATAAATGATAATCTATCTATCTTTAAGTCACGAAAGGCAACCTTCGATACTGACGACCTAGTTGACACTGTTGACTGGACAAAAAATTACTTATATTTCACAATTTGCAGTTTATATAGTTTAAGAAATGAAAACCTGATGTCCCCGAGACACTGGTGCAATGGTGAAACTGTTGGACAATGTTGAAACTTTTAACAATAAATATAATCAATGTTTATATTTCTTTAAATTTTCACCTACTAACGGTGACTGGGCAAGGGCATGCTGCACCAAATCGTGGAGCTATTTTTGTTATGTTCGTTCCTCCAAACAGGCCAAGGGCAGAGACCATGCTGCCTAACAAATCGTAGTTTTCAGTTTATCAGATGATGGGTACAAATTCTACAAATCAATCATGATTGTCTATGCTGCACTCTTGACGTCACTTTAACGAGAATCTCTATCTTAACCAACCTAACCTTACCATAAATGTAAATAGATGTTATGAGAACATATACAAGTCAGTGTTTTACGTTCATAACTATATAGCACCGGCTTTTCCTAACTGACGACCTCTGAGAAGAAACACTGAAACAAACTCAGCGGCCTATATGGCCTCTATGTCCTTTTTGTCAAAGCGATATTGGCTTGGAGCCATAGCAGCTTTGAGTTGATTGTTGACACATACTTTCATTCTAAATTTCTCATAGTAGTAAACTCCGAACTCTTCAGCACGGAAAATAATATAATATTTTGTTTACCCAACATTGTTAGTAAAACGAGCGTAACTGACAAGCATTGTCCCCATGCAAGCAACGGTGCGTTTCCTTGAATTAAAATAATGGTATAAATTAACTGAACAATATGGAAATGTCGTTTTCTATGGGAAACTGCCATTATAATGCCATGCTTATGAAAACAATAGTTGAGAACCGTCTGTATTGTCCATTCAATGAGTTTTTATTAGACTTTACAAACTACCATTACCTGATTTTTCATAAACTTTAATCGATGAATGATATCACTGTGTAGTATTAATTACTTATCTACTACTTAAAAATGTTGTCTTGTTTGTTCCCTTAACAAGGTCCATGGAACTTTCCTTTATACGACTGAGGTGGGAAACAGGCTTATGGCCCCCCTGATGGTAAGCAGTTACCGTAGACTGTGAAGGTCTGTATCAGCAGAGGTGTCGCTCGCGCGTTGGCGACCCCAAAACTAAGAAACTAGGTTCGGAGAAGAAAAAGTCTGGTGAGAATGATCCACTAATACGGAAAAGTTCCATTGAGACGAGAAACGACGAAGATGATGACGATGAAGCGTCCAGAGACGAGGCTTTATCAGACCACGGTGTATTAGTTAAAAGTATGGGTCGAGTATTTATAATCCTAGTTACTATTTTTGCTTTTATCGATACTAATATATAAAGCTGAAGAGTTTGTTTGTTTGTTTACTTGAACGCGCTAATCTCAGGAACTACTGGTCCGATTTGAAAAATTCTTTCAGTGTTAGATAGCCCATTTATTGAGGAAGGCTATAGGCTATATATCATCACGCTACGCGGACGAAGTCGCGGGCAGAAGCTAGTCAAATATAAAAAAGTTTACAAATTATCTGAATGTTTTATGAAGTGCACGTGAAGTATAATAACGTAGTAAATCTCTTCAGCAGAAACATTCTCGAGCAGTTCAAGGCTAAATTTCCGGGAATATTTTAATTACTTTCATAATAATTTAAAATTTAAAATTAAAAGCGGCTAGGGCGTCGGACTTGCGATCATGTGGTTGCCGGTTCGAACCCCACTCCTTGCACTACCGACGTGAACCCACTCGTAACACAAGCAATCTAGCTTAGCACGAGGGGTTAACAAGAATACTAGTAATGTGCGACCCACATTGCTAGTAAGCTTTTAAAGAAAAACAAAATGTTATTAGTAAATAGTATTTCACGTAGGTTTATAATGACTTAACTGTAGTGTGTAGGTTTATCAAATAAATCCGTCTCGATGTGAGAATGTTATCGAGAATTTCCCATCATTGAAAAAAAGTGATACCTACTGAAACTCGACAACTCTCGTCTTCCGCGATGGAAATATAACTAACATACATAATAGTTTGTAATATGAATCATACCTATTCTGTTCATTTAAAAGTGGCCAGTTTAGCTGAACTATGTAATGTCAACTATATTTTGGGACACCCAGGGAGTGCTGTGAAGATTTGTAACACCATAGGCAAATTGTAATTTTTGCAGCCTTTATCAGATTTTATCAATATCAGTGAGTCTCGCGTAGGTACAGCGATAACCCAACACACAAAAACTTATGTACAATTGACTGATAACCATAATATCATAGATGAAGAAACAGGCGAAGAGAAGGATAGAATTCAGGAGATTGCAACTATTACATTAATCATAGCTTAAGCAATAGGTAAGGTTAATTTTCCTTACAAAAGGAGACTGGAACACTAGTTAGAACTAAATATAATTTCATAATTATTCTAATTACGGCCGTAGTGGTAACAAAATAACTACATTTACGCAGTCTTTTTTGTGCGCACCACGACGCAATCTGGTTTAGGGATTGTTTTAATTTTATTTTGGTGCCAAAACACCTTTTGTAACGTGGCGTGGGGCAATGGCCGCCGCCCGCAATCTCTCGACAATAGTAATAGTAGGTAGGTACCTACTAAGTCTGCATTTCATTACAGCTTGTTGTGTATTTACTGTTAGGCTTTTTGTTGCATTTAATTTTGATACGTCAGAAACAATCACAAGTACGTAAAACTTGCGAAGCGGTGAAGGGCGGGCGTTTTGGGGGCTGTCTATAATGTAAAAATGACGTTCAACAAGTAAGTAGGTACCTAGTAGTCTATATTGAATAAATGATTTTGACTTTTGACTTTTGACTGCACAAGAAATCCTAACGCCTTCTCTGCATAATCTTTCTACAGTGACGATTTATAGGGAATAATAGGTATGTGTTATTATAGTCATGAGGAGTCACGTGCTAATTAGAAAAGAAGTCATCAGAATGTTCATTATTGAATACGAAAAATCCACATTCAGTCCGCGCATGAAATGTTGGAAAAATAGCTCAAATACAGTTTATGGCTCTGTTCCTTATAAATCCTTGATTTAAGTAAATGAACGATTAGAAATTATAACGCTGAAATAATTGAGATCACCTCTTTCCTTAGCCTAAACAAGGATGCCAGTATAATTTTAGGGTTGACCCATAAACAGCTAATTTTAACTAAATTTAAGTATAAAATAATGGTCTCTGGCCCAGATCTACACCGTACTCCTTCTTCTCGAAGTTATTTCTGGCTACGGCCTTGCTACTGGGTCAACATGTTCATGTTGCGTCACAAAAAACACAACAGGCACAATTAAAGCGACACTGTTGCCTTAACATGTGCACTTTTTTATCTTTTACACATTATCTAGTGCGTAGTTGTGCAATTCCACGTGATGCCAGACAAAATAGCCACTTGTTACGATAATTTGGACACGTTTCGTTTCATTGCCCTTAAAGATATCGTCCATAGTGATGTGACGCAATACGTTTATATTGTTCTGAATTGGTGCTTACTTTTAGATGATAACTATCTCGAAATTCTAAATTGTGTTTGCGTAAAATATTGCAATGATCTTGATGAAGAGATCATCACACTTGTGTATGCAACTTATAATGCACTTTTCCTTTCACCTCCTTTTAGCAAGAAGCAGAAACAAAAGTTTATATACTTACGATACGAATAATATTACCTAAGAAAATATAGTACTCGATAGGCCCGTTTAAGCTAACACACGTTCTAAGGAATACAAAGTTATTCTGATAAGTGTAATGGGAATCTTTACTTCTTTACTAATATATAAAGCTGAAGAGTTTGTTTGTTTGTTTGCTTGCTTGTACGCGCTAATCTCAGGAACTAGTGGTCCGATTTGAAAAATTCTTTCAGTGTTAGATAGCCCATTTATTGAGGAAGGCTATAGGCTATATATCATCATGCTAAGACCAAGTGACTTGTCCACGTGGACGAAGTCGCGGGCAGAAGCTAGTAAGCTATAAAAGAAGACTTTTTATTGAAATATTCCTATTATTAATATTCAGTCTAATAACTTGTAGTCTACTAACTTAGGTTTTAGTAAGTGAAAAAAAACTAAGTAAGTACGTATGTATTTAATTGCCTCATTAGCTTAGTGGTCCTGAGCGCGACTGCTACGCTAGAAGTCCTGAGTTATATTCCCAGGTCGAGCAGAGTTATTGAGTTTTTCAGCTCGGAGTTTGGAATTTGTGCCCGGGCTCGCCTTTATTACATGGGAGCTAAACATACCGACGAACTGTGGGTGTAAGTGCAATAAAACGCCTCTGCCTAACCCTTCAGGGAATACAGGCGTGATGGTTGTCTATAGGTAATATAGTTGTCGATTATCTCTGTAACGATCATTTCCTATTAATATTTTATTATAGTTATATGTATTAAAAACAGATTTACTTCCAGAAGTAAATATATCTATATGTAGGTATACCTAAGAGATCGTCAAAATCCTTGAAGGCAATCCTTGTGGCCGGTTCTCAACCGGTACCGATTCCTTCCAGTTTGTTACTAAACCTTGATCCACTTGGAAACCACTCAACTTAACTGAACAAAATAAATGATACACACTAAGAAAAAAATCTTCAGCAAGTAACCGTCATTGTTGTTATTAAATCTGTTTGACGGTGCTCTAGAATGTCTTAACTTATTTTTAAATTCGTTGGGAAACATTATGAAGTAATACTTACAATGTTTCCTTAGATATTAGTATATTTGTCCTGAGCGCGACTGCTGCGCTAGAGGTCCTAGGTTCGATTCCCAGGTTGAGCAAGGTGTTATTAGATTTTTCTATGAAATTACCAGTAGCGCGGCTCGGAATTTGTGCCCGGTTAATGGCAATAGGCTCGCTTCCTGTTATATGGGACCTAAACAGGTCCTTAGGTCTTATGTACTTACCTTACAGTAAAAACTGCCAGTCGGTATTTAATAAAGATACTAACCATGTAACCATTCTTAAATCGTGGACTGCTCTTTCTTATAATGCTAGTAAGTTATAGCTAGCTATACTAAATAAAAATTATGGTGAAAATATAAAATAGCTTTTGCCCGCGGCTTCGCTCACGTGAAGCTAAATCAGGATTAAAAAGTGATCGTAAAAATAAATTTATTTAATCCAACAGTGATGATCTCTTCTTTGTATGGATCTGTATACCTACATCAGAGAGGTCATTGTATCATCATGTCATCAGAGCTGTATCTCATGATCCGTTCATTTAATTGAGATAAGAAGTTCACAAGTGTTAAGTAAAATTCAAATCTGTAGTTTTTTCGCCAACCCGTAACAAACACACAAGAATTTTAAAAATCACGATTTTGGGTTCGAATATGTTTATCCTTTAACCCAGACAGTTTTTTTTACGATTTTATAATTAATAGTAGAGAAGATATAATATTTACATAACTTATTACATTAATTAGTTCGCCGTTTTATAGGTTCATATTAAAAGAGGCGAGCCTATAACACTTATAATTTCACAAAATAACATAAGTACTTTTTTATCTGTATAAATAAGTATTCTGAATGTCAAAAGTATCAGCAAGTATTTAACTTTGCAAGGTAAGCAAAGATGTTCATTACAGTGTCAAACATCGGTGTAAATATTTAGTATTCGCTCATAACCCATGGCGTGTAAGTTTACTTAAAAATACAAGAAGTAGTACAAGGCTGAGGTCAATGATCTCTTTTGATAATTTTGTTGAACTGTAAATAAAAAAAACTTATTTTTAGATTCGTAGTAATTTGCTATTCAAAAGACATCAACGCGTGATAATGATAAATCATTCATTAAATTGGGTAAGGGGCAAAAGAACAATAGTCAAAGTCCCGGAGACACGAGACCGCCCGCGATAAAAATCCCGGGATATCCCTGGACTTCGAGAACTTTCTAGAATATTTAGAATCGAGTTAGTTTTTGGTGAGATGTGATCCATCTCACCAAAAACTAATAAACAATTTTAGTAATAAATTAATAAACCCGACTGCCTAAAAAAATGGAAACATTTTCACCCGTAAGGTATAAGGTTGTGTCTTCTTTTGGTTTAAATGTTTTCAAGTACCTAACCTATACAAACATGAAAATCCAAGGCAATAGCATTTAACAATAAGGTATGTTTACATCTCATTGGCTACCGTAGTTAGGTTAAGGACGTACAAGCTGGTAATTACAGTCAATCAAACGATTACAATCTGCCTACAGTCAATGTACTTAGGTACATAGGCCATTTATTAGGACATAGATATCTAACATAGAGTTAGGTAATAAGTATAAATATTTTTATATCTTATACTAGCTTCTGCCCGCGACTTCGTCCGCGTAATCATGATATATAGCCTATAGCCTTCCTCAATAAATGGGCTATATCTAACACTGAAAGAGTTTTTCAAATCGGACCAGTAGTTCCTGAGATTTGCGCGTTCAAGCAAACAAACAAACAAACTCTTCAGCTTTATATATTAGTATAGATTTATTCTACTAATATTATTTCCTACCTCCTACGTGAAAGTTTGTGAGGAGAAGATATACTCTTCTCCTCTCAAAATTAGTATCTTTCATGCCGTAACGACTGAAGGGATCTGGATAAAATTCGACATAGAATTAGATAATACTCTAAAATAAAGTCTGGCAGGAGAAGACATAGGTAAGGAACGGTATACCCTTTCTTAGGAATACCAGGAAGGCCTTGCTAAATTTTAACTATATCTGCTCAGTGGTTTAGGCGTCAACAGACAATGAAATTGAGTTAGGTACGTTCGCGTTTGTAATATTAGAATGGACGGGTATACATTTCACAAAGGGGTCATGGAAAAAAAGTAAAAAAGCCACTTATGTTATAAATTTATTTTATATGTCCTTTAGTACAAAGAAATTTATTATTTAATACAAGATTTACCAATCCATTAGAAAAACAATATCACTTTCCACGTTTCGTTCATCGATTGCAATAGGTATTGTAACAATAGATCTATTACTAATAAACCTTGTCCAAAAATATTGAGTGACGAACTACACCTCGGAGGTAGGATAGTGTAAAAAATTTCAATATCTGTTTGCTCAACATAGAAATCGAACTGAGGAACACTAGACCATTGGAGCAGGCAAGTACCTCTTAGTATTTATCTAAATAATTTCAGAATAATATTTATATAACCACTGCCTATACTTACTAAGAATGATTTTGCCAAATGTCACGATTTTCGTTGGTAAACATGTAAAGTGCGCATGATTGTACTTAAATATGTAAATATTATGTAAACCCACACAAGAGTTGATACAATAAACATTTAAACTACTCGCGACGAGATTTCCCGTATGTTAACTAAAGTACTTCTATAAAATTCTCCTCAAACTTAAGTATATGTAATAATATAATAATACTTTATTTTTCATCTAAGGTTATAAATTTATATGACGAGCGAAACGTACCTACGCAGCTTAAGCTGGGTAAATTTTCTCGACGTTCCCAGTGATTTAAAAAAAAACTGATACAAACGTTGTCCTAACAAAAAAGAACACATTAAAAAAAACTTCCAAATCAGTCGGGCCGTGACAGCGAGAAATGTGATAGACGCAACAAAACAAAATTGAACACGTGATGAATGAGTGAGAATGTTGCATTTGCGATGAATTTACCATTATTAGTATTAGAAAGAGAGTTTGGCATCGTCTCGAGCGCGTTCTCGAGCAACTTTTCTCGTGAATAGAAAAAAAATGGTAAAATGGTAACTTAGTAAGGGTTTAAAAGTTTAGTGTAGTAAAAGTTTTTATCCTTCACTTAGGTACTACTTACCTACGTGAAAGATTAATACCCGTTTTCACCAGTAACCCCTACAATTTAAGTGTGTCTTAAACAAATATAAGGGGCACCTAACGCAAATTTTGATTTCACCAACGGTTAAGTGACACCTAAATCATTATAATTTAGGGGGTGAATGGACGACCCCGTAACACTTAGGTGGCACATAAGATTTTTAGGTTATTTTGTGACCGACCAAGATTGCTCTTATTTAACGAGATAAAAATGGATAGTGACCACGATGTTTATGAAGCTTTAGAAGCGATTGAAGATATTACAGTTATTAAGTAACCAGAAGTTTGTTAAGGCGATCTCGTACCTATTTACCGTGAAAGATCAAAGGATTTTAATAAAGATGAGGACAAAGACTTTTTCATAAGACATAGGTTATCTAAGGAGAGTGTTTTATTAATATTGCAAATAATTGATCATTATTAGATTCCACGAGGACAACTGGACTTAAAAAGTTTAAATTGAAAATACTTTTTTTGTTTCTTTGCTTTGTTGAAACTGCATTAACACCGACCCATGCCAAACACACCCAAAGGCCGGTGATATTTCAACCACATTTTAAAAAAATACTAGATTGCGTAAAACGAAAAATAAATTAATTTGGTGGGCTACAAACTACCAGTCTTAAATGCTCTCCAAGAAACATTGTTCACTATCTAATAATATACCTAAATGTTAAATCCTCGCTGCTCTCTACTTCCTTCTAATGATTCTAAAGACCCCATAAAATTCCTAGTAGGAGGTAGTAATATTTTTACATTGTATAGGTACATATTATGCAAAGAGATTTAAAAGACACGCCGACAAAGTATCAATTCTGTTAAGTAATAAAAAAACATGCGCGCGGTAAGCTCAGGGTTACGTAGTACTTACTATTGAACTTGGCATTACATCAGCTGACGCGGCATTAAAGTCCAGCAAGAATCAAGTTTACGTCCGTATGACTATAAATGCACGTTGTGCAAAATAACTATTATTGACATTCAGTGGCAAAATGATAAAAAAATCGGACAAGTGCGAATCTGACATCAGTACAAACTTGCTAATTGCCGATATCATTACAATCATAACTGAAGTTCATAACTTACGAATATATTTATCTCAAAAAAAGATAAGTGGTTTGAAAGATAGGCTTCTTCCTAGTCGGGCACTCTTGACAGAGTGGTCGTGGCTGTCGATGGACATTGCTGTGTTTCATCGCTGGCTTTCGAGGCCACTGCACTTCGCGCGATGTCCCTCTTTGCGCGACTTTGAGCACTGCGAGCACATTGTACTGCAGTGGATTGCGTGGATTTGGTGATGACGTCAATCCAGCGAGTTGGGGATCGACCACGAGGTCTTCTGCCTTCTATGCGGCCTTGTACTACAAGTCGCTCTATCGAGTCTTCGTTTCTTGAGATATGCCCAAAGAACTTCATTATTCGTAGCTGAACAGTCGACGAAAGTCTTTCTTTTATGTGGAGCTCTTTGAGGATAGAGTTATTGGTGCGGAACGCTGTCCAGGGTAGTTTGAGCATGCGTCTCCAACACCACATCTCCAGTGCATCGATTTTCCGGCGATCTTGTAGCCTAAGCGACCAAGTTTCCGCTCCATAGAGAAAAATTGGAAAAACTAGACATTTCATTAGTCGAACCTTAGTATTTTTCGTTATTCGTCTGTCTTTCCAAATTTTTCCCAGTCGCTCTACTGCTGACCTTGTGATAGCGGATCGGCGCTTGATCTCTTCTTCACATCCTCCATTGTTCGTAATAGTGGAACCGAGGTAGATATAGCTCTGTACTACTTCGCAGTTTGCTATACGCAGTGTACCTGTCACATTATGTTCAGCCCGGTCCACTATCATTACCTTCGTCTTATCCCTATTGAGAGCAAGTCCGAATTGGAGACTAGTGGTTTCAAGAAGAGTCAAAAGCTCTTCCAAGTCTTCTTTTGTTCTTGCAAGAAGGGTAGTATCATCAGCGTATCTCAAGTTATTTATCACGCGCCCACCCACTGATATACCTTTATTCCACCCCTCTAAGACAATGCGCATGATGTATTCTGTATAGGTGTTGAACAGTAGAGGTGACACGATGCATCCCTGTCGAACTCCGGATTCAGTCTTGAATTTATCAGAAAAGACATCATCCACCCGCACTGCGGCTGTACCATCTTCATATAGCCTTTTTAGAAGTAATACTAGATGATGCGGTACCCCCATCTCCCGTAATACTTTCCAGAGACACTTCCATATTACAGTGTCGAAAGCTTTGCGGAAATCGACAAAACAAATAAAGAGTGGCGTGTTGAATTCTCTAGCCTTTTCGATGATTTGTCGCAGTACGAGTATCTGCTCACGTGTGCCTTTTCCTTTCACAAATCCGGCTTGTTCTGGTGCAATTTGGCGAGTAAGGTATCCCTGTAGTCTCGTGTTGAGGATATGAAGCATGACTTTACTTGCGTGTGATATCAAAGAGATGAGCCTGTAATTATTGCATTTCTTAGTTGAACCTTTTTTGTGCAAGGGGATGAATATTGATTGGGCCCAGTCTTCTGGCCATACTCCAGATTCCCACGTCTTACAGCAGATGGTATACAAAAAGTCCACCCCAGTCTCTCCTAAGTCCTTGAACACCTCGATTGGGATCTCATCCCCTCCAACAGCCTTATTGCTTTTCAGGTGTCGAATGGCCGCTCTTACTTCATCCCGCAAGATATCTGGCTCCGGGTCACCGATTTGATTAGAGATGCATAGGTGGTCTGTCGTCGAATTATTAATGAAGAGAGATTTGCAATAGTCCTTCCAAACATTCACTATCTCTACAATCTCAGTGACAGTTGAGCCCGTATCATTCTCTATTGCCCATGTCTTCGGCTTAAACTGACGAGTAATTAGTCGCACCTTATCGTGGAGGTCCTTGGTCTGCAGTTTGACGGAGTATCGTTCCAATTCATCGCATATATTTGCCAAAGCCTTGTTGCGATCGCGTCTACAAGCAGCTTGTATAAGAGAACCTTTGGCGCTCAGCTCAGCAATACTCGCACCTTTAGCTTTTAGCTCTCTCCGCTCCTCAACTAAATGCCAAGTGTCCGCTGTCATCCAGTGCTGCCGTTTTGCTGATATTCTCTTTGGCTGCGACTCTGTCACTGCGTCTACTATACACCTCTTAGCAGAAACCCACAAAGAATTAGAGTCTTTGTTCCCGATTTCTGATCGCCAAGCAGAATGTTTGTCTTCAATCGATGTGGTGAGCGAATTCCTATCCACTATCTGCATACGCCTAGGTATTTTAGCTACCCTTGCCTTTTGCAGTTTAAGCCTTAGCTTTCCGATGAGTAACTCATGATGAAAGATAGGCAAATCTCCCATAAATGTTCCTTTATCACGGTCATTTCCCCAACTGCAAATGTATTGAAGGAACCCTAAAAAAGAAGCGAAGGCGCAACAGGTTCCTTGGTTTAGCCAAATTATGCATAAAGGTATGCTATAATGGTTCTAATCGTACATTCAAAGAATCGTAATTTAGTATGAGGAATTTCAAACCCTTATTTTATGTGGGATGCAGCTATTGGTTGAAAATTCTATAGTTCTGTTATGTCAGACCTCACCATTGACCATAGTCACCAATAAGATCGGCTTATATCTTTCTAATAAATCATACCTGTTTAATATGTTTTCATTATTTCCAGAGGGCATGTCAGATGCCGTAGAGGGTGGAGCAGCTCTGGCGTGGCGGCTGCTGGCGACGCTAGAAGGTGGCTCCATGCTCCTCGCCACCTCTGCTCTCCTGGCTTACACCGTGCGGAGGAAGATCCTCGGACAGGTCCAAGTGGACAGGAATATACGTCGGGTGTTGGTAAGTAAGGTACACGTTGTGTACTATGAATAGTGGGCCTAGATAGCAACTTACATAGGTACCTACTTCTTTTTTTTTAATTCGTACAATACAAACCTAAACCACAAGATATCCTATAACCGTCATCATCGTATCAGGCAAAAGAGGTCCTCTCCTGAATAAAGGCCTCCCGATTGACTTTCACAATTGAACGATTATATGCCGCCTGCATCCAACGACTCCCTGCTCTACCTTTAATTAACAGGTCGTCTGTCCATCTCGTTGGAGGTAGTTCTACATTACTTTTTCCGATGCGTAGAACATTCGAGAACCTTTTTGCCCCAGCGGCCTCTCTACAAGCTATGTATGTGCCCCGCCCAATACAACATAAGCTTTCTAATCCCATTTTTCTCTCTCTTTCGATTTAAATGAAATTTGGTACACAGATAGTCTAGATCCTGAGAAAGAACATTATTAGAACTGACAGAACTATCAAGAATCAACAATTCTGAAGTCATTGAACGATTATGAACCAATAAAATAGTAGATTTGGAGCCCTGGTAGACAGTTTATTATTAGCAAAGATCATTACAGGTAACAAACACCACTAACTTATTAGGAAGACTACTAAAGAAGCGACTAGAGGAGCGAGGCTGTGAAGTAGTCGAAGTGAACCAAGACGCGAGCCGAGCGAGCAACGTTGCGGTGAACGCCAGGAGCGGACCGGTAGTCGACGCGATCGTTGTAGTGGGCGCTGAGCCGAAGGCAGACGGACTAGACGGCATGGCCACACTAGTGACTGAAGACATTTACAATAACTTAAAGGTAATAAACCAAGAAATTATAACTACGTTAATGGTGGTTAAACAAGCATCAGTTATCAAATTAAATTAAAATTGATAGGTACTAAAAACATCATAAAGGAAATAATGTCGAGGCGATGCGTTTATCTTACTGTGGATACAGCAAAATGAGAATAACCTCCCTTCAATAAAGGTATGTAGGTAATGAGTTTTGAATTTAGCAACAAGTAAAAAAGAAAAAGCAATGTAGGTAGGTGTACCTACTTGAAACGAACTCACGTCAGGGGGGCCGAATCGTTGATATGAACGGATGATGAACGTGCTCATGGTATAAAAAATAGGCCGACAGTTCTCTTTCCGTCTAAAATTGACCTGTTACAAGAGTTCGTGATACGGCAGTAGCTATGCCTTGAAATTGGCTATATTGGCGCCTAGGCGTACAAGGCCCCGGCTAAGGCGCCCAGCTAGCCTTGGGGCCCCAGTCCCAGTGGCGGGACCAATAAAAGTCTTGCTTGCCTCGAAGCTTGAACCAAATGCTAAGTGCCTAGGGTTCCTGGACGTTTAAGTCTAGGTCTGGGAATTGGCCTCCAGAGTGCATAAATCGAACCTTAAACAATAGTCACGTTCCAGCTGCTAGAGTCGCTGGCATGTCGCGTCCGTCGCGGCGGGTGCGTGGCGTGGGCGTGCGCGGGTGGTGAGGGCGGGGGCGGCGCGGCCGCGCGGGCCTTCAGTGGCGCCGGCGCCGCCTTCGACACCGTGCTGCACGCTAGCCTGCAACATGTCGCCAAAGTGTAAATATAAAACCACTACACACTACTTATTACTTTTCATCGTGGAACAGCCATGCTTCGGAAAGTCTCGTCCGGAGTGATACCACGGCCTCACAAAAATCCGGTGTGAAACAACACTTAGGTACGTTGTTTTGCCGAGTGAGTGACGATACCGGAGACCCAAACCCTTTCTTAAAGACGGGCAACGCACTTGCGACTCCTCTGGTGTTGCGGGCGTCCATGGGAGGCGGTAATCGCTTACCATCAGGTGATCCGTCTGCTCGTTTGCCCCTCTATATAAAAAAACTGATGATGATCAACATAGACAAAGGGCTACTTTTATCAACAACTTTTTTTTTCTATAAACCATGGGGCACTGTTATTCGTATAGTCATTCTATCTCACGAAGTCCTGTATGATGACCATTATGTACTTGAAATAAAGTTCAAATTTCAATAATTTCGTGCGTTTGAAAGCCTTCGTGAAATAGAATATCTATATCCCTAAAATTAAATAAAAACTTCCACGTTATATATACGTGCTTAGTGTGTATTCAAATGTAACGATTTGGATTGTCGACTGCTGAAGTGCAGAATCAATAAAGTCAAAAGTTGTCATACTCCTCCTAGCGGAGATTTTAAGGCAAAATTTTCTTCAAACATGACTATTTGCGTGTTCAAACAGACGTTACTATTCCGCTCAAATATTTTTAGATACGTCTAGTGTGTTCCCCTTATGGATGACTTGTGTAAGTAACTCGTATTAGTACCAAGCTAAACTTAAACGTTGCTGTAGATGTTTTATTTATTTCAGTTCTCACTGTGAACCTATCTGGGTAGGTCGGTGTGAGGGAGCGGAGCGGGCGGCGGAACGAGTAGTCGCTGCACTCCTCACTAGTGATGTGACGTCATATTCCTCTAGATTTTCTGTCAGGTAATAATATTCTTTTAATAATATAATAATAATAATATTATAGCCCTTTATTCAGATCAACTTAGCCTAATAACAATATTCGGCTAAAAACCAAAGTGTTAATCTTTAAGTGCTATTCTTTTAGGCAAAGGCAATAATTAAAATAGTTGTTGGCTTAAGGTGGATCGTTCAGGTTACAAAAAACTGTTCTCCCGCTAGATGGCGGCACAAGCGCCATTTTAATCATTTTATTTTTTTACGACAAATTTGAGCGTATTTGAGACGTACCATTGTGAATTGCACCGCTCCATATTTTTTATGCATCTATTTGTGTCCTTTAATTTAACTAAAAATCACTCAAATCACTCGAATTTGCGGACTTGCGAATCTGTCAATGAAAAAATGTTTATACATATACAAATTATAGATTTATGTAGATAATCATGTTCTTATTTGACATTTACAGCTTTTATTTTTCACCAAGAGATGGTGTTTTATGAACTAATGAAATATTTCAATTTTCATTATTTTGACATAAGATCGTAGGATAACCGGGCAAAAATCGCAAATTCCAAGCTGCTGCTGAGAATTTCATTGAAAAACCCAATAACACTTTGCTCGACCTGGGAATCGAACCCAGGACTTCTAGTGTAGCAGTCGCGCTCAGGCCCACTAGACTAATGAAACATACATACCCTCACGCCTGTATTCCCCGAAGGGTTAAGCAGAGGCGTACTGATGTATACCACCAGTATGTTAGGCTCCCATGTAATACGGGGCGAGGCTATTGCCAATAACCGACCACTAATCCCCAACTCCGAACAGCTATTGAAAATTTCATAGACAACATCTTTGATCGCCCTGGGAATCGAACCTAGGACTTCTAGTGTAGCATTCGCGCTTAGGACCATTAGATGAGTAGACTAACGTGTAACAGTAGGTATTATATCTATGACTTTGTGTTCACAAAATAAAACATGTTACAATATTTAAGAATATTTTATTCCATATAAATAAATATAGGTAAATGAAACGATGATTACTTTTTTTATAATTTTGATTTCCTGTACAACTAGGATTCGTACTAACATAATAAACTTCTATGTGGCATATTACAATATTTAAAAAAAATAATTATGATACTACATAATGAAATTCCATTTATATTTACACTAGTGTAAATATAAATGGAATTTTGATAAACATATAATAGGTATACATAGCAAGTTTAGAATAATGTAAGTTCAAAAAAATTAGCTGGACATGCTAATTAAGAATATAATGCCAGTTTATACTCATATTTTGCAATATACAATATTAGCAAGTTAGTAATATAATAAAAGTTCATTATAATTCAGTTGATAGTATCATACTGATGATACATTCTTCATCAAGATAAATCATATGATATCCACCGGTTGCATTATAGAAAGGAAGCAAATAAAGCAACATTTCTCTATTTTGTTCAATTAACTCTGAACCTGAAATGAAATTTATTTTAGTAAAAATATACAATACAGTTAGTACATGAAAAAAATATACACAAGACAATTGTGAATATCACTGACCTGATAGTAATAATAGTGTTTTTATTCATAATTTCATTTTGAAATAGATTTTTATCTATTGTAGCAGCTTCTTAGTTCGAGATTTTCATGTCAGTGATAGAAAGCACTTGATGTCAACAACAGCCTTTTCATCTTCAATAATACCTACCTGGAAACAATATTACTTTTTTAGCAGGAACAAGTATACAATTATTAGGTACTCTATAAATTATAACAAGTTGAGAAGACATTGTAATAATTTATCAGACAACCCGAAATTCAAGATTTTTGATTTCTGCTTCATTGACAACATGATACAGAGGTTCAATTCCCACACTGAATAAACATTGTATGGCTGTAGGTAGTTGCTTCAGCTGTGGGTTTATGAAAGACCCAGAATGATAGTATATTCATTATACTAACAAACGAATAAAACACCTCAGTCCCTTTACTTATAGCCACATAAATATTATCTAAATATATGTAATTTATAAATGAGATTACCATGCCTGAGAGTGATAATCAAAGCTGTGACTGCATGACCTTTTTTGTCATCCTCCATCCATATAATACTTATAGAACACAACTTGAAGAAACATTTCCTTCATTGAGATTGAGAGTGATTGATGTTCCTTGTTCATCAGGCATTCTTTATTTTATCAGTCAAATGTTTTTCTCACACATTGCTCAATTGTTTTCAATAGGTAGGGCAAAATTTATTGGTTTGTAGTTGTAGGTAGGTATAGAAAACAAGAGACGAGTATATTGGTACGGTGAAATGAAATGACTGTTCTATTTATCACGTTCATACAACATTTGCATCGTGTTTCACTATGAAATTCAATCTGAGATAATTCACAAATATTTTGACGTCTTTCCAACAAAAAAAATGTCCATTGTTATATTTGAGGTTAGGTCCTACTACCTATAAAACAATTTTACACCGAACATTTATTTAGCTGGTATGCCTTCCTCACTAATTAGGGCAATGCTAAAAAACAACTGAAAAACAGAAGAATTATATTTTCACTCAATAAATATTTTACACTGAGTTTGACGGGATTGGAAAAGAAAAGAAAACTTATCATCACAATAATAATAATTTAAATTTATCAATCCTGTTCAGTGTGACCACCTGGAATATAAAGAATCTGCCAAAATCTGCCACACAATGAGCAGCAACCTTTGACTATCTATCTATAAGGACCCGCCTCTCATGATCATTCCCCTCTGTCAAGGTAGTGGATTAAAAAATCTAACGCGTTTATCAAAACTGTTTCCGAAATCGATTTTTCATTATCAGAATCGTTTCCGCTCAGTAAGGTCATCATAAATGCTCCGTGTAAATACCGATATACGTGCAGTTAATGTATGCAAAAAAATATCTAAAATCTTATTTAGATAAAGATGGAGTTATTTTCCGTATGTAAGTATTAAAGTTCATTTATTTCTATTTAAATCACATAATACAATTTATTAATAAAGATCGAGGACGTTACCGATTCAATAATCGAGTATAAAATAATCGTTTAGTTCAAGCATGCACTCCCCACGAGACTACCCGCACTTCCCACGAGACTATCCGCACTCCCCACGAGACTAGCAAATTTTTTTTACTAACAATATCAGCCTTCTGCTAATACACGTAAGATTTAAATTTGAAATATCCATCAAAATGTCATTTTTTGATTTCAATTATATATCAACCAATAGGATGTCACCATTTCTGATTTCCAATTATAGGTCTTAATGCAGAATTACCGTTTTTTGGCAATTATAGGCCTTATATATATTATGACATAATGCATAAATCTCGAATTTTAAAAAGTGTAGCGAGACTATGTCCCTCTTTTGTTTTGTCATTTTAATTAATGATGTGATAGTGTTTGTTTACGATTTCGAATCGATATCGATATTATTTTCGTGTTCAATGTAAGACCAAATTATAATAATTGCTAAAGATCACTAAAGATGAATATCATGAATTTATGATATCACTATATTTTAATAAAATAACATTTTTGGAAATGACGTAACGATGAGTAACAAATAAAATATCTAATACTGGATGTATTAGATATTTTATTTGATACTTTTTCAGATCTACAAAAGACCTTCATTTAAAATGATATAGGTGTGATTGATAAATAATAGCTTAAGCCGTTGCGGATAAATTTGTTGACAAAAGAATTTATAAATTAACATATTTAAATCGTATTTCAAAAATCATTGAAAATGATTTCTAAGATACGGTATGGTTAGAAGGTCTGGGGTTTCTTTTACCGCTTCGGTGGAAAACCAGCACATGGCCCGCCTGATGGTAAGTGGTTACCGCTATTATATGAACGCTTGCAACACCTGGGGTATCACTCGCCCGTTGCCGACCCTGTAAAAATCTTTTCACACCCGGTAGACAACCCACAACACCGGTACCCCTACTGCCAACATAACGCTTCCTCGCGGAGCTCTGGCGATCTTGCTCACCGTTAGGAACACAACATAGTACAGTGCTATGTTATTTTGCTACTATTATCTGCAAACTGTAGGTATTTCCCCAGTTGGGCAGCTCCAATTGTAAGTGAGTTATTCAATTCCACTATGCCCTGCCTCTCGGGGTGTTTCTTCAAACACATTATTTTCTTTTTTCGATATCCGGCTCAAAGAAATAACGAGAGTACGGAACACGACATACCATCACGTCTTTATTCCCCGAAGGGTTAGACAGATGCGTACTTAGGGGGCGAGCCTATTGCCATTAATCGGGCATCAACCCTTAATTTTATAGAAAAACTCCAATAACACATTGCTCGACCGGGGAATCGAACCCAGGACCTCTAGCGTAGCGCTTCTGTTCATATTAACGCGCGACATAATGAACAAAATCGTATTTACTCCTACTTATATCTCGTGGGAAACAAAATGCTCTGTCTAGTGTTATTCCTAATATATCAGCCTGGCAAAGAAAAGAAAAAATCAAAATGAAAGAATCAAACTAATTGGTATCAAAGTATTTGTAACATAACGTCCCCAATATCCCTATACTAATATTATAAAGAGGAAAGATTTGTATGTATCAATCTATGTAACAAATAAACTCAAAAACTACTAGGCCGATTTCGAAAATTCTTTCACCATTTGAATGCTACATTATTCAAGATTAACATAGGCTATAGAATATGTATTTCGAAAAGTTTGCGATTTCTCTCACCCGTGCGTTTATTTTCCAATTACATAGTATGTTACACCTATTTATCTATACCTAAACAGTTCCTTTGTTTTGTATTTCATTAGTATGCAATGAGAGCATTGCATTGAAAATAATTATGACGCAAGATATTAAAAAGGTGTGTATGGATGATTTTAATTTTGCAAATAAATAATTACATATAAAAATAATTTGTAATGTTGTTACGTTTTTCTCCATTCTTCCTAAAATAATCTATCGATATAAAATATCGACATAGTAGCTTCCTAATTATTTTTATTGTATTATACGTTCGTATTGTCGTCAATTCTTGTATGTTGACGTATTTGACCTCTATGTGTGCGTAAATTGTGTTAGTGGTGAAGAATTTAATATGTGTGAGTTCGTGGCGATACAAAATGATTTTGAGTATGTGTGCAGCAATGTCTATGTAGTGTTTCCTCCCCCCGCACCAAAAGTGACAGACTTTTTTGTTCATAGAATTAAGCGCGTCACTTGTCCAGGGATAGATAGTCAAAGGCAGCAACGCTATCTCGTAGGTTTTTGGCATTCAGCAATTACTTCAAAAACTGTCATTAATTTTCTAGTGATTATACATTTAACTATTCAATTGTCAAATAATTTTATAGTTTTCAAATCTCGAGTGTCTAGGGTGAAATATCAATTTAATGGATCGGTAATTCGTGTTAATTAACAAGTTTTGTTTATTTTTTCTAAAAATGGTTAAATATTCTCGAATGTGCCAAATCCTGTCGATTTTTCAATTCGTCGACATAATCTGCCCAAATAGCCAAATAATCCATATTGGCAGAAATCTGCCACAATTGGTCACACTGAGTAGTTCGTTCCTTTCGTTCGAGAGGAAAGCGAAAGTTCGGAGGCATAGTATAAATTTCAATAAAAAAGTGTCTGTACGTAAATTTCGTATGTAATATTTTTCGAGTAATAAATTGTATTAGGTAGTGTGGCGATAACATTAAAATTGAAACCCAAGTTTATCCTAAAAATAAAGTAAAAAAGAAGAATGCTTTTACTTACGCCTATAATCGTTTTTAGTGGAATTACTTGTTATTATTGATTTGGATCAATTAAAAATATAATTTGCTGGTATGATAAAAGTTACTTATACGTACATAATTGGTGCCTACTCGAAACTCAAACAACGAAATTATTAAGGACAGTGCATTTTGTTTCCAAACAAATTCATTCCTGTTTGTAAAGGAATACAACGAGAAACCATACCGTGCTATCAAATTTAAGATGTTCAAAACTTCAATAGTATATAATATATTAAATTAATAATCAAATCTTAGTAGAAATTGCTAATCAGATTATTGCAAAAAAAAGCAATACCTGACGGGCAAACCTGCGCGCCAAACATTGTCAGTGTAAATCGAAACGCAAAGTATGCAACTATGCCATCTTGTTATTTTGTGATCGTGGGTCGCCTGACCTTGACGATAATGGCAACGTAGCAAAAATGTCAGTGGCGAACTGGCAACGTCGGGTCGCACTCGATCCTGTCACATAGCACATACATAGCTGATGATGTAGGTAGTAACGGGAAGCAAAAGGAATCGCAAATAGATTAATCGATAGATCGATATGATTCGTATCGATACTCACGATATTATTTGAAAATAGAATGTGTTATGTTCAAGGTTATTTTGAATTAAGTTCATCAATAGATTATATGTGTTATAGTGATACACAAAATACGAAACATATTATACGATGCATCGTATGGCAGTTTATTATGCAAAATATAGATATATCGAATAAGAGTTAAATCGATCTGTAAACGATTGATATCAGCCGGTTTAATATTTTGTGTCACGTCACTCGCTTGCTACAAAAAGTCAATAGACTAATTTGTGAAAGTATGAAGAATTGAAGATGTAAATACCGCTGATAAATGATTAGATTTCTGTATATTTTTGTTTAAATTGTATAACAATTGACTTGTTTACTTGATAAATGGAGATGTATCTACTAGAAGTGCCGTGTACCAGGTCATGTAAATAGCGTCACGATGATTTTCAAATGCGAGAAACTCCCAAAGTGCCTTCACTCCAGCCAGTTGGTAAATTGTGATTATTTGCAAAATAAACGTGTGAAGGAACGCAGAGATCAAAGACTACATACTTTATCAAAAATATCGTAATCAGTGATCTACACGCGTGTCAGCGTGTCAGAAACAGGAGTTGATACAGAAGCCGAGCCACACCTGGCGAAGCTCCGTAATTCCATATCTGAAAGATGCGGTTGACGTGAAAAAACTGATTTAATATGTATGTTGATGATACATACACCTGAGCTGACCTCTGAGATGGACAAAATCTCTTGAATTAGTGGAATTATGTGTAGTGAAGTAAAACAATAAATAAATGTATCTAAGTATATGAAAAAGAAAATAAATAATAGCATAATTTCATCTTGTTTTATTTGAATTTCTGGATTTCATTATACCTATGTAATAGATGAATAAAATTTTCATGAACTAAACTTAGGTAGGTACCTACTATACGAACTAAAAGTACATAAACATGATTGTGTACATTTTCATAATATTTATACCGTACCTAAACAATACATGCCATTATTACCCAATAGACGTGTCACGTTATTGACGTTTTAGTTTTTGACCAATCAGTAGCCACCGTTTGTCTCGGTATTGTCCGTCAGACACTTATTAGCCAACCCAAATCCATAATTGTCTGTGTGTGTATTACATGAAATACATAGATCACAGACAAATAATATTGCATCCAGGCTTAGTTCCACAGACAATATATTATAGTATTCCAAAATTTTTTGTAATCATTTTATTAAAATGATTATTCTTACATTTAATAAAATAAAAGTAATTTAACTAATGTATTAGAATCAAAATTACGTGATAGGAAGAACAGTAAAAAAATTTACACAAAACACCTTAAGCTCTGATATTACCTTTATTTTCATGTAGATAAAACCAGGCCCTCCCTAGTTCAGTCACATTATTTAAAAAAATGTTGTGAAGGTAGTTTACAAAGAAAATATTTTTTCCAGAAATGCCGCCCACCGAGTTGGAGAATGCCTCTGCAGGTGGCTGAAGATAGTTACATAATACTTCTACCTCTTCGCCTGTGTTTTGAACTGTCTATATAGCTTTATTGTAAGTTGGGATATTATTATAATGTTACGATAATCATTAAAATAAATACCTATGTAATTAAGTCTATTGGTGTTTTATTATACCTACCTATTGTGTTTTATAATAAAATTCAGATGCTGAACATCATGAAGTAGATTCCCAATTCCTATTTGTCTTACGCTATATTGAGGCAACTTTGGCAAGCCGAGGTGCCTTTAGGAAACTCATGCAGGGCTAAGGTTTAGACCATTTAACTTAGCCTTGAGGTCTAAATTTCATAGTTCTATTATTATTACACATGGACTGTCCACATAAACTAAAAATAAAAAGCCTAATAAACAGCATTTATGATCATTAAAATAAATACCTATGTAATTAAGTCTATTGGTGTTTTATTATACCTACCTATTGTGTTTTATAATAAAATTCAGATGCTGAACATCATGAAGTAGATTCCCAATTCCTATTTGTCTTACGCTATATTGAGACAACTTTGGCAAGCCGAGGTGCCTTTAGGAAACTCATGCAGGGCTAAGGTTTAGACCATTTAACTTAGCCTTGAGGTCTAAATTTCATAGTTCTATTATTATTACACATGGACTGTCCACATAAACTAAAAATAAAAAGCCTAATAAACAGCATTTATGAACATTAAAGCAAACAAAAATAATCTTTAATAGATGTCAAATAAAAAAAGTTACTTTTTATAGTTAGTCGATTTTCAAAACTGCTCAGAAATTTAGTTTAAATTAGTACGACTCTAGTAATAGTCGTGTGTTACACTATTAAAATAAGAAAACTACCACGCTAGATCCTATTAAAATCATTTCGTTCTTAGAATATAGTAAATAAAATACTGAACCGTAAGTAAAAAATATATTTGATTATAATAAAAATATAGTTAATAATGATTACGAAACGAATCCGTGTAAAATCCACATTATCCATCGCCGTGTTTGAATTTACGTATCGTATTTAATTTTAACCATCACTTTTCATGTAGTTAACTTGGCAACACTGAATGGTTCTGCTGTCACCTTTCGCAATGGAGTGTTGGACGTGTCCGTAATAACAAAATTTCCTTTTTATTTACTTGTAATGCTGTCACCACTTTAACAGCTATTCCAAATACCATTTACGATTATGTTAAGTTCGTGTGGAGATTTGTTTAGTTCAAATTCGCTGTTGAAACATGGAAGAGGTGAGTTGTTAGGTTACCAATGTTACCATATTTTTGTTGTGTCACAATACAAGATGTATTGTATTCCTATTTTGCAATTGTTGGGTTTTAGGAACTTAGCGAGCATGAGTTCGAGGAACGGCTGTATGCTATGCTACATCATGTGGACGGGACGCAGGGTAACTTAACATCGGACCAGAGCAATGGGTTTAATATACTGGAGAGCGCGCCGAAAAGTACAGTGCGTCGCTACTGGCGTGTTAGTGAGCCCACTACTCCGTATCAAAAGGTGAACGCACAGAAAGATCCCATCACACAATCAAATAACAAACAAACTGATGTGAACCAAACAAACCAAACACCAAAACCCAAAGAAGAAAAACGTGACTCGCCTCAGAGACCTCCTGCTGTTGACTTGTCTATATTCCAATCACCCGAACCACAAAACTTTAAGAGAACCATTGAAATAATTGAGCATGAAGAAGAAAGACCGGTAGTGCTTGAATCTAGTGATGAAGATGAGGTTATTGAAGTGGCACTACCTCCAAAACCTACCATAACTATTGAAAGCTCTGATGAAGATGAACTTCTCATCATCAATCCAATCTCTCCAACTAAAAACAAAGTGAATGTTGACAAGACAACAGTCACAGTCAATGGAGAAAGAGATATAGCAGCGAGTCCCGCACCTTCGGCAGTCTCTTCAGTTTCTGATGAATTTATCCGTGGTGATTGTATAGCATTGAATATATCCTCCAGACATCAGGACAATCCCATCTTTGATTTCAGTCTTCATGGATCTGACCTCCTTGTACAAGGAACTCCATCAAAAAAAAAGAAAAAGAAGAAATCCAAAGAAACGGCAACATCAACTCCAGTAGTTGCTGCAACTCCAGATAAGAATAAACCTAATGATGAATGTTTTGCTACACCAAAAAGTAAAGCTAAGAATAAAAGGCAGAAAACTAAATTATACACTGTGACAGAGAAAAGTTTTCCAAATGCTGATGTGTATGATTCTGATAGCAACCAATCAATGGAAGCGAATAAAAACCGAAGCTCATACATAGTTACAGAGAAAAGTTTACCCAGCACTGATGTGTATGAATCTGATTCAAACTTATCTGAATGTGCAAAAGAAAACCCTAAAGATAAACAGAGTAATGATGTTGAGAGCTCAGACAGCAGTGTGTCACTTGATAAACCAACTGAGCAACCTTCAAAAGTTTCCAAAAAGAATGAATCCAGTAGTGAACAACTTTCAAAAAGGAATGACTCCAGTCAAGTTAATGAGACTTTCAGCACAATATCAATTGTTGACTTAACTGAAAATGAAGGCATGACTCTTGATGACTCTGAAATCCATGAAAGCATTATTATGGGGAATGTGTCTGGATTCACAGAATTTCAAGACTATGGAGACGAGAATGTGTCTGATAATAATATTTCTAAATTTGTATCTACAAAAATACCTTCGATTTTAAACGAGAACCTCGATTTTGACAACTTAAAAGGCAAAGACAAGGTTTGCAAGAGCCGAAGATACTCTCTGACAACTCTTCGTGCTGAAATGGAGAAATTCTACAATGAGAGCTGGGGCGGAGAGAATTTCAATCACAGGGAGATACAAAAAAGCATGTCACGTAAGTACACAGTTATCTTTTACAATATTAACCTTAATTATAATCAATTAAAAAGCAATTACCAGTAAGAAATTACTAACTAGTTTTCAATTACTTTTGGAAACATTAATTAATCATACTGCATAATTATAGTACATAGAAATATGATTTGGTTATTTGTGGTAATTAAACATTAAAAAACCTATTTAAATTAACTCTTCTTTTTTCATTAATTTAGAATAATTATTTTTAATTATTTTTGAGATGGGATAACATAATGGGTGTTTAATGATTGTCACTATTTTTAGGTGATAAGAGCTTATGGGTGATTGATCCTAAGGATAGGATGCCATCACTGGCCAAAAGAAAAGTCACGTAAGTATAATTTAGTACCTTTTAATAAACATTGGCTCACACACAACATTGGTTTCTACCTTTATTATGACATACAATAATTTGTCCCATTGGATCGCTGATATAATTTTTCCTATCTACATTTATTGATCATGTTGCCAAGAGCACAATATTTATTTATGTAATAGGTTACCACTATAAGACATAACAAAATTATAGTATTTTATTAGGTAATTGTCATAAGATTAAATGAAATGTTTAGTAATTAGCTCAAAGAACTTCAGTGTTCTATTTATTAATTATGTAGATTAATACCTACCTACACAAAATCGCAGTGCAAGACATTATAATGCAGAATACATACACTACATAAATTGTTTTCTACTATCTCATTATTCTAGTTGTCCTAACTCCTAAGCTCCGCTGCTAGGCTAGAGGTCCTTATGTTCTGGGTTTATCTTCCCAGGTCAAATAAAGTGTTATAGGGTTTTTCTATAAAACTGTAAGTAGCAGCTCTGAGTTTGAATTTGTACCTAGTTGATGGCAATAGGCTTGCCCTCTATTAGATAGGACCTGAACATGGGTGGCGGTGAACTGTGTGAAAGGTGTATAAAATACATCTCTGCCTGTCTGGAGGGAATACAAGTGTGATGGTATGTGTTGTAATATTACAGGTGCAACTACTGCAACCGCGTAGGCCACCGAGACGACACGTGTCGGCTGAAGCCGCCCGTGTGCTACATGTGCGGCTCCACCGGACATTACGAACCCCGGTGCCCTCGGAAGATCTGTGTTAATGTAAGCATTTTCATAATTAACAACATTCACACATGTCATGTCCTTTGTTTTTTTTTAAGTAATCTTTTTACATCTTCACAAGGGACCAAGCGCTGTCGCTAAGATATTACAAACATACAATTAACGGACACAAAGTACACCTAGATTGGGCATTCAACGATTAAAATGGCAATCAACTTATCAATTGACTAAATTTTTTTTAGGCTTCAGTGCTCTCCTCGTTACTATGCCAGCCTCATTGGGTCAATCATTATCATGGAGCATTTAAATGCATGTAGGCTAGATTACCAGCCCACATGCATTTAATTACAGCACCCCTAGCACTTACTCACTTCTATAAAATCACTCATCAACATTTCTCACGGTCAAATTATTTCATCCGTTTCTTTCCAACAGCTTTATACACTTCAAGATCCTCTCGCATTCTTCCGACAAAGGTTGGCTTAATATCACATTAATTCCACCATGCAATTAAAATTAATTCAATTGTATTTTTTTTTCTTTCATATAGTTTACTAGCAATGTGGGCCACACAGTATCATTCTTGTATTACGAGCGAGTTCACGTTGGTAGTCCAAAGGGTGGGTTTCGAACCGGCAACCACATGATCGCAATTCAGCGCCCTAGCCATAAGTTTACCGCGGCTTAAAATTGTACATTTGATTAATTGATTGAATTTTTAATTGATTGATGCCCACTGCACCCAGATTAGAAACAAAAACATATCCATACAGATCACATAAATATTTGCCTCGAACCCACAACACGCGGCGGAATGGTATTTTCGATAAGGGGTTAAACGGTATTGTCTGTGTGAAGTCTGCCAACCCACACTAGGCCAGCATAGGCTTCAAAATGTCCCAGTATATTTATTTATTTAATTATAACGTTGAATTCTATGCCCATTTTTTGAAGCGGCGGTAGCCGCCTAGGGCGTCGGACTTGCGATCATGTGGTTGCCGGTTCTAAACCCACCCATTGCACTACCGACGTGAACCCAATCGTAACACAAGCATTTAGCTTAGCACGGAGTTAACAAGAATACTAGTAATGTGCGACACAGATTGCAAGCAAGCTTTTTAAAAAAATTTGGATTTTCATAATCTTATTATGATTATAATGTTGAATGAAATGTATGAATGCTAAGGGGAAACTATGTTCAAGAATAAATAATAAGTATAACAAACATCGTTTAAAAACAGTTTCATTAGTGAAATTAAGAATCATGAAAGTTAAAAACAAAAACTGAAAGGTGTTCCACTCTACTTCACCATACTGGCCTAGTGCATGTGCCTGGATTTACATACCTTCAAGGCCTTGGCAGAGTTTTTTAATCTGCAAATTTCATACATATTTTTATCTTTAATTAGCGACTTATGTAGCGTCGCCCGTGTAAATTTCTTAATTTACTAATGATTTAAAAAAAACCTTATCCTGGACAAAGAAGGTCCGATTTTTTGCTTACACCGAATATCCTAACTAGTACAAACAGAATTACAAAGTTAAACTATGTGGTTAATGGTGGTGGTGGCTAATGATCATTCGTGGGTTCCATTCTCGCCCGAGACAAATATTTATGTGTTCACCAGATATTTGTTTAAGTATAAGATGCATAACTTAAAAGTCTCGCAACATACGACTAATTCCCTATTACAGCTGTCTTCTTTAAGAATCAACAATCTATATTAATCTAATCCTGTTCCAGTGTGGTTCACCGAACCAGATGTACTCGTCGATGTGCCGCAACTGCTGCAACTGGGGCGCCATAAAGTGCATCGAGTGTGGCCAGAACGGACACCCGGCCAGCCACTGCCCCGACCTCTGGCGGCGGTACCATAACACTGTGAGAACATACTGATTTCTGACACTTACGCGAATATTAGACACTAGCGGCCCGCCCCGGCTTTGCTCGCGTGGAGAAATCTATATAAAAAAATATTCAATAGCCTAAGTTAATCTGGAATAATTTAGCATTCAAATGGTGAAAGAATTTTTAAAATCGTCCAGTACTTTTTGAGCCAATTCGTTACAAACATACATACAAATCTTTACTTTTTATAATATTAAGTATAGATTGAAATGAAATTACTCTTTACGGATTTTATCAAGGTATGTATATATAGGTACCCGAGACCATGGATGCTGTAAAAGATCCGATTAGTCGGGAATTAAATAATATCAATTATACCGCGATAAAATCCGTAAAAAGTAGTTTCATTTTACTGTAAGAACATATTTTAGCTCCACGCATTTTTAGTCGTAAATAGCGACTTTGTAGTACTAACGTTGGTTAGGTATATCTGAGTACGATGTAGACACGATTGTCAGAAATAGGCTTCTTCGCAACGGGTCGCAGATTCGATTTCCGCGTGAAATATTTATATGGTCTACCGGTAACTGTTCCAGGTTTGGTAGTTTGTGTATGTGACTATACTCCGACTTTTATTGTATTTTTATTTTTTATTATATTTATTGACAAAAAAAAAGACAGGTGGTGTAAAAATTCAACATTCACTACCCCAACACTATTATTAGCTGTCATGTGGTATCATTATTTCTCTTCGAACTGTCAAGTTACTGAATACAATTAAAAGTCGAAGTATATTTGTGATTGTAGACAGACCTATGATACGACCTACGAAATAATTTCGTAGTTACTTCCATAGTATATGTCACGTCCAGCATATTTATTTATGCGGGGTTTTTTTTTTTATAGATTGACAGTCAGTCACCCCTGGAGCGCTGCAACCAAAGCAAGAAGCACTACCAGCTGTACTGCAGCGGCTGCACGCGGCGCGGCCACCTCGTGCACTCGTGCCGCGTGACGCTGCCGTTCTCGGGGCTGCCCATCAACTCGCCCTACGTCTGCATCTACCGACCGCTGCACCTCCCCACACCCGACAACAAACAGAAACATCCGCAACAAATCACCTCGTCACCTGTCACCCCTCTCCGGAATGAACGCAACAAACGCCCATCAAAATCCCCCACCACACACGAAACACACGTCAACAAAAAGAGGAATCTCTCTGTGTGCGAGGAGAACGAACGACGTAACACTAAAAGCCCAGCACCACAACGAAAGACTTCTATCAGCAAAGATGCTGCAGAGGACAATAACAAAAAGGATACTAACAAAAATGCTCATAATGACAATAAGAGTCACGGTAGTGTGGAAAAAGCACCCAACTTCATTCCAATCTGCTCGGCCAACCATGACAAGAAAGGTAACATCATTCAAGACAATGAAGTTTCTGACACGAGTGATGTCGTCACTTCCGCCAGGATTTACGTTACCAACGACATAATTAATAAACTGAAAACTGAAGAAGGTAAGGCCTGGCTGAAAGAAACTACAGATAAACACAGTATTGAAGTAGAAAACGCAGAAATTATAAACTCATTTTTGAGTATTAGGGCCAAGCTTGCAGACCAAGAGAGTTTCCAAGCGGAGCTCAGGGACTGGTTTAAGCCTAGCGAGAGTGAAGAAAATGTCAAACCAAGCAATGAGGGCGACACACAACACGAAAGTAATAACGAAATGCAAGCATGGAATGTTCTGCCAAAAAATAGGAACAATCTGTTGCGCCAACTCCACAAGGCATTGAACTCATTGAAGGAGGACATAGGCGACCCTAGCGCAATCTACAAAGAGTTGACATTCCTCCAGAATCGTCATCAGAAACTTTTGACACAAAAAGTAATCGACACGAAACGGTTGAGCAACAACCGAGGGAATATGAATAAAATGCTCAAGAAGCTAAACATGGTACTGATCGGACAAGCTGGCCTTGCCGATGGTACCGCACATCTAAATGAACTGTACTCTTTCCAAGAGAAACTCATGAACTCGAGGCAAAAAATCATACCTAATGAAATACGAAGGGAGATAGGACAGCATTACGTGACTATATTTACGTCATTCCCCAGAGATGACTATTTAGATTTACTCAAAATGTACCATATGTCAAAACAGACCTCCACTATTAAAAAGAAGAAAAAACCGCTGAAACTGAATCCTAAATTTATCAGATTGAACAAAAATGTTAACAGCATTCCAACACCGCCGATACAAAACGGCACAAAGGAAATAAACGAGATGGTGCAGGAGAAGGTCGGTCGGTGCAGCGGCCCCGTGATGATTCAGAAGCTGTCGTTTTACCACCGGCGGCTGATGAGCGCCCGGCCTGCCAGCGCCGCGCTCAAGAAGACGCGCAGCCACCTTGTTAGGAGACTGCACTCTTTTATCGCGTCGTTCGTCAAGAAAGAGAGCATGTCTTCAAAAAATAAGAAGAAGGTCAAAAAACTGCAAGAACAGGCGCAGATGTTCTTGGATATTGTATAAAATATAATTAGGAGATAAATGTTTTATGTTGGCGCCAATCAGAGGCGTGCCCGGCATAGACGAGCCGGCGTGTACCACGTGGTCCTCGTACGGATCTTGAATTTTATGTTCGTCTTTACTTGCCGGTATGGCATAATGCACTATATCGTGCGTGTGGATTAAACGTCTTAGTGTAAAGCATTCATTCGTTTACTTTTGCCTAACATTCCCTTCCCAATTTTAATTTAATCCATTGGCGACGTAAATGGTAATTTAGCTAACTTTTTATCACTCTCTGGAGCAGTCGCAAGAAGCGCAGTTGCTCGGAGTCAGATATGAATACTCTCGAGTTTCACATTTGAAACTTAAAATCACACAAAAAAAATACAGACTGAATAGAAAATAATCAATCACTCGAGTAGTTTACATTTCGCACCTTATTTTTAGTTTAACTTATCAAATATTAATTAGTGGATTAGGAAAATTACACAGTGAAGATAGTAAAGTAAAGGATATAATAGAAAGGTACATAATCTCCAAACGGCGTGCCCTTGTCTGTGATTCTCACATCGTTATGACTTATGAACATGAGTGCACATTAGGCTTGAGCGTTAAGCACCTGTGAACAAACAACTCATGCCATCGTGATACCAGTCAAAAGAATTTTAACGTGGGAGAGCCATCGGTACGAATGGGCCGGCTCGACCGGAGTGATACCACGGCCTCACAGATAACCGGCGTGAAATAACGCTTGCGTTGTGTTTCGCTGAGTGAGTGAGGTTACTGGAGGCCCAAACCATTTTAAAAGGCGGGCAATGCACTCGTGACTAATATGGTGTTGCGGGTGTCCATGGGCGGCGGTTGTCGCTTACCATCAGGTGATCCGTCTGCTCGTTTGCCTATCCCATAAAAAAAAAGTCTTTAGTAGGCTCCTCCAAATTTTCCATGCGCATAAGTTTAGTTGCGCATATTAAGACGAAGAAGATTACGAGATGCACTTTTCGTAATCTTCCAGGCAGCATACGTTATGGAACAAGTTTGAATAATCTAAATTACTTGTGCTTTGACTAAGATAATTATTTTGTCAGAAAAAAGGGTATTCGCGAAATACAAAGTACGTTTTTAGATCTAGTAGTTTTCCCACGATGAATATGGTACATCACTAGATTTGTAAACGTCTACCTACGTCATCATTGTAAATCGTACGTCATTCGTGATAATTGATAAGCTTGTACTTGTTGATTTGTTACAATCAAATCATTTTGATCAATAGGAAAACGAAACTTTTAGATAGGCAAAGTGCAGAAAACATTGGAAATGAAACTTTTTGCGTTTAATATCATAATAAATTACCAGTTATTTGTATTATTATGCGTCATAAATTCGATTTGCGGACGAATGGTAAGGAATCCGCAATATTATTTTAATGTTTCTGATGGTAGTAACAAAATATTAAGGTTTTTTAATTCTTCAGTTTGGCGAAGAAGGATATTATCCTACTGGCTTCCTTGACAACCAGCAGACACAATACAACAACATACAAACAGCGCTCTCGAAATTGGAACATGGTATTTAATTCAAGTGTTTACATGTAATTAGCCCTTACACGACATCTTTATACTCATTTGCCACTAATGTCTGAAATAAATAGAGGTGTAAGTAGGTACTGTGGAAACTTGATGCCTTATTTTGAACACATCTCATTGCCTTGGGGTATTTCCCGCTAGTAAGTAAACAGTATCTATCAATAATAGAATGACCAAAGCTTTATTTTTGATAAGCAACAAGTATCACTAGACTTGCCAACTGGCTAAAAATATTTTAAATTTAGGCCACTACTGCTTTACAGCTCAACACTATAGGTGAATGAGTGGAATAGTTAGTAATATTAAATTAATAACAAACAAATATTACTTTGCTGGAATTAAGAAATTGATTTTGCATTGGATTTTAAGAAATAGGTATCATCCTTCTAAGGAAACAAAACAATTTTAAGTCTATCCTCTACAATTTGGTGTGAAGATTCTCAATTTTGTACACCTCTTTTAAAAACTCTCTTTTCCCGCAGCCCCACAATGGGTGAGTGACTGGCCAGACCCATCCATCAGATTGGGACAAGTATCAGGAGTAGCTATTGACAACTCTGGCCAAGTGCTGGTGTTCCACCGCTCACACAATGTGTGGGATGCAACCACATTTAATAACAGAGACGTGTACCAGGGTATTGGGGAGAAACCCATACCAGAACCTACTATACTAGTGCTGAATGATACAGGGGAACTGGTCGATATGTGGGGACAGAATCTGTGAGTTGTTTTTTTTGTTTTCAATTAATTTTAGGTCACACATAAATATTATGTTTTTATCAGGAGGTACATTACATTACATCATTCAGAAGATCTTGTGTCAAGCCTTCATGTCTCCAGAATAATGATTTTATTCTACAACTAGCTTCCGCCCGCGACTTCGTCCGCGTAGAATAGTTACTTAGTCTTAGCGTGATGATATATAGCCTATAGCCTTCCTCAGTAAATGGGCTATCTAACACTGAAAGAATTTTTTAAATCGGACCAGAAGTTCCTAAGATTAGCGCGTTCAAGCAAACAAACAAACTCTTCAGCTTTATATATTACTAGCTTCTGCCCGCGACGTCGTCCGCGTAGCGTGATGATATATAGCCTATAGCCTTCCTCAATAAATGGGCTATCAAACACTGAAAGAATTTTTCAAATTGGACAAGTAGTTCCCGAGATTAGCGCATTCAAGCAAACAAACCAACAAACTCTTCAGCTTTATATATTAGTATAGATGATATTAAAACTAAAGCTGGAAATAGGGGCTAATTTTTTTTATTTATTTGCCAATTAAATTAAAAAATGTAGTATTGCTTTGCAGTTCCCTTCAATATCTTCCATGATATTTTATTTTAGTGTATGCTATCTACAGTCAGTTTGTAAATGAGACACTTGTCAAAAAATGTGTGGGTAATTTTTAATTATAATGTCATTTTCCATCAGATTCTATATTCCACATGGCATCACAGTGGACATTGAAGGCAATGTGTGGGTGACAGATGTGGCCATGCACCAGGTGTTCAAGTTCACACCTGACCAGAAACAGAAGCCAGCTATGATCTTAGGAGAGAAGTAACATAATTTCTTATTGATTTTAAAATGATTAGATATGCACTAAAATCAACAGGCTTTAAAGTCTTCCTTTTGTATATAAGGTTTGTTCCTGGTAATGATGACCAGCACTTCTGCAAGCCCAGTGCAGTGGCTGTCCTGTCCAACGGTGACTTCTTTGTAGCAGATGGCTACTGCAATCATAGAATCCTCAAGTTTTCTCCAGATGGGACTATTATACTGCAGTGGGGGATTGGTGAGAAAATAATATTTATTTCTGTCTAAATTTGGTATTGACTGTCATTATTTATGATCTCCTTGTGTCTCAAATCGAAAATCACATGCAATACAATCAATAGCAACAAAATCATGGATATCAGAGTAATTCAATCATACATCCTATAGTTAAATTTAATCAATATTGAAAGATTTTCGAAGTAAAAAAATTGAACAATCCAATCAGTTGCAACCTATTAAAAAAAAATTGTCTTTTTTAAATAAACAATGACAGTTTTTTTTTGTTGATTGCACAATGGGTGTTGAATCACCCATTTACCCTGTCTATAACGTGTCAACGCGATGGTTTTTGGGATATAAAAAAGGGATGGCTTTGGATGGATTTATGAAAAATGTGTGGAGCATTCTTTGGCATCCTTCTCCTTTTATCGCTATAATTGTGGTACGGCTCCAGGTCACGGCAACTCTCCGTTTGCGTTCAACGTGCCGCACGCGCTGACTCTGGCCGAGGAGCGCGGGCTGGTGTGCGTGGCCGACCGGGAGCGCGGCCGCGTCGCGTGTTTCCGACACGACAACGGCACTTTCCACGGCAGCTACAGCAGCTGGCTCATGGGCGGGCGGATATTCAGCGTCGCTTACGCACCCGTTCAAGGTATGTGTTTAGACAAAACGAAGAGATAAGCCAGCTGGGCCCAAGTCTACTATTTTATTGTGTCACAATCGTGAGTCACTGACTTCAGAAATGTTGATTTCCGACAATATTGTCTACGTAATCTTAGGTCATTTAGTGCCACTGAACAACCATTCCAATACAATTGAAATAACAGTTTGCTATGATGGTATGTAGTTATCGATGCTCATGAACACCTGCAACACCAGAGCATTCTGATGCAGTTTCTGATGCATTGCCGAGCTTTAAGTGACTGTACAGATCGCAGAGATCCGCACCAACTGAGGGGAACTGGCTCTCATGCACTGAAGTCGAAACACATACGAAGGTGCTTCACGACCTCGGCTTCGAAGGTAGTCACCAGTCAGCCAAACCCCAAGAGATCTTACAACAGAGAAAGTCTAAAATGTTTCCACCATCAACGTATTTATCATTGGTAGATTTGTACTTTCTGCTTTCAAAAAACCTTCTACCATGATGCGATTTTAATAAAATAAAGCATAAAAGTTCACAAACGTAATACCTTGTAAAATAACACAGAGCACTACAAAAATCTAGACTGTGTACTACCGGAGTGACGTCACGTCGGAATCCAATATGGCGGATGGCGTTTTAGACATTAAAAAAACAGATTAAAAAAGACTATTTATTACATTTCATTTTTATAAATAAATAGGTACGTTTCTCGTTTTTAAATCTATCATAAACATTTAAACCATTTATTTTGCCACACATTACAACAGAAGATTAAATACATACAAAATGTAACTTAAAGTAATAGATATGTGCAGCCAGGAAAACAGCTCAGTATTTGGGCACAGCACTGATTTTCAGCTGGTCCCTGCCACAGTAACAACAATTTTTTTTCAGCTGGTCCCTTCCACAGTAACAACTTTTTTTTTTGACATGCATTTTATATTTTTTTTTACATGGTGTAAAATACCATATTATATTCTTACCTTACAGCAGTAATACCATCGGCAACAACGTCCGTAGTCAGTGTTAAAAGTGTTCTCAATCCACAGGCGGGCGTCTTTACATAGTTAATGGACCAAACAGTCCCATGCCCAATCCGGTGCCGGTCCGGGGCTACGTCGTCGACTTCACGTCAGGCCGTCTAATACAAACCTTCGCCCCGGAAGAAGGCCTCCTGAACCCCCACGACGTGGTGGCCTCGGCCGACGGCTCTAGGGTGTACGTGGCGGAACTCAGCCCCTTCAGAGTACACAAGTTTGTGGACGACACCCTGAGGAATGAAAGCCGGTTTGAGAAGAACGTGACGTCACACGTGAAGCCCACTGCGACTGTAGGTGAGTAGGTTTGTGTCAATTTTTGTTGTGCTTTTATTTTGTTAATGCTATAACGGTGATTGTTTGCTTCCTGCTACTTGTACTCTATGTAGAAGAAAATAGTCTCTTGTATGTTGTTTGCACTGATATTTATTTACTTTTACTAGGTATTCTTATTTATATAAAGCAGAGTTTATACGAAGTCAGTAATGCTGGCGCTAGTCGCTGGCTTGAAAAACTGTTTACACAAGGCAAAATACCAAGCCAGCGCTGACTGCCAGTGAGACTGGCAGCCAGCGATGGCCTCGTGTAAACTAGGCTTAATTGTATTTCGTTCCCATTACGTCACTCAAATTTTCGCTTTACAAATCCCATAAACAATAAAATTTTATAAGGGATTTGAAATCAATATTTTATAAGATTAAATTTTAATAACAGATTTATTAAAAATAAAGTTATATAAACCGAAAAAAGTATAACTGCCTCATTAGTCCTAAGCGCGACTTTTTAACCTGAGAAGTTTTGGGTTTAATTCTTGGGTTGAGCGTAGTTATTTTTTGTAAGAAATTCTCAGAAACAGCTCGGAGTTTGGTTAAATTTTGTGCTCGGTTAATGGCAATAGGCTCGTCCCCAAAACCGATGAATTGTGATGAGACGGATCGCCTGATGGCAAGCGATTACTGACGCCCGACCAGAGGAGTCAAGTGCGTTGCCCGCCTTTTTAAAAGGCTTTGGGCATGCGGTATCCTCACTCACTCGGTGAAACACAACGTAAGCGTTGTTTCACGTCGGTTTTCTGTGAGGCCGTGGTATCACTTCAGTCGAGCTGGCCCATTCGTGTCGAAGCATGTTTACCCACGGTTAAATTTTATTATGCCCGCGGTTTCACTCACGCTGCCCCGTTCCTAAGAGTCGTAGGGTTATGTTAAATAGCTTAAAACCTGCCTCTTGAATCTATCTATTAAAAAAAACCACATCAGAATCCGTTGCATAGTTTTAAAGATCTAAGCATACAGAAGGACAGACAGACAGCGGGGAGCGACTTTGTTTTATACTACGTAGTGATTCGATTCTTACGAGGCTTGACAGTTGTGTAATATTGGTGTGCAGAGGTAGTGAGCGACGCTGGTGGGGCGAGCGGGGCGAGTGGGGCGGGGGGCGCGGGGGGCGCGGGGGGCGTGGCGCCCGCGTGGGAGTGGTGGAGCGGCGCGTTGGGCGGCGCGGGCGGGGCCGCCGCCGCCGCGCTGCTGGCGCTGGCCGCGCTGGCGCTGCGCAGCGCGCGCAACACCGGTAAGCCGCGCGAGGCACAGCCGCTCGTACACTGACACACCTTACACATCACCCAACCACCCATACGTTACCGTGAGAGCACGCGATGCGTTGCGGCGCCGCACCGCAAAGATTTCACAGTATCAGCGGCAAGGCCGGTGCGGCGCCGCAGCGCATCGTGTGCATGCCACAGATATTTCTATGTAAGACGACGCAGCGACACCGCTCCGGCGCCGTACCGCCGCCGCAACGCATCGTGTGCTCTCACGGTTACGGCTGCTACACAAGTTACGAAAAATCATTGCGATCGGACGGTACAGTTTAAGGGTGAATAATCGAAAATTATTTTGTAAATCATTCTTCTCATCTCTCTTAACATTATAGTAATTGCAAATTGTTTTATTTTTTTGCTTTATTGATTGACGATTTGCAGGGGGGTAATTTAAGTTTTCATTAAAAAAATTGTACTTTTAAACATCTGCATTTTTATTTTTGGGATGAGGTGAATATTTTTCAAATATTCACCCTTAAACTGGACAGTTTTCTTAGTGCCCACACCCGTTACTAGTAAACTACGATTATTCATTGGCTTCGACTGAAGACACGTTAGCAGTTGTTGGTTTATTACTGAACGACTGGCACACATGTTTCGATTATCGACACAGAATCGTCATATTCCGATTTGTCTATTAAAAATTTCATACTGCTCCGTTCAACTGTACAATTTTTCTCATACACACATGTAGATTTGTCGTTGCAGTTTGAATCGTAACGATTTTTCGTAACGTGTGTAGCAGCCATTACACATAACTTAACTTTAAGTAGAATTTGCACGAATAATCCTATTTTTTATTAGAAAATAGTGTTGTGTTTATTAGGTGTTATTTATTGTTCATCGATTTTAGATGGTAAAACCAAACATGGCCTAACCTAGCTAAATTAATCAAACACTAAATTAAACAGTAGGTAGATAGATTAGATATCCAGTGAATTTAACCAGTAATTTTCACTTTCTCATACACCTTTAGTAGTTATTTGCAATCTAATAATACAAAAAAAGTAAAAATAAAAATGTGATTACCTCCCTATTTAAATTTTATATACTGTTTGACGAGAATGTATTGAAAGGTTTCAAATGATAAATTATAATTATTGTTCCTATTTATTTTTTAATTGATAAATAAAGGACAATGGGAAGAATCGTCCCCACCCTCCAACAGGTTTCAGATATATGTCATTCGAAAGGTCTTTTTAGGCAGATATTTTTATATTATAGAGCCATTGTTCAAATACGTGGGGTTTTGCCGGAATTTGGATCTGAAAGTATTTTTAAAGTCTTCTGTAAGACACGTTCCGACCCTCCAACAGGTTTCAGACATATGTCATTAGAAAGGTCTTTTTAGGCAGATATTTTGATATTACGGCCGCATTGTTCAAACATGTGGGGTTTGGCCGGAATTTGGATTTGTAAGTATTTTTATATATCGTCTGTAAGAGACGTTTCCACCGTCCAACAGGTTTCAGACATATCTCATTTGAAAGGTCTCTTTATGCAGATAATTTTATGTTATGGCGGCACTGTCCAAATATGCGGGTTTGACCGGAATTTCATTTATTAGTATTTTTTTAAAATGTCACCACCTTCAAATTTATTTAAGACATACCTCATTCGAAAGGTCTTTTTATCTTATAGCGGTAATCTTCAAATATGGCTTCAACCGTAATCCGGATATAAAAGTATTTTTTCGGTCGAATTTTTGTCACATTTTTTGTTAATAGTGTGCATGTCCCATGTAATAGGAGGCGAGTCTATTGCCATAACCAGGCACATATTCCAAACTCCGAGCTGCTAATGTCAATTTTACAAAAAAAATACCCAATAAAGTTTTCTCGATCTGGGAATCAAACCCCGGTCCTTTAGCACTCTTCCTGAGTGCGACTGCTACGCTAGGATAATGATGGAATTGGTGTGCAGTAAAGAGGAAGTAAAAAAATATATATTTGTATCAAATTATACACATTTTTGCCAAAACGTTTTTTTTATTTTTTTTAATAAACCCCATGGATTTCGCGTTTAAAACTTTTGTTATGCCTTTTGTAGCTGCTAATAAACATATTAAAACGCATTCCATGTCTGTTGGAGGGTGGGTACGGGGCCATAAAAAATCGCCCATGGTCCTTTACACATTGAAACATAAAATGAAAATATGACAAGACTAACATACTCAGAAATTATGCATTTTTCTTTTATAATTTATTTATTAATTGTATAGCAGTCAGTTTTTAGGTTTAATTTAAAAACAATTCATGTTTTCTGGTTACTCTAAGAGACCAATAATACCACAAACAATTATAAACTATCGAGAATCTTAATATTTATGATCTGATGTTATATTTGTATATATAAGTTATTTTATGTTATTTATTGTCCATAGACGAGATCTTTTATTTATTTTTGTAACTCTGGCCTTTACATTAGTTTTAAGTTCGGTACTTTCGTGAAATCACGATCCTTTTGACGTTGATTATGACCTTCGTGAGATCTTATTTTCTTTAAAATATTTTTTTTTGTAAATTGCCATAAAGCACCGTCGTGCTTCTTTAGTTTTTTTTATTGTGGAATGTACGGAAATTATCTAACTTAATACTGTTTCCGTATTAGACAAGAGGAACTTTTTTTTTGTATTATGGCGCCACACTTTTTCTGTATTTGCCAGTGTCAAGTATTAGAGTAATCAAGTAGGTAATATTTCCCATCATGAGATTTTATGGCACCACACTTTTTGTGTTCGCCAGTGTCAAGTATGATGTTGTTCAGTTACCCCAATAAAACGGTAGAAACTTTATTGAGGCTTCGATGGAGTTTAGGACTGAACCCAAAAAGTCACGATTTTCAATTTTATATCATTTGCCTACACTCACACACTTTCACGAACACTTAATGGTTAATTATCCACCATAATTACACATTAAACTTCGGAGAAATTCAAGATTTGAAAAATAATATAAAATCGACAATGTGCACTTTTCATTTTCCCGCCTAAACGCGCTCTATAGTTATCTATCCAAGAGGAACTTGTCTTAAACTCATAACTTAATTTAGCTCATGCATAGAACGTCACAAAACTGCGTCAAAGTAAACTGCCGTCCACTAAAATGGGCTTTACCTATAGTTCATACAAAATGACAAAATATTAATGATATTTATTTAATGAATGAGAATAATGTAGGAGATTTTTTGTAGTGTCAACACAATTAAATGCAGTTGCATGTTTTAAAGATATTGTCTTTATAGATAAGCATTTTATCTCGAGTAGACAAAATTTGTGAATAGTCCTGCTTGTTGGTCGATCTCATAAAATACACATTATCTTACAATCTTTTAAAAATGTAGTTTTATAAGAATTTTTCTCATAAGACACAAGAAAATGTCTCATTAGACAGGAGAAAATGTCTCATAAGACATGAGAAAACGTCTCATAAGACTTCAGGAAATGTCTCAAAAGACATAAGAAAATGTCTCATGGATATGAGATAATGTCTTTTAATCTGCAGCCAGTCTTGCAATAGTTGATGGCAGTATTTTGTTTCACTATTTTGACACAATCTGTCATTTATTTCTACACTTTAATATTATTTTGCGCTTCCGTCCTGTGATTGTGAAGAGTTGTGATGTGCAGTTATGTTGGAATCTAAAAATATATTTATTGGAAACAGCTTTTTGTATTTTTATTTGTCGCATCGTTGTAACACCTTTTTAGTTGGGCTTTAGTTGTAGTGCCACATTCTCGCGCTGGTAGTAAGCATCTATAACATTATTATTTGAAAACGTTTTACGTAGATACTATTACTTTTATTATTAATCTAATATCGCAAGCAAGTATACAGGCCGCCTGATGGTAAACGGCAACCGTAGCCTACAGGCGCTACAAGAAAAGCAAAAGGTGCTTTCTCATCTTGATTTCTTAGTTGAGCAGAAAGTCCATTAGATCCTGAATTACCCTTTAATCTCAAGATTATGAAAACATATCAAACTTTCTTTCATCGAATTATTAATCAAGTGCTCGGGGCCAATTCTGCTAATTTAAAATAGTCAAAATATAATAAGTTGATTGGTATTCAGAAATAAGGTAAGGTTCTGACTTCCGAGTCAACAGCTAACATAAATACATAATTTAATATTTGTAATTGTAAATCACACAATTTTATTATCGCAGTTGACATTTGAAACACTAAGATATGATTGGCAAGAGGTATATTTTGTATACGTAGGTTTTATTACCAGGATTGGCCAGGATTAAAAAATTGAAATTTATAACATCTAGGTACGTAACATCACCAACATAAATACCAATTCTACTATGGTGATACTGATCATGTGAGAGAGTGACTAACACTTGTGTAGGTCGCAAAGGCGTGACGCGTCGTCGCTGGGAGTACGGGCACGGCGAGTTCAAGCTGCGGCGGCTGCTGGAGAGGCGCCGCTTCACGCGCGTACACTCCGACGACTCTGACGAGGAACCCGCGCCAATGTTGCCGCAAACATTGCCCGCCAATGCGTGATGCCAATACGAACGCCAAACCCATGAATGCTATATGTGAAATGCTCTCGAATATTTCGACCAATGTTTGTAGACGTCCAAAAAAGTCGCGTCTTGCGGTACCTACTTGCAACAACTCTTGGTGATACTGAGAAAGTGCTGGCACGACATCGATATTTATCTTTAAATATATGGATACATAGAACACAACTGAATAGTGCAAGACCTCAAACAGTCAATTAGAATGTCAAGTCATAATAATAAACGAAACCTTAAAATAATTTTCAACATGTAAGCATTTTTTTTATGAAATGGTTTTTTATACCAGGTAAAGGCAAAACTGGTGGCTGTACTACAGACGTACCCATAACTACTACGATATCGGCGCACACACGCACACACTAATAGATATTTTTTGCAAATAG
Source organism: Acronicta leporina (assembly GCA_947256265.1). NCBI lineage: Eukaryota > Metazoa > Arthropoda > Insecta > Lepidoptera > Noctuidae > Acronicta > Acronicta leporina. The sequence continues at coordinate 2,991,263 of OX366512.1, forward strand.
GATTCAGTTTTCTTTAATAATTATTGTAATAATTAACTTTTCAGAAAAAAATAACACATATTAAAACTAATTTCAGGTCTTGAGCTTATTCTGTTAGGTAAAGGTTGTAGGTACAGATATTTTAATTAAATTGTTAACAAATTTGGAAGTCTACAAACATTAACTGCACATACAAAATTAACTTCCAGTTCCTTCACAAGTCTTTGATCAGTCAATCAATCCTATGAGATCATAAGAAATTGTAAATTGAAGATAGGTAGGTAGGTACTAACATACTTAATTATAACTAGTGTTATAAATTGGAGAATTTTGGGAATGTTGTATTAAAAAAATCTGTATATCTTTCATTATCTATGTATATGTCGAAGTCGGATTGTATAATGCGCCATATTATATAACGGCTAGCTGTTTTACAAAATAGCTCTGTTGTGTAACAGCTGACAACGTCCATATAGATTGTCACTGCAGCACGTTTTTCAATACCGCTACCCACGTTTAGTGTAGTTTTTTAGTATGACTTATCTGCGGCTACCTTTATTTATATTTTGGCAGTCATACCAATTTTAAACAACGTTCAGCAATTTTGCATTTTGCATAATTGGTGATTTATATAACGGAGCTGTTTTATAAAACAGCTAGTAGTTATGTAAAACAACGAATTATACAATTTAACTGCGACATAAATAATTATCTACCGAAAATGGTTAGTCTGGCGAAGTATCAAAGGTTTAATCACTTTTATCCTTCAAATCTCTCCAAAGATGAGGAAATTAATGTATAATATACATTGGACGTACTTTATTACATTAAAATATATCCTTTAACTCGACCAGCCTCTACAGAAGCGCAGCTATTTATAATACAAAGAATATACTTAACAAATATTTTCAAAATGTCAAAATAAATAACAAATATTTTCGAACATTTAATAAAGGTAGGTAATATTGATAAAATAAATACTTATTCGAATAGCTAACGCGAAAAAAATGAGTCTAATAAAGTTGTTGATTATTATGGGTAGCCAGTACGGGTACTATTATCCGATTAACATTGTATAATAATATGTATAATATTTAGGATGGTATTAAATTTTTGGACAGTTCTAATCTTTTCTCATATTTGATGTAGAAAGGTATAATGGTAATTGTTTCAATTAATCTACCCAGTCTATTTCCAAATATGGGCTTTACAGTCCAGATGGACTGACCACCTGGGGTGAACTGGATTCAGAAGAAGGTGTGAAAAGTGGGAGTTTCCTAAAAAGTTCTTTTTGTGAATGTGTGCATATTGTTAAATTCGTAAGTAATGTAAATTATTGTATGAACGATGATGGCTAAGCATTATTCATCTTTATGCTTTTATTTAGATGGGTAACAATGAACAACGTAGGCAGCTGTACATTCGAGCTATTCCGATTATTTAAGTGTATTTTTTTTATTAATATAATACTTGGTGGATTTTAATTTGAAAAACTTATTGTGAATGGAAGTTTACAGATCAATAAAATCATCATCAATAAACTTTCCCAATATTATTATACCTATACAAAAAAAATCTTTGTATTTATAATGACATCGTACACATCCTGTAAAACTGTATTGCATAATAAATTATAATTATGTAAGCTACAATTTACCTTCTCGCTACTATAATATCATGATTTCTTGGCGACAACTATGGGTTGTGCACTGCGCGAATCTGACACGACACACGAGTCACCTGTGCCTGTAATGAAGCATAGCATAGAACTAATTGATCTCATATTGATTTACTTAGGTACAGTAACGCCATTTTTATAGAACATACGAAGTAAAAGATTAAAGAAAATAACTCCATGAATAGGTAACTTAAGAATATGTGCTTGGAATAAATGTCTACAAAAGGTATATGTGTAAGTACTTACTTATGTTATAAATGGGCTTTGTCAGAGGGTTGGGTATCCAACTCCTTGCGAGAAGTCCTAGCTTTCCGAACGTATGCCCCAAGAAAATGTGTAAATCAGTTCAACTTCAAATGTTTTTATTTCAAATAAAAGCTTTTACAAGCGTTTATGAAACGTTATGATTCTAGTTCCACGGTTCCAAAAGGTTGATCCTATGGAGAAAAATCCGGCAAGAAACTCCATGGACACTCTTTTTAAATAAATTATGTTGCAATCTTCACTATATTCAATGTACAATATTGCGATAACAAGATGTGTGGACGTTGAAGGCTGTCCAAGTTTGACCAGTCGATTCTACCTTTATTAAATAAGTACCTATTTGTTCCGTGCAATTGAAACCTGAACCAGTGGGTCACAGTGGGTCACCCATTACACCGGACGTGCCGTCACTTGTAATATTCAACTAGGTACCTAAGTAAGTATTTATATTAGTTATAGCCATTGTCACTATAGGTAGTCTATAGAATTTTAATATAAAAAAAACATCAGTTAGGTACTTCACAGTTCCTTCACATCTATATCTATGTATAGGTAGGTAAGTACACGTTTCGTGTATAAAGTGTAAACAACATAAAATAAGTACTTACCTAAATAATAATTAAGGATGCATGATAAGCTATGACTGTTTCTATAACTAATTCAATGTCAAATAAGTGTATATTTGTCTCCACAATTAAATGTACATAATTAAGTTATTCTTTGTTTTCTTGAAGTATTGATAAGAATTTGTGTATAATGTCTAGACTAATGTCTTTAGAGAACTACCTACCTACTATATACCTACAACTAAAATAGCTGAACTTCATCCAACTATTTTACAAAACAGAGCAATTATTTTATTTATTATTAGCTATTATTATTTATTTATTTACGGTCAACATAAGAACCAATTTTTGTTAGTAAGTACCTAGTAGAACTTTGGCCCTAATGTTAGTAACAATATTATAAAAATAAAATAAAATTGAAAAAGACTAGTGAGTCATGTAGGTACTTACGAGGCATTTCTTGCGGGCAATGATTCCGCATGAAGTGACTCAGCATAGGAGTTCTCTGATCATCTGCCACGACTTTCAGGATGCTGTTGCTAATCCCCCGCATCCGCCTCACAAACGATGCTACTCCTAATGACTGCATGGAAACTATCTGTATGCGCTTGGGCGAACATGCCCGAGGCACTACAGAAACGAGGGAGTTTCAACATCATCCTGAAAACATTATTATATTGGAAGCGCAGGGCTCTTAGCGACCCACGCGAACAGCTGAACCACAGACTTCCCGTGTACAGCTGGCCTTGACAGTATGCTTTAAACAAGGTTATTTTGACCTGATCTGTACAATAAGAAAATCGGCGCGCATGTTCCCGCGAACCGGCAACGCCCTGCGTTCCCTCTCCACGTCATCATCATGTCGTCCGCGTAGCTTATGTTGTTCACACAGACACCCCCCACTCGGTAACCGACACGCATGCCACTGAGCTCGACTATGAGGTCAAGTTAAACAACTTTGGTGAGGACAAACCCCCCTGTCTCACCACGCACTCCAACCTGTATGATTCTGAAGAGAGACAGTTTGACCACCTAACACAATTATTCTGATTCGTGTACCAGTATTGAAATATTTTCAATAGTTCCGCCGGTATACCCCTGTCCTTCATCTTCGATGTCCTTCGACACGAGATCGAAGGCTTTGAAGAGAACTAAAAAACAGGCGTATACAAGAGTCTTACGTTCAGTGTAGTATTGAATAGTGTGCTTAAGAGCTAGAATCGCGCTTTCTGTTGATAATCCATTGAAGAACAGGGACAGGACCCGCGGCACGTGTATGCCAGCATATTTTAAATACGGAGCCCATCGCGGCCAGGAGATTTACCTCTACGAATACTGCTTATCACCTCTTTAAGTTGTTTTGGTGTAAAATTAAGTAAAGGCTCCTCTCCCGCCACGGTGGGCCCATTGTCTAGCATAGTGGTCGAAGGACCCAGAGGGGAGCGTACTTTAAAGTGTTCCATGAACAGCTTAGCTATATCCTTGGGGTCATTTCGGCCATCAACACTAGCAGGTAGGCCAGGCTTAACATCCAGCCTACTGGTGGACTTCCAAAATTTTGTGAAATCCTTTTCGGCTTTTTGTTTAGCTATTACGGCCATTTTAATTTGGTCCTCGTGTTTCTGACACCATTTGAGCCGGCTTTTGAAAACTTTACAAGACTCACACATCTGGTCGTGCGCGGGACCAGTACTTGGCCTACCCAGAACCGTCCAGTTTTGGTATTTAAACCTCGCCTCCCGATACGCGTCCCTCACATGTTCATTCCAGCCGCACACACGTTTTAAACGACGATTCGGTCTTACACTGTTTTTTGATTGTGTAGCCGCATCGCTTAACACATCAACAAATGTCTTATACATTTTATCTAAGACTAGTTTATGGTCAGGTAAAGTGCAGGGTCCAAAGCTACCCTAGCTAAAGGATCCCTGCGATAGGACTAATTGAGCCCAAATTACACACATTAAAAATAGGCAAATGATCACAGGAAAAAATATCCTCAATTATTCCGACGATAATAGGGTATTTTACACCAAGTAAGAAAAATTTAAAAATGCATGTTTATGATAGATTTTTAAAAAAGTAAACGAGAAACGTTAGTATCTATTTAAATAAAAGAAAGTCGTGTTAGTTACTCCATTTATAACTCAAGAACGGCTGAAGCGATTTGGCTGAAAATTGGTGGAGAGGTAGCTTAGAACCAGGAGACGGACATAGGATACTTTTTATCCGGTTCCCGTGGAATGTGATAACAGACCGAATTCCACGGGGGCGAAGCCGCGGGCAGAAGCTAGTTTATTTATAAAAATGCAATGCAAATTTTATAATTTAATTTCAAAAATAGTCATTTTAATCTGTTTTAAAACGCCATCCGCCATATTGGATTCCGACGTGATGTCACTCCGATAGTAACTTGACGTTACTTGGTCTTTTGCAGTTGTATTGTTTACTAATGAAGTGACGTCACGACCCGAAGTAGCATGGCGGTTAGCGATTCCGCGCGAAAATTCAAAATCATAAATTAAAAATAGATTTAAGGCATTTTTCGGTTTTATAAAACTGAAATAAAAACTCTACTGGTTCATTACGATCTAAGGATTAATTTAAAACAGTTTTCAAAAAAAGGTGTAATACCCTATTGTAGTTTGCCAGGCCGCTTGTGTTATAACACAATGATCCAACATCCAACCAGCTACCAATACAATGAACCGTGTCAAAATAAGTAAACGTATCTGAATCAATCCCCAGAAATTCTGTCAGTCGTAGGTATCATCTTTGTTCTGTGTATCATACCACTCGCCTCACTCGAGTTCGGTATACACTCGGTAGCCCGACAGCTGCGAATGTGCCGTAGTACCTACCTCTCAGCGCACACCCATGATCTGTCCTTGCTCAAGCTTATAAGCTCTGTAAAGAATAACTGGCCAGGCTGCGCATTTAGGTCTCCTAGGATAATTACAGTTTGCACATCATTACTTTCTTCAATTGAGTTGATTTCACTTAGAATATCTGTAAATATAGGTAGGTTTTCTCTCGCTTTGACAGGCATGTATACACAAAAGACTACTATGCATTTTTACGTGGGAGAGCCATGCTTCGGCACGAATGGGCCGGCTCGACCGGAGTGATACCACGGCCTCACAGAAAACCGGCGTGAAACAACGCTTGCGTTGTGTTTCGCCGAGTGAGTTGAGGTTACCGGAGGCCCAAACCCTTTTAAAGGCGGGCAGCGCACTTGCGACTCCTCTGGTGTTGCGGGTGCCCATGGGCGGCGGTTATCACTTACCATCAGGTGATCCGTTGGCTCGTTTGCCCCCCTATCCCATAAAAAAAAAAAAAGCAGCTAGCAGTTATGTAAAATAGTGAATTATACTATTCAATTGCGACATATATAAGGATGTAAGGCGTACCTAGGTCTTACAGGCTTACGGTCGTAACTTGATCATGGCCCCGGGCCGCACATACCTACCTACGCCATGATTAAGCTACGATTTAGATACTCTAAATAGTAAATAAAAATTAAGTAGTAGGTACTTACCAATTTACTAAATTTTAGTAAGTAGGTCCTATCTATTCCTGTAACACGTAGTTTGCGTTACTATCATTATAATTGGTATGTCAAAAGGCTGCATTGTTTAATTTAGCGATAGGACCAATGACATTTTTATTTCATGACAGTATTTTTTCGAAAATAGGTATTAGCTGCCATAAAAATCCTGTAAGATTTTGTTCGTCGTTCTTCAAAAATAATCTTTTTTTTGGAAAATGCTTTTGTTTGAAAAAATATACTTCCAAGGTAGTCCCGTTCAAATTTGGTGAAGATCTGATTTCAAATTTAGAATTAAAATTACAATAACATGTACCGGCCGAATAAATCATTATGTCGTCGAGGTAGGTATAGATATTCAATTTTACGAAGGGCGTTAAATTATTGAAATTTGAACTTAATTACATAAGGGTAATAATACAGGACTTCGTAAGATGGAAAGACTATACCCACGTCAGATAGGTAGGTACTACTCGGAACTCAAAATGTTGAAATAAAATAGCTTTTATCAAAAAGTAAAACCACCTTCAAATACAAATAAATAATGTTATGTGCGAAACAGTTTCGGAAGTTGATGGCAGTTTCACAAATGCAATGCATCATAAATTCATACTTAATTAGATTCGTAGATGATTCGACTGATTCTATAGTCACCCTGCCCGTTAGCTCTGATCACATTGAAGCAGTAGTCTTGTTTTTCTTTTATATCAGAGGGGGCAACGCGGGTCACCTGATGGTAGATGACTAGCGCCACCCATGGATATCGGCTGTCCTGCTACACAGAGGACCACAGAACGTGGTCGCCAGTTCGAGAGCCACCTCCTAAAGGCCCTCACAGATTTTTGTAGTGCGCGCCACTTCTGCACAATCGCCTGCAGCTGCAAATGGCATCGTAGAACGCCTGTATCGTCAACTGAAGGCCGCCATCATATGCGTGGGTTTCCCTTCCAGAATCCCTTCTACTGGTAGGTACTTCTTGGCATGCGAAACGCTTGAAAAGAAGTCCTCCAAGTTAGTTACGCCGGCTGATATTGTGAGCGGCGCGCGGACCGAAATTCCACTACTAACGTAATACAATAAATCGTAATTCAAACACAATTAATTAAAAGTGTGGTATTATTTGGATTAATAAAATGGATTAGTAAAAAAGAAAGTAATGGACAGCGGTATCCTTCCTTGTCTCACATACGGTTCACAAACATGGATATACACAAAACAGGTGAAAGAAAAAATCAGAATATGTCAAGCAGCCATGGAAAGATCTATTCTAGAAATACGAATAAATGATAAGATACGACACACCAAGATAAGAGAAAAAACAAAACAATTAGATTTCTTACTCCACTCTATGAAACTAAAATGGAAATGGGCGGGACATTTAGTTAGAATGGAGGATGACCGGTGGACGAGTCATGCCGTATTATGGGAAGGTCCCACGGGAAAAGAAAAAGAGGAAGACCATCAAAAAGATGGGTCGATGATATCAAAGATATAGCAGGAAACAAATGGCAAACTGAGGCACGTGACAGGAAAAAATGGAAAAAAATGGAGGAGGCCTTTACCCTTCAGAGGGGTTCTCATACAAACAAAAAAAAATAAACAATAATAATAAATGCACGTAATAATTAATTGATAGCAAATGAAATGATTTATTTAAATGTATTATTAATTACTATCTTAAACTATTTGAAACAATTTGTTGCATGTAAATGAATAATATAAAAACCGCATGTAAAATGAGAAATTAATAAAAAGGCTTATTTATTTATTATTATTTGGATTCCAATACTAGATTATGTAATTCTTCCTTGCACGTCTTTGTTCGCAGCGACCACGTCAGACTCAGAAGTTCGCATGCTGAACCGTAAAAGGTAGGTAAAATACTTTAAGATCGAGTTGAAGGGACCAGCAATGTTCCTGTAGACAGACTGAAACCGACCCACATAGTGAGAGTTCCAGTAAAAAAACTCACAGCTACTGATACAACAATGATACAACAATGATATGAATGAAATATGAACTGTTCAATAAAAACACCCTTAGGTATAAATATTATTAAAGAAACAAACGGAAGACAAGGCAATAAAGTCTCAAGACTATCCCCACCACGCCATGTGGTGGATTTAAAACCATCTCGTCGCGTATGCAATCTACCTTCAGCAATCAAAATATTCAAAACCTCTAACTACTACAAAAAATAAATTATAATGTAAATCTTACTTAATTATTTCCGTCTAATTAAATAATATAATTATGTAATATGTAAGTACGTAATGAGGTATAGGTAGAGTATAGGTAGTAGGGAAGTAGATAAGCTTCAGCAAATAATCAGTATGCACAATATTACGAACATATCGAGAGTTACATGATTCAATTTTATTGTTCCGTGCAGACCAACTAAGTATACTACGTTCCGATCCAAAATGCCTCAGAAATTATCTACTATGTAGTAGTACAGATATCTTTACCATTACCATGGTATCTAAGCTGGCGGTGGCGTGGCGCTGAATTAATGGTACCGCGAGTCCGCGACGCGCGCGCTTCGCGAAAGCTAGTGTTCGACACAGTCTGCTTTCGCCTCGAAACCGTACCTACTACACGCGCCGCGCTTACATTTTAGCTTTGCACTACTTAGTACCCAACCTAATATTTGATTCTGAAAAATAATTAGTATTTAGTAAATAAACTTGTAACGGGCCGATGTCTTCACATTAGAGATATTGAAGAAAAACTTATATGGGGGACATAAGTAAATAGAGCAACAGAGACCAAAACAACAGATGATTTTTTTTCTGTCTGTCTGTTAATAATATTATTCATCTTTTGTTACTTATTTCTTGTTCTTCCTCCCTCAACTTGCTTAGGTACTGCTATTAGATTTTGTGCCCGTGTACCCACAAGCATAAGTGAACAACATCGTCACGCCTACCCCAGGCAGAGAAGGAAGGGAATCACGAAACTTTTAGATATATAGGTTAATAAGCTTACAAAATTTAAAATGAAACTTATCATATCAAATTTCGAGTTATTTGTATTATTATGCGTCATCAATTCGAGTTGCGGACGAATGGTAAGGAATCCGCAATATAAAATAATAGGTATGTAGTTATTCAGAATAAAAATTTAACTGTTTTTAATTAATTCAGGTTGGTGAAGAAGGATATTATTATTTTACTGGCTTCAAAAACCAACAAACACAATACAACAACATTAAAACAGTGCCCTCGAAATTGGAACACGGTTGGTGTTTTTTAATTACAAATTTACAATAGGCCTTTACACGACAATTTGCCACTATTATCTATATATACATACATATAATAAAATCGTAGGGAAGTCAAAACTGCACGTTGAACATTTTTTAAAAGAATACTTGGGGCGTGATCTACTTACCTACCATCGATATCGAAGCCAAAAATATAGTTTTTAGAATTTTTGTCTGTTTGTCTGTCCGGGCTAAAGTCAAAAAGTACTGCATGGATTTACTTAAAATTTTGCATGAATATTACTAACAGGCCGGGTCAACATATAGGCTACATATTATTGAGGAAGGCTATAGGCTATTATATCATCACGCTAAGACTAAGTAACTATTCCACGCGGACGAAGTCGCGGGCGGAATCTAAAATACATAAATAAGTAGGTGCTGTACTTTATACTTGAAAATGTTATGCCTTACTTTAAACAGATCTAATTGCCTTGAATTATTAATTATACCTAATTCAAGAATGAAAAACAATTTTATTAAATTATTCTGGAAACGTAGGTACTCCTTTATCCAGAATAATTCAATGATAAATGGAAGCTTTATTAAGCCCCGTGACCAGCCTCGTCGAGCTTCGCCGATTCGAATCTGATGAATTCCCTACTGCTCCTGCTATACATTAAGGTGCTATGAAAGTGCGTCCATTAGAGGCGCTTTGAAAAAGGGAACAGGAGCGCAAAGAAACAGCGAGCGCATATTAGGTACTGCCTTGGGTACACGATGTAAATATAAAAAGAAATATGTACGGCGAATTTTACCATTTATACCTTAATTTGAAAAAGGACCCCGTCCAATTTTGTTCAATATTTTCGTTGCTCATTCAGATAAAAACTAAAATATAATGGGAAAATTTCATCACTACACAGCATCTTCATTCATGTGTCGTCGTCAACTAGAAAAATTCTCCTAACCTAACGAGCGATTCACAGTTGAGATTCGGCTCCGCCCAATTATTTTGGTAATACCGTTTTCATGAGTAACGAAATAACAACGAAAATTCCAAAAAATAAACACCGAACTTCATACGACTCACTGAAGGTGGCGAGAGAAATTACACTGAAAAATGTTGTTAAGACAGCCACCGAAATGAAAACTACGCGACTTAAACATTTTTCCCCTAATTAATTGTAATCCTAATCAAAAATACATATTTATTGCCTGGTAGGTATAGGTAACTACCGCATCTCCCTAGAAAAAAATACTATACAGTAACGTTGTGTTGTGCACTACCTATTTTTGGGAAATTCACACCTATAAATTATATTTTTAGTGACTTTAAAGATGTACAATCTGTGTAGGTGCTGCCTTCATTCAAAAGTATCTTTTCCCGCAGCCCCTCAATGGGTGAGTGATTGGCCAGACACGTCTATCAGATTGGGACAAGCATCAGGAGTAGCTATTGATAACTCCGGCCAAGTGCTGGTGTTTCAACGTTCCCACAAAGTATGGGATGCAACAGCATTTAATGACAGAAATGTGTACCAAGGTATCAGGGAGAAACCCATACCAGAACCTACTATACTGGTGCTGAATGATACAGGGGAACTGGTCGATATGTGGGGGCAGAATCTGTGAGTTGTGTTTTTTTTGTTTTAGAGGTTCATTAAAGTCAGATTTACACCATGTGTCTAAGTATGTAAAGTAATTAGGTGTCTAAAATGTGTAAACGGCCATTTTTAATTATAACGTTATCTTTAAGATTTTACATTCCACATGGCATCACAGTGGACGTTGAAGGCAATGTGTGGGTTACTGACGTGGCCATGCACCAGGTGTTCAAGTTCACACCCGACCAAAAACAGAAGCCAGCCATGATCTTGGGAGAGAAGTAACATAATTCCTAACTATTTAAATGATTATGTGAATATTCCACTAAAACCAACAGACTTTAAAATCTTCCTTTTGTATATAAGGTTTGTTCCTGGTAATGATGACGAGCACTTCTGTAAGCCCACTGCAGTGGCTGTCCTGTCCAACGGTGACTTCTTTGTAGCAGATGGCTACTGCAACCACAGAATACTCAAGTTTACCCCAGATGGGACCATGTTACTGCAGTGGGGGATTGGTGAGTAGTTTCTTATTTCAACTCAAACCAAAATCAAATAATACAGAGTAATGAAAAATAACAGTAATTAATGGTATATTAGAGAGGTTTAATTATTACGCTCACTGAGATAGTTGAGAGCAGTCGTGTCGCTAATTATTTAAAAATAGAAGTGTGTAGGTAGTCGGGAGTTTTGAACCCGCACTGCTTTGTCCTGTATCGTTTGTCTAATCAAGACACAGAACCATCGGACAACTTGCTGGAGCGGACGATATACAAATTCACCTCCGCTTTCATCGCAAGTGAAGAGACGTGAGTCAGCCAAACACGGTACCGGTGCCACAGCCGCTACGTCACTACAGAACATCAAGAAGGGGACCCTCAACCTTTCGGTATGAATACAAACTGTAAAAAATGTGACGACAAAGTTTTTTTTTTTTTTTTTTTATTTATTTATTCTTATCTTTACAGGATATCCCAATACGATATTATAAGCTAACCTTAAATCTATTGCAAAATATACACAATACCTACTTATAGGTCATATTTCAGTATTACAAGTGACTAACTTTTCTGCTACTTCCGTGAATTTCGACTGGGTACAGTAAAATATATCAACAAGCTGAGCTATTGAATTAATAAGCCGTATGGCGCGCGATAGTGGTGCCCATTTGAGCAAGTTAGTCCTCGAAACCGGCACTCTGAGCGTGTCGGGGTGGCGGCGCGCGCCCACATAGCCAGTAGGTGCGCACAGGCGCAGCGCCTCCAGCACGTCCGGCTGGTGCAGCTGGCCGCGCAGCACGCGCCACACGTAGCATGCCAACGCCACTTCCCTCCGCACGCTCAGCCGCGCATACCCCACCATGCCGAGAACGATGGCGCTTTGTGCTCCTGTTGCTGTATGGTATTTCACTTCCACTGTGTCTCTCTATCAGAGATTGGTTGGAGAAGATTAGGATCAGACAGACAAACTGCTTGGGTATGCCCGGAGTGCAAAACTAATGTACAAACAAGCTCTCCAAGAAACCAAACACAGATAAAACAGGGAAAACCATTGGACGAACAGGTAGTCCTCCAGCCAGCGCTGCATAATATTGAGGTAATGCTGCAGTCCCTGTCAAACTTACCCGAACAGGTTGAAAAATTGAGATCAGACTTAAGTGATCTTGCATCAAAAATTAAAAGCCAAGTTATTGAGGAGCTTAACGTAAGATTAACTAATATTGAATCTAAATTGTCATTCGTTGATTCTATTAAACAGGAACATATTAGTATCAGATCAAACTGTAAAAAATATGAAGAACGTCTACACACCTTAGAAAATGCATTGCAAAACCGAGACGATATTATTAAGGAACTCCAACGGAGATCGAGTGTACTAGAAAGAGATTACAATCGTTGCCAACAACAAAGTCGATTCCTCAACATTGAAATAGTTGGAATACCGGAGAAATCAGACGAAGACCTACAACAATTAATGCTAAAACTTGCTACCTCAGTAAACGCTAACATATCTAAAGATGATATTGAGTTTATAACTCGAGTTCAACCACTACACTCGTATCCAGGAAGACCTAAAAAAATTGTCGTTAAGCTGAGAAACAGAGCCGCTAAGGATAGCATCATCGCCAATTTCCGCAAAACCAACAAAAACAAAGGTGTTACATCACATGACTTGGGATTTGCTGGTAACTCATTAAAAGTTTTTATTAATGAACATCTCACGATCGCAAATAAAATGCTGCTGAACAACTGCCGTAAACATGCTAAGGAGTTAAATATTAAATTCGTTTGGGTAAAAAACTGCTCAGTTTACATGAGACGCAACGAAAAGTCGCTACCAATAACAATCGCTTCCGAAGAAGATTTGACGAATTTTTTAGGTCGAAGTTAGCTAACGAGTTGGATTCTCGAAATTTGTCGTTTTCTATATTATTAAATTGTTCTTTAATTTATTTAGCTGTCCACACATTACACAAATTATACATCGTTCATACAATTTCATATAACTCACACAAGTCACATACCAAATACATTACTAATCCGTCTTTATATTCACACTTAAAATTTTATAACAATAATATGTTGAATAAACCGACCGCAATGTTGCAAACCCCTGAACTACAAGCCAGCCGTGCCACACCAGTAGCAAAGTCCGCTCTAAGTTCACAAATTGTTTTCCTATTACCCACTTTATACAGTTATTTCATTTTGTTATTGCATCGAACAAATTTTGTGAAGGATATTTAATTCCCAATTATAATATACTTAATTACAACACAATATCATGAATAAATTAAGAGTTTTTTATCAAAACACGCGCGGACTTAGAACTAAATTGCCTATTTTTTACCGGAATATTGAAGCAAATGATTTTGATATAATAATTATAACCGAAAGCTGGCTGTGCGAGGGTATTCTAAATACGGAAATATGCGATAGTCGTTACGATGTATTTAGATATGATCGACCAAGTGGTAAAAAAGGTGGTGGTGTGGTGATTTGTGTGAAACGGGGCTTCGACACCACTACAACTAGGCTGGATATAAATACAGGTTGTGCGGAGATGGTATGGGTAACAACTAAGGGTATTGTACGTCAAAATTCACATCAAAAGTGTAGTTTACACATTGCGGCAGTGTATATCCCCCCGAATAATAAGTCCCCATCAATGTTGAGTGATTTTAAGAATTCCGTATGTGACTTATTTGCCACTTATCCAAGTGATTATTATTTGATAGTAGGAGATTTTAATCTACCCTTCATTACTTGGACTAATACGGGTCACTACGTGAATGCCAAAGCGAGCACAGTATTAGTTGATTCGGCTAACGATCTCGTTAACTCTTTAGATTTTATGGGTATGTCACAATTCAATCTAACACCAAACAGTTGTGGTAACGTTCTCGATCTTGTGATATCCAATTTGGTTTTAGAGTGTAAACAAAGTAACATATCATTAGTAGACATAGATAAATATCATATTCCCTTGGAAATAAGCATTGAGAACTGTACTTTGAAATGTATTAGACCTCAGCAACGTGTACTTAAGAAGTTTTTTAAGGCGGACTACAGGAAAATAAACTTTGACCTTTGCAGTATAAATTGGGAGGATTATCTTAAAGCTAACAGCTTAAATGAAGTAGTGGACAAATTTTATCAGAAACTTAATTTGATTATAGATAGTCATGTTCCAACGGTTAGAATATCAGGACGGTATCGCTATCCTAAATGGTACACACCTTCCTTAATAAATGCAATTAAAGAAAAACAAAAGGTACATTTAAGATGGAAAAAATTTAAAAATCAAATTGATTACACGGAATTCGCCTTATTGAGGACAAGAGTCAAATTCCTACAAGATGAATGTTTCCAAAAATACACAAACAGGTGTGAAACCCAGATTAAGAAAACTCCTAAAGATTTCTGGAATTTTATCAACAGTAAACGGAAATCATCGGGATATCCCTGCAATATGACATTTATGGGTACTAGTACATTTAGGGTAATAATGTTGATATTTGTAACGCATTTAATACCTTTTTCCATAGTGTGTTTTCGTTACCCTCAACTAAATCGGTTATGTCTTCTAAATCAGTTTATGGGGACGATGACTGCCCGTTAGCAAACATTACTCACTCCATCGAGGTCACATCTGATTGTCTAAAGAAAATATTTAGCAACATCGACCATAGGAAAGGATCGGGTACGGATGGTATACCAGCAATATTTGTTAAGAACTGTGAACCAGGTCTCACACAGCCTCTCAAAATTATATTTCAAAGGTCTTTGGATGAGGGGTGCTTTCCAAAACATTGGAAAGAAGCCCAAATAGTACCTATTCACAAAAAGGCATCAAAATCGGATATAAGTAACTACAGAGGCATATCACTTTTAAATAATTTCAGTAAAATGTTAGAAAAGATAGTCTACGATCACATCTATGCCGCTACTAATCAGTGCGTACCTCCCACTCAGCACGGTTTTGTGAAATCACGGTCGGTTAACACGAACCTTCCTGCCCTTACTAATTACATTAGTACAAACATGAACGCAGGGGTGCAAGTAGATGTAATTTATACAGATTTTGAAAAAGCGTTCGATCGAGTAAATTATTGCATATTAGTTGATAAGCTAAACAAGGTTGGGATAAAAGGAAATTTATTAAGATGGGTGGATTCATACTTGAGAAACCGGCGCCAGGCCGTGGTACTCGGTAGCTACCGATCTGATTTTGTAGATGTCACGTCTGGGGTGCCTCAGGGATCTCTGTTATCCCCGCTACTTTATAATATATATCTATACGACATTCCACACTGTTTCCAACATTCAAAACATTTATTATACGCTGATGACAAAAAAGTCTTTCGTAGAATAGATAATGCGGCAGATTGCCTCTTGCTGCAAGAGGATTTGGACAGGCTCAGCCTTTACTATTCTCGAAACGAAATTAATGTCAACAGCAAAAAACGTCAAGTTATAACATTCTCAAGGAAACGTAAAGAAATACGTCATAACTATTATATATCAGGGGAAGTGATACCTAGAACATCACAGGTTAGGGACTTGGGAGTGATTTTGGATGACAAATTCACATTTGAAGCACATATAGATCATATAACCAGTAAAGCCTATAAATCACTTGGTTTTGTAATACGCAATAGTAAGCCGTTTAAAGATCCACATTATCTTAAAGTATTATACTTTTGCTATGTGAGGAGTATTTTGGAATTTGCGAGTGTTTTATGGCGTCCTTTTTACAAAAAGTACAGTGACAATATTGAATCCATTCAACACAAATTTATTAAACAACTTATTTTTTTATGTAAAATCCAAAACTTGAATTACCAAGAATCCTGTAAATACCACAAAATAAATACTCTCGACAGTAGACGTTCTTTGGCTGATATGATGATGTTATATGATATAATAAATAACAAATTCGACAGTGAACTACTCCTCGACAAAATTCTATTTAATGTACCCCGTAAACGTACCAGGAACACTCCTCTGTTAACGACACCTTCAGCCTCAACAAAGTATATAAAAATTTCACCATTTTTTCGTCTCCCTGACTTATATAACAATAAGTTTGCATCTTTGGACCCATTTAACTGCCCACGCAACACCTTTAAAACGGAAATATTGAAAATCCTCTCACATAATAAGTAGATTTACAATCAATTAAACCGGTTTATTATATCAATACAAACATAAATGCAACAATATATAAATATAAACTAATACCAATATTACACACACAGACACACACATACACACTCAAACACACACGCACGCAAACTCTTTAATTTTAAATTTAATACGTGGTGTCTAAATTATTATTTTATTTTTCTTTAAATAAGCGCACTCTCAACTTTATATATCCTATATTATCTGTGTACTTCGTTATTGGCGTATTGTTTAAAATTATATAACTGTTTAGTTATTATAAGCTGTGAAGATACTATGTATAAATAAAATAAATAAATAAATAAATAAATTAGGAGATCCTATCACTACTTATTATAAAACAAAGTCGTTTCCCGCTGTCTGTCCCTATGTATGCTTAGATCTTTTAAACTACGCAACGGATTTTGATGCGGTTTTTTTTAATAGATAGAGTAATTTAAGAGGAAGGTTTTAAGCTATTTATTATAATAATCCTATGACACTTAGGAACGGGGCAGCGTGGGTGAAACCGCGGGCGGGTTGCTTGTTACAGTATAATATGCGTAACAATTTTGGTCCGAGTACCCCCCCCCCCCCATCCAAACAACAACAAAATTAACCCGTGTCCTTGGTTACGTTTAAAAAAAAAGAAACAAAACGACGGATTTTAGGCGACACATCGGGAATAAAATAATAGCAAAACATCGGCAATCCGTAAAAAGTAGTTTTATTAGGCCCACTTGCGCCAAAAGTTAGGCTAAAATAAAATAAATCGGGTTTAGTAACTTCGGGTTAATTAGTTAAAATTTAAACTCAACATCCTGTTGCGCCAATGAAAAGAAACACCGAGTTAGGTAACTCGGTGTTTCTCTATTTTACGCTGGTAACATCAAAGAGGTTTTGCTCCGTAATGTAATCCAACCAACTAAGAATGAGTGAAATATTTATACACCTCTCTTGCACTCGAACACTTTGTATAAGACTGTATCACGTGATTTGTTTTTTCAAAGACATTTCAATTTGATTGTTTGTTTTTGAAACCATTCAGTCATTTTCGAGTCATTCAATATTGTCGTGTCAAATCGCTTTTGTTTGGACGTGTGATTTTTGTAAAGTCCGAGCTAATGTATTCGACGATTTCTTCATCATCATCAAACAATAAAAAATCACTCATAATTATTTTTTAGGACACAAAACTATTTTAAAATCTGACTGACACTGCTTTCACTTCTGCAACCCAACATAACCTCTCTCAAACGAAACAATTTTGACATTACTAATCCGGAGTTAGTGACGTAACCCACCAAAAAAGGTGGGTTAAAATTTTAAAAAAATAACCTGAGGTTAGTCCCTAACTCTTGGTGGTGCAAGACATAATTGTAATTTAACCCCATATTAGCCACTAACCCCGAGGTAATTAAGTTAACCTGGGGTGGCGCAAGTGGGCCTTAAGTAGTTATTTTTTGTACTTAATCTGGCAAGTGGCATCCCTCTCTCCCAATCTCAAAACGATCTCAACAACGCGTTGTGACCCCAGGTCACGGCAACTCCCCGTACACATTCAACGTGCCGCACGCGCTGTCTCTGGCCGAGGAGCGCGGGCTGGTGTGCGTGGCAGACCTGGAACGCGGCCGCGTCGCGTGCTTCCGACACGACAACGGCACTTTCCACGGCAGCTACAGCAGCTGGCTCATGGGCGGACGGATATTCAGCGCCGCTTATGCACCCGTTCAAGGTATATTTTTAAGGCAAAACGAGCAAACAAGCCTGCTACACCCGCAGCAGCATACAGAGATGATGAGCACGGCTATTCGCCTTGTCGCGACGGGGAGCTTAGTAACCGTGGATCGTAGTCCACGGTGAAGCTAAATAGACCCCACAGTAGCCACTGTGGGGTCTATTTAGCTTCACCGTATGGGAGGCTCCGCAACTGAGGCGGGCCGCAGTGTTGTATGGGCGACACTGCGGCGAAAGCTTTACGAGGCCATAGCGGGAAACGAGTACAAGAAATATCCATAAAATAGACATAAATTGGACGCCATTTTACACTTTCCTTCTTACATTGAAACTTTTAACTCGATACTTACAAATATTCAAAATCTCTATCCACAGGCGGTCGTCTTTACATAGTCAATGCACCAAAGGGTCCGATGCCCAATTCTGTGCCGGTCCGGGGCTACGTCGTCGACTTCACGTCAGGCCGTTTGATACAAACCTTCGCCCCGGACGAAGGCTTTCTCAACCCCCACGACGTGGTGGCCTCAGCCGACGGCTCTAGGGTGTACGTGGCCGAACTCAGCCCCTTCAGAGTGCACAAGTTTGTGGACGACACTCTGAGGAATGAAAGCCAGTTGGAGAAGAACGTGACGTCACACGTGAAGCCCACTGCGTAAATTTTAGTTGTTTTTATTTTGTTAAAAAATGGTGATTGATTCCTACTTTAAAGTTATTGTTTGTACTGTTAGATATTTACTAGTAGTAGTGTAGTTAATGGCAATAGGCTCGCCCCCTATCACATGGGACCGAAACAAACCGGCGAACTGTGGGTGTACCTTAGTACACCTCTGCCTAACCCTTCGGAGAATACAGGCGTGATGGTATGTTTAATGTTCGTCACTGAAATTTTCATTTTGGTCTACGTAAAATAAGAGATAGGTATTATAACGTTATTTAACCAACCTATTGAGATATAAGTATCAATAAGTTGGCCATTGCAGTAAAAATTGTAAACTAAAATTTTAATTTTTTGCTATCTTAAAACCCGTGCATTTTCCCACTATACATCATCATTAAAACAATTAAATACGTAAATATAAAATGCGTATTGTTGAATGGAAGTTTACGGATCACAAAAACGTCAAAACCATTTCACATAGCTCGCACGTACTAATTTATGTCGTTTTCAGCTAAATATGTACAGTATATGGTTAACAAAACGATTTATATCATAAACAAATCATTATTTAATAATTAACCAATCTATATAAACACTCTGTGAAGGAATTAAAGTCATAAATTAGGTATATTTAGGCTACAATTTACCTTTTCGCTACTATAATATGATTTCTTGGCGACAACTTTGGGTACACTGGGCGAATCTGACATGAGAGACCTGAAATGAAAAAAAACGTGTTTATTAACATAAAACTAACGAATTGATCTCATATATTTACAGTAACGCCATTTTTATGTTACTTAACTCAGCAAATCATGTAAAGATTAAAGAAAATAACTCTAAAAATACCTTAAAAATGTATGTTTCGAAGAAATGTGTACAAAAGGTATATTTATAAATGTTCTAATTTGGCGTTGTCAGAGGGATGGGTATCCAACTTCCCCTGATGAGTCCAAACTATCCGACCCCATGCACCAAGAAATCCAGGCTACGCCTGTGTTATTAATGTTATTATTTTGTGTAAATCAGTAGATAGGTACTGTAGGTAAATAGCTTCGAAATACAAATGTGGCGACAAATGATAATTCATGAAATTTCATTGCGGACGAAAATTTGCAGGCAGCTAAATATCGCATGTGAAATCGCTCATTTCTTCAAATGAAAATTAATGAAAAGTAGCAATCATTTCCATGCCTAATGTCTTAATACAAGGTCGTAATGACACCAAAATCCTCTTTGCTATTGGGTGATATGGTTGTTGTAAGTTTCTCGCTGTAACCCTTGTTATGAAATCGAAAAAATAAATATCGACTTTCAAATTCAGATACTTATAGGTACTCTACCCCTATTGCCTACAAGATTTGGTGAATCAGATTATTTCAAAGGATTTTAATTTTATCTTCAACGACTTATTGACTATTACAAACATATCTTATTTAATAAAACTATTGTGAATTTATCACTGAAAGAAATGCACAGAACTCAAGAATATATTTCTTCCATAAAAATGCATTCAATTTAAAATCATCGTCGAAAAGGTTACAGTACAGTAAGCGAGAATAAAAACAACTCCTTACCTGCTTCCATAACATACAGCATTCTGTCGAGTAGCACGACGGTCTCCACGAGCGGGGCCAGCGCGAGCCGCAGTGTGTACACGACGACCACGCGCCGCCACTGGGCAAGGTCGCCGTGGCCCCGGGCCCACACTGCTGGCGACGTCGGAATAGGAACGTTGATACGTTCTAGAGCTAGAGCGCAGTACCTGCAATGATTTGCAAGATATAAGTGAAATAAATCTTCTATAATAAAATAAAAATGAATGTTGAAATGTATGTTTGCGCATAACTTCCGAACGACTTGTTATGTTCGTTTAAATTGAAGCAGGTGGGCAGGGTCGCTAGTTTAAAACAAATATTTTTTATTTTTACAAAATTACTGATTGAAATTGTAAACTGCCTAGTGGTCCTGATCGCGACTGTCGGTCCTGGATCGATTTCCAGGTCGCGCAAAATGTGTTCTATGAAATTCTCGTGGCAGCAACTCAAAGTTTGGAATTTGTGTCCGGTTTAATGGCAATAGGCTTGTCCCCTATTACGTGGGACCTAAATATACCGGCGAACTGTGGTAGTACATTAGCATACCTCTACCTAACCCTTCGGGGAATACAGGCGTGATGGTATGATATGTTTGTTATGTGGTGGTATTAGA
Source organism: Acronicta leporina (assembly GCA_947256265.1). NCBI lineage: Eukaryota > Metazoa > Arthropoda > Insecta > Lepidoptera > Noctuidae > Acronicta > Acronicta leporina. Next base: position 3,012,381 of record OX366512.1, read on the forward strand.
AGTAATAGCAGTAAGAGGGTCTTAGTGCTACTAAGTATAGACCATATGGATGAAGTCCTAGGGTTCAAAATTCAGATGAAGCTGTCATGTTGTGTTGAAAGAACAGGTAATGTAATTTATGTTCCATAATTCCCTGCCTTTCATCGCAACAAAATCCGTTGCGTAGTTTTAAAGATCTAAGCATACATAGGGACAGACAGCGGGAAGCGACTTTGTTCTATAATATGTAGTGATCTTACTTTTCAAATGTCAGAGTATCTGAATGCTTGATGCTCCTAACTGGTGCATGTCGTAGTTTCGGGTCATGTTCCACCAGAATCCTCTCTAAGGCAGCCCTGTAGGCATGTATCTGTAAGAGAGAATGCAATTAGTTTTAACATAACCTTTTCAATTTGTATTCAGTTTACTTCTTTAACTATTATGAGTAATCCTATAATTTAGTCCTTATTCAAAGTGAGGACAAAGAGCACACCTAAGGGAATAATGATTAATAAGTATTGGGAATGTTTTCAATAAAATGCTGTAAATATTGTAGTACCTTCAAGTCTCCATAGTTGCCTTTCCTCAATCTCTCACAGTATACCTCAATGGCATGACATGCTATCTCTCTACTTGGATAAGACAGCTCACAATCCAAGCTTCCCACATAGTTACTCATTGGGTACCCCCTTTCTTTACCAGTACATGTCAACTTCATAAAACAACAGCCAACCACACATATAAACTTTACATGGTCTGATTCAACAAAGTGTTTCAGGAGTAGTGGTCCCAAGTCTCCACAAGGATGAAGGCCTATTAAACCATAGTTCTTCATACAATGAGGTAGTGGCAACTTAAGTAATTGTTGGTGTTTTGATAAAGTTAGGTTGAAGTGTAGAGGTTGCTTTAGTTTAGACATGGCTTCAGCAGATAGGTGCTTTTTGACTGTGTACTCAAGTTCTAGATCAAGTTTTCTGAAAAAAATATTATATTTACTGACTAAATGAAATTAACTACCTAAATATCTAAATAAAACAATAAACTAACTAATTTAAAACATGAAAAATAAAACTAAAAAAGGGTGTCAAAGAACTCCTCCTCATCTCTATCAGCCGGTATGTTACCCAGAAGGCTGGCTGCATTGCCACATTGGATGGCAATGCTGATTCTTTGACCAAAGTATATGCCAACCAAAAAATCACAACTACCAATAGCCATGGTATTTTGTCGATTAGATTAAATACATAATAATAATATTAAAAATGTGAAAGTACCCTTTTTGTTATACTTTCACAACTAAAAAAAACACAACAACAATTTTGATTATTTTTTGTAGAGATTTATTTTTTGTACCAAAAATCCTTCGAGATGTCTGAAACCATGGGCAACCACTTGTATTTAGTAAAACAATACCATTTCCATCTGGAAAAGGATAGTATATACATTTAATCAATGTTTTATATACATACCAAGAGTACAGACCTAGCCTCCTCTGTCAGTTGTTTCTGGCACTCAATGCCAGCTGAGAACAGGTCATCTCTGTAGGCCAACATTCGCACCAAGTGCCCCAGGCCTGAGCCAAAGTCTATCACTGAGTTACAACCACTTTGCTGAGCTGTGTCCACCACTACATCAGCCATCAAACTTAATTCATGCCTTTTCTTTAATTTCACATGTTTCAAAAAAAGATTTTTCAACTTTGGATGATATTTACAAGTATCTAAATCAGTTGACTCAATTTTAACTTCATCTTTATGCTGTCTTTCCCTTGGTAAGTTCAGAGCTCCAACAGTTTTGATTAAAGCTAATACAGATAGTGGTAGTAACTGATTTGATGGCCTGTTAGACAGTAAATTTCCTAAATGCTTCGGGTCCATATGTTCAAAAGTATCACGCCACGTCTTAGGCAGTTTCCCCCAGTGGTCATCTACGAAGAAGTCCTAGAAATCAATTATCCTATTTTATATTACTTAAATAACTTATTGATATCATTTATTTACGGGACCTCGTCAGCTTCATACATCTGCGCAGGAACTGGCCTTATAATCAAATTTATTCGAATTATATTTTTGAACTTACCAAAACATACAAGTCCAACAGCCAGTCGTACATTCGAATAACTTTTAGGGACATTTCAAGAGCAGATTTTACACATTCTTGTTGTGAAATCATTTCAAATAAACAACGTGTTATTTTAAACAAAAACAAATCCACGTTTTTATTTTGACAGTTTTGACGTTTGAATTTGAATCTGTCAAGTCAGTATGTCAGTCGTGTCAGTCAAAGTAGTTTGTCAAAATGTCAAACTTTTTTGTTAGTAACTAGTGTAGTGATGCTTTGAAGTTAGAAAGTTACATTCGTTTATTTAGGCGATTATAAATATGTCTTTTCTGCTTTCGAATACATTCACTAACCAATTGAGGAAATGTTAAGCTAAAAATCATTCCTTTTTCAATACAATCTCAGACTCCGTTTACGCATGTTTCTTTCAACGTACACGCCAAACTACCTTCTTTCAGTATTATAAGCTGATCTCTCGTTGCACGGAAAGCCAATTCACGAACTTGCGTTGCAACTTATACTTGAAATGTATGTCGATGTGTAGTCGTTTTTACTTACTCCTTAAAAACTGTTATTCATTGAGATACTTTTAGGTATATTACCTTGCATTAAATATCTTCTATCGTGTGAGCGTGAGCTACGTAGGTAATAATAGTTCATGGAACACGTCGTCAACAGTTCTGGCTCCCGCAGCGGGAAAATTGAAGTATTTTGGTAATAATGATGTGCTCATCTTGTTAGCAAAGTGTGTCAGTCTTGTATAACTATAATTAAAAGCATCAGTTTATAACAAAAATGTCTTTATTTGTAAACACAATAACCTAAAGCCTATTTATTACACAGCAATAAGCAGCCCATTTATGTAAATTTTACTAAATATGTAAGTAATAAATACTGCGAGATTCGCGAAACATTGGTCAATTTAAAAATTTAATAACGTGTATGTGACTTTTAAGATAAATGCCTCACACAGCACACTTATGTAATAATATTAATTTCACACTGTTGTCCTTAAACAGAAACTAGACAAACGATAATTGCATTAGAACATTTAGAGCACACGAACATAAAGCATACCACTAATATAATTATATTAGGTGTTTCACAATGGTTGCACTTCGATAAAATGACATTCCATTCCCATCTAAACTTGCCAATCGATATTGAGCCTTATGACTGGCATATAAAGCTTCAAACAAAAAATCCAATATTTTTAAGAACCCATAGAACATACATTCTGAAGTACAAGAACGAGCCATGTAGGTAGTAAGGTGCTTATTCCAAATTTACATACAAGTAATGAAATCTAATAAGGATAGTACATACCTAGTTGTAATTATTATTGTAACAAAAAATATCTCAATAATTGTGAATTAGCACACTAGGTACAAGAAATTTTAAAGCTTTTATGGACTGTAAGTAATTACATGTGTATATTTCAAACAAATATTACATAAATTCATACAATAAATATCAATACCTAAGTATGTTTTAAAAAATCAATGTAAAATAATAATTAAACACGTACCTTACCTATAAACCAAGGTTTTTATAAGATTACAAATTGAGCAAATTATAAAATAAAAACTAAGTTACATTATTAAAACTGTGTAAGTAAACAAGTTAAGTATAGCACGAAAACAAATCAAAATCAATTTGAGTTTCTTGGTGATAAAACCTACGACTAAGTAAATAACTTTATTTTGTATAAAATCATCGTTGGGATTGCTGATGGCAACATCGCATTCAAGTAGTAGATAAGTAATAAAACGAGGCGGTTCAATTTATGTATTTTACATGATATAATACTCCGAAGAACTCTAGCTTATCATTCAGTTGAAATTTCGTAGTTTTCGAAATTTTAGTATTAAAATGCGTTGTAGAACCTTAGCTGCTCTAAGCATCCAAACTTGAGTTTTACCAAATTTTCGCTAAAATTACGCGGTAAACTACATTTCAAATGTCTTTTGATGATGAAAAATAATTTGAGCAATATTTTATCAAATAATAATATTGAGGCGGTGTGTATAATTACGATTGAAATTAGTTCCATAGTAGGTACCTATGATGTGAATACATATTGCTTTTGTAAAATTGATTACAACAACTTATATTCGATAGTTTAATACCGGTTTAACCCTATATATCTTAAGACAAAACTTTTTCAAAAAACATGAGATTCTTTGTAACATATTTAGATCTACAGCGTGAGATTCATTTGCTCGTGATAACGTATTATCGAGACAAAATTGGTCGTGCTTCGATGGGAATTTCGGGAATGCTTCAGTACAAAAGTGGGGATAGTAGGAAAATTCTTCGACAAGTTCGAAATAGCGGTAGTTGGCAGCTGTCGACCGAATGTCCTGCTCCAAGGAGCACGGGGAAGCGATGTAAAACCTGTATTTATGTTTGTAGTCGTGCAATAACATCTCAGCATTGGTCAGAACGTCGTCGACTTTCACAAACAAATGCTTCATTGGTAAAGACCCATATTTGTGTAAAAATGTCGTGGGAGCCACTTTGTATTTGTGCCCAGTCTTCTTATCCTTATAGATTTTGGTGGTGCTCTCTAACTGGAGCAGAAACGTTGGGATACTGTAACTGTGAGTCGTTATGACGTGGGTGTGTACTCCGTAGTTGCTCTTGATTTCGTGATAGAGGCTGTTGGCGAAGGGGTATATGCCTCCTTGATGGATGAACCCGAAGAATAATGTGAGTAATGCGTTTAAGGTATACCAAGTATAGCGAAGCGTTGTTTTAAATCTTCTTGTCTTCGGTCCGTCGCTCTCGTTGGTATGAAGATGGTTACCGTAAAGATATATTAGGGGTATGATGACTGGAATGATGAACCGTGCCTCTTGATGCGGGAACAATGACAGCACTGCTATTGGTATGACTAGAGAGAATAGCATGAGACCTGTGATGCTCTGGATTCGTGGCAGTTTGCTGTAACGGCCGCGGATGAATCTACAAAGAAGAATATAGATTTTAATGCTCGACAAGATGGTAAGGTATACCGGAACTTGACTAAAGGTCACCTAAAAAACCTATAGCCTGGGTTACCTATATGAGTTTTTATTTGTTTTACAATACCAACAAAATAGTGAGCGATTAGTTATTCCTCTTGGTGGCCCAATGGCAGATGACCTTTGCGAGCGCAAATAAAAGTCACGTACGCCAATACGGATGCTTTCGTTTTAAAATAAACCTATTTTCAAAATTCCTACTTTCTTGACTTTGTAATTTTGGTTGTGCATTGATAGATCAGAATAGATTGTAATATATTCCATTAAAAATACTGCCGTGTAGAAATATGAGAAATACTGAGAAAGCTATTGTTATCCTATTGTTTTAAAAAGCCATTGTGACATGAGTGGAAAATATTATTTATTCTCATCACGTTTTCTTGTTTTGTAGCTAAATGTATTCTTACTTATCTTTGATACCTGCCTCTTTGTAGTATTGTTGACTATTTTCTTTGAGATAGGGATTGCACACATGTTTCATATTTGGTCTAGAGGGCAATGGAGCCATCATCTAGACTCTAGAGTTAGACATACGCTTGTATTCCCAAAGGATTAAGCAGATGTGTCTAACAGTCAACAATTCGCCTGTCTTTTAGGTCCATGATAATCCTTATTATCATGGACCTAAAAGACAGGCGAATTGTTGACTGTTAGAGTGTTGGTGTCCATCAGCAGTACACATCTGCTTAATCCTTTGGGAATACAAGCGTATGTCTAACTGTAGAGTCTAGATGATGGCTCCATTGCCCTCTTGCCATTGCCCTATTAATGGTAGTAGGCTAGCCCCTTGGCTAGCCTACTACCATTAATAGGGCATAAATACAAACAAATGAAAAACCTAATGATACTTTGCTGACCGACCTGAATCAATCCCAGGAATTTACGCTCAGCTATAGATTCCACACAGACCTAGTTCAAACTATATCTGTTTTTCAGAATAATTCTTGCCTGAGGACGGCGCAGCCCTATGTGCATACGGAGGTCATAATATGTCTTATTAAATATACTGCAGTAGCACACTGAGTACAAATCACAGTGAGGTTTAAAAATTTTCAACGTCCTACGATAATTGGACATAGTTATACAGAAATGTTCCAACCCACAAGCCACCCGAAATCGAGACAATGCAATAAAACTACCTTTTATGACACTTCACGTCATATTAGCAAAAAGGTTTCAAGATATGTCTTGTAAAAGACTTATCAAAAACTTTTTATCTTGAAACCCCCTGCTAATCCGATGCAAAGTGTCACAAAAGGTAGTTTGATCACACCATCTCAACTTCAGGTGACTTGTGGGTTGGAACGTTTCTGCATAACTACGTCCAATTACGCTATAGGAAATGTGAAGGTTTCTCCGAAATTGGTACCATTAATTCTGCAGTAATGCAGTACTATTAGGATTGGGGTTTTGATTAAGTAAATCAGTAAATCTTACCTGTACGTATTTATGGACAGTGTGACAATGCCAAGTATACCCAGCACGTTGAAGAGCAGTGGCACGTTGACGGCAAGGTGAAGCCACCTCGGGTGCAGCCCGTGCTGTGTCAGGTTCCGCATATCAGAGTTGTACCGCAGGAAATTGAGCGGCGTCACCACCCAGTTGTCCCACGAAATCTTCAAGGTCTCTATGTCAGCCATCGTTATATACCCATAATAACCGGAGTCCACCAGTATAAGGAACAACGCTATCGGTACACCACACATAATGAACACAAATATGCGATAGTGGAAGTCCTTAAAACCAACAACCTTGGAACCTAACCCTCTGTGAAGCCAGAAGAAAATCGGAGGGAATGCAAAACCTACAAACGTGGGCCGATTAAATATACCGGTAACCACGATCGTAGCTAAAACTATAACTTTGTTTAACGTATGGTCGGGTAAATGTGTGGATAACTTAAATAGTTTAACTTTTTCGACGGCAGAAGTTGCTTGCTCATACTTCTCTTGCAGAAATTCATTATGATATATGACCTTGTCGGATTTCAGCATGCATTCGGCGACAAGAAGAAGCAGTATAGAGAAGAAAATCATTTCAAACGTATTTGAGAAACTTCTACAGCAGTAGACGAAAACTACATAAGAGCTCGCGAAAATCTTGAGCCTGTGTCTGAAATTTTGTCCATATAAAACGCAAATTCTATACAAACAATAATCATTTATGAGTGAGAGCAAACATATGAAAAGTCTTGGTATGACTAGTAAGTAGAATGGGGTTTTGAGATCCACACTGAGATAATATTTGGCATAGGGATGGATAATACGTATAAAATGGAGAGGCGGCCCTAATATAATTTTAGGTACGAAGATGTTTCTGATTGGAAACTTTGGATTGAATTCCCATGTTCTTGCGATGTCGACTGACAGAATGTCCCCTGCAACAATAAAGAAAACATTTGAACATTTAATTCTCTACCAACTTTTGATCCATTTTTTATTTTGGTCTTACATTCCTTCCCGTATTGTGGTTAAGCTTACCAACATTTTTGGGTTTTGAGTTTATCACCATTTTAAATAGTACAACCCCGACCCGAAAACAAGTATCAATACATACATACAGGGTTCTGTTAGGTCTATCAGTCAGTCAGGGTCAGGGTTTTCAAATATATTTTGGTTTACAATATATTACAATAAATTATTCTTTGGCCAACCATAAAATAATAAAAATATTTTAATAATTATTCATGTATGATGCATATTCATGGTTACAGATATTTTAATGTTAAATACAAATAACTTGTCACACATCATACTTATTGATTGTGGTCCGAACAAAGTTGCCATCACTTACCTTCTCAATGTTCCGAACATATCAAGTACATAATATATGTATAAATTTGTTTAAGAGGACTGTACTGTTTATTAAAATATTATGTTTTATACATTCAATGTATTTGGTTTCAGATAGTAAAAAAAAATCATTCAGAATCATTAAACTGGTTTCTAACTTTTTATGGATTTTATGATGTTGTATTGATATTATTTTATCCCTGACATTTTGGATCCTTTAGATAACGATTTACAAAAATGTAGAATAGCTGTTAGTACTTTTAACAATAATATGTCCATAATAATTATGTAAAGGAATCTAAATATATTACCTAGGACCTAGGTAATATATTTAGATTCCTCCTAGGTATATCAACACGTACAAACAAACTTTGTAAAATGTATTTGTGTTTAAAAAACCTGAATCAACACACAGGACACCTGCAGTATGCATCAAAATATTACAATAGCTATTTAGTTTTTCTGACTTAAATCATTAAGTGTCTCTGTTTTTGTACATTTAATACAAGTGTTTATTATGGGCATTTATTAGAACAATTAGAATGGCATGCCAATCAGAGTTTTTATCAGATCATCTTTGTAATATAATAGTACCTATAGTTCTAATATTTCTATTTTCCAGCTATCAAGATTTTCTGTCATACTAGTTTTGTTTTTGTTTAAATAGGCACATAATAAAATAACTACTGGTAAATAATTTAAATTTAAATAATTCATTTATAAATTGGAGTATTTTTTATTGACTGCCTCATTAGCCTAGTGGCCCTGAGCATGACTGCTACACTATAGGTCCTGGGTTCGATTCTCCGTCAGAGCAGTGTTATTGGGATTTTGTACGAAATTCCCAGTAGCAGCACGGAGTTTAGAATTTGTGCCCAGCAAAACATATTGGTGAACTGTGGGTGTAAATTAGTACGCCTCTGCCTAACCCTTCGGGGAATACAGGCATCATGGTAGGTATATTATTTTTTATTATGAAGTATTCATCATTTTTCAATTGTTATGGTTGTATGAGTTACATACAAGTTGATTGTGGTAATAAAATATGAACTAAACAAAATTTATTATTTTATAAAATATAAACTTACCGGCAATGACCTCAATATTTTGAAAAAACTCATCTGGATGTATATAACCGCGTTGCGGTAAAACTGTGAACACAAATCTGAGGATCACTAACACCCAGTATGATAGCGGTAATTTTACGGGATTCCTAAATGAAATAGCTTTTAGTATCTCGGTTTTCAGAAACATGTTAGTTTCACACCAATATGATACGTGATATTAGCACAGTCGCGAGATCTTTTGTCGTTTTATTGAAATAAAGTCATTTTCGGAACGGATGAACACCTTTTCTGTTGTTTATTTTTGACGTTTCAATGTTTCATTCATATTTTTTTTTATTTCCATCTCGTCTGTCAGATTTTGACGTAAGTACCTTTTTAAAATACAATTGAAACATAGAGCTTGACTTATAAAAATCGACTAATGTTATTTTAGCAAGCATGATTGAACAAATGAGATGAATAACAAATTCTCCAGCTATGTCTACAGACAGAGAGACGAGCGATGGAAAATAAGTGTTAGAGTCGAGACCGTGTTTTGGAAAGCGTAGTGTGGGACGCCCTACGAAACGATGGACCAAGATTTGAAGTAGGTGGCAAGACCGGGATGGTTGGCGCTCTTTGAGAGGAGGCCTACGTTCAGCAGTGGACGGCAATAGTCTGATATGATGATGATAATGAACAAATGATGGAAGAAAGAAGAGATTAATTTGAGATTATATTTTAATTATCACAGACTCGCATTTTATGATGGTCTAAGCCAAGAATATGATTATTATATCTTTATTGTACACATTTAATAAGGTTAGAATATCATATTTTCTTATCGTCTAAGTTTTAACAATAACAAGTCAGCCTAAACTGGAATATAAAATGTTGCTTACTTTTACTATCTATCTTTATGGACCCGCCTCTCATGATCATTCCCCTCTGTCAAAGGTAGTGGATTAAAAAATCTAACGCGTTTATAAAAACTGTTTCCGAAATCGATTTTTCATAAACAGAATCGTTTCCGCTCTGTAAGGTCATCATAAATGCTCCGTGTAAATACCGATATACGTGCAGTCAATGTATGCAAAAAAATATCTAATATCTTATTTAAATAAAGATGCGAGTTATTTTCAGTATGTAAGTATTAGGTCTTTACCTATAAAATTGCCGTTTTGTATGAAAAATTTAAACGATTTTTTTTCATGTATTTTTTATTTGTATTAATCGAAATATTCACCCATGCAATCAATGCATCTTTGCCAACGCAGTGGCAGTTTATTGATGCCCTTCCTAAAGAAATCAGCTGGACGGGAGGCAACAAATTCTTCAAAGGCATTTTGTACTGCCTTTCGGGTATTGAATTTTTTCCCGCCAAGAAGTTATCTAAATTCTGGAAAAAGTAGTAGTCTGTAGGCGCAAGGTCTGGTGAGTAGGGCGGATGACGGAGAACTTCCAACCCCAGTTCTTGCAACTTGGAGACCGTCTGCTGTGCAGTATGAGGCCGCGCGTTATCGTGCAGGAGCAGCGGAGACGAGCGATTGACCAATGCTGGTTGGAGATGTGCCAGATTCTCCATCATTGTGTTCAGTTCTTCACAGTACACATCTGCAGTAATGCTCACCCCGTTTGGTAAGAAGCTGTGATGAGTCACACCGGCGCTAGACCACCAAACAGTGTCCATTACTTTTCTAGGGGTAAGTTTTGGTTTAGGGCATTGCTTAGGTGCTGAACCAGGATCCAACCAACTTGCTGAGCGCTTGCGGTTATCAAACAGAATCCATTTTTCATCGCAGGTAACAATGCGGTTCAAAATTCCTTCATTTATGTGTCTGTTGAGCAGTGCAAGGCACGTTTCGACGCGTACTTCGCGCTGGCGATCATTGAGTTCGTGGGGCACCCATTTGTCAAGCTTTTTTTACCTTGCCAATTTGACGCAAATGGACCAATATTGTTTTGACGCTAACGTCGAAAGCTGCTGCTAATTCAGCCGTCGATTGTGTATCATCAGCTTTCACCTACTCCTACTTTATGGTCTCATCCTTCAGAGCATCCACATTCTTCCTAATCACCAATCTATCCGTTTCCGTCACTGTTTTTCTAATACTGTAATCATGGGGAATGAGAATAACATAACATACCTACCGTCACGTCAGTAAAGGTAAAGCAGAGATGTACACTACTAGGGGGCGACCCTATAGCTGTTACTGAGAATTCAATAGAAAAACCCAATAGCAGGAATTAACAGTACCTAACCAAAATAACTTTCTATAATAGGTAACCTGCACATAGACGAACCAATAATTTTATTGCAAATATAGCTAAGTTGTGTTGTATTATCTGAGGATTATTTCTGAGGATCCCCGTAACAATAGTTAAGGGGATTATATCCTCAGATATAATTACAAAGGTGATCCGGAGTGAATCAGGAAGTCTACAGTACTGTAGCTGGATTTTAATGTTTTGAACATACAAAACAAACAAACAAAAAAAAGCCTCCTAAGATGATATGATTTATTATTGTTCCAATAATACATTTTAGTTGCCTTACAAATGAGCAAATTGTTGGCACATAATACTGCCAATTACTACAGGGAATTAGCCATTCAGATTGGATTAGTTAACTATTATTAGACATCAAGATTATGTTAGTTATTTGACAACTTTCTATTTCATCTGGTAGCAATAAAAGTAGTCACATTAACGAAATGCAAAGTTGCATGTTTACTCATCTTAAGTCTAGATATATTAAATTACTTGATAATTAGTTCTTAGACATCTTCTAGCATATAAATTATTTTTTTCACTTCAAATTACTTTTTCCATCATTTTATAGGTACTCTTTGGTGAAGTTATTTATTCTGGTTTCCTGCTAGGCTTTCCTTTAATTTTAAAAGAAAAAAGTGAAGAGTACAAGTAGGTTGTGCCGAAACTAGGCAACAACATTCATATAGGATGTTTCTGGGATTTTATAATTTATATGCTATAAGTTCGAAACTATATCTATGGCAACATTAATATTTGAAAGAGGAGTGTGCACTGTTACTTGTTTTAATAATATTCTTATTTTTCAATTCAGGAATTTGAAATTTTGGTTAGTTCAAAATGGACAAAAACATAATAACTAAGTTATGGTTTAGAAATCACACTCAATTTTAAAAATAATAAAGGTTTTAACAACACAGATTAATAATTATGAGAATGTTAAAATATTGTTAATGCCTATATAAAAACTGGCCGAAGATTAATCTTAGTTACATAAAACGAAATAAAGATTGTAAATAGATATAAATAATAGTTATTTACATAAATATACATGGGTGCAACATAAATGGCGCTATGATGGCCTAATTGTACTTTGCAAGTATCAATAGTGTAAGAAATATACAAATAATTAAGTATAGACACGCGTATGCCAAGAGCTGGCAACACGCGTCATGACCGGTATAACGTACAAAAAAAAAAGAATGTACAAAATGTATTGATATTTCTGTACGCCCAGCGTATAATATAAAACCGGATTACGTAAGAATTGTGCGATTGACAACAGAAAAACAAAATATTTTTTAACCAATAAATTTAGTTAGTGAGTAGAGTTAGTGGAATGTTTAAAAACAATGCTATCTCTAATTTTATGTCTAACAGTTTTTTATAAGTAGGTACCATAGGTACTTTAGGGTTTAACTAATAAATAAGACTATATATTTAAAATTTTACCTAATACAAAGTTAAATTAATAAAAACAATTACTTCATTGAAACTGCCTCATTAGCCAAGTGGTCCTGAGCGCGACTGCTACGCTAGAGGTCCTGGGTTCGATTCCCAGGTCGAGCTAAAACATACCGGCGAACTGTGGGTGTACATTAGTACGCCTCTGCCTAACCCTTCGGGGAATAAAGGCCAGATGGTATGTATGTATTACTTCATGGTATGAATTTAGTTCGTTTTGACTGGTTTTGTAACTGCCCGTTTTGACTACAATGACTATTATAAATAATCATAATATTATAATTAGTGTTAAGGTATTATTAAGTTTAAACATCGAATACATTGTATAATAATTATGTTATGAAGATCCATCATATCGAGACCGAAATTGTATATAAATTCTTCAATTTACCTTTGTAAGCTCCTTTAAATTTTAACGACTGGTTTGTCGCACATAAATAATGTAAACATCGATCAGATTACTGCAATACACGACCAATCTACACACAGAGAATTTTACTATATTGAAAAATACATGGATACTGTTGATACTATAGAATTGCTATGCAATAGTCTACTTTCCGAAAATTTTACCATCACAGATGTTTGCCCGAATACCCTCACGATAATAATACCCTTCACATCCTTTTACATTAATGTTTCTGTAAATAGCCTTATTGCATTTTTAATTCAGTCTTATAGCACCAGGGCAATTCTTCGCCGAACTTGCACTGGTGTGCGTTGTTTTTGGCGTCGTAAAGTAGTGCGTTATCTACGTACGCATCGCAAACATTGCACCATACTGACAAGTCGACTAAGGACAGCACTAGCGCGTGTCCCGACGCTGCAAAATGCGCTTGCATATGTCCGTTGACGCTGCGAGAGCACGCCGTCTGTAAAAAAAAAAAAATTAACGACCATTACAAATTTCAGCCAAACCTATTCCACTTTAACCCGAAATTGTGTATTATATAATTTAACAGAAAAGCTCAAGAAACAATAATTCTCTCTCTCTCAATTTGTGATTTATTATAAAATATGTTATTGGTAAATATTTATAAAGAATGAATAATATATCATTTTGTATTTGCAGGTACAACTATAACACGCTATTGATAAACACTTACCACAAAGCAATGTAAGCACACCCAGTTCTCCTCAGTATGGTCGCAGTCCACGCACTTGACGCCTTGTTCAAACTTCACGTCGCTTGGTATAGCAAACAATGAATCTAAATGCGGGCACCATTGCAAAGGTATCACCGCAAACATCTCGCCATCGACTATCGATTGCATATTCTCCGCCAAGTAATCGACTAAAGTCGCTTTCCCATCACTAGAACCAGCTTGAGCGCAATCTTTTTTAGGAGTCGGCGGTTCTTTTTTCGAGTCCGGTGAACTGTTACTACCTCCATCTTTCGGTTCACAACTTTTTGAAGATTTTGGTTTATCCTCTTCATCATCGGTACCACAGTGAATGCCATCAGAGCACTTCTTGTCTATATTCAAATTCGACATGCTTGCTTCGAGTGATATCTCCAATTGACTCGCGCTTTTAGAATGAATTGATTTAGTTGATTCGTCATGCAGATCTTCACTGCAGACGGACGTTTCGGGTTCGATTTGATCGACGATCAGACCTCTTGATGGTAGCGGAGGTTCTAGAACATTGTCTGTTGGTAACGCGACTTGGAATTTGAGGCATTTCCAATACTCCTTGTGTGTGTTGATGACGTCATTTATAGAGTCGATGGCTGACAAGTGGCACGGTGTTTTGGTGTCGTAGTGATGGTGTATGGGGTCTCCGAGCAGTGCCTTGGTGCACATGGTCATGGAGTAGGCGATGCTGGTGATGTTGTAGCCTCCTTCGAGGCACAGTATGACGCGGCCGCCGGCCAACCCACGGAGCATGTGCGTCATGCGGCCATAGCATTCCGGTGTCACCTTGCAACCTAAAATGATTCATGTAGTTTTTTAGATTAATAATGGCCATTCATTAGGTGTTATTCTTTTAATTTAAGATTTAATAGGTCTATCGATACAGCAGGACCATGAACTTAATATTTTATAGTTAAAGACAAGGAAATGAAGCTACTTTATTTTAATTTTGATTTTTCTTGTTCATTCAAATCATATTCCATTTGAAAAATAAGGAAGATATAACATTTTAATTTTATGCCAGATGGAGAGTCTCAAGCTATTTTGTCGCAACTCATAGTTGGTACCTCCGAGCGGGTCCCCGACGCAAGCATCGAACCCGGCGGAGACCAGCACCAGTTGCGGGTTGTACTCGTACGCGATGGGAAGGATCACTTGCGTCAACGTTGTCAGGTACTCCGTGTCGCCCATGCCGCGCTGAAACACAAACGACCATTTACTTCAAATAAAGCAGTGGCATGTAGGTTAGAAAAAATAATTAAAGCCCAGATAAAATTACATATTATTTTTAACCGTTGGAGAGCCATGCTTATATAGTATGATAAGGCTGATCGTCGCAATTTGTAGATCTATAACACATTCTAGATTCATACCTGTAATAATTGCGCCATTAGCTTTACAATATTCACAACATTAAAGCATTAAAAACTTTGCTTGATAAAAGTCACAGAAGCTAAAAGTAGTGCCCATCGTCAATTTTGGCCAAAATTGACGATTGACACTACTTTTAGCTACAATATCGATTTACAAGCAAAGGTTTTAATTCTCAGTTGTGAATATTGTATAGCTTAGGTCAGGTAAACGATCAGCCTTAATGGGCCGACTCGACCGGAGTGATATGTATGATCTTCAGATAGTCGTTCCGGGTCTGGGCGTGTGTATGTGAGCATTTGTGTTTGTAAACGCACCCACGATACAGGAGAAAATCCTAGTGTGGTCCAAGGCCAACGTTATTTAAAAACTAAAAAAATAATGTAGGTACCTTGTTCCATGGCACATTGACGTTGAACCCTTCACCGCGGCCGCTGCCCACCGCCGTGTGGTCCGCGTCCTTGGAGTTCGGGAAGAACGACCCGTAGTCATAGCGGTGGATCGACATGTACAGGATCTGCGAATACAGAATAACAATATCACGTACACACGGCGCGTAGTTTGCTCTTTAGATAGCTCGTATCCCGTCGCAATAGCGGCGATTTTTGTAATGCAATTGTTCAGTTTGACGTGTCGCTGTGTGTACATTTCAGACGAAATAAGTGTGGAAATTAGCCGTCCTGGAACGGCCGCGCAAGTATACTTCGAATTTTAATTGTAGTCAGTAGACAGTTCTAAGAAAAATAATGTTACCATACTACAATTAGTAGTGTTGGGGTTGCGAATGATTTTGCGTAAGGAACGAATGATAAAAATGGTTTAATTTAATTCAAACTAAAAATTCGTAAAAAGATGTGGAATATAAGATTAATTAATAATCATTATTAAAAGTAATTGCCTTTTTTACTTTCTCCTAATAGAAACAAGTTAAAAATTAAAATCATGTTATTTTCTAATTTTCACTTTTGTCATTTTATAATTGTAGTATTTGTTTCTTAGTAGAAACAAATTCTACAATTGTAATAGTGTATATCGTGTTTTTAGAATAATAAATAAAAAGTTTGTAAAAGAATCCACAGAAAAAAAAAACAACGGGTTGGCCTCCGGGAGTGCCGGCAGAAGTGAAAACTTGGCCATCAACGTTGTGCATTTTTGATATTTTGGAATGGTCATGGAATAAGCCGAAGACAGGGTGAAATGGCGCACATTGGGGGAGGCCTACGTCCAGCAGTGGACTAGTATGGGCTGATGATGAATGAATGAATGATGGAATAATTTCGCACGTATCTTACACAAACATGACAAGTTATAATACATTTATTTAGTCACCATCCATCGATACGCGTATTATGCTGTAGTACAAACACACACGCACATTGCGCTCCCTCCGTCTTACGAATTTTCGATCAGGTCCTGACGCGAGTTTAAAATTGTTTACCCTTCCCAATATTACAATCGACTTACGAATTTTCGATCGCGAGTTAAACATTTTTTAACCATTCCATAAAGCCACTAAAGAAGTTTTCATTTAAAAAAATAATCGTATTGGATAATTAGCTTATTAAGGGCTTATGGCCCACTAGCATCAACTTCTTAAATGTGTTTAAATTGCATTTAAACTCGAAATTTCTATGAAAAATTGTTTTTAAATATGATTTAAACATATTTGAGAAGTTTGTGCAAGTGGCCCTTAATATAACTCACCCTGTTGTCCTCGTAAGTGATTCTCTGTGTGCCGTTCCCGTGGTGCACGTCCCAGTCGAGTATGAGCACCCTGGTGAGGCCGTGCGTGTGGAGCGCGTAGTGCGCGGCGGCGGCGGCGTTGTTGAGCAGGCAGAACCCGCTGGGGAGCTCCTCGTCCGCGTGGTGCCCGGGCGGCCGGACCACGCACACGCCCGACCCGCACTCGTTAGATACCACCGCGTCTACCATCTACAGAACATATTACAAAACTTATTGAGTGAGGATACCGAAGGCCCAAACTATTTTAAAAGTTGGGCAACGCACTTGCGACTTTTCTAGTGTTGCGAGTGTCCATGGTCGGCGGAAATCGCTTACCATCAGTTCATCGGTCTGCTCGTTTGCCCCCCCCCCCCCTATCCCAAGGAAAAAGTAAAATATTAAAATAAAATATTATAATTGATACTTTACCTGCAGCACGCAGCCCGTCGCTACAGCGGCGCTCTCCAGTGAATCGGGGTGGAAATACACGGAGTCGTATGCCTCTTTCTGTATGTTCAAGTTCCGTAGCTTGGTAGAAGCCAGTTCTTTGAGTCTGTCAAGGTAATATATATTACGGAGATTTATCATAGATTTATTTATCATAATCATCATCATATTTTCATGCCTGTCTCCCATTAGAGGCACAGACTATTGATTTAGACTTTGGATTTATAGGCGTTAACGATCACGAAAAAATACACGACTCCATTTGTATGCCTCATTTGGAGGATAAGAATCTTACCTATTCAAGTGCGCCTCAGTATGCACGGCCAGTATCTCCTCGTCTGTCGCCCGCCTGGCAGTCAGCTGATGTACTCTGTCCAGTAGACCAAAGTCCCGGTGTCGCTCGTGTATGCGAAGGATGCGCTCCGGACACTCCACGTGGCCGCTGCAATGTGTGCTCTATGATTTTCTCGTAAGGTATCATTTTCCATTGCATGTTTGATCAAGTGATTAATTCTATACTTGGTACATAGAAGCAATTCGAAATTGTACTTTAAAATTGACATTATTAAAGTTTAATATCGGTTGGCACATACTATCGACGATTGTATCTTTGAATTTTTTTTTTATTAAGCTTACGCACATTACTTTTATTCTTGTTAACTCCTCATCCTAAGCTATATGCTTGTGTTCACGTAGTCACGTTCACTATATTCACGTCGGTAGTGCAATGGGTGGATGTCGAACCGGCAACCACATAATCCCAAGTCTGACGCCCCAGCCATTTTCCTTAGGTTACGTGTTATTGTAAAAATATCGATCATCATAACTATGACGGGCAATTTAGATAAAGACTTACGGTTCACATAAGTTCTTGTGCTTCAGCATGGCTTGATCGTAGATATAGCCGACTGCGTGCTTCGGTAGAGCCAGATCGGTCACTGTAACAACATCAAAATTTCAGCTAAATGGTTAATGTTAGGAGCTTGTATTATACAGCAATGGCAGCGACAAATGTTGCTAATAATCGTCGTAATTTAAGCTCAACGCCTTTCTATTAAAGATAATTATTGAGTGAACTGTAAAGTCATGTCGACATTGTAATGTGTCAATAGATGTCACTTACGTCACCAAAAGGGAAAAAGCATCTCTCAATCCCCACCTAAAACTTTAAACTTTTATATCTTGAAACTATTGCCGGTTTTTAATTATTTTTTCAGAATACGAATTGTATTTCAAGACTTATATTTAACAATGCATCGCCAAATGTATTGCTAAGCGCAAAACTGGAGAACGGTTCGACCAATTCGGCTAATCTTTTTTTTTCATATTTTCGTTAAGGCATAAGGAAGGTTCTTATGGAGAAAAAACGTAAAAATTAAGAGAAAAATAGTAAAAAGATCATAGAAACCTTAGAGGAAATTATAAAATCTGTCCCCAGCTGTCAAACATTTGACATCAACCAAAACAAAACAGTCCCTGCTTTTTTCTATTGGACTTGACGTATGCCCAATAACTTTTGACAGAATGAAGTCTGTCAGAGCAGCTAGTATTTAATAAATCCAACACCAGTCAAGTACCCAGTTCAATGCATCAAACTTACCTATGCGTAGATGGTTAAGTCTCTGTGCAATATTCATCTTGGTTTGATCATCCTGCACCGGGTAACAGTCCCTGGTGGCGAAGGTGTCGGGCAGTTCCTCATCCCCCTCCCACCGCACTGTGACGATGTGCTTCTCCTTCAGCTCGTCGCAGACGTTCGGCGGCC
The DNA here is from genome assembly GCA_947256265.1 of Acronicta leporina. Taxonomy (NCBI): domain Eukaryota; kingdom Metazoa; phylum Arthropoda; class Insecta; order Lepidoptera; family Noctuidae; genus Acronicta; species Acronicta leporina. The sequence goes on from OX366512.1 coordinate 3,031,461, forward strand.
CAGACAGTGAGTATGAGGGCTGGAAGTTGTAGCAGTTCCAGTACGGCTTCTGAGCGTAGATGCAGTTTAGTATTGTTTCTTTTATTCTGTGGCAAAAACAGAGAAAAATCTTAGTCTTTTCATGTCTGCTACAGCTACAGCTGATTACACAGGAGCAGCACTTTCGAATAGTAAATAAGTGTTTTTAAGCAAAAACATCGCCGTGGATTTCAAAATTGGGTCCGACCAATAGCCCAAGCACAAACAACTTGCGAAAACGTATTCGTATCGAAATCGAGAATAATTTGTATGAGAAGGAGGTTAATGAACGTAGATGAAGCGAGTGGTGTGCCAGGATCTTAGCAAGTGGAAATCTATAGTGTCTGCCTACCCCAATGTGGGAGACAGGCGTGAAAATAGGTATGTATGAAATTTGTAGCAGAAAAAATCTCGATACGTTTACGATACGAATTCGATAGTTCTTCGTGCTTAGGCCACTGGATAAAAAGTATCGTAGGAAGTTTTTGTTATTCCAGACTATCGAAGGTAGGTATATGTATCACTGTGCCAAATTTTATCCAGATCCGTTCAGCCGTGAAAGAGTCAAACATCTATATATTCTAACAAACTTTCACGTTAGTTCGATTTACGTGCCCAATTGTCTAATAATTGTAATACAACTAGTTTTTATATTCGACAAGTTCAGAAACCCTTAAGTAAAACCACACTGTACTGTCGGTTAGTGGTACCAATTATCTTCTAACAAAACATAATCACCCCATATACTGTCCCACTGCTGGGCACGGGTCTCCTCTTAGAATAAGAGGGATTAGGCTATAGTCCACCACGCTTGCCTAATGCGGGTTGGTAGCTAGACTTAACACGCCGTCGAGAGAATCTCTCGGGCACACAGGTTTCCTCACGATCTTTTCCTTCGCCGTTCTAAGTGATAATTAATTATTAATACGCGCAAGATTACAAAAAGTCAGAGGTGTGTGCGCTGGGTTCGAACTCGAGATCTAAGACATGGCAGTCCAGTGATCATACCCCAAGGTTATCACTGCTGCTAACACAACGCATACTCAAAAATACCAGCCAAGTGCGAGTCGGACTCGCGCACGAAGGGTTCCGTACCATAAATCGCGTTTGTTGTATGGGAAAATATTTATTTTATTTTGTTTTTAGTATTTATCCTAAGTTGTCTAGCTATCGCGGTTCTTGGGATACAGACTGGTGACAGACAGACGAACGGACAGACAGCAAAGTCTTAGTAATAGGGTAAAATTAGAAACACAAACTATACTAACGAATCACTGGGTTCCGGCACACGTTCTAACTTGGGCGGGGAGTGTCCCAGCAGTGTCCGGACAGTGATGGCAGCACCTTCGGCCAGCGACTCGATGCAGTAGCCGCCCTCCAGCACCATACACACCCGCGGACATACCGACATGAGAGCATGAGTTAAGTGCCCGTACACCGCGGGGGTTAACTCCATCTCACCCTGCAATAATTGTTTTTACTTAACGGTTCGGCGGAACTTGATTTGCCCTCAAAAACATAACACCAAAATAAATCGGAATCCAAACAAAATTTTATCAAATGGTTATTAAATTTGATTGAGATACCGTTAATCTATGTTCGTACTACTTCACTAGAAATAAACGGCCGAAAAATGGTTCCAAACTTGCTTAAAGGCTATCAAGAATTGCATTCACATTCTTAGTGCATCATTTGCATTATTAGTGTGGAATGTGAAGGAGCGAAGTGTGTTGCCCCTCCAACCAAAGGGAGGATCCTCCGACCAGGCGGGTGTTTTGCCTGGCCGGCCACGGCCCAACGGTTAGTGTCGGGCTGTTGTATATATACAACTTGCGTTCAAACTTCACTTGCGCGATTCAGGATTTGTCCGTCGAAGTTTATCTATGTAGCGCGATAGATGTCGCTACATGAAATATTTAGGACGAAATGGTTGAGCAGAAACCTAGATTTTAACGGTTCCGAATAATAATACACTTTGATTGATTGTGTTTGATTACGATTTATTGTTGTATAGGAAATTCGGTCCGGTCGAATATTGGTATTACCCTAGAATTGGAATACAGAGGTCGTTTCGTGTATAATACTGATATTCAGCCGCATCTGGTTAGACTTTACGCCAAATTCGTCTCGGAGGGACATGAGAAGAGATGACACCAATCAGTATACAGATTAAATAAAAAAAACATCGCATACACAAAGCACACTGTTATAAAAGCCTTATGGATGAACTGGTCCCAGGATCTTTATACATTTTATTTAATTGGTTCAGATGTCATTTAGTATTTGAAGAAGCGAGACAAAGCATTTGTAAGGTTTTACATATCCAACCTTTTCATCTCCCGTTGCCGAGTCGTACCCAGCCGACACGATAACGAGTTCAGGAGAGAACTGAAAGAGATAGACATATAGAGAACGCTAGTGTTAGAAAGAGACGAGTATATACCTCAGGACAGCCGTGCGCCGCGTCGTATCCAGCCGATATTATGATGAGCTCCGGTTGGTACTTGTAACAGAAACACGTCGTGGAAATTGTAAAACATTTAATTTTCTTCAAAATAAAGCATAACATTATAATTTAGAGGAATCTTAAGTTTCGAGGTTTAAAGGGATAACCAGACTACGACACTATACCTAGGTATAGACCACACACATAATATTATGTCGTGGGCCGATCGAGATTTACTATATGTTTATTTTTGCCTATCCCAGCAAACGAGTAGACGGATCAGCCGATCTCTGGTCCAACACCAGAAGACTCGCAAGTGCGTCGCCCGCTTTTTAAAAGGTTCGGGCCTCCGGTATCCTCACTCACTCGGCGAAACACAGCATAAGCGTTATTTCACGCCGGTTTTCTGTTAGGTCGTGGTATCACTCCGGTCGATCCTGCACTACTCACATCAATTCAATCAATGGAGGTTTTCCAGTTCCATATCAGAACTTACTTCCAAAGCCATTGGCAATAACAGCTGATGCCATATGGCGAGGTAATCTCCATCTGTCATCCCGATCTTGTTGAGCGGTACGTTGAAGTTGTAGCCTTTGCCACGGCCACCGCCCACATAGTTGAAGTTGGACTGGCGCAGGTTGGGCCAGAAGGCACCATGCTCGTAGCGGTGGATCGAGAAGTATACCACTCTGGAATAATAACGTTTGTTATAGATTCTTTCTAGAAGAAGAAAGTGTTGGATATTTATTATTTTACATAACATACCATCGCGTTATTCCCCGAAGGGTTAGGCAGAGGCGTACCAATGTACACCCATACTTCACCGGTATGTTTAAGTCCCATGTAATTGGCGGCGAGCCTATTGCCATTAACCGGGCACAAATACCAAACTCGTGCTGCTACTGAGTATTTCTCCGGAAAACCCGATCACACTTTGCTCGACCTGGGAATCGAACCCAGGACCTCTCTAGCGTAGCAGTCGAGCTCGGGATCACTAGGCTAATGATGCAGCTACTGCTTACACTACACAATGTATAAGTATATCATTCTAAAATAAACAGTTCTTAGTTATTTGTTTTCTGTGTTCCAAAAAAAACCAACCAAGTGCGAGTCGGACTCGCGCACTAAGAGTTCCGTACCATTATCTATACATACTGTAAAAAAATCACGTTTGTTGTACGGGAGTCCCCTTAAATCTTTATTTTCTGTTAGATATCATCTGTGAAAATGTCAACTGTCTAACTATCACGGTTCATGAGATACAGCTTGGTGACAGACGGATGGACGGACAGCGGAGTCAAAGGAATAGGGTCCCGTTTTACCCTTTGGTTACGGAACCCTAAAAAGGACAATACCCTAATTCGCGAAACTGGAATCACTATGACCCTAGCTACCGTCCACCACCTGGGGTATTATATAAGTGTTACAGTAACTTACCGGGGGTCATTGTAAAACATTTGTTGCGTGGCTTGTCCATGATGGACATCCCAGTCCACTATTAGTATCCTGTAAAAAGGAACAACATTAATATACTAATGTAATGTAATGCGCGTCGAGAAATAAAAAAATAATTGAAGACATTCCCAGTCATCCGTTTGCACGTGCGGTTATAGCAACCTCTTCAAAAGAACATTATGTGCGGTTAATGTGACCCACCAAGCGATGAACGTGTGTTGCAGCCACCATGGAGTCTACTGTAAAGGGCCCCCTAGACAATCAAGCGTGCTTGACGACCGTTGCAAAATATAAACTTTAATCAAGTCTTATCACATCACACTTGAAATAAGGTAAAATAACATAACTAAGTCTTTTTGTGTAATCATATCGATACCAGTAATGACAATAATCAAGAATGCGAAACATTGAGGACCACAATGTTTTACATTTAGGACTCCAATGTTTTATATTTAAGACTACAATATTTTACATTTAGGACCACAATATTTTACAATTAGGACCACAATATTTTACATTTAGGACCACTATATTTTACATTTAGGACCACAATATTTTATATTAAAATTTACCACTAGCAGACAACTTCAGACGCGCACCGTAGTTTCAGCCGAATTGTAGTCTTCCGCTTGTGTTTCTAAACATTCCATTAGACATAATGAAAAGGTCAAAAAAAGGTTAAGTGGAAACACACCTGTTGAGGCCCTGGTGGTCGATGGCGTGCCGGGCGGCGAGTGCGACGTTGTTGTAAAAGCAGTAGCCGCAGGGCTCCGCGAACATGGCGTGGTGGCCGGGCGGCCGTATCAGCGCCGTGCCATTCTGAACCTCACCCAACACCACCCGCTCCACCAGAGAGATTGCCGACCCCGCCGCTAACAGGGCTAGTTCTTGAGTCGCCTGCATACAACAAAGTATTTCCTGTCATCTGGTGACCATGGCGTATCGAGTAAATTTGCCGCCCTTCCACTAAGTAAATGGCGGTGAAAATCTGTTCCAAAATAATTCACATTATAACGTCTTTAAATGAGTATCTAGGTCAGTGGTCTAAAGTAGAATAGACAGGGACCCATCTCATAAAAACTATCGAATTCATGTCACTCTCGTCTCCGAATTCACTAATTGGTGTCATATGAAAAATTAAATACTATAAACTATATTTAGTTAAAAAACTAGTATTATCTAAATTTGATTAAGCACAAAACCCAAACTTACCTCCTCATCTCATCGGAAACCTAATAACACCTGAGAATCGAAAATTTTAAGCGATATAACAAGAGCTCGGACCACCTCCGCCCCCATAAAATATATTCGTAGCTGTTCTGCCTTTAGGTCATGAAGAAATCACTATTCTGACCCCCTTGAAATCGTACAAGCGTAAGTTTACGTAAAATGCGTAAATTCGAAACGGTAAAAAGACTAAACTACGCCATCAGTACTCACAGGGTGTATGAAGATCCCGTCATATCTAGCGGACACCTCCTCCAAATACTCCAGGTTATTGTTGTGACTGGTCGTCTCCATCAGGTCGTACACGGAAGGAGAATGCAACACGAATAACTCCTCTTTAGTCGCCGCTCTTGGTGGGTACTTCTTACATTGATCTAATAGATTTAACTCATGGCACCTGCAATTGAATGATACTTAAGGGTCTGGCTGACCGAATTGCCCGTACACGCATAATACAAAAATAATTCAAACAGAATTTAACCAAATAATGTTTTTATTCGGATTCCGATAACACTAATCTAGGTCCCTGTTCTATCCTACCATTTCGTGCAAAATACTTCACTGAAATAAAACAAGTTCAAGTTCAAATGTTTTAATTTCAAATAAGCTTTTACAAGCGTTTATGATTCTAGTTGCACGGTTCCAAGAGTTTGATCCTATAGAGAAGAATCCATCAAGAAACTCCATGGACACTCTTTTAAAATATTTGGTGGTACAATCTTTACCGGTACAAAAGTACAATACACTGGTTTGTATGGACAATTTAGCGTTCACCGGACTTACAATGGAAACAGCGCTAGCGCAGCTGCTGAGAAATACTGAGAATGAGGTCCTGGGTTAATTTGCAGTATTTCTCAGTAGCAGCCAGCTCGGAGTTTGGATTTGTGCCCGTTTAATGGCAATAGGCTCGCCCCTATTACATGAGACTTAATACAGGGGCCTGTACAGGTGTATATACCTATTCTGTAGAGGTATTAGTACACCTCTGCTTAAACAGTCTTGGAACACAGGCGTGATAATATTGTTACGCCGAGAAGCTATTAGAATGACGTGGATGGGTCACGAAGGTTCTGGATAATTCGTAGAAGCATGTAGAATATTCGAAAGAAAGTACTCGAATACGTACTCACGTAATAACAATAGCTCAAGCTCTGGTTCAAAGGTCAATGCCCGTAAACAATAGACGCTCAAGTACCTACTCGCATTTTGTAGGATTTTCGCCATTGTTCGATACTAGAATCTTCGTGACTGATATAAATAGCCGTCGTGAGGGTCGGCTAGCGCAGTTTAGTTTTGGACAAGGTGAAGTGAACATCAAAGTGAAGACAAGTGATTCTCAGTGTGACATTACAGTGCGACAAGTAATAGTGTAATGATTTTATTTGTGATCTCTGTTGTGTGTTGTCAAGTTTATTAAAGTATTTGTTTATTTCGGTAAAATTAGCGTTAATTAATTTATCCCGAACCCCAGCTCGTAACATTTGGTGTCAGAAGTGGGATAAATTATGCCGGTTTTGCCGAAGGACGATACGGAAGGTATCCGTACCAGAAGTCAGCGGCAGCAAGAGATGGACCAGAGACGATTTGGAGATTCTCCAGCACTTCCTGCGGGTCATCAACAACCAACAGTAGACCCAGCCGCTGGTCCATCTGGAACTTCTCCGGTACCAGCTATTGATCTGGCGGCCTTAATGGCAATGATGCAGGAGCAGGCTCGCCTACTACGGGAACAGCTACAGCAGGATAAAGAGGAGCAGGCCCGCCGTCAAGACGAACAGATGCTCCTCATAAAAGACCTCCACGGGACTCTGGGCAAACAGCTCGGTGCAGTAAACGAGAAAGTAGAACAGCACGAGACTTGGATTTCCGAAACCAGAGTTGAGATGGCCGATATGAAGAAGGCTCTAGGTGACCTAAAGGCAGGAAAAGGATCTGAGGCTGCTGTGGCTGCTGCACCTACAACCTCTTCATTACGCGGATTTAAAGTACCGCCATTTGACGGAACCTCCTCATGGTCGGCATACAAAATGCAGTTTGAAGCATTTATGGAGTCAAATGGGTGGGACAAGGGCCAGGCTAAGACGGCACTCACCCTATGCCTCCGCGATCAGGCTTTAACGGTACTGGAGGCTCTCGGCAAGGAGATGAACTATGAGCAGTTGATTGAAGCGTTGGACTCTAGATACGGCGACGCCCATCTAGAATACGTGTTCCGTGCACAGCTGAAGGGTCGGGTACAGCGTGGTTCAGAGACCCTGCAGCAGTGGGCCGTAGAAATTGAAAAGCTGGTTCGGAAAGCCTACCAGTCTACACCTGTGCTTATCGACGGAAATCTGGTGCAGGCGTTCATCGATGGAATCCGGGACCTGGAAGTCAGAGCCGCTGTGAGACTTGGTCATCACAGGACATTGAAAGACGCCTTAGCCCATGCGTTGGAAGTGGAGGCAGTCAGGCAGGACTATCGAGCTTACCATATCCGGAAAGTCGTGTTACCGACATGTTACCTCTGCGGAGAAGAGGGTCACTTCCAGGTGGGTTGTGCGAGGCGCAGCAAAATTTCAAGGGAACGTGTGGTAGTACCTAGTTGCTACATCTGTGGTAAGCGAGGACACTTTCAAGCCAGTTTCTGGAGAAAGGAGGATGGAAAAAGGAGAATGATAGCTGCTCCAAGATGTTATATATGTGGAGAAAGAGGCCACCTCCGGATGAGTTGCCCGAAGCAAAGCAGATCCCGTGCATGTTTTCCGAGTAGACCGTGCTCTGAAAACTGGAGGAAAAATGGAGATGACACATATTCTGGAGTGAAGCAAGAGGCTAAGGAAGCAGTACCCGTGAGGATGCTGACAGCGGATCTGAATGATGTACGAAACAATAGCTCAGAACAAGTTGGTCAATCGGCCAAACAAACTTCTGAGAGAATGAAGACGCGTTACGACTGTAAGATGAACAACAAAGGCTTCGACGAGGGTTCACTATTGCGGCTAAATAACCCGGTGCGCATCAAAGGAAAGTCATCCAAGTTACGGGCAAAATGCAACGGCCCCTATAGAGTTGCGACTAAGATCAACGATGTCACCTACCGGATACAGCAAGGACCAAGAGGTGCTCCGAAACCAGTTCGCGTGGATCGTTTAGCCTTTTATTACGGATCTAATGATGCATGCTCGGGACGAGCATGTCTTAGGAGGGGGCAGTGTTACGCCGAGAAGCTATTAGAATGACGTGGATGGGTCACGAAGGTTCTGGATAATTCGTAGAAGCATGTAGAATATTCGAAAGAAAGTACTCGAATACGTACTCACGTAATAACAATAGCTCAAGCTCTGGTTCAAAGGTCAATGCCCGTAAACAATAGACGCTCAAGTACCTACTCGCATTTTGTAGGATTTTCGCCATTGTTCGATACTAGAATCTTCGTGACTGATATAAATAGCCGTCGTGAGGGTCGGCTAGCGCAGTTTAGTTTTGGACAAGGTGAAGTGAACATCAAAGTGAAGACAAGTGATTCTCAGTGTGACATTACAGTGCGACAAGTAATAGTGTAATGATTTTATTTGTGATCTCTGTTGTGTGTTGTCAAGTTTATTAAAGTATTTGTTTATTTCGGTAAAATTAGCGTTAATTAATTTATCCCGAACCCCAGCTCGTAACAATATGTATGCTGAATAAAAACGGAGTACAAGTTGGCTCTAAATTTACATAGAAGATGTCATTATGTTAATCAACTATTATTATTGTTCAATACTGTGTTACATTGTATTCCTATCTACAAACTATTTGCATAACCCGTATGTATATCGCTAAGATGAATAACAGGGTAATAAATTTAAAAAAATAGGCTAATGGACGGAAGTAGTATAAATAAAATAGTATTTTCACAAACCTTTGTATAACGCTAGTAAGTCGCTCAGGACACTCTGGGTACTTCTCGTCCCACAGGCATCGATGTTCCGCCATGCGGGGCTCCGTCACTAGCCCTGTCTCACCCTTCACCTTATTCTTAGACTCCATTGCCTGCAATAAGACACTGCTGTAAAAATCTGAAAATTTCGGTTTATGCGGTTTTAATTTTATTTATTTGGATATTTACTACAATTTAACAAAGTTCCATCACAATTGGATGAATGGAATGGATTATTATTAGCCATACTTGACTAATTGGCTAAGAACTGCCTCATTAGCCTAGCGGTCTTGAGCGCGACTGCTACGCTGGAGGTCCTGGGTTCGATTCCCAGTTCGGCCAGTGTTATTGAGTTTTTCTATGAATTCCCAGTAGCAGCTCGGAGTTAGGAATGTGAACCCGGTTAATGGCAATAGGCTCGCCCCCTATTACACGGGACCTAAACATAGCCACGAACTGTGGGTGTACATTAGTACGCCTCTGACGGCCTCTGACTAACCCTTCGGGGAATACAGGCGTGATGGTATATTATTGGCTAAGAATCGTGTGGCCATAAAGTTTGGCAACATTTAATGTTTGTAACAGTTCATTATTGTCACAGTAATAAAATAATTAAACAGATAACTAAATGTATGTAGATAACATTGTTCAAGGCTCAAAAACTCACGATCTGATAATGATCTCTCAGTTCAGTTTCAAACCCGTGCTTCTTCCTCTGCTGTGCCTTCCGTTTTGCAGCAACTAATGAAGCAGAGGGCTGAAACAATAACATACATTATTCTTCAGATAGCAAAAGATATACTAAAAGGAACCTTCTTCGAAAAATAAGGTTTCTTTTATTATATATGAGGCCAGGCTGCATCGTCTTTGATGTTTTTTATCCTGTACAGTCACAAGCATAAATACGTGTACACTTACTGAAACTCGAAAGGATTTTTTCTTGAAATGACGATTGCAAGCTTTGAGATAATAATAGTACTGGTTCAAAAACTCAATGTTAATAACACCATACAATTTCAATTAAAACTAAGAGAAAATCGCTTTGGAATTTTGCCAAATGTATACATATCTGTGCTTGTGATTGTATCTATTTCTGAAGTCCTTTTCAAAATGTATTTGGGACAAATACTGAAATAGTTCTAATGTAGTCACTTACATAACTTAGGTGTAAGTTTTGGATGGATGAATATGGGCTGTCGACGATGTAGATGTTGCTACCGCACTGGTGATCAATCGGACACTGAGGCACTGTGTGCTATCCTAGCAATGCCACCCTCACCTCAAAAGTTATTATCATATGTAAAACTCTTGAGTGGCTCATACTTGCGCAGTAATTAATTATATGTATGATAAGAACGGTGAGACCCATTTCTATCCAATTAGAAAGTGTTATTTAAATTTATAAAATGCAGAATTAGACATTGCATTGTTTTTATCTTTAACTAGCTTCCATCCGCGACTTCTTCCGCGTGGAATAGTTACTTAGTCTTAGCGTGATGATATATAGCCTATAGACTTTTTTAATAAATGGGCTATCTAACACTGAAAGAATTTTTCAAATCGGACCAGTAGTTCCTGAGATTAGTACAAGCAAACAAACAAACTCTTCAGCTTTATATATTAGTATATATATAGTATAGAGTATAGATAAAAAAACACATAGTAATATGGATTGCACTTAAAAGATATGAATAAATTTGGCATAAATGTGATAAATGGTATCCTGAGGAGTCCTTCCTCAGGATACCATTTATCAATCAATCTAATACTACTTTGGCTACTTTTCTCTCAAAGTCCTTTGGGATGTGAATTATACAATTTCTTGTGTATTTGTTACATGATTATAACTGCCTCATTAGCATAGTGGTCCTGAGCGCGACTGCTACGCTAGAGGTCCTGGGTTCGATTCCCAGGTCAAGCAGTGTTATTGGGTTTTTCTATGAAAATTCCCAGCAGCAGCTCGAAGTTTGGAATTTGTGCCCGATTAATGGCAATAGGCTCGCCCCCTATTACATGGGACCTAAACATACCGGCGAACTGTGGGTGTACATTAGTACGCCTCTGGCTAACCCTTCGGGGAACACAGGCGTGTTTTTTTTATTTTTTTATTGTTTGCTTGCGGATATAATATCACTGCGACCGAAAATGGTCTATTGTGATCGCCACTCTTTGAGTTAGAGTTCACCGCTGAATCCTGCAGCTACTATGAACTGCAGGATTTTCCTAGGATACAGGCGTGATAGTATGTTATGTTATGTTATTATTCCACCAATCAAATTATGAATAAAATAAAATAAAAAATAAAAATGAATCGATTTCGATGATTTTTCTTTTGTCTGGTATGTCAAACTTCAAAGGTGGTCCCATATAAATTTGGTCAATATTTGCTCACATAATTTAGACCTAAATGACAATAACACAAACAAACCAAGTCAATGACAGTGTCATTGCATACATACATACCATCTTCCCTTTCGGCAAACATCTCTTTTCGAGAGGTGACAACCTCTTAGGCAGAACAATATCAACAGATTTTTTTAAGGCTGATCGTTTCGCTGAGCCTGCCAAGTTTAAATTACAATTGGTTTTTCGCAATTTGTAGGTCTATAACACATTCTAGATTCCTAGCTGTAGTAATTGCACCCTTAGCTATACAATATTCACAACTGAGAAATAAAACCTTTGCTTGTAGGGACAATTATGTACGGACAATTTTGGCCAAAATTGACTATTGTCCCTACTTTTAGCTTCTTTAATGTCCATTAAGTCCATGTGTTATAGACCTACAAATTGCGAAAAACCAATTATAATTTGAATTTGGCGGTCTCAGCAAAAGATCAGCCTTAAATAACGTACAATATGCATGTGCCATTTACTAGATCTACCAATTAAAAGCTATTTTTAGAAGATTTTAAGAAGGAATTTAGGCATTTTCAATCATCTGGGCAACAATAGGTATATGTAGCGTAATCCTCCTCCTGTTTTCCGAACTATGTTGGGGTCGGCTTCCAGTATAACCAGTTATGGCTGATATCATTAGTTTACGCAAAGCGAATGCCATCAGACCTCCGCAACCCTATTGCTGTACAATACCAATATTCAGAGGACAGACTGGTCATAGTCATAGGTAGTTATTTCTATGACAACTGGAACCAATGGCTTTACGTGCTCTCCGAGGCATAGAGTGGTCTCTATGTGTTAGGAATGGTCACCCATCCACAAACTGACACACAGTGGGCACAGCTTAACCTTGCAGATCAGTTTGTCAGCTTAATTAATACTTAGCCATGAGCCCATGAGGTATAGTAGCATATCAAATATTAAAATTACAAAGGGGAATCACCTAACTTACTGATACGAGATAAATAATATTTCCAAATACTCACATAATCAATAGCAGACTATAAAATAGCTTCAGCAGTATTTTACTTCGCAACGAATTTTACATTCAGTTAAAGTAAGACAGCAATGGCATACAGCAAGATTGTATACTACATACAATACACAGAGTAAGATATATTATACTCTCTTATCATTTATCATACTAAAGATAACATCAGTATCACTACAATTACCAAGTTATTTCATTCAAGTTTTATATCACTTGGATTATCATTATCTTCAGTGTAAATATGAGATTTTTCAAGTGCTCATAGTTCTGTAGTTAAATGGTATCACTTATGTAGTGTCCCAGGTTTGATTCGTGCTTGAATCATAAATAGATATATTTTACTTTTTTCTTATAGATTTCCCTACATTTACAGTTTCAGGGGCAAGTGTACTCCTGGGGTTAGTGGAGCTGAGGCGATCCTATGATCGAGGGTTGTGGTGGTGCCTCTATACTGTATAGTATAGATAGATATATAGACGGATCAATAATGTGTGTAGAAGGTACACTATAAAAAGTGACAGCAGTTTACTGCCGTTTATGTAGGTGAGTAGGCGGCAAATACCTAATGGATTACTGACCTTAGCCCCAGCTGACATTGCACGAGTCTGTATCTTGGCCTTGCGAGCACCATTCCTGGTCACAATGGTAGACGCGGGCGGAGTCACCCGCTTATTTTCTCCTGATGAACGCCGCGCATGCGTTGGCGGTGGGGTTGACTAAAAACATCACAAAACCAAAATATATCTCAGACTTCCACACAGTTCACAGCGCGCCAACTCCAAAATTATACAATAACAATTTTAACCTCACCATTATGACGGGAAATGAAATATGATTATTTAACAAAAAAATCACATTCACCGATATTATTACTTCTTGGTCATTGTTATAATTATGCGGTTATTTACACCGTCAAAACAATAAACATTGCAGGCAGTGAGAAGTTCCAGTCCAGTTCCAGGTTGTTGCCATGTAAAATACAAAATTAGGTACAAATTCTTGATGTTTCGCGTTTCGCGCTGCCATCAACAAGTAAAGGTAAACAGTTAGCCACAGACTTAGAATATATATAGGCCACAGATTAGTATAATAATAATCTTAAAGTAGGTATAAATTACACAAAAAAGTATATAATAAAAGGTAACATGGAGTTTAGACTTGTGCCTAGTTATTAATGCACTATGCACTATGGCAAATAGGCTCGTCTATTTATTACGTGGGGCCTAAACATACCGGTGGACTGCGGGTGTATGTGTATGTATAATACACTTCTGTTTAACTCTTCGGATAATAATTATAAGCGTGACAGCATGATATGTTATTATTATAGTGTGTTCAAAAATGTATATTTATAGGAATCTTTCTCTGTCAGTAAACTTTTACGCTAATCCAAAACACATTCAATAAATATATAGGTATTTATTTTAAAAGGCTGAAGAGTTTGTTTGTTTGCTTGAACGCGCTAATCTCTGGAACTACGGGACCGATTTGAAAAATTCTTTCAGTATTAGATAGCCCATTTATTGAGGAAGGCTATAGGCTATATATCAAGCTATTAGTCTATGACTCAGTTTCACGCTCGTTTCATGACAGCCACATGAGCCACAGACTAAGAGATGCGTATGCCTATGATGGAAGACAGACAGCCCACAAGAACTGTATTATACTCTTTGGCTTAGTAGTCTGTGACTGTGTTCCAAAATCATATCAACTACATAGTTTGTGTCATATTATTATCTCTGTGTCATATTATAGTCTGTGTTTGTGTCCAAAATGCTGCCAAATGACGAAAGCTGTAGGTTGTAGCTGCTGTAAAAAAAAATTAAAAATTGAATAAATAATTTCGAAATCGAAAAGGTATTTTAGTTATTGAATATTATTTTTGTAAGACTACGTGTTCAGTATCCAGTTTCACAGCTGTTTTGTACGTTGGTTATTAATCATATTTGGTAAGTTGTCTCCTACTACAACCTATAAATTTCAATTGAAATTATAAATATTTACCTGATAGGTACATGCAAAACTGAAAGACCCGGACGACCTTGTTCTATCGGAATATTCCGATACTGCAGTTATTGAATACATGGAATAATAACGAGCAAAACATTTCTCACTATAAAGCTATTATTCACTCATTATTTATACAGATATACCGTTAGAATGGTTACTCTTCCTGTTTTAGTCTATAATGCTACGTAATACAATGTATTATTGCATGTGAAAGGTACCCTAATGCAATGTTATTCAACTTGGATGGAAATCTTGAGTACATTGAACTTTTTCACTATTTATTTAAGTACATTGGGTTTTTCATTGCATTATAATGTCCAAGAAAATGATTTTTGATTTCTGTTATCAATACAACCAGGTTATAGAGATACTATTCTCACAGTATGCTTATTTAATCATCTACCTAGTATAAAACAAATTTCTAATTTATACAATTTCAGCTCTGTGCTAAAAAGGGTTTTTTTTTTTTTCAATGTCAACATAATCCTAACAGGTTGACACCCAATCTGATAATGTTGTCATACTATATATTGATGCAGCTTGAACTATTTCAGTCAAATATTTATAAGTTGTATTGGAAAATCATTTTGTTTTAGACGTAAACTAATTCAAAATGAAGCTCCTAAAACCGTCATGGCTGGTGCGGCACGGTCACAAGAAGAAGCTAGGTCACTTTGTCAGTACATGGTCTCCACTGGCCACTGCATTCAACACCCGACCAACATCCAGACCTGTGTTCGACTCCTTGAAGGAGAGAACTGTAAGTCTTGTAGTATAGCATAATATATTTACATAAAATAGTTTTAATAGAAATCAGGGATGTTACAGATATGAAATTTTATAAATGAATAATATTTGATTGGTTACAGGTACATAATTTGAATATATATTGTATGAAATTATTTTGGATTCTCTGATTTTTTGGTTTCGTTCATGGATATTAGATTATTTATGACTCTGAAATAGTGTAATACAATATATTTACTCCACCCTTATTCAAATTATTTGAAACTTTTTATGACATACGGATTCAAATAGATTTTTATTTTTGATATTATTATTATTAGCTACTAGCTTCTGCCCGCGGCTTCGCCCCCGTGGAATAAAAAGTATCGGGAACGGGATAAAAAGTATCCTATGTCCGTTTCCTGGTTCTAAGCTACCTCTACACCAATTTTCAGCCAAATCGGTTCAGCCGTTCTTGAGTTATAAATGAAGTAACTAACACGACTTTCTTTTATATATATAGATTACCAGGCAGGCAGTTGACACAAAATTATAGTAGCCTGTATCCTGCTATTCATGGTTTAAGTTCGTTTTTGGAGCTGAGATGTTTGTCCAGTCTATTTTTAATATGGTTCACATTTTGGGCTGCAATTACGTCCTTTGGTAGTTTGTCCCATACTTTAACTATGTGGTTGCTTATGAAGTGTTTGTGATATCCAATAGTTTCAGTTACAGTTAAAAATCTATAATATCCTTTGTAGATATCAATAATTATCTTCATCTTATCATATAACCAGCAAAAGAAGAGAGAAGTGTAAAAGATATTTTAATAAAAACATTTCAACTACATCTGTCCTTTGGTTTTTTAGGGACTTTTCAACAAACCGGAATTGATAAGTTTTGAGGGATTCTACACTATGAAAGATCAAGCGATCGCAGCAACAGACCGTTTGATAGAGGAAGCTACTTCAAACCCCACCAGGCCCATGGTGGAAATCTTTGATGAGTTGTCTGACACATTGTGCAAAGTTGCTGATCTTGCAGAGTTTGTTAGGATTGCACATCCACAGTCCCATTTTGCTGCCGCTGCTGAAGAAGCCTGTATTAGTGTTAGCGGAGTTGTTGAGAAGTGAGTGTTTTTAATTTAGCAATTAATATTTTTTTAGCTCAGTAGTTTGCTAATGCGGCCGGTATGGTAATTTTAGGTAGCGATACAATAAATGGGATCTAAAGATGTACGTGAGGCTAAGGTCTACTATTTTAATTCGTCAGAATGGCCGTCCAATGGTTCTAAATGACTGAACTGACCAATTTTGAAGGCAAAACTGTTAAAAATCAACATTTCTGAAGCTATTTAATGAAGATTTTCACACAATGAAATAATAGAATCGGGGCTCAGAAATTAATGCGCCACTTTTATTCTCTCAGATTAAATACGCACAAAGGTCTTTACGAAGCCTTACGAGACTCAGTAAAGCGTGGCAAATCCGGAGACCAGCACCTTGCAGAACTATTCCTGTTTGACTTTGAACAGAGTGGTATCCAGTTAGCTGAAGATAGAAGGAGAAGAGTAGTGGCTCTCAATGACCTTATCTTGCAGACTGGACAGAGGTTTATGGCTGGAGCGGCGAAGCCTAGAAGAGTCCCGCGCTCGGTCGTACCACCAAATGTCAGACAGTTGTAAGTACACAATTATAGTATAGGCATAAAGCATACTTGCTTTCGTCTGTGACTCTCCCAGTGCTAAGTGGTTCTCATTACCCTAGGCTATTTCGGCTATGTTGGCATTGGCTTTCAGACTTAACAAATACGCCATGGTACGGCCAATATAAATCTATAAGTACCTTTCATCAGTAACCAAAACCGTCGATGTTACTATAACACACATGTTTTGTAATTAGCTTCAGCAGTGAAGGCGACGACATAATAGTGAGCGGCGTATACGCGGAGTGCGGCGAGGCGGCGGCGCGCGAGGCCGCGTACCGCCTCTACCTGGCGCCCGACAAGCTGCAGCACGAGCTGCTCGCCACTACGCTCGAGGCGAGGCACGAGATGGCCTCCATATGCGGCTTCGACAGCTATGCGGACAGGTACACTTGTTAAATTACACGAGAGTGCCGTGAATCATTTGAACCCTATGTCAATGTGCTTAGGAGTCACACGAAGAGTAGTTGTTGTTAAGAATTTTGGTATATCTTTACCTAAAAAATATAAATTATGTTATGTTGTTACACTACAGAGCGATAAAAGCCAGCACAATGGAGACAGCTGCAAATGTGCGGCAATTCCTAGACATCCTCTCAGACAATCTGTATGACAGAGCTAAAATGGACTTCGATGCTATGCTCAAAATGAAGATGCAAGAGACACCATACCTGACCAAACTGATGTGTTGGGACACTCCATACTTCACTCACAAGGCGAAGACACAACTGCTCAATGTCGCCAATTCAGACTTCAGTCCATACTTTTCATTAGGTGGATGTATGGAAGGACTTAACATGCTGTGTGAAGAACTGTATGGTATTAGCTTGAAATCTGAAGAAATGCTTCCAGGTAAGTCCAATCACAGAATATTGGTACCTACTATAACCAATTTGATATTTAATTACGAAATCACAAATGATAAACTCATTAAAAAAATCTTTGATTGTTATTGATAATATCATATCATCAATATAACTAGCTTTGGCCCGCGGCTTCGCTCACATAAGCTATATTAGGAGTAAAAATGATAAACCAACATTGATGATCTCTACTTTGTATCGGTCTGTATTCATCAGAGAGGTCAAGCTGTATCTCAAGATCTGTTCAATTAATTGAGATAAGAAGATTACCAGTTTTTAAGTTAGAGCATATACTTTCTAACAGTGATAACAAAATTCAAATCTATTCAGTAGTTTTTACTCCAACCCGTAAGAGAAGAGAAGAAGAAGAGACTTTATAGTACAATCACATCATAAATATAAACACATTAAAAGTTTATTAATATAGTAGATTTAGCTTGTGTATAGTTAAGTTAGCCAATTTATATAGGTTCTTTGAACGAAATCATTTACCTATTCCTCTGGTCACCATAGGCGAGTCCTGGTCTCCGGATGTGTATAAACTAGCGGTGGTGCACGAGACGGAGGGACTATTGGGGCACATCTACTGCGACCTGTACGAGAGGCCCGGCAAGCCGCACCAAGACTGCCACTTCACCATACAGGGCGGGAAGCTGCTTCCCGATGGGACTTACCAGGTTTGAAGCGATTGATTGATAGGATAGATATACAGCAGGCCCGGATCTAGATAGGGAGGGTGGCATGACATTAGATAACAGAGCCGATACAAAACTGACAAAAAATAGTAATTTTGAAGCCAATAATGGCCTCAGAATTACTTATTTGACGATTTTGACACAATAAAAAGCAGACTTATTGATAAGTCAGTAGGCTAATTCACGCAGTGAAATTTCGTTCAAAACATAGCTTTTCGTATTCTTTACATGTCAGATACGCTCGCGTCAAGTTATAGGTAAAATTATACACAATTTCGACCGTTATATTTATTGAAACGTAATCGCTTCGATTAAATCATTTGATAAGTAATTTGTTTATTCTATATGGCCACAACATAGATAAGTTGCAATTACAAGAAAACCATTTAGCACTTACACTTGAATTTAATTGCAACGTTGCTGTAACCTTGTAGATGCGTAATGAAATGATGTGAATTAGCCGTCTGATGGTGTGTGTGTGTTTCCACATTCCAGAACCCGATAGTGGTGGTGATGCTGTCGCTGAGCGGCGGGCACCGGTCGGGCCCGGCGCTGCTGTCGGCGGGCGGCGTGGACAACCTGTTCCACGAGCTGGGCCACGCGCTGCACTCCATGCTGGGCCGCGCGCGCCACCAGCACGTGGCCGGCACGCGCTGCGCCACCGACCTGGCCGAGGTGCCCTCCGTGCTCATGGAGTACTTCGCCAGCAGCCCGCAGGTACTCTGCCTATACTATACTATACTATACTATACTATACCACCCCACCCGACTCTCCTGTTCCACGAGCTGGGCCACGCGCTGCACTCCATGCTGGGCCGCGCGCGCCACCAGCACGTGGCCGGCACGCGCTGCGCCACCGACCTGGCCGAGGTGCCCTCCGTGCTCATGGAGTACTTCGCCAGCAGCCCGCAGGTACTCTGCCTATACTATACTATACTATACCACCCCACCCGACTCACCAAGGAAGCTGTTATCGCTTGTCTCGCGAGCACGGCAATTTTTTTAACATTCCTCCTCAGTCGTGCACTCCTAGCGGAGAGGTCGTGGTTATGGAGCGTCTGATAGATTGTTACGGCTTTTGCGCCACTTTCTCTTCGTGACATTGCATGTATATTCAGTTAGGGAACACTTCATAGAAGGCTTATTGAGATCTGTCCATCCTGTGGCTGCGGATAATATGTGAAAACAACTTATGAATTTCAAACATTAACGATTAGTAATTAGGATGAAATTACAATTAGCATCACGTTGCAGGTAATTCGTCGTTTTGCGCGGCACTTCCAGACGCGGGAGCCGATGCCAGAGGACATGTTGCACAGGCTCTGCGCGTCCAAATATCTGTTTGGTGCCAGCGAAATGCAACTACAGGTATATTTCTATTTTATTTGCAGAGATAGTCCGAATTTACCTATTGACGATTGCAATTCATAATGATTTTAATGTCATCGACACTCTCCATAACTTTCTTTTTCATCCTGTTGAGAATCTAGGTCCATTCACAATTCGCCGGTATGTTTCAGTACCATATATAATGGGGGCGAGCTTATCGCCATCAACCGGGCGACTATCCAGATTACGAGCTGGTGTTGAAAATTTCATAAAATAACACTGCTCGACATGGAAATCGAACCCAGGACCTCTAGCATAGAGTAGTAGCCGCGTATAGGACCACTAGACTAATGAGGCAGATTATTGAAATAACATAAACTTACTTTATTTTTTCAGGTGTTCTATTCGGCACTGGATCAACATTACCACGGCGCTGACGCGTCATTGCGCGGCAGTACCACGGAGGTACTTCAGAAAGTTCAGAAACAATACTACGGACTGCCATACGTCGAAAATACTGTGAGTTTTGTTAAAAAAATTCCATTCAATTTCAAAATCGTTATTTTTCTATCAACATATTATTATATTTTTCTGAAAGGAAATAACAGTATTGATGAACACGGGACACATACACATGTTAGGGCAGTTTACGCCTCTGCCTAACCCTTCGGGGAATACAGGCGTGATAGTATGTTATGTTACAATAGGCATGATGACTGATTTTCAAAAACTGTTCTAAAATATTCTTATGTATATACTATTTCCGAAACATAAATTATTTCTGCAATAAAACATGGTTTTTGATACAAAAATGCGATTTTAATTCAATATTTTTCAATTAGCGCGAAAACGGTCGCTGGTGTCATGGCGTCTGCTTATGACGTCACTTCATTGTTTTGGCATCGTACACAATAGGAGATTAATAACTTATCAGATGATATTTTTGTTAATTTTTATTTAGACATGACTTCGCAAGTGTATAAGTGGTGTGCTGTTCCCCAGTGTGATAATACGTCAAAAAAATACACTGATAAACTATTTATTTACGTGCTACACAACAAAACAATAAGATATAAGTGGCTTAATCTTGCACGGCGAGATTAAGCCACACAGTTTTGCAGCTTCCTTTTCTTTCCTTCCTTAATAAACTTTACAAATACTCCAGTATTTAATTGCAAACTAGGTTTACTATTGGATAAATATTTTGTTGTAATATATTTCAATGTAGTCCAAACCCGAGATAGCTTTGATTTCATCCAGTAGCATTCAATGGATGTATCGGACGGTTCTTCACTCCTACGATGGACCCACATGAGAAATGCAATGGCATTTTTGCAGTCCCCTTGTGAGGCAACACTTCCATGGCATTCTACCGATACAACTTCTTCCTTTACTTCGTCAACTATTAACGTCACTGCATATAACTTCGCGTGGACCTTGTGTTCTGGGCAGATTTTTGATCAAACTATACACAGATTTCCATCGCGTTTTAACTGAACGTAGCTAATCGCGTCGTCCCCCTATGATGGCCTGGAGGACCTAAAACAAAGAAATCGATAGGTAAGCATATTTTATAAAATAAAAACATTATTAAAACTAAATATATATAATATGAAGCTATAATAAAATATGAAGCTGTGCTTTTTAAAGTGTTTTTTTTTTTTTACTATTGTAACGTATAGTTACAGTAATTTTAATATAGTTTTAATTTAATAATAAATAATACTTACATTGTAGTTTTAACATTTCTAAATTCTGCTGAACAGAAGTCTTTGTTTGATGCACAGGAACTGCCCCAGCATGCATTAACAAATCAACTCAAGGCAAATTAGAGCTGTTTGCCTTGGTAAACCCTTGTTCCATTACTTAATAAGTTCTTAACAAGTCGTAGAACAAAAAACTAAGTAGTATACAATTAGGAAATACATAATAAACAATTTTTAAGCGCGGAGATCGTTGAAATTCGTACGAAATTTACGTGACGGTGACAGTTCAACATAGATGTGACGTAATTGAATCTGATTGGTGTTCAAGTGAACATGGCGGACTTGTGTATTTTGGAGTTTTATTTTATCAAATAAATTAATAATCCCGTCTTATAAATAAAAATAAGTATTTTTTTCTAAACATATTAATTATATTTCAGTATATGAACATATTATTTTAGTAATTCTTGCTAACCGTCATCATGCCTATTGTACTGCGACATATATATTGTTATGTACATGTCAGGCGTGGCAGCACCGCTTCAGCCACCTGATCGGGTACGGCGCCAAGTACTACTCGTACCTGATCTCGCGCGGCATCGCGTGGAGCGTGTGGCACCGGCACTTCGAGGCCGAGCCGCTGAGCCGCCGCGCCGGGGACCAGCTGCGCCACAGCCTGCTGCGCCACGGCGGCGCTGTACCGCCCAAGGTTATATTCTTTAACTATTTAACACAACCCCCTAATTGTTTGGTTCAGAGCTCTACAGAATGGGAGATATAAAAGGCTTGTTATGAATGAAATGTGTCAAAAATACAATTATTTATAATTATTTATTTTTATAAGTGGCAGTAGCCTATTGGCTAGGGCGTCAGACTTGCGATCATGTGGTTGCCGGTTCGAAACCCACCCATTGCACTCGTAACACAAGCATTTAGCTTAGGCACGAGAGGTTAACAAGAATACTAGTAATACCATATTGGTAGAAACGTTAATTCATTCATATTCATATTCATATTCTTTATTGCATACCATAATGTACAATAAGGTGGTGTAATTAGACAAGAATCATTATGGACCCTGTAGGGCACAGCAATTTTAGAAGAGAAGAGGATTTATTTTACTAGCTACGGTAGTTACCAATTATAAATTATTGGGTACTTATTATAAAATAAAGGTATGTTATTATATTAATTATAGGCTTTGTCTTTTTACATTACATTACATTATTTATTTGAATTATTAAGTATATATACCATGCATGAGACACTGCATCATGCTGAGCGATGGCCGTTTTTGCGTGGGTGTGACGCATGGTTTCCACCGTTTTATTTTATATTATTTTTGTTTTTAACCCAATTTTTCGTGCGTCATGTCGACGTAAATAAAAAGTATTTTCTTTCTTTCTTTTCTTTATGTATTTAGAATATTACGATACAGATATGTTAGTTTATTTTTTTGGAACTATTTATTGTATTACATTATTTTATTTGTAGAGATTTTTGTTTCATTTAATTAGGCTTACTTTATTTAATATTATTGTTAATATTTACTTATAAGTAATTATATAACTTATTTTTTTATATTTATTTAAAAGTAACACGTGATATTAATATTATTCGAATAGTTCTATTAAATATTAATTATATATTATTATTTTAATATATTATACATATTATATTAATTATTTATCATATTTTTTGTTTGAATGAACCTATTAATAAAAGTCAGTACTATCTACGTCATTATTCCGTTATTTATAGGTATGTTATTTTTACATATTATTAAATATTTTTGTGTAGGTACGTCTTATTTAATTTGAGTATCATTGAGGTAGTCGTTGATTGTATAGTAGGCTTTGTTAATAAGAAGTTTCTTTAGATTATTTGTAAATTTTAAATCACTAGTTTCATTTTTTATTGTGTCTGGTAGCTTATTAAATATTTTTATGCACATCACATATGGGCTATTTGAGTGTATTGTTAGGCGGGAGTTTGGTAGCATTAGTCTATTCTTATGTCTTAAGGAACGATTGGTATTTTTATCGGCACGTGTTGTAAAAAATGAAATATATCTTCTGACAAATTTGCATATCTCTAGAATGTATATGCATGGTAGTGTTAAGATTTTATGTTTAATAAAGAATGGTTGGCAGCTGTCAGTTTGTTGTATATTTGTAATTATTCTTATTAATTTTTTCTGCAAAATGAAAAGGGTAGGTGCATCCGTACTATTTCCCCACATGATAATACCGTAGCTTAGCCACGCATTAGCATAGGCATAGTACGTAGTCAGAGCAGTTTTTAAATCGGTAGTTTTTTTAATTTCTCTAAGGGCGTATGTAAATTTTGATATTTTTGATCGTATATTGTTTATGTGAGTTTTCCAAGTGATATGTGTATCTATGGTTAGGCCTAATAAAGTAAAATCATTAACGACGTCTATTTTATTACCGTTAATGGTAAAGTTAATTGTCAACGGGGATTTTTGGTAAGGGTAAAAAGTCATTATTTTAGTTTTTTTATAGTTGATCTCTAGATTATGTTCGTTCATCCATTTAATTGTTTTATTGAGTATGGTATAAAGTTTTTCGTTTATGTTATCTTCTTTTTGGCATGAGGTTAATAACGATATATCGTCCGCAAAGAGCACACACGGCTCTTCCATGATCTTTGGGAGGTCATTAACATAGATTAAAAACAAAAGACATCCGATGACACTGCCCTGTGGGATCGATGCGTTTATAATTTTTTTGTCTGATCTAATTTTTATGATTTCTTTTTTAGCGTAATCGAAGCTTTCCATTTCCACGTACTGTTCTCTGTCTTTCAGATATGATGCGAACCATTTGTGTGTATTTCCGCGGATTCCAATATTATATAATTTTTGTAATAAAATTTTGAATTGTACTTTATCATATGCCTTAGTCATATCGAGAAGTAATCCAACTGCGTATTTCTTATCATTTATTATATTAATAACCTCCTGTATATATTTGTAGACGGCTAGCACTGTAGATCGTTGTTTTCGGAAGCCGTTTTGGCAGTCATCAAAAATATTGTATCTCTCACAGAAGTTGTATACCCGGTCACACATGGATCTTTCAAAAATTTTTGAGGCTGATGGCAAAAGTGCTATTGGCCGATAATTATTAGGGTCTGTTTTTTTATTTTTCTTGTGAATTGGTTTTATTATGCTTTTTTTTAAGAGCTCGGGGAATATACCTGTTTCAAATGATTGATTTATCAGTACGCAAAATGGAAGTGCAAGTTCATCCGCACAATGTTTGAGTAGTGAAGGTGGTAATTCGTCTATTCCATGACTATTTTTATTTTTAAGATTTTTTATAATTTTATGGGTTTCTTTACAATCTAATGGTCTAAGGAAAAGGGTATTTTCTATGGAGTTACTAATAGGTAATTTATGCGGTTCATTACATATTGCTTGTGAGTTTGCTTCACCTATTGAAGCAAAAAAATTATTGAATGCATCAACTATTAATTTTGGGTTTGAAACTGTCACGTTATTTATTTTTAATTTAATATTATATTTTTCTACTATTGATTTTTTGTTTGCGCGTTCATTAATAATGTTCCACATTGCTTTTACTTTATTTTGCGATAATTTTATTTTATTTATGTATTGTATTTTTTTAGCTGTATTTACTGTATGTTTTAAAATTTTTTCATATTGCTTGTAATATTTTTTAAGGATTGGGTCGTTGGTTTTTGTGGTTAGGATTTTTAATAATCTTTTATTTTTACAAGATAATTTTATACCTACAGTCAGCCAGTATTTTTTATAACGTGTTTTTAATTTTATTCTACGTTTTGGTATGGTTTGATTTAGTATATGTATTAATTTGTCGTTAAAGGCTTTGTAGTTTTCATTTACATCATTGTTTTCTAGGATAATGTCACACCAATTAGTCGATTTTAGTGTAGACTTGAATAGATCTATATTGTTTTTATTATATAAGCGTTTTTCGGTATACCATATTTTAGTTTGACATATTTTAGGTACGCTAAAGTTAAGAATTGTGCCGCTGTGGTCGGAAAACCCTAGGTCTTCTACATATGCATTTAAATTTATATTATTAAAGTTTGTGAAAATTAGATCTAAGCAGGTTGATGTGGTTTGCGTTACATGAGTAGGATGTTTTATATGCTGTTTAAAGTTATATTCGTTCATAAGATCCAAAAAGCTGTTTGTCTTTAAGTTGTTTTTTAAAATATCTATATTAAAATCTCCTCCGATAATTATATTAAGTTTATAGTATTTTTTATTTATGTAAGTCAATATTTGGTTAAGCTGTTTATAAAATATTTCTTCCTCTCTCCTATTCCAATACATAGTAATCAATCAATTTTTTTTTAACAGGGATTAACATTCTTAATACCTACCCAATAACATTAAATTGATGTAGTACCTATTTTATACGAGCAAAACAGGAGGTCGTCTATTTTGATAAGAAAATTACTTTTAAATCTAAATTCTTTTATGAAAACATGTTCGGTACAATTACTATACCTACACACCATGACAGGTACTGTAATTGTGATGATTAAAAATGGAGACAGGCACAACCTCACAGGCTGCAAGCCACTATTTTTGCCCGAATATTTTATTTACTGATGATAAAGTCGAAACTTCTATCAACAGATATTGCTGCGAGATTATCTACAAGAAGAGGTAACGCCAACCACACTAGCTAATGCGCTGGCAGAAGAATTAGATTACCACAAGGACCACCTCGACACCGTCTTCAAAATGCTAGACAAATGATACTCCTACTTCACACAGGTATATCAAGGACTGACAACTACTTCATGTTACATATGTGAAACAAACGGGGTGCTGTCGGCTGTCAAACCTAGTTTTAGCTTCGCTTTGTATAGCACCAGACTGCCTAGAAAATTGTAGTTGAGTGAATCTTTTACCGGAAACATGTAAATGTTGGTTCTTATAACGGATGTGTATGTATTGGTGATATTTGCACATAGATCTGCATAAAATCACAAGTTAGACAAATATTGTTACAAGACATATTTAGCGAGTTTATATATATATATATATATATATAAACTCGTAAATATAACGAAATTCGAGGAAAAATGTAGTGTGCGAACGGCCTTAGCAACTGGCGACCATCAAATTTTGTTCGTACAGTACAGAAGAGTTTATAGAGATATAAACCTTACGAACTTCGCCAATGATATAATCCGCGACAATTGTTTATTGTCTGTAATAAACAACATGGAAGCCCATGCATTGAATTTCTTGGTGAAAATCTTCATGTTTTACTATACGCAGACACATGAGCGACCATGGACTGTCCATATTCTGCTTTATCCCTTCGAATAATTGACTGACATTAAAATTGATCTGCAATATTTTGACAGTTATTGAATGATTTGAATATATTGTGTATATTTTTAAGTGAAGGCATTCTATGTTTCCGCATTTAGTGTGTTATAGTGAAACGTCTTCCCATTTTAAAATGTAAAAAAAAAACAATTGTTTGAGCTAATTGTGCAATGCTATTGCAAATAAATACGGAGTATGTAATTTTATTGTACATAATGTAAATTTAGTGCATTAAATTATTTTTAGTGTATTTCACTGAGCGGAAGTTTTTATTCAGTATTATGCATTGAAATAACTTTTTATAAATCGGACTGGCTTTTACTATTATATTATTATATTTTGTGATTTAATTGGGTAATTATATGTCAACTACAGGTGATTACGAGTTTCGCCTTATTTACAGTACAGTATGATTACAAGTATGTTACAAGATAACATAGAAACATAGCCTACAAATAAAGAACCTATGGTTTTTATTTCTATAGTTAATTGTACATATACATCACTGATAATTCTTGCCCACTGTACATACATGAAGGACAAATAAAACAATGACAGAAAATTATAAATAGTTTAATTAGTGATCCCTCCTGAAACTGACATGTAGAAACAAACACAACCCGGATATCACGACAAAAGAAAGGGCTAACAGAAATTACGATAGTACATGTAAATGACAAAATAAAATATACGTAGATATAATGAATATACGTACGAACGGCCAGTAGATTACGAAGGAAGCAGACATAGGCCAGACATATAGTCCGTTATAAAACGTAAGAAAAATATATCGAGACATTTTTTATTCCTGATAAGTTTACGCTTGACCGCGAGTTCGCCTGATGTTAAAGGCACCCAGATTATATCTATCGGGGAAGATTATTATTATTACACTATTTAACAACTCTTTTTCCTGGCGAAGGTACGAAAGTCCGAAATTAAAACTTAGCAGTAATTGTGGTGCTTTAGAGAGATCTTCGTTACCAACTTATATTACAACAAAGATACGCAATGTTTACAAGTATGATGCCTATTTCGATTTACTATAAATATTATTACGACTTTGAACAAAACCGATGATATTTTTAAATTAGTTATAATAGAGTCCATTTCAAGCGGAGGGTACACAATTCTCTAATATCACACTTTATATTTCTAAGGTGTAATTATTTTATATTTAGCACAGTATGCAGAGCTAGACCTCTTCTCTGCCCTCCGACTGATCAGCTCGAAAAGAATAGAAGCTTTTCTACCTTCAAATTTGTATGCTGATCTACCTTACTCCATATTTTTCTGCACCCCTCATTAAATAAACATTTGTTACAAGTATTTTGTTGTAATTGCGATAAAGATTGTTTTTTGCAAAAAAATATTAGGTTTGCAGGGAAAAATACGGAATGAGAGATCAGCACTATACTTATAATAATTGTGTATATGCCTATTATAATTATCAAATTATTATTTTAGTTCACTGTACAAGGAAATTGCGAAAATTATGAATTCACATTATAATAGCTTTATTAGGAAAGTGAAATTGTATTTGTTTCTGAGCTCAAAGATATAATTTCTAAAATCTTTGAGCTCAGAAATTCTGTTCGTTTACTGAGTGAATTACTTACTAGCTATCAGATAAACTATCTGCCATTGTGGTAATTAATCTGCAAGTAACATGGCCTACACCCAAAGTATGCTTGAATCACCAGTTTGAAAAACAATGTATAATTAATTGAAACATGTGTTTCTTACGTCATAACATATGCGGGAAGTACAATCGTCGCCATTCGATTCTTGTTTTCAATTAATTCTCACCTCAGTCCAACGTTAGGAATTAGGTACCTCAAGGCGTGAAATGTGGTAAAACAGAGATGAGATGAGCAACATTTCAATGTACTCGAAATTATACCAGTTTAGTATCCTCAGGAAATTAGTATAATTATATACTTAATTAACTTGGAATTTATATCGATATAATGTTGTAATAATACCTTTTATTTTTGGGGCTTTCACGTTGAATCCGTATCTACCTACGTTTTCAATTATTTCGTGACAACCTGTTGCCAGTTTGTTGTCCAAAAGCCCTTTTTAAGAATAAAGTAAGCTTAGGTTCTTCTCCAAGGTCCATTCTATCTCTATACCAAAATTATCAAAATTGGTTCAACGGTTTAGGTATGAATACGTAACAGACACAGTTACTTTCGCATTTATATAGTCAACGCCAATCTAGCCGTTTACTATGTCCTGACTAGACAGTTAATATTTATATTTTAGAATAATTTAGAAGAAACCTTGCTAGTAGTCCATCTAAATTTACTGCGCCCTGTTTTGTATAAAGTATACGAATCAAATTCATAATGACAATGTTCCTGTCATTTGTACTAGGTATATAACACTGTTCGAACGGACTGTATCGCCGGGGTCATTCATGGAAGGTCAAGACACCGCGTTGCCACAACATTTACACTACGACACAGTACAATAAAGTAGTTTCATATTTCATCGAAGTCGATCCAGCCTTTCCCTTATAAAAAATTTGTATTTAGTTTCTAGTCAAACTAGATACGAAATTCAGAGCTGAAATGTTCAAAGATATATTTGATCGATCACACTATAGGACTACGTAAAAGGTGAGTGTTACGCCATTAAACATCTTATTAACATTAGACATTTATTATTGAACATTGAAGTGGTGTCGTAGTGAGAACGCGTGGCGCGTGGCCGCGGGCGCTGGGCCAGCATGGCCGGAGCGGGGCCACTATTACGCGACGTAGTTGTACTGGTTGGGGTTGTCTTTGTCGCGCTCCATATAGTCGCGGTCGATCAGGGATTCTATACGCTTCTTCAGGTCCGCCGGCTGGGGAATAAAGGTCCAATAGGATAAGTATTGTAAAACTTTGATAATCGCTGATTATCAAGCTTGGCGGATTAATTGATTCATGATTGCACGTATGGCTTTGCGGTTAAGATGGTTACTTCGCTACTACCATTGTGCATAACTTCCTGCCTGTGGCAAATATTTGTGTAAGGGTGTTATCTATTAAAAGTAAAGAAAAATTGGTGATCGCTGTACGATGAACTGTGTAAATTATTTTTCTTTTTTACTTATAAATAAATTTAACAACAAAAGAAAGGAATATTCCTTCATTTTTTAACTGGCAAGAAACTTTAAAGGATGATTTGTAAATACCTTGACGGGGAATTTGAGTTGGTTGTACAGTTCCGATATGAGCAGGTTGTGTGAGAGCGCCTTGCGCATCTTCATGACGCGCACGATGGCCGCGTCGATCTGGTACTGCCGGTCCTGGAACACGCGCTCCTCCGTCGCCTTCTGCTCCTCGCTCTGAAATATTTTGTTTTTGTATAGGAATTACACGAATTGAACTTAAACTGGTCGATTTCTTGGAACCAGACTTTCGACAGGTACAGTCGTAAAAGTGCAAGACTTAAAATTTTCAAGGATAAGTAGAAATAAGCAAGTATAAAACAGTTGATGTCATGAAGAGCTCACATTCGTGTTGAAAAGTATTTACATAACGAAACATACCATTACACTGTATTCCCCGAAGGGTTCGGCAGAGCCGTACTAATGTAAACCCACAGATCGTTGGTATGTTTTAAGTCCCATCCGGGCACAATTTCCAAACTCCAAGTTCTGAGCATAGCAGTCGCGCTCATGACAACTAGGCTAATGAGGGAGTTATAAGCATAGAGCGAGTGATTTATAAAATAGAAAATTATGTGCATTGAACATAGTAATAGCTTCTGCCCGCGACTTCGTCCGCGTAGCGTGATGATATATAGCCTATAGCCTTCCTTAATAAATGGGCTATCTAACACCGAATTTTTCAAATCGGACCAGTAGTTCCTGAGATTAGCGCGTTTAAGTAAACAAACAAACAAACTCTTCAGCTTTATTAGGATAGGATAGGATATTATTTATTAGTATAGATATAGATATAGAAAAGTGTTGTTTTAGACTTTCTCAGGCATTTTTTTAAATTTTTCTCTCCGTAAGAACTATCGTCGTACTTCAAGGAATATTATAAAAAAAGAATTAGCGAAAACAGCTGCTCTTGAGATTTGAGCTTAGCAACACATTTGGCGATTCATTTTTATATTATAAGTATGTATGACTGACCGTCTCCTTCATCTGTATCTGGTTGATCTTGATGCGGAATAGCTTGTTGGTGAAGTCGGCGTTGAAGGCGAAGTGGTCGTTGTCGTGCACCTCGCGGCCGCGCGGCGCCTTGCTCAGCACGCGCGCCTTGCCGCACGCCAGCGACTGCAGCGTGCGCCGCAGCTCGCCTTCCTGATCACACCACAACACATCACAAAACAGAACATCTTCCATCGGTTAACTTCCGATCCCAAAACATAGACTTAGGGCTGGCTCAAAATTTTTCACAAACCTACATTTTCACACACTCATTTACACCATCTCACACACACACACACACTCATTCAAGACCGAACACACACCTTCTCACACATACGCGCTTACCCCCCTACTTAATCACCGGCTTATATCATTCACTTCTAATTTCCTTCATACTTTGTCTTTAAACACCTTAAAAATCATTTGCATGCTTATGTTAATTTAATAATCAGTGTTTGTCTCTCATACTTAAACATCGCTAATGTAACTTGGAAGAGCGGAATCACCTATCACAAGCAAAAATTTGCTTAAAAGGTGATTCCAAACTCAGCAATTGTACCACTTTTAAGTTGACGAAATAAACAATTTTATTTATTATTTATTAACGCTCCGACGGACCTTAAGTTGCCCACAAGTTATATCAAAGTACTAGCTGTAATATAATGTGAAATGTACACTGAAAAAAAAAGTTCAAATTAAGACTTATTTTGGTATTATTGGTTTGAGAAATTGGGTCCACGGTCGACTTATAATAGGCATGATGACTGATTTTCAAAAACTGTCCTAAAATATTCTAATGTATATACTATTTCCGAAAAATAAATTATTTTTGCAATAAAACATGGTTTTTGATACAAAAATGCGATTTTAATTCAATGTTTTTCAATTAGCGCGAAAACGGTCGCTGGTGTCATGGCGTCTGCTTATGACGTCACTTCAATGTTTTGGCATCGTACACAATAGGAGATTAAACAACTTATCACTGATGTTAATTTTGTTAATTTTTATTTAGACATGACTTCGCAAGTGTATAAGTGGTGTGCTGTTCCCCAGTGTGATAATACGTCAAAAAATACCCTGATAAATTATTTGTTTACGTGCCACACAACAAAACAATAAGATATAAGTGGCTTAATCTTGCACGGCGAGATTAAGCCACACAGTTTTGCAGCTTCCTTTTCTTTCCTTCCTTAATAAACTTTTCAAATACTCCAGTATTTAATTGCAAACTAGGTTTACTATTGGATAAATATTTTGTTGTAATATATTTCAATGTAGTCCAAACCCGAGATAGGTTTGATTTCATCCAGTAGCATTCAATGGATGTATCGGACGGTTCTTCACTCCTACGATGGACCCACATGAGAAATGCAATGGCATTTTTGCAGCCCCCTTGTGAGGCAACACTGTCATGGCATTCTACCGATACAACTTCTTCCTTTACTTCGTCAACTATTAACCTTACTGCATATAACTTCGCGTGGACCTTGTGTTCTGCGCAGATTTTTGATCAAACTATACACAGATTTCCATCGCGTTTTAACTGAACGTAGCTAATGTGATATTATTTTTTTAACTATTGTAACGTATCGTTACAGTAATTTTAATATAGTTTTTATTTAATAATAAATAATACTTACATTGTAGTTTTAACATTTCTAAATTCTGCTGAACAGAAGTCTTTGTTTGATGCCAGGAACTGCCCCAGCATGCATTAACAAATCAACTCTGGGCAAATTAGAGCTGTTTGCCTTGGTAAACCCTTGTTCCATTACTTAATAAGTTCTTAACAAGTCGTAGAACAAAAAACTAAGTAATATACAATTAGGAAATACATAATAAACTTTTTAAGCGCGGAGATCGTCGAAATTCGTACGAAATTTACGTGACGGTGACAGTTCAACAAAGATGTGACGTAATTGAATCTGATTGGTGTTCAACTGAACATGGCGGACTTGTGTATTTTGGAGTTTTATTTTATCAAATAAATTAATAATCCCGTCTTATAAATAAAAATAAATATTTTTTTCTAAACATATTAATTATATTTCAGTATATGAACATATTATTTTAGTAATTCTTACTAACCGTCATCATGCCTATTATATTACCGTCAGGCAATGGACAAAAGAGGTTTACGGACCCTAAGGAGATATCTATAAATCAAATTACATCTCACGCGCGGAGGGCTGTAGAGAAGTGAAAGAAGGGGTTACCAACTTAGTGATGTCACTTGTTTGATGAATAACGACGATGTTTTATGGTTGGACGATTCAAAATTTGTGACGTCACACTAGGGGGAAGGGCTATTATAATTTATAGCATTGATTCTAAAGTTATTTGTTCATAATAACATGTAAAAAAATAATTACTTCAATATTAGTAGCAGTCTTAATGTCCTCGAAAGAGAGATTGTCTCCGTCGTTGAAGAGCAGCAGGCAGAGCGCTTGAAACAGCGACACCTGAAGCTCTTTGTTACCCTGTAACATACAACTTTGGTTAAGGAATGTTATATTTTATAACTAAGTAAGTGCATATCAATCAATAAGGCCATTGTCATCGGCATAAATCAGATAGCACACAGTGGCCCAACGTGGGCTGCCACTGCAGCTTGCGGCCGGAGTGCTGTGTGTATGTGTATGTACCTGCGTGAAGTGGGCGCGCAGCACACAGTGGCCCAGCGTGGGCTGCCACTGCAGCTTGCGGCCGGAGTGCTGTGTGTATGTGTATGTGTATGTACCTGCGTGAAGTGGGCGCGCAGCACACAGTGGCCCAGCGTGGGTTGCCACTGCAGCTTGCGGCCGGAGTGCTGTGTGTATGTGTATGTGTATGTACCTGCGTGAAGTGGGCGCGCAGCACACAGTGGCCCAGCGTGGGCTGCCACTGCAGCTTGCGGCCGGAGTGCTGTGTGTATGTGTATGTACCTGCGTGAAGTGGGCGCGCAGCACACAGTGGCCCAGCGTGGGTTGCCACTGCAGCTTGCGGCCGGAGTGCTGTGTGTATGTGTATGTGTATGTACCTGCGTGAAGTGGGCGCGCAGCACACAGTGGCCCAGCGTGGGCTGCCACTGCAGCTTGCGGCCGGAGTGCTGTGTGTATGTGTATGTACCTGCGTGAAGTGGGCGCGCAGCACACAGTGGCCCAGCGTGGGCTGCCACTGCAGCTTGCGGCCGGAGTGCTGTGTGTATGTGTATGTACCTGCGTGAAGTGGGCGCGCAGCACACAGTGGCCCAGCGTGGGCTGCCACTGCAGCTTGCGGCCGGAGTGCTGTGTGTATGTGTATGTACCTGCGTGAAGTGGGCGCGCAGCACACAGTGGCCCAGCGTGGGCTGCCACTGCAGCTTGCGGCCGGAGTGCTGTGTGTATGTGTATGTACCTGCGTGAAGTGGGCGCGCAGCACACAGTGGCCCAGCGTGGGCTGCCACTGCAGCTTGCGGCCGGAGTGCTGTGTGTATGTGTATGTACCTGCGTGAAGTGGGCGCGCAGCACACAGTGGCCCAGCGTGGGCTGCCACTGCAGCTTGCGGCCGGAGTGCTGTGTGTATGTGTATGTGTATGTACCTGCGTGAAGTGGGCGCGCAGCACACAGTGGCCCAGCGTGGGCTGCCACTGCAGCTTGCGGCCGGAGTGCTGTGTGTATGTGTATGTGTATGTACCTGCGTGAAGTGGGCGCGCAGCACACAGTGGCCCAGCGTGGGCTGCCACTGCAGCTTGCGGCCGGAGTGCTGTGTGTATGTGTATGTGTATGTACCTGCGTGAAGTGGGCGCGCAGCACACAGTGGCCCAGCGTGGGCTGCCACTGCAGCATGCGGCCGGAGTGCTGTGTGTATGTGTATGTGTATGTACCTGCGTGAAGTGGGCGCGCAGCACACAGTGGCCCAGCGTGGGCTGCCACTGCAGCTTGCGGCCGGAGTGCTGTGTGTATGTGTATGTACCTGCGTGAAGTGGGCGCGCAGCACACAGTGGCCCAGCGTGGGCTGCCACTGCAGCTTGCGGCCGGAGTGCTGGGTGTATGTGTATGTGTATGTACCTGCGTGAAGTGGGCGCGCAGCACACAGTGGCCCAGCGTGGGCTGCCACTGCAGCTTGCGGCCGGAGTGCTGTGTGTATGTGTATGTACCTGCGTGAAGTGGGCGCGCAGCACACAGTGGCCCAGCGTGGGCTGCCACTGCAGCTTGCGGCCGGAGTGCTGTGTGTATGTGTATGTACCTGCGTGAAGTGGGCGCGCAGCACACAGTGGCCCAGCGTGGGCTGCCACTGCAGCTTGCGGCCGGAGTGCTGTGTGTATGTGTATGTGTATGTACCTGCGTGAAGTGGGCGCGCAGCACACAGTGGCCCAGCGTGGGCTGCCACTGCAGCTTGCGGCCGGAGTGCTGTGTGTATGTGTATGTGTATGTACCTGCGTGAAGTGGGCGCGCAGCACACAGTGGCCCAGCGTGGGCTGCCACTGCAGCTTGCGGCCGGAGTGCTGTGTGTATGTGTATGTACCTGCGTGAAGTGGGCGCGCAGCACACAGTGGCCCAGCGTGGGCTGCCACTGCAGCTTGCGGCCGGAGTGCTGTGTGTATGTGTATGTGTATGTGTATGTACCTGCGTGAAGTGGGCGCGCAGCACACAGTGGCCCAGCGTGGGCTGCCACTGCAGCTTGCGGCCGGAGTGCTGTGTGTATGTGTATGTGTATGTACCTGCGTGAAGTGGGCGCGCAGCACACAGTGGCCCAGCGTGGGCTGCCACTGCAGCTTGCGGCCAGAGTGCTGTGTGTATGTGTATGTGTATGTACCTGCGTGAAGTGGGCGCGCAGCACACAGTGGCCCAGCGTGGGCTGCCACTGCAGCTTGCGGCCGGAGTGCTGTGTGTATGTACCTGCGTGAAGTGGGCGCGCAGCACACAGTGGCCCAGCGTGGGCTGCCACTGCAGCTTGCGGCCGGAGTGCTGTGTGTATGTACCTGCGTGAAGTGGGCGCGCAGCACACAGTGGCCCAGCGTGGGCTGCCACTGCAGCTTGCGGCCGGAGTGCTGTGTGTATGTGTATGTACCTGCGTGAAGTGGGCGCGCAGCACACAGTGGCCCAGCGTGGGCTGCCACTGCAGCTTGCGGCCGGAGTGCTGTGTGTATGTGTATGTACCTGCGTGAAGTGGGCGCGCAGCACACAGTGGCCCAGCGTGGGCTGCCACTGCAGCTTGCGGCCGGAGTGCTGTGTGTATGTGTATGTGTATGTACCTGCGTGAAGTGGGCGCGCAGCACACAGTGGCCCAGCGTGGGCTGCCACTGCAGCTTGCGGCCGGAGTGCTGTGTGTATGTGTATGTGTATGTACCTGCGTGAAGTGGGCGCGCAGCACACAGTGGCCCAGCGTGGGCTGCCACTGCAGCTTGCGGCCGGAGTGCTGTGTGTATGTGTATGTGTATGTACCTGCGTGAAGTGGGCACGCAGCACACAGTGGCCCAGCGTGGGCTGCCACTGCAGCTTGCGGCCGGAGTGCTGTGCGTATGTGTATGTGTATGTGTATGTACCTGCGTGAAGTGGGCGCGCAGCACACAGTGGCCCAGCGTGGGCTGCCACTGCAGCTTGCGGCCGGAGTGCTGTGTGTATGTGTATGTGTATGTACCTGCGTGAAGTGGGCGCGCAGCACACAGTGGCCCAGCGTGGGCTGCCACTGCAGCTTGCGGCCGGAGTGCTGTGTGTATGTGTATGTACCTGCGTGAAGTGGGCGCGCAGCACACAGTGGCCCAGCGTGGGCTGCCACTGCAGCTTGCGGCCGGAGTGCTGTGTGTATGTGTATGTGTATGTACCTGCGTGAAGTGGGCGCGCAGCACACAGTGGCCCAGCGTGGGCTGCCACTGCAGCTTGCGGCCGGAGTGCTGTGTGTATGTGTATGTGTATGTACCTGCGTGAAGTGGGCGCGCAGCACACAGTGGCCCAGCGTGGGCTGCCACTGCAGCTTGCGGCCGGAGTGC
Source organism: Acronicta leporina (assembly GCA_947256265.1). Lineage (NCBI taxonomy): Eukaryota > Metazoa > Arthropoda > Insecta > Lepidoptera > Noctuidae > Acronicta > Acronicta leporina. The sequence continues at coordinate 3,068,400 of OX366512.1, forward strand.
TGTGTGTATGTGTATGTACCTGCGTGAAGTGGGCGCGCAGCACACAGTGGCCCAGCGTGGGCTGCCACTGCAGCTTGCGGCCGGAGTGCTGTGTGTATGTGTATGTGTATGTACCTGCGTGAAGTGGGCGCGCAGCACACAGTGGCCCAGCGTGGGCTGCCACTGCAGCTTGCGGCCGGAGTGCTGTGTGTATGTGTATGTGTATGTACCTGCGTGAAGTGGGCGCGCAGCACACAGTGGCCCAGCGTGGGCTGCCACTGCAGCTTGCGGCCGGAGTGCTGTGTGTATGTGTATGTACCTGCGTGAAGTGGGCGCGCAGCACACAGTGGCCCAGCGTGGGCTGCCACTGCAGCTTGCGGCCGGAGTGGTGTGTGTGTGTGTATGTGTATGTACCTGCGTGAAGTGGGCGCGCAGCACACAGTGGCCCAGCGTGGGCTGCCACTGCAGCTTGCGGCCGGAGTGCTGTGTGTATGTACAATGGGTTATAGCTGTTACCTGACCCACCCTAAAAACGGACGAATTTGAACCCTCTGCTTGTTACATTACAAGAGTTATTCAATTTGTATGAGTTTATCAGACTAGCGCTACTCGATGAACGAATACAATAATAATACAGATACGCAAAACGTTTGCGTTAGGATATTTATAACTACTTGTTATTCAATTTAGATTTTTATGCTGTAAGACTAAAGGTTTATCTTCGATAATATAATTAGTGTCATTGCTACTAATAGCTTATTTTAATTAATACACACAAGTAGATCTGGTCTTGTGGTTCGTGTGTAAGACTGAGACGAGCAAGATGCGAGTTCAAATCCTGCATGGCGTATATTATTTTGTTTTCAATTTAGAATTTATTCAAGAAGTATTTCTTACATTATTGTAAAGAACTATAGACGGACACATTCTCCAAATATAAAGTTTCTAACTTGGTTATATTTTCACTTAACTTGTAATAAGTGGGTAGATGAAAGACAAATACGCGTTCATTATAAAACTGGTATTCAAATGTTACTAAGTTTTAGGGTAGGAAAATAAAAATAAACCGTGACAACAAAGCTAAAGCCAGTCTACGCACAATTGCAGTGACTACGCGCGAACACTTTTTACCTTGCCTTACTAAATTGTGAAAAACAACGTATTTTTCCAATTTTTTTATTTATGTTTTGTAGTAGTTTTATTATCATGTCATTGTCTGTGATTATTTAAAATACAAAATAAACTATTTACACGATGAGAATGTTGGCATCAGAGAAATTGCTAGGAGACTTATATAGCAGTAAGTGTATTTTTATAATTTTAAATTTCATTATTATACCTAGCTATTGCTTTAATCAAACCTATTTTTATATGCCTTCTTTGTTTCAGAGAAATACCGTCAGATTGTGGTTGAGACGTTTTGAAGAAACGGGAAATGGCCGATTTAATAGTCACTAATATTTGGAAATATTACGTGACAACACGGATATTTTCTTCATGAAAGATAATTGCGCCATACACCGAGCTGCTGTGGTGCAAAATTGGCTGGCCAGTCAAGAAGGTGTCAAGACAATAAATTGGCCATCTAAAAGCCCTGCCTGACCTAAACCCAATAGAAAATTTGTGGGGTCAAATGATTTTAAATTGGGATTCATTAGAAGTCAGGACAAAAGAAAATTTGGCACAACTTGTGACTTCAACATGGGAACTGATGAGAGGAAGTAATGCTTGCTGAAACATGATGTGCGGCATGCGAAGCCCCTTGCAACAAATTATAGAAAGAGATGGTGCTCCACTGGAGTTAACAATACTTATGTGTCAGTGTGTCAAATCAATTGTTGTTATCACAATTTCTAAGGAAGTGTTTCTTACAGTGATTAAGCATGTCCTTTTGCGATCATAACTATTAGATATTATATAAATATTTAAAAACCTATAAAGTAGGTCAAAGTATAGTGCTATTGTCACATAAGTTTTAAAGTAGGTATAATAGTTTATGTGGTGATGTTATTGTTATAAAAATAGAAATATTATATTATATTTCTAAACATTTAACATGTTGATTCACTACATTGACTACTGTTTAAAGTAGGTATGTATTAGATTAATTACCTACTTTAAAAATAAAAATGGGTATTTTATAGGCAACTTTAAAACAAAGAAAATATTTAGTAAGTAACAACTTTAATCAAAAAAATCAAGCTTTCATAAGTATTAAAACTTCTTTTTACGTTTTTGCTTTTTAATATAAGTATATAAATTATTTAAATAATATAATATATATAATTATATATCTACTAGCTTCTGCCCGCGGCTTCGCCCCCGTGGAATTCGGTCTGCCATCACATCCCACGGGAACGGGATAAAAAGTATCCTATGTCCGTTTCCTGGTTCTAAGCTACCTCTCCACCAATTTTCAGCCAAATCGGTTCAGCCGTTCTTGAGTTATAAATGAAGTAACTAACACGACTTTCTTTTATATATATATAGATGACAAGTAATTGTGTATTCTATATTTAATAAAATCGTTATCATAATAATTAATGTTTTTCATTTCTGTTGTTATTTTTATTTAAATAGTATTTAAATATCATATAAAAACATTTGGAATTCAAAAAACAATATATTTGAATATTGTAAACATAAAAAGCTATAAGAAGCGCAGGGCTAGTTTTGAACTCATAACCATGCTAACATAGATACACTGTTGCAACCACCAGACCAAACCACCTTAACAAGTATTATTGAAATTAACAACTCCTCAATCATGTGATAAAACAATATTCAAAGATTACCTACCCTAACGTTACGTGTTAAAGATCAAATTGGCACAACTGTAGTTTATAATATTTGCCTATCATGAACAAGTCGCTTTAAAACAACGACCTAGGTCGTTGTTTTAAAGATCAAAATTGCTTAGTAGGTAGTCTGTATTATTATTTTATTTGTCATCGAGTAGTGCTAGTCTGATTACCTCATACAAATTGAATAACCCGTAATATCACAAGCAGAGGGTTCAAATTCGTAAATTTTTAAGGTGGGTCAGGTAACAGCTATAACCCATTGTACCTGCGTGAAGTGGGCGCGCAGCACACAGTGGCCCAGCGTGGGCTGCCACTGCAGCTTGCGGCCGGAGTGCTGGGTGTATGTGTATGTGTATGTACCTGCGTGAAGTGGGCGCGCAGCACACTGGCCCAGCGTGGGCTGCCACTGCAGCTTGCGGCCGGAGTGCTGTGTGTATGTGTATGTACCTGCGTGAAGTGGGCGCGCAGCACACAGTGGCCCAGCGTGGGCTGCCACTGCAGCTTGCGGCCGGAGTGCTGTGTGTATGTGTATGTGTATGTACCTGCGTGAAGTGGGCGCGCAGCACACAGTGGCCCAGCGTGGGCAGCCACTGCAGCTTGCGGCCGGAGTGCTGTGTGTATGTGTATGTGTATGTACCTGCGTGAAGTGGGCGCGCAGCACACAGTGGCCCAGCGTGGGCTGCCACTGCAGCTTGCGGCCGGAGTGCTGTGTGTATGTGTATGTACCTGCGTGAAGTGGGCGCGCAGCACACAGTGGCCCAGCGTGGGCTGCCACTGCAGCTTGCGGCCGGAGTGCTGTGTGTATGTGTGTGTGTATGTACCTGCGTGAAGTGGGCGCGCAGCACACAGTGGCCCAGCATGGGCTGCCACTGCAGCTTGCGGCCGGAGTGCTGTGTGTATGTACCTGCGTGAAGTGGGCGCGCAGCACACAGTGGCCCAGCGTGGGCTGCCACTGCAGCTTGCGGCCGGAGTGCTGTGTGTATGTGTGTGTGTATGTACCTGCGTGAAGTGGGCGCGCAGCACACAGTGGCCCAGCGTGGGCTGCCACTGCAGCTTGCGGCCGGAGTGCTGTGTGTATGTGTGTGTGTATGTACCTGCGTGAAGTGGGCGCGCAGCACACAGTGGCCCAGCGTGGGCTGCCACTGCAGCTTGCGGCCGGAGTGCTGTGTGTATGTGTATGTACCTGCGTGAAGTGGGCGCGCAGCACACAGTGGCCCAGCGTGGGCTGCCACTGCAGCTTGCGGCCGGAGTGCTGTGTGTATGTGTATGTACCTGCGTGAAGTGGGCGCGCAGCACACAGTGGCCCAGCGTGGGCTGCCACTGCAGCTTGCGGCCGGAGTGCTGTGTGTATGTGTGTGTGTATGTACCTGCGTGAAGTGGGCGCGCAGCACACAGTGGCCCAGCGTGGGCTGCCACTGCAGCTTGCGGCCGGAGTGCTGTGTGTATGTGTATGTACCTGCGTGAAGTGGGCGCGCAGCACACAGTGGCCCAGCGTGGGCTGCCACTGCAGCTTGCGGCCGGAGTGCTGTGTGTATGTGTGTGTGTATGTACCTGCGTGAAGTGGGCGCGCAGCACACAGTGGCCCAGCGTGGGCTGCCACTGCAGCTTGCGGCCGGAGTGCTGTGTGTATGTGTATGTGTATGTACCTGCGTGAAGTGGGCGCGCAGCACACAGTGGCCCAGCGTGGGCTGCCACTGCAGCTTGCGGCCGGAGTGCTGTGTGTATGTGTATGTGTATGTACCTGCGTGAAGTGGGCGCGCAGCACACAGTGGCCCAGCGTGGGCTGCCACTGCAGCTTGCGGCCGGAGTGCTGTGTGTATGTGTATGTACCTGCGTGAAGTGGGCGCGCAGCACACAGTGGCCCAGCGTGGGCTGCCACTGCAGCTTGCGGCCGGAGTGCTGTGTGTATGTGTATGTGTATGTACCTGCGTGAAGTGGGCGCGCAGCACACAGTGGCCCAGCGTGGGCTGCCACTGCAGCTTGCGGCCGGAGTGCTGTGTGTATGTGTATGTACCTGCGTGAAGTGGGCGCGCAGCACACAGTGGCCCAGCGTGGGCTGCCACTGCAGCTTGCGGCCGGAGTGCTGTGTGTATGTGTATGTACCTGCGTGAAGTGGGCGCGCAGCACACAGTGGCCCAGCGTGGGCTGCCACTGCAGCTTGCGGCCGGAGTGCTGTGTGTATGTGTATGTACCTGCGTGAAGTGGGCGCGCAGCACACAGTGGCCCAGCGTGGGCTGCCACTGCAGCTTGCGGCCGGAGTGCTGTGTGTATGTGTGTGTGTATGTACCTGCGTGAAGTGGGCGCGCAGCACACAGTGGCCCAGCGTGGGCTGCCACTGCAGCTTGCGGCCGGAGTGCTGTGTGTATGTGTATGTGTATGTACCTGCGTGAAGTGGGCGCGCAGCACACAGTGGCCCAGCGTGGGCTGCCACTGCAGCTTGCGGCCGGAGTGCTGTGTGTATGTGTATGTGTATGTACCTGCGTGAAGTGGGCGCGCAGCACACAGTGGCCCAGCGTGGGCTGCCACTGCAGCTTGCGGCCGGAGTGCTGTGTGTATGTGTATGTACCTGCGTGAAGTGGGCGCGCAGCACACAGTGGCCCAGCGTGGGCTGCCACTGCAGCTTGCGGCCGGAGTGCTGTGTGTATGTGTATGTACCTGCGTGAAGTGGGCGCGCAGCACACAGTGGCCCAGCGTGGGCTGCCACTGCAGCTTGCGGCCGGAGTGCTGTGTGTATGTGTATGTACCTGCGTGAAGTGGGCGCGCAGCACACAGTGGCCCAGCGTGGGCTGCCACTGCAGCTTGCGGCCGGAGTGCTGTGTGTATGTGTGTGTGTATGTACCTGCGTGAAGTGGGCGCGCAGCACACAGTGGCCCAGCGTGGGCTGCCACTGCAGCTTGCGGCCGGAGTGCTGTGTGTATGTGTATGTGTATGTACCTGCGTGAAGTGGGCACGCAGCACACAGTGGCCCAGCGTGGGCTGCCACTGCAGCTTGCGGCCGGAGTGCTGTGTGTATGTGTATGTACCTGCGTGAAGTGGGCGCGCAGCACACAGTGGCCCAGCGTGGGCTGCCACTGCAGCTTGCGGCCGGAGTGCTGTGTGTATGTGTATGTGTATGTACCTGCGTGAAGTGGGCGCGCAGCACACAGTGGCCCAGCGTGGGCTGCCACTGCAGCTTGCGGCCGGAGTGCTGTGTGTATGTGTATGTGTATGTACCTGCGTGAAGTGGGCGCGCAGCACACAGTGGCCCAGCGTGGGCTGCCACTGCAGCTTGCGGCCGGAGTGCTGTGTGTATGTGTATGTACCTGCGTGAAGTGGGCGCGCAGCACACAGTGGCCCAGCGTGGGCTGCCACTGCAGCTTGCGGCCGGAGTGCTGTGTGTATGTGTATGTGTATGTACCTGCGTGAAGTGGGCGCGCAGCACACAGTGGCCCAGCGTGGGCTGCCACTGCAGCTTGCGGCCGGAGTGCTGTGTGTATGTGTATGTACCTGCGTGAAGTGGGCGCGCAGCACACAGTGGCCCAGCGTGGGCTGCCACTGCAGCTTGCGGCCGGAGTGCTGTGTGTATGTGTATGTACCTGCGTGAAGTGGGCGCGCAGCACACAGTGGCCCAGCGTGGGCTGCCACTGCAGCTTGCGGCCGGAGTGCTGTGTGTATGTGTATGTACCTGCGTGAAGTGGGCGCGCAGCACACAGTGGCCCAGCGTGGGCTGCCACTGCAGCTTGCGGCCGGAGTGCTGTGTGTATGTGTATGTGTATGTACCTGCGTGAAGTGGGCGCGCAGCACACAGTGGCCCAGCGTGGGCTGCCACTGCAGCTTGCGGCCGGAGTGCTGTGTGTATGTGTATGTGTATGTACCTGCGTGAAGTGGGCGCGCAGCACACAGTGGCCCAGCGTGGGCTGCCACTGCAGCTTGCGGCCGGAGTGCTGTGTGTATGTGTATGTGTATGTACCTGCGTGAAGTGGGCGCGCAGCACACAGTGGCCCAGCGTGGGCTGCCACTGCAGCTTGCGGCCGGAGTGCTGTGTGTATGTGTATGTACCTGCGTGAAGTGGGCGCGCAGCACACAGTGGCCCAGCGTGGGCTGCCACTGCAGCTTGCGGCCGGAGTGCTGTGTGTATGTGTATGTACCTGCGTGAAGTGGGCGCGCAGCACACAGTGGCCCAGCGTGGGCTGCCACTGCAGCTTGCGGCCGGAGTGCTGTGTGTATGTGTATGTACCTGCGTGAAGTGGGCGCGCAGCACACAGTGGCCCAGCGTGGGCTGCCACTGCAGCTTGCGGCCGGAGTGCTGTGTGTATGTGTATGTACCTGCGTGAAGTGGGCGCGCAGCACACAGTGGCCCAGCGTGGGCTGCCACTGCAGCTTGCGGCCGGAGTGCTGTGTGTATGTGTATGTGTATGTACCTGCGTGAAGTGGGCGCGCAGCACACAGTGGCCCAGCGTGGGCTGCCACTGCAGCTTGCGGCCGGAGTGCTGTGTGTATGTGTATGTGTATGTACCTGCGTGAAGTGGGCGCGCAGCACACAGTGGCCCAGCGTGGGCTGCCACTGCAGCTTGCGGCCGGAGTGCTGTGTGTATGTGTATGTACCTGCGTGAAGTGGGCGCGCAGCACACAGTGGCCCAGCGTGGGCTGCCACTGCAGCTTGCGGCCGGAGTGCTGTGTGTATGTGTATGTGTATGTACCTGCGTGAAGTGGGCGCGCAGCACACAGTGGCCCAGCGTGGGCTGCCACTGCAGCTTGCGGCCGGAGTGCTGTGTGTATGTGTATGTACCTGCGTGAAGTGGGCGCGCAGCACACAGTGGCCCAGCGTGGGCTGCCACTGCAGCTTGCGGCCGGAGTGCTGTGTGTATGTGTATGTACCTGCGTGAAGTGGGCGCGCAGCACACAGTGGCCCAGCGTGGGCTGCCACTGCAGCTTGCGGCCGGAGTGCTGTGTGTATGTGTATGTACCTGCGTGAAGTGGGCGCGCAGCACACAGTGGCCCAGCGTGGGCTGCCACTGCAGCTTGCGGCCGGAGTGCTGTGTGTATGTGTGTGTGTATGTACCTGCGTGAAGTGGGCGCGCAGCACACAGTGGCCCAGCGTGGGCTGCCACTGCAGCTTGCGGCCGGAGTGCTGTGTGTATGTGTATGTGTATGTACCTGCGTGAAGTGGGCGCGCAGCACACAGTGGCCCAGCGTGGGCTGCCACTGCAGCTTGCGGCCGGAGTGCTGTGTGTATGTGTATGTGTATGTACCTGCGTGAAGTGGGCGCGCAGCACACAGTGGCCCAGCGTGGGCTGCCACTGCAGCTTGCGGCCGGAGTGCTGTGTGTATGTGTATGTACCTGCGTGAAGTGGGCGCGCAGCACACAGTGGCCCAGCGTGGGCTGCCACTGCAGCTTGCGGCCGGAGTGCTGTGTGTATGTGTATGTACCTGCGTGAAGTGGGCGCGCAGCACACAGTGGCCCAGCGTGGGCTGCCACTGCAGCTTGCGGCCGGAGTGCTGTGTGTATGTGTATGTACCTGCGTGAAGTGGGCGCGCAGCACACAGTGGCCCAGCGTGGGCTGCCACTGCAGCTTGCGGCCGGAGTGCTGTGTGTATGTGTATGTGTATGTACCTGCGTGAAGTGGGCGCGCAGCACACAGTGACCCAGCGTGGGCTGCCACTGCAGCTTGCGGCCGGAGTGCTGTGTGTATGTGTATGTACCTGCGTGAAGTGGGCGCGCAGCACACAGTGGCCCAGCGTGGGCTGCCACTGCAGCTTGCGGCCGGAGTGCTTGGCCAGGTAGAACTTGGTGAAGTGGTCCTGCTGGCGGGTGAGCGCGGCCGGCAGGCGCACGTCCACGGCGGCGTAGCTCGGCCAGAAGCCCATCGTCAGGATGTACACGCTCAGCTCCAGCCCGCCGCCCTCCGACGACGCCGCCAGGTGCTGCACCATAATAATATACTACATTAGCTTCACTGGTCAAGACATCAACAGATATACTTATTCTGTTACTAAATAGGTACCCTTAACTTGTCAATGCCGGTATTAGTATCAGTATCGACATTGCTGAATTAGAATATACTTATATGTGTGAGCATAAAATTGAATAATCTACCCGTGATATACTATGACGTGAATTATTTAATCTATACTTCTATACTAATACATAAAGCTGAAGAGTTTGTTTGTTTGTTGGTTTGTTGGCTTGCTTGAACGCGCTAATCTCAGGAACTACTGATCGGATCTGAAAAAATTAGTTAGATAGCCTATTAATTGAGGAAGGCTATAGGCTATATATCATCATGCTACGCGGACGAAGTCGCGGGCAGAAGCTAGTATCAATATAACGCGAACAAATACATAAAAATATGTGATATGATTTTCTGCAAGAATTATAAGATGTAAAATATTACGTATATGCATAATGCTTACTTGTTTATAGGTAATATTGATGTCCTTGGATAGTTCCATGTCCTTGAACATGCCCTCGAGTTTGCAGGTGAAGCCACCGCCACACTCCTGCTTCAGTTTACTCAGCATTGATTTCTCCGCATCCACTGACGCCGACTTGCCAACCAGCAGTCTTTTGGCGAGGTCCTTACAAAGAAAAAAATATCCCCGTAAATTTGGTGTTCTGTAATAAAATAGCTGTCTATATCGAAGGAAAATTGGCAACTTTTACGTAATTTTTGTATTGACAACACAAAAGTTGCAATATTTGTCCGTGATATCCATCCTTATAAAAGTCTCACTGCAATTTTTTTAGGGTAATTTAAACTAAAGCATTATAGTACTAGTCACTCTTCTCCTTTCAAATCCATATGTCGTTCGTTTCGGTACGAGTTCTTTTTTCTCAAGATATACATAAAGTAGTTCGTTAGTGCTATGTATAATGCAAAAAATAATATCGACGTACCGTATCTCAAAATTAATACCTATAAGGTATGATTTTTTTTGTATTAAGCATAGAATAGCTATGAGATCAGTATGGCCCTACCTTTTTATAGAAAGCTTCGAACACGTCCTTGCCGTGTATAAACCGGAACAGCACCATGATCTTGTCCAGCAGGCGCTCCAGTTCCTCCTCCGTCGCTTCTTTGTTGCCCGCGCGCAGTTTTACATCCACGAATTTTGCTATAAAAAAAACAGATTTTACTCAATTGAAAAAAAATCTATTATAAACGATTAAATATTTTAAAGATACTTTTACAGTTAGAGGTGTGCCGTGAATTCGAACTCGAGCCCTTTCACTTGGTAGTCCAATGTTCATATCACTAGGCTTTCACTGCTCTTTGCACTTGTATGTTTATATAATAAGAAATTTAAATAACCCTCCGTCTGGCGCAGTCGGGTAGCAAACCTCAGGGACAGGATCTAAGCCATCATTCTCCAATATAATTATGCTTAGAGTGAACTCACCAATAAGTTCAGCGGGCTTATTTTGCCTCTGATTGATGAAGTACTCAAAGGCTTCTCTCATCGAGTACAGGAACTTGTCGTTCCGTTGGAAGCAGGTGTTGACCACGTGGTCCAGCTGTTCCTTGAACTCAAGCAGCTCGGCCACCATCGTCTTGTCGCGTTCCGGCTCTATTACTATCGTGCGACCTTTTTTCTGTAGAGGGAAATGGAATCAATTTATACTGATTAAATTATATTTCTAGGGCCTCATGGAAAAGTTGACCATAAATAGAGCCGCTCATCAGAGAAATAATTTAAGTTGGTTAAAAAAAAAACGAATTAAAAGCATTTTAATTTCATGCTGCTCAGGAGGAGATGACGTCAAGTCTAGGTGTGCCATACATTTTTCTTTGAAATTTCTATACAATACTTGTTTTGCAGGAAAAAGAAAGTAGAAGTTATTACTCAGGTTACTATTTTTTCAATTAATAGATGTTACTCACCTTAATATAAGCATTAAAGTGGCTACACAGTTCGGTAAGTCCGTCCTTGACCCTGCTGAAGAGGCTGTAGAGCGTGGTGAGGTCCGCCAGCCGCGGGCCGTCCATCAGCGCCTCCAGCCCCTTGCCCAGGATGCCCGTCAGGTGCTCGCTCAACAGCTGACGCTCTATCGTGTGGATTAGCTGCCATCTGATAATTAATTATGCATAAAATGGAAATAGATCTTTAAGACTCTTTTACAAGTCATATACATAATCAACCCATTATATGTCCCACTGCTGGGCACGGGTCTCCTCTCACAATGAGAGGGATTAGGCTATAGTCCACCACGCTAGCCTAATGCGGGCAGACTTCACACGCCGTCGAGCATATCTCTCAGGTTTCCTTCACCGTTGAAGCACGTGATAATTAACTATGAATACGCACATAGCTTCGAAAAGTCGGAGGTGTTAGGGTCAAGTCAGGGTTTGCAAGTCAACGTTTGAAATTTTCAAAGTACTTGATGACGCCGATGAAGAAATTATTACAGAAAAAAATATCAGGTTAAGGAGCGAGGAGGAGTTTAAGTGTTAACAAAATTACACAGGTAAAGCTGTGCACAGGAACTGTAGTTAAATTTATAAAACTCACTTAGTGGAAGGATCTAGATAATGTAATAATCTTTCATTTTCTTCTCTGAGTCTCTTCTCGACGTGCGCGAGGTACTGTGGTACGGGTAGTTCGCGCATGAGTCGCTGGCCCTCCGCCGCGTACAGACGCTCCGTCGCTTGTAAGAACCTGTCAATAATAGTGATTTAAATCGGCTCTTCGATACTTACAAAGAATAAAGAATGTATGTTAAACTGTGTTCAAGAATGCTTACAGCTCAGTGCAGCGCTGATTGTAAATACTCAGATGTTGCGTATCATTATCATTTAAGTTATGTAGTTTAAAACTACCATCATAATCCAAAACTATTAGTTTAAACTTCATCATCAACCATATTACTGGACCCCATGCTGAGCACAGGTCTCTTTTTATCACGCTTGTATTCCCCAAAGGGTTAGGCAGAAGTGTATTAATTTACACCCACTGTTCACCTGTATGTTTAAGTCCCATGTAATAAGAGGCGAGCCTATAGCCATTAACCAGGCACACATTGATTTCATTAAAAAAAACCCATTGGTTGACCGTCGGAATTGAAGCCAGGACCTCTAGCGTAGCAGTCACGTTCAGGACCACTAGGCTAATGAGACAGTATGTGAGTGATAAATAATTAATTATTAATATCAACATAATATTTAAAATTCTGAGGTGAATATCATGGATTCAAGTTCCAATTATGTTATGTACAGTAATTATGGTTATATATTGGTCATGTAATTAGCATTCCCATCATAGCAGATCAGAATTAATGAACCATAAAGTAATTAAATTCAAAGTTACTTGTGTTCAAAAGCATCCTGATATATTTGTAGGTCGGAGAGCATCCGCAGTAAGCTCTTGAGCAGCGATATGTCGACGGCGTCGCCACCGCGCTCTCGCTCGATGAGCAGCAGAAGCCCGTCCACCGTCCGCGTCTGGACTAGCGTGTTCATTGCTATGTGGTGCCGGAACAGGTCGAGACCCATGTCCCTAAATATGCAACAAAAAAGGGATTTATTTTATTTCCTTTATTTGGGAAACAAACACATACAATAACAGATAAAAGTATAAGAAATATAGTTTTAACAATATCCAAATACAGTTTCCACAGATTATCATACTACATAAATAAGTATAAGCTAACAATAGAACCAACGAATTTGATAGTTTATAAGTTGACTATTTAAATTTATATGCCAAAAAATTCTAATATAATGTTAAGCATGTTAAACTATACTTGCATAATAAGTTAAGTAAAGGGGTGAATATTTGAAAAATATTACCTCATCCCAAAGTTAAGAAGGCAGATGTTTAAAACTACAATTATTTTAATGAAAACTTAAACTACCCGCCGTCAATCAATAAAGCAAAATAATAAAACAATCTGCAACTACTATAATGTTAAGAGAGATGAGAAGAATGATTTACAAAATAATTTTCGAATATTCACCCAAAGGGATTTTTAATGTTATGAGATTAAAAACAAAATAGTACAAAATGCGTACTAAATATATTATGTGGTAGAATCTTTTAATTTCAAGAGTTGGTCCCGCCATTATGACGTTTATGATATATGCGTTCTAAAGATCTTGCCTGTGGTTGCACATAATATATTTAGTACGCATTTTGTACTATTTTGAACCTATCCTGAAATATTTGTACCTAACGAGGAAAAACAGTATTTCATGATATTGGTTCAGCCATTATGAAATTTATCATATATCCAGTAATATTACTGGCTACATTGCCCTTCAAACCAGTACACACAATAATATCAGCACATTATTGAGTAGCAACGGATTATTTGGCATTATGGTGGTACTGCCTGAGATGAACTCCAGGAGCCGGGTTTTACCATCTTTGTAAACAGTTAAAATATAGAAAAATATCCTCACCATATTGAATGTATGCTAGGATTTTGTAGAACATAGGTGCGGTCTAGGTAGAGGAAGATACTCCGTATCATGATCATCTGCCGGCAGTGCGCGCGCCAGCAGTCGTCCATGCGCTTGAGAAACACCTGCCGGTCCATACTCTCCGAGAGGAACTGCTCGATGTTGGCCTTCACATGGGCCTCCACCAAGTTTGTTAGGTTCACATACAGTTGTGATGCCATCTGGACACAATAAGTTACAATTATTAAAATAACATCTCTTTATTAGCAAGTAAAAATCACAGACAGAAATGATAATGGGGCTTCTATGACTATGATACAAGAGGAATCAACAATAGATGCTATTGCTCGATGGTAAGCGATTACTACGCCCATGGACACCCGCAACTCCAAAGGAGTCGCAAGTGTGTGGCCGGCCTTTTCAAGAAAAAGGATTTGGGCCGGTATCCTTCCCCACTCGGCGAAACACAATGTTAGCCCAATCGTGCTGGAGCATGGCTGTCCCACAATGTATCTATTTTATTTAGGACTAATGACCTGCCACAGCTTTGTCTGGGGGCAAATGCATCATACAACTAAACCTTCCTTTTGAATCACTCTATCTTTTGATGAAAACTGTAATAAAATCTGTTGCATAGTTTAAAAGATCTACATACTATGTAAAGATTAGATATTGGTATTGTTTGTCTTCTTTTCATATCAACAGGAATTGCTTTTATTTTACTTAGGCCTGTAGATGGCCATATATTGTTGATAAAAACCCAAAGGTTGGCAATGCCTACATGTGTAGTATTGTTGTGGCCATAATAGGTATAGTCGTGTTTATTGCATGTATGCCTAATTATAACTAATTACTACTAAAAGCGTATATATTGTTATTAATTTTTTTTAACTAGATATAATCACACTCCCGATAAGCTTTATTAATCAATATATTTATAACTTGATATAATAAAGGTATTACTGAATTTTGGTAATTATGACAAACTTAACTATTGGTATTGAGGGTTAATGTAATGTTTCGTTTATTTAGCAATTTTATTGACATAGCTAAATGTTTTTTAAAAAAGTATGTCCGAGAACCATATTGTAATGATTTTATGTACCAATTATAACCCTAGAATACTGGTGGTCTTCTACCAAACCTTATTCTAGCCTACTTTTAGGAGTTTCCTTATGGTGTGGTACTTCACCTTATGACTACACATATTCTCCACAGCCTGGTAGAGTTCCTCCAGCGAGTAGGCAATCGCTTTGGACGTCTGGATGGCGATCACGGCCTCCCGCAACTTGCTCCATGTCGTCTCCTGATAGTTTTCCGGAAGGTTCGGCTTGCCTAAAAACAATGTCCAGCCATTACCTTTGCAGATGTCAAATAGGTTATAATAATGACGACTATCAGAATAGCGTAAACACACTTTTGAAATTCTTTATAACCAATTTCTTTGTAGTCGCTCCAGGCTTGTTCATTGATGACGATGTCATCTTTATAGTCCCATTAGAGTTGGTAGTCACTAGGGAAAAGTTTGATTTCTTCTCATTGGCACTCATATCGTCGGATTTTGTTCTTTTATTATTGCACTGTTCGCTGATGTGAAGAGAACGTTTTCTACTTTGATTGTTTCCGCCCTCTTCGGCCAAAACTGGCGTTTTAGCTATACCCGACATAAGAAAGCATGATATGGCCGCAGCCACAACACTAAATTATTACGATTAATACTAATTAATTAGAAAATACAAATAAAAATAGAAGCAATCAGTCGGTAGTTTACTGAAATCATCACCATTACGATAAGTTTTCAAATTTTACTGATAGAGGGCGCATAAACCCAAATGTCATTTCCAAGCAACGTCAAAAGAATGGGTTCGTTCATGGTTCGTTCGTTATCATGTCGTTTTTGTCAATAATGAGTTAACATTACTGAGTTCCTGAAAGATGATTTCAAAACTTTGTTGTAAAAGAATTAATAAGTATTTATTTATCAGGTTTACGTTACCTTATTTGGCCAAAGAACGGAAGATATTATGGAGTATAAAGAAAGGTTCTTTGACTATTTAAAGATAGTCAAAGATTCAGTTGGATACGGAGGGGAGGGGGGATAGGGGAACAGGGGCACGGCCCAAAGCCAACTCTTTCAGTCCACTAATAAAACTCTTCCACACATAGGCCATAGTCATGTCATCATGATCAGGAGGATAATTAGAAACTTAGGTAGATTTACGGAGTGTGTGTGTGAGTGGAAAGTGGAGACTTGCCTTCAACATTTTTCATGGGATGAAAATAGTCCCTAGTTTCAGGACATCATTTAGCCAATATTAAAAATTAATCTAATACAGTAAAATACTAAATTGAATTGTTTCTCGAAGTTGCGTTATTATTCTAAGTAATATTCATTATTTTATTGAAGGAAAAATTCGACTGCAGGCAACACTGCCCTTAAACCAGACGCTATACCACGGCCTCACAGAAAACCAGCGTGAAACAACGCTTGTGTGTGTGCTTTTGTGCGTGCTGTTTCGTCGAGTGAGTGAGGATACCGGAGGCCCAAACCAATGCAACGCACTTGTGACTCCTCTGGTGTTGCGGGTGTCCATGGGCGGCGGTGATCGCTTACCATTAAGTGATTCGTCTGCTCGTATGCTCCTGTGCGCGACTGCTACGCTAGAGGTCTTGGTTTCGATTCCCAGGTCGAGCAAAGTGTTATTGGGTTTTTCTATGAAATTCCCAGTAGCAGCTCGGAGTTTGGAATTGCCCGGTTAATGGCAATAGGCTCGCTCCCTAATAAATGGGACCTAAAGATACCGGCGAACTGTTTCCTGAGATACAGGCTATCAACCTAGTTCAGGAGGCAGTGCTTTTATGTAACTGTGTACTTACTTTGTTTTCAATAAAGCAAATAAATAAATAAAAATAAACTGTGGGTGTACCTACATAAGTACGCCTCTGCCTAACCCTTCGGGGAATACAGGCGTGATGGATGGTATGTTTGCTCCACTATCCCATAAAAAAACTTAGCATGGACAATGCTAAAAAAAGCACAAGAAAGTTTAAAATTCACGATGGTCATGTTTTAGTGAAGGAAACTTACGACTTGCGGGCAGGATTCGAACCTGCGTCTTGTGGTTAGATACACCAGACGCTATGACTATTAGACTACACGATGGTTGAGCCCAAATTGCCGCAATTACCCCAAAATCTAGCTATTTTTTTAAATGTGATCAATACATTTTCGGACTTCGTATACTTAGTTGGCATTCAGGTGCCGCTGCCCTAATAAGTATTGCAATGTCAGTTTTATCGTTTTGAAAAAAAAAATGTGTGAAGATTTTTTTTTTATTTTTTTTTTGGTGCGAATGGCGACTATGCCAGCCTCATTGGGTCATTCATATCAATTAAATGCTTGCAGGCTATACGAGCATTAGCACAACCCACGTGCAATCAATTAGGTACAACACCATAGAACTTACTCACGTCACTTCTACAAAATCGCTCAACCGAATTTCTCACGGTCACATTCTTTCATTCCTTTCTTTCTAACATAGCTAGAAACATAGCATTCAAACAAGCAAACAAACCAGCATTCCTTTTTCTTCACGGGTCGGACAGGGTTTTCAACTTTTCATTCGATATTGCTTGCATCTAATCCAGTGCGAGAAAGACTAGAAAGATAACGACAAAGACATCTTTGAATGTCTTTGTATCAATTTTCAACTAGTCTGTATAAACAAAGCAGAATTGCAGATAAATCGAAGTCATTTCAAGTCATTTGACTTCAGTTGACTCCACGTGAAGTACCTACGAGTGGAAGCTTTAGTAAGATTTAGTGCAAATTAAATGATTAATGGATTTACTATCGTTTCTGACCGATGCGGTGAAAGGACTAATCAAATTGTACCTAATGAAAGGTCTCGACTACACTTGATTGGACACTGACCTCATTTTTGTCAAGGCATCGGGCTTCTTGTGCCGAATCATGATTAGAATGACTAGGTAAAATATATTGAGATATAAAGTTCCTCATACATATTATTATACATATAAGTAGAATTAGCTAGCTGCTAGAAATCTTCCTAATGGACTCCAAGATTAAACTGGATTTAGCAGTATAATCTTGTTTTCGTTCTTATTCGAATTTTGGAGCTTCAGGGGTTTAACAATAGCGCGGATTAGGATCTACGTGGATTACATATTTAAGTAGGTCTCCCTCGAATCCGGCCCTGTTCACTTTATTACGTACTTGTCTGGTTGTCTCCTTCGACTTCACTTCACGCTTAATAGAATCGGCAAGACCGCAACCGAAGTGTAATGTAAGCACTTTCCCAAAAGAGCCCATTATCTTGTTACACGCTTTATTCAGAGAGTAAGGGCCGGTAAAGTGATCATGTAGAAGGGCTTTCGAAGTTAGCCTAGTTTATTAGAAATTGTTTAAAATCGAATAAGAACTTGCAAGATTAGGTGATACTTAGAGTGAAATAAACTCGCTCGGAAAAGTTACAGTATTGTACCTAACTTATTACCAAGTGAATCATTTACAATTCGCTTCTGAAAGTTTTTAATAGTACCTACTTAAAACACAATAACACTTTCTCGCCTTGAAAATCGAACCCGGATCTTATGCAGCAACAGCCGCGATTTCGACCAATAGACCAAACCACAGTCTTAATAGTCTATATACGTTTGTTATAATATGCCCCACTGGTTAAAACGGAAAGAGAACAGATTTTAAGGGTTAAAAAATCAACTACAATACTTTTATCTAATTAAAGGCTATTGTGATAGTTCGGTGCCAAGTTGGCGATTTGATTACACCCTCGCTGAAAGTGCAGGTCCCGGAGGCGGGGTGTAACAAGTGTCGGGCGCCCGGGACATGTGCGGCGCCCCCGCTTGTCGCCCATTCACTCGCTGTTCATTCAGTGGCATTGCGGGTCTGACGGCCGCGCGGAACACGTCGTCTCGCTAACCGGTCCTTATACCTTCCGCACTCACGAGTTAAACGCGCGCGATTCGAAATGCACAGAGTATAACGTAATAGTAGTTTTTTTTTCTCAAAATGGGGGAACAGGCGTTCAACATATCGGATGAGAATTTAGAACAGCATATTGTTACTTTGTTTGAAAAATTGGAGTGTTTACGAAAGGATGCGAACTCAGGTGACGGGGGTTTGTCAGGGAGAGTTCCGGCGCGGGTGGAAGTGCGGACTCTGTCGTTGTGGAAGGCAGTGGTAGCGGAGTGTGCGGCCTCTTTTCTTTATGTGTTCATCGTGTGTGGAGCGGCAGGAGGAGCGGGCGTGGGTGCGTCCGCTTCAGCTGTGCTGCTCTCCACCGCGCTCGCTTCCGGCTGTGCCATCGCAACACTCACACTGTGCTTTGCTAATATTTCTGGTAAGATATTTGAGATGAACTGTTTCTTTGGGTAAGTATTTATATACTCTTTCTAACCGGAATTATACTTTGTGGATTTATAATTTGGTTTGCAAAATGTAAACAAATAGATATAAGAAGGCTTCAGACCATAAAAGGTATTGTTTTGTGCATTCTTTAACACAACATGTTTTCGGCTGTTAGACAAAGGAATCGCTCTTTAAAAGGCGACTTTCCAATTTTTTCAAATGAATCCCTAAAGATGATTTAATTACATAGGTACTCTTCTTTTTACTCGTTGAATTACTTATTTATCTATCAACCATCTTCGGTTGCTGACAATTGTATATCATGCCATTTCCATTTTCGCTTACTGTGTGGCCATAAAATCATTGTGTAGCATTCACTTAGATTCTCGATAGGAAGAACCACTCAATACCACAAATTAAATAGAAAACGTATTTAGTCCTAAAATAGCACGCCAGTAAAAGAAAAATAATATGAAACGTCCACTGTGGGAACTTGAAATTACTAGTTACGAGGAATGCGCAAGGGTAATTGGCAAGAAAAATAAAGGAGTTAAACGCCACGTGTGTTGGCAATGTTATTTGAACTTATTATCTTCGACGTGACGTGGGATAGGCCCTGTGGGACAAGTTTGCCTGGCTTTTTTTATCAATGTGATTTTTAAAGATCATCTGGGAGACTACTACGCACGTAGAATGTCGAAGCGTTCGGTTTTTCGTAGTCGGCCCCCAAGTTCTACAAAGGTTCTGCGAGGATAAAAACCTCCTTTGTTAATGTAATAGCAGATGGGACTATTCCATCTTCTTTCACCTTTTTGCTATCTTGAATGTAGTTAAGTACATATTTTTAGTACGTACGTACATGTATTTACACACACATTATTCGCCTCAGCGTTTTATGAGGCCGGAAGAATATTTCAGTAGTGAAAGCCTGGACTTACGTAGTATCGATATATTCTTGTATGTAATCCAGCTTTATAAATCTTTTTCATACATCCAATATGATCTCGTAACAGCAGCGGGTGCTTTCTTTACGATTCATTTTGTAGGTGTGTTTGGAATATGGATCATAAACCGCGAAAAAAATCTAGGTTATTTTATTAAATGTTCTTTTTTTTGTATATGATTGAAATTGAATATATTCAATTTCAACCTGCTCTAGAGCAGGACTGTGCCACAGAGCATCAGCTGTACACTGGTGAATAGATCGTAACATGTGGAGAGCAGTTAGGCATTATTTTATTTACATATAATTTCTAAGCAATATCCGAAGCATTGTTTAGAAATTATAATAATAATGTGCTATAATAAAAAAGAGAGAGGGTATTACTCCAAAGATTCAAAGCATCGTGGTGAAGATCGAGAGAAAGCGTAGGTACTGATATAAGTAATATAATCTAAGAACAAAGTTATGATGGTTTGGTATAGCGGGCTATTTTCCGCAATTCCACGACAAAGCGCGTATTTTGCGTGAACGCGTTATGATGCGCTACGTAGTTCGCGGCTCCTATCGTATTGTACGTTGTTACACTTGGTACTTAGGTGCCCCTATTATTAAGAAGTCATTAATAATTACAGATGTCTAGCTCTGCCTCTTTGATGGTGATAGATATTGGTGACATTTGTGTGAGGCCGAGGTTAAATTCAGGTTTTGTCTTTGTAAATGTGAAAAAAAATACTGTTTTAAAGTTTGCTTGTTACTTTGTGACTCGTAACCGTTGAACTAATTGGGATTAATTTTGGTAAATAGTTAGACTGGAACTTGAAGAAGGACATCTAGAACAACTTTCATAACATAACATACCATCACGCCTGTATTCCCCGAAGGGTTAGGCAGAGGTGTACTAAGGTACACCCACAGTTCGCCGGTATGTTTAGGTCCCATGTAATAGGGGGCGAGCCTATTGCCATTAACCGGGCACAAATTCCAAACTCCGAGCTGCTACTGAGAATTTCATAGAAAAACCCAATAACACTTTGCCCGACCTGGGAATCGAACCCAAGACCTCTAGCGTAGCGGTCGCACTTGAAACCACTAGACTAACGAGGCAGTTACAACTTTCATTTTAAAAATAACTCTGGGATGCGAGTGAAACTGCGGGCAACTGTTAGTTTTATAGCTATAAAATGCGAACTTTTTTATGACGCTTCTGTGCCGCGACCAGAAACAATAGAAGTCACAGCTTGCCTAGCCTAGAGGCGGTAATAGTTACTATTCTTTGCTTTGCTAGAGGGCCCAATTAACCCTGCACCATTTGGTAATTTATATCTACGCTTTTGATAGCGGCAGCCGCTCAGATGAGTTACCGACCGACGCGCGACACGCAGATGTTCACAATTATCCGCTTTTTTTTTCAAGATCGGCGGCTGCAAGGCGAAAGTCTCGAGCTTTTTCAACCTGTCAAGTGGGTTCTTAACGTCGTTTTTTTGCTTTTGTAAGAAATGTTATGCCGTATGCATGATGTTTCTTAAACGCCTAGATCTACAAAGTAAATTTAACAGGAGTTTTTCATAAGTTATGATTATAATATTTATTTCGAAATATAAATGAACAAAACAAACAACATATTAAAATTATTTACGGATGCACAAGTTTGACATCACTTCCCATAAAACTACACGACATCGGAGTACATTAGGCGGGATTATTATAAACTATCAAACACGTGCACCCTTCACCCTTTGTCCCCTCGTTATAATTTTATAATGGCGATCACATGACGCGGGGACAATGATATTTTAAATTATAACATCATAACAATAAAACGGAGAAAGCTCTCGCGTTCACAATCAGGCTCCAATTCTTGAGCTTACAATGTTCGCGGTTACCGTGATGAATTTTTAGAATACACCCCCGACCGCGATTGCCCTAATTTTCACTAATGGCTGGACAAGTGGACATCCCTATTTCGAGCGCGGACTAATGTAGAGCTTCTCTCGAATCGATGCATGCATAGGTAATAATGGGATTTAGGTCTATCAATTTTATACTTTCAATTTACAATCAATGACTCTCAGGACTGGTATTTAAAGCACTATTATCAAGACTTCTTTTCAAGTACCTACTTGGTAAATACTTGTTTTCCGTGAGTACTTTTTTATTTAGAGGCCGCGCTGGATGCTGTATTCATTTATCAATGCTTACTTACTCAGGAAGTAGACTGCACGAAGTGTATTGTCAACGGGGCTTCCTTTAAAACTTGTCTGAAGTTTTTTGAAAGAGGACAAATAATTCCCATCTTTATAGCCGTGTTATAGAACAAGTAATGCTGTATTTTTAAACAGATTTTTGTATAATAATGAAAAGGTCCTTGTGTCTGAGGAATACTCGGGATAAATGAAAGTTCTTTATCGTAAGGTAAGAAATTGATAAAACAAAAAGAGCAAAACCTATTTTTACGAAAACTAAATCACCGTAGTAACTAGAGTTCTGTATAAAGAGTTGTCAATATTGGCTTTTGTACGGGTAGGTAACACACTATCTGAATAATCGATAGGCGTAATAGTGAAGGCTTGGCACTCGATATATCGGCGTCGCGTAAATCCACCTGTTCCATTATATTATTATATGTTTATCACTCCATGCATACGCAGTTTTCGTGACAGGTGTCTATACTGCAAATGCGAATGTGTTTTGTAATTGCATTCTTCTGTCTCTGGTCATGAGGTTCAATTTTCAGGTCGAGGAAAATTCCGGCAGTCCCAGCTCAGCCCAGGAGTTTGGATTTGTTCCGGATTGATGAATAAAGGCTCGGCAACATGGTGTAGTGGTTGAAGTACTTAGTTGTAAGAATATATCATGTAATGTAGTCAGTAAGTAGTAGCTAATAAACCTTCGTAACGTAAACACGTATTCTTCATTTCAGTAACATGTAAGTCTAAATTGTTTCTCACTGCAAGCAATATTTTTTCTATTTGTGGTTTAATCACTTCCACATAAATAGGCTCCATTTTGTTTAACATTTGTCTGTACTGATACAGCCTCTTTATAACGGGATGGTTCTGAATATTGATTCTTTGACTTTTGAGCAGTAAATAAAAACTAATATTAGTGCAGTAATTCAAAATTAGATCATAATTTGTTTTAACAAATTTTGAGGCGGGACAAGTCGGAAGTTTTCCATCTTCGCTATGGTATTCCCAAGGTCATCGCTACTGATCGAGGTACAGAGTTCACGTCGACCACAATGGAAGAGGTATGCAAACTACTACACATAACTAAACTGCATTCGACTGCTTATCACCATCAGTCTATAGGTAGTTTGGAAAATATGCACAAACATCTCGCTGCCTATTTGAGAATACAGTGTGACGGTTATTCAGAGACGTGGAGTCACTGGCTCCCGTACTGGTGTTTTACATTTAATACGTCTGTACATACATCTACAAAGTATTCTCCTTTTGAACTAGTGTATGGAAAACAATGTAATATTCCTAGTAACTTGAAAAATACAGTAGACCCATTGTATAATCCAAATAATTACATGTTAGAATTAAAGTACAGGTTGCAAACAGCACAACAGGATGCAAAACAACATTTGTTACGCGATAAGTTGAATAGGAAAATTAATTATGATAAAAATGTCAACACAGTAACATATAGTAAAAATGATTTAATTCTAGTAAGAAATGAGACAGGAAATAAACTTTGTGAACTTTATAAAGGACCGTATATAGTTTTAGAGGACTTAGGACCAAATGTTAAAATTATGAATAATGGGAAAAATGACATTGTTAATAAAAATAGGACGAAACCTTATGTTAGTTAAGACTTAATATTATGTTAGTAATACTTACTTATACTTAGTAAACAGATACATGCATGTACCTATCTAATCTAAATAAGCAGTATATATATATAAAAAAAAAATGTACCTATGTTTACATAAAAAAAAAAAAAACTTTTTTTTTTTTTTTTAAATCAACCCCGGTGGTGTAGTGGTTGAAGTACTTAGTTGTAAGAATATATCATGTAATGTAGTCAGTAAGTAGTAGCTAATAAACCTTCGTAACGTAAACACGTATTCTTCATTTATCCCCTCTGTACCCCGCACACCGCAATGGGACATATTTAACCTTTGATTCTAGACTGTCTCTTATCCCACGATGTTTCCCTCTATTTCGGTTTATATCAGCCTTCTAACCTACAGGCATACCGTTACGATTTTTTGTTATGTGTTTGAAATCAATAATATTGACACGTCCGGGCACAAATTGTTACATTATGTTATCGCATTTCTCTCCGATACCCAAGGGCACCACGCCTCGGGCTATCTTCTTCATCTTTGCTATTATATTACCCACAACGCAGGTAAACATCCGGGGGCCATTATCAGCCACTATGGTGATTTCTCCTGCCCAAAATAGGACCCACAAGTATTCGGTGCGAATACTAAGGTGACATGATTTTATCTCAACGCCGAATTTATTATTCCATACTGTGTAGGAGGATAAGTCAGATTTTATGAATAGATACCCACAATATTTAAATGTAGGAGAGGGTTATCATAACTTATTTAGCTTCGCGGCAGCTGGTTAGATGGGTCGGAATTAATTTCGTTGATACTTAGCGACCCAGAATGCTCTGAATTGTAGTAATTATTTTGACTTGGGAGGGATGATTTAGGTACCTATATAATATTTTATTTCGGTATGAACCTCTTGACTGCGTTACATACAACGGAATGATGAACAAGGAATTTTAATGTTAGTTTTCTCTGATTGAGGTAACATTGCGACATGGGGCTGACAACTCTCAACAATATAAATGGGCTCTGATAACACATTACCAGGTCTCAGGGCCTCAGAACAATTACTAAATGGTGGAAGCTTCTAGTGATATATCTTCGATGACGTTTTGAATATGGATTAATATTTTAAAAGTGTCCATAGAGGTTCTTGCTGGATTCTTCTTCATAGGATCAACCTTTTGGAACCGGGCAACTAGAATCATAACGTTTCATAAGTTAAACGCTTGTACTTTAAAAGCTAGGTTCTTTGAAATAAAAACATTTGAACTTTTACCGATTTCTTCTTGAAATCAAATAGAATTTCAACGTCAATATCTGCTTATTTCTGGTTACCATTTTCACTAAACCAAATATATTCTCGGTTAACCAAGGGACGCACCTGGCACGTGGCCCTTTTTTGCCAATCACACATTTACAACTGGCGGACTGGCGTCTCATCCGCTACGTTACGTGTTCCGTTGACGGCTGGTCCACATTGAATATTCCACGTCAGACTCAATTCAAAATTCGAATACATGAAAAGCGTACTACTTACTATGAATACCTATTTATGGAGATCACATTTGAGTTACACAGTAAGTAATGCCATTGAAACGCGCATAAACGCAATATATTTTTAGGTAAAACATATTTTTCAAATTAATCGTCAATAATCACGATTTTCTACCTAGTGTCATCAAAACAATAATGTGTTATTAAATCGTAAATAATGTAAATGCTCATTTGTAGGCTCTAGCTAGAGTATAGACTTCAGAATTCAGAGCACATTTAGTCTCCGGGTCATTATGGCTCATTTGTCATTCGTAACGACAAAATGAAATGTTCTCCAAAATTCTAATCCCTTCCAAAGGCATCATTGTTCGATTTCCGTAATACTTTTCTTAAATAAATGAATCACAATTTATTAAAGCTTACCTTTCTATACAAATTGTGAAGTTTGAATAAAAGGCTTACTGCCGTGTCCCAGATTTAATTCCTGATCAGAATAATGATTCAAACTTTAGGTACTGTTCTCTCTTTGGCAGGAATTATATTTACAAATACATATATTACGAAAGAAACATCTTAACTATTAGTTATACTTGAAGATAACGTATTACAAATGGTTCAGAAGATATGTAGAGTGCAACAATACACCTGCAGGCTGGTTTAAAGGCGGGTGACTAATGATTTTGATAGATGATACAGTACTTAACGACGGATAGAGGAAGTAATTAAGATGCTAATGCATTGAGAATGTGAGATGAATGTGAGAACTCAGCCTCAGAATTGTTAATTGGCTGGCTTAGCAAGCTATAATAACGGATTAGATAAAAGAGCTTTTTGAAAATAGCAATAGGAGATTAGAATAATGATTATATCAGCGCAAACCAGGCATTTTAAGATAATTGAGAAGTAATTTGCCGTAAGTAAAATAAATCATCATTTCATTTCATTTCATCATCAAGCATCAGCACACTTAACTTATTTTATAAATTGGAAATGATTAAGGATAATTCGTCATTTTGCTCTTTGGGGGAGGCCTACGTTCAGCAGTGGACGGCAATAGGCTGATATGTGATGATGATTCATCATCTGAGGAGAGGATGGGGGATGCTGAGATGTCGGTCTTTGCAGCATGGTTCCCTGTCTCTGGTCACTCAAGGGTTCGGACTGACAGTGCTGCATCACACAGCCACAGCCTGTCAGAGTCACCTCGAGATCCATGGCCACTATGGGATGAGCAGTATAAATATCTAATAATGTTGTATATATTTTTGTATGGGATAGGTGAGCAAACGAGCAGACGGATCACCTGATGGTAAGCGATAACCGCCGCCCATAGACACCCGCAACACCAGAGGAGTCACAAGTGCGTTGCCCGCCTTTTAAAAGGTTCCTCACTCACTCGGGGAAACACAACGCAAGCGTTGTTTCACGTCGGTTTTCTGTGAGGGCCGCGTGGTATCACTCCGGTCGAGCCGGCCCATTCGTGCCGAAGCATGGCTCTCCCACGTAGATCATGTAAAATAATGATAATGTCATAAATGTATGATAGGTGCGCACGTGAACCCGGCGGTATCTGCGGCGTTGTGCGTGCGCCGGCGCGTGTCTCCTCTGCGCGCCGCACTCTACGTGGCCGCGCAGTGTGGCGGGGCCATCGCTGGCGCAGCTGCTATCTATGGGTAAGTGCATTACTCTTAAATTTCAATAGACTGAGGCCGTATCATGGTTGAAAGAGAGGGATGCCGCTCTACAGATTAAATAGCGCTATTCCATTCTCACAACCTAAAAATGATAACACGTCGTAGCATTCATGTTTATGATGATTTACAGATTTATTCACGTGCATGTTAATTTTTTAAGGTATTGAGGACACGTTCTTACATTCATAAAAATCGAAAATTGTGAATATTTTGCAAATCAATTAAATAGAAATACGGCATAGTCAAATTGCACCAACTTCTTAAATATGTTTAAATTGTATTTAAACACAAAATTAATTGTGAAAAGAAAATTGTGTTTAAATACGATTTCATATTATTTAAGATGTTGGTGCAAGTTGCTCTAACAATACGACGTCGGCTTATAATACTGAAAATATATAATGTATAATATTAGGTATATATATAATATATATATATATAATGTACCATAATAACGATCTGTTGAAG
The DNA here is from genome assembly GCA_947256265.1 of Acronicta leporina. NCBI lineage: Eukaryota > Metazoa > Arthropoda > Insecta > Lepidoptera > Noctuidae > Acronicta > Acronicta leporina. Next base: position 3,095,352 of record OX366512.1, read on the forward strand.
TGATTTACCTATAGCGAAATACTGTTACTCGGTTACCGATCTTAAATTATATACCTAGGTAATTTTTGTACCTATATACCTGCGTATAGGTTAGTGTGTAGAAGATGTCATATTAATTTTACCGCAAGATTTATTATTGAGGGCAACTGGCGACTGTTGGGAGATTACATAATGTTGTTTGATCGACGTCATTAATTATTCATGATAATGTAGGATACCTATGTATGTATATTATTTGATGTTATTATCGACACATTGTCGCTTAAAGCAATGTTAAAACTGACGAAAATATTATATTTTCCAATTAAGCCCGCTTGAACTAGTGTGTTACGTGAATTACATACATACATATTATCACGCCTGTATTCCCCAAAGTTAGGCAGCTTACCTACTAATGTACACCCAAAATGTCCCGGGACCTAAGCATACATTTAATAGCCTATTGCCATTAATCGGGCACAAGTCCAGACTTCGAGCTGCTACTGAGAATTACATAAAAAAACCCAATGCCAGCTCGCACGACCTGGGAATCGAACCCAGGACCTCTAGCGTAGCAGTCACGCTCAGGACCACTTGGCCAATGAGGCAGTATAGCACGTGAATTATTATCTAGATAAATAACATCTACCTTTGATTAAATACGCTCTAAGCCGTAAACCGTGCGGTGTATCCAAGGCTTATGTTCGTAGATAGTTATCGTCACGTACATACGAATATGTAGCGTTGTCTCGTAAATCCAAGCGAATAATCGAATCGAGCAGCGTTCAATTATTTCATATTTCGAACAGTATTTTATTTATGCGCCGTCCTTTGAGTATTCATATACAGAATACGGCTGTATCAAATTAATTCACAGTTGTTTTTTTAAAAACATTGCTCTTTTTGCTGGTATTTAATTATAGGTTTTATTGTAATATGAATTAATTATGAAAAGTTACATAGCGACGGGTTTATTTTATAGAGCTTAACTTATCAAGGGTTAAAGTTATTTGGCAACATTCGCGTTATTTTCAGAAGTCAGTTTAAAAAGAGTTATCATATCTTGTTCTTGTGGAGAAATAAATAACGTGGTATTGTATATGAGTGCATTGGGTGCGATCTCTCTTTAAGTTGGGGCAATTGTTATGATTTATATAGAGTACGGTACAATGAACAGAGAATTCAGTGTCTTTCTTTCTTCTATTGTAGGATGGAGGGCTAAAATCGTCAGTTTTGATGCATCACATTATGATCCACAGAGACACGACTAACGCTAGCGCACTGTGGCTATTAAATATAACTAGGAATTGGCTAATTTGGCTAACTCTAAGGTTAATTAAATCCTTCACCTCTTTAGGTGATCACTACATTTGTGTATAAGAAAGTTCAGTGCCATAGGTTTATACTTTCTGAAAAAAAAAGCAAATACTTGCTCGCAAATACGGCCGGCTTGACCCTCTACAAAACCGTCGTGAAACAACACTTCCCTACGTTGTGTTTCGCCGAGTCACATATGCCGAGTGAGTGACGATTTCGGAGGCTCAAAAGGCGGGCAACTCACTTGCGACTCCTCTGTTGTTGCGGGTGTCCATGGGCGGAGGTAATCGCTTACCATCAGGTGATCCGTGGACCTATGCCATATCCCATAAAAAAAATACCTGTCATATTGTAATTTTGATGGCCTATTCACAATTTTTCATCAGTGTACAATCTCGCTCGATTATTTACAAACAAGCGGTGCTTACAATGACACGGTGGCATACACATAGGCACGCAATTATTTCCGTTCGCGATTGTACTGCGGCAAACAACCAAAAAGGCTTCACGAAATCGCAACATAATTGTATCCTATGAACAGAATACCAAAGTAGTTTTAGTGCTTTTTGCAAACAATCCATCCTGCTGAGTTTTGATGAGAGTACACAAATTTGGGTCAACGTATAACTATGATATTCGCAACGCAATAAACACATATTCAGTATCATTTTTACGGAAATAAAATTGTCTGGCGACAGTACAAACAGGGATTGCAATTATGATTCACGTGCTGCTACAAGACTACGATACCAATATTCACATGCTACTTAATAAATTAAGCGTGCGTGATTTGCATATTTAGTTATGCGACTTTTCTTTTTCTTACCATTCTAATTAGTTTTAGCAGTCGTAAGCGCAATGCTATGATAACGACCCATTGTGATTCCCATCCCAGGTCGAGCAGAGTTATTTGTTTTCTTTACGAAATTCTGAGTAGCAGCTCAGTTTGGATTTGTGCCCGGTTAATAGGAATAGGTTCTCCCCTATTACATTGGACCTAAACATACTGTTGTACTTTTGGGTGTACTGAGGTGTACAGTAGTACCCCTTACCAAAGCCTTCAGGGAATACAGGCATTAGGTATGTTAGTCGTCGTTTTATCTCGACTTCAATAACCATTGTTTTTGCTTGAGATACATAACGACACAACATTATATCGTGGCGCTCATGTTAGCCTTAGCTTCCCCTTATCTCTCGTGAGATACTTACTGCGCCTGTAAGCGAGCCCATATTGGCCTGTTTATCAAACTATAACACGAAAAAAAAGTGAAAGCTAACTTTTTGTACTGCGATATCAGTATCTGTATTCCATATCATTGATTTGTAGGCAAACAAAATGAGACTCGTACCTATAAATCCTCAAATATACATATCCTATCGCATCGAGACAGCGTAGAACTACAAACATGGTGACGTGTTTACTTTAAAGTGATATATTGATACTGTTTCCAACTGTACCCAGTTTGGAATTGTGTTTACTGTCCTATCTGACGGGCGCGGGAAAGTTGGAGCCACTGAATATTGTTTAACGAAGAAATATTCTAACATTTACACACATTTGGGGTAACCTCGTGTATTTAGCACGTACATACATATATTTATGGGCTTCCGTAATGGTTCCCGACACCTCAGCAGTAGAGAAATTGAAAACAATACAATCATAAATAGTGTAGTAGCAAATATATTAGGTACTCAAAATGATATTAGTTAGCAAAACTTGATATTATTAACCATTGATAATTTCACTGGTAAAAAATATCAGTTTTATTTATATGTTACTTTTTTGTAAAATATATTATAAGTAGTCTATTTCTAATGCATATTATCTACCGCACAATAAGTACAGTGCTGCAGTGATTCCACCTCGAACATTTGCCAACGACTTCAACGAAAACTTTCAAAAATGACTTTGAATATGACCATCAATAAAATGAATCGAATGAATTAGTATGTGCTGTGTATGTAACCTGCAGGAAAACGGAAGCAGACACTTTCAATTGCTGGGAGTTTTAAAATAAAATAAATAATCGTATTCGCGCCAATTCCTATTCACATTAAAATAGGGGAGAAAGTTTTTATGAATTATTGTTGCTACGAAGAATGAATAAAACGAACTTTCTTTATTTGCTAACTTTGATCAAATTGATCTATTTTACCCAGGTAGGTACTGAAATGGTACAATCGGGAGCCTTATGACTTCTTGTAGTTAAATTTAGTTTAAAAATTTGATGAAAATAAAACAGATTTGTGAAGCTTACTCGAATATTGGACATATTGAAATAAAACAACCTTTTTTTTTTTTAAAAGCTTACTAGCAATGTGGTTCGCACATTACTAGTATTCTTGTTAACCCCTCGTGCTAAGCTAAATGCTTGTGTAACGAGTGGGTTTACGTCGGTAGTGTAGTGGGTGGGTTTCGAACCGGCAACCACATGATCGCAAGTCCGACGCCCTAGCCATTAGGCTACCGCCGCTTCGGATCACCTTACGGATTCTATCTATGTGTTTTATTTAAATATAATATAGTTCTATTTTATATTTAAATAACATTATGTAATATTTATGTTTTGCAAATTCTAGTCAGAAAGAAACACAGAAAATTGCAGCGAACAAAATTAAAACAAAACAGTAAACCAATTGCAATGCTACAAAGGAAAACGTAGGCAATGTAAATATTACTCTAATTAATGAGTTGTGTTGTTTACGTTACAAATGATTCTCTTTGTTTTTGAGTTGATTGCGCAATGTAGCATGCATAGCTTATCAAATCGAAGTACAACTTAAAATATATTTATTATTTCTCTATGCTATAGAGGTCAGTGGGAATGCCAAACAAGTTCACATCATTTGAAAAAGGAATCGATTGCTAATAAATACTGGTTCTACCTATTTCTTTTTTTATCAAAGTTATAAAAATAGTTCGTATAACACAATAGGTTGGATACTCCTTGTTCTGTGAAATCTTTACAAAGCTAGATTGATACCGTCTGTCAGGAAACATTTGTCCCTAAAACTGTTTTGCCGTATTGTCCCACGCAACTACACCTACGCACTGATTTATATGTAACGTTAGATAACAAAAGAATCTTTATACAATAAGCGCTTTGGTTACAAACCTCGTTTGAAAGAATTCCTTTGTGGTGCAACGGATTTTTACCTGGTTCCAATTTGCGCGCTTCAATAATTTTAGGAAAAAAACAGTGTATCGTGAAGATACTTCGACCCTTCAGAGTTATGTAAGTTTAAAAACAAACGAGTACAGAGGATGGATACGGTATATTATTCGAATTAATTATGAATGGAGATGGTGGTAAAACTTTCTTAATAAAATAAATATCAAATTAACTGAACAGAACTAAAAGAATTACAACAAAACATGTACAATGCTAGGTTTTATACACAATACGTAATTGATGTTTGTTGTGTATTATTTAGCTTTTTAAATTATATTTTTTTAAAACTTATTTAATAAACGAAAAACTAACTGAAAATCCCACAACATGCTCTATGCGGTCCGTACAAGTAAAATCTATTCTTAATTTTAAGGAATTCATTCTTAGCTTATAATCTTAAATTCAAATTAATATTTTTCTCATTTTGTTATTATTGATAGACTTATGCTTGACCGCCATCGCCAGTTCGTCTTTATGATAAGCGACAATGCGATCTACGATAGAGCCTCGATAGAGCGCGCTTGCCTAGAAGAAACCAATTCTCAATTTTTTCTATTAAACTTATCGGTCATGCAAAACTTTATAAGAGTTATGAACACTTAGAATGAATAAAATCCATATCACCTAGCGCTTTTCCTAATAATACAAGTTGTCGCGGTTAAAGGTATTGTTTCGCTTTTCCCTCCTCGCTTTTATGTCTCTCAATATTAGAATTTTTGTTTGGAATCGACGAAAACAAGTCGAGCGACTTCAATAAAAGCACTTGTTTTGGTTCGTAAAGTTCCGAATTATGAAGACAAATTTTCTCTTAAGACACTTAATTGGTTTTGAGAATGTAAACAATTTAAGTATTTGTAGAGCTCTTTTGAGGGTTACGCAGAAATGGTCTTGAAATATATAGACACATATAGCTAACGGTGGTTAAATAAGATAGATAGATAGATATAATCTGGGTCTTTTTAAGAGTGAATCGGTTTCTTCTAGACAACAACGCTTAATATTAGGAGTCAACTATCATGAACAAAAATATGATATAGTATACAATTAAAGTTAGTAAGTTACTTGAAAGGAAGTTAGAAAGAAGATAGAAGTTCGCAACAATAGGTTTTCTATTGTGTCTGCTAAATTGGTCCAGGCTAATAACGGTACAATGTATTTTGCTTCTAATAAGCTTTTACCGTTCTTAAAACAAATAAAAATTCAACTAAAATTATTAATTATTACACAAAATATCATCTACGGACCTTAAACATCTTGAGAAGCCTTTAGGGGACGGTGCAGTGAACTTTAGCCGGCAGATGCGCGGGCGCACCGTGCACGTGCACCGGCTTGACGTCACCGCACGTGCAGATACCGTCCCACAAAGTCCACACCATCTTCATAAACCTTATCATCTTTAAATTAGGATCTAAAATCGGTTGGACGGTGTTATGATGGTATTGACTTACAATTTTAAAAAGTACAGTTTATGTTAACTTTATCTCTTAACAATAAGGCCTAAAATTAAACGAATGAGGTCCTTAGAGTAAAACTTTTCGTCACATACCAGTTGGTAGCTCAGCGGTAAAGCAGGATATTGTTGCGTTAATTAAAAGAACAGTTGAACATCTGAATAGAGGAAAGACTTTTTTGCGATGAAGCTTTTATTTTTATTCTATCGTGTGAGCTACTCAATAAGAGTTTTGAGACTTACGTACTTATTTATATAATTACAACTTAACTCTTGGAGCCACATGATAGACATTTACAGCATTCGATAGATAGATGAGGAGTGCGGGTGGCATTTATCTGAGAAAGGCATATTTTAATTCCTAAATAATCGTGGTGAAAATAAAAGTCTGGAGCATGTATCACAGAAATGTTAAAAAACTAAAAAAGTATTTTCAGCAACTTTTAAATCAATGTAATCCCTGAAAGGTTAGGCAGAGTTACCTATACTTACTAATGTACATCCACATTTCACCCGTATTTTAAGTTTCCATGTAATAGGGGATGAGCATACTGTACTGTACGATTAACCGGGCACAAATCCAATTTCCGAGCTGCTACTGAGTATTTCAAGAAGTTCCATAACACCGCTCGACGTGTGGAATAAACCCAGGACCTGTAGCGTAGCAGTTGTACTTTGGGACCACTAGAATAATGAGGCGATGTTGTTCCGGGTAACGATATATTGTGGTTAGTTGATAACGTGTAGTATCGTATCGGTACCGTCGATTCATCTTCCGTGATCGACGTAGACTCGCCTCGATCATTTACGTGGAGTTACGGCATTTTCTTTTATTATTACTTGCTTTATTCGCGGCGGCCTTTGTGCTGATAGGATCCGTGAGTTATTGTCCGGAGTTAATTAATGCATATGGTGACATTTTCATATAGGTATTATAGCGTTTCCAAACAAAAGCTTGTTATATCTTGCATGCAAACACTCTTCAAACTTTTATCTTTTTGTTTAGTATACTTTTTATCTATCATATAGCTACTTAAGTAAAGTAGATTATAAATTGTTGATTTCAACGAAAATATGTTAATGGCTATTAATGTATAATTCTTGAGGGGTTTGGCGCTGATAGCCGAAATACAGGCTCTGCCTAGTTCGGCTACAGATGACTACACCTATTAATCCGGCCAATTTTTTTTTTTTAAAAAAAGCTTTAGCCTGTTAAAATATTTTGTAATTTGTGTATAAACTTACCTAAGCCAATAAACAAAGAAATATTAAATCTATACTAATATCATAGAGAGGAAAGATTTGTATGTATGTAACGAATAAACTCAAAAAATATTGGGCAGATTTCAAAAATTCATTCAACATTTGATTACTACATTATTCCAGATTAACATAAGCTATAGAATATTTTGAAATAAGTTAGGCATTCCTCCACCTGTGCTAAGCCGGAGCGCGCCGCTAGTATTAGATATCTATCTCTTTTTGACAAGTATATTAAGTTTTAAGTGCGATTTTATGAATAGATAAGTATTTTGAAATAATATATGTATTTTTACTGTTTATAAAAAATATTTATTTCACAGATTCTATTTCACTTCTTTGTCTACAACCATTTATTTTTATTGTGTTTTTTTTTCTATTTTTGTATTTTTTTTGTTTTGTAATTAAAGTCATAATTCAGCATTATAAGTACATTTCAAATTTGTTCTTTTACTATGAGCGACCATAAACTAAAACAAAGATCATTGGCCGCATAGCCGCATATCATAATCATATCATATCATGATCATAGCATAATTACAACATCATGGACTGGTAGTCCCACAAAAAGAGTCTAAATAACCAAAAACAAACTAATAATACATTCAGTAATATCCAATTACATTTGTTATAATATTATAACCAAGTAGATTGTTACTGTTTCCAATTTGTTTGTCCATAAAACACGAGGGTATCCTATTATAATATGCATAAAACATAATATTGAGGCGATATCGCTGGAATTATATTATATACAGGCTTTTCCTCTTGTGGTAGATAACTTGTTTTATTCCTCGTCCCTCGAGATAGCAGTATATAAGTTGTTTTCATTGTGAGAATATGTTAAAGTGATTAGGGAGGCGACTAACCTCGTTGGTGGGCTAAGGAAGAAGTTTAGTTTTTATCTTGTTTGTTGATGTCTTCATGTACTGGGGCTAACAGGTAATATTAGTTTTAGTATAATTATGCGAAATCCGAGACACGTGTCTAGTATGTTATTTGTAATCTATATCATGTACCAAATTTCAAAACACTGGCTAACTCCGAGCTGCTACTGAGAATTTCATAGAAAAACCCAATAACACTGCTCGACCTGCGAATCGAATCCAAGACCTCTAGCGTAGCAATCGCGCTCAGGACCACTTGGCTAATGAGGCAGTCAACAATTAAAAATGTGTGAGTCGAAAGACATAATCAGGCATTCAACTAACTAAACATGAGTTGCATATCTGCAAAGTCCTCCTTCCGTTCTACGCGACTTGGAGTCAATCCAATCCAACACTTCTGAAGCGGCGGTAGCCTAATGGCTAGGGCATCGGACTTGCGATCATGTGGTTGCCGGTTCGAAACCCACCCATTGCACTACCGACGTGAACCCACTCGTAACACAAGCATTTAGCTTAGCACGAGAGGTTAACAAGAATACTAGTAATGTGCGTCCCACATAGCTAGTAATATTTAAAAAAAATATATAAAAAAACAACGCCGAATTTATATTATTAATTATTTTATCTCTTTTTGTTGGTTGGTAGTTTGGTATACAGTGAAGTTATGTGCTGGGTAATATACTAATAATTGATGGCTTGTAATGATTACAGCAGCGTCTGCGATTAATTGACGCGGGTAGCGAACCGAGCTGATGAGAACAAGTGCCCATACTTCATGAGATTAGGTACTGTTTACTCGTTCTTAACGATCATTTCAATCAAGCGCTAATAGTTGTTATTGCTCTTAATAATTACTAAGTGGCACAATATATATTTTCGTGTTTTTTTTTCATTTTCCATGCTAATAATATAAAGTTATTCTAGTTAAGGAAAAAATCGACTGTGGACAGGATTCGCAGGTACAATATATGTGAAATTCATTTGTAAGTAACCTAAAACTTTAGAAGAAATATTTAAGAGCCAGTTTTTTCAACCTATATCCGAAACCAATATTAGTGTCACTAATATGGGTTTCGGGTTTTGCCCTCAGGTAAGACAAGACACGATAAGATAATACTCAGGACTAATAAAACCTAATTAAAAAAACGAAACTGCCTCATTAGCAAAGTGGTCCTGAGCGCGACTGCTACGCTAGAGGTCCTGGGTTCGATTCCCAGGTCGAGCAAAGTCTTATTGGGTTTTTCTATGAAATTCCCAGTAGCAGCTCGGAGTTAGGAATTTGTGCCCGGTTAATGGCAATAGGCTCGCCCCCTATTACATGGGACCTAAACATACCAGCGAAGTGTGGGTGTACATTAGTACGCCTCTGCCTAACCCTTCGGGGAATACAGGCGTGATGGTATGTTATGTTATGTAAAAAAAATAAAATCATAGAATATGTTTGAAAAACTTTTTTTCTTCACGAAAACACAGAACTTACAGGCATATTACATGTAAAACTATCAATTAGAAATATACCTTTCGATACCTAATTGCGACTCAATAGTTGCCATTATAGCTGTTTCCCGTGGTTTCCACTCGTAACCTAAAGTGACGTTATGTTTAATTTGATTAAAAATACCTATGTTACTCCGGAATAATGTTGCTTTACATAGATGAAAGTATTTTTGAAATCGGTTGAGTAGTTTATGAGTTTTAAAATCCTTTACAAGCAATTTTTAAAATCAATTGAGTATTTTTTTACAAACTTACAAAACAATCAATTCTTTCCTCTTTATTAATTAGTGTAGATAAATTGTAAATAATTACGGTAAATCCTAGAAAAATAGACTTACAGGGTGCGTAGCAACGTAGCAAGCGTAGCGCGTAGCAACGTAGCGGTGTTTTATCTACGACTACGACCGTACTATTTCGACTTAAGATTTCGTCTTAGCTAGCTATTAGCTAGCGACGACGTACGATTTCGTCTTAGCTAGCTAAATTATATTTTGCCCGCTCTAGTCTAACGAGATACCTCTGAATCTAGATTAGTGGTAGCATGTCCAGCCAAGTTCACAGAGATAGGAACTGGTGGCGCAGCAACCGTGTGTCAGTTTTCGCAATAAGTTATCTTATATTTGGTTAATCGACTCATTTTATTAATTTTACTCTCATAAAATTTGGTTTATTGGCCAAGTCAAATCTTGAGCAGCTTTATCTACAGAACTTGGCATTCATTTTGTTCTCAATTTTGTCGGCGAAGTCGACATCCATGCTTATTCTGAACATTGAACTTGGCTCCCATTTTCAAATTCATTTTCAAGTTAAAAGTTATTTTATTTACCGTGAAAGCGTCACGAGCTCGTGAGTCAATCAACTATACAAGAAATGTTCAAAGATAATAAATAATATAGATATATTGTGCAATTGTGCATAATAAAGATATATAATGTATTCTGAGAGTCATCGAGCGTGTAACACGTATGGTATTTGTATGACAAGATGTATGAATGTGGATGAACCAAAAGAGGTATGCAAGGATCGTAACAATTGGCGTAAGTATGTATGTACCTATATGTATGTGTTTTTTATAGATGAGGCTTTATTTTATGTATGTTATCAAGCTAAGTCAAAGAAAACTAAAGTACCGAATAAGAATGTAAATGGTACCGCTAATAAATCACCTGCTTAATGAGTCGTAATGTACAAGGAAAGCTTTCAAGTAAAAACAGTCAGTACCTTTCTCCGTGAGCTGAAAAATAGTAGATAGCTTAAGTATATACATTATGTACAGAGGCACAATGTGCTTTACCTGGGCCAAACAATCCAACACATAATTTGTTTAGACATTTCATTTTTAGGCCCACTTGCACCAACTTTTTAAATATGTTTAAATTGAATTTAAACACAATTTTTCATAGAAATTTCGTGTTTAAATATTTAAACACATCTAAGAAGTTGGTGCAAGTGGGCCTTAGACTTCAAATTAAGAACTACAACTAGTTTTAACTTTTCAAAAAAAAAATTCTGACTTAGAACCAAGGTTCACCAGTATTTATATTCTTATTTTTGACGACCTTATGTATAGTTATTTTAGTGAAGGAAAAATTCGACTCGCAGGCAGGATTCGAACCTGCGTCTTCTGGCTAGGTACGCCAGACGCTATGACCTCTGATCATGAGCCACCGCGAGTCCCACCTGCCATGTCGAAATTTGCCTTCACATTCTGACGTCTTAAAGGTGACGTCAGTAACATCTATTGAAAGGCAAGTTCAGAATGTTCAGAATGTTCAGAAAGTTCAAAACTGCAAAACCAAAGGATACGGTGAGCTCGTTCTGCGTGAATCGGATCGCTAATAATTAACAAAAATGTAAGGTAGCTGTTAGTAATTTTAATATCAAGACGTCCAACACCTCAGTCTGCCCTCGACCATGGATGCTGTAAAGGATCCGAAACGTCGGGAACTAAATAATATCAATATACCGCGATAAAATCCGTAAAAAGTAGTTTCATTTCAATGTCTAATATTCGCGTAAGTGTCAGAAATCAGAAGATAATACTGTTAAAATTAATAACCTACTTACCTACATTTTAAAAGGAGTATGTATGGAGTTTCTTGTTGGGTCTTCTCCATAAGACCTATTTACTATTTGGAACTGTGCATGTAGTTTTTGACATTTCAAAAGTACCTGTATGTCTAATTCAAATAAAAAAATGTGTTAGAGATCAATTCCCAGGTCAAGAAGTTATTTAGTTTTTCAATGAAACGAAAATGAAAAATCAGTAGCTGCTCGGAGTATGGATTTGTGCCCGGTTAATGGTAAGACCCCTATTACATGGAACGTAATCATACCGGCGAAGTGTAGATGTACATTAGTACACTTAATCTGCTTGTAATGTGTAATGTAATGGAGACGTGATGGTATACAGTAATACTCTTACATACTGTCATTACCATTACTCTTCTTCCCTGTTATTTAGCTTCTCTGTGCCGCAGCGCACGTTGCACGTTTGTCTTTATTTCTTGCCTCCATGAAGTCACACAGCGATTTATTATTATATACTTAAATATAAAAAAAATATAGGTCGGTATACAAGAAAAGCGTAAAGCGTATGTGCTATTTTTAAAATCTTTTTGGATTAAAATTCTAGATAGACTGAGTGTGGAAAAAATCTGGTATTGAGACTTATTTTGGTTTAAACTAGCGGGCGTGTAATTTGTCCCACTCAAATTCCCGAGTTTTTCGTGGATATAAAACAAATTAAAATTGGTCTAGCCGTTTTCAAGTGGTGATTTTTCAAACATGCAGCAATTGATTTTTATTAGGTTTAAAATTGCAAAAGGGAGTATATTTTTAGGTTAAATATTTGACTTCGGGAATACTTATTCTCAGATTGCGTTAATTGTTCATAAAGATTCAAATTCTCTTACTTCAATGTTCTTTTATAATATTTAGATTAAATAGATTTTTCTCAAGATAAAAATGTACCTATATAGAACTCTCTAGTCAAAATGCATAGGTATTACTAACACAACATTAGACAATAGCTAAACGGGCTAGGTTGTGCACATTCAATAAACAAGTGAACACGGGTAGTCGGCGCTTTAGGCTTTCGCTAAAATATGCACAATACCGCCAAATTGTATGTAGCGTCAGGGTGGATATCAGTAAAGAAAATAAAACCGTATTCTTACCAGAATAAGGGTGCCTATTTCATCAAGCACCAAATATTAGACCAACACCAAATAATAGATTCTAAATTGTTTTATTTTACATGCTATTTAACGGACTGAGCTATTTATTATTGTTTAGCTCCCTAAATTGTAGCTCAGTATTATGACCACAGAGAACTAAGTCAGGTGTCTAGTTCGAGTTTAAGGCACGCATCTACTACTTTTAAGGCGGAGGAAAAAGTAATGCGGAAACCAGCATGCGTGAGGGATTTTCTCGTCAGTCTGACAAGCTTACACACGTGAGGGATTTTCTCATAAGTCTGAAAAGCCGCATAATGCCAGTGTTAGACACTATAAAGGTTTTCAAAGAAATGTGTTCATCTAACACGATAATATTTATAGAAACGGAAAAGAAAGAAACATTACAGTAATTATGCGATGAGAATGGAATTCCTTACCCATTGTGCAATATTCCACGAATGTTATTCACTTTGAAACAACACTAACAATCTGTGTAAACGTTTTCAGTGAGGCTCCCAGAACCGATTCGAATAATTACCTATACTAAATGTTACTTTGAATTTGCACGTCGTCTCCTGATAATCTCAGAATTAGGTTGTAGAGGTTAGATGGTTGATGCTTCGTTAGAGTAGGTAATGATGATCATAGATTAAAAAAAACAAACGTGTGGAAGATTTCTGCCGTTATTCTGTCTTATCATGTTATTTTTTCTTTTTTGTGTCCTATTGACCTTAAAGATTTTTTCTTTCTTCTTTCTTTTTTATTGGTAACAAAGGGATATTCTTAGTTTACCGCATAATGACAGTGTTTCATAAATAAAAACTTTGTAAACTGTCAATGCGAATCCACCCCTATTTATATTATACTAGCTTCTGCCCGCGGCTTCGCCCCCGTAGAATTCGGTCATCACATCCCACGGGAACGGGATAAAAAGTATCCTATGTCCGTCTCCTGGTTCTAAGCTACCTCTCCACCAATTTTCAGCCTAATCGGTTCAGCCGTTCTTAAGTTATAAGTGGTGTAACTAACACGACTTTCTTTTATATATATATACTAGCTTCTGCCCGCGGCTTCGCCCCCGTGGAATTCGGTCTGTCATCACATCCCGTGGGAACGGGATAAAAAGTATCCTATGTCCGTTTCCTGGTTCTAAGCTACCTCTCCACCAATTTTCAGCCAAATCGGTTCAGCCGTTCTTGAGTTATAAATGGAGTAACTAACACGACTTTCTTTTATATATATAAAGATATAGATTTTTTATGACTCGCTTTTCTCTATTCTACTATTTTCGTTGCCCTAATTGTATGCGCAATTTATCTTTATATACTTCAAGCAATCAAGAGCTGAAAGTGTTTTGTTCGCGCCAATTAACAACTTTTTCTAACGTAGTGCTGAAATGAAACTTAATTTAATTGAAACAAAACCTCTTTAATTAAAGCCTACAGACAAAAGACAAGTTGTCGGCCTACTTCGGATCTAAGAATTTATTCGTAAATAGGCCTCGCTTGTATAAAACACATTATTTTTGAACTGACAACTTTATAGAGATAGGTTGTTGCGATATGATAAATAAGATAACGTAATTTTATGATGGTATGTTATTCATAACGTAGCATGCATAGGTGTGCTTTTGTACATTCAAAATTCGCCTATGTTTACGTTTTCGACGGTGAGCTTAGCCTAGTGGTCCTGAGCGCGACTGCTACGCAAGAGATTCTGGGTTCGATTCCCAGGTCGAGCAAAGTGTTGTTGAGTTCTTCTATAGAATTCCCAGAAGCAGCGGGGAGTTTGGAATTTGTGCCTGGTTAACTGGCACATGGGACCTAAACTTACCGGTGAACTGTGGGGTGTACTAGTACTCGTACATTAGTACGCGTCTGCCTAATCCTTCGGGGAATACAAGCGTGACGTTATGGTCACCAATCCAAACTCTGACGTGCTACTGAGAATTAAACACTAATCGAACAGGGAATGAAACCTAAGACTGTGAAGCAACAGAGTGAGTAATGATGCAGATATTAAGTTAATTATACCTATATAAATCTATGTTAAATAAATATGAAAATCGATGTTCCATAAAGCCTCGAAGATGCTCGTATATTGATTAAATTAATTATGTAAAACGAGGAGTGGAATCGTGTAGACACATCGTACCAGTAACTCGGTTACATGTCGGGTTTCGTATGTGTTATTCCGTGAAGTAGGCGAGTGAGCCAGCCAGCTAAAGGCCGAGTTTATTATTATTTGTTTAGAGTAAGTTTGCGGGCTGCATGCATCGCCTTACCGTGGGAACGAGATCTTCACTGCATCGCGATATTACGTTACCTCTTTAAAATAGAATATTCTTTATTATACACCAAAAATGAATGTCTCTTTAGTTGATCAATGAAAATCAATTGATGTATACGGCTGATATAATCGCTAAGTGAGGCTTTAAAGATAAAAAAACATTGTGTTTACAAAACTGTTATTGGAATTGGCAATATTATTACAAGTACAGTATCTTTAATTCGTTTTCTCTCTATTTAATTCATTGTGTTACAAACCATAATCTAAATTAGTAACTTAACTAAATGCTGTTGAAATGAAACGTAAGGCAAGTTTTATCTCGTAATAAAGAAAGACAAATTAGACACAAATTCCTTTTGACAGCATGCAAGTTTACTAAGCGTCTTCATAAATCTCCAGTATTCGACGAATGTTTTGTAAAAAGTACACATTAAGACCGCTTCAAGTACAGAAATTAAGTTTTTGTCGTGGGAAATAGATTAAACGTCACTCAGGCTCTGCCACTGACGGCGCGGCGGAACAATTTTTTATATTAAAAACTCAATCCGAGTAAAAATGTGAAATCACTCGCCATTCGCTAAACAAGGACAAACAATTTTAGGTACCTACCTACTCTCCTCTTCGACAGGAAACAATGAGGGAAGGTACTACGAGTCTCTGCGTTACGCAGCGCCAAAACTCACGCTAACGATAAAGTTCTGCGCTTTACATTGAAAATGAATTAAGACTAATTAAGAACTTCCAACTTTCTCTGAAGACACAGAAAATTAGTTATATAATGTACGATATAATGGTTGAAGGACGATCATAGTCTAAGGAATAATAAATGTGATTTAAACCTCTTGGAGTTGACTGACTTATGTGCGTGAGAGCCAGTTCCTCCTCTCGGTACTGCGGCTCTGGCAGCTCTATAACGCATCAGCAATTATATTGATATTGTAGATATCTAATACAAATAAACTTGATGTTGAATATCGAATTTTATAATTAACTAATTGCACTTTCCATGCCCTAGACAGCAGTAAAACATTTTCCAATACCTATATCACATGCATTTCATGTGTAAGTTTCGCATTAACGGTAAAGAATGTGGACTATCAATATGCTTCCTACCGTATGTAAATAGACAGAGAAATATTTCATGTGCTTGTAAAACCATGCCATTCTTGAAAAGAATTCTAAAGAAGCATACAATAAGTTCCCAAGGCACATAGCCCACGCTCCTCCCACACCTGGTTCAACATAGCCACTATTTTCTCATATTAACACCGAATTCCCACGACCCATCCACACTAGACAAACGAAAACTTTTTAATTATCTGTCAAAATATTGTAGTTTATACGAAACAAAGTTTTAATTATATAAACTTCATTGTATAATGATCTAACGGTGGGTATTTATAGCGGTGTCGAAACAATATACATTAGTACCGGAGAAAACAAGGATAAACAAATAGTAAGTTCTATATTTAGATAATAAATATGGTCTCCCTTAAATTATGATTGAGCTACACGATGACTGATGCATGCTCACCGTCAGTTAGGACTGATCTACTCAAAGCTGCTATGGTTCTTTCCCCAAAAGGCCATTTCAGACATCGCCTGCATTGTCCCACACATTATTTGCATTATTTTATGTCTGGACTTTAAAAGAGACCATGAACCTCTGAGTTTGTTTCGGTGTTTCTTCAGAGGTCGTCAATTAGGAAATGCCGAAGCCATCTAGCTATAAAAAAGAAACAAACCATTGACTTGTAAAAGTATCTCTAAAGATCTACTTACAGAAAAAAATATCATTGAATTTCATTTCATCATTTCAATACAAGAGTGTTCATATAAAATTGATTTTCGCATGAAGCTTAATCGAAATGCACCGGAACGCGAGTCCTTCGCGCTTCCCCTTAAAATATTGCTTACTCGTGCAATCGAATCAAAAAGACAATCGAAGCCCGAACGGACTTCATTGCAGAAATTCAGCAAAGCCGATTCGTGCTGAAGTAAATTAGACTAAATTACATACTAGGAAAACGTTCTTACATCGTATTGGTAATAACATACCATCAGACCATCACGCCTGTGTTCCCCAAAGGGTAAGGCGGAGGCGTGCTAATGTACACCCACAGTTTTCCAGCAAGTTTAGGTCCCATTTAATAGGGCCCACGTCCCCCGCCCCCATCGTCGTCGTCGTTTGGAATTTCATAGAAAAACCCAATAACACTGCTTGATTTGGGAATCGAACCCAGCACCACGCGCAGCAGTCACGCTCAGGACCACTAGGCTAGTGAGGTAGTAAATATTTGTCCATCGTATCGGGAATATTTTTTATATTTATTTGTTTGAAACTAAACTGCCTAGTTTACCGCGCGCTATCATTTACATATCTTCACTCCAAGGGAAACGTTGCAAATATACGTCTATCATGAAATCTTATTATTATGTGGGGTTGCAAAGTAATTTATATAGTTAATGAAGGCTCCGGCGTCGCTCTGCAGGTCCTCGTTAAAGTTGAAACTGTACGTTTCACTCAAGTTAAGCTTCAACTGAATTCCATGCAACGGGAGTGCAAACGTCAAGCTATACTGAAATACAAAGCTTATTCCAACTCTTCGAACACTGCATATACATATCTGACTAGAATAGTATAGAATAGAACTTAATAAGGCCCAGTTTTTTTATCCGTAGTTAACACAATCAATAGTTAAAAGTTGTGATCAATGGTTAAATTTCGGAAAAATGCGTTTTTGGGCCAATTGTTAGCTTAACCAACGGTCGAATATCTCACGATTAGTTTCAAAAATTAACCACCCAACGTAAGTTGAAGTGGAGAGTTAACAAAATGGCGGATAGTTAACCAACCATCAAACCAAGTTTGACTCTATTAAACACAGGTATTGAAAAACATAATAGTTTTGAAAAACATAATTCCTCTTTAACCATTAGTAACCACGGTTAATCTAACAAATGGTTTATACAGTTTGACTACGGATCAAAAAACTGGGCCTTAGTCAGGTATTGTTTTTCCATTTTTAAATTTTAAATTTTATTTGGCTCGAATTTAATTACTACTAATTTTATTTAGTCACTACGGAAATATGAAAACAGATTCATGAATCCATGCGTTTCACTTATTCTGAATGAATAAATAACTGAAAGGTATTTATTTTATGAGTTATGATAAAGAAGATCGATAAACCATACAATTTTTTCTCATTTTGGTCACCAACATTTTCCAATACGTAAACAAAGAGACTTGCTAGAAAATTGGAACCAGGGTCTTTGGCTGGGATAAGTAAATATTAGGGTTAGGTTAGATTAGTGGGCGGACAAAGCCGATATTGTCTCGTAACTAGGATTCTTCGGGTATATGCAATCGTGTAAGTCGGCTAATAACTTCCTTATATTACACAGCACACCGAAAAACACTGTATTGTTAAGTATGTACACCATTATATTACCTTCTTAGAATTGGATAAGTTTACTACGTACCTAACTATAACGCAAGATACTAGTTCGGAGACAATTTAGTTGTAGAAGCTCATCAGCTCATCATATAGAAACGAACATAGAACCTCATCCTTTTTAGAAGTCTGTTAAAAACCCAATAATGCAAAAGTTACAAATTTAATAAGTAAACTAATATATAGGCATCCTATCATTTTCACATATAAAATGATGTAGGTACGAGTAATGGAAATTTACCTACCTAAAAACAGTCATTTTGGCAAAAAACTTAGTCCAAAAGGGGTTCATTATGTGCCATCCATCTCTTCGACTTACATAGACAAAACTCTTTGACTAAAAGTGGATCGTTGACGTCAGTCTTCACACAAAACTACGCCTGATTCGCTAGGATACTAACTTCTACAACAGAGGTTTCGTCAAGTTTCGTAGTACTTAGTACAAAGGCTTGCTCCGAAACTTCCGAATGTTTAGGAAACTGACGACGTTTCAGGGACTACCATTTATCACTGCTAGTGACGTATGTACAGATATATCGTCCTCATTGTTGGGCACAGATTGCTGCCCGACCGAAAAGATTACCCGAGCGCGTGGGGAGTACCTGGAGAGATATTGTAATCATTATCTATTTCAAACATTTTGTTTTATTTGGGATATAAGTTAATCCGTTTGTATTAAAATTGTGATGAAACGAACGAGCTTTATCTTGATTACATATATGTATATATATTACTGTATACATGTGGTCTATGTATGAAACAAAAAATCAACTTAGTCCTCAAAACTTCGTACTACTGCTTTTTCTTGTAAAGCAAAGATAGATTACTGATGTAGGTAATAAGTCTGCCTTTAAAGTTAGTTGAACTTTAAAAATAGTTCTTGTTGGGTAGAACATTAATATTCTGAACAAAGGTAACGCCCACCTCACAGCGCGATTTCTTAATTTGGGGCCATTAAACACAATGTTTATTTATTCACTTTACTATTGTGGCGCAATGAACAAAGGCATTAATAGAAATCCAAAGCATTTGCGATTACCGTCGTCATAAATACGACTAATTAATTACAATTACACAGGTAACAATACATTTCAATGAGCGCATACTGAAATTTGAACTATTCGCGAACAGGGAGTGTGCAATGTGCAATATCGATCGCTCCCCGGCCCACCTGCAACCGTACTTAGCAACAGATCGAGTCAGAACTTCGCAAAATTAAATTACCCACCACTATATTAAAAATATCGCTGACGTGCCACAGATTAAGAGATTTGCTGGACGAGGTAAACGCGAAAAAGAACGCTTATGAAACTAAGCTTTATCGTAGTTTTTGCGCAATATCTTTCATAAAAAGATGAATATTACAATGGAAAATTTTACTGAGAGAATTGTGAATGTTCATGGTAATGTTTTCACGCCGAGCCAGCTGTCAAAATGTCCTTTAGGAGAAAGGATTGGTTTTCCAGCGAGACTCGCTTGAAAGCGCTGCCTCTCGCCGAAAGGTGATTGTAACAGCAAAAACAAAGAAACGCTGGCGTTTTGCAAAACAGCGTTAAAGCTTCTACTTTTTGCATCCAATAACTTTATGGAAATTTGATAAATTACTGAATTTGGGCTTAGTAATATCAAATTCGAACAGCAAATACGTCTTTGTGTACTATAACAGGAAGGATTAATTAATTTAATCTAATGGTTTTGTGGTAATATCATGATTAGCTTGACAGATAGTGACCGCCAATGTGCATTAGTGACCACTGAAGTGAAGCCGAATATAACTATACTAGCTTCTGCCAGGACTTCGTTTACGTGGAATAGTTAGTTGGTCTTAGCGTGATGATATATAGCCTATAGCCTTCCTCAATAAATGGGCTATCTAAGACTGAAAGAATTTTTCAAATCGGACCAGCAGTTCCTGAGATTAGCGCGTTAAAACAAACAAACAAGGTTTAGCTCTTCAGCTTTATATATTAGACTAGCTTCTGCCCGCGACTTCCTCCGCGTAGCGTGATGATATATAGCCTTCCTCAATAAATGGGCTATCTAAGACTAAAATATTTTTTCAAATCGGACCAGCAGTTCCTGAGATTAACGCGTTCAAGCAAACAAACAAACTCTTCAGCTTTATATATTAAGTACCATATAGATAGATAGAAGATCTTGTTACGTTAAAAGGAGAGATCTTGGAAGACTTGTCACTTATTAATATATACGAGTTTGGGGGAATATTAGGGCAATTTGATATTCATCATGCAGCGAATATGCTTTTTCAACATCTCCTATGTGGCTGAAGACTATAGTTTTATCAGCTCTGATACAAATTGAAGCTTATCAGCAGCTGATATCACCATCAGGCTCGCTAACCAGTCAGAGTGACTGGGTGACCCAAATTACCTGACCAAACACAATTGAATTGCTCGATCAAAGTTTCAGTACGGCAGCAAATGGATTCGTAGCCGGCCACCTGTAAATGCAACTTGGAGCTCCCTCCCCACCCGTTCTCGGCAGCGCATATTTAGAGCCCGTAATACCGTGGCACGTCGCCACTTCTTTATTACCCTACCCAAAAGGAAATTAAAACTAAACTATTGTTTTTGCGAACATAGATTTGGTTTAATTATAGCTAGTACACAGAAATTTTGGTACGAACGAACATCCAGGAAGTGTATTTCTTTTTTGAGATTGTGATTGACGTATGATATGTTTGGGACTGAACAGAACCTATATATCTTTGTGTTACTTGTATAAAAGCAAAAACAAATGAATACACAAATAAAAGAGCTGTACTCCATTGAGAGTAGCATCCTACTCAAAGACCAGCACCACATACATGTGATTATAGCCAACAACATATTTAAAAAAATCATAAAAATGTCAAAAGACTGGCGGTCTTTGATTGCCGTTATTAAATACTTCATTCGTTTGGAGTACCTGTGTACCACACGATTGAAGCCAAATAACCAAAAGGGTAATGAAGAAGACCACTCAGTAGAAAATAACTTAGAGACGAGTCTTATACTAAATTGACCAATACTAACCTAGACTTACATATACATACATTATGACGAATTTCTACAAAAAGTAGCCTCATTAGCCTAGTGGTAAATGCCTCATTAGCCTAGTGGTCCTGAGCGCGACTGCTACGCTAGAGGTCTTGGGTTCGATTCCCAGGTCGAGCGGTGTAATTGGGTTTTTCTATTAAATTCCCAGTAGCAGGTTGGGGCTTGGAAGTTGTGCCCGGCTCGCCCCCGTATTATATGGGGCCTAAACATACCGGAAAACTGTGGGTGTACATTAAATACGCCTCTGCCTAACCCTTCGGGGAACACAGGCGTGATGTTATGTTAAAAGTATTTTAAAACTCAGAAAACATAAAGCATGATCTAAAGAGTTTTGTACCCGAAAGCTTGCTTTGACTCACTAGAAGCCATTAGCAAAAAGCCGCTCATATATCAACTGGCTTTATTGTGAACGCAAAACCATAGTACTTATTTATACTCTCTGTATGTATGTAGTTGGAAGAGTTACTTTTCTATGTAACGTGCGTTTTCAAAGTTGAGGCCTGCGGACTTCAAATACACAGTATAAGAAACCAGAAAAAAATAGAGTAATTTTGTTATAACTTGGAGAATGATGGTAATGAAAAATCTATAAAATATTAAATAAAATCTTCAATATTTTGAAGACTTTCTCTCCAGGAGTTTTTTATTCGTTTGGTTGAACCTGTACACCAACCAATTGATACATATTTCTGATTCACAAGTAGACAGTAGGTAACAATTACGTTAGATTACAGTCGCTGTCATTCATTGTTCTCTATTATGAAACATCATCTATTTTAATGGCCGAACTCATGAATGAACGGAGATTTCTTGGGTAAAGTTCTCTGAGTCAGTATTAGATACCTCTAATACCTTAACTCAGTCACTATTGTTTCTGAACCAACAAATTACAGACACAATAGGAATTATAGTAAAATATATTGTTTTCGAACACTGGGACCTAGGACGATTTTCATTATATCGTCCTAGGCTGGGACCCGAATATAATCAAAATAAAATTTATTCGTCAAACATGCGTTTCCGTTTAGATTGAGTATGCAGGATGTTATAAATAGAAAATAAGAAATAGAAACCGGCATAACATCTATCTACCCGGGCGACCGATCCATGAGGATTTAAATCCGTACTTTGAAAAAATACCCTTTCCCGCATACCAAGTAATTTATGCATTAAAAATAAGGTTTTTTTAACTTGGGGTAGTTTGGGTCCCGCAGCAAAAAAGAAATGTAATTCTACATAGTTTTAATATGTAACTGCCTCATTAGCCTGGTCCTGGGTTCGATTCCCAAGTTAAGCAAAGTGTTATTGGGTTTTTCTATGGAATTATATATAAAATATCTTTCCTACAAAAAAATCGTAAAAAAGCTGTCTGTACATTGAAGATATTAAAAAAAATGTGTGTGATATGGTATATAAACGTCTCCGAACTCTACATATAGAGACAATAAAATAGAGACCCATACAAAGAAGAGGTCATCATTGTTGGTTATTTATTAAATTCTTTTTGGGGATCCATTTTTAATCCTAATATTGCTTCAGGTGAGCTAAGCCGGCAGCAAAAGCTAGTATTCCATAAAAGAATTGGTGTCATCAGTTCACCTCTGCTAATTCTATTGCGGTTCGCTAGTTCGGTAGTAGTACATTGAAGGGACATGAGGTTGCATGTGAATGCCAAATAAATGCGAGTATTCGATAAATAAAACGAAATACTGAATAATAAATCGATACAGAATTTCAAATAGTGAACACAGCGCAAACATAACTGGTTTCGGCGGAAATGTTCGAATATGTTTTTTTTTTATGTTCAGAATGATGTCGACGCGAGATATTCGACAATTTCGGCAGTTAACATTTTTTTATTTGATTAAAAAATATACGCTTGTCATATTTTATGGAGATGTTTCTTTGGCCCGTGGTCCATAAAAAATATGAATAAATTCCATATTCAAACTAATTTGCAACTGTTTTTTTTGTAGCTGCTACGAATGTGCTACGTGCGTAGCACTTTTTGCTACGATTTTTAGTTCTTTTATGCTTTTACCTATAATCTCATTTTTAGATCTCTTGGCGATGTAAAGACGCTTAACCAAAACAGTATTACGTGATGAATATTTGATGCTTGCTCACTTGGCGCCAATAATTCATGTATATCCCGACAGGTTTTCCCGCTGTTTTCGCTTAGCAACAAGTTTTTTTTTTAAAGCTTACTAGTAATGTGGGTCACACATTACTAGTATTCTTGATAACCCCTCGTGCTAAGCTAAATGCTTGTGTTACGAGTGGGTTCACGTCGGTAGTGCAATGGGTGGGGTTCGAACCGGCAACCACATGATCGCAAGTCCGACGCCCTAGCCATTAGGCTACCGCCGCTTAAGTTTGGAATTTACTATCGTGTTTGTGGTTTCCTAAATATACATCCTAAGTCCTTAAGATATAATAAAAAAAGTGAACCTAGTTCTTGATATAGTAGCAGTAACTGAAAGAGAAGCACATTTTAAAAATAAAGCCTTGCTGGATATAAAATAACAGTTCATTTCCAGACAGTTTTAATTTGATTGAATCATAACGTTCAATCCACAACTGGCACAACCCAGTAAGATATATTTAACAGATACCGGCCTTCTCTCGGTATTTCTCGGAAATCTCGAAAATAGGAATATCCTATAAAGAAACATTTTCTTTTGATCGTATCACAAATGATCGATATCTCTTCACGTATTTTTACAATAGGTATTATAACATTCCACATAGGTATCTTGATACAGTGTTTTGTTGGTTATGGTAGAAAACTTTACTTTATTTAGTAAATTCTATCAAAATAAATAATATCAATCCATTACCAAGAATAACACAACGCTGTACAGCAGGACCAATTCGGGTCAAAAATACATAAGTAGGTAGGCAGACTTTGCTCTTAACCAGGTCAAAAATGGTCCCTTATGATATCATAATATGATTCATATTGCAAAATTGCCAAGGAACCCGTTTTTACTCCAAACATCTCGTTATACAAAAAGCTTATAGTTACAATGAGACGCTAGCTTTAAATACTAGCAATGTATTTTTGACAATTCAAAAGTACCCCTAATAATGGTCTAATTGAAATACATGATGAGTAGCCGTGTGTCCGTGAATCATATTATGATTCTCCAAAGCATTGTTAGCCCCATAGTTCCCGATTACATTTACAAGAAACTGCTGTGCTGCTCCCGTTAATTCTATACAAATGTGGAATATAAAGTCCACTGTGTATAGCTCTGAGCTGACAATAAGGTTTGTTATTTGTACTTCACGTGCACCGTGGCCTAGATATAGATAGACTAGCAATAATGTTACAAATTTCTAATACAAACGTTGTCTCCATACAGAACTAAATCATATTGTATCACTTTTTGTTTATATGCGAAATACCCAAGTGAGTATAGAATAATTTGACAGCTGTTAAATAAAAAAATACCCAAAAAAGATTGTGTCACTACTTAGGACTACCTAAGGAGTGACACAATCTGTTTTGCGTTTTTCGCAATGAGTATACCTACTAAGGTTTTTTTTAATTTAAGAGCTCAGCTCTTGTCGGTGGAGCAAACGCCACTGTTCTCTATCTTCTGCTTTCCGTTTTGATACGACCTATACTTGATACGACCCGATTGCAATCCTTTCCTTCACTTGTTCCACAAAACTTCGTCTAGGTCTACCCCTTCCTCGTAAGGTACTTCCTCACATTACCTACCAGTTATTTATTTATTTGTTTATTTAGGTAATGTGCGAAAAATTCTCAGGGATCCTATGCCACTAGGGAAGGCGCGACGGTATGTCGAGCTCACGTAACTAGTATTTTATAATTATCGAATGTTTCTCTGCAAACAACTAAGTAATCCTCTTTGTATTTTTTATGCATTTTCCATGCTAACATTATAAAGTTACTAGCTTCTGCCCGCGACTTCGTCCGCGTAGCGTGATGATATATAGCCTATAGCCTTCCTCGATAAATGGGCTATCTAAAACTGAAAGAATTTTTCAAATCGGACCAGTAGTTCCTGAGATTAGCGCGTTCAAGTAAACAAACAAACAAACTCTTCAGTTTTATATATTAGTATAGCTTCTGCCCGCGACTTCGTCCGCGTAGCGTGATGATATATAGCCTATAGCCTTCCTCAATAAATGGGCTATCTAACACTGAAAGAATTTTTCAAATCGGACCAGTAGTTCCTGAGATTAGCGCGTTCAAGCAAACAAACAAACAAACAAACAAACAAACTCTTCAGCTTTATATATTAGTATATAGATATAGATATAAGTGAATTTTAGTGAAGGAAATATTCGGTAGGACTCGCGGTGGCTAAGTTGTCATAGCGTCTGGTGTATCTAACCAGAAGACGCAGGTTCGAATCCTGTCCGCAAATCGAATTTTGCCTTCACTAAAATAACTTTTCAAATAAATAAATGGATACGAAAATTTAATTTATATTGCATAAAAATAACATAGCAGTGGAACTGCACATCGCAAAATAACATTTTATGCCATCACTGCGAACAATATGAATTATCGTTAAAAATAACGGTGTGCGCTTCCCAATTGTAGTTTGTTGTGACGTCATATACGTGGTAATTACTGCTGTATGCAAAGGTGGAAGTTGGAGGGCACAACAGTAACTGTTCAGCTCTCACGAACTGGCGTCACCTGCAACCGATAATTGACCTCAGCTTTGAAACCAGAAATCGATCGATAGAGCTCTAATGACCAATAAATAGATTGTGGGTTAACTGACATCATATAAAACAAGTATACTGGAAGGGAATCGACTAATAATGTAGTAAATTTTGAAGTCATTAATATGCTTACGTTGCGAGTAGAATCGATTTAACTAATAAAATTGACCGTCAAACGCTTTTAAAGAAGTCTAAAGATAAAAGTTATTGCTATTGAATCACCCTCCACACCATATGTAGGTTACTTTCATCGATGCTGGTTGGCAAAAAGATCGCTTTATCGATCGCGATCGTCGTTAGAAACATGCTAAGGATGTTTCCTAATATGTTTTAAAAACGATTTTTAACAGACCTTCTGGATGAATGATACTAACTAATGATAGTCCATTCGATGCATTTTCTGTCATCCCTTTATTGTTCTTGATCGTATTGGAGTATGTTACACTTTCACAACAATAATACATAGTACGTTTGCAAGTCCGCACACCAATGTGACGACACGTTTGGCGTAGCGGCTGAGCAATTGGCTTCTGCGACTCGTGTTGTGGGTTCGATCCCCACACGGAGCAAATATTTGTATGAATTACAGGTAGTTGTTTGTTGTCTGGGTGTTTGGGTATGTGATAAATTGTGTTTGTAAACGCACCCACGATACAGGAGAAAACAAGGTTTTTTTTAAAAAAAAAAGTGGCCGGTGCAAAATGAGCGAATATTTGGAATCTAGCTCTATCCATCCCAATTATTTATGCAACGACATGATGCTGATGAGTACGCCTAATTCCTTATTCATGCCCGTAATTAAAAATATGTCCGCTTTAAGCTGAAACTTGGAGATTTCATCCATTTAGTGAATTACTTCGGCGAGTGCCAGTACTTATACATTCACTTTATCGCGTCGCCGACGGCTCTTGTAATCTTAATATAGCGACTACCTACTGAAAGGAGCCTTGTTTATAGCTTTCTAAAGGAACGATGACGTCAACAGTCCTCCGAGAATAAAGAACGGACAACGAATTCACAGCACTTTGGCTTTAAACGTGTTTTAAAAAGAATAAGAAGGTTCTTTTTTAATTACATCTAAAACACCACTCGATCGACTCCCAATGTTTTACCAGAGTGAAGGTACTGAAACTCAAAACTACGTATAAAAACGAGAGAAGTATAGATAATCTATCCGCGTTCTTGATAATTTTCAATAATTACCTAATTAGACTATATCTTCCGCAAAGTTTAAATCTATACTTCTATACTAATATATAAAGCTGAAGAGTTTGTTTGTTTGTTTGCTTGAACGCGCTAATCTCAGGAACTACTGGTCCGATTTGAAAAATTCTTTCTGTGTTAGATAGCCCATTTATTGAGGAAGGCTATAGGCTATATATCATCACGCTACGCGGACGAAGTCGCGGGCAGAAGCTAGTGTATGTATATCTATACTAATCTTATACTAATATATAAAGCTGAAGAGTTTGTTTGTTTGCTTGAACGCGCTAATCTCAGGAACAACTGGTCCGATTTGAAAAATTCTTTCAGTGTTAGATAGCCTATTTATTGAGGAAGGCTATAGGCTATATATAATCACGTTACGCGGACGAAGTCGCGGGCAGAAGCTAGTTAGATATAAATGCATATTATTAGATCATTGCATACGAAAGACGGGATGGGTAATCCTATCTACTAGTATCAAAAACGGCTAATGAAAAAAGATCTAGGAGATGTGTAGGTCTAGGTGTAGGTATCAGAAGCCAAAATCTCATCATTATACTTAGAAACTTTGCTTGTCTGTCTGTAAGATGTTTGAAGGTGCATCACGCAAAAGTTAATGTACGAAATAAGATGAGGTTTTCACAGTTCTATTGCTAGAGGCTTAACTTAAAACCTGGTCAGTAGTCATCCTTCAACGTCCAAACATCTTGTTATCGCAATATTGTACCAGTGAAGATTGTAACATAATTTATTTTATAAGAGTGTCCATGGAGTTTCTTGACGGATTCTTCTCCATAGTATCAACCTTTTGGAACCGTGCAACTAGATTCATAATGTTTCATAAAGGCCTGTAAAAGCGTATTTGAAATAAAAATATTTGAACCTGAATTTGAACTTGATCCATATAGCCGCGTAGAAGCAGATATATATATTATTAAAATCCGAGTTGGGTGCAAGTGAAAACGCGAAAACAGTTAGTTAAGTAAAAAAACCATTCATCCATTAAAAAAATACGCCACAAAGTTTTGGCCTGAAGTCTTGATACAAAATTTATTAAAAAAGTTCTCCTTGAATCTGTTCACGTGTTGAAGATGGTCATAAACAAGCTTGGCTGTGATTATTTTTCCCTGTCATGTGCGGCACATATGTCCGTAACATACACCGTTAAACTAACCGGCTGTAGTCTTTCACGATTTATTTTTATAGGCACTAGCCACAGATAGTGATTTGTGTAATATTGCCATTTGAAAGGCCCTTTTTTCATTAATCATAATATGATTCACATTACAAAATGATCTAGTATGAGTTCTAAACTATACCTCCAGTCCTCCATTAATTTGATAAGTGATTATTAGATTAGTAAAACTGAACCTCATTAGTCTAGTGGTCCCAAGCTTGACTGCTACGCTAGAGGTTCTGGGTTCGATTCCCAGGTCAAGCAGTGTTATTGTTTTTTTTATGAAATTCTCAGTAGCAGCTCGGAATTTGGTAACTATTTATTTAGATTAGTCACAAATGTGGATTAATTTCGCCACCTGGTGATTGAAGTCTCAACTTTTTTTAACTCGAAGATTTTTAGCGTGGGACTTAAAAAAATCTATTAATGACCCTACCAAGGGTCAATTTTTTTTTTGTATTGTGTCTGCTTATTAGTCCAATAGGATCATGACCAAAAAATACTCCTTAACTCGAATCTAATGTCTGTGGATGACACAAATATTTGTTACAGATGGGAATCAAGCCGACGGACAATTGCGGGGTATTAGTGCCTATATGACCATAGTAACCTTTTCACAGAACGTGCACTTAGAACGTAAATGTAACACAAAAACCAGGACGTACTTTTATTGCTCTCTTTGCAAAAAAGGCTTTTCGTTCTACGGACACATGTAGGTAATATACCTACCTTCTAACAGGAAATATTCGAAGGGGAAAAGAATGCTTGTGTAAGGCTAGTTATATCCAAATATTAACACATACCTATAAGCGGGGATATACAGGAAAACTTGTACACCTAATAAAGGGCGATACAACATTCATTGAACCGTAAATAAAAGAAGCTCACGCGTGATTACACAAAATATATGTTAGGGTACAACCGGCCATGAAAGAATTGACCACACTTAGAACTTTGACATATTAAACGGTCCAAATAACGTCACACATAGCAATCATAATATTGTCTTATTACAAATCTGATAAAGACGGTTGATCCAATTCAAAAGTAACAGGTTTGATGTGACACAGTCTAAAGTGATTAGACACTTCATCATCATCGCCGTGCCTTTTTGAAAAGTTTGGGCTTCCGGTATCCTCACTCACTCGGCGAAACACAACGTAAGCGTTGTTTCAGGCCGGTTTTCTGTGAGGGCGTGGTATCACTTAGATCGAGTCGGCCCATTCGAAAACTGACCGCGCGAAGATCAGCTTAGTCTTATCTATCGGTTGATCAGTTTAATTACTACTTACCCACGCGTCCCTCTCCTAAATTCGACCTACATGCCCCAAAATTACTATGTACGACGTACGCAAGCTGTTCTTCCAAATAGTCTGAAAGGAATGTTAGAAAAAATAGGTTTTTTGCCGACTACGGTAGTGGCTTTAACCCTCAATTGGGACAGGGTTGCACAATTTTATAAATTACACCGCCTTCGGGAATTTGATCCGTGCCCCGCTCAGGTAACCGCCTTAATTAGGCAAGGATAGCCAACAACGAGATCAAAGTAAAACTATTTGATCACCTTTATACTTAAAACAACTTTGAACTTATAACATCCTCACACTTTAAAGTTGTAAGTAGGTATGCAAAATTGACTTTGATATTCTGGGTGAGTTTGAAAACACGCTACAAATCGAAATGGGAGGTTCTAAAACCGTTACTTATTCATTTTAAAATGTAATTTTAATAATCTAAACTGTACAAAAGACTTATATATATGTGTCATCTTACACGGTGCAAGCTAATCTATAGTCTTCAGGTAAGCATAAAAATATTGAAGCACGTGTCAAAATATTCGCGCGGCGCAATCCATTACGCAGATAAAATAAAAAAGTTGATATCTATACTTAATATATAAAGCTGAAGAGTTTGTTTGTTTGCTTGAACGCGCTAATCTCAGGAACTACTGGTCCGATTTGAAAAATTCTTTCAGTGTTAGATAGTTCATTTAGTGAGGAAGGCTATAGGCTATATATCATCACGCTACAAGGGCGAAGTCGCAGGCAGAAGCTAGTATTCAATAAAGCTAACATGTGCGCAACGCAATAAATTAATCGTTTAATATGTCATACCGACAGATTTTTTCTCTTCTGAAATTCCTTCATACAATGCAACTAAATTCTGTGTTTCCCTACTGTGTCGACTAACATCATGTGTTTTGTTTGTCAAAACGCGACTATCGAAACGTTTTTCCAATTCACGTAGTGTTACGTTGTATATTGTCCCTGCTGGTTTTTTTAAATATTGATAGATCGTAGTTATGAATAAACTATTGTTTGTCGATTGATATTTTCCAAATAGAAAAATATATTACTATTTTTTGGTTCATAGATAAATGCATACTTGTGTTCGCTGATGGGTTGGGCAGAGGTATTAATGAAAGCGCACAGTTTGCCGGTTCAGCATCGAGCTGCTACTAAGAAAACACATAACGAACTGTGTGACCTGGAAATCGAACCCAGAATCACGACCACTAAAGACATGATATATGATATTCTTTTAATAGGTAAAAATTTATGCATAATGAGAAATATTAAGATATATGATTTGAAGCCTGTATTTTGAGTGACAATATTCAATCAAACTGTTCTTCCATAAGTCCTGTGATTATGTATTTATA
Source organism: Acronicta leporina (assembly GCA_947256265.1). Taxonomy (NCBI): domain Eukaryota; kingdom Metazoa; phylum Arthropoda; class Insecta; order Lepidoptera; family Noctuidae; genus Acronicta; species Acronicta leporina. Next base: position 3,126,655 of record OX366512.1, read on the forward strand.
ATTACGAGAAATATGTATTTAACGTTGTGCTTCGCCGAGTAAGTGAGGATACCGGAAGATAACGCATTTGTAACTCTTCTGATGTCGCGGACGTGTCCATGGGCGGCGATCGGCGATATCGCTTACCATCAGGCGGTCCATCTGCTTGCAAAAAAAAGAAATTAATTTGCAACTGAAAAATTACCTTTAATATCTTTTCATTAACGTTAATGAAACTACTTAAAAATTAAGTTTCTTTCTCGTTAACTTCCCATCTCATTCTCCCCTAAATAAATTAGAGAGTTTGCGTAGAAACTGTGCACTGTAACTGAAAACTACCGCAGACAGCGGTTACCTAAGTAAACATTTTACAAGTGCTCCTTTAATGAACTTTGATGCAGTGTAAGTAGCACTCTGACCACAAAACAAGTAATTAGGAAAAGTTCCAATTAAGTCTTTGTTCCGACCCGTGTTGTACATATAAACGCTTAACGCTAGTGTATTAAATTTATAGTGGGGTTTATTATTATAGGTAGCAGGAGCGGCACACATCGTGCCCTAAAAATTAAAAAATCTGCTGTCAAAGGATAATCCATACAGCACCATCTGGTGGAATTATCGGAAACAGCGTACAAGGCCATGTTGATTTTTGTCATTGTTTCCTTGAAATCAGTCAATACGTTCCCGATACAAAAATCAATTTTCATCATAATTTTCTTTTTGTGATTTTTTCGACCTTTTTATACATACTGCTGTTCGAGGTGGAGACGAATTTGACAAATCAAAGATCATAGACCTCGGTCCAGCCGGTCTTGAGATATAAATGGTGTAAATCGGGTTAGTTACACCTAAACTTTGTAATAAATAAACAAATAAGATGACAAACGATTGGGACAATTATGACACTTTTCTAACAGGCTGGCCTTTTTGTATGTGACTTTATTTACTGCTTCATCAATGTGTGTCGTCTACAGTGTGCAAAGTGTTCCAAAGGACCTAAAATCATCTATCTCGTCCGCATTTATTATAAAAAAATATGCCAAGAAATACACGTATATTTGAACTACTGTAATTGGCTTGTTTGATTAACATTTTGTTTTAAAGTTAATTAATTAACTGCGGTTGTACAGTACGTTAATTAACTCAAGAGTAATTGTTATTATTGCGAACATCTGTTTGTGTTGTGTTTTGTCACTTGGTACCGAACAATTGATTAACTTTAAAACAAAATTCTTAAATGTGTAATTTTATAAACTAGTTATACTTATATACAACCTTATTTTTAGTATATGCGAAGCCCGAGACACTTGTCTAGTATTTTTATGTAAAGAGTCGTCGTCATCCGAGCCGAGAGACGTTTACTTTCTAATGCAGTCAACATAATGCATTGCCCACTGACTTAAACCAATTCCACGGTGAGAGTGTAGGGTGACCCAGAGAAAGAAAATAAAGTGGATTAAAACAAACGCAAGACAAACACTATTTTACAAAATTCCGTGACTTCAACATATTTCAACAATACGTACATATGTATATTAAAGTAAAGAGATAACTAGGGTTATAAAAAAAATGCAAATGGTAGGGAATCGTTAAAAGATAAGGGTTACATCAGAATAGAAATGGTTCTGACGGTAAAATTGTCTAAGGTTAGAAATGAATAAGTCTTTGACATCCAAAGATAAATCGGATTGTTCCGGTAACGACTTAAAATACGAGAATAAACTTCGGGGTTCCTTATAAATGACAGCGAGATTAACTGGGGCTTAGTTGTGGCTGATCGAGCGGTTCTTATGCTCGTTACTGCTGACCAGATAAGATCTTCTATGAACCCTGTTTGCCTGGTAATCCTGACATTGATTACAGTTTAATATGTTAAAGTGTAAGAAAATACTTTAAAATAGACGTAGTTGTCATTTTGTAGGCTGCGTAGCCACCGCGTAGGTGCTACGTAGCCGCCGCGTAGGTACTACGTAGCCGCCACGTAGGTACTACTTAGCCGCCGCGTAGGTACTACGTAGCCGCCGCGTAGGTGCTACGTAGCCGACGTGTAGGCACCGAGTAAAACACATACTTCCTATTAACGCCTACGCTCGACAAACTCCCATAATTTATGTTATTGTAAATAAGTATTCAAATCAAGTGTAAGACATTAACAGTAAATGTACTTCGGTACAAGTTACTGCGATTGCAGTCAAGTCGCTCAAATAAATTATAAAATTCTCTATAAAACCATGAAAACGATGACTGTACAAGTAAAAGTTTGTATAAACTCTCGCGGGAACTCTTAGGTAACGTTTCTAGTAAAGGTATGAAAACAAAGTTTCCCTCTATTTGCACGTTTGGAACGCCTTTCTGGGACGCGTTCTAGTAAGGCGTTTGATATAAGAGTGCTTCATGGAATACTAAGGGCTCTGAGTGAAGTGAGCCCGAACAAATTGATCGAGAGCGACCCACCAAAGCGACCAAGTTTTAATTAAATTAGAAATTGCTCTAATTAAAAATTTAAATGATCCTTTTCAATGATTCCGTTTCAATTTTGTAGAGTTAATGTCCACTAGGTTTGATTTATGTGAAGGGAGTTCAGTTAACTCTAATTTCAGTTATGCCAAAGGCTAATTAAGAATTTCCAAAAAGTATAATTAGGAAAGCTGTGTTAAATTATTCCTTTTCTGAAAATATAAACTTTGGTTCTCCCATAATAAGTAAAATATGTTACTTACTTGAGTTAGAGTTAGAACTATAATTTCACTACTTTCGTTTTTCGTTCCATTTTTCATCTTACCGCTATCATCATTTACGTTGCATTCAAATTTAGAATACTTATTTTTTTTCGCGTCTTCCGGTGTTTGGCACAAATATATGTCATTCTGGCGGCGCGGCGCTAGGAACTAGGATACGTCAGGGTTGTCGCGCGGTCCTTTCAGCGAGGCATTCACGGCGCGCGCTATTCACGCCGCCCGAGGCTGCCTCATTTAGGGCACATTTTTAGTCGTTACGTATTTATATATTTTTAATGCTGATTACGTAATGAAGTGTTGTGTCTGCACAGGAATTTTAATGACTGGATTATTTGATTTAAAACTTATACGAAATTAATAATTTACGACATTTTTCCCGTAAATAGAACTGCCACAAGGCTTAGACATACCTACATTAGTAGCAACGTAAGATGTCTACTGAATCAAGCCAATACATTTAAAATCCATTAAAGTTTCTTGCAGTTCAGTTTCTCAGTTAAAGCTGATTGAGAGCTATTGTTTCTGCAAACCAGCACTTAGGTAGGGAAACTGAAATTCTGTAGTAATCAGTGAGAATGTATGTATGTGAGTCACGCAAATGTTACAGTTATTTCTGTATTTATAAAGATTACAGATAAAAGAGTAATGGAATATGAGTAGATAATAAAATGAAAGAATAATATATGTTTATATATTATTTTATAGTTTATATATATTTAAAATTTATAATCTAGAATAATACAACATATTAATGTTGTATTATTCTAGATTATAAATTTTGTAGTCAATTTGTTGTAGGTATTCATAAAAACGTTGTTATCAAATCATCAGATTTCACTAACACAGCATGCCAGATGAATAAACCAATGTATTACTAACAAATTAGAATGTTGCAAATCTTATTTTAAGCAAACTGTAATTTTTTTATAAGAAAATAAATTCTTTAATCCGAAATCAATGTAGTTGAACGAGTTACATACCTACACATATAAAAGGCTTCTGTAATTTTAAATTTATTTCACAAATGTATATCATCTTTAACTATTGTAAATTATAATAGTGTGCGTTTTGTATTAAACCTATTCCACAAAAATCAATAAATCCAGTTGTTGTTTCCTAAGTTTCAAATTCAAATTCAAATTCAAATTCAAATCTTTATTGCTTTCATATGTATATAGGATGTTACAATAGTTATGTATCAATATGAAACCCTGTAAGGGCGCTGCAAATTTATAATTCTATTCTTAAATAATAATACAAGATTGTTTTATTTATAATTACAATATTTTCTCTATCCAGATTATTATATAATTATTATTTACTTAAAATTATTTTGTGAGTATTTATTATATTAGTCAAAGTGTAATGTCAGTATGTCGTGCTGGTATTAGTAATTGGTTGTATGTACTTTGTCTTGTCACTGAAAAACTCTTGTAGGCTGTAGTAGCACTTTTGCTTAAGATATTTATTTAATTTTATTCTAAATATATTGTAATTTAATATAAGTAAGTTAAAACAACAATGCATGTTCTTTTTAGCTATTATTAATGTTGCCATATAGGGTACACTTTTATCGTAGGCTTCTGATCCATGACGAAGGCTTGGCACATTTCTCGTGCCTCATGCCAAGCTTTTATCTTAGGACGTCGAGGAGACATAAGTTAAAATCATTATATATTGACACCGCATTGCGACACAATTACGTTCTTGCTACTTACGCAGAAATATATTTATAAATCTTGCGAGTGAAGTTGGCGTATAATAAAACAGTTTTATCCGGAATTAAACAGTTTTGGTCAGTCGCAATTTTTATGACAGCACATCATAAACGTCTTTATTTCTTTAATAAATACCGTAGCTTTCCTGATGGTAGCTGCAAAATCCTTGGCAAAGATAATTAAAGTTCTGGGGTTAAAAAGGCCACACTAAGCAATTCCTCTGGATCGACTTCATATTTAGAACAAATAACAGCTTCATAGGAATTTCGAAATCTAAAGAAATTTAGCAGTTTTTTATTCCAGCAGATCAATAGCCTGTGCCTTGCATGGTTCGCAGAATATTCATACGGTTATGAAACTTTTTTCAAATAATTTCCATTTTAGACTTTTAGGAAACGCAATTTAAATACATTTTTAATCAATTACTAATTTTTTTCAATATTTTAAACCGCTTATTCATAAAATATTAAAACGTCGTAAAACTATAACTACTATCATTATAACTTTATGTTATAATGATAGTAGTTATAGTTTTACAACTATGGCTATGGCTACAATATGTTTTTTGTCTTGTATTTACACGTATACTGATAGGGAAGAGAAGACAAAACATATAGCTGCATGAAGTTTTAAAAAAAAACATAAAAAAAGAATTTCCTTTTCTTTTTTTTTCATGTAACAATCCCCAAATGCTATGCGTCCTTCATCGTTTTCTAATAGGTACCTACTTATCTTACGAATTCTCAAAACAAAAAGATTTTGAGGCAAGCAAGCCCTCTGACTACTCGAACCACATAGTAACATATAAAAAATATCTGGCACATATTTTGTCACATATCACAGAAAGATTCTTATAAAGTTATTTATATGCTGCACGTTGGAGGAAACACATTCTAAGAAGTATTACGTCCAATCAGTGTCGCTCTTCGGTGGAATATCGAAAGATATGTTCTCCGTCTGCAAATATTCCTATTCAAGTATCAAGAAGACTGTTCACATATTGATATGTACCTACTGACTGAGTCGAAACAAATTGCGAAAATGCTTAAGAAAAAAACGAAATGTATCAATCATTTACATTTTAAAAATATTTTTTGGTTTAAAAACGCTGCTGTGCTTGAGGTCTTGGGATCGATCCCCAGGTAGAACTGTCTGCATATTTGTACATTTCTGCCTAATCTCTTGGATAAAATGTATGTAAAAGTGTGTTGATTATTAATTCGGACTCAGTTTCATGAGTCTCCAGAGGGTTGGGTGCGTTTGTTTTTATCTATGGTTTATGTCAAGAGCGCGATAACCCATGGCCGCAGTTATTCAAACTTATTATTATCATTGTCTATGATTAGGGAGACATTGGAGTGTTTCATATCGAGTATAAAGTACTGATAAAGCCGAGAAATAAGAGGGAATAAAAAGTCATTGGTCTTTAGAATAATATCATTACCTACACGCAACAAATTTGAAAGTTATTAACTTAAAATTGAAGAAAAATAGGTTTGGTATTTGTTTGAAATTGTCTTATCTTAATTACCAAGAAAATAGACTACACTCTATAAAAATTAAATGGGACATAAAGGTGTTCAAAGGGCTGGCAGCATTGCCACGTTGGATGGCAATGCTGATTCCCTAACCAAAGTTTGGCTGTTTATTGTAAGAGAAACTTTGCGTAAATTGTCGTTCAAACACGCTTAAACGACTTTTATTTGCGCCGTAATGATAGTTAACCCTAAGCGTGGCGAGGCACGCGCTCAGGTTTACGCGCGGATATTCCGCCATAATTTCCGCAGTTGTTCGCAGCTGGTGCCACCCAATTGATACATGGCGGTCCCGTGTGCCGCCGAACGCTTACTTGTCACTGAGATATATTACATATACCTATCTACCTATAACCTAAATTCGATTTCCTTTTCATATTATTATTTAATAACTTTTTTTGTGAATTGTAGGTATCTACAAAATGGGCTGTAGAACTTTGAAACAAAATTCTAATTAAACTCATAAGTTCATAACCCTTTCTCTTTCGCTGTCAAATAAAAAGTATGTGAAGTGCAAACATGATTTCAATTTTGAATCAACTTCAAAAATGGAAGACTTTCTCAATTCGACTGTTTTTCATGTTACATTCATTTCATGTTGTCTTCTCCGTCTTTGAACTGATGTGACTTGTTTTTTTTATCTTATATAGTTATAATGTCCGGTACTTCGAAAGTTAACGATTAAGTAAGTATTCTAGGAATAAGCCAGTGTAGGGCATTACACAATTAACATTTCAAAAATTAATCAATTGATTAAAATTAATTGCAATTAATTTAAATGTTATTAAAATTAATTCAATTGCAGTTGATTACAAAATAATAGTTACCTATATGTACCTACCTATAACTACTTTGTATACGAATCTTAATTATTATGCTTTTAATGTAGATACCTACGCAATGTTAAAGCATTTTAAATGAAGTATAATTTGAAAAGATGTACTTAGGTAACCCTAGGTTTATCATTTTATTATTTAGAGACATGAAATTAAGCACCTCTGTATTTCCGCTCGTGGCTTGCTAAGCGTCCTCTCTTCCGCTGCAAAGCTCCCCAGCTTCTATCAAGTAATAAGCTTAAGGTGAATCCCGCTAAAACTCAGGTCACTGTCATTGGCAGTTCTAGGATGATCGTTAGGATTAACTGGTCGGTCCTTCCTAGTATTTCTTTCGATGGGATTGTCATAAATCTAAGTGAAAAAGTAAAGAACTTGGGGATTCACATGGACAGGACTATGTCATGGACTGCTCACCTGAAGGAGGTCAGTCGAAAAATGTTCGCTTCGGCATCTTCCCTAAGAAGACTTCGAAATTTTCTACCAACTGCTACTAAGATTACGCTAGCACAATCTCTCCTTCTCCCAATATTAGACTATGCCGATGCCAGCTATCTTGACCTCACTGAAGAGCAATTAGACAGACTTGAGCGTCTTCAAAACTTTTGTATCAGATTTATATTTGGCTTGCGTAAATATGATCATGTCTCTGAGTTTCGTACTAAGCTCAACTGGTTGCCTATCCGACTTCGCCGGAATTCTCATATCCTTTCTTTGCTATACAATGTGCTTTTTAATCAATTTACCCCTTTATACCTTAAAGAACGTTTTGAGTTCCTTTGTGACACGCATCCTAGGCTTTTGAGGTCATCAGAAAATCTAGTACTTAAAATCCCTACGCATTCCACACAGTTCACTCATAAGTCCTTTTTCGTTCAAGCGGCTCGTTTGTGGAATGCGTTGCCACTTACGGTAAGGCGTGCACAATCATTACCGCTTTTTAAAAAGCTTTTAAAAAATCACTACTTAGGACTTTAACAGTGTAATAGTGTTTTTTTTTTTTTAATTATTATAATTAAAGTAGTTTTTTATGCAATTTAAATACCTATATATTTATATTTATTATATATTTGTGTATGTATATGTGTATATGTATGTAGCTATCTGTATATTCTACTGTATTATTGTTTTTGTTTGTTGTTTATTATTTTTGTACACTGAACACGAAATGTATCTACCCTTTTTCTTGTCCAGTGCTCAAATCACTTTGGTTGCCTGGAAGAAATCGCTTTAAGCGATAAGGCCGCCCATTGTACATTATTTGTAAAATAGATGTGTTTTAATTTGTATTTTTGGTGTACAATAAAGAGTTAAATAAATAAATAAATAAATAAATACATATTATGTAGTTAGTTTTTTGTTACAAATTTCTAAATGTGGCGCGTTGGAATGTTGAAAAAGCGGTCATCAGCTGCAAGCGATGAAAAAAAAAATACACCTACAAAAAACGGAGGGTTGTACCGTTATTAGGAATTTAGAAATAATTATCTTACATATATTTTATATTGCTATTTGATCGTTCTAAAAAAAGTATCTTAATAATGTAAGGGCCACTTGCACCAACTTCTCAAATATGTTTAAATTGTATTTAAACACAATTTTTCATAGAACTTTCGTGTTTAAATTCAATTTAAACACCTTTAAGAAGTTAGTGCAAGTGGGCCTAAATGTAGCAATATGCAGGTGGTCAGGTGTGTCACAGTAATTACATATACTTAGGTCTTTTTGCAAGGTGTATAATTTGGATTATATACGTTAGTTGGTTTTAATACCGACAGCATGTCGTTTAGCCTTTATAAGTATCGATTTTAAAATAAATCGTGGCTCGAGTCAATTTTGAGTAAAAGAGCTCTATTTGTTTAGAGATGATTTATTCTCATTTATAAAAAAAATATTCATATTAATTAGTTAAGTGATCCTCAGCGTGACGTCTAACTGCCTCATTAGCTAACTGGTCCTGAGCGCGACTGCTAGAGGTCCTGGGTTCGATTCCTAGGTCGAGCAAAGTGTAATTGGGTTTTTCTGTGAAATTCCCAATAGCAGGTCGGAGTTAGGAATTTGTGCCCGGTTAATGGCAATAGGCTCGCCCCCTATTACATGGGACCTAAACATACCGGCGAACCGTGGGTGTACATTAGTACGCCTCTGCCTAACCCTTCGGGGAACACAGGCATGATAATGGTACGTTATCATTTTATGCCACAAAGTGTAGAAAGTTGCGTAACCGACACATTTCAAAACGCGCACATACGCGTTATCTAATGCGAGATGTCAGCGAGTTCGCTAAAAGGAATGTAGAGGACAAAGGAAGATTACGGTGCTTTGGCGTAAAATATGCATAACCCTTAAAAGTTTGCGCGATAAGACTCGACGCCCGACGCCGAGGCCGAGCCGCCTGGAACAACACAACTATGTGTCACCGACTTGCAAGTGTACAGTCGACAAAAAAACCTTTGAAAATACCTTTTTAAGTTGAGCTACTTAGATTTACTGTTTACAATTGCTACTGCAAGCTGTATTTACCTTACCACCACTTACAGGTGTCCTACAAATAAATTTTCTTTTCTTCTTTCTTCTTCTTTCTTTGTGTTTCTTTGACACAATTCAACGACTTTCAATCACGAGTTTACTTGAAAGCCTGGAATTGCTTTGTAGTAAGTAATAACGTTGAATACATGGTCACCCATGTATTCAACGAATAGATAGGTACAAGTTGTTATAAGTTGTCTTTCAGTATATTACAACATAAACTATACAAACTGCATCAACATTATTCAATCAATTTCTCAATGAAATCAATTCAATCGAGTCAAACAAACAAACTTGTTTATAAGCGTAGGCTGTCTGCAAACTATTTGAATTAATAACGCATATATCCGAACAATAGAAGTAGGTTGGCAAAGTTTTGATGCCCGTCATACTGTTTTAACTCGGCTCGCTACTAATATGGCCCAAATACGTCAGTTAACTTTAAGTTAACCGTGCAAACTATACTATTATATTTCAGCTTAAGGATTCAATTATTTTTTGACAAACGGTACGCCTGAAAACGGGACACCTGCTGAGATGGTGTAGAATAATAATTCTTGTGACGTGTGGGTTTTGCAAGATTAAGTCACTATAACTTTAGTACTAATCGCAATATATTTGGACAGAGTGACGTTGTACAAAGGAATACAGATATTCGAATGAATGTTAAAAATACCTCCTACCCTATTTATATGATTTTAACAGTGTCAAACCAAGAACTAAATATTAATTAATTATGTTTTAGAATTGAACAGTAATATAAAAATAAACTAGATGATTAATTATTAAATTGTAGCAATAATTAGGAGTAAGTAAATCACTAAGAAACAATATAAGGTTTTTATCAATAATCACAAGATTCACATCCGTCGGGCGTCTGTACTGTTACTACTTGGTAAAACTTGGTAACATAATATTTTAGTATAAAAAGAACTTTAATTAATAATTTTTTAACGAAAAGTAAAATCGAATTCAAATCAAAATGTTTTTTTTTTATGTAATAGGGGGGCAAACGAGCAAACGGATCACCTGATGGTAAGCGATAACCGCCGCCCATGGACACCCGCAACACCAGAGGAGTCGCAAGTGCGTTGCCCGCCTTTAAAAGGGTTTGGGCCTCCGGTAACCTCAACTCACTCGGCGAAACACAAAGCAAGCGTTGTTTCACGCCGGTTTTCTGTGAGGCCGTGGTATCACTCCGGTCGAGCAGGCCCATTCGTGCCGAAGCATGGCTCCCCCACGTCAATAATGTTTATGTCAATAATCGTTATGTGCGAAACAGTTTTGGAAGTCGGTGCCATTGATTTGGTCGGAGCTTTTGTTTTCGCCAGCGACTTCTACATTTAGAAGGCGAGTAGAATCTGACGTAAATCGACGACGTTGTGATTTATTCGGTCAGTACGTTATTGTCGGTAGTTACTACCACAGATAATAGAATACTAGTACTACTACTAAGTAGTTACTACGTTGACGACACAAAGGAATAATGTTGTACATAAGAATTCCACACTAGGTCGAGCCCGTCTCGGTTTATTTAATCTTGTGATCAGATCTTCACCAAATTGTGAAATGTGTCTATAATACTGGCATTGACAGAGAAACCAATGCATTATTTATTCGCTTTTCATAACGCCACAAACGTGTTCCGTAGCTAGAAGTTAAAATATTAATACGATAAAGTTTAGTTTCAAGTTGCACAATCTATTAACAGCTGTTAAATATTCCAACTTTAACTTGAGTATAAACAGGAAAAATATGCTTAAACTTAGCAAACTCGTCAGTCTTGTTGTTGTTAGTGGTACTGTTGAGCAAGAACAACACTTTGCACCTGTCATCGAACCCAAGAATGTTTGATAACAGGTCGAGCAGTGGGATACCTGCCTATTGGACCTACCTATTGGATTTTTCTCAATAGTACTTCGGAGTTTGAATTTGCACCGAGTCATTGGCAATAGGCCAACCCACTATTAAATGCAGGTTGTACACAGTACACGCCTGTCTAACCCTCTTAACAAACGATATCATAAATTCAAACCTCGGTACAAAACTTGTAGAATACATAAGTAACCTAAAAACAAAGGCAGTTTACGATCAATCGAATAAAATAGTAACCAACTAAAAACTACTTGATACCATAACCTTTGGTAACAATCGTTCTGTCTAGCTGTTGTTATGCATCAGCCTAACACAGAAATTATGCATCAGCCTAAACAGTTTTGGTGCTTTCAAAATGATTCCAAATCCCGCTCTATAAACCCTTTTAAATATTTTTTCCTACAATAGTTTTGGGTCTATTTAATTCGCTCGTCTTTTATTATATGAGATAACTTTGAGGTTGAACACGGAAACTTACCCACATTAAGAACAGACAGCTGAAAACTGCGCGTGATAACAGTTTCCAGACAGTTTTTATTATACAATATCTGCGGGCTCACCGGTTTAAATCGGACATTGACGAAGGTCGGCGGATTTCTTTGTAAATTATACTCCAACTGCACTTTTGTTATGGATACATATTTCATACATATTTAATACTATATTCGGTAAAATTGATCAAATAATTCATATCAATTTACATTTGATACTGACCGTCAGTCCACTTAAAAATTCAGACGTTACACGTCCCTTTTACATACTAGCTGATGGCCGCGATTTCACTGGCTTCCCAAAATATTTCTTAAAACAAAGGTAAAATATATCATTCTAATGAAATCGGTGAAATATGGGTGTCCACTAGTGCCGACACTTCTATCTAGATACATTCATCAGCTGGAAAATTTTTACAACTATCCTTTACAAGAGCATTAGCAATAGGTTTCTTCAAGGAACTACCTAAGGTCCAATTTGCGTCGAGTTCATCTGATTGCGAATAATGACCATGAATATGTTCTTTATCGTTTAATATCCATTCAGTGCGTTCATCCTTGCTTTAATATCGAGCATCCGGTCCATCTCATCTTTATTATGTCGCTCTCAATTGGATGTTTTTCAATATGCTTCAATAGAGTTCTTTGTGAACGTACAAATGTTTGTTTCTTCTTCGTCTTTTTCATTAAAGTTTCGTATTTTATACGCATTGCGCTAGAAGTTATGGTGACTGATGTTTGTAAAAGCGCTTGGACACTTAAGTCTTAATCACGTTTATGAAACTTTTTGGGGATTCGTAGTTCTCATCGCGGCCACGGCGATGGCATTGCCTTATAAAATAAAAACATATAAACAAAATATTCCCGCTGTTCTTGTCATTTATTATAACAAAATTGCATCTAGTCGCTGTCTGTAGGTATATAGGAAATATTTCTGAACAGATTATACTGCTTCTTTAGTTCTATAAGGACTCCTTGTCTTTATAAAAGTAAAATAGGCACTAAAAAAAATTAATCACGTTTAAAACTACATTACCATATTAGATGCAGTTTTCACAGCTGTATTGATAAAGAATCATACAATTATTCACTTTTTAAAAGGAAGTTATAGTAAGCATAATCCTTCTGGCCCGCATGTGAAACCGCGGCTAACAGTATGCAATAATTTTCAGTAAAGTTATAAAACCGCGATAGATATTTTGTTTTCGAATTTAAGTATGTACACAAAACGTCAGAACTTTATAATTGAAACACAATACTTATGTCAGTGTGGATGTTCGTTAGTAAAACACACACGGCACTGAACAACCTGGTAACTCTATTATTTTCGCGCGCATCAGCAGTCATAATCCAGTTTGGAACTGAAGCTAATTCGCTTATGTGGTTATATCCGGTTATAACTGGTTATAATCCAGCTCAATCCGCCTGTGCTGTTCCGGCTGTGATTGTGCTTTGTTTGATTACAACCGAATTTGATAATAGCAGAGGAGAGTGGAGGTTTTATTCATTAATGATCTGTGGAGTAGGTATGGACCGCACAAGCTGGACGCTTTACTCTTCAGCTAAAACCATAGACTAAGTAGTAGGTATCTCTATATCAAGATATTATATTGAATATGAGAAACAAAGGACGCATTTCACTAGACTGACTGCCCTGCAAGACAATCCATAAATACTCAACTTTATGCTAAATGATCATAGAAACAGATTAAAATAACACAAAGGAAAAAAAATACAAAATATTATAAAGTACTTAAGCATTTGTAGAGTATACAATTAGTCGCCAATTGTAATAAGTACTAAGCCTATTTTTATTTTATAATTATGCGTTGAATTTCAAATCTTTTAACTCAATTTACCGTAACTTTTTCCAAATAATTCTGTGTAAACGCGTCAACTTTTCCTCAAAAATCTCGCACCAAGATTTTAATTTTTTTCACAAATTACGTAGGTGCCTTAACAAAGTAGGTATATTTGTGCGAGAGCCCGGCCTGGCTTCAATTACCACCAGTACCTCTGAATTTTTAAAGCAAATTGTCTTAAAAAGGTAGATGCGCATTTTATCGTAGTCCCGAGACAAAAGCGGGAAATAATGTACCGTGATATTTATTCAGCGACGCTCCTCCGATGCGGAGAAACTTCTAAACTTTAGAATTCCCAGGGAAAAATACTTTAAAGTCTCATTTATAGTGTAGGAGGGCCGGTGTCTCATTATACTCAAAGTAATGGTGAAGTAGATAAGGTACCTACACATTTTAAAAACATAGCTCTACCTTCTTGCAACAGCGTCCGAGTGTGCGGTCCAGCGTGGTGGACTATAAACAGCCAGAGCCGCTCTCATTCTCACAAATGACACTGAAAATGGGTATATGATTAAAATCACTGGTCTCCATAATACTATCCTCTAGAGCATTGTTCAATATAGAGATCAATGATTAAAAGTCGTAATTGTAGGTAGGTACCAATGCAGGACCATGTGTGAGAGATTTGGATCCCATCAGTGCTGAAGTTTTAACTATATTTACCTATATATTAATATCAGTATTAGTTGATATCTTTATAAACTGCCTCATTAGCCCAGTGGTTCTGAGCGCGACTGCTACGCTAGAGGTCCTGGGTTCGATTCCCAGGTCGAGCAAAGTGTTATTGGGTTTTTCTATGAATTTGGAATTTGTGCCCGGTTAATGGCAATAGGCTCGCCCCCTATTACATGGGACCTAAAACATACCGGCGGACTGTGGGTGTACATTAGTACGCCTCTGCCTAACCCTTCGGGGAATACAGGCGTGATGGTATGATGTTCAGAAAGCGGCTTAGCCAAAGCTGAATGTTCTAAAGCATCATGATAATACGCTAGTACCTACTTCGAAGTACACAAAGCTTGGTGCACTCAGTAACGTAGCCACTCGCAATTGGTTCGTACAAATAGACACAATGAACGAAAACGAAACCAAGAAGTTGTAAAGTGAAACTGTAATGACTACAACTTTGTGTTCTGTTGAACCAATTCCCAGCTTGTGCAGTTAAATCGCTTTGCCGATATACTAATGTAGCGCTTAGAGAAATAGATTTAAACTTATAAAATCTACTAACATAATAATACGTATCTTTTTGTCATTTTTTTTTGCAGTTTACATGTTAAGATTATAAAGTTATTTTAGTTTCGTTTTAATTTCGTTAGCACCTTTAGAAAGAATATGCCCCAACTTACAAATTGGTGCTGATTGAACGTTCCTGAGATACAGCTTGACCTCTCTCATGTATACAGACCAATACAAAGAAGAGATCATCACTGTTGGTTTTTATTAAATTATTTTTGGAATCCACTTTTAATCATAATATAGCTTCACGTGAACGAAGCCGCGGGTATTAGCTAGTATACAAATAATTAGAAAATGCCAGCGCCATCTAGCTAAAAAAATGTAAAAGATTAACTTGTAAAAGTGTTTAACAGATCTGTTAACATAAATAAATATCATTTATTATTTATCAAAGTGGGACGCAACGGTTAAAAGCGTGCGTGGGAAATATGCAGGCTCCCGGCAAAGTTTACTTATTTGAATGATAATGTTTAAAGATATCTGAGTTACTTACTGAAAATGTTATTCATTGATATTGATGATCCAGTCAATAACATGGATTGCGATATTACATGTGAAACCAAGTAATTAAATAATATAAATTTAAAACGTACGTAATATAATATAAATACGTAAACGTATTTACGTATTTCTATAATTATGTTACAATATTAATACAATAAAGAAGTAGGTTACTCTTGCCGTGCCCACCTTTAGCTTGGACATTGTTCCCGTTATCGCTAGAGAGGTATGTTTTTTAAATGTTTTTATTTCAAACTACAAAACACAGCTTCACTTGCTTAAATTTTCCAGATTTTTCAAGTGAATTTAACAATATCTAGAAAACTTGTCCCACTCCTGACAAAAACGAACACAACAAAAAAAATACAATCATACAGCTTATCTACAATTGTCCAATTAAACTTAGTAAGTACCTACCACAGATAACAGAATACCCTACTTAAAAGATTTCAAATTACCCCTAAGTCTAACAGGATATTTCAATTATGTTTCAATATTTCATTTGTCTGTTCCCATGCGGGCTCAGAGAGCGACCTGTATCGCCATAAATTAACGTTTGGGTCACTTATTACCAAAGCTCAGCATTTGAATTGTTATTTAAATCAATTGGTTGGAATTTTATTGATTTAAAACGAAGGCGCAGTCTATTAAGTTCCCAGTAGCGGGATATTTATGTGATTGGAAATTATATTTATAAGTACGTATTGCCATTGACTTCAACCGTAGCAGAAAAACACTATTCACATAAGGTCCCTAATGTCCTTCCCTTAAGATATCACGCACAAAATTTTATCAAAATCTTTTCAGAGGTTTAGGCGTAAAAATCTAACAGACAAACAAAGTTACTTTCGCAGTTTTAATATTTGTGTGGATAATTTTATTGAAGACTAGCTGCTGCCCTTGTTTTCACTCGCTTCCCAAAAGGATTTATTATAACCCAGTTTATAGACGATATCAAGATGAAATATTCACCAAGATTTTAAGTTAGCCGCCCGCCAGTAATACGACTTCGAAAACTGCATCCTATTTCATGCAGCTTTTGTGTAATACGCATAGGTACAAACATATAGACAGACAGAGAAAAAGAAATATTTCGGCTAATATTGCTTTAACAGAGGCCCCGATGTTACTTTTTCTTCAGTGTTTATCATGTACCTACAGACATCAGCCTGTTACAATTTTATTACTTATACGAACTTATATAATATCAGAATCGGCCTTACTTTTGTACCCGCTATAATGATAGAATTTTTAAGTTTGTGCTAGATGGCTAATATGTCTACAGTGCTGATTAGACTACTGTTTTGATTTAAGTATATAAACGTTATTAATTTTACAGATTTCAAAGAAATAAGTGGCTATAGGTGTGGCTTTATCTGTGATTGAATACACCTTGTAGCTCATGAATTAGTTAATGCACTAAAACGCCTATATGGCCCAAGGGACACCCTGCTTGTACTCGATATAATTAATGAGTATAATAGTACCTACCATCTACACTATTGAATCTTAATGCAGAATTAAATACTTATTATCACTCATTTCATTATAACACAAACTCCCCTCGTCACGTCTGTCTGTCTTTCTGAACGTGATAAACGCAAAAACTACAGAATGAATTTTCATTTTCAACAACAGGTGGAGTGATTCATGAGGAAGGTTATGGGCTATCAGAAACGGGGCAAAGCGAGTGAAACCGCGGGATAAAGCTAGTTTATAATAAACAATATCCAGAAATGTATAGGAAGGGTTAAACTCCCGCGTGATTCGTTCAACAGACAATCGATCTGTATCTGTGGCAGCTATAAATTGATGCATCACAGTTACTCCGAGTGGAACTGTGTGTAAATGATATAATTGATTGAATGGATCGTGCGCAGTGGCCAAGGAAGCAGCACCTACGCCGTTGGTCGCAGTTTTGTTCGATATTTGTATGGTAGATAGTTATTCTATAGATACTAGACTAGCTGTTCCCACCGATTTCACTTGCGACATTTTTTTTTTTATTATGTCGGCAAACGAACAGACGTTTTACCTACTTGATAGTTAGTAGGCATCGCCACCCATGGACACTTGCAACACCCAAGGAGTTGCTGATGCGTTGCCGATCCTTAAGAGCCCCTACGGACTGCAGACTGTCAGAGCCGCAGCAATCGAGGTGGAACTGGCTCTCATGCGCAAAAGTAGAAACACACATCACGGTGCAAGGACTCCAACAGGTCCTACCACCGACCTAAAGTGATATTAAACTGTCACCCATTCAGTTTTCTGAAAATATTCAAATTTCTGCGCCATTTTCTTAATTTTTCATGCCCTAAGATCCTTCTAAGTACGAAGTATTAAAAAAGAAAATTTATGAAATTGCTAAATTCTTCCTCAAGTTATGACGTGAAAAAGGGAAATATTAGGGTTTCATTTTTATAAAGCTTTAAGGATACCGGAGACCTAAACCCTTTAAAATGCGGGCACCGCACTTGTGCCTCCTCTGGTGTTGCCAGATGATCTGTCTGCTCGTTTGTAGCCCTATTCCATAAAAAAAGATATAATGTCAGGACAAGAACCCACGCTATAGCAGTGTTAGTGGCCGAGATTCTTTAAGAAGAAATAAGTACAAGGACAATTGGATTCAGAATTCATCGTACATAAGCAAAAATACATCTGGCCTATATTTCTAAAAGGTTATACAGAGTTGTACTAATATACTTCTAGGTAATAGGGGTGATCCTTTTCCTAGCCGCAACTGATAATTTCAAAGAACAAGTTACGGGAATCGAATTCATTAGGGTCTCTAATGTAGCAGTCGGCGGGCAGGATTCAAACCTGCGTCTTCTGCTTCGCCAGACACTGATCAATTAAGCCACCGCGAGTCCAACCACCCAGGTCGAAATTTACCTTCAGATTCTAAATTTAAATTTTAAAGGTGACGTTAGTGACATTTATTCAAAAGCAAGTTACTTTGCTCCTCAACTTTTTTGTTCCTTCACTAAAATAACGTTTGCACCTGCCTCATCGTATCTGAACCTATGGTTGACTGATCTGCCCTATAGTTGACTGGTAGAGAATGCCTAAGGCATTAAGTCCTCCAATGTACCTTTATTTGAAGATGCATACAGTTCAAATAAAAAAATAAAATAACTTTATAATCATGCATGCATGGAAAATGTAAAAAATAAATACAAAAAGATGCAGTTGTTAGAATTAGGTACCTTAGATTTTTTGGAAATACAAAATTACAATTCTATTTGACGTTATACGATGATTGTTTCCATTCTGAGAGGTCTCAAGGTCCCCAACAAAATAGACAAAGTTATATTACATCGTTTAGATCGAATTGTCATTAACGATAAGAAAGTTTGAAAGTACTTCTGCCATAGATATCAATGTTAATGTTCACAGTTCGACCGCTAAATGTTATCCCCTGACCTCAATTAAAAGTAGGAAATGAAAGGGTTTAGCGATACGCTTGCTCTCTAATATAACGATAATCTAAGAAAGAACTGCCTCAGTAGAGCAGTCGTTGTCAGCGCGGTTCAATTCCCAGGTCGAGCAATGTGTTATTGGGTGTTTCAATGACATTATTAGTAGCAGCTTAGAGGTTGGATTTGTGCCGTGGCAATAGGCTCGCCCACTATTACAAGGGACCTAAACATTGCGGCAATCTGTGTGTATAGATTGGCACACCCCTGCCTGATCCCTCAGGGAATACAGGCGTGATGGTATGTATGTTGTAGAAGAAAGAAATGACGGTCTATAAAACAGTATGGAAATTACAAAGTTGCATTTCAGTGGCGACTGGAAAACTTTGTTTAAATAAATAAATAAATATTCTGGGACATTTTTACACAGCACCATCTAGTCCCAAACTAAGCAGAGCTTGTACTATGGGTACTAGACAATGGATATAATACTTATACCGGAATATTTTTTATTCAGTGCGCAAACTTTGACAATTGATACTTAAACGACTTTTATTAAACACCAATTTGTTATTTTGATATGTCTTAGTACAAAATATCGAAGTTATCGTTAACGAAAGATGTTTACTTTGAAACTGATTTTATGCTTACTCGCTAGCGCACGGCAAAGCGCACGCGCGTTTGTACCTACATCAGCTGTACACCGGCGCGTGAGTCGGCTGGCACACGTGCATATTGTTATTATTGCGAATAGATATCAGCCAGCCAGCCACCGCTGCTGGTGGTGCCGCACGGTCGCACCAACCTGCTGGGGGAGGCGCGGCTTACGCGCGCACTACGCACACTCGTCCTCATAGCCAATGAAACGGACTTAGTCACTTGTACACTGAGTGAATTCACAAGGGTAGCACTATATATCATATGTTATAAAACATAGGTTACATAGATGATAACAGCAAATATAGATTTAGATATAGATATATATTTTAGATGCACCATCGCATTAGGTTTAAAACCTGTAATGATGTGTGAAATTGTTGGAAAATAAATAAATAAATAAAAATATTATGTGTCCATATTTTGCTGATTTCAAGCCGGATAAAAATTAAAAAAAAAGTTTTGAACTAATAATGGGAATGTGTTCTATTACTGATACTGAACTACCAAAATTTTTTGCGCACTGCTTAAAAAATATTCCTGTATACTTTTTTTTTTGTAAATACATACTTATAATACATAAGAAACACCCAGACGAACACAAACACTTATATTCATCACAAAAATATTTGTGTCCTGTGGGAATCGAACCCACAACCGGTCAGCAATCCGGTACTCGAACCACTAAACCACAGAGGTTGTCGGTTGTTATTGTTGTTGTTTCCACACAACGAATGGACAAAACTGCACTCTAGTTATTTTGGCTACAAAGCTAACTCTTAATGCAATTCTCTAAAAGCTAAGTATTTGTATAGGAACTTAAGTAAATTCCAATACTCCATACATTGGAGCATTGGAATTTACGAAATAATTTCTGAAATCCTCTATTTACTGAGCCAATACATAATTATGTATATTAAATACGTCGTTTATATGTATATATAATTCCTTTACGTGTGTTTGTCACCTAACTCCTCTTAAACGACTTTGGATGACCAATTTGGATGATTTTTATGTGTATATTTGAGTGTGTCCCTGGATGATTAGAAAATACAATCAGGCGCTGTTTTCAGGGCAGGAAAACGTCTGCTAGACCCGCTAGTGATTTATATTGTTTTTGCCCATTACCTTCGGTGACGTAAAATCCGATGAAAGGCTATGGAACGCATAAGACTAACAAACTAATAATATTTTGATTTTTTATGCATTATATTTGGCTATCTTGCGAAAATTGTTGCTAGTTATAAAACAATATCAAGCCCATAAAATCATGACATACGCACCATATGTGGGCCGCATCCTCGGTTAACAATCCGACTAATGCGCGCGCAGACATTTGCAATAAAAACCCCATTGCAAACACAATACACGTAAAAATACACTCCACATATTTCACCGTTTTCATGCAACGATTATTATGCCTATTCAAAATAAATGCTACGATTCATATTATCAACGTTATGACTCCAGAATAAGGTCGGAATTCTAATGGTTGGTATCACTTAGTATCATTCGCACAGCGTGAGTCCGTATTGTCGCGATTCGCGGTTTCGCACGACCGCGGTGTGACGACATGTGGTGCAAGGGTTAACCTAAGGGTTAAAACACTGTTGTTTTCTTTATGGTTTAGCAAAACAAAGGGCAAAGGGCAACAAGTTCGCGCCTACCGCCTGCTGGGCCGTTGTCCTTTTTTGGGAAAAAAGAGGATTATTTTCACCAAAATATTATTTTGATGTCTTTATTTCATTTATAGCATTAGTGGGTAGGGTTAATGCTGTATCAATTGATATTTTTAAGAGATATAACTATTATATAAAAAACTTTTTGAAAGTTATTTAAAACGATTCGAATTTCGGATTTCGCCAACCGATTTTACCAATATTCTTTTTGAATTTATACTTTTCTGAATTACAAAAGTCTTGAATAGTAAATCTAATCGTACACTCCAAAGCGTATAATGCTCGCACTTGTTTCCCTGCACATTAAGTTCGACAATCGCTGTATAAATTTACATTTTCATTGAGCACATACACTAAAATTATCCTTACGAGCAGGCAATAGAATCTAATTTGCGACAAACTATAGCCAATCGTAAAATTGTCAGACTATACAGGATGGGTTGACAAGTGGCACTTGAGAACAATTGAATTTTTAGTAACAGTTCGCGATACCCTCTCGAAATTTATTTTTAACAAATGTCGCGGTAGATTATCCGAATACAAAATGATAGCGGTTTAATTTCGCGGGGTGGGCCCGGCGCGGCGTGCCCCGGCTGTGCTCTATCGGGGCACTTTAAAAACTCATCCGTAAATTAAATGTAATTGTTCGCTTGTTAACCACAACGAAGGGGACTCAATGCGTTTTTTTTCTTTCTTCTTATTACTATTTCGTTTGCTGTTAATGATTAGTCACGAAATTACGGATACGCTAAGTCCAAAAGTAACTGAAATCATATCAGCCGCAAAACTTTAGTGCTGGAAAGATTTGCCTAAATATTTTCATAACTAGGTACACAAAACAAAATAGATCGGTTTACAGGGCACACCAACGTAGATGTTGGTGTGCGTAAACTCAACGCGTTATTACTTCGCCTATTACTAGTGTTAGCTTTACAATAACCCGTTGTCCACACACTTGCAATTTCTTGTTGCTTCACATTATATATGAAACAAAGAATATGAAGCATAAATTCAAAAGTATTATCAACCGATACCGTGGCATAGGTGTATAAGCAAGCAGCTGGTGTACATTAGTCTTATGATCAAATCACGCCGGCCCGGCGCTAACTTTTTGCATTATTATCATTATTTTTTTTCGTTTTGTTGAATTTTTATTTTTGTTATTTACCTGATAATAAGAACATTATTCCAGAAAAAATGATATATGGAAGAAAATATTAAACAATGTGTAATATGATAACAACAATATTTATTGACATGGTTTTTTAAAATTATAAATACAAATTATAAAGTATGGTTCATGACAAATATTCTAAGTGGGACAAAAATTCACTTTGTTTTTCATATTCAAGAGGGTAATTTATTTATTAATGATATGAATAAACATGTTAGTAAGTTAGATAATAAGATACTGGCGATCCTAAATTGTAATCTCACTAACAATAACATCAATCATGTAATACAAATTACCCCCTGATATTTTTAATAGCCGATTGGTGCGCCATCACTATCTATTACTTGTTGCAAACGTGTCCTCATGCTAGCAACCATATTCCAGCACAAATCAGAGCCACGAAACGATTCCCATGACGAGGTAACGACATCGTCTAAATTAAATTTGGACCTGACTTCAGATGAGTCCCAGTTTAGCACCATGTGACCCCATAGGTTTTCAATGGGGTTCAGGTCAGGACTTTTTGATGGTCATTCAATAACAGTAAAGTTTTCTTGGACGTTTAACCAACTTTGCACGAGTCGCGCGCGATGCACAGCGCAGTTATCATGCACGAAGTAAATGTGTTCTTGCGGGTATGCAACACGCACAGTTGGTAGCATCACGTTTTGTAAAACATCCAAGTAACCTTGACTGGTATTGCGACCCCCTACCTGCACTAATTCACCGAGACCCATTGATGACATCCATCCCCAATAACCCAACGTAATGCGGCCACTAGACCTGCATGGAATAATATTTTTTTTGTTATAGCGTTCACCATCTTTTCGCCATAATATTTTACGACCGTCCTTGTCCGACTTAAAACATTTTTCATCGCTAAATATAACTATATTATTGCACCAATCAAAATCCAAATATTCTCTTGCGAAGCGAACCCGGTTTTGCATGTGAATATCAGACAGTAATATTTTCTTGGCTGGCCTACGACATTTCATACCAGCTGCACGCAAGTGGTTCCGCACAGTTTGTAACGTCACGTCATGTTTAGTCGCCGTGGAACGAGTAGTGAGGAAGGGCTCAGCCAAATGCGTAGCAACTATATCACGGTGCCGTGCATTGGTATCTGTATATGCAAATCCAGCCTTTGGTCCCGGTCGGCAAGGATCAATGCTTCCCGAATCTGCATAACGATGGACCCACAATTGCACAGTTCTTCTCTGTGAACAATAATTAAATATTGTTACATAAAACATCAATAAACAAGATGTGTATTATTGAAACATAATAAACTTCTAAACGTAATAATAATATTTTGTTACTCACCGATATCTTTAAACGCCTCGCAGTTTCACTAATTGAAACGTTTTGCTCATGCAAAATAATTATCTCAGCTCTTAAAAGTGTAGTTAAGTGATTCATATTGATTCACAAATAATAGCACTTCTCAAAATACGCAGGGTATAATGTCTAAAAACGTAACAAAAGCTCGATAGTCAATAGCATTATGACGATGAAATTAAACTACTAACATATTATGATTTGTCATTTTTAGAGGGTAGACCATTAATATAGTCCAAACCAAATATAAAGAAGACTTGCTAATACCTGTTCTATACAATGAATTGAACAAACAAATGTAAAATATTTTTTAAAACATACAAAAAGTTGAGCCGTGTGTAATAAGATTCGATCTTACGGTGCCGGCGACAAGAAGTATTGTTCGCACGCTTAACTAATGCGCCACAGTGGAGTCTGATTCATTAGCTAAATTTATGCATCATATTCCCTGCAACTTTAAAATGACAAGAAATTGCAAACGTGTGCGTGGACAACGGGTTATTGTAAAGCTAACACTAGTAAATAGGCGAAGTAATGAACGCATTGAGTTTACGCACACCAACATATACGTTGGTGTGCCCTGTAAACCGATCTGTTTTGTTTTGTGTACCAATAAGGAAATGTAGCGTGGGATTGAGTCCAAGTAAGAAGATGAACAGCTGATGCTCTGATGCACCCTCACCTTAACATCTTCGAAGCATCGAATGAAGGCCGTGTATAGGCATTTAGGTAGGTACTAAAAATGATCTATTTGTAATTGCACAGATAAACGAATGAGATCATATTTTAGTAACCTTTTAGATAAAACCTGAAACACTTTTTATAATAAAAAAAAATATATAATTTTCTTTCACTAAAAACGATCATTTTTATTTATGTTACAGCTGCGTCGCACGCGCACTCTGTATACATTTTGTTATAGACCCGTAGATTCGCCTAATTTTTTTTGGATCGAGTGACGGACAATAATTTTCTAAGTGTTCGCAAAAAGGGATGCAGTTTTATAACCATTAACGAAGATCCTGCAAATAACGGACGGGATTACTGCGCCCAGCCACGTTATACCGACGAGATGTTTGAATCCAAAATGAGCTTTAACTACGCTATTCCATTCCACCGCAACATTAGTGAAACAAAGAAACCTGCAAAACATTTTATTTAAATTGCCCATTCTGAAACATAAATATGAATAAAAAATAAAATGGAGGAAATGAAACTGCAGATTACAAAATAAAAAACTGTGACCCACATTTTTTTGCCTGCTATTACAATAATTCCTACGTTATCTGATCTAAGAACTCCCTTGCACAAAATATTTAAAATTAAAAAAGCTAGGATTAAAAAAGGACTTCAAAATTTAATATTCTGTGTAAAAGCTTATAAATTAACATAAAAATATGAAGGACAACATTAGGTATTGCTCAGTGTTGAAAATTAATAAGAGAAGAGCTTGCAGCCATTTTTTCATAACAAGAATATATATATTTTTTTTAACACAGACGCAAAAACTATTTCTAAATCCGAAAGCTAATAAGCCTATTGTCCTATAGTGATAGGCAAATATTGCCTAAACCAACAATAGGGAAAAAACTCCACGTCCAGCAGCAACATAAGGTGTGAATGTTCACCAATTTACTGGCCATTGACAACAAGTATAAAAGATATGCCCCCATAAACCCGCCGTCCCATTTGGCCCACTTGACCCCAACGCGGGCGCATAAATTATGCATAATCATCGGAAATCGGCTGCGTTCACTGAATTATGTCGAATTATCGCTGCGATGTTAACGCGTATGCAATGTAATAACACAGATAACAGAATACTAGTAGTAATAAGGAGTTTATTGATTTCGTAAAAATGACGATTTTTAACTTGTTTTATTATTATCTCTTATCTTCTTCTCTATACTATTATAAAATTGTATTAAAAAAAATAAGTGGGTTTAGGATGTTAAACGACTGCGACCCCAAAAATGTGATTTTTAAAACCTACAGCCCACACTAGGATTTTTTCCTGTATCGTGGGTGCTTTTACAAACACAAACGCCCAGACCTGTAAGTCATACAAATATTTGCCTCGTGTGAATCGAACCCACGCAGAAGTCGTGCGTGGTCGATCACTAAACCACCACGCCAAACGTGCAATCAAAAATAATTCAATTCACATCTACTTATTCCGGAGACCGTTACATCTATTTTATTGGTACCTAATATGATAAATTTACAAATACGAAATGTTCTGATAAAAATCTAAATCACGCTAAAATGTTTTATCGCCCAAAAATCTCCAGTTTCCCCCAAAATCTTGTTTACGCATGTGCATGAATGCTAATGCCGAGTGAAAAACGTAATCGTGTAACACGGGCATTAGAATCGACGATAGAATTTATTTAATGATTTTTATCTAACGCAGGTGCGGTTTTGCATACACTCGTCAATAAATACAGTGATTATGTAAATGTTAGTAAAAGGTTTAGGTAATTCATTAAAGAACCGTGACCCTCCAGAGGCTCTTAACAATAAAATTGGTTTTCAATTGTGTGTTAGGTTTAAACTTTTTTTTATGGGATAGAGGACAAACGAGCAGAGTGAGAGCATCACCTGATGGAAAGCGATAACCGCCGCCCATGGACACCCGCAACACCAGAGGAGTTACAAGTGCGTTGCCCGCCTTTTAAAAGCCTCCGGTAACCTCACTCACTCGGCGAAACACAACACAAGCGTTGTTATTTATTTATTTTATTTTATCTAACAGGCTACACAATTACCTATATATGTTTTAACTAAGGAGGGGTTGGTTTTTTTGAGTGTGAAATATTTAAAAAAGTTAAATAAATTACAAATATGGGGAATTCGATCTTCACGTTTTTTTTAAAAGAATCAAACAGGTTTAAAATTCTTTATATAAAATGAATATGATGATAATTATTTAACACGAAAAGAGTTCTTTTATAGTAGATAAGTACTAAATAATCAAACTTAGGTATACTTAATATCATTGTACTCAAGCAGTTTAAAGATAATAGAATATTATTATTTTTTAAATAAATCTCATGTAATATAAAACTCAAAATGGTTATTAAAAAATAAAAAGGCTTCTAATTTCCTGCGTTACGTTCATAAACAACACGGGGCGGAGCGGTGCGGGCGTCGGACTTTTCATTTTAATTAAAAACCGCTAAATTGTTCTCAGGCTGTGCTTCTTTTCATTCAATAATGAGTCAACGCTTCGGATAATGAAGTAGCTAGGGATCTACTTACGCAGCTAATGAGCACAACAAGGGTATCCATTTTATATTGCTATGTAATAATAACATTAACGCCTGCATTCCCCGAAGGGTTAGGCAGAGGCGTACTAATGTACACCAACCGTTCGTCTATATGTTTAGGTTCCATTTGATAGGGGGCGACCCTATTGCCAAGAAACGGGCACAAATTCCAGATTCCGAGCTGGTACTGGGAATTTCATAGACAAAACCCAATAACACTGCTTGACCTGGGAATTGATCCCAGGACTTCCAGCGTAGCAGTCACGCTCAGGACCAGTAGCCCAAGCACGAACACTTTCGAAAACGTATTCGTATCGAAATCGAGAATAATTTGTATGAGAAGGAGGTTAATGAACGTAGATGAAGCGAAAGTGGTGTGCCAGGAACGTAGCAAGTGTAGTCTCTGCCTACCCCAATGGGAGACAGATGTGAAAATATGGGAATAAAGGCGTGATATTGGTATAAATATAATAATTATAATCTATATATATAAAAGAAAGTCGTGTTAGTTACACCATTTATAACTCAAGAACGGCTGAACCGATTTGACTGAAAATTGGTGGAGAGGTAGCTTAGAACCAGGAGACGGACATAGGATACTTTTTGTCCCGTTCCCGTGGGATGTGATGACAGACCGAATTCCACGGGGGCGAAGCCGCGGGCAGAAGCTAGTATCTATATCTTATATCTATATATATAAAAGAAAGTCGTGTTAGTTACTTCATTTATAACTCAAGAACGGCTGAACCGATTTGGCTGAAAATTGGTGGAGAGGTAGCTTAGAACCAGGAGACGGACATAGGATACTTTTTGTCCCGTTCCCGTGGGATGTGATGACAGACCGAATTCCACGGGGGCGAAGCCGCGGGCAGCAGCTAGTAAAATATAAAAAAACATTTAGGTAATGCTTACATTTTACATTATGTATGATCTACAAATGTGGAACTCTTGCGCCAAAACCCCTGAACCAATTGTTGTAATGAATTTTGGTATACAGATAGATTAGGCCTTGTAGAAGGATACTAGCTACCGTTTGCCTCAAAAAAGTCGAAGCCGTGGGCAGCAGTTAGTACATTATAAAGGTTATGTATAACTGAGACTGTAGATTGTATGATATGTATACCAGTAGAGGGAAAGCAATCAAATTCGGGTCAGCAGCGAGTAGGGCGCATTGATGTGGTCACTATATGCTCTCTACTGTGGCGAGGAAGTTCGATGCGGTTCCGTCTGCACTCTCCACAATAGCTATTGTATGTTCGCGACAGTTAACTGAGTGAGAATGAAGTAGGCGCCTGCGGTCATACATACTGAGTCTAACTTAGTAACCTGTTTACAGTAATTGTAGCCTTTTTTAAAATTTTACAATAGATATAAGCATTGTAATTATTTTATTAGAAACCTTTGCCCCATGTTTATATTCCACCAAAAAGTGTAAAGACAGAGAGAGGTGTCTAAGTATGAATTAGTAAGTATTTTAGATCTCTGGACACTGATACTTTTTTATAATTAGGTCATGTACCTACATATTTGTTATTTTTTGTTGAGTACCTAGATTATTTCTTGATAGAGTATTTCTTGCAAGTAGTCATAGTTCCTATGGACCTAGTTGTTTTTTAAAAAAAGGCATAAACATAATTTTTGTATATTAAAAAAATTACACGTCCCCGTAGAGCGAAAAGTCATTAAGTCCAAAAATGGCCAAAATGAGTTATCGATGCCTCTAACATCACCATTTTTTTCTCTAAATATCTGCCTAACCGTCATTTTCAACCGCCAAGCTGCGCTCGTTTTTGTCTTACGAAATGTGTAAAGCAACTAAGTTTATCGTTTGGACACCACAGCGTGATGTGAGAAATAACTAAATTTCTTAATTACTATAACATTTATCGGAAATTTGCATAATTCGAGATTCATAACGCCGCGGGGCTATGTGAGTACGGTCACGTTACGCTTTGCTCCCATATAATAATTCATAAATCATAGTCTAAAGTTGTTTTTACGGTGGTGTGCTGCCAATGCTTTGAAGACTGATACGCAAGGATAGTGCTTGAATAATCTTTAAGACATTTAAAAGAGGTTTTTAAAGGTGTTAATTACAAAACTAAAGTGTAAAGTGGCGGTGGTTCTGAATGTTTCATTTAGTAGTTGTTAACATAAATTTACTAAAAATTATCAACCTACCGCCCGGACTAAATTCTAGTGTTTTGGTTGTTACAAGGGAACTATAATTTCGCAACAATTACGTATGTCTCGTTAGCGCCGAGTAAAAGCTGTGCGCCTGACGTACGTGAGTGGTTGGGAGTTCGGATCCTGCCTGTTCATAAAACGCTTTTTGGGATTATTTCAACATTTTGTTTAACTCATCACGCCTTCTGAGAATGTCCGTGTGTAACACTTGTGGATTATCGGTTAAACCGAATGATAAAATAACTTGTTCGAATTGTGATAATTTCTACCATCACCTATGCGTCAATTTGAGCGCAACAGCGTTTAAAAGACTCAGTAAAATTGCCCGTTCGACATGGAACTGTCCGAGCTGTATATCTAGGTCTCAGCCCAACAATTCTACACCGGAAGACCTGGATGACGACTCCGATGGTGGGGATGATGAAGCCAGTAACATACGGCGTATAATTCGAGAGGAAATACGGACTACAATGCGCTTGGAAGTAAAAAATATGTTGGGCGAGCTCAGATCTGAAATGGATGACATGAAAAAACAACTTGAAGAATTAAAATTATCTGCGTCCTTTGATATATCCCAAGTTAATGACTTGAAATCTGAGCTCCGAAAATTGCACACTGAGAACACTGATCTCCGCTCACAGAATACTGAGATGCTGAAGACCATCACTGTGTTAAAAACGCAGTTTAATGCCCTTGATCAAAATATGCGTGAAGCGAATCTGGAAATTCATGGCTTACCGGAAAATAAAAGCGAGATTTTGCCAAAAATTGTATCACAATTAGCTAATGTTGTATCGTATCCGCTCAATGAGTCTGATATAATGAAGTGCGTCAGAGTGGCCAGCATGAGCAACAACAAGTCACGCCCGCGCTCTGTAATATTGAAACTGCGTAGTGCTAGATGTCGCGACGAGTTTTTCTCGGCAGTTACGAGATACAATAAATCTCACAACGATAATAAGTTGAATACTTCTCTTCTGGGTTATGGCGGCAGCAAGGAGCCTGTTTACGTATCTGAACATCTTTCACCAACTAATAAATCTTTGCATGCTGCTGCACGACTAAAGGCCAAAGAAAAATCCTATAAATATGTCTGGGTACGCTTTGGTAAAATATTTGTATGCAAGAGCGAAAATTCAGGCAGTATACTCATTAAAGATGAACAATGTTTGGAAAAAATAGTATAATTAGGTTTATTATTATCTATCAAGTTCCTGTATTGTTGTTATTTTTTTTTTTCAGTTATTTTAATGGATAGTATATCAATATTCTATCAGAATGTGAGGGGTATGAAAACGAAGTCACGTGATATTTATATGTCAATTTTAAACTCCAATTATGACATAATATGCTTGACTGAAACTTGGTTAGATGACTCGTTTTTATCCTCTGAATACTTTGATCAAAGATATATGGTCGTACGTCGTGACCGTAGCAACAAGTTTAAGGAATTGTATTCTAAGGGTTATGGCGGTGGGATATTAGTGGCTATTAATAAAAAAAATAATTTTGTAAATAAAACTGCCTGGCAAACGGCAGTTGAAGATGTATGGTTATGTATAAGTGTTGGTAGTGTCTGTATGAATCTTTGTGTAGTTTATTTACCGTCTTATATACCTAGTCATGTTTTTAAGGAATTCTTGACTAAGGCCGAGGAAGTATGTTTACATAATACAGATTGTACAACGTTGATTCTTGGTGATTTTAACCTCCCCTGTATCAAATGGTCTCAGTCTGAGGATCCTTTCCAAGGTGTAAGTGATGTGAAATCTTTAATGTTGAGGGACTTCCTAAATATCTCTGGCTACAACCAAGTCAACAATGTCCGCAATGATTATAATAACATTTTGGATCTTATTATAGTGGATGAGAACACCACTGTCTCTGTATCTTGTGCGCCTCCTATTAGTAAGTCTGATAAATATCATCCACCACTTGACCTGGCCCTTGATAAA
This sequence comes from Acronicta leporina, assembly GCA_947256265.1. NCBI lineage: Eukaryota > Metazoa > Arthropoda > Insecta > Lepidoptera > Noctuidae > Acronicta > Acronicta leporina. Next base: position 3,157,633 of record OX366512.1, read on the forward strand.
ACTATATCTTCTAATTTAAATAAAAATATGTTACACTCTAAATATTTATTCAATAAAACTGACTATGAAGCTTGTGTTTGTGATCTACGACTTGTGAACTGGGAGGATTATTGTCATTTGAAATGTAATGACTTTGTTCATACTTTCTATAATATATTATGGGAAAAGATTGATAAATACACTCCGAAGGGAAAACCTAAAAATAACTGCTACCCTGTCTGGTTTTCAGCCTCATTAATTAGAATTTTAAAAGAAAAAAATAAATACAGAATACGGTTCAAAAAATTTAACAATCCTCGGGATTACGATACTTTTGCTTCTCTGCGTACTCGAGCCAAGCAAGTCATAGAATGCTGTTTTAAACTCTATATTGCAAGGATTGAAAATGAATTAAAATCTAATGTTAAATCATTCTGGCGATATACAAAATCAAAAAAATCCTACAAAGGTGTCCCTAACCAAGTCTTTTGGCGCGACTGTGTAGTTGAGGGAGGAAGAAAGGTGGTGGATTTATTTGCTGATTACTTTGCCTCTGTGTACGGTGACAATCAACCACCGGGCAACCTTAATCCAGGATTTTCTACAGCTAACTATAGTATTTCTTCAATTCATATTACAGAAAATGATATAAGGGAAAGTATTAAACGACTTGATTTAAATAAAGGAGCTGGCCCTGATGGACTACCTCCCTTTTTTATTCGTCTCTGTATGGATGCACTCATCAAGCCATTGCATATAATATACAATAAATCCCTTAGTGAAGGCATATTTCCTGACTTATGGAAAATCTCACATATTGTTCCCATTCATAAAGCTGACAGTTTAAATGACGTAACTAATTATAGACCAATTTCTATTATATCTCAATTTGCAAAAATTTTTGAAGGTCTTATATATAATGTAGTGTACTCCCACCTGCGTCACATTATTAGTAATAAACAACATGGTTTTGTAAGCAATCGTTCTACTATGTCAAATCTACTTACTTACACTACTTTTATCACAAATACTTTTGAAACTAGGGGTCAGGTAGACGCTATATATACGGATTTCGCGAAAGCGTTCGATCGTGTTGATCACTCAATTCTTTCTTTTAAATTAAATCATGCAGGAATTCATGGTACTCTATTGCGGTGGTTTGAGAGTTATTTGGGTAATCGTTCCCAACTTGTTACCGTAGCCGGCTATGAATCTGTTCCATTTATTCCTAGTTCTGGTGTACCACAAGACTCCAAATTAGGCCCCCTGCTCTTTTTGGTATTTATTAATGACCTTCTGGACTCGATAAATTGTAATTGTCTAGCCTATGCTGATGATATTAAGATTTATTGTAATATAACAGAGTTGGATGAGCATTTTGTATTAAGTTACAAAATGATCTTATTGTTATTCAGCAATGGTGTATCAATAACAGGATGACGCTTAATGTTAAAAAATGCCAATTTATAACATTTACAAATAAATTAAACTACATTTCGTTTAAATACCATATAGAAGGAATTTTTTTGAATAGAGTTCCTGTCATCAGGGACCTGGGGGTACTTTTCGATACATCTCTCTCCTTCCGCGAACATATAGATAAGGTGGTAACGAAGGCTAAAAAAATGCTTGGTTTTATAATACGTATGTCCAAACCTTTTCGTAACAGCAGTAGCATTATTCTGCTCTATAATGCCTTGGTAAGGAGTTCCTTGGAATACTGCTCCTCAATTTGGTCTCCCTATTATGTAACTTATGCAGATGACGTGGAGTCCATCCAGGCTAGGTTTGTAAGATATTTATGTGTAAAGTATGGCATAAGAAAAACGATTCCAGACTATAATGGCCGATTAAAGAACTTTAATATGTTAAGTTTAAAGGAAAGACGAAATAATTCTGACTTACTAGTGCTTCATAAAATTATAAATGGCCTCATGGATGCCCAATTAATAAATAACTTTAAATTTAGACTCAGTCTGCGCAGTAAGCGTCATCATCGTATTTTTGATATTCCTACATCTACTTTAAATACCACACTTAACAGTCCTCTAACACGGATGGCAAGGCTGTATAACGAAAGGTCCAATGCAATAGATAACCCTATTGATATTTTTTCTATGAAATTCGGTTCATACAGACACGCCCTGTTTAAAGCAATTTAAGAATAATATAGTTTGTTATTTAACAATTATGATATGAATAATACCTATCTATAATACCTACTAAAGTGTCAGTACTATAAATAGTCTCTGTTCTGTTTCATTTTTAAATGTCATGCATACCTGTTATTTGTATGATTGCTAATAATTCAAATTTACTGTTATTATTGTCCTATAGCTTAAGCGATTGTATTGTTGGTGTGCTTATATATAAAAATAAAATAAAAATAAAATAAATAAAAACAACTTAATTACTTTATCTTGAATTATCAGAGCAAACATCGCATTTAATTAGCCTTAAAATCACTAAAATGATTTATTGAGTTTTTGAAATCAAAAATTTGCTAAATCACACGATAGCGAAAATTACTTAACTTGAGTTATTTTTCGTCATAGTAATTTAGAACTCAGTGAAAAATCACTATGTACGGTCGACATTTGATAGAGAACAATAAATTAATTTGTTTGTTTCTACTTTTCCCAATTATTTAAAGTTTTTAACATCTTGTAACTAGCTCTTCTAATAAAAACTTTATTTTATTTCCATCAATATAAAGCTAAAAACATAAAGATATGTAATAGCAAACAAAAGTTATGACGATTTCTATTTTCAAAAACTTTAACTGTCATTATCTCAAAACATGGTTTTTCGAGTTAATGACTTTTCGCTCTACGGGGACGAATATAAAATTAAATAATTTCTAATGGTGAATCAGACTGTCATGAAGCTATTTTTACAATTCCAACTACACTTAAGTATATCGAACTGAGCAGTTTTTCAATTTTAAATAGAACTTTTTTTCTTTTTTACTTTGTTCGAAGATCACAATGACCTTCACACGTATTACACGATGCCCTTTAATTCCTTAGGTTAACAGGTAGTTGAACTGTATAGCAGTATTTAGACTATCTACCAGTAATAGGCGTTGGTATAATGGGAATAGATTACCAATATAAGCTTTAGTTTTTTATTAATATCAGGGTATATTTTTATCGCGATCGAGGTCCCTTGGCCTTTAGATATTATTAGATCAGGGACACATTAGGGACCGCCTTCATAAATGGGACTATGGAGTGACAGACATACTTATGGGAATACAAATCACTAATTCATCATCACAAAACATGATAATCTGACTTGTCATCAGCCAACCGATTACCTACCAATCAGTTTGTAGTTGGAAATTGCCAACCTAAAAGAATCCAATGTATGAGCGTCTGTCAAGCGAGACGGACTTACAGTCGCGATCGACCTGTTGGCCACCCCTGATCTATGGGGCTCTAAAATGCAGTTAGCTTATACTGACAATGTATAGCATGGTGTGACGTTGTATGTCACGTCCACCATAAATCATATTGTGATTCATAAAAATAAGCCATTTTAGCCTCTATGACCTCAATACGTAACAGAGACGAAAGCTCCTCGATTCTTCCCAGTTTCCCATGAAACAGGGTGTATCTAAAATTGCCAAATAGAAAGTCAAAATACCTAATGCTTATACCTACTAAAATTGAAGCTTAACCAATAGTTGGTAATCTTATATCGACAAACGAAACCGCGCGCAGCGGACAGTTTGAGACATCATAAAAGCTGTTTAATCCAGGAACGCCTTCATTTTTTGTTTAATTAAATGTTTTAGGTGGCCATAAACGGCTTGGAGCGAATAAGCAGTATCTCTCGTTTATTACCGCTATCTCGTAAATATCCACTGAGACGGGAATTTGCTAAATTCAATGTACTTACCTCCCTACACACACCTATAGACGGTTACTGTAATACCTACTTATACCAGTAAAATAATGAGAGCATTATTTAATATGAGGTTTAGCATGAGACATTATTATTATGTATTAATCCATGAAACCATGCTATGCCCTTAAGTTTTAGGTAGGTAGGTATTCTAGGTATGCAAAAAAATATATAAGTACATACTATTTTTAATTAGTTAATTTGTTAATAAATGTTGATATAAAAAAGAGCCAAGTTTATCGTAAAAAGTACCTACCTAGTTTTGTTTAATTTATTTACATATTCTTTTTAGGATACAAGTACTCCAGTGTATGAATGATAACGCTGCTTAAGAGATGAGGATGACCCTTGCTTTTGCAGTTACTTTGCAGAAAAAGATCCTCAAATTAATAATAAAAAATCCTTAATACTGATGGTGTATAAATTGTGTTGTTGCAGTGTGAGTGTGCCAGGGTACGCGGGCGGGCTGTCAGCGTCGTTGCCGGGCGGTGGCGGCGTGACGGGAGCGGCGTGGGAGCGGCTGGGCGCCGAGCTGGTGCTGTCTGCGCTGGTCGCCGCCGCCTACTTCGCTGCTATGGAGCGCCGCTGGACCGGGGCCGCGCCCGCGCTCCTCGGTGCCGCTTACTGCGCAGCTAGTTTCGTGTCGGTTAGTATCCATATTGAATGCAGCACCAGTGTCCTAGCCCCCATACTTTCCGAACCAACTATCTGCTCTACTGCCAACGCATGCAACTCGAAGGAGCATGTCCGGGATTCGGCGCTCTTTTAACCTAATTGTACGGATAGCTTAGGGTAGCTAAAACAAAACGGCAATATTTAGCTATCCATAAAGTCAATCCAAAGAAAGTTCTTTTATGATTCATATTATAATTCAAATTCGTCAATGTTGACACTGCAGAATTTATTAGTTCTACTGGTAATTTTACAAACATATTAATAGATAAACAATAAATAAAGTGCCCTGTTTCTCAGGGTAGGTACATTATCTTTCGCTAACTAGAGTGTCATTACCCCCACTTATTACGTTCTTAGTTTATTAAAACATAGAATATCAATACCTACCTATTAAAGAGAATAAAATCTGTGGTGTCAGGTAGATACGAGAGCAGATATAGAATAGCAAGGCAAGGTCCTGCATTGTTTGCCGCTGAGCTATTATGTGCAATGTATTACAGCGGGCTACCTGCCTTTGTGCAGACAATCCTTAAGAGCAGCTGCCGTAGTAGGAACCCATCTGTCCGCTCCGAACAAAGTGTGTATGTAAAAAATAACTATCTACGCAATACCTTCAATATGTCTATTGAAATGCCTGCAAAACAGACAAGACGAGTGTCTTTGTACCGATCGATTTGAATGGTTTTTCTTTCAATGGCTTGTAAAGTATTCACAGCACAAAAATTAAAGTTTCTTGCTTTCCCGATAGAATCTGACATAACCTCCAGGCTATCGGAATTCGAAAGGTTTGAAGTTAATTGGTTGCGCTGAGGTCGGGCCCGACCGACCAATGCGTCAAAATGTGACGTTCAGACAAATGAGTACTAACCTGTCCCACTTGTAAGTGTAAGACAGCTACCTATAAATTTTTACTTTGGTGTTTTTTCCAACTAACTGAGATGCTCCTAACCATTTTTTACTTGTGAAGGATAGCTAGAGGTAATTAATACATGAAATGGAAGTCAATAGTTGCTTCTAATATATATATAGTTAACTGGATGGAGGATATGAAAGGATATTGGCTTCGGCCGTTCTATTTATTGTAATAAATAAAAAATAAAATAAAATAAAAATGAATATGAAATATCCCACTGGATGGGATATTTTTATTTTTCACGTGGGAGAGCCCTGCTTCGGCACGAATGGGCCGGCTCGACCGGAGTGATACCACGGCCTCACAGAAAACCGGCGTGAAACAACGCTTGCGTTGTGTTTCGCCGAGTGAAGGAGGTTACCGGAGGCCCAAACCCTTTAAAAGGCGGGCAACGCACTTGCGACTCCTCTGGTGTTGCGGGTGTCCATGGGCGGCGGTTATCGCTTACCATCAGGTGATCCGTTTGCTCGTTTGCCCCCTATCTCATAAAAAAAAAAAAAATATTTCATATACATATCTAGTTATCTACTACTTATACTGCACTGCAATAGTGAACGTTTTATAAATATTATTATGATAATAAATCATGTTGGAATTAACTGTCCTAAGAAGTCAGTCATACGAACTTAATAAAATATAAATGCTTGCTTACAGATGCCATCACTGAATCCAGCGCGATCACTGGGGCCATCGTTTGTTTTGTCACGCTGGGACAGCCACTGGGTGTGCTGGGTGGGGGGCCTAGGCGGTGGGGTGGCGTCGGCGTTGCTGCACGAGTGGGGCGGGCGGCGGGCGCGGACAGGCTCGTCGCGCGCCTCGTCCCCGCGCGACCTGGACGAGCTGGACAAGCCAGCCTTCCCGTCGCACCACCACTACCGCCACGCACCCACCTACTGCGCCGCCGCGCCGCGCCCCGACACCGCCGAGCCGCTTTACTCTGGCACTAAGTCGCTCTACTGCCGCTCTCCACCGCCCGCGAGGCACGGCTTGCACAGGTACTGTCTATATTTCTATCAATTAGCCAATTAGTTGGCAAACGGTTTGACTCGCTTGCCCATGAAATTGTTTGAATCTCCTCAGTAGAGTGATCTCCGTAAATATTAGTTAATCTATGTCTATAATTTTGCAGATCTCAGTCGGTGTATAGCAAAGGCAGCTCAGCAACGAGTGGTGCGCCCAGCAGCGCAGCAGTGACAGGCGCGGTGGGCGGGGGCCCACTAGTAACAGCCACGTCGCTAGTGCTGCGCCCGCCCGTGCACACACACGCGCACCATGCACTCGCACACAATCAAAATGCGCACAACGCGCAGCGTGACCCACCCTATGGCACCGCAAATGGCGTTCGCCCCGGTCCCGCTGGTAGGTCGCAACTTTCACAAGATTTATTTTAGGGTTCATCCAGCTTCTCTTATGACAGGCAACTGCTGACAGTCAGAGAATTGTACTTCTTAAAAGTTTTGCAGTAAAGAGATTAGAGATCTATACTTAACATTTGCCATAACAATGTGCAAAATTAATAAGTGAAAATATGTACTGGTCTTCAGGTGCAGCGGTGAGTGAGCGTCGGGAGTCTGTGTATAGCGGCAGCGTGGGCGGCACCAGCGTTAGCGGCGCGTCGGTAGGGGGCATGGGGGGCGTGGGGGGCGCGCGGCGTGACGACGCGTACGGCACGTACTCGCGCGCGCCGCAGTACCGCGCCGCGCACGCGCAGCACGCGCCGCACACGCCGTCGCACGTGCTGCCCGACCACTACTAGCGACGCGCCGAGCAGCACAACATTGCGCTGCTCTTTGACGTTTGAAACGTCGCACCTACTCGATTGTGGACAATCGGAGATAATGATTTTCCTCCTGAAAACGTCAACGACACATATAACGTGAAAAGACTCTCGAGTGTTTAGAAACACTCCATGAGTGTATGGACGATTGTTCTTTATTTTGAACACGTATTTTGTACTCTGAAAAGTATAGAGACTACTTATTTGTAGATTAGTTACCTGGATTATTTGAACTGATTTATGGAAGGAATTTTCATGCAGTTACGAGTTATAGTGTACCTCTGTCAATAAACAGAAAAATAAGACAAAAAATGTGTGTCGTCAAATCATAATATAAATTATTCGAAGTTTTTATAAAATTACAAAATCATTATACCTATTTATTACATAATTTAAAATGTATCTGTCGTATTCTGTACAAACATGTTTACTAAATACTAATATAACAATAAGGTCATCAAAACTCCTTGACCGTTAACGTTTGACATCTATAAAATCAATGGATTGACTGGAATTTAAAGATACGTTTCAGTTCCTAAAAGGTACTTAACACAAAATGATTGAACAGCTGTTATGTGGAGTGACTACCTATGCCTCCTTTTCACCCTTTGGACTCGAAGTTATATGTCAATAACTAGAGAATCACAGTTTTTTAAAACGATCGAATGAACGATCGAAAAGATCTAAGTAACTAAATTCTTAGTTCAGTCACTTTGAAAGTAATAAAGTATATTTAGCATTAATTTGGCTAAGCGGACCAAAACATTGCCAAATATGTTAATTTAACAAATATTGCATTACAAAATAATTATTACTTAGATATTATGTGCCATATCTATACTAACTAACATATTACTTCCAGTTTCTTATTGTTATAATATACCTAGGTATGTACTATTAACAACGTAGCTGATGTTGAAAGACTTAATAGTTAAGATAATTAACGTTTAAAATAACTGTAAATAATATTATTGTATAGATAGATAATTTTCAAATGATATTGCCAAAACGAAGTAACTTTCTTATACCGAATAACTTGTAGCGGGTTTTACTAATTGTATAATAATTTCTACTTACTATGTACCTTCAATATATTGTAACATGTTTCATAAATTTTATAATTATACGATTAAAAAATTGACCCGTAAATTATGTATTTGTCGTCCGGTCTTGGCTGGCACACTTCCATGCACCGCGTTGCGTGCTATCAGACGAAACAACTATTTTAAAATAATATTATAAAATAAAGTCGGTACAGGTACCTACAGCGTACATTTGTAAAAAATTGTTTATAAAATTGTTATAATTTATTTACCTGCATCATCATTTCAATAAAATTTATGTAACACCGGCAACATAAAGGTACATTTTGTAAATAGTTTTGAAATAAATTCACTTCCTAAAGTTTAGATTGTTTAAAACTCAACTTCCTCATACTAATGGTCACTTGCACAAACTTCTTAAGTGTTTAAATTGTATTGAAACACAAATTTACTGTGGGCAAGTGCCAACAAGTTGGCCTTAAAATCCTAACTGCCTCATTAGCCAGGTGGTCCTGAACGAGACTGCTACGCTAGAAGTCTTGGATTCGATTCCCAGTTCGAGCAGTGTTATTGGGTTTTTCTATGAAATTCCCAGTAGCATTTCGGATTTGGAGTTTGTGCTCGGTTAAGGGCTTAATAGGCTTCCCTCCCCTATTACATGAGACCTAAACATACCGGTGAACTGTGTGGGTGTACATTAGTACGCATCTGCCTAACACTTCGGAGACTACAGGCGTGAAAGTATGTCATGATTGTCTTAAAAGTTTGCATTTCGCGGGCCTCTTCAGCGTCAACGGCCATCTTCAGAGCCTGGGTCAAAATGTCGGCCCACCTTTCCGGATGCATATGGAACACATGACCTTCTCAATCCCAGTTCAAAATCCTTTTATTCTGACAGTATTTTTATCCTCGTCAGCGACGCCATAGGACAAAAATCGGTGTCAGATAGTCATGAATAAAGACTTTTTAGTTTACTGATACTTTTTTAAGTTAAAGGATGAGAGGGGGAGGGGAAGGATACTGGGAGACTCAGCAGTGGCATCATATAGTTTAGATACCAAGCTTAGAAAAAAACAAGAACTATAAAAGTCCGAAAATATATTTATTTATTTAGGTATTGTTTACACTAGGATTTTTCCCGTATCGTGGGTGCGTTTACAAACACAAATTCTCACATACACAAACACCCGGAACAATTAGGTACTTGTAGATCATACAAATATTTGCTACGTGTGGGGATCGAACCCACCACACGTGTAGCAAAAGTCGTCGTATAAAATCTTAATACTTATATATAAAATTGTAGCGAGCCCAAAACATTTTTAATATATTTAAACATTTCCAATAAAAGTAAAGTTTACAGATAGATATTTTATGTATCGAGATTCGCGCCAAAAATTACAATGATATTATATGATGTCTGAATAATTTATGTAGGTAAACATGGTTTTTTCTTTCAGAATGACAAAATGTGGGTATGCGAAAATTCCCAAAATAATAGAAACGAAATTGCATCAAAGAAAACAGGTATAATTTTATGAAATATTTTGAGCATACTTGTGTAAATACCATGAGCACGAATGTAAATATTATGGGTGTGTAAATATTATGAAACGTGGATCCGGGGCTGACAAAACTCATAAATACATAGGTATGTATATAATGGATTGCACTTTTCACGTTTTCAATTTTTTTAATGATTTTGGCACCCCTTAAACTGCCCCCAAGCCCAGATCCGAGGCTGGTTGTAGGCACATAATTATGCAATATCTCATCACGTTAATTCAATACAATTCAATTTTTGGGTATGGTAATGTGCCGATTTCGGCAATTCTGCCAATATCAGATAATCACGAGTTATTATGCCAACATTCAGTCTTAGGAAAATCATTGCAACATTTTAACTTGTCTTGCAACCCGGATATAAGTCGAATACATTTGATTTTCGATCGAGACGTTGATATTTATTATGCAATAATTATAATAAGAATAGTTAATACTTGTAATTAATTATTTATTATTACTATAGTAGGCAGAGGTACCGGGTAAGATTTTCCCGGTGAAAGTGAAATACTGAGTAAATTACAGAAATAAAAAGCGCATGTCTACTTCAAGGGCCAGATGGGCTAAAATGTATGCTACGATATTGTCGTCGATGTTTTTTAGAATCAACGCAAAATACAGGGTTAGAGAAGTAGTCCACGCGCATTTTACGGGACGATTATCCATATTGACACAAAATAACACTAAAATGATATTGTGATGAATTTTTAAAATAACAGAACAATTGATAACACAATTTTATTGTGATGTGCAAACTGACATCAGATTTAAGTTATAATTACGGCCACAAGGCGTAGAGTAAAAAAAGCGAGCGAAATACTAGTGTGTGTTAATTGTCTTCATCCTCTGTAGAAGCACCAAACTCCCGCCACACAGCCTGCCTTATATCGGTGTACTTGCTATATGCTGACTCAATTTTCTGTAAGCAAAAATATAATACTTCAAATGCATGTAGTTCAGAATTTATATTTCTTTTTGCAATTACACAGTAATCCGACTCGACCAAGTCGGATTTATCCGACAATTTACTATTATTTTCGTGTGGCCTGAGTTGTACTGTTTTTGGATTATGTCGGCAAACGAGTTGCCGAGCAACCTGGTGTGCGCTGCTGAACCTTAACGAGCCCCTGCGGACTGCAGACTGCCAGGGTCACGGCAACCGAGGGGCAGTTGGCTCTTACGCGCAAAAGTCGAAACACACTTGATACCACGGCCTCACAGAAGAAGTTACTGGAGGCCCAAACCCTTTTAAAGGGTGGGTAACGCACTCGTGACTCTTCTGGTGTTGCGGGCGTCTATGGGCGGCGGTTATCGCTTACCATCAGGTGAACCGTCTGCTCGTTTGCCCCCCTATCCCATAAAAAAAACACACGGAGGTGCTTTACGACAGCCCACGACGTAATGGTGGTCGCCAGCCAGTTAGACCCCCAAGAGGATATTTTCTCGCACTGCTTTCTGATAACAAAGGCACTGAGGAATAGCATTTTCAGGGCCGGATTTCTGCCTAGGCTTACAAGGCCCTGGCCCAGCCAACCCTGGCTGGCAGGCTGGCCCTGGCCCCGGTCCAAGTGGTACGGACCTCTAGGTCCAGGCCTGAGTATTCTAACCCTTCAGTGGGGAAGGGTTAGAATACTCTAAATATGGTTGAACATTAATTTTTAACAAAAACCGACATCATAAACAAAAAATAAATTGTGCCAAAACAAATTGTTCTGAAGTCTGTGCCTCCGCTTCGGTCGGATCTTTTGTTTTTGCCACCAACTTCTGAAACTGTTTCGTACATTTTGAGTGGGGAGTGGCGAGCGAGACTTTGACGTACCTCGACTGTGATTCCCTCAGTCGGTAGGAACATATTAATTATTATTATAAAAAAAATTGAATTCGACTTCGGGAGTATATTTTTTCATACAAAATAAACAATTATTAAAATCGGTCCATAATTGACAAAACCATCTGTGAACATAGGTATATAAAAAAAACATACAGACGCACTTTCTTTTTTGAAGTCGGTTAAAAATTAAATACATACGTCATTAAGCTTGTCCAGATATCTGTCATTTTCGTAATTGGTGCCGCGGCGCCTTCGGTAGAACTCCATTAGCGCCAGCTCTGTCGCTTTCCCGTGGTTCCTGGGCGCGGAGACCAGTAACTTCGTGAAGAACGGAACGACCAAAATAGTCCCCATTGATGACTGGGTGTGCTTGTCCATCTTCCTCGTGTACACCCCGAAGGCGAGGTCCACGGCTTGCTCATTATTGAACTCGTTGTTTCTTTTCAGCTCAGAGTAACGAGTTTCTAGCAACTAAAAATGATAAATATTTCGTTATTTTTATTAGAACTAAACATTTCTAAAAATATAAAAAATAAAGAAAAAGTATATAACGCGGGAGAGCAATGCTTGATGACGGCACCGGAGTGATAACGCGGCCACACAGAAAACCGACGTAAAACAACACTTGAAGACAAAATAAAACCTACTTAGTTTCTATCAGTTAAACGGTCTTTAAATACTTTCATTGATTTTTTGAAGATGTGCGTAAATTTTCAAATCTACGACTCAATGTTACCTTTTTAAAGTATGACAAAGAAATCTATGTTTTTATGTTCTAGAACAAGGTTTTTGTTTACTTAAATTAAAGTTTCTTGTTTTTATTACCTATATGTTTATGACTTTTGATGACCTAAAAGCTTCTCTAAATATATTAGAAACAAAGTACATAATCGTATACAATTATAATGACTTGCCTTATTAAGCTTCGCCGTGTATTCGTCGTCATCGCTTTTAGTTCTGTGAGCAAAGAACTCTTTGATGGTTTCCTTCATGCATTGCTGATGCAGCTCTTCGAGAGCTAGCGGGTGGAAGCAGCACGACTGTGGGCCCCACGCCGATGTGACCAAGTTGTTGTACGTGAACTCTGCCACCTGCATGGCCGACCTGTTGCTGTTTGTATTCATATTTTCGAATTCCGTGAAGTTAACATTGATGTCCTGAAAATTGCACAAATTTACATTGATATAATATCTCAAAAATCAGTATTTCAAAGATATACAATCTGTAACTAAATTATCGCAAGACCTCAAACACGTCAATTACATTACCGAGTCAAAAACCCTAGACATTTTAAGATATAATAAATTAGTTACACCAGTTAAACGCAAATCTCGTGGCTCGACGACGATAACACACGCACACAATAATATAAATAACAATAGCCACACTACCGCATTGGGGTTAACCTGTTATGATAGTTGTGTTGCGAGAAATAAATAAAATAAAAATTAATAAATAAATAATAATTTGTGCAAAAAGGTTTGTTTTCCACAACTCGAGGCACTGATGGATCAGGCATGTTTCAGGCATTGTAATTATTTTTTCGGGACACATTAACAACCACTGTACCTAATCGATCAGTAGGTAACTAGTCTATTCTGAGCAAACTAAGGTCTTGCACTTATTCTGTTACAGGTTGTATATATAGGTATTTAGTGACAAAACAATTCTGTCCCCAGGCATAATTAAAACCTGTCTTCCGGATGTACCAAACGGTCCTTCGGTTTGGCACATCAGACACCTATAGTACAGAATTGACTGGCAAAATTTGTCTTCCACGTACCGTCCAAGTTAATTCGCTATAAGTCTGTATTCCCCAAGGGGTGGGTAGAGTTGTTAGGTCTAATATAATAGGGGCGTGCCTGGAGGAAAAACTCAATAATCTAACTTTGCTCCACCTGGCAATTCAATTAGTGGCAATCTTTAGTGTAGCTTTCGCGCATAGACAAATAAATAAATAAATACGTGGGAGAGCCATGCTTCGGCACGAATGGGCCGGCTCGACCGGAGTGATACCACAGCCTCATAGAAAAAAGGCGTGAAACAACTTTTGCGTTGTGTTTGAGTGTGGTTACCGAAGACCCAAACCCTTTTAAGGCGGGCAACGCATTTGTGACTCCTCTGTTGTTGCGGGTGTCCATGGGCTCCCCTTCCCGTATCAAATCAAATCAAATGTTTTTTTTATATCAAATAAGCTTTTACAAGCGTTTATGAAACGTTATGATTCTAGTTGCACAATACCTAAAGGTAGATCCTATGGAGAAGAATCCGGCAAGAAACTCCATGGACACTCTTTTAAAATAATTTAAGTTACAATCTTCACTGGTACAATATTGCGATAGCAAGATGTGTGAACGTTGGAGGATGTCTAAGTTTGACCGAAGTCGATAATATTAAACGAGGATTCACATTATTTGAGCATTCGCATAAAAAAAACACCCAAAAAAAAAAAGACAAGTAACATACTTCGAGCAGTTGTTTCATGTAGGAGTCGTGTTGCTGTTCGGTGGCGCGGTTCCTCTGCTTGTGGAAGTGCGCGCGCGCCTCGTGCAGCGCCCTCTGGTGGTGCGCGCGCAGCTGGGCGGCGCCCACGCCGGCCATGTCCAGCGCCAGCTTCATGCGCGTGGCGTACACGTCTCGAGCTGACAACACCGCGCTCCTGTTGTTCTGCTCGTTCACCGCACTGAATTGACTGTTCAGTTGCTCTAGCATCTGCAACATTCATTACGTGGTGACTAACAGTTGCCAACAATTACCAGCAAATGTTTTATTTATTCCTGGCACACTTGATTTTTGAATTGTTTTTACAGTACAGTCAACAGCACATCATAGTATCGATTTTCAATTCATTGGAGAAATCTAACAAATTGTGTTTGTACATAAAATTAAATCTGTTCTTACGTAATTAATGTTGGCAACATTTGGTCTTGCCCGCCTTTTATATAATAGGGTTTGGGCGTTTTTACATTTTTACATCACAATAGTGAGCTTTGTCTTTGTTTTATTCACAAAAGCACTGTTGAACCACAAATCAACAGCTTTTATACGGACGCTGCACATACCTGCACTAGAGCAGCTCTATCCTCGTCCTCGTCACCTTCGGGCACGTCCCGCTCGGAGTCGAACAGCTGGACAGCAGCGGCCAGCGCGTGGTCGTGCAGCGCGCGCAGGTCCAGCGGGTGCAGGCACAGGCGCGCCTGCTCCTCGCACACGGCGGCCACGGCGTCTTCGTACGACTTCTTGGCGAGGTCCGTCGTGGCCCGAAGCTTTGCGTCGTTCTTCCACATGTATAGTCTCCAACGCCCTTCCAGTTCCTGTCAAATTTATTTATAAATTAAGGACCTTCAAGAACAGATACATTCAGTTTGTAAATGTTTGCCTGGACTATGGCAATAAGCTTACATACATACATAATAATACATATATTTATTACATAAGATTTGCCGGCGATTACTAATAAAAATATTTGTCTATTTAGTAAAAGTAGTTTTTTTAATCAACTTTTGCAATAACGCATGCTTTCCCAGATATATATAATATAGGCACATAAGCAACAAGTAAGAAGGTATATGAAAAAAAGGTAGGATCGTACCATTTTGAGTTCATTCAAATAAGAGTTGATATTTTGTTGCGAGCTGAGTTTCTTCTTCCTTTCGAAGCAGTCGATAGCGTCTCGTTCCGCGAGGCGGTGCCAGGCGGCCAGCAGGCGCGCGGGCACGCTGCGGCGCTCGCGCAGGCGCAGGCCCACGCGCGCCTCGTACAGCGCGCGCGCCGCTCGCGCCGCCGCCGCCATGCACGCGCCCGCCGTTGCCTGCACAATACAAATAAACCTGGAATGTGGGGCAAACGAGCAGACGGATCGCCTGATGGTAAGCGATTACCGCCACCCATGGACACTCGCAACACCAGAGGAGCCGCAAGTGCGTTGCTCGCCTTTCAAAATGGTTTGCCCACACAACACGTTGTGTTGTTTCACAGTTTCCAGTTTTCTGTGTGACCAAGGTATCACTCCGGTTGAGCCAGCCCTTTCGTGCCAAAGCTTAATTCTCCCACATAAAAACCTTATGCCTACTAAAATCGCTACTTTTTAATTATGATCCACAGACACAAGGCTTTACAACAAGCCAAGAATCCAGTATAAACTGACCTCGCATTGTATAAGTTTTTCGTACATTAGGAGATCAGTTTATACTGGAATGTTAAATCACCTTGTGTAACCGTGTGTCAGAATGATCATTGATGATTCAAAAGTGGCGATTTTATTCCCTCGGAGCTCGCTATAACCATTACCCTGACTTTAAGAGGTCACTTAAAGAGGTCAAACATATACAGTACAACATCCCCGTGTAGGGACGGACTAAAACACTATTCCTCACTACAAATCAGACAGGCATCTCGTAAGAGGGGAAAAAATATATGACTAGCTCGATGGTAGGACCTCTTGGGGTCTGACAAGCTGGCTACCGCCCTTACGTCGGAGTCTGTCGTAAATCACCTTGGCGTGTGTTTCGACATTTGCGCGTAAGAGCCAGTTCCCCCTCGTTTGCTGAGACTCTGGCAGTACAGTTCGTAGGGGATCTGAAGGGTCGGAAACGTATCGGCAACTCCTCTGTTGTTGCAGTTGTCCATAGGCCACAATGATTATTTACCACCAGATAGCTCGTCAGACCTTTTGCCAACTTAATCCATAAAAAAACAAGGAGTGTCAAATATTGCCGAATGTATGTGTCTACTACTATATCTATAGGGTGCCGATACTCACCTAAATCTCAGGAGTGATCCATGACCCATGACCCATCAGACTGACCAACTTTTCCTATTCTGTAGGCATGCAGACGAAATCACAAGAACTACATAGGTTGATGTTAAATAGACATTAAATGATGATTCGATGAATTAAAATATACAGGGTGAAATTGAATAGACACGGAAAACTAAAAAGAGCATGTGAATAAATTATTATATTGCGTGCCCTGCTCTCGATATATATTTAAACAAGCAGCTCTCATCATTCACTGGCAACTCTGCGCAATTTTAGAAGTAGCACCCCGATCCTAAAATTTGCATAATCTGTGCTCGGTGAACGCTTTCATTCTTTTCGTTTGCGCGGCAACTGATTCTGCGTGTCTCTGTGTTTATTTTAATTAAAGTGTATTTTAATATAATTTCAACCAAATCTATGCCTAAACGGCAACATATAGAAGTTTTACAAAAGTTAGACGTTATGTGAAATGTCGTCTTAAAATTATAAGCCGAATAAAGTGTCTTCATAAAGCGGAGTACCTAGCGTCGTTGAAACGGAGATAATAATTATTCTTCATGAAATAAAAGTGACAACAAGTTGTGATTACACCGGTATGGCTACTGGCTCTCGTAGCAGTTTAAAGCCGCAAGAGTTTCCATAACCTTCGTAGGTACCGGTTGACGCGGGTGGTGTACGTGATACACTGACGTGCTCATTGGACTCGGGGCGTACACGAGATGTACACACGAGATCTCTTACTCTTATGTGGAGCCCGTGAGGCTCCAATAAGCAGTTTTATCAATCACATGTAAGTGCCTACAATGTTTTTTCATGGGTATGTTGATTTAAATAATAGGTAACTACCTATACCTACTTACTGCAGATTACAATAACATGTAAGTCTTGTGCTGATCACAATTCGAAGGAGTGCATATAATAATTAAAACGAGTAGGTACATATGGTTCTAGAAGAACACAAAACTCACTGGAGTTTTATGCTCTAGGAGACACAATCTCATGCTAGATAAACCTACATCTTGGTTTGTTTCAATTTTCACCTATAAATAGGGCAAGGCCACCCTTGAGGGCCCCAATGCCCAATGATCTAAAGACACCAAAAAATCTTGTGGAACAGATCCCGGTTAGACAATATCCACAGGTTTCTGTTTTGTTAAGCAACAATATTGTCAGTATAGACAAGGATATTGAGTTGAATAAATACATATGCAGTATAACAATAACAATGTAAATTCATCTCACTAAGGGTACATAAAAGATATACTTTGTGAATTTTGTGATGGATCCTGACTGACATTTTGCCCTAACAAAAATAAGGAGAATTCTAATTCTCCCTATATGTGATAATTAGTTTTTATATGTTGTGAAATAGTAAAAGACCACTGTAAGCATCTATAGAACAAGATGTTTTGAAAACCTGCCATTAAAAGCGACCAGTTCTTCAATAAGCTTACAACCAATTGTAAGTGAAACCCACAACTACCCATTACTATTGAAGGACATGAATCTTCAATACAGGCTGGAACACCAGCATTGTGCACAAGACCAACATTGTGTGCTAGAAATGGCCAACTTAGCCATAGTGGTAAGTCATGCCGGAAGGCTAACACATTTTTTACCTCACTGCAGGATAGCATGCAATGTTAAGTGTATTACTTAACCATGTTAAAGGATACTCAATTACCTTTGTAATCAAGTCTCATAAGACCTTGGTGCCATTACTATCTTCAGTAAAATCAGATGAGCTATCTACTTTGGCCAACTTTAGTTTTCATTTCCCATTATGATACAACAAACTTTAGTATCAGAAAAATAACATCTCAGAAGAATGCTGTCAAATAGAGATTTATTTCCATTTGGAAATGACATTACATACCAAAAAGTTATTGGAAAACCACATTTATTAGTAAATGTTTATTCAGAATATAGTATTGCCTATATTGTTATAATAAAGTAATTCCTACATTGGGTTGCTCAGATGCGTAATAATTTTACAAGATGGGGACATTACAAGACAATCAATACATTAATATGTATAGAATCTGGTTATTAATATAAAGTATTCCTTATATTATATACATTGAGATGAGATGATAATTATGATTATAGAAACTTTAGCTCTAGAAATGCTTAGAATTTATCAGTTAAAAATTCCAGTTATCATTGTCTTGATAATTTCTTAGCTCCTGTATGATATCTACCAGAAATATGTCATTATAATAATATTTAGCAATATTTATTGCAGCTTGCCCAGCACCATATTCTGGGCCACAGTGAATAGGTACATTATACACAAGATAAGATAAACTAAAATGTTGTAATAAAATTCCTGTTTATTATAGGAGTACCTATCATGTAAAATAGAAGTATTGCATAACTTATGCATTATGACATAGCATTTACTTGGTAAAGTCTATATCACCTAATCCAGTGCTGTTTGTGTCAACAAGCATCCAGTTTGACAAGTAGTTCAACCTTTCAACTATTATATTGGTCTAATTGAAATAAATCAATTTTGACCTAGACTTTGAAGCCCACGGATTTTGCAAAAATGTGGACAAGCAACCAAAAATCATTTAACCAATCCAGGTTAGGTTGTAACATTTGTATAGTGCATAAATTCCCTTATGTGCATACCATTGATTTTAGAAAAGATAAGAGGTGTAGGTAGTAACAATACCTACATCATATATAAGATATTTATATATATATTTCTTTTTTTTTGTGCATGTTAAGCAACATCATAAATCATCCTATTGTATAACAAGACATAGGTGTCATGTGTCATTTAACCTAGTAAATTTTCTAATAAACATTTCATTTATTATACATAAACATTTCTATGTTCATTTAAATTGCTTTGGCCACATTCATATGGCAGTAGTGCAAAGGGTTAACAAATGCTAGCACATTTTGGTCACAGGACATCATTAAAAATAAAGTTTATTTAGTACTTTTATTTTTAAACAAGAGAACTACATAATGAACCCAGAAATATGGTATTTGACCTGGAAAAGATTCTGATTGTTGCTTGTTACACCTTACACCAATGTTTATATAGTAGTGATAATTACATTTATTCAGAAAATATTATACTGATAAAAATATTGAGTCTTTGAACAGTTTGTACTTATCAAAGTTCACATTTATAAGGAGAATTTAGATACAAATAGGTACAGTTTAACCACCTAATTAGTTTACATCAACACATGGATAACTGCCGTTGTTATTGTGTGCGTAAACTAATAAGACGATGTAAATCAGTACTCATACTAACGTCCAAGCGAGCGAGTTCTACTACACACACACCTACATCAATACTTAGGCATGGCTAACACGCTATATTAGTCCTTATTACTAATTGGTGTGGTTGAATGCATTGCACTATTTCAAACAATTTTACTAGAGCAGCTTTAGCACCGTTGCTAATGTCTCTGACCGGTAAAACGAATGCCGTATGATCAAACCACACTTGCGAATTATATTATTTTTATAATATTATTTAAATCTTTTACAAGTTACTATTAATCCAGTTCATAAGACAATCGAAGTTTTGCAACGTTTGAGATATGCCATCGAAACTAACTACTTAAGCATTTTATTTTGTGTCCTTAGTAGACAAAGCTACCCACAATTTTTCAATTATTTTATTTCATAAGAATTGAACGTCGTCATTTGTCCAGTCTTTTTGCATTAAGTATTATGACCTTAGTTTAAGCATAGATTGCTTCTTACAACTCCTGTAATAATTTGTGTGCGGTGTTATCCTATTTTTTATTGCTTAATCATGCAACATTTAACGATGTTTAAGAAGGCCGAAATTGTTGTATTACACGAGCAAAACATTTCTATCAGTGAAATAGCGAGGCGATTAATGATATCGGTGAGTAACATTTATGGACATTTTCATTAACCTATGCTCTTCTTGCCTGTAAACGTTAAATTATACTATATTATATAGTAAGTATATTAAATATTTTATTCTTTCCTAAATTAATTAATTATTATTTGTTTTAATATACTATATTAATTCATAATATAATTAACTAATTATATTAATAATATAATATATATAATTAATTATTCATTAATATAGTAAGTATATTAAAACACATAATAATTAATTCATTTAGGAAAGTGTCATATAAGTAATACTGACTTAACACAATATATAAATAAATTAAATTTATGGCATAGGATTTGAGCCAAGATTCAATTACTTATTCGAATTAAGCAAGTAACTAATATTAATTATGTTTACTAATGATGATACAAATAATAGGTATATCATTGGAATCAATGTTTATAATTATATTAATATGACATGTTAAATTATGATTAATATTTATTTACACATATCAGCATTTATATACTTATACTGGTTTCTGAGCATTTATTTTTTATTACAGAGAAGAACCGTGCAGTTATGGGTTCGACGATTTGCAGATTCCGGTGACGTAGACCATCGCCGACGTGGGCCAAAACCATCAGCGATTTTTTCAAATGACACCGGGACATCATATCTAGGCACAGAGCGGACCCATTCCTCCCCACCCGAATAACCGCAACAGCTCATAATGTGTGCTTACAAACCGTGCGAAACCACTTGCGTGCAGCTGGTTTACGATGCAGCAAACCAGCACAGAAGATTTGACAACCAAGAAAACATGACTATTATTGACTGGCCTGCTAAAAGTCCAGATTTAAACCCCATAGAAAACCTATGGGGTCACATGGTGCTAAACTGGGACTCATCGAATACAAGATCAAAATCTAATTTAGATGACCTAGTTACATCCACTTGGGAGTCGCTACGGGGTAGCAATATATGCGCTAGTATGGTAGCCAGCATGCCTAGAAGGTTACAAAAGGTAATTGATAACGATGGTTTGCCGACACATTAATAATTGCCATGACGTGTTATATTTTTCACACTATAAGTATTTTAAAAGTGATCACACTGTTTTAAACGACGTGTGTATCATATATAATGAAAGTCTTTAGTTAATATGTAGCCATTTTGTAATGTGAGTGATGTTATTGTTCCTGAGGTTAGAAATTGCCATAATTTCTTCCTCTAACATGTTGATTCACTTCACATTTTATTTTACTATGATTAAATTGATATACCTATACTCAATACTTTGACAAAATATATTACGTCCATCCTTATCCAACAAAAATAACTTTGTCTTATTATGATGTGAAAAGTTAACTTGTAAATTTTTATTTACTTACTTGACGTCTTTATTTTTGATTAAATTGATCACCTCTAACAAAATATTACGCTCATACTTACCCATCAAACAAAACTTTGTATTCATAACTGATAAAATAGTAACCGTTTCATTAAAGAAACGATTAACTGTAAGTTGATTTTTCAACCATTATTGTAGTGGAGGTTATCCTGTAACGATACGAGTAGTGTGTGTAATAATAAATAAATAAATAATAACTGCCTCGAGGCTCGATAAAATTGTTTTTCTATTGTGTATATTAATCGATCCGTTATTTAGTTAATTAAATGTTTTAATATACCATTTTTGTTGTTTTATTTCAATAACAAACAAATCAATACAAGACAAATAAAAACAAGTCAATTAAACCAAAAGATTTTACACAATTTACTTTTTTAAAATATAAAAAGTATGACATAATGACAAAAATAATTTCCTCTACCGTGATTTGAACTCACGACACGCCGCTTGTGCTTCGATTCCAGTCACCTCACCGTAACGCTACGGAAGCTATTATTCTGCTGGCTAAAATACTGCATCATATTCCTTTTATGTATGAGATTAATTTCTGGTTTGGTTATAGTTGTGTGCAAATCGTTTTATCAATCCTCGCTTGAGCGTGTGCATAATACGCACTGTACGTAGATACGCACACATTGAATTAGACAACACCGGTTGCCTGTAGCATCCGCTAGGGTCGCTAGTAGTATGTAAACCAAATAATTTTGTTTTGTGTACATAGGTACCTACATTGTTTAGAACTACAATATTAGGTGCCTCTACTAGGATAAAGCTGGGCTAGACTCATAATAAATAAATGCATTGCCTTAGTCTTCTGGAAACATTTAAAGCCAATGAATATTGAAACTTTCACTTGGACTTGGATATATTATCTTTTGTTGTTTTGTTATGGTGTCCTTCCAAACACCTTTTGATTAGAAGATTTAGAACAAACTGATAATCTCACCAAAAATAAAGGTTACAGTCTTCCTACAGAAACCTCATCCACCAATTTAGGCAATTCTCATTGCCTAAATTTTTTCAAAGTATTCTATAGCCTATGTTAATCTGGAATAATGTAACATTCAAACCATGAAAGAAATTTTGGAATAGGCCCAGTATTTTTTGAGCCAATTCGTTACAAACATATGTACATACAAATCTTTCCTCTTTATAATATTAACATAGATAAGCACCTATAGTATATGGCGAACCCATTCTCAGGGAGATCTCCTCTATCCATACCAGGTATTAAGTAGGTATTTTATGGAAAAATCATTGGATTTGCGGCTGCCTATAGACTGTCCGTCATAAGTCAGTTTCATCCTTGCTCTAAAATTGGGGGGGAATGTTCGTAAGGGAGTCTCTAGGGAATGTATAAGTCCAAACTAATATTGGTAAATATCAATATATATATGTAGGACTGTGCCAAACAAAGTTCTATATTCATATTTTACTGGAAATTACATTTTTAAATGATTATTTAAGAAATAGTGTTTTTGTGGCAAGGGGTTGTTCAGATATGGAATGAAGTTCCCTGCATTAAGCACAACAGATATGGAATGAAGGGTGTGCTGATATAATCATTACCACTTATCTATAATCTAGATGTGATGAATGGCCCATTCGCCCAGTGAAGGGAAAATTGTGTGATTAGAAAGTAGTGTAGAGTACAGCTCTGAAATTTTAATGTAATTCTTTTAAAAGTACCTATCTACCTTACTATAACTATGTTTTACATCGTCAAATAAAGTATTCTTCAAAGTTTTATTCGAGTCAGTATTATAGATACCAGAGCCATACTGGAACCTAGTAGGCGCCATGTCTTTACATTCAGGACTATGACAAAAGAAATTTCATAAGCTGTAATCACACAGACTGCTGGTCGGCCTTTTAACTTACGAATATTTATAACTAATTAGTTATAAATAGTTATGATTGAAACTGACCGATTCACGATTCAGCAGATTTATATTGATTTGATATGATATTAATTCTGATATTTTAATAACATTTTGTTATTGTTTATCCTGTGCTTAATCCAGAATTATTACTTAGTACTTAATATCAGGCACTGATCTTGCTGATTCATGCCATATGTAGTCCTACTACGAAATTCATTATTCTCCAACAATTAAGAATGATCATTAACATTTATTTTCAAGTTCCAGGTACCTACCGTAAATACTATCTAAGGGAATCAGTTTCTTACATATTTAATAAAATGATTGATGAACCCTGACCCTCTGGAGGGTCACAGCAATTGTAGCTGGTCGGCTTGGTGTTAGCTAATTGGTCCTTAACAGAAAGTCAAGAGACTGATATGTTTTAAAATAATGCAATGTGATTATAACAGATTTATTTTACAGGAATACATGCTATGCTTTCGGCTTATCTCAAATTTACCAATACTCTAAACATCTGCTTGTTTAAATATATATCGAGAGCAGGGCACGCAATATAATAAATGATCAAACGAACTTACCTGTTGTGAAGTTCGATCATTATTATATGAAGTGCCCTGCTCGAAGATATATGGTCCCTACCCATCCCACCCCGGGTAAAATTTGAGATAATTCGCGACTCTAAAAAGAATGAAAGCGTTCACCGAGCACAGATTATGCAAATTTTAGGATCGGGGTGCTACTTCTAAAATTGCGCAGAGTTGCCAGTGAATGATGAGAGCTGCTTGTTTAAATATATATCTTCGAGCAGGGCACTTCATATAATAATGATCGAACTTCACAACAGGTAAGTTCGTTTGATCATTTATTATACTTTTTTTGTATTTTGAAAAGTTTGGCAACGTCTCGTGCAACCCTACTGCTACTTTTCGTTTAAATACAAAAAAAAAATAGTTTACTGATTGTGAGTGCATTACTGCAAATTCGAGCTAACCTACCTATCTACACTTATATATTATATACCTACCTCCAAAATAGTGACAGCTTCGGGGATGTCGTCGCCATTAAAGATGTCGACATATTTCCGAAAGTACTCGAGCAAATCTTGCGCGGTGACCTGCTCCCCGCTGATACACTTTGGAATAAGACGCTTCGGATCGAAGATTGACGGTACGAAGTCCCGCAGGTGTACTCTGAAGTCTTCATCAATATCTGTAATAAAACAAAGTATTTAGTAAGAATCTGGCACAGTTTCTGATCGTTAGAAATACGTTCTGTACGGATTTAAGGGCTTCATTCCGCAGATTGTCTTGGTAGTCAATCTGCGGAATGATTGCACAAGATAGTTTTGACAGTTGATATATCTCTTCTACTATTATAAAATTACAAAAAACCTGTCTGTACATTGAAGATATAAAAAAAAACAAGTGGGTTGGGGTGTACATATATTTAAACGTACTGCCGGGTCCGCGGATGAATGCTACAGCGCTCCCGTAGGCCCGGCACCAAAGTGGTGACGCGAAACGCCCAGGTTGGTTTTAGTCGTTAGATTGCTCTTTTCAGAGCGGAGTCCGAAACACCCCACCGTTCTCCCCGAGTGGTGGATAGTGCATAAAGTATTTCCAACCCCGTCAATAAAAAAACACAAAGGTAAATATACCTCTCCGAACCGAAAAATGGGTTTTTTTTAATTTCTTGCCTGTTTGTTATGGGTTGGCACAAAAACTACTGAATAACTTTTATAATTGTAATCACTGTTAGAAAGTATATGCTCCAACTTAAAAACTGGTGAACTTCTTATCTTAATTAATTGAACGGATCCTGAGATACAGCTTGACCTCTCTGATGTTTAGAGACCCATACAAAGAAGAGATCATCGCTGTTGGTTTTTGTTACTTTTGGGATACATTTCTAATCATAATATAGCTTCACGTGAAAGTGAAAATGCAGTATTACATATTATCAAGTGTCAGAAACCAGCATGTTAACATTATTTCGAAAATTAAATTCTATTCCTAATTTTCACACCATACCACAAAAGATTAAGTACAAGTTTACACCCACGTTCGCCGGTATGTTTTAGGTCCGATATCATACCGAGTAGAACCGAGTTGCTACTGAAAATTGCATAGAAAAACCCAATATCATTTTGCTGTGACTTGAGAATCGATTCTAAGAACTCTAGCGTCGTAATCGCGCTTACAATCCCTAGAATAATGAGGTTACCTACTGACTAAAACTTACCACGAAGGAATCCCGTGAAGGCCTTTTTGGCAACCAGTTTGCCGGGGTGCGGCATCAGGAAGCACTCAATCTTCTCGAAACACGACCGAATATGCTCGCGGACCTCCTGGAGCTCCTTCTTCTGATTTGGTTTGAACTGTTAACAAATATTTAATAGATCAATATTGAGTGTCAAGGTGTTGTTGGGGGTCTCGACGACGTAAAACTGCTAGTTTTTTCTGGTTTATACGAGCAAATGGATCACCTCCTCCCTTGGACGCCCGCAACACGATTGAGGATACCGGAGGCCCAAACCGTTTTATAAGGCCAGCAACGCACTTGTGATTCCTCTGGTGTTGCGAGTGTCCATGGACCGCGGTAATCGCTTACCATCAGGCGATCCATCTGCTGGTTTGCCCCTCAATCCCATAAAAAGTAACAGATATCAAATCGATCAGATCTGTGGAACTTGTTAATTTCATGAAATAAAAAAGTGCTGATAATCTTCCAACGGCTGGTCGAATTTTCTTAAATAATAGCTAAGAACACTCTCGATGACATAAGCTTTAAAAAAAACGACATTAAAATTGGTCTATTACTATGGGAGATATGAACCCACACAAACACAGATATATATTTTAAATTTAAACTTATAACACCCCTCTTTTTGAGTCAGAGTCAAAAAAGGACCACATTGTGAATGTGTACCTGGAGTCGTGAGTTGAGCAGCTCCCTCCCGCCTCCGTAGCCGTGATCATGGTCGTAATGCTCCCAGTCCCTAACGAGCACCAGCAGCGTCTGGAACGCCTTCAGATCCTCCTGGCACACCAGCTTCCCGTACTCGGTGAACAACTGGAAAGGGATGTACATGATTATACAAGATATAAAATGTGTAGGTATATGTCGTAGTAGAATTGTATAATTCGCGATTTTACATCACTGCTAGCTGCTTTACAAAATTGCTCAGTTATGTAAAATAGCTGAAAACGTTCAGCAGTTTTGCATAATTGGTGACCGTCACACGCGGAATGGAATGAACGTTTTGCTAAAAAGTAGGTTTATTTCAATGTGCCTTTGTAGTCTAGTGATCCCAAGCGTGACTGCTACGGTAGTTATTTGATTACCAGGTCAAGCAAAGCGTTGTTTGGATTTGCCATTTGTGTGTTTAGTGAAAATAGGTTCGCCCCTTATTATTGACCTAAACATACTGGCGAATTGTGAGTGTTCAATACAGCAGTATATACCTACACCTCTGCCTAACCCTCCGAGGAATATAGGCGAACTGGTATATTATGTAAAAAAAAAAGTTCTTTTTTTAATTTTCAATGTCTCACCAGCCATGCAGGGCGTTGACCTCGACATAAGTTGATGTTACTTATAATCGCAAACCACTAGATAAGATTACGTATTGATACCGAAGTCCGTGATATTTTAATGAATATAATACAAGTATTACCAAGAATTGCACATACAATTCAATCACGAATACAACCTAGTAGCTTACCGGTGGCGGTTGAGTGAGAGAGATGTCGCTCTACAGACTAACTATAGCGTTATACAATCCAAAACTTATTACGTTTGGAACTGCCTCCGATACGAACCATCACAAGTGTTCCTTTGGGTACCATAGAAAGAGCCCTTTTTATTTCCCGAAGTGTTAGGTACGCAGAGGTGAACCCACTTATAAAGAGGTAGTAGGTACACCTACATTTCACCGGGTAGGTATGTATGGTATGGTATGGTATTCCATGTGACAATGACTTTGACATTCTTACTTTCTCAGTATGTAACGTACATCACGTCTGTATTCTCCGAAGGGTAAGGTAGAGTCGTAGATACTAATGACCCACAGTTCGCTGGTATGCTTAGGTCTCATATTATGTTACGTGAAAATAACCCTTGCTGCGCTGTTGGCACGCGGAGAACTAACCTGCAAGTGCTGCAAGTCGTCTTCCTTAATGTTGCCGGTGAGATTGTAGATCTGCACGGACGACATGAGCGTGGACAGCGCAAATATGGTGGAGTTCTCCCTAATGGTAGTCTCAGAGTCAAAGGTGCCTTGTGTGTCCATCAGCAGCACGGCTACCTGCAACGACGTTCTTGTGTACAGTCGACAAAAGATTCAGGTTTGCAAGCAGCGAATCGCATCTGTGTGTTCATATGGATTGCATTGAAAATAAATATCCAGAGTAAAAATAATCATATTGCGCAATACATTATTAGAAAAATATAAATCATTCTTCTGACTGTACCAGGAACCCTGAAGTAAACCTATCTAGTAAGTGAGCATAAGGTTTAAAAGGCAGCATTTAAAATTTTACTACTTTTGACTGCCTACTCCACTGTCCATAATGACTATACTTACTATTGTACTTGACTTTTGACTGCCTACTCCAATATTTATACTGACTATACTTACTATTTGTCAATTGTAAGGCTTATATGCTTCTAATTATTTGAAAAACAGTGTCTGGTATAATAAATTGATCCTTGATGGGTTGATATCTAAATTGAGGCACAATAATGTTTAACGTATATGTTCGAATATCTGAAGTAACTTCTTTGAGAGGAGTCTACAGTTAAATGTGTGTATTTCGTAAAAATAACGCGCGTCTTTCAATTATTCAGCGAGTTCCAATTGTGTTACCTTATCACCATATTCTCCCATGGTGGTAATGATGGGCTCGGGCCACAAATGGATGCCGGTGGTGTCCCGATCGCCGCCGCCCCGCCAGTGAAAACCTTTCAACGGCTCATCATCCTTTCCCAGCCATTCGCCGTTGATCTGACTGGAACGCTAAAAATGGCAAAATCTAGGTAGGTACTTATTCACGCCGTACCTAATTCAAGTTGAATGTGTTACTGCACTACGCACTACTAGGTAATATTCTAATAGTATCTACCTATACTTCTTTTTGTCACACATATAAAAACTCACAAAATATTCATCGTAAACTAAAGAATGGCATAGAAAACAGAGAACAGACAAACAAATATTCATGTTATATTACTAGCAAGAACAACAGCAAAACAAACTCTTTTCCGAAATAAGTAAAAAAAATATGGTGTGTTCTGTATTTGGACTGACTATCAAATAAAAAACTAATTATCTACGAAAAAGGCGACCTAAAATAATTCAAGCTAAAGATTATGGTCGTGTTGTGTGTCGGTGAATTTTAATTATGATTCATTAAAAATTGCCACTTTAGCTGTCCAGGTTTAAAAATAACTTACCGGTGCATTGAGGTATCTTAAGAAGAAATCGAGAATGAAGGACTTGCCGCCCCGAAAGGCGCCGGCAATGCTCACTACGACGACGGGCAAGTCACGCACCTCGGGCTTCAGAAGCACCCGCTTTAGGGCCTCCTCGTCCAACTCGTAGTGCTTGTCTCCTTCCCCGACCTTCAACACCTGCACGCCTTCGTTGACGATGGCCCCGTTCATGATTCCAGACTCTGATGACATAAAAACAAAGTTAACACCGCAGCGCCATCCTTGCTGGTGAAATGGCGTCAGTATAATGTACTAATGTAATTATTTTTTAGACTGTAAGTATATCATATAATATATAATTATTTTTTATACCTAGATACAGTATAAATAATAATTCCGTCAGACTGTCACAAAATCTATATAGGTACCTATGTACAATATTACATTGGCGTGTGTACCAGGGCGGATGTAGATAATATAGAGCGAGTCGATTGTCGATAATCGTTATGTATATACCATCTTCCATCATACCATCACGTCGGTATTCCCCGAAAGTTAGGCAGAGATGAACATACTAATATACACCCACAGTTCGCCGGTATGTATAGATTCCATAAAAGGGCCATTAACCAACCAGATAGCCAAACTCTGAACACTCAGAACTGCTCGACTTGGGAATCAAACTCGAGACCTCTGACGTAGCAGTCGCGTTTAGGATCACAAGATTATTGAGGCAGTAGGTAGTAGCAGGAACCTAATTCTTATACCAAAGTACAGAAATCTCACATCGGCTTTGCTATATGGCTCAAGCAAAGTTAGGCTTGACAATGTGCTAGCTACGAGTTATTGGACAGTTAAACTGTTACCGACGTTGTAGACCTGAAATTATTCATTCCTTTATCTATTTGAAGCGGCGGTAGCCTAATGGCTAGGGCGTCGGACTTGCGCTCATGTGGTTGCCGGTTCGAACCCCACCCATTGCACTACCGACGTGAACCCACTCGTAACACAAGCATTTAGCTTAGCACGAGGGGTTAACAAGAATACTAGTAATGTGTGACCCACATTGCTAGTAAGCTTTTAAAAAAAAATAGAGATCGCTGCTAAAAGGCGATAGTAATGGGGGTTGGCTTTTTTTCTAATTAAAGAATAAACATCCATTTGAAATCGTAAAACTGTTTTGATGGGTGAAGTGAGTAAAAATTTGTATGTCATTCGTCAATTGGTTTTCTGCTTGAATATAAGAAGTAATTCTGATCATAAATTGATTGCGAAAGAACAATTTTCAATTGCACTGATCAACTCCATCCGAGATGAGCACGTAGCACGTTCAGAAAATGGCCATCCACGCCATGGCGTCATCCACGCCGCGATACGTGGAGTACCTAAGTCAGTCTTAGCGTGCAGTTTCGTTTCGTTTCATGGTCAGAGAGTCGTCTAAGGAGCAATTTCATGAGACAAGGATTTAGGATTTCAAACCTTTACTCATACTGTACTTACCTAAATGTAATAAACGAAATGAATATTTTGAATATAAGTATATCTAAAGATAAATAACGATAAGAATATGATACAGAAGTATGTGATTTGGTGTGTAGTGCCAATTTCATAACTATATTAGGTGCCTAATGGAGCATAATTTATGGAATTGGCACACTTATGCAATCTAGGCTTAAAGAAACACCTAATCTCAGTTCAATAGGTTCTCATTACAGAAGTGTTTTTTTTTTTTACAATAAAAAATAAAAAAATAGCAACCATTTCACAAGTTAATTTTTTAATTTATAGAATCACTTTTCTACTTTTTAGTTTACGCTAACAAAGGAATTAATACCAAAATTTGTATTTACTGTAATTTGTTATGAAAAACAATTTTAGGTATTTGTAACAGTAAGTACCTACTCACCTTAATGGATACTGTAGAAGTACAGACACAATAAACTAGAACTTTTAAGTAATAACCATCAACCAATTTACTATAAATCTGGGCTAGACTGAGTGTGGTCGTAACTCCGCAAGCCCGAAGCCCGATTGACGGTCGGAGGACTTGGAGGGCAGAGGATCTCTCTCTTTTTAAAAATGCAGCCGGCTGTGTATACGTGAAGAGTCAATGTGTGTGTCTGCTTATTCAGTTACTATTTTCAGCCTTACGGCATTGCATTTAGAGCCTTTATTATAAAAGCAGCGCGCATGTTATCGCGAATTTCGCGATTATAAATAGAATATCGTGTTATTGTATTCATGACGTGTGCTGGATGTTTGCGAACATTTTTAGTAAATGTTACCAGATAGATGTATTTCTTTCCATTTTGGTTATAAGTAAATGGATGACATGATAGGTCCTGGCAAAAAAACAATTGTTCAATATTAGCGAAGAAAAATAACGGTTTCAGGCTGGATTCTAACCTGCATCCTCGGAATCGGTAAACTCGGCACTAGAACCAACTAAGCATAATGATTAGCATAAGTAGGTACGTTAAGGCGTAAATGCATAAAATTAGTCGTGAGTGGGAGAGCCATGCTTCGGCACGAATGAGTCTGCTCGACCGGAGTGATACCACGGCCTCACAGAAAACCGGCGTGAAACAACACAAGCTTACGTTGTGTTTCGCCGAGTGAGTGCAGAGGATAACGGAGGCCCAAACCCTTTTAAAAGACGGGCAACGCACTTGCGATTCCTCTGGTGTTGCGGGTGTCCATGGGCGGCGGTTATCGCTTACCATCAGGTGACCAGTCTGCTCGTTTGCCACCCATCCCATAAAAAAATGCCGAGTAAATTGACTTTTAGATAAATTAAGACACCTCATTTATAAAAATATATAACGTCTTATAAACTTCTTATAACTATCATATCTTGTCTTTTTTTATAGCTATTAGAAGTTTATAAGAGTCTTATAATTTTATGAATAAGGGGGTTAGTGAATAGGTAGGTACTTATATTACTTACTTACATGTTTTATGGATGTGTACCTATGTGAATTTTTATTATATATGTTTTGGTATTTAGGTAAGTAGATGCATTTTGAACCCCATTTTCTGTTGTATATCTATCAACTCCAACTGGAACTCTAGTCTCTAACTGGAAGAGACCGCTGGTCGTAATAAGGCCGCCCATTGTATATTTTAAAATACGATTTAAGTCATCTGTATCATTGATTGTTTTGTACAGTAAAGAGTACTTAAATAAAAAATATAATATAATTAATGGTAGAATGGTAGATATTAATACTTATGTATGGCAACACTTCCATATGCGATTGGTGCTTTCCCTTAAAATACGTCAATGTGTGTGCCGAACCAAGCGGACAGCAAAATACTCAGGTCGCGAGAACTAACAATCTGAACGTTTCTAGGTTACCTATCAAAAATGATTTATCTTCGATTTCGGCAAATACCTAACGGCGCTTATTCGTATGGACAATAAAAATGTTCAATGCTTTTCGTTTAGGTCATCTGTTTCATTGTACTTGCAATTAAGTAACATCTACTTCCCTTAACAAGAACCTCCTCATAAGGCGAATCTCTGGCCCATAATTTGTTTAACTTAAATGTAAATACTTACTTATAACATAATAATATCACAGGCTAGTTCAACAAGAGGTTTCAACACGTCTATGTGCGAGTTTGAATTTTAACACCATACACTTAGCTCTTAGTCTTGAATAATTAGTACCTAACTTAAAATACTATTTGTAAGTAGGTACTTATTGGAATAACTAGGTACCTACTTGCTCCTATACTCTACTCCTTATTTTAATATTGTTTTGCCTTATTTACAAACTTGCGCGTGATTCATTTGTGGGAATGCCTCCCGCGGCCCTTGAAAACCCACAAGCTAAAATAAATCAAATCTGTCATAAATGAAGGTGTCTCCAGTCTATATCGTTCTGGAGTGCATCCAGCAGGCGATCTTCTTTCGTCATAGATAGGTATCGGAGATATGGTCGATGTCGGAAAGCCAAATTGTAAAATTTCTGGGTTACAGAAAGCAATGTCTGATTGACATGAAGAGAAATAATTGCGGATAGTACAGGTGATGATAACAACGTGATGTCAGTAACACGCGCAATCAAAATATTACGCAATTTTAACAATTCGCAATTGTGATGCAATCGAAGTTATGGTCTAATAACATGAATAGGTATGAAGCAACAAGCCATCAACATGGTGTAATTATTTGTGAGTAATTATGTCTCTAAATCCAATAGTTCTCGGAAAAACTTGTCACGAGGTCTATATTACTATAGACAAGCTCTTGCCTGTGGTTTCACTTGCATCCGAAAAGGACTTAGGTATGTACCTACTAATTTCTATAACTCGACTTCTAGTTGGCGTTTCAATATGAAACGTCATATCCCCCTCCATTATAGAACCCCGCCCCCATATAAGTCTTTTACATACATAATGATAAAATTAACATGTGCGTAGGTACTACAGAATTATGTCTCTACAACTCAGAATTTCAATATGACATACATGACTCTTGAACTCGCGCAATAGGCAAACACGACCACGACAGTCAAAGCGACCAATTTCCCACGAAGTCAGTCAATGGCTGGTCACCGCGGCTAAACTATGGTTATGTATAGGCAGCTCAGCTTAAGTGGTCCACCTGCTTGTTGAGACAAACTTTCGTACGTACCTACCCACGTCGTCGGGTACAGTCGTCGTGGTCGGCGTAATGAGCAAGATTCCCATTAAATTGATACAATAACTGATCCTAAGAGTACCCACCTACCGAATACAGATCTTCCGTGTTTTCGTCTCGAGAAGTCGAGACAATCATTATTTAATTGAAACGGCCGCGGCGCGGCAGTGAATTCCCTCGGTGAAGGTCAGACGGCGACGCAACGTATTGACCGTTGGTGCGTCATCCAGAGAATCTGCGTGTAGGTATCTTATGCAAATTGCAAATGCAGGACACTGTGCAGAAATATAACAGTTGTTAAGTCACACATAACAACGGTAGGTAGGTAACTGGGGACCAAAAAACCGGGTAGGTTAGAAATATACAAAAGTAGATAAGAAAGTATTAGTTAGTTTCGATAACTCAAAAAATAATTCGGTATGTATGCTTTTACTAAAAAGTAAAGAAAAGGGCAGTTACCATAAGTATAATCTATAAAGGGCGCTTTCTAAGCTTATCTGTAAGTTGTAACATTAATTTTTTACTTTTGTTTTTTTTTTCATTTTCATTATTGTGTATTATTTAATTAATGGAAACCTAATAGTTCTTATGTTTCTGACGCGCATCTAAGTTATTAGCGCCGCCGTCAAGATCAAAGAAACTTGGAATGTTGACCTGGAAGAAATTATTAAAAAAAGAAACAAATTATTAATGTAATCAAAACGCATTTATTATTAAGAACATCATGCTAGTTTTTAAGTTTTTATTACAAAACAAAACTTCCTCTAAACGGCAATAAAGCATATCATTTAATCCACATTGCGATATCAAGTCTAATAAAAGTACAAATTCTTGTTTCTGGATAGCTTAAGCCGAAATACTTAGTGTACAATAAGTTTATATTATTTACTAATTATTATTTATAAATGTTGCGACACAAGCGACATTCACGTATGGTACTTATGTATAAATCTTTGGAAGAAAATGTATTTTATAATTTTTTTTTTGTAATTTGTGGAAACTTCCAAAAACAAAAGGAGAATTTATTGACAGTTACCTTGAACATGTAGAGTGGAAGGATGAACAAAGATAGTCTAAAAAAATATTTATGTGGCGCATAGACAAAAGAGTAACACTCAATCGTCTGGCCATCCACGTGAAAGCCCAATCGGTTATATTTTATTATAATTACGAACACAGTCTGTTTTGTTTTAACGTCGACGTCGGTACGGCGGATATTATTTTTGCTTCATGCACGTGATTTTTGAACGAATACGAAGGTATCATAAACATTCTCATAATTAAGACTGTAAAAACGAATTTATCAGTAAAACATGCAGGTAGGTCTCAGTTTTACTATACACACACCGGCAAAAAATATGCTTGGTATTTTATGTAGCATACATTGAAATAAACACAAGTAACTATTATTCCTTAGTTTTAGGGGAGAAAATCTAGAACCTACATGTTGTCGGTTTTATATTATTTTCCAAAACGAGTATCTCAATGTTTTATATACATATGATTATGGTGGATAACTAACCATTAACGTTAAGGTAGATATGCGAAATAAAATTGAAAATCGTGTCTTTTTGTGTTCACTCAACTCCATCTAAACCTCAATAAAGTTTCCACCATTTTAATGGGGCAACTGAACAACTAAATACTTGACACTGGCAAACACAAAAAGTGTAATGCTATAATATAATCCCATGATGGGAACTATTCTTACTTGATAACTCCATATACTTGACACTGGCAAATACACAAAATGATGGCGCCATATTAAAAAAACTTATTTTCTTTAATTTAAATCGACTCAAACGCTGACCTATAGTTATCAGTCTTTCAAGAAATTCCTCATGTAGGTAAACTTCTGTAGAAATTCATCTCAGTGAAGCAACATTTATAAATATCAAATAGATTGTCATCCCGACACCTATATGGAATAAAAATTGAGCTGTAATTTCGGTAAATCTATATAAGTTAGTGGTCTATCATCCGAACCATTGCGTTTTCACATGAATCTCTGACGTCACAGATAACAGCAGTGCAACAAAATAACTAAACATACAAATATATATATTAACACTAGTGAATCAACCTCATCTACCCATAGTATATAGTAGCGAGATACAGGGTTAACGGTTGAATGTTGATAAGCGAAAAGCCCCGGAAATCATTGAGATAAATGACGGTTTTATACTCTACTGCAATACCTAATTCATAGGAGAATTAAAATATTAAGTACCTACTCATATTATTAGAACCAGTTTTTTTTTCAATTAAGAATGAAGGCATTGTCATTTTAGCTGACAGTCTACGAAGGTTTATTGCATATATATGAACACTTCGAGTCTTCGACTAAAAGTGCTCAACCGCCAATATTGTCGTTTGAGCTAGTAAGATCATAAGACTATGTCACATTAAGCTTATGCATATTGAAATCTAAAAATACACATTATAAACACGAATGGCTAAACACGAGTGTTAATACAAATATTGTGTTAATAAAAATATATTTTACATAATTTATTTATCAAATTAATACGACTACGCACTAACGAGCACTGGTATATCCACAATATTTGACATTAGAGATTTTACAAAGCTAATCACAGCAGTATTTTCGTCACATCTGTATTCATGAGCTTTTCAACTCGCAGTCACTTTCACAATCGCTTTCGTGAAGATTTAATAATAAGAACAATCGCTCAGTATAGAGTTGCGTCCGCGTGTACAGTCAGAGGCTAAAGTGTGAGTTTCATTTCACTGACTCGATTTTTACGCATCGCCCGTGTTCTGCGTGTTGATTGGCGTGATACGAGACCTTCACAACTCTTCACCAATCAGAGAGCTGAACGCAGTCAACGCGTAAAATAGAATCAGTGAAAAGAAACTTACACCAGACCCTCTGAATCACTAATTAATGTGCCCCTCACGGATAAAACATTCTCAAATATTCGCAAAATAGAAGCTAATCAGCAACTAATGAATTAGAGCTAGTTTCGTGTAGGCAAAAGCAGTGTTTTTAGTATTTATAGTACCTAGTCTATGCAAACATCTAGGACCATATTTTGATGATACGTGAGGAGTACCCAATTAGTGCAACCATTCGTACAGTCAGAGTCAGGCTTACCTGGACGTACAAATTGTTCAAATGATCGGAAATAGAACACAGTTCACGACGACTGTTATTATGACATAAATGTTATCACATTGAGACTATTTTCTAGTATTTTAGGTAATTATGAATATTCTGTTCGTGCAGATTATTTGATGCTGACTGTACGATAGATAGCTTTAAATTAATTGAATATGATGTATGATACTATATTTTTTATTAATAAAATAAATAAAGGCCTATAAACGACAAAAGCATTTTGATCTACAATTAGTATATGTCAAACTAAGATGTAAATTAAAATGCTACCGCTTACAATGTTTTTCCATGACATAGACATTAAGAATACTGAGACATACACAAGTTGTGCTTAACCATAATAAACAATAACAAAAAAATTTTGTGAAATTAATTACATAATTAAATGAGTACCAAGAAATAAACCAAGAACGTACGCTAGTTAACTACCGTATGGTGGTGATAGGACATTTTCCTAGTGCATCGTATTTAATTTTAAATTATGGTGGTTGACGATAAAAATATACAGGCCCCTGGATTCGCTCCAAGTTGTTATAGGATACACTTTTAGGGCTTTACTCAAGTCTATACATCTTAAGAAGTATTGAGATAGGTCCTGACTCTTGTTACACAAGTCACATTTTAACTATGTACTTATCATAAACAGCCCTATAGCAGTTCCTCTAAATCAAATGTCCCACGCCAATATGCGTATTCCAATTCCCAAAGTCTTCATTCTTACAAAAACATAAGCTTACATACATAATAAAATTAAGCAGGATGAATGTAGGAAATAAAAAGAGATGCAGTTTGTCAAAATTTAAATACGTGAACATAAAAGTGCACAAAGTATGGTTGTGTATATATATTTTGATGAAATATTCTTGTATTGTAAACTAAATATTATTCGTTCGAGATTTATCTACAAGCGTGGTCGCTCCTCGGGTTGCTCCTCTAACTTCTCTTATAGCATTATTGAAAGCAGATAAATTTAATTACTAAAGGCAGCATTTCCCAAACTATGGTCGCGACCCGCCGGTGGGCCACGAACGAATATTGGATGGGTCCTTAAAAATTCATCTCAATAGTCCGTCAGTTTATAAGGGTTTGGGCCTCCGGTATCCTCACTTACACGGCGTAACACAACATAAGCGTTGCAACATAGTGTTCTTCCCGAATTTAGAATTCTTTATGAGATAGGTCGCGGTCCAGTCAACTTTTGGAACCACTGACTATAAGATATTTAGATCTTAGATCTTTCTCGACAGATGCCATACTTGCTTGATTATTAACAAACAACCAAACCAAAACCATGCGACAAACTTAAACAACCTTCTCAATCGTCAAATTTTAAAGATTGACATTATTATACATTATATACAATAATGACAAATGGTTTATTTGTCAGCGATCTACAAAAAATGTTGATCATCAAAAATATCGACTTGTCACATAATTTGTGGAGCGTTATTATGAATCGAGCAAGTGTAGTGCTTGCTTCAATACTGCCAGTGAATACAGAGTACGCGTAAATAAACATAGTATTTAAAATTAAATAAATTATACAATAAACTATGTACAATAAAAAACAAGGAGGACTTGGTACAATTTTTTAAAGGTATCGACAATAATAAGCAGTAAGTTATCAAATAAACTATAATTTTGCCATCAACCCATTTACAATCATTTTTCATTATTAATTTTTGCATTGAAAATCTAACTGTTAAATAATCTTTACCCATTAGAATGTTAAAACTTAAGTACCTACATAAAACAATAAGATATATACCTACTTTAAAAAAATGTTCCAAGCCCATTGTCACCAGGGCTAGTACAGTCGCCAGTACATCAAGTAACCATAAACTGTCAAATTTCCTCAGTGGAAAATAAACTCTGTTGTTTGGATATTAAATTCACAATCGATTGAAGAAATTTGACAGTTCTGGATACTATGATGTGTTGGCGACAGTACGTGAAAGGTTAATTTATGAGAAGCCCATTGCCATTACCACTATCCTTCAACATTGCTTCTATAACACAGACGATACAACAGTCTCACGCCACGAGCCCCACCTCAGACCGACAGCTAAACTTGTAAAATCAATCACATCCATAGACAAAAATTGAATAAACCAGCTGATAGCTTTTAAACATGACCAAAATGCAGTCTGTCTAAAAAAACGACAATTAACAGCAATTGTAATTATTTTAAGTCTGAAGACAAGAAAAATTATCATATTATCGCTATTAGAGTAAAAAGAGATCAAATTATTGCATTTAGAAACGGTTGCTCACCTATAAAATACTGCAAAACAACATTATTAAACCGACTGCAGGGATGCATTATAATACTAGATGGTAACGGCCACATATAAAAGATCGTGTATGCACCCTAGCCATCAAAACGCTTGCTGGCTATTTTTACCACAGCATGCTAGGGGGGCTAAAATAAAGGCCTCTTTTTGCAAACGGTAAATCGCAGACGCACAACTGCACATACTAAACATTTCACAGCCGTGTCTCCTCTAATCATATTCTTATTCACCAAATATGGCTATTTTAGCCCCCTCAGTCTATTATTGCGTGGCTCATGTAAGTACATAAAGTACAATTAGACGCGCAACATAAATTAATAATTAAAGTATTGCAGTCTTTCCTCTAAACAAAATGTTTTATTAATATCAATGTTTGAAACAATACTTTAGGAACGTTTGAAAGATTCTATCACAAGATTTTATTAAGAGCCAAAAATTCAATTTAATTAATCAATATACGACATTTGTGTACTGCATACTAAGGAAAATCTTCTACTTCTTCATACAAAATGAACGGCCAGCCACCCTAGTCCGCAGTACATTGACGTCGTAGCCCGTTATAGTTAACTTGTCATTTTAACAATGCGCGTTCCATACTCAAAATAGTTCTCTCAACGGTTTGTTTTTAAATTTAAATTAAAAAATAAGAATATTTCGTAACGATAGAATGTATCGATAGTGTGTGTCCGATGTATCGATACATAATATTTGTGCGTGAAGCGGTGCGGGGTCAGCGGGGGTGTGCGCGTGCGCGGCTGCTTCAGCACACGCAGCCGCTCTCGTTGCCTTCCTGCTCCGACCCCATCGGCGACTGCGTCTGCAGGTCCACCGCTGATGACCTGAGTTAAGGATCTCATCCAGCCGAAATCCAACATAATATTTCGTAAAATGAACACTATTATATTATCTTTCGATATTCGAGAATACCTGCCACGTTCTTAGTACTTATAGCCTGTATTGTGGATTATGAAAAGCCCTAGGTCTAAATAACATAGTGCAAACACCAATCTATAAACAAACGATAGACATGGCGTCCAGAAGAAAATTCAAGTACTAATAATGAGGCTGATTATAATAATTTTAATGGATTAGGTACCGATATTTATTTGCTTTGCTTGCTTTTCAGCGACTTCATTCCACGCATCATCACGTATAAAACAAGTATGCTCTCGTTTCCTTCAAATAATTAATGACAGAAAAACGAAAGGGTTTCATTGGTATAGTAACATTTACTTTTCATGATGAAGATTCTTAAGTCACTAGCGTAGGGTTTCAATTTGATTGATTCACATGTCTTCATGAAATAAGTGTAAGGTCCACATTTACAATACAAGGCGAACGTATAGAAGCAGTAAAGGCGTAGTTAAATAAAATGGATGTTTAGTGTTTTAAATATTTTATTCAAAATAAAACAGCGTGATATGGATATTTACAATTTAAAGAGAGTATAACAGCCATGTTATGCACTCAACACTTTATTTTGTTTACGCCTACAGATAAATAACATACGTTGTTCTATTAATTTTAGATCTCATAATTAAATATCTATAAATAATTAAAACTGATCCCATAGTTGAAAAACGGCTGTAGCCTGTAAGTGAACTATAAAATATATTGATTATTTAATTATCACTATTCACATTGATTTTTGTGTGAAAAATTATGAAAATTTCATTAAAACTGTAATCTGTATTATTAGTAAATATAATATATTATAAATAATTGTTCAAATAATACACAATAATAAGAAGTATGTCTTTGTAATTAGGATAATATAATAGCAGTTGTCCCTGATTGGGCGCCATTTAGATTAACGCTCCAAACTTCTGTGCGATGTGACACTTAGAATTATTTTTTTATTATATCAATAACGTAATACAACATTGAAATGTTGAGTGCTTCATTGGCAGGAACATGATGCGGTTACTATTACATGTAAATATGGGTACAATCTACATTAAAAATAATATTTCAACTTTAGATTTAGATGAAGTTATACAGCCGTTACAATACGTGTTATTGCGATAACTTTAGGCTGTCAGAAAGGAATGGCGCTATTTAATCTATGAGCGGTATCCGACTGTCAATCGCAAAACGATCGCAATAACACATCTGACTGGCATATTCACGCATAATCCAAATGTATCAGGAAAATGCAAAAGTGCAACGGCCCCTTTTGAAAGTTTCTTTTAACCGATTCGAATCAACGTAACGTCTACGTTCGGCGTTCCTATTGGTGAAGAACTAGGAACCAACCAATCGGCGCGAAGAACGCGGCCGAATAGAAATGTCAAAAGAAACTTACTTAAGGGGCTCTTACACGAAGTGTTTCATTTAAATTCCGAAGGGCATATCGGATGTTACCATGCAAGTGTTCACTCCATTTAACCCTTATAATTAATAGAATAAGGTTTATAAGTTCAGAAACACAATTATACAGTAGAAACACATTTTTTTTTCTAATTTAACAGCTGCATCAGTAAAATAGTACAAACATATTGCACCTAAAATAAATTATAAAAATAATTTCTAATAATAATTATAAATAAACATTTTTGTAATTAAATATCTTTTACTAGGCCAAATGTAATTAAAAAATTGTATATTTCTAATATGTATTGATTATATAATTAACAAAGCACATTGGAATGATACATTTAAAAAATAGTGTTATACAAATATCTATAGGTTATCTCGTCACATGAAAGGTAGCGGTGAAAATCTCACTAAAATTGTATTAGATATAAGAATCATAAGTTTATGCACTTAAGCACTAAGTAAATAAATAATACTAATGTACAGAAGCCGCGGGACTCTCGATTACCCTGTAAATCGACTGTTTATACAAATAATATACATATCCAACGATTTTTAATCATCAGACACATTCGGCGTTGATAAAAAATTGGTTGCTCTTCCAGATTTCAAACAGTGACTTAAAGGGAACAGCGGAGTCTCGCTGCATCATGCTATGTACAAAATATAGAGCAGCTCATATCTCATAAAATCAAATGGCGACGGGCAACCGTAACGTTAAAACTACATGCATTTTCATCTTGATGGCTTCACTGGCGCTCATGTGTTGTCCATGGTACCAATACATATATGGCCAACAGATTTTACCAGACCGGTTATGTTAACGAATATTGTATAGATACATAACGACTCGAATTTCCGCTACTCGTAAACTGAAAAATAATTTCTAAAAGCCTAAGAAAGGTCAATCAGCTGTGTGTATGAAGAACAGTTTAAGTAAAGTGCTTTTAGGTGCCAGCTATTGACCCAAACCATTTCAATTGATGCCAAACAAAAACAAACGACACTACACTGATTTATGGAGCATATATTTATAACGCTACGATTACAAGCACCTGATTTATCCATCGCAACAATCACTTTAATTCTCTCAGTAACAATATTCTTGTCAGTTCAGTATCGTATAAGACGTCCTGCTTACCACCCAATCAATTAGTCTTCAAGCTTTACGGTGACAATAAAAGCGTGCAGTTTCAGTCTCATACGAACTTAAATATAAAAAACTTGCTTAGAATATATTTTTTAATTATCAAAGGGATAAAACAATGAGGGAATTTAATTTCCACATTCTTTGCCACGAAAATCGGAGTTGATTTATTTTGCTGTTGAATTTAGTTAGAAAAAAATCACATTAAAATACTAGAGTACAGTCAACCAAGATAAGCAAAGGCTCACAAGCGAAAATAGACCTTGTTTATATAAAGTGTGCATCGCCTTTGGGTTGCCAAGTATTTTCTTGGCCGATATTACCTGCATATAAAATGAAAACAGCAAATTTTAGCAGATAGGTATTCCATTCTACTGTGTAGCTCAGAGCGTGACGAAGTAAATTCCCACATAAGTACTCATTTTCCTAGTGCGGCTAATAATAATGCTTTTGTGTAAATGCGTAGTCAAATTAGCACATCACTGTTTTAAATAGACCTTTGAATCGTACGTATTTTCGAAAACTGATCCAAGACTTCACCAAAAAGTTACGCAAAGACGATAAAAATATTAAGTAGTATAATAGAATTGCATTAGGAAGCTCTACCACTATTGGGCTAACTGGTTATGCCTAAGTTCACAATGCAATGGGGTTTACCTATAAATCACTTCTCTCGTGTTTCACGCTTTCAACATCGTAAACTATTGTTTGAACAAATGTTTTTTAAACAAAATCGAACAAATAGATGTGATATTTTAGAAGAAATCCTGCTTTGAAAGTTTTTGCGACTCGTTTCTATGGCAACCGAGAATCGGTAGTCGATGAAATCGAGTGGATTTTGCTTACGAATTAACTAGTAACGTCATAACAAACACACTCGAATGATGTCAACTCTGCTCTAATGACATTTTTTTTATATCAAACGACCACCTTATGGTTGGTATAGTCATTCTATCTCACGAAGTCCTGTACGATGACCTTTATATAATTGAAATAAAGTTCAAATTTCAATAATTTAACGACCTTCGTGAAATAGAATATCTATAGTAGTAATTGCCGCCCATGGACTGCTGCAACACCTGAGGAAGAAGATGCTACTTCGTTGGAGCCTTAAAAACCCCTACGGGCTGTATACTGCCGAGCCGTCGGGCTGTGGAGCCCAGAGAAGGTACTGGCTCTCACGCGCAAATGTCGAAACACGCGCAAAAGAGCCTTATGACACATTCCGAAGTAAAGGCGGTTGCCAGCCAGCTAACGAGACCACAACAAATCATACCAATTATGGACAAAGGTCTATAAAAAACTGTTGGGTAAACAGTCACATATAAATATTATGCCTTAATTTGTTATAATTTGAAAACTAGTTGAATGTACATTAAAATCTAATATCACTGTAGACAAACACACAAAAGCACGCTAGCACGTATCAGATCGGTTCGCTCACCCCGCCGCTTGATACTCGCACGACTCTACTCGATTGCGGCGTATATTGACTGTTATACTTAATATGGGCATGCGTTATAATAGTAATCATATTTTATTCTTATTAAAAATACATAAATATCTCCAAAAAACGGTGTATATTAAACTTTCGCGACTCACTCCAGGCTAATATTGGTTTGTTTAATATCATGTATATGATTGTCATAGCGCTCCCAGTACCAGGAGAATATACGCCGCAATAGTTTGTCGGTAAGCTAGTCGGGTGACAGAGTGTAGGCTGGTTGTCCGACCGGTCCCGGCGAGTTGAGGCCGCACTAGCAAGCGCACCCGCTATCCGGCTCTTTGTTGTCTCCGGGCGCTTGCCTCAGAATCACCTCGTGCACTGTACAATCACATTAAGGAAAATAAAACGGTACTATGATACAAGTTGAAGGAAAGTGAGGTGTCGGTAAACTTAGGGAATTGTGTGTATTTGTTTTTTTTGTATAGAGGCCGATATATCATG
This sequence comes from Acronicta leporina, assembly GCA_947256265.1. Taxonomy (NCBI): domain Eukaryota; kingdom Metazoa; phylum Arthropoda; class Insecta; order Lepidoptera; family Noctuidae; genus Acronicta; species Acronicta leporina. Next base: position 3,202,157 of record OX366512.1, read on the forward strand.
GAGACTAGGAAAATCATAAAACTACCAGATTAAAACAAATCATTAACTTTATTTGTCTTTATTAAGGATTTTAATAATGAAGGTTCGACCGACAAGGATAATGGTTACACAAAGTAAGCGTTGTTTCACGCCGATTTTCTGTGAGGCCGTGTTACCACTCCGGTAGAACCGGGTATATTCATAATTTGATTGCCACATACAAAAATATTAAAAAGGCTTTAAAAATACTTTCACCTACTCTGCTATAATAGATGTTCCCAAGCTAATATAGCTAAAAGCTAAAAAAGCCCAACATTTTGATGAAGTTCTCACATTTACTCTTATTAAGTTAATAATTATCATGCACTCCTTTCCATACAACTGTCTTGACTGTCATGTGCCAATCGCTCTAATCAATTAATCTTAAAATCATATCGATTATATCATCCAAACCAAGATCGATGCTTTATCGATATCAACAGGTACGATGATAACCTTTCAAAAGATATCAGCTGTACATGATTAAGATACATAGTTTCCTTGTTGTTACTGTTAAAACAACTATCGATAGTATCGATAGTTTGTAGCGCACCGTCGATACTCTTATCGATATATTATCGAGACGTTTACCGGCTCAACTTTCAAGAATAATCTAAAAATAATTGTGTTTATCCTGAAGTATAGTCTCCATGACTTTTATAATATCTCTTTTTTATAGTCATACTTTAAGTTAATTTATATTCTTAGTAGTCCCTTTTGGTTTACCGACACGTATAGGTATTATATTATTTGATGATCACGTTGTTTCGTTTCAAAGCTCAATAGTAGGTCAACTACAGTGTTTTACACCACAACAATCAATATCTAATTATTAATGAATGACACTCACAATATACTGTCTTTTTCATTTTGATGTTAATAAAGTAAGACAGCAGTAAGCGATCGATAACTATTATTACTATTAATTACGACCGAATATCTGACATCCACAGTCAAAATAACAAACCAGTCATTAGATTTGATTACTAAAGATAGAATTTTGACATAAAACCCATACAAGTAATGTCAAAATCCTACCTCTAGTAAGCAAATCTATTGAATTTTTTTTATTGGGACTGGCCGTAAACCGGTAATTTACTATCCAACTATTGACTCTATTTTACAAGTTAGGGTGTAGATACCTACGCCAGAGTTTAAGAACCGAAACAACGTTGTCACCCAATAAAATAGGCTTAAACAGACGAAATCACATCGCCAACAAGAAGTAGTTTCACTTAGAAACAGTGTCAAAATGGAGTTATACCTTGTTTTTATTGACACATTTCGGTTCACAGATTAATAATATGAAAAAATATGCCATCATTACCCGATTCATGCGTTCCCAATCGACATGCGGTTTCTAAGTAACAAAACTAATGTTTTTTGTCATGAAACTAACCCTAGAAAGCGCAAATGATAAAAATAGCAACAATCAAAATATAGTAAAAGCTAATAGAAATTGCTGTTGTAAATATAAGCGTGTACAGTAAGCAACATACGGCAAATTCATGAGGTTTATTTAGCTAGCTGTGGCATTAATAGCAATTCATTAGGCACAATTCCGCAAATTATAATCTTTATTTGATTAAAATTTCTGTCTTAAAGCCATAGCATACAATTTATTTTACAGGTGAGTTATTGTTTTCACCAAAATCAAGGATCATCAATGTTGCCGACTGTACATTCTGTTAAATATAAATAAGCATGGTTATATTATATAAATAAAATTTATAATATCCAGATCTTCTGGCCCCAGATCTGTTCAAATTCTGTTTATTGTTTTTACATAGGCCGACCACAGATTACACAATCTACAGATACTTCTTTCCACAGACTGAATACGCACTGTATGTTGAAAAAAGTCGTTTTAATACCACGGTTGTGAAACTATACTATAAACCGAAATGAACATGAAAGCTAATAGTTTTGAAGAACTCAGTTGTTGAGTTCAAATATTTTACCAGCAAGTAATAACGTACTAACTTTCTGTTCCGTCCTCCGTTACTCATCAGAGTGAAATTACTGGGCAAAGAGACTGAAGACCTCCAAAAAACCTAAAGTCATTTAAGTTTCATTTATTTCCCGCCCCTAAGACTCTGCGCATGTGTGCACTGCACATCTTGGAACCATAGGTTAGTGTTATGTGGGTTCCGCTTACTATAAGGACCCGTATCCTAGAAGGAAAAAAAGTTGCCGAGGATAACAGCTTCTACCCAAAGATTTGTATGACAAAAAATACAAACTTAGTTAAAGTTATATGAAGTTTAATCTTAATTGTATGTAAACTAAAATTGCAGGTGCATGCGTTAGCAAAATAGGTAGGTATATGTAGTTTGTAATATGCAGCCGACCCGAGCCATGGTAAAGACAAGAAGATGGAGGTATAAGTACATAGACACATACTATTAGTAACGTTAAGTTTACTTACAACACAGACGTTAGACTGTTAAAACCACCACCGTACAGACTCGTCCGGAACACGTCACTTGTTTGAGGAACGTCACACGGTGCGTGTGAAATCAGCTGCGCATACTTTATTTATGCCAATCTAATATTGAATTAATAATTTCAATACTTAAAACCTTTTTTATTATAGTCTAAGCTTTATTGTAGAGGTGACGTCATTAAAATGAGCTGTATTGAAACACTTCTAAAGGAGCAGTGACGATTAAAAAAAAATTTGATCTGTGAACCCTGGGCTGAGCCTCTTTTTTGCCAAGGTAACTGGCTAATCACTACGTTACATACATAAGTATGTACGTTTTACGAGGGCATAAACTTTTACTGAGTAACTTAGACCAAAACGTTAGAAAATGCCATCATTATTAGCGACTAGTACCTGATTTTTATCAAATAAACTGGTTACAAAAATACATTAATCCTTAACTTTTTTTAAACTGAATAAATTTTAATATTCTCTTTTTGAAAAGAAACGTTCAAGATTCTTTTCCTTGTCTTTATTTTGCAATGTCACAATTTAAATCAACGGCAATAAATTCAGTTAGGCCACAGATAAAAGAATACTAGTACAGATGCCTCATCCCATACAAAGAAATGGGACCTTCCTATCGGGCGAGATTCTTCGGGCAGAATTGTTTTACTTTTGTAGGCGATAGATGTCGCACGTACCACGCGCGTTCCATGCGCGTTGCATGCGACATCTATCGCCTCGGGTTGTATATCAAGTGTTTACTATATATTTAACCAATAGATGGCGCTGGTGCGCCGGGATGTAGGTAGGTACCTAAAGTTGCTACTTGTTGTTATTACGGTCGCTCACCCCGAACAGGTACCTACCTCCTTCTCGGTAGCGCGTAGGTACTTATGTAATACATTTAATTTTATAATACTACTTAAGTACCTATCTTCTTACGCGTAGTTTATTTTCGTTATTATTTAACGTAAATTCATGTAAAAATGTAGGTGTCATTTTCAAGGTTTCTCGGGATACCTACTGATTTCATAAATGACATAATATATTTTTAATGGCAGACATTATTTTTTTAAATATAACATGACGTGGGTTTCAATTTCATAGTTTCTGATTGTGAAAAAAACAAAATGTTTAAAATCCAAGATTGTGAACATCTAATTATTATTTTTTATTTAATATTGTAAAGCTAAAAAGTTTGTTTGTTTGGTTGACCGCGGAAATCTCAGGAACTACCTACTGGTTCGAATTTAAAATAGGTATCTTTTGTGTTAGATAGTGCATTTATCGAGGAAGGTTATAGGCTATAAAATATCTTATAAAATATCACGCTATGACTTATAGGAGCGGAGCATCAATGAAAAATGTAGCAAAAACGGGTAAAAGTTATTTCTTTTGAGGGCTTCCATTGCGTGCGCTGCGTAAACGAAGTCAATGGCTGCATAATATACCTAGGTAGGTACCTACCTATCTATCTGTTAAGGTTGACTCACTACCTATAACCTTTTTTGTTGTAGGTACCTAATCAAATTTGTTCTAAAATAATGCATTATTTGCGAAGGTGTTTAACACAACAAAAGTGTAGTATATACCTACACTTTTGTTGTGTTATGGATTAATATAATTAATCCATAACCAATTAGGTACCTACTTAAATACGTTATTCATCACAAGTAGGTACCTATTTAATTTTGAACAGAATTGCCATTGACATCATTTGGTTTTAATGAATATCGGAGATAATTATCATAGTTTTAAAATAACTCCACGACAAAATAATGATCAAGTAGGTAGGTCGGTACCTAGCCTACCTACCACTAGCGCTGGCCGGCCGTTTAAAACGAGACTTTGTCGCGGTTTACTAGAATACTTTCTAAGTAAGTAGGTAGTTTAGTGATGGAAAAAATCGACTGCCTGAAAATCGAGCCTACGTCTTCTGGTTAGATAAGTACACCAGACGACCACTGAGCCACCGCGAGTTTAACTATTGAAAAGCAAGCTGCCTACTTTGCTTGTCAACCGACATCAGTGTAGGAACCTACCTACCTATTTAGCCAGAAGACTCTACGCAGGTTCAATTCCGCCCTTCAAAGTTTCCTATATAGCATAGAAAAAAAATGCAAAATATTACAAAAAAATAGTTTAAGTAGGTACTTACTTAATTGATTATTTTGGGCTGGGAGGTGACAACTGACAAGTGTCCGTGATAAAGACCGAGTGACAAACCGAAATCCACGCGAGCAAAGCCGCGGGCGGAAGCTAGTTCTTATATATCTTTATCGCAAAATGATAATAAAGTTATTGTATAAATATACCTAGGTACCTACCTACCTACCTACTTACTTACAAATGCCTACTACCTACATGTCGCACTCGCAACGCAACTCAAGTGGCAAGGCAACGAGATCTTCCCGCAAAAAATAAAATATAATATTTGGAAGAGATTACTTACTAAAAACTAGGTACCTACTTACCTAGTTGCTTTAAAAAATAATTTTAATATTACGAAAACAAACATGATTTTCCGTCCTACTACTAAATGCAAGAGAATTTATACCAAAACAGGCTTGTTTTAAAGATTAATTTTAAAATAACGAAAGCAAAAAATAATTTTGTGACCTGCTACAAATAATTTTAAGGGAATTTATACTTAAAGTCACTAAGATTAGAGCTTATACTGTGTAACTCGTTCGCCTCGCTATTTATACCTAAGTACATCACAGTCATCAGTTCATCACAGACACATACATGCAGCTAGGCGGCTTGTGATTTTTTTTCATGGGGTTCACAAAAATAGTCTAGTGTTTGTTGAACGTGACAGGTGAACATTATGAGGTCCAGGGTTCGATTCCTAACTAAATAATTAAAGTTTTAAATTAAAGTTTAATTTAGATAGATCTATAAATGTTTAGTTAGGAATCGAACCCGGGACCATACATTTTTATCTAACATAATTATAATACATATACCGAAGGGTTAGGCAGAGGCGTGCTAATGTAGGAAGACTCACAGTTTTCAAATACTCGCATGCATAGAAAATTGATCCATATTGCGATACACCCAACGTGCATAATCGTATTGGAAAAAAAAAAAACTTTGAACTACGAGTATTTTCAACCCGCGCTGCCGGGACGCCGCGACGCGCGCCGGGCCGCGTCTTACGCTGCGAGGCGAGGCGGGCTGTGGCTAGGGTTGCCAATTTCATCTACCTACCTACTTGCATAGCGTGTGAGCTACCTACAGCAATGAAAACCTCTTACTATTCACTACAAAAGCTTAGGTACCTACTCAAAAAGATGATGAAGAATGATAACGTAAATCTTATTAGATATGTACCTAGGTACCTCTACCTACCATTTTAAATATCTAAGTACCTATCCTAAGTAATTATTTCAATATGATAGGTAAGTCCTTCGTACTTACGAAGGACTAACTTACTAGTTTTACTTACCTACCTACTTATGTACTTACATAAGTAGGTAGGTAAGTAAAACTAGTAAGTACCTACTACGTGTCTCACTTTTTTACCCTATTCACTATCTAGGTAGGTAGGTATTTTGTTCGGTAGAAGAAGCGAAATACCGATCTATTAAAAAAAACAAATACTTAAACGTACGTAGGTACTAGTACCTAAGGTAGGTACCTACTTAATATTCTTCGTTCTCTGGTAGGTATATAGGTACTATGGTATATATAGGTATGCTTACGGCCTTTAAACACAAAACCATCACGACACCGTTCGTTCGTTACGTAGGTAGGTAGGTACCTACTACGGCGCATTCACAGCTGTCGGACTACCGAGTGTATATCTACCGAACTCGAGCGAGACGCGATGGTATGATACCTACGACTCGCGTTCCGTTCCATTCCGACCGTCTGCATGATGCATTTATTGATGATAGAATACTGATATTTACCTATTTTGTGATATATATATATCTATACCTAGTAGATACCTACTTGAACTATGTAGGTATCTACTAGCCTACCTTTTTTATTATGTAAGTATATTCGGTACAAGGCACCTACACGAAGGTAACCCTATTAGGTGTAAGTCGCTTTCTAGGTACTACCTACCTAGGTATGTTCGTGTTGTCATCATAGTAGACTATCGTATGTATTAGTGCTTCGCCCCCGATGGTACAAAAAGATAATACATCATTAGAAAAACTTCGTCTGAAATATAATATTCTTATAATAATACTTTATTTTAAAAAAAATGAGAAATAATTATAGACTCAGAAACTGCGAACAGCGCCATCTTCTCTTTTTGTAAAATGAGCGAAAACTGCAAACAGCGCCATCTATTTACCAAAGAAAGCGAGAATCACGAGGATTTAATTGAATATCATATAATTGAAGAAATTAGACTTAAATTATATTGTCCTATGTATAAACATTTGATTTAAGTAAGTACATATTTTTTTAAGGTCTTTCCTCGTAAGAATTTCGAAGCCAAACACACGAGGTTTGGGAATCGATACATGCAATGCCATCTATTAACAATTCATTTGAACTATGTTTCATTTGTTCGGGATGAGACCCCATGGTTAGGCTGTATTCTCGAAACGCAGCTGATTCCACACAATTAAAAAATGATTTCCATTCAAATAATTCCGCCAATGTCTTGCCGCTGTCCGAACAAAAATATCTAGCAAGTATGAATCGTGTACACACTAAATATATTACTTAAATACGTCATATATACGTGCGTGTATGAACGAGCGTGGAGTCTTCAGTGAGTAAAAAAAACATTAGTTCTTCATTAACATCCGAACGTTGGCGCGCAATTTAAAAAAATGGGTATAGGAACAGCCCTTACATACCTTGCTTAATTAAAAAAAGGCTAATATTAATGCATCGGAGTCTGTCCAACCCAGCTTTGATTAAATGACGAAGTCAATTTAATAGCTATTAATTATCATTTCAAGAGGTAATCGTTCAGAAATCGATTCCCCAGCGAACTGTTAGAGCTGTTTCTATATTAAAATCTGAAATTGTTTGTTTTTTATTTAATGCAAAAGTTTTGTAATGATTATTTGAAATAACTTGACACCTTCATGACGAATCGACAGCACGTTTTGCTATTAATATATTTGACTAAAAAGTTATTAATATTTAGCTTCGCTGGTGCACATGCATTCATCAAAATCCAAACCATCCACAAAATCAAATAACGAAGATTTCGAGTAGTAGTTTAAGTAGATTTTGAGCGGTAGTTTTGTGCACATTTGTGACGTCATCGAGGTGCCAAGTTATGACAACGTGGTGGTATTATTTATGTTATCATCGAGACGGACCGTTATGCAAATCATAGTCCATTTCTTCCACTTCAATGAAATTTTCCCAACCATAGTCCGCCAAGAAAGTGCTTATCAATATCATAAAACGGGAAGTTAATTATTTTAATACACTCGTCTTGTAAACGTTGTCTTAAGATGTGCAAATGACATTCAACTCTAAATAGACAAAGCAATATCTTGACAGACTATACATGCAACAAATCACCAATGCATGCCGTATGTAAGATTCAGTTTCGCATGGCACAGTCCGGCCCGCGTTTAAAGGCACATTCAATCGTATTTGGTAAAGGATACTGTCTTCCGGTGGCTTGTTCTCGGCGGAGTCCATGCCGGGCAGCGCGGCCGCCACTCGCCGGAACAACTGGAATACATTAGGATTACGTCAGAACTATGTAGAAAGTTACATAAACACATTATTATGATTATATAATTGACTGACTCGTGACTCTTGTGGTCGTTAGCGCTGACCTTGAAGTCTTAGGAATCCCAGATTGAGTTATCCCAGATGATGTTATTGGGTATTTTTATGAAATTCTCAATCGCAGCTCGAAGTCGTAATTGAGCCCGGCTAGTGACAATTAAACATACCAGCGAAATATGGGTGTACACCTCTACGGCAATACACCTATACTACCATTCGTGGAATACTGGCGCGATAGTTTGTTATAGTAGTATGACGTCACCTTTAAGCCATAAATTCAGAATGTGAAGGGCAAATTTCGACCTGGCGAGTGGGACTCGCGGTGGCTTAGTGGTCATAGCGTCTGCTCTAACTAACCTGAAGACGAAGGTTCAAATCCTGCCCGGAGTCGAAAATTTCTTCACTAAAATATGTTATTATTTATTACAAAAGCAAAGGAACTTGGGCCTTGTTACGAAATAAATTCATCACTTTCGTAACAAACGGTTTTTTTTTAAATAGAGGGATGATAGACATTCAACAATGCGCTTTATGCACTATTGTTTACATTACAACACAATTTTGGTTTAGCTCACTTTCACGAGTCGAAGGCTAAACTGATTTCGATACGTTTTTCCACACAATCAGCCAGTGTCAAGAAGATTGCTTGTACATACTACGTTCTAACAAAATGGACAGAAATGGACTGTAGGATTTTTCCCCTGATGGCTCACGATAAAGAGGAATATACATACATACACTCACGCCTTTCTCCCACAAGAGTAGGCAGAAACAATAGACCGCCACTTCGCCGCTTCTACCACATTCATACATACGCGGGTTGCGAGTACTACGCACCTGACGTTTTTGAAGGACCTCTCCAATAATATCGGCGTATGTATGTATGTAAAAGAGGAATATAGGGATATTCCAACTGCTGTTACTAAGCAAATACATTTAAAAATTGAAAACAGTTTGTATGAAATTAACTGCCAAGTAATTTTTCGGGAACTTACTCGAAAATAGGGAGAAATAGGATTCTAAAACATTATTCCACACGCCTGCAGAGCGAAGAAGCATCATAATTTTATCCCTATTGGCCATTTTAATGCTATTATTCCTTCTTATTCTTAGTCTAGTGGTCGATGCAAACGCTACTCTAGAGGTTAGATTTGCAAGTCGAGCAGAGTTATTGGGTTTTCCTATGAAATTCTCTGAAGCAGCACGGAACTTGGATTTGGGCTCGGTAATTGCTGTGGGCTTGCTATTACAAGGGCCTAAACATATCGGCGATATGTGAGAGTGCATAGTATATCTCTGACTAAACCTTCGGGGAATACAAGAGTAAGGGTATATTTTCTTTCTTCTAAAATATCTGTTAAGGTATGATACGTTTGCAGAAGGTTCCAACTACTTATTAGGCGGTTATGACTGTGAACACAGTATCGCAAGAAAGAGCCGAATTATTCTAGTCTGATTTAAAAGAAAAAGTAACGCAAGGGCTAGTTGGTGACATGCAGATCATAGGTACACCTGGAAGTCTGCCAGACAATACTTCCCATTAGGCATGAAAAGTAAATAATGTACTTATTCCAACGTACGCAACGTACCCTATAAGAACTTAGATTCGAGAAAAAATGGGGTAATCCCTACTGTAAATTGGCACAACAGACCAGGGTAAAAACGTTGGTAAATACATATATTATACGTTGTATATGTGTCGGCAATTCACATTGTGTTGATAATTTCTTAGCAACCTACAAATATAAGGCATTGAAATGAAATTGAAAAAAAAAATACAACTTTACGTTTTACGAGTTTTTATCGCGTCATATTTATACTTAAATCCCAACGTTTCACTGCAATAAAATCCACAAAAAGTAAGTTTTTTTTTATGGGATAGGGGGGCAAACGAACAGGCGGGTCCCCTGATGGTAAGCGATAACCGCTGCCCATGGCAACACCGGAGGAGTCGAAAGTGCGTTGACCGCCTTTTAAAAGGGTTTGGGCCTCCGGTAACCTCACTCACTCGGCGAAACACAACTAAACGTTGTTTCACGCCGGTTTTCTTTGAGGCCGTGGTATCACTCCGGTCGAGCCGACCATTCATGTCAAAGCATGGCTCTTCCACGTGAAAAAGTTTTTTTGCAAAATGGTTAACTTTTTTATTTATTGTACTGCATAACCTCTCAGAAATCTGTGCACGGCCCCAGAAGTTGACAGCTAAAGCTGTTTAATTAACTATCTAGCTAGGCCTTGGACACACGTGCTGTCCTCCACGGCCAAGGTAAATGTTGGGAATTACACGGGCTGTATCGATCCACGCCGTCGTCAATATTAGCCAGACGAGTTAGTCTCTTTAGCCACAAAGTGAAAATGGATATTGTAATATCCATTTTCACTTTACTGACTACATTCTTTGTGATAATGAGTATTTGATTGGATTAAGTCAGCTGATTGTTAAACGATAAGACGGACCAGTACAATTCTGTTACAGATATAAGAATCTTTTATTCATAAATCAAGGATCAATTAGCAGACAATAGAATAACATTCGTTTCATCTCTCAGGATTGTCGCGGATACTTTGATGCTTTAATGAGAATAGTGGTACTACACAATAGAATAATACCGATGTTTTTGACGGTGATCTTTTTGTGTTGTTGTTAAAGTAAACACTAATGTCGTATTAATAAGGCATGTATTGGATTGAACATTGAATAAGTGTTTTTAAAAAACAAGTCTTCAAATCATTTGGATTTCTTATGCTGAAAGAATATAAGTAAACACTAATATCGTCTTTGCCAGACTCAATTATAACGGGTGTTCTTTTAAAGACTACAAAGATACTGCTAGTATTTGCACTGCATCTGAGCTCTTGAGCTGTGATGTTGTGAGTGAAGGATGCACCTTACACCTCTACAGGTTAAATAGCGCTATACCTCCCTAACGCCGAAATATGGATGTGTAACAAGTGGTACGGACCTGTGACTTTTCTCATGACACAATTAATTAAGCATTCAGCCATTTTAGGCGATTAACTATAACGGATTCCTGTTCTATTTTCTGTATTAGGCGTGTTAATCTACAATCAAAGTTCGCAGGTATGTTTAGGTCCAATGTAATGGGCTAAGGGGCAGATCAGATATCCAAACTCCGACTGAGGCTTCATAGAAAACCCAATAACACTGCTCGCAGCCACTCTTACGACGGCCGCTAAACTTTTCTAAAAAATAAATAAAACAATACCTGTTTAACATTGTATCCTGCTTTGGCGCTAGTTTCTATGAACATAACGTTGAGCTCCTTGGCCTTCCTGTCACCATCTTCAGTGGACACCTGGCGCTTGTCGGACAAGTCGGTCTTGTTGCCCACCAACATGATGATCACGTCGGACCCGCGCTCCGTGCGCACGTCGTCGATCCATTTAGACGTCTGGTGGAATGAGTTTGCATCTGTCGAAGTTTAAAAAATAATAATTATTGTATGTAACTATGGTTTTTCGCTATAATTGGACCCCGGTAGGTGGCGTGGTTGTCGACATGCTTTGGGATGTTCGATTCGAGTAAAACCGTAGGCTAATTTATTATATAGCACGTGCAAGGAATTTGCAAAATCGAGAATTTGAGGTGCACCAATTGCAGTAGGTATGGACCAAAACTTTCCAGAGTTTTAAGTTCCCCCAAGTTCCCCACCAAGGACGGGTTAACACAAATGTGTCCCAAAATATGTATAGCCATATTTCCAATATATCTAGCGCCAAGGTTGATTGCAAGAATTCTTCTAATATTTGTATGCTATAGTCACTACGTTCACTCATACGATGAATCCATAAATGGGTGTTTGTTTTAATATCGACAGCAGTATGTTATTGCTATATTTGAGCATAACATAGCGCCATTTGAGTGGGCAGGACATAGGTACCACCAAGTCAATTTGAAATTCAAATTATTAACCACACATTGCTTAAATAACTATACCCAATCTATTTCGACAGTTTAAACTCATAAAAAGAAGTTTTTAAGATTAGATTAAAAATTATTCATCATTCTCTCTAAAATACATACATAGCATAGCATCTTTCTATGATCTAAGATTTTTTCTCTCCCAGTGAGTTAAATCCTGGCTAAGCCATTGCTATTTTTTTTAAAAGCTTACTAGCAATGTGTGTCACCCAGACTCGCATATTACCTACTAGTATTCTTGTTAACCCCTCGTGCTAAGCTAAAATGCTTATGTTACGAGTGGGTTCGCGTCAGTAGTGCAATGGGTGGGTTTCGAGCCTCTGAAATCGTAACAGGGATTGTGTTAATTAATTATGCTTCATGTAACAAACGTTTAAACGACGCTTATATTTTGGAGCGTTAATGTTGAAATTTACCTATGGGTTCGTCGCCCTATAGATATCAGATCAAGTATTTAAAACCGTAGTTCGAAGCTGACGGAGGATAGAGCGAATTCGGTAGGATATTCTTGTTTGTGGCTCTCGAGTTAGATGATTCACACATTATTTCTTGCGGCGATACATGGTAACTTGTGTGTTAATAATACGAAACTTTGATTTGAGAAACTGCTCCGCCTAAGTGCCTCAGGCTTGTTCCTTTGACACACACATACACCCACTACACCGTTTCTGAACGATAAAGGGCCCGCAGTATTGCACGCTAAAAGGTGAGATGTTGTTTGATTGCATGTTGAGTCATGTAAGGTCAGCTATTTTAAAATTAAGACGTCCATCACCTCAGTTTACCCGTGACGTGATGGATGCTGTAAAGGATCCGAAACAAAGGTACAACGCGATAAAATCTTTAAAAAGTTGTTTCGCTTCAATGTCTAATATTCGCGTAAGCAAGTGTCAGAAATCAGTATGCATGTTAAGTGTTGTGGTAGTCAGGGGTCAGTCATCGAATTTTATGAGTGCGATTCCCTTCCGGGACAACTATTCGTCAGTTGATGTTTTTTTGAAGTCTGGGTGTACTTTGTTAAAGACCTCCATAACACTACTTGTTAACTAGTGCGAGAGCTGAGTAATACCTACCTACTCGTATGCATACATACTTAGGTAAAGCACAATGTGTAATTTATCAAAAGTGCGATTCTACGAATTCTAGTTCACAAACCACTGAACTTCGTTCCACCTTATTGCTCATTCGTTATACACAGAAAAAAATACGTATAAAGTAATTTATTTTTCTTTTTCGTTTACACCAGCAGCTTTACGAGCAATTAACAACCTTTATCGTATTATCTACAACTCCCAGCACTCGTTAAATCTTTGCAACAATCTGTTTTTATACGCTTTGCTTGTCTTATGCAAATACGAAGCGCTGTGGTCAAGTTCGCTCGATATAGGAAAAATATGCGTGAAGAAAAGAGTAAGCGCCATCAAGAAAATCTAAAATGCCTTGTAAAAAGGGTCATATTTTATAAACTAGTTGTTGCCCGCAGTTTCACTGAAATTCCAAAAGGACGTTTTGTTTTTTGACTTGATGTTTCGTTCATCCCCAAGATGCAATCGATCTTCTTATCGTGTTACGTATAATATGAACTAGTGGTCGCCGGGTGCTCGAAATTTGAAAATAATTATACTCTCATCCTTCATACGTTAACCATAAACAAAAGAAGAGTGTGTCGTCCACGCATTGTAGTAATTATGACATAAGCCATATAAAAAAATATTAGCATTCTGCACTTCTCCTCCATATAAAATTCAACTATGTACAATCTCACACTTTGTCTTTGCATTTAGTTTTCATATTACGATATTGCTTATGTTATTATAATAATGAGTGATTCTATCCCATTTGATAGATAATAACGCGAAATCCCTGAAACATTTTCAGTGCGTTATGAATCTATTCTAATACATAAAGCTGAAGAGTTTGTTTGTTTGTTTACTTGAATGCGCTAATCTCAGGAACTACTGGTCCTCTTTGAAAAATTATTTCAGTGTTCGATAGCCCATTTATTGAGAAAGGCACTCCTATATCCTCACTCTACGCGGACGAAGTCGCGGGCAGAAGCTAGTAAATAATAATCTTTAAATAGTATGTTGCGGCCTTGGCCGATAAATAAGACAATAAAACAAAGTTATTGCAGTAGGTAACTTAAGTAAGTATTAAGCTGTAATATTATAATAACCTTCACTGTATATTTACTAAATACTGTTCCATCTTGTGTCTGTGCTCACACGGGCTCCTCATCATTTCATGAAAGTTGAAGGAGACTAGTCACAGAACACCGCCGTATATCCGATGCATTTTATTACACATTCGAGGTTGTAAATTTTTAACCAACTTGGACCAGCCTTAGTACATACATACACTCACGACTTTTTCCCCCAAGGGCAGACATTCATCCATATTTTTATATGTAAGTATACATTAATTTTGAGTTTTTAAAATTTTGTCAATAACCTTATTGACAAGTACAAGTTATTCCTTGATATTATTCTACTTAACCTAGCACTGAAAGTATTTCATACAACAGTGCCTTAGTGCGGTTGTGCCTATGCAACATATATGTATCTATACTAATATATAAAGCTGAAGAGTTTGTTTGTTTGCTTGAACGCGCTAATCTCAGGAACTACTGGTCCGATTTGAAAAATTCTTTCAGTGTTAGATAGCCCATGTATTGAGGAAGGCTATAGGCTATATATCATCACGCTACGCGGACGAAGTCGCGGGCAGAAGCTAGTACTTAATATATAAAGCTGAAGAGTTTGTTTGTTTGCTTGAACCCGCTAAACTCAGGAACTACTGGTCCGATTTGAAAAAATATTTCAGTGTTAGATAGCCCATTTATTGAGGAAGGCTATAGGCTATATATCATCACGCTACGCGGACGAAGTCGCGGGCAGAAGCTAGTACTTAATATATAAAGCTGAAGTGTTTGTTTGTTTGTTTGTTAGCTTGAACGCGCTAAACTCAGGAACTACTGGTCCGATTTGAAAAATTATTTCAGTGTTAGATAGCCCATTTATTGAGGAAGGCTATAGGCTATATAATATCATCACGCTACGCGGACGAAGTCGCGGGCAGAAGCTAGTAAATGTATATTTTTAGATTGACTAACTACCTTAATGGTTTAAGTGGTCACTGGTTGACCGTTGGTTTATTTATTCCTAGGTTGACAAAATGTGCTAGGATTTATCTATGAAATTCTCAGTAGCAGATCGAAGCAATGATTTGGCAAAAGGCACGACACCTTATACATGGGATCTCACATAATTATAGCAAGGCGAATTGTTAAGTATATGTATTTGTATGACATATAACTACACATAAACTCACACAGCTACATACTCTACGTCAGTATCTTTTGGTATCGATTTCAGTAAGATTCATGGAACAATCGATTTTAACGTAAATTATACGCAATGCATGATATAGCTCTAAGGCTAACGTTTGAATCGATTGAAAATTACAGCTACTTACTGTTGAGCACAAATTAAGTTTCATATTATTCAAGGTCTTCAGACTTAAACTGCACATAATATAAAGTAAGCATTTGGATTTTTAGACTGTAACTACATAGTATAAAGTGGCTATCCGGGTTTTTCTGCTCGTGCGCATAGTTCTTCTATCATTACATAAGAGAAGTAGTTTCAGATGTTTATAGACATAGTGATTAGCAATACATTGAACCCGTGCAAAGCCGGGGCGTGTCACTAAATCAATTACAAATTAAGCACCAACCGCTAAGCAGCCGCACTTGAGACAACTAGACCATTTTATTTGGAGTAAGACACGTTTATCACTGCTGTCCTCACGCATTCAGACAGCTGCAGTTCTTGTGAAAGCCGTGTCGGAAGAATTAGGGAAAAAATAATTAAAACCTTACATACCACTAGAAGTCAAATGAACATTAGGCTCGGATATAAATCTTGTAGACACGCCTAGCTAGGTCAAGCCTAGTCGTGAGCATGGAGCAAATATTTGTTACAGACAACACTACCCACACTCACCAAATATTAACCTCCACCCCACAGCATAAAGTCTGTATTTGGTCGAAACCTCTCGCGGGCGATTGATTTCATTAAAGAATTCAAATTGTTTCGTGACCGCTATGTAATCCTCAACATCATTTGGCGTACTTTATTACAAGAATATCAGCCGCCATGCGTATTTGCAAATTAGGTGCTTACTCATAAAATAATGACGCGACGCATACATAAACTTTACAGCTAGAAGCAAAAGCATAAAAAAGATTAATAAAAAATCGAATTACTTAAAGACATTTTGGCAATTTCGATCTTGATAAATAAAATGACGAGCATACCGGCTAAGCCCACGACAGTAAACCTAATATACGATCGCGCGTAAATTGTAACCTCAGGCGCGCTGACCGGCGGGCCAGCCTTTCAGAACAGCGCTACGTGCAACACCGCTGTAATCACGTCTTTTCAGTTCCCGATTGCTCAATACACTTGATGAAACACGTTGAAAAAGAGCTAAACAAGTCAAAGGACGCAATACATACTGCACATCAAGGCATTGCGGTTTGAAATGTATTCCGAATGTCAATGTCAAGTGACACGTTCTGTGAATGAGCTATTCTTTGCAGCCCTTGGCTTACTAGCGTGGTATATACTATCATATCAGTGTGCGGTTTCACACTTCTATTATCTATGCATATTTAGTACATAAGTCTCTATATTCCTTGCCCAACAACAGCAACCACCCTACAAAATTCACAGGGAAACACGAAAATCTCAATCGGGCGTCGAATGTCGAAAAGTTCGTGCGTCTGCAGACGAAGACAAATTTTTTCAAGCATAGTGGACCAGACAAGGTCGGAAGACTGCGACGATGAAGAAGACACCAAGTAATAATACCACAAGCCAACATATCTGTTACTTTGTGTGCCATCCATAAAATACACCTAATGGACTTATTTTTTAGCCAGATGCGAGCGAGGCCCGTGGGTATAAGGTATCGTTACCTCGGGATTCAATTCGCTTAACACAGTTGGACGTGAACGATATTTTATGTATGTACTTACTTGAACTTTTTCAAGAACAAAGTCGTGTATTAAGTTTCTTTCGGTATATCTAAGAAGTTCTAAAGCAAGATTAAATTGAGAAGCCAGTTTTTAAATGTCTCATTAAGTTAATTCCATAATCTGCTCGCTTTAATGAAAGTAAAAATGTTAGCGGAGCAAGTTATTTCATTTGACTTGGAAACAGACTGACCAAATAATGTTCGACCTAAATTGTTTATGCTAGGTGAACTGTGTAAAGTGTAGCTTGCGTTCAACTGAACTTTCGTGATCGATTTTATTTTTGAATAAGGGCAAGTTAATGCATGCTACCTTACGACTATTGCTGACCTATCTACTTAAGGCTCAAATTCTACAAATGCTGACGCGTATCCTCGTGATAGCTGTCACGAACGTTTCACCGTACATTAACAAATCGATGACGACTGAGTTTTCGAGTAATGATCAGCCTTTTTAGTTACCACGCTTTTTAAACCTCCCCGGAGCAGTAGGTACTTCGATTTTCATAGTAGATATCTATCATGATATCTTTTTCTTTCACGTGTTAAATCTCGTCTTCGATCAAGAACATAAGTATGGAAGCATGGAGGATAGGATCTAGTGGAAGCAGAAGAGATCCCATTGGTTCGAAGTGCACTGAGGCGTTGCTGCCTCGGCCCCATATAAGATAGGATACGATGGAAGCTGGAAGCTAAGATGGAAGCATAAGGTTTCGCTTACACTCGTCTATGAGTACGCTTAGATTTTATGTAAAAATACTTTTCTCTATAGTTACTTCTAAGGTAAATAGAAGGATTGGTTATAAACTTCGAATATAAATCGTCCACTTACTGGTGATATCATAGACTACAACCGCTACGGTGGAGTCCCTGATGTAGGAGGGTATGAGGGAGCGGAACCGCTCCTGGCCGGCGGTGTCCCACAGCTGCAGCCGCACTGTGCGGTCCTCCAAGTACATAGTCTTCGACAGGAAATCAATGCCGATTGTTGCCTATAATAAACAGTTACGTAAGTTTTTTGTCGCAGCATTACTAGGTACAGTAGACATAAAACATAAAACAAAAGTTAATAAAACTAAAACCCGACTAGGAAAAAAAATTAAAAGCATAAAACAAGTCATGTTTCAATCAACACACATAGAGTAGTATCCGGGTGATAGCCTTTTGTCTGTCAAAATCTCATTAGTAGTTTATCATTACCCTAGCTTTTTCATAGTCGAGTAAAAACAATAACGTTGTATAGTTGTAATTGCTGTGAAAATACATAATATCTAGGTAAATAATCAGTGTTCCTAAAGATATCAATTATTTGAAAATTCCTTAATATTTGGTGTAAGTATATGATCACCATAAATAAATAAGACATTAATAACTACTTCCTTAATATTTGGTGGATATGATCACCATAAATAATAGGTATGCAATTAATAACTAGGTCGGGATAAAAACCACACGGAGGAGCCAATATTTTAACATTTTAAACATTGCAGACCTTCAATACAAATTCCAGGATTGTTCTACATAATTTGATAGTATATCAATAGAGGCTAGAGGCAGTAACATACAATAAAAATAACGTAGCAGAGGCGTACTAATGTACTCCCACAGTTCGCCAGAATGTTTAAGTGTCAAGTAATAGGGGGCGAGCCTGAGAAGGAAAGGAAAAAATCAATAACACTGATCGACATGACAGGACCTCTAAGCATAGCCAAGCGTAGCTAAAGACCAATAAGCTAACGAGCCAGTAAATAGAGGTAGTATCTGTCTCAAAAGCAGTTCCTCACTCTATGCGGACACATGACCGCTTGTGTTTCTTGTAATTACCTGCTTTGTTAAGACTTTTTACACTGAGATTTTTTATCATTGTTTTACCGAAAATTAATTCATATATATATGAAGTGTATTTTAAGTCTCAATTTAGAATCGAACAGAGCATGATTAACATCGCACCCGGCAGCATAAAACGGTTATTTTTTGTCAGGCAAAGTAGCTATTTAAATGGTCTAACTCTAGTAATCCTTAGTAATGCGTAGGTACCGGACACAACAATCGTCAAGAAATTGACAGCTTCAGACAACGCATTTCCAATTAGCTCGTGAACAATATCCACTCCCAGAAATTAACCCCCACGCGGTTAACAATTGTGCTGCTAAAACTTTTTGAGTATCTACTTCAATAAACATGCGGTATAAGAAATTACGTTTTCCAAATTAATTAAATACAAAGTTAAATCGGATTATAATTCATAAGAAACGGCGATGTAGGAAGTTGCTAGGATCACGAAGGCCATTCAAATATTTATACAATTTTAATAAAAATGCATTGTTCTAGTTAACAGACTATAGGCCAAGGGCAATGTTGACTGGCTTTTTAACATGTGTATTCAGATAAACTAACAACAAAATAGTGGAACATTAAATTGATGTAAGAAACTGAATGTTGATCAAGAGTATTCCGGGTTTATTTATTTATAGGCACTTCAACGATTTATTCACTTCAATTCACGATGATACTGTGTGTGATGTGAATGTTGATACAAAAGTGCACTGCATTTGCGGAAAAAGTAGATTATCATTAAATCTTTTATGTCCCACTGCTGCAGCTGGGACTATGGATCAATAAGTCCACCACACTGACCTAGTGCAACGCTGGCAGACTCGCACTCTGTCGAGACAATCTCTCAGGTTTCCTAAAAATACAAAGAAGTACCTATGTATTTTGAGTTTCTTGCTTGATAATGTTCCCACTACCCGGATACAGCTATCGTATTCACGACACTTACTACAAAGTCTGAGGTATACTGCCCTCAGGCATGAATGCTGCGACATAATTTTGTCATTGCATTACCTCATCTCCTGCCATTTGGCACGAGATAAGTGACGACAACATAATTTCGTGGCGCGCATGTTACACTAGCAGGTCAGCAGATCTCATATTGAGATTCATAAGTCGCTGGTTCATATCCGGCTCGAAGGACCAATATCTTATTAGACTGCACAACTTTTTATGATATCGATAGTTCAGAAACGAAATAGTGTATTGTGAAGTGTGAAGTGATAATGTTACCGAGTATAGAGTTATAAGAACGCACGACTTTCTTGATTGCTCAAAACGAACTGATTTTATTAATAAAGGATACACACAATGTCACGTAAAAATGCTGACTTAAGAAAATTTATGGTCGCACCATACACTAACCTTTACCTCCAAGCCGACTGGAATAAATAACGCAGTGCAAACTAATTAACGAACCAATATACCTTACCAAGATCTAGAACAGTGTCGTTTCGCTATACCTAATTGGCCAAGACCCATTAAACTAAATCCCGAATTGCCTGTACGTTCATATAAATACGGAAAATTACTAATTACCTATTACTACGGAAGCATCGGTTAAATCCATGTAAAGTACATAATAATAATATTTTAAAATAGTAGCCAAGGTCTACCAATCGGAGATATTTAAGAAAAAAGTATGAGGGGTCTTTTTAAGACCAATAGAAGATAAAACAGTGTTGACATAATATTAAGGGATCTCTATAAGAGCATGCAATTTTTGTTTGTCTTTCATTATGTTTGTTGGCGTATCACGCAAAATCTCTACTGCATGAAATTGGATGTGATTTTCAGTCTATCTTGGATCTATAAGCAATTAATATTAAGAACTTAAAGACTCTTGGGTTGCGACTGAAGCCGCGGAGAACAATAGTTCGTTATATAAGTTTTCGCAGTAATGGAGCTCCTTGACAAGATACATGATCTAAATAACGAAGAAGTAGAAACCTTTTTCACTCTGTATTTATGGTTAGTTAGACTGACAATGCTAATCTAATCTAAATTGTGAAACCACCATCAGAACCCAGCTTTTTTCGTGAGGATCTGTTGCCCGCGATCTCGTGACCAAGTTAAGCCCACGTAACCCACGTTCTACCTTAGGATGCAATCTATCTCCTTGCTCAATTTTGCCGAAATCTGTTCAGAGGTTATGGCCCGAAAACGTAAAACAGACAGAGTTAATTTAACATTTATAATATTAAGTACAGCATTTTCCCACAATACAATTTTCTCCTGTACCGTGGACAGGCTTACAAACAATAGTATTACTCACATTAAATAAAGTCATAGACATTTTGTATTTCGAGTCTGAGGCTGGCAAAAGTGTTTTAAACGCATGGGTGAGTCGAGACAACTTTTACTGATAGTAATAAAAACTGCCCAAAAAATGTAATAAAGGAATATTTGGTGCACAAACCGTTTAAACCGATACTTTTGTATTAGTATCGGTCTAAGCGGTTAATAAAAAAAACTGTTATTACTAAAGTTTTGACGCCGCCCGTTGCGACTTTGTTCCTATTATGTGAAAAATGCGACTGACCAAAAAATTACATAACATTTATAGAATCCTATCACTTTTCAGGTGCTTTGATCCATCATTAGATAATCAGGCCATCAGGCCTAGTAGACCATTGAAATTATTGATGTACACTAAACAAATCAAACTGAACACCAATCGACTTGATTGAATAAATGAGTTTTTTTTGAACGAATTTCCGGGCTTAAACGTAGACTTGTCAGTTCTGTGTATCTACTTAGGTAACTAATTAACTCATTTAAGAGTTTTTTTTTTATATAACAGAGAAACTCGATGTTAAGAATCTTAGTAATGAGATTAAATTCAGACATGAAAAGCTTCGTTTTCGATTTCATGAGAGATTTCGATTTAACATAAAATAAATTCGCCGAAGATAATAGTTATTGTCCCGACAATAACTTTATTTCTCACAGTATTTCTATTTATCTTTAACGAACGTATTGTGGAATGTTTACTTTCACAGCTGGTCTGATTACACGGCAGCTTCTGCAGTCGTTGTTATTTTATCCATGTCATATTGAAACGAAAATAATTTCTTTACTTGATTATGATGAAATTTATTTGTAAACATAACATACCATCACGCCTGTATTCCCCGAAGGGTTAGGCAGAGGTGTACTAATGTACACCCACAGTTCGCCGGTATGTTTAGGTCCCATGTAATAGGGGGCAACTCATTGCCATTAACCGGGCATTATAATATGTGAATAAACCGTTTATTCGCCCATAATTTGTATGAGAAGGAGGTTAATGAACGTGAAGCTGAAGCGAAAGTGGTGTGTCAGGATCGTAGCAAGTGGAAATCTATCTAATCTCTGCCTACTCCAATGGGAGACAAGACAGAAAATATGTATGTATGAGATTTGTAGCTAACAAAACTCTATACGTTAACGATACGAATTCGATAGTGCTTCGTGCTTAGGCTGATTGACATCTTGTTTTTGATAACTAATATATACAGCAAATGCCCAAAATTTCCTTATTTTTTTGTTGAACAGCTCTATTTACGTTCAGTTAAGTTTTCATCGTGGGAGAGCCAAGCTTCGGCACGAATGGGCCGGCTCGACCGGAGTAATACCACGGCCTCACAGAAAACCAGCGTGAAATAACACTTACGTTGTGTTTCGCTGATTGAGTGAGGATACCGGAGGCCCAAACCCTTTCAAAAGGCGGGCAACGCACTTGCGACTCCTCTGGTATTGCGGGTGTCCATGGGCGGCGGCAATCGCTTACCATCAGTGATTTGTCTGCTCGTTTGCCCCCCTATTCCATAAAAAAAGTTCAACTTTGTCGTAAGGCCATAAAAATTATCAGTCATTTAACCTATTGTCATAATGGTAGGGTACCTATATAATAATTTTCTTAACTATACAACAAATCGTCTCATATTGGAATTCTAGTTTACTAGTGTACAATTAGACATATTAGCGGTAGACCTTATTTCGATTTTATTGCTTAAGTAATAAGAATGAAAACTGATTAACCGCTAAGATTGCCGATTGTACATTGTGCTGTATAAATATAATTTAATTGCGGTTTTTTGTTAAAGATAATAAGTAATAAAGATAAATAGTATCATATATTTTGATCGAGTTGTTTAGCTGATAAGTATAAGAAATAATGTTTTTACACATAGGAACCACTTAACTAAATAACCTTCGGTTTACCTCTATTTGGGTCCAAAATGTGTCAATAAAATTATGTCTTTCTTTCTTATCCAACGGCGATTTTACCTTATTTCATTCATTTCCCGTCTTCGTTATTCTAATGATTGTATGTGTGACTGCTGGGCAGTTGTTTGATAATTTGAAAGTTTAATTGGGCTTTTTCTTTGAACTTCTCAATAGCAGTTTAGAGTTAGGATTTGTGCATGGTAAATGGCAATAGGCTTGCTCCTTATTACATGGGACGAAAGCAAACAAACTGTGGGTCTACATTAGAAAAACCTTTGCAGAATAAATGCATGATGGTATATTATGTTTAAAAATCATAATATAATAAGTAGATGAAAATGCATACACAAATAGTTTCTATGGTCATAAATATAACTGTATCCTTATCAGTGATTAGGTATTTTTATATTGGCAAATAAATGAGTAATAAATTGTTGCAGATTATATATCAACCTCTTTAAGTCATAAATATTCTTCAAACTAGCTACCTGCCCCGGCTTTGCATGGGTTCGGCGGGGTTTCGATAAAAGCTCCCAGGTTGCTTGACTTATTCCACCATTTTCAACAATTATCTTCATATTACAACACAAAACCTTAACAAATAATTTGTGGCAACTGCATTCATCAGGAGGGCTAAATCCACTCAGTAATTTCTAAGTTTAAAGCAAACGGACAGACAGATGTGGCAGGGATTTTGATTTATAATATGTAGTGATTATCTTTTTAATGATAAAAGACTTCTTTTCCATAAAAGCTTCAATAAAGTGTTTGGACACAAACAACATCGTTATTTTCCATAAACAGATAAGCAGAATACCACAACACACTGCTAATTAAATGTTTAATTATGATTTATATTAATGAGACTTTAATTACAAGAAACTATGACATCTTTCTGGTCAGTTACCTATTGGTAATGATTTTATAATATACTAGAGTCCTAACCGCACCATTCCAAAGAGTTGTAATGTCATGTTAAATATCTTAAAAACTTCCTTAAGATTCCCTCCATCCATTAGTAAATACCTACTACTTGAAAATCAGTCCAGTAGTTTTGAGTTTATTGCAAACTGGCGGAGACTTTGTTTTATAATGTATAAGGATGACTACAAAGGAAAGGAAAAATAACAATACTTATAGGTAATAAATAGTAATGGCCACAAAAATGTTTTCCTATTATGTTATTTTTGTAAATATTTTCTTTGAATATCCCATTTAATTACCACATAAGATTGAATATATCTGTAAATCATAATTTATAGATATTCAAAGTTATGTGCTTATTTCTCAATGAACTCAAAGGTCTTGTAGTTATTAAAATTATTGATGGAGCTCAAGGAACTTGTTAGAGATCTGAGGAAATTTAATTACATCCTCATTAGAACAAATATTAAAATCTTTAATCATGTGCCAGTCCCAAAATTTATAATATTATACAGTATAAAACATACTAGTGTGGAAATAACTATACCTAGATTTTTATTAAGTATATTTTTATCCATACATGGTTTCACTTTGTCCAAGATGAAATTGTAAAAAAATAATCAGTAAACTAAAAAGAAATCATATTTGCAAAGAGGTATTACTTATTGAGAAGTTGCTAATTAAACAATTTAATTAAACACAAAAAAATTAAGTGTTAAAGACTTTTTGTGATTAAGTAAGTAAGTAATTAATTACATTGAAGGTTTACAATATAATTAAACCAAAATATAAATTTAATGCCAAAATTATTTTTAGAGTTATCAATTAAAAATTACTTTCAGTTTTGAGCTCAGTCACTTTCATTGCACTTATTTAGAGCAAAGAGTATGATGAATATTACCTTGTTCAGATGTTATGCTGATACAACATTATTCTCAACATACATATTCATGAGGTTCAATGACTAACCAGTGATGTAATTTAATTTATAACTGGACACAGACATCTCTTTAGTTTTCTATAAGTTTAGTGACAGTCTAACATGTTAGCTGTCATAGGAACATGGTGACTCACCTGGTAAGTGTTGTCAAAGCTATCATACATGAACCTAGTGATGAGCGACGTCTTCCCCACTGAAACAAATAAAAATCTGCGTGTCAGTACACCATCTAATTACTTCGGTTCGCTTCTAATCAAATACAATGATTGATAACGGCAGATACGCGTGAGAACATACTATAGATGCGGTTCCACGCTCACAATGTACTCAGAGAGTGTAACCTACATCTCAGTATAACGTAATTCGGACACACAGACGCGCCAGACGTTAGAGCCACAAAGCAATGTCACTAGACATAGTAAAAGAGAATAAAACCCCAATTTGCACCTCCCAGAGCCTATGTAGGTCAGTAATTCGATAAAGTCCAGACCAATCTATACTTACATATCGTAAATTCAAAACTATGTATTTAAAAATGTACGACGGAGGGGCGATAATTCGCCCTTTACTCACCGCTCTGTTCCCCGAGGAAAACCAGCTTGAACTTGCGTAAAGGATTACCGAATTCACCCGAGGCGGACATCGTGATTGTGTAAATTAGTTCGCTAAACTATAATTTCACAGTAATTCTTATCACAGAAAACTACATGAACAATGACAGTTCGAGCCACTGAGCCACTCCTGCAGCACACACACGAGCGCAGCGCCGCCACGTTACGGCAGACTGACGGTGCGACGCGCAAGCCAACTCAGCAAAATTAAAATAATTTTTAAAATATTTTAGCTTTTGATGGATGTATAAATGATTATATTTTATAAACATACAACACATACAAATAGTTTTTTCGTTTTACAATCTAGATTTACTTTGTTAAAACTTCAATCTTTCATTAATTGTCAATATGACACTTCAATTTCAGAACGAAAAATTATTGAATTGAAGTGATGTATAATGTGCATAGTGGTGTTCATAAAAAATCGACTAACACTAAAAACTACACTATTGAAGAGAATATATTCATTCCATTCATATCAGTAATAATAACTAGAAACACCTTAACCGCATCATTGTATATATTAAAAATTGGTCTACTTACCAACTTTCGATGGATGACCATAGAATCGCGGTTTCTTGTCTCGTCTTCTTGAGCAAGCATTATGAACTGATACAAGGAACATCCTTCTTGATAGTCCACCATCTGAAGAGTTGCTTTCTTCCTACCCGAACCTGATAATGACCCATGGTATGCCATACTCGAGAATTTATTTACCAAGACACACCCACTCAGCCACCCAGCAAGAAACACAAAGACACCGGAGATCGGTTAGGGCCCATTGGGGAACCCGGTGAGTCTACAAAGGATCGTGAATTCTCAATTCGTGATGCTGCTTTAGATAGATAGATAGATAGAATATTCTTTATTGTACACCATAATATTGATACATCATCATCATCACTACTGGTTGCTAGTTGGGTGTGGCAGAAGAAGCATAAAAGTAGAATAAATGCAGTTGAGATGAGAGCTTTGAGAAGTATGATTGGAGTGAAATTGAGTGACAGGATAAGAAATAGTGTGATAAGGGAACGTTGTGGTGTGAATGAAGATGTAGTGACTAAAATCGAGAAAGGTATGTTGAGATGGTTTGGTCATGTTGAAAGAATGAATGAAAGGAGACTGACTAAACAGATATACGAGAGTCAAGTGAATGGGAATGTAGGAAGGGGAAGGCCTAGGCGAACGTTCCGAAATCAGGTTGAGGACGTTTTGAAAAATGGCTTGGTCAAGAGTACCCTAAACCGACGTTCATGTATGAAAAGATTGATGAGTGTGGATGAAGCTAAAGAGGTATGTCAGAATCGTAGCAAGTGGAAGTCTGTAGTCTCTGCTTACCCCTACGGGAAAGAGGCGTGACTTTATGTATGTATGTATGTACTACTTATTATAAAACAAAGTCGTTTCCCGCTGTCTGTCCCTATGTATGCTTAGATCTTTTAAACTACGCAACGGATTTTGATGCGGTTTTTTTTAATAGATAGAGTGATTCAAGAGGAAGGTTTTAAGCTATTTAACATAACGCTACGACTCTTAGGAACGGGGCAGCGTGGGTGAAACCGCGCGCGGGTCGCTAGTATTTTATAAATTGATGTTTTTAATTTGGTACAATGATGAAAGTTTTTTTTAATCGGCCCAGTAGTTTTGAGTTTATTAGTTACGTAGGTACATAGACACATACCTACAATCAAATATTTCCTCTGAATATTAATATACTATAAGTATTAGTATGGACTATAGATAGGTAAGTATAGGGTACCTACCTACTGTAGCTATTCTCTGAAATAAAACGATTATTGATGATTTTTCAAATTATTTTTAATTTAATATTTACAATATAATACACGATATTAAATATCACAATTTCGTAGTCTCGGTTTTTGTGTAGTAATAGGTAGTACTTTTTTACAAAAGATGGTTTGAAAACTGTATCACGTTACAAAAGACATTAACGTTGTTTATAACTTTATATGCGTGAGCCTTTTCGACAGATTTAACTTAAAAATATCCCACAACAGACTACTGGATTGAATTCACCTATGTCATTGTGCTTATCACTGCACCGGGTTAAATATTGATTGGCATTTTTAATTTTAAGACACACAAGAAATAGCAAAAAATATAAAGAACTCTCAAACATAAAATATCTAACTACTGTTGTACATTTCAATTTAAAATGTAGATTCCAAACATAATAGTTCAAATAATTAAAAATATTTTTTATTACTCTACAATACCTACAATGTTATGTAAAAATAAACACTATTCATTTATTTCTACGTAGTTATTTCTACCCCTTTTGAATTTCTTCACACACATTTATGTTTTGCGAAAAACTTAGCCTTGGCCCTTATTTAAAACAACATGAAAACAAACCCTTATACCAGATCAAATGAAGATAAAAACTAAATCATTTAGATTGAATTGATTCGATATTTGATTTTACCATGCATATAGAATTGATTTATATTTCAATACATAAAGCTAATCAATAGACATGGGGAATATGGAACAGTGACAAAAAAAGTTAGGTACAACAGGCTGGCCTAGCTATTAAAGCGTCAGGTGCACGTTGAGCGTGGTCGTTTTACGATATTTTGTAACGGGTCCTGAGGCTTGCAGCAGGTTTTTTGTACGAAGGTATAAACTGAAAGGCATACCTGAAGAGTCGATGACTAGAGGCCACTACATAGCTTTATGCAGCCATGGCTAATGCTGTCACTTAATAAATGGCTAGTAAGTAATGTCACCTGTACTCCAAATCTTTGGCAACATATTTTATGTAGTCACGACCTCATTAGCTATTGATGTTATCTTAAGGCTGTTCATCACTTATGCTAATTAGTGATGGAAACGAAATACATTGTTACTGGTATGCAAGACTCAAATATAGATTTTACTAGTTCAAAACAAAATGATAAAAACGACAACCCACAAATTTGGTGGTGTTAAATTGCACTACAATAGTGCCGAATTAGCCATAATAGTAATGAATGAAATTTAAGAAGTATGACTTAAGAAAGTAACGTAATAACGTTATACTCTTTTCGGCACGAGGCAATACCGACACTAGACCGAACAAGTCAAGCCAAGCCAAGCCGATCAGCCAAGACCGAAACTTGATAACTAAGTGTTGTTACTTAGTTATCAAGTGAAGCGAATATTTAAGTTCAAACTTAACGAGCGCGTTGCTGCCATGAACCCAAATATCTTAAACCGAACCAAGGGCCCTGTACAGCATGAGCTTCAGGCGCCACGGTGGCTAAATACGGCACTAACTCGCACAAACAATGGTAACCAACTCGCTTCTCAAGGAGCATGTCGTCTTGGTGGAAACATATTCTCTTCAACAACAATTACTCCGCAGAGGAGATCATACCCAGTGCGATTATGGCGAAACACAAAGAGAACGACGCACAAAGGGAATAGTAAGGATATAAGGAAGTTTTTCATGAGAGACCTGATTAGTGCCACTGCGAATGACAGTGTCTTGCCAGGGTATAGCAGGACAGTTTCCCTGGGCCTTCCCTCTACCGGTATGACCGCTGAAGCAGTCACTACACGGATGCCGAGCAAAGCTTTGCCGGGTGTCGCACCACCCGTCCTTCCGACGCTGCTGGACAAGCAGAAAGCCTGAAACAATAAGAAGTGTTCATAAATAATAGGTAGGCACTAACCTAAAACCTGCTTACAGTGGTTTTGATATCAAATTACTTTATGTAGACATTTTCTTCCTATTTAGAGAAACACAAGTTAGCACCTTCTGGAAAGTTGCTCTTGTTTATTAATTAAATGAAAACATCAGCATGTCATTTTATTGCAACACTGCATACTGTGTGTGTTTAAACTGTGAAGAAAAAATATACCTATGTCTTAACTTCAAATTATAATGTTTTTTACTTTTTTTCAAATATTTTCTTCATTTCAACTGCCACATTAGCCAAGGACAGGGTGAAATGGCGCACATTGGGGGAGGCCTACGTCCAGCAGTGGACTATTTAGGCTGATGATGATGATGATTAGCCAAGTGGTCCTGAGCGCGACTGCTACGCTAGAGGTCCTGGGTTCGATTCCCAGGTCGAGCAAAGTATTATTGGATTTTTTTATGAAATTCCCAGTAGCTCAGAGTTAGGAATTGTACCCGGTTATTGGCAATAGGCTCGCCCCCTATTACACGGGACCTAAACATACCGGCGAACTGTGGGTGTATATTAGTACGCCTCTGCCTAACCCTTCGAGGACTACAGGCGTGATGGTATGTTTCTTCATTTCAATCAACACATAGCACAAAAAACTGTTACCTACCTCAAATATACACACAAGTATTCTGTAGATAACTTCAAGGAACAGTATTTCAGATGTTAGCTCCATTGCGTATTTGTAGTCGTCATAATGTTCACTGAACTTGTAGAAGTCAAACTTGTCAAGATCTCTATAAAAGACATCATAATTATCATCAAAATAATAAATACTTTTAAGAAACTGTACATTAAACTGTAACAATTAATTAAAATTGTATACATAAACAAATCATAAAAATTGGTCAAGCCATTTTGTGGCAGTGCAACCACAAACACAGTGACAAAAGATTTTTATATAATTGAGACACATTTTATATACATTAAAAAGCTGGTTTAAAGCCTTGATGAACATCCAGATTATGAACATAGAATCTAAATTATTTGAATACCTCATTACTAAAACAATTGATATTATTAATAATATTCAATCAATTTATTATTATTGGAGGCAATTTAAAAAATAATAAGTAGTAGAAATAAATCCATAGCATATAAAAAACTTAATATTGCGTTACATAAGAAATGCTGAGTAGATGTAAGTATACTTACATTAGTTCAAACATATCAACTGCCATAAAGGTAACTATCAATTTGACAATAAATAGAAGCATGAAGTCAATGAACTCAGCAAAAAGGCGCTTGTGTAGAGGTGGTATTACATACTCATACCCTCCATGACGAGCTATCACTGAAAAAATAATACATTATATTTTAAAAAAAGTACACAAACCTATAGTTTAGTCACCAATAGATGACATCAACTGTGGTGTCAGGAATGCATTCTCTTGGCACTTTACCCAGGAATGCATTCAATTTAATTAGATACTCAATACAAAATACATTGTTTTCAAGCCAAAGCCAAGCATTGGTTAAAACATTACAGATTGTATGCAGATCCTTGGATCATTTCTTATACCATAGTTTACCAATATAATTTTTGAGTGTTTTCTTGCGGTTTCACTCTTAACATAAAGTGACATTATGTTTGACTGGATTGACAATAGAATAGAATATAAATAGACAATGTAGCATATAAAGTTATTTTTCCTACACTAAAATAACTATATTATCATGAAAAATTGAAAAACAGAATCACAAAAAGATAAATATAGCATTATGTTACTCCAAGATAATTAATCAAGGATGATAAACATTGTAAGGTGGTAGAATTTTTGAAATCAGCTAAGAAGTTTTTGAGTTTATTAGTTAAATACAATAATACAAATCCTTTATATAATACATACATACACATTTTCACGCCTGTCTCCCATTGGGGTAGGCAGAGACTATAGATTTCCACTTGCTATGATCATGGCACACTACTTTCACTTCATCTATGTTCATTAACCTCCTCATGTATGATCATCGGTTTAGGGTGCTCTTAACCTGACCTTTTTTAAGAATTGCCACAACTTGGTTGTGTTATGTTCGTATATAATAATCTTATTTTATTATTAAAACTCTTAAGGTTAAGAAAAAGTAAGTTATAAAGTCAAAGACAATGTAAGAGTAGAATTTGTTTTGAATTAAATTGATTAGATTTTGATAAGTATCTGTATGGGAGATCTACTGATCATTTGTACCTGATACTTTCATATTAAAATAAATACATGTAATTGATTTTTTTTTTTTTTCAGCCGTTATCGTCCCACTGCAGGGCAAAGGCCTCCCTACCCTTCTTCCACTCCTCACGGTTTAGAGCCTTCTGTGGCCAATCTTTACAATAGATGTCCAGCTCATCCCGCCATCTCCTTTTGGGCCTGCCGCGACGTCGTCTAACGTTATGTGGGTTCCACTCAGTTGTAAGTTTTGCCCACAGCTCGTCTGACATGCGGCAGATGTGACCAGCCCAATTCCACTTTGAATATTACAAATTTATAATTTTTGTTGAATATAATCGTTTCTACTTCCAAATCGTCGACTTCACTATGAAATAACTGGCGACTCAATCCAGGTATTCGATACCTAGTGAATTTTAAATAAAATATATTACAAAAAAGTACCTTCAGCAGGTGTAAGCGTTTCGACTTGGGGTTGATTTTCTGCAACATTCCGTGGCCCATTGGGCACCTGAAAGGGTACTTGAAACTGATAGTTGTTATTCAATAGAGGTACATTGGTCGCGTTATTTTGTAAACCTTGAAACGTCATCATATAATATGGGAAACAAGTCGAGAGATTCTGGTACATCTGAGCTTGTTGGATCCATAACCGAAGGGCTTGAAAATACGCTTCTCTCTCCGAGACCACAGGCGGCACGTCGCCTTCACCTCTTCTATCGACGCCTTCCGAAGGCCCTGCCCCATTTTGCACAAGTCTTTCGGACTCCGACATATTTAATTTAACTTCACGAAATAAGTAGAATTTATCATTTAATTCAATAAAACGTAGGTACACGTCAGTTTGTTGACTGAATTTGTTTTGACATTTTTGACTTTGATTTGATCATCCATCATCCATTCTCAATTTGTTTTTTTTTTGTTTTGGATACATGTATCAGTAGTAAGGCAGTCACGATTACAATACTATAGTCGATTAACAATGTACTTAGTGAAATTAAACTATGTTATTGTTATTATTTCTCTTGGACTGTACCTACATTAATGTTGCTACCAAATAAGTTTTTATTCTAGAAAGTTATAGTAGTAATTTGCGTTTAGAAATATTCAGCTTTAAATTATTTAACTATATTACAACTTTCAATTGCTGTATTTCCTTGTGCAAAAAGCTATGTAAATAGTAGCTAAGAAGAAGTTGAAAGAGAAGAGATGGCTAGGACATTAAGTGTAGCGTGTGCAGTAGGCACTATATTAGATAATGATGTATACTGCGGTGCACTAGCCAAGCCATCCCTTTCATTCATTCATTTATTGTTCTCATGTATATTTGATCACCCTATGAATGATAAAACCTAAATTGTTGATCGACTTGCTTCTGTCGTCGTAGTGGACTGATTAAGAATTTAAGACTGATAAGTACTAAATGACTGAATGATTGTTGGTAATGAAAAGTAGAAGTTTTCGTAGTGTGGCAGTGGTAACATTTCTTATGTCATCCAGCCGTCGTCGTTTGCCACTTTGCCCCGATCCGAACGAATAAATGCGAATGGCCGACCAGCGATGTGTGATCGTCGTTTAACTCTACTGCGTGCGCAAATAATGGTGATGTGAATTTGGGTGGCATAAGATCGTGTAGTGGACCTTCATGTTTCAAAGGTGGTTTCTATATGACAGTATTTACTCCTGTGACATCGTGTAATACTATTTTTTAGTGTTGTGTACTATTTCTTGCTAAATATCAGAAACGGAGTCAGCTGTGGACTTATCGGCTATTTTACTGGATACATTACTATGTGTTCCATGCTGTACTAGTGGTAAATAAAAAGAAACCTAGGCACAATTCTCCTTGGCCATTTATATGTAAGTATTTGTAACAGATTCATGTAACTTACAATAAGTAGTTGTTGTTTCACTAATCCTCCGGTTTATTTTTACATCTTGGTGTTTTCTTATGATTACATTATTTCCATATCGGATTGTAGATGGTTATCGTAACGTTATTAATTTATAATATTTATGATTATAAATTAATAACTCTAGGTAGAATGCCCTAATGAAGTGTGTCTTATGTATACATCAGTTTCTTTTGTGAGCAGAATTTAGTATCTTTACACCTAAGGTTATCTCACCTGAATTTGGGAGTTTCCATAATGTAACTTCAGAGGTGAAACAGTTATCATTATATTGCAGGTTGGTACTTCTTTACTTAGGTGTGCTTAGGTGGTATGAATATTATTATTATATTTTGTACTTAAGTATATATTTTAATATATTTTCCATGCGTTTTGGTATTTATTTAACATGTAAAAATAAGGTTGGTAGGTATATTTTATAGGAAGTATGTTTTTTGTGTAATCAGTTATCCACCTTTCCTAAACCTGTCAAGTAACAAATTATAAACATACAGCAAAATCTAGTATCCTCAGCCCCTTCAGCGATTAGCGCCCTTGATGAGTTGAAACAGTAGGAATTCAGAAAGTAATTTCAATAGGATAAAATTTATTTAAGTAATTATACTTAGGTACATCAATCCAATTAATTGATTAGAATCCAATTAATTATGTAATAGTGGTCAGAGTGATACTAGATTGAAAAAAAAACTGCATCATTATCATGGTGAGTTGTATATCCTAAAGAAAAAAATAATTCTTGTATTGTAAGTCTTGTAATAATAATGTCATAATTTGGATTTCAATTAATCTAATAGACTTCAACAAGTTAAAAAGGGAAGCAGAACAATGAACAAAAATGGCTGATTCATTTGATTTGATTGTGAATCAAATCAAATGAAACACCTATTTAATGTCAATTCATAAAATCACAGACTAAATTGACATCCATTGTTAATTGATACAGCCCCACAGAAAACCCCAAGTGAGTGAGAATACCAGAGGCTCAAACCCCTTTTAAAAGGTGGTCAACACTCTTGCGACTCCTCTGGTGCTGCAGGTGTCCATGCGCAGTGGTGATTACTTACCATCATGTGATCAGTCTGCTCGTATGTCACAAAAAATATATTGAAAAACTCATGTGATTTACCCAATTAATCATCTTAGCTATCAAACTTTACTTAGAGACACTGTCGCACTTCATCAATATCATTTCCTCCCACGCACACTCAGTTTGTGGAATCAGCTCCCCGCCAAGGTTTTCTCGAAGGACTACAGCACGCAAAACACACTGTAAAAAATTTTACAGGGTCGTCAACGCGCAAGTGATACCCCTTGTGTTGCAAGCGTCCATAGGCTATGGTAACTATGCGGAAATCTGAGCATGGAAAAATATTTATCGTACACACAACACATGGCCGTCATCACACATATCCAGTTAGGTACCTAATGTGTGAAATCTAGTAATGTAATACTTCTATTATCTGTGGTAATACTCATATCTGCTTAAATTTAATATAATTAAAATTATTTCGAGTATTACCCATACAATTACTGTTATAATATGATTATAATTGGAAAACCCCAACAAAAAAACAGTAAACATTATTATCGTATCCAAAATATCACAATTCACAAGAGAACGTGCACCACAGTATGTAGGTGTTTAAGTTTATTTAAATGTAATGTATGGTGCTGTTTTATTTCGCTGTCGGACAAAGAGCCGGCGCCGAGTGGCGACTATCATAATTAAAATTTACATCGCACAGAACACCGCTGAATTACGATCGTCGTCGCTCACGCCCTTCCGTGCCTTGGATACCAAGATATGGAGGCGATGTGAGTATTCTTTCGCAGAAAATTTTTTTTTTTTTTTCTTTCTCTCCTATAACTGCCATCAGTCCTTTCTGGACTTTTATCAGTTTGGTTCCGTGAATAGAATTGGCGTTTCAGGTGCAGAGGCCATTGCCACTGTTACCTCTTCAGATTACTTGACCTCTCTTAAGTCGCATAACTGATTTGCTGCTGTCCAGCAATTTGACAGCCAGGGGATTTGGGTGGATGGCTAAACGATCAGCATATCGCTTTTTGTGTTTATTAATTTCCTGAAGTATTGTAGGAGCGTTGAGATAATCATGGATTTCTTCATTCCGTGTGAACCATGTTGCGTTAACAATATTCCTCAAGATGGCATTTTGAGCTCTTTGAAGGCACATTGTGTTGCTTTTGCTGGCCACTCCCCATAGTTGAATGCCATAAGACCATATAGGTTTTAGCAGAGAATTGTACAGAAGAAGTTTGTTGTCCAAGGATAGGACTGAGTTGCGACTCATTAACCAATGCAAGTTTTTATATTTAGCGTTGAGTTGATCTCTTTTCTGTTTTATATGCGTTTTCCAAGTGAGCCTTTTGTCCAGGTAAAAACCGAGATACTTAACACAGTCTGAGTGTGGTAGAATTGTGTCCCCCAATGTTACTGTGGGACAGTCTCCTCTTCTCAAAGCGAAAGTAATTTGACTTGATTTGTGAGCACTGGCGCAAATACGCCACCTTTGCAGCCAGGTGTTCATCTTGTCTAACACTTTTTGTAGTTTGTTGCTGGCGACATTGGGTTCTTTGGTGCTCGCCAGGTAAGCAACGTCGTCTGCGTATGTCGCTACCGTTACATCTTCTGTAGTTGGCAGGTCAGATGTGAAAATATTATATAAGACGGGTCCCAAAACCGATCCCTGTGGAACACCAGCTTCAATCTTATACAGACTAGATCTTTCGTCTCCTTGTTTTACTTGGAATTTTCTGCCATCTAAGTACGAAGCGAGGATGGGAAACACTGAGTGTGGAAGCTTTTCCTTTATTTTGTACAACAATCCCTTGTGCCAGACACGATCAAAGGCCTGTTGCACGTCTAGAAATGCCGCAGAGGTGTATTCCATCTTCTCAAAACCCTGGCGTATTGCGTGGTAGACTCGGTGGACTTGTTCGGTGGTTGAATGCGACTTTCTAAATCCGAACTGGTGTTCAGGTATCAGGTCACACTCATCCATGAATACTTTGAGTCTGGGCAAGAAAATTCTTTCCCAGAGTTTAGACAACACTGGTGTGAGGCTTATTGGTCGATAAGATGTGACCTCGTGTGCTGGTTTACCAGGTTTATGGAGCATAACGATTAAAGAGATTTTCCATAGTTTAGGAACATAGCCAGTTCGGAATATTCCGTTAAATAGACCAGCCAGGAATGTAACTGCTTTTTTAGGTAGCTCCTTAAGAACTCTAGGCGTGATTAAATCAAACCCAGGTGCCTTTTTTGGGTTCAAAGATCTGATTTCCATCGCGACTTCTTTTGGTGATGTTGGTCTAATAGGCGAACATAGTTGAAAGTCCTGATTCAATATGTCTTCAACATCTTGTTGGTTTGGCCCCTCGTTGGGTTTGAAAACGTTTGCCAAATGTAAGCCAAACTTCTCAGCTTTTTCTTTGTCAGTTCTAGCCAGAGATGTGCCTGATCTGATGGGCGGTTTGTGATTCTGTGACCCGTCGAGATTTCTTACGGCCTTCCACAAGGAATGTTCGCCTTGATCCGAGGGAGACAACATACATATTTGGTTCTGTAGTGAAATATTTATGTTTTCTTTTAGCATAGCTTTTAGTTAAAGAAGTTAAGAAAATATTAATGTCTTTAATTTGTGATGAATAAGCAAAAGTAACGAGACAGGAAAAGGTTAGACTTCATAGATATGTTACTCATATCGCTTCTCTTTTCCCCTCCGTAGTCCAAGAAGCTTTGCTCCTCGTCCTCGGATCATGTTAATGTCGCGGGCCTCGAGGCTTGAACAATATTTTAAGCCCTTCGTTAGCTAGTCGTGATTTCCCGTAAACGCTTACGGCTTTCATCCCCTCTGGAAACTCATGAACGTAATCCTATAATGGAGGTGTTAAAAATCCCTGTTTCTAATCGGAAAAATGTTTATTGTATAGAAACTGTGAATGTAGCTTGAATTTATCAATTTTGGCCAAAAATGACGATTGTACCTAAATTTAGCTACAATATCGATTTACAAGCAAAGTTTTTAATGCTCAGTTGTGAATATTGTATAGATAATGCAGCAATTACTACAGCTAGGAATCTAGAATATGTTATAGACTTACAAATTGCGAAAAACCAATTGAAATTTGAATTTGGCGGGCTCAGGTGAACGATCCACCTTAAGCATCATGCCTTGTTACGAATGTTTTATTTCTGTTTCTTCAACAGTAGGTAAATGCAAGTGGGCCTTTCGTGCTAAACTTGATACATTGAAGGCATGCAACATTGATATAACTTCTTCACCGATACAGAGTTAACGGAATACCAATTCGGATTACGTTCCCGGCAATGGATAGATGACAAGTGGGTTTGTTAACATCCTCGCCCAAATAATTGGATTACGGGTTTTGGCAGATGTACCTATGAAACGTCTTTACTGCTTTGATCTAACAAACCCGTCTTTTGAGCACAAAAGGGAAAGATTACTTATTTATTCCTTTTACATAAGCGTAAGAGCGCTACATAAAGGCTTCATAGGTGAGTGTCGACATTTTGCAGTTTCAGAATCTAGTCTTAATTCAACCCATTAATTATTCATGCCATGTCTGTGTCTGACTTTGTAATACGTCTTGTAAGTACTAGCTTCCAAGAAACAGAGTGGTTATTTGAGCACCATTAAAACTCCATTTTAAAGTCGTGAATCAGTTAGGACAGTCCAGCCAGTCCGCTATCTGATCTATGACTCATGGGTCCTGTTTGGTTTTGAAACGAGATTTCATCGTGATTAGTCACAGCCGCGCCGGCACTTTACACAGGCCTAAGAATGTGTTTAAAATAGATAAAATAATAAACATAGCACACGAACTTTCATATTTTAAACTTTTGCCGGCGAAACTGTTCAAAGTTCACGCCTCGGTTAGTTTAGTAACTTGCTCTGATAACCTTAAGAGCAGTTTAATGCAATTTGACGCAGCCAAGTATTTAAAGTATCCAGCCGTATGCTGCGTCATCTCATATTGTGTCGAATACTCCCACGGGCCACACAATCTAATTTATCCTTTCGCCACAAGGATATACGGATGTGATTGCTTTGCTCCGTCCCGTGCACCCTACATCAACGGCGGCGGCCACAATAATTGGTTACGCTTTATTTGCCAACGTACAACGATTACTATTACAGTTATGGCATATTCTCTGAGCGATAAAGCTCATGAAAACATAAACACGTGACTTTATATTTCCAATTGGTGACTTAGGCAGATTAGTTAGGCGGAAACATCCTAAATTTTCCGATGCTCAGGTAGGTACTTTAATTTTTAATAGAGTGATCGCTTATTACGGTTTTTTGCACTAGTCATTGTTTTTTCTTGAATCCCATTCCTAAAAAACCTATGACCTTTTCTGCATTTATATTGCGGTGTCACAATATTGCCTGTCCCTTTTGAAATTGCTTTACAACATCTTTGCATTCAAACGTTCAGTTCAGACTAGCTGCTAAATGGCGCCTTTTTTGTTTACATCTACCTGGCGCCATCGTCAGTCGACTGGCGGCTGTACGCAGAGCACACTAACGGCGCACGACTTCAGTGCGCAGTAACAGATGCTGTCTCCTCTTTGTCCCATTTTTTATGAAGGTACCTTGAACGTGAACTTCAAAATCGTCCACTTAATTGCGTGACTTACCTCCTAACTCCTAGTTCTTGAATATCGGAGTGAGTGTCTATTTCAAAATAGAATGAATCTGATGTGGCGCGATTGGTCAACAGATTGTGTTAGCATTAATTTGCTTATTTAACATGTCTGAACTCATTGTTATACATAATTAGCGCTTAAATTGTATTGCCAAACAATACCGAGAAGATGAGATGCATGATTTCCTCTGTCCTCTGTGAAAATCTTAAGGTTGAAACAGTTGATTACCTATTTTGCATAGGATATCGACAGAGTTGTGTTGAAGTGAGAATGACTTAAAAAATATCAAATTCGTAATTTCATAAATTCAATTGATCATTACAATAAGCGTGTTAAAAACAAATACTATTGTATATTGAATTCCTTTCTCGGAAAAGACAAACTTTACCAAGTAACTATCAACAAGAAAAGGTTACACGTTAACAGAGCAATAATTCGATTCACGAAGTATTTGACACGTCTTGCAAAAAAACTTCAAAAGTACTACCATAAGGTTAAGGGCGGTAAAGTTCTACTACTTTGATCGTAGAATGAATATTGAGTGTCTTGAGAGGTCGATTAAACTGTTGGAAAAAGAGGCGTTGCTAACATATTAATGCATTTGAGCGGCCACAATCGGTCCCGGGTGAGAAGCCAAGCTCGAAGTCATTCGGATGCAGGGGCTCAGTTAGGCATGGGTCATCAAGTATGCATGAACAACGGTTTCCGCCACGTCGACGTGCACGTATCCGAACTGATAAAAATACCCACGCCTTGATGTCTTCCATGACAAGATATTTCGTTTATCGACCATTATTTTGGATTCTTTTACCTTTTAGCACCTGCCTATAAAATCGAACATAACACCAGTTTGAATTCAACTGCGACTAAGTACTAAAACACATTGACATTTCATAAATGGAGTTTGTTTTAATTATCTTTAAATTAGGATAAAAATAGCATGTCTGCGAAGAATGCACTGATAATCGAGAACAGACGATAAAGCAGTCCGTTGTACACTCCACATGACCGCTGACGTCACTGCTGTACTTATACCCACACCATAACTGTAGTGGATGGGTCATTGAGTACGTACTCTAGATCTGACGTTAAACGGAGATTTATATTATTAGATGCTCTCGATACCAGAGGATGAATATAATATTCTGGAATGAAGTTTGAATTACTTATGTATGAAAGTATAGTGGCAACAGATTTTATACTCTTTGGGCGATTCAAATAAAAAGAAAAATATAATAGTATCTAATATTTAAAGCCACTAAGGACCAATCCTTGTGCAGTCATTTCTGAATGAGGATTGGTCCTTAGTGGCGATGAAATATAGGTACCTATCTTGTAGGAATTAATCCGGAAATAATGAACTGACGAACCTATGCAATCGTAATCACTTGGCAATGGCTTAAAAGCTTGGCTTGGGCTTGGAGTGTGACACACGCAACCATAATAAATATGTACTAGGTATATGATTTTGCATTCATTCTAAAAATAATAATATTAGTTGTTACGAAAATACAAGTTACTTTTCCTAATAAACAAATAGAAAGTCTTCTTTACAAAATCGGCCGCCGACTAAGCTTTTCCCTTAGGGACATAATTTTTTAAAATTTATTTTGTCCCATATTTCTTAGGAAAGTGATTTAGATTCTCGTCAAAATAACATCTTTAAATTATTTGATTAGATTGTGTAATTTCCGCAAATATGACCAATTTTTTAATATTATTTTCTTTCTCAAGGTAGTTTTTCCTAGTGCTTAGTCAATGGGCAAAGCTTTTGCTTATCTGTGGTTAATACAGACTGAAAAGATATACCCAGTGGGGTTTTCTTTACTTATAGGTGTATTAGGCAACTTTAATATTTTTATTATAGCTACGTGTGTGCTTACTCTAATCAAACAAACAAAGTTAAATTAATTGCCATAATATTTTCCTCAAAAGTTGAATAGTTGTGAAATTCAGGTAAATATCACGGTCGGTTAATAATTATTATGTGACGACGTATCCGCGTTCATTATGTTATGACGGCGAGCCACGATTCTCTAGAAACCGTTTTATTATTCATGAGCCCATCAATCGCATTGTGCTTACACACAATGCCACGAAAGTTGCAAGGGTCTCTAGCTTTTTACCTTTCCAGTTCTTTGAATCGTGAGCAAAAAATATTCTTTGAATTTTCTGTATCGTGGATAAAGTTACTTACATAACAAATCGTTACTTTACAAGTGATTTCCAGTAAAGGGAAGTACATAATTCATTTCACGTGTAACAAACTCGGTACACACATGGTTTTTACTCTGGCAATATTTGCACGGCTGAAGGAGAGAAAAACAGGTATATCTATGGTACTAAAACTGTTACAATGTGAACTTCTTCACATCTAATTCATGACGACAATGTCCAAGATGTAGTAAGAACATAAAATACACGATGAGATTATGCAAATGAATCGCCAGTTTATGCGGAATTTATGATGTAGTACCAGAAGATGTACCTCGGAGATGTCTAGATTAGATAAAACGTGCCTGAAATTTATCAAATATACCTAAAATAAAATATAACATAACATACCATCACGCCTGTATTCCCTGAAGGGTTAGGCAGAGGCATACTAATGTACACCCACAGTTCGCCGGTATGTTTAGGTCCCATGTAATAGGGGGCGAGCCTATTGCCATTAACCGGGCACAAATTCCAAACTCCGAGCTGCTACTGGGAATTTCATAGAAAAACCCAATAACACTGCTCGACCTGGGAATCGAACCCAGGACCTCTAGCGTAGCAGTCGCGCTCGGGACCACTTGGCTAATGAGGCAGTTACGTAAAATACTTATCATAAAATTAAAGAAGTTTGTGTTGTTCGTGATGGACGATGTTTAGATGTGCTCCTGGAATGCATAGATTAGATTATCAGCATTAGCACATGCGTACCCACCTCTCGACACAATTCGGCGCGTGCGTCACACGATGTAACATTGGAGTGTCACTCACGATTCTCGAAAAATAGAGTTATAACGTGAAGTTAGTTTCAAGGTTCTATTATGTAGCTTCTTCACAATAAATATATGTATTTATTGCATGGAAACTTGTAGTTAAGTTGTAAATAACAGCAACTTGGCCAATAAATTCAGCTAATAACAAGTCTTCACTTACAAATACGAAAAAATAAAAACGTGAGCAAAAGAGCAAACACTATAATTACATGTTTGTTTTGGTAGTACAAAAAAACTTAAGGCTTAAGCACCTTCTTGATAAGGAAACTGCATACAAATTCAATATCATGCAGCTAGCTTCGCATGCACTACTTAACTATCTTACATACTTATCTAACATTAGAAGTGATATTATTTTTGTTTGAACCTCCAGTATTGATAACGCTACGAAGTTCTTCAGTGTGGACCAACTTAACTTTCTTTAGTAGGTACCTCATATTCTCTCTGAATAATATTGTACTGTATGGAATCCTGTTTCTTACATATATAATGAAGCTCACTAATATTTCATCCTTAATTATCATAATTTTAAAGTCTAGTCTTTAAATTGATGTTTTAAGTTTATTTCTGCTTATACCTGTAATTGAACACCTCATCTACCTAATTTATCTAGAAATAGATTCTACGTTCTAAGAAAGAGTGAATTCTATTGTCAATGTTTTCTGTAAGGTATGTGTACGTGTAAGGTTAAAGACCTTTTCGAAAAATGCAGTCACTCACTAATATATATATGACTTAAAATATTACTTAAAACTGGCCGTCACTTCTAATACTAAGTAATGTGATAAATTAAAATCTGCGGAACAGATAGAGTATTAACCTAACACTGTAACTTTTTAATTTAGAATAAGTAATCTCTTTATATACGCAAAAAAGGGAACGCATGAAAACGAGATTCATTAGAAATTCAGCAGCTTTATCGTCCCTAACCCTTAACAGAGATTGGAAATAACGTTTACAGTTTACGACGCTATTAAACCAGGGCGAGTAACATCACTGGAGGAATGAGGAAGATGAATTGTTGGGTGAAAGGGGCCAGACACCAGCTTATACTCAAGTCTAACCACACATTGGCATAAGAACGATACGGGAAATTTTGTAAACTATATGGATCAATTAAGTAGATTTAAGTCTTTGGTATTTCTCACGCAAAAGGTAGACACTTTCTACCCTATCGCCTTCAATTGAAGCCTTCGCTTAAAATCGGATATAAATAAAATTGGATAGACCGTGTATTTCCAATATCACAGTGTTTCACTGAGTGCTCTTCAACTTTGCTCTTTCTGCTTAGCATAGCTAGCGGCATAGCTTGCCGGTATTTGTGTTTAATGTTGGCGTAAGGTGTGGCCTTACAAGGTTTTGTAGCTTCCATATCTTCATTTTAATACTAATTCGGCCTAACCATTCGATTTGATTGTGCCAAGTACATCTGAATCAAGAAACTCTACCTGCCTAATCTATTTGGGAAAATTATAACGAAGAACTCTCTCTATATAAATAAATAATTAAATATTCTGGGACATTTTCACACATCACCATCTAGTCCCAAACTAAGCAGAGCTTGTACTATGGGTACTAGACAATGGATATAATACTTATATACAAATTAGCAATTAAAAGTAAAATCTGTTTACGTAAAGCTTCGCAAGCTCAAATTGTTGGTCTGCAAAAATACTGTGAGCCAGTAATTCCTTCAGAGCGTCCTAAAGTGTTTTTAAAAATTGTTTAAAAGCTTTCTTTCATTATAGCCGACAACAACCCGTCCACGTTCGGCAAACAATAGTGATTGAGTAAATTAAGATTTAATTCCAGCTGAATTTATTGTTACGTAATACATAGCATAATCGTTATTCAGCGATAATATAAGTAGTTCCAGGTTTGGTAATTGGATTGATCATACATAATATATTCTTCCAATTATATACGTAGTCATAAATACTTCAGTTTAGTGATAACCAATTTGTTGTCCATTTATGTCTTTCGACGAAAATCTTCTGTCATGCAGATACATTCTCTTTCCACTAGATCACCATCTGTCTTTGTCTCCACTCTCCAGTGTTAAGCTATACGTTCAGAAGTCATGTATAACACCCATTCCATAATGCTGGCTAGTAAATGTTTATCTGAATCACTTCCTTCGATAATGACCAATAGATAAGAACAATTGTTTCATAAGTACTTACTAGCAACATTATCTGCTGTTGTGATAACTGCTGTTCTAGAGTGTAGTGACGATGACGATATCTGTTTTTAAGTACCTTCTAGCGTACATACTTCAATATTGATT
Organism: Acronicta leporina; assembly: GCA_947256265.1. Lineage (NCBI taxonomy): Eukaryota > Metazoa > Arthropoda > Insecta > Lepidoptera > Noctuidae > Acronicta > Acronicta leporina. The sequence goes on from OX366512.1 coordinate 3,246,572, forward strand.
GTATTATTTATAAAAATATTCATCATCAATAGTTCTTAAATCAACCTATTCATAAATTTAGATAGGTATAATAAATTTAGATAGGTATAATACCCTACCGAATTCTGTTGTTATAGATGTTTATTTATACTTGTTAATCGTATTAAAAGCCAGAGTTGTTATGTTCTGTCATCCCAATTATATTAATTTTCGTTCAGCGAAATGGATTCATCCGTCCGTTCTTCCCTATACTGAATATCTATAAAGACGAAAGTGACAGAAAGCTTTTTTATCGCCTTCTTTCTGTACATAAACCTTTAACATAATGTGTTGTGGCACATTCGATCCTCATAAATCGTTTATTGTGCTCAGCCAATTTTTGTTGCTCTATAAATATAACCTCCATCATTTGTTATTTAGAAACTATGACAACGCCAACATATTTTGTGCTTAATCTATTTATTTCTAAGAAATGAAGGAAAATCGCAATGAAAATATCAATATTTCGTCGAAAAAGCGTTGTTATATCAATTTTCCTGTAGATTGCAAAGATGGGACGAGTGTAGCGTTGCGAAAAATTCGACGCTCCTCATGACAGAGGAAAGTATTCGGGGATTCAAAATAACTGTTCTAGAAAAACGGGTATATTTTCCACACCTGAATTTAACCGGTGGCATAATGAAAAGTTTCTTTATGTATTTAGGTTATGATTCGGGTGAGTCACTTGCGTATTGATCGCACCTGGGTGAGATTACAACGGCACATTTATATTATCTTCGTGTAAGTAATATCGATGTTACGTCTTAATTGTGTTCCTTACAGCCTTACTTACACGACAGAAAATTGAGATTCCACCGGGAAAACCGCCACGTTTGTCGTGTTAAAATTCATTTTCTGTACGTTCGCTCATTTTATTGAATCTCTTTATTTATGCCGTGTAAGTAAAAACTCCAAAAATGTTTTTGCTTCCGAATAAGTTTCGTAAATTATAGGTGATCTTCTTGGCTTGTTTATTTTTTAAATTTATCGAAGATCACCTTTGACCGCAAGTTATGGATTTGTATTATTGAAAGTATTCCTCAAAAGATGTTAGAGTGGAAAAGTAACAATGCTAAAGCACCACTTTGGCAACTTTACAGGAGGGATCTACAAGTTTTTTCTGACAGAATTACTTATGTGCATAGCAAATCATATAAACATACACACCATCACGCCTGTATTCCCCGAAGGGTTAGGCAGAGGCGTACTAATGTACACCCACAGTTCGCCGGTATGTTTAGGTCCCATGTAATAGGGGGCGAGCCTATTGTCGCCGGCGAGCAAATCATATAATTACACTTTTAATATCTTGAGTTTAATATTAATATTTTGTAGATGGGTGTCAAAGCCTGTTCTGAGCCCGGAACCCAAAGATGAGTTTAAAGTTTGACGAAATAAAATTAGAAATCGCCAAAGTAAAACATTGCAAAATATTATCCCGTGGCAATTTATTAATATTCAAGATAGATTTATCGTTCTAATCAGCAAATATGTATTATCATAGTCCCTGTTCGTCCAGGTTAAGAATAATTAGAGCAGAATTTGCGGCAAAAAGAGCAGCAGGTGAAGAAGAAGTTTGAGAAATTGCTCACGACCCGTTTCACTTGAATGCGTAGCGATTGGACTTGTCATCGTCTAGTATATAGTTTATCTAGTAGTAATAGTTTGTCTCGTGACTTTGACAAACTATTGCGTTCGTTAGGACTCCATGGTCCGTGCAACAACTGATTTTGAGTTATAATCCCTGCCGTGAGTTTTCAGCATTGTTACCGAAATGATACCCACTTTTCCATTATCGCTTGCTACTATTTGCGCAATTGACACATTTTTTCATTAATCAATTTTAGCTATGTAATTAATTTGGTACTTTGTAATTTTGCTTTCATAAATAAGGAAGTTCGAAGATCGGGCTGTGGTGTTCACTAGGAGAGGCGTACGTCCCGCAGTGGACGAATATAGGCTGATTATGATGTTGAAATAAGGACCTGTTCCATATACAAGGCGATTTATGCGTACACAACCTTGTAACAGAGCCCTTAGTAACCCTCGATTCAGTAGTTCTTTCATTTTCTGTGACGTCTTTCATTATTTTTATTCGTAGCGAATTCGTATCATTACCGAGGTAGTCGTCAATGGTCTTTGATTCAAAGACTTCCGTTGAGATTCGCAGTTTCTGTGTTATTTTATGAGCAGTTTTTGTTTACGTTATTTTCTTATAAAATATTTGTCATTTGCAGCTCCTGTGATATAAGATTAGTGCTATTCTTAATTGAGAATAAAATCCTAATCTTTTTCATCATCTTCCTATCCTTTCCTCCATTGGTGTTTGTCTAGTATGTCCTTTTCTTCCATTCAACCTTGTCAGCCGACACCTCATCATTCACTCACTTTTTTATCCTATCAGCCTGGGGCCCTAGTCTGCTATTTCAATTGACTATGAATGACCGTCCAATGGCACTAAATGACATAAGAAATGACAGATTTCGTAGAGAAAACTGTCAAAAATCAACCATTTTGAAGTCACTGAATCACAATTCTGACACAACTGAATAGTAGACTCGGCACCCTGAACACAATCCGTCCATATTTTCTTTAGTGTCCCTGGACCCCTACATCCCGTCACATGCGCATATCTAGACACACAAAACTCCCAACGAAACTCCTTTTAAAATTTTCCGTCACTGGTGCCACTTTCAGTCTTTCTCTAATATACTCATTCCTTATTTTATCCATTATGCCTAATCTGTTAATTAGAATCTTAAATGCCCATAAAACGGATAGATTCATTCTTTACAATTGTTAGGTTTGAATGGAAATTTGGAACATTGTTTAAATCCTGCATTTTAAATATTCTTGTGAAATTGTAACAGCTAACTGTAACACTACCACGTCAACCGTAAACCGTTAAAAATTACAACAAGAAAATACCTCTCACGCATCTTAGCTAAGAAGAGGAACCTAATTAAAATAAAATAATTAAAGTTACCCAATTAATTAGTATCAAATAACGGATTTGGTAAATAGTCGGGATGCTATTTGCAATTATAGTTATTACTAATAATAGCGCATACCGTCTTACTTTGCTTCATATAAGCGTTCATATAACATCTATGGAGACAACCTTGACCATAAAAAGATGAGCCTTGACACCGCCCGGCGCGCGCGCACCTGCCCATTTAGCGCCATCTGTTGACGCTATTTATATCATCATTTTTATTCTTGAACTTCATCAAACTCAATTGTTTCTTTCGTTGAAAATTGTTTTTCGTGTTGTGTCCTTGGTAAAGCCCCTGTATCCACCGCGCTTCCATTGAACATCTGTTATAATACTGTAGATATCTTGACCATCATATTTGTACCTGGAATCTATTCCTCTTTCGTCAAAATTATGGAGATACTTGAACGTGTTAATAAAGTGGTAGACTATATCCAAGAGAACGCAAATCCGAAACGACGGAATATGAACAACTAGCGACCCGCCCGCGGTTTCACCCGCGCTGCCCCGTCCCTAAGAGTCGTAGCGTGATGTTAAATAGCTTAAAACCTTCCTCTTGAATCAATCTATCTATTAAAAAAACCGCATCAAAATCCGTTGCGTAGTTTTAAAGATCTAAGCATACATAGGGACAGACAGCGGGAAGCGACTTTTGTTTTATAATATGTAGTGATGGAAAAATAATACCACAGCGCTGAGCTTGTTACAACGAAACTGGCAAATATTTAACCTCTGCATACATCCACGATAAGCGCAAAGTACGAAAAAATACATACACATATTTATACTGTTTAAATGGTCGGCTTAACCCAATGTAATGTTAATAGAGTATTCATTTCAAACAGTCGTGCAAACATTGAGGGTGATAATGGCTGCCCGGATTATAGTGATCACGGTGGACGCCAATGGATTATAAAGGTATCAGAGCGCAAACATTGGAATACAATAAAGGAACAGATTCGGTCTTACTAGTTCAGTAGACCTGGTCACACACATTATGGCGGGTTTTAATTTGTTAAACATTAATAATAATATAAAACTGAGACCATAGAATGAGGAAAATTAATTAGTAATCTTGGAAGTGTACTATGAATTCTTTCTTTTCTTTTAGAAGAGATATGAGGGAGGTTAGGTTTGCCAGCCTGCTTGCTTGAGTACACAATAATAAATACTGAAGTGGGTGGAGGAAATTATAGAATAAAAGTGATAAACATTATCAATTTACAATTCTATCAAAATGGATAGATAACATCACTCGATTATTATTGTGTAGTTGGAACCTTTCCTAAATAATGTATTTCGCGTACCTTTCAGAGTAGACTGCTGAATTATTTAACAAATTGTCAAGGCTAAATAAAAATATAAATAGGGTTTAATTTAATAATGTCTCATCAAACTGGAATTTATATTCATGACATTGAAGCATGTATGTTCACTAAATATACTTCATAATACCCAGATATTTTATAATTATGTAAAGGCACGTTCTTGGGAAACATAGCTACAAATTTACTGTAACATGTTATGATAACAAGAATGTTTTTGCTTTACCCGTTTATTTTCCTCGACAAAGTCACACGGCAAACCTCTAAAAAACATCTAAAATTATTGAACATTGAAACTGATACGATTTGATTATGGGAAATAATCAAATTGAATAATGAATTGAGAAAATTATAAATAAATATTAGTTTTGGGTCTGCTTGTAGGTACTTATGCTAATATATTCGAAGTCGTATTAAACTGAAAGCGGCGGTAGCCTAATGGCTAGGGCGTCGGACTTGCGATCATGTGGTTGCCGGTTCGAACCCCACCCATTGCACTACCGACGTGAACCCACTCGTAACACAAGCATTTTAGCTTAGCACGAGGGGTTAACAAGAATACTAGTAATGTGTGACCCACATTGCTAGTAAGCTTTTAAAAAAAAAAAAAAAAACTGAAAGAAACACCGACCGGATACCACGGCCTCACAGAAAACCGGCGTGAAATAACGCTTACGTTGTGTTACGCAGAGTGAGTGAGGATACCGAAGGTCCAAACCCATGTAAAAGGCGGGCCATCGGCGGAATTCATGTAATGGATAAATTGGCATTTTCGGAACGGAAATGCTAATTTATCTATTATATAAATTCTGGTATTCCCTTAATTATAGAACATACTTAATACCACTTTTATCGCATAAAACGTTGGTGGGACTAAATCAGCAGTGATGCGTTTTATTATCAGCGTTCGGCTGTTACTTCCATTATACATTAGCGATACCAACCGATACCATTGTCCTGATATACGTGAAGTAATTTGTCGTTACCGACGCCACTGATTGCACTGAACATACATAATTCATGTACGAACACGATGGATCGGAATCGCATCGTCCTCTGAATTCTGACTACTCATTGGCAAACAATATAAATACAATAACGCGAATCTTTGGCTCTGTAGTGTACTTAATTAAAAACTTGCCAAACGTAATTTCAGAATCAACTTTTTGTTTGTCCTTTATATTCAACCACGTTGTGGACACTCTCTCGTCAGTAGAACGCGCAAGATCCACATAAAATGTGCTTGTATTCTAGAAAGGATTGGTAGTCTTTGAATTCATTGATACAGCGTTTCCAATCTTTGCGTCTGTTCTCAACGATTATATCAACGATAACGATTATACCTCCGAAAAACCTCCACTTTTGAATTGCCTACAAACAAGCCTTTATTTAAATTAAATTATGAACGTCCTTAGGGATCCTTGTGAGTGCGAGAGTGCGGTTGTCTTTACCAAGTGGTCTCATTGCGAAGTTTGACGGATTCAGACTACATAATTAATTATGCCCTGCCCTGTCCTTGTGTTTAATAACACATTTTGTGGAACAATTTTGTTAAATATCTTTATATTTAGACGAGATTCGTATCTAAGCCAATATTGTTATTGCTTCGGTAAGATTTGATTGTTGGAGACACATTTTCGGATGAAATTCCTTTTCATTTTGAGGTCTAAAATCAAGGTAATGTCAAAATATTTTTTATTCATTAATCAAGATTCTGCACAGAAAAAGCCATTGCCGTAAAGTATGAGTGTATTCAGAACAATAAACGCTATGGTAAATAGGCCACTATCGTACACATACCACAACACAAGAGTGCTGGCGCCGGCCTTCGTTTAAATTCATTATTCATATTGAATTAAGCCCAGTACTCACTTGCTCAGCGGGCATTGCTTATTGGGGCGCCCTCCCTACGGCGATTAATATCAGGTTCACTATTTACTCTTGCGAATTTTGGTAACGGATCGTTGTTTGGTAACGTTATCCTTCATTGTTTTCCGAACTGATATTATTATTATCGTTTTCATTTTACGCCATTGTTCTGTTTTAATTAAGAAACCATATTGCTTAAAATAATATTTGTTCGTGGTTTGAGAGCTGTCGGTATCTAAAATTTTATACAATTGATCACTCTTTTATTTTGTAAAATCTGTGGTTATCCTAATGTAGGGTGACCATAATTACATGCAAAAATGTAATTATGGTCACCTGTATCCTGTATCTATACTACAAATAAATAAAATTGGAGTGTCTGTTTGTAATATTATAATAACAGCTTTTTACTTAGTGTATTTGGATGTATATACACGGCACATACCTATACAACATTGTGTGTGTCTGTTTGTTCCGGCTAATCTCTGAAATGGCTAGACCGATTTTGACGGGAATTCGGGAATTCGACGGATCACTGGCAGATAGCTGATGTAACAAGGAGTAACTCAGGCTACTTTTTTTTTAAATACCTCTCGGACGAAGTCGCGGGAACAGCTAGTTATTTGATAAATATTGTGCAGTTCGTGTCTCAGGTAAACATTTTTTAACTATGTATCGTTTTATGTGTAATCAAGTAAACATGTTAAAGTATAATCCAAAGTCACCTACCAACTCATCCAATAATGACAGGCATAAATAACTTTGTTATTTACTCTAACTTTAAGGACGCTGCGAGAATTGTCATTTCACAGAAAAAATCGGTTCGGACCCACGTGTAGACGCAGGCGCCAGATCTATAATAAAACAGATGACCTATTAGTATATATCGTAATGTATATTCATAGACTATTAAGTATCGTTATCTGCGCGATGCTGTGCGCACGCCCGGTTGTTGATAAACGCCGGTGTCTGCGCATGTTGCGCAGTTGCACTGCCAATACGCGCCCGCTATGGCTACATAGCTCTTTGATTGTTTGCCATCGATAGATGCCATACATATCGATATTTCTATTGCGGACCCGAGGACCAATTCTGGAACTACCATCAGTCTTCATAGACTTTTCCGATTTGGTAAGTTCTATGACATTAGACAAGGTTTTAAGTAGGTAAAGGAGAAGGGTATACTTTAAATCACTGAAAATTACACTTCTTTAGTGTAGTCATTTTATCTCATCGACATAAAGTCCAAATTTCAATACTATAATAACGGTCTTGATGAGATGTAAGGTTTATAAATCGAATTAATTACTCGATCCTCTTAACGATAGGATCTTTGTTCACTCCTTATCCACAAATTACTTCCACCCGAAATATATTTCTAATTTCCTTTGTGATATCAGTTGAACGCCTGTTTAAAATATATCGAATTCTAAAACATCAAGTTTCTGAACAATTAATCATCGCAGTAATGAATATTTGTCGGGAGTTTGACATTTGAACACAACTGTGTTGATATACGTTTAATGTAGGTAAACTAGTTGATAGATCAGGCGAGAAGAAACATAAGTTAATGTCGTAAATATGGCCAAGCCGGTTTCCTTAAATAATATGGCATTTAGTCGGTTTGAAAAGGTAACTTTTGTAAGGTAGTCCACACAATATACCCACGTTTACCTGTTGCGACATTCTAACTATAAAGATGGGATCCTTTATGTATTCATTCGCATCTCTGCGTCGAGTGCAACATACATACAATTGAAATCATCTACAAGTTGTTTGCGTCACCGATGCAGCGAGGTCGGTTTCTTATGCGTTTGTTGTGCGTGAACTGAGTATAAAATGCTCGGTCAATACGTCGGGAGGTCGAGTTTCTATATCACTCACTGCATGGGATAACTATATTTCCTTAGAGTGAAATAAAGTCAACAACATCAATATTTTGTTTGCATGTTCAAACAACATTCGATACTTGCCTACTAGATATTTTATAATTTACCTCCTTATGTGACCTTGTAACTGGTTATTCAAATTTCGATTCGGTAAGAATATGACGTCAATGCGTAAGGAAGCTTTATACGATTCGGTATTTGAGTTTTCAAGGTAATACGGGGCATAGAACTGGATTCCGATTACATTTAGGTAAAACACTAGACAGAAAATTCGGGACGCTGATTATCTCGTCTCTAGGGAGGAGTGGGAAACTAAAACCCTCTTTTGGTAGAGTATGTAGAATATACCTATATGGTTGATTTTTGCAGGGTTGTCGATTGTGTCTGTGTACCAACAAGTAGCCCGTATATATCGCCAAATCTCGATAGGACAAAAGTCTAAACTACACTACACTACACATTATGTACTTTGAGTCAGTCTAGAAGTATTGCAAAGTACATGTTTCAGGTTTTGCAAATAATATTTCAATTAAATAAGTATTTCTATTTGTACTTTTTGGTATCATTTTAATCTTGAATAGTAATTCTTTACGGTCTAGTAAAGACTGTTCATAAAAGTAATTTATAATGTTAAAATACGAGTAAGCAATGAAACAATGTATAAAAGTTACATTTAGTATTGCGCACTTTCCTTAATGTTATGCATGTTAGTCTTCATAAAATTAAACTGTGTGCCTAAAACGTGCCGGTCGCGACATAGCAACATTTATGACAGCCCTTATCTGAAAGGTCGGTTATTGGTTTTCCCGGTAAAAGCTTTGCCCCGTATTGATGTAAAGAAAATCTAATAATAAGATGTGACGTATCATGACGTATGTATATAATAAAACATACCTGTTACCTTCTCGATCGTTCCTAAACCTTGAGATACGCCGCGGTTATCCGTTGATCTGCTGCGAAGTTTTAATTAAGTAAATAATTGTTGGAAATATAATAATTAATACATCTGTGTAACTTGCAAAAATAACGGGTACTTAAATAACATTAAAAAACTAGATCGACCAAATTATTTAAATTCTTATTAGTATACACCGTGGAACTTAAATAATGCAATTTTCAACATAAGTTAATCTGCGCGCGTACTAAGTTTAAGTTGGAGCCGGCAAAAAAAGTTTCTCGCAGTTGAAGTAATATCTAGACTTGACCATTTATAGCATCTAATAACGCTTATTAGTGTCCAACAAGTCTTTAAGATTTGCGTTTTAGATACATATGACAGTCCTCGGCAAACTAATCGTCTGGTTTTTCTATCGGTTCTAGATGTTTTTATGATGTGTTTCAACTGTAGTTTGGTTACGAAAATAATTTATTATTATCTATATAATTCACTATATTAATCGTATACGGACTTCAGAATTGGGTCCGACCTAGATAAAATGTAGCCCATGTGTTATTTCAGACTATAATCGCTGTGTCAAATTTAATGCAGATCCGTCCAGCCGTTCTGGCGTGAAAAAGTAACAAACATCCATCTATCTATCCATCCATCCATCCATCCATAATATTAGTAGGATTGTTGATATCAATGAGATTTTCAATTCCATTTACTAATTCATATATTCAATATCGTAAGAGCTTATGGTTTATATCCTGTTACATATTTTATGGAATACTCTTCGTATTTTAAGCTCTTAAATGCTTGGTAATAAAATGTTACAGAAAGCATCAAATCGAACCCTAATACCATCACGCCTGTATTCCCCGAAGGGTTTAGGCAGAGGCGTACTAATGTACACCCACAGTTCGCCGGTATGTTTAGGTCCCATGTAAAAGGGGGTGAGCCTATTGCCATTAACCGGGCACAAATTCCTAACTCCGAGCTGCTACTGAGAATTTCATAGAAAAACCCAATAAAACTTTGCTCGACCTGGGAATCGAACCCAGGACCTCTAGCGTAGCAATCGCGGTTAGGACCACTTGGCTATTGAGGCAGTTATCGAACCCTAATGATCTATGAAACTGATATTTAATAGGTTAAGTTTCTCAAGATAGTTTCATAGTTTAATTGTTTGTATTTGTAATGTATAGGGCCTCATAAAAATATACGTCCTTTTTCATTATAACACATTACAGTGTATCCTTTGGTGGAGGTCATAATAAAATAACTTGTGGGTGACCACATTTATTCAAGATTCTCAGTGTTAAGAATATTACGTTATGGTGCTATTTATGTCGTTTATCACATTTTATAATGTACCTAATATTTTGACTCCCACCGGCGAAAGTGGCGGGACTGAAGTAGTCCGTATTCGATGTTATTTTAAGAAATAATACGTTTAAGTATATCTTTTGAAACCCGCACGTGGGTGTTTTCATTATTCATGAGCGATTACTATAGAAATAAAATGTTTCTTTCTTGCCTTGAAGCCTTCATAAAATCCAAAGTACCTTTATCTACTAATTTTGCTTAAGATTTCAGAAAATATAATACCTTAAGTTTCTGATATTATTGTAACATAAATACAATTAGAATGAATACAATAATAATTAGTGGTCATGGTTTATCAATAGGTATGTTAATTGTTAAAGCCACGATCACAATGATGTCTAATATTAGATACCATGCGGGTATGCTAATGTATATTGCTGACAGAAAGACATAAAACGATATAAATAATTCTACTTATTTACATTGAATAGATAATTTGCAGGTCATAGATGTTAAATGTCCTAGAATGCGCCTCCTTGGTTATAGTCCAACCTTAATCAAGGAGAGAAGCATACAATACAGTACAAAATTGCATAAAACAAGCTTAAAATAGCTTGTGTAAATGCTAAAAAGAAGTTTCTAGTTCAAATCTAAAGCAATTAATTTTGAATATTCTTGTCTACAGGTTGATGAAGAATCCGCAAGGAAGTATATTGCGCGAAGACCGCGCCGCCTAGCCGCTCCTTTACACGTAAGTGCTATTTCGATTTTCCAACTTTTCCATTGGTCAAAAACCGTTGATGCTTGGACTTAAAGATCCTAGACTACTGATTGTTATTGGACTGGTAGCGGGCACGAATCAAGCTTCTGAGCAAGCTTTTTTGAATGGGTATTGAGAATTTGGATTCGAATGTGCACAAGCTATAAGCTCTGCTTTCTGCACGAGGTTATTCTCCGATTCTGTCGATTACTCGAGTCTGTTTTGATTCGAAAGACGAAGCTGATAAAGGGATTATCAACCATGTGGCGGATTCTCATCTGAACCCGTTAGGAGCCGGACCGCGTTAGGTCATCACACTTATATCACAACATTTTGGAGTGAAATTATGTGACGTGAAGCTCTTGAATGTGGTAGGACAGGGTTGGCTAATACATTGCCTCAGCACGTCATCCTAATTCAAAGGGGGAGCTGAATGTGAAGTGTATATTCATAGACTTGATAGAACACACGGATACTTGACAAGCCATATCTTTTTGATATAGGCTGCCCTCTCATCGTATATGTTTTTCGTAAAATTAGAGATCAACTTGTATTGAAAATGTTAGTAGCCGTACGTTACGCCCAGTGCCTTGCGTATCGATACGATGTTTACAGTTGCGTTGCTGAACATAATCACATGATGTAGTGCCCTGTTACTCATTCGCGACAAGCGTTTACACAATGTACAAATGTGATCCATGCCGTGTGCCCAAACTATCACGCTGCCCTCTACATAGTACAATGTTAGCGGTAATGTAATGCTTTCAGAATTTAGTCATTACCACCACGTCACAATCCGCACAATGGATTTTCAAAATCAACTTTATTTACTTTTTTTTTAAATACTAGCGACCCGCGCGCTTCTGGGTTGTCCCATTCCTAAGACTCGTAAAGTGATGTTAAATAGCGTAAAATCTTCTTCACGAACCGCTCCCGTCCAGTAGTGAAAACCGCATGAAAGTCCATGACTTTGTTTTGTAATATGTAAGGATCTGGGGCCCTAGTCTGCTATTTCAATTGACTCAGAATGACCGTCCAATGGCACTAAATGACATAAGAAATGACAGATTTCGTAGAGAAAACTGTCAAAAATCAACCATTATGATGTCACTGAATCACAATTCTGACACAACTAAATAGTAGACTCGGCACCCTGAACGTAGGCCTTTAATTTATATTTCCAATTTCCGAGGTAGTTACACAATTTACCTTGACATTTGCGAAACAATTCTTGAGGTAAAACTTTTATGATTAGGTACTCATTTCACAAAATTGTTTTCCCTTATTTGGAGTTTCGTTTCGATCGATACATTATATAACAAACAATATACATTATACTCTCTCTCTGGCAAATTTTAAGAAGTTTGTTACGAATTTTTAGCTGCTTAATAATTAACTTTAAAAAGTGTAGTTAATTTTTCTCTTTCTTTTCCTTTGGTCGTTTATCACTTTTGCTTTGTATCTTAAACCCGTAGTAACTTTATTTAAAATTTTATGGGATAGGGGGGCAAACGAGCAGACGGATCACCTGATGGCAAGCGATAACCGCCGCCCATGGACACCCGCAACACCAGTACGTTGCCCGACTTTTAAAATTGGTTTGGGCCTCCGGTATCCGGTATCACTCATTCGGCGAAACACAACGCAAGCGTTGTTTCATGCCGGTTTTCTGTGAGGCCCTGGAGTTTCTCTCCGGTCGAGCCGCTCATTCGAGCCGAAGCACGACGCTCCCACATGAAAAAAAATGTTTTGTTTCCGAAATAAAATTAAAATACTAGAAAATAGTATGGGTAGTGGTACCTGCCGTTATTGAGCATTTGGTAAAGACGTCTCAATCGCTGACTGTTATCTAATGTGCATCATCATAACAATTCATATAAAATTAGTTTTATAGTAGATTACGTTTAAATACTTACTCACTTCGCAGCACTAGTTTGTACATTTGAATAACTCTATCATCCCCATTTGTCATATTGCTCTGAACAGTGACATGCTCATAAATTCCTTATTTCATATAGTTGTTATTCTTAGACATTGCATTGTTGCGAAGCTACTTCCTATCCAAGTATCCGTACGGTTGCCGCTCTAATTGATTAAAATGGTCCAAACTTTATAAAATGAAGAACTTGGTCCTTTGATCCGTCGATTTTTCTAACGCTGGTCCTTTGATTATTTTTTTTACTTTAGTCAGTAATATTTCGATAATATAGCCTGTACCCAAATGGAACGTTGCTGAATAACCAAAATATTGAAACGCAAACCTAGGCACGTTGCCAATTGTGTAAACGGTTTTATTGAAAGACAGAGCGAGTTGATTTACCGTGTCTAACTCATTTGCCACCAGTACAAGGATGTTAACGTCTTGTAGGTACCTACGTGATAAATTGCAGTTTTTAATGTACATTGTAGGAACTGTAACATTCGTTTCATAGAAATCAGTTTACGTAGCCGTGTGTCGAATTGAGTAAACAGACCTAGCTGCCAATAACATTTAATTGTTATAAACGTGTATTATGACGTTAGGTCGGTTTACAAACATTCTTGTTAAGCCTCGTTGACGGATAAAAACGTCATATTTTATAATGAATTTATGTTGGACGTCCCTAAGGTTAGATACCTTACCCAAGCTTCGCAGTTGCGATCGTTGTTCCTAAAATAGGGATTAGTCGGCGAACGAACGCGGAGCAAGATAACGTCGTATGCACACATGGACCCAAAAGTAACCATATCTATGTACGCCCACATTTGCGCGTATACAAACGTCATCTTGCGTATGTAGTTGTAGTTCACATCACTAGCCGATCAAAAAGGGCTTTATCTAATTTGTAAATTATTTGATGAGAAGGAATTTTAGCTAAACCTGTAACTTTCCTATTATTTGTTGGTCTTGCAAGCGTTTTGTTGAAGGTATAAGCAACTTGCAGCAATTAAATTGAAACTTATTCAGCTAACTTTGGTAAACTAGTTTAGTTTTGGAACAACACACAATTTTTTTCAAACATACATTTTTTATATACCCTATATAGAACCCTAGCCCTAAATTTACAAGGTAAGCTCTTTGTAATAAACTAATAACTTTAACTAACTAATCTTTCGTGTACATTTGAAGAGTCTTTAAAAGATTGCAGGTGCATATCAATTCTAATATTATAAAGAGGCCTATAATATGCAGTAACATCGTTTAACAATAGCCGCACCATTTTCTACATTATTGAATTAACAAAACGATAGTAATTTACTTCCACTATGATACCACGGACGTCCATTAAATTTTTCCACTACAGCCTGATAATACTTTATTATCGTTATGGTTATATAACGGGAAAGCTTTCAGCTTGAATCAGCCGGTGCACAATAAAGTTAATAAAACTGAGTTCAGGCTAACATTCAGACTGATAGCGCTTTATTTTGACCTTTATATAGGAATGTATGAATTTTCTGCCGTTGTTAATTTATTGGAACTCATCTGCTTTTGAAATACTTGTGTTTATAAAACGCTTTAGTTAAATTTAAGTAAATTTTGTACAAAATTAACAGAGTTTATTAAAACGGGTTCATTAAGGTAATCCTGTGTTCGGGATAGGTGGTCAAATGTTTCGTTTCGCTTTGGACTAACTGGTTTGAAAATCTTGAAAATTTCCACCGAAGTTAATAATACCCAGGACAGCAGAAATCATTTGTCAAATATACCTATATTTATTTAAATTGGATTAACTAAGGCTGGACTACCAGGACCTGCGTAATCTGGTTGGTAACAGATGCTTTGAACCAGCTGTATCTCTGTCCGCGATGTCGAACTGCTCTTCCACATGGTCCGTGAAGAGATATTATTGAAAAACAGCTATTTTTATCAAAGGCATTTTCCTTTCTTAACATTTTTAACTAAGCAGAACGAGCGCAAATAAAAATGTTACTATAATTTTTGTACCATTTTAAATTTGTAACATTTTAAAAAGAATTATGACAGATGGAAATTTAGAGGTGGCCCTACTTTCCCGTCGTCGTGTCATTCGGAAATACCGGAGCAGTTTCGGGCATTTCAGTTACAAACACGGACTATGCATTATAGTTTGGCCAGGCAAAACTCACTTCTCAGTGAACCTAAGTAAAGCTTTGATTTGGCTTTTAGATGCAACGTGCCATAACAAAGATAAATAAGTATGAGTGATCTGCACGACATCTTCCATCACTCTTGTTTCTAAAGATGGAAAATGCTAAGCTATTAAACAAAAATAAATTATATTATCTATCACTGGATGTTTAACAAAAAGATTCGTCCTTTTTTTAAACAAACCTATGAATTAGATGGAACGTTTTTCACCCGACAATTCCTTCAAAACGAATAACTTTTTTATATCGAAAATTGATCGAAAAGCAAATAGGTACAGTAGCCCGATTCACGTAATTAAAACCGTAGCGATGTCGCAGCGACTTAATCGTTGAAACAGTTTTCGTATTCACATCTGTCAATTGGACCGACTTAGAAGTCGTCCTATTGAAAAATTGTTGAACCGTATTCACACATGATCGCTGAGCGAGAATTGTTCTAAAACGTTGACATGGCGGTATTCACATAACAAAACGATTTTTTGATGGGTCAGATGCCAACGACATAATGTCAAATTTCAGTATTCAAATATCGTTGAGCAAAAGTTACAAATTTGAGACGTTTTTACGAACATTTCGGTGTTTTTTCCTGAGACGGGAGTGTTTGTGTGCCTTGTGCTGCCTAAAAGTCCGAAATGAATCTCGAGCTTGCATATTTATTGTTAGACGAAGCCGAGAGAGACGATCGGAGAAGGGAGCGGATCAGGAGAAATAGATTGAGGTGTGCACGGTGGGACGCTTTTTAGATGCCGGAGAGGGACTTTGTATAGACTTTTCGGCTCTCTAAAGTTTTAGCAATGAGCCTCATTCAGGATATCTCTCCTTTTATAGAGGGAGAACAAAGACAGTATACATTAATAATTCTATAATGACTTGTGTGGATTGTGTGTAATCAATAAATTTACTTTCTTTCTTTCTTCTTTCTTTCTTTCATTAACAGTGCAATCAAAAGTAAGTTATATTTGATCACATTGCTTTGGGGTATGTAGGTAAATACTAATAAAGGAAGGTAATTATTGATAGATGAAAATCATATCTTAATCCCACATTTATGTTTGTAGGTAAACAACTACCTAAGCTTAAAGCTAGTATAGGTACTCATTCATACTATAGTTAGTAGTTATATTTTGACTTTTCACAAAAGATCCCATTGGGTCGAAGTGCACTGAGGCCTTGCTGCCTCGGCCCTACACAAGATAAGATAGTAGTTATATAGGTAGCATAAATTACACAGCGAATTTTATAAAAATCAGAGTTTATTCATTACAAACAAAAATACAAATATTTTCTCTCTAAACTATTATAATAGAAGTATAGGAGTAGGTAGGCACTATTATTTCAACATATTTTACTGCCTGTGTTCCAATCCTTAGCCGAGCGATAGGGGCAGGGATCCACAGCCTCGCTATTCAAAATATCTGTGAGCTCCTTCCACAGCCTCGCAGATAGAGCCCGCCTCTCTTTACTGCGGACTCGTCCCAGGGCAAGATACCTATGCTTGGCCATGAACTCTACTAGAATCTCCTGTTGCCGCAAGGAAACTGGTTTAATTTCTTTAATCACACTAATCTATTTCAAATTAAAGCCGCGATAACGTTTTCAATTTTCAAGCACGGACTGACACTTAATTTGACAAATATTCGACAGTTCTCTCTTATTTGTTTTTTTCTTTTGTAAAAAAGGTTCTGAGTCCAAACACAGAACCTTTTTTACAAAATACGAAAAAAAACCATCATTTCTACTGATATTTGCGTGATTGTGGCTATTCGTATGTTTTGAAGCAAATTTATTTTAATTATAAAATAAAATAACAGTAATTTCAGTAAAAAAAAGTGTTTTGATAACTTGGTAGAAAACATAAATATGTAACTGGCAATTAGGTCGTTCAAGTCGTATCCTATTGAGCTGTCGTCCTATTGATCGGCGATCGACGAAGAGGTGAATAGCGAATTTGGATAGAATGATAACCGAACGACTTCTGGACGCCAACAATTTTTCAATCGTTTGTATTTACGTGAATCGGGCTACTGGTCGTTGATAAAATACAAAATTCAATTAATATCAGAAATACCGAGAATTGTTTGTCGTGTCAGAAACGATTATAGAGAGATGATTATAAAACTGTGGAACAATCTGTATCTAATCCAATCGCGAGTTATCTATCTTTAATTGAATTAAATTGGACGATTCAATTCATTAGTTCAGAGGTCACCGTCAGCCGAATCAATAGAACGGTAGAATATAGTAGTATGGATATGATATGGTAAGATTGTGTACATTTCAATTATTTAGAAGATACTTTGATGGAGGAGCTAATTCATTGTCTTTTCATCTCCTATATAAACATATATTATGGCTTTCTTGATTAGTAGGGCTAAATGAAGCCATTATCCATTTATCACAATTTTCTAACAAGGTGTCAAAAATCCACTGAACCCATTTGTTATGAGGTAATATTGCTCAAATCGCACTATGTTGTTAATATTGCACAGGCAGAAGCTGCTGGCAATCTTCTTGACATAATCCCTTAGTGGCCCTTTTTCCATGTTCCCTGGGGCGAAGAAGTTAACCCATCCTTTGCTGAGAGTGTTACACGAATAATTAATTCCAGTGCGGAGGAAATTAATTACGCTTCTAGCTATTAATTAGGTATGTCTGTGTTAAATAATTTATTAGAATATAAATTGAATTTAAGTTATATCCAGATATATTAATCTGGGTGCACAGTAGTGCACCGTCAAGTAATGCGCGTGTGTGGCATAGCATAGCTGACTTCATAGCGTAATAATTATATGGTCATAATTATAGAATTCCTGCCTCAGTTGATTTACTTTAGTAATCTGTCATCCAAAATCATGCTACTTTCACGTTCTTTAGTATCAGGGAAAAACTTGGTGGCTTTATCTTTTGGTTTTCAAAAAACTGAGTGGATATCCTGAAATTATGGCAGTTGCCGATATCCTGTACCTATATCGCCGATTGCCTTCTAGCTCTAACCTTCCTACCAAGCACCCGATATCTGAGTACGATCAAGCATAATAGATATTTATTCAGACGAGGAATTGGTTCATTAGCACATAGCATATTAAAACCGAAACTGACTTCTCGTATATAAATTCAAAGCTCAAATTGCAAGACTATGTTTGCATAACTGTAGTGCAGTTTTGAGATTTATCGAGCTAACATAGTCGCGAGGGGAGATGGAGCGACCTCGGTGTGTGTTTGTCTACAAACTTTGTGAACTCTGGCAAACCGATGCGATATAACATATGGAACGGAAGCCGAACTGGGAAGTGGAGCAGTTGCTATCATAGGTTAAATAAGTAGATTGTATTCTATATAATGTTTATAAATTCCTAGGTAACGCGTCGCGGTTTTGCCTGCATGGATACACTCGTAGTATCCTATGTTATCTTCAAACTTTCAGTGCACATCTTATTAAAACTGTGTTCCAGCGGCCTAATCATTTATATATTTTTTCTATTTGTAACGAATTCATTTCCAAAAAGCTATGATTTAATTTTGTTTCATTAAATTTAATCTTTATCATTTGATCACCCTTCCCTCTTACTAAACTTTGCTTAAATGAGAAAAAATGCCGGCCAAATACCCAGCTTAATTATGTCAAGGCTGAATTAAGATTTAGTTAAATATTACCGCCACAGTTTTAGCAGATTTACGACCTTACTTTCTTTTGTTATAAACCTCAAATACGTGTTATGCAAGTCCTTCCGACTAATATATAAGTTAAGAATCGTTCAATATGAATTTAGGATAAGGTAAACGGCCCAGTAACCGTTAAGTTTTGAACTTCGCCGACTTTGCAGGTCTGCTATGCTAAAACTAGAAGACTTACAATAATTATTTTTACATTTATAGATAGTAAATTTATTCTTGTTTTTTATGATTACTATTTTCAAAATTAATATAAACGTTAATATACAATAATACAACAAAATCATTAAAAAGGGTCATTTGTACCAGTATCCGTTAGATTTGTACTAGTAATCGTTATATTGTCCCAGAATCCGGTATTTTTTACCGCAAATATGAACTCTATCGCTTGATATTAAAGTTCACATTATAATACGTATCCAAAGAAAATATATATTTTATAAAATATAAAAGTTTTTAATAAAATCAGTCTATCAATATTATTTTCAGAAAATTTTACTTATATAAATTTCAATGTTATAATTAGAAAATTGGAACCAGGTAGGTATATAACCTACATAGGTAAAATAAGGTATGAATTAACTCATGGCTAAACTCTGAATTTATGCTTGAATAACATTAAAGCCTCAATTTTAATGGGTTTACCTGCGAAAAAAAATTGCACCAACATTAAAAACTTAACAATCTTAGAATGAGAATACAAATCTGGTAGTTTTTGTAAATACAGCTTGAATAATTTGTTAAAATGACACAAAATTAACAAACATCTTTGCAACAAACATTTGGAGATATACAATGAGATCATTATGATAAAATTATATTAATAGGCTTCCCCCTTAGTCTCGATCGCCTGTGCCCAACGGTGTGTCAGGTATACCAGAAGATCACCAGCCGACCTACCCTTGCGAAAGCCGTACTGCTAGTCACAAACCATCTGGTGATCCTCTAAGTACCGAAGGAGCTGGCAGTTGATAATGGACTCCATTATCTTCGAGAAAAGGGGGGTGACGGCTATCGGTCTGTAGTTGGATGGATTTGAGCGGTCGCCTTTTTTAGGGATCAGGTGGACCAATGCTGGCAATGACCAATGTCTTCCATGATGTTGGGACAACGCCAGAAGAGTAAGAGAGCCGAAAAAGACGTATTAAAACTGGTGCCAACTCTGGAGCGCACATATTTAACACAATAGGAGGGATTCCATCAGGCCCACTTGACTTAGAAATCGAGGGATCGGCGGCCGCAACGTGCGATATCCATACGGGTTATCCGTGGATATCGCACGATTTCCGCGGAGTTGGCATGCGCGCTGGCGCGGTCCCTCCCTTGGGACCTGGACGCCCGGATCCTTGCGTCACTCTATACATGGCGCAAGGAAGCGCGGGATCGTGGTGTGATGGTGGACCCGAGGGAGCTGGAACAGTGCAGGGCGCATCTGCGGCGGGCGGCGGTCGCGGAATGGGTGGCGCGGCTTGAACGGCCAGGAGCCGGTATACGGACGGTCGAAGCTCTTCGTCCCGTCCTGGAGGAGTGGGTGGACAGGCGTCACGGTGTGTTGACCTGTGTGGTGCTTCGGCAATACCTGTGCCGAATCGCCGGAAGAGAGCCGGACGCCCGTTGCCACCATTGTGGAGGCCTCGAGGACACGACGCAGCATACACTCGCTGAGTGCACTGCTTGGGCTGAGCAACGCCGTGTCCTTAATGCTGAAATTGGGGGAGATCTCTCGCTCCCGGTCGTTGTGTGTAGTATGATCGGGAGCGAGACCGCGTGGCATGCGGTGGCCTCCTTCTGCGAGGAGGTCATCGCCACGAAGGAAACCGCGGAGAGGGAAAGGGAGATCGCCTCCAACCTGCCAATCCGCGCCCAGCGAACAAGGCGCAGGAACAGGGCAAATAACGCCCTGTTCCAACCACCATAACCAAGGCCACGGGCGGCGTGCTTGGGGAAGTCCGTCCGCCCATCATACAAGGCCCGAGATGGCGGCGCGGTAGGTGTTGCCGCGCCCCACTCATTTGGATTGGCAGGTAAAAAATAATAGTGCTGGAGACCGCAATGGCGGTCTGCCACTGCTGGGGTCGCGGATGAATGAAATCTCGCTCCCGTAACCCCAGCAAAAAGTGGTGAGGCGAAACACCCGTGTGGTTTTAGTCGGTAGTTCACCCACTCTGGGTGGAGTCCGACACACCCCGTCGCCTTCCCCGGGCGGCGGATGTCCATGAGGATTTCCACACGCACAAAAAAAATAAAAGATATCGAGGGATACAAGTGCTAAACGCACTGCGCGTTGGTGGAACCGGATATCCGGCATACAGCCAACGAACCGCGGTATGGTAGGCGGCTCTTCTCCCCCGTCATCAAAGTTGAGTTGGACGAAAAGAGTTTGCTCAGAAGATCGAGAGAAGAAGGCAGGCGCTCAAGCCTCTCACCAATTCTACCGATTTGCACCGACTTCGCCCTTGCAATGTCTCTTTTGAAGGACCTAGAGGAAAAGTTATACTTCTTTTTTAATGCGCTGGTATTTACATCCCTTGCCGCCACCGCATCAGCCCAGGCTCGATAGGCTTCCTGCTTCCGACGAGAGGCCTTTTTGGAAGACGAACCGAACCAAGGTCGAAATTTGCCACTAATGGGGACTACAGAGGATGGAATGAAAAGTTCCATACCCTGCAGCACCACATCAGCAACAAAATCAGCAGCGGCGTTGGGATCATTCGGCGAGAAGTAAACCTGTCTCCAAGGGTAGGACGTAAAGAAGGACCGCATCCCATCCCATTCTGCTGACTTGTAGAGCCACACACGGCGGCTACGTACAACTTGCGATCGCGACGAGCACATGAGAGGCACTGTACTCCGGACAAGGCAATGATCCGACGAACCAAGCGGGGCGCCTACGGATACATGATAGCCGTCGGGATGAGAAGTCAGCAGAAGGTCCAGCATTGAAGGCTTCTGGCTCTCCACATCTGGGATTCGCGTGGGCGTGGTGACCAGTTGTGTCAGGCCATAATATGTTCTTATCTCAAATAATTAAACGGAACCTGAGATACCTACGGCTTGACCTCTCTAATGTATAGAGACCCATAGCCACAGCAAGTAAGAGCTGACCCACTGGTCAGCTCTTGCTGATTAAAAACTGATACCTACCAGTCAACGACTTAATGTTTGAGCACATGATGTGTTGTATACCTTCAGCTGAGTTTTTATTACAACAAGGCATTTTAAAATGTCTATTTTGAGTATCTTGTATGAAAGGTGCGTGGTATAAGGGGTATAGTTATAGGCGTAATCATTTAGAAATAATACAGAAAAAAGGAAAAAGGAATCCAATCCATGTGGTTTTAAAAGAACGTACACAGTCATTTCAATTGAAGTCAAAGGAAAATAAGCTCTTACTTAAGGCAATAAGAATCATTACGGATTTAGGTGCAACTGTTAATATACGTCCTAGTACCCGGCAGATCTTTTTATCACAGTTTCAAAGGAAAAAGAGACCTATTGCAAGGCAATAAGGATACAATAACGGGTATCGGTACAATGGATATTACCGGTATGATGCTTGCACCAATATCCGGTAGAAAATGGAAAATATATGCCGGTTGCTGGGTCAACTAGGGATTAGTGCGTACCAATAAATGTGATATGCAAAAATAAATACTTCTCAATTAGAATCACCATAATTTATATTTTATATCGTTAGATAGTTCACTCGAATATTTCAATAAATTAACACCCTTACCGTATGGTCATCCGTAGCAGCATGCCAAGCTGAATAGTACGACGGGGTGATCTCGCAGTTTAGAGACAGGACCTCCAATTTTCTTAATATTTTTGGAGAGCACACTTTTATGGTTACACAGTTTTGCCACCATAAAACTTTTTGATCAGTGTTGCAATTATTATTGTACAAAATATTACCAAGAATGTGTTACAATTAACAAACTTTAATTTGTGCTTGGTAGAAAGGTGGAAAACAAAAAAAACTATCTAGTTACCGGGTATTGGGACGCTGCCGGAAATACGTACTTCTACCTTATACTTAAAAAAAAAACGATCAATGCTTATACCTTTTTGAGGTTAGGTCAGTACCTAACCAATAGGCATAATGACTGATTTTCAAAAACTGTTCTAAAATATTCTTATGTATATACTATTTCCGAAAAATAAATTATTTCTGCAATAAAACATGGTTTTTGATACAAAAATGCGATTTTAATTCAATGTTTTTCAATTAGCGCGAAAACGGTCGCTGGTGTCATGGCGTCTGCTTATGACGTCACTTCAATGTTTTGGCATCGTACACAATAGGAGATTAACAACTTATCAGATGATATTTTTGTTAATTTTTATTTAGACATGACTTCGCAAGTGTATAAGTGGTGTGCTGTTCCCCAGTGTGATAATACGTCAAAAAAATACCCTGATAAATTATTTATTTACGTGCCACACAACAAAACAATAAGATATAAGTGTCTTAATCTTGCACGGCGAGATTAAGCCACACAGTTTTGCAGCTTCCTTTTCTTTCCTTCCTTAATAAACTTTAAAAATACTCCAGTATTTAATTGCAAACTAGGTTTACTATTGGATAAATATTTTGTTGTAATATATTTCAATGTAGTCCAAACCCGAGATAGCTTTGATTTCATCCAGTAGCATTCAATGGATGTATCGGACGGTTCTTCACTCCTACGATGGACCCACATGAGAAATGCAATGGCATTTTTGCAGCCCCCTTGTGAGGCAACACTTCCATGGCATTCTACCGATACAACTTCTTCCTTTACTTCGTGAACTATTAACGTCACTGCATATAACTTCGCGTGGACCTTGTGTTCTGCGCAGATTTTTGATCAAACTATACACAGATTTCCATCGCGTTATAACTGAACGTAGCTAATCACGTCGTACCCCTATGATGGCCTGGAGGACCTAAAACAAAGAAATCGATAGGTAAGCATATTTTATAAAATAAAAACATTATTAAAACTAAACATATGAAGCTGTGCTTTTTAAGTGATTTTATTTTTTTAACTATTGTAACGTATAGTTACAGTAATTTTAATATAGTTTTTAATTATTTAATAATAAATAATACTTACATTGTAGTTTTAACATTTTTTTGTTTAAACAAATTCTGCTGAACAGAAGTCTTTGTTTGATGCCAGGAACTGCCCCAGCATGCATTAACAAATCAACTCTGGGCAAATTAGAGCTGTTTGCCTTGGTAAACCCTTGTTCCATTACTTAATAAGTTCTTAACAAGTCGTAGAACAAAAAACTAAGTAATATACAATTAGGAAATACATAATTAAAAAAAAAATAAGCGCGGAGATCGTTGAAATTCGTTCGAAATTTACGTGACGGTGACAGTTCAACATAGATGTGACGTAATTGAATCTGATTGGTGTTCACCTGAACATGGCGGACTTGTGTATTTTGGAGTTTTATTTTATCAAATAAATTAATAATCCCGTCTTATAAATAAAAATAAATATTTTTTTCTAAACATATTAATTATATTTCAGTATATGAACATATTATTTTAGTAATTCTTGCTAACCGTCATCATGCCTATTGACCAATTATTATTTAAAATACTCACAAAGGCAGTCCTTTGTGAGTATTTTAAATAATAATTGGTCATGCACTATTTATTGGCAATAGCCAAGCACACGACCATTTCGTAATTCATTAATTATACCTACATGGACAATCCTTTCTATACGGGAGCGTCCAATTTCTTGACTATTTTTTTTAAAGGACATCAGCCTCACTAGATAGGTCTCAAGCCCGGTCGCGGGGGACTCTATAAACATATAATTAAGGGATACAAAATACACCCACACTCAAAACAAATATCCGTCCTTGCTACGAAAAGCCTATAAATAAGAAGGCGTGAGGCTATTAAAATTCTACTATGAAATCTTCTATTCATTAGTTAACGACAATGGTATTATCAATTTATCAACCCATATCGTTATTGATATCATAAAAATGCAGTAAATTATTGAAATGGTAAAAGAGCAATTTTTTATTACGTAGTAAACTTTTTTTTCTTTATGAAGGTAGCTGTCGCAATGAAAGGGACCTGTAAAAAGAACATGGCCTCTAGAAATGCCGACACGTAGACCTATTAATGTTCCCAGACGAATGTCCATCCTCTTTATTTCAACATTTGTTTTAATGAAGTTAATGTTAGCGAGTCATAATCATCAATCAATCAATCAGAGTCAACAAAATATAACGTTGAATTTATTCAATTCGGGAATTAAACATTATCAATACAACTTGGCGTTATTTACACGTACGTTTTTGGTAGGATTTGATTTATAAAGTATTTATTTATTAACTATATTTAAATAAATAATTTCTAGATTAACCCGGAAATATCTTGTACATAGAGAAAATATTGCCACTACGTTTTTTATTGTACAATAAGCAAAATACCAAATTCAATAATCCTTATGGAGTTTCATTTCGTCGAGTGCTATAACCGAGAAACGTTTTGATCAATTACTTACGGTACATTGGATGTTTTAGACAAATTAAAATGTCTTTATATTCGCTATATTTTGCACGACTATAGAAAGGTTGTAGTTAAATTGTTTCCAAGGAAAATGGAAATAAAAGGAAGGCGTACAATTCTAGATATATTTTTATCCCAGGTAGTTAAATGCCAAGTTGAGGTGAGTTCAAAGAAAGAACTTCTCTACATCTATACGAATAGCGGCGTTTATTACCGGAATTTAAAAAATATTATCGGGAATCATAGGTACCCAGCCATCGTAGACACCTTTCCAGGTAGGTAGACACCTATTTCCTGAAACATACTGCACAACACAAATGTTGCGGCAGCAACGCACATCACTCTTCAAATTGAAAATTCCCTTAAGTTGGGATTATAAACCTTATTTTAATCGTTCATAGTTGCGTTTTGTATGCAATTTTGCGATATATTGTAGTGGGGCACTGTTTACTGCAAATATTCTATGCGGATAACCCCATTGCATGTCCTAATAAAAAACTGCCTTGCTCTAAATCTCATAACATTTTTGCTTGCCATTGCGCAAGTAATAATTTTATTTAAAAAAAATATACCTACCTTATTTATTATTTATAAATTATAATTTAATTTATTTCAGCAGTACCTCATGTAGCTACCTGCAGAGGTAGTGTTTTTACTGTAGCAACATACATTTATCTTGCCAGTATAACGGTATTACCGAGCTACGTCCCGTAGCGTTCTTAATTATTACGTAGCGCTACGGACGTAGACGCGTAGCGCGGTTATCATAGTTTCTTTGATAGTGTTTTAAAGTTCCAGCTAGCCGTTTAATTAATAAATCATAATTATGTTACACTATATATACCGAAAACGTAATGCCTCTGGTATGGCGTACGTAGTTAATATTTAGGTCATTGTATTTAAATCAAACAAGATTCGCTTCAGACAATGGCGGCGTAGCGGTAAAATGTTGAATATTTTTCATTATGATTTACCTTTCATAAAATTATAATTAAAAAAAAACTCGTAACGCATCTGACTGACACTGAACCGACTTATACAACGGGCAGAACGCCTAGAGCTATGTGGAATTAAAATTTGCAATTAGACTTGCGTATTTAAATGTAATTTTAAAACCAAAGCCTTGACAACGCGTCCCTGGATTATAAACTCATTTAAATACTTTATAAGCACTCAGGATTCCTCCGACCTCCCTAGGGCTATCCTCCAACAACCACCCAGTTTAATTCTATTTTCTTCATCTACATAATCGCGACTCTCTTTTATTAAATATACAAAAAAACATCTAACCTCATTACCATTAGGTACAAAATAAATCAGTCTTGCGAATAAAAAAATATAATCTTTAAGTACTTATTGAAACGAAATTAGATTGGATTTCACATCGAATTTGCATAGTAACTCATTATTCTCTGAAATTTTCTCCATTCATCTTTGATAAATTTGTTTGTAGAAGCAGCTATGGCAGCTTTCCGTTGTATGAAATTCCTAGATCATTTAACAAACACAAACACCTTTCATTCACACTCTGTGGAGTATCTAGTCAGCTAGGTATTTGAAACACGGCTTTAACATTATGTTCATAGAGTTATTATCTTACTAATTTAAAAAGATCTTCCCAGATCGTGCACGTGATCGATTTGCACGATCCTTTGAAATACTGACTTGGCTCAAATTACTTTGCTTATTTCAAGTTACATCACGCCGGCATACAAAACAGAAACAATATTTCTATAACATACAAAAAAAAATTATGCATAATCCATATTATATTTTCGCACCTTAATTTATCCACATTTTAAAATGCTCATAAATATAAATCGTATTAAATATGTTTACATGTGTCTAGATAACTGGTTGAGGTGCTGACAGGCTAAACAGACGTTCTGAGCTGTGCCGTAGTTTTACCGAGACTTACACACGTACACGTCTAACTGACGGCTTGATTGAAAGATTTGCGGTGTGAAACGCGCCTACGGCTTTATTGACAGGAATTGTGTGAGATAAGATTCAGGGCACACCGATCGACGCGTAACCATATTAGATGACGGATGGATTTTTGCGGTATTCATGTACCGTACCGCCCGCCTGAAAATTGAACGCTATGGCTGGCTATGTAACTTAGATAATGTGTAGATTTTTATCAATAAAATAATTAGGATCGAATTTGTAGTTCCACATAATCAGAGCACCATACGTTGGTAAACAATAATAGGAATAGAAATAATTTATTCTGTAAACATTGTGTGCTAAAATAAGTATAAATTAGTAACAAAATAATACATTTAATCATAATAAACGGTAGCCTAATGGCTAGGGCGTCGGATCCGAGATCATGGTTGCTGGTTCGAAACCCGCCCATTGCACTACCGTCGTGAACACACTCGTAACACAAGCATTTTAGCTCCATACGAGGGGTTAACAAGAAGACTATGACTGTGCGACCCACATTGATGGTAAGCTTTTTTTAAAAACAATGTGTTGAATTATTTAATACTGTATTTCAGGCGAAAAGAGCTAATAAAATCTAAAATAATCCCAACCAAAATAAATAGTGAGCTAACATATATACCTAATGGTTTATCAAAAGTCCCTCTGCCTCAGTACCTATAATCTATGCTGCTGCTTCGCAACCTGTTACACCTAGGAACCAATAATGTTCTCTAAAACCACTAGGACATTATACAAGTTAAATATTCGCAAAGTCACATTGAATCAAATAAAATTCATTAACTTGAATCTATTAAGAATAAATTAGGATCCAAGACCTTATATCTAAAGTAAATTTAAAATTACAATTAAAATCGAGCGTATTCCACGTGTCCGTATGATGTGTATATAGTGTTATTATGGCGCCACTACTGACGCTGACCGCATCGTTTAGCCACAATGATAAAATAATGTTTCGTGACGCAAATATTTATGATTTTACGTACGCACAGTTAAATCACACGCTACTTTTAGCCGTCCTGTCCCAGATAAGACGTCAATATAACAATATTGACGCCCTATCTACATGGCAACCACATACTGGTCTGACTAAGTGATATTATTTACGATCATTTTATGTCATTTCCCTACAGGAAAAATGTCTAAATATTAAGATACGCAAAACAGTAGCCATATTATGGAACATATTGAGGGTATTTCGGTAAATGCCTTGGCAAATCCCAAACAACAAACCCAAAATGTCAACGGGACAAATATCAGGACTTTAATTTTTGAAGTGAAAACTTCTTTATCGGCGTTGTGCACTTTTTGGAATGGGTAAAAAATGTTAAACTCGCGTCAGGACACGTGACCTGATCGAAAATTCGTAAGACGGTTGCAATAGCTCTGAAGTGTTAAACTTTTAATGTAATATAAATTGTCATGTTTGTGTACGATAGCGAAATAAATGAATATTGTATTTTACCACATAAATGATAGTACTTGTTCACTGATAATTAAAGCAATTCGTGCCTAATTATCCCCTAACCATTCCAAAATATAAAAAATGCACAACGTTAATATTCGAATTATCACTTCTGCCGGCACTCCCGGAGTGCAACCCGTTGTTGCTTTTTTTTAAAAGAGTCGTTGTGTCTCCTTACTTATGTCGGTGTCTCGTTGGTGTGTCAAAACATTTTGACTACGTAAGGTTAGGTAGAGAGCACACACACCGTGTCGTACCAACCATATAAACCAACAACTTCAATGACATCAAATAATTTTCACCCAAAGCTTAGATTTTGAGCCTTAATAAATTATATTTTAGAAGTTGTGCAAAGTAGTTCTTGTAGTAAGTGCTTTGCTCCAAACTATATTGCTGAAAGGCGCCATACAAGTTCATGAATGGAAGTTTAAGGCATTATTAAATTAATTAATAATTTAAAGAAGATTAGAGAAGAGCGGTTTCTGCATTCTGCGTTATTTTTATGACCTCATTCTTTGCCGCATACTTCCTTCACACGATAATCAACATTCAGATGATCCTGCATCCATTTCCCTGTCTTCATCTCCATTCATATTCTTGGACATTCTTATTCTTTCTTTGTAATGTATTCTTCATTTGACTGCATGACATTCCCATCCAAAGAGATAAGCTACCTAATCCCTTGGACATACATAATGTGAACAATCCCGCGACAGAATTGCTTTGCAAAAAGTTCTGCCGCAGTCGTTATATGCGAGCCTTTATTGTCCTATTTACGTAAATCGTGAGAACTCTCGTACTGTTTGAGTCTAAACAAAACAAACATGTCTTTTATAAACTGACCTCGTTCGTGTAATCTATGACGTGTTAGCGCAGAACATATGGCACGCTATACTAACAGGAACGAACGTCCTTATAGTGTGCCACCGGCGCTATGATATTATCGGACAAATTGAAAATTACTATTCACCAAAAATAAACACCTTATTTTGATTTTTAATTCGATAATTTATTATGAGTATAATGTCACAATAATTACAATATGAGAATTGAAAAACAAATAACAAGTTATAACCTACTCATATTTAACAAAAAATATTTTAATAACAAGCGGGAGCCTATAATAAACTTGTTTTAAATTATTTGACTTCACACTAGTTATAGTCGAGAAACTGATGCGAACTGTTTCTAAGAAAAATAATTTGGGAGACTGTTCTGGTGAGACTAAAACAATCTCGTTTCAATCGAAATCTTTCTTAGAACTGATCTTATATTTTTATAACTATTTATTATTATAATGTTGTGTAAAAAGGGAGTTAGTGGGCCCAGCAGACGTCGTACTGCCATGAAAATAAAAAGTTCTTACACCCGATTGCAACCTACACTACACACAAAAATCATAAAAATCGGTCCAGCTGGTTAGAAGTTAGGTGGCATACATACGTACAGAAGAATTATATACGTCTATGTATACAGAATGGTCAATTTCGTGTAAACAACTGACTGAAGAATTAGAATAGTAGACATTTTGTTTATTTGTGTTCAGTCCGACTAAAACTAATTTGTCTCATTTTAGAATAGTAGACATTTTGTTTATTTGTGTTCAATCCGACTAAAACTAACTTGTCTCATTTTACCAGTATAACTGTAACATGCACGAAGCGCCGAGGGGATTAAACATACGCTTCGGTGTTTTATGATACATTGAACATTTTTAATGATCTCTTGCGATTATACTTAATAAAAGCTTTTATTCGGTGTATATCGTTGAGTTTTTTAATGGGATTAATGTTTAATTATACATGCTTTCTATAAAAAGTGTAACGATGCATTTTTTATGAGATTTGAAATATTTTATATGTTTTCTACAAAATGTAATATTATTGAATCAACAATTAATGGTACTGTTTCTCTACAATGTGTTAAGAAAACCCTGTCCGACCCGTTAAGGTATTGTTAGGTATCCAGTTCTATTTATACGTAGTACATAATATAATCTTTTTCACTTTACAAGTAAAAAGAAATACCTACCACGTTTCTGCAGTTGCCGTACTTACGGTAGCAGCAATACCGTCTCTGGTTGCCAAACATACTATGGCCTATGACGATTTAACCACATTTTAAAATGATGCTATAGTTATTTCTATTTAAACTTATTAACTAACATGTTTACTTTCATTAATTGGTGATTGGGATACCCATGTGCCCCTTTCGGATCGGACGAGGTTTTTTAACATACATCACAATATAGATATTAGATAATATTGTCAAATTAGTTAGATGTATGTACTTTGATAGTTGATTCAAAGACGTAGGCAGGCCTATTACATAGGCATACCTCCGCCCCATCAGTCGTCAGAACGGTCCATTGTATGAGTTCCGGTCGCCGTCAGGCCTACGACAAAATACTCTTATCCGGCCCTAGACTATATTACGTATCTCGAATAAATAGGAATTGTGTTTTCCTATTTTGCCGTTCACTTTTCATTCGTTACAAAACCCACTTAAATCGCCGGAAATCGTACAATATTTCCTACAACATAACAGATATTTTGAGTTTTACAAGAAATATTGAACACGTTACATGCAAAGTGTACGTGAAAGCGAAAATAGTTGGCATAGCCTTTTATACTAAATCCCAAGCTAATATTGTTCATAAAACATCTATCACAAACACTGGATAATGCTTATCAGTCATTGTCATTTTCTCATCAATAAAACGAGATAAAAGTGTTTTAGGGAAATCCATGTTACTTAAATAGCGATGCGGTAAATATCGAATCGCTTCAGTATCGAGACTCGAGAGCCATTGCCATGTATGACGATAAAGCAGGTAGTGATGCTCCATGACGTCAAACAAAAGTACGCCTGTTTAAAAGCGGGGTTATAAAGAATGCGCGCTTTCGTCTAAAGATGTGAACCGGCAAAATGCGCACATGAATTCTGTGACGTCAGTATCCCTTAAAGGTTAGCTGAAGATGCATTCAGTTACTTTTATCGGTCTGATGATTTATGCGTATGTTTTGTATATCAATTTATTCAATTAATTTATGAAGTAATACTTATTGCCTGTGGTTTGATAACGACTATTTTCTTTTTCAATTGACAAACAGTTACCCACTTTCGCCTTGGTTATAATTATTAGTATGTACAAAATGAATCACGTTTTTCTTCATTCAATAAACTTCTTCAATATATAAATGAGCTTCATGTTCTATTTCCGTTATTAAGTATTTTTTTGCCACTATTCTTTCGAGCAGTGTAGATTTTTTTTCTCCTAACAGATTCTACCAACTGGTTTCTGACTTTGACGCAAATATTAGAAATTGAAATAAGCAAAAAAATCTCGTTATTTTTATGATATTTAATTCCCGGCGTATCGGATTCTTTAAAGCATCCATAGTCACGGAGAGACTGAGTTGTTGGACGTCTTAATGTTCAAATTACTACAGCTACCACAAGGAAATTATCACCAAAACACATTTTTGTTAATTATAATTATTATTAGCGATCCAATTAGAATGAGCTTACTTCGTAAAAGTTAGTTTTAAGATTTTACCGAATCACGTTTTAGTGTCCCCGAATTCAGTTATATTAACATTTTAGGTTCCGCTAAAGAAATTAGCAGTCATGTTGCCCAAATCGCAAAGAGCCTTAAAATATAATCGGATCTGTATATATTTTGCCAAGATGGCTTTGTAACTACAATAATTATTAAATCAAGGCCGCAGTTGATGTTCGCTTGAATGAGTTAAACCCGTCAGGCTATTAGGGTTTAAGGTCGCTCCGATTTTATCGTCCCACTTTATCTACAGATCAATAAGTAATTAAAATCCGTTTAGCAATATACTTCTCTGTATATAGGTGGTATAGAATCTGTATCTGTGGACCGGTTTATGATTAGTTGACGATCGGCTGTTAAGTATAGGTACAATTTTTTGGTTTTCGAAAAATCCTCATGATTCTTCGGGAAGTGCAGCGTATTTTGGAGTCGTACCGACTAAAATCCGCACTTGCCTTCCTTTATCTTAAACGCACGGCAATGGTTCGCCATTCGCCACTACCTTAACAGGGTGTGGACCAGTATTCGCACGACCCCTTCATGGAGGTGTTTAGCCACAGATGCCTCGTATCCTGCTCGAAAACGCGCCATACAAAAGAAACTAGCAAAAAGAAGACATTCTACAACCAAGTAATTTCAAAAGACTATAGAGACTCTGTGTTCGCAACCTCCCTTCAAAAAGGAATGCATACCAGTATCCACATAAATTCTTCTTCGGTTACTAAAATAAAATGCTTGTGTAAAAACTGGTGGGAGTCTTCTACCTCTAGGGTAATAAGGAAATATTATTAACTAGCTTCTGCCCGCGGCTTCGCCCCCGTGGAATTTGGTCTGTCATCATATCCCCCGGGAACGGGACAAAAAGTATCCTATGTCCGTCTCCTGGTTCTAAGCTCTCCACCAATTTTCAGCCAAATCGGTTCAGCCGTTCTTGAGTTATAAATGGAGTAACTAACACGACTTTCTTTTATATATATAGATAATGACAGTGTCACACAAACTTAGTTATAGATGATTACAGTGTTCTACACCACTGCAGCCATTATAATGATATTAGTTCCCAAGCGGAAGGCTCCTATTACGTAAAATATTTTCAAATTCAATCAAAAGCAGGAAGTTGCGTCTTCGCCGCACGTAACGGCTACTAACCTTTTTATCTTAAACCATCTCGGGGCTCTATGCTTTCATTATACTGCGACCGGCGGGGACGCTTCAACATTTATGAATCCTTTTTACACTCCGAGCGTTACTGGCAACATAACTTTAAAATTATGTTCCATCAATCACAGTTCGACACGCCTATCCAAAAGTTTGGTTTTCAGTTTTATCAGTTTAATGGATTATAATATTTCCCAATTTCCAATAATACTTCTAATTTTGACTTTAAATCGATACAATAAAATGCTTGAACGAATTGTTTTAGTGAGAATGTATCAGAAGATTCGATACGGGAATAGCGTAGTACCTCCTAAAACTAATAATAACTCCACCTACAGAATGTGTGGCTAACAGATACCAGAAACTCATTCGTTATAAAAGTAACTCTATTGTTATTTTCGCCCTTTTTATGAGAGCCATAACGTTGTTATTACGTAGCAAAGAATTGGATATTAAATTCTGGATATGAAGGATATTATTATCAAAATGACACTATTTCTCGAATCGCTTGACACATGCGTAGGTCTTCATACCATTTAATACACCCCCAATGTTGCGCTTTTGCTAATTATCCTTTTTGTTATAAAATTTAATTAACTGACGGCAACAGGCAAATGGCTTCTCAAATAAGCGTTCCATAAAACTTGGAAGAGAAATGAGCTAAAAGCACAAGTATTTACGGAAGTTGAGCTGAAATAATTTCTGCTTGTGAGCTACACTCAACGTTTGCTTTCTTTTTCAACTGTGAATCTTAACGTTTAGATAGGACAGTTATATAGATAAAAAGATTTTATATCGTATATAGATTAATATGTATTTCTCTATAGAAAAGTGTTGAGAATTCACTCAAGTTATCCTCAGAAATACTTTGGAGAAATGTGTCACACATTTATTCACAAAGCTAAAGGTGTTGATTGCACTTTGAACATGCACCTGTATTTTGTCGGTACGGTAACCAATTTCAAATGGGAGTGTCGGAATGTAGCGCGAGGTGTCTCGTGACCTCTCAACGTTTACGCTACCCTGCACACAGAACGGTTAGCATACGTGGACAAATCTGGTGCCGCTATGGGACTACAAATATTTGAATTCGATCGCTTACTGTTCTATACATAAACATACATAATCAACCCATTATACTGTCCCATTGCTGGGCACGGGTTTCCTCTCAGAATGAGAAGGATAACGCTGTAAACCACCACGCTGGGCCAATGCGGGTTGGCAGACTTCACACGCCGTCGAGAAAATCTCTCAGCCAAACCTGCATGTCTCAAGATGCATGCCTCACGATGTTTTTAACTATTTACCGTGTGATGTGGTAATTTAGAAAAGTGAAATTCTAGACGCCTCAAAAGGTTTGCTAGGTTGGCAGAATTTAAACATAGATTTTTCGTATGTTTCATTGATATTACGTTTGACTGAGGCGCCTGAGTTTCATGGTATTGAACACAATTATTTAAACGCAACGAATTCTACGTAATGTATGTAAAGTACTCGTATATTGTTTTATTTTATTGGAATCAGGTACTTTAGAATCGTCCAAAATAGTGGATCTTTCAGAGAAGCTTGACAAGAATTCGTACAACGAACGAAAAGTAACGTTTTATTCCGAGAATTTTAGGTAAACGTGTTTGTTTAGTTTCCTTCCTTTATTCCAACTGCTATTGAAACTCCGTCGCAAGTTTCAGAAAAATGTTTATAAAATATTTGAATGGAGGGCGGGCGCTGTGCACGTGGCTCCAGTACATCTCGCAAACGTGCTTGTTATGACGTAGTTTGGACCTGACCCGTATTCAAGCCGCTCTCGACACGTACCTAACTGACACTTGTGACTTGCCCCGACAACCCCTCTATAACAACGAAGATAATACGATTCATAAATGATGTTTCGTTCATAGTTCATAGTTGTACGAGTTCAATGTTCAAGGTTCTACCGATAATAATTTCGTCTCGGTGTCTAATAGAAGAATCAATATCGGGGTCTGTCGGTCTGGCACGCGCTTTTGAATTATTAAACGCTTCAACTATTTTGTTTGTTACTTCGTGATTCCTAATTTGAATTCTCTCATATCTGTTGAGTGTTTACGCCAGTTAATCAAGAAGGTTTGTTATTAACCATGCCGCAAACAGCAATTAGCCTTACATTAAAATTGCCTTAAAATTGGTTCTTAATATTTGATTTTAGTTTCCAATATTCGTTGGTTTTCCTGTTAATAATATATTAGAGATTCTAATAACCTTATCCATAGTATCTGACTATATGACCTTTTACTTTTTATAAGCAAGTATATTTTTTTATTCAAAGAAGCTAGACAAACAAATCCATAAAAATCGTTCACGTCATGGAAAACGGCATTCCTGATCTTCCAATGTATTCAGCGGGTGTGAACAACTTTTAACATTGAGTGGCTGATGAATGTGTTCGTCACTTTCCTCGACGTTCCTCATACATTATGAACAGGCGAGCTTTCTGGGCCACGATGGACGAATTCCGACGCTAACTCGTGAATTCTACATTTCGTATGCTGCAGACCTGTCTATCAGAATAGGTTTGTTTTGATATTCGCTATAATCGAACAGGAATAATTTCGGCGCATTTTCGCTTGAAAGGTTTGCTCCTTATCAAATGGTACCTACGTGAATAGGCTTATCCTTGATCGCCAGTTCGCCTGATGTTAAGCGACACTGCGTCCCACGATGGAGTGCTTGCTTGCGTAGAAGAAACCGATTCACTCGTAATTTAAAGACACCCAGATTATATCTATCGGGGAAGATCCACTTGGGAAGTGCATTCCACATTTCGGAGGTACGCATGATAAAACTGGACTTAAAGCGTTTCGATGTCGCTTTTTGTGGTTCTGGTCGTCCTCTTATACTTTAGTTATCAGCGAACTACAAGTAAATACCTCTGACTTACACCGATGAATACACGTTTAAGGTGGATCGTTCACCTGAGCCCGCCAAATTCAAATTTCAATTGGTTTTTCGCAATTTGTAGGTCTATAACACATTCTAGATTCCTAGCTGTAGTAATTGCGGCATTAGCTATACAATATTCACAACTGAGCATTAAAAACTTTGCTTAATAAACGTTAACGAAGCTAAAATTAGGTACAATCGTCAATTTTGGCTAAAAATGACGATTGTACCTAAATTTAGCTACAATATCGATTTACAAGCAAAGTTTTTAATTCTCAGTTGTGAATATTGCATAGCTAATGCCGCAATTACTACAGCTAGGAATCTAGAATGTGTTATAGACCTACAAATTGCGAAAAACCAATTGAAATTTGAATTTGGCGGGTTCAGGTGAACGATCCGCCTTAAGAGTAGAAGAGCTTGCTTGAATAGTCCAGACAATATTAAATCATGTGCGAATATTAGTATTCAATATTATTGCTTATATATGCTTATATAATTGCTTGTCCAATTAGTTGGACAAGCAATTGGTAAGTCATCTACGAAAACCAAAGTAAAACTATGTCTCTGAACAACCTATCTATCAGCAATAATTGAAATTGCGTATTCTTTGATTGCTAGTGAAGTAATTAGCCATTGAACAATCAGCTTTTGAAGTCGTTCAAACTATAAATTACGTGAACAGTAGAGTCGGCATTTTTTTTTTAAAAACGTTGCCTCACATTAGGAATTTCTCATGTATCGTGGGTGCTTTTACAAACACCAATTCTCTCAATCGCCAAACGTGTCGTCAATAGGGATTTTTTCTTGGAAATTTCGTTATTGACATTTCCATTGCCTACCTACTTGTTTATCGCTAAATTCACCAATATTCAACCATATTTCTGTCGTGAAGGAAAACTAATAATTCGTCACGTGCCGTTGTTTCTATCGAATATTGACGTAAGTGCCGTTGAAGCTTTGTTTGCATGGGAAGCGAGACCTAGTGTTGTTTATTATATACGCGTCGAAGGCACACCCCTATCACCGGTGCCCTCCCTCACCTGCGAGACACCGACACCCACCTGCTCCCTGCCGTATCGTAAGTGTATTAAAAACAGGTCAGTGTCGCAATGAGATGAATGGTTATGTGCCGCCTACTGGAATGTTTCCCATCAATTTATTGCGAGTCGTTAGTCACGGACACCGGGCGGCGCGGGCGCCGTAATTCGCACATTACGCACGTAAACATTTGTAATTAATAGTGTAAATGTTTTTGTTATATGTACACTGCCAGTTCCTTCAAATAGTACTCTTATTACGATTCTACGAACGTATCTACAATAGGTTTTATGTTTTATAACGTTTTACGACGTACCTATGTATATTTCGGTCTATTTTCATTTGTAGCGTTCACGCGTGAACAAATATTTGTCATGCTCGAGTTATGTTTTCTTTCTCGAACGTAATGAAAAAATATCTGGGCATATATTTGATCTACGTACCGTATTCATAATATGGAAAAACAAACGTCATATTCTGCGGATTCTGGAAAGTTTCGGATGTGAGGTTATTACAAAAAAATCAGGTGAAAGCGATAAATATTAAAGACAGTGGTATTTAATATTAAATAAGTACAGTTTAATATTTATCGAATCATGCATCTAAATTTACCGAATTAATAACAGCAACAAGTTTTTTTCATTCTACATGAATAAAAAACCACTGTAGAGTTTTATTGAATTTTTTTGAATGTCAATTTGACATTAATGGTATTTATTTATTTATTATATACTTTATTGTACACCAAAATAATAGTAAGGACAGGAAAATAAAAACAAAAAAACATACAATGGGTGGCCTTGTATAGTATGTGATATGATAATGTGTTTAGTTATAATTATGATTGCCTATGAATCTTCATCGGAATGTGTTTGTAGTAGGTGCTTATCTAATCTAACCAGCTGTATGGCACTGCATGGTCACATTTAAACCTATAATTACGATTCGACTGTGCTAATATTTGAGTAGTAACAATGTAGCGTAAAGTTACTACGACTTACTTGCAAAAACCTTTATTGGAATTGTTATATCCGTTAGATTGTCAACTAGTAGATGTATTTTTCTATTTTGCTGATTTGATTTGAACTATTGTTATGAACTGTCCAGCGTTACTGGGGGAGAGCAATGCTTCGGCACGAATGGGCCGGCTCGACCGACAGGAAACCGGGGTGAAACAACACTCACGTTGTGTTTCGCCGAGTGAGTGAGGATACCGGAGGCCCAAAACTTTCTAAAAGGCGGACAACGTATTTGAGACTACTCTGGTGTTTTCCATGGGCAGCGGTAATTGCTTACCATCAGGTGATCCGTCTGGTGACTGCTGGTCCCGGGCCACAGCCCGTCATGGTCCCGGCGAATGTCACGTATCCCATGACCATTATATTCTCCCCGAGAGACGGATGATTCATGAGACATTTTTAGTAACTGGCTTCAAGTTTTCTATCATTTTTATTCCGTATACTGTCAATCCTTGTGACACCACAGATCGATCGTTTTTTTTTTGGGATCATAAAGGCTCTTTTGTCATAATATTTTGTTTTCTGTAGTTATTATAATATGTAATCTAATAAGCATTATCACACAAACATTGAATAACACGAGGCGAAGTGAAGTAAATCGGAAAACTCCAATCAAGCTAGGGTCGGTAGGGGGACGTACAATCCGAGGGAATGAGATATAGATGGGAAAGTAAACAAGGCAATGACGGTCACTCTCGAACTCTACCCGGCTGTGGGGTGTCCATAATTGTATCATGAAATGTCCCGACGATAAAATTCACGACAATGGATATTGTCGAGTGCTCGGGCATTAAAGTGGTCTTCTAGTTTATTTTAACTTTTCATGACACGGCGATCCAATTTCAATTCAACTTTGGCATATAATTTATAGCTTGCGGCGGGCGGGGAAACCGCTGGCGGAAACTGTTATATATTAATTGTACCCTCATGTTAGTGAATATTCACTAACATAAGGGTTATAAGTATTAACTTCCAACAACTTTGAGATGTCTTGTATACAATATCGATTTAATTTATCGACGAACAAGGTCACCCCAATAGTTCAGTTTGAAATTCCAAATACGTAATTGATTTGGGAGATATCTTGGGAATTGTTATAAAACTTCAAACTGTATAGTGTTAGTCTCAATTTATCCCATACTTATGGTGACCCTGGTGAATGGGATGGATGGCTGGCAATCCGATTATGCGATCCCCCGTCACCGGTTCAATGCCAAATGGAGCCCGGATCTCGGTAATCACGGCAGTGTCAATTCTTATCAAGTACCTATTTCCCACAGTGGCGAGTACTGGCTAAAAATATATAACCTGTCACCATAGTGTGATAAGTATCTATTAGTTTGGGTGAGGGATTTCAATATATTACCTATTTACTCTTTAACTTTGGTATACTTAGGTAAGTACTTCCTTAAATAATCCCGAAAATTTCAAACTGATGACAACTTGGCAAGTATTTTGCCTCTTGTCAGTTCGACGTGACAATTGTTATTAAAAAATACGTACGACGACGGATAGTCATAGATGTCATGTAGAACAGCATTGTTTTTAAAACTTTCACGAATAGTTCAGTCATTATGTCCTATTTTTCCCAACGCCTCTTATGACTCGTTAAACTGGTATGTGACATTATATCAGGCGATATCTCACGAATAAAGTTTTAATGTGTGTCGATAATATAAATAGCACTGTTAGCTGCTATTGTATAACATGAAATAATATCATTAAGTGAAATATTGCTCTAAAAGTTGTTGAGTATGCACTGCAACTTACAAAATAAAACATAATAATAGTTATCATTTAGTAGGTCCTTAGCAACTAGAAAAAATTAAAAGTCCTACCTACACCTTAAACAACTAACTTTGAACGGTATACCGATGAAATTATGACGTAGATGCTCGGGAAAAAAAGCTGTAATATCTCAATGATTTTGGGTTGTATAAAAGAATACTCGTGAAAGCTTTAACAGCTTTCTTTTAGCAAAGTTTCAACGAGTTTTCTTTTTGTACAAAACTACTGTGGGAATATCGCAGTTATCGATACATTGTTTTATAGAGCAATTACTACGTAGGAATTTGGAAACTGAGGTGTATTTCTTTCCAATTTCGGTGGGCATAGAAGGTAACCTTAAGGCAAAATGTAAGGTTAACTTTTGATAAAGTACTTCAACGTTTTGTATTGGACTAAGTTGATGTACCTATATCTCGACATTCATAGGTACTTAGATGTTATATTTATTGTTATAAAAAAACAAGTAAGATTTTATAAGTTTCAAGTGAGTAAGCCTACTTTAAATACAAATATGTGTATTGCACTTTAAATCACTTGTAGTTTTGAATCACAGAATATTACTAATGCAAAAAAACCCTTGTCAGTTAATATATCTGTGAATTGCAATTAAAATTTAAGAACATTAATTCTTTTTTTTTTACTTCAGCAAACCTGTTTTGATCACAAGTATGTCTTAAAAATATTCTGGAAGTTTCGATATTTTACTATCGGCACGTTGAAAGATTCGATTGGAAAGAGTTTTCAGGGCCAGTAAAGCGAACCTGTCCTACTTACAGAGATTTTTTCGTTCTTTTCCTATTCAATTTATAATCAAAGCATTCAAAGCCCCAAAGAATTTTTTAGGGTTCTCATACTTCAGATTATAAATGAGTTATTTCTTTATTATTTGCTGACGAGACGCTATTATACATTACTTAATCTATTATCGACCTTTCCACGCGTTTAAGAATATATTGTTTCTTACTAAATGAATCATAAAATAGTTATTAATATATGGCGATAAAAGATGGCAAAATATAAATAATAAAAACCGACGCCGTTATGTATTAGACCCCATTTAATAGCGGGACTACTTCCATAATTTTCAATACCAATAAACTAGGCTGGTGTAGTACCAGCCCAGTTTATTGGTATTAAAAATTATGTAAGTAGTCTTTCATAGGAAATCCCAATAATTAATTAAATGATATCAATATAACGCTATCGCGTTAAAGCTCAACAACATTTTGCTCGACCTGTGAACCGATCTCAGGAACCTTACGCTCAGTAGGCTTGTACCTTTTGTTGACATAAATAACTATATCTTATGGATATTGCTTTTAAGTTATAAGGTTACCTTTGGGCATCGTTTGCCTACAAAGGTGTCGTCACACCACACCTTATAGAGCAAGCGAGAGGCTCTAGTTATACTCCTATTGTGCCTCAGACTTGATTAAAAAATATTTCACTATTTGGCCGATATCAAAATAGGATTCAATATATTCACAGAAGCTCACTTAAGGACTTGGATATCGGATTGATGACGTAGTTCCAAATTGAATATATTGAATGTGACGGTCAACGAATCATATATAAGTAGCCTTCGCTCACCTGAAACTATAGTAGGATTAGAAATGGATTCCAAATTTTTGTTAAAAAAACCAACAGTGATGATCTCTTCTTTGTCTGGCCTCTATAAATCAGAGAGGTCAAGCTGTATCTCAGGATCCGATTAATTAATTATGATAAGAAGTTCACCAGGTTTGAAGTTGGAGTATACACTTTCTAACATTGATAACGAAATTAAAAGCTATTCAGTAGTTTTTGCTCCAACCCGTAAAAAACAGCTATTTTACAATTTTGTAATAGTAGGGAAGCTATTTAGGTTTGAAAATTAACTCCCTAGATACGAAGGTCTACGTGTGTCAATTTCACCAACTGTCAACAAATGTAAAATGTATGACGTGATATCTCATTATCTATGTTCACATCTCCTCTGGGAAAACTGGCAAAATAATGAGGATCACACCTATATTTAGACGTTGGCTGTTATAATAATAGGTTGAAATTAACACAATTATTTTCATAACACCATTCAGCTGCTATTAGTGAGCCTGTTTGGAAGTTTAGACAGAGGGTTAATTGTCTTTGAAAGTTATGACCTTATTACAGCGGCGTGATGAAATACAATGTCGCTATTATTTATATAAAGAGTCGAGTGACGGTGTCGTCTTTTGCACGTTTATTTCAATGTTTCTTTGACAAGTTTTTGCACACAGAATCTCAGCTAAAACGTATATTTCGGGATTCCCGACGGCCTTTGTTCTAATATCCGAGCTTTGAAAAAAATGTAGAGAACATTTCCAATAACAATAGGCCGTGGACAACAAAAGCATTGAACTTTAACATAGTGGCCAGCGCAGAAGTGAATTGATCGCAAGGCAGGGTTATTCCTCATTTGGCGTTTTAACGGATCGCAAACGATATACCTATGTCATATCTATACGATAGCATATCTTATGAGCGTGCGTGTCCTCGACTCAAATGGCAAATTCCTGGAAATAATATTCACGAAGGGTGATGTAGGTAGGTACTACCTGATTTTGATTCCATTAGCGATCGGTCGTCGGACGCTGATGCTCGTGTATGATGGAAATTAGATTAATATAGAGGTGTACTTGTTGTTGCAGGGCGGCGTGGCAGCGCAGTATTAGGGTGTAGCGGGAACGCGCACCCTGGAGCCATACAGGGGTCCACGTGAGTAAAACTTTTACTCGATAACTCAATTATACCTATGATTATAGAGACTGCGGAAAATCCAACCACAGTATTCTTTGATGCCTACTTGGTAGTTCTGAAGAATATTGTTGTTGGTCTCAGGTTTCTTAGTAGGTATTTAGCTTGAGTAGACTTTAGACGTACCTATCACGAAATATAACTTGAACTTATGTAATGCTTTTCATCATGTATTAAATTCGAGTAAATAACCTTGTATATTACGAGTGAAAGTCTCATTGATGTCCCCCGACTTATCGCCCGACTTATATTAACTTATACCTAAACAAGAATACTAGTAATGTGCGACCCGCATTGCTAGTAAGCTTTAACTTATCGTCTGGAAAAAGCGAAGAGTTAGTTATGTCGGATTACCATTGAAAAAACAAACAACGGGTTGCACTCCAGGAGTGCCGGCAGAAGTGAAAACTTGAATATTAACGAAGATTTAATAAAACGCAAGAACATGGTAACCA
Organism: Acronicta leporina; assembly: GCA_947256265.1. Taxonomy (NCBI): domain Eukaryota; kingdom Metazoa; phylum Arthropoda; class Insecta; order Lepidoptera; family Noctuidae; genus Acronicta; species Acronicta leporina. The sequence continues at coordinate 3,290,077 of OX366512.1, forward strand.
TTACTTGATACTGCGGAGGCTTTTTATATTTTAAATTTAATGTTATATGTTATGTAGACTATCTCAATTGATGTCTCTGTAACACAACAAGGCATCGTATTAATCGTCACTTGTGTTAAATCAACACCGACACCTGTATCACACTCCGATTCTCTCCAACCAAGTGGGTACGTAATGCTTTCGCGGTTTTGTTCGCTTTGCCGATACGAACGCGATACGTGTAACATGACTACGGGAAGAAATTGATGCTCACACCTGTTCAACGAAGTGTCTGGTTATACTATAGGAGTAACAAGTCTGTTCGAAGGCATTTCACAAAACCCTGTTTTCCAATTTCGCCGAGACCTCTTTGCGATTTTACGAAGAAGAAAGTTATTTTTTTTGTGATAACAATATGAACATTATTTTTTATGGGATAGGGGTGCGAACGATAAGACGGATCACCTGATGGCAATATATTACCGCCGCTCATGGACTACACCAGAAGAATCGCAAGTGCGGTATCCTTCATCAATTTGTTGCTAGTTGTCCAAGTAATGTCACAATTTCCTAGACCAATTTTGATTCTAAGATATGGCATTACACAAAATCTTACAAGTTTGTCTATAGGATAGGGTACATCCGAAGTCTTTAATATTGCGAATATTTTATTCGCAACATCCGGATACGTTCCATCTCCACATGCCTATTACCGCCGCGGGGTTTGCCTTAATATTATTTGTCTTATCAAATAATACGTTGTGATTGCGAATTATAATACTGCTAGCTTATACACGAGTATAATTACCAGATGAAGGTTTAATTCACTCTAAAAATAATTAGTTCATATTAAAATGTCCATATTGAGTATGGGTAAGACTTCAAATTACTTGAAACCTTTTGTGTTACTCAACCATATTTTGACTGACTATACATACATAAAGGGCCCCATATACGGTACGATTTATCTGTACGATCCGTCGCGTCAAACTGATCGAAACGACGAATCGTTGGTGTATGTCAAGATCGTTATAAACTAGGCTTACGATGTAGGCATGCTGATTAGCGACATTTTTGATGCGATCAATCGTCACGATTTTCATAAGATCGATCGTATAGACGAATCGTACCGAAGATCGCATTATTTATCGCTTAATGCGATCTTTGAAGATTGACTTGCTATTTTAATCTATTCTTCTTAGATAAATATATAAAATCGTAATGTGAGCTTATTTTGTTCATGGATGTTAGTCAGTTCTTGTTTTTTATATGAATTATATTTTTTATGTATTTCTTACCGTGATTAACAAAACTAATCATCTGATCTGGAGTTCTAGTTAAGGATAAGTGTTCGTTTGCAGTAACAGTAGTATTAGTGAGGTACCGTGATTAACTAATCACATAGTGTTCATATCTTGATCAATCCTGCTTTTTTTGATATTGATAACATCGCTTGTATCCGGAGTTATAACACACCGGGAACTTAGTCTCTCGCTTCGTTCGAAGGAACGTAGGAGAATATGTACGGACTCTTTGATTCCATTCCCCATCCACTAAACTCATTAAATTTTGTTTCAATGTGATTAGAACGATTTATAATAAGTTTAAGAACTGCCTCATTAGCCAAGTGGTCCTGAGCGAGACTGCTACGCTAGAGGTCCTGGGTTCGATTCCCAGGTCGAGCAAAGTGTTATTGGGTTTTCTATGAAATTCCCAGTGGAAGCTCGGAGTTAGGAATTTGTGCCCGGTTAATGGCAATAGGCTCGCCCCCAATTACATGGGACCGAAACATACCGGCGAACTGTGGGTGTACATAAGTACTACACCTCTGCCTAACCTTTCGGGGAATACAGGCGTGATGGTATGTTATGTTATAATAAGTGTTAACTGCAAAAATAATGAGATTAAAAATAAATAAGTCATCTTCCAGCAAAATCACACAATCTTCATTACATATACATTAAAACGCCCATATCGTCTATTGACGTATTTTATTAGAATCTTTATGTCCATTTCCTGATACGGTATAATGAGAAATTAATAAGCTACCTATTCTCATTACGTACTTCGTAGGAATATCAATAGTCATTGCGTTTATTGACGTCATAATAATAAAATTACCTAACACTACTAACTACCTATTAACCTATTGGTAATTAAGTTCCTTTTGCTTGAGTTTATAACACTAACTTTAAAGTGTGCGTGGGAGAGCCATACTTCGGCACGAATGGACCAGCTCAACCGGAGTGATACCACGGCCTCATTGAAAACCGGCGAGAAACAACGCTTGCGTTGGTTTCGCTGAGTGAGTGAGGATACCGGAGGTCCAAACCCTTTAAAAAGGCGGGGAACGTACTCGTGACTCCTCTGGTGCTGTGGGTGTCCTTACCATCAGGTGACCCTTTGCTCGTTTGCTCCCCTATCCCATAAAAAAAGATAAACTACTCATATACTTCATACAATGTAAATTATGAATGGTTAAGTCATTATTTCTTTTTCAAAACCGCCAAAACCGCGCTCCAATCCAAACAGTAATTAGTCACAGTTAAATTAATGTAGGTATTACTGCTATTATCAAGTGAAGCATATTATAACGCTTATATTCCATGAATGGTTTGGCAAAGCTGTATCTACCTACTAATGTACACCCACAGTTCGTCGGTATGTTTCAAGTCCCATGAACTCCCATGTAAGAGGGCGAGTCTATTACCACGAGATGATTAGTGCTACTGAAAATTACTGAAAGTCAAAAAATCCCAGTAACACCGCTACGCGTTATTGCTACGCTGGACGTAGCAGTCGCGCGTAGCAGTGTTACTTCTACACTTCTCTACTATTATAAAATTTGTAAAAAAGCTGTGTCTGTACATTGAAGATATTTAAAAAAAAACAGGTGCGTTAGGATATATAAACGCCTCCGAACCCAAAAATGTGATTTTTTAAATTCTTGTCTGTTTGTTACGAGTTGGTGCAAAAACTACTGAATAGATTTTAATTTTGTTATCATTATTAGAAAATATGTGCTCCAACTTAAAAACTGGTATACTTTTTATCTCAAATAATTAAACGAAACCGAAGATACAGCTTGACCTCGCAAATGTATAGAGACCCATACAAAGAAGAGATCATCACTGTTGGTTTTTGAGCTTCAAGTGAGCGAAGCCGCGGGCAGAAGCTAGTGTATTATAAAGAGGAAAGATTTGATTGTTTGCATGTTTGTAAAATTATTTGTAACGGATAAAAAACTCAAAAACTACAAAACTAATTTTATATCTTTCACCTATGGAAAGCTACATTATTCCGGAGTAACATAATCAATTTCTCTATCAAGTAACTTAATCTACAACAATCTTAATACGCAGAAAGACAGTATTCTAGACTATCTATAAAATTATATAATAAAATAAATAAAGTAATGAAAATTTATCCTATGACAATCAGAGTGTAAGAAAACCCTAATACATTGGCTACAAAGCCAGACTTACAACGACATAGAAGGTCTCTTGCAAACACTTAAATAAGGTATACATATCTTTTTGCTATTTTTTGTCTCTTTTTCTTTTATTCTTCTTTGCAATTTTATTTTGATGTTATTATGTTACCTACTGTTACATACCTACCTTGTCATGTTCACTAATTTGATTATGACGAGCGGGGTCTCCTAGCACAGGTATTTCATATACTTAAAAGGAGGCCCTTGCGTAAGATTTATTGTAAAAGTTTTAATGTGACAATGAAATAAGTTTTTTTTTTAATCAATTTCTTAAAAATGTTGTGTTTTGTGTCACAGTGTTGAGGAGGGCGCGGCGGCAGAATGGAAGACGCCGCCAGCAACAAGCAGCGACAGGCGACGCGAGTGTTCAAGAAAAGCTCGCCCAACGGCAAGGTGAGCTTTATACTATCCACAATCGTTGGAGTTTCTTTTCGCCCTTATCTCTACTAACATAAAATCGTAAAAATGCTGTGACTGTACATTGAAAATATAGATAGTTAAAAAAGCAAGTGGGTTAGGGTAAATAAACGTCTCCGAACCCAAAAATGTGATTAATGAAATTCTTGTCTGTTTACTGCCTCATTAGCCAAGTGGTCCTGAGCGCGACTGCTACGCTAGAGGTCCTGGGTTCGATTCCCAGGTCGAGCAAAGTGTTATTGGGTTTTTCTATTAAATTCTCAGTAGCAGCTCGGAGTTTGGAATTTGTGCCCGGTAAATGGCAATAGGCTCGCCCCCTATTACATGGGACCTAAACATACCGGCGAACTGTGGGTGTACATTAGTACGCCTCTGCCTAACCCTTCGGGGAATACAGGCGTGATGGTATGTTGTCTGTTTACGGGTTGGCGCTAAAACTACTGAATAGATTTTAATTTTGTTAACACTTTTAGAAAGTATATGCTCCAACTTAAAAACTGGGGAACTTCTTATCTCATTTAATTAAACGGATCCTGAGATACAGCTTGACCCCTCTGATGTATACAGACCTAACAAAGTAGAGATCAACACTGTTGGTTTCCTATTAAAATATTTTTGGGATCCATTTCTAATCCTTAATATAGCTTCACGTGAGCGAAGCCGCGGTGAAAAGCTAGTTATTAATATTCATAGTGATCAAACTCCAACTTACTTTACTGTACTATCTACGTAAGTTACAGGCTATCGTCCTATATCTTCTAGTACCGAAAGATGGTCCACATTAATATTCATGCGAATAGCGGAAAAGCTGAGCTAAGTCCCGAGCTGGCTATAAGTATTTGAAATTCGGGCTACATAGTATTTCTAACATATTGTGAGCGAAAAGTTAGTTGTCCGATTTACACGGAGGATTTACTACTGTAATCGTACTGAAACTGGAAGGACAGCTTATTGTAAAAGCTGTCATTCACAACAACCTGGAGAGAGATTATAATTCAATCCCGATAAAAATCTGTATTGACATTTTCATTCATCAAAGTGGAGAGTAATTGTCACTTCAAATTCTACCAAACAAAGCCCTCTTCAGATCGACTTCATAATCCTTTGTAAACCTTTGAGATTCGATTTTACGGGTACCTACTTTTAATTAAAATTACCGGGCTTTTGTAATTATTATCTCGGCTGATGTAATCTGAAGTTTCCTGACATCCGAAGATCATTTATGAAACGGCTTGCATAAACTCAAATAAATCTCAGAGATCCATTTGGATGATTCCAAATGATTTTACTTGAAAGGGGACGAGTACAGGTCAAGTTAAGGCCAAAAATTTTATCAAGATCGGATGAAAAAGTTTCTGATTTCAGGATAATCGCCAAAGTCGGCTGTTTCCTTCATAAGAAATTGATCGATCGTTTATAATACCGCACTCTGCAAAAGCGTGTTCTCTGTGCCAAATAGAATAAGCGTGCCAAATTTTGTGACATCTCCCAAGATATTTCTTTTACTTAATTTTCCCTAGTCTGCCAAAAAAGACGCTTCAATTTTGTGTTTTTGTTTTATTTTCAGATAACAGTATACTTAGGGAAAAGAGACTTCGTAGACCACATCACACATGTAGACCCGATTGGTAAGTCAGTTCGTTTATCTACCATAGATAAGTAACGTCGAAATCTTGAAATGTTGGACAAAAACCTCATTGTTCCATTTGATCAAACTTGCAGGTTATTTGAACACTTGAATTGAGTTGTCTAAAGTGAACCTCACTCTAGCCGTAAAGGGAGTGCCGATCTTTGTTTAATAAATTTCCAATTCCATCTAAGTTCTACTCAGCAAAGTTCAACTTGGAAGTAATCTATAGGAGACGTCTCAGGTAGCGATTAGAAATTGTTTTGCGTTAGTAACTAAATGTGAATCCATAATCTTAGGGGAAGGTTGATTGCGTTGATTTTTAAACATTTTAGTCAAATCTATCATCATAATTATTCGTTAACTTCTATTTTGGAGCGGCTTATGGCTAAGTAATAACAAAGCTAATCAACTGATCGGCAAGGTTAAGCTGCGCTCGCTGCGGTCAGTGTGTGGATGAGTAACCATTCTTAATACATCGAGACCCCTCCGTGCCTCGAAGAGCACGTAAAGCCGTCAGTCCCGGTTGTCATACGAATATCTATGATATTTGTTAGTCGTAGTCAGAAGCCCAATAAAGCCTGACAACCAGTCTATCCTCCGTACATCGGTATTGCCCAGAAATTGAGTAACGAAGTTCTGATGGCAGTCGATTCGTGTAAAATAGTTTTATTCAGCCACATCTGGTTAGACAGGAAGCCGATACCAACATAGTTCGGAAAAGGCTCAGAGTAGGAATATAGTTTTACAACTATTTTCTAGTTTATTCAAAGTGATGTAAAAACGCCTGAATGATGGATCACTGTCAGTTATTTGATCAGCCGCACCCTCGTGCATCATAAACGGATATCACTCTGTTTGTCGATAAACACAGGTTTGATCCATGCAATTATTTATCAATGAATCATTGTGACGTGTGATAAATTTCCTGAATGGGAGGCTTGGCAAAGATGGTAATTTACTATGAGTAAGTGTTTACTGCCGTTTACAATGACCTAACTATGCGCGTCTATAAGAACTGCGCATCATGGTCAACTAATTAGGGTAAATACTAGGAGAACATAGACATACGCTATGTAGTACGTCACTTAGTTTTTCTTAGCCTTTTCCTGTGTCGTAAAAGGTTATTTACCTTCCGTGATTGTTGGCGTATGTCGGTAGTCTTGAAGCCTAGAGCTCCAAGACTTCCCGCTAGGAAATTATTGAGGTATGGAGATATATCGGAAATTCGAAAGACATCTGAGCATCATTAGAAACTGCGATTCCGGATACAAACGTGTGATTGATTCGTTCTGCATTCGTTAATGAATGACTACAGCGTGCAATTGAAAACAATAGTCTACAACGAGGCTGAAGAGACCGGTTCCGATTAATCATGATATGGTTCACATTATTCTTGGAAATCTTTTTATTTATTCTTGATTCTTGGCGGACTGGCTGTCAAGCGTAGGCCCACGCTTGACGGCCAGTTAGTCTGATGAATTTGAATTCTAAATATGAATTAAAGTGGGAGTCTGGGAATTCTTAATGTGGCCTTTTAGTACCCTGGATCTTATATAAGTCTCGTGATCGAGTCGCTATGTAAGAATTGCATTTTGTATTCAAGACACTACTGCGTTTAATTACGATCTATTATGAATACCATGACGCTGGCCTAAACGTTACTCTCCGTGATTGATTAAAGTTCAGTTACAAGGAGTTTATAATTCCAATCGGATCTTATTTAAGAACCCGTTTACAAACCAACCAAAGCTTTGATAAGACAGATCTGGACTACCAGCTCAAATAGCCTGTCGACAGCTACGTAGGCGAAGTGTCCCTGCACTTAATTAGCAGAGCGCCCGTATTCGTCCACTGTTAAGACGTAAAATAAGCCTTTTATTGAACGCCACAGAGCTCAATGTTCATCAGTCCTTTCCATTCCGTCAGTTTTGTCTTTTATTACCAGAGATTTCTTTATAAACTTGATCATAAAATATACATTACGTAGGTAGGTCTAGTAGAAATTGGCAGTAAGTATAGCTCGAACATTCTCAATACTCACTCAACAGTTGACCTCTAACGCATTTTTTTATTTTTCCAGACGGTGTAGTCCTAATCGACCCGGAGTATGTCAAGGACAGGAAGGTGTTCGGCCATGTGCTGGCAGCGTTCAGGTACGGCCGCGAGGACCTGGACGTGCTGGGGCTCACCTTCAGGAAGGACCTCTACCTGGCCGCTGAACAGGTAACTGCATTCACGGTATGCTTGTCCCTTCTGTGTTCATTTGTAAGATATGAATCCTGGATCGTGCGGATTTCGCCGTTATTTTCAACCGACTTCAATAAGGAGGAGGTTCTCAAGTCGTCTGTTTTTTTTGTACAGTACAATATTTGGGAACGCAGTAATCATGAGGGCTTAACTACTTGTTCGATTCTATTTTTTATTATTTTTGTCCCCCTTTCTTAATCCATATATTATAGTGATATAATTCAATCGCACTTCTCACCTCCATTATAAATTATTATCTTCGGTTTATTTTCTTATGTAGCAAAGTGAGGGTTGCATAAAATTAAACAAAAATGTGTTAGGAATGTTGTTGTATTTTTGGTCCTTTTGTCATATGAACGAGGTGACGTCAAAATTATTCTATTCTACAGACCCAAAATGTATCGATTCCTCCTATGTATATTTATATGCTTGATTCGATTACCTCGTTAAGCCACATAAATCCCGTAACAAATCAGTCAAGTTTACCTTATCTTAGATTCTTCACACCGTTTTGTGTAAGCAATCAACACATCAATTAATACACAAATGGACGCCTTCATTAACCAATCAATTCGATAATTATAATCAGAGTTATGCACTTATTCGTGATTATAATTAAAAGAATACATAAAATATACAAAAAAAAAACAATTGTTTTGCGAATGTATTTTCTAGTTATCTGCTTCTTCATTAGTCATTAATCTAGTTGGCCTGGGTTCGATTCCCAGGACGAGCAGTGTTTTTGTGGTTTTCTATAAATAGCTCAGTGACAGGTCGGAGTTTAGATTTGTGTCTCTTTTAAATGGCAATAGGCTCGCTCACTATTATATGGGAGCGAAACGATATACCCGCGAACTGTGGGTATGCATTAGTTGATCTCTGCCTAACCTTTCGGGGAATACAGGCCTGATGGTATGTGTATAGTCTCTCTATCTCTCTCTTTCTCTGTCTCTAGTTATCTTGACTAATTTATGAAACAGGTGCTTTATTACCAGATGTATATTTCTACTCCTTCACCCTATGATATCAATAATTAATTGTTGCAATATTGTACACAGATATACCCAGCGACGAACACAACAAAGCGGCCTCTGACGCGGCTGCAGGAGAGGCTGGTCCGCAAGCTGGGCGCGGCCGCCCACCCCTTCTACTTCGAGCTGCCCCCCCACTGCCCCGCCTCCGTCACGCTGCAGCCGGCGCCCGGCGAGACCGGCAAGCCGTGCGGAGTGGACTATGAGCTCAAGGCGTTCGTCGCTGACTCACAAGATGATAAACCACATAAGAGGTTTGTGCCATGATGTCAATGATACTAGTCAGTAGTGATATCATCATTGAACTGCCAAGTCAGATGTCTCAGTTCGAATGCAAGGCATGCGCCTCTGACTTTCCGAAGTCATGTGTATATTAATAATAGGTAATTATCACGAGCTTAAACGTTAAATGATAAATGATATTTATTTCTGTAAATAGATCTTTTACACTTTTACAAGTCAATGTTTTAAATATTTTTTTTAATCTAGATGGCGCCGGCATTTCCTAACTGACGAACTCTGAGAAGAAACGCCGAAATGAAACTCAGAGAATCATGGTCTCTTTTAAAGTCCAGACAGTAATAGTATTATTAGATATTATGTGAGTGTTACGATGTAGGACAAAATTTGGACAGGCCTTTTGAAGAAAGAGCCATAGCAGCTTTGAGTTGACCTGTCTTAACTGACGGCACGCATACATCAGGCATCGTGTAGCTCAACCATTATTTAGGATGAAGGAAAACATCTTGAGGAAACCTGCATGCCTAATTTTCTCGACGGTGTGGTTTTGTTAGGCCAGCGTGGTGGACTATCCTTATCTCTCCTATTCTGAGAGGAGACCCGTGCCCAGCAATGGGACAGAATAATGGGTTGATTATGTATATTATGTTATCTGTACTAGGCAGGACTTCATAGATACGAACCCACGAAAATTTGCACCCACGCTAGGGGAGAAAGTTTGACGCAAAATTAATTTTAAAAAATAAAAATAAAGAATAATAATGTACTGCCTCATTAGTCTAGTCCCCCCCTGGGTTGGATATTGGATGTCAATAAGCTCGCCCCCTATTACATGAGAATGCAATAACTTAGTGTGCTTCAAAGCAAGTACGTAGGAACTGGGAAAATAGCATAAAGTTTCTTCAATTGTTATGAACATATGTTTTTTTGTTTGCAGAAATTCGGTGCGGTTGGCAATCAGGAAGATTATGTACGCGCCGAGCAAGCAAGGCGAACAGCCCTCCGTCGAGGTGTCCAAGGAGTTCATGATGAGCCCCAACAAACTGTACCTGGAAGCTTCTTTAGATAAGGTGACTATCGTACTGTGTTTATGCATTCTTCTGCAACCAGTACGACCTTCAAGAACAGAGCGTACTCCCTTTTAAAAGGCCGGCAACACACTCGTGACTCGCTGTAATCGCTTACCAGGCGATCCGTCTACTACTAAATCCGAGCTCCGTCCGAGAAATGCTAAGATATTTTGATACTTCAATTTTGACTAGATTTCGTTTGGATGTCTTGTTTGTATTGGGGTCTGTGGCATTCACTAGGGGAGGCCTACGTCTAATAAGACGAGGCGTGAATGGGAACCTGTATCCCTCAACTGAGGTGACAAGGAAAAAGATGCGCGATAATGCCCGACTTGACACTCGACTTCACTCGGTATCTCTAGCGACACGTGTTGCTTCACCCGACATACTGTGGTAGAGCCATGCTTCGGCACGAATAGGCCGGCTCGACCGGAGTGATACTATGACCCCACAGAAAACCGGCGTGAAACAACGCTTACGTCGCGTTTCGCCGGGTGAGTGAGGAAACCGGAGGATCAAACCCTTTTAAAAGGTTGACAACGCACTTGCTACTCTTCTGGTGCTGCGGGTGTCAGTGGGCGGCGGTAATCGCTTACCATCAGGGGATCTGTTTGATAGTTTGCCACGGCTTACCATAAAAAAAAATCGACACGTTGAGGGGTATGTCTCTTAGCTAATACAAGGCTTAAAGCTGCAACATTCACTTAATTTCAATACTTAACTATATCATTATCACTATTTGCTCACTTTTATAATTGTTTCCATTATCCACAGGAGTTATACCACCACGGCGAGAATATCGCGGTGAACGTTCACATAGCAAACAACTCCAACCGGTCCGTGAAGCGTATCAAGGTGTCCGTACGTCAGTTCGCGGACATCTGTCTATTCTCCACTGCTCAGTACAAGTGCACCGTGGCTGAGACCGAGAGCGAGTGAGTTACGACCCTGTTACTATAGCTGTAGAGTTCAATATCAAGTTTTGACACCGTAAACAAGTCAAGGACATTTGTCTTTTCTATACTGCATACTAAATTCAGAGCGGCACATTTATATTAACCCCAAGCGTAGTCGGTATCGCCGGGCCCCAAAACGAGTAAGTTGCGACCTTATTAAAGTAGTTTTAGAGTCCAATATCAAATGTCCACATTCTGGTGTAATGTAAGTATGAACAATAAGTATTATAGACTACAATAATTCGCTATAGTCGTAGATTTTTATGTTGGTCTGAAATTATTGGCATAATAATTTCGTTTGCAAATTATATGAATTACCTATTGCAGAAAACTATAGATATTTACTGTCGTGAACAAATTTATTTTTCTAATCCAGGGAGCCCAAATCGATGTCGACGAGATTATTTAAATTCCCCTTTAACGGGATGTTCACTAAGAAACTGTCCATGCGGTCCGTGTAAGTACAGGGTGTATTCATGCATGAGGACTGGTTTGGCCCCACTCGCTTCCTATGGTATGCCTGGATTTTCTCTCTCACACACACATACACACACACATATATACACAGAGACACTGAGGCGCTAGTTGGAAGTTTCTTTTAACCATCTCCATTGATAGGTGCAGAGCCGATGCGTAAAATTGAAATATAAAAAAAAATTAACGCCAAGGGCTGCGGTTGGCCTTAAATTCACACAAAAAAATTAAGTAGGTGTGTTAAATCTTCCAAGAATCTGAGGACCTTCTTTTAATAAATATCTGCGTAAAAGAAACTTACATTGCTTGACTGACGGACAAAGAATAATCGCTGGCACTGCGATAAAATTTTGAATTTTTCACACAAAATTATTAAGTTAAAACTTTTCTGGAGGAAATTTTTGTAAGAAAATTTATAACTAAACAACAAAAGGCCCAATTTATTACGGTTCTCGTTAAAATTAACATACTATTTTTTTTCGAATGTCTAAAGTTACCCTGTATAATTTAATTATAGATTTTCGTATCTGTACCTAAGATCATCACAGACAAGATAATAAACGGATAACATGTGACAAACATGACCTTATTTTGATCAAGTTCAAAAGGAAAAGTATACTTGCAATAGTTAATAGTTTATGAACCGGTTTTGACTATTATTATACTTTCGAGATACTATAAATGCTAAACTAAGGGGGCTTCCTTCTTAAACAAATGTCGAACACAGAGTAAAGGATTCTCTAGTGAGAGTCTAGTGTTCTGTGAGGTATTGTATGTGGTAAAAAATATACTTCCGCGTTATATTTAGTTCTTCTAAATTCGTACCTGTAACACACAACAAAGCTTCTCCTTTATAAGCGCAATAAGTTAAAAAGCCGCCTTTCTACACGCGACAATATATAATATTATACACCATGCCTATATGTATATACAGGGTTATCGATAACCAATCGTAAAACGCGTAAGGGCTACTTCTCTACACCTCAAACGGCTTTTGTTATATACATTTTCTCAAAACCTAATAAATTTATCAGAAAAAGATATTGAGGTTCTGTCAGTACTCTCTGATATTTCTTAGCTCTTCTCGACTAAGCTTACTCGGCCAAGTGCAGCGATCACCCGGCGCCAGGCGGTACGTGCCGCGCTGAGTCGTACCATAGATATGAGAAAAGTAGATTTTTTGTTTTTTATTTATTTATGGAAAAAAATATAACGAATTATCAAAAGTCGTGGTACAAAAGCTGTTAAAAAATATGTAGAAACGTAGCCCTTTTACATTTTACGATTGATTACCAATTAACCAGTAGGTATAATAGATTTACTACAAAAATGACCGCTATTGCTACGGAATATGGGCGATTCAGACAGCAAACTGTATAGCTTGAGGTTTCGCTATGTAGCATCAATAGGTAAATAAATAAGTTAGAAACAGGTTGTTCCATTTGCCAAAGATATAGTTCAAGCAAGATTTTTTATGACTTTAGTCCGTATATACAAAATATCATACATTTTATTCCTCTACCAGAAACCACAATTTACTACATAAATATTCCATAAATATAATATACAGTTATAAATATATAGACATACATTATCTCTACAAAACTTACTGAAAAAGGAATGATTTTAATAGTACCGATTTTACCTAACGGTTGTGGTGAATTAATTATAACTAACTATCCAGACATTCAACGAGACAGTATCTCATTTTATTTACTTTTTAACCAACGAATGGTATTTCGGGCCAACCATTTTGTCAAACGAAACTTAAATATTTCATTGCACGTGATTTGTTTACATTTTCAAAATATATTTGTATATAAATAATAGGATATAGGATATAGGTACCCTTAATAACATTTTATTTTAATGAAGTGAACCTACATAATATAAATAAATTTGAAAGTATCTAAAGTAGAAGTACCTATAGTTTTTGCGTTGTTGGCAGTTAGGAAATCAATTGATGTATTTTTTAGTTTTATACTAAGAAATACATCAATTGATTTCCTAACTATCTCATTAGCATAGTGGTCCTAGGCGCGACTGGTAACTAAATCTAGATGTCCTGGGTTCGATTCCCAAGACATTTGGAGCTTTCTATGAAATTTCCCTTAGCAACTCGGAGTTTGGAATTCGTGCCCGGTTAATGGCAATAGGATCACCCCCTATTACATGCGACCTAAACATACCGGCGAACTGTGCGTGTACATTAGTACACCTCTGCCTTAACCTTCGGGGAATACAGACGTGATGATATGATTTCCTACGTACAAATGAAAAGTTCCACAAAGTGATAATGTGTGGTGTGGTTGGTGTTCAGGGAGGGGTGTCCGGTGGGCCCCGGGTTCACGCTGAGCAAGGTGTTCACGGTGACGCCGCTGCTGGCCAACAACAAGGACAAGTGGGGGCTCGCGCTCGACGGACAGCTCAAGCACGAGGACACCAACCTCGCCTCCAGCACGCTGTGAGTATCCTCCACTCGCCTTACCTCATACCTTGCCATACCCCTCTAGGACCGATCCAGCCTTATTCTGATACAACTTCACAAAGATGACCATTTATAGCAACAGATCTCAGATCAATGTAATAATTGAAAATGACTTTGGTTTTCTTCAAATCAACCTACGTATTTGAGGATTTGACGCTGTGCTGTCTGAAGTTGTCCACTATTTATTGCAACTCCTTGTAACTCTGCCATTAAGACTATGTTGTTTACGAATCGTAAGTGCTAGATAGAATCGCCGTTTATGTTTATCCATTGAATTGAATGTATCCTCGAGTAATTGATTATTGGGATATTTTCACAATTGTTTCAGAATCGCGGATCCATCGCAGCGAGAGAATTTAGGTATCATCGTGCAATACAAGGTGAAAGTTAAGCTTTGTCTCGGACCTCTCGGCGGGTAAGACTAACATTACCTAAAATTAGATTTTGATAAGGTTATAATTCTCAAAAGCAAATACAGGCTGAAAGCTCCATACCACTCGATATCGATTGGCCGGACAATTGTGGACATGTAACTAAAAAAAAATACTCGGGGAATAGTACAGATTATTTATTCAAATGGTATACGACTGGAGCATTGACGAATTTATTACGCGTAAGCCAATAGTTATGTGAAGTTCATATTGAAAATTGACATTTAGAAGCTTATAATCATCTCTGAATATTGGCGTTAGTAATTTTTATTTTGGTTCCATGTAAGATGCTTTGTTTTTAAATGGTATTTAATGATGATGGTTGTTTAGCGATCTGAGCGCGGAGCTGCCGTTCATCCTGATGCACCCCAAGCCCGACGAGGAGCCGCGCGCCGCGCCCGACGCGCCGCGCGCCCTCGACCACGACCTCATACAGCTCGACCCGCACCCGTCAGTCACATTATTATACTAACTTCATGTACAATACAATAGAATAGAATATTTTTTATTACACACTAAAAACTAATATTGCTTATACTATACTTGTTTGGGGTTTGCGATCTTCATGTTTTTTTTTTTAAGTGAAAACTTCTTTAGCGGCGCTGTGCACTTTCTGCGATGGGGAAAAAATGTTAAACTAGCGACAGATAAGGCCGTAAGACAGTACAAAATGAACAACTGAACATTATCATTTAATGAAGTTAAATGTTCGTTAATATTTAAGTTTTCACTTCTGCAGGCACTCCTGGAGTGCAACCCGTTGGTTTTTTTAGTAAAATGAAGTAAGATAATATATCATCAAAAACATAAATGTGAAAATGGGTGCTTAGTTCTGTACAGCAATCCTGTTCAAGATTTGACTTGGTTAGGTTTCATAGGTATATAATTTTTAGGCAAGCTAATAAATGGCATTTGTACCAAAATGTGTAAAATTTATTATTACATGTATATTAAATCGTTTTCAAGTTAGGAGTTCGAAGGGGTCAAAAGTAGTTCGAAATGGTCCGTTTAATATATCCGGTTGTTGCGTCGACAGTTCCTTGTTCTTTTAAACTTGGCTGGACATGTTACTGCGTGTTGATCCAGTTATATGAGACTATATATTATGTCCTTCTCTTTGCAGTGACGAGAATGGCCAAGAGCAGGATGACGACATTATTTTCGAGGACTTCGCGCGACTTCGGTTGAAGGGTGCGGACGCGGATGCCTGAGATTCAGCGTGCGGGGCGGCGGCGGCGGAGGAGGCGGGGCCGGCGGGGCAGGCGGGGCCGGCGGGGCCGGCGGGGCAGGTGCACTGGCTGGAGCGGTTGGTGGCAGCGGGCGGGGCCGGCGGGGCGGCGCCGCGCAGCGTGGTGCGGCGCGCCGTGCTGCGCCAGTACGTGGTGCACGCGTACGAGCGCGCCGCACAGCGCGGCCAGCGCGGGCGGCGCGCGCAGCTGGCCCCGCGCGCCCTGCGCCTGCGCCGCGCGCTGCGCCTCACCACGGCGCGCTACGCGGCCGACGTCGCGCGCCACCAGCACCGCCTGCGCCGGCGCACCACGCTGCACTACGGCCCGTCGGGCTACACGCTCGAATTCACCGCTGAACGCATCGACCCCCCGGACGGATATAATGTTTAAGTTATTAGACATGTTCTATGACTACGCACCGGTGTACAAGTTTTCCGAGTCGTTTGCCACGGGACGATCGCTAATTTGGCGCGCCCGTCGTGAACTAGATATTGTGAAATAATATGAAATATTTTCAAGTACATTACTTTTGTTAAATTATAGATATAGAAGTCGGTGGTGTCACACAAATGTCATTGTTCGTAACTCGTATTTAATGTCATAGAGTGTCGTGAAATAAAAACGAAAATACAAACGCAAACACAATCTGTCCATGAACATTCTCAATCCCTGTACAGTGTATAATCTAGAGGATTTGACTATTCACAATATAGCGTGAGCGTTTGTCGAATATATCTGAGACGTGTCTTATGCGCGGCTACCTACAGCCACGATAATTATCAGCCGCTGAATCATACGACACGCTGTATATCCAACAACGCACACGGACAACTAGCGTTACATAAAGTAAAGAATTTTATATTATATTTAATGTATATTGTATGTGAAAATTTTATTTTAATAGATGTCTATTGATCAAATAAGCGAGTACAATATTTGTTTTCATTTATGTTTCACATTACCATTGATTTCTAGGAGTAGTACAATGCTCGACGAATGCATTTAATAGTGTAAAAGAAGTGTTTACCTCTGTAACGTAATTTTTACTTTTCGAATGTAGCATTGTATGTCTTATTGTTGATGTTGAAGATAGTATACTACATTAATACTGTATTTGTGTTGACTTTGTGAAAGAACGAGAGTTTAGAGCGGAAAATGTAGGTGTAAGATGTAATCGTATTTTGTGCACTGAAGTTAAGTCTTTACGGTTGATAATACCTTGAACCTTGAACAAATCGATTTGGCGGATACTAGTCGGACAACTAGATAAATACCTATTAGTATTTCAAAATGCCGTGTTATAGTGAAAATATACTTATATTGTAATTTTGTAACACAATAAGTTCGTCGGCTTTCTTACTTGCTACAACAATTACTCCTCGAAAATATAAGTGAATCTTAATTATCGTTTTCAATGTTTCTTACTTTGTTATTCCGGTACTATTAGCTATCGCAGTAGCTATGGGTGGCAAAACCAACAAGGCTTAACGCTTTAAAAAAAATTGAAACTTCCTAAACAGAACCCTCATATATTTCCAGAAAAACTGTAGTGTATACTACATACATAGTTAATATTATGGGGTTCACAAAGTCATCACAGTCGGTCTAGTGGATGTTTCGCACAGAAGACCAAAAACAGGGCGCTTGCGGTCTTCTAATAGAATTAAAAAAACACATAGTTCAATTATATAAAATAAATGAAGTCATTATCGTGTGAAATATTTGTTATAATTATGTATTTAATTACACATGTGTTATATAAATTAGAGTGTCTAATTAGAGTGTCTTAGTGTCCTATAAATATAATTCTATTATAGTTATTTTAGTGAAGGAAAAATTCGACACACAGGCAGGATTCGAACCTGCGTCTTCTGATTAGATACACCAGACGCTATGACCACTAAGCCACCGCGAGTCCCACCTGCCATGTCGAAATTTGCCTTCACATTCTGAACTTACGTCTTAAAGTTGACGATTTTTTGGTTCACTAAAATAACTAAAATCTTAGCATGAAAAATGCAAAAAAATCAAAAAAAGATAAGTCTATTATCTACACCGCATTTTATCCATGACCAAAATATCGGATTTAAAATAATTGACTCAGTTCTGACATACTAAATTTTATTAAACTCTAAATTGTATAACACTTGAAAGTTTAATATGCGCCAAGTATCTTTGCGGATATGAATCTGGTTACAGATGCAAACTTGCGCATGCACAGCCTTTTCTTTTTGCGACTATATTCTGAATCGTAAAGTTACTTGAAGAGTATTGTATGTCAGTTGCTTATAGGCGTACCTATCCTTCGCGTTCATTGTCATACTTTCGCAGCTTGACCGCTCTATATGAAATCGCTCATAGATAGACTATTTTTGTATATAACACGCATTATTGTAGACAAGTGATGTATTAGGGAAAATCTCGTGTTAAAAACACTGACGTTAGCTAATCTAATGAAATAAGCCAGGGCGTTTTAGCCGATTTGGCTAAACATCACAACACAAATGGCTGACGCAACAGAGCCAGCCTAGCACATTGCTTGCCTAAAATTTAATGTCACCATTGACGAAAATGAATTTAACATTTCTAGATAACTTTGTATCATAACTTTTTATTGCGAATAAGATCTTTTCTTGCATATCTACTGACAAATTCAATGCAGCTCCATATACCACCAATGTATAAAACACGGTAAAAAATGAATTATGTAAAACTATTTAGAATATATTATAGGTAGACTCCGTCTGTGTATTGAACGACGCAGTATGACGTGACGTCACAGGTTAACTAGCTAATTTCATACAGATGTTTGACTGAGCCGGACATTTTCCCGTTGATGCGGCTCGTGTTATGTGAATGTATTGAATGACCGGCAAAGATAGTAGAAGCATCTGTATCTGTACAGTTAAACCTGTGATCGATGACGTCATTAAGCGGCGAGCACACACCAACGTCTTATGATATTCGTTCTGTGACTATGTACAATTGTTTCAGTGTGTACAGTATAATAGTTATGTATATTACGTGGCATGTTTCATTGTATAATAAGCTTTATGTATGATGCACAAAAGTATTATATTCTTTAACACTGGGCTGTTAATAAAGACAGCCCAATCATTTTCATGGGATTAATTGTTCCAAGTACGTTGTTGAATATTTTGAACAAATGAGTTTAATTTAAGCCCATAGATTTTATTATTTTCTTACATCTAATCTTTGGGCCAAGTCGCTCTTTCTAATCGCTTCCTAGTATAGGACTAGGTTCATACTGTAATACATGTTTAATTAATTGCATAAAAAATAGGTTTTAATGCATTGAATAATTTTCCGGTGTTTCGGTTACTATCATGTTGTATTATTTATGTATTTTAAATGTAAGTATTGAATGGAAATAACGATTTGTAATATTATTCTTAGGAACAAAATAAAAGACGAAACAGTGGAATTTACAGCCAATAGGTAATTATACGTGGCCTATACTGGCACAATACTCTAAGTACAATTAGCCATTTTAATATACATATTATACTTAACAGAGGCTAACTTTTTTACTTTCCTTGCACAAATATACACATAAGAAATACACTTTTCTACTTGAATACCTACCACTTGGCTGTAAACATAACTCTGAATGATAAAATCATTAGCTAGTACATTAGCAAATACCCAGTATAATTATTATGTACGATGTATGTACTAGCTGCACTAGAAACTGAATAAAACTTTATAGGTATCGTAATAAGGTTTAGTTTTAAAGAATTCAATTGTGGCTAGTAATACATAGTGATCCTGTGCAGAATTCATTCATTAATTAAAGGCAAATTGCACACGTTCTTTTTTTAATTTTACATCGAATGTTTTTGATGTATACTTTTTTCAATAAATAACATGTAACCAACTCACGTTTTATTTATTTTATCTGAAGTAATAGCTAGAGAGCTTACCGGCAAACCCGAATAACCCGCTTCCCACAAAGCTAGATTTTCTTTAAATGATGTTTTATTATCCTCCGAAGAAAATGCCGTTCTGGCAGGCACCTCGCGGTTGCGTCATCATCAAAAATTCTTTTGAAAATGTCAAAAATATTTTTTTTAACCTTTTCCCACAAAGTTGAAATTTTTATATGTTGTAATTTACATAATATGTCTAATTGAAAAAAAAATGCCAACCCATTTCGACGGTGGCAAGTATGTGCCAGACGATAGCAAAGTTGTCATCGGGAGAGTAATTCATAACCTTCTTCCACAAGGCTGAAATTTTGAGAATTTATTCTGTTATTAGTTCAAAAAGTATATGTAAAAAGCCAGCCTATTCTGGCGGTTGTAAGTGTCTGCCAGAAGAATACATAATAGTCATGATACTCGACGGGAGTGCGAGCGTAACCGACTTGTACGAGTTCACGGGAAATAATTATATGTGAATGTAATTTACAATAGCTTTATGAAGTTTCGACCGTCGTTTATTTTCAGTGAAGTAGCAGTAGAGAAAACGTGGTTGGGTGGGAACCCAGATTAACGATATCCGAGTCCAAATATTAACCCAATTTAATTAATAATATCAATACAACGTGATAAAATCCGTAAAGTTAAAAAGTAGGTTCAGATGACTTCTTCTGAACCGGACCTCTGAACCATAACTCTAAGCGTCTGTGCGCTGAACCATGAACTCTCATGAACTGAACAAGTCAATGACTTTTTGACTTTTGTTCTCTTTGCTTTTGACACCTTGACATTGCATTGAGATTTCGAGTTGAAATGACAATTCACAATTGACACTTGCTTGAGTGAGTTTTTTTTTTTTTTTTTTTTTTGTTTTTGGCAACTGTAGCCAAAGCCATTCTGCCACGACAAGTTAGGGAAATACGGTAACAAAATTTTAAAGTCGAAAATTTTGATTAATAATCAAGAGTTATTTATCTTAACTACACTAAATATAAATCTTATACACAAATATTTACATGTTGGTATCCTAAATTTTAATATTATTACTTAAGATAAATAAAGATAAATATTTATAGATTAACTTGTTATTGCTACATAATAATACATCTAAAGAAGTAGGGAAGGGAGTATTAATACTCAAAAGATCAGTGACAAGGTTGGTACGGTCATAAATTGGGCAGTTGAAAACAATGTGATTCAGATCCCCAATATCTGTCCCACACTCACAGCACGCGTTGTTCACAATACGGAGTTTCGCTAAATGAGCAGGAGTGCAAACGTGTCCAAGTCGCATCCGAATCATAATTGTGGTTGCTAGCTTGCACAATTTTACTCCGCAAAACCAAGGTTTATGGGGAATAATAGGCTGAATTTTAAAATAACCTCTGCCTTTAACTTGTCCACTAGCAGACCACATATTGTTCCACGACTCACTAAGGTATGTACCTGGTAAAGAAGTCAGATCGCTACAAAAGTTTTTGAATGGAAACATATCACCACAATCAATCGCTTCTCTTGCCAGGGAATCTGCTCTTTCGTTTCCTCTTATACCAACATGACTGGGAATCCACATAAAGGACACTTTAAAGCCTTTAAGAACACAGTCTTGCAACTTCTTTCGGGTTTCTATTATTAAAGGGTAAGATTGACAGCGGAAAGGAAATTTGGCCAAAGATTGTAAGGCGCTTCGAGCATCTGTGAAAATTATAGCTTTTTTGAGTTTCATAATAATTACATACTCAACAGCTTTTAAAATCCCGAAGCACTCTCCTGTAAAGACTGAAGTCTCGGGCGGAAACTTAATTTTTTGCACAATATTAAATTGTTGGTGAAAAATCCCTACTCCAACGCAACCGTTTGTAGAGAGTTTTGAAGCATCAGTGTATAAATAATGCCAGTCACACCAATTTTGGTCTATCATATAATTAAAATTTGCATTAGCATCATGGTTCCTTTTAAATTGCTCGTTTAAATGAACATCTGGATTATTAACTAGTGATTCATAACTTGAGCTAAATAAAGGTAAAACTGCAGATCGATGAGTAGGGGCCTGAAGGGATTGAAATTTACGAAAACTTAGTACCAAACATGGAGGATTTTTATGGACCCAATAGTTAGAAGAGTCAGTGAGGTTCGAAAGATTCTGAAGGGACGGAAACAATGGATGATTAGAAAATTGAAGCATACGAAATAAAAGTTTATCAGATAAGAACTGTCTCCTAAGGCATAAAGGAGGTTCACTACATTCTACTTGTAAGGCGTTTATGGGGCTAGATTTCATAGCTCCAGTTATAATCCGTAAGGCTTTAGACTGAATTTTATCTAGCTTAGACAATGCGGTTTTGTTGCACGGCTCGAGAATATAAACGCCATAGTCCAATACACTTCTGATTAGAGCATTGTAAACGAGTTTTAGAGAAAAAGGATGGGCACCCCACCACACCCCAGCTAGGCAGCGAATAATATTTAAAAGACGATCGCATTTACTGGAAATATAGTCACAATGTTGTACACCAGATAATTTATTATCTAGGATGACTCCTAAATACTTTACATGACTTCTGATAGGTATTGAGTTATTTTCATAGGTAACGACAACTGGAGGAGGTAATCTCATTCTAGAGAACAGAATAACACTACTTTTAGTAGAAGACAACTGAAGTCCGTTTTGATCGAGCCATTGTTTTAGGAGAATTAATGAAGACGACATTGCCTGGGAGGCTTTATCAATTGACGGGCTAGAGTGATACAACAATAAATCGTCAGCGTATTGAATTATCTTACACTCGTCAAGCGAAGATTCCAGATCATGCGCATAAATATTATATAATAGTGGACTGAGTACAGAACCCTGAGGAAGGCCCCGCCATAAATGTCTGGATGAATGGAGATGATGGATGGAGTCATCTAAGGAAATATGAATGGATCTGTCGTACAAGACGTTAAAAATAAAATTAGAAAGGTTTTTTGGTACTTGTAACTTATTGAGTTTATTAATAAGGATATCCAAAGCTACATTGTCATAGGCTGAAGTAATATCTAAAAATGCCGCAACAACGGATTCATTTAACGAAAAAGCAATTCTAATATCTGTTGTGAAAATACCAATGCAATCCATGGTACTTTTGCCTCGCCTAAAGCCGTATTGGCTTTTAGATAAAAGATGTCGTCCCTCTATAAACCATTCAAGGCGAATTTTAACTAGGTGTTCGGCTATTTTGCATAGGACTGATGACAGTGCTATAGGTCTAAATGACGTTGCCTCATCAGGAGCTTTGCCAGGTTTCAAAATGGGTATAATGATTTGGGACTTCCAGGACTGGGGCAAAGTACCAGATAATAATATAGAATTCAGGATATTTAAATATATATTTAAGGCATCATCAGACAAATGAGAAAAAAAAGAGTAAGGAATGCCATCCTCACCTGGGGCTGAATCTTTTAAATTTGAAATAACACCTTTTAGTTCAGCAATAGAAAAAGGTGATTCCAACTTACAATTGGGATTTGTAATGGAAGACAATAAAGGAACAGGTTTTGCAGCAGCAGTTGGAGGAGCAAGTTTATCTAAAAAGGCATTAACCAAAGATGGAGGAAAGGAGGACGGAGAGTCTGATACAAACGCAGATCGAAACCTTCTTATGTTTCGCCACACCTCCGATGGATTAACTTCAGGTGATATGGAAGAACAAAACTTCTTCCATCCTTCAGCTTTTTTATTTTTTAATAATTTATGCGTTTCGGCAATAGTCTTATTAAGGAAATCAAAATTTTCATCTGTGGAGCAATTGCAATACGCAAGTTCAGCCATTTTACGCTGTTTTATTGCGATTGTACATTCCTTGTCCCACCACGGTGGAGAAGGCAGGGAATTTAATTTTTTTTTTAAGGGAAACACTTTCTCCGCGGACTCTATTAGAATTTTTGACAAAGTTTCGGCACTGACAGCAGAAATGACAGATTCGCTATTGTAATCAATAACATTGCAATTCCCATGAGTCAATGAAGAGAGTCTACGATCAACTTCGTTTTGGAATTGAATCCACAGGTCGCTACCAGTTTCAGGCAGTCTGAACTTGAGGCGAGGGTTTCTTCTGGTTGAAACTTTACTGCTAAAAGGAAAAGTTATAACAATGGGAAAATGGTCACTGCCACAAGTAGAAGGAAAAATTTCCCATGATACAAGACATGCTAACTCCGGCGAGCAAATGGATAAATCTATTGCACTTTTACCTGCAAGAGGGCTATTACGACGCGTGGGTTCACCAGTGTTCAAAATACATAGGTTGTGATGATCTACAATATCCAGTAAAGTCTCTCCGAAGTTGTTGGTTGATGAACATCCCCATGAAGTATGGTGACAATTAAAGTCTCCTAAAATGATATATGGTTTTGGTAAGCCTGACAAAATGGTATCTAACTCTGAAAGGGTTTCAAGAGATGGGTAAGGTATATATACAGAAACATAGCAAATACTATTTACAGAGGCAGCAATAATTGATAAGTTATTACTGTGAGCAGGAAGAGGAAGATAAGAGAAAGAAAACGATTTCTTGACAAGTATGGCTACACCGCCATACCCATCAGATCTATCTTCTCGAAGGCTGGCATAGCCAGATATCTTAAATAAAGATTCCGGCTTAAGCCAGGTCTCCGAAAGAGTTATAATAAAGGGATCATATTTATTTATTAAATATATAAGGTCACTTTTTTTACCGCTAATGCTGCGGCAATTCCATTGAATTATTTTGGCTGGATTTGGAGCCATTATTAAAGAGAGGACTACTTATTAAAGTGCATAAAGTGGCAGCGTTGTTCGGTGAAATAATATTACATTGTGTTAAGAAGTTTACTAAGGCATTTATTATGTCAGTCACAGAAGTATTAGTGGTATTTAAGTCTTTTTGCGAATTTAACAAACATCCATCAACTGGAGGAGGTATATTAAATTCGTTTACAAGCTTATTGTGTGCAGCGCGGTCATAGCCTTTAGAAGTTACTGGTGGGTTACGACGTTGAGAGAAAACTGTTTTTTTGTAAGAATAGGAAGTTGACTGAGAAGGCAAATCTTTAGTACTAGTTGTTGGTTGCGAGGTTAAAATATCGGCATATGATGTTGTGACTGGTTTATGGAATTTTATAGCTTCTGAATAAGATATACAGCTTTTAGCCATTGTGTGTTTTATTTCTGTTTGTCTAATGTATTCTGGGCACGTCTTGCTTGTTGCAAGATGGTGACCCTTACACAGGCAACAAAAAATTTGCTCCTCCTCTACGTTACATGTGTCACCAGTGTGGCTATGGCCGCACCGGAAACACCTGGGATTACCTCGACAAACAGATTTGGTGTGACCAAACCTACAGCATTTATAGCACTGTACTGTTGGGAAAGTATAAAGTTCTACAGGCAAAGAGTTGTAGCACATAAACACTCTCTTAGGCAGCACCTGACCGTCAAACGTGACTACGACTGACTGAGACGGCTTCCAAGATGGAGTGTTGTCTATTACAACCTTATAATTTAGTCGGC
Source organism: Acronicta leporina (assembly GCA_947256265.1). Lineage (NCBI taxonomy): Eukaryota > Metazoa > Arthropoda > Insecta > Lepidoptera > Noctuidae > Acronicta > Acronicta leporina. Next base: position 3,315,233 of record OX366512.1, read on the forward strand.
GAGCTTTAAGAATTTTTCCGCAGCCCTGCGGAACGTTTATATTTTCAATTATATCTTCTGGAGACAGATCTGTTGGAACCCCTTTAATGAGGCCCATTCTGGTGGTGCATAGGGTAGGAATAAAAGCTTTAAATTTATTATTTGATAGTATGGTGGAAGAAACGAAAGAGTTAGCGTCCTGAAAAGTTGTGAATTCTAAGGATATTCTGTTTCTTCCTATTTTTCTTAATGAGCCGTTTACAATGTTCATAAATTTATAATTCTTTAGAAACCGACCAACTGTAACCGGGTTGAGGGTTGTACCAACCGATGCTTCATCCTGCTGTTTTTGTATGTGAACAGAATATGGGGACGAATCTGATTCGTTATACAAATTTCTACCCACTGGTGTAAATGTTTTGGGCAAATTTCCACTTTGAGGGGCATCTTGTTTCAGTTTCTCATTTGAATTATTGAAGGAATTATCAGAGTCCTTATTTTCCCTCAGAGTGGAAGCGTGACCGGATTCTGTGATGGTTGAGGGTTTTAAAAATCGAACGTTATCATTATCGAGACAACTGCAATCATGTGGAGAAGGCTTTGCATCTGTACCAACCCTGCGTTTCCGTTTTTTGTTGCAATTCTTGCAAACTTTTACTGATTTGGATCGTTTTCTGCTAGTAGAAGTTATGGAACCATCAGTATCCATACTTTCATTGTTGGAAACAGTAACATAATGACTAACCTGGAGGTTTGAACCTCCAGGATCTACAATGTCAGGTGGTTCATTCATATTTACATGAAATAAAAGATAATATGTACAAAAAACTTACCAAATACTGCTTATCTACACGAATCTACACTAATACTCAAATATACACCATACACTAAACTACTCTTGGTTATTTAAATTAATAAAAGAAATAGGAGAAAACCAAAACACAGCCGCGCTTATTGAAATTTCCCGCCCTTTCCCTTGAGTGAGTTGAGAATTGAATTGACTTGACATTGACAGTCAGGCGTTTTAGGTTATGTGCTAAGTGATGTTTGTGTTTTAGTACAAACAGAAATAAATTGGTTTTTGCTGTAAAGCAAATAAAATACTATTATCAACCAGTCAGTTTTAAACTCAATCATCTACTGTATTTATTATGTGGTAATAATGTCCTAACAGCTAGGTTTTAGATACATCATCCTGAAATTTTCGGAGTTCGATGTTTTATAAAATTAATCTGAAAGTGCATAGTTTTAGAAGGCAATATGACTTCTCGGGGGCTCTCTAAGAAAGAATTAGAGGAATTGAAAAAGAAAGAGGAAGAAGAAGCGGCCGCTCATGTGAGTTTTCTTAAATATTTCCCCTGGTCATTGAAAATGCCTAGAGTACCTATATTTGACACTTTTGTTTTTGTATAATGAATGGATGAACAAGTGGAAACATAATTTTCAGTGCTATGTTGTGTTCATGTGTAGAAGTCAGTAAAATTTTATCTATTCGGTATGATAATATGAACTTTTTACAAAAATCATTTTTGACAACATGTAACTGTAGTTTTAATAGGTACTAGTCCCCCCAGTGTAATTAATGTTGAATTACTTCTGTGGGTGCTCCTCTTCTGTGCTGCAAGAGAATGGATTCTCTACTGTACAACAGTTAATTTAATGTGTTTGCAGTGTCTATAAGACTATATGTAATTGACGGCACTGGTATGATTTTGGTTGGCTGACTTCGCACATGCTTTTGAACTTCACAGCAGCAGCTTCGCAGCAGCATTTTGTAACACATGCTAAATATTTTCCATTGTATACATTTATATCAAAACAATATGTATGTAGGTGCGTGATACTTGTAACCGGTGCATATATATGAGAAGATGTATGAATGTGGCAGAAGCAAAAGAAGTATGCAAGAATTGTAGCAAGTGGTGGTCTATAGTTTCTGCCTACTCTTGTGGGAGAAAGGTGTGTGTATGTGTGTATGTACAATATGAGTACTTTATATATACCTTAACCACTAGCTATCCTAGTAGCATATTATGGCATACAGAACTGTTGTCTACAGTGCTATATGTTGGTATGCATTTACATAATACAATACCAATAATTTTATTCTCGTTATTGCTACAGGTGTTCAAAGAGTTTGTGGAGACCTTCCAAGAGGTCCCCAGCACAACCAGCAAAGTTTGGGTCAAAGCTGGGACTTATGATGCAGGAGCAAGGAGTATGACAAACTTTTATATCTTTTTTATATATTAACACTGAAGTCGCTATTTTTTCTTTTTTTTTATTCTTGATAGGATTACTATACATAAATGCTTGAGTTCTCAAGATTTTATGATTATGAATAAGAGATTCATTATTGTATTTGTGTTCATAAAATGTATTATCACAAAAGAGAAACTAAATAATAGCACAGAACAACAATCCTGTCTCTTTTGAAATCAAAATATGGGTATTTCATACCTAGAATTAGAAAAAAGAATAGGTAGAAATGGTACTTTTGAAATCAAAATATGGGTATTTCATACCTAGAATTAGAAAAAAGAATAGGTAGAAATGGTACATATTACTAATAATACTTATTCCCGTGTGCCGTGTGTAAAGCTGTACAATTACGTAAGACTAGCTGTTAGCTGCGACTTCGTCCACATGGTATTTAAAAAAATATAAACTAGGTTACTCCTTCAGCTATCTGCCGGTGAAAGTCCCGTCAAAATTGGTCCAGCCATTTCAGAGATTAGCGGGAACAAACAGACAAAACTTAAAAAAAAGTTGTTTTGGTATATGTACCCTGTATACTTCCTAATGAACTTAGTAAAAAGCGGTTATTTTAATATTACAAACAGACACTCCAATTTTATTCATTTGTATACATAGATGAAAATCTTTTTGAGGTCATGTATGTAAAGTCAAAATTCCTTGAAGGAAGTAATTTATGCATTTCTTTTACAACAAAGTTCTTCGTACACAGAGGAAGATACTTCAGAGAGAGGCAAGCTATACAAGCCAGTCTCCCGTTTGGATGAGAAGAGGAGCATATCAGAAGCTGATGTGGTCCGTACTCTAGTACAGAGGCCTGAGCCTCCGGGCCGGCAGCATCCCAAGAAAAAAGGACAGGACAAAAAGAAGAGTAACTTGGAACTGTTCAAGGAAGAACTGAGACAGTGAGTTAAGAATATTGAAATGGCCGCTCCATACAAAATAGTCTTCAGTTTGCTTCTCTCAATTTTTTTGTCATTAGTGCACAATCATTTTTGAGGCAAATTATATAAACATTTTTACCGTGGGAATCCATGCTTCGGCACGAATGGGTCGGCTCGACCGAAGTGATACCTCACCCTCACAGAAAACCAGTGTGAAACAACTGTGAGTGGGGATACTTGAGGCCCAAACCCTTTTAAAAAGGCCGGCAAAGCACTTGCGACTCCTCTGGTGTTGCAGGTATCCATGGGCGGCGTAATCGCTTACCATCAGAAGATCCGTCTGCTTTTTTGCCCCCCTATACCATAAAAAAAGCTAAATATCTATCAAGTGTTTTTATTTCAAACTAGCTTCTGCCCGCGGCTTCGCCCCCGTGGAATTTGGTCTGTCATCACATCCCACGGGAACGGGATAAAAAGTATCCTATGTCCGTCTCCTGGTTCTAAGCTACCTCCACCAATTTTCAGCCAAATCGGTTCAGCCGTTCTTGAGTTATAAATGGAGTAACTAACACGACTTTCTTTTATATTTATAGATAAACAATATAAACATTTATGATATTATATGCCTAGTTGCATGGTTAACCAAAATGTTAATCTTGTGGACAAGAATTCGCAAAAAACTAAAAAACCGGGAAAACTTGTTTCCAGGATACAAGAGGAGAGGTCAGAGCGTCATAAATACAAGAATGTACTTCGTGAACGTGGGGTGGTGGGTGTAGAACCATCACTAGATCTTATGCCAGATGTGGGGTCATATGACACCGGAGACCCCAACACCACCAACCTGTACCTTGGCAATCTTAACCCAAAGGTAATTTACTGCTTGTGAAGATCTGATTTTGAGCCTAAGATGAAAATCTTTGTTGTCAATAATGTTTTGGGCTAGCCTTTCATATTCACTATAACACTTAGTTCTTCTAAGCTATTCAATGAATTTTGATACTTTTCCCTATAAATTACATAATTTCTTCCGAAATGAAGTACGTAATGTATACTATACATAAATAGACCATATATTACTAGCGGCCCGCCGCCCACCCCGGCTTCGCAACGGGTGGAGAATCCCTGACATTTTCAAAATATTCTATCACTTAAAAAATTGATAGTAGCCGATTCTCAGACCTACTGAATATGCATATAAAATTAAATAAAAATCGGTCAAGCCGTTTCGGAGGAGTATGGTAAGTTGGTAACTAACATTGTGACACGAGAATTTTATATAATAAGAAAGAAAAATAGACTTCACAAAAACTGTCTTGGATGGATCTTAAGTACTAGATCCAATAACCAATTAAGTTTGTGTGTCCTTACAGATAACGGAGCAGCAGCTGATGGAGATCTTCGGGCGCTATGGCCCGCTGGCCAGCATCAAGATCATGTGGCCGCGCTCCGACGAGGAGAAGGCGCGCGGCCGCAACTGTGGCTTCGTCGCCTTCATGTCGCGCAAGGACGGCGAGAGGGCACTGCGCTGTATTAATGGTAACATTAATTTAATTAGCTAGATATTTTAGTGAAGAAAAGAAAAATTTGACTTGCCGGATGAATTCGAATCTGCGTCTCCTGGTTAGATACACCAGATGCTATGACCACTAAGACATCGCGAATCCCACCCGCCATGTCGAAATTTGCTTTCAAATCTGAATTTGTCAGTAACATCTATTGAAAAGCAAGTTCTATTATCTATCAGATTTTTATGTATTTTCTATTCTAAGAGTATAAAGTTATTTTCGTTATACATCGTTTGTTTAGTTATATTGAATAATAGATAGTGTATTGTGACTGTAATTTGCCTTAAAAATAATGCAATTGATTAATTTAGGTAAGGAGATAATGAGCTACGAAATGAAGCTAGGTTGGGGCAAGGCGGTGGTGATCCCGCCCGTGCCCATCTACATCCCGCCCGCGCTGCAGCAGCCCAGCAAGCCGCCGCCGCCCTCCGGACTGCCCTTCAATGCACAGCCACCCAAACATCTCGCCAACAAGGTATACTGGTTATATATTACAAGTGCACTTGGATTACTTCAATTTAAACTTTACGTCTTTGTTTTTAGAAGTCACATATATCTCGCATTTGTAGAAAAAAATCTCATAATATAATGTGACATTGTAATATTTTATATAAATAAATAAAAATAACCTTTAATATTTCCCTATTTACATGCAGTATTACAAAGTCTTAAAAATCAATTTACGTGGGAGAGCCATGCTTCGGCACGAATGAGCCGGCTCGACCGGAGTGATACCACGGCCTCTCAGAAAACCGGCGTGAAACAACGCTTGCTTTGTGTTTCGCCGAGTGAATGAGGTTACCGGAGGCCCAAACCCTTTTAAAAGACGGGCAACGCACTTGTGACACATCTGGTGTTGCGGGTGTCCATGGGCGGCGGTTATCGCTACCATCAGGTGATCCGTCTGCTCGTTAGCTCCCTTATCCCATAAAAAAAAACGAAACTGTTCCAAAAACGTTGAAGTAATTTTTTGCTAATACTGTTATTAAATAACTTTTAAATGATGGGCAACTTTCAAAAACTGAGATATATTAATAATTTTTGTGATAGCGAATAGCAGACACCAGTGTCCGTCGCGGCCCACTATAACGTCAACGCGTCTTTGCTTACGTGGGCGCCGCGCGACCCGCATTCGATTCTATTCCATTCCATTCTATGTATGTGTCAGGTCCGGTACTATCGGTGTCAGGATCGGATTTTATATATCTAAAAGATATCTGTTGTGAACATAATGAAACAGGCTTACATCTGTTCGCATGGCATAGAAGTTTACATTTTATATTTACTTACATTAGAGCCTCCTTTGTTTACCTACGAAACATTTGGCAACAACTTGGTAAAAAAACCATAATTTCTAAGTCCTTTTGAATTTCTTTGTGCCGTCTTTAATTGATTTCTCCGTGTAACACCTATTAATGAGTTAATTAACGTGATTTTTTTCCTATTTAACTCCACAGATCCCTCGCATGCGTTTGGGAGAATACTATCCAAGCGATCCAGACGATAAGAAGCTTTATGATCAGGTAAATCACAACCACCAATACACGCACCTATCCAACGGCTGGGCACGAGTTTTCTCTTAGAATGAGAGAGGTTAAGTTATTTATTATGGCAGCTACCACGCTATCTTAGTATGGCAGCGAAGCAGGTTTCGTCACGATGTTTACTTCACCGTTTATGCGACAGATGAATTAATTATTAATATGCACTTTATTATGAAAAGTTAGTAGTGCCTTCGATTCGACTGCTCCAGAATTACAACATTAGTTGAATACATATGTAATATTACTTAATGTTTTCGAATTAAATATTTTTTGTTTGTTATCATTGGTTTTCAGATCCTTTCACAATCAATCGTCAAAGTCGTCGTCCCTACTGAAAGGTAAGTACTTTTATTTGAATAAATTATCTCTTTATTTCTTTTAACAACTGGTAGATGACCATATTAAGTACCTATATTGTAAAGTACCTACTTGATCTTCGAGTGCCGCTCTCGACAACTTCATGTCTGTAGATCACAATCTGCCCAGTAAGACTTAGGTGTTATAGTATTTCTTCGTTGCTTAGAATAATAATTTCATAATATTAGTAGCCTCATTAGCCTAGTGGTCCCGAGCGCGACTGCTACGCTAAAGGTCCTGGGTTATATTTCCAGGCCGAGCAAAGTGTTATTGGGTTTTTCTAGGATATCCCCAGTAGTAGCTGGGAGTTTGGACCTTGCGCCCGGTTGATGGCAATAGGCTCCCTATTACATGTGACCTAAAACATACCGGGAACTGTGGGTGTCCATTATTACGCCATAAATATTTCATTCATCTGTATAACATTTGTTACATCTTCCTAGGAACATCTTAATGCTAATCCATCGCATGGTGGAGTTCGTGATCCGCGAAGGTCCTATGTTCGAGGCTATCATCATGAACAAGGAGATCAACAACCCGTTCTTCCGGTTCTTATTTGAGAACCAGTCGCCGGCACACGTGTATTATAGGTGGAAGTTATTCTCAATGCTGCAGGGGGATTCACCGAAGCAGTGGGCACTTGATGACTTCAGAATGTTTAAAGGTACCTAATTTAAAAATGTGGTAATTCTCACGTGTTAATAAGTACGTTTATTGCAATCATTGCAAATGATAATTGGGAGCTTCGTAATGTCGCTTGAAGTATAATTGACTAGCGACCCGCCCGAGGTTTCACCCGCGTTGCCCCGTTCCTAACAGTCGTAGCGTGATATTAAACCTTGCTCATGAATCACTCTATCTATTAAAAAAACCGCATCAAAATTCGTTGCGTAGTTTTAAAACAACATTATGATTCTTGTTGCAACGTTCCAAAATGTTGATCCTATGGAAAAGAATTCGGCAAGAAACTCCATGGAGACTCTTTTAACATAAATGATGATTTAACATACAATCTTCACTAGTACAATATTACGATAATAAGATGTGGGAGCATTGAAGGATGTCCAAGTTTGACGGAAGTCGACAATTATTAAACGAAGGTTCACATTATTTGAAAACCCGGTGTCATTTCAGGATAATAAATAAACTATGTGGTAAAAACATACCATTCGAAGCGACAAGTGAAACTTATCTAGGTGTCTACTTAGACATGCTACAACTTCACACATTTACAGATTCTGACATCTCGATATGTAAATAATATGGAATCAGTCGAAGGCATGTCCATAGACTTATAAGATACCTACTAACTTGGACCAGCATGAAAATTAATAAACATTTAATAGTAGTATAAAAATATCGATTTATCGTATTTAAAAATATCGATAACTCAAAACGATAAAACTCAGACGAATTCAGCAGCAGAGTTCTAGCATTTCAAAATGCTGTGTGCTATCACTTCCCTTTGGATTTCCCCAATACTATATATTCTTTCAGGCGGGTCAGTGTGGCGACCGCCCGTCATGAACCTGTATACAGCGGGCATGCCGGACGAGTTGGTCGAGGAAGAAGATGCCAAGGAGAACATCCGAGGAACGCTATCTAACAAGTTTGTATTAATTTTGAAAGTGTTGACTTTTTCATTAGGGTTAGATATGATGAATTTAAAAAAGGGAAAAGAATTTTGGAATGGTTTTGCTCTTATTTGGGAAGAATGCGTGCCGTTATGTTGGCATAAGTTAACTTTATAATTATGATTATAAAATTAGTTTTCACTACTAGTCTAGTTATTCTATAGTTATAGAAGGCCGGTAAATTATTGAACTTGAATTTTATTTCAATTCGTGTCTTCAATTGTTTGTCAATACATGACTTCGTGAGATAGAATGACTATAGCGGCGTGCAGTTGTTGATATAATATATCAATATTGTATCACATTGCACTTTAGTCATGTTGATTACAATGGTGGTGACCGTAATTATACTCCTTACACTAGCTTCTAAAATCTGATATACATAAATATAGAATTTGATATTAATAGAAACAGTTTTTTTTATTATGGCGCCACACTTTATGTTTATTTGCTAGTGTCAAGTATTAGAGTAATCAAGTAATATTTCCCATCATGGGATTAAATTATGGCACCAAAATTTTTATGTTCGCCAGTGTCAAGTATTAAGTTGTTCAGTTGCCTCATAAAAAACGATAGGAACGTTATTGAGGCTTCTATGGAGTTGGAGTGAACCCAAAAAGTCACGATTTTCATTTTTATATAATTTTTCTATACTCTCACGTTCACGAACACTTAGGGCCACTAGCACCAACTTCATAAATGTGTTTAAATTGTATTTAAATACAAAGTTGCAATGAAAATTTGTGTTTCAATGCAATTTAAACATATTTAAGAAGTTGGTACAAGTGACCCTTTATGATACACCATAATTACACATTAAAATTTGGAGAAATTCAAGTTTTGAAAAATATAAAATCGACAACGTGCATTTGTGTTGTTCGGAGAATCTGTCATTCAATTTGACGTTTTAGACATATCTGACGTTTCTAAAATATGACATTTGTCGAGTAAACCGTTGTGTTGTGTGGGGTAGTCAGCGCGACCGGCTGGAGGAGCTGATCCGGGGGCTGACGCCGTCGCGGTGCTCGGTGGGCGCGGCCATGGCGTGGTGCCTGGAGCACGCGGAGGCGGCGGGCGAGGTGGCGGCGTGCGTGGCCGAGGCGCTGGCGGGCGCGGCCACGCCGGCGCCGCGCCGCGTGGCGCGCCTCTACCTGCTGTCCGACATCCTGCACAACGCCGGCGCCAAGCTCACCAACGCCAGCGCGTACCGGAGCGCGTCAGTCACACTAGTTTTTTTTATTTAATTCAGGCTACAAGGCCATTATATACATAATACTATAATACAATATAATTTAAACTAATAGCTATTAAAATACCATACACATATAAACAATAACATTTCACCAGCACTAGGTCACTGTGCGTTCTGGTGGCACTTGTCAGCGGAAGCGACGGAACACCACTCCTTGCTGCCAAAAGTCCTCTTTCATGACGAAGTGCAAAAAACTAGTTGGAACTCACACCACAAACGCCTTGAAGTTGACTTTGCGGCGTGATTCCAGTAACTGCACTCTCGGCGATCCATTGAGCCTTTGGCACACGTATTCCACAATGTCTTCCGCCTTAGTGGTGTAGTGAAGGCGAGAAATGTTGACTGGAGTGTTCGGTAATGCGGCCCGTATGGTAGGCTGGGACTCCGCAGGAGCCGTGCCGTTTGATTTTTTGGCGGCACTTCCTCCTTTGCACCGTCACAAAACCATCGTCAACTATGTATGCATAATCAACCCATTACATTGTCCACCACGCTGGGCTTATGCGGGTTGGCAGACTTCGCACGCCATCAAGAAAATCTCTCAGGCATGCAGGTTTCCTCACGATGTTTTCCTTCACGCGCGTGATAATTAACTATTAATACGCACATAACTTCAAAGTCAGAGGTGCATGCCTTGGATTCGAACTCGACACCTTTGACTTTGCAATCCAGTGGTCATATCACTATACTTTATACACATTATCATGAAGCTACGTTTGATCCGTGTCATCCTATGTGTAACTAACTTTTTCCGTGGCTTCGATTAGATGAAGCTATAATAGGACTAAAAATTAATCCCAAAATATTTTTATCTAAAACCAACAGTGACCTCTTCTTTGTATAAATTATTTTCTGTATACATCAGAATTCGTTCAATTAATTGTGATGAGAATTTCACAAATTCTTAAGTTAAATCATATACTTTCTAACAGTGATAACAAAATTAAAATATATTCAGTAGTTTTTGCGCCAACCCGCAACAAACAGACAATGTTTATATTCCCCACCCACTTGTTACTTTTTCCAATATCTTCAATGTTCATTATATCTTCGTTCAACGTTTTTATGATAGTAGAGATATTACATTTACCCTCTTTCTAACATTTCATAAAAACATATTTTTTTTCCTAAAGACATTACCATTTTGTTCTTGATCCTCCATGATGTTATTATTGAACATAATAACAAATATTAATTAATTTTGCGAAGACTTAAAACATAAAATACATGGGATATTTCTGTTTGTATCAGTTTCCAGCAGCGTCTGTCGGAGATAATGCGCAATTGCCACTTGGCGTGGACGCGCATGTCGTCTCGGCTGCAGCAGGAGGGATTCCGCGCGCGAGTGACGCGCATCCTGCAGGCCTGGGCCGACTGGGCCGTGTACCCCACCGACTTCTTACTACACATCAATGATGTCTTCCTCGGACATGATAAGGTTCTGTAGTAGCTCGCCTAACCTTTTATATTATAATTAGTATTAAGCTTACACCAACGAACGCCCTACATTGCAGTACAAGATATTGATAAAGAGTTTTTATGTTTTCTTTTTTTTTTATATTTTTTTAATTATGAGCTGATTGAATATTAATTTTGTGATTGTGAATACTTACATGGAAGAAATTAAGGTTATTTTGAGGAGATTTTACCGTTGTTATGAAATACAGCGCCACGGCCAACGCTGTTTTGTAAAACAACTAGCTGTTATGAAATTTTATATGAAATGGATGTGTGGGTGTACTTATATTGAAGTTTTGTGTGATGGGTAGGAAGTGGAGGATGAGTCGGGGATTTCGGTGGCGGGCGCAGCGGGGGCGGGGGCGGGGGCGGGCGCGGGCGCGGGCGCGGAGGGCGCGGGCTCGGGGTCGGGCGGGTCGCCGGCGGGCGGCGCGTCGCCGTCGGGCTCGGAGGAGTCGTGGGGCGGCGCGCGCGGCCCGCTGGACGGCGCGGCGCTGCGCCGCCTGGCCGCGCAGCGCGCCGACCTGCTGCCCGCGCCGCCCCGCGCGCTCGCCCACGCGCTGCACGACGACATCGACGGCGTGCCCGGTAAGCTACATTACTACAACCTCAAATAGACAATTTTATCGTAGGAGAACCATGCTGAAGCATGGTTGTAGCAGTGATACCACGGCTTCGAAGAAAACCAGCGTGAAACAACGCTTGCGTTGTGTGTCGCCGAGTGAATGAGGTTACCGGAGGCCCAAACCCTTTAAAAAGGTGGGCAACGCACTTGTGACTCCTCTGTTGTTGCGAGTGTCCATAGGCGGCGGTTATCGCTTATCATCAGATGATCCGACTGCTTGTTTGCTCCCCTATCCCATAAAAAAAAATCGATGTCGCTTTTCGTACAATGCAAGGTCAACTTATAATGACAAAATATAGCACAATGTATAGCCGTAACCGTAATATAACCAAAAGTGATGATTTTAGCTCCCAGCTTAACAGTGTGTCTACTATAGTGAATTGCTCATCAAGGGGAAAAAGTGACACATTACTAAGGAGGGTGAATTTGATACCCGAGATTGCGAGGGCTTCACTAGAAAACCACACATAATTATGATAACGTACTTGCAGTGGACGAGGACATCGACGGCATCCCGCTGGACGCGGAGAGCGAGGCGGGGCGGGCGCGGGCGGGCGGCACGTTCGTGCCCTCGCGCTGGGAGAGCGTGGACGCGGACGGCGCGGACGAGCCCGCCCGCGCCGCGCGCAGCGACGACCTCGCGCCCGCGCCCACCACGCCCGTCTCCGCACACCAACACGAAAGGTGAAAAAACTTAGGTCGCTTAACATTCTATCTAATCTAAAGAAAAAAATATAAATCACAATAATAGCCTAACCTCTCTCGCTCTGAGCCTTGCCCAGCAGTAGGATAGTGCATGTGGTGAAGAAGTAAATCCCAGTAACCTGAATATTTCTTAGGTTATAGTTAGACTCGGTAGGTAGCGCTGTTGTTGTCATCGTTTATGATGAGAATAAAATCGCTATATGATATTTCGATAGTAGATTACAAAATTTTTCTAACTAAGATTTTCTCCTATGCGTTTACATACCCAAATTCTCACATACACAAATGCCCAGACCCGGAACAACTACCTGTAGACCATACAAAGATTTGCTCCGTGTGGGGATCGAACCCAAAACACGTGCACGTGTCGCAGAAGCCGATCGCTCAGCCGCTACGCCAAACGTGTCGTCAAGGAATAGTTAGAATTACAGTTCTATAAAATAAGTTGGAAATAGGCACTAATTTTTCATTTCTGGTTCATTATTACTTCTAGTGAGGAACAGGCACTGAAGCGCGAGACGTTGCGGGAAATAGAGGTGCGCGTGCTAAAGTATGCGGACGAGCTGGAGGCCGGGCTGCGCGCGCGCAGGAGCGGCCTCACCCCCGCGCAGCAGATACAGCACTACAGAAGGAAACTCATCAAGAAGGTACATACACTTTCTTTATACTCTTACACATTGCATGTGCATGTATTATAAGTAACTTTTGTATAATTTTTAATTGTAAAATATTATTTTATAAAAAATAAACAGGCCTTTTTTTCTGATGATAAAATTTATATGATTGCCGTGCCCTAGTGAGTATTAATTTGCCTTCACATTCTGAATTTACGTCCTAAGTTAGATCGAAACACTGCAAAGTAGGTCATGTCGGTTGAGGAGCAAAGAAACTTGCTTTTCAATAGGTGTCACTGACGTCACCTTTAAGTCGTAAATTCAGACTGTGAAAGCAAATTCGAAATTTGCACGAAACAGTCTGAATTTACGACTTCATGGCGGGTGAGACTCGCAGTGGCTTAGTGGTCATAGCGTCTGGTGTATCTAACCAGACGACGCAGTTTCGAATCCTGCCCGCAACTCGTCTTTTTCCTTCACTAAAATAACTTTATAATCTTAGCATGAAAATGCAAAGAAATGCTAAATAATTTCAATACAATTATATTATTTCTTTGTCAGGCGTCCAAAGAAGCTAAGGAGGCTGCTGTGGAAGAAGTAAGAGAATCGCCAGACCTGCGGCGACGGTCACCCATCGAGGACGACTCCTTCTCTATGTAAGTACATCAACATTGTGAAATGCAAGGGACAAATATTATTATTATTGCCCTATACATACCGTACCATACCTGTATTACGCGAAAGGATAGGCAGAGGTATAGAAATTTACACTCTCACTTCGCCGTATTTTTTATATTCCATGTAGTAAGGAAGTTCCTCCTACTAGTGATTGTTGCCTGTAAATAATGTTGCGTGCGATTGCAGGTAGGCTGTATGGTTTTTGGTCTTCATAATAGTCAAAAAAAATATTTCTAAACTGACCTCCCAAAATTTGTGCATCAGTTTACGAGCTACGGTGCTTAAAACTCCAGAAAACACAGTTCGCTGGCGACAAAATTTCGAGAATTTAACTCGATCATTCGAAGTTGACATTGAAAATCGAAATATCGGAATAGATGAATGAATGGAAATATCGGATTTACATTGCATTTACTTTATAAATTGGAAACACATAACAGGCAATGGTATTACTGTTGAAAGGGTAGGGCGAGCCTATCTCTATCCCATGAAACAACTTAAATGGTGGACTATAACTGAGAATTTTCTAACAGAAAAACCCAACAAGCTTTGCCTGACCTGGGGCTCACACCCAGGACCTCAAGATCCGCAGCCACACTTGCTTCGGAGAGGTGATATAAATATACATAACAACAGTAAAAACTATGGCGAATTCATCTATTCAATCGACGTTCCACAGGTCCCTCTGTTTGGCAGATTATTAAAGAACCGTTTACATTTTTATAAAGACTACGACCACCTGCGCTATTATTCAGTTTTGTATAAATGTTGAACTTCTATTTAAACGTTGCTTTTATTTACAGAGCATCATCTAAGAAGTCGAAGAAGTCACGGGAACCATCGCTGTCTCCGCCACCAAAACGATCACGATACAGGTACCATATTGTGATTTCGCCAAGAAAATACTTTATTAGTTGTGATGTCAACTTCAATTCATTCTGAATTCATTTGTTTCAATATTACGTTAAAACATAATCATTCGATTAGTCACATAAAATCAGCACATAAATCATGTCGTGTATAACGAAAATTTTGCATAAGCTGAAGTGTTTTCAAATTGCTAGCGACAAGTTACATAGATATTGTAAATGCAAGCGACATTCAACCTTATTATTGAGCGATGCTTTTGCTTCACAGTGACCGCAAGTCGAGGTCTCGCTCAAGATCCCGCGAGAGAGAAAGAGAACGCGAACGTTCACGTGAGAGGGAGCGGGAAAGAGAAAGGGAGCGAGACAGAGATAGGGAAAGGCGTCGGCGGTCGCCGGCCACGCCCCCCTCCCATCACCACCGCAAGCATAGCAAACATGCCAAGTATAAGTACTGAGCGACGAGGCATGATGGATGTACTGGCTAGTATATTTATAATTTAAGTGAATAAATCTTATATATAAACAAAATCGTCTTAGTTACACCATTTATATCTCAAGAACGGCTGGAGTGATTTATATGAACATTGATTTATTGGATTTTTCCCCGACCCGAATAGCAACTTTTAAAACCATCGGATATTTTACGAGTAGCGAGAGAATCTGCAGGCCATAGGTCGAAAATAAATATTATCTACTTCATTTGCTCAAGTAAAGATAGTTTCTTTACAAAACGGTCATTTTGGGGACATTATCGATATAGTAAATATGATATTTAAAAGCCGCGCTTTGTTACGTATCGGTATAATATCGAGACGTAACAAAACCGACTCGTAAACACCTGATCAATATTATTTGTTATGGTATTTATTAAAAATTGAATGAGTAAACAACCTTTTTATTAGTGTATAATTTTATTTTAATAACATTTCATTCATATCCAAATAAAATCATAATATAAAAATCATAAAACGCCTAATCTTAACAATACAAAACATTTCCATATAAAAGTAATTGAGAACACAAATTATATTTATTTATTATAATAATAATTAAAATTCATCTATTTTCAATTTAACCAATGAAGAAACTTATGTTTGAGTGTATAATCTCGTAATTTATTAAAATTAAATGCTCACAATCCGTGCCATTAAAAATATTTAAAAAAAACAAATACCAATATCGTGACATCTCTCAGAAATTATTACAATAGGGTGCTTGAAAAATGGCACAAGACGTGCAGTTGTTACATAATAGTTTTAAGCTTTATTGGCACGCGTCAACATAAAATAACCCACGATATCATAAAATATTTTCGCATAAAAATCTATTTTGGTTTAGTCAAACGGATTTTAGAGGTGTTTGTAAACTAAATTTTGCAGTAAGAATTACTAAAATAGTTAAGTACTTGTTTCAACTAAGTAATCTTCAAGATTAAACTTGGTTAAAACATGGTTTTATTATACTTCGACTTTTAATTGTATTCAGTAACTTGACAGTTAAAGGGTTAACCAGTTTTTGACAGATAAAAAACAGATAAAAAAAGATAGTGAGGTGGTGTAAGAATGAACGAAATTGAATAAACATAAATAATGTACTTACATGAACAAACTTTTTATGTTAAATTTAATAACGTGTCTTCAAAACACAATATAAACTATTAATAATTGTAGAATTTGTTTCTCAGTAGTAAGGTAACTTAAAAAAATTTCAAAAATGTCAAAAAATATTTACACGATTTTTATTTTTGGTTTGTTTCTATTAGAAGAAAATAAAAAAGGAAATTACTTTTATTAATTTATTGATTTTTTAGTTTGATTTTATATTAAAGCATTTTTATTATTCATTCTTTCACAAAATCATTCACTACCCCAAAACTAGTAGTTGTAGTGTGGTATCATTATTTCTCTTTGAATTGTCATGTTACTGAATACAATTCAAAGTCGAAGTGTAGATAGCAATATACGTTTTTTACTAATAACTTTCATGATTCCTATGATTAGTTCTATTTACCAACGGAACATAAAAAAAATCTGTTTACAAACACCTTAAATTAATATTCCGTATAACATTGCCACTACATCGCATACCCTACTGACTAGCTGCTAGGCCGTGCTGCTCACGAGCCATAGAACACAGTACTAACGCAGACTTGTCCCTTCAATTCTGGTAACTAAATTAATACACTTTTATAAAGAAAGTTTTTCTTAATAGTGATTTTATGAATTGTTAAACTTTATGGGATAATTGGAATCTCAGTTATAATTTGTTATGAACTGGAATTGGAATGGTTGGATCGTATCCTATGGCGTCGAATTCACAAAATAATTATTTATCTTTAATCATTAGATCTTAAACATGTGTAAATAGGGGCTAGGCAAGTTGTAGTCGACAAGAGATTCGAAACAAAAAAAGATAAATGGACACTATATTTGTGATTGTTCGATTTTTCGGAAGTTTATATGCACAATTTCCATACAATACGTTTCTATTGGCTCTTCGATTCTGAGGTTTTACAGAACATGGTGATTCCGCACCAATTTTACATATTTTTAAGTCACAGAATATCAATGTAGCGTGTATTTTATTAAAGTAGTGAATTTGCCGTCATGAGGTCAGAATTATCCATTGCGATCCCTTGTTATAAATAACAAATATTTAACTATAAAGTCTGCTTTCGTGTGTTCATAGAACGTATATAACTTCACAAGTATTTATTGCAAGTATTCTCATAAGGCATTACACATAAGGTACATATACTCTACAGACATAAGTCATAACATAACAATATATCTTTGTTTGTTAATAAAGCTCCTAGCATTACTGGTAGCCTCGCAAGCGCACTTTCAACTATACAAATACAAATTATATACTTAACTGATTATTTATATAAATTCATTGATTTGTGAGTAATTAATACTAATACTTAAAGTAATATAAGGCATGATGAGCCTTTAAAATATAATACTGAAATACGCATTGTTTAGGGCTAACACCAAAATAAAACCTTAACTATTGTAAATAAAACAGATATTTGTTTGAAAATCATAGCCTTTTGCATACTTACGATAAAGATTAATATTTGGACATTAGTATACAAATTTAAAAATCTATTCCTATGTAATTTGACCATTACCTACTCTACTAATAAATGTGATTACATGATTTATGATCGCTGTCTACCCGTAGCACAGGAATGTACAAAAATATAATTATTTGATTAATCACAGACTATCATAATTGATGTAATCTAGTTTCTGTAGTGGAGACTACATTCTTTGTTTATTATCCTTAAACAGACTTTAGTTAACTCCAGGGTCCACAGGTTATGAATATCTAGCGATACTGAATAGAGAGAGTTGCTAAATACTAGACTGATATTGTTCACATTTTGAACGGCCTGCTGAAATTAGTTCCTAGTTTTGTCAACTTTTTTGATTAAGTCCAATTCTGTTAGTGCGTGAATGAAAAGGTTATCGGAACATCCATAAATTAATTGAACACATCTTTTTTAACATTTAATAGGTATGGGGACAGGCCACAAATGAATCCTAAGATTTCTTTTTTTAACACTTTCTAGAAACAAAGTAAATGCCTGTAGATCCAAATATCTTTTAAGCCCTTTGTAATCTAGTTTCGATATATTTTGTCGTAACAGAATAAAACAAGGACCAAAGAGTTTTTAAGTTGGCTAAATTGGGCTAATTAAACTTGGGTGCCACAAAAAATTTACCAGAGATTGTGCGTACAAATTGGCATTCTTGCATTGGCATCTAATGATGTCCGGTTTGCGAACATTAACCTTTTTTAATGGGCATAAATAGTAACGTGCTAAATTCCATGTTTTGTACAGAACACTAAAATAACACACTTGGTTAATCAAATCTGCCATACCCTCCAGTATAAGTGGAGCTCTCATATGTACCAAAAGTATATAACATACGAAATCAGCTTATACTGGTGAAAACTTCGCCAGATAAGATGCTAAAATTCAATTAATCACAGAAATACTAATTGCTAAGCTAAGGCCATTCCTAGTCATAAGAAATAATATCTTTTATGAAGGATAATAAGCTGACACGATGAAACGAGGATTGTAATAAATTGTATGTTCAAAGATTATAGAAGAAAATAGCAGCTATTGGAAATCATATTTTAGGGAGGAATTGAAGCGAATAGAATGAGTTAGAAATATGGAAAAACATGACAAATCACACGACTGAAAGATACCATAGCCGAAAACGTTAAGTCATAATTGAAACGAACCCGGAGACACCGCCATAACTTTGAAAGTGCTAGTGATTTTATAATTGAGACGACAACGATCGTAGGTTACATTGAAGGTGGTCGAATTTAAGGCTGAAATCTGTAGAAATCTGACTTGAATTCACCTAAAAAAAATAACCAGCATTAATCAATGACAAGAGTAGCATGTCTCTAACCTATGTCTCGGCTCTATAACTTTTAGACTTAGAGAAATCTAGTGTGCTGCTAAATAGAACTAGTAGAACTAATTACACTTTACAAAAGAGTTTATGGAACATTTAAATCCCAGTCTCATCGCATCAGTGTTAAAATAACTTTAAAACTAACAATTTGTTATTATATGAAGGCTTTGTTTCTAGCAGTATACTGATACTATCACACAACACGCGTATTTTCATTAAATCTAACATTGGCGCTAGTGAGCTTTATTGTCGAAACAACTATTTTGTGATTAATATGTTGTATCCGTTAGAGCTGAATTGAACTAAAAAATTTTCATTTATAACTGTGTTTGGAAAATAGTCTATTCGAATTAAGGACTATTACAATGCTTTGCCTCTTTCAATCTGAGAGAAGAACCGTGTCTTGCTATGGAAAGGTTAATAAATTGATGATTATTATCTAAAATTTTCACGTAAATTAAATTATGATTTTCGAATTTGCACCTGTGGTGTTAATTTATTGGTAAATAGAGTATATATTTTATTTCAAATTAAATTTCATTTAGTAAATATCTACAAAAACTAATAAAACGCTTTTAGCCACTTCTCCGATAGCGAGTTCTTGCAAAACAACAACGTGTTAATCCTCCTCCTTCTATCTTGAGAAATCGATCCTTTCTATTGTGAGAAAGAGATGGCGCTATTTAATGTATAGAGCGGCATATCTTTCTGTCAATCGTAATAACACGTCATGGTACGTTCTCATAAAAGCACACTAACGCCGTTGATTTCACGAACTAAACGTCCTACAACGTCGTGAATACTATACATTAGTGTCTTTTATAATTAAATCTATTAATTGATATTTCATAATCATTGCATAAGATGAGTGATATTAAACATTACTTACATCTCTACTTAAAAGTTACATGTAGTTTACATTGTCCTAGGCCCGGCTCACGATTGACATCGAAATGTCTCGAAAATGTCTATTCACGAATTTGGAATGTCCACGTATTAGAAATAAACCAGTCGATCTCCTCAAAGTAAATAAACCAGGTACATAATTAGGTCGTCATATGAAATGCATTTTAAATCGAAACAAAATATTAGATATTATAATAAAATCCATAAAAATATTTAAGAAATTATGATTATTTAAAAAATCTATAATCGTTGTTCATTATATTATGGAGTTTCGAAAAGAATTTAGTTAATTTTAATCCCTCAATAATTTCATTCGTTATTAATATTTTAGAGATCAAGTGTTTCCGTAAGGTACTTTCGAGATGCAATTGTCTTATTAAATATATTTTTTTTATTGCAGTCGTTAGGCCATCGAAATTGGAACATCTACTTATAACTATCTATTTGAAAGGACGACATAAGATTCATCCCTCCTTTTTCAATTACATACTCTTTTACAATCCAACCTCAAAAACTATACTGTTTGCTGACTTCAGAAGTGAATTTTGGCAATATTCACCGGTCACTTTGTTTGGCGATACGTTTTTTGAGGTTTAATACAATTGGGACAATACATTATAATTATTACTTATGATTTGGAAAAAAATAAGTCAATTCTGAATTCTGCTGATCGCGTACAGTCGCGAGCACATCATGATATCCAAAATTGACAAATTTCTTCAATCGATTTTCAATTGAATCTCAAAATAATTGGGTTTATTATCTATTGGGGAAATTTGACAGTTTGTGGTAACTTCATGTGCTGGCGACCGTAAATAATTTTGGAAGATGACAGTAGCTTCGCAAAATTTTTACAATTGGAAGTCCAATGTCACGATCACAATAGTCAACCGTGTAGTATAATGAGAAAAATACTGTACCCCCTTTAGTAGGATCCATCTTCTTGCGAGAAGTTTAAAGTTCAATCTCTTACATAATCCTAGCTGCCACAAAAATAATTGATATTTGCGAGACGGATCAGTTGCAACCATTGATTAGGTAGACTTTTTCAGCGAAACCAAACTTTCCCATTTTTAATTGCAAGCCTGATGTGTTGGAACAGTCTTACTAATATGATAGCGTTGCGGCAGAAGTGTATGTTGTGCGGTCCGTCCGGGGCGTGCGGGGCCGGTCACCTACAGACGCGGCGGCGGGGGCGGGGGCGGGCGGGGCCGGTCACCTCCAGGCGCGGCGGGGCGCGGGGGCGGGGGCGCGCGGCGCGGGGCTGCCTGGCGCGGCCGGCCACGCCGCCGACGGTCACCTCCCTTTGCGGATACGCCAACACCGGATGCGTCCGTCACTGACAATATTAGTTCTTGTTATAGATAATGGTCAAAACTGAATAAGTGTTTGTGGTTAGTACCGAGGTGAACGGTTTCATCTCATTTTGTTGCTTTTTTAATAAGCTCGAAATATACATATTTTTTTAAATAATTTTATTAGATACAGAATAATTAGAGTTTTTTACAGGTTACCACTAACTGGAAAATGAAAGCACAATATTGTGAATAGGCTTCCCACAACCATTTAATAAACTGAGCTAATCAGATCAAAGATTCTTTTATATTTGCGTAAATATCGCATGTGAAATCATCATACAGTTTCTAATAGTTTAAGCACACTGAACGCTGCTAGTGTTTAATGAAGATTAAAAAGTGCATTGCAAAATTATAACATTGTGCCTCCACCTCTTAGCCAACAATACATCTAAGGGGCAATAAATAATGTTTGTAAAACTTTTAACACCAACAATATTTTATGGTGAAATTTAAGCTGAATCTAAAAGACGCAGTTAATTTTAAAACTCGAGGTTTATCTTGAGCGTATCTTTTAAAATAGACCTGTTTTTGCAGTAGGAAGTAAGACAATGATCGTCACTTTTAGTGATTTTCCCATTTATTAATACGTCTGAATTTAACTTAGGTGGGCCTCATTTAAATACAGACTAAACATAACTTTAACTTAAACTATATTGAATTAAGGTGTATAAATTGAATACATAGGAAGATAATAATTATAATGGTCACTACAGACAACAAATAAAGCCGTTAGGTCGCAAAAATAAATTGCAAACATCTAATAATTCAATGTAATCAATGATATTTCATTGAAGTTGGTTAGTCACTGAAATAAAAGCTTAAAGTTATAGTTTGAGAATAAGGTTAGAACAGGAGTTAACTAAATAGAAAACACCAACATAAATACATGTATTAACACTTATTGAAAATATGTTCAGGAAAGCGAAAGACGAAACGCTGTTAAAAGTCTACGCATTTAGAGTAATTTACTGATTATTTGTGACATTTCTTTTGCTTCCCTGAATGACTTATAGAAGAACATGAAAGTTAGGGGCAAAGCGCGGTTTTGTCTGTGAGTGGGGGTGAAGCGGCGGCGCGTGCGCAAGCGAGTCGGTGCGACACACCACTGGATGACACTTATTGCTATTCGCGAGGTATATTTTTATCCAGTTTATTCAAGCTTTGCTCAAAGCTCACCCAGCTTTGAGCAAAGCTTGAATAAACATGTCGACAGGCGTGCGAAAAAATCAACAATATTAAAGGGTTTATTTTATCAAAATTTGTAGTCTTTTATTTCATTTATCAACTTAATCCACTAGTGATGTACTCGGGGATATTTGCACCTTCAGGCAGAGGAAACCTTCGATTAATCAGATTGAAACCATCGATTCATTAAAATATTTTTAAGAATATGTTCACCAATCTTTTTGCTGGTTAAATTCATTAATGATTGATGATATCTAAACTACATGATAAAGCTAAGTAGGAACAGTAGTTACCGATATTGTCTATCAGTTAAACATTCGGGCTATGTTAGTGTTGTATGCTAACTTTACAGATGAAATGATAGTTTATATAATACATTATATGTACGTAGGCGGAAGTAAATATACTACGTAATAATTGTTTGCTTAAGTTAGTAATTATATAGGCGACATCTAAAGCTATTTATTGTGCAAGTGTTCGGTGTAGTGTAGTGCTTGTTGATATCGACATTGACGATATGTATCGAATGTGTGTTCATGCAGATGTGGTTATTGTAGTTGCATCTCTATGTTTGTGTTAAAGTTATAAAAGACAAATGACCTTAAGAAGAAGAAATACTTTTATTCAGATATGTAATGTTTACAAAATTCTAGATAGATTTCTAAAATGGACTTCACTGGGGCATAACCACAACTATTATAAAAATATTGTGTATATAGAAATGTTGTGTCCTGTTATTGCGGTGGGCAGTAATATTTGTAGACATATCCTGACCAAGGATGTAAGAACTTTGTACCTCCGTGTATCGTGGGTGAAGTTGTGGTGTGTGTGTGTGTATGTATGCACCTGTGGCCGCTCACTGCTCGACGGTGATCCGCCAGGTTCGCACTTCGCCGCCGCTGCAACACACTCACATGTTACATCTAAACTCAATAATTCACATTTTTTGACACTGTCTATGATTGCCTGATTTGTTGATGACTGCCCGATGAGTTCTTTTCTTGGTAGTCTTAGGTTATTATTCAAAGAGGACCGTAAGCATAATCCATGGGTCAAATTCGATACATTTGACATAATTATGGACAATAAGTTTATTTATTTAAGGTGATTAGAATCGAGTGAGATTATTATCCAATTTCTGACTGGAAAGCTGAATCTCGGGCGCTTACAAAAATTAATGGTGATTAGTGCCAGAGACAACAGAAACTCTTATTTAAAAAAAGGGAATTCTCATGGCTACAGTTCATGAAGGCTTCGTTTGAATCTGAAAATATTCGGGTAACTCCGGTACGCAGGCAATCATAAACAATCTACAAATGTCTTCTACGCCCTTTCATATTTACGTTGATTTATGGTAAGTTTTAAGTACAAAAAACAAAGGTGACCGGTATTAATAGTTAAAATAACATTACATTACAAGATAGAGTCCAATTAGACATACACTGCTACGTTCGATGAATTAAAAGTTCTAATGGTAAATTAGTCAAAATTCTAACTAAATAATGATTAATCAATAATTAACAATGAAAAGAGTACCAAGATACACAAGTAAAACCTATTTTTAAGACCAAATAAAATAAATAAAGAAACCTAGGTGAATTCTTTCGGTTTCATTCCATTCATATAAGCTTTATTTTAAATTTGTGGTACCTAATCTTCCTGGATCCGTCATCGGCAAGGTGGCAGGCATTTTAGATTAAGCGATTAAAAGCACACGGCGTTTCATCTTACCCAAGATTTGGTCCAAGGAATACGCTCGAAATTCTCAGCGACCACGAAAGCTAAGGAACCAGACTTAGCTTTTTATATAATGCTGCCCACTTGCCCAGTACTGCATATACATGTTCTTAAATGGACGTCGTAATTGTTACACATTTTACAATAACTTACATAGCCTATATGTACAGTAAATTTTTGTTCATTATGTTGAATACTATAAAAATTGGTTATTTTTAACAGCATTGAAAATGTTTAAAGTTACATGATTGTGGACGTTATTCAAGGATGAGGTCGGCCTAGGAGGTCGGTTGGAGAGATGACTTCGATGGCTTTTGCCACTGTGGTATGATGAACCTCAGTAGCTCAAACACGGACAACTTGCGAAAACTTTTTCGTATCGAAATCGAGAATAATTTGTATGAGAAGAAGATTAATGAACGTAGATATAGCGAAAGTAGGATTGTAGCATGTAGAAATCTATAGTCTCTGCCTATCCCAATTGGGAGACACGTGAAAATTTGTATGTATGTAGGCATGAAATTTGTATTTACGATACGAATTCGATAGTTCTTCGTGCTTAGGCTACTGTAGCCTAACTATCGAATTCATATTGATTTTTTTTTGCTACAAATCTCATACATACATTATTTTCACGTCCCAATTGTGGTAGGCAGAGACTAGATTTCTACTTACTACGATCCTGGCACAACATTTTCGCTTCATCTACGTTCATTAACCTCCTTCTCATACAAATTATTCTCGATTTCGATACGAATACGTTTTCGCAAGTTGTTCGTGCTGAGGGTACAGGATAGAGAATCCTGGAGTGAGTTAGGGGAGGTCGCAAAAGAGGCTACATAAATAGTGGTGGGTGGTACTGACTTGCCGGCGGTGTAGAGTGCGGACAGCGCGGGGTCGGGGTGCGCGCGCAGGCAGTGCGGCAGGTCGGGGAGGGCCGCGGCCGCGGCGGGCCGCAGCGCCGCGGACCACAGGCGCAGCGCCGCGTCGCGGCCGCAGCTGGCCACGGGCGCCGCGGGCCCGCCGCCCACCACGCACACGCCCGTCACCCACCCCTTGTGCGCGTTCATGACGCCCTGACCGACACACACGTTTTTAATAAGAGAAAACTGTTGAAGTGAAAACTTTAGTATTATTTATTACTAGCTTCTGCCCGCGGCTTCGCTCACTTGAAGCTCAAAAACCAACTGTGATAATCTCTTCTTTGTATGGGCCTCTATACATCACAGAGGCCAAGCTGTACCTCCGGATCCGATTAATTAATTGTAATAAGAAGTTCACCAGTTTTGAAGTTGGAGCATATGCTTTCTTACAATGATAACAAAATTAAAATCTATTCAGTAGTTTTTGCTCCAACCCGCAACAAACATAACTTTTTACAATTTTATAATAGTAAGAGAAGAGAAGATGATTATTTAACTCTTTATGCACAATCAGTGTACAAATAAAACGAGTTTTAACTTTAGAAGTGAAAACTCCGTTGTGCACTTTTTGGGATGAGTAAAAAATTTTAAACTCGCGTCAGGACACGTGACTTGATCGAAAATTGGTAAGACGGTTCTGAAGTGTTAAATTTTTTATGTAATATAAATTGTCATATTTGTGTACGATAGCGTAATAAATGAATATTGTATTTACCACATAAATTATAGCACTTTTATACTGATCATTAAAGCAATTCTTGCGAAATTATTCCCTAACCATTCCAAAATATCAAAAATGCACAACGTTAATGTGCTTCATGCTAAGATTATAAAGTTATTTTAGTGAAGGATCTGCGGTGGTGGTGATGGTGGTGGGACTCGTGGTGGCTTAGAGGGCATAGCGTCTGGCGTACCTAGCCAGAAGACGCAGGTTCGAATCCTGCCTGCGAGTCGAATTTTTCCTTCACTAAAATAACTTTATAATCTTAGCATGAAAAATGCAAAAAAATCACAAAAGATAACCCAATAACACTTTGCTCGACCTGGGAATCGAACCCAAGACCTCTAGCGTAGCAGTCGCGCTCAGGATCACTAGGCTAATGAGGCAGTAGATAGAGATTTAGAAATGAATGAATGGCTTACATGTGTGAGCGTACGGTCGGTGAGGGTCCAGCGCTTGAGGCTGGTGTCCCGCGAGGCGCTGTACAGCACCGCGTCGTCCTGGCACAGCGCCAGCGCCTGCACCCCGTCGTAGTGCGGCGGCTCCAGCAGCCAACGATTACTCGCTTCCCAACTACCTAAAGTTTTAAGCAATGCCTGCATGGTTATTGAAAATTCAGGCTTCTAGTTTAATCCACAACGAAGTTATAGGGGCTCGAAAATGGGCTGAACTGCTTCGAGAATAGGATGGTACGGCCGTGCCGCTTGTTTTTGCTCGACTTGGCACTGCCGTGCCCCCAGATAGAACTTATAGTAATTAGGATTAGAAATGGATCCCAAAAATAATTTAATAAAAAAAAGCAGTGATGATCTCTTCTTTGTATGGGCCCGTATACATCAGAGGTGAAGCTGTATCTCAGGATCCGTTTAATTAATTGAGATAAGAAGTTCACCAGTTTTTAAGATGGAGCAATACTTTCTAACAGTGATAACAAAATTACAATCTATTCAGTAGTTTTTACTCCAACCCATAACAAACAGACAAGAATCACATTTTTGGATTCGGAGACGTTTATTTACCCTAACCCATTTGTTTTTTTATTATACTCAATGTCCAGACACGGCTATTTTACAATTTTATAATAGTAGAGATTACAAACAAGCATACGGGCCGCCTCATAATCAGAAAGATCAGCCTACAGACAACAGCAAAACAAGTAGTATCACTCGCGTTGTCATCATGAGGTTTGGCAGAGATGATATATTGATGTATACCTATAGTTAGCTGTTGTTTTAAAGTCCTATATCAGAACTCCGAGTTGCTATTGAGAATTTCATGGAAAATACATAATTTACTATGCTCGGTCTGGAAAAAAATATAATATATACTCAGCCTCAGCAGTTGTTTACGACCACTAGACAAGGCAAGTATAGCAATAATTGGTGTTACAATAATACAAAAGTTGCGCATATTAGCTTTTCGACAACTTTCGATATTCTAATTCGATAATGTGTGTACCTGAATCCTGCGGCTGCATGTCGAGCGTGCGCACGTAGTGGTCCTTGGAGCCGGTGACCACGAGGTCTGCGGGGCCCGCGTGCCCGGCGGGGCCCGCGTGCCCGGCGCGCCCCACGGCCAGGCACATCACGGCCGCCGCGTGCCCCGTCCACAGCTTGCACACGCACTCCATCCTGGTGACATAACCTTTCATTCCCTTGAAACTTAACGCTGTCTTAAATAGACAGTTCATTCCTAAACTCCATAGAAGCCTCAATAAAGTTTCTACCGTTTTATTGGGGCAACTGAACAACTTATACTTGACACTGGCGAACATAAAAAGTGTGGTGCCATAATACAATCCCATGATGGGAAATATTACTTGATTACTCTAATACTTGACACTGGCAAATCACAAAGGGTGGTTTAATAAATTCAAAAAACAAAGTGCTCACATGCGCAAGTCCCAGAGGCGCAGCTTGTCTCCGGCGGCCGTGTAGAGGCGGTGCTGCTGGGCCAGCGCGAGCGCTGTCACGGCCACCTCTCCGCCCGCACCGCGCGCCGCTGGGCACGGGCCCGTCGCGCCCGACGACCTGCACAATCATAGCCCATCAAATCTCTATTCCTGAGGGTTAGGCCCTCTGCCTAAAACTTCATATACAATGTATACTACGTATATACACACCCACATTTCGCCGATATTTATATGTAAGGTACACATGCACAACATTACAGTAATGAACCAAAGCGTTGTACAGTTCAAAATAACATAATAAAATGAGGAAAGTGTAAACAATAAAATATAAAAAGAGAACAATATTATACCTACAAACAATTTTCATTCATCCTCTCACAGAATTTCAAACTATCTCAGCACACATTCATCCATCTCGATGCAAACAGATCACACTCTGGCGCTGATGTCAGAAGTGCATTTAACATATGATATGTTTAGGTCCCATGTAATAGGAGACCAACGTACTGCATCACCCGGTAAAAATCTAATGCCTCCACTACACTACTCGCAAAGTTGCTTCAACAAAGTAATGGCGGAAATTGACCGAATTTCGAAGTCACAGGACTATACCCTCGTGCAATCTCGCCAGGAGACTTCGAGTCCTTTGACTCTGGCGCAAAAACGACAACGATCAGAAGTCGGCCAGGGCGAGGCGAGATTGCATGGAACGAACCGAAGTACCATTTTAAACTATCGTTTTCTCTTAACTTCGATGAACTAGGCGAGAAGTATACTGTGAGCTGTAATTGAGACTTTCGTAGAAAAATCCAATAACATTTCCTTCAGGATTGTGCTTACGCATACAACTAATAAGGTAGTTTACATGGTCTTGGATGACTCCCTCGAAATCAGCATGTTTCGGAATTGACAGATAACACTCCGTTGAAGTTGGAAATAAGTAGAAAACAAACAACTATTTTTTCGTGGGTTTCATAAGGAGTGAAGGCAAGAACAAGAAATCTAACATAGTTGTCATACATTTCCACAATACAAGAGAAACAGAAGTTGAAATCAATATGTGATAATTACCAGAGGGTAGTGACGGGCGTGCGCGACCTCGTGTCGAACATGCGCACGGCGGCGCCGGCGGCGGCCAGCACGAGGCGCGGGTCCCCGGCGGCCGGGCCCCCGGCGGCCGGGCCCCCGGCGCCCGCGCTCGCCGCCGCCAGCGCCGCCACGCTGCCCCCGCACCAGCCGCGCCACGTCTCCGCGCCCACCGTGAAGTCCCACCCGCGGACTGTGCGGTCTGACCACACGAGACATATTTCAAGTCGATAAATTACTGATGTACTGAATATTCGCGCGAGATGTGACACAATTAAGGGTAAAACAAATGACAGGATGATTTTTTAAGTGTTATTATGTACGTTTTAGTTTGATATATATATTTACTGTGAAGTCTTACGAAATGTGAGGTGGAAGGGGTAAACATACAGTTTTCTGATGTCACATGTCAATATCAAAATTAGGATTGATAAAAAAAGAAAGAACCTGTTGTTTTTCTTTGATTTCTAAATGTAAAATTAAAAATACATTAGGGGGAGCAGGGGTATTACAAATGTGAAGACGTGTGACATGGAGGCGGAGGAATCGACGAACCATGAAATTCGTGTGACGTAATTTATAGTTGGACTGGATGGACCCCTATTTCTTCTTAAAAATGCTTTCTCTCACCGACTCCGCCGCTGTAGAGCGTGTCGGCGGTGGCGGCCAGCGCTAGCGCGGCGCCGGCGTGTCCCTCCGCCACGTGCGTGCACTGCAGCCACGCGCCCCCCGCCCCACTGCTGCTCGTGCGCTAAACACACCACCAACAGGACATTATGAACAGAACACATATAGGACTACCCCCACTTCACGCGGCCCTCTTTAACATAATCAACCCATTATATGTCCCACTGCTGGGCACGGGTCTCGTCTCATAATGAGAGGAATTAGGCTATAGTCCACCACGCTAGCCTAATGCGGGTTGGCAGACTTCACACGCCGTCGAGAAAATCTCTCAGGCATGCAGGTTTCCTCACGATGTTTTCTTTCACCGTTTAAGCGCGTGATAATTATCTATTATTACGCACATAACTTCGAAAAGTCAGAAGTGAATTTGAACTTGAGACCTTTGACTTGGCAGTCCAATGGTCATATCACTAGGCTATCATTTATGACCCTCTTTATGACCTTTAAAAAGTTAAAGCTTATAAACAGCTGAGTGTTCATCATCATTCAACAAAATCTACAAAATCTTGAGTTAGTAGTTAATACCTAATAGCCAGAACTTTCTGAATTTCAATCAAATTTCCAACTTTGAATTTAGTCAACGAAATTACTGTACATTTTAGTAGTTACATAAGAAACAGACTGTATAGGCAGTCCGGTGAAAACAAATGAACGCTGAAGTTTTCTGCAAATGGTTTTGCAATAGCAAAGTTGAAGTAGTATAATTTTGGCATTCCTTGCTATTTCGGAATTCTTGCACTAACAGTTATTCAATTTTACTTGCGCGCCCGTTCGAAAGTACTGTAGCCGAAGTATGAACAACTATCGAATTTGTATCGAAAGCGAATGAGATTTTTTCTGCTTCCCATTGTGGTAGGCAGAGACTACACTTACTACGATCCTGGCACACCACTTTCGCTTCATCTATGTTCATTAACCTCCTGCTCATACAAATTATTCTCGAATTCGATACAAATACGTTTTCGAAAGTCTTCGTGCTTGGGCTGATGTACCCGATAATAAGTTTCATGATGTACCTTGAGTGCTACTTCCTTGACGACGCCTTGTGGGGTACTGTCATGTCCGGCACCAGCGAGCCTGAGGAACACGTCGTCGTCCCGCGCCCGCCGCGACGCGCCCGGAGACGCGGGCGGCGTGGCCAGCGTGACGCTCGCCTCTCTGCGTTAGTGCACGCGTTAGCAGGGAAAACCAACATTCCGGAACGTGACATGAAGCAGTCATAGCCAGAAGATTAAGACTTGGATCCGCGATTAAAATCTTTTCAATAGTAGAATTATCTTAAGGTATGAGATAGGCGGGATAGGCAGTAAGGCAAAAGATTTATCAAGCTCAATCGTTACAGGAATGGAAGTTAGCTGATAAACCATAAGAATTTCTACGTAGTAATATTTTTTTATACAAGTAAATTACTTATAGCAATTAAGTTAAGTATGCATTTAATTTCCAATATATTCTGGCTACGGCTTGATGAAAATATTGTGAAATAGTTAGTAAGTATCTGTGAGAAGTGCTCAAGATATGTGCCGTGTGTGCGTAAAGTTAGTTGTTTTTATATGAAAAATAGTTCACGGTCATAGAACCCTTGATAGGAATTATATAATCATAATTAATACGGAGGGTAGTTTAAGTTCTTAACATCTATAAGAAACTTCTATACACCCGCGGGTTATTCAAGTAGTGTTTAAAAAACTATACCTGACAGATTACATGGCATAAAAACTCATCTGGTGGGAAAGTTGGGACACTAATTTGGAACTAAACTCCAATTTGGGACACTGCTGGTCTACAGTTAGGTAAGTTACTCCTTGGAAATAGACATTGTTATTAATAATGAGATTTGTATGATGTTTGACACGACACGTGAATTGATTAAAATAGTAACGTACTTAAAAAATTTGGGACATAACAATGAAAAAAAAATACAAAATACAGCAACAAACACAATGAGTGTTATGGGGCAATATGGTGACCATGCCATGAATATGTATAATACCTCAGTCGAAACAAAATAATACTTACATTTTAAATTGTCGTTTGACGTGGAACTAATCTTGCTATGAATCGGACTTTTTTGTCGGGTAAGTATATGTCAAAACTATTAGCTAATCTCTTCATGCTAAATGCAACTTCTCGTTCCAAGTGCTTGGTAATTGTGACCATTGCAGGTGTTGGTAAAACACTAGTACGATATGTTATTAAACACACATTACTCAATCTACGTGCTATATATTATGAGAATCAATTTTATTAGTTACATAGGTAGGTATTTAATAGTCTCTTATGGGCAGTAATAAAAGTTTGTCTATACTGACAGTTATGTCAGTATTTATGTTATTCTGGTAAAAACTACTAACGAACGCAAAATTCCATCCGTATTATTCGATGCTTAAAAAGTATGTATGTAGTTTAAATAAATAAGTAAAAGTTTTTCTCTACATCATAATGAATAATTTGTATTACACTTTATAGTCATTTGCAAAATTACTATAAAGTGTTTTTGTCATTGGCTTTGCTGGCAATTCCGTTAAATATTTTCTCTTCTGGAAGTATCATAATAAGGTCTTGACAGGCCCTGTAGACTCTTTGGAAAAAGCGTGATCTTGGCAACAATACCTAAGAACTAGGCGACTGTATGACGGAGGAAAGTTATGTTGATGATTTTTATTTATTCAGATATTTTCTTTGTCCTTGTTACATATTATGTCAATACTTTGTCATGTCATGCAGTATATAGCAGGGGTGCGTCATGCTGGTAGCAAACAAAACACAAGCTGTATTGCAACTATTTATTGTGCCTACATAATATACATATACTTAGTACATACACTTTACCCACAGATTACATACAGTGCGGAAACAAGACTTTATATAGTCGGTATGTCTGTTAAGCACAATATTTACGACATTTTCATCGAAAATAGTAAATAAATAACTCATTTTCTTAATATTTAATATACGTATATAGATTGCGTTATAAATATAATTTTTCGATAGTGTTCAGCTAACTAAACAAACTTTGAAAGCAAATAAGTATATTATTTTATATCATAATATATGTCAAAACATAGAAGATATAGCTGCCTCATTAGCTAAGTGGTCCTGAGCGCGACTGCTACGCTAGAGGTCCTGGGTTCGATTCCCAGGTCGAGCAAAGTGTTATTGGGTTTTTCTATGAAATTCCCAGTAGCAGCTCGGAGTTAGGAATTTGTGCCCGGTTAATGGCAATAGGCTCGCCCCCTATTACATGGGACCTAAACATACCGGCGAACTGTGGGTGTACATTAGTACGCCTCTGCCTAACCCTTCGGGGAATACAGGCGTGATGGTATGTTATGTTTATGTTATATAGCTGCCTCGATACTTAAGTATTTTGTAACTTTTGTGCATGTTTT
The DNA here is from genome assembly GCA_947256265.1 of Acronicta leporina. Classification (NCBI taxonomy): domain Eukaryota; kingdom Metazoa; phylum Arthropoda; class Insecta; order Lepidoptera; family Noctuidae; genus Acronicta; species Acronicta leporina. Next base: position 3,348,008 of record OX366512.1, read on the forward strand.
ATTTGTTTGAGTCGCCTATGTACCGAAGAATATATAAACCCACGTATCTGCATGTATGTAATATGTGTAGTAGTTTGTAAACAACTGCCGAGTTAAAGCTTACGTTACATTTTGTGACGACGATACTTACACACTACTTCGATATATTACAGTAAAATGCATCAAGCTAAACAATTCCTTTGGATTAGTACTATTAATACACATTTATGCACTTCTTAAATGCAAGAATTCCCTTAAATAATAGTGAAGAGTAAAAGATTTATTTCGCCTCAATAGTTATACAAAAAAAGATCATAGGATCATCACAGTTAAGTTCAAATTGCAGCTGAATTTAATAAGTCGAAATTCTATGCGGTATCAAGCGTCTTTAGACATTTTTTTGGATCGATACCCGTATGATTAGTGCCTAAAATATTTTACTTTCAACGTTTTACATTTCAAGTTTCGAATGCAATATAGTCTATCTTATTCCTAGTGTATATATATCGTTATATAAAGATCTTACAGCGAAAATGTAGGCGCGTTCGCATGTATCATTCGGGCGCACACTTAAATAAGTGGGTAACTTTTTTTAACACTAAACACCATACATTTATACATTTTAGTGGTTTTAGAAACGATACTTGCTTAGTTTATGTAACTAAACTTATTACATAAGACTTGGGAAAATTATATATTGTTATTTTTATGATACATATATTGTAATGTTAAATAACAAGACTTACTCATGTCGATAATTTGAAATTAAAATTCGTATATCTCTAAAACCATTAAAAATAGCTTGTATATAAAGTTATAATGTACATAAAGCAATAAATAAGGACAAAGCATGCAGAGACTTGTAGGAGGGTGTTAGACACAGAGGGGGCGGGAGGCGCGGCGTCCCTCCCCAGTCCTCAGTCCTCCACTATGGAGAGCTCGGTCAGCAGGCTGCAACAAACACCCGCTGGCTTCAGCGCGCCCACCGATCCCAACCACCCCGAACCCTCCGGATCCCGACCAGTTATACGTGCAAAGTTATCTCATTTGAGGTATTTTATGTCGGTCAAGGGACCCTTGCGATTAAAACAAAGATGGCTCCCAAGTCACTTCCAAATATTCATTATTGAAATAGGTAATTATAAACTAACTGCGGTATACTTAATTATATTCTGGTCCGTAGGCCAGAAAGTTGCAATATTGTTATTAGTTGTGAATATTTTCTATAATAATATTACATACTCTGCTCATATAACTAGACGGTACAAAGAACGACACGTTTACTCAAAGAATGGGATTAGAAATGACAGCTCCAATATTAACCTTTCATACAAATCGTATGAGGACGAGCGATATAAATACAATGAAAATATTGCCATTTTGTATCCGATTCGTTGAAGAAAATATGTCGTAGATATGTTTTGTCCATAAATATACAAATACGTGTCCCAATTCTAAATACAACTACAGTATTTTCTACCTCACACCATCTATAGTGTAGCACATATACCCAAGCAGTGTACCATGCAGAAAGGGACGGCGATATCGAAAAGATACCGATAAGAAAGAGATAGAAAACTAACTACACAAGCTTTCACCTTCAGAAGTTTACTTTGTGACAGAATTAGAAGTAAGAAATAAAGCTTCTTAAAAAAATTACTGATAGCAAGAAAACATTCGATTCCTATAAATTATGGCAAAATTAAACAAATAGAATAAAGAATATAAATAAAAACAAAACTGTAAACAGTAGACAACTATGCAAAAACAATTTCACTAAAAATAGTCGAAAGTGTTAACGTATAAATGTCAAATGAAAATATACGTAGTTTTTAACCTACAATAGGAATTAGTCTCTTTAGTAAAATTAGGTGAAAATCTTATTTATAGGGTCGATCATTGAAATAATTAGATTATTTCTATTCTTGCCGTGATGTAAAAACGTTACTATTTTGTTCAAAATATTAGTAAATAAGTAGCTAACTAAAACATTTTAAAAACAACAAATACATGAGATATTTTATATCATAAATATGATTAATTCCTGTAGATCTTGTGAGAACAATAAAATTATTGTCTTACGAGAAATAATCAAGGCAGGACTGACATTGAAACTCATATTTTCAGTAATAAAAGAATATGTACCATAATACTATGTGCATTCGGTATATATTGTGTACGCTATCACTTTCACCATAATATCCTCAGGGTATGTATAGTGGCGTGTTGTATACGTACAAGGAGGCGGGCTTGGGCAGGTTGGAGCGGCGCGGCGGGCGCGGGGACTCCGGCGGCCCCGCGCGCCGCCCCGCCACTGGAGAAGCTAGCACCCCTGCCGTCGAGCTCAGCGGCTGCAGACCGCTGTTACAACATTATATTATGTGTTACTTGCAGTTAGCGTTGCCAGGCGTCCGGATAAAGCCGGACATAGGTAGGCTTTTTGATTGTGTGTCCGGCCAAAATAAACGATGTCCAGCTTATCCGGCTTTTGTTAGGTTTTTTACATTTCGCAAACGAGCGAGCGCCGAGCGTGGCCGAGCGCAGGTGAGTCGACAGTCGGACGCTTCCGCAGACACAAAATCCTCAATAATGTAGGGTGTCCGGCCTTTCTACCCAAATGTCCGGCCACTATTAGGTTTGGCGACCTGGCAACCCTACTGGCAGTATTACTCAACGGCCACGGATCAAAAATAGCTATAGATGCGGTTGGGAGTTGTATTACGGAGAAACAGGGGCGGGACTCTGTACATAGTGAGCAGTAAAATATTTGCTATGTTCAATCGATTTACAAGTTTACGCTGCGCTTGTCACAGTCAGTCTTATTAGTTCAGTATTTTTGATACATCAAGACCCTCAGTGTCTATGACAATCGTTCGTGGTAGATAGAATTTTGTCTACCAGTGGCCAGGAATTGAGTGGTGGAGGTCGGATGGCAGTCACTTCGTGTAAAATAGTTATATTTTACATCATATGGTTAGACTGGAAGTCGATCCCAAACATAGATATAGGCTAAGTTTTAGAATCCTAATATAATATCTGCAAAAATGATGACTAGAGTAGACCGTAGTTATGGCAGTAGTGATGTGTGTAGATAGTTACCGCAAGCTGCCGGGCGCGGAGGGCACGCGGCAGAGCGGCGCGGGGCGCGGCGCGGCGGGCTCCACCATGGACTGCGTCATGGGGTCCTCCTCGCGCCCGACCACGCCCAGGTCGCGCAGCCGCACCGACCCGCGACGGACACTGACAAACAACACAATATTGATATTTTTTTATAGTCTTTATTTTTAATACGATGATAATCCCATCGTACCACAGCTGTGCACGATGATAATCCCATCGTACCACACCTGTGCACGATGATAATCCCATCGTACCACAGCTGAGCACGATGATAATCCCATCGTACCACAGCTGAGCACGATGATAATCCCATCTTACCACAGCTGGGCACGGGTCTCGCAATCAGAATGAGAAGGTTTAGAATAACGATCATAACGCGGACATAATGCGGGTACGCAGACTTTCACACCCCGTCGAGAAAATATCTCAGGCATGACGGTTTCCTCATGATGTTTTCTTTCACGGTTTAACCAAATCTTCGGTTTTACATGAAGTATACAAGGTAATAAAATTATGAGAGTATGAAGAAAACAAACTTAATAACAAATTGAAAAAGTTACCGCACACGTTAGTAATAAATACTGTTCTTTTTAAAATTAATATATAATGTAATTTAATTATAGAAAAAGTGATCAATACTGACGTGTTTCGCTGGAACGGTGAGTTGGTGTTGTCGTCAGGAGGTGACGTAGGCGCCGTGTTGGACTCGCGAATGCCATTCGGAGGCCGCGTCTCGACGAGTGCACTGCGATATTACAATATTATATGTGTTGCTATATTACATACTAATCATCATATCAGCAAAAAAGAGGTCAACTTTTACATGACCTACGCAAATGTCTTGCTGATATAGTCGTGCGACAGGTCGATGCCTGATGTATGCGTGCTGTCAGTTAGGACAGGTCAACTCAAAGCTGCTATGGCTCTGTCTTCAAAAGGCCTCGCCAGATATTGCCCTACATCGTAACAATCTAATAATATTATTATTGTAATACTATTGCTGTCTGGACTTTAAAAGAGACCATGATTCTCTGAGTTTGTTTCGGTATTTCTTCTCAAAGGTCGTCAGTTAGGAAATGCCGGCGCCATCTAGTTAAAAAAGATGTAAAAACATTGACTTGTAAAATTGTCTTTAAAATATCTATTTACAGAAATAAATATAATTTATCGTAACTGCTAAAAAATACTCCCCATTCACTTTTACAAGTATGTGAAAGTAATACTAATACTTTTTTATTTATATATTATCGCATCTAACGACTCCTCCTCCTATACAACGTCGTCTGTTCATCTCGATGAAGAACGTCCCACTGCATTTGCTGATGCTTATTGATATTATTATAATTAATAATAATATAATCAGATATTAACTGACCGATGCGATGTTTGTTCATGGAAGATATTCAAGAAATTAAGGGTGACCTTAAGTTTGTTTATGGGATAGGCTGGCAACTGACGGACATCCGCAACACCACAGGAGATGCAAGTGCGTTGCCAGCCTTTTAAAAGGGTTTGGTCCTCCGTATCCTTACTCACTCGGCGAAACACAACGTAAGCGTTATTTCACACCGGTCTTCTGTGAGGCCGTGGTGTCACTCCGGTCGACCCGGCCCATTCGTGCCGAAGCATTGCTCTACCACAATCTTCTCATTGTTGTTTGTCTTCACAAAAAAAAATTCATTCGTCTTTTTTACGGTTCCGTACCCAAAGGGTAAAAACGGGACCCTATTATTAAGACTTCACTGTCCGTCCGTCCGCCTGTCTGTCACCAGGCATAGCTAGACAGTTGAAATTTTCACAAATTATGTACTTCTGTTGCCGCTCTAACAAATCTAACAAATGAAATTTGTGTACCTACTATTGTTAACTTAGTCACTGGTACGTGCTGGAGTCCGACTCGCACTTGGCAGGGTTTTCAGGTCTCTTATGGGTTTTATGGGAGAAGTTGGACAATATCTAGGGTATAATCACCCTTTAACTGGTGAGTAAATCGACAGAGCGTAGTGACGAGTACCTGTCGACGGGAGATACGGAGCGCGTGGAAGTGCCGGACGAGACATGCGCCAGCAGCGCGTGCAGCGCGTGAGGCACGCCTCCCCACGGGTTCAGGTTCTGGTCTCCGGCGCCCGCCAGACGTAAAGCGCTTGCCGTACGCTCTGTATTTTCTTCCATCTATTAAAGAAGAAAAAAGTCAAATGACGGACCTATTACAGGTATTTTTGAAATTAATTACCATAACTTTTTTTATCTCAGCGAAATTGTACCAATATTGTTTATCTCTAATATTATATAATTGCAAATAACCTGATTCTGTACATTGAAGATATATAAAAAAACAAGTGGGTTATGGTAGGTATATGTATAAACGTCTTCGAATCCAAAAATATAATGTTTATAATTCTTGTTGTTACGGGTTGGAGCAAAAACTACAGAATAGATTTCATATTTGTTATCACTGTTAGAAAGTATTTTATCTCCATTAATTAAACGGGACCTTACAGCTTGACCTCTCTGATGTATAGAGACCCATACAAAGGAGAGTTCATCACTGTTGGTTTTGATTAAACTATTTTTGGGATGCATTTCAATCCTAACATAGCTTCAGGTGAGCGAAGCCGCGGGCAAAAGCTACTATAAAATACTTCAGAAAAAGCAAAAGAATTATGATATAATCATAGTAAGTTACGCTCTAAAGGTTTCTTGTTGAAAAAAAGGCGTTGTATATCCATCTGTCGGCATTATTGAAAAACAACACCACTAGTTGTTTGTTTGCCGCCACTAGATGGCGTTGTGTATTTTAGCTCCAATCCTAGATCGCGGTGTTATGATTCTCGTAGTAGTCACCGTGAAATACTTTTAGTAGTCAATCAATCAGTCATCTGGAGTCATTCAAATACACCACACATGTTCGGATTGAATAAATAGTTTATACAGCACGTGTGTTTTTGATTACTCAAGCACCCTAGCTCTCCCCCGCAAACCCTCAAAGATCCGAGGGTTTAACAGACATTAATATGATATGTATCTGATTGTAATCGATGCCAATTTTGCCTTCACCTGGCCCTCTCGATTACCACGGCAGAATTCCAAAATAGTTGGATAAATGCAAGGATTCTAGGTGAAGTACCTCTTTGAGTTGTGCGCGCGTGTCCTGAAGCATCTTGTGGTTCCTGGCGGCGTCCTGCGCGTGCTGCAGCGCCAGCGCGGCCAGCCGCTCCAGCGAGTAGCGCCCCGCCTCCACTGACTCTATATGGTCCAGTAGCCGCGGCAGCATGTTCTCATCGTTCTCCTCCTACCAGATAACATTATAATATACCTCCCTTAATTATTAGGGATAACGCGCACTTGTGATTTTAGTCGACCTATAGTTTAGTCGCTGTAGTAGTTTTGTATAATTTCATGTCGAATTCTAATCGTCAAATGCGCGCACTGTCATATAACTCCATAGTAAATCCCAGAAGGATCAAACTATCACCCGACAAAAAAATCACAAGTGCGCGAGCGCTCTTAAGGACACTACTACTCCTCTGGTGCTGCGGGTGTCCATGGGCGGTGGTTACCACTTACCATCAGGTGCTCCGTCTGCTCGTTTGCTCCCCTATCCCATAAAAATGGCCTCTTTGGTGTGATTGAACAACAAACAAACCTTGACATCTTCTACAATATAAAAATGAATCGCAAAAATGTGTTGCTAAGCGCAAATCTCGAGAGTAGTTGAACCGATTCCGCTAATTCTTTTTTTATAATATTCATTGAAGTACGAGGTTGGTTTTTACGGAGAGAAAGATTTAAAAAATTGCCTGAGGAAGTCTAAAAACAACACTTTTCTATATTTCCATACAAAAGATTCGTAATAATGTCAATTTGAACTTTAATACCATACCATAAAGTTCAGGTGTTAGAGGAGAGGTTCCGGGAAGGTAAAACAATTGAGTGACGTTAGTTTCAGGATCGACTGTTAGGCGGTACGAAGTTCGCCGGGTCAGTTAGTTTATGATATTAGTAGTGTATATTCAATGTAACCTCGATTTGAATGATCTGCGCTTGCGTGTCGGCGATGGATTCTCTGAGGTAGAGCAGCAGGTGCTTGGAGTCGGGGTCGTGCTCGTTGTTGCGCGCGCGCTCGCGCTGCTGCAGCAGGCGCTCGAGCGCGGCCTCCAGCTCGCCCAGCGTGCAGCGCGCGGCGCAGGCGCGGGACACCCAGCACTCCAGCCGCGACCAGCCCTCGCGGTACGACGTGCTCTTGCGGGAACGGGACCGATCTGTTGCGAACAACGCATATCATATGACGATCTCTGTAGTTTAGTGTTCGAGTACCGGACTGCTGACCACGAGAAGATCAGTGTAATATAACATACCATCGCGCCTGTATTCCCCGAAGGGTTAGGGAGAGGCGTACTAATGTACACCCACAGTTCGCCGGTATGTTTAGGTCCCATGTAATAGGGAGCGACCCTATTGCCATTAATTATAAGTAATTATTTACAAAAAAAAATATATAAATATTATATCCATTGTCTAGTACCCATAGTACAAGCTCTGCTTAGTTTGGGACTAGATGGTGCTGTGTAAAATGTCCCAGAATATTTATTTATTATTATTTATCTATTTCGTCAATAAAATATTATAGGTACTTTAACTTTTAATTGTATTCAGTAACTTGACATTTCGAAGAGAAAAAATGATACAACACTACAACTAATATTATCAGGGTAGTGAATGATTTTGCGTAAAGAATGAATGATATAAATGGTTTAACATAAAATAAAACTAAAAATTCGTAAATTAGGTGTGAAATATAAGAATTATTAATAAAAGTAATTTCCTTTTTTATTTTCTTCTAATACAAACAAACCAAAAATAATAATCATGTAATTTTACTTTTTTCACTTTTGTCTTTATTGACATTTTATAGATTACCTTACTACTGAAGAACAAATTTTACAATTTTTAATAGTTTGTATTGTGTTTTGAATACAAGTTATTACATTTAACATAAAAAGTTTGCTCATGTAAGTACATTATTATGTTCATTCAATTTCGTTCATTCTTTGACCACTATCTTTTTTTTTGTCAAAAACTGGTAACCCTTCAACTGTCAAGTTACTGAATACAATTAAAAGTCGAAAAATAGTCACATTAAGACAAGCCGAATAAAACTGTGTAAGACCAAATATGGTCTGTATATTTTAAGCTCATAAATATGTCCTGAAGACTGTGATCAATTTAATTATTATTAAGCACTATTTTTGTTTGACACACAATAACAAACTTACCATGTAGCCGGCCTGCCGCTCTACTACTAAGCTTGTCACGATGTCCTCGCCTTAATAACGACACTTCCTCTTGCTTGCGTCGTAACACCTGTATAATAACATAACAAACAGTCATTATTGCTTTTTTTTCAACGGAATATAATAAAGATCATAATAGATAAAGATGTAATGTACTCACCGCTTCCTTCATTTTAGTCTCGGCTTCTAGCGATCGTATTAAGTTGGCATTCTTACGAGATTCCTTACGAAGTTGCGCGACCTAAAGTAGAAACATACGATATTAGAAGCAGTAGGAAGGCTAATGGGGTAGGCTGTAATAATGATCATACGGGCACGGAAGGGAAATATCTTGTTTAGTTAGAGCTTAGTTTAGTATTCGTAGTATTTGGCACATTGATTTTTAAGAAAACTATATTTTAAAGAGCACACAAACCTCTTTGGCTCGTTTGGCTTCGGCTTGTGCGTGACGTTTGGCTTCCTCGCGCATGCGTTGTACTAGTTTCACCTGCAGAAAAATGAATTTATTTTGTTTTATTCGGTAACATTAGTATAGGTTAGTTACGTTCGGTCAAAGGTTAATGATCCAGCGCTTCATAACAAACAGTATGGTACCTTGTCCCGCTTCATGTGCTGCAGCTCGGTGCGCAGCGTGGAGATCTGCTGCGCGGTCTGCTGCTGCGAGCGCTGCAGCCGCGTGTGCTCGCGCTGCGCAGCTTGCAGCCGCTTCATAACAAACAGTATGGTACCTTGTCCCGCTTCATGTGCTGCAGCTCGGTGCGCAGCGTGGAGATCTGCTGCGCGGTCTGCTGCTGCGAGCGCTGCAGCCGCGTGTGCTCGCGCTGCGCAGCTTGCAGCCGCTTCATAACAAACAGTATGGTACCTTGTCCCGCTTCATGTGCTGCAGCTCGGTGCGCAGCGTGGAGATCTGCTGCGCGGTCTGCTGCTGCGAGCGCTGCAGCCGCGTGTGCTCGCGCTGCGCAGCTTGCAGCCGCTTCATAACAAACAGTATGGTACCTTGTCCCGCTTCATGTGCTGCAGCTCGGTGCGCAGCGTGGAGATCTGCTGCGCGGTCTGCTGCTGCGAGCGCTGCAGCCGCGTGTGCTCGCGCTGCGCAGCTTGCAGCCGCTTCATAACAAACAGTATGGTACCTTGTCCCGCTTCATGTGCTGCAGCTCGGTGCGCAGCGTGGAGATCTGCTGCGCGGTCTGCTGCTGCGAGCGCTGCAGCCGCGTGTGCTCGCGCTGCGCAGCTTGCAGCCGCTTCATAACAAACAGTATGGTACCTTGTCCCGCTTCATGTGCTGCAGCTCGGTGCGCAGCGTGGAGATCTGCTGCGCGGTCTGCTGCTGCGAGCGCTGCAGCCGCGTGTGCTCGCGCTGCGCAGCTTGCAGCCGCTTCATAACAAACAGTATGGTACCTTGTCCCGCTTCATGTGCTGCAGCTCGGTGCGCAGCGTGGAGATCTGCTGCGCGGTCTGCTGCTGCGAGCGCTGCAGCCGCGTGTGCTCGCGCTGCGCAGCTTGCAGCCGCTTCATAACAAACAGTATGGTACCTTGTCCCGCTTCATGTGCTGCAGCTCGGTGCGCAGCGTGGAGATCTGCTGCGCGGTCTGCTGCTGCGAGCGCTGCAGCCGCGTGTGCTCGCGCTGCGCAGCTTGCAGCCGCTTCATAACAAACAGTATGGTACCTTGTCCCGCTTCATGTGCTGCAGCTCGGTGCGCAGCGTGGAGATCTGCTGCGCGGTCTGCTGCTGCGAGCGCTGCAGCCGCGTGTGCTCGCGCTGCGCAGCTTGCAGCCGCTTCAGTTCCCGAGACATTCCCGCCACACGCCGCTCATATTCTTCCTTAACACGCTTCAGCTTCTCACTTGGAGGGGATGCTTGTGTCGCTGGACGAAACAAGAGAAATTAATATGACCCTAGCCAACTACAACAGACTGAGCAAATCTAGTTAGGGCCTAGCGAGGTATGGTCGGTCTTTTTTTCCTGGGATAGCGAGGGCAAACGAGCAGACGAGTCATCTGGTGGTAAGCGATTACTGCTGCCCATGGACACCCTCTACACCAGACGAGTCGCAAGTGAGTAGCCCGCCTTCTAAAAGGGTTTGGGCCTCTGGTATCCTCACAAACTCGGCAAAACACAAAGTAAGAGTTGTTTCGGCCCTTTCTGTGAGGCCGTGGTATCACTCCGGTCAAGCCGGCCCATTCGTGCCGAAGCATGACTCCTCTCCCACAGTGAAAATGGTCTGTGGAAACTTTTGATCTTATAGTAGCCTCAAATTATGTGAACGCACCATATGGTCCAATGTTTTAACCTAAGAGCTTGCATCAAGAACAGTAAGAAATATTAGATTTGCATAATTCCGTGGAGAGTTTTGCTGTAGTCAGATGTACCTTATGTTTGGTCGATAAAAAAAAATACTACTTACCAAGAGATGCTAGTACTTTATCCTTCTCGTCGTTAGTAGCTTTGATCTGGTGGTGCAGGGTATCCAGCCGTTGTTCATAGTGTGTTTTAAGTGCTGTGAGGCGCCTCTGTGATAGTTCTAGTTGCTCGATCAGACGCGCTTTTGTATCTATGTCCTCGCTTAGAGCTGCCAGTTGGGCTGATAAGACGCGTTGACCTGTCAGGTAAAACATGATATGATGTTTATAGATAATCGACCATATTGCCGAGACCTTACTGCCATTTCGTTTGCGGATTCGTTGTTGCTTATGCTTCAATAAATTGATTTCGTCTCTGAATCTTAGGATTAGCCGGTTTAGACGATTACATTACGGTCGATTGTACATGATTTGGAGAATGGTGATATTATACATGTATGTATAAGCTATTATGAGGACTTGAAAGCAAAGGTTTTAGTACAACGTTTTGAATACAACCAACTGTCGATATTACTTTTGCCATGAGTTAGTCGATATTACTTGAAATTACAGTAGACCTACAATTTGAATGACCTAAAAAAATTGAACTTGGAGTATAGATAAAATATTTAAAATTGTACAATGATTTAGTACCATACGTTGTTCGCATCTAGAATTATTTTTCCTTGAGAAATAATAATTGTTACACTTTGTCTTTTTAACTAAAAATACCTTTAGCTTCAGAGTCCTCTTCCTCTGAGTCGCTGGGCTCTCCGTCTCCATCCGAAGGCTCAGAGTCTTCAGCACTCTCTCCCTCAGCGCGTTCCCTCTCTCCGATGAGCCGGTCGTCCACCGCACTCGTCATGCTTTCGCTCATGTTCAGTTTACGCTGGAACTCTAGTTCACCCATACTCCGCGCCAGGAGCTCCTTTTCCTGAAAAATAAGACTCATATAAACAGCTGAAATAACCAGCGTAATTTAGGATTTTAGGAGGAATTTTTGTTTGGATGAACAGGAGAAAATTCCAGTTGTAGTTAATGTTTTTGTAACACATTACTCAAGTGAATATGGTTTTTTCGAACTAACCTAGTAATATGAACATTCGACTGCCACTTCAAATCTCTCAAATCCAAGGCTAGCCAACCTTTAATTTTCAAAGTCAAGTGTTGAAAGTTGTTTATCACTCGCATAAACGGAGAAGGCAATTGCATGAGGGAACCTGCATGCCGGGGAGATTTTCTCGACAGTACATGAAGTCTCTCAACCCGTAGCGTCGCCTAATCCCTCTTATTTTAAGAGGACCACGCCTAGGTGATAATGATGATGGTGATACATGTACATTCTCAACATACCTTATACAGCTCACGTTTAGCATCATCGATGATCAGAGACGGGTCTTGCACAGAATCGTTTCGTGTCCGAGCAACCGTAGCCTCGCGCTTGCGACTCGCCTCGTACATCGCGTTAGACTCCAGCAGTTGCGCGCGAAGATCTTCTATCTCGCTCACGTAGCCCTGGAGAGAATGAAACGGAAATATCTAAAATATACTGATGATGGAATGAACTAAGAACAAGACAGGATTTTTGTATACTATCTAACGACATGGTGTTGGCATTCCCGAAAAATTGATGGTGAATTGTATTCATTATTGCTATTTTCGCCGAAGAAAGGATCAATTATTGAACGCCGCGTCCTAAATACGCCACAAATAACTTTGTTTTAATGGCATATGAGCTAAAAGAGAAGATGGATCGCCTGATGGAAAGCGATTACCGTTGCCCATGGACACCCGCAACAACAGAGGAGTCGCAAATGCGTTCCCGGACTTTTAAACCGGTTTGGGTCTGTATCCTCGCTCAATCAGCGAAACACAACGTAAGTGTTGTTTCACGCCGGTTTTCAGCAATGCTGTGGTATCGCTCCGGTCGAGCCAGCCCATTAGTGCCGAAGCAAGGCTCTCCCATGATCTGTTGCTCTCTACAAAGCAGTAACGTGTTCCTTACCTGCACAAGCGATGTAAGCGAACAGTCATTAGCGTCGGGGCTGCCGTCCTTGGGCACCCAGTTGCCGAGCGCCTTCTCGGCCACCAGCTCGCTGTTCCGCGCCGACAGCTGCTCTATGGTGCCCTGCATCGCCTTCACTCTTCGCCGCAACGACTCCACCTCGGCTGTCAGGATCGCGTTCTCTTGGACAACGTCACTCCATCCTTCTTCGCCATTTTCTGATATTACGCGTTTGCCCTGGAGAATAGAACAAGAATATGAGTTAATATAGTTGTTATTATTAATAAAAAAAAGTTATTTTATGAAATGAGGTTCATCTAAATAGTCTAAATACTCAAATATACTAGCAGTTTTGAGCCAAGAATCCTGTATTGAACTGTTTTATATGATGATATTTAAAGCGGAATCTTATTGTTTATCAATATTTAAGACCAAAGCTTCTGCAAACCCTACCTGTTTGTACTCGGCAAGCTCAAGCTGCAGCCTGGCCACCTCCTGTCGTAGTTGATGTATAGTGCGTGACGTCAGATCCTGGTTCACCACGCATCTGTTCTTGATATTCCTCGCCCGGTTCGCGTACTTGAGCGTATTCAGCGTCTCCATGAAATCCCTGTCACTCGGCGACACGCAGGCTATCATCACGGTGTTGCTGTTGCCTCCTAAGGAGTCTTGCAGTAGCCTCGTCAGTTTCGAGTCTCGGTACGGAACGTGCAGTACTTTGCGAGACCTGTCCCCGAGGGCGGATATCACGTTGCCTAATGCTAGTAGACCGCAGTTTATTGATATGCCTTCTCTTGCGCGTTCGCCGGTCGCACCTGGTGGCAACAAGGAACAATTTGAAGGTATACTGAGAAAGACAGATGGTCTAAGTACAAATACAATCGATGTATTCCATCCATCTCACATTTCTTCAGTTTCTATATTCAATGATCTAATAATAAAAACCACTGAGTTGAAGAGCGACAATTGTCTTAAAATAATCAGAAACAAATATTCTGTTATTTCTTACCTGTGCGTTTTAATCTCTCCGAGCCAGCCAGGTCAACGAAATGGAACTTGGCAGTAAGGGTTTCATATTGTTCAGGCGCTTCAGTGTCCGCCTCCCTGTCTATGCTGGCTTCTTGGTCTGCCGCTAGCCGCCTCTGTCGTAGAAGAAGAGTGAAGACTGCGTGTGATCGTGACGACGACGAGTTCATGTTGGTGGCTGCTGTGGTCCGCGCTAAGGCGCCTGCGCGCAAGGCTCCCAAAGCTTCTTTCGCGCCTCTCACTGCTCGCATCGAAGCTCCGACTATCCTAACACCACCGCAACCATCCTCTGTTATTCTGAGTGCGCCCTGTAAGATCAGAATTGACTTTGACATTTGAAAAAGTTTTTATGTATAAACAAATATTTTAATTCCCAGGTTTCGAATTCGCAACATTTGAATCTTTGGAGATTGGATTTATAATTTTATACCCGGTTAATGGCAAAAGATTTGTCCCGTATTAGGTACATGAGATCTAAAAACATTCCAGCGAACCGTGGTTATACCGTAGAATGTGACTTCTACCTCGATCTTCGGGGAAACAGGTGTAACGGCACGTTCTATTTATACGGTATACATTATTGTTATGGAGTGTTATATTATTGATATTGAAACATATGTTAATTATGTTAATCCAGGTCAGTGGCATATTAATTCATCCCAATCAATGTCGGCGAAATAATGTAAAACTGCATAACATTTCGTAACAGCTGCGGCAATAGTAAATATTTGGACATTTCAATGTTATCGAGCAAGTGCGAGCAAATAAAGTGGGCGTGTATCTGTATTTTTTGCACATTTCCAAATGTTTCCGTAATCGAGGTGACACGACAGGTGTTAAGCTACCATTTGCAACAATATTTTGCCTGTAATTTACACTTCTTAGTCACAAATCATTGCGAATACTGTCTAGAAAACTGACGCGAATACTTGTTTGGAAATCTCTTACTTATTACAAAATGGCTGAAAATGATTTTGTCCAACAATTTAGCATTTTAATCAGTCTACATTTAGCAAAAAGTGTATCTGATTTAATCAAAGCAATCTCAGTTGATGTCAAGTTTTTTGCTTCTAAATCTATTTTTGTATTAGGCTGCATGATTCAAGCCAAAGTAGAAGTTTTGCGGAGCGTACAGTTCCTACTGCGAGACGAATCCGTGATAGGCGTTATCTTTGCGTTGAAACTGTGTGAAATAGCTTTATCTGATTTAGATGAATAAAAAAGTAATTAAAGCGGACGGTGGCGGCAGTGGTTAAACTGGTTGCAAATTATTAACTTTCTATGAAAAGAAAATTGACCTCCCATCATTTTGTGGTGCATATTTAGAACCGGTGGTCTTTCACCAAACATATTTATATTAGGACTTAGATAATAAAGTCGAAATCTGTTTACAGTTAGCTAAGAAATCGCATAACATACACGGAAAATACTGTAGAATTGAGAAGCTCCCACAAACCTTTGCAAAAGGATCTTTGGCAGGATCAAGAAGATCAACGATATCTTCATTATAGAGCTCTATGAACTGCGCTTGCACAGAGAACTCAGGCGGCAGCTGTCCCTGCGCACGCGCCTCGTCAGCCCTCGCCTCGGCGCCAGCAAACAGGTCACGGATGGCTCTTGGGATGATACCACGTCGTTCTTCGTCCCCATCCCCTTCGCCTTCCCAACCGCTGCCCATCGTGTAGGTTTTGCCGGAGCCAGTCTGAGAAATAACATTTTAAAATTAACGTTGTTTCTACTCCAGTCATTAAGCCGTTTGGCTAAAAATAATTCTCTGGAGTGGCTAGTGAGTCAGTGTTTCGAATCTAAAGCTTTAATTAATATAATCATTATTCCTCAGTGTTAGGAATAATGATTATATTAATGCACTAGCTTCTGCCCGCGACTTCGTCCGCGTAGCGTGATGATATATAGCCTATAGCCTTCCTCAATAAATGGGCTATCTTACACTGAAAGAATTTTTCAAATCGGACCAGTAGTTCCTGAGATTAGCGCGTTCAAGCAAACAAACAAACAAACTCTTCAGCTTTATATATTAGTATATATAGACTGTTTTAGATACCAAAAACGCCTATACTTTGAAAATTCTACTACAAACCCTACAGATTCAAACCAACTGCCCCGCAACAAATGATCTTGGGCGCTTACAGAATGTAGGCGTTCAAAAACAAAATCAATGAATGAATCACAATAAAAACGGAAACTAAAATAATGTAACTAAGGAGGTCTCAACCAAATAGTTCTTACATAAAATATCAACTTAAAAGGTCTATTTAATTTATAATGCTCGTCCCGGTCCCCAGAGTAATGGCCAGATGTGTCAGCTGTTCAAAAAAAGTAAAAGTAGTGTTCCGGAAATGTTAAATAACGGATCTGCGGGTACATTAATTACTTCATAAACTTATGAGTAGGCGTAACCATATCAAGTTCCCACGGTCATGCATTGTGACCACGAAATTCACTTTCTAAACTCGTGACTAAGAAGCACCATGGGATTACGATATATGGTATGGTGTATGACACTTTAGGAAATTTGCCCAATATTTGTCGATGTAATAAATTTAAGTTATTGCCCAATGAATAGTAACAGTTACAATAACGATAACCAATCAGTTTGCTAAGCTATAAAGGTAGATAATCTATTCCAATTCTTCTTTGTATTTGCATCTTGATTGTGTTAGCGGTTAAAGAGACGACTTAGATATCTAACCGCTTTGAGCTAAGTAGCCCATAGCATAATCGCGTTCCAGTATGGTACCCCCCTAAAGCCGGGACTAGACATCGGAGCTTCTGCTCGGGACTTTAAACGGAGTAGTCCTTTGAAATATTTCTCGGGAATCAACATCTTTTACAAATAATTCCGACCACAGCAACTTAAACACATCTCTTATTCATTCCGAGTCTACCATTGGCTTGTGTATAAGTGTTTGTAAAACAGAAATCGAAAGTATGATTACAGCGATTTGCTTATTCATTCATGGAAAGTCGGATAAGGTACGCAGTTTCCTTTCCAGGACACCTGGATGTCCAATGATTATAACAATGCCAATTAATAGATTCGCTTTTAGAATTTTTAGCAAGAACTTGCTGTAGAAAATAGAAAACGGAGCACCCTTATATTTTTTATTGGATACGAGCAGTCGGATCGCCCGATGGTGAGCGATTACCGCCGGTGCCCATGGACACCCGCAACACCAGTCGTGTCGTAAGTGCTTTGTCCGCTTTTTAAAAGGTTTTGGGCCTCCGGTATCCTCACTCACTCGGCGAAACACACCGTAAGCGTTGTTTCACGCCGGTTTTCTGTGAGACCGTGGTATCACTCCGGTCGAGCCAGCCCATTCGTGCCGAAGCATAGCTCTCTTACGGTAACATGGTATTATTATGTCAGGCGGATGTATTGTCGATTGAAAATGGAGATTGCTATCAAAACATTCAATTACTTATAAGTAAAACATGAATAGCTATTGTTACACATGTATTGCGGTTCGCACGTCGGGCGTCCATCTGTCTACTGTAATATGCGCGTGACTGCAATACAGATTAGACGCCGTGAGACGATAACTGTAGCTTTACAAACATATAATTATACTCGCTTTTGCTCGGGGTTTTGCTCACCGTAAGTTATAGTAGGATAAGAAATGGATCCCCAAAGGTAATTTCATCAAAAACTAACAGTGATGATCTCTTTTTTATATGGGTCTTTATGCATCAGAGAGGATTAGAATTGGAAAAAAAAATATTTAATCAAAAACTAACAGTGATGATCTCTTTTTTATATGGGTCTTTATGCATCAGAGAGATTAGAATTGGAAAAAAAAATATTTAATCAAAAACTAACAGTGATGACCTCATTTTTATATGGGTCTTTATACATCAGAGAGGTCAAGCTGTGATATCAGGATCTGTTTAATTAATTGAGATATGAAGTTCACCAGTGTTTAAGTAAGACCATATACTTCTAACAGTGATAAAAAAATTAAAATCAATTCAGTCTTTTTTGCGCCAACCCGTTACAAACGGACAAGAATTATAGAAATCACATTGTTGGGTTCTAAATATCCTCAAAGTACAGACTCAGATTTTTTTAAATTTTATAATAGTAGAGATTAAAAATCTTTACGTGATGGCGAATAGTTAGTTCGATCAGATAAGTGGAGATCAGGCGTAACAAAGAGGGAAAGTAGGTATATACATGATGCTGATAATTGCAAGATAAAGCTTGGAAAATGGACAGCACTTAATTAAGTACTAACGTGGTATTCAGTGGGTAAGTAGTGGCTACAGTAGATAGAGTGTATAAGGCGCTTCTAGTCAAGAATTTTCCTGTATTTCTAACAAATCTATACTATTAGATAAAGCTGAAGGGTTTGTTTGCTTGAACGCGCTAATCTCAGGAACTACTGGTCCGATTTGAAAAATTATTTCAGTGTTAGATAGCCTATTATGTTGAGGAAGGCTTATAGGCTATATATCATCACGCTACGCGGACGAAGTCGCGGGCAGAAGCTAGTTATTAAATATACAGGTAGTTGTCCTGTAGGTTTCTACTACCTACTACCTAACCTGCAGGTAGTTGGTTTGGGTGTTTGTGTACAGGAGAAAATCCTAGAATAGAGAAAATAAAAACACCATGTAGGTAGGTACAGTTTGTGGGAGAGTTGGTTATTCTTCTTGGAGGTTCTAATTAATACAGGGTATTTTTTGTCCATTTAATTGATTTAGTGGTCAACAACGTCGTTGTTGTGTGTTGCCGTGGGTTCAATTCCTAGGTCAGGAAATTCATTCGTTTGGATTTTTGGATATTCTTAGTTGCACCTCGCAATGGCAATAGCCCTCTATTACCTGGGACCTAATCGTAGCGTTTGTGTGTAGAGCATTAAACCTCTGCCTTTCCCTTCAGCAAAAACAGGTGTTATGGTATGTGAGTAGTTTTCCAAATCAAGAGAAGTTGAATAAACTAAGAGTATATTGGTAGTTATGTTCAGTCATATTGTTCGCCCTGTATTGGTAGTTGCATAGGTCTCTAACTCCCTAGTCAGTTGAGTCTTGCGTCATAGCGCCAGGTAAGGATCGCACATTCAGTTCTAGTGACGCAAGCCTAAATTGGATGATTGGCGTACAAACAAGGCTTAAATATTTGTCTATTAAATAAAAAGTTCCATAAAAAAGGCTGTTGTCATTTCTCTTTTGAAAAATAACTTCAAATTATTTATTTAGGAAGGAAATTGTTGTGGGGTAACCAGGACTGGTTCTCAAAACGCCAAAATGAGATCCAAGGTCTTTTCCGTGGTGTTCGTTCGATATCCACGCGAAATAAATATTTGTAACCTAGAGTTTGTTGTTCCGAGGCTAGGATAAGGCAATATTAGGTTGCATTTTGCAGCAAAACTAATAAAAAAGAAACATAAGCATAACATACGTCAAACACACACACACACACGACGGGGAACACATTACGCCTGAATTCCCCGAAAAGCCAGGCAGAGGCGTACAAATGTACACCCCCCGTTGCCGGTATATTTGGGACCTATATAATTGGGGGCAGGCTTAAATAGGGTGCGGGAAAAACTCCAAACTCTGAGCTGCTGCTGAGAATTTCATAGAAAAACCCAATAACACATTGCTCGAACTGGGAAACGATCGTAAGACCTCCAGCGTACCAATCGCTTACCAAACCAATCAAATGAGGCAGTTTACTACTATGGATTAGCAAAACTAAGTAGGTCTTTAATAAAATACACAAAAAATATCAGACAGACGGACAACAAAGTGATTCTATAAGTATAAGGGTTACTATTATCCTTTTAGGGTTCGGATTCCTAAAAAAAAGTATGACATAATTTTATTAAGGCCATGTTTTTACTAATATTTCATAGAAACGAACAGCAGCATACATTGCGGAGTTAAGTGCCTAAGTCTGTGTCAGTATAATGTCTTGAGCAAACGGATTCTGTTCATATTTGCTAAACAATTATCAAATGTATGCGAATTCACGTTCTACAAACATTTGTGAATTCGCACCAGAAAATTATATAACTTCAGGCTCAAGGGGTCTTGCACCCCTTATGGTGTGTAACTTAAACTTAACTTAATACCTACTTTGGTCGAAAACGTGAACTAGGAAACTGGCAGACATCAACGATGGAACAATCGGCGGAAGGAATCTAGGAATATGAGAAGTTCACTCTACGCTCATCTTCTAGACGCTGTCCAATAATCATAATTATAATGATAGAGACCGTATTATGACGTGTTGTTGGCATCATTTTCCGATTGAAAGAGAGGGATGCCGCTCTACAGATTAATAGTGCTATCCCATTCTCACAACTAAAAAATGATGGCGATAACACGTCATAATACAGCCACCGGCCTTTTTGCCAAGGATCTGCTACGAATTCTAAATAATCAATTGATTTCAGAGGAATCATGTTTTGAGGCCTTTTTAGCCTCAAACGTCCCACAACGTTCCACAAATGGAGAGATGCGCTGAGGAGACACATCGGGGAAATCGTAATCGTAATCATAGGACACCTTTTTAGCCCAAGGTTTGCTCAAACTTTAAGGTATTATAGACATAGGTCATGGAACTAGTGCCGTTTCGAATATTGGGTGCAGCTGCATGTAGGCGGAGAAGTGTTCGGTTATAGCCATAAATATGCCTTTTACGTCCAAAGTTTGACAATTCGCTTGTAGGATTAATTTTCTAGACTTATTTATGAAGCGCCTACAGTCCTATAAAGGTCAATTTAAAGATTTTTGGCTTGAAGAAGAAAGAAAGAGGTTGGTATGCAAACTGTAAATATTTAATTAACATACAATCACGCCCGTGTTCCCCGATGCGAAACATTTCGTCAGTATATTTTTAAGGTCCGTGTAATAAGGAGCGGAACTTTTGCCAGTAACTAGACACTAATCCAATCTCCAAGAAGCTATTGAGACTATCCTATTGGAAAATCCATATCCGTAACAATATAGACGTTTAATTATTATGATTTAGCCAAACCTGATATGGCTAAATGTTGACACAACATATGTTTCAACGGCTATAAAGTGGTACAAAGCACTCTCACATGTATGTCATAAAAATACTGACATTTCCAAATAATGTCTGACATTTCCAAAGTGTGACAAAGTTGTACAACCGAACGATGACCAATGTTTCTAATTCCTCTCTGTCAGAATAAAAATTAATTAATTTGTCACGTAAAACGCGCGGATCGTAGGTGCGTATTTAATCAATTTATTTATCACTGTTTAAGGTACATAACTAAATGTTTATTAACCTGTTTCTTGCTGCGCCTTTTTAGGTGCTCTTACATAATTCTATCTAGGGCACAAGTTACAAGATTTTGGTGATAAATTAATTAATAAACAATGTGCGACGTTACACCACAATGAAAGGCGCACATAAAATGAATATCGACCTTTTAATTCTACCATTATGTAGAGAAAATAAAAACATATATCTACCTTTTTTTCAGTGTGATCATAATAATAGTGTACACTACTATGTATGCACTTTACCTAATAAATCGCTATCGCTTATGCCTTACTACATGGGCCATAATAAATCGAACGGTTCACTCACGAGCGATTTGTTTACTCTGATGTCACCTGCGCGAAACAAGTCTTTATAATGCGGAAACGTATAGGTATACGTTAGGTTTATATCTATATCTTAATTATACAAGAGCAATACGTCCTTGAATGTGCAATTACACATATTGACTTGCACAAGACTTGCAACAATAGGTGTTCGCAATATGCATGCAGTTTGCACTGTATAATTTGATAATTACGTTTATATTCTACGACTTTACTCTCGTAAACGTAAACTGCCTCGTTAGTCTAGTGGTTTCAAGTGCGACCGCTACGCTAGAGGTCTTGGGTTCGATTCCCAGGTCGAGCAAAGTGTTATTGGGTTTTTCTATGAAATTTTCAGTAGCAGCTCGGAGTTTGGAATTTGTGCCCGGTTAATGGCAATAGGCGAACTGTGGGTGTACCTTAGTACACCTCTGCCTAACCCTTCGGGGAATACAGGCGTGATGGTATGTATGTTATATTCTACGACTTTACGAGTACGAGGGTTACGGTTACGGGTAAATTACCTGTATCCTGATTGAATATTATATGTATGTGGTATTAATTAGGTGTAGCATTTTTTCTAGGATGCGTACGTGTTTGTGTGCTCTCAAAAGTTACAATAACTTCAGGATTTCATCTGTAGGATATAAAAAATGAAAGTTTGTATGTTTGTCCTCTATAATATTCATCCGATTGCGATTAAAGTATTCATCCGATTAGGATGAAACTTTTTTTTATGGCATCGGGGGGCATACTAGTAGACGGATGGCCTGATGCTAAGCGATACCGCCGCTCATGGACACCCACAACACCAGAGGAGTAGCAAGTGCGTTGCCGGCCTTTTAAAAGATATTGGACCTCCGGTATCCTCACTTATTTGGCGAAACACAACATAAGCGTTGTTTCACGCAGGTTTTCTATGAGGATTCTGTGTGTAACTTAGATTATTTGCTGTGTGTAATAAAAGGTAAACATTGCAACGCCCGGGGCACAGTAGATGCCAATTTGTTTTGCGTATTGATCTAAAATAGTTATACTAGACCAACCGTATTAGAGTTAGTAAAGTAAGACGATATAAAATCGATAGAATTGAGATTGCGATTATAGCATATTCATAAGTAAATTCTCAGCATGCATAATAATGACACAACCTTGGTATAAGATATTCATGTAGGAGTTATGCTAAGAAAATGTGACGTAGCTAAATTATAACTAGCCTATGCCCGCGGCTTCGCTCACTTGAAGCTCGAACACCTATCTACATTAGAGAGGTCAAGCAGTATCTCAGGTTCCGTTTAATTATTTGAGATAAGAAGTATACCAGTTTTTAATTTGGAGCACTACTTTCTAACAGTGATAACAAAATAAAAATCTATTCAGTAGTTTTTGTGCCAACCCATAACAAACAAACAAACATACAAGAATTTAAAAAATCACATTTTTGGTTTCGGAGACGTTTATATAAGCTAACCCACTGTTTTTTTTTAAGTATCTTCAATGTACAGACACAGCTTTTTTACAATTTTATAATAGTAGAGATAAAAAAAAGTAATAAACTAGTAATAGTTTTATAAACCAACTTAATAATATTAATCTAGTTACGCGGTAGTGTGTCGAATCAAGTTCGGAAATGAAAAGGTGCCGGGACCGGGCGAATGATATGATACACAATAGTGTTTTCTTATCCTTACGTAAATTCTAGAAAGGAAGCATACTTGAGTAATAGATATTTTAAAACATAAATAAAAAGCCCATTAAACCAGGCGTAGAAGCAACTGAAATATTAAAATTATATTGAGGATTTTTTGCCAACCCTAAAGACCTGGCCTCGAAGTCGAAGTTTCTGTAAACTAGAAGCCTCATCAAGTAACAAGCGTGAAGCAGACAATTACCAGCAACTTAAAACCCAAGGTTTTGCAAAGCAAATACATTTACTACAAAGTATTTAGTCAGGTGCAGCACGCCCTCCGTGAGTTTCTCCTTAACGGGGCATTACTGAAACACTGACCATGGAGTCTTAAATATATACGGAAATATGCATCTTATCACCTTGAATTTAGGAGCTATAGGTACTTGTTATCTGTATCTGTTTGCATGCTATCTGGAAGGACAGGCTGTGCTGACGAATTTAATGTTATCTCTGTTTAGCGCCAACATTGAGTCATATTGTTGTGATATTAGATTAGAAGTCTAGTACGTTTGTGTTGGTTAATACTTGTACAAACTATTACGATGTCTAGTCCTTAGCTAAAAATAGGCGACCTACAGTCTCCTTTCAGTGACGTAGGGGAAAAAAATAAGGAGAGCGTCAGGTGAACAAACAATAATATCCAACTATATGATATGATAAAACCTTTAAAAGCATGCAATTACGTAATGTGCATTTGTCTTTTCTTAGTTGTAAATACTATACATATAAAAAAACTAGCCTCTGCCCGCGACTTCACTCACTTGAAGCTCAAAAACCAGCAATGATGACCTCTTCCTTGTATGAAACTCTATAAATCAGAGAGGTCAAGCTGTATCTCAGGATCATATTAATTAATTGTGATAATAAGTTCACCAGTTTTTAAGTTGGAGCATATACTTTCTAATAGTGATAACAAAATTAAAATCTATTCAATAGTTTTTGCTCCAACCTGTAACAAACATAGCTTTTTTACAATTTTATAATAGTAAGAGAAAGAGAACAGAAGAGAAGAGGTAAGAGAAGAGATTTTATCAGGAACAAATATACGATAAGCTTTTGAAACGCAAGATGAAACGATGACATTGATTCGCAAAATTACAATTTGACCGATTATCATGGCCAATTTTTTAAAATAGCAGAAATAAAATATTGGCATTATACGATTTATAAATCAATTGTCATGCTATTGTAGTGCTTATCGACTTCAAGAAAAAAGTTATGTATCGAGTAAATGTCGGGACTCCGAAGATGCGATGTGTAGGCGAAGGCGCACTGTGTGGATTAAACCGATAAGATTCTGACATTTGTACATCCATGAAGATCTCCCCATGTAAGCTTGTCAAGCAATAAATTACAAACACAACTAGGAAATAAATTGTTTTCAGATGTTGATGAAGTGCAAAATTTACTCCGGAGTAAACTAAAAGCAGTAAAAGTTGAAGCCAAGTTAAAAAAACTCGCAACTTTTTTAATATCGAAGCACTGATTGTAGACACTCTTACTTTTCCGGGCTGTTATCAATCGCAATATCCGCCGGTCGCCGATGCTCAACTCGATGAATTCGTGCCGAAGAAGAAAATACTTCGAAGCGAATTAGCATTCGTATTCCTAATGAGCAAGAAAGGATACGCAGGTCCTGCTCTTAAAGCAGGGACTGCAGGAGAATAGGAAATAGAAGAAAACGTTTCCCATTTTATTAACGTCGTACCTTTAATTTTGGTCGCCCCGACGCATACCATCATAATTGATGGGTATGCTCACCGTGCAGTGCATCCGCTACCAGAAAATCCCCAGGGTAATAAATGGTACTACCATTCGCTGACCTATCAGGAAGTTTACACACGTTCGATTTGACAGTTACGCAATTGACATTTAAATAAAAAAGTATCATAATAATAGGTAATAGTAGTGCTTCATCGTACATATATTAAAATGATAGATATGTACAGTAGAAGATCGTTGTATAAGCTGTGGAATGCATTGTTTTGTCTCATTTGCATTCGAACTAGCAAGGGTGTATGACTTAACAAATGATCATTGGAGTGCTGCCTGTTTATCAATTATCTCACGCTATTGCAATCCACTGATCGAAATAAACCTCTCCAACTCATCCAAGTTTTTCGCATTCCGTTTGCAACATTTTAGTCTAGCTTTAATCCAGTATCTTGGTCGTTGGTGCATTCCTATTATAACTGAATATCGATGGAAGAGGAACTAAACTATAAAGCCTAAATCTTTTACCGATAGCACCAAGAATAAAAACAATACATTTCTATGCGACAAACACAACTCAAGGTATACATACATCGCTTCAATCATTTCTTAATCCATAATGACTAAATGCTACTATAAGTGGCGTTAACTAAACACTTATGCTAACGACCGAGGAATTTTTCTCCCTATTACGTGCATTACTTGACAAAGAGCGCAATACTCTAAAATGCATGAAATGGGACCACCGGCATTTACATATTTAGAGAATGAATCAACATAAACAATAAGGTGGACCACACACCGTATTTGAAGTCGTATATAAAACTGTAGGAGTGAATTATAATGAGAATGGCAACACCAACATGCAGCACATTCGCTGCCACATAATTCTATAGTCTATTAATTATCGGAGAAAATAACCCGAGAGATTCGTGGTTAAGTAACGTTACCGACTGTCTTATGAACACGTATTACAATCATTAGAAGCCCGAGAAAACTAACAGACAGTTATCAGTATTGTCCAAAAACTGTTGGTGTAGTAGTCGCCTAGTCTAAAATATATATACTATTTGGGACTTTGGGGTCTTAAGGCTGACATAGCTTTCAGGCAATATTGCAGCATAAGCTAGATACTCTTCTCGATAGGCAGTGGCTAAGCCAAGAGTGAATAGCTTAGTTTCTTACTCAGCGTTTTGCAGAGAACCTTTGAGTGCACGTTCTGTGCCTTTCATAGGATGTAATAGTACAATGATCAAGTAGCCAGTGTGTGGTCGTCCTAATGCTCAGTATGTAGGAAACAGCGCGGTATGCGCGGACGCACAGATATAGATCAGAGGCGCGCGCCGCCCGCCCATTTACGGTGCAGGCGCTAATGTCGTCACCCGCTGCCCTTAAACGTTTCACTGTTTTCAATTCAACACAAAGGGAGCAAATCTAACCATAGTTCGCCGTAGAGAAGTCTGGAGTATTATCTGGTTTTAGAAGAGAATTGTTTACCAGAAGTAGAATGGACAGTTAAAACGATCATGCCATAACACATGAACATATCTTTCTCAATCTTTGCTTGTTTTTAGTCTTAGTAAGAGAAACTAATGAATTGTATGTCTTATTATTATTATCTCTATCAGAAATAGTTCACGAACTAAGCTCAGCTAGAATGTCAAAGGATAAATAGTTAAGCAGAGATTTTTTAATGAACTTCCGTTTATATCTAAGTAGTTAGTATTAAATCAATGTTGACACCATTTACCATTATATAATAACCATTTATACAAAACATTATGATGATACAAAGCTATTGTGAAATAACACCTAAAAGTAAGCCAAATGCGGTGAGTTGTGGGCGGAAAAACCGCAAGAAGCAATCACTAATTGGAAATTATTTCACCAACACCTGCCTTGATCCATTCACATATCAAGTTTCCAAAACGAGAACGCTTTAGTAGTAGGAATTCTCACATTAAGTACTTGATAAGATAATGGTTTGAATGGTTTAATTGGTTCATATCTGCGGTTGGTTTGAGAATAGTAACCTGCAACCATATGGCCCCAGGTATAGCCCCATATGGCCCATAAGCCACAGGTCAACAGCATCATGTATTTTATGTCGATAAAATATGCGTGAACGTTGTATTGATTATTTTTTTATTAAATTGTTATTTCGCTTCTTGGTCCGGTTTCTCTGATACTAGAAGTAGATGTGAGTGCATGTGATGTTAGTGCATAGTTAATTAATATTCTTACACGGATCTTCTTCGAGTAGTGGTCTTTGAACTTAATAAAGGACGATTTTTAAGACGTTTTTTTTTGTAGTAGTTTTACTCTCGCGTTTTATCCCAGTAGCAAGTAGAGGATTTTTCAATTTATTGTGTATTTGAATACGTTTGATTATATAATAGTTTTGCCAATTTTACAACTAACAGCAAATACCATTTTGGCTAATGGCTTTCACATATACACGTCTGAATACAGTAGAATGTGAATGAAAATGAAAAAAACATATTTTTTTAAATATTAAATAAATTAATATTCAAATAAACTTGCAATTTATAAACTGATTTGCCTGTTCTATGCTATAACGACTTATTTAAACAAAAGGTCTATCTGACCTATCAGCCCACAGTCACCCACTAGTTGTAATTCATCTGGGTCCCTGGTTGGTTAAGGACTTTTCGAGCTTGTTCTAGCTCGTCAAATCTATACTAATTATAAAGCTGAAGAGTTTGTTTGTTTGTTTATTTCGCGCTAATCTCAGGAACTACTGGTCCGATTTGAATAACTCTTTCAGTGTTAGATAGCCCATTTATTGAGGAAGGCTATAGGCTATAAATCATAACGCTACGCGGACGAAGTCACGGGCAGAATCTTTCATAAATCGCCTCCAAGAACTAATTCATAATCAGACGTCATAATTGAATAACAAACTTCAAAACGTTCTTAATTTCTCTTTACCCACCTTCATTCATTCATAGATATGACGTTCAGTAGGTAATTTTGAAAAGTGTGTCACCCTTTTATCAGTATAAAGGGCTGTGTCAAAGGCCCGGATATCCGCCGATAACAGCTAGACAAAAGAACAAGGAACCAATAGACACGAAGAAGCATTCATCAAACATGTCAGTGTGAAGCTATTCAGGCGTAGTTATATTACTTAATTCATAATTGTTATATATGCGGTTTATATTGTAATTTTTGGGGAGGTATTTCAATATTAATTGTACTTGTAGCCTCAAGAATGATCACGATTTTTAATTTGTAATCTAGAGTATTTCGCTGTATCCCGTTTAAAAACGTTAGTAATATAGCCACCCTGTTGACCGCTACACAAAATAAAACGGAATCTCAATACTTATATCGAAAATCATTACATTAATTTTGTTAACGGTATAACACTCCTTAAAACCTCAGTCAATGCCAATAAATTACAGTAAACGAGTTTATTATAGCAATTACGAACAGTTTAACGTCAAGATAAGATAATCCAGTTGTTACATCTACATCCAAGTTCATGGACAAGGTCGACGCACTCATCTGTTATAGCGAGGCGAGAGCTAATTCCCCCAATTGATGCTGAAGACTGACGTCAGCTTGAGACATGACCATCAACTATTCGCGAACCATCAGGCACCGTTGCGTGTGAAATAGTTTCGGAAGTTGCACGCTTTATGGATAAAGTAGGTTAAGTGACAATTCACGTGATGTACGGCCGTATCTACTTTCAGGTTATTTCTGGAAGACTGAGCGTTAACGACCGGCTTTAGGCGTCTTCAGTTACTTTCGTTTGATCTCTCCGCTTTCATGCAATGATTTATAGCGGATTAGAGATATTTGTAATTATTTACGTAAGTAATTAAATGTAGGTACCTAATGAGAAAGTCTCATAAATATGAGGAAATTAACTAAAATGCAAATTAAAAAGATGTGTATTTCGAATGTTCTATTAAACAAGCTAATATTTTGGCAACTGCCTCATTAGTCAAGTGGTCCTGAGCGCGACTGCTACGCTAGAGGTCCTGGGTTCGATTCCCAGGTCGAGCAAAGTGTTATTGGGTTTTTCTATGAAATTCCCAGTAGCAGCTCGGAGTTAGGAATTTGTGCCCGGTTAATGGCAATAGGCTCGCCCCCTATTACATGGGACCTAAACATACCGGCGAACTGTGGGTGTACATTAGTACGCCTCTGCCTAACCCTTCAGGGAATACAGGCGTGATGGTATGTTATATTTTAGCAAGAAATTTTGGAATGCATGTAACATAACTAAGTAGCACAAAGTTTTTCAAAAGCACTATTGACATTAGTCCGGTCAATTTAAAAAGCATGAAAAACGGATAATGATAATATAAATATTTAATCCGGCGGACGCACCTTTCCATATTGTATAAACAAATCAACCAATACTGATTGCTTTTGTTTGATGCAGTTAAAAATGCACTTACTTTATTATTGTTTTCTCGCACTATAATGAACTTCCTTTGTTATTGTTTCACTGTTATTGCTATTTGAAGTGAAAGGCTGCCACAACCAGTAAAGAAAGTGAAATAATTTATTTAATTATTGACAGCGTTGTATCTCGCGATCATTACTCTCAGCGACGTCCAATAAATGTTTAACAAAATTAAAAATAGTGCCGCAGATTGGACAATTACCTACTACCTTATTAAGAAATTCTTAATTGAGCCCGTCTGTAAGTGCTTAATATAAAGCAGTCATGTTTTACTCAAGCGCATAATTAGTGGTGCGGCAGGCATAAGTTCATACCGCAAGGAGGTCGCCGTGGGCGGGCTCGGGCGGCAAGGACCGCCGCCCGCGCAACTCTGTCAACTTTTATTGTTACTATAACACCGCATGCAAATCATAATCTGTTCTGTCATTGAGTTTTTGTAACGTAACATAATTAGTAGCAGCACGTGGGCAGGCGGCTGGGTTACTACGAACCTATATGGAGAGACCACATTACACGCTAGATAAAGATCACATTGAAACCGTAGATCTGTTTTGCACGATCCTCGCGTCATTTGTAGCGTCCTATAGAATTATGTGTCGTGTGACCGATGGTCAATTGATTGATTTGATGATTTATTGCACTGGGATTGTGTACGTGACAGCTGCGCGCATTATGTTCTCAATACGTCTAAGCATGAAACGGGCAATACTTTGGCCAAGAAATGAAAAGATATCAAAAAGTCAAAAGTCGGATGCATCCCAAAATTTGTGACTGTTTCTTTATGTTGCCCAAAGTTTCTGTCTTTGTTAAAGAATCCATATTCCTGCAAGGAAACATGTCTTGTTCATGTATTTTTGTATCACGACGCAATTTGCACCGTGTTTAAGAGAGCATAATGTCTGCAACCTAAGATATGCTGGATAAGCAATATTATTTGTAACCAACGACACCATATCACAGCAGGCTTCAAGCAATAAATAATAGAAACCCTTTCCCACTGTAGATACTTTACGCAAGCTTCCTGTCAATTTATCCCCATAAGTGTTACATTATAATTTATTGAAAGGGGCGAGCATAATTTATGCAGTTTGAGCGTGGGTGTTATATCGGACGGCGTTAACATGTGTGGCGGTTCAACACTTCAACTGTTCAGTGTTTCTACTAAATAGGTTGTAACGACGTCAAATTGGCCGTGTGCGGTGCAATAAGCCTGTTAACTACATTTGAAATGATGCTGCAAAACTCAGCTGTGTAATTCGAAACTATGAGGACAAGGACGATTAGAACTGTGAACCCGTTCATTTACTCATTCTTGTGCAAATTAATACGGCTGTCGATTTAAGTTTTGAAGTAGCGGCAACGAGAGCATGCAGGTATGGGAACTTTTAGAAGTGCTACAACCTTAAATCGGTCAAGGAACATTTAAAAATTGACAGAAACTCTAGTTACAATACATACTTACAACCCTCAGATTCTTTAATGAAAAGCTTAGAAAAAAAAAACATAAGTAGGAAAGCTAAAGCAGGTGAATGCAGACAGACATGAATAGGAATATCCATGTTTCAGTAAAACTGTCACAATGTCGTGTGTAATAGATGAGTCTAATGAGGCAGATAAGCATGGAACTATGATTTTGATGGATGTACGTGACATCGCTTGAAGTATTAATGTGTTTCAAATATAGAACAGTGACAATCGTCAAGGCTTTATTTATGTTTACTTTGAACCTATAAGTTTCGAAGTACCTACAGCGTTCAATCTTATAATTTACAGTAGTTATAGTTTGTAGAACACAATTACCAAAATGTATAGTATGTAATATAACTTTTCATAATATGAGGCGTACTTGACCTAAATAATCTCTAATTAAGATATTGACCCAAAAAAATGCCCCGAACTATGTCGCCGAATAATAAAATTCTAGGCTTCTAGGGTACTTCAAGGTTATATATTTTACTAGCAACCCGCCCGCGGTTTCACCCGCGCTGCCACGTCCCTAAGAGTCGTAGCGTGATGTTAAATAGCTTAAAACCTTCCTCTTGAATCAATCTATCTATTAAAAAAACCGCATCAAAATCCGTTGCGTAGTTTTAAAGATCTAAGCATACATAGGGACAGACAGCGGGAAGCGACTTTGTTTTATAATATGTAGTGATTAGAGGGTCAATAATACAGTTCGATTCAGTCAGCCCAAGCCGTGGTGTTAGCCTCAGTTGAGTTTGCCTAATAGAAAATTCTCAGTAGCAATTTGAGGTTTGCTTTGGGTATACTCATGTATCCATAGATCGATGTAGTTAGGTCCCATTATAATAGAGCCTTTTACCCAGCCAGACACAATTCCATTCTCAATTTCATAAAAAAACTCAATAACACAGCTTAACCGGAAATCAATTTTAGGACAAAAGGTAGGTTAATAACACTGTAATTAGAATAAAATTTAGTTTAGTACTCTTATCGTCCTGATATCCTGATCAAGTCTCTAAAATTTGAACCCACAGCAAACAACGCCGTTCAACTTCAAACGGTCACTAGGCATACAAAACTAACAAACTACCTTGTAACTGTAATTAGGAACTATTCAGTTAGTGTTACATACTGATAATCCCTTGCTTAGATATTTGATACTCCTTGAGCAGTTTTTGTTTACGTTCTAAGACGTGTGTTTGTGTATGTTTAAACACAATGGTTTTACTTAGTTTAAATATGGCTTCTTTTCCTGGGGAAAATTCAACTCTACTATTGTTTATTATCAGCAGAATGTATAGTAAATTACGTAATTTATAATAGTGCTATAATATAACCGTTATTTAATCAATATCGGTCATTTAAAATCCACTTTTCACGTGCAAGGCTGGAATGCAAGTGAGAGCCATGTTTCTGCACGAATGGGTCGGCTCGACCGGAGTGATACCACGGCCTCACAGAAAACCAACGCTACACATAAGATAATTAACGAAAGGAACTTATGAGGCGGATGTCAGTGGCAGCGCCGGAAGACATCTTCCTAGAAGGAGATAGACGCTGATCTTATCTTCTTCGCCTTTCCTTTCTCTTGAGTCCATCCAAAGGTTGTCTGAGATCGCTTTTAGTGATAAGACCACCCATTGTACCATATTCTATGATTCATAACTTACACTTGACATTAGTTTTTGGTGTACAATAAAGGATATTCTATTCTATATCTTATTGGTCCTTCAAAAATGTAAGGTACGTAATACTCGCAACCGGCGCGTATGTGTGAGAAGATGTATGAATGTGTCAGAAGCGAAACAAGTATGTAAGAATCGTAGCAAGTGGCGGACTATAGTTTCTGCTTACCCTTGTGGTAGAAAGGCGTGAGGATATGTACCTATGTATATTATAATTGGTTATATACATTATGATGTAGGTATGCTCAATGTTTACTATGTCGTGTAATTAATGTCAGGTGGTGCAGCCTTCACGGTGTTTAATTGAATTGTTCAAGTAACTCTATAGTGTTGAGCCACTTATATAGCTAAGACCCTGGAGTAGGGGAAGTGGCCGCAAGAATAATGTGATTCTAAGCTGGTTTTGTTTGTCATGTCGTCAAGTAATTTTTTTAAAAGGACATTTGAATTATAAACAACAACTAACGTTGGTAAATTCAGTAACAAACATTTTTTGCGTAATAGATATTACGAATCCAGTTAAGCCTGGCGGTCATCTACGCACCTAAACATTGTATCCCGTCCAAGTTTCTTTTTCATTCATACCGATCTCAAACGCATATATTCATAAATCCTATTAAAATTTTCTTTAAAAATATTTAATAGCGCCTACATTAGTCATAGCAATCTCCTCCTTGAACTCTACCATTAATCGTGTCTATTGCTTCTCGTAGAGACTCTTTCAACATGTCCGAAGCTCCAGAATATGCCCTTCTGAGAACCAAATCCTCTAGTGTTGTGAAGTCCTCTAATATTTCTAAGTTGATTTGCCCAAACCCAACTTTTTCTACAGATTGCGAGAGTAGATTTTGTAAATCTACCAACAGCCACAAAATCAACCATTTCATATTGATACCGAGGTTCCGCCCACTAATTCGCCTACGTTTTAAATTCCTACAGTTCCGCTATTGAATTTTGATTAATTATTTTCCTTTGCCTTTATATAGTTTTTACTACTTCTCTATTTCTAGACTTATAGGACATTGGGTTATTTGGCAGTACAATGAAGGGCATTATATGTCTACAAGTTGCTTTATTTAGTTATTATGCTTATACACGATGGTTTATAGAGAAAGCTCTTAACGATATGGAGGTAAAGTATTTTTGAAACTTATAATGTACTAGACTGCTATCATCATCATCATTATTAATGACTGATAATTTCACATGTCATTCGCTAAATGTCGTTCGCTCAGCCCCAAAGATACTAAAGAGCTACCTACACAGGAAGGTAATTAATATTTGATTTGTTTTAGCTGTGTTGGGGCCGAATGGAGTCCTGACAACTTGCCAAGCGTACTACTGCGAGTGACTCAGAGGTATACCCCACGGCATGCAACTACCTAGGAAATTAATGTGCACAGCATGCACATTGATAATTGCAATCGACATACGAAATTTTAAATGCTATAGCATGTTTAGAAAGGGAAGGGAACGAAGTTTAGGAATGAATATGGAATATATTTTTAATACAGCAGTGGTAAAACCGGTGATCCGCTTTAATTAGCAAAGCTACGGATGTCACAACATCCTCACATAAGACCGTAAGTAACCGCATAATAAGAATAACTGCAAGACACTATTGTAACCTTAACCCTAGAAAACACAATACTCCCTCAAGCGGAACGAAGCCGACGACGCGCCAACACATTTGTGAGATGCAACAATTGCACTACAGACTAGTGTTCTTTGCCCATATTTTTAGCCCAACTGGGTCAATAGTAGAAGAGTTTCACCAACAAACAACGAGCTTACAGACTGAAAGTTTGCATGATAAATCGTTTTTTGGAGACACGAACATGTAATTCTGGCTTTCTTTTGCGGTTCATTGTAGGTCGTTGCACTTTTGCGATTTGATTTTATTAAACGATTGCCGTTTATATTTGACAAATGTATCAGATTTAATTTTTATGCGTCTTAAACCAGTCTTGAATAGTTATTGGAAGTAATAATAAACTGACTACGATGTCATGCTAAAAAGTAATACGATTTTTATTTTAAATTAAAGATAGTAGAATACAGAGGTCGTCGCTGTAATAAATAGGTTTTCGTATTGGATTGGTTATTAACTATTTGCGGGATATTGCATTGCATCCAAAAACTTGGAAACTATTGACAATTGGATCGTGCTACAACCCTAAAATGCACCTCCTTTCCTCATAATAGCCTTTCTACGTAGAAACTGACCTGTCCATATGCGAGCACCGTAGCATTATATCCGTCCAGGGCTGCCTCCACTAGTTTTCTGACGCAGGTGTCATAGACGATCTGCTGGCATGAAGACGGCTCGAAGGCGAAATCGAAGGTAAACGCTCGCTCTGATCCTAGGGCGACCCCACCTTCTCCCGCCGCGCCACCAGCGCGCGCGCATATACCGCATCCTTCTACCACCTCACCAGGCGTCTGCGGACGGATTCTGGAAAACGATAATAGTACTTGAGTAAGGATTTTTTACTTAACGGATTTTTTACAAGCCCTTTATGTAACAGTATCTGCATAAAATGTTTGTCTTCAGAAACGTGCTTTCACTAAAGCTGATTGATCAATTCAGAGTAGATATTAATCAGGTTGTAAACCTAATTAGGGGAGCCTCCTAAAGTACAATATTCTAGACCTTCCCAGTCCAGAATTATGTGCCTATAGATAGGTAGATACAGAAAAACATGAGATACATGGTGATTTATTCTTAAAACAAATGTAATGCCTATCCCGCGTTTCTGTAAATAGAAGTCCAGACAATAAAGAAAATATCCTAACGTTTATAAACTGAGGTGAGTTTAGAAAACAATTATCATTATAGCGTGTGACTGTGAATCAAACGGACACACTTGTATTGATACATGATAGTTTACTTAGAACGTGCAGTTTGAAATTGGAGCCGGCACGGGCGCCTTATCGATTACGATGACTTCTGATTTATGAGAAAAGTATAGCCCGCCTCTGGCAATCGCATGTGAATCAAAGTAGCGCCAGTAATTGTTTTGACACTATAAACTCAGATCGTGCAGCATACACTCGACGACAAGTGGCGCTTCTTATCTTCTTATATTAAGTTTTAGATTTCATATTCATTGTAAGCATAGTACTTAGATAATTACTATTTTCGATACTTTCTTTTGCTTCAACAATTACATACAAAATATAATGAATTGAAATATTTCTATATGAGGTCCTAATACACCTGGTACCTAATGAAACTACTCCTATCAAGTTTGCCTTTCAAAACAGCTGTGCAGGTACAGTCAAATAAAAATGTGCTATAATACATAAATATCATAAGTTTTTAGGAAGACCCCAAGTATCTGTACTGTGCGTGGAGTTTTTAACCCAAAATCTACGCCTGCGCACTCATTTGTATACAACTTCAGAATGCGAGTTATATTTTGGGAACTGTAACTCTATATGTAGCATGTAATCTACGAAATGTAGTCTCCAAATAGTAAAAAACACGAATATTGCCAAACATCCGCGAGGTGGTGTCATAAAAATTGGTAATGTCATGCCACAGATAATAGAATACTAATAGTCATGCTATACTTTACTATTCTGAAAACGTTTACATTAACATATCAGTCACGTACTATTTATTGCTTTACATCGACATTCAAACGTGGACAAAGTGACAAATGTGATCTTTGAAGCAGGATCATTGGTAAAATACCATAAATCCTTCCCTATTTTGATGAATTAGAAGTATATGAAGTAAAGTCAGGCAGTATGTTTTAGGTATGGACTCTTGATTCATGTAATGCCTCCAGCAAGAAGCAACTCATAAACGAAGCAACAGCAATCTCGATATACAATTAACATAACATAGCATACCCTCTCGCCTGTATTCCCCGAAGGGTTATGTATGCAGAGGCATACTAATGTACACCCACAGTTGCCCGGTATGTTTAGGTCCAGACTCCGAGCTGCTACTGGGAATTTCATAGAAAAACCCAATAACACTGCTCGACCTGGGAATCGAACCCAGGACCTCTAGCGTAGCAGTCGCGCTCAGGACCACTAGGCAAATATATATGGTTAAGAAGAAGGGTGTTTCAACTTTCATTGCAAAAAAAATATGCAAGTGAGCAGTAACTTGAAAATCTTTTAAAAAAAGGACAACAGCTGTTCTTAATGGGCTTTAGATGTTTTTTGCCAGTAAATCTCACAGATCACCGCTTAACGTTATCCCTCGTTAACATAAGTTCCAAGGCTGGTCAGGTTTGAGTAAGAAAATTGAGAAACAAACTGGGTCTAGCGAAGGTCTTTCTTGATATATCGTTCAAGGTTATCTATGTTTATGTCTCACAGCTGATCGATGGTGAGATAAAACCATTGCGTAATATAAACAGCTGTAAGGAAAATTATCTAACTTGAGATAAGGCTTTTGCTGTTACCGTGTTTTTTTTTATAATACATACAATGGAACTATCACATTAGCTACAACTCCCATACTCCTTTATCGAATCTAAACTTACAGGTACTCATTTTTTTGTAGTAGAACAGAAAATCCTCTAGAATGGATCATCTGCCACACGGTGTAGTGGCAGGGTACATCAGACTCGTATGGATTAAAAACCACACGTCTTGCCTGACTTTGCCCTCATCTCATGGCCATGCGATTTGTGACATTCACCATGAAAATGACGGGAAGGAGCATTCAAGCCTGAAGAAGGAGACTTAGATTCTGTTTTATTGTAATACGAGTAACTATATACTAATAATAATGTACCATGAGATTATTAAACGGAGGCAACCTACTCAGTAGATATAAGTATCATTATTCGTTTCCTAAGGCAAGCGAACGCAGAGGATAATATCGAGTTGACAGCTTAATTCGGGGTTATGTGGGTTCGATTCCCACAGAACACAAATATTTATGTGGTGAATATAAGTGTTTGTGTTCGTCCGGGTGTTCCTTATGTATTATAAGTATGTATTTACAAAAAAAAATAGAAAAGTATTATATCCATTGTCTAGTACCCATAGAGCTCTGCTTAGTTTGGGACTAGATGGTGCTGTGTAAAATGTCGCAGAATATTTATTTATTTAATGTCTGTGCATCGTCGCATAATAACTAAAGTACCTACCACATTTCAATGAGGGACGGAAGAACCAATTAACGGTTCAAAAGGGAACATTACGGACCGACGCGACGACCTAACGGACACATGCCGCGCGTGCGCATCATGGGCGTACCCATAAAAAAGTTATTATATTAATATTCTGAACATGATTCATTTTTTGGCCCCGTGTGTCATTTGCCAAGATGAAAGACGATGAGCCGTAATTAGGATCTAATTGGTCATACAAGTGTTCTTTCCTCGGAACAAACAGTCGCCGTTTCAGAAGAAATTAGGACACATGACGAGACATCATAAATGTCTTCTTTGTCTTAAATTCGGGTTCTGCTCAATTCAGATATTATTTGAGGATTCATCATTTTATTTTGCGTCCTTTATCATACACTTTTTTAGTAGAGCGTATACATATTCACAGGTTCAACGAAGTTACTAAGACACAACACAACAATACACTCATTTAAGTCTATGTATCTAGAAACTTTTATCATTATTAAACTCTAGGTGTCAGATGAACCCAATACATAGCATAAAAATTAGAATGGTTCCTGCAAACATCATCTTAAGAGACGAAAAACTTAGTACTTCAATTATGGAGTGCAAGTAGTGCAACTACAACTTCCCTAAATCACGCTGCAATCACGTATCAATCGAGAACCTTCTAATTTTGCGCTAAATTGGATCGTCTAGTGCAAATTCCGTTCACATACCGCGAGTACAGCGTACAGAGGCTATTGTACTGCTTCGTTACACAATGGAGCACGCGAGCGTCCGAGTGGAACACCGACGTCGCAGCACGCCAATCTTCCTAATACTCGTAGACTTTCAACACCCATTTTAACGTTGCATGCACCTTAATGACCTAGTCATAACTATGTAGATACGAACTGCTACGTTTATCCTGGTTTTGTATTGTGTGTTCAGTATCCACTGACTCCATACGCAGTATTTTTAGGATCAATATTGTATACCATTTACATCGTCACAGGTATTTACTTTTTTATGCATGAAGGACATAAGGCAGACACATGATTAATTCAGATTAATGACAATGATAAATTATGTACTTGAATAATTACTAATTAATTGTTAGTAACCGTTCCATAATGACTTAGACAATGAAATAACTTTCCAAGTGATTATTATTTATCGCAAGGCAAAAAATGCTATTGTCAATTATCGAAAGAATAGTTGTCCCCTTTTGTTAGCAAATACGAGCAATAGGTAATCCTCTTTTCTTAAAAAGCAGCATTAGACATGTAACAAGCCGTTTTACGAATACCTCTTAGAAATTGGGATAAGACTCACCGAAGAGAATAAAATGATTAGATGGAGAAAGTTTGATTGAAGCGTTACTTTTATCTTTATCTTTGTAACTCGATTACACGCTGAAATCATTCCGGATATCTACGTGATATACCGGACAGCGAACACACTTAACCCAAATACGATAAGTAGTGAAAATATATAGTGTTACATTTATCTATTGGTAGCAGGACAGTATTTTATGGTGGAAGTGAATTCGTGAATTCCGTGGCCTCCAACATGTGAGGTTTCTAGTCAATAGAAGTCTGACACACCCCATACATAGCATTAATCCAGAAGATTACCACACAAAAAAACAACACAATATCAGGTCACTTCCAAGCTCAGATTAATTCCAGTCATTCAATACTCCAGTGATTTATAGTATGAGAAATACACAATACTTACTCTTATTTGCCGACATATATTCGACAAACCAATTTCATGGTGGAAAATGTTTAGGTTTCTGTTATTGAAATTGAATGTCATGTTACTTTGTTACATTTAAGACTTGTTGTTATAACTAATATATTGCACTTACATACTTCCTGACTAAGCGGCTAATGCAGCACTTCGATTGGAACACACATTTATCTAAGCGCTATAAGTACACTAATCTTAGTGAAAGATGGAAGTACTTAAGTGAATATCAAAGACAGCATAATGATAAACTAGGTTCAAACGTACGCTAGAAGAAAGTACTTGGGAACCGAAAATAGCACACAGTAGACGCAGCAATCCGTCGCATGTTCTTAGAAAACATCACTACTTACAGTTTAGGTACCAGGCTGGCAGCATATCGTAAGAGTTCTATTGTACGCTGGTATTACACTTTGTGTTGCACCACAATGGCAGAACCACTCGGTGTTATTAAACTCCGCTTATGAACGGATATCACCACACATTGTAATATCATTCCTTTTATATAGCAATTTGTCGTTCAAGTAATTTGTATGAGTCAGCTGGTTTTTCACAATGGTTTTACAGTTGTGAAGCAAAGCGGGAAATTAAGTTAATTAAGGTGTGTTTTTCGCACGAGTTCATTGTGTCAATTTTCTTAATTCAAGGTTCTAAGAACTTTTCTTTGTTTTGTTTACCAATTATTAATCAGTTCCAACGGCTCGTTTTTACCAAACTTGAATCTTCTAAATTGTAATCTTTTGATTGCGAATTACTTTCAATCTAGATTTACCTATCACTGTAATTACCACTTTAACATTTCCGAAAGCCTGTAAAAACGATATCATATTGTATTACACATTATGTCTAAGAAGTCCAAAACCAACCATCCTGCATAATATCATAGCTACGCATATTTCTATGTAGGATTTTAAACAACATATTAAGTTGAAATATTTTGTAAGTGGCACCCACCTGTGCCGTGGGTAGACAGAAAACTATAACCTTTGAATACATTAGTACTTATAAATAATAACTCAATGTATTGCGACACTTAATAGGAAACGACGAAATGTTTGCTTTGTAAGTCATTGTATAAGCAAGGAGGTTATCGAAGAGGCGTTTGTTACTTGAAAGTAATGACTAGGCTACGTACTTACAGTAGAAGCAACCGATAATGGAAATTATCAAATTACCGGTCTTGCAACTGTAAGCACGGGACTTAAAAAACGGAAAAAAAAAGTTGCGTAAAGGCAGGTCTCCACTATGTTCACAAACCTCTTGCGCTCCGCGCTCCTGCAACTGCTTCACATAGTGGATACCTTGGCGCTTCTGGAGCGTGCAACGGTGCGCGCTCCGCACTCAGCGTGTTTCTTATGGAGATGCGTGTCCCGTCTCCATCAGAGCAGTTGCAGATGTGCGAAGCACTAATTGTTTGCGAACATAGTGGATAACCGGCTTAAAACTCGATCAGCTATTTTCTTACCCACGTTGTTCAAACGGGCGTTAAAAAAATGAAGGAATTAATTTGTAGTAGTAGCAGTAGGGTATTAGTTATTTTCATAGCAAATCAGATGGACATAATTAGGTCAGAAAGCGCGCAATATTAAACGAAAATAATCGCGATATATCCTTTATCATTATCTGCCATATCTGCAATGTTTTGCTGATATGAAGTCCTTCGATGAATTTAGTGATATTTCTGTTTATCAGATGCACGGTAAAGCTTCGCATATTATTTAATCGACAATAAGAAAAAGTATGTACATTAAGGGTGCTAGAATACTGAGCTCCTGAATGAGTGAAACTCTACGAGGATAAAACCATGAATGTCTTTGACAACACAACATTTCGAATAATGAACTTTGTTCGCGTCCATAGGCTACAATAGCCCCTTACTTTTCATTGCAGTATTATAAAAAAATATATGGTTAAAGCATGCAGTTCACATAATGGGTGTACATTTACAACACCAGGGGAATTATTATCGGCCAGATTTAAGTAACAAATCAGCCAGTAGATTAGCTTACTCTACTCGGAGGTAAGATATTAACTTGTTTATACTTTACTAGCTTCTGCCCGCGGCTTCGCCCCCGTGGAATAAAAAGTATCGGGAACGGGATAAAAAGTATCCTATGTCCGTTTCCTGGTTCTAAGCTACCTCTATACCAATTTTCAGCCAAATCGGTTCAGCCGTTCTTGAGTTATAAATGAAGTAACTAACACGACTTTCTTTTATATATATAGATGTCAAAATCCTACCTCTGGTAATTAAATCTATGGATGGATTTTTTTATTGGGAATTGCCGTATGTACAAGTAGATCAAAGTTCAATGTTACAAATAGTATATAGGTCTTATAAAGAAGAACCTGCAAGGAACTGTAGGTGAAGTTAATGGAATATGACTCTACACTTTAGAGTTCGTAGTTCGTCATAATATAAGTAAGTAATATCCGGTAGAGGG
This sequence comes from Acronicta leporina, assembly GCA_947256265.1. Taxonomy (NCBI): domain Eukaryota; kingdom Metazoa; phylum Arthropoda; class Insecta; order Lepidoptera; family Noctuidae; genus Acronicta; species Acronicta leporina. The sequence continues at coordinate 3,389,629 of OX366512.1, forward strand.
ACGAATACCGTTAAGATTTTAATAGGTGAATTCATGCTGAGATTACAAGCAATTGACGCTGACATTTTATCTGCAGATTTCCGTGTCCAATGATATTTAAGCGTTAAATCCATCTATAACAAGTTACCAGGTTATTTAATTGAACCACATTCTGTGAGGTGCGAGGTCCAACAATAATAATGCAATTCGAAATTCGAACTAGTACGGATAGATTCCATATTCAAAATTAGAGCTAGCACAATTATAGGTCGTAGCACATCGCAATAAGGACTGGGCCATTTAAATTTAACGGTTTTCAAATCACAGCACGCACTGCATGCATAATAAAGCAAATAAAATTTACCGGCACCAAATTAAGGTGTGTTCGAAATTGTACCGAATTCTCAATGACAATATTATGCGCTGTTTTTTTTTCGAATGCACCGGGAATGTTGCGTGATGCAGCCGGCGGAAAAATAATAAACATGTCGGTTTTATTGTTTCAACAACACGCTGTATGTAACAATAGACGGATATAACGTACGAAGGATCGAGTCTAACACACAAACGACCAAATTATCGGACATTCTAAGTTAAATTTGTATTAAAAACACCGCTGACTTAGTATTTAAATTTCAAACATTATCTGGTTGTATAATGCCTACGTAATATAGTATCCATTTCACTTGCCCGCATAAACTAGGTAAGTGTGCAGATAAGAGTCATGCTCACAACACAAATTTATTCTTCCGTGTTAGCACGGCATACAGGCTTTTATATTATACTAGTGCAGCCCAGGATTTACGATTTTTTTCGAACAGGGGGCAGAAACTTGTTAGTGACGCAAATTATCTCTAGCGTTTGAGTAATTGTTAAAAATATATTATTTTATTTATCATGGGCCCTGGATTACCCTTCCTAGATTCGGGCCTGCATTGGTGGAATAGAGAAGTAAGTTTGACTGATCGTAATTTTTATGACAGGCTTGGAAAACGCCCGCAATGAAAATAACTCCAGAATAGCAAGTAGTAAAATGAAGAAGTAAATATTATTACTATAATTCTTATTATTACGATCAGTCAAACTTACTTCTCTATTCCACCAATGCAGGTCCGAATCTAGGAGGGGTAATCCAGGGCCGTCCATATACAAATACACTGTAGAATCAAAACACTATGCACCACAATTAAAGTTAGACGAAAACTTGTACGGGGTACCGAAAAAAAGATTAACTTTTGGGGTAGGCGTAAGTCGATGTATAAACTACATATTACGCTCTAGACGCAAAAATCAGCTACTAAAAATAAAATTATATTTCGTGCCGTTAGCCTACCAGTACCTAATTTAGCATATAATGTTAACCGTATTGCAATTTGCAGCCACATTTCATTCAATACTAACGTTCTAACAGTTTTCTAGAAGTCACTGGTCTTGGTTCCAGGTACCTGTGTCCCCACGAAAGCTTTCAAAAGGACCAGAAGTTATCCTCACAGATGATAATTATTTCGTACATCCAAAAATTAATAATTATCTCTTAAATATACTACAAAGTGATTTATTGGATTAGTTTAATGTTCCAAGTGTCCTATATAAAAGAAAGTTGTGTTGGCTGAACCGATTTGGCTGAAAATTGGTGGCGAGGTAGCTTAGAACCAGGAGACGGACATAGGATACTTTTTATCCCGTTCCCGTGGGATGTGGTGACAGACCGAATTCCACGGGGGCGAAGCCGCGGGCAGAAGCTAGTATCTAATAAAATTGGGAATATGCAGACGAGATCAGGAGTAATCTTTGGAACATACGCAACCACATCCTTATAAACAGGGCACGGTTGTAAAACTTAATATATCTAATTTATAAAATGTAATGATCAGTATTTTGCTTATATAACGTAAGGTCTCGTTGCGTCAGCTAATTAATGAGAATAGTGAATACCTGTAACAAAAGCTAATCTTTAGTGTCTATACCAACCAACTCCATTTCCATTTAGATCTCTTCTGTTCTTTCTTAATTTTGACTGTTACTATGTGTATAAAAGTTTCTACTGCTTGATCCTCTTCTTTGAGAGTCTCAGTCGATGGAAGTTCATAAAAAAACCTAGATTACTTTAAACTTTTAGCTCTGGGATTGTTCCATTAATAACAGTATCCAGTCGGAAACACCATTTAAAAAACATGAATAAAACGAATCATGGAAGGGTGAATGAGCTAGTTATCATCCTACACAATCAACCGAACGAAGTGGGTCACTAAGGTGTTGGTAAAGGGCCAACAATGCAATTGCGCTTTTCGCTATTATCTTTACGGAAAAGCGTGAGCAACACCTAATCGTAAATTTCTGTGCAGAAATGTTAATAGCGACGATTAATTCGTCGTAGAATGGTGAACATACTTAGGTTTGAAATTCCTTTAATTTTACACATAATTTTACCTCAGTTTTTTGCTTATTTGTAAAAAAATCAATGCAATCTTTTAAATAAACCATTTTAGGTGTCGCTAATATAATTCAGATTGCAAGGTTGCAGTCACTTGTGTTGTGAATGTGATATATTTATTTGATTCCTTTGGAAATTTCATAACAGTCATAAGTAGCCTTAGAGCAAAATCGCCATATTGGCCGAAAACTGGAGCAATAATAGCCAATTTGGTTGACTTATTGGACAGTTAATGTTACAATCGATACGACACATGTTCCCATTGACATTCGCCTCCCACGTCTAGTCTGAGCAACCAATAAAATATTTAAAATACCTGAACGGACGTAGGTAGGTGGCGCGGCCTCATAGTCCGTCATCGATCTAAATGTAAATAAATAAACACCTATGATGGAACTCCTTTTGTAACCAAGAATCAAATATAACTTTTTAATTATTAGGCTTGTAAATTTTACGCGAGGAAAGGCATAATAGGTGGACGGGGGAATTTTTTATACAATTTTCAATTAAACACGTAATCGCTTCCATAGCACATGAGGCCATTATGGATTGAAACCATATTTCTTGACTGAAAAACCAAATTAGCCCCATAGCTCTCAAATAATACTATATTTTCGATCGAAATCTATACAAAGGACAGGACAGGAAACCAAATTAAAAATATGTATAAAATGCGTAGTATAAAAATTAACTCAAAGGCGCAAAGGATGAACATTAACATAATTTATTTAATGGATGATTAATGTTAATCAGTTGATTGCTGGAATGCCCAACTATGTTGATTGATAGTCCGGTCGACCTAGGCAAGGAATGAGGACGATTTAGGACTCAATAGTCTCATGAAAGGATCGTCTTTCGGCATTGCGTACGATAGTCCAAAGGCCCGTGTGTTAAAAACAAAATTTTGGTTTTTTGTCATGCGAAGAGAATCATTACGCAACTGTCATATTTATGTGGTTTTTTAACTAAATTCGTTGTTTATGGTTTAATACGTTATTGGTAAAGTTAAAGCTATTGAGCTTTCAGCCTACGTTGGGCCACAGATAAGTTTTTAGAATCGAATCAGTATGATGAGCGGATAATAACTTGAAATTTAATGAAAGGGATGGCTGATGTAGCGTAGTACGCACCATCACATATCATTGTTCCAGCCATCTCTTTGTATAGAGCTCGGCAAACATCTTGAGCTAGATTTTTGTCGAGTTTTATTGAATGTTTTATGAAATGTAAATCTCTAACGAGTTCATAATATATTCCGGTTACTCGGAAACAGGCACCGGAACCACAAATCGACGGCGTACAAATTGGGCAATTAATTGCGGTCGGCGTTCAAGTGTAACTGGTCTCTTAGGGCCATGGCATTCATGATAAGCATCTTAAGAGGCCACGATGTTATGACATGGTTGGCGCGGGTTGAAGAGAACCAGCATGTTCGATGTTTGTAAATAATCTTTAACGCATTTATCTACGCTCTCGCCCGTATTTCAGAACGGCTGAACAACCGTTTCTGTTTAATTTATAATATTGAAAGCTATACTGAAAAAAGTAGCTGTCAGAGGGTTACAGAATGACATGAGTGAGAAAAACTAGTATTTTTTTTGTAACATCTGTCAAATCTCGTTGGATGAACTAAAAAAGGTTCAAAGATTCCTCAGTGCCATCAATTCTCAAACACACGGTCGTTTTCTAGACCGCACGCCGGAATCGCTTCGCCACCCGAATGAATTTCTGGGAAACGCAGTATCAAATATGTGCTCATATAAAGATCACCTACCTACCTTACTTCAACACTATCCTAGACAAACTATAGAGCAAGTTGCTTGTACGATAACCTGATTCGGTATCAGAATGAGTCACAGAAGGTAATTGTAACGTGTGTAATTAATATTTGCGCGGCCGAGCGTTGCTTCTTTTATCTCAGTGCGTATTGCGGTCACATACAATACATCTATTTAACTACGGAATCAGAGAGTTACGTGATTATATTGCTTTTGACAAAAAACGTGTTGATAGCTCCTACTTATATTAACCTTTTTGTGATCACAATTCATGGGATGGTTCAACTTCATGGGATTAACAGTTAAGTACTAACGGTAGTTGTACTACCGCATTGCCAAATAATCTGCCGATTACTTTAATGATTTAATTTGAATGTCGACGCGTGAGTGATACCACTGGTTTTCGTGACGTCTATAGGCTATGGTTGCCGTTTACGCAGCTTATTACAATAGAATACTAAACTGCTCGTTAGTCATTTTATTATTATAAAAAGAAAACTGATCTGCTGGGCATCTTAATGCTTGGTGGAAATCAATAATGAAACTCAAATTAATCTGGTAATCATACATACACTCACACCCTTCTCTCACAGGGGTAGGAAGAAACTATAGACCTCCACAGTCACTTGCTACGATGCTTGCATACTTCTTTTGCTTCTTCCACATCCATACATCTTCTCATACAACAGTTTGATTACTATCAAACTGTTTTTATAGGTAAAAAAGGCTTGTAAGCCAAAGAACAAAGATTTACTACTTCTGTACCTGCAAGATAGTCGGCAACAATGAATAACATTATGTATAAAATTGCTTATAACCAACTGTATTTCTCACGGATATGGGTTCAGTTTGTTCAAATAATTACCTCCTGTCAGTAGTAGAACATCGCATAAGTCGCCCAGCAAAAAATAAATTGATTTGGTAAAAAGTAAGTCGGCAAACCAGGCAGCCCCGATAGTAGCGTACCATAGTACTGCGGAGTGCCGTTATGTTCCTTATACAGATTATAGGACCGATGGCATTAAACTGTTTCAGTTCTTATACACAGTGGCCGATGTTGGTGCATTTCTGTTTATATAAAAACTAATTCTCGCAAATTGTAAAAAGTTGTGCTTTGAGGCGACTGTGTTTGTGTGTTGTCGTTAAAATGCGTGTTCAATGTTCAAGGTGACTGTGTGCAGGATAATAATTGAGAGTCCGAAGGCCGAATGATATAATATTTATAGAATTAAATAAGAAGAACCAGTACATCTTTATTAGTCAGGTAGATAAGACACTTATTGAAAAAAATTTGATTGTTTCGTGACCCTGATGTAACGTCGACCTAAGGAAAGATTCTACTTAGCTAGAACCAGATAGTTTGATAGTGATAGAAGTAGAGTTATTTTATAATAGTACTAGTAAGTAACAAATTGGACGAGGTTTTGAGCATAAATGTGGAGGGATATAAGGGTAGGGAGACCAAATACAAGATGGATAGACTGGGAGAGATAAAATGGCTACAAAGGTGGTGAATGATGGGATGACAACTGATAGAGATGTACGGAAGCCATACTGCGCCAACCAAGTTAACTTGAGATAAGGGCAGGAGGATCATGGTGGTGATGATGAGAGCTATTTCGAATTAGCATACAGCCCATACATACAGCTAAATAAAATAACTATTCAATTAAAACATTCATATAGAGCAAATAAGATCCATATTCACACACATAAAATATTATAACGAAACGAGAATCAGGTCAGTGCACTATAAACGACTTTAAAAACAATAGATACAAGATAAAGACTATTGCAGCCAGCGAGACAAGAACAAATTAATGACCATAAACTGATTAACTCTGGCTGCCTGTCACACTGTTGTGTAACATGTCCTCTTATGTGAACGATAAAACGACCTATCAATTGTCAGCCTAGAAATAATGATGTCCTTCTCCCAATACATCAATCTCTTTTTTTTCGTATATTATGTCTACGGTGGCAGTAGACGTTCTAAGCTGCGCAGTACCAGTATCGGATTTATCAAAGACAAACATTTCTACTTTTATAATAGTACCAGTATTTTTTATTTGATTGGTTGCTTTGTGGTCACAGAATGAATTGTTCGTGACTAGGTACTAGGGACCAGACAGACCTGGAATCTACTGAGCGATTCAAAAGTTGGTTAAAAGTCGCAAATAACAATTGTAATATTGTATTTTTGACAATCTTTAAATTGTGTACAAAATTTATATTTGTACCTATACCATTCTTATGTTAATTCAACTTCTGATGCTGTTAAGACATTAGTTACAGTAAGGAACATACATATACATATTCGGAACATGTCAACGATGGAAAATATAAAACATACATTTTAAGTACGTACAGTACATTTTTTTAATTTTTCGTTTGTTTCAAAAGATATAAACAATGTACAAATTCTGTATGTTCAAAAATCACTGCAACTCGCAAAAAGTAGCACTTTTGTGTTAAACAGTAGTTGATGTATTTCATACAGTAAGGAAAATAATACGTTCCTAGGGGAAGCAAAATCGATGTGTTTTACCAGGAAACAGTATTTCATCCGGTGCCAACCCTCGCCTTTGCATCGTTTAAATGCACCATGCTAATAACAAGCTTGAAACAAAGTACTGTTAGAAATAACGCGAAAAAGCAACTTTCAATCTGGGCGAATTGATTGGTTTTATTTACAAAAAAATTGAAATCTCATGAGTCACTCATTTTATAAGAAGACTGTAGTACAATACTCATATCATTTCTCGAAACGGTCTGCACGCATTTGTCCTTACCGAGGAATTTGTAGCGATTCTTCTTCCCAGTCAAAACGATGCAATTTTTATAGCTATTTTGTTTCTTTTTGGTAGGTATACTCAATAACTATTAGAAAAAGTCTTCCTTTTCCCAAAGAAAAGATGGATGTACGGTGCGAAAGAAAATATAATTAAAAAGGATGTGAGTATGATGCTGACGCCTGACAAGGAAGAATGGTGGAGTAGACCATGCGACGAAGACTCAGGACGGTTGAAGAAGATAACCTATTACCTAATTACTTAAATTATTGTTCTATTTAGAATACTCAACTGAGATTTTGATTACATATGGAATCTTCTTTTTAAAATATCCTTTACCTTTTTTATGTCTTTGGGTAGATATAATATCACATGGGACAAAGCAGAAACTGTATCTACCGTCTTTCTGCCGTCTCCGGTCTAGCTGCGCTACACAAGAGCTTTACGGACGTAATCAAACGAATAGTATTTTAGAACTGTGTCATGATCCTGACATGCCACGGTGTGATAAACATCTCAAATCAAGTCGAGGATAGGTCGTGGCTTGTCCTCAAAGGCGATTGTCTCAGATTTGACATGGCGCATTTCAAGGAGCCGGCTAGTTTTGCAATGTTTTTCTTGTCAGTCATCTCAGGCAGGGATTAGAGTTGACGAGTTAGACATTGAGGGACGTGTGCTTCATAAAACAGACTTTATCATCGATATATTTTTCTATAGGTCATCTGTCTTTTCTGCAAAGCTAGTTTGCTTCCATTGTTTCAAAACAATTATCCTAAATACGATAAATCATCACAAACAGTTCATTGCCTTTCAAGTAGTTCAGTAGTAACCTTTCACCTCTAACGACTTCGCGTTTTGATAAACATTCTATATTCCACATTTTAGTTACTTTCACTTCCTGTAAGGTAGATAATGATTCACGTGTCTTCTAAGCATGGTATTTGTGACTAGAACAGACAATAACGCGATTGAATGCCCCACATAATCCATGCTTAATGCGCCAACACCATACCATTCCGAATGCAGTAGTTGTCGTAGCTCACAATCCAATAACTATTTGCAGTAAGATTATCAGCAAGTTTATCACCAACAAAGTGGACCAAATATTGAAGTCTGATGAATAAAGTAGAATTTAATAATTCTCCAATCGTTGAAATGATTTTATTACCTATTTCGCCTAAATAATCACAAAAACATATGACAGCAATCAAGGCCAGCTCATCAATCACATCTTCAATAACAGGATGAAGATCTATGGTTGGCGTATAAAAAGTACTGACGTTATACATTGAGGTCGAGGACTCACAATTACAGCGCTGCGTAAATATAACTAGATGCAGACAAATTACATACTAGTGTTTGTTTTTGATTTCATGTTTCTTTGATTTATTCTTGATCGATACCGACTTGTGGTTTTATGTGTTTTGATTTGGTAACTCTAACGTTTGTTGTTGATACTTGTGAAGATGTGATTTCCCTTCTCTTGGTCATAGATGACATTATAATGGACAAGAAATACAAATGTGTTGTGATGAAACTACTTATACGGCTGGGGGATTAATTTGACCATCATAAAAATTCGATCATGACCAAATTTTCTTACTTTACTGCGGTAATTAGTACAATAGCCGGTATTAGACGCGCTCCGTGCCTGGAGGTTCGTGGAGGGAGGCTCCTTATTGTAGGCCCATCGAGACTCTCAATGAGATTTGCTTCCCCACCACTTGATGAGAGCACTACTTTAACTTAGATTTCCGGTATATTATCCAGGGGACAAACATGACATAATTTTGTCGTCGCATTATCTTGTTTCCAGTAATTTTTTCGGCATTACATAAGCGACAGCAAAAATATTTCGTGACACGTATGTTAGCCTAGCAGGTGAATCTTTCAATCGATACTTTGGGTTGTTTTATTTTATATCTTTCGGAAATGATCAACATGATGTTGGAAACACATAAAAATTAAAGTAAATGTGATACAGTAGGGTTTCCTGAAGTCTTTGAAGTCACCTGTGTGAATGACTTTTCAAAAATAATTCTTATTCATAAGTACAATGAACTTGTCAATCATCTCCCAGATTTAGACATCTAACGTTAGTAACAACACATTTTCAAGTCTTAATGTATGATTGTACGAAGTATGGTGATGACGACACTATTTTTAAAGCTAGCCAAGGCCGTGATGTCACGGAATCGTATCTCCATGTCAGCATTACAGCCGTATAAATAGAACTTCAGAATTGTATTTATTAAAAAAATCTTTGATGTATACATACAATCTTTCTTCGCATTTCCCTGTCGTGTCGCCTGACATCATCCCTAATTTTCTCTAATCCAAGTGGCCCAAAAATAAACGTGATTCACGTTAAACCCAGTGATGGAAATGAATGAATAGGGAATTGAACTTTTTTATGATTGTCAGGCAGCAATAGCCCAATTTACGTATAGTATGTCGCTGCAATACCGTGTCATCCATATTTTTCTTTGGCACGCGATATCGATATAAAAGCTACGTGCGTGCGTCTCCTACGGTTAATAAAGAAATGCGTTTAAAATCACCTTCGTGTGATGCATTTTGAGCGCAGGGTATATTCTTTTTTTTATTACGCGACTTGACGACGCCAGTGATGATACCCATTGTCAAAGGGTTTTATGAGGCGCTTGCATTATTTGTATGACACCTTTTGTGATCAGATAATTTGTATTGCAGCTCGTTAAGTCGTAAACGACCTCTGTCAAGATTAACTAGAGATACATATAAAATATATAGCGACGTGTGATGATCATGGGCTCAATTTAGACGAACGTTATGTGTGAAGTGATTTATTATACCATCTTAATATGATGAAGAACTTTATTTCTGTTTACAAAGAACCGGTAGCTGATTATAAACATTTCAGATATATAAATATTGATGATTTAATTTAAAATGTTTATCACGTGAAGATTTAATGGCATAAAAAATGGAGTTTTGTAAACAATGTATCACAGAACATCCCGGGCCGTGCTTTCCCTAATATCAGTCATTGCTTTCCCCAAAAGTAGGGTACCATCAAAGAGCAGTCAGAATGGTGATAGTGGGGGCCCACTGCCTGAATCGACAATCCTAAAGATTCTTAGGGCCACTTGCACCAACTTCTAAAATATGTTTAAATTGCATTTAAACACAATTTTTCATAGAAACTTCGTGTTTAATTTCCTTTTAAACACCTTTAAGAAGTTGGTGCAAGTGGGCCTTAGTCTGGGTACCGTAAGTAAATACCTAAGTCATCTGACGAAAGTTTTTGTGTTTTACATATTTTTATTTAGAGGTACGAAGCTAGCTGTTTGCAATCCACCCCTAACAGAATTTGAAAAGGGGGAACTACACCCGAATGTCATTTCCTGGGGTGAGGGTTTCGCCCAGTAAGGGTTGTGTTCATTTAATCCAACTCTGGAGTCCACTTGACATCGGCAAGGAATGTCAGGTCGACGAGGCCGCTTCAATCGCAATTAATCGAAGCAAAGATGAAGTAAAGTTCGCTTGCATAATGACCAAACATTTAAGTGTTACGTAACACGGTGTCAACCATGTTATGTTTGAATACACAATATCTTGAAGTAGCAATCCTATTGTGTACACACACAATGAAATGAATAGTGTACACATAGCTCACATGCATATTTTATGGACATTAGTTCATACTTCACACATCAGGTAGGTCTTTGGGTCAGATATTTGCATAAATTATGTAGTTTCAGTCACGTTTGGTTATTACATCGATGGAATTGTAAGATCTATTTCAGACATTGCGTTGAGAGCATCAGTTACAGTATTGATTTAAGTTAGTAAATGGCATTGGCACAACAAAAGAGAGCTACCTAGCTGTAAATGAAGTCGGGATGACGATGATAAAAAGTTGCATAGCAGAGCAAAAGTTAACTGGATGGAGTACTGCTAGAATCACCTATTTCACATCAATGATCATAATCATCCTGAACCAAGACTTAGTGGTATCTTGGAAGTCCTGTCCCGAAGTCTAGGAAACAAGGCTGTAAACTTGTCGGCCACCACGACAGAATCCTGACAGACAGATGTTTAGGATAATAGATTCTTAGACCAGCCGAGAGTCGACAAATGAATGGTTGGTATACAGAGAGCTGGGAACAACATGTGCATCTTGCCAATAAATATTATCCGCCAAAGAGTTCGGTAATTAAATATTTGCTAACATACACGGATAACTGCTTGGTATTATTATACCTAACTTTATTGTCGAGTTTACATAGAGTACTTACTTTCTAAAAAAAATGTTTGTTTGTATTCTTTTAGAAACATGTGATTACCTAATTACCTATTAGCAATATTTACGCGATTGACTAAGATACGCGAACTTGCGCGTTACGCAACTGCGTATAAAATATAATTCTGCATGCATAGTTAGACGTGGTAATTAGATACCGTCGTTAGTCATATTATTTGGTAACACTATAAAAATAATAATACATACGTTTCTGTTTAATTTTTCGGAAATGCTACGGGATTTCGAAGCCAAACAACAGTAAAAATACCCGGACAAGATAGTCGCAAACGCGACGATGGTGCAAGGGAAGAGAAAAAGGGATTAATGTCGCAAATGACAAGATGGCTGATAGAGTTCGCGCGAAATATAAAAACTGTTCTGACTTTAAATGCGTTCCTGGATACAGTTGCCGGAAAATAACTTGAACCAAAATGGTGGATGCGCAGTAGTCGATTTTTAATACATTTTGCACGCAAATGCACTGCGCAAACTTTCCCCCTCTCCATTAGTTTAGGGTCAAGTTGCGTTGCGCGAACTATACCAATAATGAACTGAATCTTCTTTGTTGCTGAGAAAATGATATTGTTGGAATGAAAACTATCAACATAAATTTTCTGTAGTTTTATGTTGTGTTGATTATACGAGCTCCCACGTGTGACGATATTATGAGCCTCCAGTGCACCTTGGAAAATCAGCCTTGCTAAGTGGCTATTATTTTTATCACATTCCAAGATGACAGAAGATCTAACTAGGTATTTCAAACACATACCTGACAGCAACTCGCACGCTGGACTCGTCGGCCATGGCTGCGCGGGCGCACCTGTACCAACAACATAACAGTTAGATATTTACTAAGGAAAATAATTGTATTGTGAATGTTATTTATGCTTACGATAATAATAGATATGTTTACACGTACTTATTGTTTTCGTTGGTACTGTGGGTTTCTAAATTAAAGACCGCATTAAATACAGGGAAAGAAATTCCGATATACCTAAAATGTTTTTGTAAAACAAACCAATTAATACGATAATGGTAGGTTTATTAACTGGTGTAAACATCGAAGGAAATTGAAAGCGAGAGGAAACATATAGGTACATGTTATGTTTCCTCTGTATACTGTCAAATTTGACAGTGTAAAGTTTGGTGGACTTATACCTACATAGCATAACAACTTCTTTCATTGTAATGGAAGCCTTTACCTAATAGTGAAACAATAAAGAGATATTGATGATAGTTGACTGAAAATTAGCTAATATTTCTAGCAAGCAGAAATCCCCTGGCACACTATTCTAATCTCAATAACTGTGCCATTCATGTATCATTGATTCAATTTTATTCAAACAATTTTGGTAGGTAGATTGAACTGAATTCAAATTAAAATTGCCTGCCAAAATTGTTTGATTAATTACAATTAGGTTTTGATTGATTAAAATTCATCTCTCTCTTTTTATCTCTGCGTCACCCTAAGGTTGTTTGGCAGAAAATGCCTGATGACCTTAAGACTGCCTTTGTACCAACCATGGTACATAAAATATGTGTAATAAATAAATAAAAGATGATTGCTTAATATGCCTCAATAGCCCTAGTGGTCCTGAGCGTGACTGCTACGCTAGAGATCCTGCATTCGATTCCCAGGTCGAGCAGTGTTATTTTGTTTTTTTTTTATGAAATTCCCAGTAGCAACTCGTAGTTTGGAATTTGTGCTCGGTTAATGGCATTAGCCTTACCTCCTATTGGGACGTAAACATACCGGTGAACTTTAGGTCTTCTAAATCCTATCTCTAGTAAGCAAAAATCTATCAACAGGATAGATTTTTGCTTACTAGAGATAGGATTTTGATGTAAGGTCCATATAAGAAATGTCAAAATCCTGTCTCTAGTACCTAAGCAAAAATCTATCAACAGATTTGTTATTAAATTGGGACTGGCCTTTAATGAATAAGTGATGTAGGTACTACAACAGATAGGTTGGACCTCAGTTTGCAGCATCAGTTGTTTTGTAATAGTCAAGCTAATTATATGTTTTTAAGTAAATGATTTAATGATTATGGCACATGATGGCTGAATCAGTTTAATGTGCAATTCTTAAGTTACATGAAGTCCAAAAAATCTATACTAATATATAAAGCGGAAGAGTTTATTTGTTTTCGTGAACATGCTAATCTACTGCTACTGGTCTGATTTGTAATATTCTTTCAGTGTTAGATAGTCCATTTATTCAGGAAGGCTATAGGCTATATATCATTACGCTAAGATAAAGTAACTATTCCACGTAGACAAAGTCGCTTGAATATTATCTTTATGTTCAAATATTTTATTTGGTGATAATAATTATTGTACATTACCTAGCTACTTGGCTTTTTATTGATTGAGGTAACTATATTATCTACTCATTTATTTCTGATTATCTTTACATAAATAGACATATTTTAAATATGATAGACATGTTACTCTTGCACATTAATCTAGCTATATTACATCTTACTAACTTGAAGAATAATGATACAATAAGTACCTACCATCTGTAATATCTGTTTACCAATCATAAGACTTATTATGATGCCTCCCATGCAAGATGTGTAGCATATTTGAAACATTTCCTTTTCTACCTAGAAAGCCCTGGTCATGTAGGATTAGATACATTACACTCACACCCTTCTCCCACAGGGGTAGACAGACATTTGCTACTTCTTTTGCTTCTGCCACATTCATACATATTCTCATACATATAAGATACTACATCAATAATATTTAAATAAAACTAGTTGTTACACAAATAGTAGTTCAGTTTCAATGTCTAATTTTCACATAAATGTTAGGTATCAGTAGGCAATAAGATGCATAAGTTTAATACAGTTTTAACTAATAATAACTGTTTATTGCATAGTGATAATAGATTTCTGTAAATATTTACTAATGCAGAGATAAGGTATATTATGGCATTTATTTAAATAAAAAACAACTTTATAGCTAGGCTTATCTGTTAACTTTGCTAATCTTTAGAACTATTTCAGGTCCCTCAGATTTGATAAAACTAGGGTATTACTTAATATTTATCAGCTGGCTGTATATATTTTGTCTCTTGAATTTGGTGCATTTTTTTACTAATAAAAATAAATAAGTATATAGAACACTGCATTTAACAGATTATAATTTTAGAGCAACATAATACCTATCCCATATAAATTATATTAGTCGAGCAAACAAAAAATATAAGTAATAGGTATGCAACCTAAACATTTGTAGATAAATATTATACAGTGCCATAAAAATAGTAAGCCAAAATGATAACTGTAACTACAGATAAAATATATAATGATCCATTAGATTAGATCCCTGAAAGTATCCTCATTTATTTTATTTATGGTATTCAATAACATTCCGAAGAATAGTGGTCAGGAAAACGATAATATCAGCAACAAACTTTAAGCAGTAAAATCAAAAGCAATGGGTACTCACTGCGGTATGATAAATCCTTATTTTCAATTACACTAGATCACATTTCATACAACGTCGGCGTCAAAACGACTAGCTAGATCGACAATGAGCAATATTTACGTCCATCTTTCACCATTTTGGCTAGATAAACCGATTTTATTGTTACCTCGCGTATTTCTTTTGTTCATAAATTATGGAACGTAGTTTTCATTATTTGCCAACGAAGTATCGATACGCGTGGCGTGTATATAAGTAATAAACAATCGTATTTTAATTAAAACGGTAATTATGAAGCAACGCCGTTTACCACTCGCGAACGCTCACTCACTTAAACGTTTGACAACTGACGGACTGATTGAAAAACGCTCTGGACGTGTCGTGTCGTGCCTGACTTGACAAGTTGACATTTGACAAAACTATTATTGTAACGTCACTTTGACAGCGAGCAATTGTGTTGCTACATCTAGGTAATTTTATTACAGTAACACTGTTTTTATAAATTTATTTATCATAATAATTTTTATTCTTCGAAAGGTGTCCTTTTTTCTGGGCGCTAAGTATGTTTTTTTCTGATAACTGAACTAAGTAGTCAATCTATAAAATCTAAGAGTTTATCAATGATACTATTATTTACTCGCAATATTCTAAGATAAAATTTACGAATGTTTCTGTTAGTTGGTGACTATATCTTCCATTGAAGTAAGACAAGCATATCTTCTACTAGAGTACCAATAAACAATCGATCAATTAGTTCATAATACGTTTTTAATATTTGGCTAGGTACTATTTTAATTATGCGCTACTAGCGCCGAAGCAATCGTTATGTAGAAGTTTAACATCATGTACTAACACCAATAGTGTAATCAGTACTATCATCTGGTACTAGATGGCGCATTTTTCAAGTGTACACATTCCATTTTAGTGAACTAAAGATGGCAGCACATGATTTAGGTAAGGAATAATTATTATCCAATATTATAATGTGCCGCAGATAAAAAATCTGAATAGCCAACAAATTAATATTTGTAATAAACACAATAATGTTTTGATATTGTTCCTGAGGCAATGATTAGCTAGGCTTGGTAACTTTGACTATCTATCTAAGTCAAAGCTTGGTAATGATTTTCAATAATAAAATAAAAAACATTTTGGCACAAATTGCAACATAATTAATTTTTATTTTTTCGGGATTCTCTCTGGACTGTAACAACAGCAAAAAACAATTAAACTGAATAAATATGTGATTGACAATTCGTGATCAGTTTATGAAGTTTTTGTATGCAAATTCACCGTGTTTTCGGAGATTTAACAAAACCCCCGCATCTCCACTTCCCAGCGACTGAAATACTTACCTGTTGTGCTTAGGTACATTGTTTACACATGCGATACGAATTAGGTAGGTAGGTACTGTGTAGAAGCGAAGAGCTAAGAGGTACAGCTATATTATTACCTATACTCTTTGGCTAAGAGGTTGTTAGATCTCAGGTGGACTGCGTGACTCATTCATTTATGAATAGCCGCCGGCGCGTATTCTAATGACAGGTGTCTGTTTATTCTATTTATACACATACTAGGCTAAGCAGATGCCGCGAGAACCGTTTTTTAAACGACTTATCCAAACTCACTTCTCTAACTTAGTACCTATGCTGGTAGGTATCTATCATATAAAGCAACTTCTCTAACTTAGTATCTATTGTCTAAAGCAGTCAATATTTTTGTTTGTCTGTTTCTACGCTTCACAACTTCTTCTAAACCATGCACCAAATTTTCACTATCCTTTAGAGATTTTTCTCCGGAAGACTTATGTATACCTACTTGCTATAGTTATAAATCACACACACAACACGGGCCGCTAATACCTAGGTAGTTACTTGTTTAAAATGTAAGTAGCCTTTTTGTTTCCCTCTGCGGGGCAAAGACCTCCCCTAACTCAACTCCCCGCCTAACTAAATCTACGATTTTCTATACTGCACTCCTACTAATTATAAAAGTGAAAGTTTGTGATGATGTCCATACATACTCACTAATATTCACGTTCACAGTCAGTTTCAGTGAACAAACATCCATATGTTTGGTCTCTTTCACGCCAGATCAGGATAAAATTTGAAACAGAGATAGATTATAGTCTGGAATAACACCTAAGCTACTATTAATTCTGATAACCTGACGAATTCGCAGACGAAGTCGCAGGCAAAAGCTAGTAATTATTATGAATGCTACGTTGTTACGCTCTCCTAATAAACCTAGAGGAATAAAGAACCATCAAGAAATTTATGGAACTGCGCGTCACAATACAACTCTGCATAAGCTTTTGGGTAGGCGGGATATTTTTAATGTGTTAATCACAAACAAACAAATATGCCAGAGTAAAGCTTAAAAGCGAATAGCTCCGCAGGCGAATACATGTGTACCTATTATTGCCTATTATTTTTGTTCTAAAAATAATTTTAATAAAATGTTGCCCCGCAATACGTTTTTAATATATACATTTTCTCCTAACTTGATAAACATACGATTTTCTCCTGTGTCGAAGGTGCTTTTCTTATCTTATCTTGTGTGGGGCCGATGCAGCAAGGCCTCAGCGCACTTCGACCCAATAGGATATTTTGTGCTTCCCCTAGATACCTAATCCTCATCCTCCCCCAGTTCTTCAAACAGCTCTTCCATAAGCTTTATAATGAGGCCTGGGGGTATGAGTCTGTAGTCCTCTGGTCTTGGATAACCCTGCCCCAAGAGGCACATTCGCTTTCTAGCCAGTGCATCGCATGTACACGGAAGGTGTTCCATGCTCTCAATTTCCCTTTTACAGGCGCTGCAGACTGATGTCTCCTTCAGGCCCATCTTTTGAAGCGTTAGTCCCGAAATGTCCGGTCAGCGCCCCCATCAAGTGACGGGCCTGCCGCCTGCTTGAGTTCCAAATGGCATTTTGCCATCTTGATGAGGAACCTATGAATTCCTTGGAGTGAGCAAGTCCCGTGAGGCTCAACCACTCATCCATGTGCCTCGCCCTTGCGTACTCCCGAAATGCCACTTTTGAGTAACCACGGGGACACTCGACTTCACATCATACATATTATGTTTGTGCACAAAATTCGATGTGATTTTAATTTTGACAGATCTTGTTGCTTTTATTAGAAATATTGTTGGATCTGTTGCATGTTCAATTTTGATACGTTGTCGCCTTAGTTGTCTACTGGTTATAGTGAGTTAATTATTTTTGTTGCGCGACTAATAAATGTTTCAGGAGTAGGTACTTAACCCACGTCGCTCTATAATATTATTTAGTACTTCACAAATGGATCGATTGAGGAAAACGAAATTGATTGGTTCCGTGTCGCGCATTTTTTATCACAATTGACTGAAACCTTACCTACTCAATATCATTTATTGAGTCTTTTGGGCAAAAAGGCTCAATAAATGATATTGAGTCTTACTTTATTTATCAAAAGATAAGGTCCCTCATTCAGAGAGCTTTTGAAAGAACTATCCTTGGCATTTCTCAACGCGACGGAATCATAAATGTGTAGATCCGTAAAAGTAGCAAAGTTGACATACTTAGTTAGGAGAAAATAATATGGGAATAATATATTATTTTTAGTATGCTTATTTGGCTACCTATCTATTTGTACGCGCATCAATCGGAAATGATAAGACGAAATTTGATTGAAATCCTGTGCATGTTTCATCTTGATACGCCGCGCGCCCCCTACAAGTCGAGAGCCGAGAGTAAGTAAAACCTTTCGGGATCCAGCCAGCAGTAATTCCATACGATAAAAAAAGTATTTAGGTACCCATTCTAACTATCAAATGGAGTTTAGGCGGGAAAATGTAAAGTGCACGTTGTCGATTTTATATTATTTTTCAAAACTTGAATTTCTCCGAAGTTTGATGTGTAATTATGGTGGATAATTAACCATTAAGTGTTCGTGAACGTGTGAGAGTGTAGGCAAATGATATAAAATTGAAAATCGTGACTTTTTGGGTTCACACCTAAACTCCATCGAAGCCTCAATAAAGTTTCTACCGTTTTATTGGGGCAACTGAACATTATACTTGACACTGGCGAACACAAAAAGTGTGGTGCCATAATACAATCCCATGATGGGAAATATTAACTACTTGATTATTCTAATACTTGACACTGGCAAATACACAAAAAGTGTGGCGCCATAATTAAAAAAAAAAAAAAACTATCAAATGGTATAAGATAACTTATGGTTGAATAGTATTTTTTAATAACCAATCCTAGGCAACCACATTTAAAACATTAAAAATATGGAAACATCAAGACATTTGACCTCACTTATATTTTACACACATAACTGTGATTCGGTATCGATTAGAATTCGAATAAATAATCGCTTAGCTTCAAAAAGCGGTTTGCGAATTCATTGGATTCTTATTCATAAAGCTATGAATATTATCAGCAATCGACCGATTTACATAAAAATATTGTTAGTATTATCTAGTTTTATTATATTTATAACGAGATTATACTTATATAAATATTACTTTGGTATATGCGTAATTAAGTAGATAATCTTATGAAATGGAGACGTATGCCTATTCTGTTCTTTAGGTACCTAGGTATGGCTAATCCATATTAACTAAGATGGGCACAGAAGTGTCTTTTAGGATGTGCCATTTAACGTAGTATTGCAGCCAGTTTTTTGGGGCACGCCACAACTAGCTGAGCTACTTTTATTCTTCATTTTAGCTAATTATAGTTTTCTATGTCATTAGTCTAGTCTGCCTCGTTAGTCTAGTGGTTTCAAGTGCGACCGCTACGCTAGAGGTCTTGGGTTCGATTCCCAGGTCGAGCAAAGTGTTATTGGGTTTTTCTATGAAATTCTCAGTACTTAGCAGCTCGGAGTTTGGAATATGTGCCCGGTTAATGGCAATAGGCTCGCCCCCTATTACATGGGACCTAAACATACCGGCGAACTGTGGGTGTACCTTAGTACACCTCTGCCTAACCCTTAGGGGAATACAGGCGTGATGGTATGTTATGTTATGTCATTAAAAATATTTTATATTTATTTTATTTGAGCATGTGTCATTCAAAGTTAAATTATTTGTATGACCTGCAGATAGTTACTGTTGTTCCGGGTCTGGGCGTTTCTGTATGTGAGAATTTGTGTTTGTAGAAGCACCCATGATCACACAGCTCCTCTACTGCCTGCCGAGGTTTTGCCAAAGAGGTTGAACAGATTTTTACAGGGTCGGCAACGCGCGAGTGATATCCCTGGTGTTGCAAGCGTTGATAGTCTACGGTAACCGCTTACCATCAGGCGGGCCGTATGCTTGTTTGCCACCTTAGTGGTGTAAAAAAAATAGTAAGTTATGAATAAGTACTTACTTTTTTTCATAACTTTTCCGTTCAGGCATCGGTTCCGATCGTCATACGGTGTAAACTAGACACAATAGTAGTCACAATATCGAAAGTTTCACACTTTTTCCTTAGGAGTAAATTCAAAGTCAAAGTTTAAATGCTTTATTACAATATTAGACCTATAAAAAAAGTACTTCTGAAAATTCAAAACTAGTTGCACGGTTCCAAAATGTGGATCTCAAGGAGAAGAACTACATAGATAGTAGATACACCTTTTGAAAAAAAAATGTGTTAAAAATTATGCAGTTTGATGTTGTAAAATTTTATTTTAAAGGATTGCCAGTATTGCCACAGACAATATTAAAATATGCGATATTTGCGGTGCTTATTTGTAAAATTCGAATTTTAATTTTAACCATTAACTTAAACTGAATTCAACCTACTCAAACTCACCTTATAATATCTACAAATTACAATGAAACTAGATAGGTACATATCTACATTACTATAGCTAAATGGGGCATCAAAAAACTCCTCAGCAACGCTATCAGCCCGAAGAGTACCCAGAAGGCTGGCTGCATTGCCATTCTCAGACTAAAGTATAGGCCAGCTTTTGGGTCACGTGAAGCATCGTTCAGGCGTTTGGCAATACCCTTATAATGGAAAATCTCGGACATCAAAGACCAAAAGTAATTTGAATTCTATAGGTACTATAACAGCTAAAATTATCATCACGTAGGTATGTATTTGTGACACTCAAGAAAATAGGAGGACCATTAAAGGGTGCTTAGTACCGGGTATTGGCAAGCTTAACGTCCAACCGGACAACTTAGTAAGAAGTTACGTTGCTGCTTATGAGTGCCATAATGCCGTAAATGGCATTTTGACACCACAGCTAAATCCGGCACAAAGGTGACATGTGCTCGATAATTCTAACAGATAGGTAGTAAGAGCCTTGCCAATAAACTTTATTACATAGATACTGTCACGCCTGCATTGCCCGAAGGGTAAGGCAGAGGCGTATTACTAAAGTACATCCACAGTTCGCCAGTATGTTTTGCAGTTTTGGTCCCTATGGGGGCGAGTCTATTGCCATTAATCGGGCACAAATCCAGACTCCGAGCTGCTAGTACTGAGAATTTCATGGGAAAACCTAATAACACTGCTCGGAATCGAAACCAGGACCTCTAGCGAAGCAGTCGTGCTGAGGAACACTAGGCTAATGAGGCATTTACAGGTAAAGTTACAATATTGCAGTAGTTTGATTACGTTACTAGGTAGGTACCTACCTACTCACTGAATAACATAATATTAAAACAACAGTATGCCTCTGTTGATTTCAAGTCAACAACACAATGATGTTTGAATTATTGTTTGGCGCCAATTCTAAATATTTACTTAGCATATACCTACCTACCTATACAGAGTTAGAACCGTCCATATTATTGTTTCCTTTGAAAATATATGAACTGACCTCGTTGCAGTACCTCATCAATATTATGAAATATTCATTAAAACAGGCCACTGTTAATATAACAAATAGTCTAGCCAGGACGTCAAACTAAATATGGAATAAGGTCACAAGACGAATATCTATGGACTTTTTTATTTAATGCCATTGTTACGAGCTGGGGTTCGGGATAAATTAATTAACGCTAATTTTGCCTTAATAAACAAATACTTTAATAAACTTGACAACACACAACAGAAATCACAATTAAAATCACTACACTATTACTTGTCGCACTGTACTGTCACACTAAGAATCACTTGTCTTCACTTTGATGTTCACTTCACCTTGTCCAAAACTAAACTGCGCTAGCCGACCCTCACGACGGCTATTTATATCAGTCACGAAGATTCTGGAATCGAACAATCGCGACATGCCTACAAAATGCGAGTAGGTACCTGATAGTCTATTGTTTACGGGCATTGACCTTTGAACCTGACCTTGATCTATTGTTATTACGTGAGTACGTATTCGAGTACTTTCTTTCGAATATTCTACATGCTTCTACGATTTATCCAGAACCTTCGTGACCCATCCACGTCATTCTAATAGCTTCGCGGCGTAACACTGCCCCCTCCTAAGACATGCTCGTCCCGAGCATCATTTGATCCGTAATAACGCGCTAAACGATCCACATGAACGATCTTTGGTGCACCTCTTGTTCCTTTCTGTATCCTGTAGGTGACATCGTTGATCTTAGTCACGACTCGATAGGGGCCGTCCCATTTTGCCTGTAATTTGGGTGACTTTCCTTTACTACGCACCGGGTTATGTAGCCACACTAGTGAGCCCTCATCGAAGCCTCTGTTGTTCATCTTACGGTCATAACGCGTCTTCATTTTCTCAGAAGTTTGTTGGCCCGACTGTCTGACATGCTCATATATGTCATTCATTCTGGTTCGCAAGTCGTTCGCATAATCAGTCACACACTGGGGAGTATCTGGGGGTATACCGGTGATGAGATCTGCAGGCAATCGTAGCTCTCTTCCGAAGTTCGCGAAGGCTGGTGTCACCGTCGTACTTTCGTGAACTGCACTCCGATATGATAGAAGGAATGGCTGGATGTGCTTATCCCATTCTCTCTGCCTACTTCCCACAACTTTTGCTAGATATCTCTCTAAGGTCTGGTTAAACCGTTCAACCATTCCATCAGACTGGGGGTGGTAAGAGGTGGTTCTGGTTTTATGAGTACCCATTACTCGACACGTCTCCTGAAATATTTGAGACTCGAAATTCCTTCTTTGGTCACTGTGAATCTCCAAGGGTACTCCAAAACGACAGAAGACTTCATGAACCAATTTATCTGCGACCGTCGAAGCCTCTTGGTTAGGAATGGCGAACACTTCAGGCCACTTTGTGAAGTAATCCATCACAACCATGAAATACTTGTTTCCGCCTTCACTCTCCGGGAATGGTCCTGCTACATCAAGAGCTATTCGTTCCCAGGGCGCACCAACATTGTAGACTTTCAATGCACCTCTGCTGCGCGTATGGGGCCCTTTTACAGCTGCACAGCTAGTACATTTACGACACCAGTCTTCAACATCGTCCCGACAGTGGATCCAATAGAAACGCTCTCTAATCTTCAATAAAGTCCTTTTTACTCCTAGATGACCTCCTGAACATCCGTCATGGTATAGTCGTAGGATATCTGGCACCTTAGCTTTAGGGACTACCATTTGCAGATGACTCTTATCTCCCTTAGCATTTTCCCATTTCCGGCACAAGACACCGTTATGCATCAACAAACTGTCCCACTGTGCCCAATAACTTTTTGAGACTGTGCTCAATGCCGCAACATCACTCCATTTCGGCTTGGAGGCACCAGCTTTCATCCAGTCGAGAAGCGGTTTAACATCTGAGTCAGTCTCTTGTGCCTGCTGCAGGGTTTCTTTCCATTCGTCACTAAGGTCAGTTTTCAGCATTCTCACGGGAACCGCTTCCTTAGCCTCTTGTCTGGAACAGTGCTTGCATATTTCCGGACAAGGTCTTCGTGACAACGCATCTGCGTTACCGTGAGATCTGCCACTGCGGTGTTCAATTACGAAATCGAATTCCTGTAGAAGCTCAATCCACCTCGCTACTTGTCCTTCCGGGTTCTTAAACTGCAATAACCACTTTAGTGCAGCATGATCTGTTCGCAGGTGAAACTTCCGTCCCAATAAATACTTGTTAAAATGTTGCAACGTCTTAACTATAGCGAGCAGTTCTCTCCTCGTGACGCAATAGTTTCTTTCCGGTTTTGACAATGATTTACTGAAGTAGGCTATGACAACTTCCTGATCTCCTTTTCGCTGTGACAAAACTCCACCAATTCCAGTATTACTTGCGTCTGTGTCCACGATAAATTCAGTTTCAGTATCAGGGTAGCCTAAAATAGGTGTATTGCACAGACGTTTCTTCAACTCTCTAAATGCACTTTCGCAGTTTGTATC
Organism: Acronicta leporina; assembly: GCA_947256265.1. Lineage (NCBI taxonomy): Eukaryota > Metazoa > Arthropoda > Insecta > Lepidoptera > Noctuidae > Acronicta > Acronicta leporina. The sequence continues at coordinate 3,413,615 of OX366512.1, forward strand.
CCAGCAGAATTGTGTCTTTTCCTCGGTCAGTTTGTGTAAAGGCTTCGCAATGTCCGAAAAATTCTTCACAAACCGTCGATAGTACGAGCACAAACCCAGAAATGCTCTGACTTGCGTCTTATCCTTCGGAACTGGCCAGTCTTTCACAGCAACAATCTTCTCTGGATCCGTTTCAACACTTTTTTCCGACACTACGTGCCCCAGAAAACTTACTTGACGTTTGAAGAATGAACACTTCTTCGGACTTAACTTTAAATTGGCTCCTTGGATTTTTGATAGCACACGTTCGAGGTTTTGAACGTGGTCATCAAACGTACGGCCCACGATGATAATGTCATCCAAGTAGACCAGACAGGCGTCTCCAATCAGACCAGTGAGCACTAGTTCCATAAGTCTCTCAAACGTAGCAGGAGCATTGCATAAACCAAACGGCATGACTTTAAACTGCCACAGACCCTTTCCCGTAGAGAAAGCAGTCTTCTCTTTGTCATTGGGGTCAATTTCCACTTGCCAGTAACCACTTTTTAGGTCTAGGGTTGTAAACCACTTCATACCCGTCAGGGTATCCAGCGTGTCATCAATCCTTGGCAATGGGTAACTGTCTTTCTTCGTAACGTCGTTCAATATTCGATAGTCCACGCAAAAGCGCATACTGCCATCTTTCTTTTTCACCAGGACCACAGGAGAACACCATGGGCTAGATGAAGGCTCTATCACACCATCCTTCACCATTCCCTCAATCATGGTCTCAACTTCTTTCTCTCGCGCAACTGGCAATCTTCTAGGTCGCTGACGTATTGGTGACTCGTTGCCAGTATTAATTTTGTGCTGCACCAGTCCTGTCTTTCCAATGTCGGCATCATTTGTAGAGAAAATACCAGCGTACTGGAGCAATATCTTCTTAGCCTTGATCGCTTCTTCATCAGACAGATCATTTCGACAGTCTTCTAAAAGAGTTTCAACGTTAAACTTTGGATTTCGAACGTTATTCTTATCAGTATACTGATCACTGCAACGTCGCATCCAAGCTACTTCTTCGCAAGTACCTATCAATGTGCCCTTCTTGATAACTTTCTCTTTATCGCCTGAATTGAGTATGCGTACCGCTGATACATTGCTAGCTCTCACCAACGTTCGTGCCATCTTCCACGGTAAGTCATCGTCCAACCTCTCTATGAGAACACATCGATTTTTCTGCCCGGAATTCTGTGGCAGAGCGACTGGGACGATTGTTTCCGACTTAGGAGGAAGAACTATTTTCTTCAGACAGTACACCTTCCCTGTTGTTGCACCTTCCATGAAAATTTCTTCCGAACCGCACTTCAACACTCCTTGATTAACGTCGATCTCACAACAATGCTTTCGCATAAAGTCCAATCCCAGAATGCAATCATCTACTATATCGGCAACGATGACATTATGCCGATATATTCTGTTACCAAACTTCAATTCCACCTCCTTCTCGCCTCGGACGGATATGTGCTGGCCAGTAGCTGTTACCAATTGTATGCACTCGTGATCACTGACGCAGTCCCCAAGGACCCGACGTGCCAGCTGGGAATTAACTACCGTGCGAGAAGCTCCAGTATCTAATGTCAGCTTACAGGGTGTTCTGTTGACTTCGCCTCTGATGATCAGGCTGTTCCCGTCATGGGCTTGTGAGATCGAAATCCTTGGGGCTCCTTTCACACTAGCCAGCACCCGCCCCGCAGTCCTGGCTTTTACTCGTTTCCCTGCTGCTCCTCGGTGGTGACGTTCATCACCCTTACTTTATCACCTTGAGTCTTTTCTCGCCACGAGGTTCCCTTTGGACAATTAGCTCGGAGGTGGCCCTTCTCTCCACAAATGTAGCATCTAGGTGATGCTGCACCAACCCTATGACCCTCGCTGCGCTTCGGGCAACCCACCTGGAAGTGGCCCTTCTCCCCACAGAGGTGACATGTCGGTAAAACGACCTCACGAATGCGGTGAGCCCGATGGTCTTGTCTGACTGCCTCCACTTCTAAGGCATGGGCTAAGGCGTCTTTTAACGTCTTATGATGTCCTAGCCTGACAGCAGCTCTGACTTCTAGGTCACGAACTCCATCAACGAACGCCTGAACCAGGTTACCGTCGATGAGCGCAGGTGTGGACTGGTAGGCTTTTCGAACCAGTTTTTCAATTTCTACGGCCCACTGCTGCAGGGTCTCTGAACCACGCTGTACCCGATCCTTCAGCTGCGCACGGAACACGTATTCAAGATGGGTGTCTCCGTATCTAGAGTCCAACGCTTCAATCAACTGCTCATAGTTCATCTCCTTTCCGAGAGCCTCCAGTACTGTTAAAGCCTGATCGCGGAGGCATAGGGTGAGTGCCGTCTTAGCCTGGCCCTTGTCCCACCCATTTGACTCCATAAAGGCTTCAAACTGCATTTTGTATGCCGACCATGAGGAAGTCCCGTCATAAGGTGGCACTTTAAATCCACGTAGCGAGGATGTTATGGGAGCAGCAACCGCGGAAGCCACAAGTCCGTTTCCTGCCTTTAGATCACCTAACGCTTTTGTCACGTTAGCAATCTGTTCCTCAGTTTTAGAAATACGGTTCTCGTGCTGTTCCACCTGTTGCTTCATAACACCAAGCTGTTTGCCGAGAGTCCCATGAAGGTCTTTCATGAGGAGCATCTGTTCGTCTTGACGGCGGGCTTGCTCCTCTTTGTCCTGCTGCATCTGCTCCCGCAGCAAGCGTGCCTGCTCCTCCTGACGGCGAGTCTGCTCCTCTTTGTCCTGCTGCATCTGCACCCGCAGCAAGCGTGCCTGCTCCTCTTTGTCACTCTGTAGCTGCTCCCGCAGTAAGCGAGCCTGCTCTTCCTGACGGCGAGCCTGATCCTGCATCATTGCCATTAAGGCCGCTAGATCAACAGCTGGTACCGAAGAAGTTCCAGATGGACCAGCGACTGGGTCTGTTGTTGGTTGTAGATGACCCGCAGGAAGTGCTGGAGAATCTCCAAATCGTCTCTGGTCCATTTCTTGCTGCCGCTGACTTCTGGTACGGATACCTTCCGTATCGTCCTTTGGCAAAACCGGCATAATTTATCCCACTTCTGACACCAAATGTTACGAGCTGGGGTTCGGGATAAATTAATTAACGCTAATTTTGCCTTAATAAACAAATACTTTAATAAACTTGACAACACACAACAGAAATCACAATTAAAATCACTACACTATTACTTGTCGCACTGTACTGTCACACTAAGAATCACTTGTCTTCACTTTGATGTTCACTTCACCTTGTCCAAAACTAAACTGCGCTAGCCGACCCTCACGACGGCTATTTATATCAGTCACGAAGATTCTGGAATCGAACAATCGCGACATGCCTACAAAATGCGAGTAGGTACCTGATAGTCTATTGTTTACGGGCATTGACCTTTGAACCTGACCTTGATCTATTGTTATTACGTGAGTACGTATTCGAGTACTTTCTTTCGAATATTCTAGATGCTTCTACGATTTATCCAGAACCTTCGTGACCCATCCACGTCATTCTAATAGCTTCGCGGCGTAACACCATTTTTATTGATCTAACGTAAAATACCGGAGCAATGATAGCACATCACTAGAAGTGTCACTACGACAGTGTTCAATTAAAATTTCTGTGACATATTTTATCAATTTATTGAAATTTTTATTTAAATCAATTGATTCATTTTTAATCAACTGATTATAATTGATTGAAACTTTAATTGCATAATTATTTTTTAATCAATTGATTGAAAGTTTAATTGAATTCCTAATTCCTCAACACTGCCTAGTGATATTACTGGATTGCCAAATTAAAGGTCTCAAGTTCGAGGCAAGACCAATAATAGCTTGTTATCATATTTCTTTTTAGCATACGTAATTATGTATAAAAAATATTAGCAATGTAGGTAGGGAGGTATTTAATATCATAATGATACAAGTATATAGTTAACATAGGTATTTCTTTTTTACTCCTAAGTAAAAACGTATAAAAAATATGATTATGATAACTAGTGCCTACAGCTTTTTTATTGGCGAGCTCATAACACAGATAACTTTTTGTCTTTAGTACGTTCCCAAAAACATCCTACATGAGCCTACAACATACCAAATAAAGCAAACCATCGAAATACATATTTATGTGGTTGATAATTACAAAAGATCAAATTTAGTTCTATTTATATAATTTTTATGTTTAGTTAGATTTTAACCAATAAATAAATCCCTTTGTGAAGGTGAAAGAAAAACTAAGTTTAGGTTTCGTGGACGTTGCGAACAATATTAAAACAATAGAAAGAAAGAAAACAAAAAAAAAACGAAAATAAAACAAAAGAAAATGTAAGAACTTGATGTAACAATAGTAACTATACTTATGTGTGATATGCCAAATTTGCCAAATTAGATCAATTAATAAATAATACATAAGTACCAAGTTTGCAATCCAGACAGAAAGAAAATACGAGAAGAAAGAAATTCTACAAAAAATAAATTCTGCAATAAATAAAAGTTCAAATAAAGTACTAGGAGAGCATAAATTCTAAGCTGTTGCGCCTTGGTCGTAGTGTTTGAAGCTATTTCTATTGTTAGGCCAGCCACCGTCGAGTCGCACGCTACGCAGCAACGCGTGTCGGGGCGAACGCACTGGCGACAAACAATGCCACTATTTTATTGTTTCAACCATACTTTGACCCCACAGTGCACTATTAAGAATTTTATTTCTGTTAGGTAAAATGGTAAACTAACGCAGTGCTGTCTGAGAATGAGTACCTAAAACTCTATTTAAGTACAATCGAGTACACAGTATATTCGAAAGCTCCAATTTTTATTTACTTCTTGGAACTATGAATAAGTAAAACAGCTTCCTTGCCTTAAAGAACATTATATAACAAGTGCTCGTATGACGATCATCATTAGCAGTCGTAGTAAATATCTAACTTTATATAGAACCTCTTGGAGTCTGACTGATCAGCGTCGGGGTCTGTTTGTCGTACACCACCTTGGTGTGTGTTTAAACTTTTGCCCTCGTGAACCACTTCTCCCTTCGTTGCTACGGCTCTGGCAGTTTGCAGTCCTCGAGGGGTTCTTAAGCCTTTGCAAAGCATAAACAACCCCTTTGGTGTTGTAAGTATCCATGGGCGGCCATCCGAATATCCTATATTGATTGACGACCGAAAAGGTTAACAACCAGTTTTACAGGTACATTCTTTGAATATCTTTATTGCCTAGAAATAGGTATGTGGAGGTCAGGTGACATTCGCTTCCTGTAAAACACTGAAATTCCGACATATCTGTTTAGACTGGAACACGACCTCATAAAAGTTGTGAAAAGGCTAATAGGATAATAATTTAACCAAGCTAACATTTAGACCACATAAATAAGTCCAATTTCAGTTACAAATGATATCGTATCAATAATTCGGACTAGACAAATTGATTTCACAAAACAAAACCACAGGAAAATCTAAATCAACCTGCTGAAACCGCGATTTCAAAATCGATTTGTTTTTACTGTAAATATAAATCTATTTTGAAATTTGATTTATCAGTTTGCGTAAAAATCCAAAAACGCATCACACATCAACACTATAATTATAATTTTCGCCTTTTTTTTTTCTATGTAAATATTTCCAACGCTCACGTTCTATAATCAAAATTCTACAGTTGTTTCAGCTTGGGTTCGCACGTGACTGGTTACGCGGAAACTGAACTAAAATAAAAACATAAATAATATTCACTTTTTTAATTTTCAGCAGTACCTAAAAAGGTAGGAGGTAGCTCTACCTATAACTGTCAACAATAATTAAGTGTATTTTTCTGTTTTATCGTCACTATAAATATAATGAAATCAAGGTGAAGTCCTAGAAATCCTAGAAAGTAAAATGTGAATTCTTAGAATAAATCTGCTTATATAAATTGGGGCGAATCTAATAACGCCTCCTTCGTTTAATACCCACTCACATGGTTGCCAATGAAAACTAGGAAAGTTCATATTCAATACATAGGTATGTACCTATATAAAAATTTCATAAAGAGAGTGTCTACAGTATTAACTTTCTAAGTTCTAATCTCGGCTGAATTAAAGCGTCTTTACCATAACGGTTTTAATTAGGATTCCTTAGTGTTGCAGTATAATAAAATTTATTCTTGCGGTGGTAGTAACAACTAGTGAAACGAGAAATGAGTAAGAATATTATGTTTGTATTCAGTAAGTCGTACGCAATTTGTCGTTCCTGTTTGATTTCCTGCGAATGTGTGCGGACAGAGAAATTGCTTTTAATAGCCTATCCTGGTATTTTATAAAAATAATATCTGATCCTGGCAATAAGTTATGTCCAAATAAGATTAAAAAACAATATCTTAATTTATTATTATTATTATCACGGAGTATTAGATAAACGATTGTCAAATCTTGAAATGTCGATCGTAAGTAAATATTTTACTATAACTTACTTATTTAGGTTGGTTGTGAAATAAAAAAAACTTAAATTGGCGACAACAACTATGGTACCTTCCAAAAGAAACAGTAAGATCAATTAATTGGCTTATTCATAACTATATAATGTCATTGCTTTACTATTTTTACATACTCTACATAATATATTATGATAACACATCAAGGAAAGGTTACTTTTAGCATGTTCGGGAGCTGACATAGGATGACAAAAAGAGCTTGTATTGCGTTACAAAACTTGGTAATGCACTGCCGTGCACCCAGATTAATGATAATATTGAATCATTTAGGTAGTTTCTTTTTATTTTTATTTATCATACATCAGAGTTGCTCTTATACGTGTAGTTTAGATATATACTGGGATACCTTAGATAGATACTGGGATGAGATCAAAAAGACGGAGCTAAGTTAATTATGTGCCTAATTGTACCAAAAAACATTATAAACAATTATTCCTCCAGTTCAAATTTATTATTCATCAAAAGGGAACAAATTTAAGAACACAAAATTATAACCAGCATCTTTATTTATAAGTTTCAATGAGGGACCGTCGTCAAAATTGTCGCGTTTTCTTTATTAAATTCGATCACGCTGCACAAGTTTTTATGTAAAAGGCTAACTTTGTACCTTCTTAAATTTAATGTGAAACGATTACTTCTGCCCGATTGGGCAGCGCCAGACACAAAAATGGAAATCAGCCTTGTATTTTTGACAGTGTATTGACATCCTTGAGCAATGAGAAGCAAGGAGGTTTATCCTATAAGTAAGTTGACGGAATTACAACGGTGCTCGTCCCATTTCGGTCATAGAACTTGACCTATTTTAATTACGGTTAAAGAATTTATTTTTTCAAAAAGAAATTTACACAAGTTCAAGTGAAGTATAGTAGATTAGTTTAAGTTAAATAGAGTTATAATACACACATAGTTATAAAGCTATATGTATGATCTCTTTTCACGTGGCTAAAACTTGGATATTTTTAGCGTGCGATTTTCTTTCTAAAAGACCGAAACATCACCAAATAACAAAATTTCAAGAACAAACAAAGAACTCCGGAAGACGTACAAAATTTCACGCATCCGAATTTATCGGTGCGTTTTGTGTATAGTCGTGGTACATATTTCAGTTAACTACTTTCATAAAATATCTTGGAAATGAATTCTTGTATCGTGGCATGTCAATGCCTCTCACTGAAAGAGACAAGTGAAATAAGAACACTCCCGACTTATTCACCAAAATCAAAATCGGTTCATCCATTCGGGAGCTAAGATGCCACAGACAGACACACACACACACAGACACGTCAAACTTATAACACCCCGTCGTTTTTGCGTCGGGGGTTAAAAATAAAGCTAAGTAGTTAAGATTGATAGCGAATTAGCTAGGCTGATTAGTTGGGTGCGCCAGAGGGTGCGCCGGATAATGAATAAATGATCTTATATAAATTGTCACTCCTGAAAGTTTTATTAATTCACCCGAAATCAGTATTTTACTTTTACTGAAAGGTAGTTAAGGAAACAGTTTTTAGTACCAAATTATTGCGATTCCGTCGAAAGTCGAAAAGTTGGTCTTTGTGTCCGGACATTTGAAATAAACTCTAACGAGCAGTAAATGTATATTACGTATATAACAAAATAGTATATTACGTAGGTACCTATATCACGAGGCTTAAAGTTGATGTTTCCCTCCCATTGCATTGCAATTGGCAATTTTGACAAGGTATCCTCAGGTTTCGCTACTGAAACTCGTACACAATACGCCCGCATAGGCGGATCAACGTTACGATGGGTGCAAAACTGGTCCTTGTCTCCTCATATTATTTTAATGTTCTTTGGATATAGGTTATAAATTCATTTTTTTCCTAAGATAGGATAAAAACATGATGATTATAAAAAATATATTTTTACGAAAATATAGCTATTTCGAACGATGAACATGAAATATTTTTAGACGTTAGATTTACGGTTGGTGGAATATTATTTCTCGTTATTAAAATATGCAATCATAAATTGTTTACAGATTCCATTAAGATGAGTGAGATAGCATCATGAATAATTAGAATATTTTTAGTAAATTTAAATCATCTACATTTGGATCCGTCATCCCGCCCAAATTACAATTGGCGTCTAAATGGCAGGCGTTCAACTGAACGACGCAATTCGCAAGATCAAATAATTGCCGACGATTTGATTGCATGAATCATTTCAAATGGTGTTTTTACTCATGTTCCATCTTCTTATTCCATCTGATCATTTGCAAGAGCACAATGAATAATCCAAGACACTATTTCACCAAAATTATGTCAGTACGTAGGTATACTAAACTAGAATGTTAATGTTAAAGCTAATGTTAATGTCATACCATTAGATCGTAGATTAGCATTATGAATATTAATTTTTCACTATTTTATAATTATGTGAGTTCTAATAATATTATATGAATTTAAATGAAGGCAAAAAGCATGACAGGTATCATAATTATGGTAGGAGGCGGCAAGACGTATTCGTTGGTCAATTACAATGCAACACCGATGTAGAAACAGACAAAAGTGCATGATGCGGTTTGCGCGGCGGCAACCCACCCGTAGCCGTAGACCTGCTACGTCTATAATAAAATAAATATATTGTAGCGGTAAACGTTTTATAGGCCCGGGGGTGCGCGGGGCGGGACTGGCCGCGCGGAGAGGGGGTGCGTTGACCTCGGGCCAGGTTTACGAGTGCATTTGCACAGTGACACCCCCCCGCTGGCCGCGCGCCGCCCCCGCCATCACCATGCGTGCACGCAGCACCGCGATTCTCGAAATCGCAAAAAGCGGACAATTATGATTGATACGGTCAAGATTCGACGACGTCGAGCCGAAAGGTAAAAACGACCTAATCGCTCCCCAGTTCATTAACGTTGTCTAGACTTGATAACAATCGAGCTCTTTTATTTGGACTGGTGGTTTTCTAATATCGATTCTATGTTATCGAGGAATAGGTAATAATGTTGTTCGAACGAATTTTCTTTTCAATAGATGTCATGTTAGTGGCACACGCGCTGTAGTCGCTTTTGTGTACGCCGGGAATGTCGTGTTACTTCCTGATAGATACGGCTGTACAATAACCGTGACGCGATACTACACCTATCATAATAAAGGCTTTTCAGCGCGCCCCTACTGTTTACCTACTGTATGTTTGTGTAGTGTTGTGGCGCCCGATTTACATCACAATAAAGAACAATTTGAGAGTAATAATCCTTTAATATAGTGGTGTCCTAAGTAGAAGATAATAAAACAAGGATAGGTATAAGTACCTATCATGACAGAATAGAGAGAAATGTGTTTGCGAGGAGAGATTTTTAATAATATAACGCAATAGCTCAAGATGTAAACACCTATTATTATTCAGTTCATCTTAGCTAGATCTTAGATAACAAAGAATATTTAGGTGTCGCAATTTGATAGGAATTAATCTTCCACGCTGTGTCTATGAGCAGCTTGAGGTGAGAAAGGTTATGTACCATTAATGGGAATGGCTTAAAAGCCCCTGGACCATTTATTCAACCGCCCGTCTAGGCAAGTGTGAAGTGCGGCCACACACAACGTTGTTTTGCCTGTATGTTAGTCGTTAGGGTGGAGAGATCGAGGTAAAGTCGCATGATACACCGAACATTACAAACGAATAAAGAGCCCATGAAGGTACTGTAATTTTTATTGTACATTTTCAGTGGATTAAAGGCGGTCCTTTGGGTCTTTTTGAAAATGCGGAAGCGTATCAAACTCGGACAAATCAAACAAAGGACTTTATAATGATGACAGAGAGAAAATAAAAATAAGCCCCAAAATGCGTAGTTCCTTTGGTTAAAGCAAAGTGTTTCAGACTTTTGAAATGATAAAACTAAGAGTTGTTTTTATGTCCATTACGCTTTCATGTTTCACTTTCAGAAAGTGTTTTTATGTCGCCTTGAAAGTTGAAAGCTTTTTGCAAACTAACTACTTAAAGGTGAACATTATAATTTTACTGCTGAATGTATGGCACTGTCATGTTTATTTTTCTGACCCTTGTACAAAAAAATCAAAATGTTCCTAGATTTTACAAATTCTATGTAGTTTGTTTATTTAAGAACGCGGAAAAGCCATGCTTAGGCACCAACTTGAGTGATACCCCGGCCTCACAGAAAACAGGCGTGAAACAGGTGATTGAGGATACCGGAGGCCCTCAAACCCTTTTAAAAGGCGGGCAATGCACTTGCGACTCCTCTGGTATTGCTGGTGTTCATGGGCGGCGGTAATCGCTCAATCAGGTGATCCGTCTGCCCGTTTGCCCCCCTATCTCATAAAAAAAATGTTAAATTTCGATCACCAGTAGAGAAAACAATTTTGACCATCAAGAATGACTGACTAGCTACGTCTACTACAGATGTAGCTCACAAAGATAGTCTTCACAGTCAATTCTATAGATTATGTTCAATTTTAGGAAAATATGCTCGATTACCTACCACCCGTGTATCACGGGGCTTTTAAGAAGTAAAAAATTGAAGTAGTATGTGAAACAGCTTCTAGTGGCGGTGTTTGAGCAGGGAGCGAGTGCGGCAAGTTTGTCGAGCAAACACGAGCGAGGCCGCGTGACGGTGTGTCGCGACCTCCCGACTCCCGCCATTGTTGTCTCCGCTGCGCCCGCGCATGCAATCAGGTGCACAGTGCTGTAGAAACGAAGCGGGAGCGATTTTAAAATTAAGTATACAGTAAAGATTTGATCAGTGGCGCCGAAGGATTTGGATTTTTCAGATACTTCTGCGGATTAGGGATGGTGAAAATAGTCAGTTGGGTTAGATTAATATATCGCATAATGACAAAGAACATTAACAAAGTTATGAATAAAAGGGGTAAAACAAGCACTGAAATAAAGAAGCTCATGATTCCAAGAAGACAGATAAAAAATTATGACATTATCCAAGAAGTCCATCTGTTAGCTATTTGTTATCTATACTTTGCCATTTTCTTAAGATTTTGTCTATTATTTTAATCTTAAAACCTTGGATTTAAAAGGAAAATTAATAAAATGTAATTTAACGTTATGGGCCCTGTAGATTATCGTTTATGCCTCTTTATGAAAACCTTAATATACAAGATAATTCAAAATTAATATTTATCTTTTAAGGTCCATAAACAAATTCTGGCTTGAAAGAACAAAGATTTAAGGCGTGAAATGTTCAACAATATTTCTTTGCGTTCATCATTTTCGCTATGGATATTAATTAAACTTCAGGCAGTTTATTTTAATTTCCATTCCAAACTAAACAAAGAAATTGATTTTCAAAGGCTTCTTGTAGACATTTTTTTATTAGCTAGGTGTTGGTTATTCCATAAATATTCTAGAATTTGATTTAATTTCTATCTTATTGATTGTAAATTCAAATTCAAATGACGTGACTGGTCTGTTAACTACGAAGTAGCATCAGATTTAACCAGATAAAGGGATTCATAATTATTATACCGGTTGAAATTGAATAGATGCGTGAAATTACACTATTATGATTAATATGTAGCAAAAAAAGTCTGCAGTTTGTGAACATACCCTAGACAAGACCCAGCACTACATCAGATTGGATAAACCAAAAGTCCTCGCAAAATAAAACCGATTCCTACCTAGGATAATTCGTGAGGCTATTGAAATAAAAAACACAAAAAATTTCAATAGAGAAGATGGTTGGGTCTTACCAGCTGCTTGGAACCCATTATAGAATCTATTAAATCTAAATCCAAGCCCAAAACTGCAAGACCAAAGGATACGGTGAGCTCGTTCTGCGTGAATCGGATCACTAATAATTAACAAAAATGTAAGGTAGCTGTTAGTAATTTTAACATTAAGACGTCCAACACCTCAGTCTACCCGTGATCAAGGATGCTGTAAAGGATCCGAAACGTCGGGAATTAAATAAAATTAATACAACGCGATAAAATCCGTAAAAAATAGTTTTATTTCAATGTCTAATATTCGCGTAAGTGTCAGAAACCAGTATACTTTGTCGCATGTTTTCAAAGTCGCCCTGTAATAAAAACACTAATACTGGAGTGATGTTTGATTTTAAGTTCTCGTTTCTGTTTCCAAATCGCTCTGCTCCCGCCTGTACTAAAACATAAACCTAATAATGCATTCTCGTTCGCTGCACTTGTCACACACGTGCATAATAAAACATCTTTATGTGGCATGCACGTCGGTCGGCGGTGATTGTGTGAGTCTTCTACTCAAATTCAATTAGTTGAGATTGCAACGTAAACGTAAAGCTGAGCTGATGGCTGTACGGACGCTTGCCTCTGCCACTTCTGTGACTTTACTTAGCACATTTTATATTTCAAATTAGAATTGGCTACGTTGCTTCTTCAGCTAAAGCTCAGTTTCATAGTATATTATGTGCTAAGTAAATAAAAAAATTAACCACAGTGTACAGACCTACACAACCTAATCTTCAAGTTTCTTCATTGTTCTAAAGTAATGAAACTATTGGTCCTTTGAGAGTTCGGTGGCAAACATTGTTAGTTGTAGAAAATCTTTTCAAAATATTTGTATAGTTATACATATACAACGAAACTGGACACAACGAAACTACCCTACCCGTACCATATCTGTCAAAAGTTTAATACAATGCGCAGCTCATAAAGTTGAACATTTAAGTTTATGGTAAGCCGCATAACAAAAACTAATAAACAAAAGCCGCAATGAATTACAAAAAAGGTTGAAAACTCTTGTATGGTATTTTCTTAGTAGATCAAAAGAATCACATCAAGTAATCCACGTGTAAACGTCAGGGTAAGCTCGAAAGGACCGCTGTCACACTTTATGGATAAAAATGTAGAAAGGTAAGGTCAGGTGCGATCCGTCGCGGACTTAGACGAATGACTCAATATACGTAGTGTGTATCTACTAGGGATAATAGACACTATCTTTGCTATTTCCTTTTTGCAATTTGTGAAGGTTTTATAGGATCTGTTGGGTGTATTAAGTCTTTTCACATTTAGGGTATAATGGATAAAGTTGTATTTCAATAACTGAGTAAATAAAATGTTATTTAGATACTCAGTTATTGAAATACATATTTTAAGGATTAAAAAGTATGCATACTTACAGTTTCAGACTTTTATACCCTTTGTTAAAATAATTATGGTCCTTAGATCCGCACGGGCTCTTAGTAAGAGTTTATCCACTTTCCTTGATCAAATCAATTTTCATGAATTTTCATTTGAACAATTCCTTTGTATGTTTGTGTCTTTACATTTGTATTTTCGTAAAGTTGTTTTAACAAAAGAGAGCTTATTCAAAACTTAGTTTTCGGTTAATTTCAGCAAAGGAATATTATTTCTTTATACCATAATCACCCATTCATAACGAGTATAATATAACGAGATAGGTACCTACTATATTTATCCTATGTTTCTCTTCCGTCTTCCAATATCATGAACCCTCTCTTACCCGTAATACATACCTCGTTCACGATAAATTTATCTATTACGTGGTTAATAGTGAAATTCCAAGTAAAAACGTGTATATGAGACCAAGGATCATTGGAAATGGCGAACCCGGAGTGTCAGCAATGCACAGCATTTAGAAAACCATGTCGCTGCTAGATAATATCATTTAGCGTAGCTGGCATTTATTTAAATACTGTGAATACACACGGCAAATGATCAAACATGTATTGGACTCGTGTAGCCAGGCCGTTATAATTGACTTCGATAATCTGTGTTGCAAATTATTCGCGGTAAAAGATTGACAATTTAAATTATGGAACGTATTTTTAATCTGTAGCTAGTGTTTTTCATGTTGAAGCTGTTATACGTAATATTATGTAAGTGTGTAAGTAATATAAAAAAAAACAAAAGACTTTCAATTTAGAATTCCATTGTTATACCTGTAAAGGAAGTTAAAACTTTTCTATTGTAATGCCGTTAATACAATACAAACTTTTAACTAGGACAATGAAAAACTAGCCTATTGTGTTACTTAATTAAATGGAGATTTATTATGAACGACACTTTAAAAGCATTTCCATAAATTACTGAAGGAAGCGCCGTCTTACATACTTAGTTTCATTCAAAATTTATTAAGGAAAATATATTATGTCGACCTTAATATAAGAATTTTCTAAACATTTTCCTAAACAACATAGGTACTATAAGTATCTGTTGTATGACATCAGAGTAAAGCTTTTTGATCATATTACTATCAATCAGCAATTAAAAAATGATGGGTTCTCACGAACAATTTTATTAGTTTAGTCATGGATTGTCGATACATAATAAATGCTGGTAATTAATACGTTGTTACGCTCAAATAATATTTTTGTTTTATAACGGTTAGAGAGTATTTGAATACGGAACGAATTTCATATTCTGTTCTAACGCGAATACTGCCGAATGGTCCTTAATCGGTTTCTTGACTTATTCAAATGTATTAGTTTTAAACGTTCGAGTGCAATTTGATTTAGGAACGACAAAGGCTCCGCACACACGAGCGATTGGCTGTGTGTATCGTGTAGCATATAACAGGTTTGCCATGAAAGTGTGGACGTCGTCGCAGCGAAGTGTGTCGCGCCAAGCATGAGTCGCGAAACTGCACTTCGCAATTTAGATCCTTCTTTTTTGTTTAAAACGATTTTGTTTATAACAAACATGACTCATAACTGGTTAAGTTATTATTTTACTTCCTTTTTGTATACCCACGCTTCACGTTAACAAAGATTCGTCAGATAAATTTGGGAAGAATATAAACATGGATGACATAGAGCGTAAAGTAACACACGTTAAGATTTTCTTTAGCTGTAACTCAACTTATAAAACATTTTTTTTTACTTCACTGAACTATAAACTTTATTGTTTTACACACAGGATACTTAAATAAATACAAATTGATTTACGTATCCTGTGTCTAAATAATATTTGCATAAAAAACATTCGTCCAAGTTTTTAGTGCTCCTTAGATACTTATTAATAGTAGTTTATATAGGTTTAATTAGTTTATTTTGGAATAAAACTACATCAAAATGAAATGGTACGGAAAGTTGATGATGATCAATGATGATGCCAGAAAAATACGGAATAGATAATAATTTACTAACAACATTAAAACACATTCACTGTAAGTTGATAGTTCAGTACCTATTGGTGAGAGATCATTATTGACAGGTAAGCAGCTTACCCATCCATTTTATTCCAGTAACAGATCTTCTTTCGAAATATCATGTCAATAATATAAAAATGGCGTTTAATACCTCTAATAAAATATATAATGTGTCATTCCTTTGTAACTTTTTACACAAAGCCTCTTTGTAAATCTACATCGCCAATTAGAGCGGATAAATTCGATGTACTTACTATTACCGTCGACTATTTACCGTCAACAAATCAGGCAACACCTAATTAATAAGAAACGCCAAATAAAGCGTTAATAATAGCAGAAAAATCATTCGGTAGCTCATTAAAGCAGTTTTGTACTGGTTGTTATATCAAATGCGCACTTATATCATACATTCATTCCATTTGGCTGGCCTCCAGCGACCTAATCAGTCCGGTATGAAAGGGACTGCGACTCAACTAGCTTGAAAGGCTTTAGATAGCCATCAATCGCTAAAGTGCCTCAGCAATACAATATAAAATGCTAGTTTTCATAAAAGAGTTGAATACAATTTACTATATGCGAAATTAGCTATTAAAAACCCGATTTTAATGTAAGCATTTACTGAAATGAAAACTCATTAAACGAACCTGCTTTGTTTGATACGCGCGATAGGGGCAAGCGTTCGAGTGAATAGAAATATTCTAGAATAGGATTAATAGAATTCGTATTATTGTATTTATAATATTTCTGCGAATATTAACAAGTGATAATTTTATGATTAAAACAGAGTTCCAATGAAGCATTCCCGAAGCAAGACCACAGTGGAATACTTAAGATTCGGGTGCGGACTACCTGTCGGGCCGCGCTCGGGTAGTTAGTCGGGTAGTTGCAAAAACTGCGCCCGCGCACCGCTCCCACGCTCGCCGAACGAGGTCGTCGACCTCGCCGCCTTGCATCGATGCTAATTTGACGAATATTGACTAAAGTGTGATAACGATGCGCCGCCGTCTCTACGCGAATTCCGATCGAACACTAATCGATACCGGCTATCTATATTTTGTTGTTATACTTAGAATATATAACTTGTTATTAACATAACAGCATCTCTAATAGATTTTTGACAGTAATTTTTGCCAATAAATATTTTGTGTTAAAATTCGTTATTTCATATTTAAAATTAGTAGAAACTCATTAAAAGTTTTTTTACTAAATTCATCTTTTTTATTTAGTCATTTCACCTGCCTGCTACGATTACGCTAGAGGTTTAATTCCCAAGTTGAGCAAAGCTAATTAGGTATTTATGAAATTCTATAAATTAGCCTTAGCAGCTCGAAGTAATGATTCGTGCCAAGATTGACCTCCCATAACATTGTGTACATTATTACACCTCTGCGTCGCTCTCCGGGGAATATAGGCGTGATGGTATGTTATTCGGACCTTATCGAAAATCAAACCTGAAATGCTTAATGCTAGACGCTCCTGCGCAAAATACTTACAAACTATTTTTTATTTTTTATTTAGATATTATGTTTAAAACTACTTTTTACTGTATTTGAACTGCAATTCGTATATTTGAATATTTTTATATAAAGTAGAGTCGCAATGAAACTAGTTACTTCTATCTATATGTTCGTCTGTTTTTTATCTGTTTATAGATCTGATCTGTGATAGTCTGTGTTTTAGTTTTTAGATAACGTTATTTACGAATTTGTAACGCCTTTTTTGTACAGTCTGTGAGTAATTCTAAAGCAGTGAAAAAAAAACAACTTGAATCTATGATTAGAATATGTTCAATTCTTGTGTTCTATCTTGTCTTGGCTTAATTAAGTAATAATAATCTCAATTATCTTTCATACTTGTGTTAAGTATGATGTTATATTGTCATTTCCGTTGTCTTGTCGTGTCTTGTACGGATTAACAGTGTTTTTTTCCTGTACCTAATATTTATTTAGGGATGTTATGGAGACCCGTAACCGCATCAGAAAATGTAGTTATCTCTCAAAAATAAACTGCCACAAATGGTCTTGTATAAGTGCGGATGCGGAACTTGAAGTCCTAGGTTCGATTCTCAGGTCGAGAAAAGAGTGTTCATAGTGTTTTCTTATAAATTATCCAGCAGCAATTCAGGAGTTTTTTTTTGTGTCCGTCTATTGGCAATGCTCCTTCTGTAATGTAACCGTGAGTGTACAGGACAAGAACACGTAATCCTTCAGGAATACAGGTGTGATGGTATTTTATATCTATTAAAATTGAAACTTCACTCTTCTGTTCCAAACTGTATTCAATAAGCTCTTTTAAAGGCCATATGAAAGCTGTAGGTAAAACCTACACACGTACACACGAGTTCACACGACACACCAATACACCTGCACCTAATCAATTGCTGGCGCGGCACATCGCGTGCGACAGCCATGTCAAATAGTGTTCACCACGCAGCTGCGGTTAGTCGCGTACACACGACAACAGCTCAACCTATATATTACAATGTTGTCCTTCAAAAAACACCGCTATTACGAGGGAATACGAGCGGTTGAAATAGCACACTGTGTAGCTTGATGTGTCCTCATGTGTACACGTCACTTACACGCTGCACCGCATCGCTCTCTGTGCTCACAACTTTACACAAATGCTAGCTAGATAATGAATTGTATTTATGCTTGTGTAACTAGGCAGTTAGTCTTGTTGTCCCCCCTGGGATTTTATTAATTGAGGTTTTTTATTAAATTCTCAGTAGCAGATCGGAGTTTGGCATTTGTACCCGTGTAATAGCGATAGGCTCGCTCCCTATTATGTACATGTGACTTAAGCACACCGACAAAATGTGGGTGTACTTTAGTACACCTCTGCCTAACCCTCTACCCCGAACTAGGATTTTCTCCTGAATCGTGGGTGCTTTTATAAACACAAATTCTCACACGACACAAACGCCCAAACCCGGAACAACTATCTGAACCCACCCACAACACGTAGCGTAGAAGTCGATCGCTCACTAAGCCGCTACGCCAGACGTGTCGTCAAATGCATAATATATACTACTCGTGGTATGTGTGTATACTAAACTAATAGCTTTGTGATTGAAACACTCGGCAGGCGAGTTCCCGGATCAAAAAACTTTTAACACGTAGATACGAAAAAACTACTTATAAGGCAATTAAGTCTAGAGAATTCAGAAACATATTAATTGATGACATCAAGGACTTCAATGTTGAAATAAAATTACTTCTTACGATTTTATCGCGGTGTACTTATTGATGTTATTGAATTTATGTGTAAACGTAAGCTATGATACGTCAGCTTAGATTATCCCTACGCTTACGTATCCTTTACAACATCCATATTTACAGCATGTATGTGACGAAGAGGATGTTCGACCCCAATCATGTCAATAATTTCTAATATAACTCGCTTGTCAGACATTTCAATTACGGATTTACGTACCAATATGTTTCATACTACTACGTATGTTTCTAAGGCTGATCGTCTATCATGGAGTACGCGAAATTCTAATTAACATACCATCACGCCTATTTTCCCCGAAGGGTTAGGCAGAGGCGTACTAATGTACACCCACAGTTCGCCGGTATGTTTAGGTCCCATCTAATAGGGGGCGAGCCTATTGCCATTTACCGGGCACAAATTCCTCACTCCGAGCTGCTACTGGGAATTTCTTAGAAAAACCCAATTACACTTTGCTCGACCAGGGAAACCCAGAACCTCTAGCGTAGCAGTGGCGCTCAGGACCACTAGACTAATGAGGCAGACTAGCGAAATTCTAATTTCAAATGATTTTTCACTATTTATAATGTTCATAAACACATTTTTAGGTTCATGGCAAGAGTAATGCGACATGTGACAATGACACAAATGTGAACTAAATCTTTTGTTTTAAAATCGTTGTTGTAGCCAAATGTTGTGTACCTAAATTGGCTGATGGCACCGTTTATGGTTTGACAGATTGCGAGAAAAGAAACGGGCTAAGGCAAAGGTTTGATCAGCCAACGACGTATTACCAGCGATGGTAGTACATAATATATGTTTCTCAATAATAATTAAGTTTTTAAGTCTTAAATACGGAACGTTCGGATATTGTATTCAAGATAATATTCCGGCTAAGAAACAGCAAGCTAACTAATTCCGTCAACATTGACCTTCAGATGTTACCGTCGAACGCAGAGGTTCTCCTTTCGGAATTGAAGGTATGGTGATGATATTTTATTCAACACTTGGAATATAGTCAAACCGTATACCTTGTTGGCAATCGTACTCGTCCCTTAATCCTCTTCCCTTCACGTTTAGTAAGCGCTATCTGTCAAAAGATTGCTCTGGAGGCTGCTAAATATCGCTATCCAAGTTTCAAAGTTTAAAAAGCTAACCTAACTCTAATAGGTAAGTACACCTCCCCATCGCCACACCTAGAAGTCCTAAAACTGATATCCAAAAGCCGTGCCAGGAGGCTGGCCGCATTTGCATTGTGACGTTAGATATTCTCTTACCGAAGTGTAGACCAGCCTTTAGGTCACATGAAGCGTCATGCTATTTTTTCTATTGTGAGAACCTTTTTGCTTATTTCAACAAAGGTGCCAGTATTTTTGGAAAACCCCAGAGACACCTAACCACCACGCACTAACAATATTGTAATGTTATTTAATTTAACACAACACAGCAAACTATAGTCTCTTTGGTTTATTTCCCAACAAAACTTACTTTTTCTGTCTGTACCCTGAATAAAACGTTTTGGTATCAAAGCTTGTCAAAGTGATTCTCAAAGTAATAAACGGATGTCGGCATAGGCCCCACAATAATATTCCAACACAAGTTAAGTCGTTTTCACTTTTATTTACTTAGGCGCCTAAATGTTTTCATTTCGACCTTTTAAGGCAGACGGTCGGGCGTAAAGCAAACCCGTTCAATGCACGCCAAAATGTCGTTTATACCGAGAACACCCGAACCACAGATAAAAGAATACTAGTCCCGAACTGAGAACAACTATTGTTTATTGAAATAAAACTACTTTTTACTGATTTTGTTGCGTTGTATTGATATTATTTAATTCTCGACTTTTCGGATTCTTTACAACAGTTGTTGGAAGTCTTAGGGCGACTTGGACCAACATTCTGAAATGTGTTAAATTGTATATCATTTAAATCAAGAATTCGTCTTGCACCAAAATAGTTATCGTGTTAAATACTTTTTAAGACCTGTCAAGGTTAAATACGCTGAAGGCCCTTTTTTGAATCGTATTTAAATAGAATTGTCCGTTATGTTACAATTACTAACTACAACTGAACTAAGTTGTTTTATTACAACGTCCAATATTCGCGTAAGTGTCAGAAACCAGTAACTGTACTTAATTATCTTATTGTTTAGCTCACCAAGTTTTACGTGGATAATCAGCAAGGAAAAGAGGTATGTAATTATATAATGGATGAATAGAGTTGTTACAGAAGTTTGGTGTTATAACTGAACTGAAGATACGTTCATAACATATATACATAATACAACACACCTTCACGCCTTTATCTCTCAAGGATTAATCAGAGGTGTACGAACACCCACATTTCAGAGGTACTTATGGTTAAAATTTAAAGTCGAAGGATCTTCAATAGGTGCATGGCGAGCCTATTCCCATTAACAGTCAGAGTTTCCATTAATAGGCTGAGGTGTACTAATGTACTACACCAACAATCTACCAGATATTATTTTGATATATTCCTAAGCGGCAGAGGGCGAGCCTATTCCAATTAACCGGGCATAGATCGAAACTTCTAACTCCTAATGAGAATTTTATAGAAAAAAAAGCAACAAAAGCTCGACCTCGGAACCGAAACAAGGACCTAAAGCTTAACAGCCGCGCTTGCAACCGGGAGACCAATGAAGTGGTTATGTAACAATCATAAATATGAATAAGTGCCAGATCGCCTTCTCTTTGTTTCGCCAAAGGAGTTCGCTCAGTGGATACAGGGTTATTTTTGTACAAACAGATAAATGACCGACCGGCCACGTATCAATCACTTATTTATGTGTGTGGCAGATTCATATATTAAATAGATACTTTTGCCCGGCTTACTTCTGCCCGTCGATAGAGGCTTTTGCCCGCGACTTTGCCCGGGTAGATATTTGAATTATAGCGTCTGTGTTTTTCTGGTATTTTTGTACCAGCGAGTAGACGGATCACCTGAGGGTAAGGGATTACCGCTGCCCATGGACACTCGCAATACCAGAGGAGCCGCAGGGGCGGTGCTGGCCTTTAAATAGGGTTTGGGCCTGCGGTATCCTCAGTGACTGATGAAACAAAACGGAAGCGTTGTTTCACGCCGGTTTCCTGTTAGGCCGTGATAACACTCCATTCGTGCCGAAACATGGCTCTCCCACGGAGATAAGAACATAATCCATGCAGTAGTTTTTGCATGGCAGAGTAACAAACATCCATATATTCTCACAAACACTAACTTTCATGTTTATAATGTTAGTAAGTAGGAAGTAGGATTTAAGGTTATTCCATTCGTCCTAAATCACACTGCCACACTAGATGCCTCTGGTCGAGCAATGTTATTGGGTTTTTCTATGAAATTCTCAGTAGCAGCTTGGAGTTCGGATATGCGCTCGCAATGGCTCGACTCTTGAAAATATCGGCGAATTGTGGGTGTGGATTAGGATACCTCTGGCGTGGCGGTATGTTATATTAATTGGTTATTATAAATCCCGTTATGTAGTTACAGTTCCATATGGGCATTTACGTAAGTACTTTTTTGTTTTCTCGAGGGAAGAAACCCTCAAAAGGTCTACAGAGCCCAAACAGGCCACTTTTGATGAATATTACGATATTAACATGGAGTTGCTGTTTAAAATATGATTTGGTTCTCATAATCAGTAATGCTTTTCCGTGAGAAGTCAGGGGTTCGAGACATGGTCAATTGATCATATGACTATGTCATCGTTGCTTTAATTCCTCAAAGGACTTGCTCAGACTGGCCTTTTTAGCCCTCAATTGTAATCCTTGACTTGAGTGTGACATTTTTAATTCCTTTATGCAAAAAAGGGCGTTGGGCGTCATGGGTAACGTTATGGTAATTTTAAACAAATCAATTATTAGGAGTTTATAGTCTATGATAAGCTAATTATATACAGGAAAATTCAATCTTTAAATAAAATATAACATAAAAGAGACAAAGAAAAGTTGACACGGCTAGGCATCAAAGTAGGTACTTCTCCACATCATTGTCACCGGGAAACGTACCCAGAAGACTGGCTGCATTGCCACGTTGAATGGCAATGCTGATCCTTTGACCAAAGAATAAATTATTATTAATATTAATAAATATTAACATAACATACCATCACGCCTGTATTCCCCGAAGGGTTAGGCTGAGGCGTACTAATGTACACCCACAGTTCGCCGGTATGTTTAGGTCCCATGTAATAGGGGGCGAGCCTATTGCCATTAACCGGGCACAAATTCCTAACTACGAGCTGCTACTGGGAATTTTATAGAAAAACCCAACAACACTTTGCTCGACCTAGAAATCGAACCCAGGACCTCTAGCGTAGCAGTCGCGCTCAGGACGACTTGGCTAATGAGGTAGTTTTAATAAATATTAGATTGAACATATTTTTTTCAAATATAGAATCTACAGTCAGCGTATTCTCAGTTCTCAACTAAAAATGTCATGAAAGTACCATAATCATAACAGAACGCAATCACATTAAGGCGAAAATAAAAAGAAACAAACGCATACGCCGCAAAAGCAGCCATTCAAAAAAATTGCAATCTGACCAAAAGTTTTTGGGCCCAAATTCCATCATACGAGGTCTTGATGTATAGTCTTGATGAAACAGTTTTTTTCGCCGCCAAAAATGCAGTAAGTGTGTAACCGGTAAAAACTGGTAATTGTGCCGAAGATGGTTGTTGCAATTTTCGGTCGGTAGCTTGTTTTTGCGTCGCGGGCCGGGAGCCGAGATGTCGTGGAAATTGCGTCGTAGCGTCGCCCCCCGACATGACAAACCACTTTGAGAATACCCATCTCTGAATGCTTGTTGCTCGGAATATTTACGTGGATATGAAATTTATTCTTTGTTTTGTGTGTTAGCAAAATAAACCTCGTTAAATTGTCAATTTCCAGCATTAATGTTTTCATTTATAAAATTTATATAACTCAAACGGAAGAAACTGCTTCATTAGATACCCTAGTGGTTCTGAGCTCGACTGCTACGCTGGAGGTCCTGAGTTCAATTCCCAGGTCGAGCAGTGTTATTGGGGTATTCTATGAAATTCGGAGAAGCAGCTCGGAGTCTGGAATTTGTGCCCGGTTAATGGCTCGCCCCCTGTTACATGGTACTTACTGTGGATGTACATTAGTATCTACGCCTTTGCCTGACCCTACGAGGAATACATACAGGCTAGATGGTACTTATGTTTTATCTCAAGTGTAAGAACAGTATACAATTTTACATTCGCGATCAGGCAATTCAATATTATACAAACAGACTACATAGTCCTTGTTATAAACCTATATTTTTTTATAAAAAGTCATATAGTTACCATCTTTACTTCATTGACTAACCAAAAAATCTCAGGAAATAATACACATGAAAAGCAAATGGGTTCCAAATAATGTGTAAGCCGCCTAATCGCTAAGAAAAACGAGAACATTGCGGGCAACACCCCGGGACACAGTAGTCTATAAATATCACTAAAATTGTATTCTCAAGCCAACAAATCGCATACTATTAATCTCACTACATTATTACGTCCATTATCCTTTCAGAAATCTGGAACAACAGGACTTGCCTTTTCTTATGCAAATGTGGGCACAGAAAATAGTTAGACAGTTTCCATTTTGAGATTTCAATAGCTGAACTTCACCTAGCTCTGTCTTAGAAATGCAATATAACGGACTTCGAGATATTCTTTGCTTAGTAGACGTAGAATTTGGAAGAAAAAAATATTATCACAAGCATTGGTTTTAGTAATTTAGTTGGCTAAAACATCTAAAGGTGTTATTACCGAAATTTGCCGTTTGTTCGAATCCTGCCGCAAGTTTAATTTGTCCTTCACTAAAATAACTTTATATTCTTAGCATGGAAAATGCAAAAAAAAATCAAAAAAAGATAGTTATTAAGTAAGGTGGCATCGTACGACATCGAACTAACTGATATGTAAAGTCATGTCGGTTGAGAAGCAAAGTAACTTGCTTTTCAATAGATGTTATTGACGTCACTTCAGGACGTGAAGTCAAAATTTCGTCATGGCGGGTGGGACTCGCGGTGGCTAAATGGTCATAGCGTCTGGTATATCTAACCAGAAGACGCAGGTTCGAATCCTGCCCGCAAGTCAAATTTCTCCTTCATTAAAATAGATTTATCTATAATTATCTTTGTTATACCTACTCCGTACTTGGTTATCTTTTACTAGGCTATCATAATCTAGGATCTTTACTATTATAAAATAGTAGAAAAGTAGTGTCTGTACATTGAAATATAAAAAAAAAACAAGTGGGTTTTAAACGTCTCCGGACCCAAAAATTCTTGTCTGTTTGTTACACGTTGACGCAAAAACTACTGAATAGATTTTAATTTTGTTATCACTGTTCAAAGTATATGCTCCAACTTAAAAACTGATGAACTTCTTATCTTAAATAGTTGAACGGATCCTGAGATACAGCTGGACCTCTCTGATACTCTCTCATACAAAGAAGAGATCATCACTGTTAGATTTTGTGATCCATCTTTATTCTAATAAAGCTTCACGTGAGCAAAGCCGCGGGCAAAAGCTAGTATAGGATAAACTTTCATTAATTTCCTTGTTTACGTGTACGGTAGTACACTGATATCATGGTAAACATTAGTAGCACATTAATTACCCTTCTCCCCTAGCATCCGTGCTAATAAATATCTATAAGCTCCATTTTGTCCAACTTAATAACGGCACAATTTTCCCCCTGGCTTCAGTATCGTTGCCCATGGCTACGTGAACTCTATACATAGAAAAAAAGAACAACTACTTAGATAGAATATAGCACACTACGCAGTATTTGTAAATACCCACCTTGAATGGGAGCACCGTAAGATAGACTAATAATAGTAGGTTCTGTTTTCTATGCAAGGTCACAGATAATATCATAAAGAAGTAAAGAGTTATAGGGTTTGGGCGGGAAAATGAAAAGTGCACATTGTCGATTTTATATTATTGTTCAAAACTTGAATTTCTCCGAAGTTTAATGTGTAATTATGGTGGATAATTAACCATTAAGTGTTCTTGAACGTGTGATAGTGTAGGCAAATGATATAGAATTGAAAATCGTGACTTTTTGGGTTTACTCCTAAACTCAATCATAGCCTCAATAAAGTTTCTACCGTTTTATTGGGGCAACTGAAAAACATAAACTTGACACTGGCGAACACAAAAAGTGTGGTGCCATAACACAATCCCATGATGGGAAATATTACTTGATTACTCTAATACTTGACACTGGCAAATACACAAAAAGTGTGGCGCCACAATAAAAAAAAGAAAGAGAAAGAGTGTCAATGGAGTTTCTTGCCGGATTCTTCTCCATAGGATCAACCTTTTGGAACCGTGCAACTAGAATCATAATCAATTTTTCATAAACGCTTGTAAAAGCTTATTTGAAATAAAACACATTTGATTTGATTTGAATAGAATACTAGTAGCAAGGTGTTTATTATACAGGGTGACATTGAATAGACGCGTTTAATTAAAAATAATTATATGATTGTAGGTATGTGTATGATTGTGTAACAAAGAAAATTTAGAACACTTAAGGAAAATACTTAATTATACTTTTTTAGAATAGTAAAGAGAGTTTGTCAACGCCTCGTGCTCCTCAACTGCTATCTTTCTCGTGAATAGATCAAAAAAGTAGTAAGTTCAAAGCGTATTATTTATCTTATTTTACTTATTTATCTGCATAAAAAAATGATCGAGCGCACCGCACAAATAATTTGATAATTGCTTGAAATGATTTATTTGTGATTTTTTAGTTAAATGTCGATAAATAAAAAGAGAGTCTTGGGAGACTAATTAAAAAAGTTTAAATGTGAATAGTTCTATTTATTTATCTAAACCTAATAGGAAGTTAGGAAGATCTTAGGAAGTTTATTATGTTTATGAATAAGGCGGTAGGTAGCTCGATACCCACAGTTTTCTGGTATCATTCCTTATTGACGATACGATTCCGGCTTTCAAATCTAAACTCCGAACTGCTACTGAGAATTTCATAGAAAAAAACCCAATAGATATTCGAATTGGGAATCGAAACTAGGGCCTCTAGCGTAGTAGTCGCACATAAGACCACTGGACTATTGAGGCAAAATACACAAGTCGCATGTTATAACCGGCTCATTAACTATAAGTATCGGAAAATCCCATTTTCCTGTAGATTCCCTCAACGTGGGTGGAATGATAAGCGCCTAGAGGCTATGTTTACCGTGTTATTATGTGAGGTCACGTCGGTCAGAAATGTCAGAATTAAAAGGCGTGTTTGGTTATTTCAATATTACAGTACCGTTGAGTTTTAGGTAGGTCCGATCCCCATCTGTGACAAATATTATTGATATCCAGAGAAATTTGTCTCGAGTCTTCATTGAATTGTAGGTGTCTCTAAAGAAATCAACTCCAGGCAAAGAACTTTTTAACGTCATTTTTACATTTTAATCACCCTGAAAAGCCCGTTTTTCACCGCCCTAATTAATATAGAAATAATTATGCTTCCATTTCATTTAATCATTGTACGAATGTACGTGTCTGCTCTTCAGGAATCTATCTGTATCCTACGATAGTAGTCACAGATTATTTCTGAGATTACTAGGAGTGTAGTACCTACTATGGATGTCAATTAATACTGTCCACATCAGAAGAAAGAAAAATGAAGTCCCACGTCGCTGTAGAAAGATAACCTCGTATGTCCAGAGATCCAAACTTTAGGAAAAATGAGGGGAAAAAATGGTTCATTTCGTTAATGTTTAAAATATTGTTATGTGCTTTTGTCTCTTATAGTGGTCATGAATTGGTTTCACGGTTTCACCTCATCATAAAATACGTGGTTTTCATTAAATTTTACAAAAAATAAATAATGTTTTTTGACTGTAGGTATTCATTCTACAGCGACGCAATGGATTTTACTGATTTCACATAAGAACTGTATGGTCTGGCATAAATAATGACCTCTTTGGTCTAGTTCCTTATGTACAATACCCTCGTGGTATCAGTACGGTGTATCTGTTATCAGTTCCGTCGTAATGCACTATGTCCGCGGTGCGGCGGCGCCCGCATTCTAAGCCCTTCTTTATCCAGTTAGATGCCATACATTATTTTCATCTGACTTTTACTACTTCCGCGGATAGATAGGGCCTGATGCCGCCTATATTTTTTCTTAGTTAGATCTGCGGGAGCCATAAAGTCGGATCTAGTGCGTAAGCAAAGAGTTACGGAAGAAGAGAATTGCTGCGTGGTTTTATTATGTGTCAGGATTTATATGTTAGCGGCTTTGCAGCCTTTATTATGTATCTGTATGTATGTATATGTATATATAAGTCCACATTTATCATGCGTACCGCCGATATGTGGAATGCCGAAATGCACTTCCCGATAGATATAATCTGGATGTCTTTAAATCACGTGGGAGAGCCAGGCTTCGCCACGAATGGGCCGGCTCGACCGGAGTGATACCACGTACGGCCTCACAGAAAACCGGCGTGAAACAACGCTTGCGTTGTGTTTCGCCGAGTGAGTGAGGTTACTGGAGGCCCAAACTCTTTTAAAATGCGGGCAACGCACTTGTACCTCTGGTGTGGCGGTTATCGCTTACCGTCAGGTGATCCGTCTGGTTGTTTGCCCCCCTATCCCATAAAAAAAAATAGTTTCTTTTAGGTAAGCGCGCTCCATCTTAGGTCGCAATGTGGCTTAACATCAGGCGAACTGGCGAAGCGTAAGCCTATCAAGAATAGGTAAATAAACATGTAGCCAAGAAGATTTCAAAGTAACTTTAAAATGTGTTTAGCCGATTTCAAAGTAACTTAGATAATAAATAACTACTTATCATATAATTTGCATAACATGCACTAAAAGGACTGAACGTTAATCGATTCCCCGCAGCCATTAAGCTCGCAATAAAAACTATACGCACATAAACGTAATCATCCCTATCTCTCTCATTAATCTGTGTATGAACAGGGTTGATCCATATCTAGCAAGTTGGCGCCAGCGATTTAATTAAGGATTCAATTTAATTCCCTATCTATGCCGCAATGATAAAACACGTAGTTTCTAGTTTTCTTTAAAGGAATTAGATAAAGATAGATGTAATTTAATTTCCTCTTATACACACATCAAAAAATCATAGTTGTGTGTTTTCTTTAACAGGGTATTTCTATAAAAAAAAACATACAACAAAGAATTTTTCTTGATAGAGTTTAATTTAAAAAAATATATCAGCTAAAGCTAGTGATCGCAAACTTTTTTGATGTGTGTATGTCTTATACGTCATAACATCACGCCTATATTCCCAAAAGGTTTAAACAGAGATGTACTAATGTGGCGGTAGCCTAATGGCTAGAGTATCAGACTTGCGATTATGTGGTTGTCGGTTCGAAATCCACCCATTGCACTACCGACGTGAACCCACTTGTAACACAAGCATTTAGCTTAGCACGGGGGGTTGACAAGAATATTAGTAATGTATGTATGTATGTAGGTCATGTAATGTGTAATGTGGGTTACATTGCTAGTAAGCTCTAAAAAAATAGGGGGCGACCGTTTTTTCCTTAACCGGGCATAAATCCAAACTAATAATAATATGTTCATTTATTCTCTCATCATCAAATTACAATACAGAGTTAGACAACATTGCATTGAACATAGAGACTGGTGTCGGATGTAGGTAAAACCTGTAGTACAGATCGCCAGGCTTACCCTCCGTCCGTCACACAAATAATGATCTCTCGTATGATATATCATGGCTAAGAATAATTATTATACATTACTTAATCATAAAAATCTTGAAAAAATACAATAAACAGAGAGAGAAATTTTAACCTTAGTACCTAAAATAAAAATGAATAAAAAGGAAAATTAAAATATTGGTTGGTACTTAACGTGAAATTATGTATGTGTGTGGACAGCTCAACTCCGAGCTGTGTTCGCTTAAAGCTTAGGCAAATGTACCCACAGTTCGACGGTACGTTACGGCCCCAGCCTATTAACCGGGCACAAATCTAAAACCCAAGCTAAGAATTAAAAAAAAACTAAACACTTTTGCTCTATTTAGGAATCGGGATCAGGGCCTCCGGTGTAACACTAGTGTGCCTCTATTGCAACACTCGTGCTTTATTTAGATATAGCTTCTGCCCGCGACTTCGTCCGCGTAGCGTGATGATATATAGCCTATAGCCTTCCTCAATAAATGGGCTATCTAACACTGAAAGAATTTTTCAAATCGGACCAGTAGTTCCTGGGATTAGTGTGTTCAAGTAAACAAACAAACAAACAAACTCTTCAGCTTTATATATTTAATATAATATATAATATTTAGATATTTAGATATACTTATCAAATACGAGTCAATTATCAATACAATTTTCCAGATACGTTAGCGTCTATTGAGGCTAATGCTCAATAGTATTGATCTTGATAATATTATCTGTATCACAAGTTGAACGTACCAAAGTAACCTTCAACTGAGGTGACTTTACAGCTACAGCTCGTGTGGTAATTTTGCATGTTTCAGTTGGCGATTTGATTAGACATGCAACATTAGGTATATAAAATAACATTAAAAAAAACACTTGATGCTGAAACATTTGACCGGTTACGAGACATTCTATTTATGTTAAACTAGCTTCTGCCCGCGGCTTCGCCCCCGTGGAATTCGGTCTGTCATCACATCCCCCGGGAACGGGACAAAAAGTATCCTATGTCCGTCTCCTGGTTTAAAGCTACCTCTCCACCAATTTTCAGGCAAATCGGTTCAGCAGTTCTTGAGTTATAAATGGAGTAACTAACACAACTTTCTTTTATATAAGGTAGAAGTACGTATTTCCGGCAGCGTCCCAATACCCGGTAACTAGATAGATTTTTTTGTTTTCCACCTTTCTACCAAGCACAAATTAAAGTTTGTAAATTGTAACACATTCTTGGTAATATTTTGTACAATAATAATTGCAACACTGATCAAAAAGTTTTATGGTGGCAAAACTGTGTAACCATAAAAATGTGCTCTCCAAAAATATTAAGAAAATTGGAGGTCCAGTCTCTAAACTGCGAGATCACCCCGTCATACTATTCAGCTTGGCATGCTGCTACGGATGACCATACGGTAAGGGTGTTAATTTATTGAAATATTTGAGTGAACTATCTAACGATATAAACTATAAATTATGGTGAATCTAATTGAGAAGTATTTATTTTTGCATGTCACATTTATTGGTACGCGCTAATCCCTAGTTGACCCAGCAACCGGCATATATTTTCCATTTTCTACCGGATATTGGTGCAAGCATCATACCGGTAATATCCATTGTACCGATACCCGTTATTGTATCCTTATTGCGTTGCAATAGGTCTCTTTTTCCTTTGAAACTGTGGTATAAAGATCTGCCGGGTACTAGGACGTATATTAACAGTTGCACCTAAATCCGTAATGATTCTTATTGCCTTAAGTAAGAGCTTATTTTCCTTTGACTTCAATTGAAATGACTGTGTACGTTCTTTTAAAACCACATGGATTGGATTCCTTTTTTCTTTTTTCTGTATTATTTCTAAATGATTTCGCCTATAACTATACCCCTTATACCACGCACCTTTCATACAAGATAGTACTCAAAACAGACAATGCCAAAATGCCAAAAAATTTTAAAATGCCTTATTGAAATAAAAACTCAGCTGAAGGTAGTTTTGGGTATACAACACATCATGTGCTCAAACATGAGTCGTTGACTGGTATCAATTTTTAATCAGCAAGACCCCATAGCAACTTGCTGTGGCTATGGGTCTCTATACATTAGAGAGGTCAAGCCGTAGGTACCTCAGGTTCCGTTTAATTATTTGAGATAAGAACATATTATGGCCTGACACAACTGATCACCACGCCCACGCGAATCCCAGATGTGGAGAGCCAGAAGCCTTCAATGCTGGATCTTCTGCTGACTTCTCATCCGGACGGCTATCATGTATCCGTAGGCGCCCCACTTGGTTCGTCGGATCATTGCATTGTCCGGAGTACAGTGCCTCTCATGTGCTCGTCGCGATCGCGAGTTGTACGTAGCCGCCGTGTGTGGCACTACAAGTCAGCAGAATGGGATGGGATGCGGTCATTCTTTACGTCCTACCCTTGGAGACAGGTTTGCTTCTCGCCGAATGATCCCAACGCCGCTGCTGATTTTGTTGCTGATGTGGTGCTGCAGGGTATGGAACTTTTCATTCCATCCTCGGTAGTCCCCATTAGTGGCAAATTTCGACCTTGGTTCGGTTCGTCTTCCAAAAAGGCCTCTCGTCGGAAGCAGGAATCCTATCAAGCCTGGGCTGATGCGGTGGCGGCAAGGGATGTAAATACCAGCGCATTAAAAAAGAAGTATAACTTTGCCTCTAGGTCCTTCAAAAGAGACATTGCAAGGGCGAAGTCGGTGCAAATCGGTAGAATTGGTGAGAGGCTTGAGCGCCTGCCTTCTTCTCTCGATCTTCTGGGCAAACTCTTTGCGTCCAACTCAACTTTGGATGACGGGGGAGAAGAGCCGCCTACCATACCGCGGTTCATTGGCTGTATGCCGGATATCCGGTTCCACCAACGCGCAGTGCGTTTAGCACTTGTATCCCTCGATATCTAAGTCAAGTGGGCCTGATGGAATCCCTCCTATTGTGTTAAAGTTGTGCGCTCCAGAGTTGGCACCAGTTTTAACACGTCTTTTTCGGCTCTCTTACTCTTCTGACGTTGTCCCAACATCATGGAAGACAGCATTGGTCCACCCGATCCCTAAAAAAGGCGACCGCTCAAATCCATCCAACTACAGACCGATAGCCGTTACCCCCCTTTTCTCGAAGATAATGGAGTCCATTATCAACTGCCAGCTCCTTCGGTACTTAGAGGATCACCAGATGCTTTGTGACCAGCAGTACGGCTTTCGCAAGGGTAGGTCGGCTGGTGATCTTCTGGTATACCTGACACACCGTTGGGCACAGGCGATCGAGACTAAGGGGGAAGCCTATTAATATAATTTTATCATAATGATCTCATTGTATATCTTAGTGAAGGAAAAATTCGACTCGCAGGCAGGATTCGAACCTGCGTCTTCTGGTTTGATACACCAGACGCTATGACCACTAAGCCACCGCGAGTCCTGCCTGCCATGTCGAAATTTGCCTTCACATTCTGAACTTACGTCTTAAAGGTGACGTCAGTAACATCTATTGACAAGCAAGTTACTTTGCCTCTCAACCGACACGACTTACCTTACGGTTAGTTCTATGTCGTACGATGCTACCATACCTACTAACTATCTTTTTGTGATTTTTTGCATTTTTCATGCTAAGATTATAAAGTTATTTTAGTGAAGGAAAAATTCGACTCGCAGGCAGGATTCGAACCTGCGTCTTCTGGTTTGATACACCAGACGCTATGACCACTAAGCCACCGCGAGTCCTGCCTGCCATGTCGAAATTTGCCTTCACATTCTGAACTTACGTCTTAAAGGTGACGTCAGTAACATCTATTGACAAGCAAGTTACTTTGCCTCTCAGAAGACGCAGGTTCGAATCCTGCCTGCGAGTCGAATTTTTCCTTCACTAAAATAACTTTATAATCTTAGCATGAAAAATGCAAAAAAATCACAAAAAGATCATTGTATATCTCCAAATGTTTGTTGCAAAGATGTTTGTTAATTTTGTGTCATTTTAACAAATTATTCAAGCTGTATTTACAAAAACTACCAGATTTGTATTCTCATTCTAAGATTGTTAAGTTTTTAATGTTGGTGCAATTTTTTTTCGCAGGTAAACCTATTGAAATTGAGGCTTAAATGTTATTCAAGCATAAATTCAGAGTTTAGCCATAAGTTAATTCATACCTTATTTTACCTATGTAGGTTATATACCTACCTGGTTCCAATTTTCTAATTATAACATTGAAATTTATATATGTAAAATTTTCTGAAAATAATATTGATAAAGACTGATTTTATTAAAAACTTTTATATTTTATAAAATATATATTTTCTTTGGATACGTATTATAATGTGAACCTTAATATCAAGCAATAGAGTTCATATTTGCGGTAAAAAATACCGGATTCTGGGACAATATAACGATTACTAGTACAAATCTAACGGATACTGGTACAAATGACCCTTTTTAATGATTTTGTTGTATTATTGTATATTAACGTTTATATTAATTTTGAAAATAGTAATCATGAAAAACAAGAATAAATTTGCTATCTTTAAATGTAAAAATAATTATTGTAAGTCTTCTAGTTTTAGCATAACAGACCTGCAAAGTCGGCGAAGTTCAAAACTTAACGGTTACTGGGCCGTTTACCTTATATAGATATCACTACACTCATCCTTCGTTTGCCGCATCGGTACGTGCAGTTGAACTGACTCGTACCCTTAATATGGGATAGGGGAGCAAACGAGCAGACGGATCACCTGTTGGTAAGTGATAACCGCCGCCCATGGACACCCGCAACACCAGATGTGGCACAAGTGCGTTGCCCGCATTTTAAAGGGGTTTGGGCCTCCGGTAACCCCACTCACTCGGCGAAACACAACGCAAGCGTGGTTTCACGCAGGTTTTCTGTGAGGCCGTGGTATCACTCCGGTCGAGCCGGCCCATTCATGCCGAAGCATGGCTCTCCCACGTTAAAAACGACTTCATCATCATCAGCCTATAATGATTCACTGCTAGACATAGACAGTAATTTTTACAACACCTCAGTCTACCCGTGACCATGGATACTTACTGTAAATGATTTCGGATTCTTCACAGTTTCCTTGGTCACGGGTAGAATCGGTAATTAAAGACCGACTTTTCCATATAAACGTAATACCACAATAAACATAAACATAAACATACCATCACGCCTGTATTCCCCGAAGGGTTAGGCAGAGGCGTACTAATGTACACCCACAGTTCGCCGGTATGTTTAGGTCCCATGTAATAGGGGGCGAGCCTATTGCCATTAACCGGGCACAAATTCCTAACTCCGAGCTGCTACTGGGAATTTCATAGAAAAACCCAATAACACTTTGCTCGACCTGGGAATCGAACCCAGGACCTCTAGCGTAGCAGTCGCGCTTAGGACCACTTGGCTAATGAGGCAGTTGACTACAATAAATCGTAATTCAAACACAATTTAATCAAATTGTGTTATTATTCGCATTCGGACATCGTTAATCTAGGTTGCTACTCTAACATCCGGTCCGAAATACTTCACGGGAAATAAATAGAATAGAATAGAATAGAATAGAAATATTTTTATTCAGACGAACAGACGGATACAATACAAATACATACACATTAAATTTTTATAGGTACAAGTAAAAACAAAAGAAAGAACATTGTCGTCATGTCCGTACCGAATGGGTAACCAACTCAGCATGTGCTGGGTATCCAATGCCCAGCGCTGGTTTTCAGTTGGCACCCTTGCAGTGACGCACGGAAGCGGGAAACATAAATGATACATAAACTAAAATAATAACAATACATAAATAATAATATATATTTATTCGAACAATAATTTTATGTAAATATATCTTACAAATAAGAAATATAAAAAGAAGGAAATGTGAATTCTTAAAATAAAAGCGAATGTTGCAATTCTTGATAACTTTTTCCAAGTTTGAAACGATTTTCCGGTTATTTAATGTACCTTTCATTAATGAAGTAGGTAGTGGTACACGAAATTTTACGGACCCTGGATTAACGGTATCTGAAGCCGAATAATAACACAATTTGTTTAAATATTGCAATTTGAATATTTGTTATTTTTGTGGGCAATTCAGGAATTCCAAGGAACGCGTTAAAATCCATAAAAAGTAGTTTAATTTCCATGCTACACTAACTACGTAACAGGTAAATGTGCAGAAGTGGTTCCAGCCAGCACTAATGGGCTAACATGATGATGACTGGTAGCATAGCCCAGCCGTGTGAAAACACTCCATGCAACAAAGTAACTGCAACTTCATAAAGGTCGTCACCCAATTCACTGAAGGGCGGGCTTTTTAGGGGCTGTCTAAAATGTAAAAATGAAGTTCAAAAAGTCAAAATCATTTTATTCAATATAGACTACCGTCTATATTGAATAAAATGATTTTGACTTTGACTGTATCTTGGCTCATTCCGTTGATCGCTTACTGTTAAGTGTCATCCATCATACATACCATCATACCATCACGCCTGTATTCCCCGAAGGGATAGTCAGAGGCGTACTAATGAACACCCATAGTTCGCCGGTATGTTTAGGTCCCATGTAATAGGGGGCGAGCCTATTGTCATTAACCGGGCACAAATTCCTAACCCCGAGCTGCTACTTGGAATTTCATAGAAAAAGCCAATGACACTTACGACCTCTTACGACGGACCACTAGCGTAGTAGTCGCGCTCAGGACCACTTGGCTAATGAGGCAGTTATAAAACAAATCTCAGGAACGAATACTGGTCCGATTTGAAAAAGTCTTTCAGTGTTAGATAGCCCATTTATTGAGGAAGGCTATAGGCTATATATCATCACGCTACGCGGACGAAGTCGCGGGCAGAAGCTAGTATACTATATAAAATGTCTTCTAATCCTCCTCCGAGTAAGGCTATGGTATGAAACGATGGAGTGGACAGAGTCCTTTACTCGTTTCGCTCAATAAGCGTTACAACTTGTCCACACTTAGTACTAGGTACTACAATAATCTGACGCGGTCCATATATTTCTGTAACGACCACTAGTTCTAATAAGTTCCATTCCTTGCGAACCAACTTAGTAGGAGAACGTCTAATAAGACCGCTCTTGCACTTAAGCAGCTCGTAATGAACATATATCTACCTAGATATAGCTAACGGTGGCTGGCTATGATACCACAAACAAAAGAATATCTGCCATTAAAAATATTCGTCTTTTGTTTCTCATTGAGAGAAGAATTGATGAAACATACTGATCAGATGAATTACCTATAGGTACAAAACTGTCAAAAATTTATTCAGGTTTCCGAAGCACAGCAATTAGCACATTTGCCAGCTGTCTTATGTGGGTTAGCATGCAACGACAAAATTTTATCGTCACAATATCTCGTTTTTAGCACGGTCTTCAGATTGTCTATGCACGAGATTACAGGACGACAAAATTATTTCGTAACAATCGTATATACATAAGTATCTTGAGCAAGTTTATGAAATAAATTACTTGCTAACGTAAGCTGAAGGAGCATAAACAAAGGAGTAATCTGTATCATCCATTTTTAAAATTAAGTACTTACGAGTAATTAGTTTTAGAATATTGTATGTATACAGTTGGTAAATAGCTCAATATCACTCAGCGACAGTTAGGAGTTCTCTATAAATAAATTATCCACTGGGTATCACACTCATGGCGGCTTGTCAGATCATTAAGTTCAGGCGTCCTTCGTCCCTCATTACACAACATGTTATGGTGAAGGAAAACCTTACACCATAACATCTTGTGTTGTCTGTTTAAGTACCAGAAAAGTTACCTACATTTGTATTTGTTATTTATAAGTGCAGTCGAGATTCTTATTTCAGATTTTCAGCAAGAGTTTATAAATTAACGTACATACATAACATACCATCTGTACGTACTTACGTCTGTTTTTCCCGAAGGGTTTAGGCAGAGGCGGAGGTACCTACTAATGTACACCCATAGTTCTGCGGTAAGTTTAGGTCACTTTAGGTCCCATGTAATAGGGGGCGAATCTATTGTCGTTAAACGGGCACAGATACAGAACTCCGAGCTGCTACTGGGAATTTAGAAAATTCTAGAAAAACCTAATAACACAGCGTCTAGCGTATAGCGTAGCAGTCGCAGTCAGGACCACTAGGCTAATTAGGCAGTAACAAATTAAAAATTTAAAACAACGGCCTCATCGTTCTAACGGTAAGCGCGTCTGCTAAGGAAAGTACTTCGTTCAGATTTCAAGTCAAGCAGTGTTATTGGGATTTTCTCCTATTACACAAATCCTAAAACATATCAATACAGCTATGCTCATGTTGGGGGGCTTTAACAATCTAAATTACAATCTATTGATTAAAAATTAATTGCAATTAAATTAATGTAAGTAATGGCAATTTAAATTAAATTGATTAATGCCCAATTAATGCAACACTACCACTGCCTAAGTATGGGGAATAGAGTATGTATGAATCTATGCAACAAAAAAAATTAAACATAAATAAAATTCCTACTTTTCAAATTATCCTATTTTCAGTAAGTATATTATTATGGCCATGAAATACGGGTGATCTATATATTATACACACAATCAAGCTATTCATTCCAGTATAATCTGCTCCCGCATAGTATTAGCTTTCTGTACAATGAAAGTCAGCTTATAATACCTACTAGGTAAATATACAAATACATATTATTCTATTACGTTGGAGCGCGCCGGATTGCAATTTTCTTCAAATTATTTGACGTGTCAAATGAACGTACAAGAGCTTTTGTAATTATCTTGTGAAATTGCTAATAAAATTTGTATTTATGAATGCTGTTTTGTATTTGGAAGCTGCGTCTCTGGGGCACACTGGTGATATTGTTTATGGTCGGTTAACTCCATAGCGACAATGTTTTGTTAAATTAATTGCGCAGTTATTTTTAATAGAGCTCTCCTCAAATAAGTCGTTTATTTTGTCTTCAATATTCATACATTTCATATATTTTGTCGCTTTGTTTTTAGAAGTTATTTTTAGCGTTATTGAGCACAATCATACTATGATTGTGCGATGTAAATGACATATAAGAACTGAGAGATCATAAACAATCTGTTAAAATCAACAATTCTGAAGGTTCTTCATCATAAATGATGATTGTGACACAATAAATAGGACTTGTGACCAATTTTCTAAGCATCCCAAATAACTTTTTGAAACATAAGGAAGGCTGTCTTTCATCAAAGTCCAATTTATCTTTATAAATTTATTTAACTAGTTCAATGATTTAGGTATGAAAACCGACTTACTTTTGCAATACTTGCATATCTTTAATTAAATAATATCTATTAATTTATCGCGAAAAGTAGTTTATTTTAATGTTTGTATATTTGCGTCGGACATTCAAAAATCAAATATAACTATTATATTAAGTTTATTTTTATTTTATTGTATATTTTAAAAGCTCGAATATTTATCTTTATTCAGCCAATGTATTTACCCCATGAAACTACATAAGATGGGTAGTTTCATGGGGTAAATAGTAAATACGCTCGAAATCTGCATAAGAATTTAAACACGATTGTTCACCAAGAATTTGGTACCGGAACTTTTTAGGTAAATGACAGGTAATCCAACAATAACTCCCAACTTAAAGCATAAAGAAAACATGAGGAGCAACACGACGATGCATGGTGAGGAAAGACGACGGGGTGGGGGGAGGCACAGAGACAACCTTAGACAGAAGGTTAAATTTACTAGCTAGTCCTGCAATTTAACTGCTTTTGGCGCTTGATGAGCGTGTAAGCGCTAAGGGCCACTTGCATCAATACATATGTGATTCATTGCGATTAATTGTGTTGAATGAGTTGGTGCAAGTGGCCCTAAAATCTTGAATTTTATGCAATCTCGGAAGTAAGAGTTTATATAGGCGATTGCACTTGATTAATGATTCATTTTGATACAATTTAGCGATTTGTCAGCGTTACAACGAGTAAGTAGGTTTTTTAATCAGGTAACACTGATACGGAAATGGCGCTTAGGTACGTCTGTGTGAAGGACACAAATATGTGCTGGCTCATGGTTCGATTGGTGCACAGTAGTCGAAAAATC
This sequence comes from Acronicta leporina, assembly GCA_947256265.1. Classification (NCBI taxonomy): domain Eukaryota; kingdom Metazoa; phylum Arthropoda; class Insecta; order Lepidoptera; family Noctuidae; genus Acronicta; species Acronicta leporina. The sequence continues at coordinate 3,453,155 of OX366512.1, forward strand.
CGTTGTACACATATACCTACGTAGCAAACATTTTACGGAACTTTTTGCTACCAAACTCTTTGCTTCCAAAACTTCGTGTTTGAATTTCGAATTATACGCCCATAGCAGTTCCCACATGCGTCTTGTTTGCAGTGGGCTTTCTGTGCTTTGTTACTAAGTGGTTGTGCGGAGGTCATGTCAATATTTAGCCGCTGCGCGTGCGCCGTTCTCCGGAACAGCACCTGATCACACACACCGCAGGTTGATTGTACACGCCATATTATCTTACAATATGGATACACGAGTATGTGTAAGATAATATTTTTTAAAGCTTTGATTCTCGTGTGAATCTGTTGTGCCATGTTTTTTATTACAATGTCTTGATTTTCTTTGCGTTATTGTTGAAGACAAAAATGTATACTATATTCTTACTTATTTTTACAAAGCCTAATAGCTAAACTAAATTGATTAACTTTTTGAACGGTTATAACTATTTACAATAACATTGTACTTATCATGCAAATGTGATCAAATTATCACACTCGACCCCGACAGGTCGTGGTCTTCTAGAGCATTTACTGGACTCCTTCAAAGTGCGAGGCTTTGTCTCAGACAATGATGAAATAGCGAATTACGCAGGTGGTGTACCAATTTACACGGTATCGTACATCGGTATCGAGTTCCTATTGAGTTCTTTTTGAGAAACCTTGTTGTTACAAATCTGTTCGGCCCGAGAATCAAACCTAACATCTCCAGTTTCTACTCACGTTAGACAGCCGTAATAGCCTATAGTGATATGACCATTTTACTGCCAAGTCAAAGGTCTCGAGTTCAAATCCAAGGCATGCACCTCTGACTTTTCGAAGTTATGTGCGTAAATTATGACGCGCTTAAACGGTGAAGGAAAACATCGTGAGGAAACCTGCACGTCTGAGAGATTTTCTCGATGGCGTGTGAAGTCTGCCAACCCGCATTAGGCTAGCGTGGTGGACTATAGCCTAATCCCTCTCATTGTGAGAGGAGACCCGTGCCCAGCAGTGGGACATAATTATAATGGGTTGATTATGTATGTATGTATGTTATGTAGACAGCCGCGCTTACGTTCCAGGTATAGTATGGGATTGCTGGATATTTTCCGCAACTCCACAACAAAACGCATATTTTGCATGTAGGTGAGATGGATATTTCTTTCTAAAGCCAGCCTAATTCCTCTAGAAAGGCCAGCAAGCGGGAAATGCCGCTGACGATCTTTCGAGGATTACTCGGGTTACTGAAATACTTTACCCTGTGTGCGGCGACCCCAGGATAATGTAGGAGCACGTGGGCCGTTGTCTCCTTGTGGCAGGAAAGCTCAATGACCAAGTTGTTTTTTTAAAATCAGCAGTTTTTTATTAATAAAATACATACCTACATAATACATATAACTAATTCCTTTCTTTCTGATAAAAAATTGCCCGACACTAGAATTTCTCCGGTACCTATCAAAAGTGCGTATGTACAAACATGAATTCTCACATATAAAAGCATCCAGAGCTGAAAGAACTACATGTAGGCCATATAAATATTAGCCCCATTTGGGACTCGAACCAGCGACCCGTGGCGCACAAGCCGAACTTTCAGACATTACGACAATAGTGCCGTAAACTTAATCAGACTGAAATAAGATCATGTACGTGTTCCGAAAATGACATCCCACATGGAGGCAATAGGCGTGCGACACACGTAACGTCGCAATAATCATTACGTCTGTCTGTGTCATAGTGTTCAACACAAAGGGACACCAATTTTAGCTAGCATCAAATTAGCGAACAATTCGTATGTTACGGTACTATGTTCAAAGTTAGAATTGTTTGTAGACGACCTATTTTTGGGATGCCGTTTATTTTTGGCCAGGATTACGTTGATGAATTAAGATTAAAATTGTTTAGCAAAACTCAGTGTACACAATAACCTTCATTGGGTGCCTCAAAAAAAATTACTTGTTAATACCATGTTCTTTGCTAAGACAGTCGAAACTATAATAGATTTTCCGCTTATGGTAAGAGCAGATACAGCCGCCTGCAACACCAGATGTATCACTCTGTATCACTCATACTCTCAAGATGACTGTCAGCGTTGTCATCTTGAGACCCAGTAATTTCACTAGCATTGCCCTTCAAACCAGTAGCCCAAGCATGAACACTTGCGAAAACGTATTCGTATCGAAATCGAGAATAATTTGTATGAGAAGGAGGTTAATGAACGTAGATGAAGCGAAAGTGGTGTGCTAGGATCGTAGCAAGTGTAGTCTCTGCCTACCCCAATGGGAGACAGACGTGAAAATATGTAGGTATGTATATATGAGATTTCATAGCGGCGGTAGCCTAATGGCTAGGGTGTCGATCTTGTCTTGATCATGTGGTTGCCGGTTCGAAACCCACCCTTTGCACTAACGTCGTGAACCCACTCGTAACACAAGCATATAGCTTAACATGAGGGGTTAACAAAAATACTAGTAATGTGCGAACCACATCTCTAGAAAGCTTTTTAAAATAAAAAAAATATAGCAGAAAAAAACTCATTAGCTTACGATACGAATTCGATAGTTCTTCTTGCTTAGGCTACTGAACAAAATATTGTCAGCACATTACGGATTAGCGGCATATTTGGCATTTACCTCCATAACCGAACAGCGAAGCTATTAGAAGCTATTAGCTTCCCTAGCGAAGTTATTAGAAGTCAGGTGATTGTTGGCCGATGATGAAATTCCGACGTTTAAATTGTCAAACACAAAACAGTGTCGAGATCCGAGTCACGGACTGTGCCAAACGGAATAGTTAAATGTGCTGTAAATTTAACCAGCTACGGACGATATTATGTTAGCTTGTCTACGTCAAAGCGAGGATTTATCTAAACCCTAGATTCGGTGTAGCGTGCATCCCAAATTGTAACAGCGGTTTTTACTTGTTTTGCACTCTGAAACGACGGGCGTGGAGTGCTGTGCAAAGCTTGGGGCGTGATAGAATCGCTCGCTGTATATTTAAATTTGTCACGGAATATCTAAAAAATACTCACTCATTGCTGTTGCCCGAAGATGGTTATGGAACCTCTTTACAGGAAGCAATTAAATACAAACTATTCGCTTTCTCAATAATCTAGTTAGATTAAATCCACGAAAAAGTGGTTATTTTTTTTTGTTTACACATTTTAGGCTTTTGCTTCTTGAAATAAGGTTTGGAGTAAAGCACCGCTAAGTTCCTCCGAAGAATTTGAAGTTTGCAATATGCTGAAGACAGTCATCAGAAATTTCACATTCTTTTGAGATTAGGTTCACAGCACTAGGAAAAATGTCAGTATCAACAAAATATATTACACTAAATTCCACTTTATTATTCATCTCACTGCGACATCAACGGTACATAACAATGACGCAACACCGATTAAACGAAACTAGTATTACCGATTATCGTTTGTGAATCAAATCCACGTAATTATATGAATTAATTGATGAATGCGTTCATGCATTTAAAGCGATTACGGACTAATTGCTCGATGCGCCGCGCGTATCGCTCGCACACATGATAGTGCGCGTGCATCGTTCAATGTTTTTCCAGCCCGTGATTTAATTAATCTATTATGTGAGGGTAGATTAAGAATAGTTTTTGTTGTGTTTCTATTGAACCAATAATTTTACTACTTTTAATTGATTTCTTTTGAATTTTTTAATAGTTTTTATGATGTAATGAAAATATTTAAATAAGTAGATATGTTCTAACTCGGTGCACAGTGTAAACAGTTCCTTCTTACAGTAACTATCGATTCTGCCAGATCTAGGTCGAGTTGTATCTGAAGGTGATGATTTCATCTAACGAAGATTCCTATTAGCAACAGATAGGAATACGAAAATGAATGGTATCAGAGGTATCGGTATAAATGAAACACGCACATCTTAGACTATATATAACTATACTTAAATAACAAAAGTGTGTGTGGCGAGGACGCGTGTCGCGCGCGATGAGATCACTGTTGCTGCTGGGGCGGCGCGAGGCGCGCGGCCAGGTGGAGGATGTCGCGCTTCTCCTTGGGGAAGCGCAGCTCGCGCGCGGCCAGGCGGGCGGCGCGCAGCTCCCGCTCGGCGCGCGCCAGCTCTGCGCGCAGCACGCCGCCGCCCGTCGCCGCCGCGTCGCGCTCCCGCGCGGCCCATTCCCTCGCCATCTGTTCGCGCATTGCGTCATCGAGCGCGCGCGCAGAGTAATGCGCGACCACTTCTTGTCGTGAGCATTGTCGCTCGCGCATCGCCCGTAGCGATCCGTTCCAGTGCAGCAACTGGAACACCGTCATCAGCTCTTGGAACTCCAACATTGTCCGGCCTTTGTTCGCTTCCAGCATAAACCTGTTATAAATAATTATGTTGAAATTGTGATGTTCTATAACAATAGAGGAGAATCTAGTACATACACTTAGGTATAGACTATATAATGCTAACAATGGGAAGGAAACAACCGCCACGATTTCTTTGTCTTGAACATTGGATGGATCTCGGACAGGCCGATGAAAAGAAAATAATACTTCTATTCAAACCGACTTTCATCATGTATTCACACTACACAACAATAGACACGTCTAAGTATTTTTGCATCTACGTCTAATGAAATTCAAATAGAACGGAATTAGTCCGTCGAATCTGTTAAGGAGTATGTAACACCCATTTCTCTCTTCATCCACATGGGAACAAGTTTTATACTAACCCTTCATCACTGGTCTGACTGACCCTATCATTGCCTTCTACGACTTACGTAAACCTTAACACCTAAGATCCAGTGTGAGCGAACTTTCTACTTTAAACTGTCAAGCAAAATTTAGGTTTACAGTAGGTACCTGAAGGCTGCAATTCCCGCGCTGGGGTCCTGGTGGTGGGTGGCGGCGTCTCCCGCGAAGGACGCCCTGGCCTCGGCGACCGCCTTCTCTATGAAGTGCTCAGAGATGCGCCGCGACTCATGTTCGTTGAACACACTGTTCATCAGAGCGATCTTCGCAGCACTGCGCCGTGCCTCCGCTTTTGTGGGACAGTTCTGGATGGATGAAAGGGTATAACTTATTACCAACCTCAGTCTTAAAACAGACGGCATATAATACAACCGGCTCTTGTATGTGGGAGAGAGAGACCTTTATTCAGCAGTGGACCCCCTTTAGCTGACATGATGATTTTATGAAACGCAGTCTGTTCTAAACACTTCAAAACTCATCTACCAGATGATCTGTAGTGGTTAGTCGTGCACGGCAAAAGCTTTATTCACATAAGTAGCTCTAATAGTGCTGGAAGCGTTACGTTAGCGTTAAGTAATAAGGATCTCTTCTTTCATTGTACTTAAGGCTACTTTCAGTAGAAATATAAGATGTTTTCCATAACCGGGTGTCCGGTCCGTCTCTGTCTATCGTACCTGAAAACTGCCAAAACAGGCACCTCCGGGCAGCGTGACGTAGCACACGTAGGGCGGGTGCGCGGCAGGCACGGACTCGTAGATGACGAGGGCGCCGCCCCCGCTGCCCGCGCCCCCGCCCCGCGCCGCCTTCACCTGCCAGAACTCCTGCAGAGCTTCCACCACGTTCACTGTTGATAGCACTCCGTCAGCTGAGTACGAAAAGAACAAATTTAGGTCACAACATAGCGTGCTAATATTTCGGGACTCCATAGGTGCTTGGCACTTTAGGCTCCATTTAATTTATCTTATTTAAAATTCAATAAAGAGTGATTGATCACTTTATCTAAGCCCGCGAAAATATGGATGGAAATTGTGCAAGATACTAATAGGTACAGAAAGCATTGGAAACCTGCCAGGCTAGATTTCCCAAAGTAGGAAAATTCTCGATTTCTCATTTTCACCGCAATTTAGACAACTCTTAGCGAAAACTAATTAACATCAAAATGAACTAACAGCATTTTTCTGAATATTCAAAATTCAACACAATTTATACACAACCTGTTAAGAAACTTGTACATTTGTATTGTTTAGCATGTTAAAGCCTTTAAATAAGGCTGCATGAAGCGCTTCCCGTTTAAAATAAGGCATCCAATTTGTCCCGCCATTTCCCCACAATCAGTGCGAGCAATTTATTTGTAAAAGCTCGGCTTTATTCATATTTCCGTTGGCTTTTGGCGTCATAAATAGTTATGGTTTTCACGCCAAGATAAGCTGGCAACTGGCAACACATCTATTATCTATACTTAATATATAAAGCTGAAGAGTTTGTTTGTTTGGAACTCAGGAACTAAGTACTGGTCCGATTTTTTTTTCAGTGTTCGATAGCCCATTTATTGAGGAAGGCTATAGGCTATATATCATCACGCTACGCGGACGAAGTTGCGGGCAGAAGCTAGTTCTTTATATAGAGACGTTATTCTTAACGCAGGATTTCGTACCTTACTAGCTTATTATCAACTAGTTGCTTTGTATAATTCCTTAATTGAAAGCAATGATGCTTCTAACCTGTCAACTAGAGCATCTATACCGATAAACAATATTGAAAATTGTGCTTGTGACTTCAAAATAAATGCCAAATTGAAAGTGTATAAGTACAATATTTACTCGTAGCCAGCGATTTCATCCGCGCTGCCCCGTTCGTAAGAGTAGTAGCGTAGAATGAATTTTCCTCATAAATAACTCTGTAGTTATTCAATCAATCCGTTCAGTAGTATTTGAATTTATCGCGAACAGACAGCAAGCTATGTGTGATCTTTAAAAAAAACTAAGGTCATTGAATATTTGGATTTTAAGATTAATTAAAGCTTTAATGCTAATACAAAAAACTTTTATTTGTCACCCATTTTAGACGTTGGAAGTTATTGTAGGTCAGTATTGTTACATAAATGAATGAGTACAGCTTTTGACTCGCTTTGTTATGAAGAAAATATGCAAATCATAGTCCAACTTTAATTTATGTATCCCTCGTAAAAAATTCATAACTTGCAAACGCTGGTGTTTTAGTGTGAATAATAATTATTATTTAACGTTCAATTTATGGGCATGTTTTTTTCATATTTCAGTGCGATTTGTGATTTCGATTCTCATAATAATATGAGCATGTCAAAGGTATAGATTTCGAATCCAAGGCCTCCTGATTTTATTAGTAGATAATTATAACGCCCTTAAGGAAAACGTAAGGAAACCTGGATGCTTCAGAGACTTTCTCGACGCCATGTGCAATCTGTCACTTTGCTCTTGGCATCCTGGTGGACTATAAACTAAATTCTAACACCTCCTTTGTATTGTGGCGATATAGTTTAATTTCCTTTGTTATTCAGATCATTTTGACCAGTCCAGTAGCCCAAGCAAGAACAACCACCGAATTCGTATCGTAAACGTATCGAGTTTTTATCTGCTACAAATCGCATACATACATACATAGTTTCACACCTATCTCCCAATTGACCCCAATTGGGAGGCAGAGTCTATAGACTTTCACTAACTACTATCCTGGCACACCACTTTGGTTTCATCTACATTCATTCACCTTCTTCTCATACAAATTATTTTCGGTTTTGATACGTTTTCGCAAGTTGTTTGTGCTTGGACATTTCTGATGCTGACTGTACCAGCTCAAACAATCATTATTTCTGATGCTGACTGTACCAGCTCAAACAATCATTATTTTTAACCCCCGACGCAAAAACGACGGGGTGTTATAAGTTTGACGTGTCTGTGTGTGTGTGTGTGTGTGTGTGTGTGTGTCTGTCTGTGGCATCGTAGCTCCCGAATGGATGAACCGATTTTGATTTTGATTTTTTTGTTTGAAAGGTGAATAAGTGGGGAGTGTTCTTAGCTATGTTTAATGAAAATCGGCCCAAGATGGCCGCCGCCACAAGATGGCGGTTTACATATTTTTTCACAACTCCCACAATATTGGTATCAAATGAAAGGGCTTGACTAGTAGAACACTATACACTATGATATAAGATATCTAATAGCTATGAAATAATTGTACAAAAGTTGAATAACTAAACGAAGAAAATACCTAATTAAAACGCAAGAAAATAAAAGAAATTAAACTAAATAACTAAGAAGTCCCTACAAAAAGTGTGAAATAACAAATTAAATTAAAAATTTAAAAAAACCCCCGACATAAAAATAAACCTGAATCCCTATAAAAAGAAAAAAATAATCTTGAAATTATAACCCTTCGTAAGTACGTATGAAGTTTTTTGATTAAATTTTGTCGCGTCGGGGGACCGCTCTCTAGCTCTCGCGTGTCTGCCCGCTCGGGTCGCCAAACTTGAATATGTTACGCTCCGCCGACTTTACACCCTCCCGCGCGTCGCGGCGATGTACGCGCCATCCACATCAATTCTGAATTCGCGCGATTCACGTTCGAGAAGCAAAAGGAAAGGAAAGGATTCACATAATTAGAGAGCGGTCCCCCGACGCGACAAAATTTAATCAAAAAACTTCATACGTACTTACGAAGGGTTATAATTTCAAGATTATTTTTTTCTTTTTATAGGGATTCAGGTTTATTTTTGTGTCGGGGGTTTTTTTAAATTTTTAATTTAATTTGTTTTGTAAACTAGCTAGGTTTCTAGAGCACTCTCTTATTCGGAGTAATGATGGCACAAACAGAAGTAAAAATTAAAGCATTCTGCGGTCCTCCACCAGTTTCCCTCGTAGACATTATTATCTCACAATGAGTCGACTGTTTCTGAAAAGCAACGTTAGCGAGGGCTCTCTGTCAGCCTCCGCTGTTGTTCCCATCCGTTACGATTTCACAGGATTTTTCCGCTTTGAACGTCGGCGAAATTTCCGGGGAAGGCCATTTTAAAGACATTTCGAGACAGACGGATTTCAGTTTTGTTATTAAGAACTTGAACGAAAATAGTGCAAATATTGGGTAACGGTTGGTGAAGTACTACTGTATTTACTTTCTAACATACCAGCACGCCTGTATTCCCCGAAGGGGTAGGAAGAAATGTAGTAAGGTAATGTACACCAATAGTTCGCCGGTTTGTTTAAGTACCACGAAATAGGGAGTCAACCCCTCCGTGTAGCTACTAGAAGAATTTCATAAAAAGCCTCTATATTAAGACTTCCCAACCAGGGAACCGAACCCAGGATCTCTAGCATAGTAATTGCGTCAATCATAGAGTTAAAAATTATGCAAATATAGTTTAACGAGTCATAAAATTCTAATTCCTAACGTTTTTCAAAATATTCTATAGCCTATGTTAATCTGGAATGATGTAGCATTCAAAAGGTGAAAGAATTTTTGAAATGGGCCCAGTAGTTTTTGAGTTTATTCGTTACACACTTACACATATACATACAAATCTTTCCTCTTTAGAATATTAGTATAGATGAAGTGTATAGTATTTTACGACTAAATAACTCGTCATATAAATCGAAGTAAACTCATATTTCTCATGAACAAACTTATATAAAACTGCTCAAGGAATGATGAAGGACGTTACGTGACTCCTCGCCAATACTTATAATTAACACAATCTTGATCATTACACAAAGCTTTACTAGGGCGTCCCATGAACATTACTTGCTATAGATGACGTCACAAAGCTAGGCAACTGAAACACATAACTTTGCCGTCGTAAAAAGAAAAGCGCACATAAACATAAATACACTAGCCCGGGTATTGATTGCGCATGGTGATATTAACACTAGCGCTGCGCCTCAGCCACGCACGTCATGTGGCTTCATTCATTAAGGGTTGTTCAACTTCATTACGTAACAAAACATAGGCTTACATTCTATGACAATGTATAACATAACATATTCAACATAAACCTAATGTACCTCTTCCCCAAAGGGTTAAGCAGAGGCATAGGTACTGCTTACTGGTATGTTAAGGTCACATGTAATAGGGGGCGATCCTATTGCCATTAACGGGGCACAAATCCCAAATTTCGAGCTGCTACTACTGAGAATTTCATGGAAAAACCCAATAATAAATTACTCGACCTGGTAATCGATCCCAGGACCTCTAGCGCAGCAGTCGGGCAGACCACTAGACTAATGAGGTATTCTCAGTTTTCATATCTTTGAAAATTGGGTACCTATCTATGCTAATTTTGCACAAGAATTGATAAAGAACTTCACGATTTTTTACAAAGTTTATAAAATAATTGTTATTAAGACTTGGTTGGTCAACGCGGTTCTTATACGTGTGGTCCTGTTTTTAATTCCCAGGTCAGGATACAAAGGTCTACTACTACTGTTAGAGCAGCCTAGCATCTGGTATAAAAAGCTCACCACCTTTTTTATTTTTTACTGTTATATAAAATACTTTTTATTATGTTACCTTTATGATTTTGCAACTTAATTTGGAGCATATCTCTGACCGTAATCAATATCTTGATTAAAATATAAACTCTACAGATTGCTGTTAACTTCATAGCTGATACGAATTTAACTACATATACCTATTTTACTCATGATAAATTGCACCACCTTCGTGTTGCGCTTACGGGTATAAACCATGATTAAGGAAAAAACTTCGAACGCACAGTTCATCTCTTTCAATTGTAAAAGTTAAATGAGGGTAGGTGGTCAATGGTGCGTCCGGTCGTGGAAATAAAACAATGCATCCATTCACCCGGCAGCAGGGGAGATTGCTGCAATACACGAGTAGGACATTGTAAGACTAGTACTCACGATACGACCAATGTCCCGCGACTCAGAAAAGTATGGGCGTGCGAATCGCTTTTACTCGATCATAGTTACAAAATAAAATATCTACGATAAATTTAATTGATTGGAATTTAACATCACAATCAGCGCCTCGATTTAGGCGGGACACCTCTATTTTTAGTCGATTTTTTTTCTAAAATGTCCCGTCCCTGTCCCGTCAAAATCGACTATTCCCTTGAAAGCGGGACAGGCTGTCCCGTTTAATTAGTAGGTAGTTTTTTTTTCTCATTAACATTTTTGCGGACGAAGATGAAGGGAGGGCAATGCGGTGAGCTGACGGGACTTTCCTTCCTTCTTTCTTCCTCTGCAAAAATGTACTTCTTTTAACGAAAGATTCCCGCTTTGCTCTAATAAAATCTTTCAAAGCTCATTAAGTGTGAGCTTTCTAATACCCCACAAACATTTACAATAGGTTAGTCGGAATACCCACTTGTTGAAATTGTCTTAGGACCCACATTTCTACTCTCCCCCATTCATCCATGTTAATAATTATAAGTCTATAATGCGAATTCCTAAAGTGGGTTCCGCGGAAAAGTCACAGAAAGCAGAAACAGTTAATTTTGTGGCATGAGTAATCGGAGACAGATTTATTTATGTATACTGCTCTGAGGGACCAACAAATTAGCTACAACAAGAATTTGGGGCAATATTGTAGAAGATGAGAGTAAATTTATAGGAAATTGTGCAGTGTTGTATTCCGATGGGTTCGCGCGAATTCAAGCAATGGCCCGATATGTCTGAGGCAACCAATGTCCCGCAAATTCACCCCTTAACGCAAACTCGTCCTTAGCTTTACTAAAGCAGGGTTGATCGACTGAACGTTTATTGTGCCAATATCCAAGTCATTTCACGGAAAATTGTTCTATTATTCGATAGTTTCAACGGGGATATTGAAGTCATCTTTATTTATTTGCCGTTTGATCGTTTGCGCATTCTATTGTGTTAAATACGGTAGTAGGCTCTGTATAATTAGTAAATTTTTGGAGAACTGCACAAGCCTGAAATATCTTCTTTTATCTATATATATAAAAGAAAGTCGTGTTAGTTACACTATTTATAACTTAAGAACGGCTGAACCGATTTGGCTGAAAATTGGTGGAGAGGTAGATTAGAATCAGGAGACGGACATAGGATACTTTTTATCCCGTTCCCGTAGGATGTGATGACAGACCGAATTCCACAGGAGGCGAAGCCGCGGGCAGAAGCTAGTTTTTTATAAAATATAATAAGTATTTAAATGTTTGTTAGGTCAAATACTGAAATCTGTGAAATTTAAGAGACAACACGGTGTTGTTTTATATACATTTTAAATCATCGGGTGGTCGAGCCAAGTAGTATACGTATTATAGTAGGAGTGAAGAAAATCTCTTCAACAGGAAATAAAAGAAGTTATGTCGATTACCGACACTGTATTCTTATTTATTACAACCAAAGATGGCATATGATGAAATTATAATTCCAATCTAATCTGAATGCCGGAAATGTCAACATTTGATGATATTTCGGTGATTTGGAATTTTGTGAGTTCATTGCAATATATTTATTGAATTGTTCACGTTAGTGTTGTTAATTGGTAATATTTTAGAAGACTGCCATTTGATATTTAAGAGACATTGAAATTAGAAATATTAATTTGAACAGTTTTTAAGTATCCTCCAGCTTCAACTCCAGTTTACCCAAGCAAGATCTTGGCAGCCATTGTTTCATATTTTACAACAATGACTGAGAAATAATGTTGAATTAATTCACATGAGAATATCGCAGATAGTAAATTATGACAGGTAATTCCATACATTCTAGAAAGTTCATGTGAAATTAATGAAGAAGCAGTGTGCATACACATGTGTGGGATTTTAACGTTTAAGAAACGATTTTTGCAAGTCATTTTGCTGACGCAAAGATAAAATCTCTTTACCGATGAAATTGCGAGCACTCGACATAGATCATATTTTCAGAGGTCAACTCGTTATTTATTTGCGTGACAGTTTATAATCTGCTCTTACAACTGAGTATTTAACAGATCTTTGTATTAACAGGTCGGTATAATTATACTGAATTTGTATTATTGCTAAATGTGTATCTGTGTACAAGTACATACATAAAATTCATTGTTTTCGCAAAAGGCCCGGTACACAATGTTAAGTGCCGAATCTTGTCTATCAGTTTCACCTGTTTCAAACAAGACCAAAAAAGATGTCCTGAGGTACCTATAGTACAAGCTGTCCACTCGGATTTTACACGAGGAAAAGTAATCATAATTCACATCTGAGGACGTCATACGAAAACGATTCGCAATAAGAAAGAAATGAAAGTTCCAAAGTTCCAAAGGGATCCAGAACCTAAAGGTCGCAAACTCGGAACTATAAGGTCACGGTAAGGACATATCTATGTTATGTTATCGAATCAAATTGACTGATGACCCAAATAAAAAGTTTATGCTTCGGAATTCAAACGGTTTGAGTGCGTTTACGGAGGTCGTATCGATGTAATTTATAGACAAACTTTCTGAACATCACTTTCTTTGAAAAGCGAATTAAAATTAAAAATCATGACATGAAGCATACAGTACCGCCAGTTTTAATTAATTTGTTTTTGTTAGTCGAATCTTAAGTATCTACAATTTATGACATTTTTTTTTATATTGAAATTTATAAGCTGTCGAATATTTTCTTCACTAAAATGGCTTTATATTAAAAGATTTGAAACTTAATCAAATGTTATAATAAGTATAAGCTTTCCTTTTAGCGGGGCTTTTAGGTATATATAAGTACATTACACAACATATCCATTATATCATAACGGCGCTGCTAGCAAGGGAAAATATCCAAACGTCATAATTATTCCATTAGTTTAGGCGGGAAAATGAAAAGTGCACATTGTCGATTTTATATTATTTTTCAAAACTTGAATTTCTCCGAAGTTTAATGTGTAATTATGGTGGATAATTAACAATTAAGTGTTCGTGAACGTGTGAGAGTGTAGGCAAATGATATAAAATTGAAAATCGTGACTTTTTGGGTTCACTCCTAAACTCCATCGAAGCCTCAATAAGGTTTCTACCGTTTTATTGGGGCAACTGAACAGAATTTATACTTGACAATGGCGAACACAAAAAGTGTGGTGCCTTAATACAATCCCATGGTGGGAAATATTCTTTGAAAATATTACTTGATTACTCTAATACTTGACACTGGCAAATACACAAAAAGTGAGGCGCCATAATAAAAAAAAATATTCCATTTTATAAAATTAAGTTCTATATTTTCCCGCGTCTCAAGTTATAATGGTAGAGGTGCTTCGAAGTAAAGTAGTTTGCAATTCTGTCTGTTCAGTGAAGTTTCGTTCATGAAGTGGCATAATTAATTAATGCCATGCCGTGCAGGGAGTTCTTACTCTGTATAGAATCCATACAACGTCTAATTGAATAAGCGTAAGACCTCAAACACGTCAATTAGAAATCGAGTCATAATTTTATTAAGGATACCCTAAAATCATTTTGAGACACGGAAGCAGCATTTTTTTTTAAGACATTCGTTATAAGTACTACTAATGTATTGGAAAAAATATAAACCGCCTCATTAGTTTAGTGGTCCTGAGCGCGACTGTTACGCTGGAGGTCCTAGGTTCGATTAGGTACCAGGTCGAGCAAAGTGTTATTGGGTTTTTCTATGAAATTCTCAGCAGCTCGGAATTTGCAATTTGTGCCCGGTTAATGGCAATAGGCTCGCCCCCTAATATGTTGTTATTATATCTACACCTACACATATTTGCCTAATTGATAAAACAGTTTAATCATTAGGTATAGTTTCATTGTACTTTAATTTGATCAATCGCTGATTCAATTAGTTAAACCGAGCTTATAGATTATTAAATGCCCGCCGCGGTTTGAGGTATTAGCCAAAAATGGGATATCGCATATCGTTTAATACATACTTACCTACTATTATTATTTAACTGCCTACGATAGAGTTCCTGGATTCCATTCCCAGGTCGAGCAGTGTTATCGGGTATTTTATGAAGTTCCCAGTAGCAGTTCGGGATTTGGTACTCGTGTCCGAATAATGGCAATAGGCTCGGCCCCAATTTCATGGGATCAAAACTTACTGGCAAACTGTGGATCATATGAGCACCTACGGGACTACAGGCGTGATGGTATATTATCATGCAAAGTAGCCACTTCAGCCCGCTGGACATTTAAAAGCATATCAAGGTTTTATAATACCTTGAAATATATATATATAGCAAAGTAGGTAACAACGCGGTATATAGCATACTATTTAGACAATACAGTTCATAATAAATTGGTTGTGTATTAATTGTGGGATTGCGTGGGAATCCAGTGATTGGGCCTGCGAAGGTCAATATGTACTGTACATACTTATTTAATGTAAAATACTAATACTGCATGTTGCATACCGTAAAACTACTGGGAGCCCAAAGCTTTTTGAGACAAAAGCGGTCCTGTTTGAATGTTCAATCCGATACCGGAATTTATCAAAGTTGGTTCAGCGGTTTCGGCGTGAAGATGTAATAAACGAACAGACACAGAGAGTTCCTTTAGCATTTTTAGTATATATTAGATTCCTAATAAGATTAATAAGCGTAGCTACAGCGTAACGGCCTTGTTTTTTACATATTATTACAAGTGACATGCAAGGTTGCAACTAGTCGATCTAACGTTACAAAAATATTTCGACCAGATTATAAAAACAAAAAATAGCGTAATATATAAATTTTTTGAAAAAAATTTGAAAAATAAAAGGCAGGTGAACGCATCGCTACTATTAAAATAAATAATAGCTTAAACCTAGACTAAAAATACATATTTTTGACTAGGTTTAAGCTATTAGGTATATAACAAGTTTTAACCAAGAATTCTTTGACCAGTAAATCTTAGGCTTAGTACCTATAGTATATTGTATTAATACTCAGATTCGAGTGATATTTTATTATACAGACTCATAACAATTATTTTTCTTCACCTCAACCCAACAAAATATATCACAATATACCGTAGTGGTCCTAAATACAGCCACACGGCACCAAACCAGTTGTTCACAAGGAAACAAACCTCCGAGCGCCAATCATCTTAAAGAATTAGTGGACCGTTAATTATGTACGTTTAAGTTTGTATTGATCACTTTACGACATCAATAAATAATTATATTCATCCAATCATGCGCCGACATCGCGGTTTTTTTATTTAAAACTGGACTAACAGACAGCGTGATATTATTTTTTTATGTTAGTAAAAAAATAAGGTCGTGTAGGTAGACGAACTATAACGTTTGTTACATTATTGAGATCGATTTGAAAGGAAATGTAGTTGAAATGTTATAAAAATACAGCATTTTTTTTTAATAGGAACTAATATCGAATCTTTTTTGAAACTGGCAATATCAAAGTAATTTTAAAGAAACAGTTATTCAGTAAAATTTTTTCCATTACTGGTAACATTAGGAGGCATTAGGCTTTAATCTGTCACGCTGGCCTATTGTGAGTTGCCAGACTTCTAGTTAAGCTGTACAGCTTAAAGAACACTACAGAGTTCTTTCTGCTATGCATAATATTATATGACTTCGAAATATCAGCAGTTAGATAAACTCTATTCTAGGTGACCCATACTGGACTCGAATTTATACCCCTGTGCTTTTACATTGTCAAAATGTTTATATTCTAACAAAACGACCGAAAGAAACATGTAAAGTGTAAACCTACGTGGAAAGATATTCTTTATATTTCCTGAAGATGACATTTTGATGGCAGTTCTTACGCCAAATTACCGCTATACTCAACGTTTACTCGTAATGTCTGTCTGTGTCACATAAGTTTAGATTGTATTGCTACATATCTTTAATCAAAAGCGTAAAAGTTTATGTCACAGTGAGCTTTCTCGCTGTATATCATCTACAATTATTTTACAGCAGTCTCTACTCTTTAAATTGTTTCATAATTTGTTGCGGAGCTACACACATCTGGGAATTAATGCCAGATACGTAAAGCAGGTACCAAATTAGCCCTCTTTTGTGTTTATTATAACATTTATATAATGGATCAAATGCGAAAACAGCTCCAAAGAATCACTGGCTGACATACGGGCTATATTTTTTAATTATTTCTAGCAGAACAAGTGACAATGGAATTGTCACAGCGCTCACTAGGTTTTAGGCGGGAAAATGTAAAATGCACGTTGTCAATTTCATATTATTTTCCAAAACTTGAATTTCTCCGTTTAATCTCCTCCTCCTCCGCTCCATCGAAGCCTCAATAAAATTTCAACCATTTTAATGGGACAACTGAATACTTGACATTGGCGAACACGAAAACTGTGGTGCCGTAACTATTATTGCTTGGTTACTCCATATTCTTGACACTGGCAACTACACAAAAAGTGTGACGCCATATAAAAAAAAGAAAAAGCTAATTGAATTAGAATACGTCATTAAGGAAAGCGATTTCCCACCAACAAGAAGAAGAAACGAGTAGCGGAAGACAGGGCGAGCGTTGGCAGAAGACTATCCAGCAATGGAAAGCTGAAGTAATATTCAGGCTGATGATATTACTTTAGTATAGCGTCAGCGTCCACATGATCCGCATGCGAAATATGATAAATGGGGGAAATTAGTTAAAAAGCTTAATATTTAAAATAGCATAAGTTAATGCATAATATTTAATAATATAGCTTGAAAAAGAAAATATTTTTCCGAATCGGGTCAAGCTTAGTTTTGATCACGAGGAGTTGCGAGCATTTTCCTTAATTAAATAGTAGTAATACAAAATCTAGGATAATTATTATCAAAACGCTAGTAAATTACAGTGTAAATGTTATTTAGTGATTTTGGAAATAAGTAAATAAGTTTTTTTTTAATTCACGTCTTGTCAGTTTATGAGGCCGTCGTTATAATATACTTAATCTGAGGGCCGTCGGCTCCCTTGTAATTAAACTCTCGTAACAATTTTCGCGGATTTTCAATGATCGCTATCGAATACTCGAATGACAGCTGTCAACCAAGGTTACAATTTAAAAGGAAATTAATGACAAGTAAAGATTTTTTATTTACAGCCATGACGACCTTCTAGAAAACTTTTCTTTGATGAAAATTTATATTTAAATAATAAAAGTTAACCGAGGTCTGATTCAATGTAGGCACCAATTCAATTATAATTATGACCTAAAGTTAAAGGCAATTATTTATTCTATCGTACCGTGTAGGTATCGATAAGGTAAACAAAACCTTTTTTAAATATGTTACTTTTAGTTATATTCTGTTTTTATTCGCCATTTATGAATTTAGTACTAACACATTTAAATCTTACACATTATCTGACGCTATTATATTTCAAGAAGCACATTTACTGAAGTTAACCCGTCATTCTTCTAAAAATAAACAAATTACTTGTAATATTTATAAAGAAAGTCGCCTACACAAATCTATCCTATACAATATCGTTTATCCATAGTGAAAACAATAGCAATAACAAACAATTCTAGTGTACAAAGCCTGTATTTCGAATCTAAACCTACACACGAGTTAAATCTAGAGCTTATAAAACATATACCTACCTAGGGCATATAAAACCACAGATGAAACTAGTTTTAATATCACTGGAAAGCCTGATACATTTGCATCAAAGCAAATACACTCTTAATGTTGAGTTGATAAAGTTGTAAATAGAATCGGTGATTGGAAACAAAGTACCAATAATATCGCCTATTCATGTGCTAAATTGTACGTATGATGGACGAAGTTGAGTCTTTTATATAATGATGTAGATACAGTTGTTCATCGTATTAACTAGTGGAGTTGTGAACTCGTTTTCCTCATGCCCATTAGATAGTATTGGATCACGAAAATCAACTGTTTTATTTCAAATAGTATATATATAATTGTAAAGTATTAAAAAGAAATACTACGATTTGTTGGCTACCTACTAATACCCTCAGGATTTACTTTTTTTATTGTCTATATTATATACTAATACTAATCTATACTAATATATGAAGCTGAAGAGTTTGAATTGTAAACACAATTTTCTATTGTCATTTTGTGTTTAAATTCAATTTAAACATATTTCAGAAGTTGGTGCAAGTGACCTTTAAATCTATTTGTGATACGTAGTTAATCTCATTTAGTTTCGCAAGGAAAAATAATATTATTCTTCTTTCCTTCTAACCGGTACCTATGCTATCTCTGAGACAAATCTCAATGTGTCAAGAATAGAGCAATCCATATATTGATTTTGGCAAGCACTAATTTATTTATTTAACCCTTAAACATCAACAGTAACGTACCGCACTTTAATGGATGGCAAGCCCTATCCCGATTTTATTGCCCACAGATAAATATTAGATATCGGCCTGAAACATCCCCCCAGGACTATGGGTACCGTAGATTACACGAAATAAAACGAATGCCGACGAGATACGAAGCCATAAATACTTTGTATGTATGTAATGTTTTCCAAGACTATGTCAGTGACGTCATCTTCCGAGCCTTTTCCCAAATATGTTGGGGTCGGCTTCCAGTCTACCCAGATGTGGCTGAATATCAGTATTTTACACGAAGCGACTGCTATCAGACCTCCGCAACCCAATGTCTAGGCAATACTGATATTCGGAGGATACGCTACTTGTCGGGCTTCTGATTTCCACAAACAATTGTCATAGAGGTTCGTATGACAACCTTTACGTGCTCCTTGTAGATTAGTTGAACAGTTTAGCTCCAAGAGCCCCTTCAAAAAAATACTTTGTCAGTGTCTGACTGAATTTTCCGAAACCAACGGCTATACGGAGAGATCTCGTTGAGTTAAGTATGGTCACCCATCCACACTCTGACCGCGGCGAGCACAGCTTAACCTTGTCATTTTCCGAGTCTGACGACTTTACGGAAGGTTTCTATGAGTTAGGTATGGACATCCACATACTGACAGCGGCAAGCGAATCCTAACCTTGGGGTTATCCGAGCCTGACGACTTTACAGATGGGCCTCGATGAGTTAAGTATGGTCAACCATACACTAACTGCAAGCCCAGCCCCCATTTTCCGAGACTGAGGACTTTACCTAGTAGTAGTAGTAGTAGCCTTGTTGAGTTAAGCTGACTATCGCTATATCGGTGGCCACAGACTCTCTTAAAAATTAAAAAGACAAAGCAGGAAGTGTTAATTATTCTGAGTCAGCCACCGCAGAGCTTGGAACAATTTATTAATATTCAAATGAAAATTTGTATTCAAAAACTTGACACTACTACACCTCATACATCTCCAAATTAAGGCTGTGCCCCCGGGCGGAGGAAGTTGCGTGAGGTCGGACGTGCGTCGCATACCCTAACGCTAGGTTACTAGTACGTTGTAACACCCAAAATAATCCCAGAAATTATTATGCGAAATAATCGTATGACGCGCGGATAGAATAATGAAGAGTTGAGAGCAGCTGCACACTTGCGACTTAGTCGCACGATTGAGATAATATAAGTATTTTTTTTACGGGATAGGGTCAAACGAGTATACGGATCACCTGATGGTAAGCGATTACCGCTGCCCGCAATACCAGAGTGAACCATCATTGTGTGTGAATCATTTTCATTTTCATTTTTAACTTACAAGCAGATCAATCGTAGAACTGATTACATTTTGCTTAATTCATATCATTTAATATCTATCTTATACTAATATATAAAGCTGAAGAGTTTGTTTGTTTGTTTGTTTGTTTGTTTGTTTGTTTGCTTGAACGCGCTAATCTCAGGAACTACTGGAAAAATTCTTTCAGTGTTAGATAGCTCATTTATCGATGAAGGCTATAGGCTATATATCATCACGCTGCGGACGAAGACGCGGGCAGAAGCTAGTATAAAAATATAAAAATATTATTCTGTTAGTCTATGAAATTCTCAGTACCAGTACTAGTATTCTATTATCTGTGGTCCCAGCTTGATGTTGTTTTCATGATAAGAGGCTAAAGATAATATAATTTTAAACGTCATTAGGCATGGCTATGTCATTAAAGTCCCTATGTAATTATTACCATGGAGTTTAGGCGGGAAAATGAAAAGTGCACATTGTTGATTTTATATTATATTTCAAAACTTGAATTTCTCCGAAGTTTAATGTGTAATTATGGTGGATAATTAACCATTAAGTATTCGTGAACGTGTGAGAGTGTAGGCAAATGATATAAAATTGAAAATCGTGACTTTGGGTTCACTCCTAAACTCCATCGAAGCCTCAATAAAGTTTCTACCGTTTTATTGGGGCAACTGAATAACATCATGTATACTTGACACTGGCGTTCATAAAAAGTGTGGTGACTGGTGCCATAATACAATTCCATTATGGGAAATATTACCTCCTTGATTACTCTAATACTTGACACTGGCAAATACACAAAGTGTGGTGCCATAATAAAAAAAAAAAAAAATTACCATACCTAGCTCTTGTGTTACCATACTCAAATTAAGATGTATGTTTAAGTTAATAACTTTGTAAACTACATGGTGCAATAAAAAAAAAGATGCGTGAGTAAGATGACGAGCGACCCGATCGCACTGATAAATTGAGTTACAAAGTCGCAAGCGTGTGGCCAAGTGCTAGGTAGTAGGTACCTACCATCGATATTCAACGATTACTCGTGGGCGGCACACAGTATGCCCGTGTCGTAGGAATTCGTAATATGTGAGTCAGCGTATCGTGTTGTGACTTGTGGATCCTGTAGATAATGTAGGTACTGCGAAATTCGATTTATGGGCTCAATGCGTGTTTTATTGTTTTTCCGATTTCAGCACGTATTTCAAAGAGTTTAATTCAAATTTTCTTAATATTACAATTATTTTAATCATTAACAAAAACCAGATTGTTAAATAATTAACAAAAATATAAGGTAGCTGTTAGTGATCATCAAGATGGCCACACCTTAGTTTGCCCATACCTAACTTGCGTGTACTTCACATAATTTCAAGATATGACGCAGGAAATCCAAAAAAATAGTTGTATTTTCTAAAATTGGCGTGTTTCAATATTGTCCTCTTCAATATAAATAGACAAACAATCATTTAAAATGAATCATAAATCCCTTTACGTGTCCATTACTTGGCTCGGGTCCCTCAGAACTATAAGTAACTGCTATAAGTCCACCACACTAGTACTTCATAGACTTTACACGCATTCGAGAAATTCTTTCAGACATTAGTAAATTTTCATCTCTTAGAAGCGAGTGATATAAATTATCTGTAGGTATACACTTGTCATTCCAAAATCATTTATTCAAATTATATTTGAGTATTTTTCAAACATCACCAACACCCGCTACTAAAAAATTCAGCCAGCTTCCAATCCCCCGCAACACATCAAAAATATTTTTATTTTTATTTTTTAGATTACATACGTACTACTGAAGACAAGCTTACTTTTAACTAAAAATATATATACATATATAGTCATATATATCAACAAATAATAATGTCCCACTGACCCCTGCTCAAAAAAAAAAACACTAAGTAAAAAATAAACACCTTTTTATACGAGTGAAACAATAGGCTACTTGTTATAATTATTTAATCAAAAAATATCTCGGAACTACAATAAAATCTTAAAATACTTTTGCATATCACAAGTTCACAACCAACCCTTTAACAACCTTTTGTCACTGAACAAAAGCAACCCCACTCGGGGATCATAACAGGTGGACATTTAGTAGCGAGTAGCGAGAGCGACACCCTACTACGACTACCTACTCGTCTTCAAGTGACGCAATTACGTCATTATCGGGGTAGCTTTGTGGCGGAGTGGGGATGAGAGATCTCCTTTCAACGGGGAAAGATCGCGGACTGTTGTTGAAATTAAATACACGTGGGATTCGAATGAAAACATGCTACAATGTGACTTAATCTAAGCTGAATTTAAGAAACATTATATACTGAACGTTTAATGAGAAAGGTAGAGTGTTACATGGAAGTAAATAAAATAAATAAAGTAATTAAAAGATAGGTCCTACTTTGTCTGATAGAAAAAGGTTTCTATTCCGTCTTTCCAAGCCGATCTGTTCTAGATGCCGTACTGTAATGACGCAACTCCCAAAGTAAACAAAACAAACTTTTAACAGCGGGTAATTATTGTTCAAAATATGGCTACAGAACGCAAACCAAAACAATACTTTAAGTAACGCCATAAATTAATTACAACGAAAATTATTACACAAATTACGATAAACGAGAGTCATAATTCCAAATTGTATCAGGCACGTACACAAAGCTGATAATAGAGACTTTTACCTTACAAAGAGCCGTTGGAGTGTTATCTTATTAATCTTAATAACATGTTAAACAATCGCTTATTTAGTAGATAACAGATAAAGGCTTTGAAAGCTTTTGCGTAGAGTATCCTGTGTCGTGTGTGCGATCATTAGGGGTAAAGGCGTAAGGTCAAATGCAATACAACATTATCAATATAAGTTATTGTATGTAACTTAGTGATAATATGTTAACTTAAGATTCAGGCAAATTCAATTTGAGTTTGCTTTTTCGGAATTTGTAGGTGACAACACATGATAACACATTCTAGTGACATTATCTCATTCAATAGGTACCGTACATTCTTCTGAGCATTAACTAACTATACATTATTAATAACTGAGAACTAAAATCTGTCAAAAATGCCATAATTATCAATTTAAGCAACTTCTAGCTTTAAGCTTTTGTTAGCTTTACGCTTTTGTTAGCAATAACTACCGTCCTGTCTCTAAAATGTATTATAGGTGCCTAAATCTACAATGTACGAATAACAAAAAATAAATTTGCATTTGGGGGTTAGGTTAGCCGTTATAATAAGGCCATATAAATAACAAGCCAAATAAATATAAAAAAATACACCGTATATTAAAGTCAAACTTAGTTCCGTAACTGAGTATAAGGCTCAGCATATTATACTCATTCTCAGAGGTCTTCAGTTAGGAAAGGCCTTTACGAAAATATAATTTAAGGATATTCAATAAATGAAAAAAAATATTATCAATGGTGGGTCTTCTGTTATTAAATCAAAACCTTTTTCTAATAATAATAATAGGAAATATTTATTTTAAAAGAATAAACCTTCATGAAACGGGACATTGTTATTGACATGACGGCTTACTTTGAAACGGAAAAAGTAAAAATCTTTCCAAAGACTGCTGGATACTATTGAGAAAATGGAAATATTAAAGGCGGACAGCGAACGACTAATGTAATCCGTACGGGACAAGAGCGTAGTTATATAGATAGGGATGATCCCGTCCCTCCAAATTGGACCATAGTGTTGTGAGTTAGTCCTATAAATGCCTGTTACGATTAGGCGAAGGTATAGTGATGTAGAGTCAGCACTTTTATTAGAGGACAAGCCTGTTGCCATTTGCGGGGTAGAAATTCAGGGGGATGGGGGGTTTGGATTTGAACCCTCCCCCTGAAATGTCTAGTTAAAAAAATTTACTTTCTCGAACTTTCTCTCTCTCTCAAAGTAGATTTCTGTATCGGGTCCACTTCTCAAAAACCGAAATGAATTTCTGACTATGACGTCGTCCTTACAATCCACGTTGCTATCACTAAATCACTAACCAATTGCTAGAAATCGATCAAAAAATCAAAATCAAACAAGACGAGTAAAATACAGACAGATAACGGAACATTCACGATAAAAATACTCGGTAATCTGACATTTATTAGATTTATAGTTGTTTCTTTGCTAATTATATATAGCTCACGTCATCGTATCGTTGAAGTTTTTGACCTGAGTGTGCTCAATTATAAAAAAAGGATATTCATTCTCATAATACACGCTACAACAAAATTATAGACAAAAATATATATAAAGGATTAGCTTTAAAAGATCTAAGTACTTATATACAGAAATAAAATTTATCATTAGTTTAATTTCCATTGTAAAGGATAAAGCTGCATTTATTTAAAACAAAACACGATTTTACTAGCCTCCTTTTGGTATGAAAATACCAGACAAACAGACATAGTCTTACAAAATTATTTTGCAACTTACATATTCGGACATCCGAGAAGTAATAAGGTGTCACCATAATTCAGGATATCTGAGACACGGTTAGGACAAAGCCACAAAGTGCTGTTATGTTATACGCTACAGTTTCTAGAATAACTAAGATTGTATCTGAGACTGTCCTGTGCATGTTGCATCGTGTGGGGACACCCCCACATGCGCAAACGCCACTAACGGTGCCACATATCTGCAGCAAAAATAAAATACTACTAAGAGAAAAATATTCTGTTCTCCAGTAAATTCTAACTCGTAGATAATAATCATGTGAACATATACATAGACGTATTACATACTTTTTAGTAGATAAATGTCACAGGTTACGATTGGAATTTTATTTCTTTCTGTTAATCTAAGTGCAATTTATTAATAAAAGTATCAACATAAAATATATATTATCACAGTATTCCCCAAAGGAACTGAAAGGTACCTATTACAATTTTATACTATGGAACAGTTTTTTTTAAACATCGAATACTTGTGACAGCCTTGCTTGCTTAAAAAAGTTACAAATGTAAATGCACGCGGTAAACTTCGTCATCCTGGCAATTCATTATGGAAATTATAGTATTTTGGAAAACTTCCTAAAATTATCATTTTTTCCTCAATCCAACTGGAATTAATACTAGTAGTACTATTTTTATACTAAAATAATATATGCGCATAAAATAAAAATTATAATCACAATAATATAGAAATGATTCCTAAACATTTCTCTAATGTTTATACGGCACATCTATAAAAGGAATAATATTCACAAAATCGTAAAGAAGCCCATATAACACGCAATTAAGAGCTACGTCGCACTAATCACATGGGACCATCGAATTATAAATATTAACGATCAATTTAAACTAATAATTGACATAAAAACCATTAAGCCACACATGCGATAAACGATCGTGAAATCGCAAGAGATATCTCAATGTATAACACGCGATGTAGGCCGATTGGAAAGTAGCAGGTCATTTAATAACTTGTACCTTACGTTATGAACCTTCTTGCATCGAGCCATCTCGCATCGACTCCAACCACCCAGCATAGAAACTTTATAGACGATCGTAAACGAGACGAGATACCTCCTATAAAATCACAATTCGAATTTCCTTAAGACAGTTCAATTTTCAAGGTTTAATTGAGCTTTAAAGCACCGACATGAGCTGAAGGTCCCAATTATCAATAAAACAGCCGTTCAACACGACCCAACAACGTGGAAACGTTATGAACATAATACTCCTACGCTATTGTATGGAATTACTGTAATGTCATTATAAAATGAGCCGAGACGTCGGACGCAGGTGGAGGATACGTTCGCGAAATCGCAAATTTTATTCTCATAAGATTACAATAAGGACTCATTTTAGAACTCTCCGGATCGATTCTACTGCCGTATACTAATTGCAAAAACAACTCGCTTGAACATTGTTCAATTTAAATATTAACCATGATCGATCAACCAAACAAAGCTAAATCCAAACAAAGAAATTTTTGCAATAATCCAATCTTTGGATTACGATTAAGCATATATTCGTAAAATATTTTTTGCAACTAGTGAAACGATAATATTGTCTATGTTTCAATTAGCTACGAAGACTTTAGTCAGGTAATTTATCTATGTACCTAATATAGTAAAAAAGCTTGTGGTATTAAGTTGTCGGCTAGGAATATTTTAATAGCTAAAATGTGTATCTTATTTCGGATACAAATCTCACTGAACTCGATTTAAAGTATTTAACACTCCCTTCACTGTTAACACTGCGGTAAATATGAAATAAACATTACAATTATAACCAGGCTCTATTCAAATGTAAATACAATGGTTAAGTAACAGATGGCTACGACGGACTGAGTCATCAGTAGCCATTCTCTCAGTGTGAATTTAAAAAATGTATAGAAATAAAAAATATACATTTTTTTTTTGCACAAGCCAGAATTTTGAAGACTTCCAATGTGCTAAAAGTAAATATGATGAGATTCAAACAGAATCGAAAACTGAAAGGGTCGTCAAGTACCTACCGGTTTTTCCATTAAAAAATACATACATATAATACACCTAACTTATTTGAATATTTTATGCATAAGGGTTGTCTTAAATTTTGTACGAATACTAGATTCAAGATTCATGTAACATGGCAGGTTTGCTGAGAGAGACACAAAGAAAATTCGCGCAGCGGAGGATGAATTCGTACCAAGACTAAATCAATACCTTGTAGCAAGCCGAGCTATGCTTGGCTCATCGTTTATCGGTTTAATTCTAGTTTTCGTTCTCTACCTTCTAGAAAAAGTGACTTCTAATAATGTATAACGAATAGAAATATCAACACAATGAATGAAGTTGACAATAAGAGTGACGTACCTTATCAAAAGCTTTTGTCAAATCCAAACATTTCATTGATGTTCCTATAAGTGCTCAATACAAAATCTGATTTAACTGACTTGATTTGCATCGGCATTCAATAACACATTTAATTGCGAGCCAATTGTCAACGCCTTATTGGACATTCCCAACTGATAAATCAGACTGGCAAAATAACGCTAGACAGAGATGAAGAAATCAGGTTGTGTGTGAGGAGCACTTTACGATCTCAGAAAGTCACTTTGTCTGGTGGGAGTCACAATGGGAATGTATAAATAGGTGAGGTTGCAAATATCAGCTGACCTCTGTAGACGTCATCGTAGAGGGGGGCGAGCGCGGCGTCTGGCGCGCCCCAGCGGGACGCCTCGGGGTACACCATGGGGGCGCGCCTAGCGCGGCATGGCACTCGGCAGCGGCGCGTGCGTCTGCGTCGGCCGTCGCACGCGGACTGAATACACTCGCAAAGACCTACACACTGACTGACACACACGCAAAGGTTCAACAGACACAGAGTGAAATAACCAGTATGATTATGGAATTAATTCATGTCTATCTATA
Source organism: Acronicta leporina (assembly GCA_947256265.1). Lineage (NCBI taxonomy): Eukaryota > Metazoa > Arthropoda > Insecta > Lepidoptera > Noctuidae > Acronicta > Acronicta leporina. Next base: position 3,480,747 of record OX366512.1, read on the forward strand.
GCAGATGATGAACTTTTCTTATGCAGTACAAACGATTCGAAGAGAGACGAGACGGATTGTGTAAATACTTCTGAAAACAATAAGATTAGACAGTGTAATGTAATGTGTACTCAAGTTAAACGTCAATATTTATAAACATAGGTCAAAAAATAATAAAATAGCTATTACGAATTTTTGGAGAAATTACCGTGAAATAAGATGAATAAATGACCTAGATCAATTATTTTATAAACAAAAAGTTTATTAAAAGCTCCATGGGCAATGAAAGCTGGCCGAGAGCTTTCGGATACTGTAGTTTTTGCTCTGTGTGCGTGTGCAGACAGTCCCCGCGCCCCGCTCCCCCCACGTGCTTCACTTTCGCACGGTCCGCGAACCCCGTCGCGACACTAGTTTAATTGCAACCCGCCCGCTGCAGCAGAACCGGATTTATTGTCTCCCGGTCGATATCACCTCGACGTTGATGAGAAACCAGAGAAATCGACCAGGGTTCCGTAAACGACCACAACCGGTTGTCCTAGGCTTGACTTGATTAGCTGTTGAAACGTTGCAACTGTTATTGACAGCCCTAAGTGTCGGAGTATGGTTGGTATTTCGAGCTGCGCACGAGTCACATTCGTAGGCGTCGACGCACTAGTAAAAGACATCAACGCGCAAACTAATAGGAGACCTCTTTATATAAAGACATAGGACGTTCACACGACTATTTAACTGTTTTTAAAAGGAGAAAATAACATCATTATCGTTTCTTTACTTCCACATTACTTGTATTTGATATCTACCTGTTTTTGTACCTATTAGCTATTACTTCTAGAACTAACTTTCTTTATGATTGTATACAGCTTTACCGATAAATATATGCCAGTTATATACCTCGCTGCGACATGTACAAATTAGCTCATTTGTATAATTAAATATGAACAAGTAATTCCTAGCAATAACCAGCATCCTGCTGGAAAATTAATAGATATGCTACATTGCTACTTGCAGATTACATCTAATATCAGTTAAGATGGAAGGACAACTGATAACAGAGAATATCCGGTGACAACTGATTGGGTCTACATGACATCATTCAGGATCCTACATTTGTCTGCGCCACCATTTAATGGTACTTAATTAATATAATTTGTATAATTATGAGAAACATTTTAAATATATACATATACTTGACTTGATATACAATATATATTAAATAGTGACATAACTCTAAACTAATATGAGCCAACAAGTTCGTTCTTTAGTGCGTTAAATTAAGTACGTAATTTGAAACAGAACGACAAAATGCCAATATTTTGACTTGTCATCATCATCATCAGCCTATAACGTCCACTGCTGGACGTCGGCCTCTCCTAGTGATCGCCACAGAGCCCGATGCCGAATATCGGGCTCTTTCCTCATCCAGTCACTGCCAGCCGCCTTCCGCAAATCGTCACTCCACCTGGCCAGCGGGCGCCCTACACTACGTTTGCCTAGTGGCGGTCTCCACTCGAGAACTCGTTTGCTCCAGCGATTGTCGATTCTCCGACAGATGTGACCGGCCTATTGCCACTTTTGAACTATGTCAATAACTTTAGTTCTCTGACGGATAACCTCGTTTCGGATTTTATCCGTCAGAGACTCCGAGCTTAGCTCTCTCCATGGCTCGCTGAGCGTCTTTAACCTCGTGGACCAGTCTCACCGTGAGTGTCCACGTTTCGGCTCCTTTTGACTTGTGTCATTATTGAATTCAGTCAAAGTAATCGCTAGGTAAGTTACACATAATTAATTAGTTATATGAAAATTCATAAAAAATGTAAAAAAAACTTCTGTCAAGAAACAAGATAGTGGTTACTTAGAATTTGATGTAGCTTCGCCTACCAGGTTATTCAGAAAACGGTAGCCAATCCAAAATACATACCTAGGTACATACTCGTATGTTAATAAATTAGGAACATTTGCCATTAGCTGGTGTCTACTTATTAGGCATCTATCTTTGTAAAGAAGGGATTTACCCAAGTTCCATATTAACAATAACTTAATTTTAATGTATTATTCATGCTTAAAGTTTTCAAATATATTTTTAAAGAGAAAGAATCGGACATTATGTGTGTGTCCTGGAGTACCTACCTAACCGAAGGACGGAGATCTGGATCTTACCTGAGCTCGAATTGTTCTTCCATTAAAATGTATATGTCTTAATTGAACTGTAATGAAAACAAACCCATATCCAACGGCTAATCAGTAAAGTAAATTACACCATTATAACACCTATCTCAGAACTTTAATATAAATGGAACTAAAGTTGTAACGATAGGTGTTAACTCGTGATTAGCGCAGTGTCGGGTAAAGATGCGCGCGCAGAGCGGTGAACTATGCAGAGTTGCAGGCTGCAGGGCGTAGGGCGCGGGCGCAGGCTGCGGCGCGGACGGCTACCGAGGAAAACAAGACTAGAAGGCTCACTCCATATACGATAGTGACAAGCTTTCATAGGTGAAGAGCTATTTTCCCGTAAAAGAAGATGTAGGTAGTGAAAAACTGAAAAAAATCACAGATAAAGCTCTAACGGCCACTTCCACTAACTTCTTAATAAGATTAAATTGTATTTAAACACAATTTTTCATAGTAAATTTGTGTTTAATTACAATTTAGACATATTTAAGAAGTTGGTGCAAGTGCCTTAAGGTAGCGTTTTATGTTTTTGGTGGGGATGGTGGATTGGTGTCCTTCCCGCAACACGAGTGTTAGTTTCTATTAAATTTATATGACTCACTAAGACTTGACATCATATCTCGGTATAGTAGGTACGCTCTCCGTGTAGCACCTGAAAAGGCTTATAACTTCCTTATTTCTGAAATCGACTCTATGTACCTATGGCCTATGGCCATTTGGCCTCCGCAAATGCCCTGCTGATCTGGTATTGCCGTGCAGCGGGTCGTTGAGATCCCTAAATAATGGTTGAGCTACACGATGACTGGTGCATGCGTGCCGTCAGTTAGGACAGGTCAACTCAAGACTGCTATGGCTCTTTCTTCAAAAGGCCTGTTCAGATTTTGCCCTACATCGTAAAACACATATCCTATAATACTACTTCTACTGTCTGGACTTTAAAAGAGACCATGATTCTCTGAGTTTGTTTCGGCGTTTCTTCTCAGAGGTCGTCAGATAGGAAATGCCGGCGCCATCTAGTAAAAAAATTATGTAAAACAACTTGTAAAAGTGTCTTTTTAAGATCTATTTACAGAAATAAATATCATTTATCATTTAAGGTTAACGAGGTTATAAAAATAATACATTATATTGGGATTGGTAAAAGCAGGCATTACATTGGCATGTGTATTTTGTAGAAGTACAATGTTCTGCACAAATGTTGCTAACAATCAATTAGGCACTGTGTAGTAATACGACATTATGTTAATAGTCAGTCAGTCAGGTAATAACAGTCAAGTCGACCGCACGTCGCTATAACTCTTTGACCTTGACCTGATCTATCAGATCTAGGAGTTTCAATAGCATAAGATCACAGCTTATTCTGGTTTTGTTACATACCGACGATCGTAATTTGTACCTACTGTATCTAAGGCGCCATTGTAACAAACAATTCCTATGCCTATACCCAGTCAATCGAATTTCAACTTACAGGTCTCCGTTTTATGAAACGTTTCTCGTAAATAGGTACCTACTCAAGCGCCTATAACATAGGAATTCTTTAGCAATCTGCAGTAGACAGAGTTATTTCGAGCGTTGTTATAGCCTGACCTTCTGCACTATGACTTAGTGTAGCTACCGCAACCAGTTTATGTTTTAAATTCGCGATAAAAAAATATCTGCAGCGGCGCGTGTCATTAGCCGCGATGTCCCCCCCCCCCCCTTGCCCCCTCGAGTCCCCCGCCTGCATTTATTAATCTTATTCGGAGAAATCGACGCATCACAAGACTGCCCCGCGCCCCGCTGCCTCGCCGTAAGGATACCAAAAGTTCAGAAGAATATTGGAAGATTCGGCGAAATTGGTTTGTGATAGACCGATCGCATGGATTAATTCGTGGACAGAAGGATATAAAAGTTGTCGATATCGATAATCGAATGTTTAATAACAAGAAACATCGATGCTGCCTGCTTATTCAGTACCTAAGATACATACTATCCTACCTTATACATTTACATGTAAAGCTTTCTAAACAAAAACGGTTGTTGTTTGATTACGTTTTTGTTAATATGTCAATTGAATAACAGACGTTAAGAAAAAACAAATTTAAAAATTACCAAATACAGGCAGAACTTTTTCTAATTTTTAGAAAATACCATTCCTACTTACAGAGCTCACAATTTCCAAGATACCTCGATGTCTCTTTAACCAGTAGCTAACAGGATCTAAAACATTAGTAATACCAGATTACCAATATTAATGTGCGATAATTAAGAACAATATCCGTTAAATAAGTACGCCGGCCCAACTCATGGTCACTCTAGTGTCCGGCACGCTCGTTCACTCACCGTGCGACATCGCCTTGAATTGATACATTATGTATTTATTTATAGGCACCTATACATAATCGATTTCAGCCCGTATGTACAACCACTTATTTTTACACCAAAACCGCTTTTAAACGCGCCAAAAGGAGTTTCTGCGAATTCGTTTCCAATGGTAAGTATTTAAGAGTCCCGGCGGACACAATTTTCAATACAAATGTAATACCGTAATAAATCGTAATAATTCAAATACAATTTATTCAAAGTGTGTTATGTTACGGTTTCTGATACCGTTAATCTAGGTTCCTGCTCTAACATTTCGTTCAAAATACTTCACTGGGATCAACCTCCGGCAGTTCGCATCACCACTTTGGTGCCGGGGCTACGGGAGCGCTGTAGCTGTAGCAGTCCTCCGGACTGCGGACCCAGCAGTTGTATGCATAACGTGAGCCAATTTATATTACTTAAAAAAATTAACACTTCAGAACTATTACAACTGTCTTCCGAATTTTCGATCAGGTCACGTGTCCTGACGCGATTTTAAAACATTTTCCCCATCCCAAAAAGTGCACAACGCCCCGCTAAAGAAGTTTTCACTTCAAAAGATAAGATCAATAATAATAGAGACAAAGATACTAACCTGTGCTTGGTGGGAGCTATGAGAATCTTGAGCGAATTTCTGAAAACAGCATCTGTCTGTACAGACAAATATTCGTGTATATATTACATAGTGATTAGTTGCCTTACATCCATTACGATATTACTCTTGGAAAATTCTAATAATACCTAATAGATGTATGGAAACACACGACCAGTTGTTTTGTGACCACGGTTATTGTATAAAGGTATCCAGGAACTATATTTTTTTAGAAATTCTACCGGTACCTACGTAGGTTCTTACATTCGTTATTAAACAATTTTATCTACACCAATCAAAAAAGTCTAAGCAACACTCATCATTAACAGAAACTGCATGATACTTAGGCCCAAATTTTTTTTTCAAGTTTAATTTGTATTTAATATGAAATTTCTATGAAAAAATGTGTTTAAATACAGTTTAAATATATCTAAGAAGTTGGTGCAAGTGGCCCTTTACATTTTTCTTAACTAAGTAGGTTGGTATGCCTACCTACAATCTTTTTGTTCTCGGAAACATAAAATTGCTGATTTTAAAAATAGAATTGTATTCTTTTTTCACTAATAATACTAATTATTTATTCCGATTTCATGTGTTTTTGTTGCTTGATAAATTTGGTATTTATCTCACTTTTATCGTTTTATATTTTGAGTTTTTGAAACATTTTGTGGCGAGTTATTTTTATATCATACAGCGACGCCATTTGAGTGCTGATGATTTCATCAGCACTCAAATGGCGTCGCTCGCAGAGCCTAAGGAATGATACAAGCGGGAAGCAATCGGTCCCAGGTATCTCGGAATTCTGGTGTCTATAGGAGCGTTATTTGTCGTCTTTGGCAGCGTTACTATCCTGCTGAGCAGCACCCAGACGTTGAAGGAGTACTCGACAGGACCGATACATACAACTGACGACGCATAAAAAGACGTCAGCCGATGTTAACCGCCCGGGTGATAGGTTAAAGCTACGATTATTATGGCTGGACATGCTTCAGAGCTTTGAATTTTCATTCAAAATTATTTATAGACTTGCTACTTTGAACATAATGCGATTTCATTGAAATGCGATTTTGAGCAGGTGAAATGCAATCTCAATGCTCATGCACAAAGAAATCGTGAACAAAATGCGATCGAATGAAAAAAAGCCGCAGGTGTACATAAAATATGAAATATATTTCATGTGATTTTTCACATGCTATCCACGAAATGTTCCATACCTAGGTACCTACTATGCTAATTGCACAAATTTGACTAACTCACCTAAGTACGCGTGTTACGTGTCGAAGCGTTTTTTATAATCGTACCTATTGGTAGTAAGATAAAATAAGACAGTGTTCTAATTTTTTTACTTACATTTTGGTCATTAAGTTGTTACGGCCTACCATCAAAATACACTGAATACCTCTAAAAAACGAACATTTTAATTCGCGAGGAGATAACACAATCATTAAAAAGATTTTAAAAATATCCATTTGGATTTTAATTACCTGTAGATCTCTTAATAAAGTAACAATTATGCATTTTTATTGTATAATTAGCATAAGCAGTAAAATGATGCAAAAACAGGTATCATAAAATAAGACTGAATACTTAACCCTTCAACAGTGGCTGCTACTAAGTCTTACGAAGTATAAATTAAAACTAGGTTTTATTTGATTTTTAATCCGAGGAATTCTTTGATTCTTAATATGTACCTACCTAATTAAGCATCAACGAATTGAGCTAGGGTTTCTATTTTGTACATACATTTGTGTCGCTTGACATCAGGCGAACTGGCGATCAAGAAACTATCCCGAATAAAAAAATACAGCTATCTAAGTAGCTATACATCTCCAGTATAGGATGAACTCTCATTGCATTGACTTTGATTACAATGAGAGGTCATCTTAATACTGAAACTGGGTATGTGTGATGTTATCTATTACTAGCTTTTACCAGCGACTTCTACCGCGTGGTATTTAAAAAAAGTAGCCTAAGTTACTCCTTGTTACATCAGCTATCTGCCAGTGAAAGTCTCGTCAAAATCGGTCCAGCCATTTCAGAGATTAGCCCAGTATAAACAGACAAAAATTGTAAAAAAAGTTGTTTTGGTATATGTACTGTGTATACTTCCAAATGCACTTAGTAAAAAGTGGTTATTTTAAAATTACAAAAGACACTTCAATTTTATTTATTTGTATAGAGTATAGATAATTATTTTTTTTATATATTACCTACTTTATTTAGTAAGCTGTATAATCTTCCTAGTCATATGACGAAAGGAAATCCCAAAAATTACTGAGGATGAGCAGAGAAAACATAAAGATAGCAGTAGGGATCGCAACGGGACACTGTGGACTTAACAGACACCTGGCGATCATGAAAATAAAGGAGGACCCTATATGCCCAGCATGCGGGGAAGCAGAAGAAACAAGCTTCCATCTAATAGCAAAATGCACAATGTATGCGCTACTTAGATGGGACATACTAGGAACCGATGAGATAAATGAAGAACAGCTAGCAGAACTCTCCATCGGACAACTGGTGGACTTCTGCAAGGCTACGGGAAGATTTGCGACGCCGAGCGCCAGTAACCCATGACGGGATCCACCAAAATGGGGAACTGGGCGAAATAATCCCAATATGAGTTCTGATCGCCCGCCTGGTGCCTGCCGGCGTCCCCGAAAGATAAATAGAATAGAAGCTGTATAAAAAAGTAAATGTTTAGAAAGTTTAAACTGTTTCATTTGACATACATGTATTTTAATTTTTTTTGATAATATATAATTCCTGTATCATATCCTCCATGGTCACAGGTAGAAATCAATTTAGAAATGAAATTAGATAAATTAATGATTTTTTCAATTAGAATAATTTGTAGCAAGTAGGTAAGTATTGTTAAAGGTTAATTTCCAAAATAAAATTTATTTTACACTTTTAATTCAGTGCACAACAATCACATTAGGGCCTTGACAGCTTAGAGTACCTATTAAAAAAACAAAATTAAACAAATTTTCTTTTGGACACAGGATACAAACTCTCAAATCTGTACATACATATTATTATGTCATTTATTTTTAATGGACTGAATTAACTTAAAACTAAGACAGGCTTCTTGCCTAGTTTCGGAGTCAGACATTGAACTTTAAACTGTCACTGTTGAACAGCTTACTGTACTGTGTTGTATTGTATTGTATAAAAATAAATTGATTATTATATATTGCAGGTTTAATAATTATAAAGGATAAATATAGTTTCCGATTTATTGAACACTACACTCTGGTGACAGTAAATCTTGTAATCGGTAAGTAAGATTTATTCTTCTAACCACTTAGGTATACAGAGTTACATTTGGTGTAAAGATAATATATAGCTTATAATAAAAATACTTTATACAAAGCTTAATATTTTTAAAGGTTAATAGTTACTTATTTAAACTTAATAATTATTTGCCCCAAAAATACCTCTAAAATTAAATTTTGTTTGAAGCAATTACTTGTTTCTATCTTATTTAAACCAATTAACATGAATATTAACACACACACCTTTATTCTCTGAGGAATACTAATGTAATTTACAACCGCAGTTCACCAGTATATTTCGGTCCCATGTAGTAGGGGGTTAAAAGCCCCGTATCGTCTTCAATTCCGGACTGCAATATCGAAATTGTTTTGTTACAATTTTATTAGTAAGTAGTTAAATTAGGTAATCATTTACATAAATGTAAACTATGACATTATTTTTATCTTTTACTATCCTCCAAAATCACAAACATCTGAGTTCAATTTACTCGTTACTAAATAGCTACTTGTGTACCCACATCAGCCTTTTAGTCCAATCACACGAAACGCACGTCGTCGTCTAAGGTTATTTAGCAGGCGTTGGTGCTGTCGGTGCTGCAGCAACGCGCTGCTGCGCGGCCGACAGCTGCGGTGTGGTGGTGGCCAGCGCACGCAACTGCTGCTCCGCGGCGGCATTCACCATCTTCGAAACATTCGTCTTCATCTTATTCCGTTCCGCGGCGGATTTGCTCTTCACTGGCGCGTTAGGCCGTTTCGTGACCGCCTTACCCGCTTTAGCCTTATTCTTCTTCGATTTTGCGCCAGCTGGTAACTTGCTCTTCACTTTCAGTTTACCCTGGGCCATTCTTGTGACTATTTCTTAATTGCTTACGAATTAAATGAATTGAAATCTCTATTGAAACAACGTGGTTTTGACTGAATGAAGTTACATTTGTTGTGACATTTGGTTGGTTGACATTGGCATGGGTGACGACGTCACTCAGTTAAAATTGACAGTGACATTTAACGAAACATGGCCTAACGTTCCGTACCTCTGAATATTATCTTGTTAAAAGATAGTTTATTCAAATAGAAATATTTTTATTTTTACGTATATACCTATTGCTCCGTATAAGGTTTATAATAAGTAGGTATATGCTGACCTTTTAATAAAATACGGAAAGCCTACACATTGAAACTACAGTTTATATTGGAATAGTACAGCCACAGATAATAGAATACTAGTACAGCTATAGATTTAAAAATAAAAAATATAATAAACTAGTATCTCTTAAATAGTCTGTGAATATAATCTTTATTTCGGACACATTACCTACATCTCTAAAGAATCTTCTAATTATGTTAGTAACTATAAGATGTGTACCTACCCATCTCTTCTTAAAAACATATTAAAAAATTGTATTACATGAACTTGTAACTTGTAATCTATCAATTCGTCCACTTCATTCATCTTACATATCTACGCACCGCTTGCGAGACCTACGCTCCTGCATCTCACTGCTCATGTCTCTTTTTCGTTTTACCCAAGTTTTACTCTAGTGAACATTAACTTATTTCTCACGAAATATTATACCTATTATCATTTTATCGCACTCCAAATATTCCAATATCACTCCTCTTAATAGGTACTGGGTGGTGACTGGTGTGTATCAAAGTAGCTACTGCTGCATTGTACCTACCTAGTAAGACGCTCCGCTGTTCCGTGATAAATATGGTATGGCAAATGGCAATAAAGAAAGATACAAAATTGGTATTTATTTTACGGACATTTTTTATTCATAAATCGACTGTTGCAGTACATGAATTCGAGTTTCAAGTTAAGAAATATACATAATATATAATATCTAAATATATTTTATGTACAGATAAATAGAAAAGTAGTCGAGTATAATAATCGGCTATCGATAGAATCGAGCGGCGAGAGTGCAGGCGACCGGCGGAAAGCGGTGCGGACGAGGGCGCACCTCGCCATAAAACGTCTAGAAAAATAGATAAATCGCTCAAAAACGTCAGAATCAGTCGAAAAGATAGAAGAGTGGAGACGAGCTATCGTCAAAGATGAGGACGAAGGATAAGTCCTCAGGCCCGTCTCACGCGTATTCCGTGTCGGTTGAGAGCGAGCGTTCCGCGGGGGAACGCCGCCCTGTCGCCTCCGCCACTGCTGGCTCGCCCGCCTGCGCCTGCGCGTACGCTAGGCTCTTCTGGTAACTGAACAGTTGCCGCTCCAGCGAATAGTTTTCCGCCTGAAGTGCGGCAATCTCGCGCCTAAAAACATAACCTCATATCATTCCTGGATCATTATCAATTTATCAATAGAGAGGCTTTGATATAACACCTACCTCATCTGATGCGCGTGTAGCCGACAAAGGTCATCATAGACATGATAAGTAGCTTGAAATAGTAGGTAAGTATCACCCCATTCGAGGCGGACACGTAGTTCACCGCCTGGGTGAAGAAAGGCGCTTCCAGGCCGCGACATATCCTCAACACGCAAGGCCGTCTCCATCATGAGTCCCTCGTCGGCACTGTCTTGGGCATAGTAGTGCTCAAAGGGTGCACCTGGTAGCTCCTCGGCATCGGGCTCCCCGGCTGCGACCCCCGCACGCACCAGCCACGCTGACCAGCTGACATAGCGCAGATGATTGCGCGGCACGTGATGTACGTCGCGGTACAACATATGCAATCGCACCATCTCGGAGTGCATATCGCAACGAACTGCCCAGGCTTGCTTGTCACGGTCATAGCAAGTAGCCGCGCGCCCCGCAGCCGGTACTGCCAGCTCGGCTAGCGCTCGCGCCCATACCAGTTCTACCGTTAGCCTGACTCCTTTTGTTAATAACCGCGATGGAGGACGTGGGTTCCAAGGCGGTGTGCGACCCTCTGCGTCGCATACACATTCTAATGGCCCCGAATGTAATCTTCTTTCGCCCTCGCCAAGCGCGAGAGCATATCGAACGCGGCAGCGCTGTCCTTCCCCTGACAACCTCACTAGCCTTAGTGTCAGCGGTTCCTTGCCGCCCCCGCCGGTAGCTGATACTTGCCAGTCAAAGCCGGCGAACGCTATTGGTGGCGTATCAAGCCGTGGCGCGCGAAGTTCACATGAGTACATTGTGCGGACTCGTGACATGCTGAGCTCCAGCTGGAATTCACCCCGCGCGTCTGCGAATTTGGTATTGAGTTCCGCAATAGATACGCAGCGGCCACGGCCCTGTGCGGCGCAACCAGCGTTGAATCGCACTTGTTTGCCGGAAAAGCCCTCATTAGCTGTGAAGTGGTCACGACTGAGAAGAGTAAATGTGAAGTCGACGTACACCCGCATGCCCTCACATGCGCCTCGCCAGACCAAGTACACACCTGTAACAATACAGAAAAACCTCTAGAGTGTCTTTGATGAAATATAGGAGGGGAAGTTTTGTTTACCTATATTATTAACAACTATCATGGTCAGCTGTACATTGACTACTAACCGAGTGACGCGTCGGTACGGCTGAAGGCGACGGCCCAGCGCTGATGCGCGCAGCAGAAGTCTTTGGAGGTGACATCGCGGTCAGGCTCGCGCGTGGCGGAACGCGTCACCACGAAGGTGAACACGTGGGTGTCAGCGCGGTCCTTCAGCCGCGTTGCGCGGTACAGCAGCGCCATGCGCCCGCGCCGCACGCCGCGCCCCCCGAGGCCCCGCCTGCGCAAGCGCCTGCAACAAACACACTATTTAGACTTATAGGTACCATACACTAAGTTTACACGTTAGGGGTCATTTCGATGTGGTGATTTGAGTCAGAAAATTGTACATTGTTTCTTTTTTATTATTAATCACCTATTCTGAACGTGATTTTTACACTGTACATGCATGTGTATCTAGGTAGGTACAGAGAATATGGAGGAGTAGGTACCTATCTGAAATAGCAAGATTGTTAATTTGTGTTTGTGTTGAACCAATCAACTTCACACTGAAGGAAAGATCGATAAAAGATGCTCGGAATTTGGACGTGGGTTGGGCTTTTCAATGAAATTCTCAGAATCGTTGAGAAGTTGCTCGTCCCCTGTGGCTGAACAAGTAGGAACACAACTATGCAACCCTTCAAAAGCATAGTTAGTATTTATGTTATTTTTACTGTCTGTCTACTTCATCTGTGTTATGTAATTTTATTTGAATTAAACATTAATTTGAAAAAATACTAAATAAAGAATTAAATTGAGAAAATGAAAGAAAATAATAATACCTACTAATTTGAGTTTACGTCAAAGATTGCTCTGCGAGGCTGCATGATTACTTTGTTAGATAAGCAACATTGAGCTCATAAATAAGTACAGGTACATGTAGGTACTTATTTATGTGCTCAATGTTGCATAAATGTAACAAAGTAACAAAACTATGTTTTTCTTCAATACGTCTCAAAATGTCCATTTGGAAGAAACTTGGAATGTGTCCTTACAAAGCTCCACCTCAGAGTATTAGACTTCTCGTAACTTTCAGACTTGAATGCTTGCAAAACGCATCCGGAAAATGAAGCCAAGTCAACTGCGGTTTGTAAGTTGGAGGTACATTACCCGTCCTGATCTAATCACTTAGCAATAACCCCCGGGGACGAAGACGTAATTGTAGTACTAGTATAGGTACCTACTTACTTTTAACTGATAAGATTTATACCAAAGTTAATCGTTCACCATGCACATAAACCATCGTTTAGTCCAATTTAGGTGGATGCCCGTCACTGCCGATTCAAAAACTTTTTTATTTATTTTACCTACATCCTACCATTAAAAAGCAAATTAAAATATTTAACAAGTGTAACTTCCTAAACATAAATATTTGCAAACAGAATTAATCGATTTTACGAGTAATTATCTAACATAGGTATCTACACAATGCCATTTTCGTTCAATTCGAACCAATTTTTGTTTGGATTTTTTCTGTTTCGGTACATTGGTCCGATTTGAAAAATTCTTTCAGTGTTAGATGGCCCATTTATTGAGGAAGGCTATAGGCTATATATCATCACGCTACGCGGACGAAGTCGCCGGCAGAAGCTAATAATTAAATAGTTCTGAAATAAACTTCTATAATTGCAAAAAGTTTTCGTGTGTTTGTTGAGATTTACAGCAAAGGATTTTGTATAGAGCTCGGGACGAGTAAAAGGGATACATCCGATTAATTTTAGACCCACTTTATCTGTTTCGGTTGACCTTAATTCAAAGTATATTCTGTCGACGTGACTGCTCGGAATCGCTGAAATTCGCCTAAATCTTGAGGGGATGAGCAAAACAGTTTGTCCCCCCTACCTTGTAAACTTTTTAATAAGTTACGTCCGCGTGTTACGACTCAAGTTTCCTACTGTAATGATTATTTTTGTAGTATTACAGTGGACGTGAATCTACACCTGCCTTAATTAGTTTTACGTTGTAAAACTTGAGAGCTTCCTAATTATTAAGAAATATAATTGATAAATTTGGTTATTTATATTGCTGTGCTAAGCCAACTTTAAAAAAAAGGAAAACGACTCTTATATTTATTGTTACCTACCTACCTATACCTACCATAGAAGTCGGTGGTCCGATATCAACTGAATTCATATAGGTATAGATATATCGGACGGTTTTGGGACTATCCAAACATTTGGGAACATTTTCCAATCATTTCTGCAAATATCAGAACTGATAATCCGTGTTCCAAACTGACATTTTCTCAGAATTCAGGTACAGGGCCTATTCGGGATTAAAGTTCTAATCAGAATACATTTTAAGAATAGACTTTTATTTTAATTTAGTCTCAGTGATATTCTTTTTAACTAAAAACCACGTGAATCAACGTCAGCAAAATGAACCACAGATTAATATTATGAAATTAAACTCTTACCTAATGCTTACAGTTGAAAAGTTAATTGTGTTAAAAGGCAGATAGGTTATATCTAGGACCAGTATTTATAATTACACGTGTCGGAATCGTATTTCTTTTTGCTTTTTTACTAAAATGTTGCCCCCCTCAACATTTTCTCCTGTATCGTGGGTACGTTTACAAACACAAATTTTCTCATACACAAACATCCAGAGCGGCGCCAGTACCTGTAGATAATACAAATATTTGCTCAGTGTGGGGATCGAACCCACAAAACGTAGCGCAGAAGCCGTACTCTCATCCGCTACGCCAAACGTATATAATATGAGTAGGTAGGTATCTGTAATTTCCGAATGTAGACAGACTAGCTACTACATTATGCAGCTGTAGCGAGATCGATATAATGCGTAGGTAGGCATGTCGAACATGGCAACTAGTTAACAAGCCCTGAGCTATTATAGGCTCGCTAATTGATGATTGGCAGTGAGCTATTGATGTTTGTTTATTTTAGCCTATAATTATGTGAGAAAGCAGGAAATGAGTACCTATTTAGAAAGTGGAGTTTCGTGAACTATAAATTGAAATTAATAAAGTTTAAGATGTGTCCCTGTAAGCTCCTCGCCTATTACATGAGATCTAGACACATATGGCGAACGGCGATATTGTAAACTTATGCCTAGCCTTCCGGGGACCACAGTCGTAATGGAATGTTTTAAGAAGATGAAAAATAAGTTGAACTACTCCGTGTATTATTTAAAAAAATAGTAGAGAAAATCATACATTTCTATGAAATTCAGCGGCAGCGTAGCACCGGAACGTACTTACATGTATCAAAAAAAGATCCAGCCAACGTAAGTAGCATAATTAAACAAATATATGTAAGTACCTATGTTGATAATATCCAAATTTCACTATATCCCTAATAGCTACAATTCTGAATTCGAAGAATGATTATTAAAACAAATACAATGACAAAAATCTTGACATCAACATCGTTAGGTACTTAGTAACACGTTCCAACATAAAATTTTCAACACAGGAAGCTGTTTACGTCATACAAAAGAGAAAAATCTGAAAGGTAGTTCGCTCTGCTAGATTTTATCCGAGTTCCGGGCTCGGTTCTAACTGTCGACAACTGTTACATCCTTAGTCGTCGGGGGCGTTCTATAATATCTACGTAAGTAATAAAAAGTATGCAGAAACATGTTGAATATTTGCAGTGATACCTCACTAGGAACCATAGCCGCTAGCCGAAATGCACTGGTAATCGTAAAATATCACCTTTGAATTCGGAATTTCGAAACTAACATAACATACTCACCAGAGCTCCCGATGAGTTAAGGAGAAGCATACTTATGTAGGTAGGCATCCACATTTTACGAGTAAAGGTAAAAGAATATTAGTATTATAGCCCTTACATTCATTTAAATCAGGTCCCATTTTTATGAACAACCTGTATAATTGCTCTTCCGTCGTGGTGTACAATCTGTATAAATGCTCCTATGGCCAACTGGCCAAGCAGCCTCGTTATCGAAATATTAACTGAGTATAATCTATAGACTAATCTATAGGCTGAATTATTGAGGGGCTCATGACAACATGACAGAAGTTTGAACACACTGCTAGACCTGGGAATCGAACTTAGCGCTCAGCCACACTTGTAATGAAACTAATGAAGGAATTTCGAGATCTGAATAGGCCCGAGCTTTTGCATAGTAACGAGGAAGACGTGATGGTATGTTTGAATGTGCTCAATATCAAGAACAATGTCAGTAGGCGAAGCCAAGGTCGATAACAACATTGGAATTTATACGTAAAGCGTCAGAACGTTGGTTCACTATTGTTGAATGGTAGGCTACTTACGTGTATCGTTTCGTACTAAGTCAACATCCCATTTGCATTACGCCTCTGTTAGGTAGGTATGTAAAATTATTCAAATCGAGATCCACTTCAATCTCTTTTTGATGTGGCCCGAAAATATTAATACATTTAAATTTGAGAAGGCATACGCAAGGTAACCACCTTGGTTGTTTAAGCTGGGCCCACAGGGCGGAATCGCATTACGCGGACATCAAAGATATATTTCATGTTCATCTATTTTTTTATGTAACGCCTCCATGGTTTTCTACTCATTTCAAGTCCTTCGTCTCCCTATTTAGTGGTTCTCGTTCATAAATATAAATTTCGAGTTAGATTTATACCTGCCCACAGCATTGTATACTTACTTATAGATCCTACCTTGGACTAGAAAAACAGGAAGCAATCGAATACTGAATGAGGTTTGGACACAGAACAGCTTTTAGTATCAGGGCATTGGGAAATATTAATAATCTTAGGAATATAATAAGCTAGGAATACATAGATTTAGTTAGTAGTTGTATAAGTTTGTTGTATAATATCAAACTTTTGAGATTCTGCCCATAATCACCTACGTATTTACCTTCTTAGTTTTTTGCACTAGAGAACAAATTACGTATTATGTATGTTTATCATACTTAAGTTTATTAATTAACAGTTTCTTCCTCTCTCCTACTGAAATATGCTGTGCCCGACAGGGTCCATAATTGTTTCAATAGATTTAAGCTGACCACCTGTATATATTATTGAACCCAATAAAGTTGAATTGAATTGAAAAATATGATGGAAACTGCTGGCTCTCCGCAAAAATAAGCGATGGTCTTTATGTTTCCAGTGATACAAAAATATTCAAAAGAACAGTAAGTACCAGGGCATCATTAGCCATTTTTAATGATGAAAGATAATCACAATTTTATAGGCAACAGCACAGGAAACGAGTATCTACCCTGAAAAGATCCACTTATACATAAAAGGCAAATCGAAATCATTGGAAAATGTCCTTATCCCAATTTACTTGAGCGGGTCTTTTTATAGCCTCTTGTGTGTTTTCTTATCCATAATCATTTTTATTTAATCAATCCATCTCGTCTGTGACCAACCTCTTCCGTTTGTATAAATGAAATTAATATTGAAAGAAATCTATGGGTATTCTTTTTATCCGACGTTTATGTTAATTTGAAGCAAACCATTATTTAATTTGGTAATATACTATATGTATATAGAATTGACAACACGTTTGGCATAGCGGCTGTGCGTTCGGATTTTGCACCACTCGTTGTGGGCTCGATCCCCACACGGAGCAAATATTTGTATGACCTACAGGGTATGTTCAGGGGTAAAACATAGCTATTATTATACTCTTTGGGTCAGGGTCTGAGCGTTTGTCAAGTGTGTAAATACTGCGTGGGGCAACAATAAAAAAACGAATACATTAACGAATTACATAAAACAATTAACAAACAACCCTATTCATAAAACAAAAGTCCGTTCACTGAATAAAAACTGTCGACAATTCACTGTGAGAGTGCCTAAATTTTCCTGTAGGTACCTACGCAATAATAAATGGATATGTAAACAAACAAACTGCGACCGACGGACAAACGAGGTGCCTGGCAGGCTAATATTCATTGGTAAAAATTTATTGCGATATGAAATATGCATCGTACCTTGTTTGCGTTCTCTTATTTACTTAGCTGTTTGATTTAAAAAAAATCAAAAATGGAATGAATTTTTCCATCGTGATTAGGTACGGCTGGCGGTTAGCAATCAACACTTACACTATGTTGCTATTCCTGATAAGAAGTCGGTTGAGAAGTGGGAGTTAGTGTCCTAAGCTTTTTCCAGAACATGACTGAAGTGTCGCCTCCAGTATATCCCGTTATACAAGCCAAGTATAATATTATCATGACAGTCGCCATAATTGTGGTCCCGGACGAATTTATATCTTAGACAAATGACAATACTCTAATCACGCTCGAGATACTTTTTTGTTTCACGCGAGAATAATGTCACGTTAATGTGTACGTTAATGTTAGCTGGATGCGACAGGCCGAGGACAGGGTGAAATGGCGCACATTGGGGGAGGCCTACGTCCAGCAGTGGACTATTATAGGCTGATGATGATGATGATGATGATGATGATGATGAATGTGTACGTGTTTCATGTCACGGTGTCGTGTTGGCAATGTTAGCAATAAGATACATTTTATTAAATAATTTTGCAAGTCGTTTGTGTTAGAAGTCTGAAAAGCCTGACAAGCAATGGGTTGCGGACGTCTTATGGTAGTCGCTTGGTATTTATAAAATACTTGTGAGTATTCAACTAGAAGCCGACCGATCCCAACAACCAGTCCCAACCATAGTTGAATAAATAGTAGGAAGATAATAATGATTTTGTCAATTCATGACGAAAAATTTAAATCAAAGGATCAAGAAAGGAGGAGAAAAAAAGGAGGAGTAAATGGTATTCTCCTTGGTGTAAACGTGCAGTTTGCGGACAGAGTTGGAACGTCAAAGTGAGCCAATATTGTTTACCAGAGCCTGAAAATTTATCGAGCGTAAAAAGGGGTAACCGCTCTAGTTGCGGTGCACTTTGCTACTAAACGATGAGGATGCGAGGACCGACAAACAGAGAGAGATAAACATGGGTAGTACTTCCTAGCCTAAGTAAAACCTAAAAGACTTGCGCGGATACTGCATCCATTAGGATAATCTTCAGGAATTTCAGTGTCTCTCTATCGGATTGAGACCCGCAGACACGATATTGATTTTAATACCTGTTTTAAGTTACTAATTAAGTTTAAAAACTAGTAAGGACTAAAAGAAATGTATGCCACCAAAACACGGTAAAAAGGCAAAGACTTCTTAAGGACAAATTAAATTCTATTATAAACTAGTAAATCCGGCTTCGTTGTGGCCCTATCTTCATTATATATGTAGGGTTTACATATAAAAAACTCGCAAAAAAAAACAAAATTTCAAGTAAACTTTTTTAGTATGGTATAGGAAGGCAAATGAGCAGACGGATCGCCTGATGGGAAGCGATTACCGCCGCCCATGGGCACCCGTAACACCAGAGGAATCACAGGTGCGTTGCCGGGCTTTTAAAAGGTTCGGGCCTCCGGTACTCCTCCTCACTCACCCGGCAAAACACAACGTAACCGTAGTTTCACGGCGGTTTTCTGTGAGGCCGTGATATCACTCGGTGGCCTATTCGTGCAGAAGCATGGCTCTCTCACTTCTAAACATAAGACTTTCAAAGTTTTCGAGTTTCGGACACAAGTAAGTATACGCAGACTGAATATTTATAGATACAATACTTGACCAATTGAACAATTTTAATGTCCGCATTTATCAATATTATTATTTCCGCGGCATGGGCACTCTATACCAATTTCCTGTAATCAACCCTAAAAACTAGAAATTGAATACTCCCGAAATAAGATACATTTTCATTACTTAACGAAAATTGCTGTCAATGTATTTGACATGTAGGTAGTTACATTAGTTATTGAATAGTATCTCTTGAATTTAATATATGAATTTACGAGATGTGGTCTACTTTACCCATTTGAATAAGTAATGACGCTCATAAATGGTTCTACTGTCTCAAGATACGTATCTACCTAAGTATGATAAATTATGTGGTTTGGTATTGAATTTCCACAGTTATTATACTGATTTCTTTGACATTTACGCAAATACCTATTAGACATCGAAACATAATTTACTTGAAGCGATTTTATGTGGTTTCAAAAACACCGAGTAGATAGTACTCGTATTTACCCGTGACCAAGGATGCTGTAAATAAAGGTTCTGAAACATCGGGTGAAAAATTACCCGTTAAAATTTCATTTCCACAGCTGTTTCTCTTATATCGTAAACTGTAAACTACGTCGATACATATGTACTGTACTGTAGAGACCGGTGCAGGGAGGTTATATTATTATACATATAGTTGGCCGATAGGTATGTTATTTATAAATAAACAATAAACGATAAAAACGTGAAAAAAAACACATAGTAATTCGTTCTCACGTCATATTTTAGTAAAAACGTACTTATTCTTTGATAAACTAATTTATTACTATCCCTTACACCTGTATTCCCCGAAGAGTTAGAAAGAGGTGTACCAATGTACAATGTTTGTTTAAGTCCCATGTAATTTTTTATACCACTGATCAAGGTGGCAACTGGCAATTAATCGTACGGTAATATGCCGCCTGATGGTAAGCGGTTACCGTAGCCTATGAACGCTTGCAACACCAGGGTCACCAGGCAATAATGCAATAAATAGGATGAGCCTATTCCCATTCATTGCAAATAATAAATTAATAAACTATTAAGTACGTGGGAGAGCCATGCTTCGGCACGAATGGGCCGGCTCGACCGGAGTGATACCACGGCCTTACAGAAAACCGGCGTGAAGCAACGCTTGCGTTGTGTTTCGCCGAGTGAAGGAGGTTACCGGAGGCCCAAACCCTTTTAAAAGGCGGGCAACGCACTTACGACTCCTCTGGTGTTGCGGGTGTCCATGGGCGGCGTCCGTTTGCTCGTTTGCCCACCTATCTCATAAAAAAAAAAGTATCTAAAACTGCCTCAATTTTCTGGTCAAACGCTACCAGTTGTATTCTGGATCGATTCTTCGAAATTATTGATGATTCGAAAAAGTTTTTATATGAAATTCTTAGTTCAGAGTTTAGAATTCGCCCGCCTGTCCGGTTAGTGGCAAAAGTAACTCCCAATTACATGAGGGATCTAAAAACAGGTGTAATGTACCACTAGCCCTCCGGGAATACAGCTGATGTAATTGTATGTTTTGTTATGCAAACGAAAGAAAAAACAATGTTGCTCTTCTCTAATAATATTTCTCTTTACTTTTTACAACACCCACGGGAAAAAAGCCTTTGCTGTAAACCCTATAGCAACTAACACTGTAAAAATGTATTTATCCTCGAATATCAATAGTCCCACAGTGGGAATATCTTGTAACCCTGATAAAATATTCTTAAAACGAGAAACAACGAGGCTTCGGTAATGGATACCGAGTGGAATGGTACAGATACAATTCAAATTCAGGTCCGGAAAAAGGAAGAAGAGCGTATCGGGCACAAAGCGGCACCGACACTTCGTACACCTAGGCTGAATAACAAACGACCCAAAACGTATTGAGTTTTTTAAATTGGGGTAACGTTCGGAAATCAATTATTCTGAAGGCAGTCTTTGTCTTTGAGCTTCATTCGTCTAGCGGTGGCAAGTGCGGTTGTTGAGCGTAAGATGGGTGCGATATCGAACTGCTAGACTTTTTTTAGTAGAAATAGTAGCTCGGAAGTTTTGTGTACGATTAATGGCACTAGTCTCTTCACCCCCTGTTTCATGGATCTTAAAAAAATACCGGCAATGTGCTCTTTTAAAACCTATTCGAGAATATAGGCATACAGGCTTGCTACAAGAACTGAATAAAAAAAAGGATCAAAACGGTGGGTTGACTAGGCAATTTCTGGGGGGCATGAACTCCAACTAATACCCTGCCTAGGGCCATGTTTAGGGATGCCGATTATAATCACAGATTATTAATATGATTGTGAGCTTCAAATCAAGGCCCTGTCACCCACACAAGGCAAAATTTCAGGCAAGCAGGATTTCATTTCGATTTGTAGCTGTTTCGTTCGGCAAACCCTGCCTACAGTCATGCATCTAAATATAAGTGATGGAAGAGTACCTAATATGTAGTATTTGCTTTGAGTATACCTCGTCGTGCCTATAAAGGAAGTTAATTTCCACCAATTGGAACGCTGATTGCAGAGGCAATTATCTCAGCTGCCTAGGAAATTAGGTGTGGCAGGTTTGATGCTTATCACACGTTAGTGTTGCCTTTAGTTGATCGAGTTACCTATATTGGTTGGAGTTGATGAGTTTTTTGATTGGTTTTTGTATTAATAATGATTTATCACTCGCTAAACGGTGAAGCCTTAGAGTTTTTATCGGCAGCGTGTCAAGTCTGGCAACGGGTAAATATTCGAACATTATTGAACAAATCATTCTTCTTATCTCTCCTAAAATTATAATACAGATTGTTGTCTTATGGCGATGTGTGATTCTTGTCTTACGGCTTGACGGCAATGGTGTAGTGTATGTTTTAAACATCTGCATTCTTAACTTTGGGATAAAGTAAATGACGTTCTAATTATTTGCAATTATTCACCCCATTGATCGACTAATCTACACTAAAACAGGGTAGTGGACCGTAGTCTAGGAGTCCAATTCTGATCTGTGGTGATATTGATGAAATATAATATTTACAAAGGATATTTCCACACCCTAAATACTTGTTTTCTATGCTTATACTACAATATACCTACGGCCTGTTTTTGCAATGTTAATGATCATTATAATTGGGCAAGATTAGTTCAAGTTCAACTTGAAATATTTATATTTCACTTTTACAAGCGTTAAGATTTTAGTTGTAAGATTCCAAAACGTTGATCCGGATCCAGATGGAGAAGAATCCGGAAAGGCACTCCATGTAAACTCTTTTAAAATAAATGGTTTTATACTCTTTGCTTCTAGGTACAATATTGTGATAATAGCATGTATTAAAAGGTTCCCAGCATTTGAAAACTGTCATTTTAAGAGAATAAATAAACTGGGTATGTTTATAACTACTATTATATTGCCTAGTGTCCAAGGTTTTACATGTTTTTTCTTTCAGGTGGCTAAAGTCATATACCATTACCTAAGTACCTATAGTAGAATTTTAAATGTGTAGCACACGGCAAGCTAATGTTCTATTCGAAATACCGCGACATCTATTTGAATGAATAAACGCTGCGATCTTCAGTTTATTTCGACGGTTTTCCACAAGGTTTTCCGGTACCAGAGTAACTAAACGTGTATGCCGATTGGTGGTAAGCTGGTATTCTGACTCTTAGGACCACATGGATGGAGAGACCTTTGACAACAGAGAGTCGAAAATGATGCATGCTACAATACACGTCTATAGTTACAGGTAATCTCAAAATGCCAATCAGCTTTAAAAAAGAAGTCCTCCGTAATATAAAAATACCTAATTCGTTTGTAAATTGTATGAAGTACGAAAAAATGGCAATGATATACCTACTCAGAATGTAAAACGTAGTTGGAAAGCTGCAGGCTACTTAGCTATTTCACAGCAAAAATTATCACTCCATTAGGTATAATATCAAATAGGCACCTATTTTCTAAAATGAAAATACGTAGGAAAGCTCGATTTAAGTTGAATAAAAATGAAATTGTACATCTAAAATGGATTACAATGTCATTCATCTCTCGTTATCTAAAATGAATGCTATGAAAACCTAAAGTATCTACTCAGAATGATCAACAATAACACATTGAGGCAATTTTTCAGCAGCTTTTTGAGAATTTATGAAAGAGCTAACATTTATTTAACGATAAAATGATAAACAGTTTATTCTAAAGATAGATAGAAGAAGATAAACTATTTAAAATACTGAATATATTAGTGATAATGCGCTTGCTAAGCTCTGCAAATTGAATTTTTATATGATTTATTTTCAAATTTAGACGAACAAGTAACAAGAACGAATTAAAACGGATTTGGTCGCGTTGTGTAGATATTTAAAGGATCCGAATTATCGGGAAATAAATAATATCAATAGAACGCCATAAAATTCGTGAAACGTCGTTTTATTTCAATGAACAAACAATTCACATAGGTTAAAATATTCTATTAAGTATTGAAAATACAAGTGTAATTTTAAAAAGGACTCTAAATTAACGTTTCTTTATAAAAATAAAAGTTTGGAAACGCCCGACCAACCGTACGGGCCTCTGTAATTATTTCAATACAAGTAGAATGAATTAAAATAATGAGGTTTTAATTTAATTTGATTACGGTTTTCATAAGTTTACGAGAGCTATGTAGGTAAGTATTGTTACTAGATTCTGAGACACACTTGGTAATTCATTAAAAAAGATCCATTGTTTTTATTATCCTATTTTTATTTCTAATTCAGTATTTTTGACTGAATTAAAATGAGTGTTTTTTAAAGTCATTGCAATTTTATACTAACCTAGGAACCACGCTGGCATATTTCCAATACCTTTTTTTTTTTTATTATGGCGCCACACTTTTTGTGTATTTGCCAGTGTCAAGTATTAGAATAATCGAGTAGGTAATAATTATTTCCCATCATGGGATTGTATTATGGCACCACACTTTTTGTGTTCGCCAGTGTCAAGTATAATGTTCAGTTGCCCCAATAAAACGGTAGAAACTTTATTGAGGCTTCGTTCGATGGAGTTTAGGAGTGAACCCAAAAAGTCACGATTTTAATTTTATATCATTTGCCTACACTCTCACACGTTCACGAACACTTAATGGTTAATTATCCACCATAATTACACATTAAACTTTGGAGAAATTCAAGTTTTGAAAAATAATATAAAATCGACAATATGCACTTTTCATTTTCCCGCCTAAACTCCCAATACCTTTTGATGGATTAGTTACGACATTGATGGATCCCTTTTGAGTATACAAATAGCTCGTTAAAATTCACCAAAGAGGATCTTTGTGTTGAACTTTGACTATCTATCTATAAGGACCCGCCTCTCATGATCATTCCCCTCTGTCAAGGTAGTGGATTAAAAAATCTAACGCGTTTATCAAAACTGTTTCCGAAATCGATTTTTCATTAACAGAATCGTTTCCGCTCAGTAAGGTCATCATAAATGCTCCGTGTAAATACCGATATACGTGCAGTTAATGTATGCAAAAAAATATCTAATATCTTATTTAGATAAAGATGGAGTTATTTTCCGTATGTAAGTATTAAAGTTCATTTATTTCTATTTAAATCACATAATACAATTTATTAATAAAGATCGAGGACGTTACCGATTCAATAATCGAGTACAAAATAATCGTTTAGTTCAAACATGCACTCCCCACGAGACTACCCGCACTCCCCACGAGACTATCCGCACTCCCCACGAGACTAGCAAATTTTTTTTACTAACAATATGAGCCTTCTGCTAATAAGCGTAAGATTTAAATTTGAAATATCCATCAAAATGTCATTTTTTGATTTTCAATTATATATCATCCAATAGGATGTCACCATTTATGATTTCCAATTATAGGTCTTAATGCAGAATTACCGTTTTTTGGCAATTATAGGCCTTATATATATTATGACATAATGCATAAAACTCGAATTTTAAAAAGTGTAGCGAGACTATGTCCCTCTTTTGTTTTGTCATTTTAATTAATGGTGTGATAGTGTTTGTTTATGATTTCGAATCGATATCGATATTATTTTCGTGTTCAATGTAAGACCAAATTATAATAATTGCTAAAGATCACTAAAGATGTATATCATGAATTTATGATATCACTATATTTTTATAAAATTTAATAAAATAACATTTTTGGAAATGACGTAACTAAGATTATTGATTATTTTTGATATCCAGTGCTATTAGATATTTTATTTGTTACTTTTCAGATCTACAAAAGACCTTCATTTAAAATGAAGTAGGTGTGATTGATAAATAATAGCTTAAGCCGTTGCAGATAAATGTGTTGACAAAAGAATTTATAAATTAACATATTTAAATCGTATTTTAAAAATAATTGAAAATGATTTCTAAGATTTGGTACGGTTTGAAGGTATGGGGTTTCTTTTACCGCTTAAGTGGAAAACCAGCACATGGCCCGCCTGATGGTAAGTGGTTACCGTAGCCTATTATATGAACGCTTGCAACATCTGGGGTATCACTCGCCCATTGCCGACCCTGTAAAAATCTTTTCACACCCGGCAGACAACCCACAACACCGGTACCCCCCACTGCCAACATAACGCTTCCTCGCGGAGCTCTGGCGATCTTGCTCACCGTTAGGAACACAACATAGTACAGTGCTATGTTATTTGGCTACTATTTTCTGCAAAGTGTAGGTATTTCCCCAGTTGGGCAGCTCCAATTGTAAGTAGAGTTATTCAATTCCACTATGCCCTGCCTCTCGGGGTGTTTCTTCAAACACATTATTTTCTTTTTTCGATATCCGGCTCAAACACCGGAACACGACATACCATCACCTCTTTATTCCCCGAAGGGTAAGACAGATGCGTACTTAGGGGGCGAGCCTATTGCCATTAATCGGGCATCAACCCTTAATTTTATAGAAAAACTCCAATAACACATTGCTCGACCGGGGAATCGAACCCAGGACCTCTAGCGTAGCGCTTCTGTTCCTATATATATAACGCACGACATAATGAACAAAATCGTATTTACTCCTACTTATATCTCGTGGGCAACAAAACGCTCTGTCTAGTGTCATTCCTAATATATCAGCCTGGCAAAGAATAGAAAAAATCAAAATCAAAGAATCAAACTAATTGGTATCAAAGTATTTGTAACAAAACGTCCCCAATATCCGCTCTATCTATACTAATATTATAAAGAGGAAAGATTTGTATGTATCAATGTATGTAACAAATAAAATCAAAAACTACTAGGCCGATTTCGAAAATTCTCTCACCATTTGAATGCTACATTATTCAAGATTAACATAGGCTATAGAATATGTATTTCGAAAAGTTAGCGATTTCTCTCACCCGTGCGTTTATTTTCCAATTACATAGTTGTACCTATTTATCTATACCTAAATAGTTTATTTGTTTTGTATTTCATTAGCATGCAATCAGAGCATTGCATTGAAAATAATTATGACGCAAGATATTAAAAAGGTGTGTATGGATGATTTTAATTTTGCAAATAAATAATTACATATAAAAATAATTTGTAATCGTTGTTACGTTTTTATCCATTCTTCCTAAAATCTATCGATATAAAATATCGACATAGTAGCTTCCTAATTATTTTTATTGTATTATACGTTCGTATTGTCGTCAATTCTTGTATGTTGACGTATTTGACCTCTATGTGTGCGTAAATTGTGTTAGTGGTGAAGATTTTAATATGTGTGAGTTCGTAGCGATACAAAATGATTTTGAGTATGTGTGCAGCAATGTCTATGTAGAGTTTCCTCCCCCCGCACCAAAATTGACAGACTTTTTTGTTCATAGAATTAAGCGCGTCACTTGTCCAGGGATAGATAGTCAAAGGTGTTGAATCAGCCAAAGACAATTTAAAATCCGAACGTTATTTTTCGTTTTGACATGCCTTTGACAATTTGCCAATGACAATAAAAAAAACGTTAAGAGCCTATATAATTAATATTCTTACTCCTTACTCTAAGATATAGAGGCAAGTTGATTTTTAAGCTGTTTACATTTACAAATAAATAGGCCTTGCAAATAATCCGAGACACGTAAAGAGACCTAAAGGGCTGACAAGCATTTTGTTAGCATATTTACTTCACACCGCATCATTAAAAAGTTACCAAGCAGTTAATTAACTCAAGTTACAAAATTGCCTTTGTCACGAAGTCAACAGCGACATTTTTATAAATTTTTAATTTAAAATTACTTATCTTCGTTCTTGTTTTTTAGAAGCTCTACATGTAACAAAAAACACATTTCGACTACCTATATACAATACGAGCTTGCGTTTGGAAACAACAAGTAATAAATATGAAATTTGTCGTATTTTTGTAAGAAGTAGGTACTACGGTACAAACATTTTATTCTAAATTTACTGCCTTAACCATAAAGGAAAAGAACTTACCTGCTGTCGTACATGAATAATATATTATGCTATATGGGTACCTACATGATATAAAATATAGCTAGCAATGCGGCAAATTTTACCTCATGCGTTCATGATTTTCCATTTTTCCCTACGCTATTTTACAAAGTAAAACCCAAGAGATTTTTTTTATGTCATAGGGGGGCAAACGAACAGACGGATCGCCTGATGGTAAGCGATACCGCGGCCCATGGACACCCGCGTCGCCAGAGGTGCGTTACCGGCCTTTTAAAAGGGTTTGGGCCTACCCGGTATCCTAACTCACTCGGCGAAACACAACGTAGGTAATCGTTGTTTCACGATGATTTTCTGTGAGGCCGTGGTATCACTCCGGTCGGGCCAGTCCTTTCGAATATGACAAAATACCCTAAAAGTTACACATTTCAAGAAGAAAAAAAAACTTGAATAGTATTATCAATTACAACAAAAAATACGCGAATCTTTGTCCGCGATGACAAGAGAGTAGGTACCTACCTATTACGTTTTAATTTTTCATTCTATAGACCAACATTAATAAAATTATGATTAAGTTAAATCCTTATTAGAACGGCTAAAAGAAAAACAAGTAGAGATTTAGTTCGAATTCTTGAGAACTTACATCCTTAGCTTCCTCTATTGGACGGTTGTCTATGGTAAAGATTCCCGCGCGTTTTTTATCTACATGCACTGAACACTGAATATTGGAGTTAAATTTTTCTTGTACTCTCACTGTATCACTCATCCAAAGTTTATTCAAATTCTAACGGGTGTTAGAGCCGGAGAACTTTATATTGAAATAAAAGACAGAAAACTGTTCTTAATATCCATGAAATTCGTTTTATTTGATAGATAATTTGGCTTAGTAGCGGTTTCGCCCTAATTTTGCTCGCCCAAATCGGTCGAATGAACTACTTTCAATTTTGAATATGTTTTAGGACCGGTTTCGCCCAAGACAAATTTATTACCGGGTGAATCAGGTCAATTAAAATTTAGTAATGGTCTATTCGCCCAAATACCTCTAAAAAATAAGCCTTTATTTAATAATAAAATGTGAAATTTTATAAAAAAGTACAGTTGCGTACACAATTGTTACTTACAATAAAAAAAACTGTTAGTGAATCTGGTTATTCCTGTATGCCAAACCAAATTCGTAAACTGAAAATAATGGTATAATTTCACCATATACGAATTATATAATTTATTTAGAAGTTGGAATGTACTCGTATTTACATTCCAACATCATGAAGGTGTTAATGACAACCTAACTATTTATATTTTAAATCATATTTGAAAGTATGAATATATAATTAATGTGCATCTTTAATATGAAAAAAAATCCAATACGACCTTCAAACCTTCAAGAAAAGAGCGTACTCCCTTTTAAAAGGCCGGCAGCGCACTTGTGACTCCTCTGGTGTTGCGGGTGTCCATGGGCGGCGGTGATCGCTTACCATCAGGCGATCCGTCTGCTCGTTTGCCTGCTATGACATAAAAAAAAAAAAAATCTACTTACATAAATACTCCAGTTACACTTCAAATTATTAGTACACGTAGACTAACTTAAATTATATTTCTGACTTCACATCATTCATGCACGCACTTTATGCAGTTATGTTGTTATACTGTCAGTATTTTAGACACACTAAACCAAATGATGGGAAACACGCTGCTCAATTTGCAAATGAGTGACAGACAGCATTATACTACTATCTTTGTGTTCCTGTGGGTGCATTTATTTGCTGTGTGTTTAATTCTATCGCTGAGTAACAAATGTCATTGTGCATATTATCTAGTAGGTTACTTACTATTTTCGAGTAACACATGTGCCTAAGTAAATCCTCTTTAAAAACATTTGTATTTGTACATATTACGGTGTGCTCGACTGTACTACTTATTTTTCTGAACTATAATAGTATTTGGGTGAATAGTCCATTACCAAATTTTACTTGACCTGTTTCGCCCGCTATTAAATTTGTCTCGGGCGAAACCGGCCCTAAAAAATATTCAAAACTGAAAGTAGTTCATTCGCCCGATTCGGGCGAGCCAAATTGGGGCGAAACCGCTACTAAGCCGATAATTTTATGTAATTAATGTTTGAATATGATTTCAGTTCAGGCATGTACCTAATGTCGGCGTGTAAATAGATGCCGAATGCCGGAGGTTATTCTGCCTTAAAAAACTGGTTTACATAACTAACAGAATTTATGTAAACTTACTTTTTAAGAGACTTTAGAGAATTAAAGATCTTTTTGTGAATTCATTTGGACACGTTAAATTAAAATGATATCTTTCAGAGAACATTAGGCTCATTGTCACCTTTCACATTATGAGGGTGTCGACTCGTAACGTACCTGTATAAAAATACTTTTCATAACATACCATCCCGCCTGTATTCCCCGAAGGCTTAGGCAGAGGCGTACTAATGTACAATGGGTTATAGCTGTTACCTGACCCACCCTAAAAACGGACGAATTTGAACCCTCTGCTTGTTACATTACAAGAGTTATTCAATTTGTATGAGTTTATCAGACTAGCGCTACTCGATGAACGAATACAATAATAATACAGATACGCAAAACGTTTGCGTTAGGATATTTATAACTACTTGTTATTCAATTTAGATTTTTATGCTGTAAGACTAAAGGTTTATCTTCGATAATATAATTAGTGTCATTGCTACTAATAGCTTATTTTAATTAATACACACAAGTAGATCTGGTCTTGTGGTTCGTGTGTAAGACTGAAGAGCAAGATGCGAGTTCAAATCCTGCATGGCGTATATTATTTTGTTTTCAATTTAGAATTTATTCAAGAAGTATTTCTTACATTATTGTAAAGAACTATAGACGGACACATTCTCCAAATATAAAGTTTCTAACTTGGTTATATTTTCACTTAACTTGTAATAAGTGGGTAGATGAAAGACAAATACGCGTTCATTATAAAACTGGTATTCAAATGTTACTAAGTTTTAGGGTAGGAAAATAAAAATAAACCGTGACAACAAAGCTAAAGCCAGTCTACGCACAATTGCAGTGACTACGCGCGAACACTTTTTACCTTGCCTTACTAAATTGTGAAAAACAACGTATTCTTCCAATTTATTTATTTATGTTTTGTAGTAGTTTTATTATCATGTCATTGTCTGTGATTATTTAAAATACAAAATAAACTATTTACACGATGAGAATGTTGGCATCAGAGAAATTGCTAGGAGACTTATATAGCAGTAAGTGTATTTTTATAATTTTAAATTTCATTATTATACCTAGCTATTGCTTTAATCAAACCTATTTTTATATGCCTTCTGTTTCAGAGAAATACCGTCAGATTGTGGTTGAGACGTTTTGAAGAAACGGGAAATGGCCGATTTAATAGTCACTAATATTTGGAAATATTACGTGACAACACGGATATTTTCTTCATGAAAGATAATTGCGCCATACACCGAGCTGCTGTGGTGCAAAATTGGCTGGCCAGTCAAGAAGGTGTCAAGACAATAAATTGGCCATCTAAAAGCCCTGCCTGACCTAAACCCAATAGAAAATTTGTGGGGTCAAATGATTTTAAATTGGGATTCATTAGAAGCCAGGACAAAAGAAAATTTGGCACAACTTGTGACTTCAACATGGGAACTGATGAGAGGAAGTAATGCTTGCTGAAACATGATGTGCGGCATGCGAAGCCCCTTGCAACAAATTATAGAAAGAGATGGTGCTCCACTGGAGTTAACAATACTTATGTGTCAGTGTGTTAAATCAATTGTTGTTATCACAATTTCTAAGGAAGTGTTTCTTACAGTGATTAAGCATGTCCTTTTGCGATCATAACTATTATTATATAAATATTTAAAAACCTATAAAGTAGGTCAAAGTATAGTGCTATTGTCACATAAGTTTTAAAGTAGGTATGATAGTTTATGTGGTGATGTTATTGTTATAAAAATAGAAATATTATATTATATTTCTAAACATTTAACATTGTTATTCACTACATTGACTACTGTTTAAAGTAGGTATGTATTAGATTAATTACCTACTTTAAAAATAAAAATGGGTATTTTATAGGCAACTTTAAAACAAAGAAAATATTTAGTAAGTAACAACTTTAATCAAAAAAATCAAGCTTTCATAAGTATTAAAACTTCTTTTTACGTTTTTGCTTTTTAATATAAGTATATATATTATATTTATATAATATAATATATATAATTATATAACTATGACAAGTAATTGTGTATTCTATATTTAATAAAATCGTTATCATAATAATTAATGTTTTTCATTTCTGTTGTTATTTTTATTTAAATAGTATTTAAATATCATATAAAAACATTTGGAATTCAAAAAACAATATATTTGAATATTGTAAACATAAAAAGCTAAAAGAAGCGCAGGGCTAGTTTTGAACTCATAACCATGCTAACATAGATACACTGTTGCACCCACCAGACCAAATCACCTTAACAAGTATTATTGAAATTAACAACTCCTCAATCATGTGACAAAACAATATTCAAAGATTACCTACCCTAACGTTACGTGTTAAAGATCAAATTGGCACAAATGTAGTTTATAATATTTGCCTATCTTGAACAAGTCGCTTTAAAACAACGACCTAGGTCGTTGTTTTAAAGATCAAAATTGCTTAGTAGGTAGTCTGTATTATTATTTTATTTGTCATCGAGTAGCGCTAGTCTGATTACCTCATACAAATTGAATAACCCGTAATATTACAAGCAGAGGGTTCAAATTCGTAAATTTTTAAGGTGGGTCAGGTAACAGCTATAACCCATTGTACACCCACAGTTCGCCGGTATTTATTTATTTATATTTATATTTATTCCAAAAATACAACATTGATAAAAATACAATATAAAGCTTAGACATTATAAAGCTATAACAATATTTGATGCCAGTACTAGGATAAACCTGTGTCACAGGAAAGGTCACAGGCGACAGTAGTCGTAGGTATGTTTAGGTAGGTAGAGTAGGTATGTTTAGGTCCCATGTAATAAGGGGCGAGCCTATTGCCATTAACCGGGCAAAAATTCCTAACTCCGAGCTGCTACTGGGAATTTCATAGAAAAACCCAATAACACTTTGCTCGACCTGGGAATCGAACTCAGGACCTCTAGCGTAGCAGTCATGCTCAGGACCACTTGGCTAATGAGGTAGTTACTGTAATTTTCATAACTATTATGATTATTATTACCCTGTTTTATTCAAATAATTACATAGAACACCTTTTTAAACAGTAAAAAACAAAATGTCTAGACATCATTAAAAGTAGCTAAGCTCCAATAAAAAAAAATTGGTACTTGTCACAAACATTATAAGTAAGCACCGTGTAAGTCTAAAAAGGAAATTCGAACTTTTTCATTACATGTTGCAGGTATACTTGACCACGATAAGTGTGCATATTATGTACCTACAGCCAACTCACAGATCACTCTATATTACTCTTTGCTACTATAACGAAGTCACCTTTTTCAACTCAGTAAAATCACTTGACCACAAACAAGTAACTGTCTCCTACACCACCACAAAACGTAATGTAAATCAGTTTCTTTAAAAGCAATGTGTGTCGTACCGTGCGAAGATAAATGCTTGTCTTCTCCTAAAAAAATTATTGTATTTTTTTACGCTTTCAGCTATAAAAAACTACTGCTTGACGATAGATATAGACAATGACTATTATTTATACAAAAAATAAACCATTGACATAACATACCATTGAGCAATAAAACATTCCTCCCCAATAAGAGACAAGTGGCTTTCAGTATCGTTATCCAAGAGGCATTCACTTATTTCACTTCTTGCCACAACACTCCGAGCACAATTAATTACTTTCAGTTAACACAATATTAATTTCCACTCACTAATAAACATTAATCATTTTGTTTTCTCTTGCAAGTTACTCTTACAGCCACACACAGACACTAAACAGAATTAACTATTAACCAGTGATTAATTGAAGGATGGCCTGTATATATTAGATGATGGTCACTGAAAAATAAATATAGATTCCAGAAATATGATATTCAACATACCTACAAAAATATCCCAAAACTCAACAAGTAAACTGTAACACAACGTTAACAACCTTCGCCATTCTATCTATCACATTTTGAAGGTTAGTATTACTATTAATTAAACGTTAATTCAGATCTGAGTGCGGCAGTAAACATAATTTCCCAGCTAACAGCCGTAGAAGTTTCTTAATAACGTCTAAGTGTCTCAGAAATGCTATGAGATATCGAGAAAACGCAATATTATTATAAATGTTTTATTTATAAGCTCTCATAGCAACGGCTTTCGGCGAAAATCAAGGCTTTGTGTAGAATTTTGTGCCCATTTAACTTTTTTGTTTGGCGAGATTGAGATTGACGTTTTTAAATTAGTCTTAAAAGTATTTTATTACGGATAATTCTTGCGAAATACTTCTTAGGAGACGCAGAGTTTCGCTTTATCCAATTTGTTTGCTACTTTTGCTTTAAAAGCTAGTTATTTGAGAATTGTCCGCGCAAATGGGAATGGTAAAGCTATCTATTATTATCAAACCAGCTTCAGACTTGAAAATACGTTACTTGAATCAGTTATTGGCAAAAATTCTATCAAATTCAATTGTAAACTTGTGTGTCATCAATAACTTCTTGATTATCTATGGTACTAGATTATACTAGATTTTCTTTATTACTTAAATAGGTAAGGTCACCTGAAGTAAGATATAATATCTTGAAAATACCTATAACGACTTATTATCATATGCTTTTACCGATACAATAACCACAGAGTTCCACTTTTCATGCCGAAAGGCAAAAATATCAAGATTCTATTGTTCTTAGTTTGAAAACAACTTTTTTTGATAACGTTTCATCATGAAAAATTACAAAAAGGAACCCTTTATCTAATTGATATAAATTGTTCAACAAGTGATAAGAATATTACACTACATAAAATATCTATCAACATATAAGTAGGTACTTTATAAGTAACCAAATTGTGTCCTCTCTTAGGTACCTAACATACCTACCTACCGACCTACGTGTTGACAGTTGAAGCACTCAGTACGATTTACAAATCGAGCTCGAAGTATAATTGGAATATCTGACACAAACATTTTCAATTATAGCTCCAGATTGGAATTGTGGCCCCTAACTCGCAATAGCTTCACGTTGTCACGTGGGAACAGGGGCTGTCATCGACAAAGATTAGGATTAAATTGGGCCGTTAAAAGATCCTAAAACCTGATGGTTAGTTTTTTGTTATTTTTCACGACCCACCCGCGGTTTCACCCTCGTTGTATCGTCCCTAAGAGTCGTAGCGTGTTGTTAAATAGCTCAAAAGCTTCCTCTTGAATCACTCTGTCTATTAAAAAAACCGCATCAAAATCCGTTGTGTAGTTTTATAGATCTAAGCACATAAGGACAGACAGACAGCGGGAAGCGACTGTATTTTATACTATGTAGTGATGAAGTAATTGGGTATTTGTTATGGCGGCCGCTTACCCACGGAAATCCCCGTGACTATGTCCTAATCCCGTTATTTCTGTGTCCCTGTGTCTGTTAGCCTAACCAATATGAGAGAAATGGGTTGAATTTGCTATATTCTTATTTAATACTAGCGACCCGCCTCGGTTCCACCCGCATTGCACCGTGGATAAGAGTCGTAGCGTGATGTTAAATAGCTTAAAACCTACCTCATGAATCTCTGTCCTTAACTGTATCTAGATAATAAATAATAAAACAGTATAAATATAAACCCGTTTGAAAATCCGTCCTGTAGTTATTGAGTTTATCGCGAACAAACAAACAGTCGTGGCGGGGTACTTTGTTTTATAATATGTAAGGATTAAAACTATAAAAATACATGATCAATGTAAACGTAAGTTCTGAATACACACACACACACACACACGTAAACATAAAGATACGAACACAAACGTATTACGAAATTCTAAATTCAAATTATTATTACAACGCATAAATGACCACAGGTCAGGCATTCTTCCGTTATCTAAATAAAAAATCACGTCCCTATTTTATTAAGTATAAACGCTCGCCCCCTCAAAATTGTGGACATCAATTTACGAGAAAATATACATAATGTCCCAGTTTCACTAGTTTCGCCCTTCGTTTGCCAAAACACGGATTTATAACAGTTATAATGGTGATACACGAGATTGAAGTGAGCCGTAATGTTTTTAGAAAAAATAAGTGCGTAAAGTTCGTACTGGCTTTTTAATAATTGCATTGATATCGATGTATTTAAGACTCATAAAGGTATGTATATATTGGGCTAAAAAATCAAAATGAAAAATTGGCGATATAATAAAATAAAAATGACATATTGCTGAGTGACATAATCTTACATATAATAAGAATGTAAGTGAGCCGTGTCTGTACATTGCTTATATTTACAAAAAAACTCACTCGGACTCAGAATCGGTAACACAATCCATTTCTATTATTTTTGGAACTTTTGTCTGTCTGTTTGTCTGTCGGTTTGTCTGTATGTTTGACCGCGCATCAAATGATAACTACTGAAGAGATTTGGAGGAAGTGGGCAGGAATTCATAGCCTGTTTCTTGGATTAACATTTAGGCTATTTTAAATTCAAATCGGTTCTCTCTATCAAAAGTTATTAACATTTTAAGTATTGAAAACGTTGACTTTTAAAAATAACCATTGAAGTCAATTTCTTTTTCAAGTATTTCTGTACTAGACTAGCACGGATCAAAAATTATAACAGAATCAAGTAATAAAATTAAAAAAATACATTTACAGGGACTAAATAACATAAAACAAGAAAATAAAGCAGATCAATCAGAAACTATTATTGTAACCAAGAATTGATTATTAGTACAGTAATTCTAACTCTACTTATACAGGGAATCACGGGACATACATAGGATTTATCCAGCGAGCACAAGCCGGTGTAAAAACTAAATATTTGAGTAGGTTAAAGAAGTAAACAAAAAATTACAACTTATTTTCTAGCGGACTAACACGACATCGTTATTACCTCAATGAAATTTGATTCGATAACAGGTGTCATTTTGAGTTGACAATTTTGACAATATTATTGTTTTCTTCTTTAAAGCATCCAGCCATATAGTAACTCATTTTATAATGTGAAACCTCCATAGTGTAGATACAGTGCGCACACTTCATTTGAGAAACTAAAGAGTTTCCATCTAATCGAATAATTAAATACATAAATTAATATTATAATAAAAAAAATGCAACGTGCGTTAATCTTTACTGATGCCGAAACAGATATTTGAGATTTTTATGTATGTAGGTATGTCTATTTTAATATTTCCATGCTTCACGTCAATACAATGTGAACAAATTTTTGAAATTAAGTAATTTATAGATCAGGAATAAGGTATTCAGAAATCAATGGCGCTAAGTAAATATAGAAAACCAAATTTTTCGAGGTGGTTAGTTGAAACTTGGACAGGACAACGTCTGTCAGGTCAGCTAGTTATTTATAAATTGTCAAGACCTCCTTGTCTATGTATTGTTTTATAAGTAGAGTTTTTGTCTTCGATAAAATCAAGCGCTATTGGTTGTTTCTGAGGACCAATGTTTGTGTGTCGATCATACCAGTTGAATTACGTAGTAACTGTCTAAATATATACTTGAAATATACAGGTTAATCCATCATTTATGTTTACCTACCATGTACATTGTTTTACGTCTAGAATCAACAGATTACAAACTCATGACAGCGTTTATTTTAATAATAGCTATGTATAATACCTAGTAACCTACATATAATAATAACAGGCCGATGTCTGTAGGTACATCTTTCTTATTAGAGCAACAGAAGTCAAAACATTTCTTGTCTCTCTGTCTGCATGATTGTAGTTTTGTATACGCATCACGCAAAAACGCTGCATTTAATTGAGTGCAGTTTTCCGGTGTGTGTTTCATTGTTCCAAATCTGGTGTATGTTTCATTTTGATGACTCGAACACGAGGACTCGAGCGAAACCAAGGGCAACAGCTAGTTTTTACTATTTTTAATATTTTATATAAGGATATGCCTCCACAATGCTAGACGTAATTCCGAAACCACAAGCCACACCGTTTTATATTGCTAGAATATTTCCTTGAAAACGCACAAAAAAACAACATGCTTCACAATCGTTACTGAATACTTACCTTAAGGAAAAATTGACGGCTAGCGACGACGTTACCATATTTTATACCTATTTTCCTGGTTCCCTTTTTTTAAAGACTTAACGCCTATGAAATGAACCTGTACAATCTGAAATTAAGTTCAAAATTGCCCTAATTACATTCCTACATCAAAAGTATAATCCGGTTATACCTATTCTCAAATTAAAAATATAATTACAAAGAGACATTATAACAACAGGTCAGGATTAAAAATAAATTGACTGACATTAGGTTCAAATGATTAAAAAGCAATCAGCCGTACCCGTGCGCAAGAAACTGTATTAATTTAGGAACACATTTGACAAATCGATTAGAATTTATAGGTAACAAAAATCGATTTATATTGATAAATGATGGATTAGATTAGCATCAACAAAGCATCAACAAATAAATATATTTTATTTCAACACATCGGTATTTTAGGCGAGAAGTTTTGCTCTTTGTTTTCCAATTCTATTTTCGCATTGGCACTGTTTTAAACAAACATTTGTGAGGAAAATTTGCAATTTTCCGGATATCTCTTTGTAGACTTCACCGCCTTCCGACTCGTGTCAAGAAATTAGGCGGGAAAATGTGACACCCACCCTATTTTTACAAGCATTAGTATTTTTTTACAGAGGGGAGTCAATTTGTTTTCAAAGCGTGCGTTGCTATCAAGGTGCCTATTATTTAAACGAAAGGTTCGTGTCCAAAGTGACCTATCCATACATAATATTTTACATTGTGTAAATCTACAAGTTTCATGGAGCGAATCGATCCAGGTAAGTTGAAAGTGAGGGAGCAAATAAACCCATCAGTTGTAATACCAAAATTTTAAGAGAAGTTCAAAAGCGGTAGATATTGAAGAGAAACAGAATGATCCCTCCAGTGAGCCTAGTGTAGAATAAGTAAGATCGGAAGGTGCATTTAAGGTAAACATTGTAGTGCAGTGCGCAACAGGGTGGCGCGTCATGCATGCGAGCGTACCTGAGGCGGGCGCCGGGTGCGGGGAGGACCGAGGCTCCCTAGACTCGGATGGCCAAGCCAGCGCGCCGCTCCACGCGGACTAACGCATCCGCGCGCCGCCGACATAGCTCCTGAACGTAGGCGAGGGTTGCCAGGTTTTCGAAGATTTTCCCAAGCCTAAATTTTAAAAACTCAACTAAAAAAGCTTCAATCTTCTTGGAGAAACTTACTTAAAATTTGATGAATACTTTCAAGGTCTGTAAGAAATTAATTACTTTTAATCCTCTCCTCTTTAATGGAAACTGTTCTTATAGTTTATAATTTTGTGTAAGGATTAAAGATATTAAATGAAACAGTAGTAAAAAAGGTTATTGTATTTGTTAGTAAATGTGATAAGATTTTTTTCCAACAAACTAGGGACATTGAGTGAAGCAGAAACCTGGCAACATTTCGCCCACCCGCGCCCCTCCGACCCGGCCCGGCGCCGAATAATGAAGCAGGGGGAAAAAGATATTGTGGGGCGGGAAAATGCCGGAAGACACCGGCCCGTGCCGGATGGATGGGCCACGCTGCCGGATCCGACGCCCTGACTTGCACCCTTTCACAACTTCCCAAACATAGCCATGTGCAAACGTTGCGAACAATGGCCGGAAAGAAAAGAATTTCACGCAGTTCTATTGAAGCGAGCCATAATTTTACGTTTTATTGCATTTCTTTATGGAGCATAAGGGAGGATGCTCTCCTCCCCGGTATTCGCACGGCTCATAGTTTGTTTTACGGCTCCATCTTATTAGCATAAATGTTAACCAACCTTTTTTATCTTTTTCTCCAGGAACAGCGTATACTTGAAATCGGTATTCCTGCAATATATCTACGAATATGTTACGTTCGTGTATTACTAACACGAACGTAACATATTCGTACATTTTAGAAGTATGAGATATTATTGGAAAATATTCCGAAATCTATTTTTGCAGGACTCTGCGCTCTGGGGATCGCAAGCCAATTTTAAGTTGTATCATCGACAAACACGATATCAATACGCAATCAAAATACGTATTTAGCAATTTCTCTACGGCTTAGCAACCATTTTTGGGAGTTACTTGATATTTTACGAGAGTTTACGAGCCAACAAAACAGTAGGGGCTCAAACGAGGTCGGATAGCTTTTTGTCCATTTCATTAAGCTGATATACGTACAATACATAATATATAATTACGTAGAATTTTCTGTTCAGTTACAAAAATATGAACAGGTTCTCCTCAAATATTTTGACGAATACATTCATAATAAATGTAGATGAAATTAAACCTTAACGTCTCGAAACTTGAAGTTATTCAATGTGAAACTTTTCAAATTTTCATTGTGCCAGTTGCGTGTGCCGTCGAAGTGTTTCACTGGCGCCAACTTTGTTTCCAGCATAGCGAGCAGAATCCGAAACGAAAATAAAGCCTTTATTATCCATAACAACATTACAAGTAAAGAGGAAAGTTATAATCTCATATACAACCTATTTAGACGTTGTTTTCTCGGATACGCGATTCCTTTGTTTTTTTTCTCTGCTTTATTGTGATTTCGGGAAACTTTTTTCGTTACTCAACTTGTTTACACATGATTAGTGTTAAACTGTTAAAACCTGACATCTATTGGTGTAAGTACATCAGCTTCTTAATTAAATGTTAGTCAACGAAGCAGATTTAATTTTGCTAATTACAAATTCTCCAAGCAGAAATGGTCCATAAAACGACGGGCGTGCTCAAAAGGTAATAAAATTCTATAGACTACCTACTGTTGTGTTTTTTTTGTTTCTAATCGAAGTAAATGAAGAGTTTATAGAGTAGAACGACCTTAAGTATTTTTCTTTTTAAATGACTGCACCAATAACTATGTCCATACTGCACATTTTATAAACCCAAAAATAAACTACTATTTTGATATACATTGCCTTTATTGTATAAATCTCTACTATTATAAAGGATGGGTGGTACATAAACCTCTCTGTACCCAAAAATGATATTTTTAAAATTCTTGTCAGTTTGTCTGTTGGTTACGGATTGACTGATTTCTGACACTTACGCGAATATTAGACATTGAAATGAAACTACTTTTTACGGATTTTATCGCGGTATATTGATATTATTTAGTTCCCGACGTTTCCGATCCTTTACAGCATCCATGGTCACGGGCAGACTGAGGTGTTGGACGTCTTGATGCTAAAATTACTAACAGCTACCTTACATTTTTGTTAATTATTAGCGATCTGATTCACGCAGAACTAGCTCACCGTATCCTTTGGTCTTGCAGCTTTGGGCTTGGATTTAGATTTTATAGATTCTATAATGGGATTCCAAGCAGCTGGTAAGACACAACAATCTTCTCTATTGAAATTTGGGTGATTTTTTATTTCAATAGCCTCACGAATCATCCTGGTTAGGAATCGGTTTTCTTTTGAGAGGACTTGTGGTTTATCCAATCTGATGTAGTGCTGGGTCTTGTCTAGGGTATGTTCACAAACTGCAGACTTTCTGGAACACTCAGTGCATATCTTGAAAATCGTTAAACTTCGTTCAACATAGTTCATGCTAGAGCAAATGAAACGTGACTATTCTTATAGTTGAAGGAAATGGGCATCGAGCTTAGAGCGCTTCTCTGGTGGCGCTTTCAAAGCGCACTAATCTGCAACCGGTAATGTTGCTAGTTGGATTGCGGCAGCCAGGCGGCGCGGCGGTCGCTTTGTGTTAAAATATACTGATATTCAGTACTATCAACCATTGGAATCAATTTAAATAGGATTACTAGACTAAAGTACCTACACTAACGATCCTCAACTTAATTATATTCATTGCTAGCTATTGGTCCCGTTTTCACTCGCATCTCAGAGAACATTTTAAGACAAAAGGCCTTGCAATGTTGCTAACGTAATCTATCTCCTTGACATGTTTTATCAAAATCTGTTCAGCGGTTAAGGGTCCGGCTGACCTTGTATTGCCCACATAAACAGAATACCAAAATAAATCGTAATCCTAACAATATTTTATCAAATTGTGTTATTATTAGGATTGAGATACCGTTAATCTAGGGTAACTAACCTAACGTCCCATTTCGTCTACTACTACTTCACTGGAAGTAAACGAAAGGAATTATATCATTATTTTTTTCAAGAAATGCATGCAGCTTGCATTTTGTTTCCAGTGAATTATGTTGAACTAGATTAACGGTATCGGAATCCGAACATTAACATACTTTGATTAAATTGTGTTTGAATTACGATATGTTTGGGTATTACGTTTGATAGACTCTACCGGACTTTGAAGGTGTAAAAACGTTACAAACGTATGTACGTTTCCTTCTCTTCAAGTCATCTTCACCGGTATAATTAAAGTTATATATAACCTAGTATAAGTAAGTAGTAGGTACATAGGTACAACGGGTAAATTGAAGATCGCTACAATGTTTTCTATTCAGAAAAACACAGTTTATTTTTTATAATGAAGACGAGAGATACAAAAAACTTTGTGGAATAATAAGACTCAGAAACACTTGACGGTTAAAATAATTATTTTATAAAAGCGAAATGAGTAAATTTGTTTCAGTTGACACCTGTCAAATAATGTGTCACATGTGGCGCACCATTTATTATGGACAAAACAAGTACCTATCTGAATTTGTTATAGCTGCCTTAAGAAAATCTTTGGTCTGTGAGTAGCAGATGCTTGTCAAGCTTTGTAAAATTAATATAATGGCTGCTGCTGCTGCATGCACTGCTACATGGCTTGCTAATATTATGAATACTGCTTGAGTATTATTTTCGATGCCATAATATTAATAACATGTAGCAATTAATAAATTATTAATTAAGTACCCCAAACAAATATTTAAATTCTATCTTTTTGTGATTTTTTGCATTTTTTATGCTAATTTTTATAAAGTTATATAGTGAAGGAAAAATTCGACTCGCAGGCAGGATTCGAACCTGCGTCTTCTGGCTAGGTACGCCAGACGCTATGACCACTAAGCCACCGCGAGTCCCACCTGCCATGTCGAAATTTGCCTTCACATTCTGAACTTACGTCTTAAAGGTGACGTCAGTAACATCTATTGAAAGGCAAGTTACTTTGCCTCTCAACCGACATGACTTACCTTACGGTTAGTTCTATGTCGTACGATGCTACCATACCTAATAACTAACTTTTTGTGATTTTTTGCATTTTTTATGCTAATTTTTATAAAGTTATATAGTGAAGGAAAAATTCGACTCGCAGGCAGGATTCGAACCTGCGTCTTCTGGCTAGGTACGCCAGACGCTATGACCACTAAGCCACCGCGAGTCCCACCTGCCATGTCGAAATTTGCCTTCACACTCGCGGTGGCTTAGTGGTCATAGCGTCTGGCGTACCTAGCCAGAAGACGCAGGTTCGAATCCTGCCTGCGAGTCGAATTTTTCCTTCACTATATAACTTTTTTAAATTCTATTTTATAATTGGGGAGTTTGTTGCGCCGCTTCTTCTTCCCATCGAAAACACTAGGACGGTGCGGTGAAGGGCGGGCGTTTTGGGATCTGTCTAGAATGTAAAAATGACGTTCAAAAAGTACTACTAGTACTCTATATTGAATAAATGATTTTGACTTTGACTATACTTTATATCCGACGGAAATTAGTTCTGTTTTCCCATGAAACAAAGATCGCCTTAGGCTTGATGCATTCTGCATCGTCCTCGAAAAAAGATATAAAGGAAATGGGTTTTTCATTCTGGGAATATCGGGTTTTTAAGCTGTAGGCATCGAGTGCGTAAGTTTAACCTACCTACCTACACTGTGATTTTATATCGGAGGTTTACGATTAAGTAACGGTATTGTAATGGCTAATTTAGCTACAGTATATGTAACAGCACCGCGAGTCGTCATTATTTATTTACTAATTTTGCCCCGAAATTTCAATAAAGTCTCTTAGGAATTCCTCTAGAAAACTCTTTAAAATCTTAAGATAGAGAAGATAAAGAAGAATAATGGACTATCCATTATTCTTTTTTAAGATCAATTAACGCCTATGGATAAACAGAGTTAAATAAGGCAATACTTTGCTACCATAACCAGAACAGTACCAACCTACCTTATAATAAATGGCATGAACAATAATTTTAAAGCCAAAGTAACTCGAACTAATAAAAACAAATTACAAGATACGAAAATCTAAATTAATTGTTAATTTCTTGTTATGCTTATAAAACATTTTAAGCAGTCTTCTATTCATTTCCGTGAAATAGAAACCATTTACAATGATTTATATTATCGTACCCACCAGCAAAAACTCGTAAGTGAAAGTTATGAAACTGAAAAAAGTCGTTCAGAATAGAGAGACACGTTTTATATTTTTTTTATTTTATTTCAATATTTTATAATCCGTAATTCTGGATGAGAAATTGTGACTTAAACTTAAATTAAATATGCTTCAGCCCGCGACTTCGTCCGCGTAGCGTGATGATATATAGCCTATAGCCTTCCTCAATAAATGGGCTATCTGACACTGAAATATTTTTTCAAATCGGACCAGTAGTTCCTGAGATTAGCGCGTTCAAGTAAACAAACAAACAAACAAACTCTTCAGCTTTATATATTAGTATATAGATATACAACAACATGTATCGACTTTCCGTCGCGGATCTTACGCGACGGAGTTCCCGCCAAGTGTGGCGAAGGCCTTAAAGTTTCGCATGTTCTTCCGTACCTACTCCGTACCGACCGTAGTTAACCTTACGCCCGTCGCCCACCGTACGGATATAATTGGATTATATGTGGCACTTGTCATTTCTGGCCATTCGGACGTTTATCGTCGCGACTTTATTACAAGAAAACGTATCGTAACATAAAATAAACCGTAATTTTCAACCAATTATCTGTAGTAGATACACGGGTCCTTGAACCTTTGTAAGATTAAGGGATGGTTCGACGAAAATCATTGTGTATTTCATACACTTACCTCTTTCTTCAACAAAATATTATATT
Organism: Acronicta leporina; assembly: GCA_947256265.1. Classification (NCBI taxonomy): domain Eukaryota; kingdom Metazoa; phylum Arthropoda; class Insecta; order Lepidoptera; family Noctuidae; genus Acronicta; species Acronicta leporina. The sequence goes on from OX366512.1 coordinate 3,525,634, forward strand.
CTATGAATTCAGTATATAACCTAAATTACGAAATAAAATTGCGGTAACTACGCATAAATAATCCACATTTGTTTTCCTTGAAATCTGTGTGGGTGAATGATATTTTCGTATCTAAAATACATACTTTAATAAAATATTTATGAATTCCACGTTCGTTTGTTATGCTAGAACTCTTTGCGAAATAATATTTTTCTAATACAACTGTAGTATGAACTGGGAGTTATTAATAACATAAAAAATGCATCATATTAAAGTAATCACCAACATTTAGTTAAGCTCAGGTTGTTTATGAACTACACTACAAAGTTTATGTACTCTGCTGTAACTAAGTAGTGAAAATTGCTGGCGTTGCCCGTCTGGAATACTGAGATAAATGTTAGAGAGATACCTACCTACTCTAAGAATTGTGCATCTACTATGAGTTAAGTAGGTAATAGAAAGACATTAGGGTATCATGGTCAAAATTATAAAGTATCACTATTCCTACTTTAAAGGTTGTGAGAATGTATAGGTAGATGTTTGGCTGTGTGGATGCTTGTTACTCTTTCACGCCAAAACAACTGAATGAATCTGAAACTGAATCTAGTTAGGCACAGATATAGATTATAGTCTGGAATAACACACGCAACTGCCTCGTTAGTCTAGTGGTTTCAAATGCGACCGCTACGGTAGAGGTCTTGGGTTCGATTCCCAGGTCGAGCAGTGTTATTGGGTTTTTCTATGAAATTCTCAGTAGCAGCTCAGAGTTTGGAATTTGTGCCCGGTTAATGGCAATAGGCTCGCCCCCTATTACATGGGACCTAAACATACCGGCGAACTGTGGGTGTACCTTAGGTACACCTCTGCCTAACCCTTTGGGGAATACAGGCGTGATGGTATGTATGTATGTATAACACATAGGCTATTTTATATCCAGGCCGTACCCAATCCTAAAATTAGCGCAGACGAAGTCGCGGGCAGAAGCTAGTTTATAATATTTAGTAGAGACCCGGGTCTGTCACCATAAAAGAAGGGGGTGCTCATGCAGGGCTACCGCTGGAAGGAAAGAAAGTAATGTGTAGCAGTTCTCATGGCACCTCTATCAAAGCCGACGTAGGCACAAGCGAAATTCTTAGTGGGTCCGGCAAACAGGCATTACGACCAAGACCAGTGTGGTTTACAGTCAGTAAGAATCCGATATAGCTCGTCTCTCTTCCAAAGTCGGGTACCCAAGAGGAGATTACATTCCATACTTTAGAAAGAAGTATGACTTACTTAGGTTGATCCATCTAGCGTCGTGTACCTAGACGACTATGCGGACATCACACAGACGTTGAACTACGTGGGATGCATTAATAATCACTACATTCACTCGCCAGATGGTAAGCAAGTTAACAGTGCATAGTGCCGAGTAACGACGTTCAGCAAGAGTCATCGTAGTTTAGAATTTTCGAATATGTACCAGTGATAATAAATTTATATTAGACAATTTTATTGCTACTAAGGATCTCTGCTTTTCTCCTATATAAAGATTGATTCCAGAGAAATCGATGTAGTTAAATACCCCAAGACTTAGGAATCCTTTTCTCATATTTACTTATTCATTATATATTTGTTGACCCGTGTGACAGGCATCTCGTAAGATCCAAGAAAATATCTGACTTGCTCGGTGGTAGGACATCTTGGGGTCTGACTAGCTGGCGACCACCCTTACATCGAAGTCTGTCGTAAAACACCGCGGTGTGTGTTTCGACTTTGGCGCATAAGAGCCAGCTCCTCCTCGGTTACTGCGGCTCTGCCAACCTGCAACGCATCAGCAACTCTTCTGATGTGTCCATGAGCGAGCGATGACTTCTTACCGTCAGGTGGCTCGTCAGCTCGTTTACCGACTTAATCTATAAAAAATACATACTTAATTAATAATTATAAATGTTTGCCCGTTATGTCCATCCTAAAATTGCCTGCAAAAATTGCCTGCAGTCCGCGATAAGGCTGCCCATTTTATGTTTGAAAAACTGTTGTTCCTGTCTATTGGTGTACAACCGAGTATAAAAATAAATAAATCAAAGTCCCTCGCTGCGTCTGCATGTCTTTTCGCGATAAAATAAACAACTACTTTTTGGTTTTCACTAATAGATGGAGTGAGGAAGTCTAAGGAACTAGGCATTGCTGGTGAAACCGAAGGCCGGTCACTTGTTTAATATATGAATACAAAAGTAGTCTTGTACAACATTGTCATTTAAATTATAAGTCCTCTCCAAGTCTCCACTAACTGAACCAAATTCCAAGCTACACTAACTGTATTCGACCTCAGTGCATCTACAATCCACTTTGCATTCTATCCAGTTCTCTCTTGACCTATATTTCGTAACTGTTCTGCTACTTTAAACAAGAAGAAATTACAACCGTTCGAAAACCCGAGATTAATCAACTCTGTAACAATTATAGATTTAGTAGAATTTGACATACAATTACCTAAGACACAGTACCATCATGAAAACAATTGTAATCGTTTCGTAATTATGCAAAAAAAAGATATAATAAAGATATTTATCGTTTTGTGTTTTTTTTTTGCATTTTTCATGCTAAGATTATAAAGTTATTTTAGTGAAGGAAAAATTCGACTCGCAGGCAGGATTCGAACCTGCGTTTCTGGTTTGATACACCAGACGCTATGACCACTAAGCCACCGCGAGTCCCACCTGCCATGACGAAATTTGCCTTCACATTCTGAACTTACGTCTGAAAGGTGACGTCAGTAATATCTGTTGAAAGGCAAGTTACTTTGCCTCTCAACTGACATGACTTACCTTCGTCGTACGATGCTACCATATACTATACAAAATAACTTAATCTACTATATTATAATCTACTATAATCGAATTTTTTCTTCACTAAAATAACTTTATAAAGATATTTATTGCGCTAAAATGACAATATTTACTAAATAGTTCTTTTAAAGTATAACTATTATATCTGGCTCGAGTCCGCCGAAAAAAAACGAATTTTGAACAAAAGACCCCCATTTTATTCCCCTATCACAAATAAAATTTGTTCGGAAATAAAATGTTTTCTGTAGAACATTTTACGTACCTACATAGTTCGAGGGTGAAACGGGATGAAAGGGTTGCAGCTGACGTCACTTAAATTGACCGTGAAATATCAAACGAGAATTTTCATACTGCGAATGCTGTAGAAAATTAAAAATGTGTAAATATTTTCTGTTTTATGCTACCCTGGTTGATAAATGAAAATCTCGAGGTTTTTTTACAAAGGAATTCTCATATCGGGTGATGCCCCTGGGCTTTTCCCAAGGGGTTGTTGGGCTTTTAGTCTAACCCAGATGCGGCTGAATAAGTAAGTAGTATCTGTGGTATTGGTTGGGCTTCTGAATTATAGTATACAAAAACACTGTGTGAAAGAAAACTGGGACCTCTGTGGCACGATATATCGTCATCTTAACGTCACATAAATCAGATAAAGTTAGATTGTAACCGATGGCCGCCAACTGCCTCGTGGAAGCCGCTTGGCCTCCACGATTAAGGATCCATACCGCTGATATTTGGCAACGAGTGAAGTTCATCAGGTTATATTCATTCACTGCTGGAGGTAGGCCTCTACTAGTGATCGCCACAAATCCTGATTTTCGGGTTTCCTCATCCAGTGACTGCCAGCTGCTATTCGCAAATCGGCGTCGAATCCTGGACTATGCTTGCCTAGACGCAGTCTCCACTTAAGAACTCGTTTATTTCAGCAATGTAAAAGCTATAGTCAATTATTTTACTATAGAAGTAATTGCACAATAGATAGAAGATACTATTATATATTAAAAAACCGAGTTACAGTACCCTAAATCAATATACAGCTAACTTGCCGACAAGTTCGCGTTTCAAGCATCGAATTTATGAAATGAAAGTTCACAATAATAAACATATCCAATCTCACCCACTATCCTCGGGCGAGATCTTCATACTTGTGTTAAATTATCAATTCCAAAATGCAATCTTCACTCTATTGTGCGCGTTAATAGCTAGGGTAACGTTAACAAACCCGGGAGAGTCCGTAATAAATCATCTTAACCAAGCGGCCTTAGCTATTTGACTGAAGGCTTTGTGGCCTCGTCTAGGCCGTGTCATCTTGAATGACCTGGACTTGTCGTCACGCCGCATTAATTTTCGGGCTGAATATTAAATAACAGTTACCAAAATATCAGTTAGTCTGGATCTGAAACTAACGAAATGTGTTTGAAATTGAGCTAAAGTAATACAAAAATATATTTATTATAATTTTCACCTTCCATTAGCAGACGTCATGAATACAATATGAAGATATCTTTAAAAAGAAGATTATAATATACCTACCCACCTGAAAGATTAGGCAAAAGTGTACTATTGTACACCCATAGTTCGCCGGTATGTTTAGGTCTCTATGTTTGGACCACTAGACTAACGAGACGAGAAGGATATAAAGCTACCTTTAGTCTCAAACAGACCTTTGATTTGCAAGCAAAATCACGGCCAACAACTAGTATGTAGATAATAAAATAAAAAGAAAGTTGTACTAGACATCTTTAAATAGTCTCCTAAGGGCCTCATCCCTTTCTGGGTAAGTTCTATTTTTAGAGAATTGCTAAAAATTTTGAAGCGTCACTTTACAATTAGTGAAGGTTCGCTGCCCCTGGGAGGCCACTTAACATCAGGTGGCAGGGCCCATCATCCACCTTTCCCAATTTTAAGTGAGTAGTAATTTTATAATCTTTGATAAAGTTCCCCCAAGTACACTCAGGGTACGATGCCGTAACGATAAAAGATAATTTTGGCTCGTAACTCGTACCTTATAAAGGTTATTTTAGGTATTTTTAACGATATTTGCATACTGCGACGGTGCAAATTTACCAAGGTATTTACATCCTTATTGTGAATGTGAAAGTTTGTATGTTCGGATGTTTTTATACTCAAGCTCGCAAAAATGATTGAATTGAATTTAGATCAAAGGCCAGATAGCCCATTATGATTCACCGACACACATCATGCCATAAAGTATATGTCCAGTATAAGCTGACAGAGTGTTGCCCTCTATTACACTTTGCTCGACACTTCACTCACATGGAAATCGAACCCAACGCCTCTAGCTAGTAGTCGCGTTTGGTCCACAAGACTATTGATGTAATTTAACTTGACCCTATTGGGTTTTCGCCCAGTGTTTCCAAAGACTAAAACAATTGAATGCAGCCCAAAAACGAAGGTTCTCAAATGTTTACTCGTGCGCCATCCATCTTCGATCCTACCTAAGTCGCATGACGTCGAGAAAGTTTTGTTAAATCGTCTATAACACGTGTCTGTGACGTCACAAATCGTATAAGTCAACGAAGGGAAAAGCTTACAGGATTTACCTTAAGGAAGGGAAGGTGACAAAACACACATCCGCAAACCGTTCCTATTTGAACCTACATAGGTACGTGAAAAGAAAGCTATTCATTGTTAACAAATGGTAGTACTAAATCTACTTCTTCTATCCACGGCCTTATATTGAGCACAGATATCCGAACGATCTCGCCAAACGCGTCGGAATGTAAAACGTCTTCATTCGATTCCTCACAGCTTTATCACATTAAATTTCACTTTAGCACGATTCCCTATTGAGTACTGAGCCTTAAATCATCCACTTTCCGAATTTTCCGATGGAATCAGCTTTGTAATTTCCATGTAATCTGTCCCAAGCCTTCTGTTTTCGTTCATAATTTCGACAATCAGGAGAACTAATTTATATTCCAATATTCTCGTGAATATTACGATTGTACAACAAACGTTTTGTAAATTATGACCCCGGCAACAGAAGGACGCCAGATAAAAAAATATTTTATCTTTTTTAGCATGGAACATTTGTTACTGAAATAATGTTTCAACAGTTATTTCATCAGTCCTTTATAGATATGTTCTAATAATTTTATAAATAATTTATTGAATTATATTTTATTAACCCCGGAATCCAACCTCTAATTTTATATGTGAGCAACGGAAAAATAGGAAAGGTTCTATTAAACAACGCCAACTAAATATTTCAAAGGAAGCGTCATTTCAAGTAAAGTATCTAACGACCGACAATTTAATTTTACTTGTCTTCAGATTTACTAAGTTATTCACGGATTTTACAACTCACCAACATTTTACGATTATATATTATAGAGAAAAAAATAAATAATGGTAAGGTTAGGTTAGAACTGTGAACACGCGATACAATACTGAATTGTAGCCAATGTGTAGATGCTATAAAATAACATGCTGGGATAGCTTACAATAATGATCTAAGTAGTTACTAAGATAGTAAGACGTACTTATACTAGTTCAGAATAATGCTATTCGTGTTAATTAGCATCTTTTTTCCAATAGTTAGCCTATGTACATACTTTAAAACTTTTCGAGCTTCTGACCACCACCATATCACAAATCCATTGTTATGAAAATCGCGACTCTCCGAGGCATGGGCTATCCATAGACTCGACCATCCATAATACTTCCACTCGCGGCTCGACTAGCCCCTTCCCATAATATTTAAATATTGAAAAAATAAAAAATCAAATATATTTAACTAATTATCATGGTTGTACTTGTAACCAAACAAAAGCTCACTTAAACATATAATAATCTATACCTACATACATATCTATACTAATATATAAAGCTGAAGAGTTTGTTTGTTTGTTTGTTTACTTGAACGCGCTAATCTCAGGAACTACTGGTCCGATTTGAAAAATTCTTTCAGTGTTAGATAGCCCATTTATTGAGGAAGGCTATAGGCTATATATCATCACTACGCGGACGAAGTCGCGGGCAGAAGCTAGTAGGTACTTAATAAGTCTGTAGAAAAGTCGTGAATCTAATTGGCACAGTACTGATGCCGAATTCTCATGATATTTAGAATTTGTTCGTCTGTATGTCCGCTAAATATGGCAAAAAAAATTTTTATTGATTAAGTCAGGAAACGAGCTGACGAAATAGACCAATATAAAAAAAATCGTTACAAACTCACTCCCAAGGGTCATTGTACTAACTTATCGGTTCTGGCTCATTCCCTTGGCTTCCAACACTAAGAGCTCTACGTAAATTTAAAAAGTTTGGGGCATACAAATTTCAGTTCCCGCCCGCCGGTCAACAAGGTTATAAAAAATAACAGTAAGGCTTTGGCAACTAATTATAAAGCCTCCCTGTACTTACGTAAGGTCTGATTGAGTTAGGCACCTGTTACAATAATAATTAATACGGAAACACACAGAAGGGTCGGTTACGGACAATTATACACAGCTCCTGAGGGCTTATAAGTACACGCGTAGGTACATTATGTCCAACTCACCCCAAACAAAACGGTTGAATTGGTTTAATCGAACAATACGTAACATTATAACTTACTAAAAGGTCGTCAACTTCAGGGCGCATGTTAAATTTTCTTGTTTACAAGTCTAGTGGAAGTTTTTGGTAGGAAAATCAACCCCTGATTTTATTATTATTTTTATGGGAAACTATTTGCGCTCGCTTTCATCCCATCCTTATTTTACTAGGGACTTAGCCTATTTACCTGGAGCATGTGTATACGTAATAAATTGATATTGTTTATCTTAAAAGCGACATGACTAATAGGGGATACGTGAACGTATGAATAGGGGTACGGAAAATGTGTATGGGTCTGTTAGCTTCAATTTCAGCTTCCGTTTACAACGAATCGATTCTCTATATACCTTTAAAAATAATCACATATTGTCCCACTGCCGAGCACGGGTTATCTATATGTTTATAAGCGGAATACCAATCAAGAAATTTCAAAAAATCCGCAAAGAATTGTGAAAAATTCACGGGCACAGCTTATCTTTGAATAAAGTTAATTATTAGATCCGATTAATAAAGTAATCCGTGTTATTCAAATAAAAGTTCTTTTATTATTGAATGTTCGATCATTCCCGAAAAAAAGCCAGCCATGTTTTATTAGGTCTAACGTGAAACAAACAACCCCTTTTATTAGCAAACACAGAGGCGAAACCAACTGAGTAACTTGCTAGGTTCGGCCCAGTGGCTCCCTAACACCTCCAGCGATGTATATAACTACATTCACGAAGTGAGATTACAATCACAATGTTACGAAAAGCTACTTTCTTAAACTTTGGACTTGCGTGTTTATAGTAACATAATATTAATATACCCTCACATTAAATCTCTTTTTTCTATGTGACCCGAGTGACCTGATATTGTTGTAAAAAATATTAGGTTGACACGGTAACCTTTGTGAAATACCTCAGTACCTAATAATACGTTTTTTCTATAAAAGACGATTTTAATATTGGCAACGTAACATTGCTGGAATCGCCGAGGGTTCCCTATAAAGGGCCGGGCAATTTCTCCACGTGAGATGTTACGACCGGCTTTATCGTAATATTTTCGCTTAGGCATAGACAAGATAGATCACAAGAACATCAGCGACTAAGTACCTATTAAAGTTTTGGGTTCAGCAAGGGCTTCCGAACTAGCAACCCTTGCCCTTGCCCTATGACTGTCATTTTATGAAATTTTGTTGCAATTAGAAGCCTTACGTAGCCATAGACCATAGACCATACTCCGGTTATTAATTTATTATGAGATGAAATAATCCCGGTTAATACAAGAATGATATAAATTGTTAATGATATAATAAATACATTAGATGAAAAACCTTTCCCGAAAGTAAAATATCAAATGTATGTTTCTTTTTATGGGATAGGGGGGCAAACGTGTAGCCAAATCACCTGATGATAAGCTATTACCGCCGCCCGCCCATGGACACCCGCAATACCAGGAAAGTCCCAAGTGCATTAACCACCTTTTAAAACGGCCGTGTATTACTCTGGTCGAGCCGGCCCATTCGTGGCGAAGCATGGGTCTCCCACGGTGCAAAACGTAAACTGATATCAATTTGCTGTCCTACAACCGGTATAATTTGATCTTATAATAATTAAACTATATTTATAATGCCATTGATTTATTACATATTATTCCATCACGCCCACATGCATAGAAGTGTACTGTGCACACATACCAGATTTCCTGTGTTTCAAGTCCCATGCAAAGGAAGTGACCAGTAATCTGCCACAAATCAAAACTCCTAGCTGCTACAAATAATTTCTTAGAGAAACCTAACAAGACTATGCTTGACCTGGGAACATAAGACTACTCTGATTGATGGCAGTCTCGCTTACGACCAATGAGGCAGAACTTATGCTAATGTAGGTAGATAAGAGTATCGAGGACCGTAAACTTAATTAAGTATATCTAAATACCCACACATTTTAGATTTCCAAAGGTTACACAGATCAGTTTTGTCCTACACCCACAACTTTAGTCTACTGACACTGATATTGAAATGCCAGAGTTGAACTGATATTAATGACTTCTGTTGCTGGGTTAATTCGAGACATTGATTGGACATACGAAGGACGTGTACCTACTAAGTTTATTTTTTTACATTTACACTGCGAAGCACAGAGCTATAGAAAATATTTAACAAAAATGCACCACTGCATCCACTCTCAGAATATTCATAAACTATTTTCAGAAAAATGTGTGTTTGAATTTATTTTGTGATGTTTATGAATAACTTAAGCTGATATATTTTTTTAAATCAACTTAATCAAGAAAATTATTTGTTGTGTGTTTTCTTTAAATAGAAATACCCTGTTTGAAATAATCTAAAAAGAAGAAGAAATCATAATATAATCTACCGTAACAAAAAAGATTATGATTTTGCATAAGCGTGGCTAATCTAGAGCCCAAGTGGTCCTCCAAAGTCGTTAGTAATCCGTTAATGGACGCTACACATGCACCAGCATGAAACTTTGCATGCAAAACACACACGGTATTAAGTTCTATTATTCATTCATACGTTCATTCGGAAATTAATGACGTCTAAATGTTTGTATTTTGGAAGATACCTACTTCTTAAATGCCTCATTAGCCAAGTAGTGCTAAGCTCGACTGCTACGCTAGAGGTCCTGAGTTCGATTCCCAGAGCGAGCAAATGCTATTGACTTTATCTATGAAATTCTCAGTTGCGGCTTCGAAGTTGTGCCCGGTAAATGGCAATAGGCATGTAATAACATGGGACCTAAACATACCGCCGAACTGCATATTTCAGTAGGCTTCTGCCTAACCCTTCGGGGAAAACAGGCATGATGGGATGTTTAACTCCTAAAACGTAAAGAAAATACAGGGTTAAGTCCAAGAATAAGAAAATCTTTCAGTTTTAGAATGGATTTGTAAAAGCACCCCATCAGCCCTCTAGGGGCCATAAAACATACCACCGCGCAGTCCGGGCACAAATTAATTTCTTCCCGGGCGGTCGAACCCACGATAAATAACGGAGACTATCAAATATTGACTTGATTCATAAATAAATTGAAAGATCAAAAACAGTTTTCTACCTTATAAGCATAAATACACTCACGTCCTTTTCCCAAAGGTGTAGGCAGAAACTATAGAACGCCACTTGCTACGATTCTTGCTTATGTTATACCTGTTATGCTTCATCCACATTCATTCATCTTGGTAGTACTTACTACGCTCCTGGCCTTTTTGAAGGATCTCACCGATAAGGTCGGTGTCCAAAGTAATATTCTTGTAATCTACTTAAAAATTTCGGAGCAGTGCCTCGCCAATAGAAGCGCCTCATAAAGACCTAATTGAACATCCAAATTGAATTCTGTGCGAGTTGGAATTAAATAACTGCTGTCATGAATTTGAAGCCCATGTTTCCAACGAATGACATAACAGAAATTAATCTACATATATAAAGTTAAATAAAATAAATAAATAGTTTTTTGTTTCGGTAGAATTTCGGGTTCTGTATATATTTTAAGGAAAGAATGATAAATTAGAAAAGTTAACTCAAAAATCTGGATAAACTAAAAGTAGGTAGTACTGCTTTGGAAAAGGAATTATTCTATAATTTTATGATAAATTTGGATGGGTCAAACATCTGTCGGGTCCGCTAGTTTAAAAATAAATCAAAATATTGGCTGGAGTGGAGCCGTAATGAGGGATAAAAAGAAAAACTGCTAGTCATTTCGTAGGCAGTTGTAAAAGTTAAGTGGGACGATCGGTCGTTGGGTTGTTGTAGACAATGGTCCATAATGGCGTGCTGTCGCTACTTGTCTAGGCGCATGGCAGAATAAGATTTTGCTTGTGCCAAGGTTTTCTCATCCCGCAATGACTCGCAGCGACGACAACGTCACGAATTTCAAGATCAGTGTTGCCTTTGATTGACAGCTTCGATACCAATAAGTTATATTTAATTCATGAGGAAAATAGAATAAATTGCCAACTACTATTTTTGTCTCGTGTTCTTCGTATTAGTTAAAAAGGAAGTCTGACGCCCTAGTCTAGACTACTACTAGACTACCGCTGCTACTGAAAATTGGACTAATAAAAAGCAAGGCAGTGAAAACATCTTGCTCGGCTAATTTGTTTACACGTAATGGTATCATTTGAACCTAGCTGTCGTGGGAAGAGAATACCTTTAGTCCTTATGTTATGTTTAGGCGGAGTTCTTCGCGTTTTTCCTGTACATTGTCAGTCGTAAAAGTCCTTATTTTTCGTCGTCAGCATCGCTTCGTAAATTTATTACGTACGTTTTTTTCCAATTATGCTATTATAAAAGAAAGATTTAATATTCCCATCACCTGCCGTAGATGTGGAATATTATTTTTGCCAAATGTTTATAATGTCCAGCAACCTGAATTTCTCTTTTTTATTATTACGGCATAGGTATAAAGTACCTATAAAATTCAAGCCAAGGAAAAATAAAAAAGCGAAAACGCACACAGAATAGAAATGTTACATTACTGTACTATGGAAATTTTTCTTCGTCGTCTTTTCTGAGTTCCTTCAATGCAGCCCCTGATAATTTAGAGCTTAGTAATTGCTAATCTTTCTTTATCTAACACAAAAAAGAAGACAGAGTACAGGAAAAATACTGTAGTTCGATTCGCGGCTATTTTACCCAAGTATCGTTAACACAAATATCTCATGACATAGCTATTTTGTGGGATAGGGAGCAAACGAGCAGACGTAGCGCATAATGGTAAGCGATTACCGCCGCCCATGGACACCCGCATCACCACAAGAGTCACAAGTGCGTTGCCGGCCTTTATTAAAGGGTTTGGGCCTGCGGAATTCTCTCTCGCTTAACGAAACACAGCATAAGCGTTGTTTTAAGCCGATTTTTCTGTGGTATCATTCCGTTGTAGCTGGCCCATTCGTGCCGAAGCTTTACATTATGGTACTACCAATTCTATTATCTGTGGTACTACTAAAATGATAGCTAATTTAGAGCTTCTTATTACCAACCTCTGATAATGCATTTTTCATATCGTTTCAAATGAGTAAACAACCCTATTCGCCCCTTTCGTATGTGCAAGGAAAAGTGCAATTGGGTTTCTCAAATAGATTTTTTTCAATCGAAGTCGATTGGATTGTGTTCGACAAATTGGTCTAGGTTGGCCTTTCCGTCGTATGCATTCAATGGCGAACCTTTAGTTATATCCCTATTCACTATTCCGTGTAAAAAAGCATGGATTTTCACTTGTAAGTTTATTTTTCTCATAAACAGAAACACACGTCACATGTCCTTAACAATGTAACGGAAACGGAACGGAACGTCACTCAGCCTGCCATTCTCATACAACAAACTCTTTATTCTTCAGAACAAAAGGTGTATTTATAATAAGTATCTGAGAACACAGCTGTTGATATAAGTAGGTTTTTAATCCGTGCATCCATTTTGTTTCGTGTATCAATAATTACATAATTTGTATGTCCCTATTTCTAATTTCTCCCCATACGCAGTTTCTAATAACATAACATACCATCACGCCTGTATTCCCCAAAGGGTTAGGCAGAGGCGTACTAATGTACGCCCACAGTTCGCCGGTATGTTTAGGTCCCATGTAATAGGGGGCGAGCCTATTGCCATTAACCGGGCACAAATTCCTAACTCCGAGCTGCTACTGGGAATTTCATAGAAAAACCCAATAACACTATGCTCAACCTGGGAATTGAACCCAGAACCTCTAGCGTAGCAGTCGCGCACAGGACCACTTGGCTAATGAGGCAGTTAGTAGTAATATTACCAATTTAAAAAAAAAAGCGGCACTAGCAGCATAATAATTGAAGTCTCACGATTCATTTTTATCGCGTCAATCGATCATGCTCCATAAAAGGAACTAACGGACCAATTTGGGTTACAGTAAGTATGTCATAAATCACATTTAATATTTCCCATACAAATCTCAAATTCCCGCCCTGTTTACATAGGCCCTCACTTCAGATTTGAATAAGGAACAGTTTGGGCCCTCTTTCATGCGTCCCCTCCTTAAACTATCCGGCCCGCCCCGGCCGCCTCCGGACGCTGCACAAACGTTTTGATAGCTCCTTAACTTTATGAACTCCCACACGGGTACTTAACTTACTTGTTCTTAGTAAAGATTAAATGTAATAAATTAAGACGTAACGCTTTTGTCGTAAAAAGTTGTGAGATATGTAGGTAACAGAGCGATATGGGACTCTAAAATTTATGTGGCGGATCGTAGCCGCAAGAGACTGGCACAGAAGCGAAGCGTAGCTACAAGTGTGAAATTGACTGAAGAAATGTAATAGATACTATGTCCCGCACCTGAGAGTCATAGCGTGATGTTAAGTTCAATCGCTTAAAACCATCATGAATCACTACATCCATTAGTAAAAACAGCATGAAAATCCGAAGTACCTACAATTAAAAAAACGGTATAAGTAGGTACTGCTGTCATGAATTTAAAGCCCAGTTTTTATGACTAAAATTTTTGAATGGCACAAAATACAGAAATCCCAAGTAGGTAAAATCAAGCCGTACATGATGAAGTAGTGTAGAGTTCTTTTGTTTATGAGGACCGCCTAAAATATTTTGGCTGGCAAAGTGACAGATAAATAATATCTTTACATTTACATCTCATAAGAACTAAGTTTGTTGAATCACATTATATAAACGTCTGAATCACGACTCGACTTTTCAGTTATGTAAATATTACGCTGGGTGACTTGTAGATGGAGGATTTATTTCGGGCATAATATTATATAAGTATAATTTAAACTAACACATAACTTTTACTTTAACTAGGTACCTACCTAAAAATATTGTTATCAAAACTAAACATGGATGTTTGTAGCATCGTAGCTCCCAAACGAATGAATCTATTTTGATAATATTTCTTTTCGATAAGTTACTTGATCGAGATTGTTCTTAGCTATGATTTAAGAAAATGTGTACAGCCATTTGAAAATTTGTAGGAACATGTTAACCATAACTTAATAATGTTATTTTCTACACGTTGACTTATAAAACAGTGTCCCTAAAAGATCTATTACTTATTTGTATTAGAAATAGACATAATTTATGACAGTGTCACAAAAAAGATCGGACGGATCAAAAAAAAATTAAACTAGTAAATAATCCAATAGCCTTAGCACGAAGAACTATCGTATCGTAAACGAATGAGTTTTTTTCTGCTACAAATCTCATCTGTCTCCCATTGCGATAGGCAGAGACTACACTTGCTACGATCCTGGCACACCACTTTCGCTTCATCTACGTTCATCAACCTCCTTCTCATACAAATTATTCTCGATTTTGATACGAATACGTTTTCGAAAGCATTCGTGCTTGGGCTTGGCAGAAACACCGTAACTTTATTTATTATTTAAACTAGAAAATAACCTGCCCGAGATCGGGTGAGTTTTTCAAAGTTTGATAAATCACTACTTTCATCTATTTCAATAAAAACTTTATCTACAATCAATTTAGGAGTTATATTCTAGAGCTCGTTTATCTGGCCAATTCATTGAATTCAAGGAATCAAAGAAATATTAGCGGTAATCTGCTAGTAATTACTCACTACTCGGAAAATCGTTCGGAAAGTTTAAATTGAGTCAAAGTATAAATTAACGATCGAAATTCTGATTTGCAGGTTTAAATTAAGGGAGGATTTTTTAATTATTTCTTTATGGGATAGGGGGAAAACGAGCAGACGAATCGCCTGATGGTAAGCGATTACCGCAACCCTTGGACACCAATGGACACCCGCGACTCCTTGCCCGTCTTTTATAAGGGTTTCGGCCTTCGGTTGTATTCTGGTTTTTAGTTTATTCGATGCAAATATAATGTAATAAAATAATGATTCATACTTAACTATAAGTATGTACTTGATAGAGGGAGACTATCGTATATGTATTGTCAGAGCGAGACATGGTGACGGATGGTCTGTTGACTAATCGAGACGACAGCGGCTCCTGGTGGTACTAAATGTCACAAATTGGAAGGGGCAATATACTCTTTGGGGCAATCACTGCAGCGATGAAATCGAGCTGCGGAGACGCACTTTTACATCCTGGGTTCGACTTATGCGTATGTCGTGATACTTTCAGGAGTTCCTTTATAAATCTACATACTTAGTTATTGCTAACGTTATAATAGTTTAAGTCACTTTAATAATCGTAACAGACTATAAATATGCTTTGGAGTTTCTTGTGGCTTCTTCTCCCAATGATAGCACTAGTGAAGCCACGAAGGACGGGCGTTTTGGGGCTTGTCTGTAGGTATTGTAATATTGATGTACGAAGTACTACTAAGAAGTCTGATTAAATGAGAGATTAAATGACTTCTAAATGTGTGTTTTAATGTTTAAACCCCCCCCCCCGAGTCTCCAACATACATATTTTTATTGTTTTACGTGTGTTTTGTGAACATAGTATCACTGCGACCGAAGGTGCCTCTCATATATATGACACATATGCAAATAAGTTATACATTTTATTTTACGTGCACACACAAGGCGCTATTTGAAATAGTTTCCCTGGGATCGCTTCATGTGGTTAACGCCGCGGGCGGAAGCTAGTCAAATATACAATCTAGCTTGAAGCGTTGAAGCGTGCTCACCACAAATACAGGTGCACGGCAAAATTCTGAAACAAGTATTTTAGGTTGTATCACTCTAGAACATTATATCTTTTTAACCAAATAAGTGGCTAAAATATTTGCCTAGTGACTAAATCCATAAAAAGTGGGATTTCATTATGTAATTGTTAATGCCATCCTAACAGATTTTTTTGCTGGGTTTCCGAGTGATAGCAACGCAGAGGAGTTTATACTGCCCTTTTTACCCGACTACGTAAAAAAATATGGGTACCTTTTTGTATTTTTTTAGCATTTTCCTTGCTAAGATTATAAAGTTATTTTAATAAGCGTCGGTAGCCTAATGGCTAGGGCGTCGGACTTGCGATCATGTGGTTGCCGGTTCGAACCCCACCCATTGCACTACCGACGTGAACCCACTCGTAACACAAGCAATCTAGCTTAGCACGAGGGGTTAACAAGAATACCTACTACTAATGTGCGACCCGCATTGCTAGTAAGCTTTTTTTAAAAAAAAAATGAAGGAAAAATTCGACTTGCGGAAACAAATAGGTACTGTAGTCGATACATAATTGGGAAGAGTTTACAATATGTGCTAAATCCAGGCCTTCTAAAATCCACTACCAAATTATGTTTGGTAATACATATTTACATGCAAATTACTTATCTCTCAAAGACACGTATTCTTCCTTAGTACAGAGTTTGTATAGGTACATTATGTATACATTTTGATTAAAGTTACTAAATATTTTAGGAATTAAATTACCATAAAACACTGAAATAATTAGGTGAGAATTTACATCACGGTAATTGGAGTACACAAGTAGATTAGTCGCTGGAAGTTTTTGAATGTAGGCGACATATAATCGGCTCTTGTGTTTCTTGAAGAACTGTATTACACACGCTTTTGATATACCAATTTTTCAAATAAATGACAGTCCCGAGGTTGGCTTTTCCCTAATCACAGTTTCACGACTTCCCCATGTAAAGGAATCTTCAGACTTTTTTCTCTCTTTTCCCTTTTACGAGGTAAACTCAGTTATTGCCGTGATAGAGGGTGTCGGTGGCCCTTAAAGCCACGTAAAGTGAACGCACGCGATGAGGGATGGCCCTCATGCATAAGTAAACAGTCTTTTGTCCCCCGCCAAGGAGATGAGGTGTAGTTAGTGATAGTTGGAGCATCTCCCAACTCTCGCGCTTGAAATAAGTACTCATATGTCACATCCACATGGCTATTTATTTTAGTATATTATATAGTATAGGCAACTGTGTGTTCACTAGGAAATTTACGTTTTTTGTTTCCTGCCATTATAAACATTAGCATCAGACAAAACCCCTTTTTAAGAGATCGGTACTTTATTGAACATCCTCAACACTTAAGTAAGTACACTTGCTTCCCCGAAGAGTTTTAAAGAAAACGATATGCTTCTATTTTGATCAATCAGCCTTACAAACTAGCGGTAAATTCGCAATAGCCTGCGCAGTTTTCTAAAATACCCGCTAGGAGAAGTTGTGTAGGTATATCTATTTACAAAATAATATAAAGTATATCGAATTACCGTATTAAATAAATTCTAGTTTATTATGGATTACATTGAAACAAATCGATTGATCACTAGAGGGCTTATCCACTTGCACTATTAATATTGATACAGCCTTTGGGAGTCGAATAACAAATGAAAAAGCCAGACTATGTTGGATAATTTATCCTGTGTATGGGCGTGTCAGTGCACCCTAGAGGCATTGTGGCGATTGTACTTGTTTGTTAGTTTGTGCAACTATCTTCGTGCTATGTGGCCCTGGTACCTACTACCTACCCGAGAAACAATGAAATTGGTTTATATAGTTTAATATAACTTTAATTTAATTTAAGGGTTACTTAATGGCAGTCTAAAGTAACCCACTGACCGTTATTGTAAGTAATTGTAAATTACTTAGATCTATCATTTAAAAGACTGAAAGAAGAACTCAAAAAGCATTTAAACAAAATTGAATATTAAGCCAGTCATCTCCGTCACTTACTTGAGAGTTGGGGAAAATGGGGAAAACACTGTTATTTCATGTTTGAAAATTACTGAAAATATAAAATCACAGATTAGATACTTACTTCCATTCTGCCGGGGGGGGGGAAACGGGTCTACCGGACATTTCAATTCAATATTTCGTGCCGTAATTTACTTGGGGTTCCGCCAACGCCCGAGATGACTCCACATTTATGGTCGGAAGCCCAAAAAATTATAATTAAATTGATATAATTTTGTATTCTCGTTAAAATGTTGAAAGTATACGCATATTCTGATAACAGGCGCCCTCGGAGTAATTAGGGTGGGAATTCCGGGTTCAGATTTGTCGGGCAGGGCGCGTCAAAGTTTTGAATTTATTAGCGCCGGGTCACTGGAGTAGAGTCTTGTTTACTTAGAGGTCGGCTTCTGATTACTTTGTTTCTCTCTAGTCTCGCGTCGCACCGACAACAGTGATACTGTGACCACAGTACCCGCATTGGCCCGAGTTGGCGACACCCGTCAATCTCCCAGGGTATAGCCAACTCTGTACATAGAAAATTTAGCGGGACGGCTTTCACTCATTATTAAAGGTTAGAAAGATCGAGGGATGAGACAACTATGTAAATTTCTTTAAAGGGCAAAACTAAGCTTCAAAAGAAATACGATAAATAAAACTTTCACTAAAATATGTATAGGTAATGAACTTCGTGTCGAAATCTGTAAGATTTTTTGAAAAGTTCGACTCACGGGTCTGCCAATATAGCAACCCTTAAATTAGAAAGTTTCATCGACATCGTCATCAACCTATTTATAGTCCCAATGCTGGGACTTTCTGTCAGATTAAGGGCTAGTCCAAAACGCTCAATTCGGGCTAGCAGAATTCACACGCGGCTGTTTTCCTCGCGATGATTATTCGGGTGATGTTTGCTGATTTTTTTAACAAGACAAACCTAATTCCTGTGTATTTAAGTCCAGTCATACTTATTACTAGCTAGACTATCACTGTTGTCTTTCGTTTGATAATGTTGAGTCTAAGAAAAAGTATTCCATCGTGCTTTTATATAGAGATGGCTTCTAATTGCTGTTCACGGGCCAATAATGGTATAAGTCACGTTCTGCTATATCCGACCCTTGCTATCTTAGAATATCTGGAAACTATAGCACTGTTCAAACCTTATTGCTTGGGAACCCGTAATACCTATACCTACATATAGACATATCACGTGACTTGAAATATAAAAAAAAACCACAGCCATTACTTATTGGAATTAATAGATATTCTATATTTATTGTACTACAAAGTAGGACAATTAAAAACGGCTTAACTTGGAAAACTATTAGGTACTGTGCTTAGTTAAGTTTTTTTGACAGCATATTTATTGAATGCAACTTATTGAATTCGACTTTCAATTAAATAGTTCTTATAGAAAAAATTGTTATGATTTATAATCTACCGTAAAGTTACCAGACGCGTTACGTTCTATTTTCAACTGAATATTGTTAGAATTTGTCATAGAATAAATATAGTCTCACTTCAGAGAAGTAACAATACAAAATACTACGCGATATCCAGGAAACATCTATCTAGGATACACAGAACTTTTATACGCCACTCAATGTCTAGTTGCAAAGTTTACTGGTGTCCTGACTCATGTCATAAAGATAGCGACAATAGTAAAAAGTTTTGATTGTATTACTCGCTTCATTGGAACTCAAATTTCAGGAGACGAGATGAATGACGAAACTGCAATGCAGTTAAATACTTTAAATACAGCGACAAAATACATTTTCGGAGAAATTGGAAGAGATAGGGGTTGTACTTTTCTAAATTTAGACAGGTATTATTTAATCTGCCTATAGATAATACCTATAATCAATAACACTCTCAACCTTGTTCCAGAGGATATTATGTAGGTACACATTTTTGCATGTGCTCTCTCTGAGTGACTTCACAATTATATATGTATTAAATTAAGCTATGCTGCACAATGCATTAGTTATAACACTTATTATAATAATATAACTATGTAATAATTTTTAGAAAAAAAGTTGTTATTATCAGGTTTGCTTCACTAATTCATTGAGATGTGCCTGTAATAATAGTTGTAATTGATGATTAATACATAAAAATGATGAAAAAAAAACTTGTTAAAAAAGTCAGGATAAGAGCACCCTAAACCCAAGATCATGCATGAACATAGATGAAGCGAAAGCGGTTTGCCAGGATCGTAACAATTGGAAATCTTTAGACTAGTATTTTTTTTTTTTTAATGCTTACTAGCAATGCGGGTCACACATTACTAGTATTCTTGTTAACCCCTCGTGCTAAGCTAGATTGCTTGTGTTACGAGTGGGTTCACGTCGGTAGTGCAATGGGTGGGGTTCGAACCGGCAACCACATGATCGCAAGTCCGACGCCCTAGCCATTAGGCTACCGACGCTTCAACGCGTATTATATTATCTGTGTCTATAGCACAGATAATAGAATACTAGGTCTATAGTATCTGCCTACCCGAAAGGGAGATAGGCGTGAAATATGTATGTATGTATAAAATAAAATGTATAAATGGTTCGTTCAAGCATTCCTAATTCACCCAATTACGATGAAACATTTTGGTAAGTTGCTGTGTAAGATAGAACAGACAGCCAGATAACTAATAAAAAAGATTCATATAAAACAGTGTTTGTTGAATGACCTCTGGCTCAGCAATAATTTGTAACTAGGTTTGAAAGAAAAGTAGTAAAGGAAAAGTTAGAACTCCTTCACGTAGAAGATTGAAGCGAAACGTGTTATTGCAACGTCAATAGTTCGATCTCCGATGTACAAATACATTTTTCATGTACCACGTAGACGAACATTGAAGAGAGAAAGATCTAGAAATAGGTATTCTAGCGTTATAGATATCATTTGTCACTTGTATAGTAAAGTATAATTATATTATTAATTTAAATGTAACTATGATGCCTCCGACATCTATGGCCACTTGCACCAACTTCAGCTGTGTCTGTACATTGAAGATATTTAAAAAAAAACAAGTGGGTTAGGGTATATAAACGTCTCCGAATCCAAAAATATCATTTTTAAAATTCTTGTCTGTTTGTCTGTTTGTTACGGGTTGGAGCAAAAACTACTGAATAGATTTTCATTTTATTATCACTGTTACAAATTATATGCTCCAACTTAAAAACTGGTGAACTTCTTATCTCAATTTATTAAACGAATCCTGAGATACAGCTTGACCTCCCTGATGTATAGAGGCCCATACAAAGAAGAGATCATAACTGTTGGTTAAATATTTAATAACTTTTATTTGATAGCCTTTAATTCAACTAAATAATTGAGGTATGTCTCATTTTATTCGGTTGAGGAGATCCCGAGATACAGCTTGACCTCTCTATCGTATACACTCTGATAGTAAGGAGGGATCATTATTGTTGGTTACCTAAATTATGTTATCAAATGCAATTCTTTTCTTGATTCACGTAAGTCAGTAGGTACTTGATAAGTTTTTGTCGTATAAAATTACTTAAACTCAAACATATTATAATCTGTAACGCTGTTACAGTATTTTAAAAGGTTACGGTTTGAATTATTTGCGTTTATATTGGAACTGGAGATAATTATAGTAGTATACATAAGTTCTCATTAGCCTCATAACTGCCTCATTAGCCAAGTGATCCTGAGTGCGACGGCATCGCTAGAGGTCCTGGGTTCGATTCCCAGGTCGAGCAAAGTGTTATTGGGATTTGCTATGAAATTCCCAGTAGCAGCTCGGAGTTAGGAATTTGTGCCCGGTAAATGGCAATAGGCTCGCCCCCTATTACATGGGACCTAAACATACCGGCGAACTGCGGGTGTACATTAGTACGCCTCTGCCTAACCTTTCGGGGAATACAGGCGTGATGGTATGTTATGTTATATACATAAGTTTACGTAATAATCATACAATACTCTTTAGCTTGATAGATAGCGATGTTGAGGTTCTCCGAACACACAGCATTTACTAAATGATAGGTTGAATGTATAATGATCAAATGTCCGCAGTAAACATTTGATTTATTAATATAAAAATGTTGCCATGATTCTTTAGTAAAAAAAATAGATTTACGTTCTTGAGGCATCAAAGATAAATTGGAACACCAATCCAAATTTCCTATTTTTTTAATACAAAGTCGTGTGCTGAATAGCTAACGTTCTTTAGTATGACATAATGACAGGAATTTGTCAAAATATAAAAAACTAGCAGTACCGTTTCTTTAAGGAAGTTGGTAATTAAGTTTCAGATGAATACTCAAACATGCCATTTAGGAAAAGACCTGGTCTTTCATCTATTTCAAGAAACGCAAAAACAATGCGTTTACATAGGAGTAACGAAAGTCAATCCCAAAACCAGGACCGCCTTGTAATACAAAGAAATCGTCAAGCACTGACTAGATCTTTAGAAACAAGAGGTGAGTATGAATCGCGGTTGGCGAGAGATCGTGTGCCAAAGATAATTCCAGGACCGAGGAAAACTCACAAGCGCGTGAGATGAGGCTCATCTCTCAACGAAATCGTCAACGTGCAGAGAGAGCCGCAGAGAGAGCCGCAGAGAGTAGTGAAGAGCGCGCTGCCCGTTTGACTGCAGATCGTAACAACCACGCGAATTTCAGGTCAATGGAAAATTCACCAGAGCGTCAGACCCGCCTCAACTCTCAGAGAGATCGTCAAGCTGCTACTAGAACTATGAGTCTGCTAGCGTCCATGATATACGTTTAGCCTTGGATCGTACACATCACGCACATAACCGTTCTCTAGAATCTGATGAGCAGCGTGAATCCCGACTCGAAAGTGCCAGAGAACATTATGTGAGAATGCGCGAACAGGTATTGGATAATGCACGTACTGAACGCGACAGAATCAATGAGGTGCGCCGTGAAGAAAGTGCTGAGCAACGAGCTGAAAGACTGACTGGAGATCTACTTAGACATGCGCTGACAAGAATGACAACATCAGAAACAGTAATAGATGCGTCTCCGGTTTACGATAGCATTGATGAGGTACCATAGCCGCAGCATTTGCTATACTATCAATATAAATTACGAGGAATACGCTTCAATAGGTCGTATGACAGATATATGTATGTATTGTAGAGCATTAAAATGGAGAGAAGAGCCTAAAGGTTTATATTGCTCTGCGGGAAAAGTTAAGTTGGAACCTCTGCAGGAGCCCCCTGAACCACTCAAATCCCTTATAACTAGACAACATCCCATGTCTAGACAATTTTTAAATGCAATACTTACGTGTTTATAACGGGATTTTCCAAATGACCTCTTTCGTTGGCAAGGAAATAAGAGAGGGTAATTTTATGCCCTGTTTTAAAATACAAGGACAAATATACCACCGCATTGGATCAATCCTGAAATTTAATTTTTGCATCAACAATCTCAATTAAAAACTGCTCAATATATTAATGTAGCATGCATGCTGATTTCTGACACTTTCTTTCTTACTGGGCCGATTTGAAAAGTTCTTTCAGTGTTAGATAGCCCATTTATTGAGGAAGGCTATTATAGGCTATATATCATCACGCTACGCGGACGAAGTCGCGGGCAAATATACCACCGCATTGGATATGCGGTGGTATATTTGTCCTTGTATTTTAAAACAGGGCATAAAATTACCGGTAAATTTAAATTTAAATTTAATTAATTAAATTTTATCGGTCTCAGTACCGATACTATCAGTGTCGGGACCGCCACTCTCGGTGTCAGGAACGATACTGCCGGTGTCGGGACCGACAATATCGGTGTCAGGACCGATACTATCAGTGTCAGAACCGATATTGTCGGTGTCAGTACCTAAACTATCGGTGTCAGTACCGATACTATCGGTGTCAGTACCGATACTATCGGTGTCAGTACCGATACTATCGGTGTCAGTACCGATACTATTGGTGTCAGGACCGATACTATCGGTGTCAGAACCGCAACTATCAGTGTCAGTACCGATACTATCGGTGTCAGGACCGATACCATCGGAGGCAGGACAGACACTATCGGTATCAGTATCGAACTATCGGTATCAGGACCAACACTATCGGTGTCAGGACCGATAATAGATATCGGTGTCAGGACCGATACTATCGGTGTCAGGATCGACACTATTGGTGTCAGTACCGACACTATCAATGTGAGTACCGATGCTATCGGTGTCAGTACCGATACTATCGGTGTCAGTAGCGATTCTTTCGGTGTCAGTACCTATAATAGATATCGGTGTCAGGTCCGATACTATCAGCGTCAGGACCGACACTCATGTCAGTACCGGTACTATCGGTGTCAGTACCGATACTACCGGTGTCGGGACCGACACCCAGTATCAGTACCGATACTATCAGTGTCAGAACCGATACTTTTGGTGTCAGTACCGATACTATCAGTGTCAGAACCGATAATAGATATCGGTGTCACTACCGATACTATCAGTGTCAGAAGCGATACTTTTGGTGTCAGTACCGATACTATCAGTGTCAGAGCCGATACTATCAGTGTCAGAACCGATACTATCAAACTATCGGTGTCAGTACCGATACTATCAGTGTCAGGACCGACTCTATCGGTGTCAGGAACGATACTATCGGTGTCAGGAACGATACTATCGGTGTCAGGTCCGATACTATCAGCGTCAGGACCGACACTCATGTCAGTACCGGTACAATCGGTGTCAGTACCGATACTACCGGTGTCGGGACCGACACTCAGTATCAGTACCGATACTATCAGTGTCAGAACCGATACTTATGGTGTCAGTACCGATACTATCAGTGTCAGAACCGATAATAGATATCGGTGTCACTACCGATACTATCAGTGTCAGAAGCGATACTTTTGGTGTCAGTACCGATACTATCAGTGTCAGAGCCGATACTATCAGTGTCAGAACCGATACTATCAAACTATCGGTGTCAGTACCGATACTATCAGTGTCAGGACCGACTCTATCGGTGTCAGGAACGATACTATCGGTGTCGGGACCGACACTATCGGTGTCAGGAACGATACTATCGGTGTCAGAACCGAAACAATTGGTGTCCGGACCAAGACTATCGGTGTCAGGACCGAAAATAAGGTGTCAAGACCGAGACTATCGGTGTCAGGACCGAAACTATCGGTGTGGGGACCGATACTATCATTGTCAGAACATACACTATCAGTGTCAGTACCGAAACTATAGGTGTCAGGACAAACACTATTGGTATCAGGACCGATACTATCAGTGTTAGTACACGACCGTGTAGTACACAGTGTTAGTCAGGACCGATACTATCATGGTCAGAACATACACTATCAGAGTCATAACCGAAACAATCGGTGTCCGGACCGATACTATCGGTGTCAGTACCGAAAATATCGGTGTCAGTAACGATACTATCGGTGTCAGAAACGATACTATCAGTGTCAGTACCGAAACTATAGGTGTCAGGAACGCACCGTCGTTGTCTTTACCGAAACTATCGGTGTCAGGACAAACACTATTGGTATCAGGACCGATACTATCAGTGTTAGTACCGAAACTATCGGTGTCAGTACCGATACTATCGGTGTCAGTACCGATAATATCGGTGTCAGTACCTAAACTATCGGTGTCAGTACCGATACTATCAGTGCCAGTACCGAAACTATAGGTGTCAGGACCGCACCATCGGTGTCAGTACCGAAACTATCGGTGTCAGGACAAACACTATTGGTATCAGGACCGATACTATCAGTGTTAGTACCGAAACTATCGGTGTCAGTACCGATACTATCGATGTCAGTACAGATACTATTGGTGTCAGTACCTAAACTATCGGTGTCAGTACCGATACTATCAGTGTCGGGACCGACACTATCGGTGTCAGGACCGATACTATCGGTGTCGGGACCGACAATATCGGTGTCAGGACCGATACTATCAGTGTCAGAACCGATATTGTCGGTGTCAGTACCTAAACTATCGGTGTCAGTACCGATACTATTGCTGTCAGTACCGATACTATCGGTGTCGGGACCGACACTATCGGTGTCGGGGCCGATACTATCAGTATCATTACCGATACTATTGCTGTCAGTACCGTTACTATCAGTGACGGGACCGAGACTATCAGTGTCAGGACCGAAAATAATGGTGTAAGGACCGATACTATCGGTGTCCGGACCGAGACTATCGGTGTCAGGACCGAAAATAATGGTGTCAGGACCGTTACTATCAGTGTCAGTAACGATACTATCGGTGTCAGAAACGATACTATCAGTGCCAGTACCGAAACTATAGGTGTCAGGACCGCACCATCGGTGTCAGTACCGAAACTATCGGTGTCAGGACAAACACTATTGGTATCAGGACCGATACTATCAGTGTTAGTACCGAAACTATCGGTGTCAGTACCGATACTATCGGTGTCAGTACAGAAACTATCGGTGTCAGTACCTAAACTATCGGTGTCAGTACCGATACTATCAGTGTCGGGACCGACACTATCGGTGTCAGGACCGATACTATCGGTCTCGGGACCGACACTGAGTGTCAGTACCGATACTATCAGTGTCAGAACCTATACTTTTGGTGTCAGTACCGATACTATCAGTGTCAGAACCGATAATAGATATCGGTGTCAGTACCGATACTATCGGAGTCAGTAGCGATTCTTTCGGTGTCAGTACCTATAATAGATATCGGTGTCAGGTCCGATACTATCAGCGTCAGGACCGTCACTCAGTGTCAGTACCGATACTATCAGTGTCAGAACCGATACTTTTGGTGTCAGTACCGGTACTATCGGTGTCAGTACCGATACTACCGGTGTCGGGACCGACACTCAGTGTCAGTACCGACACTATCAGTGTCAGAACTGGTAATAGATATCGGTGTCAGTCCCGATACTATCGGAGTCAGTAGCGATTCTTTCGGTGTCAGTACCGATACTATCAGTGTCAGAACCGATAGTTTTGGTGTCAGTACCGGTACTATCGGTGTCAGTACCGATACTACCGGTGTCGGGACCGACACTCAGTGTCAGTACCGACACTATCAGTGTCAGAACCGATATTTTTGGTGTCAGTACCGATACTATCGGTGTCAGTACCGAAATAATCGGTGTCCGGACCAATACTATCGGTGTCAGTACCGAAAATATCTGTGTCAGTAACGATACTATCGGTGTCAGAAACGATTCTATCAGTGTCAGTACCGAAACTATCAGTGTCAGAACCGATACTATCGGAGTCAGTACCGAAATAATCAGTGTCCGGGCCGATACTATCGGTGTCAGTACCGAAAATATCGGTGTCCGGACCGATACTATCGGTGTCAGAAACGATACTGTTGGTGTCAGTACCTAAACTATCGGTGTCAGTACCGAAACAATCGGTGTCAGGACAAACACTATCGGTATCAGGACCGATACTATCAGTGTTAGTACCGAAACTATCGGTGTCAGTACCGATACTACCGGTGTCGGGACCGACACTCAGTGTATCGAAAATATCGGTGTCAGGACCGAGACTATCGGTGTCAGGGCCGATACTATCGGTGTCAGTACCGAAAATATCGGTGTCAGTAACGATACTACCGGTGTCAGAAAAGATACTATCAGTGTCAGAACCGATACTATCGGTGTCAGTACCGAAACAATCGATGTCCGGACCGATACTATCGGTGTCAGTACCGATACTACCAGTGTCGGTGGCGATACTATCAGTGACAGAACCTATACTATCAGAGTCAGAACCGATACTATCGGTGTCAGTACTGAAACAATCGGTGTCAGGACCGATACTATCGGAGTCAGTAGCGATTCTTTCGGTGTCAGTACCTATAATAGATATCGGTGTCAGGTCCGATACTATCAGCGTCAGGACCGACACTCATGTCAGTACCGGTACTATCGGTGTCAGTACCGATACTACCGGTGTTGGGACCGACACTCAGTGTCAGTACCGATACTATCAGTGTCAGAATCGATACTTTTGGTGTCAGTGCCGATACTATCAGTGTCAGAACCGATAATAGATATCGGTGTCAGTACCGATACTATCGGAGTCAGTAGCGATTCTTCCGGTGTCAGTACCGATACTATCAGTGTCAGAACCGATACTTTTGGTGTCAGTACCGGTACTATCGGTGTCAGTACCGATACTACCGGTGTCGGGACCGACACTCAGTGTCAGTACCGACACTATCAGTGTCAGAACCGATACTTTTGGTGTCAGTACCGATACTATTGGTGTCAGTACCGAAATAATCGGTGTCCGGACCAATACTATCGGTGTCAGTACCGAAAATATCTGTGTCAGTAACGATACTATCGGTGTCAGAAACGATTCTATCAGTGTCAGTACCGAAACTATCAGTGTCAGAACCGATACTATCGGAGTCAGTACCGAAATAATCGGTGTCCGGGCCGATACTATCGGTGTCAGTACCGAAAACATCGGTGTCAGTAACGATACTACCGGTGTCAGGAACGATACTATCAGTGACAGAACCGATACTATCGGTGTCAGTACCGAAACAATCGGTGTCCGGACCGATACTATCGGTGTCAGAAACGATACTGTCGGTGTCAGTACCTAAACTATCGGTGTCAGTACCGAAACAATCGGTGTCAGGACAAACACTATCGGTATCAGGACCGATACTATCAGTGTTAGTACCGAAACTATCGGTGTCAGTACCGATACTACCGGTGTCGGGACCGACACTCAGTGTATCGAAAATATCGGTGTCAGGACCGAGACTATCGGTGTCAGGACCGATACTATCGGTGTCAGTACCGAAAATATCGGTGTCAGTAACGATACTACCGGTGTCAGAAAAGATACTATCAGTGTCAGAACCGATACTATCGGTGTCAGTACCGAAACAATCGATGTCCGGACCGATACTATCGGTGTCAGTACCGATACTACCAGTGTCGGTGGCGATACTATCAGTGACAGAACCTATACTATCAGAGTCAGAACCGATACTATCGGTGTCAGTACTGAAACAATCGGTGTCAGGACCGATACTATCGGAGTCAGTAGCGATTCTTTCGGTGTCAGTACCTATAATAGATATCGGTGTCAGGTCCGATACTATCAGCGTCAGGACCGACACTCATGTCAGTACCGGTACTATCGGTGTCAGTACCGATACTACCGGTGTTGGGACCGACACTCAGTGTCAGTACCGATACTATCAGTGTCAGAACCGATACTTTTGGTGTCAGTACCGATACCATCAGTGTCAGAACCGATAATAGATATCGGTGTCAGTACCGATACTATCGGAGTCAGTAGCGATTCTTTCGGTGTCAGTACCTATAATAGATATCGGTGTCAGGTCCGATACTATCAGCGTCAGGACCGACACTCATGTCAGTACCGGTACTATCGGTGTCAGTACCGATACTACCGGTGTTGGGACCGACACTCAGTGTCAGTACCGATACTATCAGTGTCAGAACCGATACTTTTGATGTCAGTACCGATACTATCAGTGTCAGAACCGATAATAGATATCGGTGTCAGTACCGATACTATCGGAGTCAGTAGTGATTCTTTCGGTGTCAGTACCTATAATAGATATTGGTGTCAGGTCCGATACTATCAGCGTCAGGACCGACACTCATGTCAGTACCGGTACTATCGGTGTCAGTACCGATACTACCGGTGTCGGGACCGACACTCAGTGTCAGTACCGATACTATCAGTGTCAGAACCGATACTTTTGGTGTCAGTACCGATACTATCAGTGTCAGAGCCGATACTATCAGTGTCAGAACCGATACTATCAAACTATCGGTGTCAGTACCGATACTATCAGTGTCAGGACCGACACTATCGGTGTCAGGAACGATACTATCGGTGTCGGGACCGACACTATCGGTGTCAGGGCCGATACTATCAGTGTCAGAACCGATACTATCAGTGTCAGTACCGAAACTATTAGTGTCAGAACCGATACTATCAGTGTCAGGACCGACACTATCGGTGTCAGGAACGATACTATAGGTGTCTGGACCGACACCATCGGTGTCAGGAACGATACTATCGGTGTCGGAACCGACACTATCGGTGTCAGGGCCGATACTATCAGTGTCAGAACCGATACTATCAGTGTCAGTACCGAAACTATCAATGTCAGAACTGATACTATCGGTGTCAGAACCGATACTATCGGTGTTAGAACCGAAACAATCGGTGTCCGGACCGAGACTATCGGTGTCAGGACCGAAAATAACGGTGTCAGGACCGAGACTATCAGTGTCAGGACCGAAACTATCGGTGTCAGGACCGATACTATCATTGTCAGAACATACACTATCAGAGTCATAACCGAAACAATCGGTGTCCGGACCGATACTATCGGTGTCAGTACCGAAAATATCAAAAACTTTTCAAATCGGATCAGTAAGAAAGAAAGAAACCTACTCTATATCAATCTTGGCCACGAACCATGTACGCTAATTCGAAACGTTCGAAAGGTTCGAAACGTCCGGAATTAAATATTTTCAATACAACGCGATAAAATCCGTAAAAAGTAGTTTCATTTCAATGTGTAATATTCTCGTAAGTGTCAGAAATCAGCATGCATGCTACATTAATATATTGAGCAGTTTTTAATTGAGATTGTTGATGCAAAAATTAAATTTCAGGAGTGATCAAATGCGGTGGTATATTTGTCCTTGTATTTTAAAACAGGGCATAAAATTACCCTCTCTTATTTCCTTGCCACCGAAAGAGGTCATTTGGAAAATCCCGTTATAAACACGTATTGCATTTAAAAATTGTCTAGACATGGGATGTTGTCTAGTTATCCTAGGGATTTGAGTGGTTCAGGGGGCTCCTGCAGAGGTTCCAACTTAACTTTTCCCGCAGAGCAACATAAACCTTTAGGCTCTTTTCTCCATTTTAATGCTCTACAATACATACATATATCTGTCATACGACCTATTGAAGCGTATTCCTTGTAATTTATATTGATAGTATAGCAAATGCCATTCATACATTTTTCAGTCGACGGCTATGGTACCTCATCAATGCTATCGTAAACTGGAGACGCATCTATTTCTGTTTCTTATGTTGTCATTCTTGTCAGCGCATGTCTAAGTAGATCTCCAGTCAGTCTTTCAGCTCGTTGCTCAGCACTTTCTTCACGGCGCACCTCATTGATTCTGTCGCGTTCAGTACGTGCATTATCCAATACCTGTTCGCGCATTCTCACATAATGTTCTCTGGCACTTTCGAGTCGGGATTCACGCTGCTCATCAGATTCTAGAGAACGGTTATGTGCGTGATGTGTACGATCCCAGGCTAAACGTATATCATGGACGCTAGCAGACTCCGTAGTTCTAGTAGCAGCTTGACGATCTCTCTGAGAGTTGAGGCGGGTCTGACGCTCTGGTGAATTTTCCATTGACCTGAAATTCGCGTGGTTGTTACGATCTGCAGTCAAACGGGCAGCGCGCTCTTCACTACTCTCTGCGGCTCTCTCTGCGGCTCTCTCTGCACGTTGACGATTTCGTTGAGAGATGAGCCTCATCTCACGCGCTTGTGAGTTTTCCTCGGTCCTGGAATTATCTTTGGCACACGATCTCTCGCCAACCGCGATTCATACTCACCTCTTGTTTCTAAAGATCTAGTCAGTGCTTGACGATTTCTTTGTATTACAAGGCGGTCCTGGTTTTGGGATTGACTTTCGTTACTCCTATGTAAACGCATTGTTTTTGCGTTTCTTGAAATAGATGAAAGACCAGGTCTTTTCCTAAATGGCATGTTTGAGTATTCATCTGAAACTTAATTACCAACTTCCTTATAGAAACGGTACTGCTAGTTTTTTATATTTTGACAAATTCCTGTCATTATGTCATACTAAAGAACGTTAGCTATTCAGCACACGACTTTGTATTAAAAAAATAGGAAATTTGGATTGGTGTTCCAATTTATCTTTGATGCCTCAAGAACGTAAATCTATTTTTTTTTACTAAAGAATCATGGCAACATTTGTATATTAATAAATCAAATGTTTACTGCGGACATTTGATCATTATACATTCAACCTATCATTTAGTAAATGCTGTGTGTTCGGAGAACCTCAACATCGCTATCTATCAAGCTAAAGAGTATTGTATGATTATTACGTAAACTTATGTATATAACATAACATACCATCACGCCTGTATTCCCCGAAAGGTTAGGCAGAGGCGTACTAATGTTTACCCGCAGTTCGCCGGTATGTTTAGGTCCCATGTAATAGGGGACGAGCCTATTGCCATTTACCGGGCACAAATTCCTAACTCCGAGCTGCTACTGGGAATTTCATAGCAAAACCCAATAACACTTTGCTCGACCTGGGAATCGAACCCAGGACTTCTAGCGTAGCCGTCGCACTCAGGATCACTTGGCTAATGAGGCAGTTATGAGGCTAATGAGAACTTATGTATACTACTATAATTATCTCCAGTTCCAATATAAACGCAAATAATTCAAACCGTAACCTTTTAAAATACTGTAACAGCGTTACAGATTATAATATGTTTGATTTTAAGTAATTTTATACGACAAAAACTTATCAAGTACCTACTGACTTACGTGAATCAAGAAAATAATTGCATTTGATAACATAATTTATATAACCAACAATAATGATCCCTCCTTACTATCAGAATGTATACGATAGAGAGGTCAAGCTGTATCTCGGGATCTCCTCAACCGAATAAAATGAGACATACCTCAATTATTTAGTTGAATTAAAGGCTATCAAATAAAAGTTACTAAATATTTAACCAACAGTTATGATCTCTTCTTTGTATGGGCCTCTATACATCAGGGAGGTCAAGCTGTATCTCAGGATTCGTTTAATAAATTGAGATAAGAAGTTCACCAGTTTTTAAGTTGGAGCATATAATTTGTAACAGGGATAATAAAATGAAAATCTATTCAGTAGTTTTTGCTCCAACCCGTAACAAACAGACAAACAGACAAACAGACAAGAATTTTAAAAATGACATTTTTGGATTTGGAGACGTTTATATACCCTAACCCACTTGTTTTTTTTTTAATATCTTCAATGTACAGACACAGCTTTTTTACAATTTTATAATAGTAGAGAAGAAGAAGAGAAGAAGAAGAAGAAGAAGATTTAAATGTAACTATGATGCCTCCGACATCTATGGCCACTTGCACCAACTTCATAATACTTCATAATAGTATTTAAACACGATTTTTCATAGAAATTTTGTGATTAAATCCAATTTACACACATTTAAGAAGTTGGTGCAAGTGGCGCCTAGTATGGGTGGGTTCCTACACATTGTTACTATTATTGTGTAAGAGGGGCTTTATTTAAACACGGGAAGGCCTAATGCAGATTTCACACGCCATCGAAAAAGTCTCTGAGGCAAGCATTAGGTACTTACAATATTTTACTACCTACATTAATATGCACAACATTTGGAAAGTTAGAGGTGCGTACATTGGATAAAACCATTCATTATTCCTACCATGAAACAAACTTATAAACGTCATGCTCATCCTAAATAACGTGCACGCATCTTACTACGAACAAACAACATACTTAAATAGCAATAACGCTTCCGAGCACAGCATAGCCATTAACAAATTATTTTGACAGGTGCTATTTTCACTCCTACTTATCAAACGTCTTAAGTTAAACGCGCCTCCATTCATTCATCCCTCTCCATTAATTTTAATTAGCATAGACCAGATTGTCTAGGTCCCATAAAGAGCAGGTATTTGCGGGAGCTGAACGTACGTCTAGCTAGACTGGCGGGTGCGCCTGGGGACGTCCTTTCGCCCCAGACGACCACCGTTGCACCCAAAACGACCTCGACCAATATGAATGGTTCGCAAGTCACAAACAATGCAAATTTAACAAGCAACTAACTAATGATACTTGGCACCTGGTTTTGAGAACGTAATTTAAACAACAATTTCAAGTCGGACTATTTCGGCTCGGTAATAAATTTGGAAAATCGCTTTTCTTCAGTTTTCTTAGTAAGTAAACTGAATTAAGTACTCACAAGTGTCTTTCGCTAAACTGCACTCTTTTTATTTAATACTAGCTTTTACCTGAAGCTATATTAATTAGGATTAGAAATGGATTTCAATAGAAAAATAATTTAATTAAAACCGACAGTGATGCTCTCTTCTTTGTACATTTGGGCTTCTATACATCAGAGAGGTCAAGCTGTATCTCAGGAACCGTTTAATTAATTGAGATAAGCGTATACTTTATTGAGAAGTATTTGCTCCAACCCGTAACAAACAGACAGACAAGAAATCAGAAGAAATCACACACACACACACACACGCAAACAGTCAAGTTTTTTTACAATTTTATAATAGTTTTAATATCACAATTTAGAAGCAATGAAGGCTTAAACATTGTCAATTCATTATAGTTTCTTATTAGGGAAGACGCGGCTAATTTCCGTGCTATAATTAATTCAGCTGGCTTGCCAATCTATCTCCAGACCGTATCTTGTCATGTTGTACCTACTCGTGTACATCTTCCCGCACGGCACGTCAACCCTCCCTTATTACCTGAGCCTTTAACCCCTTGCAATGTCCTTAGGCCTTTGTGTCCTTTTTGTCTAGATTGAATGTCGTAAGTACCCTCGGGCGTAGCTTCACGAATGCTATAAAGTATGCCGCAGTCAACAGTGGTTGGGGAAAAATTGAAATTTAGAAACAAAATATAAATTCCGAGTGGGTTTTGTTTACGACGTTTTTATATGATGACAGCTTATGAGTTATATAATTCAGATGCGCATGGCATACTTAAAGTCTTCAGGAAACTCGAGATTATTGCGAATATAAAGCCTGATGATTTTTTTTAAACGTGTAACAATGTCTTTAAAATACCTTCATTTCATAATAAAATTGAAAACCCAAAAATGAAATTTTTAAGCTACTTTTTCCACACAATGCTGTATCTAGCGACGCAATTAAATAGAACGTTCGAATTCACGAATGATGAATTTACTCTTCACTTAGTATAGTAGCGAGAAAGTGACAGAAAAACCTCAGCTCTTTGTAACATCAGCTAACAACGGCGTAACGGAGACACATTCATTTCCTTTGGTTAACAAAGTATACATATTTATAAATAGAAATATACAATACATTTATAGGGATCATGTCGGGAATTAATAGAAACAAGGAGTTACAAGTCGATATGCTCATTCGCCGATAGTACCTATAAGTGATACGGGGTACGGTCCATTAGTAATATTTATCAGTATTGTTTCGCGCGCATTTTCCCGGCGCGCCCATAGCAGCCTATTAGCGAGAAACGCGGCTTTCCTGGCTTGAGCGCTAGTTGGATTATCTCGACACAATATGCAGTTTACTTTCTCTCAATCTGAATGCAATTAACTTCTCTGTATCGCAGAGTGGAAATCCAGTTACACTGAAAATGGTTTTAAGCTTAGTTTTGGTTGCCTTTGAATTTAATATTTTCATAAGTGTTAATATCAGTATTCCTACACATCTTAAGTTACGCGGGAAAATAATTTCCCGCCTTTGTTACTTAGAAATTAGCACAAAAAACTGCTCATAGAAATATACCAAAATTGAAAAAAAAGATCAATGGTTGCATAGAACCTGTATAGGTTCTTCTAGAGTCTACCTTTTTTATCCCAAGTGGAAATCCTCAAGGATACCCAATGGTTATGTTAGACTCCCAGAGACTAAAACCACACGGTGGCCATTTCCCGAAAATTATAAGGAGGTGCAAAGGGAATGCTACCATGAGCCCTCCTGTGGAAATTTATACTATTATTTTCCGTCAGTGATATATAGTGGTGAGGAGGCGTCAATTTACGTGAGATGCGTGACATGAAATGAAATAACTTCAAATGTTAGATACTAATTAACTAATAATATTAAACTTATTTATTCATAGACAAAGCCGCACATTTCGATCGCCGTTTATCCTCTAATAAATGTGATTTAGAAGCTCATAAAACCGTATTTACTTTATGAAAATTGTCCGTTTAGGCTGTTACTAAAACATTATTGAACCTAAGACGGCTTTTAATTGGTAAAACAATTGCTCCCGCCAAAAGACTTTTTCTTACGTACTCATAGATATTTGATAAACATTTTTGTAAATCAAAATTCAAGGCGATAGGCGAAGGCAAGGCAATAAATGTTTCAAAATATGATGATGAGCATGAGCAATCTATTTCTACCCTTATTCCCACATGTCAGTTTGATTACACACGTCGAGCCCATCGAGGAGGGGGACAGGTCAGTGGGGGGTGGGGGGTATCAGGTCGAGCAACAGGCGCTGGCTGATCAATGAGCCTGCCCCGCGCCCGCACCTCTCACCCTCCACCTGCGCCGCACTTGTTGCGCGCACGATCCAAACAAATGCAAACCCTTGTCACGCCACCCAAACATAATAGCAACCCTTATTCCTTCCTCCATTAGCTCTGTAATGGCCGCGCATATAACATTGCATTGTTTCCTGAAGTGTACTCAACTTGTATTGGGGGGAATGTCTAAGTCTGTACGTCTCCGAAGTGCGGGTGCGATCAGGCATGTTAGTACCAGGGCCCCATAAACGTAGCGACGATAAAGATAGGATGATGACCGTGCCGTTATGCAGCCTTTTGTTCGCTCGACTGTACCTTTTAGCGTTACCGATATCTTCGGCACATAACTTTAACAAAGGTAAGTACTAGGTAAAACTGCCTTCGAGCGACAACGCTGTTCAAATTTTGTATTGTATAGGACAGATTGTGCTTTGCAGTTGATTCTGCAACCAGATATATATATGTGTAGTTTCAAGACTTTCAAGTCTCGGCAAAGAATAGACCACTTCTACTTTCTGATGCCGTTCGATTGCTAATAGGGGAGTATCAAGCCTGATTCACAATGAGGGTATATCGCAGATTGGGAATCTTTGGCCGCTCAAAATTAATTGACTTCAATAACATACCATCACGCCGAAATTCCCCGAAGGGTAGGGCAGAAGTGTACTCCGAACCCATAGTTCACTAGTATGTTTAGGTCCCATGTAATAGGGGGCCAGCCTATTTTCGTTAACCGGTCACAAATTCTAAACTCCGAGCTGCTACTGAGAATTTCACAGAAAACCCTAATAACACTTTGATCGAACTGGGAATCGAACTAAGGACAGTCGCACTTGGGACCACTAGACTAACGACGAAGCAATTAATTAACTTCAATAAAACGTCTAAACAACTACTACTCGCAACCACAGCATAGTGTTATTGGGTTTTTCTATGAAATTCCCAGTAGCAGCTCGGAGTTAGGAATTTGTGCCCGGTTAATGGCTATAGGCTCGCCCCCTATTACATGGGACCTAAACATACCGGCGAACTGTGGGTTTACATTAGTACGCCTCTGCCTAACCCTACGGGGAATACAGGCGTGATGGTATGTATGTATTAATTAATAACTTATGATAAAATAGTTGAAGGAAAGCAAAGGATTATTTTCCGATATACGTAGAGCTTATGAAAACCGACACAAAGGCTTCAAAAGCTATAATAAAATATGAGGTAGCAAATACATATTCTATTGTGAATTCATGTAAAAATAAACTAAGATTCGTTTCGTTATTTGTGTAAAGGAATAAATTAACAAAACATCTATTGAAATCGAACGAAAAGTATTTCAATCTCTTTTCAAATAAAAAGCTTAACATACGTATGGAAATGAAAATAGTTTTCTAACAGTCCCATTTATTCCTCATTCAAATTGAAATAAGGTTGCTGATGCTTGTTATTACATAATTAAAAACATACTTGAAATGTACATTATTCCCAAGTAAGTATACTTACTTATCGTAACAGAGAAGTTATAGCAAAGAAAAATCCTACCTATAATGAAAATGTCGTCTTTGGAGCTTATTAAATTGTTTTTTTAATAATTAAGTATAATATTCTGTTTGTGCAAAGTAGGTAGGTAAAACAGCGAAAAAAATATCAAAGGAAAAGTTGTTTACCAATGCAATGTTTACTTGTAAGAATTAGAAAAACACAATAATACACGACTATTGAGGGCCATCCGGCTCCCCTAAATCCGGTCCTTATCTTATACTTATTGTCTAAATTGATACCTAGCAATTTAAGATATCTAGTTCTACATGTTTTCTATTTCACTTCCGGCATCCTTGCCATAAAAAA
The DNA here is from genome assembly GCA_947256265.1 of Acronicta leporina. Lineage (NCBI taxonomy): Eukaryota > Metazoa > Arthropoda > Insecta > Lepidoptera > Noctuidae > Acronicta > Acronicta leporina. The sequence continues at coordinate 3,563,765 of OX366512.1, forward strand.
ACTCTGTGAAATACGGGTATATCTGGGTAACTTATGCTACCCAAACCTATCAATGTAAGTATCTAATACATATTAGGTAAGTAAGCCTTGCCCTTGTCTTTACTCGTCTGCCTCAGAAAAATAGAAAAAATGTAACTCCGAAGACCTAATGTCTAATGCGACTGCATGAGATTTGGTCATCTTGTTTCCATCTTTTTTGGTTGGGTTTTTTTATAAGTAGACCAGGTAGATTGATATTATATGTTCAATCCAAAAAATAGGTAGGTACCATAAAATTATCAGCACCCAGGTCATATTTGTCCACTGCTGGATAATAATGCCAGTATATTAAGTGTGTGAAAATAAAAGCCTTTTTCTCATTTTATGTGCTCTTGTTCATGTAGGAAAATGCATTTTCGCCTTACATTATCCTACAAAGAAAAATTTAAAAGGGAATTCAATAGAAGCCTGAAAACTTTTAAACGAAACGTCTGAGCTATCAGCTTAAGCACAAAGAAAATAGGATTTTATTTAATCATAAAAGGCGTTAGTATTAAAAAGAGATAAAGGATTTAACTTATTGAATTAAACATTTTGAAATAGAGTTTCTTTTACTTTATATTATGTAGTGCGGGAAAATCTTCAGCGAAAAAGTTACAAAATTGTATGATTATTTGACTACGTAGGTTTAAAAAAAAAAAAAAACCATAGTCAAATACCTAATCATACAATATTGTTGTAAATTTATAAACTTGCAAAATAGGTACTGGCTGTGCCACGCAGCGCTACCCCGGCGTTGATCCTGTTTTTGTATATCCCGTGGGAATTTTCACAATTCCTTTCTAAGAGGATGTTTCTAGGCCTTCTATTTTGAAAAAAAATATACCTACAATACATTTTCTTTTAAAATCGCATTAATAAAAACAGAATGTAATTAGTTATAATGACCTGCCACACTGGTCTTGTAGTCGCAAGCCCAGATTTGATTCCCAGTTCGAGTAAAATGTGATAGGGTATATCTATTGGGACATTCTTAAAGTTTAGAGTTCGACCCTTTGAGGAATACAGGTGTGATTTATGTTACGTTAAATTTCCATAGCTATTCTTTACATTATCTATTAGGTATTATTCCGAGTATCTATATAACTCACCTGCATACGTAAATGTAATGTAAATTAGAAGTTAGCTAATGGGAAGCCCTACGACATGTGACGTAGGAAGATACTACAATGCATGTCAACTGTGTCCCTGTTCATCAATCAGTATTCAGTATTGGAGTCCCCAACGTAACGGGCGGCCGAGCGAGAAGCGAGTTCCAATCTCCAGCCATAATTGACAATTTGCAAATATCATCCAATTAGAATTTCAAACTAAGGCCTAAAATGTGTTGGCATTATTATTTGAATAGGTGACGATCTTATAGATCTAGAACTTGCGTCAGATCAAGATGGATGGGAAAATGATGGAGAAATGTTGTCCACCCGTGGGACAAACCAGGCTAATCATAATCTATCTATACTCTATATTTTACTAATATATAAAGCTGAAGAGTTTGTTTGTTTGTTTGTTTGCTTGAACGCACTAATCTCAGGAACTACTGGTCCGATTTGAAAAAATATTTCAGCGTTAGATAGCCTTTTTATCGAGGAAGGCTATAGGCTATATATCATCACGCTACGCGGACGAAGTCGCGGGCAGAAGCTAGTTATAACATACAATAATTTTAGATTAAACATTAGATAAGATAACTGTGTCTATTAAGTAGGTAAATAAAAATATCTAAGTAATAAAACTAATAAATAATTGCCGCATGTATGAAAAAGTGCTTTATTCACTACAGACTACAGAACAGAGAGACCGATATGGTTCCTTTTTAACCGACTTAAAAAAGGAGGAGGTTCCGATTCAACTGTATTTTTTTTGTGTTAGTAATTGTCGGGACACAGTTTGCATGACAATTTGGAAATTCACCGGAAACGTAGGAAATTTCAATAAGAAAATTTACGCACACGAAAGTGCACCCACGTCGGCAGTTTTTAATAAATATGAGTAAAAACAGTTTTATTAATAAATTGCCATATATTTTGTATACCATAGGGTATCTTTTTTACACAATAAAAAGAAGCCACTAGCGTGGTGGCCGCGCGAAAGCCTCGATTCCCAGGTGGAGTAGGTTTTCCCGTTAGGAAAATTTGATGGGCAAAATATGCCATATAACATGTAGAAAATATATCCCACTATCATGATCTCGCTTTAAGACTTAATTTGAAAGGTAAATTTAATCTACTTTGATTGTAGGTACAACACGGCCTAATTATATTACATAACATAAACATAACATACCATCACGCCTGTATTCCCCAAAGGGTTAGGCAGAGGCGTACTAATGTACACCCACAGTTCGCCGGTATGTTTTTAGGTCCCATGTAATATTACCTAGGGTACCCCGGTTAATGGCAATAGGCGCGAGCCTATTGCCATTAACCGGGCACAAATTCCTAACTCCGAGCTGCCACTGGGAATTTCATAGAAAAACCCAATAACACTTTGCTCGTCCTGGGAATCGAACCCAGGACCTCTAGCGTAGCAGTCGCGCTCAGGACCACTTGGCTAATGAGGCGGTTTTAATTATATTAACAATTAACAAAAGGTAAGTACGACGATAGTAGATAGTAAGTATCAACACCAGCAACAGATTTGGTAGAATCCGAGAAGTGAATATTAATTCAGAGTCCTACCTATAAGTCAGAGTTTTTAAATCAAAATTTCCAATATTCAATCTTTGATTCAACATTAGAAGCAATAAGCATATTGTAACTTTGGTGTAAAAGACAATGCAAGTACGCTAGGGTAAAAGCCCGCTTTTGTTGAATCGCAATGATTAGAATTGCTGATGATTTGCTCTTAATATGAATTGATTACAGAGGAATTGCTCAATGAGGCTTATTGAGGTTTAAGGCGGATCGTTCATGTTACAAAAAACTGTTTTCCCGCTAGATGGCGGCACAAGCGCCATTTTAATCATTTTATTTTTTTACGACAAATTTGAGCATATTTGAGACGTACCATTGTGAATTGCACCCCTCATTATTTTTTATGCATCTATTCGTGTCCTTTAATTTAACTAAAAATCACTCAAATCACTCGAATTTGCGGACTTACGAATCTGTCAATGAAAAAATGTTTATACATATACAAATTCGTTCCCTCGAATCAGTAAAATACACTCAGTCAAATGGCCCTACTAATATGCCATTTACTACCCATTTTTATTGAGTACCTATCCCAATGGCTGAGTGGGGCGGTAGTTGACTAGTTGCCCGCTGCTTCGGAGATTGAGGTATCGATTCCGTGTCTCGACTATTTTTTTTATAAGATCTTAACTATAAATTAATTTTAGTAGGTATTTGATCAATTATTAAACTAATTTGTTAGTTTTATACATTTTTTAAACAAATCTATTTACCTATGATTGACTAATTAGTATTTTTTTTTAATTGTATGCAGCACAGAATCTATACTTAATATATAAAGCTGAAGAGTTTGTTTGTTTGTTTGTTTGCTTGAACGCGCTAATCTCAGGAACTACTGGTTCGATTTGAAAAATAATTTCAGTGTTAGATAGCTCATTTATCGAGGAAGGCTATAGGCTATATATCATCACGCTAAGACCAATAGGAGCGGAGCATAAATGAAGAATGTTTCAAAATCGGGGTTTTTTCCTTTTGAGAGCTTCCGATGCATGCGCTGCGTAAACGATTAAAGTTACGCAAAAATCATATATGACAGAATTGTTGCTCTTTAAAAGTTCTAAAAAAAGTCCGCGACAGCATATGACTATCTTTTAAGGTTGGCTCACTATAACCGTTTTCATGCTAACTTTGTTCTAAAATTCGTTTTTTTTCCTTTTGAGAGCTTCCGATGCATGCGCTGCGTAAACGATTAAAGTTACGCAAAAATCATATATGACAGAATTGTTGCTCTTTAAAAGTTCTAAAAAAAAGTCCGCAACAGCATATGTCTATCTTTTAAGGTTGGCTCACTATAACCGTTTTCATGCTAACTTTGTTCTAAAATTCGTTTTTTTTTCCTTTTGAGAGCTTCCGATGCGTGCGCTGTGTAAACGGTTAAAGTTTCGCAAAAATCATATATGACAGAATTATTCCCCTTTAAAAGTTCTAAAAAAAAGTCAGCGACAGCATATGTCTATCTTTTAAGGTTGGCTCACTATAACCTTTTTTATGCTAACTTTGTTCTAAAATTCCAAATGCATTATTCGCGTAGGTTTTTTTATAAACATGATATCAGCTAATCCTTATTCAAATAAATACGTTATTCATCAGCCTTTAGAGCGTTTGTTTTGTCTCTAACTATTCCACGCGGACGAAGTCGCGGGCGGAAGCTAGTGTTTAATAAGCAAATACCTAATATTTATTCTGAGACAATTAAACGGCATCAATTATTCGCAAAGCTTGCATGCATTCATTCATGCATGAAATCAAAGTATCCGGCTTTATCCCAGTGGTCGAGTATTTAACTATCGATATGGTACTTCAAGATTTGGATATCTTTATCACATTGAGCAGATGGATGCTGAATATTTGCGAGCTGCAGCAGAAGCTTTGGTGATAGTATACTAGAATGATTTAAAACCAGTCTCGGTAATCAGTTGGTTCGATTTGTATCTTTGATCGACTTGTACAAAAAGGACTGAAATAGACCAATCTACGGAGTTATTTTTCAAACTTGAAATTCTATAGATAATGTATTTGAATTTGTATTTTTTTGTTAAAAAAAACGTTGCCCCACACTAGTATTTTCTCCTGTATCGCGATGAGTGCATTTACAAACATACATTGTCACATACACACACAAACGTCCAGACCCGAATTCACAACACGTGGCGTAGAAGCCGATGTTTCAGCCGCTACGCCAAACGTGTCGTCATGTGATGGTATCAAATTTCATTGAAGAACGCTTATTTTCAAAAATAAAAATTATTTTAACGCTAAAATTAATTTCAGGTATTTTTCTTTTTGATAGGCGAGGTGTGTTTCATTATTTTAACTTCGAATCGAAAATCATGGATTGAACTATAGCATTTAGACATTGATATTATAATTATAATAAATGATTATCATACCAGTGCTGCCCTTCGTTGCATAATCAATCATCTTCAATGAACCTTGTTGTTTGAGCCAAAGCCAATAAACAAGTGGCCAAAATAAAAAGTAAAAAAAATAGGTAGATTATATGCTTTTTTGGTTACTTTGGGTAAATAAGTCTATTTGTAACAGAGAGAACTATAGATACGATTCTGCCCAGGTAGTTTGGGCGAAAAAAATAAATGCCCTGGCTAAAACCTATCTGTAGACAGAACACATCAGCCGCCCCAGTAAAATGGTGGAAACTTTACAAAGGTTTCAGTGCAATTTATAGACAACACAAATAGTCACGATTGACAATTTTGTTCCACTTGGCTACGCTTGCCGTATGTAAGCGTAGGCAAGTGGCATAAAATTGTTTCACGAACACTTAATGGTTACACACACTTCGGAAAAACACAAGTTTTTGGAAATTCTTATAAAAACCGACAACGTCCACTTTACATTTTCCCGCCTAAACTCTTTTTTTTTGTTTAATATGACCTGGTAACTCAGGTTAGATCCTAGATGTGATGTAGGATGTTCCCAGCTAATTTACATTTACTTACTTTCATACTACCTTCGGTATGAAGAGGGTAGAGTAAAGGAACACCACACGTCTATGTACTAATACTCATATCCCGTAAACTGCGTTAATTATTAATGTCTTTCGATTTTCGCTAAATAAATATATTGTTGAACCAGAATGTTTATGTATTTAAAATAAACTACTAGAAAATCTTCTTTCATAATTATGGCCCGATTTTTTTACAATTGACAATTTTGGCCGTTGACACAGTTTTAAGCAAGTTTTTGGCTTGATATGGATTTTTAAGCAAGATTTTTTTGCCAGCAACATAAAATTGTTCAACTTACTTCTTCCCTCTATACAACAGTACCAAATTGTTGGTACCACAGACTATAAGAAATGAGCAGCCTTGGCCCTAGCCGGCCGTGAAAACGCTCGCTTCGCTTGTTCGGCTCTTGCATTGTCTGTTTACAGTTAACAATAAGGTACATAAACGGTGACATCAAGAGTCAAGCAAACGACTTAGATCATTAAGGTTTTTAGAATTGAATATGGACTACATTATTGAATTATTTAACCTGAGGGCTTAGTATAGCCTTGTCCTAGGTATTTTTTGGATAAATATCTGACCGCCTGACTGGTTCACGGCTACACGACTCCATTTTTTAAATAAAAAATACTAGCGGAATTATTTTTGCCATATAGAAAAATATCCATCAGATAAATCGACTTTATTATAAAGACTGATTCGATGTGCCGAAGTGGATCGAATCAACACATCACTAAATCGACCTGTGTCTGAGGTCTCAGGTCTGACACAGAAAAAAAATGTGAATTCAGTGAATGTCAATTTTGTGCTATTTTTGTATTCATTCCATTTCGTGCTGTCGCAAAACAATTTATCATTAACGATAAGACACAAACTTGATTAAACGTTTACTAGAGATCCTCGTTACGGTACAACGCGTAAGTCGACCTTGTATTTTAACCCTGATTGATGTGTATCGCGTTAAAAAATTGGTCGTCATGAAAAATATTATTGGAAAAAGTTGGCGTGACTCTGCTTCGTTAATAGTGCTCACAAAGCGGAATAGTGAGTTGTTATCGCACGTGAAAGATCGTGGCGGTGTTAATTACGACATATTGTTGCAGACTCGGACGAGCAGTGCTTCGTTCGCCAACAGCGTGGTGTTTCCCGGCGGAGTCAGCGAATCTGTGGACGGGAGCCCCCGTTGGCTGAAGCTCCTCAGGTCTTTCGGTTATACTGAACAAGATTTTGAAGCATTGCATCGCCCTACCAGTGTCATCACGCCGATTTTCCAAAATAATCCTGTACAAAGGTAATATTTGTGTACCTTGACATCTCGGCTGACGTTTTCGTCAGGCACACACTACATGATAACGACAGTAAACACAATAATATTCTATACCAAATGCAATGCTGTGGCAGATATTAAATTTTATGTATTGTGTTGAAACATCGCTGTATTGTATAATATTTGGTAACTAAATTAAATTTATATTTTGATATTCAAATTATTAAGTAACTCAACTTGTAAAAGCAGGAAGTGTACCATGTCAACATATTATAAGAATATGTTCATTGTTGTCTTCATGTCAACATAACCATTTTTTTCAGTCAGAAATAGTCTTACCAACTTTTTTAGGCTTCCATTGTCTACAGTGATGACAGCAAGAGTATTTCTTATGCATTTGGAAACTATTGAAGTATATTCCAATATACAATTGAAAATCATGTTGACCAACATAAATGTGTACTTAGCTGATCCAATTGCCCTGAAAAAAAAATTAATCTAATTGGCCATAAATATTCTAATAATTGGATGGATTGAGGAGTTATTATTGAGCCATGAGTGCCTCCATTATGACACTGTTCATTTTATAGATCTTAAACAATATTACTAAAATTTATATCTAATATATTTTGCTCCATTAGTCTAGTGGTCATAAGTGTTACTGCTCCACTAGAAGTCCTGAGTTCTATTAAATTCTCATTCAAGTTTGGATTTTAGCCCATTTATGGCTTTCCATGTATTATATTATGGGACCCAAAAATCCTGTGTGTATATCAGTTCACCTCTCCCTAACCCTTCAGAGAATACAGGCTGATGCTATAAGTTCTAGTTTTTATAACCACAATTAGCCCAACCAAAACCACAAATGTATCAAAACACAACTGGAGCATGATATTTGATTCCTAATTGAATCAACATTGATGCTGTCAATACAATTGTATCTAGCATCTACTCACTAAATATATTGGCCTCGAACAATGTTATATTTATAATATAGTTAGAGATTTGTAATATAATTGTCTGTAATGTTGAGGCAATCTGAATACAGATGGTGAGAAAATGAATTATTTAGATGAAATGCATTTGTAAAAACTTCCCATCAAGCCCCATATTATAGACACAATACAAAATCTTTTGTTTTAGTCTCTGGGTGTCAATATGGGTATTGCTAATATTGTAATATTTGCATTTTAGGCATATACACTTAAGAATAACAGCAATCAGGGAGACTTTCGAGGAGTTGGGGCTGTTACTCTGCAGTCGATCCCAGAAGAAAGATAGGGTGGGGCCATGGGCAAATGTCATACAAGATATTGACACCAAATATTGGCAGAATCGGGTGAGTTCAGAATATGCATTTCTATAATCAGTTCATCTTCACAAACACAGTTGGTATAAAAAGTGAGTGAATATATAAACCTGAAAACCTTCAATTTATATTCTTAAATATTTCAATACTTTTAGCTGAATAAAAATCCTGGCGACTTGATAACTCTGTGTGAGGAGAACCAGTGCTACCCTGACATTTGGTCACTACATTACTGGAGTAACTGGCTTACCCCTGTCAGCTTCCCAAAGAGATTCAACACTGCATTCTTTGTGACTGCACTAGACTGCAAACCAGAAAGCATCAAGACAAGCTCTGAAGTGGCTGATGTAGAGGTGAATTATATTTTATTGTGTTTGCTTAATTTTTATAGGCTTGCTTTTCCAAAATTAAAATTCCCAATTATTATATTATAATTATTGTATTATAATTGGCAGTTATGGATTACTGCCAAAATAATCAATTTTGAACTAGCCTCACTAAGATATTTTATTATTATTATTATTATTATATACTTTATTGTACACCAAAATGACAGTAAGGACAGGAAAAGAAAAACAAAAAAACATACAATGGGTGGCCTTATCGCTAGCTGCAATCTCTTACAGGCAACCTTGGGATGGAAATGTCAGAACTGAACTTGAAAATGGGGTTGATCACGGTGTACCTACTTATTTACACAAATACATAAAACATAAGATAGCGATTTTTAAACAAGGTTCTAGTATATATGTTCCAGGGATGTAACGGAGGTAGTTTTATCGGAACCGAAGCGGAGTCGGAGTTTTTAAATTTGCTTTATCGGAATCGGAATCGGAGTCGGAGGCAGGGTCAGAAGTGGTGGCATGAGAGAGAATTTTTATTTAAGTACAAATAAAACATTATTTAGTCAACTTTTTTTTATTTCAATTTTCAATTATAAAATAAAACACAATGAAAAAAATTGGCATATTTCCAATTAAACAAGAAATTAAAATAAATGAATTTAAACCCAAAGTAGCATATTAAATTATATTAAATGAACAAAAGCTTTAAAACAAATTCTTCATACACAGTTTACACTTTGCCGAATCTGAATTAACTTCAATGAAGTAGTTCCAAATACAACTTGATTTAGGTTTCATTGTCCAACACAAAAACAGATCACTTTTATTGATAATAAGCCACAAAAATCAAAACGAATATCATTCATAGGTTATACCTATGAACGTGTCGCGTGCGTAACAAATTAACAACAAGTGAAACAATAATTGACGAAGAGTGCACGTAGTGGGAGTCGGGAGGATTCCCCGCGCGACAAGTACGAACCTGTTCATAACAGTCGACACAGGCCGCCGCCGCCGCTATGTTATGCTTCGACCTCCGATTAAAACCTCCGATTTAAAAGTGTCGGAGCCGAAGTCGGAACCGAAGGTGTAATAATAATCGGAAGTTCCGCCTTAACGAAACCGGAGTCGAAGCTCCGTAACATCCCTGATATGTTCTGTATAGATTGTAATTACTGAAGTAGTTGCTGAGATTCATATATCTTATTGTATAATGGATTTTATTTCAGTGGTTGAGTCCTGGAGGAGTATTAAGCAGTGACAAGCAATTATATCCCCCACAAGCATATGAGTTGAAGCGAATATCCCATGTGAAGGATATTGCTGAGCTAATCACATTCGCCAGAGATAGAAGTGGATATGCTACTGACCTAATATATCCAGTCTTTGTTAAAGTCAAGGATGGTGTTGTACAACTACTTCCGGGTAATTTATTATTAATATAATTCTTATTTTATAAAGAATTAAGAAAATGCAATTGAAATAACAATATTATTTTCCCAGGTGATGACTTATACCCTTCAAGCATAGACTACAACGACAATACAATTAAATATTTAGACAAAACTGCATTAGAGTTAAGAGAAGGTTGTCAAACACTTCATCGCTTTGAAGCAACAAAGAATACCAAGCAGTTTGTAATTCAAAACTACTCACCTAAAAACCACATCAAAATGGAAGACATAACTTACCCTGCTTATACTGCAGTTTAATGCACATGTGTAGTTCCAGTACATGCCTTAAAGTTGGGCCTTATTAGAAGTACAAATAAGATCAATATTAGTAATAGGTGTAAAGGTAATTCAGAAGGTACTCTAGGTTTTGGTAAAGATGGCGGGTTCTGGGCATACGTGGCCCAACAGCCAGGAGGACTACGAGCTGCATGACGTCATCGGTGTCGGCGCCACCGCCGTAGTGCACGCCGCCTTTTGCCGCCCGCGCGGCGAGAAATGCGCCATCAAGCGCATCAACCTCGAGAAGTGGAACACCTCCATGGACGAGCTACTCAAGGAGATCCAGGCCATGTCCAGCTGCAACCACGAGAACGTCGTCACCTATTACACCAGCTTCGTCGTCAAAGAGGAGTTATGGCTCGTGCTTAGACTCTTGGAAGGCGGCAGCTTGCTCGATATCATCAAACACAAAATGAGGATATCTAATTGTAAACATGGCGTGTTCGACGAAGCTACTATCGCCACAGTACTGAAAGAAGTCCTTAAAGGACTCGAGTACTTCCACCAAAACGGTCAGATTCATAGGGATATCAAGGCCGGTAATATCTTGCTCGGAGATGATGGCATCGTTCAGATCGCCGACTTTGGTGTATCCGCGTGGCTGGCCACCGGAAGAGACCTGTCGCGACAGAAGGTGCGTCACACCTTCGTGGGCACTCCCTGCTGGATGGCGCCCGAGGTCATGGAACAGAACCACGGATACGATTTCAAAGCCGATATCTGGTCCTTCGGAATAACGGCCATAGAGATGGCGACCGGCACGGCTCCGTATCACAAGTATCCACCGATGAAGGTGCTCATGCTCACCCTGCAGAATGACCCGCCGACGCTCGATACCGGCGCGGAGGAGAAGGATCAGTACAAGGCGTACGGCAAAACGTTTAGAAAAATGATATTCGAGTGCCTGCAGAAGGACCCCGCCAAGCGGCCGACCGCCACCGAGCTACTGAAACACTCGTTCTTCAAGAAGGCGCGCGACCGTAAGTACCTGGTGTCGACGCTGGTGACCATCGGGCCCAGCATGGAGACGCGCGTGCACAAGGCCAGCCGGCGCCAGCCCGGCGCGTCGGGCCGCCTGCACCGCATGGAGACGGGCGAGTGGGTGTGGGAGAGCGAGGAGGACGACGACGACGAGGACGAGGCGGCGCGCGACCGCCCCATGAACACGCTGGCGCGCGCCGACAGCTCCGACAGCGACAGCGACGAGCGCGCCGCCTTCACCATCGGCTCGCTGGGCGCCGGCGCCGACGCGCCGCAGATCAACCTGGTACTGCGCATGCGCAACGCGCGCAACGAGCTCAACGACATCCGCTTCGAGTTCGCGCCCGGCAAGGACTCGGCCGACGGCATCGCCACGGAGCTGGTGGGCGCGGGGCTGCTGGACGCGCGCGACGCGGACGTGACGGCGCGCCAGCTGCAGCGGCTGGTGGACGACTTCCTGTTCCCGGCCGCGCAGCCGCCGCCGCGCTCGCTCACCTTCCGCCTGCAGTCGGCGCCGCCCGAGCCCGAGGACGAGCAGACCCTGCTCGGCTTCGCGCAGATCTCCATCGTGGACTGAGCGCCCGCCGATCGATATCTTATGTATGCTTAGGTACCTCCTACGTATTTTATGGGTGGATATGGAATTATATTAGCTGTAAATCGTTTATGCGGTGGTGATTTTTGTGGACCGATGGTTGGTGCGGGCGGCGGCGACGTACTCCCTGCCGCCGGCCGCCGCGAACCTCTCGAAGCTGGCATCGAGTTGTCTGTATACGAAAAATATCGCCGCGTAGCTCAAATGAATGTATAATATTTACATTAAGATTATAAGGGTGAATCTGAATTTATAAGAGTATTTTTTGTGATCGTACCGTGTCAATTTTGCTGCTTTCACAACACTGTAATTGATTACGACCCACATTCGCAAATTTTGCAATGCTATACAAATAATAACGATTAATGATATAATAGATTGCGCAGGCGTACTAAAAACATCCAAAATGAAAGTAAGCACTTCTAGCATACTTATTTTGAATAAAAAATTACCTAATATTTGTAATACCTATATAACTTTAAAACAATTTCCAAGTGCCATATTTTAAAAATATGAATGGATTAAAATTGTGTACTGTAAGTTTCACAGTGATAAAATTGCATATAATCATTACAGTGTTAATTTTAAATAGCAGGTCTATATAGCACCATAGAATGTTCTTTTTACATTGTTATTTGTTTGTTGCTTATTTTGGAAGTATTTTAATAATAAAAGATTAAATTGATTTCGGCAGGATGTTTTATTAAAACCTCTATTATTTTTCAAAAATGTTAACTAAAAGCTATGTTCGTTCTTAGACTACAATTACATTATAACAATTTCACGATGGTGGAGTACTGGCATTCTGCTCAATTCAATACAAGTGGTTCGTTCACAAGTGGCCAGCCTCATTGATATTGCACCCAGCAGACGTACGCAGCGAGTGAAACAAATACGTATCTGTAAAAACTCATTTTGGCATCTAAACATCGTCGAAATAAACCATCTATAACATTCCAAAACATTACCAACTTTCTTTCCTGTTCATAACATTATAAAGAGATTCTTAATTCTAAGCGTAATAAGAATTGAAAAAGCAATAACGGTATAAAAATAAGTATTTAGGTACATACAAACTTAACTTCATAGCATGTTGGTCCACAAAGAAACAAAATTACTTATTTTACCGGCTACGAGTATTAGACTACCACAACAAAAATGGCCTTTTGTCATTTTTACAAGTTAATCTAGTTTAATGCGACGCAGTCCATACTTGTTTACTTTTGAGATTATTTAGTAATTTTAATTGACAATTTCAATAAATTATGATCAAGCTAAAAGTTAAGCAGAATCTGTCACTGAGAATAACAATAATATTAGTATAATTTTTAGTTCACGGTATGTACTGACACTGGCCACAACACTGTTTTATGAAATACTTCTGAAAACATTAATAATAAAGCCTCTCCAACTTTAACGATTTCGACTTCTCGTAGTGTTGAATATATTTCAATGTTCAGTATTTTTCTTTGGTATTTTTTCTCAATTTTGTGCTATCATGTGACCTTATCCAGTGGAATCACGACTCATGCAAGTAAGCAGTCGCTACGACATTCTTTTTAAATTATGTAGTTATAGTACGATTTTACACAATGTTGCGACCAGAAACGAGTTTTTAAGTACATAGCATAAATACATACATTACAACAATACATTCTTTAATTTAAGTAAAAAATATTCAAATCGCCGTGATTTAAAATTGTTATGTACCTTATAATATTCTAGTGCTAATATATTAAAGTTTGAGAATCATTTACATAGTGACTAGGCAAAATGAAGCGTCTAATTAAGTACTTAAACCTAACACACTCACTCTAGTAAGGCATTAACAACATTGGATTGTGTCTTAATAAATAAAATAATTTAATAAATTGTGTTCGTACTAAAATATTGTAAATAACACTTAGAGCAACTATTTATTGTAAACTTATAATAATTGTGCAGAAATAGAAACAGCAACTCTTAATGACTAGTTGAAAAGTAAATAATGTTATGGCACACCTAAGCAAATATAAATTAATTTATTTCATAATTTGTGCGCGACTACTTACTCTCATGTAATAAATACTATAAAAATAAATATTCAATACGCTACAAATAATACTTTTGGAAGACTAAATTATTTCTTGGAATGTTACGCGAGGATTAAAATATAAAATCATGAGATTCGGTTATCGCAGTTTGTAAGCACGTAGTTATTAATTTATTATAACACAGATTTATTATACTGTAAGTTTTGGACGATGTCCATCGGTGTAGTATTAGTAAGGCCGATCAAATCTGTAGGCCCATGCACGAACAACAATTAGGAACGTAGGACCCAACAAATCCTTGTGCCGTGCGAGAAAAGTAGTGATAAGCTTACAAATTAATTGTACTATAAGAAAGCGTATAGCGGTGACTTAATCTAAGTACTCGAAAAGTTTGTACAATAAGACTCGTCGAAGACGTTACCGCCAGAAAAACATAACCCCGGTTACTAAATTCTGAGATAATCATAGTAGGAAGAAAATAAATTAGTTACATATTTACCGTACAGGTTACAATTGAGAAAGAAAAGATGAGAGAGAAAAACAAAGCCGAAGTTATGTGTCTCTGGTGGCATCGTTAGCGTCGTTCTTAACACCTAGAAACTTATCGGTACGCGCCGGAAAAATTTGACACTCGGGAACTTGACGAGCGACGGCCGCCGCGGCCGGCCGGCGAATCAAAACAACTCCACAACTTTGCGCTTGAGGTAGTCTTTGAGCGGCGCGTAGTAGTGGCGGCGCAGCGCCACCAGCTCCGGCTTGCGCTTGAGAGCGCGCAGCGCCGCCCAGTCCGTCTCGAACACCACCAGCGCCGCCAGCGCCAGCGTCAGCCACACCAGCACGAACGACGGCACGAACGCGCGCACCAGGCTGAAGGGCCGCGCCGCGGGGGGCAGAGCCGCCGCGCCCCACTCCTCGCCCCCCGCCCCCGCCGCGCCCCCCGCCCCCGAAACCCCCGCGCCCGCCGGCACTGACGTCACGCCCGACTCCGACGAAGAGTGTTCGAACGAGTCCCGTACGCTGTACTCTGATGGCAGCCCTGTCAAATTATATACCTTGTTAAAAAAATTGCTTCTTACTCATCACACCGCTTAAAGTAGGAATTGTACTCCATATCATAGAAAAACGATAATTACCCGGAAGATGTCCTGTGAGATCCAATAAAAAGTTACAGACCAAGCTTAAAATAAACATTAAACAAATCTGTTATCTTGGCGACAGTTTTACTGATGCGAACATGATAAATGGACATAATACTTTCGCAATAGCTGTGATTTTCAATGGCTTAGTAGAAAGGAGCTTCGATCAAAATCTTGAGGAACTCTTTCGGTGATGGGGTAGACCAAAGGTCCTCACGACACGCATTGTGAGGAGGTCTCTCAGATTGGCCCCACCGATAGCTATGATAACATCTCATTGCAGGCTCATTATAACACCAACCTTTTACGGTTGAAACATCCAATTATACAAACTTAAAATACAAGATGATCAACAACAAGATGGTCAGGTTGACGGAGAAAGCATATATGAGCGGTTCACACTTCGGAAGGACGGACTTTTTTTTGGGATAAAGGGGCAAACGAGCAGACGGTTCACCTGATGGTAAGCGATAACCGCCGCCCATGGACAACCGTAACACCAGAGGAATCGCAAGTGCGTTGCCGGTGTTTTACAACGGCTTGGGCCTCCGGTATCCTCACTCACTCGGCAAAACAGAACGCAAGCGTTGTTTCACGCCGTTTTTCTGTGAAGCCGTGGTATCACTCCGGTCGAGCCGGCCCATTCGTGCCGAAGTATGGTTCTCCCACGTGAAGACTTGTCATGATTGCTCGGTGGAAAGTCATTATGGGGTCTGACTGGCTGACGACTACTCTTACGTCTGTCTCTGTCGTAAAGCACCTTGGTGTGGTGTGCGTTTCGACTTCTGCGCATAAAACCTAGTTCCTCCTCGGTAGCTGTGGCTCTAGCAGTCACGTCTTAAAGGTCGGCAACGCATCAGCAACTCCTCTGGTATTGCAGGTGTCTATGGGCGATAATGACTACGTACCTCCAGGTGACTCTTCAGTTTGTTTTTCGACTTAATCTCTACTATTATAAAATTGTAAAAAAGCTGTGTCTGTACATTGAAGACATTAAAAAAAACAAGTGGGTGAGGGTATAATATAAATGTCTCCGAACACAAAAATTCAATTTTTCAAATTCTCGTCTGTTTGTTACGGGTTGTCGCAAAAACTACTGGATAGATTAAAATTTTGTTATCACTATTAGAAAATATATAAAACTGGTGGTACTTCTTATCTCAATTAATTGAACGGATCCTGAGATACAGCTTGACCTGTTTGATATATACAGACCCTTACATTGAAGAGATCATCGATGTTGGTTATTCCATTTTTGTTCCTGATCTAGCTTCATGTGAGCGGAGCCGCGGGCAGGAGCTTGTCAATAATAAATATGCGGTTGCAATGAGGGAGTGATGATGAAGAAGGATGAAGTGGACATACCGGGCGGCTTGGCCTCCTCGTGCACAGTTCTGAGGTGGTCGGTGCAGGCCAGCGCGATGTCCACGGCGGGCCCGCTCAGCAAACACGCGCCGTTACAGGTGTCGTCGCCGCCGCTTTCCTCCAGCGGCGCGCTGTGAGTCGAACGAGGTAAGCTGCTGTAACCTGCACAAGAATATACAACATACCATCAAGCCTATATTCTCCTAAGAGTTAGGCAGAGGCGTACTAATGTACTAACACACTTTTTTAACGTGGGAGAGCCATGCTTCGGCACGAATGGGCCGGCCGACTAATAAACCAGACCAACGGCCTCACAGAAAACCGGCGTGAAACAACGCTTGCGTTGTATCGCCGAGTGAGTGTGGTAACCGGAGGCCCAAACCCTTTTAAAAGGCGGGCAACGCACTTGTGACTTCTGGTGTTGCGAGTGTCCATGAGCGGCGGTTATCGCTTACCATCAGGTGATCCGCCTGTTCGTTTGCTCCCCTGTACCATAAAAAAAACACGACTATACGTTTTGGGTCCCATGTAGAAGAGAGCGAGCGAATACCATTAACTGGGCACAAATTATATTATTACTCTAAACTCTAACCTGCTACTGAGAAATTAGTAGAAAAATTCACTAAAAACACTGCTCGATCTGGGAATCGAACCCAGAACCGCTAGCGTAGCACAAGAACACCACACTATTTCAGTCATATTGCTAGATAGAATTTATAAGAAACTATTTTGGTTATGTCAGCAAACGGACTGACGGGCCACCTAATGGTAACGTCGCCTATGGACACCTGAAACACCAGAGGAGTTGCTGATGCTCCGAACTTTCAAGGCAGAACTGTAGACTGCCCGGAAATCACACCATGGTGCTTTACGACTGACTCCAACGTAAGGTTGGTCGTCAGCAAGTCAGACCACAATAGGTCAGCCACATTACATCAGTGAAGGAGGACAACTGAGCATTACAGGGCAACTTGTAATGTAACAGTTTCGAGCATGACATTGGTGACGGAAGAGAACCGAACATTACAGTGCGCAACTTGATCGCAGCTCCTGCGCAGCTCGTCAAGACAGAGAGACAGTATTGTAATAATGCTCAAAATCGAATCTGAAAATGTTACATTACAGGTGAAGGTTCAATTTGATTGAATGATTAACACCTTTACTAACTCACCACACGGAGAAAATATTTGTATGGCCTAGAGATAGTTGTTAAGAGTCTGGGCGTTTGTGTACGTGAGAATTCGTGTCCGTAAAACCACGAATGATACAGGAGAAAATCCTAGAGGTTTAAAAAAAACGCAACTAGCGACACTCACAGTGTCAATTAAGTTCGTTGCAAACTGGCCTCTATTAACACACACCTTTCATCAATTTAAATTGCAAATCGAGTGTGTGGTAATGTCCGATTTCATACATCACGTATGAAATAAGGCTGTTCCTTAAAAGTATAGATGTGATGAAATAGATATGTACGATAAATACCGAAGTCACCGGTCATAGGCGTGGACGGAGTGGCCGGCACACTGGAAGCTTTCCTCTTACCGCCTGCACTGGAACCTTCCTTCTGAAACGAAGAGACCACTATAAATACATACAGAAATACCCTACTTATATATCTTTTTATTTGATGTCTCATCAAAAAGTTAATCAAGTTACAGGCATTTTAAATGCTAGACATAGGGATGACGTTAAGTCTAAGATGGAGTTACGAATGGAGCAGGGGCCGAGCAATCAGCTAAAATCAGCTTTCATGCTAAGGTCACGGGTTTGATTTCCGCATGGAACAAATAAAATAAATCCTAGTGTGCAACCTGTTTCATAAATATAAAACTGCTTTCCTTTTTGTTCGGATCAAGAACCGAACAAATACCGCCATGGATGGGCCTTACAACTTCCGCTCTAAGTGCAGAGTTAGGGTAACACAAGTATCCACCCACGCTGATTAGTGTTGGAATAATAAATATGGAGACTCAATTAATCCCACCCATAGTTGATATTAAAAACTAAGTCAAAACTGAAGTAAGTCAACGAAAGAAAAACTTACACTTTAGAAGACTTACTAAACTTATGAATGCGAACTATACCTGAGAATCTCTGGGCGCAAGTAGACCGTCTCTCTCCAGAATCTCTCGCTCGGTACGTCCAACATACTTGAACTTGGTGCCCCACGAGAACAATCCGCCGCCAGAGTACACGCACGCGTCCGATGACGACGGAAGACTGCAAAATATTGTATTCATTTTATTACTTGGAATAATAATAATAATTGAACAAAATTAGCATTTACTAGTCCGCAGGGTGACTAAATTTCAATATTAGGTGGCTAGGGAACGAAACGGTCACTGACATGTTTTTTATTTTATTTCTCCCTTAACAAGAAGTACGTAAATAAATAAAAAGTGTAGAAACTCACGTGAAGAAGAGCATCTGTTCAATGGCACAGCACCACACGTGCCGACAGGCCGGCCCGTTCGGACATTTGAAACCTACCGTGTGTTTCTTCTGAAATAAAATATTGCCACAAATTTATTATATCTCAGTTACTATGCCATGCAAGGTACTAACTAATTTACAGCCAAAATACCAGGTACTTTTCTATAGTGGATCAGATTCGTCAAAAATTTGAATTTAGTGTCTACATTTCGACCTATTCACAATACTAGTGTTGCAGGCTCGTTACATATTGGAGTAGCATTATTATCATATACTTCTACATAGTACAAGCATAGTATAATAGTTCCAATTCACGCCATACGGTGCCTCCTTCTTACATTTATCATGAAACCGTATGTTCCACCTGCAACACATTATATGACATTGCAAATACCTTGCCAGTGTCAAGCTGTCAAAAGAATCGGAGATGGAAGTTTACTTATTATATTAACTAACTTCCATAATTTAGAATTAGAGAACGTCATGAACCCGTAACTCCATGAGCTTCAGTAAAATGATAACACTCGTCGGTGAATAAAGGCAAAAAAATTACCAAAATGTTGTTGTATGGCGTCAATCTGCTACGCCTGGCTGTGATTCGATTCTCACATAACCCTACTGGAAACAGATATCTATTGAGTCTAATCATTGATATAATATAAACGCAACTAACTAAGACGCGAAGTAAAAAACTGGAACGCACAAAACTTACCAAAATAATAAGAAATACGTCACGCAACACAAAAATATTAACATGCCATTATTTTGTCGACAAGTACAAAACAGTTAATTAGTCAAAAATTCTTGTTCATAAAATAGTTTTTTTGGATAGCGCTTGATAACAATCTACGCATTATGCTCACGATTTTATAACTCAAAGGTTTCCATACTACGAAGCGGGAGTGTTTGTATACCCCTGCCAGGGATAAAGAAGCAGAAACTACAGATTGCCACTTGCTACTATTCTTCTATTATAGGTACCTATTTCTTTTGCTTCATACAAGTTCTAGCTACTGAGTTACTTATTTCTTATACTAAGATCGACAACAAAACGTGTAATTCCGGAGTTTTTTTTTGGGATATGGAAGCAAACGAGCACACGGAACACCTGATGATAAGCGATAACCGCCGCTCATGTACACCCGCAACACCAGAGGAGTCACAAGTGCGTTACCCGCCTTTTATAAAGGGCCTCCGGTAACCTCACTCATTCGGCGTAACACTACGCAAGTGTTGTTTCACGCCGGTTTTCTGAGAGGCCGTGGTATTACTCCGGTGGAGCCGGCCGATTCGTGCCGAAGCATGGCTAATGATAGAAATACCAAAGAGTAGAATTCCTACGATTCGTGAGGCTACTCAATTATGGGATGTCTATAAAATATCTCAGTACGCAAGCACGACTTTTTAGTTGGCAATGGTATTAAGCATCTACAATGACCATTATTTGCAACATAATAATCTACTACATTGATGCAAGTTTGACGGACATATCTTAATGTGACAAAAGGGATCAATTTTAGTCGCCTATTCAGTTTCCAATCCAGCGACGTTGAAATATAAGGTTTCATGTTTTTAACAATGGACGTTTGAACTAAATACCGGTCATTTGATTCAGGAATCGGATACCGGTCGAGCGGTGCTGCGAACATTATTAATGCAACTTAGACTTGCATAATTTAGGAATATTATTCAAGGTTATAAGGGCAGCTGTTGAGTCTTTATTGAAATGACCCCTCTGTTGCAACCCTCCTGCATTTAATCTTGTGCCTGGACTTTGTTACCGAATAACGCATTAAAGTATGTGTATATAAAACATATTTAACTTTTAGTCTTAGAAGCCAAGCAAAGTTGAGGCTAAATATTTATTTGGAACTAAGTTCTGGGGAAAATTATAAGATTCACAATGTATTCAAGTAACAATACCCAGTAACAATGGCATTCAATCATTATTTAAAAATGAATATCGATATACATGACACTCATAGGTAGGCAGGCTACCTAAGCTGAATTTACTACTTCCTACTCCTACTTATATTCCGTGACAGAGAAAAGTAGACAAAACATATTACTTACTATAGGAAGTTTACAAGACGTTTTCCATTTTTAACTATATCTATACTAATATATAAAGCTGAAGAGTTTGTTTGTTTGTTTGTTTGTTTGCTTGA
The DNA here is from genome assembly GCA_947256265.1 of Acronicta leporina. Lineage (NCBI taxonomy): Eukaryota > Metazoa > Arthropoda > Insecta > Lepidoptera > Noctuidae > Acronicta > Acronicta leporina. The sequence continues at coordinate 3,584,830 of OX366512.1, forward strand.
ACGCGCTAATCTCCTGAGATTAGCGCGTTCAAGCAAACAAACAAACTCTTCAACAAACTCTTTCAAACACTGAAAGAATTTTTCAAATCGGACCAATAGTTCCTGAACTACTGGTCCGATTTGAAAAATTCTTTCAGTGTTTAGCCCATTTATTGAGGAAGGCTAAAGGCTATATATCACCACGCTACGCGGACGAAGTTGCGGGCAGAAGCTAGTGAGTAATAAGTAGTCTAGGGCTTTCCGCGTAAACTTAGGCTAGGTGGCAAATTTGAACTGAATTTTGATATATGTAAGTAAATAGAAGTAGGAAGTACCTACGTTTAGAATTTAAGGCTTACAAATTTAGACCACAAACTTGTTAAAACCTTACCTCTGGATAATTAAGGTGAACTATGAACATGCGTCCCTCGAAGTTGATCTTGTGCACTTCGGACCACTTGAAGTGGTGCGTCTTCCGACTGCCCTGGAACGTCAGGATGCCGCTGTGGTTGATGCCTAGGTACAACTGATTGCCTCTGTGGTCCTGCGAGACAAGTACGACTATTGTTACGATGATGAGCTGGTTAGTAAATTTATGATAGGAAATGTGATTAATTATGTAAAAAGAAGTCTTTTATCAGCTAGTTACTAGAACAAAATTATATTGCTCAGTCATAAAATATGTAATTTTGCGTAAATATTTGTATAAGTAATGCCTTTTCTGATGGCAAAAATTACGTTAAGTACCTTTCAAGTAACAAATTACAGATCACAATGAAATATATATTATTCTCGTGTCCTATGGGTAACGTGCTTTACTGAATGATTTAATTAACTATTGAAGTGAAGAAAAAACTTGCATGTCTGAGAGAATTTCTCGACGGCCTATGCAGTCATGTCATTAGAAAGAACCCAGTACAGTATAGATTGATGATAACTAAATACTTTTTAATAAATAAAAGGAACACAACATATATACCCAAACCTTGACAGGATGGGGATCGACGCCATACGTGTCGAGCTGGCAGGCGATCTTCACGAAGGTGCGCTCGGCCTCCTGTGTGGACATGCCCTTCACGCCTCCGCTGCCACCCGGCGTACCCTCCACCGGCTCTCTATGTAGTTCCTACATAAACCCCCGTCACACTCAATGTAACATATTTTATAGGCATCTGAATCAAATCGCTCCCACTTAGTATCACGGCGGTTGGGAATTGGGATTTGTACTGAGAATAGGCTCAGACCTATTATAAAAACAGGGTCCTAAAAAGCGAGCTTTGTTTACCTCTTAACCCCTGGATAAACGCAAAATAGTTATGTTGTGTTAATAAAACTCTTTTAACTGTAGAGCCAGTTCGGTGGTATGTTTAGGTCCCAAGTAACGGGCGAGCCTATTGCCATTAACCGGGCGCAAATAGTAAACTCCGAGCCGCTACTGATAATTTTATAGAAAAACCAAATGACACGTTGTGAAATTTCTTCTCCAAGGCGATTCGATTGCCTGCTTGAGGCAATCGAATCGCCTTGGAGAAGAAATTGGCTTTTGTCAAAAAAGACCTTTCTGATGCTACTTAGTTATTTAAAAGTAAATATACGCGTCGGTTAATCTATAAGTAAGAAACACAAGTTTAATCAAGTAACACAATTATATCTAAACACTAGCTTCTGCCCGCGGCTTCGCCCACTTGAAGCTCAAAAACCAACAGTGATGATTTCTTCTTTATATGGGTCTCTATATATTAGAGAGGTCAAGCTGTATCTCAGGTTCCGTTTAATTATTTGAGATAAGAAGTATACCAGTTTTTAAGTTGGAGCACATACTTTCTAACAGTGATAACAAAATTAAAATCTATTCAGTAGTTTTTGCGCCAACCCGTAACAAACAGACAAGAATTTTAAAAATCACATTTTTCGCTTCGGAGTCGTTTATATACCCTAACCTACTTGTTTTTTTTAAATATCTTCAATGTACAGACAAAGCTTTTTTATAATTTTATAATAGTAAAGAAGAGAAGAAGATAATAGGTAAATAACTTTGACCTGTGACTTTTCAAATTGATAATATAATTCATGATCAATTATAAATAGAAACATTGGCGGTAGCCGAATGGCTAGGGCGTCGGACTTGTGGTTGCCAGTTCGAAACCCAACCATTGCACTACCGACGTGAACCCACTCGTAACACAAGCATTTAGCTTAGCACAAGGGGTTAACAAGAATACTGGTAATGAACGACCCACATTACTATAAAGCTTTAAAAAAAAGATAAATTCTATCTGTATTTGACTCAATTACATTATATTCCAGGAGAAATTGAGCAATTAGGGTGTAGAAGGGTAACGATATCGGTTCTTACAAATATAATTCCTTCCATATTAGCCAAAAAGGCTATCAAAAAAATACATATTATAAAATTTGTTTACTTTTTAGGATTTATTACAACATTGAACTTGACTTATCACACATACACGTAAGACGTGTGTTTTTAATATAAAGTAAGGTAATGATATCATCCGATATCCCTCGAATTCCTCGAAGACTTAACAACAAGACCCAATTTCACGAATAATTACATAACATACCATCACGCCTGTATTCCCCGAAGGGTTAGGCAGAGGCGTACCAATGTACACCCACAGTTCGCCGGTATATTTTAGATCCCATGTAATAGGGGGCGAGCCTATTGCCATACACCGGGCACAAATGCCTAACTCAGAGCTGCTACTGGGAATTTCATAGAAAAACCCAATGACACTTTGCTCGACCTGTGAATCGAACCCAGGACCTCTAGCTTAGCAGTCGCGCTGAGGACCACTTGGCTAATGAGGCAGTTACGAATAATTATATTAATGTATTTTATTGTCTTCTTCTTCCTGCGCTTGCTGCGGTCCCTTTATGGGTGGGGTACCCATCTCAACATATGAAGACGAAGAGACAATCCCGATTATCTTACTAACACCTATGACGATCGTTAGTGGTAGTCAAAAACCTAAAAAGCTTAAAAACCATAGAAATGCATAAAGAATCCTAGAAATTGGGTTGGAGAGGTATGATGGCAGTCGCTTCGTGTAAATTACTGATATTTAGCCGCGGCTGGACAGACTGGGAGCCCAGGCAATAACTGTGGTGGAAAACACTGGACATAATTATATGATAACGAACACAAAAACTATAGAATCGCCGACACGAAATGAGACAGAGCTTTTTTATTCTTGATAGCCTTACGCTTGGCGACACTGCGATCTACGATGGAACGGGCTTGCCTGGAAGAGACCAATTCACTCACCCAGATTATATCTATCGCAGAAGACCCACTCGGGAAGCGCATTCCACCGTTTACTTCACAATTTAATATTTTACTATAAACTTAAATGAATGGAGATAATTTACCTGTATCCTGGCTTCAATGGTGTCTGTTTGTCTCAGCAGCAGCCGCATCTCCGTGACGTAGTTACCAACGTGGATGTTTGGATCGTAGTCGCCAAGTTCGACTGAACAATACAATTTTTTTTTGTTTAGCAAACAATTTTCAATCTGTTATAGCGAAAGTGTGACAGGATTTCTTAATTAAGAATAAATAATTTATTCTCTTTTTATTCTTTTTTTATTCTCGATAGGCTTATGCTTGATGTTAAGCGACACTGCGATCTATGATGGAGCGCGCTTACCTAGAAGAAACCGATTCACCCGTGATTTAATCTATAGGGGAGGACCCACTCGGGAGGTGCATTCCACATTTCGGCGATATACATGATAAAAGTAGACTAGATATACCTATGATATACGTACGGTGTACTATCATTTTAGCAATCATTTTACATTAGCAATATTTAGAAGTTTAACACTCTTTAATTTATTAATTTAACTTTATTATTTAAACTCTATACCTATAATACATTAGAGATATTGAAATAAAACTGATATGGGGGGACTTTATTAGAGCAACAGAAGCCAAAACATGATTATTGACAGGCAGTTATATTGGAAGGCTCATATTGAAGACCTCAGTAAACGCGTTAGTAGCTCCTCCTATGCCCTTTATAAACTTGCTCCAATGGTAAACACAGAGGCACTACTTATTGCCTATCACGGTATCGCTGCATCCGTAGGTATTGAGATACGGTATTATTTTCTGGGGTAACTCCACGCACAAAGACATCGCATTTAAGACACAGAAACGATGTATTAGAGCTATGTTTGGCCTCAAAGTAACTGACAGTTGTAAATCTTATTTCATTAAATATCAAATCCTAACACTTCCGTCTTTATATATTCTAGAAATCGCATTGTTTGTAAAATCAAATCCTCATTTAAGTATTTCCCAGTCTATCTGAGGTTGTTATTCGCAATAGACGTAAAAATAATTTATGTATTCGTAGAGCCAATACATCTCTTATGTGGAAAAGCATATTCTGCTTAGCACCCAAAATTTACAATAAGCTACCCAATTCTTACAAAGATTTAAATGTAAATTTGTTTAGAAAAAAATTAAAAGACCTTCTAAGCAAAAAGTGCTATTATAATTTGACAGATTTTATGAGTGATACTTTTTAACATACAATTAATTTTTTTTTTCTACTGTATCCAATTATTATTATTCTATAAAAATGTACCAAATTTTATTTTATATTTTTAAGATTTATATTATTCTACCATTTTTTGTTACTATTTGCACGCCACACATGGCAGAATATAATGTCGCTACAATAATATTATAAAAGACCTGTATTTTGTACCATATTCATCCAAATAAAGATACTATTGACTATTGACTATTGACTAGTCATGCTATAACTAACAGTAGCAATAAACTCTTTTATCCAGTTATCCTCTTCGTATCATTTAATTACCTACCTAACCCGTAAACCTTTTTGTTCCTAGCTAGACTAGAAAAGCTACACCCTTTTTTCTTTCTTTCTGGCACCATCAACGTTTTAACAGAAGAATGTGTCGATTGCAAGGAGTGTACAGAGCGGTATGAATGTGTTTGAAGGGGACTAGCAATTGTCGTGGATACAGCTTTTTGAGATAGTATTGAATGATAGTAGTACGGTTTTAAGTGGGTATGATCCGAAATACCCTGTCGCCTCCCCTACCTATTTTTTATGGAATAGGGGGGCAAATTTGCAGTTGGATGGTAAACGACTACCGCCGCCCATGGACACCGGCAACACCAGAGGGGTCGCAAGTGCGTTGCTGGCGGTTTTACAACGGTTTAGGCCTCCGATATCAGTCTCCGACTCAGTCGGCGAAACGCAACGTAAGCGTTGTTTCACGCCGATTTTATATGTGGCCGTGGTATCATCCCGGTCGATTTCAGGCAAGGCTCGGAACTGCGCCCTTCCGGCTCAATACACCATCGTCGTAGACGAGAATGTGTCTAAGAAGCTTAGTAAGCAGTACTAAACACTATGAAAGTTAATATATCTATTAGGATTTATCGAATCTATACTACATCATTAAATAAAATAAAAGTAATTTAACTAAATTACATAAAATTAATATATATGTAAACTAAAACTAAAAAAACTGCGGCGCGGCTACGCGTCAAAGTATTCATCGGCATCACTGTCGTCGGGTAACGTGCCCAGAAGGCTGGCAGCATTACCACGTTGAATTGCAATGCTTATACGCTCCCCTAGAAACAAACCAGCCCTCTGGTCACGCGAATTGTCGACTAGTCTCCTTGAAAGTTCTTTATAAGTTTGGATATTTAAGTGTAATCTCCGATCCGATTTTGAAATTTCTTTCACTGTTACAAAGGTATATTATCCCTGAGTTCTATAGACTACTTTATATAATTGGCTAAGTTGCGCGGGTCAGCCAGTTTATGATAAAAAAAATACACATGAAGAAACGCAAAAATACCCAACTTGTCTATCCTAAAGGAATGCTTAATTTTAATAATTCAGTATTCAATTCTCTATTAAGTTTGATTATATAAAAGACCGCGTGACTTATTAGCGTGCCCGTGTCGTAATAATCATGGCAGCAACAAATAACTATAAAAATCCTGTTATCGGTATCAGACGTGTGGTGTATTCAAATCGTGTTTCGAGCCCAATAACTGATAATTATTATGGTAATAAATGCTACCATACTGAATGCGTGTATGTCACATAATATAAAAAATAGCTAGGAACTCTCACTCCCAGGTCCAAGGTTCGATTATCAGGTTGATCAGTGTTGTGGTGACATAATTTTTAGTAAAGCGCCAAATTGTATCATAACATGCCAGCAAAATATGTATGTACCAGTAATCTGCATACCCTTCGGGCGAATGCAGGCGTGATTAATAATTTATATAATATAATTATTATTATTAACTTAATTTATCGTGAAATTTTGATAGTGTGTTTCATGTCTAATAATTAGTGTATGCCTAATTTAAGGGTTGATTCTTTATGGACTAACAAAAAATAAACGATACCTGTATTTTTTACCTATCCTTTACTTACTTCTATGTAAAGAAATAATTATTATATTGTAAAAGAGTGTCTCATTTATGTATGGAGTAATAAAAAAAATGGTAATTGCATTTATTCAAAGGACCATAACTTGAGAACACTATCATTTGTTATTTTTTTAATAATGTTAGCCCAATCTAGGATGTTCCTATTTATTGATATAGGCGAAGGCCTTGTGTGTAAATTCGCTTGAAAATTAAAACCCTTACTTTGTATTATAAGTGCACCAAGCATGGCTGCCTCATTGGCTGTGCAGTACAACCTCCCATGTAGCAGGTCTCTCTTCAGTTGCAAATATATCTGGAACCTCGTCACATCCTCCTTCAAGAGCAGTGGATTAGGGGGGTAGAACTTCACTCGAAAACTGAACAGTATGGGTGATGCATCTGCAAGAATACAAAGACTGTCTGTACAATAAAATAAGACTATGATTTGTGATGTGGCATTATTTATAGATGTGCAATAAAGAATATTGTAGATATCTATCTAGAATCTAGTAAATTAAAATGTACTAACTTGAAGAGAGGTCTATTTGTGAATATGAAACCTGTTTCAATAAATATAATAAATGTCACTGATAAAATTAATTTTTAACTTTGGGAAATTTTCAGAATAAGTTACAAAATTAAAGTAGGTAATCATTTGGCTATTAGTTTAGTTGATGATAGTATACAAATCAGAACAATTTATATAGTAGCAACTATGCTTACCTTTGACTTGTTTCAGTATTAACTTAGCCATATGTAGCCAATGCTGAAAAAAATATTTGATTATTGCCTGCAGCTAATTAAAAAATACCACACCATAGGGAATAAGACATGTGTTGCAGACAATTTACAAACAAACATACAAAATAATAATAGATTATGTAGTAGTAAGACACAAAACAGTTATCTGTGTATTATAAAAATAGGTGCAGTAAAATATATTTAGTTTAAATTATGATCATTAATTCACAAAAACAAACAAAACATAACTCAGTTAATATATTGCTAATATTTTTTTTTTATAATATTGAATTTCGGGCTGGTTAATGGATATGTCATATTATATGCCTTGCCCTCCATTACATAGGACTTGAAATCAGTGCTGGACTTCCGCCTAGGCCTGAAAGGCCCCTGCCTAGGGGCCCAGCCAACCTAGGGGCTCCAGTCCCAGTGGCCGGACCTACAAATAAGCTCAAAGGCTTGGCTTGCAGGGTGCCCCAAATGCCAAGTGGGCCTGCTTGAAATTTACTCCCCAACAGTGGGTTAGCATCAATATATATCTTTCTTACCATTTGGGAATAAGATGTGATGGAATGTAATAAGACCTACTAAACTAAACAGTGGGAAAACAATTAATTCAGCAACACCCGTAATGACCCCCAACCACCAAACATTTTGCATTGTGTCTATAATGTGGTAATTGATGTTTAAAAATACAAAACATTCTATCAGTGCTGCCTCCAAATGCATAATTTACTATAATATCTTTGGCAAGTTTTCGAAAGACTACAAAAGTTTTATTGTAATTTTGATTTTATTCACCCGTCAGTACCTCCCAGACTCGTCCATAGTTGCTACCAACTGACATTGGAGTTATTAGCTCTTCATTTAGCTATTTACCTCTGGCTCATTATGTCAGATTATACTGCTAATGAAGGAAGATAAAATTAATTAAATAAACGCACCCGTTGGCCACCGGCGTCTACATACCGGAGCCCGAAATAATCAGTCTCAGTGAGATTTAGCTGTTGACATACATGCTCCAACAAAAACTTGCCCTTGTAACTCGGCTGAAAACAAACGTCATTCTTTATAAATTGCTACACAATAAATAACATTATTTATAAGACGAATCATCATCATCATCATATCAGCCTATTGCCGTCCACTGCTGAACGTAGGCCTCCCCCAAAGAGCGCCAACCATCCCGGTCTTGGGCAGCTCGCATCCATCCGCTGCCAGACGGACGAATACTTACGTGAAATTCACATTCTAATATTTCTGTATCTTCTAAAAGTCTCACTGTACATTTATAAACAATATCTCCGCGGCTTTTGAACATACTGCCAACTTAATATTTACCACAATATCACCTAAAATCCTCCTACCAAATAAACATTGTATTTTAATTAACACTCATCGCTAACTCAACTTTGATTCCTTTTAAGAGTTCATTAAAATTTTCATTTGTTTCGTTTGACACCGACACGAGAATCTGAAATCTGAATGGGGTGCGGACAGCGCGGTGCGGGGGTGAGAAAATTTGACATAACACATCTCTATTTCAATTTTACAATTCCTTCGTTTAGGAACCGGAAAAATATCGTAACAACAACAATAAATAATAATTATATAAAAAAACTTTTCAAATCAATTCCATACAATTATATTTAACGTTTATGATTTCTATTTTCTATGTCTATGTTCCGCATGACGAGAAATGAGAATCTTGTGAAAACTGAGTAGGATAAAAAACAAATTAAATATTTAGACTTGGCGCATGAGATTGTTGACATGTGGGATGACTCAGCAGCTTTGACTATCGCAGTCATTGTGCCGATAGTTGTGACCGTCAATAGTCTAATAGCCAAGAGCCTCGACTCACACCTGCGGAGGCTCTCGTTAGGCAGCTGGGATAAGGGCCTGATACAGAAAGGGGTACTCCTAGATACGGCGCGTATTGTTAGGAGGTTCCTTTTTCTGGGGCCCTGACCACCGGTAGCTTCGACCCTGTTCCCGATACCAGTGGACTACTATTTTAATATTTTTAAATGTTTTTGTATATCTTTATAAAAATATTTAAAAATATAATTATCGTGTAATAAATGATCTCTATGATAAATGATGATAACAGAGCGCGTCTTAACTTCTTATTAGTTATCCTCAAGTGGTTTTGTGTGGTAATTTTTAATTAAATCTCGGTGTAAAGACTGGTCACAAACGTTTTTCATTCGTTCATGAATTCAACCACGACTGTGATGAATCATTTTCATACTGATTTTGATATTTTTGCACAAGTTTGAGTGGCTGTTTCAAACACAGAAACGCACTGGCAGTGTTATTTCGGGATCGGGTTACTGTACAGTTGCGACTGTATAGCTACCACAAATTGTCAAATTTCCACAATGGATAATAAATTATGAGATTAAATTAAAAAACTATTGAAGAAAGACAGTTTTCATTATGTGTTGGCGACCGTTCCATAGAATATTATAGAGGATTTACTAGATATAGGAGCTTACTAGAGGATTTTATATAGCCTACAACAAAAGTCTATTTATATTTCCCTATATTATTATACTCTTTGATTTATATGAAGCAAATCCACTAAATGATTTTTTATTGGGACCGGCCAGGGATGAGTAGGTACAGTCACAGAATAAAGTAATCTAAGTACGGTGCCCGGTACCGACCAGTACCTGTGAGATCTGAGACACAGACTAATATGAGACACAGACTACTAAGACATACTAGTATTTATGAGATATGATCTGAGATTTGACAATAATAATTGACAGCACAACACTTGCAGCTTGGTTTTTTATTCTTGTGCTTGCAGTGCTGACTGCTGACAATTGACCACAGCCACACTAGCAGTGTTGTCAATTGTCAAAATACACTTCCGAACGAAATGGCATTTCTCAAACATCACATCCGTTATATTAGTAATGTTGCCACAATCAATGAATTTTCCCGAAAATAGTGTAATTTTTGTTTTCTAATTGGAGTCATCTAAAAGGTTATTAAAATGTCTTGTGATTAATTAATTGTTATTAATACGTCATGGCATCTCTAAATGTAGTGAATGCATTTGTCACTGTATTGTATATTTATATAGTGAACAGTTAGTCTACCTTAAAGAAACAGCCGAATCAAAGGACGTAATCAATCCTTTCCCCGACCGCTACGATACTTCACGATATGGCCAGAGCGATAGAGCACAGATGCACGTACCATATTATTGAGATCTGCCTTTTGTGCCTTAACTTTGGCAGCTTGAAAATACAAGATAATAAGCATACATATAAGTGGATCTAGTCACTCAAGTAAATTTTCAACTTGCGTGTGGCAAATTACAGACACAACGCAAAATCTGTTATTCTTGGGCATACATATGAGTTGATGAATTAAACAAACATTAAATTCCATGTTATAATTTCTGTCTAAAATGAGACTGTGTGTATTTATAAGTAAGAAATCTTTGTTACTCTATTTAGATTAAGAGTCAAATGAAAACGATGTGAAGCTAGCTGTTGTTCGCGTCAGCACAAGCATCTGAAAGTACTTTTCGAGGCAAAAGGTGTTTTTTTTTTGCCCAAGCCCAAGCCTTTCTCCAAGGTTCAAATTATCTCTATCAAAATAAAGTGACTGTAACAGTAGTGACATCGAAACAGTGCAAAACGCAATTTTTACACTATATTATTTTTAATTAATAAATTACTTTTACTAGAGCTAGATTTTTGAATAACAAGTACTAGAGAACTAGGGACATAAGGAGTATTAAAATTAAATACTGCCACACCGAACTCCGGAAGTGACTCTTCTCATTCCAGCCAGCTGAAATAGCAACCATTTCTCGTCCATTCTGTTGGAGTCTATCTCGGATATTACACGTGGATTGTAATCCGTGGTGAGTGTCAGAAGAAATTGTTTAGTGCAGTGTTAAAAAGTGATATTAGTTTGCAGTAAGCATAAACGAATGTGTTTTGTTATCATATTAGCCAAAAATCTTGTAAATGTACTAATTATGTCGGGTCAATGTGGTGTAATTCTAAACCTATATCTTCCACGTTATACATCCGACATACGGTTACGATAACTTGTGATGCGATTATACTGTTCATTTGTACAGTTAATTGTTCTTTATATTTGAATTTGGAATGTACAAAACAATTTCGATTGCTTACGCGTCACACTTGTTCAACGACCGGCTCGCCACCACGTGGTTGATGCACACTTGTTTTTCCCATAACTTAGCTCTAGTACGTTTGTTTTCTCTAATATAGAATTGCGTTTTTGCAATAAATTATTATTTTCCATACGTTCGCCATAATGGCTGACATCCATTGTGAAATGTCAAGATAGGGCGAGGCGGCCATGCGGCCGCCATATTGCCGGCCGCGCGATACATGAGGTTGCGACCTTGCAGATGCCGGCTCGCATCGCACTACCTATTGCAATTATTTTTACAATAACATTTTTTTAACTAACTTCTTTTGTTTTGTTCTAGACTAACCAAAAATGGGCAAGGAAAAGATTCACATTAACATTGTCGTCATTGGACACGTCGACTCCGGCAAGTCCACCACCACCGGTCACTTGATCTACAAATGCGGTGGTATCGACAAGCGTACCATCGAGAAGTTCGAGAAGGAAGCCCAGGAAATGGGTAAGGGTTCCTTCAAGTACGCCTGGGTGTTGGACAAACTGAAGGCTGAGCGTGAGCGTGGTATCACTATCGATATCGCTCTGTGGAAGTTCGAGACAGCTAAATACTATGTCACCATCATCGATGCTCCTGGACACAGAGATTTCATCAAGAACATGATCACTGGAACCTCCCAGGCTGACTGCGCCGTGCTTATCGTCGCCGCTGGTACTGGTGAGTTCGAAGCTGGTATCTCCAAGAACGGACAGACCCGTGAGCACGCTCTGCTCGCTTTCACACTCGGTGTGAAGCAGCTGATCGTGGGCGTCAACAAAATGGACTCCACTGAGCCCCCATACAGTGAGTCCCGTTTCGAGGAAATCAAGAAGGAAGTCTCCTCATACATCAAGAAGATTGGTTACAACCCAGCTGCCGTTGCTTTCGTACCCATTTCTGGCTGGCACGGAGACAACATGTTGGAGCCCTCTACCAAAATGCCCTGGTTCAAGGGATGGATGGTTGAGCGCAAGGAGGGTAAGGCTGAAGGCAAGTGCCTCATTGAGGCCCTCGACGCCATCCTGCCCCCTGCTCGCCCCACAGACAAGGCCCTGCGTCTTCCCCTCCAGGACGTATACAAAATCGGTGGTATTGGTACGGTGCCCGTAGGCAGAGTTGAAACTGGTGTCCTCAAGCCTGGTACCATCGTTGTTTTCGCCCCTGCCAACATCACCACTGAAGTTAAGTCTGTGGAGATGCACCACGAGGCTCTCCAGGAGGCTGTACCCGGAGACAATGTTGGTTTCAACGTAAAGAACGTGTCTGTTAAGGAGTTGCGTCGTGGCTACGTTGCTGGTGACTCCAAAAACAACCCCCCTAAGGGCGCCGCCGATTTCACAGCACAGGTCATTGTCCTCAACCACCCTGGTCAAATTTCAAATGGATACACACCTGTATTGGATTGCCACACAGCTCACATTGCCTGCAAGTTCGCTGAAATCAAAGAAAAGGTTGACCGTCGTACTGGTAAATCTACTGAAGACAACCCCAAATCTATCAAATCCGGTGATGCCGCCATTGTCAACTTGGTTCCCTCCAAGCCTCTGTGTGTTGAGTCCTTCCAGGAATTCCCTCCCCTTGGTCGTTTTGCCGTGCGTGACATGAGGCAGACAGTCGCCGTGGGTGTCATCAAGGCAGTCAACTTCAAGGAAGCTGGTGGTGGCAAGGTCACTAAAGCCGCCGAGAAAGCCACCAAGACCAAGAAGTAGCTAGCGCTGTTAACAGCACAATTTTTCATTCAACTGCGATACTTCATTCACCGCAAGGTGTTCCGAAGGAAAGAAGGGCTACAAACTCATTCCTTTTCTATATTTTTACAAGGCTTATACTGTAACATTATTTTATAATTTATATAAGGTTATATCTGAACTATTTTGTTATAACTGCAAACTAATGTGTAAATTCATAGAATAAAGGTAGCCTCCAGTAAAATTTATATATTTTTTTTATTTCACCTTAATTTAACACTTACACATAATATACTATTTGGTAAGAAATGGTATGGACACTTACAATAACAGTTCTAATGATACCATAGCTACTACATTCATATCTAAGAAATAATTATCTATGCACAGTTACTAAAGTAGCAAGAAACCGGCACAGTAATGAGTAGCCGTGTCTGTGTCAATCTGATCTCTGTTTTGGCACAGATTTAAAGTCGTGTAAAATCTCCAAATGTTAGGTTATTGAACTGTGAACTATTTCTGTAAGCAGGAAATAGGTGGACGACTACATAAATGTAAATATTCTTGAAACTGAACCCTCTTTCATTTTTGGAAATATAGATAGTTTCTAAGTCTATAACCACAGTTTCAATTTTATTATTAGTATGACATCCTTTTTAGCACGGCGTAGAGTTCAACACCCCTGACGACACCCGTTAGGTACTGCTCTAATTACAAAATCATTCAAGACGAGTGGATATAAACCACGCATAGGTATATAGTTAAGACGGTATAGGTAGGTACCTAATTAAATGTTACCATTTTTTTATAGTACGGAAAAATCTTCGTGGATTGTCTACTACCACCTGGGGAAGCGGTAGTTAAGGTATGTCGTACTCTTACTGACTAGGTAAAAACAATACTTGCCTTCCTTTGTGCTCTATACTGCCGGATTTCCTCCTAGGCCTACAAGGACCCAGTGGCGGGACTTACAAATAAGTTCAAAACCCTGGCTTGCCTCGAAGATACAAAGGACCCCAAATGCCAAGTGCCCCTGCCCTGGACCTCTAGGCCTGCCTATAGGGCCTGTACTCACCGCCATGACATATTTTTTTAAAGTAAAATGATCATAATCTCGCCCGTTTTAATATAATATCATAATAAAATTCATAACTATCACATCAGTCTGGGTACACGGGTACAGAAACAAACTAATAGTGCCTACTGCGTAGTCTAGGAGCCAAATCAGTCTATGGCATGACGTGAACTACTTGATAACAATGATAATTTTATTGATAAGGTGTCAACCATCCTGTGATTTTAGGTTTTGAGGCTAATACCTAGAAACTTATTTATTGCTATTTTATTTTTACCTACCGTATTAAATAAATGTTAAATCAGTACCTACCTACTATTTAAAATGTTACATTGACTAGTATTACCTACCTACCTATTCAGATTTGACAAAAAATATAAGTACAGCTCAATTGGAATTATCTTTTTTTTACTATGTACTTACTCTTACTTTTATTGGGCAGAAGTGCACAACACAAAGTACCGGCACTATTACACGTAGTTCTGTAGTATTGGTACGGTGGTAGGTGCGGAATGCAGTATAGAAAATACCTGCACGAGCAGGCTTCCTTCTTTCCCTTATGACTTTCATTTCAAAATGTTGTCCCGTTGTAGTTTTGTGGTTTTGCTCAGAAAATTTAATAAGTTCTTCAATGTAAAAACAGCTAGGTATCGACCTAATACTAATTTCTTACTAGGAAGATTTTGGCGAGTTGAATCACCTCAATACTTTACGAGAAATAATTATAACTGTAAGGGGCCTATCCTATATGGTAATTTATTAGGAATGAAGGAACTATGTCAGTGATATAGGTCGGTAGATGTGTAGTTAGTGTACATTAGTAGATAGGTAGGTACTGCTATGACAATAATACCTAATAAGTAGGTAGATACTGTACTGTAAATTGTAGTTGTGTCGCTTTTTTACATAACCGCTAGATGTTTTACAATAGCAACATCTCTGTTAGGTATATAAAACAGATGAATGACGTTTAACAGTTCCATAATTGTTCAGACATTGAAACGCTGAGACGATACCTACAGTTTTTAGTTGGTTAACCAACTAAACGTGGGTAGCGGCTTGCATCTGGGAATTATCGCAATGGCTATCCAGTTGGAAGTCATACCAGTGGCGTAGCGTGTCTTGTCTGGGCCCCGTATAAAAAATTTGCTTGGAAACCCTTATATGGGGGTAAAGATTTTTCACAAAAGAAAAAAAATATTGTGAAAAGAAATATTTATAAAAAGTAATTGCTTTATAGAATTTTGTCATTTGTAAAATAAAATAAATGAGTAAGTTTTTATTTTTTTTCCTTAAACACTGGGCACTTTCCTTAAACAATTGATACGGCAGATACGGCGGTAGCTACGCCCCTGAGTCATACAGTAGGTAGGTACCTACCTACAGCACTTTTGTAAATTTTATAATACCTATGAGTATGTGTATTATAAATGTGTACCTATAATAGCTTCGACAGATAGGATAGGGCATGTACCTACTGATAGGTACATGATTATGTAGGTATGTCAATAATCTCTGTAACTCTAAGCATCACCGATTTTGTTGATTCTTGTTCACTATACCTACCTAAGTAGTTATTTTGAAGATTCGTAATATTGTACCTATTTTATAAACACGTGTCACTGAAGTCTCGCTCTTGTGATCTCACGTGGCGCAACTTGCGTTCAACGTGCCTTATAATAAAGTAAAAGCAATGCTGTAATCTGTCGAAATGTTGTCTTTTTGTAAGTAAGGTTTTATCAGGTATCACCGTATTCTATTATCTACTATTCTATTATTTAGGTAAATATTTGTTAATAATGATTAATTAAAAGACTGCAAGTTTCTCATACAGACCTATTATTGACCATTGACCTGTAAACGTACAGAAAAACTTAAATATCATTTTATTTGATTTCATTACCTACTATTATCTCTAGAGGTAGGTAGGTACTGTCTGTGGTACTGTACACATTGAATGGGCAAATGAAAGCGAAGCGGTCAACAAATAAGTAGGTAAGTTTGGTTAAAGTTTTCTACTGCAATCATTAGGTATTGATTGGTACTTAAGTAACTTACTAATAGCGATTTTCAGTAATTTTATTACCTAACTACTTACTCGCAGGTCGAGCAGTGTTATTGGATTTTTCTATGCATTCCTCAGTAGCGTCTCGGAGTTTGGATTGTTCCCGAGGCCCGGAGACTCACCCTCTCTTCCTTATGGTAGGTACCTCATAGGTCGGCGAACTGGGTACATTAGGACACCTCCGTCTATATTATTAAACTTACTCTTTGCCTCCGTCTAACTCTTCGGGGAATACAGGCGTGATGGAATGTTATTATAAGCAGGTACATTTATGGGTACAATCTGAATAATAAGAATAGGTACTTACCTATCCTTTATTTGGGTACCTACTTTTCGATCATGTCTACTATAGTGTAGTGCAATATTCAGTCATTGTCAGATCCAGAATCGATATCCTAACAAGCAAATATAAATTACTAGGTACTCAACTAAAATTATTTGCTACGAACCATCAAGGTAGGCTCAGCGATCTTTAGGTATGTTCCGGTTTCGTCGCAGAGCCGGGTCATTAACCCATGCACGTGGAATTATAGGCGACAGACCATGAGAGCGAGTCGGAAATGTGAACGATAGCAGGTAGATGACCGCGACCTTCGTAAACCACAAGCACGGGGGGCGGCGGCGTCGTGATTATTCGTGACCGTTATTTAGCGTAGTTAGGTAGGTACCTATTTAAATCATCGTTAGTTGAACAAATTCCATGTTAAATAGACAGATAAATGCAAATCGCAGTGAACCAGCATAGCCAGCCCGCGCGCAATTCTATTGCGCATTGTTTGTAGGTCCCTAATTACAAATTTACATAAGTACCTACTAACATTTTTTGCATTTTTCGCAATTATAAATATATAATTCTTTTACAATAAAATAAACCCATAATCCCCTGGTACGTTGACACAATTTGATTATTTTTTACCCGACTGCCGAAGGAGGAGGGTTATGTGTTTGACGTGTATGTATGTAAGTATGTATGTATGTCCGTTCCTATGTCCGCTCCTAACTATTCAACGGTGCAACCGATTTAGATAATGATACCTCATTAGATTTGTCTTGATGGCACGAGTGTCACTGGGTACATGAAATTAAAAAAAAACAAAATGGCGGATTTTATGCGCTTTAATGCGTGGGCTGAAAAATATGTTTTGAGCATTCTGTATCATGTATTCTCAAATTTTCGGTAGCAATTAGCGAAAGCATTACCTCTTTTATCTGTGGCATTACATTACTATCATCTACTTTTTCATATAAATAGTTTCTTCGTTAATGTCCGTAGGTAGTTTTAGATTGAGGTTAGGAAACCTCAATTCGTTACAAGAATTAAATCGTTTGCGAAATCTTGCACAAGTAAATAACACACCTTAGTTTTAAATTAAGCGTCTGCAGATTTTTCGTAGTTTTGCACTAAAAATCCGGAAACAAGTTACGTAATTAAAATAACTAAAAAACCCGACTGCATTTAAACACATTACTGGGAATTTTAGAGACGGTCACGATTTTGAATGGGTCCCGACGGCAAGATTGACTTTATTCTACGTTATAATTTATTATTTATATGTGTAGTTATTCAATATTACTTTACATAGGTCTGGACTACTAGACTTGTTTTTGTCTTTTTAGTTTTTTTTAAAGTGTTTTAATGCAGTCGGGTTTTTTAGTTATTTTTTTAGGTCTGGAACTGGAAACGAGCTGAGAGGCCACGTGGTGGTAAGTAGTCGATGTCGCCATCGCCAATGGACACTTGCAACACCAGAGGAGTTGCTGATGTGCAGATGTGTTGCAGAGCCGCTGCCCTAAAAGCCCCAATGAACTCCAGACGCACAGAGCCACAGCAACTAAGGGGAGCTTTTACGTGCAAAGTCGAGAAACACTAACGTGGTTTACGACGAATGCGACGTAGGGATGGTCGTCGCTAGCTAGTCACACCCGCCTTTTTTCCCGCATTTTTCGCCTCGAAGATGCCTGATTTTTTTTTTTAAAGATTTTACCTAAATCTATTTATGATTTATTGTATCAAGTTAAATATCATAATAGTATATATGCCTACAGCCTACCTACCTATATTTTTTTATATCTTATATATATAAAAGAAAATTGGTGGAGAGGTAGCTTAGAACCAGGAGACGGACATAGGATATTTTTTATCCCGTTCCCGTGGGATGTGATGACAGACAGAATTCCACGGGGGCGAAGCCGCGGGCAGAAGCTAGTATAATTTTTTTTTTTATGTAACTTCGTGTTTGTAGGTATTAAAATAGAAATTAAAGTATCCATCTTCTGTGATATTAGGTAAGTAAATTACGAAGTATTTTTTCACTGAAAAATAGTTTTTTCATGGAAGCTAGTCGAAAAATATCTAGGTACCTACAGACCGACTTTGGAACTCAATTTCACCTACATCATTAAAATGTATTAACTGTAGCCTGCAGTTTCACTTACTTCCCCAAAGTATTTTACTTAGTATAACAGTATTCTATTATCTGTGGTATAACTTAGCTTCCAGGCGGCATATTATCAAGATAAAACATCAAGAGATTTTAAGTTAGACCTCCGACAATAAAACTGGAAACTAGATCCAATTTTGTGCAGTAGTTATTGCATTATGGGAGAACAAACATATAGATAGACAAACAATAATTCAACAAATTATTGTTTTGGCTTCTAGGAATCCTCTATTTAGATTTACATACATTAGCCAATTTTAATGTATGTGGGTATACAATGACAACACACCATCATGCTTGTTTTCCCCGAAGTGTTAGGCAGAGGCGTACTAATGTACATCCACAGTTCGCTGGTATGTTTAGGTCCCATATCATAGGGGGCGAGCCTATTGCCATTAACCGGGCATAGATTCCAAACTCCGAGCTGTTACTGGGAATTTCATAGAAAAACCCAATAATACTACTCGACCTGGGAATCGAACCCAGGACCCCAAGCGTAGCAGTCGCGCTCAGGACCACTAGGCTAATGAGGCAGTTACAATGATAACAGAAATTGAAAATGAACCTAATGGGATGGGTCACTAAAGAATAATAGTATTATTTTCAATATTAAGCAAAAGCAGGTTGACCAGCAAAATTATAGTAAATACTTTGTTAAAGTTTTATTTGACATAGCTACCTACTTACTACTATTTACATTGAAAGTAAGATTAATATGAGATATTGTTAGTGCCACCTTCTCCCGACTCTTCTTGTTCTATTATCATGTTAGCCCACTCTTCAGCACGCCTGTACTTCTGCCGGTTGACGTAGGGAGCATACACCGACCTATGAAAAAGTACTAATCCCGATGTGACTGATATAGCCATTAACATCTTCATGAGAGGAGATGACGTCTGAAACCATCTTTTAACATGCTCCATTATTCAGGAATTTCAGGTTTTCTGGTAATATTTTTTGGCTTCTTGAAATAATCGTCAAATAGCGGTCTCCAAATGTATACACCACTGAATACACCTAATATTGTCACTAAAACAATCTGCCCTTTTGTTATTCCTTTGGGTCTGTAAATGCGCATTATATAAGTATTAATGAAAAAGATTGTGGTTTTTGATAGTAAAGAATAAAAACAGCATAGTTTATGTAATTTTTAGAATATGATTTGAGGTTATGAAAAATGACATCCTGCATTCATTCGTTTATGTCACGTTACGTCATAGTCAAAGCAAAAAGACTAGTGATGGTCGACTCGAGTAACTAACTCGAGTCAACTCGAGTTGAATACTCTCTGACTCGAGTTCGAAAACCGACATGGAGCGAAGTTTGCCGATCATTCGTGACTGTTGACAATGTTCACTGTATTCATTCATATCAAACAAGTGTCACATTTATGTAGATTTGATCATATTCAGTCAAACGCTTTCAGTCAAGGCCTTGAGTTCGAATCCGAGGCATTCTTTTTGACTCTTTTTGCAAGCACGATGACACAAAATCGTAATCTGCTGCCATCTCAAAATAAGTCTGCCATGGACAAAATGTGTATGCATTCCTCAGATGCATTCGTAATTTCGCATTGACATTGACAATTTGAGTATTTGATTGACACTTTTGACAGTTTAATTCCGACTTTCGGGACTTCCAGCAGTTCAGCCAAAGAGTATAATAATAATATTTGTACAAGAGAGCCCTCTTGAGCCAATTTCAGGCATCCCGATTTGAAGTTATGAAGCGACATCTGCATTTCCTAATAGTAACAAACAAAGGCTCTATAGATAGCTATAGGTAGGTAGATAGATATATATAATACAGGTATACGTTTTCATTTATTTATAGTTTAATGGTAGAATAATATTGGTTTCCAAATATAATCTCATATCAGGACGAAGAAGAGATCTTAACTCGAAGTTTGAAGTAGACAAAACACTGAAAAAAACTAATAATTCATCATATAATGAACACGAAACACTAACATACGTAAACACAAGTTTCAGCGACCATATTGTTTAATGTTGCCAGTTAAATAATATCAAAGGTATTCACAACAATGTTACCATAAGCTACAGTGCTATTGAAATAAAATAATGTGATATTTTTTACCAAACATGTTATAAATGGTCTGCACAATAAATACTATAAATAATGCTATTAATACAGAATTAAATTCCCGCACATATTAAGGCTGATAGTTTAGCTGAGCCCGCCAAATTCAAATTACAATTGGTTTTTCGCAATTTATAGGTCTATAACACATTCTAAATTCAAAGTTGTAGTCATTTCGGCATTAGCTATACAATATTCACAACTGCGCATCAAAAACTTTGCGAAATTGCGAAAAACCAATTGTAATTTGAATTTGGCGGGTCCAGCTAAACGATCATCCTTAAACCTATTTTATTAATTGCATTACAGTTTGAGAGAAGAGACATCTATCGATAGACTTGAAACTATTAGGTAGCAGTGTTTCTCTGTTATGCAAAGTAGATGGCATGTCTGTATTTATTGACGTGATGCATGTTCTAAGTGTCCCCCCCCTGAGTTCAGCACACACAATTTGTTGACAAAAAGAAATACCTAAAAACATCGAAAACTAAATTAAATATTTATATAATAATGGCTAACGCCAAAAGAATAATACCGAATATACTCATTACTGGTAAGAAGTACTTTCATTTTTGTTAACAATAACATGGACAATCCACGTGGATTGGGTCCACAACTTGGGGAGGAATTAGATGACACCAATTTTTTCCCGCATAGAAAAGATACTTTGCTAGGAATTTTCAGTTTGTTTCCCTAATCTAAACATTTTATCTCTATGCATAGGTACGCCAGGTGTCGGTAAGTCAACTATTTCTCGAATGTTGGCTGACAGGACGAAGTTTTCTTGGCGAGAAGTTTCAAAGTTAGCTGAAGAATACAGTTGTTTAGATGAATACGACCCAGAGTATCAGTGCCCATTCTTGAATGAAGACAAGGTAATGATATAACAGAATAGGATTGTAAACCTTCAACAATAATATGAATATAAAAATTGCCCATATAGATTTATTAAATGTTCCTTTTTTTAAATATGACGGCGATGAGCCCATGACTGCTTCACTTTGTACATTTTTAGTAATCACAATAGGTACTTAATATTCAGCATATGAGTATAGTGCATCAAACAAAGACTTCCATCATGCATGTATGATTACTCTAGATGTTTGGACATAATCATCCACAACAAAGACTCATTGGAACAAGTGATGGTATATGGAAGAGTAGAAGGACAACAATCTCGTGTCAATCACCCACAAAATGGACAGACCTCATTAAAACATCTACAAAGTGTTCATTTACTGAATGTACATGCAGGGCCACAAATTGATAGAAATGGAGAAGTATTGCAAAAGCCGCAACCAACACACCAGACGATCCATAACCACAACCACTCTGCCAGGAGTGTATGACAAAGAAGAGAGAATAGTGCATTATTTGCAATAAAGGAAATATATAAAATACAATATCAGACAGACATGCCATACAAATTCTACCTGAATACTGTTAGTAAAATTAAGTAACAATAGGGTGCCTTGATAGGCAAAATCAATTTTATATTGTCTTGATGGGTCATATTATTCTGTTACTAGACTTCTGACTGTGATTTAATCTCTATGGACTTTAGAATTGGGTTCAATCTGTATAAAAAGTATCCAGTATAAAAGTATGTTATGTTAACCAGGTTATAAATCTTCTGTGTGCCAAATTTAATCCTACTTCATACACCCATTTCTGTGTGAATATTCATGTCATTAAAATCATCTAGTAGGTACTTTCAGACACTGCAAAAACTTGTATTATTGTACCCCAAACCCTAATACACTTCAATTTGCTGAATTAAGCAAATCTTTTTTTAATGATTTCAGTTGCTAGACATAATGGAGGGTATGATGGCCAAAGGTGGCAACATTGTAGACTACCATGGCTGTGACTTCTTCCCAGAGAGATGGTTTGATGGAGTATTTGTTATCAGGAGCAACAACACTATGCTATTTGATAGACTAACTGCTAGGTATGGCTATGTTATATCATGATCTGTTTGCTTGTTTAATTATCAGTTGCCAATGCCACATGAGCCTAGCTCTAGTATAGTGGTTAACTACTAACTTAACCACTTAACCACTGGTTGAGTAACTTTATTATGTGTAACCAATATTCACTCCTGAACTCATATGTGCACAGGTTTTTGCCAACTTTATATAATACTAGCTTCTGCCCGCGACTTCGTCCGCGTAGCGTGATGATATATAGCCTATAGCCTTCCTCAATAAATGGGCTATCTAACACTGCAAGAATTTTTCAAATCAGACCAGTAGTTCCTGAGATTAGCGCGTTCAAGCAAACAAACAAACAAACTCTTCAGCTTTATATATTAAGTATAGATTACTAGCTTCCGCCCACGACTTCGTCCCCGTGGAATAGTTTCTTAGTTCCTTAATGAATATGCTATCTAACATTGAAATAATTTTTCAAATCCGACCAGTAGTTCTGGATATTAGTGTGTTCAAGCAAACTCTTCAGCTTTATATATTACTAGCTTCTGCCCGCGACTTCGTCCGCGTAGCGTGATGATATATAGCCTATTCCTAGCCTTCCTCAATAAATGGGCTATCTAACACTGAAAGAATTTTTCAAATCGGACCGGTAGTTCCTGAGATTATCGCGTTCAAGCAAACAAACAAACTCTTCAGCTTTATATATTAGTATAGAAGTATAGATTAAATGTCAACTACATATTATAACAATTATATTAAAATAGGTATTATAATTATATGTCACACAATATATTGGTGATCACATACAGTACAGTCATTGCAAAAGCTGACCTTGCCTTGAGAGTAGTATTCCATTGTCTATACTTATTCTGTTTAGGAATATGATTACTGCACAAAGAAATCAAGTGTCTCTGCCAACCGCTATGGGAGACACATGTGAAAATATGTAGTACAATTTCAAGGTTGCACTTCTTCATTTGGGCTTTTTGAGGTAATGTTAGGTAATCAGATATCCTGATCCTTATTGTGCTGCAGCAGAATTTGGCAATCCCATACTGTCATTAAAACATTTTTATGATTTTTTTCTTTTATTTTCAGAGGGTACACAGGAAAAAAGCTGGAGGACAATATTCAGTGCGAGATATTCGAAACTTTGCTTGAGGAAGCAAAATCTTCATACAAGCCAGATATAGTAGCAGAGCTGCAAAATGATACAGAGGAACAGTTGCAAAAGAATGTCGATGCAATCATAGAGTGGATAGAACGGTGGAAGGAAGAGAATATATAGTTTAAGGCCAACACTTAGCTTTTTATTACTATGGAATTTTTTTAAGTGGAACCTGGCTAGACATTGTTATTTGCTAAACAAACATTTTAGTAAAGATGACAGTACAGTAGACCCAAATGGAGGATAATGGATGGAGCTGTGAATGTATAAATGGAAATGTGTGCCTGATCTTTCAGTTTGGAATGGAGTGATACAGATAACGTAGACAACAAAGAGTAAAACAACAAATTATAAATACAACCTAATTTATTTGTTATTCCACCAACACTATATAAAGAAATGCATTCAAAATTACTGTATTTAGATCAATCTAAAATAGATTTATAAAACCAACATGTCTAACTTTAATGTACCTGAACAGATAATGGACAGCAAATTGACATGTTAGTGGTTCTATAACACATTCACTCATACACACACTCCACTCGCACACAGATCTTTCATGGAAAGTTTTACATCACAACTCTTTAGAGCTCCTCCTTCTTGGGCTTGCCCTTTCTGTCCCAGCCCTGGAGCTCGCTGGAGGCCTGCTCCGCTACATACTTGACGAAGTCTTCAAGAGCACGGCCACCCTGGAAAAATATAGGCCACCATGGACAGTTAAAACAGTCACTGGTGATATAACTTTTCTTATTTCAATCTTATGTGTGTGTATGTAGACACAGCACCAATAATCCGGGGACTGATTGATAATACTTGAGGTATCATGCAAGAAATATGTAAAATATATACAAGAAATATAATTGTATTATGAAACTCACATTGTATCTGACAGGTTTATTGGTGTTATCAGCGGGTTTCCAGTAGATGGTGGGGAAGCCAGAGACGTCATACTGTGACTTAGGCCAATCGTTGGCGGTCGCGTCGATCTTCACGATGTCAATAGCCTCATCCTTTAGCTGTTGAAATAAAAATTGAGATTGATTAGGACATTTTGAATAAGTATATTAATCATCTTCACTGCTACAATCCCAGTCCTAGGTTTTTCTAACTTTCTTCCAAAAAAATTGGAGCATGATTTATTGCGAAAGTCAAGCCACTATAGTCATAAAAATATAATTAGATACATATATTATATTTTTAGGTAAAAATAATTACTGCCCCAAAATCATACCACAAATAAAATGAATTCATGTCACTAACAAGTACAATTAATATGTTTCACCAAGATAACAATTCAACGTCGCCAAACATTTATTATTATATATTCAGGTCAATTATTTCTCGAGGACCTCAATATTTGAATAAGTTCTTTTCGAGGATTATATTAATATTTGTACTCAAATGCACTGAGTAAATCTCTGCCTAACCGTTTGGGGCAACACAGGCGTCATGTTATGTCAACCTTTCAAAATTCGTGGTGTCTTCGCAAATAAGCTGATAATATTACCTTGTCACCAAGCTCTTCCCAGATAGGAGCGAGTTTCTGGCAATGTCCGCACCAGGGCGCGTAGAACTCGATCAGAGCGTCGCGGCCGCTGTCAGTGACCAGCTCCTTGAAGTTCTTACCAACAGCGACCTTGACTGGGCCATCGTTGTTCTCTGGTACAGCTTCAGACTTGATGAAAGGCTCTAGTTTGCCGTCAAGCATGTCCTTTGTGAAGCTCAACAGGTTTTCGATGCTGTAAGGAAATTGCACTAAAGCATAATGGCTGTCTATCTTAACAGACGGTAGCACCGTCTTCTCTATTTCGCCTATTGGACGAGGATATAAAATTAATAATGTCTGATATAATATGGACTAGCAGTGGTCAGTTTTGAAAACCAGTCTATGATAAAGATTTTTTTAGTATAAACTTTATTAGATGGTTAGTAGGTATATTTTAGAGGGTGTATACTTTACTTATGTTACATGACCGTGTTATAATATTTGTAACTTGCAATGTTCAATTATAATTGACATCACAGTAGGTATTTATACCTCAAGACCCAAAACCAATTCAAAATAATTTATACAACAGTGGAAATTTCATTAAATTCCTGAATAAAATTGTATCTAAATAATGTCAGCCAATAGTTATTTTATAATGACTTTAGTTGAACAATTGCCTGCTTATCATGACTACTAGGCAATGGTTTAAACAAACTTAACGGGGCGTAAAACAATCGTAAGAAACAACGCCACCACGATAACATGCCCATAAAATATTGAGATCCATAAACAATGGAATTACATTTAGTACATATCAAGTGTTTATGTCTAGTTTTATATTCCAATTCCACATTATTTTAGTTTTGGCTCATGTGAAGGCTCGTAGAGTTAATTAATTAAGGATCCCTGGTTAGGTTAGCTACGAATAGCGTTCTAAGGCTTATGGTGTTTACTAAATCCCAATTTGGCAGAAATCTTCGGGCAATCTCTAAGAGCCCTCGCGCACTTGTGATTTTTAGTCGGGCGATAGTTTGATCGTTCTGGGATTCACTATGGAGTTATATGGCAGTAAGCGCATTTGATGATTAGAATTCGACATGAAATTATACACGACTACTACAGCGACTAAACTATCGGTAGACTAAAAATCACAAGTGCGCGTTAGACAGGCAGTTTATGCAATAAAGGCCTGCTTACATGTATATACCAAACAGAATACTATAGTCAATACTTTTAGCTTGATGTCAAACAAATATTTTTTTCTTTTTTTTAAAAAGCTTACTAGTAATGTGGATCGCACATTACTAGTAGTCTTGTTAACACCTCGTGCTAAGTAAATACTCGTGTTACGAGTGGGTTTACGTCGGTAGTGCAATGGGTGGGTTTCGAACCGGCAACCACATGATTGCAAGTCCGGCGCCCTAGTCATTAGGCTACCGCCACTTATCCTTCTAATTCCTTGAATATCTAGTTGGTTTAAAATACTGACAATGTTAGTGCATATTTTAACGGTAGGACTGAAGTATTCAAGGCGATTTTATTGTATGGCAGGAGCATTTAATAATAAGTAAAGTATCCTAATACTTTTTGTATTAAAAGCATGGGAACTTATTGGTTACCTGACGTACACCATGACCACGACAAGGGCTATTTGGCCGAAAAAGTTGTCAAACATTACAAGTTGACTATACATAGATAGTCTTTGAAAAGTTTTTATATCTCTGGCATGATATATTGCATGGCGCATGAAAACTTTATTATTAAATGAGTTATATATAGGTAGTACTTTTTACAATATATAAGTATATTATTTTCCCAAGCAAGGGGAGTTTTCTATTTTTACTTTTTAGCTTTTGTCCTGTGGTAAAACACTTCGTTTTTGCTACATGGACTAGGCTAGATATTTATCGTCTCTTGTCTTTACATACCTGAACTCTGTGGTCATGATGAACTTATTGCCGTCGGCGTCACGGCCGGCGACGACCGGCTTGTCGCCCTTCGCGTAGTCAATGCCGTACTCGTTCAACTCATGCGTGAAGTCATCCTTGTCGCTCACTGCGAATGTAACCTCCGATATCTCCTTGGCAACCTAAGTATAAATCCTGTATATTATTATACAGCCTCAGTAGCCAAGTGGTCCTGAGCGCGACTGCTACGCTAGAGGTCCTGGAATCGATTCCCAGGTCGAGCAGTGTTATTGGGTTTTTCTATGAAATTCCCAGTAGCAGTTCGGAGTTAGGAATTTGTGCCCGGTTAATGGCAATAGGCTCGCCCCCTATTACATGGAACCTAAACATACCGACAAACTGTGGGTGTACATTAGTACGCCTCTGCCTAACCCTTCGGGGAATACAGGCGTGATGGTATAGTATGTTATGTTATATTCCATTCCTGGATAAGCCGTGACCTTTCAAAAATGTTTGAAAACAGGTTTTCTCACTTAGAATTGCTTTTTTGTAGTTTTAGGGTCGGTTAGATCGGTATAATCGATCAAAGGCGACTTAACTCGCACTTATAAGTATTAAATTTAGCATGAATAATAAAGCATAAAATTGCTGATTAAGATAAAAATGAGTAAACAATTTACTAATTGTCGGTTCTTTGGTATTTAATTAAATTTCTCAGTTTAGTTTAATGATAATGAGTGAGAACGAGGATCTCCGAGTTATCATTAATCTAAATCGAAATCAGACACTTCTATTAAATGTAACTAAAATTATATGAATCACTATTTAAATATCTTAAAAACAGACAGTAAATGAAAACTACTACGAAAGTAATACAAATACATCTTTGTCGACTCTCGTCTGAGCATATAATCAGTCATTGAACGTAATTATTCCGCTAAAAATGTTTGCTGTGTACGAGTTTGATAACTAGAAAGGTTATTGTAGGTTTAAATAATTAGAAAAATAATTTTGACTTGCCTTAAGCACGCGGTTCCTCCAGTAGTTGGTACCCTTAGGGTTCTTGACGTAGTCCACATCGTAGTAGGCGACGACCAGGGGGTCAGTGAAGTCGCGAATGTTGTCCTTCTGGCGAATGCCGACCAGCCCGTGGCTGTAACGTACAGTACGATTAGATGCTGATGTCGAGCTTGTTTTAAGCTCAGTTTACTTTTCACATCATAATAAGAACTTTTTTAAAGCCGCTATGTTGTCTGTTCGTCCCGCTTATATAGTACCATTATGATTTTCAATGCCTGCGTATTCAAAGGTTCCTTTAAAAATATTTATAAACTCGTTATGATGACTTTTCTGGTTCAAATATAATAAAAAATGCAGGTGTAGGCCTCTACAACATTGCAGGTGCAGTTAAAAGGTCAAATATCTATTTCGTTCCTTAGACTTATAACCTTCGTCTCCAATAATGCCTATAATACATAAAAAAAACTTACACGTTATCCTTGATGAAGGCCTTGAGTGAGTACTTCTCGACGTCTCCCTTGTACACGACAGACGAGTCTTCGAACTTGTTCTGTAGGCGTTTGGGGCGAAACAATACGACATCATTCCTGTTGACAATATATCACGTTAATGTACATTGTTAGTGAACAAGTCTTGTGCTCCAGGGTATGTTTCTGTGTTGTGGCTTATTTTGAAAACAAATTGGGTGTTTTGATTGAATAAGATTTTATATATGTGGTGAGATTTATTTATTTATTTAATTGGCTCACCAACAATTGTTGACACATAATATTTACAAAAGGAACTTCACTCCTCTATTTCTATTTGTATCAAATGAAAGTGAGAATGTGAAGATTTCTGAATTTTTTTGTCGGCCTTCAACCATAACTGGGTAAAAAATATAAAAATGTAAACCTTGTTTCATTAGGTAGGTACATTTTTTTAGAACTACTGTCACTTTTTTTTATTTAGGAAAATGAACACGCAACTCATAATGTCAATTTCTCCATGATTCCGCTAGATTTTCCATTATGAGTCACAATATCAATAACTTAAATTCTAATGTGTTTTCGATTTCTTGATAACCATCTGGAGTATATTCAAAAGAATAACTTTGGATCATTTTTGAACTAATAATTCAATAATTACCTACAAAATACTTTGATAACGTACGGTATAATAAAACAATATAGATACAGCCTGTAAGCAAGCCTGAAGGGATGATAACATTCGATATTATTACAGTTGGCTGTGTGTACTTCATTCAAACAACAACATTTTACATTATAATCGTTCATATTTGACACCTGTACAATTATAACTTTACCCGACAATATATGTGCATAATAATGTAATAATGCTAGGCATAATGTGTAAGGTCATATGAGTAGCTTATTAACGGTTGCAAATTAACGTGAAACGTGGAAAATCGTTTTAAAGTCTGCTGTCACAGTTATTGGAGTCCTCAGGAAAATGTGTTATTTAAATAGTTTTTTTTATGTACACTGTACAATGCACGTTTCTGTGAAATGAAGCTCGAAAGAACTAAATCCCTTAGAAAGATTACTGGGGGAGCATAATTGATACTTCTATGAAGTAAGGAAATTTAGTTAACTCCTAAAATACATTTCGGCGGACTTTGGAATTTACATCCAAAGTCCGCCGAAATGTATACAGTACAGTACACCTCTTTTAGGCGCTCATTTTCAGTCTCACTATCGATTTCCTATTTCAATGAAAATGATTTGGCTTGTTAGCTATTTACGTAAGTTAGTTAGAATGAAGTTAAATTATTCAGTAGAAACTCTCTACGAGATATCGGATACAATTATTGCTTGAAATGTAAATGATGTGTTCAACACAAACCTGTCTTGTGGGAGGCGGTACAGTATACTAAGAGCGCTCGCGCACTTGTGATTTTTAGTCGGGCGATAGTTTGATCGTTCTGGGATTCACTATGGAGTTATATGGTAGTGCGCGCATTTGACAATTAGAATTCGACATGAAATTATACACGACTACTACAGCGACTAAACTGTCGGTAGTCTAAAAATCACAAGTGCGCGTTAGCTCTAAGTCGTAACAGGTTTGTCGTTAGAACATCGGAGTGGGCAGTTCCATTTAAAAATGTCAGAATTTCCTAATTACTGTTTCACTTTTCAGTCATGGTTTTTAGGGGTAAAGATTTCCCCGATACCTATTCTGTTAAAAATCTTTCAAATGATTGGCGAGTATCATGCATGCTTACGTGACGATTGTATCGATAAGTGACGTGTCATGTTACGGATGAGGATCATTTACAGCCGTTCCGCCGTTGATGCAATTTTCCGCAGTTTCACACCTATTATTATAAGCGCCAATTGAGAATATAGGAGGATGTTTCATGTCCGATTAAGTAACTTCTCGTAATTATTTTAAAGAATTCTTGAATGTTTTATACGATTATTATTGCTATAATATGTTTAGAACATTCACGGGTTGCAGCCCCGAACCTACCTACGTCGTCGAATAATTATTTTAGGTAGGAAACATACTACATAGTTACTTTATATGCTTATTTGCATCAAATAGCTGCAATAATATTTGTCTAGTTGTAGGTAGGCTATCTTAATGGAACCAATGAGTATGAGCTATAAATACAACTCATAAATTTAACTATCCTTTTTGGAGTGGGAGGAGGTCTATAGGGGACAACCCATATTTATTTATACAGAATACATACGTAATTGATTTAATTTGGGGGTAACTATTTTGTAAATCTAAATTTATATTTCCTGTGAAATATAAATTGACATCTACAAAAGTGTGTGTGTGTGTGTTGGTTCCAGTCCAGTCAATTCAACACAATAACGTCGTCCAAACTTTTTAATAGACTAGGAAGAAGGAGGTTCTCATTCAACATTACTTTTTGTGTATGTCACGCGATATCTACGATTGTGACTGATTATATCTGTTAATACATATTTTGATGATCCTGAAGATACACTAAATAATTTTTGTATGTAGTCTGTTTTATTTATAAAAGTTGAAGGGGAAGTCGTGTGAAATAAAATAATGCATTGTGCAGCCAGTACCTACTAACTTAAAGCATTTTAAATATTTCCTTGTAATGACATTTCACTATTGATAACAAATTATATCAATATGTCATATGAATTCAGTACCTACTAAAAAGGTAGAAAATAACTCCATATATAAATGTCCATAGCAATAATTGTGTACATATAAGTACAATACATGCTTGTAAAATGAGTATATAATTCAAATAAAGCTGTTCAAATAGTGTTAATAAGGATAAATGGTAATTTTTTATCATTACATTCTAATTTGAATATTTATTTGAATATCATTCAACAAATTTATGGCAAATTCTGGTTTTTAACTTTTTAGTTTAATGTCATAGATTTCTAAGTTTGATTTCCTTATATTAAGCGGAGATAGCTCAGGTAGCCTAATGGCTAGGGCGTCGGACTTGCGATCATGTGGTTGCCGGTTCGAAACACCCATTGCCCTACCGACGTGAACCCACTCGTAACACAAGCATTTAGCTTAGCACGAGGGGTTCACAAGAATACTAGTAATGTGCGACCCACATTGCTAGTAATCTTTATTAAAACTTGGATAAATTTTTTACCTATACAACTAGGAGGTCTCATAAAAACCTACTTTAAATACCTTTTTATAAGTTGAACTATGAAGGTTATCATTTTTTAATAAAAATAAACTGGCATGTTGAACTTCTTTTGTAATACCGTTTTTGAAAACGAACCTCGTTAGCTTCGTGGTCCTGAGCGCGACTGCTACACCAGAGCTCCTGGGTTCGATTCCCAGGACAAGCAGTCTTATGGGGTTATCCTGTGTAATTTTCTGTAGCAGTTTGGAATTTGTGCCCTGTTAATGGCAATAGGCCCCCTATTTCATACATGGGACTTTAACTTTGGGGTGTACAATTTATTTATTTATTTATTTACATATACAATAGTACAACTCTGCCTACCCTTCTTTCAAGGAATAGAGGCATGATGGTATGAAAAAAAGATTTGTTGTATGAAGTTAACTTACTTGTATCCAGCCTTGGCAAGAACATCGCTGGAAGAGGAGTGTCCAAAGGTGATTTCTTCACGCATCTTATCAGCAGTCTTTACGAAGTCACCCTTCAGGTCTGTCTCCTTCTCAAAGAAACCAATAACAACAACTTCATCCTTGTTCAGGAAGGCTTCATAGTCTGCAACAGTCTTGAGTTCCTTGGAGCTGGGGCCTACTTGTGCACGCATGTACTTGACAATGCCATCTGAAAAGAGGAGTTTACTTAGTTACTTGTTCCAGGGCAAATAAATGGATGATTTGATGAATAAAAACAGAACTTTTGACTTTTCTATCATGAAAATTCATACTTAAAAAGTATTTAAAATGAATAATGATTGATAATATAAGGCAAAAATTAGTTAATTCAGTAAATCAAATAAAGATGGTGGTGGCCAAGAACAACAGTTTTTTTACTGGCAATAATTGTGTTACTTGATTGGTTAAAAATGTTTAGTGGTTAGCATATATTCTGTAGTCTGAATCAAAATTACTAAAGTTTTTTATCATAATGAAAATATGATGAATATGATTAAGACCAAATGTATACTAAATGTATTTCTGTAAGTTATCCCTAATCAGTGGCACTTATCAATAAAACAGGAAAATGAATTGCTGCCTTTATCAGTGTCTGTCAACAATATTTAATAATTTATAGATATATAACTGAAATAGGAAATGACTATTTAGTGTTGGTTAGATTCAAACATTTTCTTCATACCAATAAATTTTAAATTTACAGATTGATTGGGTACCCTAGGTATTTTAGTAATGGTTTACTAACTAAGACTCCAGATATAAAATAGCATATTATCTGCTTAGAAAGTTTATAGTTACATCTTCTAGTACAATCCTCCATTTACTTTCTAACTTTTCAAACTACCCTCAGAAGGCAAAAATGATTTAAATGATCATTTGATAGACAAATAGTACACAATAATTGTTCTAGAACTTACTCGATTCCCTGGGACCATTGTAGTCTTGGGAAACTTCTCCCTTCCTGAAGATTTTCAGTGTCGGGTATCCCGACACCGAGAACTGCTCACATGTGCTCTTTCCGCCCTCAGTACAGTCTACCTTCGCCAGCGCGACAGGAGGGTCATCGTTCTTTAATACGCCGGCCGCAACCGCGTACTCCGGCTTCAATCTCTTACAATGACCGCACCTAACCAACAATTACACACGTAAAATTAACAGCCGACTCATTAAACGCCATTCATAAGTATAAACTTACGATAAATCATTAATTACTCACCATGGTGCGTAAAACATGACCAAAGCTGTATCATGTTGGCTTAACACCGTAGAAAAGTCAGAATCTGTAAGATCCAACACATCTTCTTCGGCAGCTTTACATAAATAAATTACACCTAATAATAATATAATTTTCAGTGATCCCAACATCTTTAAATTTCAATCGCCACTTTCTAAAACCGTGCGCGATTCTTCACCGTCCAAATCAAGCTGAGAAAAAGTAGAAAGGACAAGGACCGGAAAAATACACGTATGATGCCGATGATGACACTTGCCGGCACAGCGTTGGCCGATTCTGATTGGTCTATTTTCAATGCGTTCTGAAATTATAAGTAAAATTAACTGAAAAATGTCTACAACAGAAATCAAACTGGAAAACATAAAATAATGATTTAGGAAACAATGGATAAGGCTTTTCAATAATTTATGAAAAATTAATTCGTATATTTTTTTGTGAAAATATTAAGCACCCAGAATTTCTACTAAACAGGGATGCCAGCATTTAAACTTCAGAACATTATGAGGAAATAAGATTTAGATTACATACGAGAGTGCTTAGTACATACTTAGTGTTTTCTCAATCATTGAGCATCTAAAATTTACTATTAATAGAGTTTACTTCCACATTTCTCTTAAAAAATGTATTGCAATCTCTACTAATAAAAAAATGTAAAAAGCTGTGTCTGTAAATTGAAGATATTTCAAAAAACAAGTGGGATAAGTTATATTTTACAACCATGTCCGAACTTACAAATGTGATTTTTAAAATTCTTGTCTATTTTTTACGGGTTGGCGCAAAAACTACTGAATGGATTTTAATTATGTTATCACTGTTAGAAAGTATAATTACATTTTATGCTCTAACTTAAAAACTGGTGAACTTGTTATCTCAATTAATTGAACGGATCCTGAGATACCGCTTGACCTCTGATGTATACAGACCTATACAAAGAAGAGATCATCAATATTCATCACTGTTGGTTTTTGATTAAAATTTAATTATTTTTAGGATCCATTATTAATCGTTCTATATCTTCACGTGAGCGAAGCCGTGGGCAAAGCTAGTGTTATATAAAATTGCTTTATTAAATATGTATCCAATTTTCAAAAAGTATGTTCTAATAATAATAATCTCGTACAATCTTGTGGAATCGGAGGTACCGTACTACAAGTATGTGCCCGACCCAGTTCTCGAAAATGGTCATACTACATTGTATTGGGACCGATCTATCATCACTGATAGGACTATTCTTGCAAATAAGCCCGATATCACCGTCCCGCATGACGAGAACCTCGTGAGAGCCGAAAAAGAAAAATAAATAAAGTATCTAGATTTGGCACACGAGGTTGTCGACATGTGGGAGGTGGATTCAGCGATCATTGTTCCAATCATTGTGTCAGCCAATGGCTTAATAGCCAAGAGCCTCGACCAACACCTAAGGAGGCTCTCATTGGATGGCTGGATCAAGGGCTTGATGCAGAAGGCAGTGCTTCTGGACACGGCCCGCATTGTTAGGCTCTCTGGGGCCCTGACCACCGGTAGCTTGGACCCTGCTCCCGATACCGGTGGGCTACTATTTTTTATATTTTTAAATGTTTTTCAATTTTTTATAAAAATATTTAAAAATGTATTTAATATGTAAGTTAAAATAATAAATGAGAATAATCTCGTATGTCTTGATTTTATATGAAAATTAACCCAATACTGTTTATTTTATATTATTATTCCAGGAACTTTTAATTACCTAGGGTTATTTTCTAAGTAAACATAGCAATGTTCAAATATTCAAGAGAGTTTCACTGAGTAATATTTATTAACTGTTTTTGAAATTTGATATAATAACATTTTCCAACGGGGCTAAAAAATCCAAATCATCAATCATTATTTTTAAACTTACCGCGTGAAATTGTCGTGTGTTTCAACTTAAAAAATAGCCTAGTAACTTTTGATAGTAGAAATCTTTTCTGCTAGCTGTTGCAACATTAATATCATCACTTTTTGTCAGTTAGCATTGCTGTCAAAGTCAAACGGAAAATGGCAGCGACGAGTGTTGTCGTTCTCGACAGAGGCAACAATACAACTTGTACCGTAAATCTTTTCGGTAAGTATTGCTTTTTATTATTTTCTATCTTAACAATAGTGTGTCATTAATATTATTTTATGATATCACAAACTATCAGCGTATCCTAAAGTAGGTACTGCCTAACCTTAACTTCTTTATTTATTTTTGAAATTAGACGCGCGTAACTTGAAAAAAATAATGCTAAAATTGTTTAAAAAAAGATTTATAAATTAAATATGATGGCAGGAAATAATGCGTAATTGCGTATAAGTATACGCAATAAACTGGTAGGTAAGAGTACTGAGCATAGTTAGTGGTGTTTAGTTGATAGGTAACTAGTTTTTTCACATTGAATAGAATAAGCTGTCTGCGGCGACTCTGACCTTGGCTATTGGATTGTAGGAAGTAAACTGTAGATACTTGCTTTTAAATTGTAGGTTGGTATTTGATGTACTCACAAAAAATAATCTTTAAGAGTCTAGCAATGATTTGGCTAATACATTAGGAAATGAGGATGTTCATCTATACAAATAGATGACTTAAAATCTAAGCTTATTACAAAGATGAGATCACAAGATCTCATCTTTGTAATAAGCTTATATTTTAAGTAAGCAAGCATATATAATTTATACATAAGAATATTTTTTGGTTAGCCTGCCAGTTAGCCAACCTAAAATAGGTAATTCTATATACCTAACATCTCCTGGTCCACTTTGAAATATTTTAAAGGTAGAAGAAATTTAAATTCAAATTCATGAATAGCCGAATAGGTGTAGCTAACTTATTTAAGTAGGTACCTATTATTAGTACCTATCTATTTTAGATAATAAATTAATATATGAATCAAGTACCTATTTCGCTGCTAGGTGAGGGTTTCTAGGTATTTAGAAGAGAACCAAAACCACAAATTATTTATAAATAATAGTTTTTATTTTGTTTTAGGTGCAACAGTAGTATCATGGAGAGTCAACAATCAAGAACAGTTATTTGTAAGGTAAGTTATTTTTATTAATTTAATATCATGTAAACCTCAATTCATATTAGGTCACAAGATATCCAAGGAGATTTGAGAGATGGCAGTTGAGGAACTAAAACGAAAGATCAACTGTACTTTGTTCTTCCAATAAACAATCTACTCTGGGTTTGTTTTGACTCTTGATAATTTGTAATAAACATACTATCATTAAAAGTATTTTATGTAAATATATTTTATGTAAATACTTGGCATAATGTAGAAAACAATAATACTTCAACAATAATTATTATCAAAAAAATCCAACAATAATAATTACCCACAGACATGTTTAACATTTCAAGCATTGTAACTTGTAACATTTCAAGCACTTATAATTACAGTTGACTGATTAATTCATGTTTGACACCATGTAATTATTCATACCCATAATTGAATAATATGCTTTAATTACATATGCCATTTGTATTTGCATTCCTCACAATGCTCTGGAATCATTATTGCCGACAAAGTAATCATAACTCAAGATTTACTGCTTCCTGATAGGGTTTTAGTAATAAAATATGAATTGAACTTATTATGAGTGTTCCTACAACTATGAACATTTTAGGTATTTTAAAAGTAATGATGTTTACCCAACATTTCAATTATACAGGCAAGGATGATGAAGGCTCTGATTGGTATTTATTAGGATTACAGATTCCATTAGTAATATTCTATCAAAATATGATGGTTACTTACAGTTATTAATTACATTAAAATTGATGATAGCAACCAAATAGTCTTATTGGCGTAGTTTCGCAGGACAACCACGATGTTTTTACAAATAGTAATACTTAAACTTAGATATGATTCCATTAAATGTGGAGGTTTCAAAACACAACTTTGATGAAGAATCTTAATTGCCGTTTCATTAGGTACTTTAATAATAACTTTGCTGGGTAATCATAAAGTAAGCCACCAAGACCTCTTATATCTCTCATATTCCCAAGATATCTTGCTACATAGGTAAAGGTATTGAGACATAATATAATTGGACCCATAACCAACCCTATAGGAACCCCACTCCTGGTCCGAAGATCTTCCATCTTGTCAGTGCTGGAATTTCCAGTGCCAGCAGGTCATAATCAATTTACTCGAACTTTCCGGTTGATTAAATGAAAAAATTATGCGTTTTCAATGCCTAAACGCTTACGACAATTCAATTATTTTCATTTGGATTTATTTTTGCCAACCATGGCTTCCGATTGTTGCATCCAACGTTATAATGAAGCATGACGTCTTCTATATCTTAAGTTAACCAATATTTTATTTCGGTTTTTAACAGTCCCACTGTTTTTGCAAATAAATTACCAATAAAGCGGCTTAAAGGCGTATAAGTCCTATGAACCCTTTGAAGAGGTTTCGGTACATTCGGGAGTAAACCAGATTTCCTCTCTTTTAACGCATGGAAATACTCTTGGATACCTGACCTTTAGATAAGGGAAGTTTAAGGTTTACGTAAACCTGTATACTTGGCTCTAGACCTTAGGATTCGCAAGGTCACAAATCCTGAGAGAACGCAAGTTTTAGACTCTTTCATCCTTTTACGTAATAAGTGTAATTGCGTTGCGTTTTAGTGGATAAATACAACACATAAAATGGCTATCGGGCTTGCCTATCTATACAGGTAGGTATTTAAATCTCGTGTACATGATCAAAACGACTTTCGGAATGAGTAAGGTTAGATCGCAGACAATAGCTCGCCCATGAAGATGTCTGTTCAATGACGGCTAGAGAATGGACCAGATGAGGTCCGAATTTGGTGATTACTTTATGTGAGTCCTGAGTTAAAACAACTCTTCTATATTTAAAATAAGATGCTTACATTGATATATACAAAAATATTTGTAGGTAAGTATAAAAAAAAACATCTCACCGTATTTCTATTATAATTTTAATGATAACGATAATTTAATTTTTAGCGATTATATCATGAACAAGCAACATACATAATTGTTGTCATGACTGCTGAAAGTGTAACAGCCTAACAATTACAGGGTTAACAATTTGAGGAGACCATTAAAAACACACTCCATGAGTGTATCCGCGTCGAAACGAGCGTCTTCCGCTAATGAGCTATGCTCGATTAGTGAACATTTCGGCGTCGGCTAGTTTATTCCTTTGAGAAGCATTAGCTACGTTGGACTTGGTTGCTTTAATAATGACTACTGCAATTTATAGATATTGTGAATTGGTCTAATAGGCAAAAACCTATTTTATGAATGTGCAAAAATAACATTGAACCGATGCTAGTCTAATGTCTGGTCGTAGGGACTGTCCACGAAACTCAGGGCCCCGACGATAGATCTACTTAGTCAAGTGTAATTTTAAGTCGGTAAGTACGACTGCGGTGGATGTTTCATGAGGATTTTCCCCAGTGAAAGAATTGCAACTTCTTGGAATCTACCATAACGAAAATTGCGATGGCCGTAATTTTTTTAAAGATGTTTGAAACTGTCTGACAGATGATTTTATTGATGTTTATTTGTGAGTCGCTGTAAAAGGCTGTGTTTGGTCACTAAGGCGTTAGTGTTCAACGTAAACGCTTATTATCCTCCGTGGGGTTTAGAGGAGTTTTAGGCAATTTTTGTTTTTGCTTTCCTGCACAAAAATTGCCTGCTATCTTAAACCAACGAGAAAGATCTTAATCTTATGTGCTGTCAAGTCAGTCTATGTACCTTGAATAAGTGATATAAAAATAACACGTTCAATAATAGGGTTGCGCCAAGATTTCTTTTATTCAACATAATGACTATGAATTAGCTCATTGAAGTCAAAAGCTCTCGGAACCGCAATGACTGCAGCTATCGGAAAATCATTAAATCATATTAATATCGATGTGTCGATGAAGACAATGTGATTCAGTATTCTTCCATATCCGCTAGTTAATTGAATACAATGGAAGTGCTTGCTTATCTCTTCATATTACAAATGTACATACATTCATTGATTATGGATATTGTTAGTCGGTATCCATAGTTATCGCTGCTTGTTAAGATACTACTTGGTTACATCTGCCGTTATCTTTCTTGTCCGTCTACATAAATAACTAAAGTTCGTTTTTCGCTAAAAAAAACTTGGAACGTTATTAATTCTAAATTCTTGATTCAATTATTGATATCCCTGTAATGTATTTTCTATTCGTGGGCGCATCATTATTACGGCTTCCTATTCATAAGAATATTTTTGCGCAAGTAATTGAAAGCACTTATAAGTATTAATAATCATTAGTGGATGCTTGTCCTTGTCATAATGTTCCTAGACATTAAAGAATTTGTAAAACATCATGTTGTATTTTAATACCATTTATTGTAGAAGATATATCTAACATTACTAGACTATTGAAATGAATCACTGTTTCCGGATTTTATCAAATATCCGCGTGAAGTGTCAGAAATCTATACTTAATGCCAGAATTTCCAGATTACTTATTAATAAATAATCAATTTAGTTCTATCTAATCTTAACCAATAGCGACTGCGGATATCAGTACATTTGGTTACAAGTCAAATTTATGCTTAGTTTATGAAATTAGACTTTTTTGTTTTTATTGTCGACTTGAGTGCGTTTGAGATGAAGCATCAAATTCTA
This sequence comes from Acronicta leporina, assembly GCA_947256265.1. Classification (NCBI taxonomy): domain Eukaryota; kingdom Metazoa; phylum Arthropoda; class Insecta; order Lepidoptera; family Noctuidae; genus Acronicta; species Acronicta leporina. The sequence goes on from OX366512.1 coordinate 3,625,062, forward strand.
GCGTTACTCTTCGGGATCTGAATATCATATACGTAAGGGGGAACACTGTGCAATGAGAGTATTAGCCATCCAGGCAGATAAACGATCTTTCTACCAGAGAAGAAGGACATTTTGTTGACTTTAACATTTACCATTTTCGTTTGAGGAGTAGTTCTGTATTCTTAGCGTTTCTCCCACTGTCTTTTACAAGTTTTGTCTTATTACTTCTAATCCACTAAAATAATCATCATTAACAAATCCATTATTACTATGCTACAAGTCACACCATGTCTTATGTTACCGCAATTAATTCCAAATCAATTTGCTGACAACGTATTGTGCGGATGCAATTTGGCGTTGAGACAAAAACCCGTCTCCGGGCCGCGAATGGCTCTAACAAACGACCGACTGCCACTAATGATTCTAAGTACAACATATATATAATATATATGCTTCATATACTAATAGCTAGCCAGTTGCCATTTCATGCCAGTATCATTACCTACAAATTGATACACTATATAGTAACTTTTATTAGTTCAGTGCTGATGAAAGTAATCTTCCAGAAAGTAGGAGTTTTAGACAAAGCTAATTCAACTATGGTAGATATTTTTAAGTGAACTTCTAACCTTCTTAAAATCAATGGTACGATGTTTCCTAAAACTTCTGGTCCTTATATTATATTAATAACTTTTTATTAGATACGGTATATGTAGTTAAAATTGTTAACTGAATAAGGTTCAATCAATACGTTTTGTAGCGGTTGGTTTTCCCACTAAATTACAGTTATCGTTGCATAAAAGAGACGTTTCTTCTGTTCACTTATCATTCCGCATAAAAAAGTATGAATGCCTTGCACAATACTATTTACCAAGTTTTGACTCTTTCCAGCTTTCAGCAGCTAAATGGTTTAGTTCGTATGAGGTCCGTTGTTTTGTTATAATCTAAAAATCCTTCACTAAAATAACTTTATAATCTTAGCATGAAAAATGCAAAAAAATCACAAAAAGATAGTTAATAGGTATGGTAGCATCGTACGACGTAGAACTAACCGTAGTAAGGTAAGTCGTGTCGGTTGAGAGGCAAAGTAACTTGCTTGTCAATAGATGTTACTGACGTCACCTTTAAGACGTAAGTTCAGAATGTGAAGGCAAATTCGACATGGCAGGTAGGACTCGCGGTGGCTTAGTGGTCATAGCGTCTGGTGTATCAAACCAGAAGACGCAGGTTCGAATCCTGCCTGCGAGTCGAATTTTTCCTTCACTAAAATAACATTATAACATAATCAACACTGCAACCCATTATACTGTCTCATTGCTGGGCACGGGTCTCCTCTCAGAAAGAAACTGGAGAGGGATTAGGCTACGCTAGGTCAGACTAGCCTGATGTGGGTTGGCAGATTTCACACTATGTCGAGAAAATCGTTTAGGCATGTAGTTTTCCTCACGATGTTTCCCTTCACCATTTAAGCGCGTCAGAATTACTATATTAATTAATACGTACATGACTTCGAAAAGTCAGAGGTGCGTGCCTTGGATTCGAACTCGAATCCATTTCCTTGGCATACCAATAGTTATATCACTAGGCTATCACTGCTGCTTTGTATATAGCGTTGCATTAAAAACTTTTTAATTTGTCATTCGCACGGAATTTAGTAAATTAAATAAGCGATGGCCATCAGGTCCCTGGTCGCCAACAAAAACTTGTCGGCACGCGCCTTCTGTTCTAATATCCAATATAGTTTGTACTCTTGGTGTTTTTGCGTCTCCGCTGAGCCGACGTGACGCAACCGCTTGACCCTTTTATGACTGCGGGATTTTTCGAGGGCTGAGTTTCGGAACTGACGGCGCTACCATATGGAGTCGACAGCTTTCGGTTAGGAATATTCGCAATTTCAAATTAATATAGCATTTAAAAGTATTATTTACGGAAAATATAAAATATATATGTTTTTACGCTGTCATACTGTTTGTAATCGCGATTTTTGTCACCGATAATGTTGAAGAATTGCGATAAAATTACACATCAATTTTCATACAGAACTTGGTAGGACGCTTCTGAATATACGTGATGACTTCGGTGTAACGCATTAAGTTGTGTATCTCGCTATAATTCAAAGTTAGCAGTGTCCAAGCAGCATGTTGTAAATAAGGTAATCGTGACACGGCGCGGTACATCCCTGCGGGTGGCAGTGGATGGCAGCGCGGTGGCTGCGAGTCCCGCCCCTGCTCTCCGCGTCTTGTTTTTGTGGTCGCGTCTGCAGCCGCCCCGAGTCGCCGCCACTTTCTTCCCGCCCCCTCCCGCGCTCTCCACTCCCCTGCACACCGCCGATGACAAATGGTCCCCGGACACCCCGCTTGCTCCCCGGCCCGCTAATGCCCAGATAATTTTATGCCGCTCCCGATGCACAGACAAAGCCGGGATGGGATGACCGCGAGATTACCCCATCGATCGTCGTCGACGCGCGTCAATGAGTGCAAGCTTTATTTTATGCTCAGCTTCACGGATCAACGATGCCTGAGACGGGTTTATCGCTCCATTAGGTGGAAATTGATGATGCTCGCAATTATTTTCTCCAGTTTCATGATTCTAACATAAAATACAATGGCATTGTTGAGTTTTACTATGGCGAGATTGACTTGAAATCTTTGGTAACGTTTTCTAATCGGCAGCAACGGTAGTGGCTGGCGACGCTAGGTAGTACGTGCTTAACAGCTGAATGGCTCTTAAATAAAAAAAATACAAAATGAAACAGACGTGGGTAAAGAATGTCAGCGTCACCCAACGGCCAGCGCCCGGCAACCTCTCTACCGTCGCCGCCGGTCACACGCCATTGACTCCGCTGAATAGTAAGACCCGCTCCGCAACCGTCACATTATCTCCCGCCTTGCCTTGCCTCACTTGATAAATCAAGATTTGAACGCTCGGTGTCGAGTAACTCTAACTATACGTAATCCCGACGGGATCCGTCCTGTAGCTCATATCGGTATAATTTACCTTTTTCCTGAATTTTCAAGTCAAAAGTTCTAGTTGTTTGTTATATTGTCGTTATAAAAAATAAGTAGAAGCGTCACTGAGTCTGTCCACTGCACGTGCTTGCTCCATTACCGACGACAGTGTACACATGTTGCGCTTTTTTTGGCGTCTCCAATGACAGCCAAGACGAGGATTGTTTCACGCGTCTAACAGCTGCGATGAAATATAGGATCGAACCGCTCTAGTCATTTCCACCGCGGCGAATTTAGCCGACCGATATGTAATTTAGTAATCCAAGCAACACCCACCTACAATATTCATTGTCTGATTGCTTAGTCGGTGATTTAGTACAATTTATCCTACAGGTTTGCTAACTCGGACATGATTTATATCCCACTGTGACTGTATCTACCCGGAGTTGTAATTAACGTTTACAAAGATGATTTATCACAATTAAGACATCTTTACAATATGACGTGAATTCTTAAAGTAAGAAACTTGACCTTTGGATTATTCAAAGCCACGTTTTGAGTAGGAATTTCCAAAGATTTATTTAAAAGTATATGAAGAGATGTAAAGTTATCTCGACTTGAACGGTTAATTTAAATCGCGCTTAGATTGATGTATTATAGAAATTATTTTGTGTGGCTGGCTGTGTGTATATCATTACTTATCTCATTATCGTCCTACGCTTACATTGCGTGGTGATCACAATTTTCGTCTGTTCATGATGGCTCTACCTGATTTTGTTTAGGCGTGTAATTATGTAAGTTGGGTAAGAATGTACACGCGACTTGGATAACGTTAGAAGTTTTTAGTACAATAGGAAGAGACCCCATTAAAATAAAATTAATCACTAGATGTATAAAAATATTTATTTGAATAAAGTATTTGCAGTTTAGCAACCAGCTCTCAATAATTGTTTACAAGTTGCTATGCGAATTGCTACTCCTCAACTCCCAGCAGCATTTGAAGTCTACTTCAAAAATTAACTCAAAGGAGTTTATGAAGCACTTTATTACTTTGCTGTGGGAAGCGGTTTAATTTGGTTTGTATGTACTTGGCTTCATGACTTGTTTAGCTCTTGTTCTTGCTTTGAGATGCTTGTTTGCAATTATAAACAACCCTACTCACAGGACATAATAAGAGTTTGAATGTGGCCGAAGGGTTGGGAGCTGTTACTCATTCTTGATTCTATTGTCCACTTTGATAAAAATACCACTTCAAAGATTGCTTTGCCGAATTCTGCTTGGAAACAAGTAACGCTTCACTTTTTTTTAACGAAGTAGTTGTTCGTCATGGGTACCGGGCGTTAGTTGGTGTCTGAGCCAAGCGCATGACATCATCAGAATATGTCTCGTGCCGCCTTACATGGTCGTACCGCGTATGATCTATTGACTACACACTTGTAACAGCTGATAATGATCGTGACGCGATATTTAGTTCGGGATCCGCCTAAATATGGTCACATTGATTCGACGCGTGCTGTCAAATACAATTTTTTTGTTCCCCAGTGTGTCAGCACTGCACCATGTAAGTTTTTACATGAATTAAGATTAGGGGACGATAAGTTTGCTAATTTGTACTTCTTATTAGCATTGTAGCATTTATCTTTAGTCAGGTTGCATGATGCTGGTGCGCGAGTACATAATTTATGTCAATGTGTTCTGGATGTTATATTTTTTATTTTTCTCGTTTTATGTGTTATTGTATACATTTATCTATAATGATACAACCTTTAAATGGCAAGTTTTATCTGAATAAGTAGATCTTATAAATAGAAAGGCCTACAGAGTACACATAGGCATGCAGGACACTGTCACGCGTTAGTATTTTTTATATCATAGGACATAATGGCCATTCACATCCGTAATTACTGTTAATTGAAGCGATGACAAATGACAGAACTACCGAAACGTCCGTAGTTTTAGGAACAAAATCGAATAATTAACTAAGCCTGTGAAAGTTTGCCTATCGAAAGATAGAGATTATTTGCATATCAGGCACAAATCTCGACCTTACAGTGCGAATAACTAGCGTAACATAAACATGCAAGCTACTGTTTATCAGTGCTGCTGTCCGCAATTAGCATAGCCACATTATCTCTACGGTAAGCACGTCTGCTTGTCTCCCAGATTCGGGTAATCGGCTTATCTAGTAGGGTGGTGTTTGTTAAATTGGCCCTGTTAAGTCGCTACCGCAGCCCCGGGGCGGAGTCCTCGTCTTATTAATCGGCTGTCCGGACCATCTGCTGACGCTATTTACAGCGCTGACCCCTGTCGGCAAAAGGAGTTTTGTTGCAGGACCACTTAGTTCTTGTATGGTACGTTTGTCTCTGTCCCGTTTTCAAACAACACGTTACAATAATTGAGGTCCGTAAATCTTTAGCAAAATAAACATGCGTAGAGGAACATAGAAATTTAACATAATTGCTAGAGATCATGTATTTTCGGTGTATTGTTGACGTGACTCAATCGGTAGATCTGTAGGGCTCTACGATGTGCGTTGATCGATCCGAACACATTGAGAGCACCGGTCAAGCCTCATTGTTTTTAAAAATAGGCAACGAGGGGATAAAGGAAGAACTATTCCTTTCTCTACATTTGTAATGTAATTCTCACACGTTAGTATTTTCTTAAAGAAAAACGTATATGTGCAATCCATTAAACGTTTTAAATGTGGTCCTTTTGTACAGTCTAATTTTTTGGTCCTTACGTCGACAGTAATCTTATGTGTGACTTACTATAAATTAATATTATGCCATAAAAACCTTTACTAATATAATACCATAAATGGGAGTTTTATGGTACATGATTAGTTCTGTTCCGGTAGCTGTCATACGTATAGCTTGGTTTCTGTATCTTAGTATGTATATTATTGAATGGTTATAGATCATTTAAAATAAGCGATTTCGTTACATTTGTTAAAGAGGTCTATAATCATTACTCCTTGTATTGTTGAATATACGTAGTTCTAAATATCTTGTTTTTTTTTGGTACAAAGATGGCCTTCATTATTAACTAGCTGTTTGCCGCGGTTTCACTCGCGACCTAAAGGGAAGTTAATATGTATAACTTGATTAATAATATAGCTACATAATGTTACTCCAGAATAATGTAGTTCAATAGGTGAAAAATCGGTTTCGTGGTTTACGAATTTAGCAAACAATTTTACAAACTTACTAACAATAAAATGTTTCCTGTTTATAATATGTATTCGTGTAGATTTTCTTTTTAAAACACATCTTAATTTTAAAAAATAGCATAGGGTAGGTTCTATGTTCTTATGTTAAGGTTTTCTAAGATAAATAACATGCATACCATCACACCTGTATCACCGAAGGGTTAGGCAGAGGCGGACTAACATAAACCCACAGGTATTTTAAATCCCGGGGCGAGCCTATTGCCATTAACCGGGTACAAATCTCAAACTCCGAGCTGCTACTAAGAATTTTATAGAAAAACCCAAGAAAATTTTGCTCGACTTAGGAATCGAACCCGGGACCTGTAGCGTAGCAGTCGTGCTCGGGACCACTAGAATAATAAGGTAGTTCTAAAATATATAAATAAATAAAATACTTAATTGGTTTCTGGATTGGTTAGTGTAGTGGTGGTAGTGGCCCAAACTAGTTGGTATTCCGCTTCACTGGGTAAGTTACAAAATGAGTACTTATACCAGGCTGCGGTTTGAAAAATAAACGAATGAGGAGCTGTCTTACTGCATTACTCGAGGAAAAATTACATTCTTTTATTGTACTCTAAAACGGTGACTCGCCGTTCGACAACAATGGCGAGTGTGATTAGGGAGGGTGTTAAATTTAACTGAATAACGTCTTAAATATGTGTACTGATACTGAAATTATATATCAATAATTTGACAGATCGATTGGCGCAGTGATCGCCCAATCGGCTGATGCGCTAGGGATCGCAGGTTTTCACCTAGCATAATACAAATATTTGTAAGGGTTGTTCTGGGTTGTGGTGTTAGTGTATGTGAGCTTGTCTTTGTACAGGCATCCACGACACTCCTTATACGTTCTACACTGGTATATTAAGAATAAAGAAATTGCATCCAAATACAAATAGAAACATCGTAGTATCGTTTAAATAAATTATTTTGCTATAATCATCATCTCCTAGATAGATCTTTAAATGTGATGGTAATCTTTGCTCGTAATTGAGAAGCAAGTCCAATAAAGTCCTCTGTAAGTGGGGATATGGACAACGTGTAATTTCTTCGATAGGAGTTTGATTAAATCTTCCGCCTTATTCTGCGTTGGGAGCATATTAATTATCTCGTAGCTGTGTTAATAACTTTAATTATAATTTAATGGTTAACTCAACACCGTCTAATTTATTAAGTTCCGTTTTCCAAATACATGTGCCAATCATAGAATTGTTAATTTTAACTTAAGGTCATATAAACGTAATTGATTGTAATCACTATTTTAATCTTGTATTAGCAAATTACACGTTGCCGCTTCGTTATAATGCAAAAAATGTTATGTAATTAGATTTTATTCATGTAACTGTACTAATAGGGTGTACAAGGAAGTGAGTCACTCTATCGATCAGTACTAATTTCGTTAGAGAAAAATTAAATAAATATAAGGAGCTTATGAACGTAATTAATTATTTACATTTCATCTTGACGACTACTCACGACTCTAAGGACCTTCGAGACAATTTCTTAGGACCAAAAACAATATTTATTCAATATGCATCTTTCAGTTTCATGTTTTTAATGGTTTGTATCATGAGTCCACGAGAAAAACGCCGGGTTCTCCTATTGGATGAATGAGAAAGGGTTAAATTAGCGGCATTAAAATTGCATTGTCACAGTTTAATCTATGCTTTTTAAACTCGCTGATTTCATAATTACGGCGTATAAACTTGGTTGATTACTTTTATCATCTTATTTTAATTTAATTGATATTGATCGAAGGGCTAAGTTTTTGAAGTTAATTGATGACGCAATCGACGATTAAGAACGCCTACGTAGAAGATACCTATTTAGTCTTGACGACTCCTAGATTGTAATTATCGGGAACACTAGGTACTGATTGCTTTAGATCGATTTATTGTATAGATAGAGATTGATAGGTTACCTTGAATTGCGAGAATGTCAGATAATCAATCCCGATTTACGTTATAGCTTAGCAGTTAATCTTAAGTTAAAGTAAACTAGTCGAGAAGTATCGTGGTGTATTCCAACGTATCTTATCACTATTAAAAAAGCAAACTTAGAATACGCATTGTTTGTTCAACAAAAATGTTTTTGTAAATCAGGTTGAATTGTTGTGATTTTATTCATTATAAATATACATTATATTCAGAATTAACAGCGGCTTGTCTTATAAATCTCGTTGAAAAAAAAACTTGTAAAATAAGTAAGTATTCGAAGTACATATAGTATCCCCGAAATAACAGCGCGCGTCTGAATTTACTCACAAGTGGTGAATTTACCAAAAGCTAAGTCCATAGTAATAATATTTTCTAAAGTAAAAGAGATCGTAAATGTTTCGCATTCGCGATAATAGTCCTTACAAATTTCGATATTTTCGCATATGAACACTTAAGTTTTTTGAGCTGCGTGGCTGTGCGCATCGGCTAACTTAATACCTAGCTCAGTTAGGTTTACGTCTTTGTTCGTCATCTTGAACTTATCTTGATCATTAGCCTTTGGTACATCTCTTCAGGTACTTACGTCATTTAGCCTCGTCTGCCGCTATTGAATTGAGTAATACGAAGTTTACTAAAAACAAAATAAGTGTTCTATCAATAGTAATGCGTACCTACGGCACGTGTTCAGTACGTCCGAGGCAGCCTCCGGCACCTACGCGTGTTCCGGCAGCGTGCACTTTCATTGGGCGGCCCTGGTCTGCATACAAGGTTATGTTAACCACCGTGTTACCGCGTTCTACACGGTGTACAATGGATGTAAAGAGGAGTTTTCTATTAATATATTCATTAATTATTAAGTCCAATTTAAAAGCGGATCTACGGTATAAACAGGCAGGTTTATTGCCTCTTTGAATAGAAGTCTTTATTACAGTGAGTTAAAATTTTAATGACAAATGTTCTTCCATATATTTTAACTCAAATATCTATTTTTTATCTTTGATCAAAATAAATTTATACTTTGCTTGATGCAATGTGTTTTTGTAAGCTTTTTACTGCATATTCATGGCGTTGGATTTCAAAGATTAGTAAGGTTTTAGTCGTGTTATCCGTCAGTGAACGTGAATGATATCGAGGTATTCAGCAGAGGAATATTGAAATAAATAAAAATAATACTTGATTCGTTTAATTAATTAGTCGAAGCTAGTAATAAGACTAGGTACGCCTACTGGTATTATTTTACATGTATATGTAGTTTTGGACTAGCAATAACTGAGAATATCTAAATTCTAAACAATGCATTTAGTTGCAGTAAAAGATAACCTAGTTGCAACAATAGCGTATTACTTCAAACATAGAGGTGTAATCAACGCTATTTATGCAGAGTATATTTAGGTAATTATTGTTTATACATTTATGTAAGTAGGCTTGATATGTAGTTAGTGGTCGTAGTTAACACCTCAAGCATAAATGTTTTTATTGTATGATTCACTACAATTTGGTGAATTAGACTTTTAAATTATATATTAAATTACCATAGTCATCCGAACAAAAAATGATCCATTCCTTAAGACTTCCTTAATAAATAAAATTTTACAAATTCCATCATTTTCAGCCCATTATATAATACAATTGTTTAGGAAATTGTAAATACAAAAAATATACGTATTTGAATGCCACTAAGAATTGTGACAGCAGTTAAGCAGTTACCATTAATCCAAACATTCTGTTATAAAATATGTAAGCAGTCCCTTGATGATTTTGTACCTTGGCCATCACATAGAAAATTGAATGGATGCAATGATGGTTTTTGGTCCTTATGTGCGGAAATATCCGTCATATTCTTGGTTCCATGCGTTGTTGTATTCGCGAGAAGTGCAACTTCGGCAAAGGTACTTTCTGAGAGGTTTTTTCACTGCCCTTATTACAAATTAAAGAGAAGAGAAGTCCACACGGCTCAAGTCTTGGTAATATTAGAACTTGCAGATAGCAAAAGTGTCAATCAATAGCTTGCAGATAGCAAAATTGACTGCACAGCGGCGAACTGTATTGTAAAAGAAATTTGAAGCGATTTACGTCTGTGAGTTTCGTTCTATTTAGTGTTTGGTCCTTTTGTACTCAGGATATATACCTATTGTGTGATCTTGAATTAGTGAAGGCCGTGACTATGTAATGCAATGTTACAAATCTTTACGATACTACACCTTGGATCGGTCACTATTGCAACATGAATACCATATACCACAAGTAATTGAATCGTTGAGATCCACTATATTTAAATCTGTTTATTTTTCTTTACTAAGGAGGCCGCATATTATTAATTTTAATTATACAAATCATAAATGCGATGGGCGATGCTACGGAATTTTCATCCCAACTTTTCGAATTAATTTGTAAACTTAACGATTTATATGTGTTACGTGATCATTAAGCCATTACTATAAACAGTTACCAAAGTTAATGTTAATAATTAAAAGGTAATTTTATTATTACGACTCCTCAAGTTATAGACATTAAAAATATCTTGAATATGATCAAATATTGAAATGAAACTACTTTTTACGGATTTTATCGCGGTGCCTATATTGATATTATTTTGTTCCCGACGTTTCGGATCCTTTACAGCATCCATGGTCACGGGCAGACTGAGGTGTTGGACGTCTTGATGTTAAAATTACTAAGTAACAGCTACCTTACATTTTTGTTAATTATTAGCGATCCGATTCACGCAGAACGAGCTCACTCGTATACTTGGTCTCGAGACCAAAGGATACGGTGAGCTCGTTCTGCGTTTCAATGTCTAATATTCGCGTAAGTGTCAGAAATCAGTATGATCAAATATGACAATAATAAATTAGGTATTTTCAATCATGCTTAATTCTAGTAGCGTCGCTGTGGCGGATTAAATACTAGTCATTTTCTCGCGAAGTGAAGTGCGTTTTAATGTCAAATTGGAGCTTTTTATTGCAGCTACCGGTTATTTGCATTTATTTATTTAGCTAGTAAATGGTTTACCCAGCCGGCCAGCGGCTGCGGGATCGCTGCTCCTAAAACGATCTAATTGCGTCTTATAGTGTCGCATCGTTTATGCGACCTTTAGTTTGTTGATGCACAGGAGCTCCTGTATTTATCCACAGTTTTTTCTTCAAACCAGTTTACTGTCTTCTCTTAATATGTCAAAGTAACACGATCCAAGTCATTAACTTGGTAGCGCTTCGAATAGGTTTTACTATGCTTTTTGTGATAACAGCGTAATTTTTTTCATAAACTCGATAGTTAAAATAATTAGAGGATTCATTAACTTTGAGGAAGGGTGTCCATTGAAACATATCTACAACTACTTAACTATGAAACAACTTTGTTGCTTTTCTTAATTTTTTTTCTACTAGTTGAACGCTAATATAGTTGTTTTCTTCTTCATGTTTCAACAGCTTGCAGTAAAAACAGGTTGATTTTGCATTTTTATTGAAGCTCGCTTTGTTTTTCAAATTACCTTAATGTCTCGTCCCCACCCTCTGCTGCGGCTGCAAATGTGATACGAATAGACGTGAGCATAGTTGAAGCAATATTAATGAAATTCCATTCACGGGCATAACTGGTTGATGTGGTATATAAAAATGCTCGTCTAGTTAATTATAATGTTATCGTACGGGGTGCGTGTGTCGCCCCTGGCGGTAGCAGGGTGCGCTCGCCCATCTCACGAGAACGCTACAACAATGTTGAGAAACGTGACGAGCTTAAGTGATCAATAGTTACATGAAAGTCGAGAACAATGAGTATGGGAGTTAGCCGCGAGAAACTGTGCGGGTCATAGTGTTTTTGCACAATATTGTGATCTACGCGGCCGCGTGAGCGCCCCAATAGCATGCTGATTAAGATTTCTTAGGCGCAAAAAGTTAATTAATTATAAATATCACGTTAATTTAGATCTTAAATTAAATCTTTAACACGCTATTGATTAAGAAAATTCTGCAATTCATATTAGGTGTAGGACTTAGCGGTGAACTTTAACTCAATGAGAGGCGGTCGCAAAACAATAGACTTAAAACAAATAAATTAAAAAAATATAAATAACACGTTAATTTATATAGATCCGCTATTTATTGTCAAAAGGCTGTTTTAAGCCATTTACTTATTATTACATTAGAAGTGTCCCTATATTTCGACGCCTGTGGATTTTTCTAAATTATTCTAATTCTTGCTTGATCCAAAAATAATAAGTACTCTTTGGAAAAATAAAAATCATTACTGCCAAAAATTATTTGGCTCATTCGTCATTTTGTGTGCAAAATGACCAAAAATATTTACTTCGTGGCCGGAAGGGTGGATTTATGGGAGTCGTTACAAATACCAAACCTTTAATTGGTTGAAAAATCACACTAATTTGGGAAATTTTATTGTAACAGTTATATAGAGAAAACAATTGGCCCCGATGGTATATTTATTGTCGCTATTTATCTGCACGGAGAATGGCGGGATGGAACGAGTTTGCGTGGTGGTAAAAACTCGGCTGGTGCCGAAGCGGGAATGTATCGGCTCCCGGCGACTCATGGAGGAATTTCATCCGGAATCTCTAATTAAAACTTTATCTAGTCCCTCCTCCATTTCGTGGAAAACGTACTATTGAATCGCCATTTAGAACTGAGCTGAGCTGACTAGTTATTGTAAATAATAATATGGCAAATTAAAGGCGTGATCTGTATTCCGCTCGCTTATCCACTCTGTTACATTTTATTCTATTTGATTGGATCCAGTTTAATGAACAGCGTCGTTTACTGCTTGGTAATATCAATGTCAAAATGCAATTATCGTTAAGACATTGTAGGTACGGTAATAAACTGTTCGTACTGAGTATCTTAGTCAGATGAGTGTTAACGGTGCACCGGTCTGTATCATCTGTAGGGGTTAAAACTCTATATATGGAGGACAGTAAAAAGGTGGCTGACATTATGCTATAGACGTTTATTAATATTTGTGTGTCAATTAGCATTTCTCATAGCCAATTTACAAGTAGATAAAAAGGTTCCGCATTAATATATTTGGTACATTCATACAATTTGTGGAAACCTGACGTACCTACTGTTTGCTATCAGCTGTCGATAATCCGTGTGAAATATGTATATGCACCCGGATTATGGTAACGTGGGAGTAATGATTTATGTATTTAATTTCTAGCATCGACTTTTAGGTCGATGTTAATTTCCGTTTTAATTTTGCTAATTTGTTTGAATGACGTCATGAAAACATTTAATTATATTTTGCTCTTATTTTTTATTCCTGTCATAAATGAAACTTAATCAATATCATAAATTAAAATCAAATGTTTTAATAATTATCATTAAATAGTTGCTATTTGCTTTGGTTAAACTACATAAATGGCTTTGATAACAAATAAGTGAACCTCCAATTTTGGTGGACCTATTTTGGAAAGGCATCGTCGACATTTGGCCATAGCTTGGTGACTCAAAGTGCAAATTCCCGACGCGTCGCGATTCGATGACGAGTCTGTCGCGTAGAAGTCATCATTCGCGACCACTCGTTTCACAAACTCCGAAATGCTAAAAATGGCATAAATAATTTATACGTGGCTTGCTCGAGCTCCGTTTTTGTCGCGGCCGACCTGTCCACTGATGCATTTATAATATAAGGGTGCTTTTTGCATCGTCCCCCGACGGCGCTGGAATACAACCGCTAAAATTTATCATGTTTCAAACGTGAGCTGAAGGTGTAATGCTGGTGGTGCTCACTGCGGTCAGGCTAAACTGTTGCGGTTCAGCCTAATGCATGTGAGTAATGTGTATGTATTGTAACAACCGATCCGACTCGTGAAACGTGCATACAGCATTAGATATGCATACCTCCTATTACTACGTACATACCTGTTTAGATTTAAAGCGTGATCCTACATTGAATACATTAGCACACTCGATTTATAATCTATTACTAGCCAGACCAAACTGATAAATAATTAGTAAGATCATGTTGCGTAATTTTATTGGAATTCTTTTTTGAAACGATAGCGTCGAGACTGATGGAAACTCTTTGGACGTGCTTTGAGTTGGAACTCAATATAAATATTTTGATTATCAGTTAGGAACTTTGAGTTCTCCGTCCAGGCAGCTCCTCTTGTTATTGTTTTAACATTTTGTCTTTACAGAACAGTTTTAACATTTTCTCTTTCTGTTTATATGTATACCTACCTACCTTCACAAAGAAAGATCAATGATTGCCATTTTCTGGTTTTTTGTAACTAAATCATACTAGACTTCGATGCCTTTCTCGTTTTTTAGGGTGTTAATTTACTTCATATTAATTTAATATTAGTAGCCTTGCTAATAACCTTAAAAAATATTTACTCATAAGAAAAAAGTACTTTAAAGTTTTAAAAAGGTAGAAGAAAGTTTTTTTAAGTTTCAAAAAAAGTATCTTTATTTTTACAAAAGGTTCAAATTCTAAGCAATTAGGTAATACCACAGATAAAAGAATACTAGATACTAATATGGTTACGCTTTATGAAGCTAAATACTAAATTCAACAGAAACTCCGTTTGCATGGATATTACAACAATAAAACCTAGCCTATAATATTCAAATAGCGCTGTTTTAAATCAGTGAATGATTTTTATGTAGATTACCATTTACAAACATACATACAAACAACTTACCTACTCGTATTTATAATATTAGTACCTATATACAAAGCTCTAACTAATACCTTCTTAGGTAAACGTTTAACATTGAACTTTAAAACTGTCAAAGAAATTAACCGTTGTTTGTCATTTGTCCCGTGTTGTGTTAATTAAATTAAAAACGCATAAAACAATAATTATAGTCTTCATAATTATAGGTGCTGCAAACATGACATTACAATTTAGTAATTATTCGTTTTTATCGATTGTGTCTTGAGAATTACAAATCGAATAAAGTATTCGTGATGTGTCCAATGTGATGACAAAGTCGTCGTTGCAATTTGTTTGCTATTAAAACTAATTGTTCGTTTTCTTATTCGCAGTAAACAAGCAGTATTCGACGGGAAAAGGGCGATACGAGGAGGGATACCGTTTGTGTTCCGTAAGTAATTCATTTTTTCATGAATTAAGCTTAATGCATAGTTAGGACCAATTTAAAGGTGAGCCATTTTTCGTCACACATATATACGAAAATGGTCCTTCGGCCCGCAACACAAGTTCTTGTAGTTTTATCACAGGTTTTACTTCGAAAGAGCTGCAGTTTACACATGTTATTATGGTAATTACATCTTATATCATAAGTTAGGTTTGGTTCAAGTAATTAAATAAAGCATAAATATTTACTATTAGATCACAAGGTTTTTTTTGTGATTACGGGGGTGCATATTTCTAGCTATGATATAAAATCAGAGGCGCAAATCATGATTTCATTACAACTTAATCAAGACAACTTAACTATGAAACTTTAAAGTACTATGGTCTTTTGCTTCGAGTTAAACGTGTTTTGTTGTTACTGACTTATGATCACCTCCTGTGCGAATCCTGAGATACCTTATTTGGTTCGCATTTGGCCCATCAAGTTTCGTATAATAGACAATGCAAAATATGTCGTCAAATTCCCCGGGAGTAATTACGGGAATTGCTGAATAAAGCAAATTAATTACCTACTTCTTCTTTTAGGACTCCTTCGATTTGTAGATGAATTCTTCGCACTGAAATCCTGAATGATTTATTTTCACGGTAAAATATACTTTGTAATTGCACAATTTATTTTAGTATTTTAAATAGTCAAAACTTATTATCTATTGCAGCTCAATTCGGACAATGGGCCTTCGGTCCGCAGCATGGGTTTGCGCGGATAGCGCGCTGGCATGTGGAGAAATTGCCGGAGCGTTTGCCCAGCGGCGACGTGGAGGCTGTCTTCAGCCTTATGGATGACGACTTCACTAGGTCCATGTGGCACTTCCAGTTAGTGTACCATTTTGTTTTCTTTAATGTTCAGGAAACCCTCAATACTCACGTATACTCTCCGTACTGACTAAAATATCTACTTCCCTTGACCCCATAGTCGGGTCTGCATGAGATACATGAAAAAAAATCCTGAAAAATCTGGTAAAAACATTGCAAGCAAATATTAATTATTAATATAAAGAATGCATGATTTATGAAAAAAAATCGGTCGGTCGATTGAATCAGCAAATTGAAAAGCATCTTTGCGCTAGAAAAGTCTAGAATTATGTTACTCTAGTCTAATGTTCTAAAGTTACCTTGAAACTTCAATAATAAACCTGCCATTTTTCGATTTGAAATTATAATCATTCATTCATCATTCAACTTAAATTAAAAACCAACGTTATGAAGATTGTTATAGCGAATAATTATTTTCTTTCACAAAAATATTTACGAAATTACTAGCATGCTTAAATGCGCAAGCGCAATATCTATAATATAAAAATGAATCGCTAAATGTGTTGCTAAGCGCAAATCTCGAGAGCAGCTGAACCGATTTCGCTAATTTTTTTTATAATATTCCTTGAAGTACGAGGATGGTTCTTACGGAGAATTGCCTGAAATATATAAATAAACAATTGCCTGAAAAAGTCTAAAAACAACACTTTTCTATATTCCCATACAAAAGATTCGTAATAACACTTAAAAGTCAATTTGAACTTTAATACCTTACCATAAAGTTTAATTAAGTGTTAGTGGATGGAGGGGTTCCGGGAAGGCAAAACAATTGAGTGACGTGAGTTTCAGAATCGACTGTTAGGCGGTACGAAGTACGCCGGGTCAGCTAGTGATTAAATAAATTTTACTAGCGATCAGTGATAATGAATAAATAATCTTTATATCCTGATAAGCTGACTCATTAGCCTAGTGGTCCTGAGAGCGCGACGGGAGCCACATTAGAGGCCTTGGGTTCGATTACCAGGTCGAGCAAAGTGTTATTGGGTTTTTCTATGAAATTCTCAGTAACAGAATTTGTGCCCGGTTAATGCAATAGGTTCGCCCCTGTTACAAATAACCTAAAAACTTACCGGCGAACTGTGGGTGTACATAAGAAGGCCTCTGCCTAACCCTTCCGGGAATACAAGCGTGATGGTATGTATATGTAATGAACTGTAATGATTGATTTAAAACTTAATCTGTTTAGGTTCAGACTGACGTACAGGCTGATCCTCCGCGAGAAGGAGCTGCACTTCAACATCGGCGTGTACAACCCCAGCAAGGAGCTGACGTTCAGTTGTCAGATGCTGCTGCACACGTACTTCAAGGTGCCCGACGTGCGCCGCTGTCAGATCACCGGCATGCACGGCTGCATGTTTATCGACAAGGTGAGGGAGCTAACAGGGTTCTGATTTTATTTTCATATAATAAAGGTTCCTTCATACCTGAACAGGCTTTGTTTTTGTTGGCGCAAAGGCTGCCCGAAAAGAGTAGCAGATGTGACGTATGAAAAATGATATCACAAGCCGTGTGTAGAATTTCTACTATTAAAAAATTGTAAAAAAGCTGTGTCTGTACACTGAAAAAAAAAACAAGTGGGGTATACATATAAACGTCTCCGAACCCAAAAATGCGATTTTTAAAATTCTTGTCCTTTTGTCCGTTTGTTACGGGTGTGCTCCAACTTAAAACCTGGTGAACTTCTTATCTCAATTGACTAAACGGATCCTTAGATACAGCTTGGCCTCTGATGTATAGAGACCCATACAAAAAAGAGATCATCACTGTCGGTTTTGATTAAATAATTGTCAGGATCCATTTCTTATCTTAATATAGCTTCAGGTGAGCGAAGCCGAAGGCTTATGCTAGTATTCCATAATATTACAGCTTGTGTCATTTAAACAACAATTATTTTTTTCTAAAAAAAAGATTTTGGTCCTTTGGTCCATAAAAATAAGTTTGCGAGCGCACAGACCTAGAATAATAAGTATTTAGATATTTCTATGACGGATGGGCATTGTTATACAGACAGGTGACAGTAGCAGGGGTCAATGTCATAGGGGCGTTACTTGTGTACCGTGACTCGCGAATATAGTTGACCTCGGTTTGGTATTCGATGTCAAGTTTGGTGTGGTGTCTTTGTTACCAGTAAACAAAATGTTACGACAATATTTCATCTTACGGGATGAATAGAGCTATACGTTACGTTACACCTTTATAGGTAAAATATCTGTTTAACTATCTATGTTAGTAACTGTTTTTGGTCCAGTGACTGCGGACGTGGCTTCTGACTGGAAGGTACCGGGTTTAATTTCCAGGGTCTCAAGTCTACAATTTTATTGTGTCAAAATCGTCATTCAATGATTTCAGAATTATAGATTTTTGACAACCATCATTCGAATAATACCATTGAAATAGATTTAGGCCCCAGGTCGAGCAGTTTTATAGGTCTTTCTAGGAAATTCTCTTACGGAGTTTTAAATTAGTGCCTACCGTGCTTAATGGAATCTTTCAAGGATATAGGTGTACAGATAATAATATGTTATTATTATTTAAAAAATATAACTATTTGTGTCCAGAAACATGCCGTGGGTGTATTTTATAATACGTAAATATAAATTATTTTAGACGCGAGAAGGCGCCGTGTACCAGGAGACCAGAGAGGTGGTGACGATCAACGAGTGGACCGACAGGATCTACCAGAACACAATGCAAGAGCATATCATCACCAACGTGGTGAGCGGGCGCAAGATGAGGATACAGAAGTATAACTTCCCTGACACTGGTATGTTTTTTAACCGTATGTTCTGAGACAATTTAGTGCCTCGTGGCTTCTACGCTAGAGGTCCTACGATCGAAATTCGGTTTTATTATTGGGTTTTTGAGTTCTGTTATCCGCAGTAGTAACTCGGATTTTGGATTATGGCAATTGTTTCGCCGATATTACATGGGAACTACCCCTATGCATACTGGCGTAGATCTGTGTAGGTTAGGTTAGGTTCGGGTAATAAATGTATGTATGTATATATTGATCCCTAGAAGAGGTCACACAGGCTGCAATGGTCGTGGCTAATGTAATGAATCCCATGGACGTAACGGAAAGCAAGTGCTGTTTTAAATCCGCAGAACCCGGCCCCTTCAAGTGGTCGATGATCTATGAAGATTCCCTGCACCAGTAATATACTTTTTCGTGTGCTTTCCTTTAGTTTGTCCATGATATTATTTCTCAGAATTTGATTCTCACTGACACTACACACTGACAGGGATGGCTTAATAGTACAGAGTGAATGCTTTTTTTAAATTAAATTTGTGGCAGTTTTGTTGTTAATTAAAGTCGGATCCGAGACTCCTTTGAGTATTTTTCGCTATTCCTGTTAGTTTCGGATTTGGGCCATACTTAAAAAATCACTCTATATCTATTCTGACTGATGTAACTTGATTGTCACAGTGATCTGGAACCCCTGGTCGGAATACGCTAAAGAGATCCCGGACTTCGGTGACGACGAGTTCCCGAACATGGTGTGCGTGGAGGCGGGCCGCGTCGCCGCGCCCATCGTGCTGCTGCCCGGCACTGCCTTCGAGGCCAGCCAGATACTGCAGGTCACTTACAAACTTTTTGTTAATATACCAACGCTGACTGACACCAAACGTCATCTAGTTCCCATTGAAAATCAGCGCTGCAGCGATATATAGAGTGCTGTTCAGCACTTGCATCATGCTGAGAGGGGGAACTTATTCCGGATCCTCAACAATGTACAATTTAGCAAAATAATTTATATGACTACTATACTTCGACTTTTAATTGTATTCAGTAACTTAATAGTGGGGGGGTTACCACTTAAAAAAAAAGATAGTGATGTGGTGTAAGAACGAACGAAATTGAATGAACTTAGATAAACAAAGTACTTACATAAACAAACTACTTGTCTTCAAGACACAATATAAAGTATTAAAATTGTAGAATTTGTTTCTCAGTACTAAGGTAATGTAGAAAATATCAAAACTGATAAAAGTAAAATTACATGATTTTTATTTTTGGTTTGTTTCTATTAAAAGAAAATAAAAAAGGAAATTACTTTTATTAATAATTATTATTAGAATTTTAAGTTGTATTTAAATTGAACCATTTTTATCAATCATTTTTTACGCAAAACCATTCACTATCCCAACACACTATTGTTGTGTGGTATCATTATTTTTATTTGAACTGTCAAGTTACTGTATACAATTAACAAGTCGTAGTATAATACTTTCAGCACACTAGCATACTTTCGCTTGTTTTTTCTTTGTACGTATTTGTCGCTGTCAATCATTCCCATGATCCAACACAAAACTGCGAAGCGAAGCACTTGTGGTTTTTGTTGGTAGGTTGGTGATGAGTTCACTCCGATGCATCCCATTACCTTCTACAAGCCTTGAATGCCTGAGCGGAGCCTACGGATGCCTTTTAGCCTATTTACGACTACTTATAACATTGTTGGCAATGTTATTTCAGGTGATGTAAGAGATCGAGCGTCCCACACACAGATAGCCGTCCACTGGAGCGAAGTCAATTGAGGTGCCCGCGTCATTCCACTAACTACACGCGCACGTCGCCGGGGGCTCTGCACTGCGACTGCGGTGCGTCACACATTACTGTACACAATGGCCCATATTGGCCTACCATATACATAACTTTTTAACATCTTAGGTTTTTAATATATTCAAATCAGGCAGTGTCACAGGGTATAATCAGCATGAAATATACCTATCAACGGCGAGAGCGAGAATTGTTCAATTTCTTTGTCTATACAGTATTGATCAATGGGATGAAATACATGTCTAAATGACTGATGTCGTGTACGGTGTTCAATCTAAAACAAGCTTTGTGTCATTGAGATATACTTTAATTTCATTAAAATCCAAAATGATCTGAACTATTAATCGTTCTGACCAGTTTGTACACAAGTCACCGCTATTGCATAGTAATACGCACGGTTCAAACAGAAAACTGTACAGCTTTTGTCGCTGTGTGTTTATCTAATGCTGATTGTAGTTAGCAAATTTTGAGTTGCAATCTAGTGTAAAAATCTCACCATAGAATATATGTGTGAATAGTTGATTAAACAATTATATCTATATCATAATTGATATCCTCAGAAATTCTAAGTGACGTTGCCTGGGATACAATGAAACTGAAACTGCATAGCTTTTAAAAATATTTCCAATTCAAGCCATTGTGTACACGATCCCATAATGTACCGATTAAATAGTCTTCTAAACCATTCATATTTTGTACTTTTGGAATTACTGTAGCTTCAATATTCAATCATTGTCGTCGTAATAAGTCGTCATTTTATAGAAGTTCGTTCATAATGTCAATTTTATAGTATAACGTTTCGTAGGTTTTAGAAACCGTACGAAGTGCTCGTTAGCAATGAGCAGAATTTGAAAGTTACTCAAAACTTTGTTTGAATACTTTGGACAAAGTATTCCAGTATTAAAATATATTTCGAGTACAATTTAAAGCATTTTTCACTTTTAGTTAGAGCCCTAAGCTAACCCACCTAACCTTTTGGTACTGACTAATAATAAATGAAACAACTGAACCAACTGAAACAATTGAATATTTTTAATTTCATAATATGTTCTGCATTATATCAACTATGTAAATGCCTCTTTGGCATTACATAGTCTGGTTTATTTTATTACGAAATTCATTAAAAGGCTATTTTTGCCAATAAGTTTACAACATCTACTGCATATTCTATACATTTATTGGCGCCGATTATAAAAACAATCCCAATGCTGGGCACGGCTTCCTTCTCATTCTGAGAGGAGACTCTCGGAATGAGAAGCCTAATGCAGGTTGGCAGACTTCACACGCCGTTTGAAAGAAAAATCTAAAAGGTTGGATGGATGATCTTAGGGAACTATTTTGTACAATGCATTCAAGTAACTGATGTTCAAATGAAAATGTTCCACAACGCCAAGCCCCCTTTAAATTAATATATCATGATTATTGTACAATTATTTTAATTATGTTGTAGTTTCACAAACGATCCTATAGAAATACTAAGCACACACAAACTAATATTTTAACGTTTAAACGATCTTTAATTAAGGATTTCAAGCATTCCGTTATTGTCTAAATTAATAACAAAAAGGAATACTGCATTCAGGAAAGGTTAACACAAAACCTAAACAATATACTATCTACCTAAATATCGTTGCTATTGTGTTTCGTGTAATTGACACTTGATACAAAGGAATTATTTAAAAAGGTGTGTATTTGTTGACATTTTGTCTTGTACTTCTCTGAAAACAGTAGTTTATTAGGCGCTCAATTCCGGTGGTAGAAACGAAATAAAAAAGACATTGAACTAGTAATTGTTTATTAAGTGGAGGTTAAGTTTCTATTATGTATTTAATTGAAGCTTTCTGTAACTGTTTTTAATCTTGCCAAACGGTGACTGTTTTTTTTTCTGTTTCTGTAATTTATTCACTTGAAGAGGTCTTGAGGCAGGTAGTGCATGCATTAAACATCTTTGTGCTTCTTGTGCATGACTACTCAAAAACTGTCGAGTGTAAAGTGGAATTTCTGGAAAGTATGACAGACATCGCCTTTCACCTTCAAGCTGGGTCACTTAGGATTAGCACAGATTACGCATAAACGAGCATGTTCATATAATTAATGGCCAAATACTGAAAAGCTTCTCAATTTTAAGATACTGTTGTCTTGTGCTGTCACAGTCAGTTTGTGTCTTTAAATTGAGTAGTAGCGTTTGTGTGTTTGGTCATAAATGTGGAGTACTATTTAAATGGAGTTAATTTGGGTAAATTATCGAGTATTTTTCGCCTGAATTAAGCTGACCCTTAAAAAGCTGCGTCATGTAACTGCATTTTTGTGTACCTACGACGGCCTTTAGAAGTATAACATAAATATTTCGGTAAAAATGATTCTATATTCGATCATAATTTGTTGCAAGTCCGCATGGACTAACTTAGCTTCCTTCTTTGTCTTCCGCTGTTTTCTATACTTGTTGTAATTGTTCTGTTTGTTTTCTATTTAGAATTAAGAGACATCAATAACGCGTTAACTGTCCATCTTTGCATATTTTTAAAATGTAATTTGAATTCTAAGATTCATTGCAGACAGCGAAATTTCCGAACGAAAGAACAAGGGATGGTTTTTTTATTTTGGGATTTTGTACATTGTAAATCAATTAATTTTAATTGTCTCTTCGGTCCTGCCTGGTTAAGTTCTTTGAAAGTATGTATTCGGTGTGAATTTTTCAATTAGGCGTGGATAGCCCGTCCTAAACTGTAAGAAATAGCTAAAAATACTCAAAGGAGTCCCAGCCCAAACCACACTGGTTGTCCTATAGCATAAACACTAGACAAAAAGTTCTTTATCGACTCGTCAGTCGAAATAACCATTTTTTACTTATGATGCCATTTTATTACAACTTTTTCATCGACATAAATCTTGTTTCTATTGTGATAATGCTAAGGATTCTGCTGAACTGTGGCCTAATCCTTCTATATTGAGATGGTTTCGGCTGAAGGAGAGTAACATGCGGAAATTACTAAACTACCATAATCATTCAGTTCTATTTTCAAATTTAGCTGTAGTTACATACTAGGCTTATAGGCCGGATGTATGCGACCATTTCACTTAGTAATACAATACCATGGAAGAATGAATATTATTCATCCATGCAAATACTCAGGTGACTAGTAAGTTATTGTTGTAACAGTTAAGTGAACCGGTTCTTACTACATATTAAGTGTAATACATACTATGTCCATATCATAGAGGCATTAAAGTGTCTTTTATCAATCGCTCATTAACGTTCCGTACACACGGTCACACATCAGGTTATAGGTATATATCTTAACTGTCTTATTGTACGAAATGCCTATACAATGTGTGCACAGCTTATACTGGAAATGTATAGAGTGATGTGTATCCGTGTATAAACAAAATCAGTTAGTTTTTTTATGAATAGTGTTCTTAGACTTCAAAAACATTTATATTACGTCTATACGAATTATTGACTAATTCATTTTATTATGTCCAACATAGTTCGGAGTGCGCACACGCGCATTGTACAAAATTATGTGATTTTTTTAAGTACATTTATTTTTCTGTGAATTTGAAACGTTTTTGGAGGCTTTTAAAGTATACGAAGATTAACGTAAGAATATGTACTTAGATATAACGAGTTCCTTGTTTTTAAATACAAACGATGGGGTAGGTTTTTGTTCTAAAGTAACTTTGTACCTATTATGTCATATCGACATGATGTTGTGAAGGTAATTGTTATTATGTATAATAATATACATTCTGTAGTGTCTTGATGCTCTCTCGACGTAGAGGTAGAATAAGAATTAATAGCATCTGTTCTTTTTAAACTTTTTGGTACATAGTTTTAAGTCAATTTTGACTTTTATGCCAATCGAGTCGTAGGGCTCTCGTAATAATGTTTTGTAAACTGACTGCATGGTCGCTATGAATAGAGACCAGAAACAACGAAATATGCAACGAAGTGTACTTCCATAGGTGCAATAAATTGAAGTAAAATAAAATGTTTTTTTTTTTTTACCCACGACGGAACGGAGATGTATGCGTTCAATAGGCCGGTTTGTTTCTTAGAAGCCTATTTTGCAATTTATTGTGTAATTTCACGATTTGCCACATTGAACAATATTATTATTAACATTATGTGCCGTAATATGATACAAATTCAATGTATTCTGTAGTTCTGTGAATGGCGAAACTTCATTCTTCAAACTTCATTTAAACGTAAACTTAACCGTAAGCTAAAGGTGTCGTAAGCGCAAGTTATGTGGGGCTCGCACCCACTATAAACTCCGTTTGTGCGCCAGCCACTTTCATAGAGAGGCCACACGAGAACTGCTACGCATTTCGCGACAGTGTTCATTTATATTATATCTGTTCAAAAAATCTTATTGGGAATTCTGTAGTCAAAGGCGTAACTTATTTGGAATATTAGAAAAAAAACATATGACTGTTACACTAATTATATTTCATACATAAATAAATTACAACTAATTAACTCTGTGTGGCTTCACCACTTGTTGCTTTTGTGTCCCAAGCACCAACTTCTGTGAGTAAATCTTTCTTAGACTCAAAGTACTCTTTGTACCACATTATGTGATCTTTCTTTTCCTTCACTGTGTAGAATGCGTTTTTAGACAGGCCTACGCACACGAGCTCCATGAAATGCCTGATGGGACCCTTCTTGGGGCACCAGCCTTCGAGGTGGGTGTCAAGGAATATGTGCTCCGAGAAGTCGACCTTCTGTTCGTCTTCCAAACCTGAAATTAAATGAAACGATGCAAATTTATCATGAGACTGTCTTATTAGTTGATCTAAGCGACTGTTATTGATTTTTGTTTTTCATGACTCTCAAAATAGGATTATGTTGATGAAGGATATTACATGATATCTACAAAAATAATACCCTCATGAGTGAAAAAATAGGGAAACTTTTCCAAACTAGGGGTTATTTTCTTTTCTAAAGTTTAGGGGTTATTTTCTTTTTTTTATATTTTTGATAGGCTTACGCTTGACTGCCTGATGTTAAGCGACACTGCGACCTAAGATGGAGCGTGCTTGCCTAGAAGAAACGATTCACTCGTGATTTAAAGGCACCCAGATTATATCTATTGGGGAAGACCCACTAATTATTTTCACATTATATTATTAGGATTATACTTATTTTTATTTTTCTCGTCGGTGAAATAAAACGCTTCACTCTGAGGAAAATATAGATTAACTCAAATGCATACTCGTAAGTAACGTCACTTTCTCCCCTTGCTGAACAATTAACTATAAAATTTCATTTTACATTAGTTTCTGGTGTACAATAAACTATCAATATCTACAATAAACTGCCTTATTAGCCTAGTGGTCCAGAGCGCGACTGCTACGCAGCAGCTCGAAGTTTGGAATTTGTGCCCGGTTAATGGCAATAGGCTCGCCCCCTATTACATGGGACCTATACATACCGGCGAACTGTGTGTGTACACTAGTACGCCTCTGCCTAACCCTTCGGGCAATATAGGCGTGATGATGGTATGTAATAAACAATATTCTA
This sequence comes from Acronicta leporina, assembly GCA_947256265.1. Taxonomy (NCBI): domain Eukaryota; kingdom Metazoa; phylum Arthropoda; class Insecta; order Lepidoptera; family Noctuidae; genus Acronicta; species Acronicta leporina. The sequence goes on from OX366512.1 coordinate 3,651,158, forward strand.
TTCTGATCTAGGTATAAGTGGCTAATAAAATTGTAAGATTTAAAGTTTTTGGCGGGGATTCAGAGTGAGGGGATGCTTTATACCTTATTATGGTCAATATAATTATTATCTTATAAACCAGAGGTCTATGACAAAAAAGTCTGGACTTTTTTCTCATAGACCACTTTCAAAATTTAGCTGGTTCCGGTGGAGTTACATTTCTACCATATTCCCAAAACGTCACGATTTTGTCACTCCAACGTAGACCCTCGTCAAGTTTGCTGTGGTCCCCTGGGGATCCACCTGGACCACTTTGGGAAATAATGATATAAATTAATCAGTCAACTAGGACATTAATAAGATCCTTCACAGCCTTCTAATAACCTAGGAAAAAAAATACGAGTGCTCACCCTGTTCATTATTGATAGGGAATTTCCAGATCTTTCCCTGTTCTGTCCATAGCACCATCTTCTGGAAGTAGTTGGCAGGCGGCTGCGAGGTGGCCAGCGTCAGCTCGCGTTGCTTCAAGTTCTCCCACACATCCAGTGTGGTACCATAGTTGGATTCTTTGGCTTTGAAAATGCCTAGAGGTTCGCCACTGAATATATTTACCGTCGTGGGTTGTGAAAGGGAGGTACTGTAAATAAAATTTAAGACTTCAGCATTATGACTTCGGTTAAATGTCTGTACAGTAATATAAAGGACAGAAGTTTCCGTTGAAACTTTACAAACGAGCTGACGGATCGCTTGATCATAAGGGCTAACGCGCACTTGTGATTTTTAGTCGACCGATAGTTTAGTCGCTTTAGTAGTCCTGTATAATTTCATGTCGAATTCTAATCGTCAAATGCGCGCACTGCCATATAACTCCATAGTGAATCCCAGAACGATCAAACTATCGCCCGACTAAAAAATCACAAGTGCGCGAGCGCTCTAAGCGATTACTACCGCCAATAGACGCCCGCAACACCAGTGGTATCACAAATACGATGCCGGCCTTCTAAAAGAGTTTGGCCCTCCGGTATCCTCACTCACTCGGCGAAACACAGAGTAAGCGTTTTTTCACGCCGGTTTTCTGTGAGGCCGTGGTATCACTCCGGTCGATCCGGCCCATTCGTGCTGAAGCATGGCTCACAGAAAAAATCAACTATCTGCTATCTGATAATACTGCTACTGTTTGGACTTCAAGAGATTATTCGCTGATTTTTTTTTCGGTGTTTTTTTCTCAGAGGTCGTTAGATTGGAAATGACTTTGCCAAAAAATGTAAAACATTGACTTGTAAAAGTGTCTTTAAAGATCTATTTACAGAAATAAATATCATTTATCATGTAGTTAAAAAAACAAACAGATAACTTACGTCCTCCTCTTTCCTTCCCCAATAATAGCACCATCTTGTCCAGTTGACTTGGCTTTCCTTTGAGAGTACCTGGTCTGCTGTGTTTCTACCTTAGCCTTGTTGACGAGACGCTTTACTTGCTGACCTCTTGTCTCTGTTTGAGTTAAGTCTTCAGGCTCCTTTGAGCGGTCTACCTTCATGCCAACCAGAAGATCACTGGAAAATGTTATGATCATTTTTGTTACTATTTACTTACATGAAGGTATGGATAGCTTTAGTTTTTCAAAAGGAATCGCCACATGTTCAAATTATTTTTTTATTTTTGATAGGTTTACACTTGATCACCAGTTCGCCTGATGTCAAGTGACACTGCGAGCTAAAATGGAGCGCGCTTGCCTAGAAGAAACCAATTCACTTGTGATTTAAAGACACCCAGATTATCTCTATGGGGGAAGACCCACTTGGGAAGCGCATTCCACATTTCGGCGGTATGCATGATAAATGTGGTCTTAAAGCGTTTCGTTCGGATTGTCCTTTAGCTTATTACACTAAGAAATTCCCAAATGAATTAGTACTAATTTCTGAAGCTTACGCGAATATTAGACATATTGGGAGGGGAGCTGTCAATAAATAGAACTACAAGATGCACAACACCTGTCTGCCCATGACCATGGATGCTATCAAGGATCCAAAACGTCGGGATTTGATTTTAATAATATGTATATCGCAATAAAATTCGTAAAGTTTGAAGCGGCGGTAGCCTAATCGCTGATATGGTACACTGACGGTTCTAAAACAGAGTCAGGTACAGGGGCGGGCATATATGCAGGGGACCATAAGGTCAGTCAAAGCATGGGCAAATTAGCTACAGTTTTCCAAGCGGAAACATATGCTATTCTTGCCTGTGCACAACAGATGGAAAGTAGCGGTACCACAGGTAGGTCCATCTACATTCTTAGTGACAGCCAAGCGGCACTCATGGCCCTGACCTCCTACAGGATCGATTCAAGGCTGATCATGGACGCTGCCCGAACTCTTAATGAGCTGGGAAAGCGAAACAAGGTCAGGCTTGTCTGGGTCCCTGGTCACAGGGGTATTGTGGGTAACGAGCATGCTGACGAGCTGGCTAGGGAAGGTTCTGGAATCTCACTAATTGGACCGGAACCATTTGTGGGACTGGCCCCGAGCACAGTCAAACAGCATTTCGGGAGTGCGCAAGGGCGAGGCACATGGATGAGTGGTTGAGCCTCACGGGACTTGCTCACTCCAAGAAATTCATAGGTTCCTCATCAGGATGGCAAAATGCCATTTGGAACTCAAGCAGGCGACAGGCCCGTCACTTGATGGGGGCGCTGACCGGACATTTCGGGACTAACGCTCTCCTTCAAAAGATGGGTCTGACGGAGACATCAGCCTGCAGGGCCTGTAAAAAGGAAATTGAGAGCATGGAACACCTTCTGTGTACATGAGATGCACTGGCTAGAAAGCGAATGTGCCTCTTGGGGCAGGGTTATCCAGGACCAGAGGACTATAGACTCATACCCCCAGGCCTCATTATAAAGCTTATGGAAGAGCTGTTTGAAAAACTGGGGGAGGATGAGGATTAGGTATCTAGGGGAAGCACAAAAGATCCCATTGGGTCGAAGTGCTCTGAGGCCTTGCTGCCTCGGCCCCACACAAGGTAAGATAAGATAAGCCTAATCGCTAGGGCGTCGGACTTGCGATCATGTGGTTGCCGGTTCGAACCCCACCCATTGCACTATCGACGTGAACCCACTCGTAACACAAGCAATCTAGCTTAGCACGAGGGGTTAACAAGAATACTAGTAATGTGCGACCCGCATTGCTAATAAGCTTTATTAAGAAAAAAATAAAATAAAATAAAGTTGGTTTATTTCAAAATGAACCAGTGCTGTTCAACTAGAGTTTATTTTATTATAATTATAGCATAAATAAAATGCAATATAAAGTTCATAATTGTGGCATTGAAATGGTATCACTCCACCCATTCAGGAATTGGTTCAACAACTGATAAATATTTAGAAGAATTTTATTACATACATACATACATAAAGTCACGCCTCGTTCCCGTAGGGGTAGGCAGAGACCACAGACTTCCACTTGCTACGATCCTGACATACCTCTTTAGCTTCATCCACACTCATCAATCTTTTCATACATGAACGTCGGTTTAAGGTACTCTTGACTGAGCCATTTTTCAGAACATCCTCAATCTGATTTCGGAACGTTCGCCTAGGCCTTCCCCTTCCTACATTCCCATTCACTTGACTCTTGTATATCTGTTTAGTCAGTCTCCTTTCATTCATTCTTTCAACATGACCAAATCATCTCAACATACCTTTCTCGACTTTAGTCACTACATCTTCATTCACACCACAGCATTCCCTTATCACACTATTTCTTATCCTGTCACAATTTCACTCCAATCATACTTCTCGAAGCTCTCATCTCAACTGCATTTATTCTACTTTTATGCTTCTACTGCCACACCCAACTTTCACTACCATACATTAGTGTTGGTACTAACACCCGTTCACCGTTCACCCTGTTTCCAGCATTCACTCTCCTTTCTATGTCACTTTCACACTTTCCTAAATGTAATGTAATGTAAAAATGTAAACTCATTCACTAGTTCAACTTTTTCACCTTCAATCAATATTGTATTTTTATTCTGGAGACCAAACTTAGAAACTGACACTACTAGGTACATCCGTACATACTCATATCTTTATAAATTTAGAACATAATTATTAGTAGGTATTAATTCATGTAATTCACTAATTTCATCTATTTATTTGGTGAAAATTGGTTTGTATAAATAAATTAGGATTCTTCTGTTAAAAAAATTCACTACACAAAAAAACCCACCAATACACTTTACCTGAGACTAGTAGAAGATTGGTTGATCTTGCCCAACACTCTAGACAGGAGCTCAGCTTCAGTCTGTTTGACATCTCCACCAAGAGCTTGTGCCACATCACCTGCAGCTTTTGTTATACTCTCTTCTGTAATTTTTAATAAAAAATGAGAGCTTTACAACAGCAATCTTATCTTATCTTGTGTAGGGCCGAGGCAGCAAGGCCTCAGTGCACTTCGACCCAATGGGATCTTTTGTGCTTCCACTAGATAATCTATTCCTCATCCCCTCCCAGTTCTACAAACAGCTCGTCCATGAGCTTTATAATGAGGCCTGGGGGTATGAGTCTGTAGTCCTCTGGTCTTGGATAACCCTGACCCAAAAGGCACATTCACTTTCCAGCCATTGCATTGCATGTACACAGAAGGTGTTCCATGCTCTCACAACAATAATCTATACAACAGCAAAAGAGTGTCCATGGAGTTTCTTGCCGGATTCTTCTCCATAGGATCGACCTTTTGGAACCGTGCAACTAGAATCATAATGTTTCAAAAACGCTTGTAAAAGCTTATTTGAAATAAAAACATTTGAACTTGAACTTGAAGCAATACACTTGTGACTCCTCTGTTAAGCTATAATCATCTGGTAATAGCTTACCATCAGGCAATCCATCTGCTTGTTTGCCCCCTATCCCATAAAAAATAGAAGTATAACATGAACTGTTCAATTGAATTGCTGTTCGTAGTTTTGTCCTAGTATTATAGTCCATGCATGTAAATAACAATATTGTAAACTTTTTTTCTGGCAATAAAATTATTTATTTATTTATTTAATTAATTACAAACAGCTAACTTCATTATAAGAGAAGGGGGAGGCAGATACATGCTATTGTAGACCCTCAGTTCGGTATATTTAGGTTCCATGTAATAGGGAGCAAGCCTATTGATAAATATGCACCATGCAATAATATCTATTAAAAAAAGGCAACATTGAACTGTATAGTAAGTCATGTTGGTTGAAAGATATAGTATTTGTCTTCAATAGATGCTGGTATGGTACTGAGTGCCCCTCAGGCAACACACTGACCAAAAAGCAATCGAAGTCTCACCAACATCTCAAGCTTCTAGAAGTCAATAAAATATTACTTAATTACATGCAAATACCAACCTATTTTCTCTTTTGTGACTTCTATTTTATCTGCCTTCCGTCGTCTCTGTATTATTGGTGCAATAGCAAACTTATCTTTATATTCTTCCTCTTTTATTTTTGGTTCAGCCATCATCAACTTCAGGAGTTCTTGGATCTTCTCTGTGGCAGAATCTGACGCCTTTTGCGGTTGTTCAGGTGTTGTCTTAGATTCTGGTGGTTTTCCATCACTGTCTGAAGGCTTATCCGATAAACATCTGACTATAACCCGAAAGTCTCGTCTGAATCGAAGTCTGAAAGAAAAAAAGGTGTGTAGGAGATAGAAACGACTCAAACGACAGGAAATTAGTAGTTAAAACAAATCATTCATAATATATACTAATAATAGTACCTGGTTAGCATATTTTATGTTATACAAGTTTACAAATAAAGATTATATTTTTATGTGTTTTTTTTTGCTAGTTTCACTTTTTGAGGTTAGGATAACGTTTCGTTACACTACTTCTACCTGCTGTCATATTCAAATGTTTTTGGAGTGTCACTTTAAGATGAAAAACGGAACGTTTTTTTATGAACTTCTTCAAAAAGAGGTTCTAATATTTAATATGTACTAAACCTAGCTTTTCTAACTAGAAAGTAATTTTAACAGACTGCTTCTTTGATAAAGCGTTTACAAACGCGGCTTCTGAGCGTAAGGTCCCGGGTTTGATTCCTAGAACGTACAATGTTATTGAGGTTTTCTATGACGTTCTCAGCAGCAGTTATTGGCTAGTCTCGTGCAGAGGTGACTCACCCTACAGAGCGCTGGAGCGGTGCACTCCCAAACAAATTACTCAACAAAATGTGTTTTTTTATCCAAGTCGCCCCTTTTTTTAGTATTATTTTGTTGTTATAGCCGATATAACAGAAATAGGTACATAATTTGTGAACATTTCAACTGTTTAGCCATCGCGGTTCTTGAGATACAGCCTGTTGACAGACAGACGGACGGACAGACTGACAGACAGCGAAGTCTTTGTAATAGAGTCCCGTTTTTACCCTTTGGGTACGGAACCCTAAAAATGAACAATACGTACAGGTTGTGTAAAAATGAAAATCGCTTCCATTTATAAGGCACAGTTAAGAGCACATTTATTTGTGGACGAATCGAAAATGAAATACATAACACGTATTCCAAATATCTATGCATAAGTTACAATGAACATAACTATACATTCTGAATTATTGTAAAAAATCATACAAATTAAATTTTATTTACTAAAGATCACATTTTTCGATAGAAAAAGACTAACATTAATTAAACAAGTACTGAATGTAACTAGAAACAAGTATTTATATAAATTCTACACACACAAAGTTTTCTATAACGTAAATAAAACTTTGTTTTATTTTTCTTACGTTTCGTACATTTTTCTGATTCATTCATGAATCGATATCTAATATCTACATAAGAAATACGTTAACTATAAATTGACATTGTTTTGACGGTGTAACTTAAATTTTTATGGCCATGCCTTTACAATCCGCTTCTTTCAATAAAACGATTTGTGAACACGCTTGCAGGGAGTGACCGCGCTGGTGAGTGCCATGTGTGTGCGTGATATCTCAACTTGTAAGCTGCATTGATAACAATATTTAAAACTCGCTTACACGCTGCATATCGATAAAGCACGATGCGCATCGCTGAAAGCACGCCCACAAATCCATAGTGTGTGAAAAGCCTAATCAATAACACTAATAGAATGACAAAAAAGTATGGCATAACATAATGTTATTAGTCACCAATATACTATATTACACTTCTGTAATATTATTACGGTGTTTGTTGGTAGCGAAGCTCTAAAACCAGTGGACTAAACCGAATGGAGACCTACTTATCTGATTAAGTGCGATGGGCGAATTTAATGTAAAAACTGTTGGAAATACAAACTACCCTGATTTTAGCTTGCACGATCTACACGAGTGAAAATGACTATTGTAATCTTGAAAGATAAAAACAATTGAACAAATTCTTACGTTATTTGGAGTATCTAGTATTTTTCACTCGTGTGGATCGAACTTTATTCACTACACAAACACTTATTTTCTTACAGTCAAAATTTCCTGGCGGAAAACTTGGTGGATAATAATAGTTACTATAGTTTACTTACAAACAATAAATAGCAGTTACTTTAATTGACTGTATACCATGTACTAAACGTATTTTGACATAACATTACAATAAACTGCACCAAATGAATTACTAGACTCGATAAATGCCTTATAGCATTTTGGGGCACATACATTTCTTTATGGTCGCACTCATCATTTCTACTTCACTAAGAAGCAAGACAAGTAATTTCTGCGTTTTCGTTTTTTGTACTAGATACTTCGCAAGTTGACAATAAAGAGATGTTTGTCAGTGAATTTATTCTATCCGAGTCCAAATCTTAATACAAAACGGTAAATACCAAATAGTGGTAACTTAAATCTATGTAAACTAGTACTCAGTATTGTATAGCATTAATATTGCTTTAAAACTAAACTACGAATAATATAATTACATGACATACAAATACTCAAAAAAATATGAGACAATGCAAATAATGCTGTTGAGCAACGCTTAAGTAGTTCGTAACATTACAATAATTATTTCAATCTTAATTATTAATTACGGCTAGGTTCGGTTGGACACTAGGTTGTACCATGAAATGAAGATTTTCTACAGATTTTTTCGATTATTAATAAAATTATTATTACTTTGCAAACATATACCTAGATATTCCAAGATCCATTATTATTCCATTATAAAATAGGAATAGCGGTATTTACGTAGTAAAACACACTCCCTCCTATAAACGGAATAATTACGGGTCAAACAGATCATAATACGGGCCCTAGCTGTCAATAAACATTATAACCAAGAAATAAACATTTGTCATTTTCAACAAGAGAATTTGGTACAAAATGTGGGATTATTCTTACCAATTGAGATCAAAAACACTGGTTATTGGTATCAAAATACGTAACGCGCCCGTACTGTGTGGAAGTATGGAAATTTGAATCATCAATCGCTTATACATCAATATTATGAATTATAAGTACAATACACACCGAGTGTGATGTGTTCGTAGTTCATTATGTACATTATGGCACACGCTATCACCTAAACATACGTCGAATTTTTACGTGAGCTCATTTTCTCTTATCAAACTACTCACTCATGTTACCAAGTGTAACGAAGATATCCCTATCACATATCTAGCACCGATCCTCTCACTGGCAGTGATGAATTATCACACCCCTCTAACTAAACGCGAAAATTATGCAAACAGTGACTAACTATGAGATATGTATTCATCTATAGAAGACCTAATTAATATTAGAAATGCTAATGTTTGTATTGTCAACTTACTAATATTTCCAATTAATTTGATCATGTCTACTTAATATGGTTTATTATAAAATCAAAATAAATTAATACCAAACTTGGAAACCAAGTTACTGGTAACACAGTTAATGGGTATAGGTACCAGGAACAACTTTTGACTCACGACCTCTAGTTCCCCAATCCTGCATGGTGTCACTTCGTCGGACTTAAATGAGCATTTTAAAATAATAAATGTAATTACTCATTATGGCCTTATTTTGAAGAAAATACCCTCACCACACTTGAGGTTACCACTGTTTGCGTAACATTCTCGTTTGACTCACAATTAGGGGCTTCACTCTTACTTGCATTTAACTTAACTAATTCACAGCCTATTAGGAACTAAGTTTTACGAAGCCGAAGTAGCTGTAGCCGGGTCTCAGCCATACCGTACTGTTGAGTTCCCTCTGGGCGATGTTGACGGTGTCTCCCTTGTATAATCGGGCGACCGTCTGAACGGAGCACGACATCTGCGCCTTGTCCAGGGGTCGTTTGCTGGTGTCATCGCCGGTTGCACAAGTAGACAGTAAACGAGGCTCCTTGCCCGTTTCCCGCGCCCATATGAAGTAGCAGTTCGGTGATCGAGCTAGGTACACCACCTGACAAAAATAAATTGTTAAATTATTTATCGGCCCAAATAGGTACGTGTTTGTGTAACGGGTAAATTGGTTTGTTGGAATTGTTTGGGTCTTGTGAATCCTTATTTGAAATGGCTTTGCGGTTATAAAGACCTAAATTTTGCTCTGTTATGATGAATAACAAGCAGAATAATAAATATGATATTAGTTATAACATATTAACGTTTAACATAATGTTATGGCTTTACTTTCAATCATTTTATCGCGATTGCCAGACTATTTTCGGCCACAACCGGAGCCTTTAATCATGAGGCGAGGTCGCAGACAGGATAGTGTTGATATGTATGGTATAGCGGACTGTTATTTGCAACAACACGTCGTTATAGTGCGTATTTTTTTGGGATGTGTTGGTCCGTGGATATTCTTATAAACTCCCTATAATTCTGAACTTTGCACGTAATAAGAAAGTATATAATGAAACACGACAATTCGAGCCGGATTATCTCTATATTTCTTTTCAACTGACTTCAAAAAGGTAAATCATCTGTACGTTTTTATTTCTTTATTCTGTGACTTCCCTCTCTTGGGCTAAGACTCCCCTATTTTTTCCAATTTGTTCGCGTTGTTATAGTGAAGAAATAATAGCAAAAATACTAATCTAGCTCAAATTAAAATTAGTTCAAAAATAAATAAATTATAAGTATTTTAAGCTTTTTGTTCGATAAAGACATTCTATGTACGAGTACACCGAGAGATGATGACGTTCAGTTCTAGGCAAACTATAATATGTTCTATCTATACTTATAAGTCAACTAGCTCTTTCACGCGGTATCGCTCGAGACAAAGTGACATTACGTTCAACTCGATTAAAAATATAGCCTATGTTATTCAGTGATAATGTAGCATTCTATTATTGAAAGAATTCTGATTCTAAAACAGGTTCTATAGTTTTTCAGTTTATTCATTATACTGTAACCCACTTGTTTTTTTTTAATATCTTTAATGTACCCACAGAGGCACAGACACAGCTTTTTTACGATTTTAAATAGTGAAGATAAACATAAATATAGATTTTTTCTTTATAATATTAGTAGGTATAGATTTAATTTGTTTTCAGATATGTAAAACCGATGTGTAAAACTATATTTAATTATATACTTTCACGCCTGTTTTCCCCGAAGGGTGAGGCATAGCAACGATCCTTTCCGCTGTCGCGCTAATAACCGTACCACATTATCGATAGACATGTTCTGGGGCTGAATTTTTATTTGAATAATATACCATAAAATATAGCATATATACATCCGTTTAAGGAACATGTATGGAAACATATTATCATAATATTGAGTCATACATTGAATATTTAAGTTCGCAAATAATATTATTGTGGTTTTACGTATGGCTACGATTGTAATGAATAAACCCTTGTTACGCGTGATGCTATTTGTAATATTTATTTGTTTATATTATGTGTAAATTATACGTACATAGGTACAAGTTCAAGTTCAAATGTTTTTATTTCAAATAAGCTTTTACAAGCGTTTTTGAAACGTTATGATTCTAGTTGCACGGTTCCAAAAGGTCGATCCTATGGAGAAGAATCCGGCAAGAAACTCCATGGACACTCTTTTAAAATAAATAAATTACAAACTTCACTGTTACAATATTGCGATAAAAAGATGTGAGGACGTTGAAGGATGTCCAAGTTTGACCGAGGTCGACTATATGTACCTACTTTACTACTATAGATACTATATTTTGTTGAATAATAAAACAAGTTAGTTCCCCGGTGTTATTCGCGTTAGTCTCGTTGTTCCCAATATCGTGGGGATTTCCTCAAGTTCGTTCTTGTTTGTCACCGAACTCGTCCTAAAAGCCTGGCCAAGTTAGAAGAAATTTTTGGTACGTTTGGTACGTCCCTGGATTGTTTAGATACACAATTATTATACTCGGTAGGCGGCACTGCAATCAGCAGTGCGATTCTGTAAATTTCGCAAAGAACGAAAGAATCGTTAAACTTATAACATAGTCCGTCGTTATGACGTAGGCTATTCCAAGTCTCCTCTCAGAGTGGGAGGTATCTGGTTATAGTCCACCACGCCAGCCTAGAGACTTCACACACCGTTGAGAAATTCTCTCAGGCATGCAGGTTTCCACACGATGTTTTTCGTCAAAGGATAAATCATTATTAATACGTAGGTACTTGATTGCGAAATGTCCGAGGTGTGTGAGGTCTGCTTTGAATTCGAATTCGAGACCTACGACTTGGCACTTGGTAGTCCAATAAAACATATTATATTATTATTATTAATGTATGACTGACTCCAGTTATCGGGCGTGTACGGCCTATGCTATGTCCGATAAAATATCGATAAGCTCGCATTTTAGCGTGTGGAACGTAATACAGACATCGAGGAACCGTAATATTGTGTTTACGATAGACGGTGTTACAACCGCGGCAATGTCTAAAAAGTTCAACATAGTAAGGAGATCCGTTACGCTCCCGTACGAGTTGTAACAATGGAGTTGTGACCATTAAGAATGTTTGCATGAAGCCTTATCCGGCCTTATCGGTGTATAAAGTAGTCATGCATAATGTAAATATTGTTTTTGTTATTGTTGTTAGCGGAACTGGTGAGTACCTATGACAATTAGGTGTGCTTTGGTACTCAAGAATCTAGTATAGCCTCAAGGTAAAAAGATTGTGTAGTGTGGATAATCCTAATGGATTGGATGTTGGACTCTTACAGACTAAAAACCGCACTTGCCTACCCTTGCTCTATGGCATGGCTCCGATTCGGAGCTAAGGGTCTCGTGATATAACACCTTCTGGTACTAAAAACATAATAGCTCAATGTATGTGCAGAATGTACATAGGTGCAATTTTCAATGTTACAAAGTTAATGACTCAAAGTCCCGAACCATCAAAATGTTCGATTGGACTATGTTATTTTTTTTAAATCTTAAACAATAACAAAATTGTCTCCATCCATACAGATCATGACTTACGTACTTAAGTATTTATCATTACGTATTAACGGCATGTGTGGATTTCCTTCGTTCTTGTAAATCGATTCATACCTGAGCATAAATTAAGTAAAGGCCGCCTTCCTTGATGGTGACGTAGTCATCCGTCAGCTCGATCTTGTCCCGGCTGTTCTTTGAGGAGACCTCCTCATCACGCACCCAAGGCCCCATGATTTCTGAGGACAAATATAATGTGTGATAAGTAAACTTGTTCAGGTATTTGAACTTAATCAATCATAAATAATAGTTAAAAACCGTTAAAAGCCATAATCTTCAGGGGTGATTTATCTTTACTTTCATTTGGGTGAAAAACTGCTTGTGATAGACAAGGATGCTTCCACCTTGAAGCAATAATCAGCCTTGGAAAGTTGGAACCAGTAGATATTGCTATTCTGAACCATTACTTAAGATACAGACATATATCTAGACTGAATGATTCCTCCATATCTAGTCTAAAACCCCAAGTTTCATACTTACAAAACATTTAATTAGTAGTTTTATTTGCAAATGTATTACCTTTCCGAACCGAATAGTCCTAATTATGCGAAAATTCCAATGAAGTGACCTTAAAAACCTTATCTCTTTTATAATCGAGTTCACAATAGTCGCAGCGGCTGAGTGATTGGATTGTGCGCAATTTGTCAATGGTTCGGCTTCCGCAGGGGGTAAGCATTTGTTTGGTGATTGTTCCGGGACTGGGTGTTTGTTTATTTGAGGATTGGTAACTATTTGAAACGCTTCTTAGATACAGAATTAGATTCTTTAGGGCGACACTTATTTTAGTAACCAAAAAATAAAAACAATATCGTAGACCCTGTCTGAAATCTCCGACGATTTTAGCCAGGGATGCTATAAATAATTTGTTTTCCTTATCTAGTCACCTGATATAATTTTGTTGCGTACAGCGACAAGATTGTTTTAAAACATTGAATCGATAGATAGCAACGATAGTACACACGGCGACAGTCGGCCTACTGACACCATTCTAGATCTTAATATTATGCGCAGAATGATAACAAATGAACGCAACTTTATCTTGTTTTTATACCGACCAGAAGCACCCAATGATGGCGCCTGGGATAGCTAAGATTTTTGTATCAAACTCTATAAATACATACACAATTTCATATATTTTTTTTATGGGATAGGGAGGCAAAGGAGCAGACGGATCGCCTGATGGTAAGCGATTACCGCTGCCCATGGACACCCGCATCCAGAGTAGTCTCAAGTGCGTTGCCAGCCTTTTAAAAGAGTTTGGGCGTTCGGTATCCTCATTCACTCGGTGAAACACAATGTATGCTTTGTTTCACGACGGTTTTCTGTGAGGCCGTGGTATCACTCAGGTCGAGCCGGCCCATGGCACTCCCACGGTTAAGAATAAAAATCTTTATCTAAACATTTTTTTATAAATTTATTTTAAACTGTCTCAATAGCCTGGTGGTCCTGAGCGCGACTGCTACGCTAGAGGTCCGATTCCGAGCTTGAGCAAGAGTTATTGATTTTTTTAAAGAAATACTCAGAACAACTCAGTAGCAGCTCGGAGTTTGGAATTTGTGCCCGGTTAGTGGCAATAGGCGAACTGTAGGTTTACATTAGTACGCGTCTCTCTAATCCTTCGGAGAATACAGTCAATGATGGTATGTATGTTATAAATTGCATTGTCTATTTCCTTAGATGCAAATACTAAAATATGTCTCAGATGTTTTTGTTCAATTGTTTTTGGGGAGGATCAATCACAGGATTTTCAAAGTCCACTTGGTGATTCATAAAAAAAGTAAAATTCAAAGTAATTCTTAAAAATAAACACTGACAAAGGCGCCTGCATGATGGCGCATGAATATTTAACTCATTCAACCTCGTTTGTTTGTCTTGAATATGTCTCGAGTCCCGGCGAGCTTTACCTACTGGATTTTCAACATTTGAACATAATACGTATTATGTGTATTAGGTACTGCTTAAGACGATGGACATGTATCCTTAAGAGTATTTCGAGTTTTATAGTGGTACGGTGCGATAACCTTAGCGGTGTATTATTTTTATTAACGCAAGTGCAATTTGTAAAAAAATTGTCCATGAAACACCAAAGAGGTTTGGTCTTTTACTCGATATTCAGATTTCCATAAATACTGTTATGGTTTTTTTAAGGGTATTTATTTTATGCCTATACACATTTATGTGGGCATTTTGTTTCGGGCCTTTAAGGCAAAAGGTGTTTTGTGCTTTACAATTAAACAAGAAATTTAAATGTCACAAACAGATGACGTAAATTTCCCTTGTTTGTTTTACTTAGCATTAAACGAGATTAATTAATGAGAATTATTTTGGACATATTCAGTTAAATTAAGCGCTATAACCTCTTACATACGCCTACGCTGTTTAAATTCAAATACCACCTACCTGTAATTCTATTTTAGTAAGAGCCACTTTAGTAGCAATTTAGGATTTTCGAATAAGACCTTATTCCTCTTTATACCTGAATGCGACGAGCAAAAGGCGGTTTAATGTTTTTAATCATTGTTACTATTGATAAGATTTAGGTGAGCGTTTAAAGTTATTGGTGACAATTTAGAAGGGGATGCTCTGTCCCTTTCCAAGTAAAACTAGTGTGTGTGTGTTTATGTTTGTGTTATAGAATTTGTATGGCACACGAAAACGTGCTATAAGCAGTACCTACGCTCTCTGTTTAACATAAATTAAAACGCCTCTCTCTTCTGATTTCGGCTATATTTAAAAGTACTAAACTTCTTTGTGACGCCACAAAAACAATCAATCAAAAATAGCCTATTATATTATTATTGAGCAAATCGCCAATGACAATAGTTTATTTTACATAACTGCTAGCTGCTTTACCAAACTGCAAATAAGTCGTTCTACAAAACAACTAAACGTGGGTAGCTGTTTTGAAAAATATATTGCAATGGCAATCCAGCTGCCATTCAGCTATTTTACATAACAGAGGTGTATTGTAAAGAAGCAAGCGATTATGTATAATGGCGAATTGTAAAATTCTACTGCGACATTTCTATTGTGAACCAAAAATAGAAAAACTAACACAATTATGTAGTAATAAGAATAAAAAAAAAGAATGTAAGTACCTAATACTAAGTGTGTTATGTTGTGTAAGATTTTGTTCATAACAGATAATATACTTTAAGATAACAATTTCCAATTACTGAGTTATCTGGAAAGTCAGAAGTGCACATCATTGATAAACAATACTTAACATGAATATCGTGACACAAGAGTAGAGAATGTTTACGTAACTCTAGTTCATTTTCAAGCAACTCTTGTATTTTTATATCACGCCTGTATTCCTCGGAGGGTTTGACAGAGGCGTACTAATGTAGTGTAATCTAATGGGAGCCTACAATGTAATGGGAATGTTGTAATAGTGTAACCTAATCACACTTGTTGATATGGGGATGGATCTCAAGACCTTACACTCAGCAACTGAGCTTGCGAAACCTACACCATTGAGGAAATATTGTATAACAAACTATAAAGAAGAAATTTTAATTCTGAGACTGGCAACTCCAATAATTAATGTGGAATCACAAAGTTAAAAATGACATGTATATGATGTAAGCCTAATGGCTAGGGCGTTGGACTTGCGAATATGTGGTTGCCGGTTCGACATCCACCCATTGCACTACCGACGAGATTTCACTGGTAAGCTAAATGCTAATGCTAAATGCTTGTGATTTAGCTAAACACGGGGAGCCATATTGCTAAAAGCTTTTTTTTTTTCAATTTAGGTACCTAGCACCTACCTACTGAATAATGAGATTATTTTCAGCTAAAACCGCATTCATAATAAGGTCGACATTATATTGAACAAAATTAAAGTAAGAAAGAGGATTAGTTTTAGGTACCTAATTTATTGTTATTTTCAGATAATTTCTGCGGTTTCATTTGATTCAGTAAAAACTTCGTTTAGATGATTCTTTTATGAGTTTGATGCAGAATAGGTACCTACTGCAATACGAATATACAGGACCTGGAGTTGAGAGACCAATGGTTCTTAGGCAGAGGGCAGTCTATACCCTAAGACCGCAAAAGAGGGTAAGCGATAACCGCCGCCCATGGACACCCGCAACACCAGAGGAGTTGCAAGTGCGTTGCCCGCCTTTAAAAGGGTTTGGGCCTCCGGTAACCTTAACTCACTCGGCACAAACACAACGCAAGCGTTGTTTCACGCCGGTTTTCTGTGAGGCCGTGGTATCACTCCGGTCGAGCCGGCCCATTCGTGCCGAAGCAAGGCTGGCTCTCCCACGTGAAATGTGCGTTACCGGCCTTTTAAAAGGGAGTACGCTCTTTTCTTGAAGGTATTATTTTTTACATTCATGAAAAGAGCATACTGCCTTTTAAAATCTAAAAAAGGCCTTTTTTTCGGCCTTACGCCGATAATTTGTTAGATGGAAATTCGGAGTCTGCCAATGTCTTTCTTAAAAGTTTAATTTCGATAGGTTTAAAGGTCATTGAGATACACGATGAAAGTGTACGCGAAAAATCCGTTAGAATATCGCCCTTCAAATCTAAGCCGGTCTTTAATTAAAACAGCTAGCCACAAATTGGTAGCTGCAATTAATGAATGCAGATGATACAAAAGGAATTATCTAACAATGTCTGGGTGCTTAATTATTACGAGTAGATTAATGGCAACAACACAACCATATAAGCTGTGAAATAAGTTTCCTAACACAGTAACTATGTCAAACTGGCTAGTCCATACTTTGAAATAACAACCTTATTCCCTATGTTTAAGGAAGAAAATAGCATATAATAACATTGTACACAATGCAAATATCTAAGTGTATCCTGTCTGTGTCACATACAGTCATAAATTATCATTGTAATCACATATTTCTTGTATGAGATTCTACATTTAAATGTAAAATATTTCTGTTAGTAAGATTTATTTATTTATCTATTTGGATTTGTAATGATTGAATTTCATGAAACAATTATTAATACATCATGATACAATATGAATAAATGAAAAGATTCTTCAACTTAAAAAAATACTGGCCATAATTTTTGTAGAATGTATAAAAAAACAATGAGTAAATGGTTCAATTCAGCAAAGAGTATCTAAGCTAATTAATTATAGGTTTCTAAATAATATAATCTTGATTGCCAAGGGCTATAATGCCTATAATGCTCGGCTATTTATTTAATGAATATCAAGCTTCAGCTGCTTACAATAGGTACTATTTTTAGTTGAGATTGATAGTGCAATCTGTCTGTTTATGATAATGATTATTATGTAATGAAGAGGCTACATAATAATTCTTATATCAGCAACTGGTTATATTAGTAGCAGTTTCGGTTAGTTTTTGAATTTTAATAACTGGTTTTTGGTCTGTCTGTCTAATAATATAGTAAGCTGAGTATTTAAATATATTATTCCAATATTTCTAACTAATTACTAAAGGAGAATTTTAAGAAAATAAATATTGTTATTTCTATTAAATAGGTACTCACGTTTTTTGCCCAAGTTAACTTCTCGGATAGCACCATTGAATTGAGCCACAACCAACTCTGTAATTAATAAAATATACTTACATTAGTAAATATTATTATTTTTAATATAAAATAGTTAAATTGATAAAATAGTAACTTTTGTTTACCTTTTTGTAGCACTGTTAGATCATAAATATGAACATTGTCTTTATTAGCACTTTTCTTCTTTGAGTCTATGAGTAACATATCTTCCCCAAGGTCCTCAACATAGTATTTTCTGGTGTTTAATGGGACTTCATCATCATCAAAGGACCTTGTCCTCGGCGCCCGCACCTCGGCTGCCGCCGGCCTTGGGCGGCCCACTAGAGCACTTTGTACCACTCTGTCCTGGTTCAAGTTATGTATGATGAAGTGGTCCTTTATCATGTCAAGCTGTCTCCTCATAGATATCATTTCGTTCCAGTAGTAGAACGCAATCGAACAACTTATAACCATACATATAACGCTTAACAAAAAATTCAACACGAACAAAAGCTTAATTTTCTTGGAAGACGCTATTGAGAACGTCGTATTTATATGCACGCCGAGGTCTGACGGTTTCTCTGCAATAGATAAATAAATACCACGTTATAAACATATCAATTAGTCAGATAATATTTTTAATTTACAAATTCATTAAGTCACCTGTATTCAGATGTATCACAGTCCCTTCGGGTGAATT
The DNA here is from genome assembly GCA_947256265.1 of Acronicta leporina. Lineage (NCBI taxonomy): Eukaryota > Metazoa > Arthropoda > Insecta > Lepidoptera > Noctuidae > Acronicta > Acronicta leporina. The sequence continues at coordinate 3,669,696 of OX366512.1, forward strand.
AACTTTCGTATTTTTACCAGTATTCAGAAAAATGCTAGCCGCACCTGTCGAGTTCAAGGGGACACCTTCGCTCATGTGGAGTTTCCTTTCCCCTTCCATTATAAATACTACTACGATTACTAGTTTTACTACAAATATTCAGACGTAGGCGTACGCGCCGCCGCACATACCTAAACAAAACAAACAAAGGATTTAAATTTGTAAGCTCAATTCTCAAAGTTCGCACTGACGGCTAGTATTGCCAACCCAACAAATTAAACTGTAGAATGTAAATCTACAATTTTTAATTTCCGGTTTTAGTTTGTATTTCCAAATCTGCACTTTTTTGCCTGCATACTGCAAATTGTTTTTTACTATTGTAAATTTGTTAGTGCAGCCTTTCTTTTTAATATTATTTCGATAAAAACCTATGCACGCAATAGTTACCTAAACCACAGATAAAAGAATCCTAAACTAAATACTTACTTGATAACTACTCAAAATCAACATCATTCGTGAATAAAAAAGTAGTGTAGTTACCACGAGAAGGTTTTAGTCTCATATGTGATGGATATTTTCTTTCCACATAAATTATATTATGTTTTGACAATTGCAAAATTATTTTTATTTCCAAATAACAAACAAGAATCACAAATTATTCCCGAGAGGGCTATTAAGTAAGACAAATCAAAACTAACTGATAAATAAAAATGTACGCCTTTTTGTTTTCTATATATAAGTATATTTTGAATGTTTTTATGTAGTTTCCATGCAGCACAGCGTTGGCAACACCACATTGACCGCACGACACAGGCATACCGCAAAATACCTATATATGAATGATATGATAACCGCGGGTTGATAAAAAAACACAACACACTACATACCATTTAAAGTATCCGTTGGCACTTGTATTTGCTGTTTAATATTTAATATATTTTTTCATCAGCTAAGTAACACACGAAGTCCCTTTAAATATAAAGTAAAACCAGTTCGCTAACTTCTTTTTACACAAAAAGTAAACACAACAAGCAAAACATTTCGGTCCCTCACTCCGTTTCGCTACAACTTCTACGGGCCAAGGCGCGCACGTCGCTTGCCGGCCGACCAGAACTGGTTGCGCGCCAAATTCGAACTGAGCGTGCAAAGGCAAACCAAACAACGCGCGAGGCGATGCTAGCGACAGCGAGTGAATGCGGAATGACCACGATTAGAAGGCTGGTATTTATTAACGATGGACAATAGTGGACGATGGGTAACTTAACAAATGGTACAGGCGTGCATGGTTATAACGCTTTTATTCGTAGAATGCGTTGAATTCGAACCAATTCAGCATAAATTGCAAAGCTGACAAATACAATAATGTTATGATTCTAAGTAGGTAGGTACCACATCCTACCTACCAATGTGATAGTTTTTATCAAAGATTTATCACATTATCAAATAGCGGAAATACTGATTCTGGATGAAATATACATAAACTCTATACAATAAACGGGATATCCCCCATTTTCATTATTACAGAAAATGGCTACTTATTACACTTAAAATTAGGGGATTCCCTTAAAAAACTAAGTAGGTAGGTAGGGACCGTCATAAAATTATTAAAAAAAATATATGTTTTGCATGGTAAATTAATTTAATAAATTTATAGAAGTGAATAAAAATAAATGTCGGCACACACTACTCGACATCTGAAAGCTCAACGTTCAACCAATTACATTTTACAATCCAAATTCTTTACCTGAATTAATCCCTTTTGTTGTTCGGTAACCGCGATTCTCTGAAATTCTTATCTCGCTGGGTAATATCCGAACAGTAGTAAACTGTTCTCAAACGTGCTTGATACTCTAAACAAATGCGATGTTTAGGAAGCTGATGGTTTGTACCTAGTATTATAGACTTAGACATACATTGTCGCGAATCCGCGCTGGTATGCGTGACCAGCTGTTTGCATCTCAGACTCAGTTATCTCGCCAGTGACGGATATAGTCTGTAGACGAATCAGGGATGTTGCATCCGTTTTGGGCTTATCTTCACGGAGATGTAGGTAGTCTTACAATTTAACTTTCGATGGATTTTCATTGTGCATACGATGGGGCAGTAGGATTGGTCCAGGAAATGGGTAATTAGCTGATGATAAAGCAAGCACGTGCAACAAGCACGGACACAATTTTTAGCCGTGGGAGAGCCATGCGTCGGCACTATTGGGCCAGCTCGACCGGAGTGATACCACGACCTCACAGATCGTTGTGTCTGTTATTCGTTACTTGATGGGCCAATTGATGCAAATACCTATGGAAATATTAGATAGGTACCTAGTTAAATAAGAATATTGATTAGGTAATTATTCTTATGACCCAAGGAACATCACACTGCACTGAATTCATGATAATGAGAGTCTAGTACATAATCCTGTATCATGCTTCATCACTCTTTGTAACTCGAGTAGAATTTTAAATGAGTTAGTTTCAGCCCTACATACATGCCTGTTCTATTTCTGCACGAGCCAAACTCCACACCATAAGATTTTGCAAAGTTATGTACATACCAAGCATGTTTTTACAGCGATGGCAAGAATAGATTCAGATTTCACTGAATTTACAGGACTTGGAGAGTTCAGTACCTAGTAGTCAAGTTAGGTTAAGTTAGGTCAGCGGTTGCTGGGTATATTTTTGGCAAAGATGTACAAAACCCTGAATGACAGACAATTTTCGTGAGGCTTGTGTAGAAGCATGAAATGTGGAATAGGTGTTACATATAAAACGTAGGCTAGCATTTAGACGGGATTTTGGAACATTCGCATGAGATTGGAACGACAAGATCCACCAGTTCTTAATAAATAAGAATAAATTAAAGTAATTGATAGCAATAGTAATTAAATAATCTATAAATCCATTATAAGATCTGTCGCATTGTAAGGATCAGAGTGCTAGGCCGTTAAGAAGATGGATGAAAAAGACTACATGCATAAGGTGGATTGTGGAGTGACTATAGAATGAAGGAATATTAGAGGAAGTCTGAAAGTGGCGCCTGTAACAGAAAAGCTGAAAGGGAATGGTCATCCAAATGAATATCTACCTAAAAGGGAAGAATCGAACCCTGATGCCATAGTGTGGAGCAAAGATGAAAATAATTTAGCCACAATGCCAAATATGACATCAAAACACGGACACCAACGTTAAAATGATGTTTTTAATTTAGAGGATTTTATTAGCGGACTAAACATACATCACGTACCATCTACTATATACCATCACTGGTATTCCCCAAAGGGCGAGGCAGAGGTGTAAGTACACCGTTAGTTGCCGGTATGTTTAGATCCTGCCTGTCTAGAACTGCCTCATTAGCCAAGTGGTCATGTGCGCGACTGCAACGCTAGAGGTCCTGGGTTCGATTCCCAAGTCGAGCAAAGTGTTAGTCGGTTTTTATATGAAATTCCCAGTAGCAGCTCGGAGTTTGGAATTTGTGCCCGGTTAATGGCAATAGGCTCGCCCCCTATTACATGGGACCTAAACATACCGGCGAACTGTGGGTGTACATTAGTACGCCTCTGCCTAACCCTTCGGGGAATACAGGCGTGATGGTATGTTATGTTATGTTTAGATCCCATGTAAATGACGCAATTGGGGAAGCCCTACGTCCAGCAGTGGACTACTATATAGACTGGTGATGATGATGATGTAGCACTATCGACATCGTAAACCCTTTTTTATTGTTCGGAAAATCCTCATGAATCTTCTACCAGTCGCTAAGGCGGGGTAAAGTATGTCAGAACGACACTGACATACTTTTGACAGCATTTTGTGTGGTAGGTAGATACAACAATTATTTATACACACACCAATAACAACCCTTAGTCCCCTATTTTCATATCTGTCCCGTCTAATCAAAGATGCCTGGTAGATATCCTGGTAGATAGCGATAAGTCATCCATTGTAAGTACCCTTAGTTTAATTTTGTTCCTCTTATGATGTCCAATAAAGATTATTCAATTCTTGTCTTCCCATGATCTGGGCCATAGAACCCACAACATCAATATACCTAAGTACAGTCTACTTAAAGAACTGTCTCCATTTATAAGTAATGAAGCTATTCAATCGATAATAATTGTCTTCATCACATTAATTTTATAATTACCTAGAATAATTAATGAGTGTGTACGTTTGGTGAAGAAATTGGAGCTTGAGTGACTCACGAGGAGGACTGTTTGACTTGACTCACGCATTGACTGCACTATGCTTACAATCATAATTTCAATAAAGAAATTGTGCCTCCTTTGTTACATTAACCTCTTTTGATTTCGGCAACCACAACAGAAAAAAAACTTGGAAAATGTTCAATTCCTGTAAACGTGATTAAATAGCTGACTTGGGCATAATGTTACAATTTTTATACAGTGAAAACTGCCTTAAGAGGTAGTGTTTGTAAGCGCGGCTGCTACCCTAGAGGTCCTAGGTTCGATTCCCAGGTCGAGGAAAACGTTATTATTGAGTTTTTCTATGAAATTCTCAGTAGCGGCCCGGAGTTTAGATTTGTGATCGGTTTATTATGGTGAGTTTTGATTTTAGAACCACAGATTAAATAACAGTACCTATATCAAACAGCAGGGATCATTTAGCTTCAGTGTTGCAATATGAACGAATCATGTTTAAGGAATTCGACGGCGAACCACGCATCTTATTTCCTGAGGTACATACATAGTTCCGTTGTCCAACTAGGTAGGTATAGGTCTAGGTATTGCCCCACATTCCCTTTACGGTTGTGTTGACAACAGTTCCCACAGAGATAATCAGTCACCTACTTAGATTTATCAATAACTAGCTTCCGATCGCGGCGATGCCTGCTTGCGCGATCTTGTCTTCTAAATAACAGATTGAATTGTGATATTTTAACATAAAAAAAAAACATAACATAACATACGTATTCGTATTCCCCGAAGGGTTATGCAGAGGCGTACTAATGTACACCCACATTCGCCGGAATGTTTAGATCCCCTGTAATAGGGGGTATATAGGCCTATTGCCATTAACCGGGCACAAATTCCAAACTCCGAGCTGAACTGGGAATTTCATAGAAAAACCCAATAACACTTTGCTCGACCTGGGAATCAAACCCAGGACCTCTAGCGTAGCAGTCGCGCTCAGGACCACTAGGCTAATGCGGCAGTTTGCTTTGATATTTTAAATAATCAATAAATATCACGGCCTTTCAAGCCTCTTTGTTTGAAATTTTAGTGTTTTCTAAATTTATCAATTCTGCGATAGACAATGCTGGCAGGGGCCATAGTTGACCTTCGTTGCGAAAATGACAATGATACCAAAATACCAAGCCAGGTTTGATTGAAACCAACGGTCGTTTTATTTCACATAGTATATAAACTTTAAAAATTCATCTACACTAATATAATAGAGAAAAGATTTGTAATGAATAAACTCAAAAATAAGGGCCAATTCAATAAAATCTTACACTAATAGACTGCTACATTATTAGTTAAACATAGTCACATTAGGTCGCGAGTGAAACTGCGGGAAACAGCTAGTGTAAAATTCATTTACCTCCTCTGAAAATCCCTGAAAATCAGAGCTATTTTCAGTCATGAAAAGTAAGGTAGATACTATTCTCCGGGGTAAAGATTTAGCAAGATTCATAACATAACATACGAATTTAATTTGATTTTTTCAGTATGTCAATAATCTGATATATACTTATTAGTATAAAGAATATGGATTTCTTGCATAAGTAGGTATGGATTGATTAGATAATTTACTTTGACCCCGTAAAATTAAACTTATCGGTCAAGATTGTTAAGCGACCTAGTTTAATGCTGAATTAAAAACAGTCCAACTTTACATAATCAAACCATTATAATGTCCCGCTGCTGGGCACGGGTCTCCTCTCCGAATGAGAGGGATCAGGCTATAGTCCACCACGCTAGCCTAGCGCGTTGCCAGTCTTTACAAATAATCTCAATACTATCAAAATGTATCTCAGGGATGCAGGTTTCCTCACACAATATTTTCCTTCACCATTCACAAGCACATGCTTGGAAAAGTCAGACGTGCGTCCCTGGGATTTGAACTCGAAACCTTTGACCTGACAGTGCTCAGTTGTATAAGTGGAAGTACAACTTTTATCTATTATGGTTAGATATATTTTTTTAGTACTAAGTTACCAATAAATAAACGTTCTCAGCGGCGTAACTATTTAGATACTAATTATATGATGGGCGTCGATTAATCGCAAGTGCAACTCTGCTGACGTTCGTTTATATTTTTTACTGATTAAGTCGACAAACAAGCTGATGAGACACCTGCTGGATAATAGTCATTGTAACCCATGGACACCTGCAACACCAGAGGCGTTGCACGGACTGCAGACTGCCAGTGACGTAGCAACCGAGGGGAACTGCTGTAAAGCAACCAAACTGTAAACAATAAGTAAGTAGTTTCATTTCAATGTCAAATATATTTGGCTACATAAAATTGAGTCAATTGATTCTACCTACATTCTACATGTTTTTTTTTTAAATCTTACTAGCAATGTGGATCGCACATTACTAGTTAAGCTAAAATGCTTGTGTTACGAGTGGGTTTACGTCGGTAGTGCAATGGGTGGGTTTCGAACCGGCAACCACATGATTGCAAGTCCGGCGCCCTAGCCATTGGCTACCGCCGCTTCTATTAATAAATATTAAATATTTATAATTAATGGACAATGTGGCCTAGTAAGCAATTCTTATGCAGGGTATGTTGGACTTGTAGCGACTAAAAATCGCATTTATCGTCTTCTTCGTGACGAAGTTTTCACGTGGGAGAGCCATGCTTCGGCACGAATGGGTCGGCTCGACCGGAGTGATACCACGGCCTCACAGAAAACCGGCGTGAAACAACAACTTTTGCTCCAACCCGTAACAAACAGACAAACAGACTAGAATTTAATAATCACATTTTCGGATTCGGAGACGTTTATATACCATAACCCACGCGTTTTTTTTAAATATCTTCAATGTACAGACACAGCTTTTTTAAAATTTTATAATAGTAGAGATATTTTATCCTCTTACCCAAAACTTAGCCCCTTCTAAAGCGTTGTCAGTGGCAGCGCAGAGGTCGTCTATATACTTACTTGCAGGTTTGAGGGCATATTTATCGTCCTTTGCCTTTGTCACAACAGTGCCAGGCGTTTTTAGCCATGCAGGTCGTAATTATAGAACTACTAAGCAAAGATATTTCGAACAGTTAGGCAGAGGTGCACATTTATATTAAGGTAGAATAGGGGGCGAGCATATTGCTAAAAAGCCAAAACTATTCCATGCTTCGGCTCGACCGGAGTGATACCACGAAAACGCTTACGTTGTGTTTCGCCGAGTGAATGAGGATACCGGAGGCCCAAACCCTTTCATTAGGCCGGCAACGAACTTACGACTACTTTGAAGTTGCCATAAAAAAACCGAGGTGCCAATAAGAATTTCATTGAAAAACCCAAAATTACTGCTAAACCTGGGAATCGAAACCAGTACCTATAGCTTAGGACTCTCGCATGGGACCACTAGACTAATGAGGCAGTAATTCTTCAAAGTTAATTAGTAGTTATCATAATAAACTATAGTTTTGTTTTACTTCGCACGGGGCCTATGTGACATCCGTTGCGTAACGCCAAAGAAACCTCAGCGAATTCCATCAGCTAGATTCATACGATTTACTGACAAACGGTGTTTACTCATTACAAAATAGCGGCATCTACAAACTTTGCACAGTGGCCTGACTGCAATGACTCAGATAACGAGAAAAAAGTGAATGAACCAAATTGATGACTGTGTCAACGGTATCGTAGTCATGTAGACCCATTGTAATACGGTTATGTAAATAGATAATAATTAGCTTTTGTATGGCCAAAGGAAAACATCGTGAGGAAACCTGCACGCCTGAGAGATTTTCACGAAAGTGGCGTGTGAAGTCTGCCAACCCGCATTAGGCTAGCGTGGTTGACTATAGCCTTTTCCATCTCATTGTGAGAGAAGACCCGTGTCCAGCAATAGGACAGATAATGGGTTGATTATTTTAATGGCCAATGTTGATGTATTGTCGATGTACTTTGGTAATAAGACGGGGTCAAGAGGTTAGTCAAACATTATATTTATTCAAAGGTACGAAATTATCATTCTAGTCTTTTCTAAAATAAGTTGGAATGGTCTTCCAGGTAATCAAATCAACCTATGATATCACCTAATGAGCATGTTAATTTTAATTTATGTAGAGAAGAAAGTTATTGTCACTTTCTATAATTATTCATCGAGATTTTTGCAATTTTTTTCATTTCCTTACCTATGTCGGTCGATGACATCAGGGTAAGTGTCACGTCGGGCAATTAGCAAATCCGGGCTTCAAAAAAGTTCTGTGCATTGATACGTGAAGAAAAAAGGAAAATCACATCCTGAGATTTTGTTGTGTTCATTTAGATTTTCCACACACGAAATTCATAAGAATAGTCAAAAATACGTCATATTAAATATATAGTTATACTGTATACCAAAAATAGTTACCTAATGAGAATTTCATACTGAGCAACGGTAAAATAATTACGGAGCTCATTTACACTGCGCGGATTCATTTTTAAACCATGATCCTTCTGCAAGTAGGTCGGACCGTTAGGCTCACCGCTACATCTCCTTTGCCTCGGTGAAAGCAGCTCGAGGACAAAACTTGTAAAAATGGCGGTCATGTTACTCTAGTTCCGATTTCAAAAATTATGACCCAGAAAATTGAGGACGACAGCGACAGACTTGTAAATTGAATATGAGTTTTGTGTTGGAACTTAAAAGTATTGGCACTAACGGTTTTTACATTTAACTTTTTATTTATGTTTAATTTAGCACATTTTTCTAGTATTCCCACTGGAATACTAGTAACAGTTTATAATTATGTAAGTAGGTATGCCGAGTTATTGAATCTTTTATTGCTTTAGGTACCTAGGTAATTATATATTTATTTATAACTTATTAGAATAGCTGGGGTAAATTAGTATCCTAGGGTTCCAAGCCACATCTGTGTTATTGAAACTTGGTGGATACCTTTATGAAATCATTGTATAGTAAAAAGACTTTCTTTGGTGAAATATTAAAAAATACCCTAAATACCACAATGATTTAACCGTGTAAATATGACAAAAAAAGCTTTTATTGCAGCTATGTAGATAAACGGGTCTTGGTAATTTTCATCGTCCTAATTCTGATTTTCCAATTCCAAATTGATGTCTTATTTTGAATGCAATTATTGGTTAAGCGAGTTCCTATTAGGTACTTACGTAGGTACCTAATCTTAAAAATCTTCGACGATATACCTACCAATGGCAAAGAATAAGACATTTCTTGTTTTAAATATACGTAGAACTTTATAAACTTTTTAATATTTGGTGATAAATATCTATTTATACTAATATTTAATAGAGGAAAGATTTTATGTAAGTATGTTTGTAACGAATTGGCTCAAAAATTACCTACTGGACCGATTTAAAAAAAAACTTTCACCATTTGAATGCCACAGTATTCTTAGATTAACATAGGCTATAGAATATTTTGAAAAACCTTAAGGATTTCTCTTAGGGCCGCTAGTGTATCGTGTATTAAATATAGCGCCTGTGAAAAGTTTCAAGCAATGTTGGCGATTGCCACATTTTTATCATTGATTTTCTTTGTTTTTAGACCTATGTCAATAAAACAATATTTAACCCAGAAAATAAGTGTTGCATTTTATTGTTTGACCTTCCCTACATTTACTTAGACGCAGTTTTGATTCAATTATTGAAAATATTTACTTAAAATTGCTGATGATGAGTATTCTAGGTAAGCATGGATGCTGACTGTTGTAATCAAACATTTCTATCATAATATTATTGTATTATTACGTAGAATTACGTATTAAGAAAAACTGATTATTTCCGCGCCAAAATTGTACACTATTTTATGAAGATTATGTAACAGCTGTGTCGGCCATTTGCGTGTGTATTGATGTTATTGGAAATTATTGATTGATCTATGAAATAAGAGCCGGTGATATCGAGACATTGTTTACTATGATTGTCATTGTATTTGTCCACCTTGTGGCGTAATATGAGTGGGATTTTTTTAAGATATTGAGGACACTAAGGTGTATGTGCTACTAAGCTAATTTATATCTGCTTTGCAGCATTTGCGTGTTTCCAGTGTTTATTTAAGACTTTATGGTAAACACTTGATTACATAGATATATTACCTACTGCATTGTTTACTTTAAAATATCTAGTGAAACGATTTTGATACAAATAAAAAATACATGAGGTATTTTTGCTGATTAAAAAAAAAGTGAAATTCCTTCTGGTTACTTCCGGATTTGGAAAAACCTGTTATATTCCAGTCAGCTAAGCTGAAAGGCCGCTTTTGATAAATATAACACGATTAGATTCCGATTTCCGATTCTCATTAGACTGCTAAACATAAATTTTGATTATTTTATTTATTAATTGGCAACTGCCTCATTAGCCAAGTGGTCCTGAGCGACTGCTTCGCTGGAGGTCCTGGGTTCGATTCCCAGGTCGAGCAGTGTTATTGGGTTTTTCTATGAAATTCCCAGTACCAGGTCGGAGTTAGGAATTTGTGCCCGGTTAATGGCGATAGGCTCGCCCCTGTTACATGGAACCTAAACATACCGGCGAACTGTGGGTGTACATTAGTACGCCTCTGCCTAACCCTTCGGGAAATACAGGGGTGATGGTATGTTATGTTATGTTAATTGGCAACCAGAAAAAATATTGCGATCACAATATCTACAGGGTACCGAACTACCGATTGAAGTCACCTGCACCTGTTGAATTACCTGTAATTCTTCTCGTCATACTGACCTACTTTCCATATGAACCCCATAACAGATAAATGAAAAAAGACGACTTTTTCATAAGCCTTAGCAGAAGTAGACAGACCACACTTGTTTTTTTTCTGAAATTCTTTTATACTCTTTTAAATACAAGATCAATTCTCCAAATCTGGTTATAAATAACGGATTTCTGACGTAACAAACAAAAAAACATACAACTTAATTGAGAACCTCATTCTTTTCCTTTTTTGAAGACGGTTTAAAATATAATTATAGCTGTGACTTTAGAATTCCACTGTTTGGTAGATATTATTGAATATTAATTGGGAATTGCTTTGGAGCGAATGGTCCGGCTCGACCGGAGTGATACCACGGCCTCACAGAAAAACGGTGTGAATCAACGCTTACCTTGTGTTTCGCCTAGTGAGTGAGGGTAACGGAGGTCCAGACCCTTTTAAAAGGCCGGCAACGCACTTACGACTCCTTTGGCTCGTTTGCCCCTCTTATGCCATAAAAAAAACTAACCTGACCATGAGCAGATCCCGCAGCAAAGCTTAGGTTATATTAACCTTAACAGGGTTTTTGTAACCGCTGAAAGTGATCCTTTCTTCAGCGGTTAAAAAGGTTCTGTCCGGTCTATTAATTAACAAAGACATTTAAGTACTAACATATTATATTCTAACATGAGATGCTTAATACAGGAATTACAGATTAGTTTACGGCAAAAAAGTGCCTTAGTGATTATGTAATAGGGCTAATAAACTTTTTTAATAATAAAAGTTAAAACCATAAATTATCTTGAAAACTGTTATAAATTACAATCACGCATCCGAGCCGCCTGATGGTGAGCAGCAACCGGAGACTATGCATAAACGAAAGCAACACCAGGAGTCAGTACACTAGCGAGTTGTCATTTTGAGTCTTGAGAACAACCTCAGTTGTTAAGCCTTATATTATGCCCTTTAATTTCACTGGCTATATTGCCCTTCAAACCGGAACACCACAAGGTCAGCAAATTATTTTTAACGACAAAATATTTGGGAATGCGGAGTACCGGAGTCCTACCATCTTTTGAGATCTTGGGATTAGACCAGTTAATTGAAATGAAACTACTTTTTACGGATTTTATCGCGGTATATTGATATTATTTAGTTCCCGACGTTTCGGATCCTTTACAGCATCCATGGTCACGGGCAGACTGAGGTGTTGGACTACTAACAGCTACCTTACATTTTTGTTAATTCAAATTTTTCGAAATCAGTATGTCAGAAATCAGTATAGACCAACAGCTAGTTACAAAATTTTATTAGTTACAAATATTTTAGTAGTAGTATTTTATTAGTTTATATTAGTAGTAGTATTTTATTGGTTTATATTAGTTACAAAATGTTAATAAACAAAGGTGACCATTATGGGCGTTAATGTTTGTAACACGCGTTTGTAACGCTGAGACTAAGCACTTGTTTTGGGTTAAAGACTACGTCGTTCTTCGCCTAATGACTGTTGTGCGAACCGAGTGTATACAATGCAGTCTTACGCACTTATTGACATTTTTCAGGAGTAATACTGCCATGTTTCTACCATGTGTTGGTCATTACCGATACCTAGGAATCCGAAATTCGATGCTTCACCGTGACTCATGCACGTGAGGCACTTCAGCCGCCGCCGCGTTGCGTGTGCAACCAATTTAAAAACAAATTAATAAAATCTACGCAATTGTAAACTCTTTGGTGATGGCAAAAGAAACATGCGCACCCCATGTACGGAAGTGTTAACTTTGTTAAGTTTAACGCGCCTCTTTCCGTAGAAGCCATTATTTCCAAAACAATGGTTTAACGTAAACGACCGCTTGGTCCAAGAATCAATCGAGGTTTCTGGCGAATGGAAAACTGCGGTGCCGTGCTGTCTGGAGGAAAACTACGTTACAATAAAGCGCTGTCTGTGGCTCTTAGTTTACAAAACATTCTTGGTGAACTGTAGAGATATTGATATTTCGGGATATTTTTAAGAATTAACTAAGTATCTATTTTTTTTCTTCCGGTGCCTGGATAATTTTAATGCTGGTTGCAAATATGTAGGTAACTAAGTAGCTGTGCCCCATAATAAATGACTATGATACTAGAATATTTAAAAGACAATAAACTTATTTTAATCCCGCTATTTAATTACAGCCAGCCACTTATCGCATGCAATCGAGAATATTATTTTGATTTTAAAATGGTTCTAATTTTGAATTTGATATTGCGTTTAAAAAATAAAACTCTTTCTTTTTAAAGGTGGTCGCGTGTTTCAGTTTCATGGAATTGACACAAACGACAGATTTGTAATAAGTAGTGAAAACAAGTACACCGCGTGACCATCGCGCCATGTGTTATCCGACCCTTATTACGATGATATCATGATTGTATTGCTACTCATGAACGCTTTAGGATATAATATAGTCCAAGGCTTCGGCAATCCAGATCAAGGTTGTGTCATGAACTAAAAAATATAGATCTCCATATTTTGCACTCCATCTATGATTGGCTTTTGTGCCAGTTTAAGAATCTTGCCACAGTGTGCGTAGCTATACGTATAATGGGTGAGTCTAAAAGAAAATGTACTTAATAATAAATTTCAGGGGTCAACGGTTTTCTTGAATGGAAAAAGAAAAACCTTCACAAAGGCCAGCAAACTTTACCTTTGCCTTTGCTGAATATATTTTCATAAAATTGAGAATTCATGTCAGAGGATAATGGATTCTGAGCCGTCACGATAAGTGGGCAACACTAGCGTCCGTTGGATAGATCTTAGTATTTGAATATGGCGATGGAGGCGGAGAATCTACTTATTCGAAGATTTTGACGTAATGTTATAGTGAACCATAAATAATTTGAACAGTGAATGAAAGGGAGGCTAATGCAGCATAGTACACACTCTCACACATCACTGTTCTAGCCATCTCTTTCTCCTGTGCTCAAGATTTTTGCCTCTTCCTCGACTACTTCGTCTTTGCTGTGACACATTTACGAATAACTTCAAAAAAAGGAAAACCACCTTCAAAAAAAAACCTATGTGTGATACTTAGTTTTGCAGGTCAGAGTAGTTTCGGAATTCGGTGCCGTTGATTTATCGTAGCTTTTGGTTTCGTCACCGACTACCGAAAATGTGCGGTTTTACTTCTTGTTAATTTTAAAAGTAATTTTATTTCAACATTTTGAGTAGCGAATAGAATCTGACGTATCTCGACGACATTGTTATTTAATCGGTCATCAGAACGTTATTGTACATTTGTGATCAGATCTTCACCAAATTTGAATGGGACAACTTCGGGAGTAAGTATATTCTTTTACACAGAAAAGACTTTTTCCAAACCAGGTTGATAAATGGCCGAATTGAGAACCTCCTCCTTTTTCACGTGGGAGAGTCATGATTCGGCACGAATGGGCCGGCTCGACTGGAGTGATACCACGGCCTCACAGAAAACCGACGTGAAACAACGCTTGCGTCGTGTTTCGCCGAGTGAGTTGAGGTTACCGGAGGCCCAAACCCTTTTAAAGGCGGGCAGCGCACTTGCGACTCCTCTGGTGTTGCGGGTGTCCATGGGCGGCGGTTATCACATACCATCAGGTGATCCGTTTGCTCGTTTGCCCCCCTATCCCTTAAAAAAAAAGAAATCGGTTGAAAAGACTGTCTTTGGCAGTCTGTAGACCATGTTATTTAGATTTTAAATAGTTTTAAGTTTTTCAAGCAAAAAACACAGCTGATTTTTCTTAACTCTTGTACCTAAGTCATTTATTGATTTACATAAGCTATTCTCCATGTAAAACTAAGACAAGTTGAATATTTGAAACATGTTGCTATATGCTTTCTATAAGGTAACCTCCATAAAACTTGATAACGTTAATATAAAGTCAATAGTGCAAAAAATATTTTTAACTAGCATTGTATAATTAAATGTAAATATTAATGTAATACCTTAGTAATGTAACAGACAGAAATGTGTTGCTGGAGAGTTTGTTACGCCGCTTCTTCTTCGCAGCGAAAAAACTAGGAGGCGGTGAAGGGCGGGCGTTTTGGGGGCCATCTATTATGTAAAAATGACGTTCAAAAAGTACTACATAGTCCTTATCTACCTAGTCTATATTGAAAACATGATTTTGACTTTGACTTTGAAATGAAATTGTTCTGTGATGTTGTCTAAAACAAAGACACATCTAAGTCATAATGAAGACTTCATTGAGCTATCACTTGCTCTGTTAGAATACGTAGGCGGTGCTACTAAAAAAAGTAACATTTTTAAACACAAGAAAAACAAAGGCAATCATACTTTTTCTATAATAAAATATTTACTTACTAGAAAGAGAGATATTTTAGTAAATTATAGATATTTAAAGGTATAGATTACTATGGCGCAAAATAACTTGAACCAAAATTGCGGATGCGCAATAGTCGATTTTTAGTACATTTTGCACGCAAATGCACTGCGCAAACTTTCCCCCTCTCCGTAATTTTGGGTCAAGTTATTTTCGCGAACTATAATTGTCGGTTTTTCTCTTAGCTGTTAGACAAAAACTTTATATAAATGCACATTGCATAGTTCTTCAATGACTGAACTGACGTACAACCTACATAATTAGGGGCTAGGTCCTAATATGTCAGTCACTCATCTGGATACTTGCCCAGAGTGGTCAATGGGGCTCATTACCACAGCAAGCACAAAGGTAGCTTATATCGATACGATAGAAGAGGTACATTACGCAAGTACTTAAACGGTCAATCACCAATCCAAATGTAGGTTATTAGGATAATCCTTTAGGTAGAAATAATTTTGGTATGGGGTTTGAAATCTGAAAAAAAAACTGCGAAGTAAATCACATAGTATTTTAAAGGGTCTCGGCAAGGTAAAGATATCCTATCTTTATTATGGTCTCGGAGCCCTCGTCGACAGCAATGATTATTCTTGAATTTTCATTTGTTAAAATGTAACGAAAAAGTACTTGTAATAAAAATAGTCAGATTTAAATAAAACATTTAGGGCCGAGTTTTCCATCGCCAGATAACCGGGGAATAAATTCGAATTTTTGACAACTTTCTCCGTACAAAATCTGTCATACGTCAAATTTATTCCTCAGAAGATATAGATCTAATTAGGCCTTAGACTTTTAATTATGCCTTTCCAAATTTAAAGCAAGATATAATTTGAACTTTGTAATAAAATAACATTTTACGGATTTGGTCGCGTTATAATGATATTATATTTTAATTCTCGACGTTTCGGATCCTTTACAGCATCTATGGTCACGGGTGTACGGAATATTCGGCGTCGCGGAGTCTCCGGTGGAAAATAACAATGAATCTGTTATGTCTGTAATTGCGTGAACACCCAAACAATTAGGTAGACAATGCATTACGCACAATACCTACCTACCTCATATATATGAGTACGGTACGCAACTTTCTTCAATGGAAATGGTGTAGGAAAATCTTAGGCGGCCTAAACAGCTACCGAGCCGAGGTGATTACGATTTAAAAAAACTGTTTTGTGTTTAAGTTTTTTAGGATTTCCCGAGGGTTCCCCTATACTTCAAGACATTTATTTCATAGAAAAAATTCCTATGACGGTTCGTACGCTCGTTCTTCGAAAAATAAAATGTTTATCAAGTAGAAAAGAAATTGAAATAACTGACCTCCTGGGTGGTCATCGGAGTAGAGCTGGAGTAGAGCGCATTCTCCATTAAGTAAAAAGTTCTTCAACCAAAGAGTACAAAACCTACATGGATCCTATTTCCTGGTCTTACTGGATTCGAGAGCAACTCGTAATTACATACATTTAAGGCGTGCAGTAGTACAAAACTAGCTCTAATCCTAGGTATCCTGTTTAGATCAGAATGCAAAGTAGCTAGTCTTAGAATACCTAGTCTACAAATCGAGATTAGTTGAGTTCTTTTTGCTTGTATTACATGAATCTATTTGCAGTCTGGAATTTAGACATTATGCAGTACCTACCTATTTTAGACAGTATGCAGGTAGGTAGCTTGTGGATGTATAAGTAGAAATATACTGAGGGTTCACTGAAATTGTAAATCAGGGAAGTCAGGATTTGTTATAAAGCCTAATCCACTAGGTATTAATTTTAAACTTTTGTGTATTTATTATTTATCTTTAATACAGTGCGATTCAAAAAGGTACTCTAAATCTTTCACCGAATGTGCTTATAGATATAAAGTAAGATTATTCATGTATTAATTATAACTTTAAATCCATCATTAATAAGAATTTAGGTAAGTATCTCGTACTTAATAAAACTGCCTCATAAGCCTAGTGGTTCTGAGCGCGACTGCTATGCTATAAATCCTGGGTATGATTTCCAGGTCGAGCAGTATTGGGTATTTCTATGAAATTCTCAGTAGCAGCTCGGAGTTTGTAATTTAGCAATATACCAAGACATATCGGCGAACTGTGAGTGTAGGTACGTAGGTAGGTATACACCTCCGCCTAACCCTTCGAGGAATACAGGCGTATCTAATGGTATATTCTGATTATTTATATAAGTCGATCAAGGTTCAATATTGAAGAATTTACTTTTCTTTCTAATTGTTTTTTCACGATAGTTACTGTAGTATCTATAAACTATTTTTTCTTGGCATCGGTCATCTCCCAGCATCAGAAAATGGTCGGCAAAGCTGAAACCGGCATGGATTTCATAACCATAATTTACTTAGGAAACGTGGCTTTCTGCACCTAGACCCATTTGAAACAGATACAGAGTATTTTGAAACATCTGAAAAAATAAAGATGTTTGAATAAAAAAAAAATACGTCAAAGAAAGTTGGCAACATGATTTGTGTGAGATTTGTGCTGAGGATTTGTGATTGTTAACTGTCACGCATCACGTTTCGTTTTTGGCGCATTTGAAAATAGAACATGCATGTGATTCTGTGAAGATGTAAACTTTTTTTTAATACAAGTGAAAAAAATACCACCCAGATATTGTCGTGGGAGTTATAAATCGACAAAGTTTATATTCAAATTACTGCAACCGTATTTTAGCTTTATAGGTTATTATTATTATATTTTGCAAGCGCGATGCATAATGTTATTGTTTAACGTTCTAAACGTGCTTTTGTTAACGGAAAACTGTTTGGACTGCAAAATTGTTTACTCTACAAAATGAGTATTGGACTATGTGGAAAATCCAATTTTCGTATACTTACGGGGTAGGTCAAATACTTTTGGGTGGGCATATGTATGCATATTTACTTAGTAATATGAATAAAATGTTGCATACGGAATATGTTTACTTGTCAGTATCTTCCTTGGGAGTGGAATAACCTTACCTTTTTTCCCAGTTCTCCCTTCCCTCGCCTTATGTTAATTTAGATACCAGTACAAGAAGGTGATAATAGTATGGGTTGAATTTTATATGACTGGTAGAAGACAGACTCGGTCTCGATCTGTAAGAGAGAGCTTCGCCCCCGTAATAAATACGAAAGTTGAACTCTGCGTTTAATTTTTCAACCAAGCTTGGGGCCTTACTGTAACTACCACGATTCGTAACTTTCGCGACACTAAGTTTATATTTAGTAGAATTTTATTGACGGATTTAGTATTGCAATTCAATATAGGTAACACTTTTTATAGGTCTACTTCTTAAGTACTAAGTGCAATTGTTGGCAATCCCATACGCTAGTGTTGCCAAATTATTCCCATTGTCCACCGATAACATATAACATACCATCACGCTTGTATTCCCCAAAACGTTAGGCAGTGGTCTACTAATGTAGGTACTCATCCATAGTTAGAATTCAAGTAATAGGAGGCGAGCCTATGCCAGTACCGGGAGAAATTCAAACTCCGAACTGACTCTTTCTGTCTGACTTTTTTTTAAACCGCTATAAAGCAGCTAGCTTAGTATATAGAGTAGCAATAATTTCCATAGACAATACCAATTAGAATAGAAGGAGTTTAAGCGGGCGCCTGCGGGCGCGTCTCTGTTAGACAATTGACATAAGAAGCGCCTGCGCTCCGTGCGTATCTGTGCTAGAAATCAAATGAACCGATCTCTGCTTGGAATGTTTGCGTCATGTATACATAATAATATCTTTGCTTAGCTTATATTGTTGATGTTGGTATTTTAATATCGTTCTATTTTGGCTTACCTAATGGTGCGGTAAGAATCATTTTTTTTTTCGACACACGGTTATTTTTTATACCAATGTGTTAAGGCTGAACCCGCCAAATTAAAATTTCAATCGGTTTTTTCACTCATTTTAAATTCATAAGTAGTAGTAACATACAATGTAAATGATACAATATCAACAACTAATATCAAGGCAAAAACTAGTTTTTGTTGTCATATTGGTGTAAACATACTAAAGTCGATGATGAAGTTTGGTACATTTTTAAAATGTACTAGATTTTGTTAATTTGCTAGAAGCTAAAACAGCAATGTTTAGATTTTTTGTCTCTCTGTCTGTAGTTTGTACGCGTATCACACAAAAACTACTACATTAAATTGGATGCTTTAAATTTACCGTTGTACCTAATTAATTAAATGAGATCGGCTTCGTCATTAATGAAACATGTTAAAAAAAATCGAGGAAAATAACTTGAGCCACTTGAGTAAACTTTAGTTTTGTACCGTTACGTTATGAAGAAGAATCACTGTATGTACGTAGGTACCTAATATACCTATATATAGGTATATTTCTTTTCTCGCGATTACGTCAATAGGTAATTTGTCAATATAATTATGTTTATGGACTTTATCCGTGAACCTCATGACAATAATACAATTCAATTCTTGTGTAGGTAAGTACGTATAAACGTATAAGTAGGTAAGTATATATAAACGTTATGCACACTATAAATAAATAATTGACCTACTTTGTGCATAAAATATTTAGCATTTTTCGGATCACACCATTCACACCTGAAGGCAAGCTCCTGACAGGAAGCTGTTGCATTTCTTTGGATCAGCTACAGCTGTAAAGTTACAGTGTTACCTGATATGATCTCGTTTCTCAAAATGCGGTAGCGATTTTCCGAAGTCGAAACCTTATGTAGTTTGTAGAGAACAGAATAGATACTCAATTATATATTGATAATTGAGTATCTATTCTGATCTGATCTGATCAATGATATTTTGTATTTTAGGTCATATTTTACTATGTTTACAAAGCAGAGCGATTCCGGCCCCAATATGCTTCCCTGCGGCATTCGCCATAGCCCACAGGGGATCTCCTTGAAGCTATTTACGCGATTGTGTATTACTTCCTGATCTGTGAGATCCACTAAGATTAATGTTGCCTTACGTTGTGCTCTCTGTCCATTCTTATATTTCCTGAAAAAGAAATGAAAGAATTGATTGCTTATACAGCATCAAAATCCTTTGAAAGGCTTCTAGGCTTTAAAACACTAAGTTAATACTGTCAGCGTAAAGTAATACTAGTCACCTACTGTTACATATGCTTTTGACTTCCTTTGGTCATGGGAGGGCTCCCATTAAAGACCTATTGTGGCAGTGCTAACGAAAATAGGCAAATTCAATCGACAGGACAGACATACAGGCATCTATCGAAGTTTTGTACTTTGAAAAAGATTGTGTGATAATGTATTTATCACACAATTATTACGTCAAAAGGCAGGTATTGTTAGCTTTAGTAGTAGCTGTAGTAGCTACATATAAAGCCCTTTCGCAGACAATAAAATAATTTGTAACGTAATCTAAATTAATGTATATCAGGAGGACGTATAGAAATTTTCCCATCAACAAGTATGCAAAAGTAAAAACCTCATACTATAGTCATACACGAAATACAATGTACATAATTATGTAGGTATATTATTATAGACTGCCTCATTAGCCTAATGGTCCTGTGCGCGACTGCTACGTTTGAGGTCCTGGGTTCGATTTCTAGGTCGCAAAGTGCTATTGCAAATTGTAATTTGCTATAATTAATATAATAAATATTGCTATTGTAAATGTTAATGGGTTTTACTATGAAATTCTCAGTAGCAGATCGGAGTTTGGAATTTGTGCCCCTCACCCCTTATTACATGGGACCTAAACATACCGGCAAACTGTGGATGTACATTAGTGCGCCTCTGCCTTACCCTTCGGGTAGTACAGGCGTGATGGTAAGTTTGTGTTATTATAGACATCATATTTAGTGAATAACATGAACGAAACGTAGGCGATTCATTCAATATGGTTGAATTAGGTACGTTCATTAATGTTGTTTACTAGTGTTATCAACCGCTCTAAGTAACCGCACACAATGTGACGAACACATTTATTGAATAGAACTTATTTACGTAATTAGGTATGTAGTTATAACTGGTAGAATTAACTAGAATTCTGTGCGCGTCTGCCAGTGTAGTCTATATTTGAAAATTTATTGTAATGAAGGACTCTCATCGTAAATTACAATGTTAGTTACAGTTCCATTCTCCAGATGTGCATTGTTGTTGGATTTTTATAAAAAATATGAAAGTCTCAGTAGGGATGTCGAAGTATGGATAAATTGTGCCCGGTCAATGTCAGACCTCGCGCTGATAGTTTTTCAGTCTTGCATCGCCGTTGTTGTAGGAAAGAACCATAATTAATAACATCTTTTAATATTTTCTTATTCGTATCTACCTACTCCGAATACCAGATTTTCTGCTGGCTAATAAAGATTAGTTTATTTGATATAATTAATTTTACTTAGAGCTGTCATAAAAGTTTTATATCTCGCCCGAATTGCTGAGATTTATCAACGTCACAATTAAGAAAAAACGTTTTAAGACAAATAATATTACCTAACCGGGCAAAGATTCCAAACAGATGGCAATAGGCTCGCCCCCTATTAATTGGGACCTAAACATACCGGCGAACTGTCGTGGGTGTACATTAGTACGCTTCTGCCTAACCCTTCGGGGAATACAGGCGTGATGGTATGTTACGTAATATTACCTAATTTTTTTTTTATTTTTTTTTGTTTCGTTCATTGTTCTATAAATTAATTGCGAGTCTTGGTGTTTTTTGTATAAAACTGGTTACCGTTTTTCGTAATAGTGTTTAAATTTTATCTTTCTCGAGCGGTCAATGAAGGTCAAAATTTATGATGCAAACGTCGTTTTCAACGATATGCGGGATCATCCTAGTCTCTATCACAAAACAAGAAAGACAGAAGCCCCTCTCCTCGTAACAGGTGATAAGGATTTTACGAGCCTTCCTACACATACAAATTATGTAAGTAGGTACGTCATTATCATCACTATATCAGCCAAATGACGTCCACTGCTAAACATAGGCCTCCCAAAAATGCCTATGTAAGTAGGTGGCGAATGTTGCGAATCCCATGACCGTGACTTTGGGAAAAATTGCGGTACGAGTCTGATTGAGTTACCCTGCTATGGCACTTCTGCAGGTGACATCCACAGGTAAATAAATCCTTTGTTTTATAATTTTAATTAAATAAATAAAAATAAAAATTAAACCTCAAAAACCGAAGTAGCAGATTGTATTTTATATTCGTGTATACATAATATACTATCTTATCTTATCTTATCTTGTGTGGGGCCGAGGCAGCAAGGCCTCAGAGCACTTCGACCCAATGGGATCTTTTGTGCTTCCCTTAGATACCTAATCCTCATCCTCCCCCCGTTCTTCAAACAGCTCTTCCATAAGCTTTATAATGAGGCCTGGGGGTATGAGTCTGTAGTCCTCTGGTCCTCGATAACCCTGCCCCAAGAGGCACATTCGCTTTCTAGCCAGTGCATCGCATGTACACAGAAGGTGTTCCATGCTCTCAATTTCCCTTTTACAGGCCCTGCAGGCTGATGTGTCCGTCAGACCCATCTTTTGTAGGAGAGCGTTAGTCCCGAAGTGGCCGGTCAGCGCCCCCATCAAAAGACGGGCCTGCCGCCTGCTTGAGTTCCAAATGGCATTTTGCCATTTTTGCCATAATATACTAACCTGACCCAAGTATTCACCTAGTACATAAACATGTTATTATTTGTTATTTTGACTTTTGTGTGAAGTTGAACTTCTGAATCTATATATTTTCGAGATGTCTCACTCAGCGATGCGCGTGCGACCGTGCCGTGTTTCTATGTTTGCGTCCAGTCGGTCGCCGCGCGCGCACCCATCTACATAGCTGCCGTCCCGCACTCGCTTTTGATCCGTCTTGCTGAGCACGCGCATAACCCTCCCCCGAACTACTCGGCACGTGCAACTACTTACTCTATCTCTTTCACGGGTAGCCCTCGACCCGGCTTTCCACGAACTTGATAATGGGCAGATAAACGCTAATTACTCGCGTAGTTTGTCACTTAGGAATCGAGTGACGGGTGACGGTTCACGAGTGTAGTGTCTGGGTTGTGATGGCTGAGAATCACGCACTAATACCTGAAGCCACCTCGATGTATACCCAGACGAACATGAAGGAGTCGCAAGACATATCGAAGAACTTGATGAGCGGTGATTTTGAGAAACAGTTTAGGGGTGCAATGGTTGAAAAAACGGACAGGCGATGGCAGACGTTGCTGATCACGCTGGCCGTGGTGGTCGGAATGGTAGTCGCGTGGTTGCTAGTGTTCACCATAGTGCGGGAGGTGCAGATACGACAGCTGAGGCACGAAGTCGACGAGCTGAGCGCCACCATAATCGCGATGTCCGCCAACGTCAAGTCCCTCAGTCAGAAGATTGAGAAAAACAAACTTTTCAACGAATTCAAGGACTTTCAGGACACGGTGAGTTCTTATCACTAGATACTACGTTTGTTTACTCGTGGGTTAAGTTTGATTACAAACTCGGTGTTAGCATTACAGTGACTTTGAACTAGAATAACGAGCAACGTGCAACAAAACACACTAAAGTAAGCATGTCTAATAAATAAGTAATACACACAATATTTTTATTCCTTCTCAGTGTTAGGGTGTTAATATTAACGCATTTGTTTGAGACGGATGTTTATTTAATGGCCAACAGCATAGTGCTGACAGGTAAAAATAATACAAAGGATCAAATCCAATTCCATTTTGGCTTTTAGACAAACCAAAAACAGGGCGGTCTCGAATCTATTAACATAAAAAACAGGTAAACAGCGTTTTACCGAATAGATAATCGGATTCCAGGTAAAGCGAAGGCCCGGAGAACCGTGAACGTGGTATGAATGTTTCGTATAATTAGCGTAGTATTATGATGTTTTATATAACTCCCCACTTCGCCGACGGTTGTAAGTTACATCAGAAGCTCGGCAGTTAGTGGTGAGGTCTACAATGTAAACACTCCACACTATTATAGTCAATTGACTGAGTAATGATTCTATCGTTTGGCATGGTCACAATCTAATGGACGATGCTCAAACGTTTTGTATCCTCAATAAAACCCATGAATATTTTGCTGAATGTTTAAAATTTGGCGTAAACGGATGATTTAATTAAGAGAATTAAGCTTATGACTGTCCACTTACACATACTTTCAGCATGAGAGCATTAGGGTAAAATAACTGACTAAAGGCCACAATGGGATAGTGGACATCTTCAATTGATGACGAATATATTGTGAAAAAATACCTTTTATTTGCTTTTGACGCAAAATGTATTTAGAAAAGTATGAGGAGGATATTCGGAGGACTTCGGCGTGGGTCTAGAGAGCACCAAACTGGTTTGAAACACTACAACCAGTTACGAATGTAAACAAAAACGTGCCGGGCGGCGCGGGCGCCGATCTTGCGCAACTCTTGTCATTTGTAACATAGCCGCATTTAATTGGACGACGATTAAGTCTTTTCATTAACTATTTCATGTTTTTGTAGGCTCTTCAAATCTGTAATTCTGAGTAAGTAAGAAGTGTACCCTACTTCAGAGTAGTCAATGTTCCGGGATCTTCATATTAAAGTCAGCAAATTCAACCCAAAGCATCATCCTATTGTGTATTTTTTGCATTTTTCATGCTAAGACAAAAAAAGGTGGGACTCGCGGTAGCTTAGTGGTCATAGCGTCTGGTGTATCAAACCAGAAGACACAGGTTCGAATCCTGCCTGCGAGTCGAATTTTTCCTTCACTGAAATAAACAAAGCATATTATTAAAAACTTAATCAGAAAATATTAGTAGAAATTGCTACTAAAACAAAAACCAAATTATTGCTAAGTATTACCGTGAAAACGATTCATGGCAATTGTTTCTTAGGCAATAACACTTTGAGCCGCGTTTGGCGGTCTATTCAAACTGCAACTAGGTAACCAGTTGTAAGTTATTGTAGTCAAAAGGCTAATGATGAATATGGAGAAAAAGTATTAAAACCGGCATTTGCCAGCGGCTTAGGTCACAACTCACCTAGGATGACCCTAAGTATTGACCACGTTCATAATCTACATGTACACCAAATTTTATACAAATCCGTCAAGTGAATCTCGAGTTATAAGCGGACATACAGACAGGTAACATTTCTAAAAGATCACAAATAGTCTCCTAAACTTATTTTTTTCAGTATTTTTTTGCAATTACAGACATGACTTTTCTATAGACATTTTTGAGTGAGTACATGCCTCAGTTGTTGGGTAAGAGAGGCTAGGCTGTTCAAAATTTCTGTAACACCTAATATAAATAATATGATTCCTCTGCTGAGCAAAGGTATCGCAGTCAGACAGTCTCAAAAGAAAAAAAAACAAATAATATTTCCCATCTACCAACGTTCCCATCAAACCCTAATAACTTTACATTAGATTATAAGATGTAAATAAAATTAACGCTAATGAGATCGTCAGTATAAATAGTAACAAAGCACTCGACACCGTGTGAAGTTAAACAGAACATAAAAATGTACGGGTATTTAAATTTTAATAGTCTGCCGCACACCACTCGAGCGATTAACGAGATATTAAAAATATTATTAGATTTTGAGAGCTACCTTTTTATATACATAAAAAGATTTAAAGCTTAAGGCTGATCGTTTCGCTCAACCCGCCCAATTCAAATTTCAATTGGTTTTTCGCAACTTGTATTTGACCCTACTTTTAGCTTCTTTATAAGTTTTTAATGCTCAAGTGTGAATATTGTATAGCTAATGCCGCAATTACTACAGCTGGGAATCTAGAATGTGTTATAGACCTACAAATTGCGAAAATCCAATTGAAATTTGAATTTGGCGGGCTGAGCGAAACGATCAGCCTTAAACCTTTTTGTTATTATTAAGTGGCAGTTGATAAAAGATCTAGTAACATTGATTAACTAGGCTAGTTGTCTTGTCAATGAATGAATGATCCTTATTATAACCCCTATTCCTTATTATAACCTCCTATATAATGATCCTTATTCTAAATTAATACAGCTATCCACTTGTTCCAATATTTTCAAATAAATTTATTCCTTTTAGATTAACAAAGATACTGTTATTTATTTATTACTTATAAAGATTATCTTTTTATAAAAATGAATTTTAAGCGCAAATCTCGAGAGTAGCTGAACCGATTTCGCTAATTCTTTTTGTTCTTTGAAGTACGAGGATGGTTCTTACGGAGAAAAATTTAAAAAATTGCCTGAAAAAATCTAAAAACAACACTTTTCTATATTCCCATAAAAAAGATTCGTAATAATGCTTAAAAGTCAATTTGAACTTTAATACCATACCATAAAGTTTAAGTGTTATTGAAGGGGTTCCGGGAAGGCAAAACAATTGAGTGACATTAGTTTCAGAATCGACTGTTAGGCGGTACGAAGTTCGCGCCGGGTCTACTAGTTATATATATATTAGATAGACAAAGAGCATTGTATAATGTATCCAGCCCGACGTTATGCTTTTTTCATAAATTATGTATTGAACTTTAGAAAATTCTAAGCATGCGCAAATACGTAAGCAAGTTTAAATGCCGAAAACAATTAAAAAGTCTTAAAAAGTAGTTTACAAGTTACAAATAAGAAAGTGTAAACCCTAAAGTTAACCACAACACTTCGACCATTTCCCCGTTAAGAATTCTATTTTATAAGAGAACCTCCCTAAAGCTTCCTGAGTCTTAGTTATTGTTGAAATAGTGGCAACAATGGCTAAAGAAGGCTTATGTTGAATCAACCGAACAAGGTGTCCCCCAGGGTATTATTGGGCTAGTAACATTATAATAGTAAAAAACTGATTGAAAGATAAAACTTCTAACTTAAATCTTCATTGATTACCATACGGGTACTATGAATAAAAGCTTCAACTCTTGTGGAGTTGATTACTTAAACAATACTGTAGAACAATCTACACTTGTTTGTTTGTTTGCTTGAACGCGCTAATCTCAGGAACTACTGGTCCGATTTGAAAAATTCTTTCAGTGTTAGATAGCCCATTTATTGAGGAAGGCTATAGGCTATATATCATCACGCTACGCGGACGAAGTCGCGGGCAGAAGCTAGTCTTTTAATAAATTAGAATCTCCAATTGTGTACAAAGCTGAAGCGAACTATGTTAATTATATCGCTGCATTATGATCAAAACAAGGAAACTTAATTAAAATACAGATAACTCGGGTTCCTTTTAGAGTCTGCTATATACATGTTTAAATGGGAATTAATGACCATAATCAGTAATCTTACGTAAATTGTGTCTGTAATTAGTACACTATTCTATGTGAACTATTTATAATATCACTTTTACAAAATCATATTCAGATTTTAATGCAGCATGCAGTTTTAATGTACCATAACTCGCATATTCTATTTCTAATGACCCACATTTGAAATGATCTTTATATCATTATGTAAGTATGTATTGGAGGCATCGGTATTTACGTTGAAGTCTCCATGTGTTTGGTATGAAATTATGTATAGAAAAGTTAGTAATGATTGTCAAAACAGATATCATTAGGACAATAGATGGGTACAGACGTTGAACGTTATTCCTAATCAAATACCATTCCATTTTAGTTTTTTTTTTTGCGATCATGTGTTTTGTGTCAATACCTTCTATGTTAAATGCAATCTTTATCATTGCAATAGAATAAACCATAAAATAAAATTTTTGTTTTTCTTATTATTTATTGGTATTTCAGTATTATTATTGGAATGTTCTAAAACTTACCTCCATCTGATGTGTATTAAACATTCAGGTTGAAGAATTGAAGACGCTTGCTTTGACACAAAGTTTAACTTTACATATGACATATTTCTCCATGTGATTGACTGGTAAAGTAATTATATGAATTCACGATACTGCCCCACAGGTATAATTCGAATTCCAAGAGAACTGCTGGCATATTTTGGTACTGAAATGTTTGGCGAGGCCGTCAGAACCCCCCACCACACATAAAATTCATCGAATAAATATAGAAGCGTATAAGAAAGTTTACAAACACAGATTGGATTGCCGCCAATTTTTGACAGACCGTATCGTGGACTCAGGTCGATTGTTGACGATCAGAAACATAAAATTGAGCTACAAAGTAAACGAGCTTTGAGAGCTTTATTGCTAGTTCCTCGAATTAGATTTTATTGGACGGCTATACTAATAATATTTAGAACAACAATGTTTTGTTCAAAACGAGAAAGAATTGCGTATTTCGTTTCCAAATGTCTGCCAATACAGAAAATTGGCAGGTGTCTCAAGTTTGCGTAATTTTTTACGATTAGTATCAGTCTATTATTAAGTTGTTTTGGTCAAATCTCGACCTGTGACACAATTAAGTGATGATAAATTATGCGTCTATATACTTAACTGTATTAAGTAGGTATCATAACATCATAATTTTATGATGTTGTGAACATTAATAAGCATTTAGAAAAAAAATAAGTACCTACTTTGCCTATAAATGTTATAATTAGGATCCTTTGAATAGCCTCAACTCCTCTTTGAATAGGCTACATCAAAAGACTCAGGGCCTTGTGGGTTTGTTGATAATTGACATGAATAAAACTTTTTTAAAGATAAGATTTCTTCTAAAGATATCGTACGTTTGTGGTGATTACAATAAGTCGGTAAATAATTGCAGTAAGTCTATTATCAAATAGTTACAACAAGGATGGTTGAGCTGAAGGAAGCAACCAAGATTGTATATGTTGCATAATTTTGAAGGGGCACAATATTATCTTGAAAAAGGAAAACAAAACAACATGCTATTGACCATAATAATTACATATTATATGTAAAATGAATTCACTTGATGATCGGGCACCGTCCTTTTTATGTAACTCATGATTTCAGGGTAGGATGTCGCTTTCCATGTTGATTAATTATCTCTTAACTTCGTTAAATCAACTGAAGAGGCATTTAATATTGCCGTCAACTGCTGAACGTAGGCCTCCCCGAAAGACCGCCAACCCGGTCTTGGGCAGCTCCGTCCGCTACCAGCCATCTTCTTCAAATCGTCGGTCCATCGTGTCGCAGGGCGTCCCACACTACGCTTGCCCAAACGCGGTCTCCACTTCAGTACTTGTCTGCTCCATCGATCGTCTGTCCGTCTGCAGACATGACCGGCCCACTTCCGCTTCAGCGTGCTTATTCTTCGCGCAATGTCGGTACTTTAGTTCTTTGGGGAATGACTTCGATGCGAATTCTATATACTAAAGAAACTCAAAGCATTGCTCTCTCCACATTGTCTCTCCGTTTAAAATAATGTCTCAAATATTTAAAAGCGGGGTTAAACTGACTTCAGTTCGTAGGAATGTTGGCAAAACAAAATTCTGTTTCACGTAGTAAAAAACGACATGTAAATAATCAAAATGTCTTTTTGCTTTCCCGTTGAATGGAACACAATCGTAAAACTGACCAGATTCAAATTACCAACAGAGAATTTTATGCGTATGTGCCTCGCCGAAACCTACGCGAAATGAAGTCAACGATTATTTTAAACTTAGCTTCGCATTTCAGAAAAACGCCCAATACTTTGTGATAATTCAACTTGTTCCAAGATTTTCGATATTCCTTTAACCTTTTACCTTGTGTTATCATGTTAGCTAAAACCAACCACGTGCATCGCTTGATCTGCAAAGTAACAGTATTGACGGGTGATCATTCTTTACTGATCTAGATGGCCCGTATTAGGGGCTATTACACGAATACATGGCAGCATTGGCAGTCCTTGGTTATACGTAAAAGCCCGCAAATCTGACTGCCATTTTGACCTTAAGAACAGGTGATAGAGGTTACAGAGGTCATATGAAGTCACCCAGTGTGATATATGATGTATGTAATGGTGTGATGGCTACAAAATACTTTGTAAGGTACAAAATACTTTAAAAGAGACCATGATTCTCTGAATTTGTTTCGGCATTTCATCTCAGAGGTCCTTAGCAAATGCCGGTACAATCTTACTTAGTTAAAATATATAGAACATCGACTAGTAGAAGTGTCCTTAAAATATCTATTTACAAAAATAAACATCATTCATGTAATTTGCTTAAATTTAAAGCAGTTAGCTTTAAATTTAAGCAACTTAGATGATCTATCGAATAAAATAAGCTAAGATGTTGATCATGTTGATAATACGAGAGAGGTAGGGCATAGTGGAGAGAGAGGTAGGGCATAGTGGACTTGAATAACTCCAGTCACAATTGGAGCTGCCTGACTGGGGAATCACCTCCACCTTGCAGAAAACCGTAGCGAAATAACATAGGCCCGTACTTTATTGTGTTCCTAACCGTAAGTAAGGCCGCCATAGCTACGCGAAGAAGCGTTGTGTTGGCAATGGAGAGGACCGGTAGTATTTAACCAGCACACTTACTGTCTCCTATGCTGCCACCAAAACTATTCCTCCCCCAGTACCGAAAAGGGTGTGAAAAGATTTTTACAGTGTCGTCAACGCGCGAGTGATACCCCTGGTGTTGCAAGCTTCGGTAACCGCTTACCAACAGGCGGGCCGTATGATTGTTTGCCGCCTTAGTGGTATAAAAAAAATACTAGCCAAAATTTATATTGACACTAAGTAACTCCTGTAATGTTCTTGACTCATTTGTTATTTCTTATGTCACAGCAGCAAGCTGTTTATTATTATTGGCCGTGTGAATATTCCTGTGAAATATGCTTATAGCAGTCAATAAATAATACAATTATTAAGCACACTTCAGCAATAAAATTCAGTGTTTACTGTTTATTTGAATTGTTTTGCGAATAAATTGCGGTTGGTAGGTACGGCTAACACAAATATGAGAAGGACTTTAGAACTATGAATGTACCTACCTTTACCTAAGTAGGAAGTGGTGTACTAACGTACACTACGAATGGCGGACAGTAAAAAAAAAATGAACTCGTGTGACGTAATTTATAGATGGCCCTAATTGTTAAAAGGGGGCCTTTTGCCAAATCCATATTCCGATCTGCTACTAAGACTA
This sequence comes from Acronicta leporina, assembly GCA_947256265.1. Lineage (NCBI taxonomy): Eukaryota > Metazoa > Arthropoda > Insecta > Lepidoptera > Noctuidae > Acronicta > Acronicta leporina. The sequence goes on from OX366512.1 coordinate 3,700,800, forward strand.
TTTTATAGAAAAGAACACACAGCTTGCTTGCAGCACTTTGCTCAATCCAACCCAGGATCTCAACTGTAGCAGCCTCACTTACGACCATTAAGCAATCAATCATATCTTCTTGAGAAATTCTTTCTTGCTTCATCGTTTTTCTAGATCTAGTAAATCTAGATTTAAAAGAATCTCAGCAGTCAGGAAAAAACTCGTACGCTTAATACATTCCAGGCGTATTTTCCCGTGACGTAAAGACATGATTTCTGTTTTATTATGCTAACTTTATCGTTTGTTATTATTTACATACTCTAGAAAGTCTGTAAGGTTGTTCCATTTCAAAGTTTACGATGTTGACATACATAACTGTATTTTGCTTGTCAAAAACTAGGCCACAGTTATAACACATATTTACGCTTTCATAATTAGCCCAAGGATAGGTACATCTGATTACTGTAGGTACCTATCTATCTGATAAAGAGTTTCGGGTAAGAAGTACACATTGACAGAAATGGATGAGATTGAGAGGCAAAGTAACTGGTATTTCAATAGATGTTACTGACGCGATGAGTTCAGAATGTGAAGGCAAATTTCGACATGGCAGGTGGGACTCGCGGTGTCTAGAGATCATAGCGTCTGGCGTACCTAGCCAGAAGACGCAGGTTCGAATCCTGCCTGCGAGTCGAATTTTTCCTTCACTAAAATAACTTTAAAATCTTAGCATGAAAAATGCAAAAAAAAAAACTCAAAAAGATAGAAATGGATGAGTTCTGCTGACATTTAGGTATGACTAAAAAGTTAAAAGAGACAAATTCTAGTGCTAAAACGCGATCTTATTTTAGTAAATGTAGATGTAGGCGGATAGGTTTTAACCATACTACAATGACATTATTATAGTTAAAATCCATTGCCCTATTAATATTGTGAAAGTATCGCAGTCTGTCTATTCATTAGTTTCATTTTTTCCCGAAATCGGACAGAACAGTGACCCATTTTAGAAGAATTATCGATTATTCAGCGATATGTTGATACTAATACTACCGTAGATAGGTATCAAATTAGAAACATTATTACTTTAATTCCACTGTGTTCAATATCGTCTATTGAATTCTGAAGCCTTGGCATATTCAAATTTCAAAACTTATAGAAGCAAAAAAAAAATTAGCCTGTATTATGTTTCGCCGAGATCAGCTTTCATGCCAGTTCAGTAGCTGCATAAAAGTGATCGTCGAATTATGGTATTGTTCGAAAACCGGTTCTGTGAACCGGTCCGACCGGATTGGGACGAAATTCGGAGAAACCCCGGTCAGTTTGAAAGATATTATGAGCTATTAGCCGTTTACCTAGTTAAAATATTTACGACGCGGTCCGAACTGCATAGATTAGGAGCTGATTAGGTGTGTGGTTTGAATATGTATGGAACCATTGTCTGGCTTTAGTTTTGTCCACGTGGATAGATTTTAGATATATCGGGGCTCTTAAATGTTTGAATTCGCAATCGCTAACACCCACCTTGAAATTTAGTCTTCTTTCTCGTTGTTCCTGAAACAAAATGACACAACATTAATAGTTTTGATTTATTTTCATTATCCTGGGGCTCATTAACATATTTAAATTCTAACAGAATGGTCATGTCAATGTCAAAAATAACAAAATGGCGACTATTGGTCATTGCTTTCCATAGTCTGTATTTTTCCTTATCAAACAATTACTAAGTTCTCCCCGGTTTAGCATCTAATGAAATAATGACGACACTCGAGCACGCTTTGACGAAGCTTGATTGCTATTCCAGTGAGCATTATGTTCTGAATCATGGGTGATGGAGCTAACAGGGATTAACAATTAAAGTGGCCGCTGACCCACGCCTACGAGTTTTAGTCCAAGTTCTACCTATCGACACTCCATACAACAATACAATTTTATTGTTTAACAAGCGTACCATCCGACATCACACGGGTGTGTGTGTAAAATATAGTCTCTAACGTCCTTAGATAATCCCTATTATTGAAATTCATAATTATGAAAATCCATACGGTACGTCAGAACCTGTATATAGTACTTTCTAAGATTAGCCCAAACAAACACAAACTCAGCGTGGAGGGGTCTTTAATTTATAATAAGTGAATGTACCTAGTGATAACGATGATAATGATAAACAATCATAACAAATAAAAACTAACTCTTATAACAAATTAAATTAAAAATTTAAAAAAACCCCTGACACAAAAATAAACCTGAATCCCTATAAAAAGAAAAAAATAAACTTGAAATTATAACCCTTCGTAAGTACGTATGAAGTTTTTTGATTAAATTTTGTCGCGTCGGGGGACCGCTCTCTAATTATGTGAATCCTTTCCTTTCCTTTTGCTTCCCGAACGTGAATCGCGCGAAATCAGAATTGATGTGGATGGCGCGTACATCGCCGCGACGCGCGGGAGGGTGTAAAGTGGGCGGAGCGTAACATATTCAAGTTTGGCGACCCGAGCGGGCAGACACGCGAGAGCTAGAGAGCGGTCCCCCGACGCGACAAAATTTAATCAAAAAACTTCATACGTACTTACGAAGGGTTATAATTTCAAGTTTAGTCGGGGGTTTTTTTAAATTTTTAATTTAATTTGTTATTTCACACTTTTTGTAGGGACTCCTTAGTTATTTTGTTTAATTTCTTTTATTTTCTTGCGTTTTAAGATCCAGGTAATTTAGTGTTTAATTAGGTATTTTCTTCGTTTAGTTATTCAACTTTTGTACAATTATTTCATAGCTATTAGATATCTTATATCATAGTGTATAGTATTCTACTTATCAAGCCCTTTCATTTGATACCTTTATTGAGGGAGTAGTGAAAAAACATAATAAATTCACCATTTCGTGGAGGCGGCCATCTTGGATTTGAAATTTTTCATAGTGTATAGTATTCTACTAGTCAGGCCCTTTCATTTGATACCAATATTGTGGGGGTTGTGAAAAAATATGTAAACCGCCATCTTGTGGCGGCGGCCATCTTGGACAGATTTTCATCAAACATAGCTAAGAACACTCCCCACTTATTCACCTTTCAAACAAAAAAAACAAAATCAAAATCGGTTCATCCATTCGGGAGCTACGATGCCACAGACAGACACACACACACACACACACACACAGACAGACACGTTAAACTTATAACACCCCGTCGTTTTTGCGTCGGGGGTTAAAAAGGAGCCAGTAAAGAACGCTAAGTTTAGGATCCTACATAACAAAACTGATCCAGGGAAATATCACTACCAACAATTAAATTGAAAATGTCACTAGCAACGCGGCGACGACAGCACGTCTATTTCGGTATTTCCCCACATTATTGTAGGAATTAAAAGGAAAATTCAATAGAATTTCATCTTGAAGACGCAGTCATGAATAAAACGAATCAAGTCTGGCGTTAAGATGGCTCGCTAGCTGGTTGAATTGCAAATCTTGGACAGCCTATACGTAAGGTAGGGTCAAGAATCGATTTTCAATTTAATGTCCAAACTATAGAGTTTAGTATCCATTGGGAAAATATGACAGTTTGACACTTGATGCGCTGTTAACTATACTTCCCATTGCCTATACGCTGCTCAGTCTATTACTCTATTCTAATTACTTATGTCATGAAATGACTCCATAGTTACCGAAGATTCATTAAAGGAGATTCTTCTTTGCTGTGCCCGACAGGGTCCATAATTGATTTTCCAATTTTAAGCCATACATCTGTCTGAACAAAGATATCTTCTGTCTTTGTTTCTGAAAATCAAGTACAAGAAACAGATTGTCATAATTTTATTACCTAAAAACGGAAAGCCGACGACAGAAACTAGATATTTTGATTCCCATTGAAAAACAATAAATTTATTTGATGCCATTCATAAACTTATCTTTTTCTAGTAAAACAGGAATAAGATAAAATAATACGTTATGACAATAGGGGTACTATAAAATACACGTGTTGGGTGATAAAATCTATTAAGCCTAGTATTCTCATTGATACCGGACAATAAGTAAATATATTGAATTAATTTGACCTTTGTTGATTGAAACACGCATGCTATCAATGAGACTTATAGATAAATATGATATAGATGGCTATGAATAAGAGAGTAAGTCGTAAAATCTATACTTATATATAAAGCTGAAGAGTTTGTTTGTTTGCTTGCTTGAACGCGCTAACCTCAGGAACAACTGGTCCGATTTGAAAAATTATTTCAGTGTTAGATAGCCCATTTATTGAGGAAGGCTATAGGCTATATATCATCACGCTAAGACTAACTATTCCACGCAGACGAAGTCACGGGCGGCAGCTAGTATACCTATATAAGTATTTGTTAAATGCCTTTCTTTGTGCTTATTATAGGAACTTTGACGAGTGTTAATCGTCAAAAACGTCAAAAATTTGGATAGCAATAAGAACATTAAGCAAGATTTGTTTTTCTTCGTAAAACCTTATTACCCTTATCACAAAAACTTCGTCCACGACATCATATTCCATGTTTATATTATTACATTCTTATCAATAACAAGTTCTTTAAATCAGCAGTTCAACTTTGACCTATAAATTATTTTAATGGCCAACATAGCTATCATAAAAGCAACAGATATGGCGACGATCCCAATTAATTTCTATTGCACTTCAGACTAAAAATAGTGTATTGAGACCACGGCGCGTTTGTCATCATTGCTTAATGCACTCCACCAATCAGTGGAAATTATTACTAGTTAGGAATAGTTCCTAGGAAGTGATGTCGGCTAGTTGAAGCTATTAGCGGTGACGGTAATATGTGCCATTAATTACTAGCATATTTGTTGCCTTTGATGAACGCGTCATAAGAACCTCTAAGAATAGAAGAGCTCCTGGCTATGTAATTAATACGCTGATCAACCGATCTGCGAGGTTAAACTGCGCCTGCCGCGGTCTGTCTGTGCATGGTGCGTGTTTCGGATAACGCGTACTGCCTTCAGTCCCGGATTTTAAAAGTATCAACCCCTTAATTTGACCCACTGCTGGGCACGGGTCTCCTCTCAGAGTGTGCATGACTTGGCAATCTAATGGTCCTATCACTAGAGTAACACTGCTTGACAATAGTTAGGTTTTTTTTAATTCTTGAAAAGCTTACGCTTTTTCGTCAGTTCACCTGATGTTAAGCGACACTGCGGCCTAAGATGGCGCGCTTGCCTAGAAGAAACCGATTCACTCGGGATTTAAAGACACCCAGATTATATCTATCGGGGAAGACCCAGTAGTCGTAGTCAAAAGCCTAAAAAGCCTGGCAAGTATTGTACTCTTAGGATATCGGTATTGCTCAAAAATTGGATTGGTGTGATGGCAACCGCTTATTGTAAAATTTTGATATTCAAACGCATCTGGTTATACCGGAAGCCGACCTTAACTTTGTCGTGAAAAAGCTATGAGAATGATGACATAATATCATCGATATAAGGTTCCAAATTGTCATATCATGTAACATAACATACCATCATACAGTCGTTCTTGGATCCTAGGGACTATTTAACGAGGCAGCTTGGTTGATTGATTTGTATTTTTTTATTGTATCAAAATGCTATGCTATCTGAAAGTATGAATGTCTGTAAACAAAAAATATGGTTTAAAAAGTACATAAGTCAACTCTGGACCGAATATACAAAGGATATTGTACAATGGGTTATAGCTGTTACCTGACCCACCTTAAAAATTTACGAATTTGAACCCTCTGCTTGTGATATTACGGGTTATTCAATTTGTATGAGGTAATCAGACTAGCGCTACTCGATGACAAATAAAATAATAATACAGACTACCTACTAAGCAATTTTAGGCAAATATTATAAACTACAGTTGTGCCAATTTGATTTTTAACACGTAACGTTAGGGTAGGTAATCTTTGAATATTGTTTTGTCAAATGATTGAGGAGTTGTTAATTTCAATAATACTTGTTAAGGTGATTTGGTCTGGTGGTTGCAACAGTGTTGCCCTGCGCTTCTTTTAGCTTTTTATGTTTACAATATTCAAATATATTGTTTTTTGAATTCCAAATGTTTTTATATGATATTTAAATACTATTTAAATAAAAATAACAACAGAAATGAAAAACATTAATTATTATGATAACGATTTTATTAAATATAGAATACACAATTACTTGTCATAGTTATATAATTATATATATTATATAATATATATACTTATATTAAAAAGCAAAAACGTAAAAAGAAGTTTTAATACTTATGAAAGCTTGATTTTTTTGATTAAAGTTGTTACTTACTAAATATTTTCTTTGTTTTAAAGTTGCCTATAAAATACCCATTTTTATTTTTAAAGTAGGTAATTAATCTAATACATACCTACTTTAAAAAGTAGTCAATGTAGTGAATCAACATGTTAAATGTTTAGAAATATAATATAATATTTCTATTTTTATAACAATAACATCACCACATAAACTATTATACCTACTTTAAAACTTATGTGACAATAGCACTATACTTTGACCTACTTTATAGGTTTTTTAAATATTTATATAATAATAGTTATGATCGCAAAAGGACATGCTTAATCACTGTAAGAAACACTTCCTTAGAAATTGTGATAACAACAATTGATTTGACACACTGACACATAAGTATTGTTAACTCCAGTGGAGCACCATCTCTTTCTATAATTTGTTGCAAGGGGCTTCGCATGCCGCACATCATGTTTCAGCAAGCATTACTTCCTCTCATCAGTTCCCATGTTGAAGTCACAAGTTGTGCCAAATTTTCTTTTGTCCTGACTTCTAATGAATCCCAATTTAAAATCATTTGACCCCACAAATTTTCTATTGGGTTTAGGTCAGGCAGGGCTTTTAGATGGCCAATTTATTGTCTTGACACCTTCTTGACTGGCCAGCCAATTTTGCACCACAGCAGCTCGGTGTATGGCGCAATTATCTTTCATGAAGAAAATATCCGTGTTGTCACGTAATATTTCCAAATATTAGTGACTATTAAATCGGCCATTTCCCGTTTCTTCAAAACGTCTCAACCACAATCTGACGGTATTTCTCTGAAACAAAGAAGGCATATAAAAATAGGTTTGATTAAAGCAATAGCTAGGTATAATAATGAAATTTAAAATTATAAAAATACACTTACTGCTATATAAGTCTCCTAGCAATTTCTCTGATGCCAACATTCTCATCGTGTAAATAGTTTATTTTGTATTTTAAATAATCACAGACAATGACATGATAATAAAACTACTACAAAACATAAATAAAAAAATTGGAAAAATACGTTGTTTTTCACAATTTAGTAAGGCAAGGTAAAAAGTGTTCGCGCGTAGTCACTGCAATTGTGCGTAGACTGGCTTTAGCTTTGTTGTCACGGTTTATTTTTATTTTCCTACCCTAAAACTTAGTAACATTTGAATACCAGTTTTATAATGAACGCGTATTTGTCTTTCATCTACCCACTTATTACAAGTTAAGTGAAAATATAACCAAGTTAGAAACTTTATATTTGGAGAATGTGTCCGTCTATAGTTCTTTACAATAATGTAAGAAATACTTCTTGAATAAATTCTAAATTGAAAACAAAATAATATACGCCATGCAGGATTTGAACTCGCATCTTGCTCGTCTCAGTCTTACACACGAACCACAAGACCAGATCTACTTGTGTGTATTAATTAAAATAAGCTATTAGTAGCAATGACACTAATTATATTATCGAAGATAAACCTTTAGTCTTCAAGCATAAAAATCTAAATTGAATAACAAGTAGTTATAAATATCCTAACGCAAACGTTTTGCGTATCTGTATTATTATTGTATTCGTTCATCGAGTAGCGCTAGTCTGATAAACTCATACAAATTGAATAACTCTTGTAATGTAACAAGCAGAGGGTTCAAATTCGTCCGTTTTTAGGGTGGGTCAGGTAACAGCTATAACCCATTGTACTTAAACTGATATCTCAATAACATTTATTTCCTAGATTTAATCTTGGTCTCCAATAAATTCGGTATCAGTTATTGATGAAGGCATTACTGAAACGGCTACCGATATATTTGTCGGCGATAGAGGTGTCAATACGTCCAACCTGACCGTAATCCGATGAAAGTATCGATAGTGGAACATTATTTACAATCTCAGAAATATAACTCCATTGCTAAGATATACGCCGAGAAATTCAGAGACCATTTCTTTAAATAGAGACAGAAATTTATCTACATAATATTTATTTTATGGGATAGGGGCAAACGAGCTAACGGATCACCTGATGGTAAGCGATTACCGCCGCCCATGGACACCAGCAACACCAGAGGAGTCGCAAATAAGTAGCCCGCCTTTTAAAAGGGTCTCCGGTAAATTGTATCTGGATTGTATTCTGGATTTAATTTTATATTTATTAAAACTTTTGTTATATTACTTAAATCAAGGCTTTCTTTGACTTGACCGAACTTCTTGCTGTAAATAAATAGGTGCCCATGACATAAATTATTATTTTCTAAAAACGATGCCCCACGCTAGGATTTTCTCCTGCATCGTGGGTACAAACACAAATTCTCACATACACATTGTTCCGGTTTGGCACAAATACCCGTAGAGTAGATCATACAAATATTTGCTCCGTGTGGGGATCGAACCCACAACACGTGTCGCAGAAGCCGATTCTTCAGCCGCTACGCCAAACGTGTCGTCGATTTAATATTATTCAATCTATGTAATTTCTCCTAAATATCGATTCCTTCCTTCCTTCAAGACCATCTTCGCTTCCCTAAATACAATTGACGCTGGAATATAATTTAAAGATAATTGAACTTCCATTAATTAAAGTTGACGGCGTCAACGATATTTCGCAGTAATTGAATTCTGATAATTACGGTTTTAGAGTTTAAGGGCCGATATACTGTGATAAAATTAAAAATAAATTAAGATCGAGGGAAAAAAGAACCTCTGGATATGCATAAATTGAATATTTTATTGAGATCTTTGTTCACAAAAAGTAAATATTACTTAGGTTATCAATTGGTGACCAGAGCATAAAGGAGCATGACACAACGGGGTCAAAGTGGACGAGGGTTCGTCATATAACGCGTAAGTGTTGCCAGAGCAGACAATAGAACTTCACCACAAACAGGCTTTGTTCTATAATGTTGCCAGTATCACGTTACAGTTACTATGAGACGGTAGTAAATGTATTTATTATGTCCATTCCATTAGAAAGTAAATATAAGATTGAAAGTAAGGTTTTCATCTAATGTTTAATGCTCAGCTTCCTTACATTAGTATTACACGTCAATTTATTGATACTTTGTGATATAACTTTAATGTTTGGTGTTACCAGGTAGTTGATTATCATCATCACTACTTATTATAAAACAAAGTCGTTTCCCGCTGTCTGTCCCTATGTATGCTTAGATCTTTTAAACTACGCAACGGATTTTGATGCGGTTTTCTTTAATAGATAGAGTGATTTAAGAGGAAGGTTTTAAACTATTTAACATCACGCTATGACTCTTAGGACCGGGGCAGCGCGGGTGAAACCGCGGGCGGGTCGCTAGTATACCTATAAAAAGGGTTTAGCGTTTAGCTACATTATTATTAAACACATCAATTTTTAAAGGCTAAATAACAAAACATACCATCACACCTGATCAGTCTATTTTTAGAGGCTAAATAAGGCTTAGGCAGAGGCGTGCTAACACCCACAGTGTGCCAATATATTTAGCTCTCCTGTAAAAGAGGGCGATCCTATTGCCAAATTCCAAATTCCGCGCTACAACTGGAAATTTAATAGAAAAACCCAATAACACTTTGCCCTACCTGGGAATCGAACCCAGGACCTCTAGCGTAGCAGTCGCGCTCAGGACCACTAGGCTAATAAGGCAGTATATATTACTTATATATTATACTAGCTTCTGCCCGCGACTTCGTCCGCGTAGCGTGATGATATATAGCCTATAGCCTTCCTCAATAAATGGGCTATCTAACACTGAAAGAATTTTTCAAATCGGACCAGTAGTTCCTGAGATTAGCGCGTTCAAGCAAACAAACTCTTCAGCTTTATATATATTAGTATTATATATATTAGTATAGATGAAATCCAAAATCATTTCAATATTCCTTTTGACCAATCACCCAAACAAATTAACTATTCATATCATCAGCGAAGTAACGCAATCCCAATTCCAATTAAAAAAGTTTTCATAAATGCAAATTAGAACGAATAACAATCCAATTTTCCAGGGAAAAGCTCGTGGACCACATCGTGTTATAATTAAACTTTAATAACAAATTCTCTGCATCAAACGCGTGGCGCGTTCGTGTGATGAATACCAAATAGGTCGGTATTGGTTTCCTTGCAAATGCACTAGGCTATTTTCAGTCAAATATCTGGGTTAGCGTAATTCTGCATGTTTCATGCGCGCAAATTGCGTCATTCAAAGCTTAGAGCACCTGCACTGAAGTATTATGTATTTAAATAAACGTGTTTATATCGATGCTGTTCCCCAAAAATCAAGCATGTGTTTCCAAAATTATACACCTACGGGCAAAATAATTTGTAATCTGGTTAAATATGTATGGGGCAAACCAATATGGGTACTCGTATGTTCCTGGAAACCATATTGGGTATACATATTTCGCAGGATTTTCTCCTCTAGAAATTGTTTAATTATTACATAACATACCATCACGCCTGTTTTCCCCGAAGGGTTAGGCAGAGGCGTACTAATGTACACCCACAGTTCGCCGGTATGTTTAGGTCCCATGTAACCACTAGACTAATGAGGCAGTTTAATTATTATAGTGTATATAATAATAATGTTCTGGGTCCGATGCCCATGCCGAGCAAAGTGTTATTGGGTTTCTATAATGCTCAGAAGCAGAGGACACTGCAAAATGCTCGCTCCCTATCTCATCGCACCCAAACAAAGCGGCGAACTGTGGCTGTACACCTTTGCCTAACTCTTCGAAGAAAATACACCATTATACCGATGGTTTGATATATGTTATATTTTTAAACTCAATTATTTTACAATATATAGGTAATGTCTAATATATAATTATACAGTTAAACCTTTGTAATATACCTAGCCTTTTGGCTTACAAATAATATAATGCCTACCTTTATTGAAGCTTTTTAATAAATAGGGGAATATTTTTTTTAAAAAAGCTTACTAACAATATGGGTGCACATGCCACATATTACTAGTACCTATTCTTGTTAACCCCTCGTGCTAAGCTAAATGCTTGTGTTACGAGTGGGTTCACGTCGGTAGTGCAATGGGTGAGTTTCGATGCGGCAACCACATGATCCCAAGTCCAACGCCCTTAGCCATTAGGCTACCGCCGTTATTATATTTCAAATTAAGTTTTTACCCATGACGTGAGACAGTAGGCGATTAGGGTAATGTTTTTTATCTTAAAATATATCTAGCTTCATTTACGTGTAATTTAGTAGGATTTTATACTAAAAGAAAATATATATGACACAATTTTCACATAATATTAAAGACAAGATAAGACACTTGCAAAGAAAATTCATTTAATGAGTGTTGGGAACAGAGAAACAATCCAATTAGGCCGAACAATTTTCTTAGTGAGTTCATAACTGTGAAATTAAAGAGACAGTTGATAAAGCGAAAGTTTCCTAATATTTTTTAAAAACGTGATTTACAGACTAATCTTTATGCGAGTCATAGTACGTCGGGTATAAAAAAGAAATAAAAAAAATTCACGCTATTGTTATTTTTTAAGTCGGTTAAAAATATAACGTCACATAACAACACGTTTGTATTCCTTATAGGGTTACACCCACAATTCGCTGGTATGTTTAGGGCACAAATCTCAAGAACTGAGAACTGAGAAGTTTTCTATAGCTGAGAAGTTATAGAAAATCCCAATAACACTTTGCTCGACTATTTCAGAGGTATAAAGTCCATTTGGGTAATACTTGCGTCAGCAGTGTCAGAATTCATATTATATTAATTTTTATTAATTTAATTTACCTACTGTTATTGTTGTTTATAATATTGCATATATTCAAGACTGAAATTGGGATTTATCAATGCTGCTGTACTCATAAATATGGTACATAATATCATGTATATTCAATGTATTTTATGATTCATATTGTTTATCACAATATTGCTCATTTTGTGGTCACTACTTTATTTGAACGAATATATTTCATTGAGAAACCCATAATAATGTGTTTTAGTGGCTATTTCTATTGGGTTCTATCACTGACTAATTTCTGCTTATTCACCAGCAGATTAATTGTAAACAAAAAACCTGCTTACTAAAACAATTGTATGTAGGTTTCCATAGGCTAATGGAACATTCCAAAGGTTTCCAAAGATGGAACTGCTCACGTCCTTACGATTTGAAGCTCTAGCAGCATAATTATTGGTATTTTTTTAGAAATTCATGGAATTTGGTCGTAATTTGGTTTTATGCCTACTTAATAGGTGTAATAAGACGTGATGAGCATGTTTTTGCACGGACAACCAGGTAACTTATCAAGCTTATAATTTTGTGATATTTCGTGATACAGTTTTGAACGTTAGTACATAGATTCTTTACATAAAAATAACACGTGTCTCGGGGTTTATAGGATTGAATATCAAACAGAACTCTTAGTGTACATCAGTATTTCAGTAGGTACACCTCTGACCACCTCTTTACCGCTACTCACTGAGAGAAGGGAAATGGTAATATGTTTTTTAAAACTTGTCTTAAACTCGGGAATCTCCAATGTCAATGTTCATCAATCACACATCAATCAGTAGGTAGGTAACAAATAGTAATCCAGATTCCGTTTGCGTCACAATTCACGTGTAGTAATTGCTCCAGTTGTGGTCACATCCGACTCGTAAGTGCTCGCAACATCAAAGCTCTGTATGTAATCAGTCGACTGTGAAACGTGGACTCAGCTTGATAGACGCCCATGGTAAAAGGACAAGATAATATATTCTCTTCTCGTGACAGCTATGCACGTCATTGGCTCAGTCCTATCGACGTCATTATGTGTGTAAATAAATTACAACCGAGTAAGATGCATCTTTTCACTTACTTCTTTATTAGTGGAGTTTTCAATTAGTATTTATTATATTTTTCTTTTTAACTAAATAGACGAAAAACTATTTATTTTATATATATAGCTTTGCAAGGGTGGAGAAATCCCTGACTTTTTTCAAAATAGATTGGATGGAGCATTCATATGGTCAAAGATTTTTTAAAATGGGTCCAGTACTTTTTGAGCCAATTCGTTACAAACTAAATACAAATCTTTCCTCTTTAAAATATTAGTAGCTATAGATATATTGATATTTAAGTATATTGATCATGATTAATCATGAATTACAAATACAAACTCCGACCTGCTAGTGCTGCAACTGAGAATTGAATAGAAAATCATATAATTAGGTGTATATGCGTTGACTATATACAAGGGAATACTGAGCCATTGATACGTTTGTTATCTGTCTCTGTTTGTGTATACGTAACGGGTAAGCCTCGATAAAATAAGTACTTGAATTAGAATATCTTCTATATGTTAACCTGTCGCTACACTTGCTAGAGCTTGAAAATAGCTACCCTACATTGATCTATAATAGTAAATTATTTAGCAATAACCAATATTGAAAAAATATGTTAATTTCTTAATTAAACTAGGTAACTTTTCGGAAGTTATAGCTCACTTTTAGTTTAGACTAAATCAAAATTCGGAAATTTTATTTCAATATCGGTTTAATCGCTTCTTCAACCCTTAATTTGCCGAGCGTAGAAACACGTGTAGCCTCACCTTTATAATGATCTCATATTTACAAGGATACCGTATCAAATGTTTGACTTTACTTCCAAAGTATGTTCAGGTGTTCCCAAACCCTGCCAAGGATAAGTGGATAGGATTACCTTTGAAGAAAATTCGTTACTTACATAGACTGTTGCCTAGGTGGCTTTGAATTCGACAAAACTGTCGGAAAAATATTGATATTAATACGTAACAAGATGATTTTAACAGACGCGACAAATAAAAAATGTATGATTGTATGCGTAACATAGAAAATTTTGAACACGTGATTTTAAGATAAATAATTATACTTTTTAGTACTTAGGTACTATAGAGTCTGAAAATGTCTCGGCCGCCTCTGCTGCTTATTTCGTGAATAAAAAATAGACAAATGATAGCAAGCGCGATTTTTGATAAAAATTGCATAAATTATTTACGTGTGTTTTTAGTTAAATTCAGATAATTCGTGTTTATGTGACAACAATTGTTTAGTATGCTAAGATAAAAAAAATGATATTTTTTTTACAACAAACAAAAAAAGAACCATATTATTTAGATAATTTTAAATTACATTTTAAAAGGAATAAGTTTATAACGGTTACTGAACCTTCCACTTCGATCTGTCGCAAGTTTTCTAAGTCACTCTCAATAGCATAGTAGAATTTTGAGTTTCTATTTTGAAAGAATATGACGGTTTTTAGCAGTATTTCGGTATTTAGCTTTACGAACATTTTAATAACAATATACCTATATCTTAGTTATAAAACTTATAAGTACGTAACCATAACGAATGTTATCATTGGTATTTCACAAAGTTTTAGGTGACGTCGTTAAAAATTATGCGAGTTTTAATTTTAAAATATTCTCATATTTTTTAAATGAAATTCCAACGTTCTTCTATTTTTTACCTCATCATTATTTATTTGAACGCAACGCACAAAATATAAGAACGATCCGTCCTGCATTTAGAAATAGAATATATTTATGAAATATGAACTTTTTGCTCTACATTAGGAGTACCTAGAAGTACTAATATTCTAGGCTTCATAAAACTATAAAATAAAGTAGGTCGAGTAGGTACTTACTTTACGCTAGGAGAGATAATAATAGATTCTAGGTTGCTTTGAAATCGGTAAAATATATGTAATAGTATGTCGAAGTTGGATTGTATCGCTGTTTTACATAACCACTAGTAAAACAGCTGTACAACGTTCCGCTGAATTGTGTAAAACAAGCTACCCACGTTTAATTTAGTGATTTTGTAGAATGCCTTATTTGTACTCACAATAAATGTTCAAGTATAGTATGAACGTAGAAGCATAGAGGAAACATACTGATACCTTATAATATAATCTAGTTTAGCAGTATTTTGGGAATATTTCCGATATTATGTGCCTACGCACATAATATCGGAAATATTCCCAAAATACTTTATTGAAGTATGTACTTTATTGCGGGCAATATAAGTTCTGTTGAGGGCTGTCAAAGAAGTTTTGAGGACCATATTATCCCACCGTTTAAGCTGGTATGTACATTTAGAACAATCAAAAAACTTTGCCTCTGTTAGAGGGGTTCCTGCTAGGGATATTGTGTGCTCGAGTCCTGTGTACACAGATCCTATAAAACTCCGATATGAACGACAGAAACGCGTTCTCCACAAATATCACACATATCTTCGACAAAGATATAATAGGTATAGCAATGATATAAAATTTAGCGCTATCGTAAAAATCTGTTGAATTCCATGCATTTTTAATAAAATCCAGAACTTATTCCCAGAATATGGAATACCACGGATGAATAAAAGACGAATTCGTATCTCAAATTACAAATTTCCCCGGATGGTTTTGCCAAGTCAAAGGTCTCAGAATCTGACATTTCATGAATGTCAATGTCACTGAATAAAACCTATCGTAATAAAGATAAACAGACGACCTGGTAAAAAATGCAGGGGCCATAAATTTGGTCCTTGTACTTTGTAGTTTGTAGTAATCTATGGGGGTGGCCTTTCTTGAGCAGTAGACGCCTTTGTCGGATAATGAAGAGGATTCCCTAGACCAAAATTTCATAGGAAACCTGCACGTGTATAGGATGTTCGCGATGGCCAACCGTCTAAAGACTACCAACCTGTTTGTTTGGTTGTTTAGGCATTATCATGTTGACTTTTAGCCTGACTCTCTCATTCTATTTTGTCTTTAACCTCAGTTATCGAATCGAAGTTCCTTGTAAGCCCTAAACACTAGCTTAGTTAATGCATAAAATTTCTAAGCAGTAAATTGATATAAGCAAAACTTTATGTCCCACGTTTAGCTTATGATACAATACACTGCTTGTCAATATAATGAAACAGAATCCACGGGTGGTGGACGTAAATCCAACCAGTGTGGGGAATGCTATTCAAAATCATCTCATTATAAAGTGTAATCAAGCTTCAGTGTAAACGCATCGGCGTCGCTTATCATGTGAATGTGTGCGTAAATAATGGCAGCTTAGGAATACCGGATATTTTATTACATATAAAACGTTCTTCAGTATGTAAGATAAATGCAATCGTTTCAGTGGTAGGTTCTGCTAGGTTATAGATTCTTGGATAGTTTATCGATTTACGAGTATCACGATTTGAGATATTAATAAGCTAAGAGAATATATCAATTAAAATCCTATCTTAGTCATATTTTTCTCATCATCATCATCATCATCAGCCTATACTAGTCGACTGCTGGACGTAGGCCTCCCCCAATGTGCGCCATTTCACCCTGTCTTCGGCTTGTCGCATCCAGCTTCCGCCAGCAACCTTTCGCAAATCATCACTCCATCTCGCCCCAGGGCGTCTTACGCTACGTTTGCCGAGTCGCGGTCTCCATTCAAGAACATATCTACCCCAGCGGTTGTCGGTTCTTCTACAGATATGGCCAGCCCACTGCCACTTCAGCTTGCTAATTCGGTGCGCTATGTCGACGACTTTGGTTCTCTGTCGGATAACCTCGTTGCGGATTTTATCCTTCAGAGAGAAAGAGAGAGAGAGAAACTCCGAGCATAGCGCGCTCCATAGCACGCTAAGCGACTTTAAAATGGTGGACTAGCCGTACTGTGAGTGTCCACGTTTCAGTACCGTAGGTCATCACGGGTAGGACGCACTGGTTGAAAACTTTCGTTTTCAAACTTTGCGGTATGGATGATGAGAAGACTTGACGTAGTTTTCGAAATGCTGCCCAGCCCAGTTGGATCCTCTTCTTGGCCTCCCTCTCAAAGTTGTTTTTACCCAACTGCACGATCTGCCCGAGGTAAGTATATTCTGAAACAACTTCAAGAAGATGAACATTTACAGCATTAGGTCTCAGATCAATGTGATCATTGAACATGACTTTCACTTTAAAAAAATACTTTTCTATAAATAAAAATATTAGTACATTTTATTAACACGTTTGGCCGTTTCTACATTTGAGTTCACCTTGGAATACAAATACATTTTCAATAATTTCAAACATACTTGTGTACTCTTATCCATACATTTCTATAAATAAATAAGGGCGCTATGTACTAGTGTGGAAGGAAAGATGTCAGCTGCTCTTGACAAGCGGATTTTACATTTATAACGTTGGAAATTTTCCACACATTTGTATGTAATATCTTATTTTAGGAAGGTAACGTAGTTTTCACTTTATTTTTTGTTACCGTATATAAGGCCCAGGTTTGGAAAGTTTCTTCTTCTTTTATTTTTATATTAAAAATCGATTGTACGCAATTTAAACCCACTAATAAAATTACTGGGCAAATATTATGTGAACTAAAAGCCGTCAAGGAATAAATATCAGACTCAATTGAAAATCTATCGAACCAAAGCTCAGAATGAAATACCGAGGTAGGTAATAGCATCTAATAGGTAGATTTTTGAACTAAATATTTGTAAATATTTGTGCTAACAACAAAACGGTTGACATAGAGGATTCTTAGTCTTACCCACGTATCTATACTAATATATAAAGCTGAAGAGTTTGTTTGCTTGAACGCACTAATCTCAGGAACTAATGGTCCGATATGAAAAATTCTTTCAGTGTTAGATACCCCATTTATTGACGAAGGCTATAGGCTATATATCATCACGCTACGCGGACGAAGTCGTGGGCAGAAGCTAGTAGAGAATATGAAGTTACTAACGACCGCCACTAGCTTTAAAAGTAGGTAGATAATATTATCGCAACCAATCAGCTGATTATCCCCCGATCTAAACTATTTATATCCCTAGAAAGCACCGTGCAAAATAGACTTTAGATTTACACGGTAAGCTACATATATTGATGTCTAAATCCCCATTCATCTGAATACAGCCAAACTGACAGCTACTCAACAAATAATTTACGATGGTATCGTGTTTTTGACGCGCATGGTAGATACGCGCGTCAATACATTGTTTGTGTGCAGCATTTTCATTCTTTATTATTGCTTTTTTCGAGCCAAGAGTGCAGATAATAAATTAAACACAAATGGTATCAATAACAATATGAAAAAGAACTGATAAAATGCCAACTTGTTGGTTGTTTGTATAGGTATAGATATGTTAGTTGTGTGTGCATTTAGCATATAGGTAAATTTATGAAAATAATTCTTTATGGACTGAAAGTACGACATTGCTACGGTTTCTAATAATACTTCTCTGTTTGTATATTTATCAGTTTGCCTTGTTAGCTTGGAGTTCAGTATAAGGTTTTCATATTAAATTTCTAAATATCTCCTTTGTACAGGCAAATGTATTAATTCGTGTCGATACAAGCGTGATGGTATGTTATGAAATCATACATATTCATCAGTTTATTATCCTGGGAGAGGCATGCTGCGGCACGAGTGGGCCGGCTAGACCGGAGTGATACCACGGCCTCACATAACACCGGCGTGAAACAACTTACGTTGACTTACGTTGTGTTTCGGCGAGTGAGTGAGAATAATCGGAGGCCCAAACCCTTTTAAAAGGCGGGCAAGACACTTGTGACTCCTCTGGCGGTGCTGGTCTCCATGGTCGGCGGTAATCGCCGCCATCAGGTGATACGTGTGCTCGTTTACGTACGTATCTCATAAAAAAATAATACTTTAGTGCTGATTCTCCAGAACAGCATAATACGAGTATCAGGCACATTTGTTTCACGACGCTATTTTACTAATTATTATGCACTCTAATGAGTGTTGAATGAAAACACAGCGCAATGACGTTGGCATCGATGAAAGTTATGCGATCAAAATAAAATTAAAACGATGGGAAGTGGCGAAATAATCGCTGGCACTGTTCCACTTCCTACGGGGAACTTTATTAAAGAGCAGTAGGTACAGCAGAGCTGGCCAAATGGTTTTTATTATTATTAAGCTGACCATGCATGATGCAGGCCTTAAAATCTTGTTTTTTATCGTTATTAACCTTCATGCAAACAAAATCGCAGCAAAGTCTCATCGTATTGCTTTCAGGACGCACAAACAAATATTTATTGAATTAGAATAGAACATAGGAGAAAAACATGCAATCATTTTCAAAATTTAAATTATTTTATACGTATCGCGTAAAATAACGTGAGCTTTCTACTTCATATTATTACGTGAAATTAGATTTTTCATCTGAAAAGTATTACGAAAACAAATACTGGTCTTTCAGTCCTTCGATAAATTTGCAGCGCGCTTTAGGATTGATATACTTAGAATGAAAGTTGAAAATCATTCATTAATCACATAAAAGGCTATTTCAAAGTTTTTAAATTAAGTTCTTCCGCTAAACCAACGTAGTATTTGGAATTAAACCAGAAGTTAATTTAGTCAACAATACGATTGTGTTGTTTTCTAAGTCTAGAATTCTAACGCAAAACATAAATAGTTCTATATGCGTGCTAAAGATTCTAGTGCATGCGTCATTCGCTTAGAATATCGAGTGCAGGAATAGACTTGGACATAAGGACCAAAAAATGTACAGACACGAAAACTTGTTGATTGGTAAATTGTTTTCCGAAAACCAGGAGGTAAATAGATAAAAATAATTCGATTTGTACACGATATATATTTTGAAATATAAAAATATCTCCAGAGATTCATCTTAGTGATATAATTTTTCTTTTGGACGTAAAGAGTAATTTATCGCCGTTATAATAATATATTATCACTAAAACTTCGCAATATTTACTAGAGAAAATTGTTACAACTCAACTATTACTAGAGGTACACAATTTACTACTCAGCGCCTCCTCCTATCATATTAATTCGAAATCTCTACCACAGAATTCTATAGATTTCTTCTCAGTTCTAAATTATATATGATTTTTTAAGTATATGAGAAGGTTTGGATTTTGATAGGAACGTATAAAGAGTTGTCTAACCACTTCCTAGAAACCATTACAAGTAGGGATACAATAAAGAGCGTGGGCGCACCGCACAAGGGTCAGCCAGTAATTCTAAGTAATGGAACTGTTTCTCTTTCATAATGACTAAGCACACAAAGATTCGTGCATTTTCCGTATCAAAAGATCTTAATTCCAAGTCAAGAATAGAAGACAAGATTTTTGACGTAATTATTTTTTTTGCTTTTGTACAAATTCACTGTTGTTTTGGCTTTGGTATATGCTTTATAGTTTAGTTTCCAATTATTGTATTGGGGCAGAATTTTATATAAGTATTAACGATTGTATAGGTATATTTACTTCCACATTGTCTCACGGGATATACGACAAAGTCCTTTATTTACTTAGTTTTTTTCATGACCTAAGAGCTACTTGCACCAACTTCTTAAATGTGTTTAGGTTGTATTTAATCACAATTTTCTATTGTAATTTTGTGTTTAAATACAATTTAAACATATTTGGGAGGTTGGTGCAATTGGCCCTAAGTGTAAATTTCCGATGTTGTATTAATTAGGTATAAATATATGTAACTATAGGTGCTTTAAAGAAAACATCTGATCTAAAATAAGACCACCAGTCCACCACTGTCACAGTCCAAGAATACCCGAACTTTTTGCTGTGTCGTTTGTTTATCTTCATCTTGCATTGCTAAATAGTACGAAGTTCAATGATCCATTGAAGCCATGTGTTTTTTTTGCGTCAGTACGAGTTCGTCATTATAAATGGTTTTGTTTTGTATTGCAATGGCCAACACGTGGAGATATAATTACGCCCGTGTTGCATTTCTTAAAAAAACATCGAGAGCTGCTAAATTAGTTGCTATTAGTAATTCATCATTCATTAGTCCTAAAAGACCACTTGTAATCATAAATGGTGTACCTACTCATCAGGGCATGCTTGTTGATAATTAGAATTAAACCAACTTCCATCTTTCGGAATCTTTTGTAACTGCTACTACATCAACTTTACATTATTGTAGTGTTTGACACAACAATGCTACATTTTCCCAACATAATTGTCTGATTTGGGCAATCACAAATGGTATTTTACATTGTAAATGCATATCTACTTTGGAATTTATTGTCATCACCACTATTTTGAAAATTGGATCCTGGTCAACTTCATCTTCTTCATCTTCCACTTGAGAAAGTAAAGTGTGCTAATACCTACATCAAAAAATATAGACTTGAGATTAAGGTTAAGATATTCAGGCAGTATTTTTGCACTGGCAATTACTCTAATAGCATCTCAAAATTTGTTTAACACGCCCTTGATATAAAGGGTTATGGTTGGAATGTTACTGATGGGTTAGATTTAAGTAAAATACACGTAAAATGGAGCTTTCAATGCACAGTTTAACGACGAAACTTCATCTTAACAGCCGTAGGTACCTGTTTAGATGACATTGCAATCAACACTAGCAAAACTTTCCGGTAATAGCAGTTGTTTTCTAGGTTACATTCTCGACAGCCGTTTTGCATTTAGGGGTCACTAGGGATGGCGGGGAAATGGAAAGCAATCCACCAATCCACTCAATTTAGTCGCCAATTTAGACGGAGCGAAATAGGTGACACAGTGGAACGGTTTAAATTATCTTGTTGAGCAAGAAGGAAACAAATTCCCGAAAATGTATGCGTTTCGGTCGAAGACCTCGAACCGTGTGCCCCGAAAAAACATCAATGCGGACAAAATTCGCATATTTTATCCCCTCGCTGATCTTTTGCCAGGCATAATACACGATAAACATGGATCCTATATGAGATTTGGGATTATCATATTATAAACATCATGCTTAAAATTCCGTAGCCATATAAGAATGGAATCCATTGAAATCTGTTCACATAAATACGTTTTTATCTTATCTCGCTTCAGGGCCGTGTGGTCTGTTGGTTATAATGTGCTCGCATCTTTGCCTGTTGCATTTTACATAACCATTATTGAAGGTATACTCAAAATTTGCTGTAGCATCCTTGTTCACCGATAGCGTATAATGTGTACTTATATTTTTCTTGTAAAATTATGCTGTTTCTCGTAAAGCCGGACTTTTTTATGTTAAGCGTCAACCTGGAATGATAGTTGTAAGCTTATTGCATGCAATCACCATTAAGTTTGAGCACGAAGTTACTTAAGCAAGCAGTTAAACGAGTTAAAAAGTAATCTCCTTGAAATGCAATGTTGTGTCGTCTCCTACCGTCCGCGAGGAAATGACTGTCAAACATTTTCTCATTTTACTCGACTACTTTACGAATAGTAAATTGGGAGTTATGATTTTAGTGGTGACAGTGGCGGCTCTGTTACTCTCATCTCATTTAGGTCAGTAGGTAGTTAATTGTAACACTTACTTAAAAGAACCGCCCCCGTAAATGACGACACGTTTGGCGTAGCGGCTGAGCCATCGGCTTCTACGCCACGTGTTGTGGGTTCGATCTCCACACGAAGCAAATATTTGTATGATCTACAGTTAGATGTTCCGGGTCTGTGTGTTTGTGTATTTGAGAATTAGTGTTTGTAAATGTAAAAACCCGCTTTGTAGAGCTAAAGCACAATAATTATAAATATATGAGGTTTTGTGATAGTGTGTAGAGTTTGAGGTCTTCTAATATGTTTTTAAATCTTTTTCGTCGATGACAGTAAAATAATCATATTCTATTTTTACCCGACTGCCGAAGGAGGAGGGTTATGTGTTTGACGTGTATGTATGTATGTATGTATGAATGTATGTCCGTTCCTATGTCCGCTCGTAACTATTCAACGGTGCAACCGATTTAGATAAATGATACCTTATTAGATTTGTCTTGATGACACGAGTGTCACTGGGTACATGAAATTAAAAAAAAAAAACAAAATGGCGGATTTTATGCGCTTTAATGCGTGGGCTGAAAAATATGTTTTGAGCATTCTGTAACATGTATTCTCAAATTTTCGGTAGCAATTAGCGAAAGCATTACATTACTTTATTGTTATGGGACTTGTAGGAAATCATCTACTTTTTCATATAAATAATTTCTTCGTTAATGTCCGTAGGTAGTTTTAGATTGAGGTTAGGAAATACGATTTGTTTGTTATAATTTATTTATCAAGCATTCTGAATTATTTTTACTGTCCTTATGTACCTATTTAGTTTTCTTTACGTAATATGTGGGTGACTCACATACACACACTGCAGATTTTTCGTAGTTTGGACTAAAAATCCGGAAACAAGTTATGTAATTAAAATAACTAAAAAACCCGACTGCATAAAAACCCTTTAAAAACAACTAAAAAGACAAAAACAAGTCTAGTAGTCCAGACCTATGTAAAGTAATATTGAATAACTACACCATTTAAATGTTTTCATAATCTTGCAGTCGGGACCCATTACTTACTGGGAATTTTAGAGACGGTCACGATTTTGAATGGGTCCCGACTGCAAGATTATGAAAACATTTAAATGGTGTAGTTATTCAATATTACTTTACATAGGTCTGGACTACTAGACTTGTTTTTGTCTTTTTAGTTGTTTTTAAAGGGTTTTTATGCAGTCGGGTTTTTTTTAACCATGATAAGTATGAGCAGGTAGGTATTGGTGTTAACAAATTAATACTATAGGTATAAATGGTTGCAAATTGTAGTTAAAAACAAAACGTAAAAATTAATATTTATGAACAACAGGCCATTGTTTCGTTGAAGAAATAATAGTTAATGTAGGTCAATCGGTTACAGCAAAACAATGATGCAGTTGACCTATTATTTCAATTATTCATTCGTATTTTTAGCGTTCCGTAAGACTGAACACTTTCGTGGATCTGTCTAGATAATTCCAGACTTCTTACAAGATTTTCTCTAGAATTCTCTCTAGTTTTAAATGATTTTCTTAAGGAACATTTCACGTGGATTTGTGGATTTTAATAACATAGCTAAGTGATTATAAAAAAAGCAGTTGAATTTCAAACGAATTTTACACACGCCGTCTCGCCTGTATTCCCCAAAGAGTTAGGCAGAGGCGTACTAATGTACACCCACAGTTTGCGGGTATGTCTATGTCCCACGTCTATGTCCCGGGTGTAATAGTGGGCGAGCATATTGACATTAACCGCAAGCTCCGAAATACTACTGAGAATTTCATAAAAAACCCAATAACTTTGTTACTTTTGTATCAAATGAAAGCAAAAATAAATTTCAAAGTTCATTTGTAACTCTTAGGCGATAGAAGTTAATCAGTTAAAATCATTGCAGACGTCCATGTTATTTTTTTTTAAACCCCAAAAAAAAAATTGAATAACTCTTTATTAGAACTACAAAAAAGGGCTTAGTTTGAGAAGGCATAAGTCTATCTAGTAACGAAAATCCATTAGCAAAATTGGCAAAAAAGTTTTACCTACCCAGCGTTTTGTTGGTAATCGTCATGTAATAATGTGTGCTGACATTGCAAAATCCAAGATCGGAATATTCCCTTTAAACCTTCTTTTGCCAGATATTTTTTTATTGTATTTGCCTATAACGTAGGTATGCTTAACATAATATAAATTCACATTTTAAAAAATATATTTCATCGCAAGGACGCAGATTTGAATCCCACGTAAGATGTCCTTCCAAATGTTTATTTGTTATGCATACCTTGCACGTAATATGCAAATTATTTTAGTGAAGGAAACATCGAATTTTTCGTTCACTAAAATAACTTTATAATGTTAGCATGAAAAATGCAAAAAGAGAGTTAATGGGTAAAATGGCATCTTACGACATCGAATACATTCTAGTATTATTATAGTAGTATTCTACAACGACAGTGAAATAATTAGTAATATGCGAAATAACCTGTACCATTTTGTAAATTAAGTTTGTAAATGCGCTGGGGAAAATCTTAATCGTAGATACTCCTACCGAATAAAAATGTATGATGCTCCAAATCTTAATATAAGAGCCATAACTTAAACCGAAGCTGTTAAGAAACACATTACTTAAAATCAGACTGAACTGCAGCTGGCATATTAAATGAAACAATAAAAGCAATTAAGGACAAGCATAAGCAGGAGAATAACAAATACTTGCATAATATTACGGAATAATAAAACAACAGGGCACGTGGTCTTTAGTGACGGCTCGCGGCTGTCAGGACCAATTTAGACACGAATTGATTGCACACATAAATTTATAATACGCCTTTTATTCACTTTGTGACTTCGTGATAAAAATAAAGTACGCAATCATACGCGCTGGTCTTGTTTGACGGTAAAAAGTAAAATTACTCTTATGAAAGATTTAATTTGTGCTTTTACCTTCAAAAAATTCAAATGTTTATATCGACAATGTACTCGTTTATCCGATATTTATAATTTATGACAAGACAAAACGCTACTGGCACCATAATTTACAAAAAATATATAAATTGCATAAAAAACAAGATAGGTTCTTTAATTATAGAGCGATTTTAATTTTAATAATATATTAAATAAAACAATCAAGGTTTAACAGCTTTTACGGAAGTTTGCTTACAAGGGTTTCAGGGTTCCTCTTTATGAGAGATCCATATAAATATAATACAGTCGGTAGTAGTTCAATACCGCTTAACAAACACTTACCTATAACGCCTAACTTTGTATGAAATAACACTGATATTATTGAAAAATAGGTCCTACAGTAAAGTGTTAGTTACGCGTTGTCTCCGACAATATGCGCTATAATGACATCGCATGTGTTAATTTTTTTGGCTGTTAGACATATTTTAGTCACCTAACAATTGAAACAATTATAGTAACATTTAAAAACCGATAAGACTGTAAAATTATGTAAAGACGTGTTAAATTTAAGTTCTAAATAGAGCCTCTTCGTTCAGTATTTTGCCTGGAGCCTGCCGACTTGAAATTAGTTAACTAAATTATAAAAGGCTCTGAAAAGGTTTATATTACTTTTCCCATTTCAGTTATTCTTTATTTCGTTTGTTTTGAGGACGGGTTTTTTTTATTACTTTTAAGCTTAATCTCATCAATCTCACTTTATACCGGCACCCTTAAAGTAACAAAGATGGAACACGTAGTCACTTAGCAGTTATTCATTGCATGCATATTCTCGTATTATTTTAGAATTCCTCTGAATTAGTTCGTCATCTCATTGATCATGTGCGACACAGATTTATGTATCCAATTTATAAACACCTTGATTTACAACGAACAAAAGATGGAAATCTAAATATAACTGATATAAAGTGAAAACGAGATTCGTGAAAATATTTACGGTCACTGAAATTAAGTTTTATAGCTTTTTTTTCAACTGGTAAATTTAACAATTATTGTATTAAAGTACCTACATAATAACATTATTGTTTGTGTAGGATGGAATTACTAATACCTGAAGGAATCGATATGAAATTAGTTTTTATTGTTTTCGTATTGCTTACGGCGAGAGCTCGCACTAACACAATATAGTTGCCAGGATTATCAGATACTTGCTTTGAAATAGGTACATAACTTGGTAGGAGTTCTCACAAGATGGTGTAGTAGTTCTGAATTTGTGTCTGACCCAGTTGGAATGAATGGTCGAGTAACGTTGTCTTGAGATTGATATGCCAATATTATTGAGATCAATTATTGTATGTTAGTATGTTATAGTATGTTATATACTATCTATAATACTATCTGTAATAATCACTTTTATATAAAAAATAGATTTGTAAATGTACATATGCAATAACAGAACTTGCTAGTATTTTAGCCAAACGAATTCCTCACAGGGATATATGAGATAATTCTCCGAAGTCTATTACAGATCGACTATTGTGGGACATGTACCTTCCTTCATGCAGATCAGAAGAGGCGCCACAATTGCCGGTCGTTCACCTCTGTCATCCACACGCTTCCGCGTTCATACATTCACATCATCGATTCGCAAATAAAATGAATTGTCTATGAGAGTTTGTTGAGCGATGATTGACGTGTAGCACCATAATTGGAAAACTTTGGTCCTGTGAGTCGTAAGGAAATATTTCATCTAAAATTACAAAGGGCTTTGTGGAACTTTTATTATTTCATTAATTAGTGCGAGCTGATATTTCATCAGCTTTATTAATATTTGGTACCTACATAATATTGCGGTATTTTACTGTCCAATATTTTTTATATTCAAATTTTAACTGTTTGGATTATTATTTAAATTGCACAAACACCTTTCATTAAAAGTTGAAGTCATTTCTTTATCAAAATCCGCATTTATGCTTACCTGTTCTACTATTACTAGAACAGTGTAATGACTGGAGTCATAGAAGCTTCCATGATAAAATCAACATTAAGAGTATATTCATGACATGTTAACCTTTTACTACGGATGGTTGATCCTCCGATCAATATGTCTTTAGGTCTCTGTCGCGTGACGGTAATAAATTGATATGTCATGTACAGCTTGGGACAATGTTTCTTATCCATTATGTGTGTTAACATTCTTATTTATTAGCTGTCAAGTTTATACACATGTATGACTAAGTATCTACAGGATATCTTTCTCGTAAGTATCACAAGCGCACTTCCTAAATATATCCTCAATTTTACTTCACTATCCTACAGTGCATTATTTATAAGCCTATATTCATAATATTCCACTAATGGTCCTTAAAATGAAATTTTACAACTCTTCTGCTTATTGGCTTCTGTAAAAGTCAATTTTAAAACTCTTGAATTATTTTTAAATATTTTATTTGGTAATCCTCAGTTACAGCTAAGAATGTTGATCTTTACAAGTTGTTACTGTGCTTCTTAGATAGTTTTTTTTTTCTATAAAAATACTAGAAGAATTATGGTTTATCTGACTCATTAATCTAGTAGAGTCAAGCGCGACTATTACGCTAGAGTCTTCAGTTCCCAGGTCAAACAAGTATTGTTTGATTTTAAATGAAGCTAGCGACCCGCTCCGGCTTCGCTCGGATGCAATGCTTATGCTAAATATACTACAGAATGTCTTTATATACAACGTTCACAGCTTTAATTTCTCGTAAAAAGTAAAGGATAAAAATGTTTATTGTGGGTTATCCCTATGAGATAGACATAAGTATATTAATTTGGACTTTTTTGTAGACCTTATTAAGGTTTATGTACAATACTGTAGTACATTATTTGGATCTATCTCGTAGCTGCGTCTCTCACCAGCGTTTGCAATATAAGCGCAAAAAATGTGTTTATTTACGACATCACATTAGAAACCTCTAAAATTATCAGTATTTCTCTACTATGTTATGAATATATTCCTCTTGAATCAATCAATCTATCAACCGCATCAAAATCCGTTAAGTAGTTTTAAGATTTAAGCATACATAGGGACAGACAGACAGCGGGAAACGACTTTGTTTTATACTATGTAGCTATGTAGTGATGATAGTGATGATTCGTAGTAGTTAGTAGTTTAGTTGTTCGGAATTCGAAAATGTGCCCATTAATGGCACATGTGCACTTTGTTACTTAAAATGTATACCAGTGAGCCGTGAAGTAATATCTCATTTATGACTTCTGCGACCAAAAATATAGTACAATCACATACAAAACCATTCCCACATCATTATCGCAATAATGCGCGACAATTATTTGTACTTTGCTCTTGTTGTTCGTGGGAATGTAGTATTTAAGTTGCGTATATACATACATATAATTATGTTGTATGTACAATGTGTATAGACGGTTGTACATTAGTTTTGCCTGCGTCGCTAACGTACCATGCCTTAATGGTACGTGTTAAATACGCCATGAAATGACTTGCGATTTAGCCCTGTCAAGGCCGTGGTGCTGTTGACTAGTACCTTACTATTTCAAGAATATGTTCTAGATAAATCTAAAGTTTATAATAGGGCAAAAGGGTACATTTCAAAGATAAAGAGAATCAAAATCTATAATTAGTACTTTTTTGTAACTGAAAAGGATGACAAAAAACACCGCCGCCCGATGGCTCTAATTTTGCTGTCTCATATACCCAGTAATTTAAATAGCTACGATGACTACTTGCGTATTAATAGAAAATTATCATGCTTATAATGGTGAAGGAAATCATCGTGAGGAACCGGCCTGATGCCTGAGAGATTCTCGGCAACGTGTGAAGTTTGCCAACTGGCATTAGGCTAGCGTGGAGGACTATGACCTAATCCCTCTTATTATTACATTAGACTCGGGCCACCAGTGGGTCAGTTCGATTCTGTTATGTTATTAGTGTTATGAGTTATGACTATTTACTAATGAGGTGATACGAACCCAGAAAAACTTAACAACAGAGTTCCAACTCAAAAAGACAAAAACAAACGATTTATATGTACATCTTTTTATAGTTCCTTAACAACAGAGCTATTACTAAAATTAATAAGTAAATAAATCTTTCATTATTTATAACGTTATTCACTTATGCAGGAGTGGATAATAAATAATTACAGTTGTTTACTTTTTCTGTGTAATAAATAATTGCAAAACTAGCCTTTTATCTAATTAATTATTATTTGCATGTGCCTACATAAAATATAAATAAATTAATTAGATAAGAGGCTGGTTTTGTTATTATATAACCTACATATCTAAGAAATCTTCATTGACAAGCGTCCATTACTTTATTATAGTTATTATGATTCTATTTAGCTTAAAATACAAAATATCTGACCAGCTAGAGCTACCATAAATATTTTAAATAATTAAGTAACTACTTTCTTTCTTATTTTCTTTGATTGAAGCGAGTCGTTGTTTTTGGTCCTTAGAGCATGATTATTATTGAAAAGGACCAGTTACTTTAGATACTGCTAAAACTTTTTTGATTGGCGTTAAAATAACAACGTTATGTACGATTTTGACTCGATAGTTAGTTATTATTAGACTTGATGGATTGATGGCCTTCGTTATATTATTTGTACCATTATATCTGATAAGGTAACACGCGCATTAAATCTCCAGCCTTGTCGGGCCTGCGATCAAACACCGTGATAACCGTTTTATTTTTGTAGTCAAGCGTTTAATGCGACGGTGAGCTTTCAACTAACACATACCTCCTCCCTCACACATATGAGCAGTATTAAAGTTTGAGCGGGATGGATATTGGATAAAGGTTGCCGATAAAGACATGCGATACGGTACAGCTCACGTTTCGCGATTCAAAGGATTAGTTAATTAAGTCATCCGTGTGGGATTCTCAATCAATGCTACATCTGGAAAATGTTTCTAAAGTTAACTTTGAGCGACGCCTGCACTTGTATGTCATGAAATTAATAACCTTTACGCTTACAGTATTGATTAGTTAATGAACCGACTATTTTCGTCATTTCACTTAGACTAATAAGACGTGGCAAAGGACCGGTTACATCGCTGGAGCAAACGAGTCTCGAGTGGAGACCGCGACTAGGCAAACGTAGTGTTGGGCGCCCGCTGGCCAGGTGGAGTGGCGATTGTACCTCTCAATAGGAGAGGCCTACGTCCACCAGTGGACGATTATAGGCTGATGATGATGATGACATAATGACTAAAAGTCACTTAACTAGTTGCATCTATATGAGAGGAGACCGACTGGAATACAATAAAAATAGGTTTTCGATCAAATTGTGGTGAATTCGGTTCATTGCTATGATAAAAAAATCAATAGAATTTCGGAAGTACACACTATTAAAAAAAAACATCGTACATACATACATATCATCACGCCTGTATTAATAATAGCCCATTCACCGGGAAAAACTAACAAAAATAATCCGAGCTGCTTTTGAATATTCATAGAAAAACCCAATATTATTTTGCTCGATCTGGGAATCGAACCCAAGATCTCTAGGCTATTGAGGCTGTATGTTGTACTTATATCGTTTTATTATATGTCGAGGGCCGATCGAGAACTGCTTGAGCAGGGCACGATATGCATTTCGTGATATGCCTGACCTTATCTCTTTTGTGTAAGTAGGTACTTATGTATGTACGTCATAAATTGCACGGTGAATTTGAAGGAAAAGTTCATTAGCCTACTTTATATTATTATACAACAAAGTTATGCTGGATGTGTATTATACAAACGAATTCGTAAGCTTCTCATTTGTAGTCTCCTCATATTAAAAAAAGAAGCCCTATCAATATATTACCTACAATATTCGGAAAAACCTTCCAGCCTAGTCTATAATAATACGAGTTTCATATTAGATATATATAGAATATTTCAAGGGCTGGTGAATAAGGATCGTACATTCATTTATTACGATTGATAGCTTTGATACCACAGCCTTGCAGAACAGAAGGCTCACTACATAAAGGGAAATAAACGTCGTATTAACATACCATCACGCCTGTATTCCCCGAAGGGTTAGGCAGAGGCGTACTAGTGTACACCCACAGTTCGCTGGTATGTTTAGGTCCCATGTAATAGGGGGCGAGACTATTACCATCAACCGGGCACAAATTCCAATCTCCGAGCTGCTACTGGGAATTTCATAGAAAAACCCAATAACACTTTGCTCAGCCTGGGAATAGAACCCAGGACCTAGAGGTCCTGGGTTCGATTCCCAGGCATAGCCTAGGAAAGCTAGCCAGGAAAGCCTAGTGGTCCAGAGCGTGACGAGCAGTCGCGCTCTGGACCACTAGGCTAGGCAGAACGTCGTATTATAAGAATATAAATATTATACTATTGTTATAACCGTGGGAGAACTATGCTTCGGCACGAATGGACCGGCTTGACCTTAGTGATACCACGGTCTCATCGAAAACCGGCGTGAAAAAACGCTTACGTTGTGTTTCGCCGAGTGAGTGAGGATACCGGAGGCCCAAACCCTTCTAATAAGCCGACAACGCACTTAAGACTCCTCTGGTGTTGCGGGTGTAATCGCTTACCTATCTGACGCCTGCTCGTTTGTTTCTTTGCCTCCTCTCCTCTCCTCATTTATAAAAAAGTCATGTCAAATAACCATGAAAATTTGTCAATTGGGAGTTCACTCCTGTTCAAAATGTTACGACGCATTTCGTGCTTACATTAACTCAAAATGTCCGATCCCAAGAGCGTTTGAACACTGTGCATCTTGTATTTTAAATTGATTATTATATTTTTATAGTGCACCTGCTTTCCTCTTATCTATGCAGTGGTTTAACGTCAGATATCGTTTCCATCAATTACGTGTTGAACATTATTGTTACATGCCGCTGCTGTGCCTCGCTTGATAAATTGGTTTAATCACAAATAACAGATATTGTTTCAAACCATTGAGTTACTGTTTAGTATTTCGTCATTTGGATTTATGCCCGGTACATGGCATATGCCCCTTGTTACTTGGGACTTAAAAACGTAACATTTTTCACGTGGGAGAGCCATGCTTCGGCACGAATGGGCCGGCTCGAACGGAGTGATACCACAGCCTCATAGAAAACCGGCGTGAAACAACACTTGCCTTGTGTTTCGCCGAGTGAGTGAGGTTACCGGGGGCCCAAACCCTTTTAAAAGGCGGGCAACGCACTTGTGACTCCTCTGGTGTTGCGGTTGTCCATGGGTAGTGGTTATCGCTTACCATCAGGTGATCCGTCAGCTGCTTTAGATCACATTAAAAAAACATAAACATTCAGGAACACAGACCAGCAGGCTTACTCTTGAAAATAACCCAATTTCGGTAAACACGCAATCCGATACCAATTTCAATTTGCTAAGACAAATCCGTAGGTAGCTACGCTACTGGTGTGATAAGTCAAAGACAAAGTCAAAAAGTTAAATTTCAATTAGACCATTCAAATATGTAGGTACTTTTGTAAAATCAAAACTAGTTCCACGGGTCTAAAAAGTGGGTCTTATGGAGAAGAGCAGGCAAGAGACTCCATGTATACTTTAAAAAAACACAACTACAATATTAAGCTTTACAACTTCGTTTTAAATAGTTGCTGAGAATTATGCAGTTTGATGAGTAAGTTTAACTCATTAGTTTCATTACATATAAAAAATATTGCACAGCCGGTAAGAAGAGCTCACCAGCCCCGACAGACAGCACCCGTCCACGAGCAGCGATAAATATTATTTTTGACTGCAATCAAAGAGACCTTGTACAAATACCAGTTAAGCCCAGTTTTGAAGATCAATTTCACCAGACGCGTCACATAAGTGATATGATCCCTCTCAATCGAACACAATGCTTTTTCACCTTGACTAATAAAGTTTAAAGTGTCATCCAAGGCTGAAGCACTTAATTAAAGAGTCTGTCGTTTGGCTTATTTTGACGTTCAGGTCGGTTGTTCAAACGGTTTCATTTGTGAGGTGAAGGCCTGATTCCAAGGCCTTCACCTCACAAATGAAACCGTTTTTTATCTTCTAGCTTCTTAGTCCTTCCATACTAATATACACCCTTCTCCGGTATGTTAAGATCCCATGTAATACGGGGCGAACCTATTGCCAATTAACGAAGCATAAACTCCGTGCTGCTACTGGGAATTTCATGAAAAACCCCAATAACACTTTGCGCGACCTAGGAATTGAAACCAGGTCCTCTAGCGTAGCAGTCGCGCTTACGACTACTACATTAACAGGGTACCTAGTTAGTAATAAGGTAGGTAGTTCTAGTTTCTACTACTACTACTTTCCTAGTGATGTTTTTCGCAAGCTGGCTCAGAATTAATAAGTAAAAACACCACTATTGATTAATAACACCTGTTTTTGAGCACAAGCTAATAACAAATAGTAAAGCAAATCACAATAAGTATATAATAAATTATTTGATGTGAAAAACCTTGATAGACGCAGTATGAAGGCAGTAGCAATGATGATGAGTGATAGCGTCTCGAAAGTGATGAAAAATTAAAATATGGGATTTTTTATTTATTATTTTCTTCATTTCTTGCAACAACTTTAAAAATACAATTCTTTTATTTTTGAATAAATTTATTTTGTAAGATACCCAAGATCTATTTTTTAAGTCGCAACAAATAGAATAAGATTATAAAATAAAATTGAGCATGTTTTAATACACACATTTGCTTGGGGTTTCTTTCTTGTTGTGTTTTAATAAAACAGTGTGTTTATTTTTTTAATTACTAGCTTCTGCCCGCGGCTTCGCCCCCGTGGAATTCGGTCTGTCATCACATCCCGTGGGAACGGGATAAAAAGTATCCTATGTCCGTCTCCTCGTTCTAAGCTACCTCTCCACTAATTTTCAGCCAAATCGGTTCAGCCGTCCTTGAGTTATAAATGGTGTAACTAACACGACTTTCTTTTATATATATAGACTAGCTTCTGCCCGCGGCTTCGCCCCCGTGGAATAAAAAGTATCGGGAACGGGATAAAAAGTATCCTATGTCCGTTTCCTGGTTCTAAGCTACCTCTCCGCCAATTTTCAGCCAAATCGGTTCAGCCGTTCTTGAGTTATAAATGGAGTAACTAACACGACTTTCTTTTATATATATATAGATTTGTAAGAAAGTTAAAGAAAACTGAACTAGCATCGCAAGTGCTCTCTTGTGTCGTAGCAGTTAATGGAAATAAATGTGGTGTTTAAAGCTGTTTTACTGTTTCAACGTCGTGTTTTACTGTTTCGTGCAGTATTCCACTGGCGCGGTGTGTAATGTACACACCGCGCCAGTGGAATACTGCACGAACATAAAATACAATACTGAAAAAGCCTTTAATCCTTCTAATTAATCTACACTGATATTATAAACAGGACCAATTTGTTTGTTAAAACTAATTAAATTAAATTATAACTAATTAAATTTGTTAATATTTATTTATTCGTGACGGCATCAGTTTCCTTGGTTTGTGTGTGTGATGTGTTTTACCTAGCTGAAGAAAGTCACAATAAAAATTGTATATTAAACTAGCCTATGCACGTGGCTTCACTCACTTGAAGCTCAAAAACCAACAGTGATGATCTCTTCTTTGTATGGGTCTCTATACAATAGTTAGAGAGGTCAAGCTGTATCTCAGGCTCCGTTTAATTATTTGGAATAAGAAGTACTTACACCAGTTTTTAATTTGGAGCACATACTTTCTAACAGTGATAACAAAATTAAAATCTATTCAGTAGTTTTTCGCCAACCCGTAACAAACAGACAAGAATTTTAAAAATCAAATTTTTGGGTTCGAGACGTTTATATACCCTTACCCCACTTGTTTCTTTTTTAATATCTTCAATGTACAGACACAGCTTTTTTACAATTTTATAATAGTAGAGAAGAAGAAGAAGAAGAAGACAAATTTTCGCTAACACACAATATGTCAAGATCTGGGGAAAAGATTATAAAGTATCTCGCTAAGCCATTTGTAGTTAGATCGGGAAACTCGTGAAAATACCGCTAATTAATTATTACCCTTTCGGAAATATTGTTTTTTTTTATGGGATAGCGGGCAAACGAACAGACTTACTATCAGGTGATCCCTGATTGTGAGTAATTCACGCCGCCCATGTACACCCGCAACACCAGAGGAATTGCAAGTGCGTTGCCGGCCTTTTAAAAGGGTTTGGGCCTCCGGTATCCTCACTCACTCGGCGAAATGCCAACGTCAGTGTTTCTTTAGGTTTTCTGTGAGGCCGTGATATCACTGCGGTCGAGCCGGCCCATTCGTGCCGATTCATGGCTCTCCCACAATGAGAATATGTATAGAAAAAGCGCATAAAACCTATATCACATATACTTTTTAATATTAACAACAATTATACCTAAGCAGTACGCCTCTGCCTAACACTTCGGGGAATACAGGCGTGATGGTATGTTATGTTATACCTAAGCATTTATTTCTATATCTTGTTTGTTTTTTCAGATATATGCGGACGAGGACATCAGCAGCATAGCTGATGGCAAGGAGACGGATAAGGAACGCTCGTACGACTCTCTGGAGAAGTTGCATGGGCTCACCGTGTTGGAGGATGACAATCTAGGTGATGACGAGGACCTGCTGGACACCGGTGACGACGCCGAGAGCGGGGACTGGTACCCCGACTACGATAAAAGGGCTGAACATGTAAGTATTCTACAACCACCCAGTGTAAAAATCACGAGTCGTGTGTACAAAGCACACGTCGTGTGTACAAAGCACGAGTCGTGTGTACAAAGCACGAGTCGTGTGTACAAAGCACGAGTCGTGTGTACAAAGCACGAGTAGTGGGAACCAGTTTACGCAAGTAAATGGTTGCAACGACACCCCTCGCACCTCAACTGCACAGAAATTCATTGATAAATGATAAATGATGATAATTGATATTTATGTAAATAGATCTTTTGAAGACTTTCTTACAAGTCAATTTTTGATTTGTTTTTTACTACATAGCGCCGGCATTACGGTTTAAATTATTATTTATTTCTCTAAGATTTACAAAATCACTTATCGAGAAACAAAGCAACTTATAACTATTACAATTTTAAGCCCAGAATAGCACATATTGTGTTTTAATTTTTATAAGTGGATAATTGTACAATTTACTTTAACAAAATATTGCAGAGCGGAACGTTTTCGATGGGTAGATTTACAATATTACTCAGAATGCATGTTGCGCGTCGTCGCTGTGCCTACGGATGGAGCATGCCATTCTTATCGCTATTTTTATAAGGCATTTCCTTACTGAAGCCGAAAAAGAACTCAGGGAATCTTTTAAAGTCCAGACAGTAGTAGAAATATTATAAGATAAATATATCTTATAATATTTCTACTACTATCTGGACTTTAAAAGAGACTTTATGTGAGTGTCACACTGCAGGTCGATATCTGGACAAGCCTTTTGAAAAAAGAGCCATCGCAGCCTTGAGTTAATAATAAATTTGTCCCAACTGACGGTACGCATACATCAGTCATCAATAGTTTTCAAGTGGGAGAGCCATGCTTCGGCACGAATGGGCCGGCTCGACCGGAGTGATGCCACGGCCTCACAGAAAACCGGCGTGAAACAACGCCTGCGTTGTGTTTCGCCGAGTGAATGAGGTTACCGGAGGCCCAAACCCTTTTAAAAGGCGGGCAACGCACTTGTGACTCCTCTGGTGTTGCGGGTGTCCATGGGCGGCGGTTATCGCTTACCATCAGGTGATCCGTGAGCTCGTTTGCTCCCCTATCCCATAAAAAAAAGTCACCGTGAAGCTCAATCATTAATTAGGGAGCTCAAAATTTATTTATTTATAACAACAGAACGTACCATCACGCCTGTATTCCCCGAAGGGTTAGGCAGAGGCGTACTAATGTACACCCACAGTTCGCCGGTATGTTTAGGTCCCATGTAATAGGACTTTTATAGCGATTTTATACATAGTTACAAATAAGTCAATAATTAGTTTATACATAGTTACAAATAAGTCAATAATTAGTTTATACCTACATAGTTACTAATAAGTCAACTAATACGCACATAATTTCGAAAAGTCAGAGATGCCTTGAAATTGAACATGAGACCTTTGACTTGGCAGTCCAATGGTCGCCGAGTTAATAAAAAAAACACACCCACGCAAAAAAACATAATAAAAGTGATGACCTATGACTATATCTATACCGGAATATTTTTTATTCAGTGCGCAAACTTTGACAATTGATACTTAAACGACTTTTATTAAACACCAATTTGTAATTTTGATATGTCTTAGTACAAAATATCGAAGTTATCGTTAACGAAAGATGTTTACTTTGAAACTGATTTTATGGTTACTCGCTAGCGCACGGCAAAGCGCGCGCGCCTTAGTACCTACATCAGCTGTACACCGGCGCGTGAGTCGGCTGGCACACGTGCATATTGTTATTATTGCGAATAGATATTATGTGTCCATATTTTGCTGATTTCAAGCCGGCTAAAATTTTTAAAAAAAGTTTTGATCTAATAATGGGAATGTGTTCTATTACTGATACTGAACTACCAAAATTTTTTTGCGCACTGCTTAAAAAATATTCCTGTATAAGTATCTTTCTTGCATTTTTCATGGTACGATTATAATTGTATAAAAAATACTGGTGGGTAGCTGTGATGTTTTTTGTAGCTGAGGAAAATCACATTTAAGTAATAATTTTAATAATTTTTTCACGAGTATTCTGACGTGTCAACTTGAATTTACAGCTCGTTGAGTTGCAAATCGTAAAATTCTATTTGTTAAGTTTTTAAGCTGATTTTACCCTATCGAATTATTAAAATTATGTAAATGATATTAATACTTAAAAAAATGTCCCATCCCCTGTGTTCATTTTATTAAAAAGTAACAGATACATTTATTTAATAGTTTGCGCTGACCTATTTGAGATGTTATGCATACCGCTGTAACGTTTACAACGAAATGACTTCCCCGAGTTATTTTGGTTGTCTCTTAAAATTCTGCTCAATTTTTTCCTTAAAACAAGGAATGTCTGATAAATTCTTAGACGATTTTATCTGGTGAGAGAGCTTGGTAAAATGCTTAAGATAGAATTTTAAGAAATTTAGAAAGTAAAGAAACAGAGAATAATTATTTACTTCTTGGTCACGAGGACACACAACAGATAAAAAGCAACGACCAAAAGAAAAATTAACACAGATACATTAATAAAAATAATAAAAAATAACATGACAGTTTAACGAGGTGCGAATGAAGATTAGAGCCTAATTTATTTTAAAAAGTCAAATTCATCTATTTATATGGTTGGAAACCACAAACCGCACATACATATTTCTAAAATTGGAGCAAAACACAAAGCCACAAATCCACAATCCTCGCTTATCACTTTTGCGTCAACAAGGTGAACTTTAATGGGATAGGGTAGCAAATGAGCAGACGGTTCCCCTGATGGTAAGCGATTACCGCCACCCATGGACACCAGATGAATTGCATGTGTGTAGCCCGCCTTATAAAAGAGTTTGGGCATCCGGTATCCTCAACTTCTCACTCACTCGGCGAAACACAACGTAAGTGTTGTTCCACGCCGGTTTTCTATGAGGCCGTGGTATCACTCCGGTCGAGCCGGCTCATAAACACATAAATTATAATATAAAAACATGATACCTAATTCCTTTCCTAATTTTTTGCTATCGTTATTAATATTATTGGTGTATATAATAAAGAAATAAAAATAAATACAGTGACGTGTTGCGCTCTTGGCCATTTTGATGTACTCCAACTTTGACGTCACGAAGTACGTTGTTTTAAGACATCCCCTGCCGGCTTCCACGGGCATATTGCCTTATTCATTCTTTATAAATCGACCACTTTTACTTTTTGCCCGATAAAATGATAGGTGTCTATCTGATACACCAAAAAATGCTTGGCCTTTTTTCTTTTTCTTAAAAAAGTAATTATGTTTATAATAAGGAATAAACATAATTAGTTATATTATTTTTTCCTTACACATATTATTTTAAAAAAATGCACATTAAAATATGGTTAAAAACCATCTTAGATATAAAGCTTTTACGGTATTTTTTTACAAATGGCAGATAATAACATTAAGCGTTTCGTCTGATGTTAAAACATTATTTACGAGATGTCTGCTCTAACAATTTGTTAAGCTCAGCGGTACCATTAATGTTATTTTAATTATATTTAGTGTAACTAAACGTTCATATTACAAGTACATAAATGATACCTTAAGCGTTTGATAAGTATTATTTTTTATATTGTATAAGGAATTTCATCAAATGACTACTTACTTGAAAGGCCAATAACGTGGTGACTTCTGACACTTACTCGTACGTGAATATTAGATGCTGAAATAAAACTACATAGCTACTTTTAAGTATTAAATTCGTAATAAGTAGATTTATTTTAAAGTAAGTATATACTGCCAGGGTGGCCAGGGTAAATAATTTTGTAACTATCAACGCTCACTATGAGTGATTTAAACAGCATTGGACAAATACAGGTTGTTAATAATGATGAACAAATGAAATAACCCTAAAGTTCATAATAGTCCTTCCATTATTGTAAATGGGTCGTAATCCAGGATCGGTGCGTAGTGCGGTTAACCCATTTTACCTTCTTTTATTTGAATATCCCTTTTTTTAGTATAAAGGGACATTCAAAATAGGGTTGTCAGATTGACGTAGGTAGACTGGATTTTATTGGCAGGGTAATCAACCGTGTCACCCCTGGAGGATCTATCGAGAGAGCAGACGCGAGTTTATTATCATGAATTATTTTTTAAATAAGTACTCTGGATTATTCCTAATTAGACTTATCGACCATTGAAACTGCTTCTGAATTTATGAAAGGAGCTTAACGTTATTAAATGTATTTTTGGTGTTAGCTCAAACTGTGTAATTAATAAAAAAAAATAACTTCATTTCTTTGTGACTTTTATTAAAGCAAGAGCGTATTATAGTACTCTTACTTATAATCCGTTGTTAGATATTAGAATCATTATATTAACCAAAATAAGGTATCTAACTGTAAGTAATTTTAACTTTAAGACGTCCGATATCTTTCTCCACCCGAGACCATATATGCCGTAAAAAATCCAAAACGTCGGGAATTAAATAATATCATTGAAACGCCATAAAATCCGTAAAAAGTAATTGTATTAAGTACAGAAAGTAAATTATTTTGACCAATATAACAAAGAAAATTATTTCAGGAGTACCAATACAAAGTATAATATTTTAATATTATTATCTCCCGGCTGTAAAGCTAAATCTTCATCGTTTGTTGTCAGAGCTAATATGAAAATCGATACGCATTATATCTCGTCCGTACAGCCTGACTCGAGACAGACATCGCCGCAAATGCGCCGTGAAGCGATTTGGGAATACATTATTGTTATTTAGTGACAGGGGAGGGGAGTGCTAAATTCCGGGCGCTGGATCATTATGTAATGTTAATGCAGCAATTAATAATACTAACGTAAAAGCTTCATTAATAATGATAGACCTACAAATGTAAATTATAAGAGCAATGAAATGTAATGGTTACTTTGTTTCTTTGATCAACTTTTTTTTTCTGTTTTTTTCAAAAATCTGTCAAAGATAAAAAAAAATCGGATCGCTAATAATTAACAAAAACGTAAGGTAGCTGTTAGTAATTTTAACATTCAGACGTCCAACACCTCAGTGTGCCCGTGACCATGGATACTGTAAAGGAACCGAAACGTCGGGAATTAAATATAATATCAATATACCGCGATAAAATCCGTAAAAAGTAGTTTCATTTCAAATATAAAGAATTTTGAAGTCATTCAATGGTAATTTTGACGCAATAAAATATCAGAGTTGGGGCCCTGGTTTTAGGCAACACACAGTAATTCATCTTCACGTCTGGCGACCTCTGAAGTGACGCAATCACGCAAGTGTTTGGAGAGGTCCTCCCTGTCCACCGCACTCGTCTCATCGACGGCTCGGCACATTTCTTTCAACAATTGCTTATTTTAAGTGTTTGTTGAGACGATACTTTGTATTTATTGTGGTATTTGGCCATTAATGGCATAGTACTTTCATATCAGTTTGTTATACTCGTATCTATTCAGCTCAGTGAGAAATTGTAAGTTAGTTACCGAAAGTATTATTAGCATTAGCGTTAGATAAATACGGATAATGTAAAAGAGATATTGATAATCTTGGTAGCTTGGGTGACTAAAGCAGCCATTGTACAAAGCATGTGGACGCAGATTCAATCAATCAAATTCAATCAAATTTCTTGTTTGAAGTTGGATTTTTGTTTCGCTATTCCTACTGAATCTATATTTTGAAGTATCTCTATTAAAAGTTATGGCATTCAAACCATATCAATACTCAACGTAGTTGCTGTGTGAAAACTGGGGAGTGCTTACAGTGAGGAAATTGTATGTTCTCAACCTAAGTACTAACTAAACATGGCTAAGAACACTAGATTACACACAGACAGAAAATTCGTTAAAATGAGTAACCGTCTTGCTTGTACATACACACACATACACGCTCACGCACATGCACACGCACACGCACACACACACAAACACACACACACACACATGCTCGATTTGATTTGCACTTCCGCGGAAGTAAAAGGAAGCTAGAAGAATTGTACAATATTAGGTATATATGTAACCATCTCAGAATTTCATTTATCTACGGAGGTACCTACTTAGGTTCTAGTACTATGTAAGGTTTATATTCGCTGGCAAGACTAAATTCAATCGAAATTTTAAATCAAAAGAAACTTTAAATTGAATTTTATCACAGATTAGGCAACGATTTTATGGACGAAATTATATGGACGTTTTTTCTAGGTTCAAGAGGCGGGCTTAATATCTTATGACATTCTCTTCTCTCCCTTATTTCTGAGGACCTTATTCCAATGTACTGCATAAGTATAAAAAAGTTCGGTAAATATTTCAACGCGAGTCCGTAAGTATTTATTGTTCTGATTTCAAATCAAACGCTGTTTATTTGTTCTTTTACCGGACTGGTATCATCGAAAGCACTTAAGGCGCGGCCTCCATTTGCTGCCGCATCATAATGTGGATGACCAGAAGGTGCACTGCCCAAAACACGCAACGTTTTGTGATATTTTTGCATTTTCCATGCTAAGATTATAAAAGTTATTTTAATGAAGGGAAAATTTGACTTGCAGGCAGGATTCGAACCTGCATCTTGTAGTTAGGTACACCAGACGCTATGACCACTAAGCCACTGCTGTTGATGTCATAAACTTACTTATAGTATTAAATTTTTTGTATACACTCAAACTGGGAACAGCATAATGTGTGAGCAAATTATAGCTTAGCAGCAAAATATTTGGCAGTATGACGGTCCTACCCTAGACAAATTCATGACGTGAATTGTTAACGAGGTAAAAAAATAATGAATAATGAACAAAATAATGACATAAATACTTACATTATTGTTTATATTTATTTTGAATGCACAAATCTGCTATCGTTTAAGTGGGATAAAAAACACAAAAAAGGTTTTATGGATGAGCTAATAGCTTGAATTGACATGGTCATGTAATCAAACATTTAAAAAATAAAAAAATGGCTTACTATAATTGTGAGAGGCACATTACTAGTATTCTTGTTAACCCCTCGTACTAAGCTTAATGCTTGTGTTACGAGTGGGTTCACGTCGGTAGTGCAATGGGTGAGTTTCGAACCGGCAACAAAATGATCGCAAGTCCAACGCCCTAGCCATTATTGTTATATTTTTACATATTATCTATAAGCTTTCCATAGCCACTGGATGATGATGGATCAGGGGGCCATAGTTTCAGGTATTGTCATTAGGTTTTCGGGAAAAATGTATAGTCGATTCTGAATAAACTACTTTCAGGTCTTGCGTTTATTCTGATACACGTAGGTATGTGTGTTTATAATATACTAGCTTCAGCCCGCGACTTTGTCCGCGTAGCGTGATGATATATAGCCTATAACCTTCCTCAATAGATGGGCTATCTAACACTGAAAGATTTTTTCATATCGGACAAGTAGTTCCTGAGATTAGCGC
Organism: Acronicta leporina; assembly: GCA_947256265.1. Lineage (NCBI taxonomy): Eukaryota > Metazoa > Arthropoda > Insecta > Lepidoptera > Noctuidae > Acronicta > Acronicta leporina. The sequence goes on from OX366512.1 coordinate 3,744,224, forward strand.
GTTCAAGCAAACAAACAAACAAACTCTTCAGCTTTATTTATTAAGTATAGATTAATGATGATACTTTGTTACGTAAAATGTAAGAAGAAAAATGGAAGAGATCGCTGGTCGCGATAAGGCCGCCCATTGTATGTTTTATATACCATTTAAATCCTGTCTGTGTATATGTTTTGGTGTATAATAAAGAGTACCTATATAAATAAATAAATAAATATAGATAGATCTAAGAGAGGTCCTTCTGTACATAATAATTCATTCTCCATTATTTCTCTTGAGACTTACTCATTGTTTCAGTTTCCTTATTTAGTGCTACGATTTGTAAAGCTTTTTTTAGTTTCAATCGATTCGGGTCATTGCTACTGATCTTTGAGATGTTCCGGAAAGCGATTGCTTCCTTTTTAAATCATAGTACTCGTTTTAAAACTCTACATAGTTTCCGGCTTATCTATGGTTTCAGCGTGGAATCTTATTAGCTAGAAAAACAAGTGGTATCGGACGAATATTGAACAACGACTTATTGAATTGATAAATATTACAACATAAAATATCCTCACACCTATTTTCTTCGAAGGGTAAGGCAGAGGTATACTATTAATGTACACCCACAGTTCGCCGATGTGTTAAGTCCCATGTTATAGTGGGTGCGCCGATTGCGATTATAGAATTTCATAGATAAACCCAACGCACTGCTCAAACCCAGGATCTAGCGTAGCAGTCGCACTTAGGACTACTAGTTTAATGAGGCAATTTATAAATTAAATAATATATAAATAGCACAACTATCATACCCTTAGGTACTGTTTTTCACGAAGGGATAAATCCCGTGTACAGGGGGCAAGTTTATTGCCAACGGTAGGTTAATATTTCTATGAAATGTCTATAATTTTGTTATTGTTTGCTTGCGGCTTTAGTATCACTGCGACCGAAATCGGTATAGTGTGATCGCCACTTAGAGTTCACCGCTGAATCCTGCAGCTACTATGAACTGTAGGATTTTCTTAGGGGTGAGCTCTTTTATTTCATCCGGAAGGTATGTTTCCCTAGATGATCGCTACGCTTGTGTATTAGCGATCCACATACCCCAAGAAGGTGAAGTGGCGTTTCATCAGCCTCATCAGCATAAAATGTCTAATTAGGTCTTGTATGCTCTTCAGATCGGCACAACGAATATGGTGCACCTTCGTCCTGCGGACTTCGTGGTGAACTTCAAGACAGAGGGAGACAAGTCCTTGCTTTCGAACATCAGGGAGATCAAGCGACGCCTGAATGAGAACCCTGAGGATCCTGACTTGCCTGGTGAGAACATAGTAATAGGCTAGTTGACTGATTATATTCAAGGTTTCATGAAAATGTACCAAAAGTATGAACAACAAAAACTGAATTATAATCGTCTTTTTGTGTTTTTTTTTGCATTTTTCATTCTAAGATTATAAAGTTATTTTAGTGAAGGAAAAATTCGAATCGCAGGCAGGATTCGAACCTGCGTCTTCTGGTTAGATACACCAGACGCTATGACCTCTAAGCCACCGCGAGTCCACCTGCCATGTCGAAATTTGCCTTCACATTCTGAACTTACGTCTTAAAGGTGACATCAGTAATATCTATTGAAAAGCATGTTCCTAACCAGAATTTTTCCTTCACTAAAATAACCAAATTATAATCGGTTCAAAAATCAGGAAGTACTTAGTAAGCATTAAAATAGCACGTTGTGACGTCAAGTCGTGTGTGCGTGCGCCATACAAATTCTATAAATCAATTTATAGTATTTAATGCTGAAACTCTCACTGAATGCCATACCACAGATAACAGAATACCTACTAGCCATACTGAAAGTCATATCTTTTGGTAAATTAAATTAAATAAACGTTAAAAAACTTCGTCAAATTAACACAAATAAATAGAAAGAAGTATATAATTTAAAAAAAAACAAGCAAAACGTATATTCACCAAGTTAATCAAACTTACTAGAGTTTATTCAATTCAATAAAGGCTTCTCAAAGCATAATCTTTGATCTTGTTCCAAGTTGAACGTAAATATAATCTTCAATTTGTTCTTCAAATCTCCCAGTATCCAAGTAATCACTTCAGAGTCGTTAGAAAATTGTTCAACGATTCTAAATAGGCCTGGAACATTTCACAGATAGCATGTGAAAAATCATATTTTTTTTTATGTGATAGGGGAGCAAACGAGCAGACGGATCACCTGATGGTAAGGGATAACCGTCGCCCATGGTCACCCGCAACACCAGAGGAGTCACAAGTGCGTTGCCCGCCTTTTAAAAGGGTTTGGGCCTCCGGTAACCTCATTCACTCGGCGAAACACAGCGCAAGCGTTGTTTCACGCCGGTTTTCTGTGAGGCCGTGGTATCACTCCGGTCGAGCCGGCCCATTCGTGCCGAAGCATGTTTCTCCCACGTCAACATGCAATAATTTTGACGTCACACCTGCGAATTTAAAATAAATATCGCATGTGAAATCGCTGTGAAAAATAATCATAATTTCATCAAATGACAATGAATGATGTAGCAATAATTTCCATGCCTAATTCTAAAGTTTAACTCCGATAATCAGCTTCCAATAATCTTTTAAGTTTCAATAGGCTCAAAGATTACACGTCCGCCTTTTCTGAAAGATGTCACTTGAACCAACATGATTCATTTCGTTTCGTTCAATTCGTTCTTCTCATATTGCAAAGAATGAAGAAGAATCTCCAAGAGTGACATAAATAGCAGAACTTCAGCGCAGGCGCTGTGCCTGTACCGTTTGAGGTTCGAGCCTCACGTCTGGTTGCTCCTAGTATATGTCAAACCTGAGTTTCTGATTATGAAAAAAATATGAGTCTTTCGACCGGAAAAATTACTGATTAAACTGATGTTTGGATTAATTTTGCCCGATGAATGACGTAACTGGTAAAGCATAGAACTAACTCCTAATCAACCACAAGCAAGATTACTTCTGCTTTTTTATTTTTATAGCCAAGAAAAACAGATTAATATTCTCCATAGCCGACTGCATTATTGTGATAGCAAAACCTTTATGACTTCCTTTTGCTATTCCGCCAAATTGTTTATTTATGAGCAAAGTTTAGTCTAGAAACCGCCAAGTTCCGGTCAGACGCATATCGTTAAACATTTGCGTATGAGTTGAAGCACTTGCCTTGATGAGAAGGAGACGATTCCTATGGAAGCACTGCGCTATAAAATGTTTATAGTTCCGCCCCACATTTCACGTCAAAAAAAATATACTTACAAGTCGAATTTGAGGACTAGTTTCTTTTTCGACGAATGCACTTTCTAAAATTATACATTTTTAGAAAAAAAAGTTTGACCTGGGTCAGGTTTTAGAACTTGTGTAGGTATTCTACTAAAATAGTGATCTGAGTAGCTTAACGAGGTGGCTAAAGATAATTTTACCAGAAGCGGAATATAAAAATGTACATTTTAAAACTTAAACTTCAAACAAATAAAAAAATGTGAGTTGTTTGAGTCATTTAAGAGCCATAATTATTCCAAGTTGATTAGTAACCCTCTATTTGCTCAAATTTTAAATATTATGTATATTTATTATTATTTATTGAGTACCCGTCTTTGTCAATTTGATCTCAATAGAATAGGAAGAGGTAAAATAATACACTTTAGCTCTCTCAACTAGAACGTGGCGGTATTTTTAATTAATAAATCAATTCATAAATTCATAACCACACTCGTGAGGTGTGTGAAATTTTACCAATAAAAATCACTCTGTGTAAGTTAAAACACAACATATCTATCTATAAACCACAATTCAACATTGTCTTGTAGAAGCTGTAAACTTGACAATAATCTTATCAATAATTGTTTCTTCCCAGATTTGCAGCCTGAACTAACAGCAGCCCATGAAACGGCACCAGCGAATGAAGAAGGAACACGAGACAAGCGCAGCGTCTTCCCTGACTCTTCAGCCGACTCTGTTGATGAGTTTGCAGCACCCAGGGTCATGGCCAAGTCTGATGAGAGGTAAGGACTTGCACAAATAGGAAGAAAAGACCATATTAAACAATTCCTTTGGAATCAATCCACATTTGTATTTCAAGAAATGGTTGAGGGGGTTATTAGTGTTCACACTGTCTTAACTGTTTTCACTGTATATCGTCTTCATAATCGTCAAACTACTAGCAGGGCTAGTTTTAAACGTTATTCCCACCGCAAATTCCATTATAGATAGCTGAAGCAAGTGTAGAGGTATTGGCGTCGGCGACGCGTCGGTCGGCGCGGAGGAATGCGACCGCAACACACTCCGGTTACATTATGAGAAATATTCATGGATGGATCTTTTATTGCTATTTTTTATAGACTACACAAGGGCATGTCAGAAAAAAAAAGGTCTAAGTGTATCAAAGCTATGTGTCACGAATCCTATAGCCAGGACTCCAGGGAGCGACCGGTTTATTCGACACGCGGAGCAAATATTAGTATGATCTACAAGTAGTTGTTCTGGGTCTGGGTGTTTCTGTATGTGAGAATTATTTGTGTTTGTAAACGCACCCACGATACAGGAGAAAATCCTAGTGTGGGGCAACGTTTTTATAAAAAGAACAAAATAAAAATAAAACAATAGGAAGGGCATGCCTTTCTATTGTGAGAGAGCCATGCTTAGGCACGAATGAGCCAGCTCGACCGGAGTGATACAACGGCCTCACAGAAAACCGGCGTGAAACAACACTTACGTTGTGTTTCCCCGAGTGAGGATACCGGGGTGGCCCAAACCCTTTTAAAATCGGGCAACGCACTCAACACTCACACTTACCAACAGGTGATCCGTCTGCTCGTTTGCCCCCTATCCCATAAAAAAGGCAAGTACGGTTTTTAGTTGGTGCAAGTCTGTCATATACAAGACTACTACTGACGATTGTTATAAGTTTTTGTATGACAACCAGGGACGTTAAACTCGGTTGTTCACTAATAAAACTCGTCATAAAGCTTCATCATAGATCGATTTCCAAGTCCACTTGCAAGCACGTATCAACAAATACACAGACTAGCCTCATCGCAGCGATCCCTCTGCAAACATTGTAGGTAAACTTGCTAAGGCGTTATAGGCGTCACGTGCGCCGCGCCAAGTTTACGGCACTTGCAGGGTTCCATGATCAAACGGCAATGTTGAAGCCGTACGTACCTGACCTTTAGGCACTATAAAGTTATGAGTTGTGAGCAGATGCTGTAGAAATGCTTTTGTTACAAAAGATGTAAAATTATATTTAAAGAAGTTTTGTAAACAGACCGACGGATACAATAAGTAACAAAACCTTTATTGTACTCTGTGGTTACCTACCGCGCTCCAAAATCCAAATAACTGACGAAGCTAGAAAGGCCGCAAAACTTAAATTGAATTGGGCAGGCCATCTGTCACATGAACATGGCTCTAATTACCGACACAGTTAACCAGAAATACGGCAGAACACGGATTTCTACTGTGAAAATTTAAGAGAAGTAGTGCGACGTTGGTTGGATTTGAGAATTTAAGATAAATAAAAGACGATTAAGGTAAATAAATAATAAAATAAGAAGAGAGCGCCTGCTAGCCCCTTCCATTATCGGCATATATTGTTGTGATTTGGAGCGATTCTTTCGTGTCCATTGTGTTCATGTTACGGTGCTGTTATAGAGACACATTATAGTATATCGCATAAGTACTTAGTACAGCCCGTACCTACATAAATACTTTTGAAAGTCATAGGACAGACAGGATAGTGAAAATCATTCGGTAAAGCAATTTAATAATAGTAAATAGGTACTAAAAACATTTAAATGGAACACGAACATAAGAAACTAATCATTAAATCTCGGAAAATGGCAGTGCCCCCCGCCAAGGCGAGACAAATAAATGACCCAGGCGCTCTCGTACCGTTTCTCGATTAAGGCGTCGCTAGATGTCTAGACACATTTAATTGGCAAGTTAATTATTGAAGAAGGAAATACATAATTATAAATATTGCAATTTGTTACAACTGAAAAAGTCCTAGTTTGAAGAAACAGATAGTTGTACTGTAACTATTTACAAAATTAAACCGAATTCTAACTTTTAGACTGGCTTTGCATGATAATACTAAATAACTAATTAATTAATACCAGTCTGCTTGTGACCACGATCCATTGCAACCGTCGAAACGTCAAGCGATTCAAAGGTAAGTACTTATAGCGTCTTAATAACTACCTTTTAGTTGTTGAAAATATACTGCCTCAATAGCCAAGTGGTCCTGACCGCGACTGCTACGCTAGAGGTCCTGGGTTCGATTCCCAGGTCGAGCAAAGTGTTATTGGGTTTTTCTATGAAATTCCCAGTAGCAGCTCGGAGTTAGGAATTTGTGCCCGGTTAATGGCAATAGGCTCGCCCCCTATTACATGGGACCTAAACATACCGGCGAACTGTGGGTGTACATTAGTACGCCTCTGCCTATCTCTTCGGGGAATACAGGCGTAATGGTATGTATGTTATGTTATGAAAATACAAGCGATCAAAAATAATTATATTCATAAACTCCATTATTTAAAACTAGACAACATTATATAGGTAATTAGTACCTATTGATTTTTTTTTTATTGCTTCTTAAATGCTTTTGATCCCTGTTTTGTCTCATGTACCAACAGGGTCGGATAGAGTGTGAATGTCGATTAAAACTACAACGGAATACACTAAGGGCCACTTGCACCAACTTCATAGATATATTTAAATTGTATTTAAACGCAATTTTTCATAGAAACGTTGTTTAATTTTTTTTTTATATAAGCTTACTAGCAATGTGGGTCGCACATTACTAGTATTCTTGCGTGCTAAGCTAAATGCTTGTGTTACGAGTGGGTTCACGTTGGTAGTGCAATGGGTGGGTATCGAACCGGCAACCACATGATCGCAAGTCTAACGCCCTAGCCATTAGGCTACCGACGCTATATACATAATACAATGTAAACACATTTAGAAGTTGGTGTAAGTGGCCCTAAAACTGTTTGCCTGTCTTAAATGTAATTAAGTACCCAGGTAGATCATTAGATTCTATTACCAAGCTTGCCGGCTTTCGTCTCTTCGCCTCCTACCAGAATAAGGTTTTATATATTTTTTTGCCGTCCCACGGGCAAAATATTCATAATAATATTAAACTAGATAAAACATTTCTACTACTGTGCTACATAAAAGATTCAAAGCTTTAGAAGTTCAAGTAACATAATTTCAAAGGCACCTACACAGTTTTGGGAAAATGATATCTAGATAGAAAATCTTTTATGAAAACAAAATTATACTGCGCGATTTTATTGATTCAGTGATTTGATTATTAAGTTAAAATTTATCATATTAATGATTAATTTAGCTCCGATGGTGTATAATGTCACTACTAAATCAGTATAAATGAAATCTATCATAATGAAATCTATCATAATGAAATCTATCATAAAGAAATATGATTATCATATAATTAAATTTAAAAAAAAACTGTGTAAATAGTGCTGTGGCTGTACCTCCTCTATTTTACACTAGCGGCCCGCCCCGGCCCAGTAGTTTTTGAGTTTTATCCGTTACATACATATCTTTCCTCTTTATAATATTAGTATAGACTAGCTGACCTGACAGACGTTGTCCTGTCCAAGTTTCAACTAACCACCTCGAAAAATTTGGTTTTCCATATTTGTAATACACTTAGCGCCATTGATTTCTGAATACCTTATTTCTGATCTTTAAATTACTTAATTTCAAAAATTTGTTCACATTGTATTGACGTGAAGCATGGAAATATAAATAGACATACCTACATAGATTAAAATCTCAAATATCTGTTTCGGCATCAGTAAAGATTAACACACGTTGCATTTATTTTATTATTATATTTATTTATGTATTTAATTATTCGATTAGATGGAAACTCTTTAATTTCTCAAATAAAGTGTGCGCACTATATCTACACTATGGAGGTTTCACATTATAAAATGAGTTATTAAATGGCTGGATGCTTTAAAGAAGAAAACAATAATATTGTCAAAATTGTCAACTCAAAATGACACCTGTTATCGAATCAAATTTCATTGAGGTAATAACGATGTCGTGATAGTCCGCTAGAAAATAAGTTGTAATTTTTTGTTTACTTCTTTAACCTACTCAAATATTTAGTTTTTACACCGGCTTGTGCTCGCTGGATAAATCCTATGTATGTCCCGTGATTCCCTGTATAAGTAGAGTTAGAATTACTGTACTAATAATCAATTCTTGGTCACAATAATGGTTTCTGATTGATCTGCTTTATTTTCTTGTTTTATGTTATTTAGTCCCTGTAAATGTATTTTTTTAATTTTATTACTTGATTCTGTTATAATTTTTGATCCATGCTAGTCTAGTACAGAAATACTTGAAAAAGAAATTGACTTCAATGGTTATTTTTAAAAGTCAACGTTTTCAATAATTAAAATGTTAATAACTTTTGATAGAGATAACCGATTTGAATTTAAAATAGCCTAAATGTTAATCCAAGAAACAGGCTATGAATTCCTGCCCACTTCCTCCAAATCTCTTCAGTAGTTATCATTTGATGCGCGGTCAAACATACAGACAAACCGACAGACAAACCGACAGACAAACCGACAGACAAACAGACAGACAAAAGTTCCAAAAATAATAGAAATGGATTGTGTTACCGATTCTGAGGCCCCAAATTAGTTTTTTTGTAAATATAAGCAATGCACAGACACGGCTCACTTACATTCTTATTATATGTAAGATGATAGTAAAAATATCATAAACAAACATTGTTTCTCAAGACAGAGCGTTGATCGAGAGGGATCATAGTGATGGAACATTTTCGCGGGATTACATTCAACAGAGTCTCAAGAGAAAACAAATGTTCCTTTTCCAATTTTCTTTGTTCTATTCAAATTCGAGTGCAACATATGACAAGACGTCTCTGACGATGAAATTATCAGTTGGGGTCAACGTACTCATGACATCTTACTTGCTTAAGCTGCATAATTACCATTTTGATGTTATTACTGAGTCGAATACCTTGGGTGTTATATATATGTATATATATGTCCTAATTACATTTTAAGAGAAGAGCTTTAATTAAACTCACGACTACCACAAGCTAACAACGATAATGTAAATAGCGGTCTTAAAGTCATACTCATTAGATTTTAAGCATAAGTATATCTCTACTAAACATCGTAAAAAAGCTGTGTTTGTTACGGGTTAGAGCAAAAACTACTGAATAGATTTTAATTTTATCATCACTGTTAGAAAGTACCTACCTATATGCTCCAACTAAAAAACTGAACTTTTTATCTCAATTAATGAATCGAATCCTGAGATACAGCGTATACAAAGAAGAGCCCATACAAAGAAGAGATCATCACTGTTGGTTATTATTCTATTATTTTTGCAATCCATTTCTAATCCTATAGCTTCAGGTGAGCGAAGCCGCGGGCAAAAGCTAGTATAAATATATTCATTTAATATACACGAAACTATATATATATTTTTTTATGGGATAGGGGGGCAAACGAGCAAACGGATCACCTGATGGTAAGTGATAACCGCCGCCCATGGACACCCGCAACACCAGAGGAGTCGCAAGTGCGCTGCCCGCCTTTAAAAGGGTTTGGGACTCCGGTAACCTCAACTCACTCGGCGAAACACAACGCAAGCGTTGTTTCACGCCGGTTTTCTGTGAGGCCGTGGTATCACTCCGGTCGAGCCGGCCCATTCGTGCCGAAGCATGGCTCTCGCACGTGAATATGAATTATGTATAATTATGTTATTTTGCTCTGCAAAGCTAAAAAAAAGGTTTTATACAAAGTTAAAGTAATTAAAACAAGTATTTAGTTGTTGCAACGTTTTAATTAAAGGACCGCTGATGAGGTAAGTTGCGCGGCTCACGCTTGGCCGGCTAACGAGGGCTCTAAGTTTCGACGCTAACAGGTGAAGTCGCGGCGAAAGTTATAGCTCACAGTTGTTAGTTATAAGGGGGTCCAAGTTGTTAGTTGTGGAGAGGGGACAATACCAGTTAAAACAATTACAGTTTTTTCACGTTTCATATTCTTTGACAGATATGGGAGCCGCAACCATTTTTTTGTGGGTAAACTTGCTTTGTCTTTTCATATTTGCCGGGCATAAAATTATTAGAATTTGAGGAATATTTCGTAGATATATTTCAGAACAAAATGGTCTATTTTCAAAGTATATTTAATATTATTTACCTATATATATACCTACTTTGCTCGACCTGGGTATGAAACTCAGGAACCAGCATAGCAGTATCACTAAACTAATCAGATAGGTACATAATATTATTTTCCACTAATTTCAAATTGATTTTTTCAATTTTATTGATTGATTTAATTCGCTTATGGTTTTAAAATTCAGAATGATAAAAAAGATAAAAAAATAATTTAATATTAATTTAGCTAAGTATCCGTTGGAACGTTCTATTATGTAGAGTACATGTCATCTCATAAGGGACAGGAAATAAAATTCCCCAGTAATTAATATGGTATATAATATAATCTGGGTGTCTTAAAATCACGAGTGAATCGGTTTCTTCTAGACAAGCGCGCTCCATCTTAGCTCGCAGTGTCGCTTGACATCAGGCGAACTGGCGGTCAAGCGTAAGCCTATCAAGAATTAAAAAAAAACCGCAGGCAGTAGCTAGTAGTAAATAAAGAAAGTTAGACCGTATTTAATGTAAGTTAACTACTATTAGAAACATTCCTAATAGTAGTTAACTATTCTAAGAGGATACCTATCCTCTTAGAATAATCTAAGGATATCTTGGTAAAGTACTAATACTGTTGGTAGCTTCTACATTCACGGCATTGTTACAGACGTAAGACGAAGAAGTTCTTCCCCAACTCCGAGTACCCGTCTGCCAAGTTGGCGATGCATGCCGTCACCAGAACTGTCAGGAACAGTGATTACGAGGTATTGACCGTTAGCATATTTTTTTCATTATTTTTGAACCAATAATTGAGCCATGTTTGAACCTTACATCGGCAAAAAGTGGCAAAGGAAAATTGACTCTTCAAAATCTAACTTTCACATTCTCCGAAAATGTTATAGACAAGGAGAAAAAATCTGATGTACTCTATTATTTTTTTATAATTTATAGAAGTCTTATTTTCCAAGAAACTAAATATTCTATTCTATTCTATTCATAACATCCACCCTGTACCTAGATAGATGATACCTATTATTAAAATTTATAGATAGATATTATTGCAATTTGTGATACACAAAATTATACTAGTTTTTTTTTGCAACAAAAAAATAAAATAAAGGCAAGAATTGTAGATTATACCTACAGGTTGATGTATTTAAGGTCGTAATCTGTCTAGCTGATGTACGCATCATGTCTAATATGTTGGATATCACTTTCAGGAGGGTGCGAGGCGGCCTTTCGTGGCGGCTCATTTCCACGGCAACACGTCACATTTAAGCCCCGAGATTCATGAACATTACAAAGGTAAATATATATACCAAAGCTTTCATACAATTTCAGACATAAATTAATCTTCTCTACTATTAGAAAATCGTGAAAAAATCTGTGTCTGTACATTACTAAGAAATAATCGTGAAAAAATATTATTTAAGAAAAAATAATTACGGTATAGCTACATAAAAATATCTCCAAACCCAAAAATGAAATTTTGTCTGTTTGTTACGGGTTGGCAAAAAAACGACTGATTAGATTTTAATTTTGTTATCACTGTTAAAAAGTATATGCTCCAACTTAAAAACTGGTGAACGTCTTATTGAACGGATCTTGAGATACAGCTTGATCTCTCTTACCTACTGACTGACCTTGGTTTAAGATTGGATATTTTTTTGGATTATTTTTTTATTCTAATATAGCTTCATCAGAGCGAAGCCGCGGGCAAAAGCTAGTGTATAAATATTACTAACTAAATATTAGGTTTTCGTAATAAAATAACATGAGAATGGGGTTCAATGGGGGGCTCAGGTCTAAGTTATAGCCACACTGATCCATCGAGCAGTAAGCTGCTTACAGCGGTCAGTCTGTGGGTGGCCATTCTTAGCACATTGATACCTCTGCAAGCCCTGAGAGGAATATAAAGGAACTATTATTCTGTGAGCATGAGGCGCTCATGCCTGGCCCGTACAATCTATAATGGTGTCAGATGTCTTATGACCAAATACTCAGTCAGGAAAACACATAACTTTGTCTTAAAATTATTATGTTTTGATTCGATCCCCACACGTAGACAAATAGTTATATGACCTACAGATACTTAGTTGTTCCGGGTATGGATGCGTGTGTGGGTACGTGATAATTTGTGTTTAGACAACACACAAACACAGTGGTAAATCCTAGTGGGGCAATGTTTTTTCAAAACTGATCAAGAATTAATTGAGTAGCGTTTGAGTATCTGGCCATTACTTACGCAGACAGTACTTTTAAGAACATTTTAAAAACCAACCACCATTACATAAAATGAGTGTGTAAACATAGTTTTGTTCATAAAATATTTCAAAGACTAATGAAATTTGTAATTAGATGAGATTAGATGAAAAAGTTTTGATAGACATCATTCAGGTCCATTTATTAATATGGAAATACTTTGAAAATTATTACTTCTGTAAGATAATGAAAGTCTGCAACGACATTAATGAAGTAAAAATATTTATGAAGAATTCTTAGAACATATTTTCGACTGAATATTTCATTACAGACTATAATAATATAATAACATATCTCAACAGTCATATATTGAAGGCCATTGTAGTATTATGTTCTGTCGTAATAGAGAGAATAGTTATTTTTATTATTCACAAGCAGACCCTACACGGCTAAAAACGCCTTTTTTTGCAATCAAAGCAATTCATATTTAGAACCCCTACATCCTTAGAAAGTTTCAAATATAATAAATCATATACTTAATGGTTTTTCCTCAAAACCGGCTTATATATATATAGTCTTGCAAGTCCTCCCGGGGCCCGAAAACTAAGTCACAGTAACTTTTATGTATGAATCTCGAAGAAATTAAAAGTAGTAGTAGTACTTAGCATTCACAAGTTAAGTTACCTCAATGCTTTGGACATATAATGTTATGAGAACAATTATTTTGATAAAAAAAAAACAAAATAAATTTTGTCTTGTTTGTCTTTGGACCCAACCATGTTTGGGAAAACTAGTTTTCCTCCTGCTTCATTGAACTGAAATTTAATAACCGGAGAAAGGATATAGATTATTGCACAGACGCTTAACAATAATTCATGAAAAAAAGGATGAGGTTTTAATATCATCTAATATTAATATTATTGCTTCCAAGTGCGGAATATCAATAAGGAAAGTTTACTCAAGACATTCATGGTATTGCAGATGTCTGACTTTGCTCTAAAACTAAAAGTATTTTGACATGTATAACATTACACAGTAAAATATTACTTATTAAGCTTCATAAAAGCGAATTGCCGATAACCTTGTTAAACTTAGGTACCTACTTTAGGTTTGTCAACTCTTTTACGCTATCGTTACGTAAAGCTTATGCAATAAACATTAACACGAAGAAATACTGAATAGCCTTCCCTGTGTCCTCACGTAACTCGCAGTGAATAAATGTCTTTCGGATCTGATAAAATGCTGTTTGTAAGAGTGCGCGCCATCTTTTAAAGAAATTGCTAAGAGGCTTGTCGACTCTTCGCGGGATTAGAGGGCAGGTTTATTCTTTGGTCAAAGGATTAGCATTGCCATTCAACGCGGCAATGCCGCCAGTCTTCTGGGTACGTTACCCGATGACAGTGATGTGGAGGAGTACTTTGAAGCCTAGACGTGTCAATTTTTCTTTGTCTTTATATGTTACTAGCTTCTGCCCGCGGCTTCGCCCCCGTGGAATAAAAAGTATCGGGAACGGGATAAAAAGTATCCTATGTCCGTTTCCTGGTTCTAAGCTACCTCTCCACCAATTTTCAGCCAAATCGGTTCAGCCGTTCTTGAGTTATAAATGAAGTAACTAACACGACTTTCTTTTATATATATAGATATTTTTATAGATCTTAATTAAAGTTGAATTTTACTGTATAAAACTTGAAATTAAAATAAAATATACTTATGTTTGTAAGAGAAGTAGGTTTTACATTGTTGGTATCTATATGTCAATGTTGTAGATTCCATGACGAGATATATTAGTGTTTGACCTGAATATGTCGCCTAAGTAACGCCATAATTTTTCCAAACACAACGTAAGCGTTGTTTCACGCCGGTTTTCTGTGAGGCCGTGATAGCACTCCTGTCGAGCCGGCCCATTTGTGCCGATGCATAGCTCCCCACAGTCATTAGTGACGTGTATTACTGTTTTTCCCCAGGTAATGGTCTAGTCCGCGTCTCGCACGGAGCAGCCCACGATGTATGGTATCCAGCGCCCTGGACGGCCGCGTCTCCCCACCCTCGCCCTACCCTTACACGCAATGGACACGTGCACGTTCACCACACCGGCGTCTATCTCGTCTATGTACAGGTAACGTGTGGCATAAACTATAGACCAAACGATACACAGTATGGTACACACGGCAAAACATTAAGCTATACAGTTTGCCCTTTGGACCACCTGTATATACCTTCGTAAAAGCAGAGATTTTTGTAATGCCTCAGATTAGCTTGACGTGTTATCATGTACAGATGCGTCAATACAACGGACACGTCGTTCATGTTAGCCTTTAAACAAAGTGCAAAGTGACTTTTGTTCCCGTCTGTAGTTTATACCAAATAAACGGACTTGAAAACCGTTTTTAAGCTTTTTTATTCGTATTTTCTTTACAGATCTACTATCTGGACAGCCACGACATCATTTCCTGGGTACTTCACCGCACGAACCCTGAAATCGAGGGTCGGGAGACGCTACTCCAGTGTGCCCAATCTAGCCACTCAGTCGAACAGATGGACAAACCGAATTCTTGCTTCTCGGCCTCCGCGCTCTTCCTCAAAGCTGGTGACCGGCTCGCAGTGAGGAATACAGGCGGAGACAGGCACTCCTTGATGCAGCCAGAGAAGAGCTTCATTGGACTAGTTAAGCTGGCTGACGCTGAGGATCCTGATCAAGAATTGTAGACTCCATAGCTCCATATTCCGTTAGTCTTTAAGAACTTTGCCTGAAAGTTCGTCAAAGTAGATGGAAATTGGTGTTTATTTGGTGCCACTGAACATTATTTGGTCTCTTCATTGTGTTAAAGTATTGGGATCATGCTGTTACAGCTTATATTGTTGTGTTTCAAGTCTCACATTGACAGCAATCTTAGCTATAACACTTTCTTTATAGCGTATCTTGGAGTGGGTTAATATTGAGAATAAAATACTTTTATACGTACACTACAGGGAAGTAATAATATTACCACACATTGTTCTTAAATTAATTGAAAGAAAATTACTCATTCGTAAAATGTTCTCATTATACTTATAACGTTTCAATACTTACGAATTTACTCCTAGGTCACGAAGTCTACACAATTCAGTCAAGTTCAATTGTGTCAAAATCGTCCGTCAAAATTGTTGATTTTTGACAGTTTTGCCAATAAATGCTGTCAGTCCGTTAAGTCATTTTGTACGATTCTGATACAATTGATCTCGTCTGCTCATTTTCTCTTTAGAAAATACAATTAAAATCGCAGACTTGGACACCTGGAGTTAGAATTTTTTATTGTATTTGTAATAGAATTTTATAAATGTATTTTAAAGTGATAATATTATTATTATAGTCAAAAAAGTGCCATTGTTGTGGGGTTTACGAAGCGGTAATTATAGGAACAAATAATTAGACTATGTATTTAGTATTGGTATCCTATAATCTCTGAAACAGATATTTTATAAAAGCCTCGCTAAATTTACGATTTTATTTTTAATCTAGTAACTCTTACATCAGTGTTGCTATATATAAATTTGGTTTAGGAACATCAGTGCAAAGCTTTTGGTTCATCTTTTTAATAGTAGAAACAAATTAATGTAATATTTTCATAGTGTTTTTTATTTACGTGTATTTTAGTAATATATCGAGGAATAATCGAAAGATCTGTTATACCATTGATATTATAAGTGCCTACTAACGTTAAATCTTAAATAATTTATTTGTACGTACATACCTAGGTATTCTTATTTAATATAGAAAATATAAATGCAACGCTGCATTTCTGATATTCATGTTTTGTAAGTGCAAAAAATAAATTGTATGAAAAATTATGGCTTTTGTTTCATTATGTCTGACACGATGAGTAAAAGAGTAATTTTGCTGTGCCCGACAGGGTCCATATTGATCTAAATTATCTATAGTCCACCTTTATAAAACATTATGGAATGCAATAAAGAATTGAGTATTGAGTATTGAGTCCTATTAAAAAAAAAAGTATTTATATGGCCCCTATAAAGTAAGTGTCAAACTTTTGACATTTTCAGTAAACAAATCGGGGCAAGATCCAAGAACGTTATAAATCGGTAATATGATGATATGATTGGAGTTTGACTGGCTGACGACCACCCTAACATCGGAGTCTTTCATAAAGCACGTTGATGTGTTGTGTTATGTGAAAGTAAGACGATCGCGTTTGAACTCGCTATACCAGCGGTAGATCGTTGCTTTTGAAGGTCCTTCATCCATAAAAGCAATTCGAAGTCGATCAAATGACTCATCAGGTTTTAAGCCTAATTTGAAATCATAAAAAATCATTGCACGAAAATGTTCTCGATGCAGATCCATTTCTTTATGAGACAAGAAAATTTGAATTGGCTCTCAAAAAAATGCGGAGGGAAATTTGAAAATCGAACAGTGGTATTTTTACTTGGAATAATCGAAGTTTTCAAAATAATTACAAGTGGCTAGTGCCTTATACATAAAAACTTTTTGCCGCAAAACTTTCTTAGTGGCCTGGTATATGGGCAACGATAACTACTTACTTACCATTAATTTTGCTCGTCTGCTTGTTTGTCGAAATAAATAAAAAAAAAATGCCGTACCAACTCCGAAAACAAAATTTTATAACATCATACCTAATATGTTTACTTGGCTGAGTCATTATAACTCCCAAATTGATAAAATAACATTTCGATGTCATTCCTAACCGTATGTAAACTGAAATTTAATTAATCCCATATAGAATAATGGAATTCATTTAATCCGTTACTTAAATAAAAGCTAGCGGGTAGGGTGGGAGTTTCATATCAAATTCTTTGCCTACGGTAGATCAGATGATCCAATTTATTATATTTACGAAACTGGATATTTTATCGAAATTCCTAATATCAAGGGTTTTTGCTGTCAAAGGAAATGAGTAAAAATGTTTTAGGCCGCGACGTAATATTATGTTTAGGGTTACATATTGTAACTCAATTTAGAAATGGGAATATTATAATGTCGAAGTCGGATTGTAATACGCTGTTTTACATAATCACTAGCTGATTTGTAAAACAGCTGGTTTTGCTGTGCAATGCCATTCAGCTGCTAAAGCAGTTGTTTTATGAGTTGAATGACATTAACTTCGATTCTGGCATATGGTGTGTTCACAGTTCTTTTACAATCTCGCGATATAGATTCTAATATAACAGTATTTACAATTTTACGGTGACATTAATTGTAGAAAATAGGCTTTCTATGACTCTATATTCCGATTTATATACTGTTAAAGTGATATTGATGAAATGTACACCTTTTTTGTAAAAGAATTCAAATCAGAATTTTATTTATTAGTAGCTTTCGCCCGGGACTTCGTCTGCGTGGACTTAATAATTGTGTTCGACCTAGATAACAAGTAGCCTATGTGTTATTCCAGACTATATATCTATCTCTGTGCTAAATTTTATCCAGATCCGTTCAGCCGTTCTGGCGTGAAAGAGTAACAAACATCCATCCATCCATCCGTCCATCCATCCATCCATGCATCCGTCCATCCATCCATCCATCCATAATATTAGTAGGCTACTAATATTATAAATGCGAAAGTTTGTGAGGATGGATGGATGGATGGATGGACGGATGGATGGATGGATGTTTGTTACTCTTTCACGCCAGAACGGCTGAACGGATCTGGATAATATTTGGCACAGAGATAGATTATAGCCTGGAATAACACATGGGCTACTTTTTATCTGAAGTCCACACAGACGAAGTCGCGGGCAGAAGCTAGTTTATAATATGAGTAGGATTTAATATTTTATTCCAGTCAATAGTTCTCAACGATCAATAATAAAACTATTAGCATTAATTCTATTATTCCGCTACCATTACCCTCAATAGACCTGACGTACAGACTGAAAACTTGCAGCTGTTGCTATACTTAATTAATATTAAACATAAGCTTTATACAACTGCATCGATTTGAATGGAAGTGGAGAGAAATGGATAATAGTAAGGGCACCTGACCTAGACTTCCTAGGTTTATTCGAGATCGACAGCACACATCCGAACTCCGATGGTATTGAGATTTTTTATAAAAAAACACATTGGTGGAGTTGGACATTGAACGCGGACACTCGACGCTCAGTAGTCGCTGCTGCGACTGCTAGGCCATGAAGCAGCCATACAGATGATGATTTTCAAATCCTATCATAATAATAAGGTAGTGAATTTATCTACTCGACGACCTCTGTGGTTTAGTGGTTCGAGTACCGGACTGCTGACCATGAGGTTGTGGGTTCGATTCCCACAGGACACATATATTTATGTGATGAATATAAGTGTTTGTGTTCGTCTGGGTGTTTCTTATGTATTATAAGTATGTATTTACAAAAAAAAAGTATATAAGTATTATATCCATTGTCTAGTACCCATAGTACAAGCTCTGCTTAGTTTGGGACCCGATGGTGCTGTGTAAAATGTCCCAGAATATTTATATTTATCTACTTATACCTACCCAGAAGTTGACTCTGGCATAATATATCAATATCTATTATTAGCGTGTCAGAATCCAATACTATCTAATAAAATAAGAGGTCTTAACTAGAGTTCCTATACAGCAAATTATTATCTTTGTTTGTCTGTATGTTTGTACGCGTATCACTCAAAGACTACAGTATGGAATTGGATGCGGTTTACACAGTTATACCTATGGCTGGAGGTCTAGATAACTTAAAATCAGGTTCATTTTTCATCTTGATACCCAGCCTAGAAGCCGAGTTAATCTCAACTAAAAGCCAAGAAGAAAAAAATACATAATAATGAATATTCCCGTCCACTTTAACCCATTTCCTTTCCTATTTACCTTGCGTTCCTAACAAAATAATCGATGAGGCGTTCCTGTGATATCAATCTGCGGTAGGTTGCAGGATCTCCGCTCGCCGACAATTTCATTAGATCGAGACGCGATCGCATTCCTGAGAGAATAGAGCCGTTCTTTAGGAGATAAACTTTGCCAATCACAAGACACATAAATGATTCTTTAATGAATGATATTCAAAGATTTAATATTGAAAATAGTTTGTAAATGTTTCTAATATTTGTATTTAATTTTATATATTCTGTACGCGTCCCATCGAATGCAACGTTACGTCAAAATTTGAATGCATTCGATGAAAGAACGAACGTTGAACGTTTTCATTTTATTATTATTTTTTATTAATGAGTCCGAAATTTATTTTAGGTACCGACCATTTTGACTTACGTACCTAAGCCACATAGAGAAAGATCTAGAAAGTTATTGGGGAAACCTTTGCCCAGCAGTATAGATAAAAAAAAACTGATTAAAAAAACAAAATTAACATAATCTCATTAAAACAAACATGTAACATTAAGAAAAATGTACACAGTTCGGTACTTACAGGTACTATATGTATGTATGTGTGCATATACTATACACCTATATTCTATTATCTGTGATATAGGTAACTCTCTCCTATATCAAATCAACGTGGCGCGACCTTCATATCTCGATGTAAGAAGGTACTTTGACGGATGTTATTCGGCAGCAATTTGATGTCAAAGCCTGTATAGTACTCAATTTGAATACCGTTATTTCCTCTCGTCTCCTAGATATCTATTTCCTAGGTGACATATGTTATGATTCAAAATAAAATGGAAAATATAGTACCTACACTCTACTTACAACTTAACAAATACTTTTCTTTTAAACCTGAAAGTTGACTGGTAGAGAATGCCGCACAGTATTAATTTCGCTCTTGTAGGTAGTATTACTGTGCCTTATAGTATTTATAATTTATATACTTAATATATAAAGCTGAAGAGTTTGTTTGTTTGTTCGTTTGCTTGAACGCGCTAATCTCAGGAACTACTGGTCCGATTTGAAAAATTCTTTCAGCGTTAGATAGCCCATTTATTGAGGAAGGCTATGCTATATATCATCACGCTACGCGGACGAAGTCGCGGGCAGAAGCTAGTAGATTATAAAATTTCTCCCATATTTTTGACAAATTACATGGCAGGTCTTTAAATGAATCTCATTATAGGATTCCAATTATAAAATTGCTATGGAAATACTTTGCGTTCTAATATAAATTTATTTCAGACGAATTGCTTGTTATTGGTGAAAAACGGAATGTCCTATAAAATACAGAACAACTGGCCAGGCTAGCCAATTCCCCTCTTTTGTTTTGTCAGAAACTACAAACAACTTTTGAACACAATATCTAAAGGATATTAATTAACTGAAACAATTATTTGAAACAAAACTTGGTAACTTGGTTTCGAAGAGGTTCTACCAGCTTCTTAAATCTGTACAACATTGTACTGAGAATTTTATAGAAAATCCTTACAAAGGCAAGATTTTAATTATTGTATTGTTACTACAAAAATATTTTGCTATAATAAAAACAGCAATATATTCATAATTCACTAGAATTATGAATATATTGCTGTTGCAATATATTGCTGCATTTATCTACTATAGGTACAAATGACTAAATTTGTGTCTTATAGTAGATACATGTCATTTATTCACTTTAGCTATAGAGGAAGATTAAGATCGTCGACTTTCATTGATTATAACATTCAGTGTTAACAAAATCAACTCAATAAGAAAATCACGAAACAAGAAAAATATCTACAAAGGTTATAATAACAAGTTTTTTTTCTAGCCCATTTTTCCACTTCTTATCAGTCTCCCTTTCCTCTTTCCGAGTTTATATAGTGACTCTTTCTGTTTAATAATAGACACCCAATCTCTTTGAATCGAATCTCAATCTGGACCAACCACATTGTCACTTGGTTCCGTTCGGGATCCAATTTGTGGTGGCTCTTACAGTTAGTCTGGCATACGACAGAAGTGCGCCAAATAAAACATAAAAAAGAATTAGGTACATCAAAACGCTTCTCAAATTCGCACAACTTGTAGGCACTTCACACTTCAACAATAGAATTCGGGCACGTTACTGCCAGATAAAACCTCGATGGATACACACCAGAATTGCCTGTCGACAGTGAAGCGTGGATTTATTCGCCTATACCGTTGCCTGATTCAATATGGCCGCTGATACCTCGCCTGTTATTCGAATGGGAAATTGACGGGAGGTTTGTCATATTGACTAAGCAATCGGCCTCTACGCCACGGGTTGTGGGTTGCGATCCCTGCACGGAACAAACATTTGCTTAGCTACGAGATCTTTATCTTCTAGGCCATCACAATTTCTACAGACTACATTACAATACAGAACCTATCTATATTCAAAGACCCACCCTCCGCCTACGCGGCACCTAGATTTTTCTTAAAGATTTTCCGAACTTCTTATATGTGCTGAATACAGTCCACTTGTGACAAGTGATCGTCCCACGCGATCTCCGATGGTAATCAGACGCAACTACGAAACCCTGACAACGTGATTACATCAGCAATTCAGCATTCAATGCTAAAGGAGTTTTCTTCTCTAGGTTACGAAATACGTGGAGAGAGATGGCGTGGGTTTGAGAAAATGTCAGCTGGCATTTCACAATGTCGTTTCAGCTGCAACTCATCTAATAAATTAAATTAATTGACGAATAATTTAATGGTATCTTACTTATACTTGGTAAAGTGCGGTCGTGTTAGAGGTATAAGAAAGAAAAAAAGAAAAAAGGTTTTTTTTTTCAAAGTAATTTAATTATAAATGCGAAACCAACTCTGTCCGTCTTATATCTTTTTACGCCTAAATCTCTAGACCATTAATGTACCTAGTCCTAAATGTACCTCATTTGACATATCAGGTATGAACTTGAACAACCATAGTGAAGTTTGGGCCACTTTCAAATGACATTTGCGATTTGCCATTTTGATGTAAGTATTTTTTATGTACTTCAAAACATTCACATCAGCGGTAATACTTAAACTAAACATATATTAACAAGTTAGCTTCTACTTGAGTCTCACAAAAGTTTAGCTCTAAGATTCTAATAACACATTTCATGACATCAATAAACGCATCTAAGAGGGCCGTTAGAAACAACATTAGAAAATTTTACACTATCTATTTTATACTAGCTATACAATAACGCCTCCTTTCTTCACCACCTCTAGTAAAACAGTTTAAGAGCCTTAAATGAACTGAGAAGTGACCGTTATTCAGTTATTATTTTGATGTGTATTCGTTACCTAAATGTGTTCATAATAAGTTTTGGTCCTTAGAACTTTTTTGGTCTTGAAAATATGAACGATCCACAAAATGGTGTTTAAAATAATGTAATCAGATATTTTGGTCTAATGTATAGTAATATAAATAAATAATGTATTAAATATATTAAATATTCAAGCCCTACTCACACAGGATAAAAACTCACATTTACAACCATTTTTTTTCCTATTTACACGACTCTAGCAGCAGGTAACTCGTAATTCTTGTCCAGAAATTACCTAAGAAACCTAAACGACCTTCCCTTCTACGCCACAATAGTCACATAATCTTGCGGTACCTACACTCAAGTCTAAGGGAAAATGAGCAGCCCCTTAAGAGCGGAAAATATCCATCCTAATTAAATAGTCAAGAGTATTCGTAGGAAGCATTCCTGGAACCAAAATTACTTATAGACAAATTAAGCCACAAATTACAACGACTTCATTAACGTTGGTGGCAAATTAACTTGTTGATAATAATCAACTTGTCTATATCGGTACAAAGGCGCAATTTTTTGCAGCCGTAGCAATAATGGTTAAAATTGGTAATATAATAGATATATTATCATGCCTGTATTCCCCGAAAGGTTGAGGTGTAGTAATAAGACCTAGCCATCTTCCCTATTTTTTTATAAAAGCTTACTAGCAATGTGGGTCGCACATTACTAGTAGGTATTCTTGTTAACCCCTCGTGCTAAGTTAAATGCTAGTGTTACGAGTGAGCTCACGTCGGTAGTGCAATGGGTGGGTTTCGAACCGGCAACCACATGATGCAAGTCCTATGGCCAAGCCATTAGGCTACCGCCACTTTATTGAAATTTACATGTTTTTTAAATTTCAATTGCCTCGTTCCTGGTTTAATTCCTGGGCAGGCATCGGTTTTCTTTAGCAAGGACTTGTGGTTTATCAAATCTGATGTAGTACTGGGTCTTGTCGAGGGTATGTTCACAAACTGCTGACTTAGCGGATTTGTTACACTGTATAAAAATAAACTTCAATCGAATTAAATCATCCTAAATAAAAAAAACATATACCTAGTTATATTTAATAACGAATATTCTTTAGGCAAATACGCAATCTATGTCTAACAATAAAAGCTCCTTTTTGACAGTTTCTGACAGACAGTTAACCTCGATTTACAAATTGTCTATAATATTATAATGAAACAACTCGATTTCGGCCGTTGTATATAAAATGGTTCGCCAAAATAATGGAAGCCTTATCACCAATTGTTAGACCCCGTTCACAAAGTGTACCAGCTATCTGATTCTTTATTAAAACCGTATAAAAGACATTTTATTACAATGTTGCTGCTGCACTACGATTTTTATTTCAGAGAAAAATATTAATTAGCCTATAAATTAACAATAAATAAATATTCAATTTAATATTTTTGCAAACATAAGTAATTGGAATTAAAAAAACTTTAGGTTAATAGTAGCTACATTGTAAGTTAAAGTAATAATTATTTGTTTTTAAACTGATAATTTCGACCAATCTTCATTAAAAAACATCGCACAGGTTTTGTACAATAGACCTTTTCCAATTATTTGCTCACTCAACAAATAAAATTCCAATTACACGTTGTAAGTGATGCAACTAACAAAGCACGTCATTCTTAACTGATGGGTGTAACAAGCGCTGCAATAAAACAAAGAGGATTTCCCGCCGATGTATAGTTCGCCGATAAAAAGGAAAAACTGTTGTGCCCGTGTCCTACGCCGCCCGCCCCCAGTATCGATCGGGCGTTATATAACCCTTCCCCGCGCGCCCTCGCCGCGCCCCGACCAACACAAGATACCTTTCGCAGGCTATATCATTCATAAGTCAGGTTCCGCAGCCGGCGGTCCGCGTTCGCTCCTTCCCGAACCTCAACCCTCCACTGCGCACCAGGACCGCGCAAGTTGCCCAACACAGATCGAGGCACATCTCAGTTGTTTTCCAACCCCTGAAGTGTACAAACGCTTTGCACAACTTTCAGCTGTGTTTTGTTGTGGACAATTGCGATAAATGTTCTAAGGTAAGCCACTCACTGAATGTTGTTTATTGCAGTTTCCAATTTTTCAGTTGTGTTTCCTGAAGTCTTATTATGTTTTACCTTTTGGTTGAGTTCATTTTCCCGTGAAAGGTAATTTGTTGGCCTGACTTCTTATGGGGCAATAAAAAGGGTAATTAATCAGGTCAGGTGAATGCGGCAGTGGGTAATTGTTGATTAGATCAGCTTATACTTTATTCTATTAATCATGGCAGCCGTCGGTATAATTAGACATCCTAATTGATACCATCAACATTTAAATTTATTCACATAGATAGACAGGAAACGGTAGAAGTTAATTCTACCGTTTCCTGTCTATCACAGCTTGTTTACTACAAAAAAGAAAAATGTATACAGTTTCTAGATAATGTTTACTTATGTGGAACGTTGTTTTTTTTCATGAAGACTCTTGTATTATTAGGTGCATAAACAGTCCAAATATTTCTATCTTCTGAAGAAACCTTAATTAAAAAAATATTTTTTATTGATGGGTTTGAAATAGCAAACACGAAAATATTATTTTTAGTTTTTTTAATGAAAACGTAATTTGGAAAGGATAAATCAATCAGAATGGAGGTTATAGTACCCATTATAATAAACGAGATTACCTTTCTACTACTTTACAAAATCCATTTTAAAATATTCCCATCATACTTATTGTTTACTTTCCCATTACTAGGCACGAGTTACCTCCCAAAATTAGAAGGTTTTGGCTATAGTCCACCTTAACGGATGAGGACTTCACACGCCATCAAAAAATCTCTCAGGCATGCAAGTGATCATTTATTATTATTTGACGACACATTTGGCGTAGCGGCTGAGCGATCGGCTTCTGCGGACACGTGTTGTGGGTTCGATCCCCACACGGAGCAAATATTTGTATGATCTACAGGTAGTTGTTCCGGGTCTGGGCGTATGTGTAAGTATGTGAGAATTTGTGTTTGTAAACGCACCCACGATACAGGAGAAAATCCTAGTGTGGGGCAACGTTTGATAACAAATAATACACTAATTATTACGAGAAGTCAGAGGTAGGTGCGCGCCTAGGATTCAAACTGGAGACCGATGACTTGACAGACATGGTCATATCTCTAGGCCATCACGGCTTCCCATTCTATGAATGATTATTTTTTTGAGTTTGTATGGGAAGACGAAATAATTTTAGATAACACAAAATAATATAGACCAAGCGTAGGCAAGATTTATTACAGGTAAACCCTGGGTAATAATAAGTTTGCTAATTTAAAGTGATTACTTTCAGAGGTAAATTATAAAGATAATAACTAAGGGCCACTTGCAACTTCTTAAATGTGTTTTAATCATATTTAAACATGATTTTTCATAAAAAAAAATGTGTATAAATACAATTTAAACACATTTAAGAAGTTGGTGCAAGTGGCCCTTAGTTACAGAGAAAGTACTTAATAATATTTTAGGTACTATTAACGAACCAGCTCAAGCCATAACTTTTATGAGTAAAATGAAATACTTGACTACCTACCTATATTGTTTATGTTACGTATTTGCATTTGCACTAAAAGTTTGATGAGCCACGCCATTTTTTACTTTGCTAGAAAAATGCAATGCAAACTTTTTTTCTACCAATAAAATGTGTCCAGCCTAATAAAATTTACCTAAGATTCGCAATGAACTTCAAGTTGTTTGACTACCCATTTGACATGTTTACATACCTTATTTATACTTTTTAATTCACATCACTTGAACATAAAAATAGTATTTAACGTTTATTTTGTACTTTGGTCTTGAAAATGTTTGTTTAAAATTTATTGGTCCTACCGTCCGCAAAAACAAAACGGCCTGTCTTTTTCAGCCTCGAGACTTGGGATTTTTATGTTTGTAACGAGAATAAATTGAAAAGCAACCTAGTTTATGGATATAGTTATGATCTCCGGAATATAAAGTGATGCTAGACAAATAAGAGTTTACATTTAAATTATTTTTTATAAAAGGGGGATCTTTAAAGCATTGTTTATCATTATTTTCATTATTTTTATCTCAATCTGGGATCTAACCCGTGCACAGCAGTTGGGTAGGAGATTGTTAAATTATAAATTAAACATATTTCTAAAGTTTATTTCTTTTATTCAATTTGAATTCATGTAAGTATATTTTTGTTTGTTATCTACTTAGAATCCAGTCTAGACCAAATAGATATCATTATTCAGATCAGATAATTAAGTTAATTAGATTTAGGCATACAGTTACTATTAATTCGGAGTGTTCGTAACGTTTAATGTTTAAACAGCAAAAGGTTGTTGTTCCTTCCGATGTTTTGTACCTACTTTGTTTATTAATTACCAGCTTACTTAAATAATAATATAATCAAGAAGCAGACTCAAAGACCATGCATTCCTTTTAGATGTAGGTATGTATGAGTGACAAGTAAGGAGCCGAACAAAATATCTAAGATTGTAAAATGCTTTCGCTTTAAATCAAATAGAAAAAAAAAATGTCTCAATAGTATCTTCGTGTACAGAACGGGTACTTAGGTTAGGTAAGTACTTTTTACATTTGTGTAGCTACACACACGATACTTAAATAATAACCGTCTTTCAGTAAGGAAAAATATAAGGACGCGCGCACAACCTAAATGAGGATGTCAACATCACGGCGTTACTTGATTGTTTTATTATTTAGTAAATATAATATTCAAAAATTTTAATGACTTACCTCATTCTCCATGATAAATATCTGCTACTTTCACAAGCATAATTTGAGAGTAGGCACTAATGCATTTCTCGCTTGAAACTTAATCGTTGTATAATTTCATGTCTTTATCTGTCATTAATTGTTCATAGTCTTGATTGAATTTGGCTAATTATACTAATAACTAGCTTCAGCCCGCGACTTCGTCCGCGTTAGCGTGATGATATATAGCCTATAGCCTTACTCACTAATATCAGTCATCAGTATTGAGAAAGAAACAATTGTTACACTATTAATTGTGTAAAGAACATTATTTATATTTTGTATACGCGTTTGTTTTCAAATGCTCAACGTTATTCATTTTTATAATACGACATTAATTGCAGAAATGTTTCAATTCATTCCGTATTATTAAAATTGAAGGCACAAAACCAACAATGTGACCTTTTTATTCGAGAAAAGCAAGTCATTAAAAGGGGTTAAAGGTTTGGTAACCCTAAATAATCCTGACTGTTGTTAAACCCATCAAGTGAAAAATGTTCAGAAAGTTAAATGGAAATGACAAGCTGGTAAAACTCATTTCAAGTAGGTACAAGTTTCGGGGTAGGGTTTTTGCGATACCTGTGTTTTTATGTAGGTAATTGCCTCCCTTAGGTTACCTCAAAACTAGTGTATAAAGTATTAAATTTTGTTTTTATTTCCAAATGTCAAGGGTGGGTCGACAAGTTTTCGTTCACTTTCCATTTCGACCACTGAATAAAAACACATCTACAACCTCTCTGTATTGTGTAATCAACAAACGTGGCTTAAAGTTATGTTTGTGCTAAAAGCTACCAAAACGAAAACTAAAAATAATTTCTTTACCGTCACGAAAATATTTCAAGAAACTTCGCCCTCATTTAAAAGAGAAAATCCGCTAACAGACTTCTTTATTAACTTTTTCTATTTTAGTTTCAATCAATATGAACGTACAGTAACGACATAACGTAACAGCGAAGTTAGCGGCCTAAACTTTAAGGATTCATTAAGATTTCTGAGTAAATTTAACTGGAAAATTATTTGCTCGATGTTAATACATTGTATCAAAGTTACAGCAGGGTACACGCTGCCACGTGATCAATGTCTCAAAATCAAATCAAAGTGAAATCAATACTAATAATTGTAGTGAAAGTAAAAAGAGGTCAAAAATAAAAAGGTTTAATATCCTCTTTTATAGGCGTGAGTATAGGTCTAAGGGCCACTTGCACCAACTTCTTGAATGTATTTAAACTGTATTTAAACACAAAATTTGTATGAAAAATTGTGTTTAAATATAATTTAAACACATTTAAGAAGTTGGTGCAAGTGGCCCTAAGTCTTTGACTGATAATCAAAGGTCTATGTAGATAAGTGTAGCTACGATAACTCATCTATGTAGATATATCAATTGATAACTAGTAATTTTTTGCACTATGTAATTACAACATTTCGACTTTAAATATTTAGATGACGTGTGACCTATTTAGGTCTATGAATTGTTTATTTCTAAATTTAAGCTGAAAGGCTTTTGATAAGTTTTACGGCTCCAAATACGACGGACCAATCCTAAGGACGGTCAGTCGCAAAACCACCACAGTTACTCATTTTACTTTATGGAAAGTAGGTATAATCTAAGTTTAAACATAAAAATCAATTGCCGCATGTTTATAAGACGAAGTATAGTTAAGTACAGATTTTTTGTTATACTCCTAATTGTCAGGGCAAGCTGAGTATGAACTCAGCGAAAGGGTTTTAATTATCATTAAATCAATTATTGTTCAAATAACTTTAGGGTCTTCGAGATCATCATATAAGCATTTAATACGAATGATATCATGGCGACAATTTTTTCAAGACACAGAGACCTATTAATTTAGAACCCCAAAAAGTTCGTAGCATTGTTTTGTACGATTCTAATAAATTTGGTCCTTGGAGAATAAAACATGGAAGAGGCGGTTTTACGTCTCGGCCGTAAAGCTCAATCGGTAGATAATCTTTTAGCACATCATGTGAAAATGTATGGGATTGTATACCGCTTTTTTATTTATTTATTGACCTTTGATAATGATGACCGGTGGGCCAAGCCCTGCGTATCTCTACTTTTTTTAATAATAAATTAATTATCACTCGGTTGAAGGAAAACATCGTGAGGATTGATACGATACGAGCGCCTGAAAAGCCTATCTTATCGAATAGCTCAGCTGTAGCTGTATATTAAAACTTAAATTGAATTGAAAACTTTTGACCTAGATAAAAATATAAAAAAGTATTCTTGCAAAATATAGCTTTTTGATGTTGCAAGGTAAGAACCTTTAGAGTCAGCCTGATTAATTTACTCGTAACGAAAGATAAATAATGGAAACAGTACCGACTCTGGTAAAATATGAAATGACCCTCCGTCTACTGTGAATAACAGCCGTTCCTCGAATAACATTAAAAGATAAAAAATACAAACCTAAGGATGAAAAGCAAAAACAAAGAGAAATATTTGGTTTATCATAAATCCTTTGATATTAAAATATAGAAACAGACCCCAACAATATACATAAAGAAGAAAGGAAATAATTAACACTTTCCTTTGGTCTTTTAGTCCGTACTTTATCGGCGCGTCTAAATTTTATATGGACATAATCGCTTCTTAGCTTAGGCGATGCTATAATTTTTTTGTCTAGCTTCTACTTTTTTTTTTAAACAAATATGTATATTACCTACAAAAATGGCGATAAGTATGTATTTATTTGTTTCAATAGCTAAATTTGTTTTTAATCTTTAAACCAATACATTTACTACGCGGACAAGGTACACTATTGGTTTGACTTTTACATTGTCTATTGAAAAGATGACATAGAAACAATTTTCTGGGATCTAGATCACTGATAAACAATCCTTCCAATGTTGTCACACGATTCAATGCTACATTAACCTGGATGCCTGGAAAATATATATTTTTTGCTAAGTCTACCAACGCCTATTCTAAAGAATATCCTTGCAATTTGTGCACGATCACCGCCTAAGAAAGGATTAATTCTATTTTTTCTATGGGATAGGGGGACAAACGAACCAAGTGGACACCTGTAACACCAGAGAATTCACAAGTGCCTTGCCCGGATTTTGAAAGGGTTTGGGCCTCCGGAACCCTTACTCACTCGGCGAAGAAACATTGTTTCACACCGGTTTTCTGTGAGGCCGTGGTATCACTCCGGTCGAGCCTACCCATTCGTGCCGAAGTGTGGCAAATTTATTTAAGTATGTAAATTTTAGCACAGTCTCGTAGTCCATCGGCACACAAATAATGTGAACGCTAGAAAAATAGAGATGAAATAACACGGACCCTTGATACCAGTTGACACAAAAACGCTGTTAGGAGTTTTCTTTTTGTCTTTACTAGTAAAAATGTTCCATGATGTAGGTAGGTATCGTTACAATTTTATTTCTTTTCTCGACATGTCTTCTTGCTTGAAGCAATCTATGTCCTATCATTTTTACTCTGAAGTCGTCATATAAATAATATAACAACACAATGTTCATCTACGTAATTAGATATAAATATAGAATAGAGAATATTTTTCCTGTAATTTTTATTAATATTCTGAAAGCCACAATAACAGAGGGTAAAAAAATCCTTTGTGATTTTCCTTTCGCAATAAATAATGTATAACCGCTCTTCTTCGAGACTTTCAGAATAAAAAGGTTTTATTCAATAACCACAATTTTTGGTACAAAATTAAGTATCAGTAAGGAAAAGGAATATTTTTCGATCTATCTATGAAGATCTGAAAGGAAAAAGACTAAATAGTAGAATACTTGTATGTATCGACTATTGTAGAGTGGCTCGTGACTAAGTAATTACTAAGCTGATCAACTGATCTGCAAGGTTAAGCTACGTTCGCCGCGATCACCGTGCGGATGGGTGACCATTCTTAATACATATGAGACTCCGCCTTCGGTCCCGGTTATCATACGAACTTCTATGACAATTGTTAGTGGTCAGAAAAAGGCCCTTTGGCCCAAAAAACCTGACAACCATTATATCCTCTTGATATCGACATTGAATATCTGATGGTAGTCACTTCGTGTAAAATACTGATATTCAGTTACATCATAAACTGGAAGGTTAAACTATAAGCCAACCTCAATACAATTGAGACTGAGGATAGGAGGATGATGTGTGTGTTTAATATTTATATCTCTACTATTAAAACGTAAGACATTAAAGCTACAAAATGAATAAGCGCCATTAACGGCCCTTTCCATGAAATTCATACTGAAGATTCTGGCGCATTCAGCTTGATAATTGGGAACATCCGGAATCTTACTTGGGGATTTTGAATATAATGGCACAGCAATTATGAATGAAAAGTGTTCTGTATTCATGGTCAAAGGAGATTTAAAACAAAGAGAAAGAGCCCAATTCGTTCGAATCCCAAAATATCCCTTCGGTACGAAATTAACTAAGTCTGAGGTTCTAAACCACGCAAAAAATTAACGTGCTGGCAGTTATACAAAAATAGGTTCAGATAATATCAACAAAATGTTATTACCTACATTGTCTTAGTTGATGACATAATAAAAAGTACCGAAGGACCATGACTGTAGGACGCAATACATCACGTGCTACATGAAATATTCATGACCATTCACTTCATATCTCCTCGCCCGCGCGAAGGACTTAGGTACGAGGTCCTTAATAACATTCCCGACGTTCCTTGGTGAGCATCGCATAGATAACTGGCTAGAACGTCCGCTGAATGTCATTTTCATATCGTTGGTCTAGAAAAGGTTATTATTAAGAGTAGGTACAATACAGATACATACAAAAATAGAGGAAATATAAAATAATATTGTTAGCTTGGTTTTCAAGGGATTGGTTGCATCGTCTAACAAAATCTCTTTATAATAATGAACTTTGGGAAAAACGTGTCATGTTCCTATGTATAGGTATGAAATTATACCTTCATGGTCCCAAATAAAATTATAGCCAATTTCTTTATTTTCGTCGACTACACAGAGTGATGGAGAAAATGTTATTGGCAGCAATAAAAAAAGAGGTATCTACATACGGTCGGGTACTTTATAGCTTTCTTGTATAAATCACTGGAAAGCTTTACACACCTATATGATGAAATCAGCAGCACCACCTGCATCTCAACGTACTGTGATTCTGTGATAGTACACCAATCAGCGGAAGCGAGGAGCGCAATCAAAACCTTGTCAGATTGTAAACTCTCTTGTTTCCTTTAAATCATTCGATACTTTGCAGTTTACAATTACATATTTTCTGTCTCCCAGGACCAATTATTTCTTTTAAATATAATGCAATTTTTTTTAATGAATATATTATAACTAAAGAGCCTTTGTATTTTACCCTTTGGTGACACGAATTACTTCCGCACAAGGAATTGTAAGTCATAAAAATAATACATACTTATCTTGAAAAAAAAAACTTAAAATGAACGATCCCTTGCGACCTCGTTTAAAGTTAAATATAAAAATCTCTATTTAACAACTTAAATTTTTTATTGTTTATCTTATGAAATCCTGAGAGACAACAAGGTCTGTATTATTTTTGTATGAGTAGAAACGTTAAGGACTAATCTGTACCTCAAGTAGGTAGTACCGATAAGTCCTGCTATATGTTAGTAGTATAAAGTTCGGTTTAAGGTATACTTAAATATAAAAAATAAGTAGTTAACATAACTGAGGTTGTTTTAACGAAAATTTTATTTAGCGAAAAGTATTTACATAATTTAGGTAATTTTTCCATTTTAAGTGAACTGTGTCGGTATGCAATGTTATGTAAGTATTAACGAAGGAAAATTTTCGCTGATGGACTGCAATAAAAAAAAACAAATGACACCTAGACCTATAGTGACTCGACACATGCCGATTTGTGGTAACTATAGTTTATAATCGTTCACTTTCACTTATAATATATTCACTGTTACTTAATACTTAATTTCTTTCGACGAAATTTTTTATAGACTTACATAGTTACTACAATTCCAGACGTATGCTGCCTTACATAATTATTATTATAAAATCGCGAACAGACAGACACGGTAGGGACTGCCCCTGTCTGTTCGCGATAAACTCAAAAACTACTGAACAGATTTGCGTGCGGTTTTCACCAATAGACAGAATGATTCATGAGGAAAGTTTCAAGCTGTTAAACATAACTTTTTAGAAGTCTAGGGTATAATTTCCGGGTCGAGCAAAGTGTAGTTGGGTTTTCTAAGAATTCTCATATTTCCAACTCTGATTTGGATTTGTGTCGCCCCTATTACATGTAATACTCATTTAGTACATAACATACCCGCAAACTGTGGCTTTACATTAGTAAACCTGCTTAGCCTAAAGAATAGTAAAACATATATAAGTACTTTGAACCTACTGAATCGCTGAAAGTACGATCTATTTCATAGTTAGAGCCGCACGAGTAGTATCGGTATTTTCCCAAAAGCTTAAAATTGTACAATTAACATAGTACTTTCACATTTTCCAGAATCTCCGTTGATCACAATGGGCCTAATATGGCTATTTTTGGTGGCGTGTGCGCTGACATGCACGAGCGCTGACCGCGGCGGCTCATCGTTGCGAGGTGCGCTGGAAGCGCTGCAAAGGCGACAGAGAGGACGCATGCATGGACCGATCCTACCACAGCCGGACTATGATGCACTCTACGAGTTTGTGCCCCCACAAGGTTACCCAGGTATACAATGGTCATAATAGCGAAGAATGCAGATAGAGCTAGGCCTCCTTTCCATTCTATTGACAAACGAATAGTTCTTTTAACTTCTATCTAAGTAGATATTCAATTTCTCGCATTTCTCGGTCTCAAATCTACTTCTTTAACAATTACATTTTATTTCGTAATAAAATATATACCTATTCATTATATTGAAATCTGTTTAACGTAAGTTTATGTTTATTTACTCCAGAACCTGATTATGCTATTGATGTGGAAGACATTGAAGACCCGCCAACTCCAAAATACATTGTTAAATTACTCGATGACAATGAGAGACCTCCTGAAGCCTACGAATACAAACTAATCAAGAAGAAGAATATGGCTAATTCTGCTGCTAAGAAAGAATCGGCTTTTCGTGAAAGGAGTCACCATTCTGATAATGATAGGCTACGAGAATTGTTCATGGATAAAAATGAAGGTGACGACAAGAAGGGATCTGAAGACGCACCAGATAATGATGCGGAGTATGCATTGCTTCTAGGACAACTTTGGTCAAAGTATAAATACAATAAGGAACATGCCAACAATGTCGAGACTGCCCCTCAGGGCGTAGTAAAACTATATAAGGAGAAAGTCGTTAAGAAACGATACCCAGATAACTGGGGCCCTATTGCTTTCAAGAGGAAGCGAAGTTCTGACTCAGATGCGGACAGACCTATTTTGTATGATTATGAAGGCAGAAAGAATGACGCAGGACCAGTGGATCCGAATTACAATGCTTATGATGTTTCCGACGATGACAAAGATGATCTTCGAGAAGAATACGCCATCGCATTTCAACCACTAGATGACGACAGCTTGTCTGATTTAGCAGATGAGGATCAATACACATACGATGGAGTTGAAAAACGATTTCCTGTTACAAAACGTAGTGGTGGCTCTTATAATTTAAATACTCAAAAGAAAAGGTTTGCCCCAAATCAAAATAAACGAGAAACTGCCAAATCGTTCCGAAGCAGTGCAGGTACTGATCCTAAGCTAATAAAAGATCTATCAAAGATATTTGGCGATTCGGAGATAAATGAAATAATAAAAAACCCGGTGAAAAGAAATACTGATCATGAAGAGCACGAGCATGAAGTAAAGCCTCCTATGCTAACACCAGCACATAATTTAACTCATGAACATAACAATTCTGCAGTACATGAAGATGACAGCCATGAACATCATGGACATAATATCCACCATCCAGGTATATCGGCCAAAGAAGTAGAACAAGAAAATTCCCATGATCATAGTTCAGCGCATGATCATGGCCATGATCACGACCATGACGATTTGCCGGATCACAATCAGAGCGAAAAAGATAAACCAATTAACATCAAAAAGAAATCTATTGATTGGTCTGACTACTTCGGAATTGACAAACGCAACAACAAACCAGTATCATTCGTAAATAGCGCGACTCAAGATAGACTGCGGAAGCAATACTTCGACACTTTTAACAAGGAAGTAATTTATCCCTTAAATTCATTTCGGAAACATAGCAATGTAAAGAGGAACTATGTTG
This sequence comes from Acronicta leporina, assembly GCA_947256265.1. Taxonomy (NCBI): domain Eukaryota; kingdom Metazoa; phylum Arthropoda; class Insecta; order Lepidoptera; family Noctuidae; genus Acronicta; species Acronicta leporina. The sequence goes on from OX366512.1 coordinate 3,779,747, forward strand.
AAACGAAACCCAATGAAGAAACTGAAATCCAAATAGATAGAGCTCATCTTGCAGTGAAAAATGAAGACAAGAGGAGTACAGCGACTGACAATGAATCTAAACTCGACAATATCGATAAAAAGCTAAGGAACATGGAGGGACTGATTGTAGACGAAGCGTTGCATTATTCGAACGTAGAACAGCTTGATTCTAAGGAAGAGCAGGAAATGAAAGAAAAGCTATTGTCACGCTTAGCAGCAGCTTACAGCTTGGAAAAAATGAGGAAAGCGTTGAAAGAGTTTAAGCAGAGTCTGCAAATCCAAAAGAGTAAATCAAATGCATCTCCATCCCCGATGCCTAGTGATGAGTCCAAAGCCAAACGAGTTGCTGTAAAGAAAGAGAAAGTTGAACTTATGAGCAACGATATCCCCGTATTCGAAAAGGGAGATGAACGAACCAATGACTTTGAAGATGAGCAGGGAGCTGGTCACTACTTAAACGGAAAAACAGAAGAGCAGTTCTCTGAAGGATATATGGGTGGTAGCGGTCGACATCGTATTCCCGTAATGGCTACAGGTAATTTAATTAATTCAAAATGAACTTATCTATACATTTGTACAATAGTTGTTAACTGGTATTTACCTAATTGCATTTTGTAGTAGGTGCGTCCGGAGCATGCCCCGTCCTTGCGAAGATTGTGCAGCGCTGCCGAGGAGTAGACTTGCTGGCTGGCGACCGCGGACAGCTGTTCCTTCCGCTTTGTAGCTTGCATCAGATCTGCTACCTTTGCGTAAGATTTTTTCCTAAGTAAACACCATTTAGTATTATTTGAATTTTTGTGTAATCATAAAATTTTATTTCATTATAGGGAGAGGCCCCACCCACTACCTGCGATTTGGTTTTCCTTTCTGAGGCTGACACGACTTGCGAAGGAGATATGGGTTGCCAGCGAGCAGCTCGTTCTGCGCTCATGGCTCTTCGCGAACTACATGACAACTTAGCTGATGAACTTGATGGAGAATGTGAAGCTAGCCCCTGTCTACCTGCCACACTGAAGCTCAACCTGGGCTGGCAGCGAGCCTTCCAGCGATAAACAAACGACACTAACATACGAACATTATTCAAGGCGAGAATCACTGCAGCCAGGTCACATTTAATGGACTAAGGCTTTCTCTTCATGTCTCTCTGCGAGCTTTTTCGCAATCTGATGATAAAAACTACTTTTCTTTAACTCGTCACCTAAAGGTATATATCATTTCACCATTAGTATTATCTAGTTAAAACTTTGTTATTGTATTCGTACGAGTCTAACCAGCCATAGACCCGTAGGGATATAGAGTTAGGATTCACACAAAGTTGATCTCAATAGTTACGTCAGCTAGCTGTTATTAATGCGATAATTCTACGCTTTCATTGTTAAATGTAATTTGAAATTATTATTATATTATATTGAACGTTGTATGGACTTTTGCTAGATATGTTTTTGCGATTGTATTCCAGTGTAGATCCATCTAAGTATAATAATATAATGTGGAACTCGGGGCAGGATTAGATGTAAGATTTTCGGAAAATCGATGTGTTTCTGGATGTATTGAGATGGTAACTTTATTGTTGTTAAGTATTTACTTACGTATATTTGTATTTAAGTGTGTCCACGTAAGTATTGGAACTAATCAAAATATTAATGTATGTATAACAAATTGTAATTCCAAAATATGAGACTATTATAATGGGAGTATATTCCAATGTATTGAGAAATATCATATGGGTACATTTTACATAGATGTGTACCCATTTATTTATATCTATACTATATTTTCTATTCGTTTAATTAATATAATATTAAGGGATAAAGAAACTGGAAGAGTCAAAAACAGTAGTAGCTTTGTTACAATGCCCCACAGTCGCACCACCAGGCCAGATATTGAGCGCAAACTGCATTAGGCGCTAACGCGACACTTTAGACTTTACTAGGACAATAAAACATTTCGTTTACACGAGTGACGTTGACTTCGGTCTGACGTCACCAAGTGTCTTTAAAAGAGTGGATTTTGCACTCGCCCTCTAAGTCTTCCGATCAAAATTTTGCTTCAAATTTGTGTCCTTTGTATGTACCAGAACCTGGCCGCGTTGTTTACAGAACCCATATGCGAAATTTACAATATTTTATCTCGACATTTACAATAAATGTTAGTTGGAGCGATGGGAATTAGATAGAATATTATGAATGTAATTAAATAAAAAAAAAAACACTGTACGGTACTGTGCCGGTCATTTTAACGACTTGAATGTTATCACTTTATTCAAGTAATTTCTAACACCCGAATATAAATGGTTTTCAATAAAACTTGTTTCAATCATATCTTTTTTTTTCTCCTTTTTAATAAATATTAGTCACTGTTGATTTTTATTATAACTACTAAGAAGTTATATCTTCCGAAGAAGAAGTAGTTATGTAAAAAAAAAAACTGAATAATATGCAACTGCCTCATTAGCCAAGCGGTCCTGAGCGCGACTGCTACGCTAGAGGTCCTGGGTTCGATTCCCAGGTCGAGCAAAGTCATATTGGGTTTTTCTATGAAATTCCCAGTGGCAGCTCGGAGTTTGGAATTTGTGCCCGGTTAATGGCAATAGGCTCGCCCCCTATTACATGAGACCTAAACATACCGGCGAACTGTGGGTGTACATTAGTACGCCTCTGCCTAACCCTTCGGGGAATACAGGCGTGATGGTATGTTATAATATGCAACAGTCACATCCTAATGACTATGGACTACCAAGTCTAAAGTCTCGATTTCGAATCAAGTCAGGCCCCTCTGACTTTTTGAAATGATGTGCGTTTTAATAAAATTGCTATTACAGTATATTCAAATATAGTGAGGAAACCTACCAACCCGCATGAGGCCAGGGCGGTGATGATAATGAAGAATAAGAATAAACGTTTGATTATTATTTATTTACTTTTAACTTCTACTGATGTAAAAAAATAAATAAACTAAAGACACTCGTACACTATTTACATTATGAATGACACAGCTAATGCACACGCAAGTACTTACACAATACACATTAGATTACTAATGACTATTGATGTAATTAATGTAGCACTAAGTAACATATCGATGCCTACTCGTCGATAATACTGCTGATTTATCTTTTATTGATAACTCGATAACAGCGAGTAAAAATTGTCGATAACACAGTTTGTCGACGCATTGGCAACAAAAAACATCTAAGTATCTGTTGAGATTGAAGAAAGAATTGAAAAGTTTTGTACGTTTGACGGTATTTTGGCGATGGAAGATACAGATCACGTCAAAGAAGAAGTAAAAGGGATTGATAATCCTGGTGCCACTGGAGGTAATTACGTTAATTATCATGTTATTGTGTTTGTAAAAGATAAGTAGTCTGTTACAGATTACAATAATGTTTGTACATAATTCCCTTGTAAATGACGAGTTCTAGAAAAGGGCTCAAGTAATGGTCTTTTATGTAATGGACATGGACATATAGCTGGACTTGTAAACGAAACCAAGGGACGAGATAATATACTTTAATCTGCTATTGCACATACAACTTCAGTTAAACTCGAATTGAGTATGAGTATGAAGCCAACAATAATATTTAATAGCCTATTCTAGAAATGATCATATCAGAGTACCATTTATAATATCGACGACATTACAATACCTCCAACTTTTCAGAGAATTCATGTTACAATGTTTTGTGCTGATTTTTAACAAATAATAATTTCATGTGATGTTTTGATTTCCATTTAATATTTATACTTATGAGCTCAATACTGTAGCACATACATCAGACATTACTTAGAATAACTTAGAAAGAAAGATTACCATCTATCACAGCATTTTATACTGCAGATTTCAAGAAACAGAATATGTATGAAATGAAAGATAGATCCTAAGTATATACATGCTAATTGAAGCCAAAAATAATCTTATCGAAATACAAACGGTATTTTTGTGAGAGACGGTTTTTTCTTTAGTATACACGGTTTTTTATTTAGTATATTATGCATAAGAATGATTTAATAACGCTATTCTTTTTACAGACGATGGAACAAATGTGAGACCAGATTTAGTAATAAGTGTCCAGCCCACACATGGTAAGTAAACACAGAATGGTGATCTTAATTATATTATTTTACTTAATAAATTCAAACTAATCATACCAACACGCCTGTATTGTTAGTGTTAGGCAGAGGCATACTAAAGTAAACCCACAGTTCGCCGGTATATTTAGGTCCCATGTAATAGGCGAACCTATTGTCATTAACCGGGCACAAATTTCAAATCCCGAGCTGGTACCCAATAACACTTTGCTCGACCTGGGAATCGAACCCAGGACCTCTAGCGTAGCAGTCAACCTCAAACCCCGTTATGCTAAAGACAGTTAAGAGGTATCCTCAGTCACCCGGCGAGACACAACGTAAGTGTTGTTTTGTTTCACGCCGGTGTTCTGTGTAGCCGTGGTTTACACCGGTCGAGCCGGCCCATTCATGCCGAAGCATGGCTTTCCCACGAAAAAAATGCTCTTAATTAAATCATATTTAGAACTCGTAGAATCCGTTAACAATGTTGTTATATGAATCATACTATGATTCATCATGTGTCCATTTTAGCCCTGTAAATCAAATCGCAGTCGGAACTTCATCACCATTTTTAGGTAATGCTCGCGCAGCCCTGCCCGTGTCCACACTTGACTGGCGCTCCAACCCACGAGGCCAGTTTATTCCAGTTCATGGGCTGGACTTCCTCATCGGAATCTCCCACCTTTTGATACAACAAACTGTGGAATTGAATGATCGTAAGTGGAATAGTTGTAATTGATTTAGCGGCTCTATGAGCGTATTGGATATTTTTTTTACAAGAGGTACCACTAGGCAAACAATTATACAGCCCGCCTGATGGTAAGCGTACCGTACCATAGCCTATGGAAGCTTTCAACACCAGGGGTATCGCTTGCGCGTTGCCAACCCTGTAAAAAAATTTTGGTTGGTTGGAATTATTCAATTCCACTATGCCCCCATACCTCTCTCAACAAGTACACGTTTGTTATTTAACAAATAAATAAGTATGATTTCTATTTAATACTTACCTATCGATTATTACTTATTATTTATCTCTAGGTCTTTAGACTAATCAATTACTCGTATTCTGTGTTTGAACAGAATTATGAACACTATCTCCTTTCAGTCAAAGACAAAATAACAAATGACAAAAAGTAACAGACGAAAAACAAAAAAATCTGCTTGTCTATTAAATCATTTTGTTAATAAGGCCGTAACAATTTATCACAAAGAAATTATTGCAACTGAATCAAAACAAATGACGCACAATTAAGTAGGTAACTACGTCACAATTTTAATCGTTGCAAAACACCTAATATAATTTATTTATATGCATTGTTTGGGAAAGCTCTATCATAAAACTACCTATTACATAGGTACTAATATTTATTTTTACCGTTACGTAGTCATTATGTATTTGTACATATCTTTATTTTTTAGTACCTGATTTTGGAAAATATTTTTTAAATTAGGAATGTATCGAGATGGGCCCATATTTTCCCTCATGACCGACCATCAACAGTACCAAATAAATCATAAAATGTATAAAGTTGAATTTTCGTTCTCTAAAGAGTTATGTTACTCCACAATGAAAAGGGAACCTTATACAGTAGATAATCTTAAATTGAAGCTAACAATTAGCTAATAACTTTCAGTGACGTCAAAAATCGAGTCAGAAAACCGATACATAGTTCGAGTTCCGAATGGAGAAGCACTGTATATTGCGAGCGAGACTTCGAGTTCTACACAGAGATGTTTGTGTGGGACGGGACGGGCATTCACCATGCATCTGCACGACAACACCAGGCAAGAAGCAATGGTGTTGAAAAGGAGGCTCGCTGCAGCATCTTGTTGTTTCCCATGCAGATTACAGGTATTTCTAAGATCGTACTTTGAGAATTTACGTAATTTTTTAAGAAGATAAATATAATGACAACCAAATTTTGTAAATTGGGCGCCAAAAATATTTGCCGAAATGCATAAATGGTTTTGGGTTAAGTTAGAACTGCGATCACAATGCCAGAGCCAAATTCTACCTATTCATTTTTCTATTTTTTTTTTCAACCAAACAGTCACGATTTTCAATTTTATATCATTTGCCTACACTCACACACGTTCTCGAACACATAATGGTTAATTGTCCACCACACAAAAGTAATGTAAAATCTACAACGTGCACTTTACATTTTCCCGCCTAAAATCCGAACAGTCGATTGCTTGTATTCGAGATTTGAAATCTTAACTATAAATATGACATTTATTGCTTCGTTTTTTAAACGAACTTTGCTTGATAGTGTCTCATTTCGACAATTCAAATAATTATTATCTCTGCAGGAGATGAAGGTGATAACTCCACCTGGAGACTACGTGGGTCGGGTGCAGCAGCAGTGCACCTGGATGATACCCTTCTTCCTAGTGCGGGATGCCAATGAACAGGTGCTGTTCGTCATCGAAGGACCTGCCGCCTTGAAGAGGAGCGCGTTACTGCTCTCAGAGTTTAAAGTAAGAACTATCCGATATATCAAACTACCTCATTAGTCTAGTGGTCCCAAGTACGACTGCTACGCTAGAGGTCCTGGGTTCGATTTCCCAGGTCGAGCAGTGTTATTGGGTTTTTCTATAAAATTCTCGGAGTTTGGAATTTGTGTCCGGTTGATGGCAATAGGCTCGCCCCCTATTAAATGGGACCTAAACATACGGGCGAACCGTGGGTGTACCTTAGCACACCTCTGCCTAACCCTTCGGGGAATTCTGGGAATACAGGCGTGATAGTATGTGATGTTATCGTTCATCAACCTTTAAAAAACTGAAAATTGATAATCGAAAATATCATAAATATGTAATCGAAAAGCAAGCCGCGACTAAAAGATTACACAAAATGTTCACTTACCTACCTATTATGTATCATTTTATTACAAACCTAAGAAAATCCGTTTTTTGTTTTCCGTCCATTTTTTTAAACCTGACGATTTTTCTCCTATGCATTACAAACAAAAATTTTACAAGTAGATACATACTAACACAATCAACTAGAGGTTTTGCAAAAAATCGTTCCGTGCGGAACTCGAACTCACAACCCGTAACGTAGAAGCCGAGCGCCAAAAGAGCCGTATCCACACTGATGAATAAAATTATTGTAGTTATGCTTCTTCTACAGATAATGACGGGTGACTCTCTACGTGAAGTGGGCAGAATTGCCCACGGCTGGGACAGAGACCTCAACAGCTTCACCACTACCCTGCAGTTACCCACCGCTGCCGTTCAGCCGAAACACAAGGCTCTACTACTGGCTGCTGCCTTCCTTCTGGTGAGGATTAAAATTATTCTAGTCATAAAGTAATCGTGACGATATTATATCAAACCATCTTTGGTTATTTCCGAAATATATTTTGGTAATCGTGACGTTATTACTAATATCAAATCATCTTTGGTCATTTCCTAATTATATTGGGATTATACCAGGTACTTGTTTAGACTGCCTTCTGATTATCTACCACGGTAGCCCAATTATTAGGTAATACCGATTTTGTAACGGATAAATCTGGGCTTTCGTGCTGAATCTTTTAGGTCTAAAAGATTGTCATAGATATTTTTGCGATGAGTTGAGATTGGTTACCCATCCAAAGACCGACAATTTGAACGATTTATAGTGGTTTTCTCTTTGAGGCATGTCTCAAGGCTCCGAGGGTCGTCTGATGAAATCACATCTGAACCCAGCGCTAGCCCAAGGGAACATGAGGAGCGGGCCCGCTCTAGGCGCCAAAAAGTACTACTATATATATAATTATAAAAAACTAAATATATAATTATTATTTTCATTTATTATTTTAACTTACATATTAGATACATTTTTAAATATTTTTATAAAAAATTGAAAAACATTTAAAAATATAAAAAATAGTAGCCCACCGGTATCGGGAGCAGGGTCCAAGCTACCGGTGGTCAGGGCCCCAGAGAGAGGAACCTCCTAACAATGCGGGCCGTGTCCAGAAGCACTGCCTTCTGCATCAAGCTCTTGATCCAGCCATCCAATGAGAGCCTCCTTAGGTGTTGGTCGAGGCTCTTGGCTATTAAGCCATTGGCTGACACAACGATTGGAACAATGATCGCTGAATCCACCTCCCACATGTCGACAACCTCGTGTGCCAAATCTAGATACTTTATTTCTTTTTCTTTTTCGGCTCTCACGAGATTCTCGTCATGCGGGACGGTGATGTCAACAATCACTGCTCGACGCCCTAAGCGATCTATCACCACGATATCGGGCTTATTTGCAAGAATAGTCCTATCAGTGATGATAGATCGGTCCCAATACAATGTAGTATGACCATTTTCGAGAACTGGGTCGGGCACATACTTGTAGTACGGTACCTCCGATTCCACAAGATTGTATCTCAAGGCAAGTTGCTGATGGATAATCCTGGCTACCAGGTTATGTCTGTGCAAGTACTCGCCGTTAGCTAGACGCGAACAACCAGAGATAATATGTCGGATAGATTCTCTCGGACGGTGGCATGCCCGACATATGTCAACCGTACCATCCTTCACAATATATTTTCGGTAGTTGTTCGTCATCATAACTTCGTCCATAATTGCACAAACAAACCCTTCGGTTTCTCCAAATAGATCCCCGAAGCGTAACCAGGAAACGGACGCTAAGAAATCTACACCAGGCTCATGGAGAGCCCGGTAATAGCGTCCGTGTAGCTCTTTACCTTGCCATACATTTTTACGATCGTCCGTACTAAGTACTACGGGTTTGCGTTTCTCTTTAGCCATGGAAAGAGGGGTAAGCCCATTGTCCACTGCAACCACATCTCGATGCATCCCCATTTCTGATTTTAAAAAATACTCCCTGAGACTACACACCTCGCGGTTGTCAATCATCATCAAAAAAATCCTCTACCCCCACATTTCCGCGAGATGTATAGCCTCATTACTGAGGAGCGTGGGTGATGCATTCGATATGCGGTTAGCAGTGTACGGACCTTCCTATCCAAGGCATCAAGTTCAGTCTGAGTCCACTTGAGTACGCCGAAGGAGTACATCAATACTGGCATGACCCAACCGTTGAAAGAACGCACCTTGTTTCCGCCTGACAGAAGACTTTTTAAGACTTTAGTCAAACGTCCGAAGAAGCGCTCCTGCAACGATTGTTTCATGTCAGCCCCATTGATGCCTAGAGCCTCCGACATACCCAAGTACCTGTAAGTCTCCGTTGAGGCGAGAGATCTAAGTTGAGTGGAATCCGAGAGTTGAATTCCCTCAGATTCCACAATCCCTCCTCGCTTTACATGCATGACAGCACATTTCTCCACACCAAATTCCATTCTGATGGAGTTACTAAAGTTTTCCGTTATCTTCAGCAACTCCATCAGGTGCAAATCAGAGGGAGCAAAGAGCTTTAGGTCATCCATGTAAAGTAGGTGGGATATTGCTTGACCGCCCCGCCTCAATCGGTAACCCAGCCCCGAATCCTCCAGTAAAGTACTGAGAGGATTCAAGGCTAAGCAGAACCATAAAGGACTCAGGCTGTCTCCCTGGAATATACCACGCTCAATCCTAATTGGTTCACCGATTCTTTGAATTTGTCGGCATCCTGGATAATGAAGGACTGTCCTCCATTGCCCCATACACGACTGCAGGAAGGTGCGAAGTGTAACATCTATCTTATCTAGCACCCTCATGAGCCATGTATGTGGCACGGAGTCATAGGCCTTCTTGTAATCTATCCAGCATGTCGACAGATTCTTTCGGAATCGACGAACCTGTTGGCTGATGGTCATATCTATGAGAAGCAACTCCTTAGTACCACGGGACCCGTTCTTACATCCATTTTGAGACGCAGACATAATTGAGCTTTCATCAATATGGTTACAAATTTTTGCTCTCAAAATAGATGTAAGAAGTTTATAGACCGTCGGTAAGCAGGTGATGAGTCTATAATTTTTAGGTTCCGCAGTACTACCAGATTTGTGGAGTAGATGGGTGACTCCAGTAGTTAAAAATTGTGGTAACGTCCCACTTTCTAAAGATGACTGGAATTGAGATGCCAAGCGAACGTGAGAACTACGTAGCCATTTTAGCCAAAAATTGTGCAGTCCATCCGGCCCCGGCGCTTTCCAATTCGGTACAGAATGGACTGCACAGGCTACGTCTTGGGGGCTAATATAAATTTCCCCCATTGCTGGTATTGATTCACACGTTCGCTCAACGTCGCGTATCCAATCATCTTCGGCATGACTGACGGGCACTGACCAAATGTTGCGCCAGAATGTACTCATGGCGTCATCATCCGGCCAGTACGCGTCACTCATACCACTATTAGGACGCTCCCAAGTTCTGTACACCCACCTTTGATCACTTTGGAATCTACGATTCAGGGAATACCGCAGGGAATTATTATCATTATTACCCCGGGTTATCCTAATAGAGGGCAATAGCCTCCCTAATCTGCTTTCCTCACAGTTCAATACTTTTTCGGCCCTATTTCCCAAGAGGAGGAGTCCAATTTGTCCCGCCATCCCTATCTGGGCTGAGCCTCCAACGACGTCTAACTCCTTGTGGACTTCCACCTCGTTGTTTAGACCACAAGTCGTCAGACATACGGCACACATGTCCGGCCCACTTCAATTTAACATGAGCTGAAAGAAAATGTATGTCATGAAATGGCGTACACCAAATGGCGCTGAAAGACAAATACATATTGCTCTACCGGATGATTAAAGACCCTGCGTTTGATTAAAGACCGGCGCTATTTTAACCTCACAGATCGTCGTAGTCGCAACCAGCGCAATATAGCCATATCCAAACAATAGCACTTACTTTTCTAAAATCACTGTTAATATTGTTTCAGGAATACACCTACTTTGAAAGATCGAAAACGAGTTGTTGCACATGTAACTGTTTTTAAATATTAATATTATAAGATCCTTATTATAGAATTAAATATAAGTAAAAATAATTTTATATTGTTATTTTGTATTGTATAAAATTTATAATAAATGGTTGTAATTTTCATTTCATTGATTTATTTCTGCATTAACATAACTCTCTACTATTATAAAATTGTAAAAAAGCTGTGTCTGTACATTAACGATATTAAACAAAAAAACAAGTGGGCTGGACCTATCCCTACTGATTGGTTTACGCCACGGCATTATGGGCAGATTGAAGACGGTTATATACCCTAGTATATAAACGTCCCCGAAAATAAAAATGTGATGTTTAAAATTCTTGTCTGTTTGTCTGTTTGTTACGGGTTGGAGTAAAAACTACTGAATAGATTTTAATTTTGTTATCACTGTTAGAAAGTATATGCTCCAACTTAAAAACTGGTGAACTTCTTATCTCAATTAATTAAACGGATCCTGTGATACAGCTTGACCTCCCTGATGTATAGAGGCCCATACAGAAAAGAGGTCTACAATGCTGGTTTTCCATTATAGCTTCACGTGAGCGAAGCCGCGGGCAGAAGCTAGTAATAACATATTTTAAAGGGTATTAACATATTCAACATATTTAATTCTTAGCGATTGTTATATAGCTGAAGTATTTTTTGTTGTATTTTAATGTCAGGTTACAAAGTCTGCAATTATAAATATACTTAGTACTTTGGCAAACATCTTTGACTATCTATCTACAAACATACAAGAACAATAGTGATACATCAGAGCAAGACGTTGTCGGCGTTCTCAAAATTAAATATAATTAACCTCCTTTTTACTAGATTTTATTATCTGTGGTTTTATTTGACATACGGACTTATTTCTTAAAATATCTGTCATTTGGAAATGCCAACGCAAACCAACTATAAAGTGCTTGAACATTTTATTTCGTAATTTATTTTTAAATTATTTAATAATAAACATTGTTATGTTATGTATCCAACATGCCATGCCACCCGCCTAAAACGAATGCCAACAAGAGTTGGACATACGCGGAATATTACATTGGTGAACGAGATGAAGAAAACAGGAAGAATGGAATAGGTACACATCACTGGTCGGGGGCCGAGGTTACTATTTTATCATAAAATAAAATTGCTTTAAATCACTGGTTCTTAGGGCCACTTGCACCAACTTCTGAAATATGTTTAAATTGAATTTAAACACAACTTTTCATAGAAATTTCGTGTTTAAATACAATTTAAATACATTTAAGAAGTTGGTGCAAGTGGGCCTTAAACTTGCCTGAAAGCATCCCGCACTACAAGGGGACGTAATCACCCAATTTGAGAAAGCATAACCCAGTCGAATCTGTAAAGAATGTAAGTACAATCGTACAGTACAGCAGCATGGAGCATTTGTACCCTAGAGTGTAAGACGGTACTAGCTATATAAATAGTGAAGTGTAAAAGGTTACTGTGTCCAGTTAGATGCGAAATGCTGATGAAGCAGTATTGTGGTGCATACTGGAAGATGACTATACCCAGATGCGATATAACATCGATGCGGTCTTACACCGTTTAATTAATGATGCCATCATGTCTACTTGTTTACACCATGTAGAGTTTTACTGTCGTAAATCCACTTCGCTATGGTTCTACTTAATAGGCTTGCCTATTGCCATTAATCTGACACAAATTGAGTCCCGGCTACTAAGAAATAAGTTACAGAAAGACGAAATGATGTCTACGTTCCCGACCTAAGTAGTAGTTCTTTACATGCTCTCCGAGGCACGGAAGGGTCTCGATGTGTTAAGAATGGTCACCCATCCACACACATGACCGCGGCGAGCGGAGCTTAACCTTATTTATTACTGAAGAGCCGTGGTGGCCGGTAACGACATCCATTTGCTTACAGTCGCTAGAATGGTATGCAGGACGCATGCTACGCGATACGATGCATGGGTACGGTGACTACCGGTGGCGCTACCTAGGACCAAACCACACCGCCGTTTCTTACGAAGGAAGGTTCTACAACAACGAGATGCACGGATACGGAGTTGTCTCGTATCCTGATGGACGTGTATTTACTGTTAGTACATGTATCACGCGTATGGTAGGGGTATACCTCCTGTGCTGTTGTCACTCACATAAAAATCGATTGTAACTGCTCGTAATGATTTTTTTGAAAGATGGATTATAATATACTATTCTTTCGAGGTAATTAGGTATGTTTTTTAATTAATGCGTGGTAACTTAAAATTACTATTATATTATCCTTTGACATCTTTTTCATAATACACCAGCAGTAGTTGGAAACTGATTTGATTGATCAATTCCTCAAATTGCATTAACAATTATCATGTCATATCATTTGATATCATAGCTCTCTAAAATCCAATTTCTTAATGGAACAGCCAAAGTGACATTTCCAAACTTTCTCAGGGTTTATTTCACAACAATATCCGCTGGGGTCCTGGCGTGGTCTCCCACGCGTGTCTCCGTGAAGATGTGGGACTGTGGTATGGCTACCAGCTCATTAGACTGGCGTGGCGACCTCCAGCACCTAGCGTAGCCATTGACTTTACTTCGGACCCTATTGGCTGTAACGTGGTAACACCACATCGGGTCCTGCTGACTACAAACAGTAAAGTCGTTAGTTAATAATCGATTCTTGTTGCCTTTGTCTACTTTTACTAACAATTATTTTATAGTCAATCGATAAACTACTTCATCTCTTCACTTCCAGCATGAAACTCCGCTTAGATTTAGGTGACTTATTGACGTAGTTAACCTGTTTGTTTCATAGTGGATATTTAATAAAAAAGTTTTATTAAGTACTATTTTTTAATATAATCGTAGTTATGAATCTATCATATTTCGGTAAGTAGTAGAAATATAGTGCAATCCCGTGACTTTTCAGAAATTAGATCAGATAACCAAGCAGTCTTCCGAAAAACCATGTCGTTTTAGAAGATTAATTTGGGCGTCAGCTTTCAGCATTACTTCCCTGTGCAGATCGGTGCAGTGAACTCAGCAATAGACCTCCTGAAACAATACGGATGTGAACCACTAGCGGCTGCGGACAAGTGGACCAAGTTATACCCGAAAAGCTGCACAGACACTGATAGCCAGCTTTGCCATATTGAAATCTTCGATCGTGCTTACTACAACAATCTCATTAATACGCTCGATAAAATTACTGCAGTACCGGAAAAGGTATTATTAAGTCTCTCAGACAATTCTGCCGTCACTGCACCGCTATGGTAGGTTTAAGCAGTCTGGTTTTCTATTTCCATATATACCATCATGCCTGTTTTCCTCGAAGGGATAGGCAGAGGCGTACTAATGTACACCCACATTTCGCCGGTATGTTCAAGTCCCATGTAATAGGGGGCGACCCTATTGCCATTAACCGGGCACAAATTCCAAACTCCGAGCTGCTACTGGGAATTTCATAGAAAAACCCAACAACACTTTGCTCGACCTGGGAATCGAACCCAGGACCTCAAGCGTAGCAGTCGCGCTCAGGACCACTAAACTAATGAGGCAGTTCTATTTCCATAAACCAGGCGAATATTACTGTCAAAGGATTTTAGTTGGAACATTTTATAATTACGGCATTTAGGATAAGTAGCTATGCACAACTTCACCTGCGTTATCTTTCTTATTGATAACACTAAACAGCTAGTTTTTAGTTGTTGCTTATTTTTTCTGGTCCAGAGTTCGAACCCACCTCTTCTGGAATAAATTCTTGGCTGCGGCTTTTGATTCCAACTTATATGTTCCATTCCAAACATAAACATAACATAACATACCATCACGCATGTATTCCCCGAAGGGTTAGGCAGAGGCGTACTAATATACACCCACAGTTCGCCGGTATATTTAGGTCCCATGTAATGGGGGGCGAGCCTATTGCCATTAACCGGGCACAAATTCCAAACTCCGAGCTGCTACTGGCGATTTCATAGAAATAAGTAATAACCCAATAACACTTTGCTCGCCCTGGGAATCGAACCCAGGACCTCAAGCGTAGCAGTCGTGCTCAGGACCACAAGGCTAAAGAGGCAGTTGTTCCATTCCATTGATTTATTTTCAGGCCCAGGATGGCAGTGATGTTAGTACTGACAGTATCACGGACAAGATTTACTACGCATGGAATAATAACGAGATCATTATCCATATGATGAAGCACTGCTTCACACATGAGGAGCAAAGGAAGAGCACCGGTGTCAACCTGACAGAAATAATGTCCGGGCCCAGAAGCTCTTTTAAAGCTGCTGGCAAACATGAATTGGATTGCAGGTGCAACTTTTGAACGATGTTATCGCTATTGGTATAATTGACGTTTCGGATCCATTACAGCATCCATGGTTACGGATGCTGTAATGGATCGATTAAAGATAACGTTATTTAAGACGTTATCTTTAATAACGTCTTAAAGATTAATATTAAAATTACTAACAGTTGCCTTACATTTTTGTTAATTATAAGCGATCCGATTCACGCGGAACGAGCCCACCGTCTCGTTCAGTGTTGCAGTTTTTGGCTAGGATTAGATTTTGGAATCTATGCAAAATAACCTCACCGTATCACTTGATCTTGTGGCCGTTAATGCTGTAAAAAATAGTTTCACTCACAATAATTATTTTACCAGCAATCTAACTTATACTATTACCTAATAACTAACACTTCTTCAGGACGGTACTAATGGCAAGTTACTTGGGTCACATCACTAACGTTGCGCAACTGATAAATGAATATGACGTTATTCCTGACATCGCAGATCTACAAGGGAACTCTGCTTTGATGTATGCAGCGGTAAGACTTCAGATTTTTATTTCACTTAAGGCCCACTTGCACCAACTTCTTAAATGTGTTTAAATTGTATTTAAACACAAATATTCTATGAAAAATCGTGTTTAAATATAATTTTGAAGTTGGTGCAAGTGACCCTAAGGCCCACTTGCACCAACTTCTTAAATGTATTTAAATTGTATTTAAACACAAATGTTCTATGAAAAATCGTGTTTAAATATAATTTTGAAGTTGGTGCAAGTGACCCTAAGAGTCCGAATTTTAAATACAAGCGTTATACCAAAATAAATCGTAATTCAAACACAATTTACTCAGTGTGTTATTATTCGGATTCCGATAACGTTAATCTAGGTTTCTGCTCTACTATTTCGTCCAAAATACGTACTACACTGGAAATAAATGTAAGCGAATGCAATTCTTGATAATTATTTTAGAAATATTGGAACGATTTTCTTGTCGTTTTTTTTTTCAGTGAAGTAATAGTAGACGAAATGGTGCACCATTTGATTACAATTTATTTTGGTAATACGTTTTTGTGGGCAATTGAAGCTCCGTCGGACCCTTAAGCATAAAAGATTGTTAAATGATGCAGATGCATTTATATAGAATGTATCTTTAAATAATGACTATCCTTATTAATAGTGTGGAGATCAACCAGATATAATACATTTTCTGGTTTCGGCCGGAGCAGAGATTGATGCTTGCAATGACGCTTGCTGTACACCACTGGGCATCGCCTTGTTAAGATACGCGTTAGAAAAGTGGGAGATACCATACAACGGAATGTTTCAAGCTCTGCTACCACCACCCACACTACCAGGACCTCGTGAGTTGCAGTTTATGTCATCATCACTAGCTTGTCATAGCCATAGCCCTTGCAAATATGTACATTACAAATATGTGAGGGTCAGCTGATAAGAATAGTAGTAGATAGATTGACCGTAACCTAATACATAATACATAGCATACCATCACGCCTGTCCTCCACGAAGGGTTAGGCAGAGGCGTACTAATGTACACCCACCCACAGTTCGCCTGTATGTTTAGGTCCCATGTAATAGGGGGCGAGTCTATTACCATTAACAGGACACAAATCTCAAACACCGAGCTGCTACTGAGAATTTCATAGAAAATCTCAATAACACTACTCGATCTGGTAATCAAACCAAGGACCTCTAGCGTAACAGTCGCGCTCAAGACCACTAGGCTAATGAGGCAGTTACCTAATATTGTTTTTTTTGTGGTATTTGTAATTGTCACGACATGGTTTACTGCGCACGGTTTGCTAGTAACTATTTGTTAAATAATTTTGACGTAACCAAATTAGATAATATTACATACGATAAGCTATCAAGATCCAAATTAAAGGAACATTCTCCGTATTTTAGCTGCTCCAAATGAAAAAGTACTTGAATGGAATATGTCACGCGATTCGGCACTTCCAAGCAACGGTATCCAAAAATCTCCTAGCAAGTTAAGTAATAAACCCAAAAAGATACCTTCCTTAAGAGATTTGCCGGCTAGTAACAACAAAAAGAAATCTGATGCAATTCCGAAACCTGAGGCACCAAAAAATACTGAAGCGGATCAAGCGGTCTCTGAAGAAATGCGACTATACACCAATATTACAAACGAATATTTAATAAAAGTCGTTGATGCTTTCTCATTGCCCAGTGGAATCCCTCCTATACCATATATTTTTGACGTACGTGACATGAATAAAGACGTTGAGATGAGTGAGGAGGAACAAAAAAAAGTACCAGAGAAAAATCCAAAAAAAATTGCATCTAAAGTTTTAAAAGATACAATGAAACCTAGCCGAGATATGATGTGGCAAGATAAAGAAGACCATGTATTAGATGCCAAAGAACAAATTAAACAGGAAAGGTGAGTCATGTACCCTGTTATTCATAATAAATTATATTAGGAAAAGCAACGTTAGGATAAGATAAGATAATTATTTATTGTATCCCAGTTTTTTGACCCGTAGTCAATCTGTATAAACATTTGTTAGATGAAGCCGCTACGCCAAACGTGTTGTCTTTACATCGATAATGTCAAATGAAAATATTTCAGAATGAACCGCATAATGGCAACAATCCTGCAGCTTTTGTCTGAAGGTGCGGATCCCCGGAACGTCCGCTGTCCCCAATCTCCGTTATTCATAGCTTCAGTGTCCGGCTCTGCTGATCTCGTACGCCACTTAATAAACCATGGTGCAGATGTCAATGAAGTTTACCTGCAAGTAACCGAATGCTTTTTGTTTAATTTTCTAAGTAAATCTGTATTTTGTAAGTGAACTGCCTCTATAATCCTGTGATCCCAAGCGCGATCCTGTGATCCCATTTGTATCATACAAATATTTCTTATATATTATATTTGTATCATACAAATATTAACAGGTAGTTGTTCTGAGTCTGGGCGTTTGTGTATGTGAGAATTTGTATTTGTAACAAAAGGACAAAATCCTACTTTGGGGCAATGTTTTATTAAAAAAGAAAAAGAAAGAAAGAACTAAGTAAAATGATGATGATGATACACTCTCAAGATGTCTCTCACAGGCGTTCGGTTACACAACTTTGGACCTAGCAGTCAGTGGACCATTCATATTTGATAACTTGGATGTAATCCGCTCACTCCTCGAGTGTGGAGCTGATGTCGACCATAGACTACCGGTCCCTGAGTCACCAGTACCTACGCCCGACGCTCCAGCGATATTAAAGGATGATGGACCGACGTTATTGCACGCGGTAATGGCAAGAAAGATAGACTTTGAGCCTGAGGAAGAAGTAAGTTAAGTAGAACAGTGACTATGTCAAAATATGCAGACAAAAACTTCTTGTTTGAACCATGAAGGATAGCTTAAACAACTTAGAAATCATCCTTTACATAAACAATCCATTATATGTCCTACTGCTGGGCACGGGTCTCCTCTCACAATGAGAGGGGTTAGGCCCACTAATGCGAACTATATCCTAATGCCTCTCATTGTGAGAGTAACGTAGTGCGGGTTGGCAGACATTACACGCCGTCGAGAAAATCTTCAAGTTCAAATGTTTTTATTTCAAATAAGCTCTTACAAGCGTTTTCGAAACGTTATGATTCTAGTTGCACGGTTCCAAAAGGTCGATCCTATGGAGAAGAATCCGGCAAGAAACTCCATGGACACTCTTTTAAAATAAATAAATTACAAACTTCACTGTTACAATATTGCGATAAAAAGATGTGAGGACGTTGAAGGATGTCCAAGTTTGACCGAGATCCGATCCTCAGACGTGTTCCTAACTATGTTTTCCTTCACCGTTTAAGCGCGTGATAATTAACTATTAATACGCACATAACTACGAATAGAGAGGTGCATGCCTTAGATTTGAATTCGAGACCTTTAAATTGGCAGTCCAATGGTCATATCTCTAGGCTATCATTGCTACCTTCACAGAAATCCTAACTCTTGACTCTCGTTGTAATTTCTACTAGACATGACTTCACAACCAGAAGACCTCTAAATCCAAGTTCCATGAACTAATAATTATTGTTACCAAAGTAAGAAAAGAGCAGTACCAGTCTAGGCTGTAGCATACTGCAGACTGCAGCCTCTGTATGCGAGCTAAATAGAGAAAATATTGTTAAGATTTTGATAAACATTGTGTAAGCTGAGAATAATTATAACGGGGTTAATGCTTAATAACAGTCACTGCTGTTTACTTTCAGATTCGTCGCCAAATCTTAGAGCTGCTTCTTAAATATGGCTGCAATCCAATAACCCAATGGAAGGGCCGATCAGCAGTTGATGTGGCTATGTCCAAACAACCGCTGGATATATTAAATATCTTCATAAAAAGCCCTCGAACAGACCTCAATGCAGTCATCAATGATTCCAACCAATCTATTTTACTGAAAATGTTTTATTTGCCGTATTGCAAAACTATTCCTCTCTCGGAAAGGTTACAAACGGTACTATTATCCTTGAAGTTTTTAAATATATTTTGTTATTACTAGCTTCCTACTTAAAAGTAACTATTGTTATGTTATTATACTAATAGGTACTTATTTTTACCTAACCTACTCTTATAACCTATTTATTTAAATATAATCTATTGAATAATAACAAAAAAGAAATGAAAAGAATACCTATCTGGCCAAACTGACTCGGTAACTATAAGCTATACCTATACCTTACCTACCCATAAAACATAATGTTCAATAGAGAGTTTGAGCAACTATAGTTCAAAACTAAAGGAAGTGAAAATTAAAGAAAAGGTCCCCTGAAATAATATCGAGCGCTAGTTAAGCTAAGCTTTTTCTATTTTAATCTTAATAGAAGTATCAGTTAATTACATTGTAATAAAATCTAAACATACATACCATCACGCCTGTATTCCCCGAAGGGTTAGGCAGAGTCGTACGAATGTACACCCACAGTTCGCCGGTATGTTTAGGTCCCATGTAATAGGGGGCTAATAATAATTTAAAAATCTAAACTTTAATTAAATTAATAATATATTACAAGACATCGGTCATAGATTCAGTATTATAAAGATAAATCACATTTTCAGTTGACCAATTTGCTACTCTATGGTGCAGATCCGCTAATAAAATGTCGGAATGGCAACAATGAGTACGCAAACCTGTTCGTATATGCAAGGAAGGTTTTGTCTGAGCTGCAGGCTGCTCGAAAGCCCCCAAGTCCTTCAGGTAATATCGCAATATATTTTTTTTACACATTATATCTTCACATCTTCACATTATATCTACCGGAGTTTGTCAGAGTCACTTGATGATTAAACATCAGGTTTCACTAAATGACAAAGCAATTTAAGGAAACAAAAGTAAACCTGGTAAATGTTTGGTAGCTCTCTGTCAAATTTTCGTTTTAACTTAGAAACGTTCTCAACCAACTCCGAAATCACTTTTTAAGTAAAAATAATAAATCTTTATTAATAATAATCATGTTTGTCCCATCTAAAACTGAAGGTAATGTAAAAAAGTCTAAAAGCGAAGTGAAACCCAAGAAATCTGATAAACCCAAGAAAGATGACAACGCGTCGCTAGGACCAGTAAAGTCAGTAGCACAAGTACCAAAGCTTCCTGGGAAATCGGGTGATGATGGCGACTATAAGCAAGCGTTAGACCTGGTGGTTGAGTGCGCAAGACTCTTGTACATAAGATGGCTGCAAGCAAAACTGATGAAGGAGCTGATCGATATAGTATACAAGTATGCTACTGTTTCATATTTTACCCAGATCTAGATATCCCCTAGTGTTAACTCAACGCAAAAGATAAGCTTTTGCGCCGGGACCTTTATTTAATACTAGCTTCTGCCAGCGACTTCGTCCGCGTGGAATAGTTACTTCGTCTTAGCGTCATGATATAGCCTATAGCCTTCCTCAATAAATGGGCTATCTAACACTGAAAGAATTTTTCAAATCGGACCTGTAGTTCCTGAGATTAGCGCGTTCAAGCAAACAAACAAACAAACTCTTCAGCTTTATATATTAGTATAGACAAGTCCTACCCTAAACCGAGGTCTGCGTTTTGTTCGCACAGGTATAAACATCGATCATGGAACATTATACTGAAAGAACATAAGAATAAAAAAGCTGCAGGTCTTTGGTTGACTGCTGTCCGCTGTTTGGAAATTTGGCATGTCCTCAAAACTACAAAGAAAGCGAAATACAATGACGATAAGATCTTAAAATATGTGCTTTGTATAATTCACTTTTACTATAAGAGGACGAGAAAAATCTTACGATGTCCTGCTATGACGTTTCAAGACAAAATACTGATCGAATTTGAAGTAGATAACTTCATTCATGAACACAAACTAGCCACAGCATCATCGCCGGAGATGGTCCAAGCTATACGGCCTTATGTTACACCTGAATTAACTGATAAAGAGGTATTTATCTAATTTGGTTCTTCTGTTTGTTTGTTCAATCGTATAGTAACTAGTAGTAGAAAAGTGTGTCCATGGATGGAAATATATATTTTAGTATTTACGTTTTAAGTAGCAGTTTTTAATTAACTGCCTCAGTAGCCTAGTGGTCCTGAGCGCGACGGCAACCCTAGAGGTCCTGGATTCGATTCCCAGGTCGCGCAGTGTTATTGGGTTTTTCTATGAAATAACCAGTAGCAGCTCGGAGTTTGGAATTTGTGCCCGATTTATGACAATATGCTGTTATCCAATAACGGAAACATACCGTCAAACTATGGGTGTACATTAGTACGACTCTGCCTAACCCTACGGGGATACAGGCGTGATGATATGTTATGTTTAACTATTTGGCGATTCCTTAGAAAATCTCTCTATCCGTAATAGTGACCTACGGTAAAAAAGCTCCCTCTTTTGAAAAATATTCGTATAAGCCCTTTTAATTATCTTCTTTTGCCTTCTATTTCAGGTGGAAAAATTCAATGTGTGCTTTGAATGTGCAATACCACTCGCAGATGCAAAAATCCCATGCAGCTCATGCAAATTAATTGCTTTTTGCTCATTCGACTGTATGAAAACCAACATTGATAGAATTAATTGTCACCCATGCAGTAGCTTCCTGAGAGACAAATATTACCCGTCCCCTGAAGAGACAGAACCTGAGGTTGATAAAGTTTGAATAACTAAATTATTTCACTTGCTAATGATTGTTTTTATTATGGATCTCATAATATATTTATATTTTTTATGCAAGACTTTTCTTATGGATTGAATCCAATCCGGGCAAATCTATATCTATACTAATATACTAATACTTATATAAAGCTGAAGAGTTTGTTTGTTTGCTTGAAAGCGCTAATCTCAGGAACTACTGGTCCGATTTGAAAAATTCTTTCACTCTTAGATAGCCCATTTATTGAGGAAGGCTATAGGCTATATATCATGACGCTACGCGGACGAAGTCGCGGGCAGAAGCTAGTATAAAAAACGTTCTTACGTCGGCCATCAAGTCCCCAAATAAACAACCCGTAGCAATTTGTTCAGAATCGACTATTTAATCGTTTACAGTGGTTTCTAATAGATAGTTTATAATATTTCCGTAATATGTAGATAATTAGGTACAATACCTGAAACTATGCCCCTCTGATCCATCAGTGGCTCGAGTTATGGAATAATGAAACCTATTTGCACAAATTGTAACATGTGCGCGGCAAAATCGTAGTCATTGTGGGTACGACTGTAGTACGATACAGCCAAGAGTTATGCGTTTAGGTCATAAAACTGATGAAAAAAAATGCTCACGTGTCCTAAAATGATTTTAGGGTTTCGTTATTATAATTATGACTCCATGATATAGTATAATTGGACTGAAATCGTGTGTGAGGTCTTGTGCTTACTCAGTTATACAGGTTGGTGAAATAAAAGGCCTTCTACACGCCTTAGTCTTTATTGTAGGTAGGTATTAGTTGGGCTGTGTAATAACAACTAAGTACCTAGTCAGCCTGCGTATGGTCTATATTTTACTTATAAGTACATAATTAAGTACTTATACTAAAATGATAACCAAAAGCAGTACCTAAGTATAACCAAAATCAATAAGAGTTATGTGTTTGACTTACTTGGAACTGCTAAATGCCAAATCTATGCCAGCATCACCAAACCTGCAGCACACGCGCACCGCCATTGCTGGTTGGCTTTGTAATGCCTACAGTGATAGAAGATTACATTAAAATAGTAGGTATTTAATTGTTAGTCATAAGGATTTGTACTTTATAAGTAGGTAGTTAGATACTTACCTAGTTGAGCGTTTACTCGAAACCCGTGAATTGATCGGTACTTAGGCGGTAAGCGATAACAGACTGGATTAGAATAGAATATCCTATAATGTAGGTACCTACACCAGAAACTAATTTCAAGTTTATGTTATCATTTTATCAATCATAGAAAATAGTACTTGACAGGTTTCTTTCTTTCTATAATAGTAAGGTAAGTAAGGTAAGATTTTAATGATTTTATTCAAAAAAAGAATACAATCCACCGATGAAATTATCAATGAGTAGATTGGTTGTCATTCTTCCTTACGCTGCGACACTCGTTCACATATTCAAATTTAATTCGGTTTATGCTTTTTGTAAATTATTGCACATTGAGGGTACCTACGTGCCAATAGAAGGTAATTACAATAATTAGGTACTATCTGCTGCACAGTGTTGTTGTCCTGATTAGTTTTTATTATTTGATGTCTCTGAGTGCAGCAGTAACATTACAATAAATAATGTAGCTCAGCTGAGCTCAGTGAAAAAGTGAAAATTGAAAAAAAAAGAACTATTTAACACTTGGACGTCATGACGTCATCTTCAAAGGAAAGCTACTGTCATAATTATTTCTCTAAGAGCTACACAGATGTCAGCACCTATTACTTTTCCTACGACAACCA
The DNA here is from genome assembly GCA_947256265.1 of Acronicta leporina. Lineage (NCBI taxonomy): Eukaryota > Metazoa > Arthropoda > Insecta > Lepidoptera > Noctuidae > Acronicta > Acronicta leporina. Next base: position 3,803,892 of record OX366512.1, read on the forward strand.
ATAAATATGTGGTTTATTGACAGTAGCATTCGGCTAATAGCATTGAAGTAAGACAAGCACAGAATCTAGATAAAAAAATGAACCTGAAACTGTCTTTGGTCTTGTTCTATCATAAGGCATGAAAAGGATGTAAGAATGATACAAACTATTCACTTTTTGTTTTACTTTTATTGGCATGTCACATATTCAATTGTCAGTTGGTTATATTTAAATATAACCAACTGACAATTGAAAAAAATAATACGACTAAATTTGGTTGTATTACCCCATAGTCTGCCCATTTCAGTGTTGCCAGGTGCATTGTAATTACAGTAAATTTACTGTATTGCAGAATTTAGGTATTGTATACTGTAGGTTATACAAAAATACAGTAAAAAACTAATGATTACCTAGATATTGTCAAATAGCTGCATATTTTTCATTTTTTAGAAAAATAAAATGATACGTCTGAACAAAATAATAAAATGTATCCGACAAATAATAAAATGTATTTGAATTTATTTAAAAATAGAGATGACTTCGAATTCATCGTAATTCAAATATCTTACTACGAAGTTCCCATATAGCAAACACTGGACGAATGGAAAAAGAATATTTTACTGCTAGCGCCATTTCTTTATTTCCGAACTTCTGAAGTACTAGTATCTATGTTTTGTTCGATAACCCACCAATAAAATAAACTATAAATCTTGCATCCTGTTACATGAGCGAGCACGAGCCACCAAAATTAGTCAAATATAACGAAAGTTAAAAAACTAAAATAATTACTATTTCACTTGGAAAATAGGCAATTTAGATATTCGTCAAACCAACACATATAGTAGGTACACATTGTATAAGCGTAGCGTACCGGTTATTTATTTATTTAAAACTCTTAAACTATCATTACAGGTTATGACAATCACTACATTTATATTATGTAGTATATTTACACCTCATTGTTGACAATCTCATTAAAATTCCTTGTATTAAGGTTAAAATAATTATTTTTAGTTACTGTAATTTTGTACCATAGGTACTGTTATTTTTTATGCAAAACACTGTAACTTTTCAAATCTGACTTAACTGGCAACAATTGTCCGTTCATTCATTTGAAAATATTTGACTTGGTCGCATATTCATTGTTTACGTTTTAGTTGTCATCTCGTATTTGTTTTATGATATTGTGGTAATAATACTATTATGGATTTATAAAAAGTATTTGTATTATTCAAAATAGTCACTGTTGAGATCCTGTGGCATAATGTGTTGTGCGGTTGAGAGCTGAAAATCCCATTAAACAAGCAAACAAAATACGCAGGAACTATTGACCTTCCACCGGTAATTTTTCCTATATTGTTTGCTGAATATAAGTTATGAACCGAATATTAATACTTAACAAATGTTGCTGAATCACTTGCTACCGAAAATCAGACGTAGAAATACGTTTTAGGGAATATTCGGAAAATGCATTGAGGTTATTGTAGTGACGTGAATATTATTGTCGATAATTTTACTTTAAAGATTTCCTAAAGGCAACATGAAAAGAATTACCTTAATAGATAAATCGCATAGCTAGAAAAAACGGGAGCCCGATTACTCATAGTCACATTTGCAAAAACAAACTATATGGAGACAACTTAGGGAAGATAATATTCCTGCATTACCTATTTATTATAGATAGAACAGGTGAAATGGTATGATAATCATCATATCAGCGATAAAAGTCCACTGCTAAAAAGGCATAGACTTCCACAAAGACCGATTATATACCGCCTTCAACCAACGACTCCCAACGACCTTTACTAGCATTATTGATATAATGTTGTGTGCTTGTAGGCAGAACATAAATGGATACTGTATTTATAAACAAATTATTTATCTAACCTAAGCTAACAAAAAGAAACTCCAAGAAGAATGGTGTGCAACGGAGGAGGCCTACAAACATCATTGGGAGAATAAAGATTGTGAAAGAACATGCTTACAAAATAAATTAATTGGAATTTGAAACTGGTGGCTTTATTTGTAAATTATACATTTCTTTACCTATCTTTTTATACCTATTTGCCTCATTTGTCCTGTGGTCTGAAGTGCGACTGTTACACTAGACGTCCTGGGTTCGATACCTAGGTCGAAGTGTGTAGGTTTTTCTACAGAATTCTCAGTAGTATCTCGGAGTCTGAATTTTGTGCCCGGTAAATGGTAACGGGCTCGCCTCGAAGTGAGACCTAAAACATTTACTGGCTAACTGTGGGTGCACATTAATCTCTGCCTAATCCTTCGGCAATACAGGCGTGATGGTATGTATAAATTTTCTCTTCTCCCAGGTTTCCAATCCTACTTTCATCCTTGTATTTTCGCATCTTCAATCATGTAAAAATATACCTAGTTTTATTTACATACCTTTTCCATGGTACGGATAAATTCGAGGTTAGGTCTATACCCGTCCGTTTTTACCCTGCTTTTGTGTATCTATCCAAATTAAATTGTATAAGTACCTACATTATGAACTAACTATATACTTACACTATTTACATAAATTACATAAAATTAATATATATGTAAACTAAAACTAAAAAAACTGCGGCGCGGCTATGCGTCAAAGTATTCATCGGCATCACTGTCGTCGGGTAACGTGCCCAGAAGGCTGGCAGCATTACCACGTTGAATGGCAATGCTTATACGCTCCCCTAGAAACAAACCAGCCCTCTGGTCACGCGAATTGTCGACTAGTCTCCTTGAAAGTTCTTTATAAAGGAGACAAGCACTCGGACCCCACGACCCGAGCGTTTCGACCCCAAACGGCTCAAAAATATAGTTACCAGAAAGGTTACTATATTTGTGCCGCTTGAGAGTCTCTGCAGCAGCAGCAGCAGCGCCAGCGCAGCCAGCTAAGCTTGAAAGATGTGATGGCGCAAGGGTATCAACACAGGTTGCGTCCCATACCAAAGGCATAAGAAGTAACTTAAAAATAAGGATACATATTTTATATTATCGATGTCTGTCATCAATAAATTTTATCGACGTTGAAATAAATAGCTTAACATCACTGGTCCGAATTACAGTGTGCGCCAACCTACGTAACTTCGAAATGATTTTATTTATATGTCCTTTTCTTTCATAGTAAGTGGGTCCATAAGTCGAAGTGAAATAAATATATTGAGTTCAGTTGCAATTTTATGGCTTTCTCTATGTCATAATTATTACTCTAAGGCTAATAGGATTGCATTGGCCAAGTCGGAGGTAGCCTCAGACACAGTATTACAATTATTTCCTATGTAATACTGTGCCTCAGAGCAAAGACTACAATATAATACTGGGTACCTCAGAGTAATATTATACTAATCTCAGAGTAACAAACTTCAATGTTATTAATGACAGAGGTTGCGCTATTTACCATAAGGCTGATCGTTCACCTCAGCCCGAAAAATTCACATTTTAATTGGTTTTTCGCAATTTGTAGATCTATAAAACATTCTAGAATCATGGCAGTAGTCATTGCTACATATTATACTATACAAAATTTACAACAGAATTAAAACTTTCGTGAAATTTGAATTTGGCGGGCTTATGTCAACGATCAGTTTGAAACAAAATTGACATTTTTTACTGACAAACTGACTAAGCAAACTGACAACTTGCTTGTTTGACAGTTTGAGACTTGAGTACTTGACATTGACAACCATGTGTCAAACAAATGGGGTACAATATCGCGCGTTTACTACAGTTTTCTCAACAAAACAATAAATAAACATTTATTGAGACTACACTAAAATACTGATTGAATAGTAGATGAGATTTAACTACATAAGATTAATACCCAGTGCAATAAAAATGGCATCAGCACCAAAGAAGTTAAAGCTTTCAGCACCATCTTCATCACAGAGCAAGGAAAGCAATTCAAATATTGAAGAATTTATGAAGAAGTTGCAATCTAAACGCGAAGAGACGGCTCAATCCATTACAGAATACAAATTCAATAAAAAGCGTGTTAGGATCGTGTCCCAAGAGCAGATGGTGGCTGATACATGCGAGGGGGTGGTGTACTGGATGTCTCGAGACAGCCGGGTGCAAGACAACTGGGCTTTTCTATTTGCGCAAAAACTCGCGCTCAAAAACGAAGTGCCGCTCCACGTGTGTTTTTGTTTGATTGCCAAATATTTAGATGCTTCTGTCAGACAGTTTGATTTTCTAATTAAAGGTAAATAAAGCATCTTTACATTATGACATAAATAGTTTGTAAATAATTATCATTCACGAATTTATTTGAACTTTGCACACCAACAACTTATTTACTTACAAGTCATTTTACTAAACATTATGTAGGTATGATAAGCTTTAGTCATTTGCGATTTCAAAATCAGACTTGGCCATATCACATTTAAACTTATAACATTATAATGTGAATGTAAAGGATTTATTTTCAGAATCTTCTTTCTTCTTTTCAGGTTTAGAGAAAGTAGCAGCAGATTGCAAGAAGCTCAACATATCCTTCCACTTGCTCGAAGGGAGTGGAGCAGAGGCATTGCCGCAGTGGGTTGTAAAACATAACATTGGAGCTGTTGTTTGTGACTTCAATCCATTAAGAGTACCGCTCGGATGGCTAGACGGTGTCAAGAAAAAACTTAAGAAAGATGTACCTCTTATTCAGGTGTTTATTATGATCTCATACAAGCTTCTGCCTGTGACTGTCTGTGTGAACTTCAGAATTTGGTCTGAACTGGATAAAAAGTTGCCTATGTGTTATTACCGACTATAATCTATCTCGGTGCCAAATTTTATCCAGAACTGATCAGCCATCCTGGTGTGAAAGCATAAGAAACATCCATACATCCTCACAAACTTTCATATTTATAAAATTAGTATGATTCCATAAAAACCATTTAAGGATTCCTTTTTCCAATGAAGTCCATCTTAGTTACTGTTTGTGCATTCTATCAGGCAAGACTAAGGGCCTTATTTAAAAATATACCTAATTACATCAACAATAAAAAAAAAACATTTTCCTTTAATTTCAGGTAGATGCCCACAACATAGTCCCTTGCTGGGTGGCCTCAGATAAACAAGAATACTCAGCCAGAACAATACGAAACAAAATAAATTCCAAACTTGATGAATACCTGACAGAATTCCCTCCAGTTATTAAGCACCCATATACAGCCAAGTTTGAGCCTGAGGTAAATGTACAAATTAATTAGATATACAGTATAAACATGACTATTTTAAACAACACAGAATATTTTTGAGTGTCCCAAAATAATGCAATTCCAAAAACATACTTAAATATTGTCATAAAAACCTCAGAAATGAAATGAAATGCACTTGAGAGCAGCTTCCATTGTTTTCTATGTAAATAATTATTTATTTATATAATTGAAAGACAAACAGCAAATGTAAGCTTAAGAAAATACTACAAACTTTGAAGATGTATGTATTTATATTTCTTGCATTTAGTATTTATTTCTTATTTATATTTCCAGGCAATTGATTGGGATGAAGCAATATTGTCCAGGGAGGCAGACAAGAATGTAGGTCCAGTTGAATGGGCCCAGCCTGGCTATAACAATGCCCTTAAAATGCTGCAGAGCTTCCTTGACCAGAGGCTTAAGGTGTTTGCCACTAAGAGAAATGATCCCACAAAAGATGCACTCAGTAATTTATCACCTTGGTTTCATTTTGGTAAGTTTTCTTATTTATTCCAATCTGGAATGTAGCAACACTGGCAACCAACAGTCCATGAACTGCAGACTGGTTTTTTTCATCTTCCCTTTCCTAAATAAAGGCTTTTGGAAAAGCCTTTCATGTAAAGACTAGCTTCTGCACGCGACTTCGTCCACGTAGCGTGATGATATATAACCTACAGCCTTCCTCATTAATGGGCTATCTAACACTGAAATAATTTTTCAAATCGGACCAGTAGTTCCTGAGATTAGCGCGTTCAAGCAAACAAACTATATCAGCTTTATATATTAGTATAGATAAACCTGTACTTTATAGAGCAGCAATTGTTATGTATTATCATTTATAATTTCAGGACAAATATCAGTACAAAGAGTGGCTCTCTGTGTCCAAGAGCATAAGGCAAAGCACACAGAATCGGTAAACTCTTTCCTGGAAGAGGCAATAGTGCGTCGAGAGCTGGCAGATAACTTCTGCTTTTACTGTGAACATTATGATAGCATTAAAGGCGCCAGCCAGTGGGCGCAGAAGACGCTAGATGACCACAGGTGAATTATATTATTTTTGTTGACCAGTAGCAGATCTAGGTAGGATCTATGTAATAAAAAAAATACTTTTAATCTAAAAAACCACAGAAAATTATGTTTGTATTATATTTTTGGTACTGGTTGATCCACAAACATATTTTGTGTTCTGGGCAAAAGATTTTCATTTTTATTTTAATAATGACATGTTTCTCACAGAAAAGACAAAAGAACACACATTTACACTCTAGAGCAGTTAGCTAAATCAGAAACGCATGACGACCTATGGAACTCGGCGCAGATACAGCTTGTGAAGGAGGGCAAGATGCATGGCTTCCTGCGCATGTACTGGGCCAAGAAGATCCTGGAGTGGACACCCTCGCCAGAAGATGCGTTGAAGTATGCAATATACTTGAATGACCACTACAGCATTGATGGACGGGACCCTAATGGATATGTTGGTAAGCAATATTTTTCTCAAGTGCAGTCTAAATAGTAAACTTGTATTGTCCTTATAATCTGCATTACAGTTTGTTTAATGCATAATCCTTCGTATCTGTAGGCCATATAGATATGTTGTTTCTGTGATGTAAACAGTTTCTTTTCTATGGGGAGGTACCTTAATCCTACCCTATCCATAAACTTGCCTTCTATATTTGGGTTTAATAAAAAATGACATATACAAAAGATTAAATTAAGATCGAGAGAATCAGAAACAGAAGCGGCGGTAGCCTAATGGCTAGGGCGTCGGACTTGCGATCATCATGTTCAGACGAGAGTGAATAGGTACCTTCTAGGCAAGCGCGCTCCATCGTAGACCACTTCGATGCTTAACATCAGGCAAGTTGTGGTCAAGCGTAAGCCAGGTTAAAGCAATAAGTTAAGCAAATCTATGTGATAAAAAAAAATGTGGTTGCCGGTTCGAAACCCACCCATTGCACTACCGACGTGAACCCACTCGTAACACAAGCATTTAGCTTAGCATGAGGGGTTAACAAGAATACTAGTAATGTGTGACCCACATTGCTAGTAAGCTTTTTTTTTAGAAAAAATATTTAAGATTTCATACAATTTATAGTGGATTCATTTGATATCATCCAACGAAAACATCTATCAAATACAAATTGAAAACCTAATTTTGTGAATTCTGTTATATGAAATAAAAAGGAATCTACTAATTTTATAGTGTCAGCAGAGTGCAGACCCTTTCCATCAAATATGAAGAAATTAAAGATTAAAAAACAAGCTATGATTGCATGCATTTTGACTTGCATCCCAAAGGCCTTTTTTGCACTAAACATGCCAAAATTCATGAAAATTGATTCAGCGATACGGCATGAAAATGTAACGAATAGACAGTTATTTTCGAAGTAGTCCCTATGTAATTATTTACAGGTTGCATGTGGTCAGTTTGCGGTATCCACGACCAAGGCTGGGCGGAGCGGTCGGTGTTCGGTAAGATCCGCTACATGAACTACGACGGCTGCAAGCGGAAGTTTGATATTAAAGCCTTTATTGCCAGATACGGCGGAAAAGTACACAAGTATGTACCTAAAAAGTAATTTTATTGGTAACGATACATTGTTTTTCTATCATCTACTGTTTAAAGTTGTTATAAAATTATTGATAAGTGTACTAACTCAAGTCGTTTTATAAGTAATTTTATTAATTGTCGCAGAGGTATTTGCGCCCAAGAATATAGTTGTTATCTCGGTACCTATTTTAATATACCTAGTTTGGTACATAACCCAAAGTACAAAAGTAAGCAAGTACAAATTACATAAATGGAAAATTTTATATTTTATATGATAAATACATATTTATTTATTTTTAGTATCGGTAATTATGTAAGTACATGCCTATGATAGGATACTCATGTAGTATTTAAAAACTTTCTTTAATATTTTTCGATGTGTTTAATTTTGATACTGATTTTTTTATGCTGTATTTTACTTATTATTATGTCATAATATTTACACACTTGTGAAAACGATGGGTATCTCCACTTCTGTCTACCTCATTAAGGTTAATTTTTAGCCTCTAAGCTAAACTTGTTAATAATGTATTAAAATAAAACATCAATTGCTTATAAATATTTTTTATTTAAGAATGTGAGTTCTTGTAGTTACACTTTTCTCATATATTTCGATAATAATCTTCATAAAATTAGAAATAGAAAAATAATATCAAAGAGCTATTTTCTTCATTGGAACTTTTCGGTGAGTCAGGTTATATTGCATTTGATTAGAATTTTATCACGTTTGGGCAACTAGTCAAAGGCTGAATGCTTGTGGGTAATCCACATTATATAAAAAGCATTCAAATTAATATTGTATTTCTCACAATATCTTCTAAAAGCAAAATTTATTGTAATTTCATGTCAAATTGTCATAAGAAACATAAAACCGTAACGATTTTCTATTATGTCTGAAATTATTATTATTCTACAGGTAAATATAAGTCTCTACAATTGTAAATAATAGGAAAGCATGATTTAACCACACAACGACATAATAAACTGAAAGAAATCTAGGTGATGTTGACTGTTTGGTATTATTATGGATATTGAAATTTATTATGATTCAATATAGGTATATGAATACCCAAGTTAACTGTTTCAACTATGAACACAAATCGTGGCTCGCTTCTATTTAACATATTCCACTAATACACATTACAGCACAAGGGTTTATTACACCTTTACTTCCAACATACAAACTATAGCTTACAATAAGGCTCTCAATTAAATTTCATAGAAAACCCCAGATAAACATGTCAAAGACGGGTAATACGGTACGGAAATCATAACCAAATTCTCAGTCGTGTCAGGTTTAACTCAAAAGGAATGTGCTAATTCCAAGCTCTTTCTAGGTTAAGGCAGAATTCGGTTACAACCCCAAACGAAATGTGATATAAAGAAAATAGTCGTCAAAAAAGAGGCGACACTAGGATAAAAAAACGAATTGATTGTTGTCTATGCTCCCCTGTGTCAGTGTGTGTGTGAAAGCAGAGCTACATTCGCTGTTACGGGCGCAGGACGGTTCCCCACGGACGCGCTACTGCACGCAGCAGTTGGGCCCCTTGTGCCCGTTCTTCTTCAGCCGCGACTTCGGGCGGTACTTCTCCAAATACGAGAGTTGCTTCGCGTTGATGGCACCGCGGCGTTGGCTGGAATACATTACAACAATATTTAACACCATAGCACCTGAAATTGTATTTATAAACTGCAATCTCACAAGGTACCATAACTATTGGTACTTCGACAGCTAGTTTAAAATGTGCTTATATATGCACTTCTACGCGTTACTCAATTCAATTTACAAATTAATTGACATGTACGTCACGCTTATAGCATCCTGTCAGTAGTGTGCAAGCCAACATGCTAGTGCGTTACTGAGGGGCCAGTATAGGACTTCAGCAAATAATCGTGCAGTCATGATTAGTATGACTAAGATATCGAGATTACAATATTTGTTGAGTTATTTTTTACCACAGAAAATGGTATGTATCAATGTGTAGTGATATTTCGTTAGTTCAAGCAAATAGGTGACCTGAACAGTCATTTATGAGCTGATTATTGGGGTAAATAGTCGGCAATAACAGTTTTAGTAGAACCTCTTTCCTACAAAACAATCTGGTATAGAATTTGTAAGGCACACAGTCAACATCGTTTTCTATAATATACTCTCATTTTGTTCGTCCTTTTTAAGTGTTCCATTGTAATTTTAGACAGAGCTAAGATAAAATTGAATTATAACTTTTTACTATACATAAATAGATCATTAAAATTGGTTTTGAACCAATTTTAATGTTCATTTATGGTCAACTTTTTCATGATGCCTTGAAAATGGTCAGTCGAATAGCCCCATTGGGTTTAGCAAATTAGAAGTGCAGTTTCATCGCAGTTCGCGATCCACGAGATGAAGATGACAGACGCTTCCTTATTACATGTTAAACGGTACTCACTCTCGAATGGTCTCGACGGCCTCCTCGTACTTCATGCCAAGCTCGATGAGCGCAATGGCGACCATGACGGGCGCGCGGCCCAGCCCCGCCACGCAATGCACCGCCACCGCCGCCTCAGGCTTGTTCTGCGCTCTAGAACAAATACCATAGCACACTTTAATATTCCATTTACTAAATCACGCGGCTTTTCAAATTGAGTATCCAAATCCAAGTTTAAAATCAGGCGTTACTTCTAGTTAGAACCAAGAGTGCACCGGAGTTGATATCGCATATGTTTTTACCGTTTCTAAAAGCCTCAAAAGGCAGCTAAGGTTATCTTAAAGTATATCAGTATGAATTGTATAAACACACTACAAGATGTGAATGACATATTCAATTTATCACTCTTTGGTGCCTATATTACAATTACCAAATATACATATACAGAGAAAACTAGGTTATTACCAAGTTTTCTCTCTAGTGGGTAAACAAGCAGACGGATCACCCGATGGTAAGCGATTACCGCCGCCCATAGACACCCGCAACACCAGATTCGCAAAACGGTTTGGGCCTCCGGTATCCTACTCACTCGGCGAAACACAACGTAAGTGTTGTTTCACGCCGGTTTTCTGTGAGGCCGTGGTATCACTCCGGTCGAGCCGGCCCATTCGTGCCGAAGCATGGCTCTCCCACATAACGGTAGCTATTGGAAGTAACTATACAGTGCACTGGCACAGACCTACCCAAATAACTAATCATAAAATCATAGTGAGTCGGTCATAATCAGTGCGTCACGGAGAGTCAATTGTGTAACAGTGTAAACTTTTGCGTCATTTTATTGATATTGGCTCGTGTTTACTATAACTATTACAACCAACTTAATCCTCATATAATTCGCCAATAATATTTTCCATCTAACGTTTGAAATTGGCAGACTACAAGGAATTCAAGAATGATGATAATTTAATAAAACCGAGGTTAAAAGACAGGAAGGAATCCCTCCTTCTTTTTGTTCTGAGCTGAGGAAAAAATACAATGCGTCTCGATATGCACGCCAATAAAAGCTTGTCACGTAAGCAACTTGGTTATAGAAGAGAACTAAGAGCTGTTTAGATTGAGATTCCCTACGATGTTTCCTTTACCGTTTCAGCGCGTGATAATTGTTTTTATACGGGCTCGTGGTTAAGGTTAAGCTACACTCGCTGATGGGTGACCATTCTTAACACATCAAGACCCTTCCTCCGTGCCTCTGAGAGCACCGTAAAGCCGTCGGCCCCGGTTGTTATAGGAACATCTATGATAATTATTGTTAGTGATAGTCAGAAGCCCAAAGAGCCTGACCACCAGTCTATCCTCCGAATATCGGTATTGCCCAAAAATTGAGCTGCGAAGGTCTGATGGCAGTCGCTTCATGTAAAATACTGATAGTCAGCCGCATCTGGTTAGACTGGAAGCCTGGTTAACGTGGGAGAGCCATGCTTCGGCACGAATGGGCCGGCTCGACCGGAGTGATAACACGGCCTCACTGAAAACCGGCGTGAAACAACGCTTGCGTTGTGTTTCGCCGAGTGAGGTGGTTACCGGAGGCCCAAACCCTTTTAAAAAGCGAGCAACGCACTTGTGACTCCTCTGGTGTTGCGGGTGTCCATGGGCGGCGGTTATCGCTTACCATCAGGTGATCCGTCTGCTCGTTTGCTCCCCTATCCCATAACAAAAAAGCCGACCGCAACATAGTTGGGGAAAGGCTAGGAGGATGATTAATACGCACATGATTACGAATATCAGAGATTGCAGTCCCACTATCACTAGGGGCATACTAGCTATTTATACTCATGATACTCACTTTTCGCGCAGAATCTCAAACCAGTCGTCGACAACGTTGGCGGGTGGGAAGGTGCCGTCGTCATAGGCGAGGTCGCGAACCTCTATGCTCTCGGCCTTCAGCGGCGCCGTATCGTAGCTGGGCTCGCACACGCGTACCACCGTGCACACATTGTGCTTCCTCAGCTCCTGTACCAAAAATATACATGTATCGTCTTCATAGCATCGATAAACTGCCTGAGAGTCTAGAGCTGCGTGGTAAATTTACCAGAAACAACGTGTCAACGCAATGATTTATGTCGTGCTCGTGAGAAAAGGATGGCGTTATTTAATGTGTAGCGTGGTATCCCTCTCGTAACCGCAAAACGATCGCAATAACAAGTCCAGTACCTATTTAGAATTCCGGACGAGATTCAGGTTCGAAAATGTACTACTGTAGTTTCGAAGTAGAAAGGAGCACTCGTGTATCTCCAAAACATAACAGTAACGCGATAGAACCGTCATTAATGGATACTGCGTAAAACTTATAATAAAGGGGATATTGTTTGTACGCTCGTACTCAATAAATAATCCTTGACAATATGTCAACAATACTTGGTATAGTATGATATGGCCTTGAGTGCTTATATTTAGTGGTATCTGCTCTGTAGTTTATGTAACATATTGTATTTGCAACTCTCTAGGTGTGCAAGGGCTAGCTTCCAGTTTGAATGTTGTATAAGGAATTCTAACACAACTGGTGAGACCAGTATTGCTAAGGATTCAATCGTTTATTATCCACGTTTCTACGTGGTTATGTTGTTCTATAGAAGTGATTTTCTCCGAAATACGGCTCTCTATAATCTCACTTAATATAGCTTCAGTAAATAATTACTAAGCAGCAAGGTTGGAACGGAACTGACGTAGGACATACCATTTGATTTATTTCATGGACATGTAAAAGTATTTTATACAACACAAATTAAATTGTTTAAGTTGAAAAAACTTATCACGCGAACATCTTATAATATTAATATCAAACATTACACATTCATTGCTATCATGGTAAGTCAGCGAATTCCATTATGATTAATTAATTAATTTACTAGCGAAGTGGCCATTGTGCTCATGAAAAACAACAAATTAGCACTAAACCCAGCTTTTGTAAGATGATTATAATAACAGAAGAAAAGCAAACAATGTGTATATATTCTTGAAAACTTGAAAAAACTTGGAATTAAATTTGAATTCTTAACAAGGCAAAATTCGTGGAGGTTTGCCGAGAAACCCAAGAAAAGATAATATAACTTTCCGTTCTACGCTATCTTATAGATATAAAAAAGTGAAAAGTGATAAGTTAAATTTAAACTTTCATAAATAAACCAATAAGATTTTGTGAAGTATACAGCGTTATCGCTGGCATAAAGGCCAGCATACACTGCTCAATTTACTGTAAAAATCATCTCGTATATTGCGACAGGTTTGAATATGCGATTGATGAATAGTACTGTGAAAATTATAATTACTTGAAGATAGGACTGGATGGTGACGTCGGACGGGCGGTCGGTGATCAGGAACCGCATGTTCTTGTATTCAATGAGGGAGGGCGCCGGCCTGATGTCCTTCTGCTTCATGGTGATCGAGTGGCTTATCTTCGGTCGCACAATTTACCGCACCCGGTTGGTACTCACGCCACACGCGTCAGAGGAAGGTGTCACGGTCCGTCACAGTCTAACAGACAAACTGTCACTCTATTTCCACACAACACACGACAGTTTCGTTACTTTTATTTAGAAAGGGTCCAATTAAATAATGAGAGCCACCCGCATGGATGTCGCTTTCAACCACTAGCTCGCATTCGGAGACGAACAAACAAAAGTTCAGAATGTGGAATGGAGCTTAAAGAAATTATGCGAAAAACATAAGTTTTTTTTTCTATCACACGAACTTCGGCAACTGAATGATATGCTTCAATAATGTGGCTTCCGAATTTAAGGTAGCTGAAACAAAAATAATAATATTGTTAATGTCAGCGATTCAGCCGGCACCGCGCAGTTATTTAAAACGATTATCATTTTGAAAGCGTATTTGCGTCAAAGCCAGAGCAACGACTGAAGTGGAATAAAAATGGCTTCTAAAAATAGCGTTCGGGATAACGCGAAGTTTCGGTCATGTGGACGTACGATGATCTGATCGCCTATGTCTGTCCATCGACATCGGCATTTGTGAGCTGATCTAGAGCCAACATCGCGTCAATTGTGGACGTGCCTCAGCTCTGCACTCTTATACACAACACAGCAGTACGATAACACACCATGTAAACACTACGCCATCCAAACAACATCGCTATTGTATGTATTTCGATAAATACCTGTTGAACAAGTGCACATATATTAAAGTGATGTAACGCGTTAGGTAAACGGATACGGTTACACTTTATCGCCGGTATCGCGTTCTTGTCTTGGTCAGGACCAGATAACAACTGACGGTTCGTTCGCGGGACGACAGACTTCGTTTACCCCACTCTTATTTCAATATGGCGTTGATAATGGAGCAGGAGCTTGTAGTTACCTGTGGGTGGGTGTACGTGGTACAGCGCTTGGGGTGCGTAGTGTCGCGCGCTCCCGGCAGCATGGGTCCAGCGGTAGAAGGCTACGCTTCCTTGTCGCACGAAACGCCCTGTAGTTTATTTGTGTTGTGCCTGGCAGTACTCCGCGCTGTCCAAGCGGAACTCCATCAATGTCGCCACAGAAGGGATCTCCAGCTGCGACAAACAAATAACACCAATTAACAAAACACCGCAGTCTTTAATATTGCTTAATGCTATTTTTTATGGACAAACTATGGAACAAGATGTAGGATTGATATAAATGACCATTAAATACAGACAATGTCCGTTAAACATTTGCTGTGGATGTCTATGATACCTGTGAATCCTTCAATAAACGAACTACTTCATAAACAGTATGTATTAATAACACACGTAATAACTTCAGCAATATAGCTCAAACACTTATTAACACGTTTCTGAACAAGTGAAGATCACTAAATTTATTTAACAGATGCGGCATAATAGAGAACAGTGCAGTTAGTACGACACAAATGATGTCGTTTGCCCTCCAAATATCTGGCATCTTACGCGTGAATGTTCTGTGGCTCACTAAACACTACAATATTTTGACACAATTAGCACAAAACAATAAAGACGACAAATAACAAGGGAGGCGCGGGCCCGACTCAGAAACAGCGGCGTAAGAGATGTTGGCAGCCACATATACCGGCGTGGGATTTACATATACGTCATATGTTTACATTTAAATTTACAATAGTGTTTTATGTATAATCTTGATGCAAAACATTGGCAGCAATTGAATTTACTCTCCTCCCCGCTCAAAAGCTAGCAGCTCTAAAATCTTGATAAATATTTTCAAGTGTTTTGGTTTATTTGTTCAGATTTTATCAAGGAGACGCCACAGACTTGGGTGCAGGCCAAGAGGAATACTGGTTCATGCTAACGCGACGAAGCATAATCCCATTTTGATAATTTAATTTTCCTTGAGCACAAATAGATCACACCCAACGACGTTTTAATCTTCATAAAACCAACTTCGTAGTTTTATCAGTCATTACATTACGCTGCACGAGATAATTATCCATTCAATCTATTTTAGATGGAACGGTCAAGCTAGATAAAAATAAGAGTGAAGATGTCACCGAAATAGCATGTTATCTGTGTGCATACCTACTGCACTAATTGATGTAGTAACATTGTTGTCCGTAAATCTTCTATTCTTTGATTACAATATTAAAAATATAAATGATTGAAATAAACATTTATTAACGAAACCGTAGAAAATTATTCTTGAAGTAGCATAGAAGTTTCCTCAGATTATTTTTAACTTACGGAACTTACCTAAAACAAAGTAGATGTAAATCGTTTAGAAGTAAACAAAGACGAGCAATAAAATATGTAAGACGATGTGAGAAGTCTGCAGTCGCAGCCGTGGGGAAGATTGTCCGAACTGTAGTCGCGACGGTCGATAAACCCGAGCCAGACAGCACACATGGAGAACAATGCAGGCAGTTCAGACGAATATCTCCCGTCCGAACCCATGAGGACGTATAGTCGGGATAACCGCGATCATGCTAAGATAGAATGAATCGTGAAACTGGAAATCGTTACAGTCACTTTTTGATTACAAGAAGCAAAACACAACTTTTTAACTGATGGATAAGTACTTTTGAAAGGACAAGTTACAAGAAGTTTCGCAGTTTACTAGAATGATACTTTCAGTGCCTGTATGCACGCAAATCATAAAACCACTGATCCGTCTCCGATGTACTTCATGGTTGTAAACATATTTGCTAAGTCCTAGCAAGAAATCTCATGTCATGCGTCAAATTCAATCGCTATTGTACTCATTACAATACATGCATTTAATTGTGGCAATGCAAATTAATTCGATAAACAGTATTTTTGACACAATGCTCTATTCTCGGGAGCAAGTGCACGAGGATGCGGATGTTATTGATCTATCAATAGCACTGGCAGACTACCCATAGAATTCAATGGACGAAGACTAGCAAAACATAACATGAATTTATGTCGACACGTGGCAAATATCGCCATGTTGAACTTAGAAGTACTTGAGCAATCGCAAACAATCATTGGAAACAATGTACTTCATTGTGTTGGTCAAAGTCACGCACAAGTAATAACTACTGTAGAGTTTTATGCACAAACTGTATATTTAATTAACTAGTGTCCGAGTTATTGCGTAAAACGTATGAAGGGACTGTGTTCTTGGAACGAGTGATTCCCCAATTTACATTCACCCTGTTTTTATTATTTGTAATTGACCTAAAATTCCACTTGATGAGTCATGTAGCTGCCAATTATACTAAATAGTTAACGGAAAATGTATACATTCCCCGAAGGGCTGACTTTCCAGAACATCAAATAATATAGCGGAAACTGGGCGAGGCCGTCGAATGGCAACATCTATGTATACAACTAGTTGCACAATTTAGCTTCATTGTATATTGACAATTTTATTTTATTATTAGACCTCGATGTTTCGTTCCAAGTTAAATTAAAATGTAATTGTTTTAACAACTTCTTAGCGGTTAAAGAGTTAACTTTTGCCTTTTCTAGAAATTAGAAACTTTCCTCACATTACAGGTATTCTCTATGTATACAATAGTAATGTAAAAATCTAAGTAAACTCGTCGTATTGGTTAATGAAACCAACTATGTTGTCCTTGGCTTAGAAATAAACCAATTCTTGCCGTCGATGTACAAAGAATAGAGCAAAATTCTAGTTCAATTTCTACATAAACCAATGTACCTACAACAGAAATCCTATTTCCTTACATGGATGATAATCACGATAAGCTGCTCGTTAAATCAGGTTCTTGACGTACCTATCATGGATAAAGGCGCCTTGGCGTCGTGTACTTGCTAATGGCGCATGAGCATGACCGACTCTTTCAAGTGAAGCAAGTTGTGAGTCTGACAATAAACTCTAACAATGACCAGATGTAATACATTCAAATTCAACAGGACCGGAAAATTACTTCAGCATAATGATTAAATTATCAACACTTCTTTTCGGAATTGTATAGCCATTCCACAATCTCACGTAACACCGCAAGTACTCTTCCTGTTGTAAAGAACACATCGATCTAAATATCTGATATCCTTGGCCGCCTATCTCGCAGGACTAGTCATATTATCATGAACCTATATGAATATCATGTTTAGCTTATAAATTTAGTCTTTGATCTCATACCAACTACGCTAATGCCTTCGGTAGATAAACAAAATACTAATGCTATATCATTGCGCAGTACATTATAATTTCATTGTATCATTGAAATACATGTTTTTGAAACGTACACACGTCACACACACGTCTCCACTGTTGTGATGTCAACACGAATCGACATTCAGTTTAGATGGTTAACTTGCAATAGCAATGATTTTTTCGGAAAATTTAACATTATAAAAGAGAAAATGGTTAAAATTATTACATATCTTCTGAACCTGAATTGCGTAAATGTTCAGCCGATGGTACTTCAGTAGCCATGCTTATAAATGAACATAATGTCAACATGCGCAATGGAAACGATTTGACTTTGAATTGCTCCAACGCACCTTGTTTGATGCCTATTGGAGTGCGACTCATACATACATGACATCATACTTATGATCCGAAATAGGATAGCTAGATAATGTTAGAAGGGTCTACTACGAAAAACTAACTAGCTTAAAATCTGAACGGAACAGCAATACGCTCTTTAAGATTTTACTATTTAAGAAAAAATACTTTAACAAGGCCTCTGACCCTTTTTAAGAGTGATTAATTAGTCGGTGATTCATTGTTGCTTTCGCCCAGGCCAGTGTACTGAGTAACATTTCACAAGAAAAATAAAACATAAAACAAATTCCATAATAAAAACTAAATTGCGGTAACATTTCCATCAAATCATTCTGAAATGTTTACAACTTGTGTTTGATTATGAGTGAATCACGAATGAAACTGAAAACATTACGCAAATATTTACGAAAATATATCATCTAGAGAATGTTATCAATATTTATTTCCAACAGTGTAAGTAATTTATGTCTGTAATCATCTGAACAGAGTCATATACATACGTCCACTGCTGCTATCGCTATCACGAAATAGAAATAAGCAACTTATTCTATTTCAAAATAATAAAGTAAGACTACAGTTCCAACCACAGTTATTTGATGAAAGCTTTGATCAAAATCCAAAATTGATTCTTATCATTATACTTCCAGATAGATACATACTTAATTTATTTTCATAAATTTTTTGCTGTATAAGCTATAAGGAATACAAGGTAGCATAAAAATTAATACAAAAGTCTACCTTACCGTAAAATTTTCAAGTTGTTACAATTACGTATATTTATTTTTTAATTTTTTGTATAATATCATACAATAACAATTAGCATCATATCATATCATGTGAATTGCTGATGGATGCAATTGCATGTCAATCATTAACATCGCACATAGAGAGCAATTCAAAAGACCAAACTTGCTCCACCGACAAGAGCTGAGCTCTTAAAAAGAAGAAGAATCTTTTACAAAGTTAACAATGCAATGAATATAAAATGTATCGTAATTTAGCAGTAAGAGACTAACTGGACGCATTCAAGGTAAACAGTTAAGTACGTCAAATGTAACAAAGCAAAGCCATTGAAGTGGGTGATAAAAAAAAACATCCACTAGCAACAAAGAAGATTCTACAACTATCTTTACCAACACAATAACCGTGTATGTATTGATTATAATTGACCGTGAAAACGTGATATTGATAGCCCACGTAATGTAGTATAGTATAAGAAATCTGATACGTATAATAAATCTTCTAGAAGAATAAATGGGAACTAGATATCACAGTAAAGCATAATAAAAGGGCATAAGAAGCACATACGTATACAGCTAGAACTAGTGATTATTATCATTTAAGGCATGAAGCAAAGTGTGTTTTATTGGTATTAACACTGCACAAAAACCCGTAGGTAATTAAATTAACTCGTTTTCTACATAATAGGGGCATTGTTTTTTACGAATAGTCGCTAAGGCCTGATCGTATCGCATATTTATTATTTGGATAGTAGGTATCACATTTTGAACATAAAGTCCGAATTCGTTGCTTGCTTTTGTCGTCAGCAAATGGGTATATATAAAAAAACGAAACACTTGGACAAGTAACACAGACTACTGTTTGAAATTGCATTCTCGTAAATATTCAAGCATTCTTAAAAGTAAATAAGTGGGTACGCTGTACGTGATATCAGCAGATGAATATGAATTTGCTTTCTACGTGACTATGGTCACAGCGAAGAACTTAGTCATAGATAACAATAGTGTAGCTATGCTAATGTTTTTATGCTACGTTTAAAGTGCAAGACGTGACCAAGCTAGAACACCTGTTGATCCAGAAAGGTTACAATCTAAAATGCAAACACTAAAAATATTGCAAGTATACTATACGCATTGCTATTATTGTGCAATATCAAAGAATTACCTGGTCATTTACTTTGACCATATCCAACCGACCAGGATTGAATGGCGTACGTGTTTCCCCGACTGTCTTACTTTGGTCACGCTCACACGAATCTTGAGGATTCGTTCAAAGCGAGCCAGTAATGCAGGTCACCGGCGTTAATGATGACACAAAAACTTCACTTACATGAATCCGGCGCGGCGGATAGGATAATCGTTATGGTAACACAAAAATAAAGTTATGAACCGATGAGGAAATTAACTGAAACTATCGTGCACACGCAACTGAGGCTGTCGTTATAGACAGATTAGAAGGTAAGGCGTTTACATCGCAACGGTTCGACACTGTCGGTGCCGCGGTCGTGCAGAGACTGGCGCGCGGTGCGCCGCCCCAGCGTGTTGCGCCGAGAGCGACGTCACGCAGCGCTGCCGACGGAGCTGGCGGGGGCGTTGGCGTCATTCGCCAGACATACTCCGCTCCGCACGCCGCTATCGACACCGCACACACACCGCACACCGCGTACAAGTCTGCCCACATGTTTCGAACAAGTTTTCAAACTTTTCACAAGTTATGATCCACCATATGAATGAAACAATGATTGTTTGATAGATATCATTTTCAAACGGTCAGTAATTATGAATCAAGTTTCAAATACTAATTCGAAGACGCGAGACTAAACAGCACTTGACCAACGGAATTGGTTAACCATGAATCAAAAGCAATTTATAGTGACTATTATTTCTGGGGACAATACTCGATAAACGACAATTTAATTGCTATGTATTGATTAGCACTTTTCTTGGTTAAAAACTTGCCATACCACACCATTATAGTAATTAGTGGAGCGATAAAGAAATAACTGAAGCAATTGCATTTATATGGCGCATCTGTGACCGAGGAGATTCGATTAGCAACCGTGCCGCCCCTCACTCGGTCACATTCTAATAATAGCGAGAAAAACGAGAAAGAATTCGTATTAAGAAACTCCCACACGTAAACTGTACACCAGCAAATACAATTTAACAAAATACTTGAGCGGGTCCTTCCACTTTACAAAAATCAACTTATAAAAGTAACTAACTTATAAAGGTATTTAGAAAATAAATTTCTTAGAATTATTATTTTCCAGAAAGTAAAATTTTAATGGAAATATTGTCATCATCAACGTCGACTCTTCGCGAAAGATCATCTTTTTCAAACTACGATAACACGACCCCTAAAAAGTTAAATCAAAGGTTATCGCTAAGTCGACCTGACTTTCATCGTCAAAACATAGGTAAGTACATGTTATTAAGTTTTAACTAATATAATTGCGATGATCAAGAAGTTTCATTATGCGCATTAAAATCATGGAAATATACAATTGCCATTAGATAGAAAAACAGGCTTTGCTATACAACCATTATATTATCGAGCCTGTTGTACACTACAACCCGCATCGGCTAAATTTAGCTCCACCCACGCCGAGTAAATTTTCTAGTCCACTGAGAATTTATGGAATAGACCGAGCAAAACTTTTCATCTTTTTATGTTAATATATTTTAGCGGAATGGGTGTTCTCTTAGTTGAATGGTAAACAGATGATGCGATTCTTACGTTAATCGTTATAAGTGTAATTACCAATCATCTATCAATGCAGTACAACGATGATGTTAACCAGCGGTCAAATTCTTCTTACGAAAAAATAAGATTGCATTGTTTAAATTATTGGGCGGTTCTTAGTGTTATAGAATTAGGGCAATAGTCCTCCTTGTTAGTATCACTGTTTGCAATTAATACGGTCGCCAGCACATCGTGGTCTCCAAAACTGTCATCACTTTCAGTTTAATGTCCAAGCACACATAGATTTTATTATCCTTTGAAGAAATTTAACGGTTTGTGGAAACTTGATTTGCGACTGTACGCACAATAGGCGCTGCCGGTACTTCACTGACCTTTAACACATTTGGAAGCTAGTATCACAGATAGATCGATACTACTCGGCTGTAGAAATTATTATGATGGCAGTACCTCCCCAGATAGAGTAAAATCATGTACGCGAATAGTATAGAAACGAACTTCATTCCAATCGAAATTGTATTTGTTGATCTGTATCTTTATAAAATACACCTTTATGATTCAACGTAGTCGTCACAAAACTTCATTTTATGGTTTCGCGAAGTTTTAACCTTCTTTTGATAGACTTCCAGTAAACAGGACGTCAATAAATAGAAATTTAATTTTAAAATCGAGGTAGGGTTCGCTGAAACGTGTCCATGTACCTCCCACGTGACGCCAGCACGTGGCAACAGCCCCAACGTGAGTTGCTTGTATAAACAAACTGGGACCATTGTTGGTTTGACGAACTCCTACGTCAAACTTAGGTTTCACCAGAAATTACTAGCAAAAGTTCAACTAAAATATTTTGCAGTTATCTAATCAATGTAATCGATATCGGTAAGCCAAATTAAATGTCGTCAATAACGTCAGCACACTACAGCAGATTGAAATCAGTTCACAGTTACAATGTTCATATCGCAGTAATTATGGATTAGATAAGCGTTTATCAGATAAATGTATGTATTTTAAACATGTTAATCTTAATGAAGCGCTTTGTTGGTATTACTGTCATGTACCAGTAAAATTAAAAGAGGGTAAACATACATACATACATGCACTCCAAGGCGCCCAAATTTGCGTCCAATATAAAACGGGTCTGAAGGTCAAATCTATTGGCGTCGACATGGCAACGGGCGGAGTGAGATTATTTTGGGATATAAGTACTGCATATTCTGAAGTATCGATTTCTAGAATCTCTGTAAACTTAGATAAAAGGCGTATGCGATTTAGATAAAGGAATGTCGTATCAAATGATTTATATCGTCCAGAAATTCTTCTATCCAGATAAGATTGATATGTGCGATGATAGTAAATTGGGCCAGCACGTACTTATAAGAAAACTCCGTTCTATTTTGATGATTATTTTCATTGTAATTTCTTGATCTCAGTAGACATATTTCCTTGGTATAATTCTTTCAGCAAAGAAACTTTCCTGTAGTGAAAAGTGAATGCTACACAAACATTTATGCAGCATGGAGGGGAACACTCGGTGCAAATCAACTTTCACAACACAGATACTTACCTATCAACGCAATGGACCAATCGCAACGATTCACCGTTTCGTAGTAGGTGCCTTCAGTAGTTTATTCACAAACCCGACTAAGGAAAGCGTACCATCGATACCCGTCCTCATTATCTTGATATGAATTATTCAGACTTTCTCTTTACAAGAATTACAGCAACATTTACATGCAAAATCAAATGGCAGAAAGGTTCATTTGCTAAGCATCAGCAGAGGTTTACGGCTCGGTGTTTACTGAAGAATTATCAAAAATTTCGCAGGATAGCCGAGTAATAAACCTGGTACCGGTTACGGCGAAATACGGAATTGTCGTGACTGACATTTAGCAAGTCGAGTTTAAACGCCCGAAGGCCACGTACCAAGCGAGCGTCCTGTGCAACGCTCATGGAATGTACATGATGTCCTAAACGTGCAAAATAAATTTGTCTTTCATATCTGTAAATATGGCTATTGTTACATAGTGTTGTAACTCAAATATACCTAAGTCTGTCAAAATCTATAAATAGAATGTAAATCGGACCAAGTCACGACAAGATTTATGCGATTTTTCATTCTGCTATGACACGTAAAGCATTTTAACAGATAAGTCTACAAACAATCTGGTCTAAAGGCTCTAAAGCACACGTCCACGTGTATGGGAGATGCCACCTTATCAGCTAGAATATAATGCGATACTGTATCGAGGTGACCGTTGCAACGCTCCCCTTGAGTGTATTGCAACGGAAAACAGGTCGCGACCCACTTCGTTGGGATCAATACTCGGTCATCGACTCCGCCTGCGCCGCCTCTAGCCCCCCTCAAGTCTGGTACAGACAGACACGGATTAGGACTTATGCTTCGTCTCCTAACTTCCGAAGCCGAGAAGTGCAGTTTGTAACATGAGACTGTGGGAAACTATTCAAAAATGACCACTTTCCTTGGAGAGTGAAGTATTATTCCTAATAATACAGATACAGATGAACTAGGGTTGAGATTTATTTTTAAAACAGAAAGTTGGTAATGTTATGCATAGACATAAAGATAATGTGTATGGAAGGAAAGGGTCGTAAAATGACACGCATATGTTCGTTTGATGTACGACATGTTATCTTCGCTGTCTCCAACATGATAACGGGTGAACCCTACAATACATCAATGAACTTTGCATCAAGCAATGTTGTAAATTAAACTACGAGATTACCAATTACCACGCACTATTAAATAAGAACTGCTAGACCAGATCAGTGAGCTTTTTTATTTTGGTTTTAGTTCCTTTAGGATGCGTTTTGCAGACAGAAACCATTTGATCCGGATACTATCAGACATTCGAAACCATTCCACTATATGACAGTGGATTGGCCTAAAGATTACGGTTTGATCATTTCTACTTCAATTTTATTGTTCATCACTTTCCCTTGTTCAAGACTTCAAGTGATTTCGCTATTAATGAACGTTATTTTTATTTATATTTTCGTGTTTTGAAAACCTACCGAACTAAAAAGCCCAATATCATGAACCTACAATTATACTAGTGGTAATGTTAAATGCAATTGACTAGTATGTTGGTGATGTTTTGGTTCATTGAGAAAAACATACAGCCTTAGAAATACAGCAAAATAAACTAGTACTATCTTAATAAGGTAAGCCACGGTAAACGGGTAAACCAATATCGTAGAAGACCTTAGACAATTATTTTCTTTTATTTACTAAAAGCGACAACTTAGGAACAACAATTTATGCTTTAGAGGGTTTTCCACTTGTAATTACTGATTATTTCTTAAATTTTGATTTAAAGTATCTAATTGAATAGAATGTTCATCGCATATTAAAATATGTATGACGATAGCTAATTTGAAGTGGATATTTTTTTATATTGGAAACTTGATAAAGAATGTACTTACCTAGTTACTTCATTGTACGATATTAATCTACTCGAATAGTATCTAATCAATAGATCTTACTATCTTATGACGTAGGAATATGTGAAAAGAATAAAGACATTTAACTTGATCAGAGCACCAAGTTATAGCTATTTTATTGTCAAAATCGACACTTAATTATTACAGAATTGTTACTTTTATGCGATTTAGTGCAATATCTCATTGGACAACCATTCTGATAGATCGAAATAGTAGGACACCAGGTCAGAAAACAAGAGTATAATACTGGATTTTAAAGTCAGGGGCGTGACGTATTAAATGTGACGTAGGTACTGCGCATGACGTCACGCGCATTGGCCAATGGGCTATATTTATATTTTCCAGAAAAATACACTGAAGGGGGTGTTTACTCATTTTGTCTCTATATGACAACAACATTGCTTAATATTAGGTCACCTTCGAAATCTATTTTTTCATGAAGGTTTACTACATAAAAAATGTTCACCGAAAGAAAACAAACCCGTAAACCGGTTATAAACAGAAAATGGTTGACAACGAAACAGCGTTTGGATTAGATACTGCCTTCGTCACGAAGATCATAAATAAACTTTAGGGAAGCATTCTCTCAATACAATCGTTAGTTTATATCTCGCAATAAATACGATATTGAGGATTCTATTTTTAACCAGGCTATGCAGTGTCGTCCTGACCGTGGGGGTACGTCGGCACGACCTGACTCAGTGACCCGGATCCGCCCGCGTACCTATAAACGGTACGTCTCTGACCCCCTTTACCTGTACTTTAACGATCATGAATAGAGAGCTATGTCTGCACCGCAATGCAGTTTTAATTACCGACATGAAAACACAAAACGAGACCAAGGTTGACCCGAAAATACACATTACAGACGATTTAGTTTGGCAAACATAGGAGGAAGGGTTTATGTGGAAAGACCAAAGATTTGTAAAAATAGCGTTAAAAGGGTAATAAAATTCAAATGGTTATACTGACCTTGAATACCTATCATAATTAATTAGTTGATCTTTTGTAGTAGAACTAGAAACAGCGTGTTACCAGGTGTTACATTGCGAAACGCAACTCGAAAGATCTTACGCAGTTTCGAAAAGAAGCTACAGATCTTTCAGCATAGTTTATTCTTGTTTTAGTCGTTTATATACTGATTTCTGCCAAGTGGCAGTATAGATTGAAATGAAACTACTTTTACGGATTTTATCGCGTTATATTGATTCCGTCTGCTCGTTTGCCTGCTATCACATAAAAAAAAAATACAAGCTTCTGCCCGCGACATTTTCTGCGCGGACTTCAGATAAAAAGTAGCCCATGTGTTATTCCAGACTATAATCTATCTCTGTGCCAAATTTTATCCAGGTCCGTTCAGCCGTTCTGGCGTGAAAGAGTAACAAACATCCATCCATCCATCCTCACAAACTTTCGTATTTATAATATTAGTAGGATTATTTAACTCTCGACGTTTCGGATCTTTTACAGCATCCATGGTCACCTAGTCTACCCGTGACCATGGGTGCTGTAATGGATCCGAAACGACGGGAACTGAATAATATCAATATAACGCGATAAAATCTGTAAAAAAGTACCTAGATAGTCGTTTTTGTAAGCCACAAAACTGATAAACACAATCATGATTGCGGTTACATTAGGTTATTAATATATCTATCAAGTTTCGGTTGAAATCTCATCAATTGCGCATTAACATGCAAGTTGTGTCAAAAGGATGAGGTTGGGTGCGTCGCCCTGCGGTTCGAAAGCTCGACTGTGCAAGACACTCGGAGCAACGACCTTAGCCCTTGCTGAATAACAGTCAGTTTTTCTATATACTAAGGTAGGTAGCTAGCTACCGCTTGTCAAGCGACCCTCGTTTCCCCCGAGCTTGAGACGGGCGGCGCTTAATGGCCACGCCATTTAACAACTTCAAGACCGAGTAGTGCTTTCCGGAAATTCCACAAATATTAGCGATAGCACCGTGATATAAATAATAGGTACATCAATTAAATTACAATTAGAAAGGTACATAGAAATATTTATTTTATGGTGTATAAATAACTTCAATAATTATTGACGTCGATAAATCGCAGAAGTATGCGTCATGAAATTAGTTTGTTTATGTAGCAGTCGACGTTGACAGATTTGTATATCCAACGGTTAGGTATATTACATTCCTAATTACCTACAGTCGTTAATAACTCCAATAACGCCAGTAAATCTAGATATAAGGATAATGATGAGGTGATAGCTAAAAAAGCGAGCAACCGGTCTGATTTTCATTATCTATTGCTTCTTAGAAGCGACGTGGTATCGAAAAAGTTAATTTACCTATGGATTGGGAATAACAATGATTGTAAAGAAGAATGTAAGTAAGCAACTAGTACTACAAAAATAATACTCTGGTTCTTGCACCAGGTTAACGTATAGGCTGGGCGACTGACTGAGTAATGACGCCATCATCATCATTGTTAGCCAAAAACGGCACTGAATGAAATCGGTAGAAAATGGCGTGGCCTCTCCGTAAGTAGTCGGGCGGGATCGTGCGTGGTCGGGGTAACGGACCACCGCTTGCGCAGGGTCAACAGACGCCAGCCAAGGTCAGGTCGACGCCCTATCCAGACAACCCTGATATCTTGCACTGAGGTGTATAGTACTATCGTCAACTAAGTACCTAGATACAGAGCGGATGTCCACCATGAACTTTTTATTTGAGGTCAATTTTAGACGGAAAAAGAACTATCGAACTATTTTGTACCATGAGCAGTTTCTTGGTAGGTAGGTACCTAACTGTGTGCGGTCTGTACAGAGATCAAGTTCCAAAGCAAGATCGTAAGTCGTAACCGTTTATGAGACAGACATGGACACTTATCTCAATAAGTGTAAACATTTAGGCAGCTGTGCCGAACTAGATATCAATATGAAATTACCACCATAGCTAGTTCTACTTAGATATTCGGATTAGAACCTTACGTAGCGTACCTATTAGATTCGGTAGCAGACTTTACACGTGCATAAAATGGCTACGTTAAAACAATGAGTGCAACTCGTGTTTCACAACTTATCGATAAATCGTATTACTTATGCAATTCTGACGTCATTACCTTCCTAACGTTGCAATTCAGTTTTGCAAGGTAGGTAACCTACAATACATTATCTTGTATGCAGTGTACTGGCTACCTACGTAGATTATGACGTCAATGGTGTTTGTTGTTCCAAATAAAAATGCCGTGATTTGTATCTAGAAAAATCTTACGATGATAATGAATTAATCCTCAAAATAATGTTTTTGTTAAGACATATACAGTTATGCAACAATGTTTAATTAATATTATTCGTTCTGAATATATAATGGAGCTCAAAGTGCAGGTGGGTAGGTACCTACTTACCTAATTAATATAAAATGACAGAGATGGAACAATATTATTAACTTATGAATTTGTATGTCACATTAATGCATGTTGTTGACATTATATTGACTATATACAATATACAAAAAAAGAATATCTTATCTTATAAGAATGCACCCCCTTAGGGTCAGGTAACTAATTCTAAACAGAAAAAATGTTAATAGGTAGGTAGGTAGGTAGGTACCTACCATTCCCATGGCTGTCAGGTAAAATTTCTTGCTCCAGGAAAAGAACTACTGCTTGTAAACAAGATTTTGTTACTATAAGAGTTGAGGTGAATGAAGAAACACATTGATATTAATTTCATGTCTCAATACAAAATGAGGAGAAGACTTGTGCCCTATAATTCTCAGTTTCAAGTAATGAATGATGCCAATCCTTAGAAACTGGGAAGTAGTAAAACTGGACTCTTTAATCATCAGAATTTAGAAGATAGCAGTTGATTTTAGCCATTGTGAACACATTAATATTCTTATCATCTACACACTAGCTTTTAGACAGGGGTTTCAACCGTGTTGTCCTAAGGGTTTTACGGGAATATTTAATAGGATAAAAGCTTCTTGAAATCACTTGTTCTATTAGGAAAATGGCTGAGTTAATCACAGAGAGACAGACACAGTGGGGGTTTCATTTTATAATATGCAAGGATCTGGACAAGGCAAAAAGATCCTTGTCTTGATAGCAACTTCCTTCATATCAGTTAGTAAGTAAGGAAATGATGAATAAATCATGCTAAAATAAATGCATACAAATGTTAAATGGGTGCATCAAACATTGAGTCAACTTAATATGTGTGGAGTGTATCCAAGACAATGGATATTATTAATGGCATCATCATGCAGACATAGCTTTGTTTATAAATGTGTGTGGTAACAATCATACTCTTAATCAACATTAAAGAATTAAATCATTGATGTAATGAACAAGTAAATAAAGGATTGAATGTCACATGAATTTCATATCATTGAATGTTTAAAATATTTTCAGATTATGACTTATATTACAATTATGTATGTCTTGCCAGTGTTATTAAATATAAGGAAAGTAGGTATACCTACCATCCTAAACATAACATTTTTACAGAATATTTGTGTAAATTATACAGTGTAATTTATATTATTTTATTTATTTATACACATGCACATTGATGGTACCTAGGGCGGACTTAATGCCGTAAGGCTTTTTATAAATGTGTGTTGATTGTACCCGGTTGACCCAATAAGCCAGTTTGCTTAATTTAGATAGCTAAATATAAACTTGTGTGTTGAAAATGATTCACAAGTACCTACTACCTAGGTACCTACTTTTGGTGTACAGCACATTATCGTGTATCACAACTTAACTTTCCAATTTCAAACATAACCATACGTATCCTAGTAACATGAACATACAACAGGTAGATTATATTTCAAATTTTCCGTACACAACATACTTTTATATCTGTATGACTCACTCAAATTACTTGCCGTCAGTTTATCGACCGGCGATTTTGTTGGAAAATTAGAATTCGAACAATGAAAATGAATACCACGCGTAAGACAAGAATGGTGGGTATTGTAATTCCAACATTGGGTGGGGACTTTATAAAATACAGATTAGCATGTAGACAGTAACTAACGCAAGATACGGGTAATGATACAAAAGTTAGTAACAACAGGATAATGTAAATTGTAATCTAAATAGTTTCGTGACGCCTGCCTGCTGAGTGCCGTGCTGACGTTTGTCGTCGTACAGTGAGGGCGCGACCTTATAACACATTTTTATCACAAATTGATGACTGTAAGCATTTGTGACTTATTAAAGATATAACTTACCTTCACAGCCATACACATTGAATAGAAATTGAACGGTTGCAGCCGTGAGCAGCCAAGGAAATTCACTACACACGCGAGAAACGTGTGCACCGCACAGAAAACTTGCTAAACTAAATCTGGGTGTTGCCAACGAGATATTTTACTTTACCCTTTCTCAATGTATGTTGCAAACTAACTAAATTCTTATCCTACTACATGACCTTTGCTATCTATTAGTCAAAGATCAATAATTTATTTATTAACTTTTGGTTAGATGGTCTAAGTTTATTAAACTAAAAAAATATGTTTTCTTTATTTGTTTGATTCAAACCAATGAGATATGAAGATAAACAATGATATTAACATGTACCGTAATCTCCAATCTTTTTGGCCGGATTGAAAATAGGCGCTAGTAGATGCACAGAAATAGGGGAAGATAGAAGAGCCCGGGCGTACTACGTACGGGGAGTCCACTTTGATTAAACTAGTGTTACCAAATGGAAAATAAATACGAGAATAGAGCAACGTAAAAATTGGCAGGAGCCCCGTATTTGTTTACCAGATATTACCTACATAACTAAGACCATCCTATAATATACAAACTTAAATATGTTTAATACCCATGATGTTATTTTCTTTCACGAAAACATTGCTTTTTAAAAGAAAAAGCTTACTAGCAACACAGATAATAGAATACTACAACAAAAAAATAGTACTATAAATGTGGGTCGTCCATTACTAGTATTCTTGTTAACCCCTCGTGCTAAGCTAAAATGCTTGTGTTAGGAGTTAGGAGTGGGTTCACGTTGGTAGTGGGTGGGTATCGAAACGGCAACCACATGATCACAAGTCCAACGCCCTAGCCATTAGGCTACCGACGCTTCTTTGGAGTCCAACTGCTTGAAGGACTGATTTGTATACACATAAAATCAATTTTAACATATTATAAGAACTTAGTTAAAGTCTACAAAGATGTCAATAAAATAGTTTTTTAAACATATTTCCAAATTAACTTTATTCATATCGATGAATACAAAAATAAGACAGTTATAGGCTACATGAACATGTTATCGTTGAATCCGGGGGGTGGCAGATGGTCAGCGTCAGGCGGCGCTGGCCGGCGACCAGGCATTGGCCCGCCAGGCGGACCGAAGGGGTCAAAACGAGCTCCTGGGGGCACTGCTCCTCTGCCGAAAGAGTACGAAATGAGTTAAATACAAAACGATAATACCAATTGGATAAACATATATACCAATGAAAGAAAGAAAGAAAGAAAAGAAAAATTATTTGTAGGACACCTGAATTACATAAAACAGTAAATACAGCTTGCAGAAGCAGTTGTAAACAGTAAATCTAAGTCTAAGTAGCTACAACTAAAAGCATTCAAGTGAACCTTACAATGTTTACTAATTCTATTACTATTTTTTCCCCAACTAGGCTAGGGTCATTTTTCAATCTAACCTACGATCAGAACTCCGCAATCGAATTTCTGGCCAATACTAATATTTGAAAAACTCTGAAGTAAGACCGGTTGGCACTGTCAGGCTTTTCGGACTACTAATGATTGAAGTGTTCGTATGAATACTTGGACCAGCTTTACGTACTCTCCCGAGTCATGGAGGTGTATCGATGTTAAGATTGGTCACCCATCCACAATCTGACTGAACCGAGCGTACATCAATATCATATCATATATATTGTATATACATAATTATGGAAATTCCACGGAAAAAGAAGGGAAAATGTTGCAAGAATAACCTTGGTAATCCTCCTGGTATACCGAGTCCAGGATTCTCAAGGTCCCTGCGAGGCTCAAACGGGTTGAACAGCATGCCGCCGCCGCCGGGCGCGAACGGGTCCAGGTCAGAACTGCCGATGTTAGGCAGACGGGGTGGTGGCATTCCCCTGAGAAACATACCAGATCATTAGACAGCCTAATTTATATTATTTCTGCTATACAGGGACATCTGTGCTGATGCAATATTTATGGTAACCGGTAATTATGTGCTTTTCCTTCTTCTGGATAAAGAGAATCTCTTCTTTGTACTTCACATATAGGTAAAGTTCATATTGTAGAGCAAGATTCAACCCATCCTAGGATACAATTGGCTAGTTGACTGGTGTTTAATTAAAATAATTTGTATTTGTACAGTAGGTATAGTTCAGAAATATAATATCATTTAGAGATTGAGAGTGCGATGGGTTGCTATAACTCTTTGTAACGAGCGATAGTATAGAATTCGTATTGCGCACAGAACATTTGATGTCACATACTCTGTACATATTTTTTTATCTTTATAATAAAAATGTTGCCCCACACTAGGATTTTCTCCCATATCGTAGAATTCCTGGGTGCCTTTACATACACAAATTCTAACATTGTGTATTTGAGAATTCGTGTTTGTTAAACGCCTAGACCTGGAACAACTACCTGTAAGTTATTCAAATATTTGCTCTGTGTGGGGATCGAATCAACAACACGTGGCGCAGAAGCCTATCGCTCAGCCTCAACGCCAAATGCCAAAATCGCCATAAAAAAATAACCAGTTAACTAGCCTATTGATAGTATCTCATTTCTCAACTCAGCTTATTTACATCAGTTTTTCCTGAATAGGAAGAAAAACAATATATAATTTATGTTTAACAGTTATTATGCTAGTAATCAGATGAGGATTTCATAGACACCGGGAACAATATTATTCTGAGTGAAGTTCATGATATAAAAAAATAGTTAAATGCATTTCTAGCAACTTGTGTAACAACTGGAAAGCTATTATTCTCTCCTTACTTCAACTAAAGAATAATACACAACAGTGGTTTCGCACTGTGTCCGGTCCGAATCTGATCCGATTCCATGAAAATACAGATCTAGAAAACTCAGGTCGAATTCGGATATTGCTTTCGCACAACATCCGATCCAAATTCGTGATTCTGACGTCATTTTTGCAAAATTATGATCATGAGTCCACTCAACGAAGACGCAGAAGAAATAGAATTTTTTATTTTTTGCAGGACAGATGCCACACTGAACTGAACTGAATTTTCTCCGACATTGAGATTCCCGGATGAATGAGAGAAATCGGCTGACGGATGCGTAAACTACTCCGGACCGTATTTTCACAGATTCTGATTGGATTCGGATAGGACGTAGTGCGAAACCGCTCTCAATCTTCGACACCAATATAAATTTACAGTCGGCACAACGTAACTGATAATATAAAAATGTTCTTCAAAAGATAACTTATAAAACTGGGTCTGATACTTGATATTTATTTGATGAATCCTCGTAAAGGGTTTTAATGTTCAATAAAATATAAGTATAAAATAATGTGAGTATTTACTTTTTCTTCAATCTAGATCGGTTTGCTGGCCTACTGGTAGGGTCAGCTTTGCGTAAAGGGACCTTTTGACTCATACTGAAACACACACGCTCCAATATCTATGTCTGGGATAAGGCGAGTTTCTAGTTTTATGTGATTGCCATCCAGCATCAACCACCTTAGGTTTGGTAATAATATTTACTAGAATTAAGAATATATTGTTATAATATTTTTTAAGAAAAATATATAAAAATAAGTTGCCAATGTTAATGGGCTTTACTTAAAGGTACCATAGGTCTGGGGTGTCAGGGTTCACTCCAGGCAGAGGTCGTGGTGGAACCCTCAGCGGATCTTCTGGAGGTCTTCTTGTTGTCGATTCACCTGTAAAAAAAACCATAATTTAACATAATCGTACACTCAAGTACTTAATCTTTTTTGGAGTGAATAACATAATACCGAAATTTTATAATTATTTCTTGTGTATATTTTATTTAAAAGTTAATGATTTCACTTCTAATTGCATAGAAAGATGCATTTCTCTCAATAAACTGAAATTGAATATTTAAAATATAATAAAGTAATTCATTATTTTGGATTGAAAATCAGAAAATTAAAGAATAATTCATTGTGTACTTTACACATAACAATTTAAGTTTCGGTGGAGCTTGAATGGGTGCATCCTACCAGTTATGACCTATGGAGCCCAAATATCACTCACGGTGAGTCTGATCCACAAGTTTAAAGTTGCTCAGCGAGCTATAGAGAGTGCCACTTACCAGCAATGACACTAAGGGTAAGCAGTACCCCAAGTGTCATTAAAACTAATACATCACTTAGACACAACAACATGCTGACATTTACTAAGCAAAAATCTTAAGAGATTGCAATGCCATATTAATTACGAGCAATTCTAAAACCTGTTTTCCTTATTAGTCACATAAAACTTGAATAACAAATACAAACTTGATATGGTCATCTATGTTAAAAACAGACTGATAATATGTTCGTGTTATTTTCCATTGAGTAATTGACCTACAGATATGGTTAGAAAAGGTGAAACCTATTAATAACTATCACTTAAATGTTTTTTTATATAAATTAATCAAAATGTATACATATAACAAGGAGACTTGGCATTACATGTTAATAAAATTATACCAATGAGTGATGAATCATTTGTATCTGGACTCCAAATGTGGTGTAAAGATGCATGATTAAAGAAGTAGGTATGTAGGGTAATACATATAATTTTCTGGATATTTTGCCTACCATCACAAGGACACAGTATAAATCATATAAATCTTAAACTGTTTATAGTGTGGCTTCAGTCCGCTCAAAGAACAAACTTTTATCGGCTTCAGGAAATTTTTCTGGGTGTGAATCTGTATTTGAGTATGAGAACTTAGCAAAAAAATCCTACGACTATATTTATTTTAAGACAACAGGTAAACTTACTCCTAGAGGTTTGAGTCTCAGTAGTAACAGTAGGCCTTTCCGTAACTGTGTCAATAAGGTCCCTCTTCACATTATATATTAACTCCTTGTGATTTGGCATGATCTTATCAATAGGTCCACTTAAATACTTTACTGTATCATCTATCTTTACTGCTATGTTGGACACTGCCAAGTCTTCTGATCTCTGAAAGTCAAATTAATTCATTTTGAGTAGGAAAATACACTTGTACTTTTTGTAGACAAACATTGTTGTTAATTTTTTTATTAATCCTGCTAAGTCATGGTTGTAGCATTTTTAAATAATGTTAATCTAGAAAAATGTTAATTTAGTCAAGACATGCTCATGTGAGCATTTCAGACACATAAAAGTTTACAGTTGGCAGTGGCCTGTCATAAAAACAGCAAAGGAGGTTAGAAAGAATAATATTAATATTTTTTCTTAAAAAAGGTCACATGACTACAGGTCCCCACTCCCTAGTAAAAAATATCCACTATACCCATAGTAGTTGTAAAGAAAACTAATATTTTTTATCAAGAGGATAGGCATCAGGATATTCCTATTTAGTCAATATTATTTTATTGTTTAGCTGTCCTGAATTATTAGGTTTGGCTAGGTCTAAGTATAGTTACCATAAGATTAACTATGAGATTGCCATCAGTGCTCAGTCCATGTAGAATGAACAGCTTATTATCAAGAACATATCTCATTGCATAGTTATCCTTGTCATTCCACCCTGTTGGCAGCAGCTCACTTTTTTCTTCATCTCCAGATAAAGTCCTCTGAAATGAGCAAGCATGACATTAAATGATAATAACAACAAAGGATTAGCTCTAAATGGCAGTAGACAGGTAAGACAGGGCCATTAATTATTTTTCAAATGCAAAGAGACTTCTCATGTACATAGTACATTCTATAGGCTAAATTCTCTCCATTACGTAAAACTATAATAAATACACTGTATATAACAAAATAAGTACTACATAATTATATGCAATGCCGACTCGACAAAGTCCAGCGTAGGCATTTCCTTCATAACATTGAAGTACATAGTACATCTGAATCATTTGTAGTGACTTACCTCGTCTCCTATTCCAATACTCCTAAAGCCTCTCTTCGATAGGTTCCAGTGAATAAATGCAATGATAACATCAGACTTGCGCTTGATATCTTTCTCTACTGTTTTGAAAGTTAAATCCCAGCCAAAGAGTGCATCGGTCGCCATTTCGAACTGTTATAGTTGAATTCCGCTCTGAGTTAAATATCCTTCGGACTTGAGTATTCTTTCTGCAGTATATTTTGTTTGTGAAGTTTCTTGTTTTTATTTATTCCTGTGAAATTGAAAAAGGCTCGTCATGTTTTGCTTCGGTTGTCAGTGTTGGTTGTGTTGTGTCAAATCATGACATTATGACAACTGTCAATTTAACATCAAGCGTCAAGCGTCAAAAAAAAATTTTAAAAAGGACAGTGAACTTAGCAATAAATATATTTCTGCCTAACTCCGGCATCCGGCTTGAAGCTAAGGGCACCCACTGGAAAAAAATTCGAAGCCGCACCACTCTTGGAGACCTCGTGAACACAGACTACTAAGAGATAGCACAGATTACTAAGAGATACTAGTATCTCGTGAATACCCCGCCCGGGGCCCGGCTAGAAAAGTCAAGTGGTCAAGTCATTTAACGTTTCGTTACGCACAATAGCTGAAATATTGATAATAATATATTTAAGTCGATCGCAAAACTTACACTGACTGTAGTGTAAGTTTTGCATTATAAATCATACAATGAAGAAGAATTTTCGTAAAATAGAATAAAAGGATGGATGATGAACCGATTAATAATTCTATTATAATCCGAATAAACGAGGTACAAAAATATGTTTTTCTCTTGGTAACATTGCTAAGTATACACTAGTGTTGTCCATGTACACTATTATCGATTCATTATATTAGAATAATAACAATTTATGGTATCAGGTATGGTTTTTTTTAATTCTGGATAGGCTTACGCTTGATCGCCAACGCCAGTTTGTGTGATGTTAAGCGACACTGAGACCTAAAATGGAGTGTGGTTGCCTTGAAGAAATCCATTCACTCGCGTTTAAAGACACCCAGATTATGATTATGACCAGTTCTTGTAGACAAGTGGCAATCTAGAATCTAAAGCTCGAATAGACAAACGAATAGAAACAAAATGTATGGAGATGAAATTTGTGCGCACTCGATTTGTGGAAAGCTTATGTCATTTGCATACATTTATAATCAACAATTCTATTCGATTACCGTTCATGGCACTTGTGGCACATGAGGCACAGGAGATAATTATTAACAATATTTTTGTATTGGTAGAGCCTTGATCATTATAGGATGCAGCTATATCATATCTAGGATTTCAATAAAGAAAAAAAGGATACATTTCGGTAGTCATTCCAAATCCGTGGTTTTGAATTCAACTATAAAATCGATTATATTTTATCTTAATTTGATTCGGTTCGGTTCAATACCATACGAAAGACACATTGGTCAAGCACTAAACACAACGTAAAAACAACATGGCGGACAGTGTCAATCCGGGAACGTCGTGATCGTAACGTGAAATAATGAATTTTGTTGTTTTAGAATATGGGTGAATATGTGCAATAATTTACTTAACATTTATGTGAAAAGTGTTGTGTTTTAATTGTATTTGTGTCATTTGAGTGCTAAAATGGCCACGGATAAGATTAAAGTAGCCGTTCGGGTTCGTCCTTTTAACAGGCGAGGTAAGCTGGTTTCATTTTGCTAATAAATAAAGAAATCGCTATCACTCAGGTGACTACGTTGCTTCAGTTTATCTGTGTACTTTGTGCATAAAATATACAAGATAAAATTAATGATAGTTGTACGCGTTTCTGTACAACATAATTGGTTACTCTTTTGTGGAAATAATTTGTATTCGCGTAGTCTTGCTTGATTATGAAATTACGTTTACGTAGTAGCTTTATATAAATTTTTGCAGCGTTATTATGATTATTTCTATAATTTTATATATATTCAGGCTTGTAGTTATTTTAGTAGAGCAATAGATAGTATGAACTCATCTAATGTTTATTTACACAGCTATACCAAAACGAAGACCTTTGTTTTGTTGAAAATTTAAATTGTCGCGTGTGTTGTATTAGTTGCACTATATATAATTTCATTTTTAATAAATGGTTCTTGTTTCATACTTTGCTAAATAGGTGATTGGACAGATATCTATTAAATTCCCATGTATGACTTAATGAAACTCAAAATTTGTATTTACCATAAATAGACCTAGTTGAATTAGCATAGTTTTCTGTTATAATTGTATGTACTAGAATACTGTGCATAGGTATCTGTTGGTATACTAATATAGTATGAAATAATATCTCGAACAATTTTCCTGTTATGTGATCCTGCCTATTTGGAGTTTAACCAACAGAATGAAGTATTCCAAAGACTGCTATAATATAACAGTACTTTAAAAACTAAATAGATTCTAAGAACTAAATATTACATAATGTGCAACACTATCAAATCTTCAATAATCAGTTGATAATTGATTCTCTGAAATATTATTCCTATCAACAACTTACTCATATTTCAAAATAAGTATAACCTTGTCATGTATGAATGACTCACTAATTTTTGTTGTTGCCACATTTTAGTATGAGCATGTTAATTAAAAATAAAGTAGTAATTCTTTGTTGAGGCAACCTCTGAAGTGAGGTAGTTTCATCATCTGACTTTTATCACTATAAGTGCTGATCTTTTTTTTAAGACTGGAGTAAGGTGTTCTTCTTGAATATAATCTACATGTACAGAAAAAAAAAATGTATTTTCACTTCATACTATTTACAAATTGTAGGTCTAATGCCTACAATACAGGAAAACAGATAATTATACATTACAGACACAATGGTAAATCTATTGTTCTTGTAACCCAGGCCTAATATTAATTACTGAATGAGTCAATGTCTGTTATTATCAATACATTATTTTTGTTATACATACCTATTCTAACATATACCTAGTG
Organism: Acronicta leporina; assembly: GCA_947256265.1. Lineage (NCBI taxonomy): Eukaryota > Metazoa > Arthropoda > Insecta > Lepidoptera > Noctuidae > Acronicta > Acronicta leporina. The sequence continues at coordinate 3,842,878 of OX366512.1, forward strand.
ATTCGGATTAAAATTCAGGTTTGCTTTCATTTTAACCAGATGTAGCAATCTATCTATACTAATATATAAAGCTGGAGAGTTTGTTTGTTTGCTTGAACGCAGTAATATCAGGAACTACTGGTCCGATTTGAAAAATTCTTTCAGGTTTAGATAGCCCATTTATTGAGGAAGGCTGTAGGCTATATATCATCACGCTACACACACGAAGTCGCGGGCAGAAGCTAGTATATTTATATGAAGGGACTATCTGCACATTTCGATAAGCCAATTATTGGGTAAAATACTAATATCCATCATTAACTGGCTAGTATAGGTTACAAGCTTCAGACTATTAAGAAAATTGATGCCTATGACTGCACCACAAGGCTTGTATCCTAGAAACTTGCACATACATGCCAGCTTACCCTATTCACCGCCAAGCAATTACTTTTCTGACTCAATATCTAGTAAATGTATCTAGTAAAATTTCATATAGTATACTGGAGCTATTAATTTTGTGGTACCAAATTAATGGCTGCCTTTAATTAGAAAATAAAACTTTGAAATTAAATAAACAGTATATTATATAAATAGGTATTTATAATTTTGTTGCGTATGTGTAGCTCAGCTGACACAAGAAAGATGAGTCCAATTGGATTGACTATTTTACAGTTAAGGACACATAATTCGGAATAAATTAAAGTTTTAGTACAAAGATATGAATATTTTTTAGTTATTTACCACTATTTCTAAGAACCTGATGCGATATTCAGCGACAATTAGGTGAAAACTAAATAAAAATGTAATTTGATGAGCCAAACTTGTTGTTATGCCGGTTGTAAAAAGCACGGTTTCTTTACGGTACGGTGCGGCTCCGCGCCGTTGAATGATCTTATGTGCGAGCTTGTATGTGAGTACCTATGACATGGCAAACCACCGTGCGAGACAACACAATAAGTGACAGTACATAATAGGTAATTGATGTCGCGAATAAAAAAGAGTAAAGTACCAAAACACTAACTGTAAACACACGCGGATGTTGTACCCTTACCATTTTCCGCAGCAGTGCAGTTTCCGCCATGGAACTTACTAAAAGTGATGCCTATAAAATTCAGACAGTGTGAAGACTAGTCAGCGTAACCATGGGATATTGTGGCGAAAAATTTGGATGTACAACCGGCGTTTACTATGGAAAATAATGTTAGTAAAAGGCCACGTATGACAAGGCTGCCGGGTATGCTTGTTTTGTCGATGATACTATACAGAACTTATCTATGAAGAAATTATAATGCATATCTACATTGAATAACGTATTCGTGTTATAAACATAACAACATGTTATCTTATTCCTTTTGTTCGTCCGTTTGTTCCCCTATCCCAAAAAAATGGTACCAGGCGCTATACTTACACCTGTTTCGACCTAAAACACAATAATTATGTATTTAGGTAAAATATACATACATGTATGTGTACAATGATAATGGATGGACAGGACAAGCATAGATACACTGTGAAAATAGCAGCTGGGTGACCTATATACCTACTTATCGTGAGCCCTATTGTGAATTCTTCCGTTATTTATCATCATTGTATTAATAGGTAGGGTAAAACACCCAGTGGTCAGCCCCGCACCAGTAGTCAGCCTTTACACACTTTATTTCCATATAAATAGTCCTGAAATTTATTTACACCTTTACATTAACGTTTAATCGAATCCGTGTCTCCTCGTTAGCTAATATGCAAACTTACGAGACAATAGCATATCAGGTTGACGAGCTACAATCGTTTATCTGCACTGCTGCGAAAGACATGACTAGACGCGGTGCTGTCAATTTTTTTCCTAAGGAAACGTGTTAAAGTTTTTAGTATGTTTTTGTGCGTATTTGCTATAATTTGTGGTGGATTGTTATACTGTTTCATTATAAAATGTTTATTTTATGATATAATTAACTATTACATGCATTTTATATGATTATTATATTGTAACTTCGGTGGCCGACTACTGGGTTTCGATTTTTTAAGGTAGATCCAGTAATCAGCCATAAGTGGCTGAGTACTGGTTTTTTCATGATTTTCTTATATGCAGTTGAAATTGACAGAGCGAATAGTTCCAATTTTGCTCATTACTTTGGGTTTAACTCTTTTAGACGAAAAGTGTATTTTACCAGTAGTCAGCCGCATACAAAAGTAATCGTATGTCAGGGGCCGAACAATGGATCTAAGAATCCAGTAGTCAGCCGTTAGTGTTGCTGCACAAAACAGTACCTTAAAGCCTTTACTATTAGGGTTGAATTTATGCCCGGTTATTTTAGCATGGCCATCATTTCTTTCAATAGAATTCCATCATACTAAAAAGACCAATCCACTTATAAAAAGAAGACAATAAACACAAGCTATGGCGTTGATTAGAAATGGGGTGATGATTAGAAAAGCCAGTCGTTTTTTTTGCGTTCTGTGACAGATTTTGCCCGGGTCATGTGTGCATCATTGGCAATTAACGTGCTGATGAACGCGCATGAGCGGGAACTAGCAGCGCGCATCAGGGCACAGAGCCTTTCTGTGGTGTACCAAAAGCCAAAGAGTCCTCACGAATTTCAGCTTTGAGAAAGCCATCAAGCTCTGGATGGAATCGCTAGGCATGAACCATTCCAAAGCCATGATTAACGCCTATAATAAAAGGCACAGAGCCCATTTACTAGCGCTAAGCTAGCCCTGGAACAATCTGCGCATTTTGACGAGAGTTTTAACATTGTTGCTTAAAGAAGCACATGTTCAACCTGAGGTTGAGCGATACGTAAATCTGTCGACGCTGTGAAGAGGCTGATGAAACAGCATTTCACATTCTTGGGGAACGCGGTTCGCTAATAGGTACATAAGGGTAGTGATCATATAGTGAAACACACCTTAAGCCCGGATGAAATAAAGGAGCTCACCCCTAGGAAAATCCTGCAGTTCCTTGCATCGTTGAATACTGTACCTCACCGATCGGCGATCACAATAGACCGATTGCGGTCGCAGTGATATTATAGCCGGAAGCAAATAATAACAAAGGATTTTGCCAGTTTAATGGTGTGGAGGGGCGAGATGTGTCCTCTTCAACCAGTCCTAGCCCTTCAACAAAAAGGAGGATCCTCCGACCAGACGGTATTTCCTGGCGGACCACGGCCCAACGCTATATATGCATTTACAATCTTAATAATTTCCATTATTATGTTCTTCCTCATAATCTGCTTTCTCATTAGCCTAGGTTCAAAGCGCGACTTCTACGCAAGAGGTCCTGGGTTCGAATTGAAGTCCACCATGTTTTATTTGGTTTTCCAATAAAGTCCATAGTAGCAGCACGAAGTTGGATTTATCCGCGGTTATTCCGGTCGGATTAGGCCTAAACAAACCGGTAAACTGTGGGTGTACATTAGTACACCTTTGCCTAAACCTCAGGGATACAGGCGTGATGGTAGATATGTTATCTTATAATGCAATTAAGCATTAATATCCCCGATATGCAAGACTAAGTGATAGACTGACTACAGGGTACGACATGGCTGACTTGTGGAGAAATGAGGCTGACTACTGGTGAAAAGTGCCATATTTTGTTTAACGATGATTTTTTATATAATTCTATAATAAATATAATGTTTTGTTAACTTATTTAGTAAATTTAATAACCAACCTTTCTGAGAATAATTATTGTTTTTATTCATAGTGCTTAATATTTAAAATACAGTTGAATAAAAAAAAAATTCTCACTAAAAGGCTGACTACTGGGTGTTTTACCCTACTATCCTACTTTAAAATTAATAAAATCAATGAGAATTAGAAATTGCTCAGCTATTACGTGCCTTTTAATACGACTTTGGATTCTAAACTAAAAACAAACTGTTTACTTTTCTATTAATAACACATTGTAATATGATTATTATTTTAATAAATAGTAATGAATAACTCGTAAATATTTAAGGCTTCTTCGTCCATTTGACTTGGAGAATTAAGTATTAATAGGTATGTCTGAATGCACTGATACAAGGACGCACTGTCCAGGACAAACCCAAAAACTTGTCAATACTATTTAGTCTACTTTAATATACCTGTAATGTTTTCTTTCATAACACCAGGTGTGTTATGAAAGAAACTGTTCAAGATTCTTACAATAGTTCTTACATTTTCGTTGAGTTACATGAAGTTAAAATGACGTACCACTGAGATCAACACGGAACTAATTCAATTCATGTAACCTTGAGAAAATTGTAGTATAAATGATTTTGTTAGTAAATAGTTGAGTAAACCGCGAGATCATTTTAGTACAAGAATGCACGCTCACTTGCATTCGTCATGGTAAATAAACTGGTGGAAATCCTCAGTGTGATTGCCGTTGCTCTACTTTTAGCGAAACGTCTTTACGTAATTTGTCAAATCGATTCTAGACTCGGCTGTCCGTTGCGACACGCATCGCCTCGACGAACACTATTTTCTTTATACTACAGGAATTTGCTGGTTAGTGTTGTACTTCCATGTATCGCGACATTAGGAAATATTGCTTTTGTATCGGCATTACCAGAAATTGCAAGCCGAGAAGTGTCATTGTGAAAACTGTTGTTTCTTTTCCAATCAGATTGACATTAGAGATCTGCTTTTAGTTTATATTATCAACTTAAGGTTATGTATCGTTTTAATCACTAACCCTTATAAAAGCCAGCGACCCAGTTGTGACTCCTCTGCTGCGGATGTCCATGGGCGGTAATTGCTTACCATGACGCGATCCGTCTGCTTGTTTGCCCCCAATCTATCTCAAAAAGAAACAAATAAGTTGCTTTAGAAGGTAGGTATGTATATTACCTATGTATTTTAATTTGTTTTCTATTTCTGGTTCAGCGGAGTGTTAACTCCTCAAACAGCAGTATTTTGAACGTCTAGCCGAGTTAATACTGTTTGCTTTAAATAAGCCTGGCGTATGTAAAATTGTCTAGTAAAACCGGATTTGGAAGAGCATCGCCACTGATGTAATGCCCGACCGCGATTTGACTCACCGCTTGCTTGCTTACTATACGTACTGTGTGTATGTCAAGTATGCTTAGTTGTACATTTCATAAATAAAATCGTCTTTCAGTAACAATCTAGAGGCTGGGCCGTCTTTATCCTATTGGAAGCAATGGGCACTTTAGAATAAGGGGCCCTTATGACAAGTGACTTTTTTTATTAACAAATGCAAAAAACAAGACTTTCAAATTGGGGGCCCACTTGGATCACGGGGCCCCGGGCACTGTCTAGAGGAGTCCTTTGCCTATGATAAGAATATGTGGCCTTGTTAATGTCGCAAAGCCGTATTCAAAGATTTAAAAAATATTCAGTTAAGTATAAATGAGTATGTAAACACAAAGAACTTAAGATGTTTTTCTTTTCATTTCTTTATCCTCAGAAACTTGATAATTTGGCACTTTGGAACTGTGCATTTTCATAGCTTTAGAAGTCCGGAGCTTAATGTCGTTAATTACCAAAAAGATAATACAGCCCACACGCGTCCTACCGTTCGCATTGCTGACTAAACTTTTTTATTTTTATTACCTGATGGTAAGCGATTACCGCCGCCCATGGACACCCGTAACACCAGAGGAGACGCAAGTGCGTTGCCCGCCTTTTAAAAGGGTTTGTGCATCATTTATTACTTACGGTTTTCGTCAAAATACCTACTACACCGTAAGTCTGTGGTGTCCAATTATTGTAATTCGTGTGATGCTGCTAAATATTCTATCGTCTGACCTAAAAGTTAATTAAGGTCATGCAGGCTGGACACTATTCACTGTTCACGGTCAATTTTAGGGTTCCGTACCTCAAAAGGAAAAACGGAACCCTTATCACTTTGTTGTCAGACAGACAGACAGATAGACAACAAAGTGATCCTATAAGATTACTTTGTTGTCTGGCTGTCTGTCTGTCTGTCTGTCACGACCCACGGGAATCAAAACCTACAGGGTACTTCCCGTGGCCTCAGATTCTTGAAATTTGGTACGAAGCAACGTCTTAAACAGATAAAGGAAAAATTGCGAATGGCATAAAATAAAAATATTCATCATAATAACAAAGATATTTTTAAGTACGGAACCCTCGGTGCGCGAGTCCGACTCGCACTTGGCCGGTTTTTATAAATTAGAAAGAAAATACCTACACTTATAATATGATGGGGATTAGGAAGGATTTGTGTTTGGAAGCATCATTTATGAGCGGTAACATTGGTAACATCTCATAACATGCCGAAATATACGCGTGTCGAATCGCTATACTTCTGTCTACAGCTCCTGGACACAAGTCTAATGTTGAACTTCAAATTTAACCATTATACGTAATATTTGATTCATAGATTCATCGTCACTACTTATTATAAAACAAAGTCGTTTCCCGCTGTCTGTCCCTATGTATGCTTAGATCTTTTAAACTACGCAACGGATTTTGATGCGGTTTTTTTTAATAGATAGAGTGATTCATGAGGAAGGTTTTAAGCTATATAACATAACGCTACGACTCCTAGGAACGGGGCAGCGCGGGTGAAACCGCGGGCGTGTCGCTAGTTACCAATAATGAGTAAAATAGCCACAATTATTAATTGGAGCAGTAGTGATATACTCGTATTTTCCTGTTATCACGACGCGCGACAATCCATTTCCACGTCCGTAAGATAAACAAGCAATCTTATCTCTAAACCACTTCCATAAAACTAAGTTTATCGCTAATTCTACACAAACAAATACCCATTTATTACTGTATAGGCTGAATACTAAATGTTCGATTATGTTTTCTGGGGAAAGTGATATTACCCTTACACTAAATAATTTAAGGTGATCAGCATTCAAGTCACCGGTTTGTTCCCGTTCTGTACTAGCATTAAACTCACCGGATTGATTACATTCTGTTATCTCTTTGGCAGAGGTTACGGTAGTGTGATGCTATTTTGTGCTATCATTTTCTAAAGATAGTGTTGCAAACTTTTATTTTTCGGTAATCAAGGTGCTCTCAAATTTTGACAGATGGTTCTCTTTTAATTTGGTCGTCGAATTAATCACAGAATTATGTGTATTACTAGCAGCCATTTTTGGTTGTACAGTGACTGAAATTAGTTATTAACTACTAGTTTCTGCCCGCGGCTTCGCCCCCGTGGAATTTGGTCTGTCATCACATCCCACGGGAACGGGATAAAAAGTATCCTATGTCCGTCTCCTGATTCTAAGCTACCTCTCCACCAATTTTCAGCGAAATCGGTTCAGCCGTTCTTGAGTTATAAATGGTGTAACTAACACGACTTTCTTTTATATATATAAGAAGATGTAGGACTACAGCCATTAGGTCAATAGGTTATAGAACTGTCTTCGTGACACGTCATTATACTGATGCCAGTGGTGGTGCCGTGGTGCCGTTCATCAACCTTTGCTACAATCGTATTGATCAAAATTTGAGTATTGAATATTAATAACGTTTTCTTTCATTCCAGAACTCGAACTGGGTACACAATGTGTTGTGGAAATGGAGAGTCAGCAGACCATACTGCAGATTCCGCAATCGGCACACGAAAAAGAAAGGTATGGGTCACAAAATAACTTGGAAATTTAATTATATTCTCCCCATTATCATACCGGACATACTTTGCATAAAAAAACACTAATTTCTCTTCCAATGTTAGGTGTTCTTTATTTGTGGAGTACTTACAGTTGAAACGGAAATATTGCGCCGAAAATGTAGAGCCTTTTTGGGTAATAAAAGGTCTTTCTGGTATTGCTATTGTTACTTTAAGGGCCACTTGCACTAACTTAAACATCATATTTTAATTGTATTTAAACACGATTTTTCATAGAAAGTTGGTGCAAGTGGTACTAAATCTCCTTAGTACCTGAAAATTCTAGACTTGAAAAGATCGATTAGGTGTTGGAGACGCCCTTGATCTTCAATAGTTTTTGGCGCGGAAATCATTAATCAAGCCACCGAGTTGATTAGTTGAAACTAGAATTTGTTCAGGAACTATTGTTTCATAATCTCTGATTTCGTTATATTGTGGCTTCGTGTTCCGTGAAACAAATTTTCGTATCGGCCTTACAAATCATCCTTGTCCCACATCGAAGGCGAACATTAGCTTAGCGAATCGGAAGATTGAAGTACATAAGGTCGAATGAGCGCTGCTTTAACGTATTTTATCAATATATTGTGTTATTTATTTATTGTGCTGTAAAATCTTCATTAAAAATATTTTGTATCTTAATCTTTAGATGAACATACAGACGATTTCTCTTGATAGTAGGTACTTAGATTGCAAAAATTCATTTCAATAATCATATAATTAACTTCAAAGTACACAGATTATTGCGATGCCAAATTCGCGGTAACATTAAGTACATACTTGACGTCGGATTGAGATGCTCTGATTGGCGCGAAACCGCCGCTGGTTGCGTTATGCAAGTGGCGCTTGCGCATAAAAGCGAGCAAATGTGAAAATGGACCGACATGTAAAAGTAATAAAAATTGTAAATATACCATTACGCCCGTATTCCTTGAAAGGTTAGGTAGAGGCTATTTCCATTAACCGGACACAAATCTCAAACTACTGAGAATTTCATAGAACAGCCCAATAAGATTTTGCTCGACCTGGGAACCGAATCCAGGACCTCCAGCATAGCATAGCAGTTGCGCTCTGGACCACGAGGCTAACAAGGCAGATGTAAAAGTAATGTTCATTAAGGTTTTCAAGATAAACTCAACCTATGTATGTTGAGTTTTTTAGTACTTAAAATACTTTCCCGAAACGTAAACCTAGGGTTCCAACCACAAAGAAATATTTTTGGAAAGGGAAGTCATATTTCAATTTGTTATGACGTTATGACATTAAACTGTAGTAGGAAGGAAAGAGAAAATAACATTTTAAGTAAACAAAAGTGCTGTGGTTTAAGCTTATCTCCGTTTTGTTGCCTCAATGTTAATTAGTATCAACATCTGACCTTCATAGTTGCCGCCTTAGATATAAATTTGAATTAAGATAAACTTTTATTTAGGTTCATGTTTATATTTCGCCTTTGTGTACAAACATTAACGAGGAAAGTTGTTTTTTTTTATGTCTCGCAAACATTGATATTAAATTGTGTGTGTTTGTAACTGTTTCAACCCTCTAGTTGTCACAAGTGTCGCTGCTAAACGTGAGTTCTGGTTTCGGTGCCCAGGTTTCTTATGAATTTTTCGTGCGAGCCTGGCTCGTTCTTGACCTGGTGCCTAGAAGCCTGATGTGAGTTTCATATAGCTTCTTAGACATAGTTTACAGTATTATACAGGTGTCCCAGAAATCATCGTGATGCCGGAAGCGGGCAATAGCGCAAGTCGTGACCGTTATTAGAAAAATATGAAAAGACAATCTCGGTCATGTACTTTTCAAATTATAAGTAAAATAAACCTTAAAAAAACCCTTAAACCTTAAAAACTGCCTCATTAGCCAAGTGGTCCTGAGCGTGACTGCTACGCTAGAGGTCCTGGGCTCGATTCCTAGGTCGAGCAAAGTGTTATTGGGTTTTTCTATGAAATTCCCAGTAGCAGCTCGGAGTTTGGAATTTGTGCCTGGTTAATAGCAATAGGCTCGCCCCCTATTACATGGGACCTAAACATACCGGCGAACTGTGGGTGTACATTAGTACGCCTCTGCCTAACCCTTCGGGGAATACAGGCGTGATGGTATGTATGTATAAACCTTAAAAACTTACACCCTGTGATGATCTTTCAAGTCCTGTGACTACAAATATTAACTTTTCGACTTACTTTAAAAATATTAAATCCTCTGGCAAATATACAGAAAGCGTAAAGATTTTAATCGAAACTTATGTTAAGTGAAGGAAATTGAGTAAACTAATTATAATAATGAATGATTTGAAGTGTTGATATTATTATACGCAGTAGAATAAATGCGTGCGAACTCGGCCTCAGGGGGCTTCGTGGATCCGGAAGGTAAGCGGAAATACGGGAGTGGGTACAGAACAATGAATTTTGATTGCTATTCAATAGAATAATTAGGTGCTTTTTTCTTATTCATAATAACATAACATAACATATCATACCATCACGCCTGTATTCCCCGAAGGGTTAGGCAGAGGTGTACTAATGTACACCCACAGTTCGCCGGTATGTTTAGGTCCCATGTAATAATTGAAAAACCCAATAACACTTGGTTCAACCTGGGAATCGAACCCAAGACCTCTAACGTATAGACGCGCTCAGGTCCACTATGCTAATGAATGAGTGAGATAAAACTACAAAAGTGACTGTCTAATTAAAAAGGAAAATTGATGGACTACGTTTGTATAATACTTATCTAGTTAAACAGACTAGAATAATTTCCAATTGTAAAATATCCTTGGACTGTAACAAAAGGATAAAGAATATAACATAAGGTTAAACTTTAACCTCAGTGAAATAGCCAGTTAAACATAAATCAACACTAGAATTTCGAAATTAAAATTTTCACTAGCGCGGTTTTAAATCCTCCCACGGTTACGGCAGAGCGGTAATTTTGGTTCTGAAAGGTCAGATTTGCATTTCATTAACCCGTGTTTCATTGATTTACACCGCTTGGAAATAAGATTTTGCAAAAAGACCTAGCCGAGGTTTTAGCAAACCGTAGGAATTATAACAACCGCAATATCCGTACTGAATAAAAATGGTGTCACAAATTGATTCTGAAAGACGTTTTTCCACATTTTGTTTATTGAACAGCGTGTGAAAGTAACAGTTGTTACAATTTATAGCTGAGCTTTTGATATAATTCTTGTCGTATTTTGTGGTATATACGCGAAAGTATTTCTTCTCGCCTAAACCGCTGAACAGATTTCAATGAAAGGCAAAGAAATATAAAAATCCCCCATGTGTCTCCCAGATATCCCCTGTGTTGAGACGGGTTAGAATACTATTCCTCACTGCCTTTTACATAGGTAATTCGTAAGATCTGATTTGCTCGATAGTAGAACCTCTTGGAGTTAGACTCGCTGGCGACCACCCTTACGTCAGAGTCCTTCGTAAAGCACCCCTTCGTCTGTGTTTCAACTTTGGCGCGTAAAAGCCAGTTCCTCCTTGGTTGCTGCGGCTCTGGCAGTCTGCAGTCCGTAGGGGCTCGTAAGGGTCGGAAACGTATCAGCAACTCCTCTGGTGTTGCAGATGTCCGTGGGCGACGATAACTACTTACCACCACGTAGTTCATCAACTCGTTTGGTAAAAGGCAGGTAAAGAGTGCGTTATTTTTAGAAATTCTACAATTACTTATTGTAAAAATTGTTGAAAAAAGCTAATTATTATTAAAAAATCTATTTTTTTTAAATTTATCACAATTTATTCCCCAATTTTATGAAGACTCCGAATTTTTCTTTATCATTTTTTAATTTTGTTTTGTCGTGGATTCGTGATAGATCATTTAGTTTAAAAGTTATACCGTTTTGTTTACATGGGGGTCACAGTAGCGAACAATAAATATAGTTTTTAAATTATTTTTTTAAGTGCATACATGGTTTTGTCGATATTCTCAATGTGCACATTATGAAGACACTGTAGGTATATCCATACGACGTATAAAACCTCCCATTTCGCAGGTGGAGCTTGTTGCCATAATAGTTGAGCGTAAGTCCGGATAACTGAGGTTCCCTGCCAGTTTTCACAATACAGTGTGTTCCATTTGAAACTGCAAGACTACCCGACATAGTTTTGTGCTCAATTCTTTTGAAAGCCGTTTACTTCTCCCTCGTATATTTTGCACGACTATTTTTGGCCTCGGCGTTTTCAATTTCATCCTACGTTCGCGACGATCCCCGCTTTACATGGCATTTAAATTTAAATTGGCTTGTGTTTGCATATTACGTACTGTTTTATGCATCATGTTATTATAATGTTCAATGTTATTTACATTCCATGTAAATGTGATATAAAGTTACAGTCGCAGTTATCCCCTAAAGTTAATAAGACTATTTTTATAAAATAAGACTATTTTTCAAATGTCTGATGGTGTAGAATTCAATTAGCCGCCGCCTTATATAATATGATAATTCATACGGTCTTTACTGGTTTAAAAACATTGCCTCAACTACAAAAGCAAAGGGGGTGGTACTAAATGAGAATGCTTTCTTAACACACGCTGTAGGTAAACAAACTCGTGAATTGCCTTGCATTTTATACACTAAATAAAACACGAAATGGGAGCTATAAAACTCAGTCCACCTGCATTATGCAAATCATTTTCGGTGGGTTGGCGGCAAAATTAGTTTCTTACGTCACAAACTTAGGTACTTCACAAATATTGAAGGTTTTAAATTATTGTTATTCTTTTGGTTTAGGGATGACGCAAAGGTTTCCACTACATAAAACAAACCTTATTTCAACATTCAACCTATGCATAATCGAGCCGTGTACCTATTAAATTGGATCTACACTAGAACAGAACCGTTATTCTGGTATTTTCAACACTAGATCTTATTCAGGCAACCTAAATCGACATTTCGTGACAGCGGCTTTTTTGTCTGTTGGATTATTCTGAAATGAATTGTCTGCATTTATCTCATTCACAACACAGATTACTTCTTATCTATATACTCTCATTTCTGAAGCAACAACATCGTGCGAGACGAGGTACCTCAGGTCATTGATCTTTTTGCGGAGCCGCAGATCCAACAATTTTTTATCACTCCTCTCAATTTTGTTACTACATAAAAACTACGTCACTACGTGCCACTAAATAGTTTCTGTTGCGGAATAATTTGTAATATATTATGAAAGTGTTTATTTTTAACCGAAACCGTAAAAAGAGATATTCGCGGTCGTTGGAGCGGCGTTTAATTTTAACATAGCAGTAATTCATTAGGTATCAATTCCACAAACAAAAAAGATTTTTAATCTCTTTCGATATTTTACTTATTAATATAGATTTCTGAGCTTGATTGTGTTCCAAATAAGTTGGATTGCTAAAGGCTTTGTTGAGATTTTCGTAACTGGACAGTTTTTACTTGCGTTGCGGAAACATTACAGCATATTGCGCTAAACGTCAATGGTAAAAGTAATGCAATGGCGACCGGTAGTTTTCTTCCGTCCGAAGTTCCATGAGCTTGTATAATAGACAGTCATCAGTTCAATAATGAATAGTTAAAGCGGAGGTGCGTGTCGTACGACCAGACACGCGACTCGTTTGTCGTATCGATTGACCTAAATGTACTTATTGTTGTATCTTTGCATGTTCTTATTGGTAAGAATACGTCAAATGGGAACTAATAATACGACTTATTTTTGGCTTCTGAAACGCCAAACTTTCAAACATTAAAGCAGATGCAGCAACTTTGATTGTGCATGATCACGAAAATCCTGCAAATTTTCGTTGAGTACTAATTTAAATTTAATGATTGAATAATTTTATTATTATTAAATTATATATTGTTGCAATTGATTGAGAAATACATAGATCTATATAGACAGAAAAACAAATTATGTAGATAAACATCTACTTTTTACAGTAACATTTGAGCCGTAAATGTAATTTGGATAATGTTTCCTTTTAGAGTTAACTTGAATTTTTAAAAGCAGCTTATGGACTGTGCGGTAGCGGTGGAATATGAAACTCTGTAGTCCAGGTAATTACATGAAACATATTAATCACATGGAAAGCAATAACCCTTTACCTAATCCATTAACTTTCCAAGGTATGATTAGCTTGCCATGACTTGGGTCATTTAAGATATTTGAAAATTAGTTATTCTAATTCGTGTCGTGACCCATTACGTAAATTATATTAGAACGCAACACTACCGCGCTCATAAAATGTTGCCTACCTACATGAACATTTTGTTTGAATCAATATCGAATATCGTAATCTCCGTCTAAGTAAATATTAAAAAAAAATAACATTTAGTCGTCCAAAACTATCCGTGACCACGGATGACGTAAATGATCTGAAACGTCGGGAATAATATCATAAATAAAACGCGATACAATCCATAAAGAGTAGTTTTCTTACAATTTAATAAAAGTTTAAAATATACTAAGCACGTCTCTTATTTGGAGTTACTTTCTGAACGAAAGTGGCCAGGCCAGTTCGTTTTTCTGTTAGCATTATAGTATTCAAAATACATTGAATTATTTGTACATTTCCGGAGGAATGTTTAAAATATTCAGACCAGTGGCGCAGGCGTATTGTACAAACAATTGTTTGGCTTTACCTTCCCTACCGCAGTAATTTTGCATTTTTTCACCAAGAGCTCGGCACAGACGCCATGCTGTTCGTGATTTCCCGAGGACCCTAACAATCTCTTTGTGCACGACCTCATTTTATGTTGAATGCTCGCTTTTGATAGAGACACCAAGACGTTAGATAAACATCTACGTACATATGGTTCTGCTTTGAATGTTTCAGCCTTATTTCGATTTTGTACCTAGGAAATAATCGTTTTTATGTTTTTACTTGTGAAATATTTATTAATCATTAATTTATTCTCGTTCAGTCAGTATATTTAAGTGTAATGAGACATTAATTAATTTTGCTATTTGATTAGGAGAAGTGTAGGTCGGAGTCGCCAAAATTCTGGAAAAAAATACAAAAGGAATTATTTCAATTTCAGGTTCCTCCAGAGGGAGAGACTAATTACATTACGAGACGTAGCAAACTGTAACGATTTACTGTCCTGCTCTACTAACAAAGCTTGTCCTGGGCACGTACTACATTAGTTTTCCATTTAGAAGCAATTTTCTATTTTACTTATTCGTTTTGAGCTGTCAGTATGCTGCTCCCAAAAATATTTTACGACGTCTTTTTATCTGCGGTACTAGTTCCGATAATGTTACTGCAACTTCTTTAGCAGATTCTCATACTACCAAGTGTACTCAAAGATGTTTTACCGTGGGAGAGCCATGCTTCGGCACGAATGGGCCGGCTCGACCTGAGTCATACCACGGCCTCACCGAAATCCGGCGTGAAACAAAGCTTAGGTGTTGCAGGTGTCCATGGGCGGTGGTATCGCTTAACATCAGACGATCCGTCTGCTCGTTTGCCCGTTTTTCGTTATGCCATAAAAGAAATATCATTCAATGACTTCAGATTTGATTTTTGACAGTTTTTGCCCATCGAATCTATAAAACCTTGTAACATTGTCATTTTCCGAAAATTCCGTTACAATTGAAATAGCATATTTGGGATGCTGTTGTCATGTCTCTAATAGGCTAATAGGCTTTTAAACGAGCAAAATAAAATAACTTCGTAGTAGAGGCGTCCCACGCACAATTTTAATTAGTGGTGTGCTCTTAGAATTGTTTTGAAGATAGTGAAGAGTACATGAGTCCCATTTGTTGGGGCTTTAAACTCCAGTAACTTGTCACGATTACGTCAAATTATTAGAATTGCTTAGAATTTTGATGAACTTGAAAACTCCTATACCTATTCTATCGAGTATCTGTAATATTAACTATATGAAAATCTATGCTTTCAATTTATCAAATTAATTCACATCAAGTCTCAAAATCTATAAATATGACGAGCTTGTCACTTTTTTATTCTATGACTAGCCAACCATATCTCAATGTAAACTCATTACGCCGTACTCTACAAAATTCCAATCATAAAATGTTAGATGAATTTTATACATTGCATTCAGTGACACGATAATTATGTAAAATATGCCAATATTAACAGCTGTTCAGTAAAAGTTTCAACAGTTTCTTTGTTTTATAACTGGAATATTTGGTGCTGTAATTAATCAATTCCAGTACAGATCAAAAAAGTGTTCTCCGAAATAGGCTTTTACCTAATTGCTTGATAGCATTAGAAAACTGTTTACATATCCCTTAGAATAAAGATATAAAAAAATATAGCTTTGAAATATTATAGGGCTTGAAATGTCGATACGCATAAGCGGTGGCCGCTCTAAATTATTGAATTATTCGATCGATAGTAACAACGCAGTTTTGCTTCGACACCTAAGGCAGTAAATCACCGTCTACAACAAACCCTATATATAGAAAACCTTTTCAAAACGATTAGACTTGCGAAATACCGAAATGGTTTCCGTAGACAATTCGACCGCAAATCTCGATTACTGAACAATAAATCGACACTGTAATCTCATTAATACTAGACCCTTGTTCATTTCCGTGGTAACGCGTTAGATTTCGGGGGCAAAGGCGAAAATCCTGCGGAGTTTGGTTGGAACAAATATCACTTCATTTCCTTTGATGTCATTTAGGGTCAGATTAGGCCTTTACTGTTCTGAATTCACCTTCATTTATAAAATACGTCAGTAATTCCACATTTTCAGTGGCATTATTTTATTATAGAAGAACCAGCTCTTTGGCGGTTGATTTGAGGACTGTTACACCCCGGCCCCGGTGCATACCTTTTTCTTTTGTATCATTTTTATGGGATAAACGAGCAGACAGATCAACTGATGGTAATTGCGATACCGATTGCGTTACCGTCGCTTATGGACACCCGCAACACCAGAAGAGTCGCAAGTACGTTGCCCGCCTTTAAAAAGGGTTTGAACCTCCGGTATTCTTACTCACTCGGCGAAACACAACGTAAGTGTTGTTTCACGCCGTTTTTCTGTGATGCCGTGGTATAACTCCGGTCAAGCCGGCCCATTTGCGCCGAAGCATGCTCTCCCACAATGAAAGTATTATTCTGGATTATAAATTCTAAGATCGCATTCGCTTCATACCTCGCTCAGCGTATTTTTCAACAACGTTGTTACAAGTCCATTATGTTTAAAATTGCTATAAGCTGAGTATTCCGGTTTCCTTTCTGTAGGAAAATAGTTAATTGCATTACTTGATCCGAGAGGTTGAGTGGGATGTGTGGAGATTTAGGGATAACTAGTGTCGTGTTGGCTGGAAGTGTTCGCAAAGGGAAATAAAATGTATCGGTTGTATTTCCTGATCGATTACTGAGTGGCTTACTGAGGCCTTGTATGTGAGTGACTTGCGATTTTATGTGAAGGACGTGAGTGGTGTAGTAACCGATATTACAGCAGTCGTAAATCTGAGATGAATTATCTTGAAAGCGATGGCGGGATCTGTTCTGTTCTGATGCCCTAATTTCGTTCGGTTTGGATCTCCAGAAGAAATTATCGGTAAACATCAATCTATTCATCATGATAAAATAACGAGCTTAGACTTTCTTTTATCACATACAAAATAGGAACTGTTCTCATATTTTATTTCGGGCGGCCCGCCCCGGCTATGTACGGGTTGAATAATTAAATTCGATATGGTACCTAATATACTATTTATTAATCTGATTAAATGTAACTAACTATGAAAAATAAATTTAATAGCTACAGAAGTTCCGGAGATTACTCTCCATATATGAGCTAACTTACACAATCAACTTTCCCTCTTTTTAATATTAGTAAAGATATCAGACACGTAGTTAAATTTATTGTATTGGGAACATTAAATTGTACGTTGCGACAGTGGCATCAGGTGTACAGCAACCCACGCTGTTTGTTAAATTTATAATGTCGAAACCGGGTTTAAAGGTGTTCGTTGTTGGTCAGCTAACCCGTCAACAATAACGGTTATTTAACTAATCACCTTACTAATCGATGAAACTGAATTAAAATATAGGATGTTTTATTAAAAAGTCGGTTTTAATTATGTATCTCTTGTGCGTCTTCAGTATTTCTACAGTATTCAGGGGGATACTGAAGACGCAGAATCATTACTGAGGTATTATAAAATTATTTTTACTGAATTGTTATTTCCTGCGTGAAAGGACTGACAAATATTTACTAAAATATTTTACATTTGTTTATTTATTCTATAGGGACACAGTCCATTTTCGACAAGATTTGCTTTATGATCATCTGTCTTGAGTGACAGTTGTTACAGCAAGATATATCCGTTCCATTTCCTAATTATCAATCATCCTATCTTAACACAACGTACGACGTAACATTGTAGATGTATTTAGATAAAACTAAACTTAAACTATATAACATTAGGTCGCACCGACCCAGGTCTGTGGTCGTACGGAATTATTCATAAGAAGCCCGGATAGGGTTCCCATATTTTCTGCCGGCCGGGCTAATATTTTTATAAAATACTTTTTTCTGTATAATAATTTAACAGACCTCTCCGTCCGATCGATACTTAAGTATAATTTATTATGAGCATAAATCAAGTTCAATTATCAATCATACGTTTGAACCGGCTCTGAACAAGTGTCCGTGACTTAACTTTGTAGATACTATGCCAAGCCCCATTTTTGCGATACGTTTTGCGCTAATATATAATCATTGCGTGTTAGTACCTACTTACCTCATCATGAGATTGGTATTGTCGAGACAGAACAAAATGTCGACGGGATAATATAAACCTAGCACCAATTTTAATGTTATGGACTATCAGGTAACGCAGTACAGTTAAACTCCAGCAATAAACCTTAAAAGGTAGAAAATCCCGTCGAGACGTACACTTGTGGTAATCCTACTTGCGGGTTATTTCTCCTCATCAACGTGAGTGCTCAGCTTTAGGCCGGTCCCAATGCGTGGTTATGCGACTCCGCCATTACTCTTTATGACGACTGTAGAAATTTACGCCTAACCGACCAAGTGAAACATCATAATATCCTTTTATATCGACTACCCACAAAATGATTGCGGCTGACAGATTTCGTATTATTTTTATGTGGCTTATATGAGGTTCCGTGTTTGGCCAACGGATTTGAAAGCTTAGTGTTTGGGAAATGTGTCGTGAAAAAGGTTTTTGGCTTGAGATAAAAACTGAGGATTGTAATTGTGGGGAAAAGGGTAGGCTTAACGTTCGATATGAGAGAGTTTCTGTTATTGCCAAAGTAAATAATGTGTTTGAACGTGGTTCACGTAGGCTTGTATGGTAGTGGACATTTATGGCCTATTATTAGCTTTCTGTTACGTCATTAGCCATATTTAGTCTCACAGCCAGATTGAGCGAGAGCTTGTCATTCTCACGACATCTGGTGAGCGTTTATGGGAAGCATCCACGCGACTTTTGAGCCGGTTTTTCTGGTCTGATATAATTTAAAATATCCTAATAAGAATTTTCGTTTTAGTATGATTAATGTTGCTCTGTCTGTATTTACTTCCAGTTAATTGCTGTAGGAAGTGCTTTATATGTGGCAACACCAAGGGTAAATAATTTTTTCGTGTTTCGAACGATGATGAATTGGTGCTAGGAATTCGCTGGTACTTAGATACTTATCGAGGCAGAGTTTGTGATTTCAAAGCGTTTCCATAATCTGTGAAAAATGATCATTATCGACTGAAGGACACTTGAAGAACGAAAGTGATTTATTGTACTTGGTTTATACGATTTTTCAGGGGTGGTTGTTAACAACCACCAACAACCACCCCTAGCTTGTTCATAAAGTCGATCTTCTCTATAAAGAGAAGGTCGACTTTATGAACAAGCTACAGACTATAAAGACCATGATAGATATACGCAGTCTTTGTCTGGTCTTTGCTACACAAAAGCTTATATGTTCTCCAACTTGCAGGTCTCACAAAAACAGCTATGTCTAGCTGAAACAATGGAAGGGTATCAGTAGGTTCCTTTCTTGCGTGACTCGCCCGTTAGATGCACCCAGACGAACCGTAGACTTAACGATGTGATTACATACTACTGTTTGCTGTTAATAGCAGACGTTAGCTTCGAGGTAGCTTTCGAGCAATAAAGGGAAGGATGAACATTAGTACTTGTGTAGGTACTACATGCAAGTTTTTAGCTTCTGACCTTAGTTACATTATTTTTTTACTAGCCTCTGCCCGCGACTGCCTGCGTGGACTTCAAAATTGAACCAGACCTAGACTGTAACTCAACTATGTCATGTATTTTTTACTCTTAGGGCTCATATTAGCAGGTTTACTTCATCTAGAAGAGTGGTAAAACCTTAGAAATAGTCAATTCTGATATGGTTTTCTTCATTTATATCTTGTTAGCTAGCAGTGTGTCCAAGGCTGACGACTTAGTGCCGTACGGTTACCCGGTGCATCCATACAATGGCTGTTCATTCACGTTGACTCTGCCGTGAGACCGGTTTCGATTCCATTGCTATTAATAGGCGAGCCACATCAATGAAGTTATACGGATAATTGCATTTCAGTCAATTTAAACGATATGTAGGTATACTGTGGCGTAAAGCATTCTGTTTCCGAGGAAATAGTGAAAAAGGATTCGAAGTTAGTGTTATTGCAATAGGCGCATAATCTTAACCAAAACTGTAATCAAACCAAATTAATCAATAGTTTCAAAATTTAATGGATAGGTACTGACTGCTTCCCAGATTCTCGGACTCTATACAGCATTCATGGTGTACATTCTCCTCGAAAAAATTGTATGAGTCTGAAGTTATCTGCAGGTGGTTTTGCCGTAGTTCATTTTAATGTAAAAACAGTCGGGGTTGTAAATATTTCGCATTCGTGGTAATAGTCCTTACTGATTTTGATATTTTTGCATAAGAACATTTAATTAAGTTATTTGATCTGCGCGGCTGTTCGCAATGGCTACCTTCAGACGCGCGGTGATATAACGGGGATACTGTACCCCATAAAATCCGTAAAAAGTTAGTTTTATATCAGTATCATAATGATTCGATCGGTGTATTCAAATGATACAAGGACGGACAGATTTTGTAGACAAAACTGTCAATAATTCAAAAAGTAAAAAAAAGTCATTGCATGTCGATATTGACATATAAAATTGACTTGTGGCCCCGTTACAGTCACTAGAAGTACCAGGATTTGTTACTGTGAGGGTTAATGATTCTAATTAAAAATGCACAATCAGGGAAATCACGACTTCTGTATTGGTTCAAGGAAAAATTCTTAAATCCAATGACATCTTATATATATATATATAAAAGAAAGTCGTGTTAGTTACTTCATTTATAACTCAAGAACGGCTGAACCGATTTGGCTGAAAATTGGTGGAGAGGTAGCTTAGAACCAGGAAACGGACATAGGATATCTTTTTATCCCGTTCCCGATACTTTTATTCCACGGGGGCGAAGCCGCGGGCAGAAGCTAGTTTATAATAAAAATTCTTTTCTAGACATATTTCAAAATCTACTTACTTTTTTTGTTCAAATGTTCTAAGAGCCGGGGCGCGCACAATAAATACTCCTTGTTCTAAACTCTTACACTAGCCCCCACTGCTTCAAACTAATTTGGCTGGAACAAATTAGGTAGGTACTTTTACTCTTTTCCATTTTCACAAAACAATTATCTTACTAAAGAGGAGCCTAGTCAAACACAGGAAAAAGCATTAGTTCCTCAGTTCTTTGTAATTAGTTCTGTGTTAGTTTTAAAACAACGCATTGTAAATATGTAAAGGAATAGTTCACTGAGTAGAGTAAGGAGTAATTATACGATTCGAATCGTTTAATCTGTAAACATGCATTAAAGAAGGTATGTTACAATTTAGGGGTGCCCATCTATTCTAATATATATAAAGCTGAAGAGTTTGTTTGTTTGTTTGCTTGAACGCGCTAATCTCAGGAAGTACTGGTCCGATTTGAAAAATTGTTTCAGTGTTAGAAAGCTGATTTATTGAAAAAGGCTATAGGCTATATATCATCACGCTACGCGGACGAAGTCGCGGGCAGAAGCTAGTGTTAAATATTAAGAAACAGGCTTTTTTTTTCAAATACTATATTATAGCTTGAGCTGATAATTACATAGATAGTAATGTGATATTAGAATATTCTATTATTATTATTAACCCATGACACTATCCCACTTGTACATGGGAAGTTAGGCTCACAACGCCGGACTAGTGTGGGGGTTGGCAGACTTTACACCGCATTGTTTTCCTTTACCAATTAAGCTAGTGATATTAAACATTATAAATGATTAATACGCACATTGGATTTTAAAAGTCAGCCTTGCATTTGAACTCGAGACCGATATTGGAGTCCATGGCCACACTACCAAGTAATCGCATCTTATCTTGATAAATATTGCACGGAAATATTTTCAGTTTATCGCATATCGTTTAATGCATATAAATACGACTGTAGTTATCTGATAAGTTATCCGCTCTGTTGACTTTTTGAACGAGAGTACAATTCTTAAGGCGCACCTGTATAGTTTGCACAGAACATGTGCCAATAGATAGTCTTCTACACATTTTTGTCACGTGAGGCAGCCCTGAATAAAGATAAGTGTGTTGTAGATAGATAGTGCTACACTCAATAGATGTTATATACCTAACACTGTTTACATAACGGTGCACGTATCGACGTTTACCCAGTCAGTTTAACGATCGTTAAGTCGAGATGTTTGGTAGCAAAATAAACGGTCTTTGATGCAGCTGTAAATGTAGTCTTAATGAGTTCCGTTTGATATGTTAGTACGGGCTTAAAAGGGAAGATATAGGTCTCTTAGTATACTTGTATACCATAATGATTCAGAAAACTGACGAAATATTTAATTTAGCTATTAGTTAACTGCTGATGTTACGCTTGAGAGCCTGAAAAGAGTTTTAAAATGTTTCTTTTATAATTACTGTCTCGTGCATGTTAAGTAATATTTAAACAGAGCAGTTAACAGCTCCAACATCAACGCGCACTGCCTAGAATGACGATTAGGTATAGATTTTGTAACAAAATTCTAAAAAAAGGTTATCAATTAATATTATGTGTTATCAACAAAAAAAAAACTTATCTTCGACTGTGAGGCTTATCGGCGTCAGTGATTAGATAGGAATAGTCTATAAGTTAGTATTTATTTTCCCCTAGAAGAAAACTTTTCGTACCCCTGCAGAACTCCACCAAAATAACCTTGAATCCCCGTCGCGACAAACAGAAAAATAAGCAAAGAACCTAATCGAATATATAAAGATCTGAGAAACTTGCAATCAAAACTTACGCGAAGAACAAACTACTTATAATTAAAATTGCTGACGATAGTTGATATTTGTTATTCCAATGTACTTTCTTGTCATCGAGAACCGAATAAAGTAGGTAATAAGGGTTCTTATTATTATTAACTTAGCGAGGTGGCAAGTCTATTTCTGATAATTAAATTCATAAAGCATCGTATTCATTAGAGCAGCCTCAGGCTGAGCATCCGCGACTTGAAGCAAAACGCCTCAGGTTGCGGCTGCTCGCTTCCTCGAGGCACGTTGCGGAGCAATACAAGGCGACACGCCTCAGCTTGATCCACAACGTGTACAGTTTAAAGCCAAAATGCAGCCAAGATGCGTCTGATGTCATGATGGGAGACATCGTACTGAGGCGCTTTTGAGCACGGCAAAAAACCGGCTCGCGGCAACGAATATGCCTCGTGTCGCGGTGTGCCTCAGGTTGAGGCAGCGTCTCCACTTGCGCAGCCCCGGAGCGAGGCAGCCGCTCGAGCCGAGCCTCAAGTGGATACGTGGCTTAAGGATTGTTCCGACCCCCGCCAGGTCATTTTACTACCTAGGTCTGCCTATATTCTGTTTTTTTTCGTCTTTAAACTAAATAGGTTCCGGTTTCTGATTTCTGCACAACGCAATGCTTTTATAAATTGTGCTATGGGTCACCTGGATCTGTTTGTACATGAACGTGAAATACAGGGTATCCTGTATATCAACATGACGATTGTTTTATGAACAAAACAACATCCAAGTGGTTTCAATGGAAATTCAAAAGCGTTAGAACGTCTAATAGTACTCTCATATCGATTTGTCTGTCTGACGGAGGTATTCTCTAAATTCACATGCCAATGTTAGCCAATCGAATCATGTTAGTTACCAGTGTTCAGTGAAGTGTATTGCGAAATTACTAAAATCCTCTTTAATTAAACTCGTTTCTGTTTTATTTCAGTTGCTGCAGTACATGTCGTTCTGTAATTATACTATGCTTGAGAAACGAATCAGAAATATACATTTTACCACGCTGAGTGCGTACTTACGAATAAAATTCTTATTTTTTTAATGAAAATATAATAATTATGTATAGAGTATGTAACTTAATCAGGTAATTCCTAGTTGCGGTTTGGTTCTAGGACGTACGACAAAATAGAGTCTTCGTGAGTAATACGGAGAGCTAATACGAGTACAATTCCTATATATCAGTTGCTAAGAATATTGCTGCTGATTAATTTCGCAAATAGTCGCAACAGACTTAATTTTCTTGGGCTTGCACTTAAAATATGCGTGGTTTTGTATGTTACAATAACACACGTCCAACCACTTTGTAATCTGTTCTCATCATAATCCGTTTGTTAGAAACTATGTTTACTGTTTACTAGGCACTATCAAGCTGATTACGAACACTCAGGGCCACGCAATCTGTCCCTGTCGCATGCAATCAGCCCACTACAGCTAGCAGTATCAATAAGTCAGTAAGCAAGGGATTACCATGGTCGCTTGCCGTTCCCATAGGATTCAACTGCATGCCTCGTGATTTATTAGGGATGTGCGCAAGATAAATGTGTTTTGAGATCCTCATGCGAAGTGTTGGGGTGGAACGGATTATACGAAACCCTGAATGATGATGTGTTATCATTAGACGGAACTGTACTTACTTATTCATACCCTAAGAGAGGCGGACAGAAAAATGAACACGAAAACTAGGCTCGAGCATTTGCGAAGTGATAGTTGGGATCATTTTGTGCAAGATTGGAATTTAAAGCTTTTCGGTTTTGGCAACCGGCCAGGAAAGTGATTTGAGTAAGAAAAGCTGAGGACTATCCACACTTGAGGGCTGAAATTCTTAGACTTTAAGTTCGCAGTTCACTGCATGATTAAGGTCTGCTTCCAAATAGCCCGTAAGTGTTAGTTTTTCTCGGTCGCCCAATGCTATATCTTAAGAAAGCTTTAATCCCGTTGTTCAGACGCAAGCCTTCTAAGTTTATATCATATAATAATCTCACAATTGTGTTTTAGAATCCAAGAATTCTTGAAGCCATTCCCGTATCGGAACGCAGAATGTCTATGACACGGAGCCATCATTATTCGTTCCTTAATTGAACCTACGACCTTTGCTCTTACGCCAGTCGCTCGAACAATTATTCCGAATAACGTAGATTAAGATCGAGGTGTTCTGAAATCAAATTGACTTTTGCTTCGTTACCTAAGTGACCTAGGCTTACATTAGGGTGAAGGTTGATAAAGACTTTTTCAATCATCTATGTTTTCATTGTTTTTCAATATACTTAATTAGTGCTAATTAGAGTAAAACTTAGGTCTACCTAATATGTATATGTATATAAAGCGTATGTATATAAAGTGTATGGTTTCCGCTATTATAATGTTTAGCTTATTGCATGCCTATATGCGACGCGATGAAAATGGTATACCAAGTATAAATTCTTTATAATGATTTTATAAATTGTAATTTTAAATTTACAGGGAAACAGTACAGTCTGGTACAACATATCAATAAAATTAAAATAAAAGTGGTCTCACAAAACATCGTTGCATATAATAGGAAACACATGCGCACACAAAAACCATTAAACCGAGAAACAATTTATGCATGCCAGCAATGTCGAGGTAAAAATAAACAATATTTTACAACCTGGAAAGCATGACTCATCCATTAGCATGTTGGTAAGGTTATGTACAAGTACGTTATTGGATATGCTGTGACATTGTACTTGGATTTGACATCAACATTGTGAAGTTATTTTAAAAGGAGTCTTTACAAATTAATTTCGTCGTCATTATCTTCTATTGAATTATACTTAGGGCTGACCGCAGACTCATTTGGAAGGAGAGCCCGCTCATCAGTAGGGCAATATCTAGAGTTGATGATGATGATGATGATAATATATGTACGGTACTCCACGGTTTTTTTATGCCAGGGGGGCAAATAAACAGACGGATCGCATGATGGTAAGCGATACCGTCGCCCATGGACACCCGTAACAACAGAGGAGTCGCAAATGAGTTGCCGGCCTTATAAAAGGGTTTGGGCCTCCGGTATCCTCACTCACTCGGCAAAACAAAAGGTTTTCTGTGAGTGATAGACAGTAAAATTTTAAATCATTAATTGCAAAGTACGCACGTCCCGAAAAAGGTTTTATTTCGATATGCTCCTATAATGTAAAATTTTTTTCGTCGTACCTAAAGGGTTATTTATTTATGAAGAGAGATCTGGCATAATAAAGTAAACACGCCATTTGCATCAACCAAGGCTGCGGCTGCGGTAGGTTCCGCTCTGATAATGCCTGAGGCCCGGAGGATGATAAATATTCGCACTTAAATTCGTTTCTACTCAAAAGGTGTTAAACAAACTTATCAAAACGGGTTACAGTTATATCCAAGAGCTGCTTACTTTTTTCTGCAGCAATTTGGGTTGTTTGACAACTTGTAATTTTTTTTATTTTATTTTTTTTAAAAAAAAGCTTACTAGCAATGCGGGTCGCACATTACTAGTATTCTTGTTAACCCCTCGTGCTAAGCTAGATTGCTTGTGTTACGAGTGGGTTCACGTCGGTAGTGCAATGGGTGGGGTTCGAACCGGCAACCACATGATCGCAAGTCCGACGCCCTAGCCATTAGGCTACCGACGCTTCGAATTACGCAAACCCGTTTCCTTATTACCGGACAGCGCACCTCCTCGCAGTTACGGTAGTCCTTCAAAATCTGTTCCTTGGATAACAAAGTGAACACAAGGACGAAAGTAAGCAGCGCTCTGTGTTTGAACAATACAGAATTATCGTTCTCTGGGAAGCCTTCATTGTTCGCTGTCATTGTTAGATCCTACTGTTGATCCAGGCTTACGGGGATTTGAGGCCGAATTGTGAAGAGCTTGTCTTTAATTCTGAAGTCACTGATATTTTAGTTACTGTTCTTATTTTAAAATGAATCAAGACTTTTTAATTCAGTTTTTTTTAATTGTAATACATAATCCTATAAAATTGATTCTCTAGTGGGCTGTTATTTGGTATTTATATATAATTTACAATTGTATCTATCACAATACAGGAAATGCCTATGAGCTCATTGTTTTATGATAAGGTGCACATTGTCATTTCCTTAAATAATTTTATTAAGATAAATATTCACACATGTCGCTTGTAATGTCAATGTCATTTTTTTAAACTGTGTTATTGTGTTTGTTGCTTTTTGTGTGTCCTTGTGAACACGAAATAAATATTATTTCTTTCTTTCAAGTTAGTTTAATTTTGTTTCAATAGTTTATAATCTCAAATTTCAGTTTTTCGCGCTTAACTAATACCTATTTGTATTGATAGCACCTTATTAGGTCCTGTATCTGGATTTATGAGACGCCAATTATGACATTACGCGATTTCCCTTATCTGTAGCACTGACCTTAGTATCTAAATGCGCCTATACCAAAGGTGGCAATGTCAAAGTACCTAACATAGTACAAGCAAGTGTTATGTTACTCATACAGATATTAAAAAATGAGCTTGTGATGTTTATATAACCTCTGTACGGCTTAAATCGACCCGTTCTATACGACCTCAAGAATAGGTACTTATTACATTTATTTATTTTTGTCGCTAGTTGATTCATGTAAATGTAGAAACTCGATGGTATGGTTTAACTATAATACGTTCATATATCGAATCCCATCGAACTGTGGATTTACGCAGCGACGTATTTACGACGTAAAATATCTTTGCATATCTACTTAAACTGAACTGCCTCCCTAATCTAGTGGTCTTAAGCGCCACTGCTATGCTAGAGGTCCTGGGTTCGATTTCATGGTCGAGCAGTGTTCTTGGGTTTTTCTGTGATATTCTCCGTAGCACGGAGTTTGGATTTGTACCCGGTTAATGACAACAGGCTCGCCCTTATTACATGGGACTGAGGTCTGAAACATCTGGCGAACTGAGGGTGTACATTAGTACATCTCTGCTTAACCCTTCAGGGAATACAGGCGTGATGGTTTGTATGTAGCCATATTACTATAAGTCCATCCAATTTTGCTATCAGTTGCGGAGAGAAAACAGTTCAATAACGCAATTTTGCGGTCGTTTAACTGTTGCACCAGCAAAATCAACTACTAGATGGTAGGTATATTTTGTTCCCTGTGAGACGAGTTCAATTAATATTTCAATAGCTTTTACGAGTATACTGTTAAACAAAATCTACCGGGAATTACTTTTCAGTGAACAAACTTACTGCTTTAAGCATTCAAAGCGTCGTTCCGGGTCATCAAATATGTAATTCTCTTGACAAAACAGCAAACATTGCTGCAAATTTCAAATATGACAACTGTCGTTCCATACTGGTTTCTGACACTTACGCGAATATTAGACATTGAAAAAAAAAACTATTTTTTACGGATTTTATCGCGTATTAATTTTATTTAATTCCCGACGTTTCGGATCCTTTACAGCATCCATGGTCACGGGCAGACTGAGGTGTTGGACGTCTTAATGTTAAAATTACTAAGAGCTACCTTACATTTTTGTTTTTACATGTACAACATCCGAATCGAAACGAATCCGATCCGAAACGTCGGGAATTAAATAAAATTAATACAACGCGATAAAATCCGTAAAAAATAGTTTTATTTCAATAAACTGTCGTTCTAATTGGATAAATTTCAGGGAAAATTCGAGTTTTTAAAGTAAACCGCTGAAAAAAACAACGAGAATCGATATATACCTCTACACAATTCGAGCGCGCCCTTAGACAGTTGTGATTGACGTTTTCAATACGATACTGCGCATTTCATTTCAACCCCCGGCAGTTGATCCCTGGCGTGAAAATACGCGTGTGTTCCAGAAAAGAGATTTAAAAAAAAAGCTTTCGCAATTTTCTTATTTTCCTTGTTTCTGTTATTAAAATTAAGTTTTAATTTTAGTACGATAATAAATATAACGTTCATTTTGGTTTTGCCATTTCTGTGCAGTTGATGCTTCCTATTTTAAGTATATTGATTGTGGGTTAAACGTAATTTTGATTTGCTGGGTAACGTTTACAAATTATCCTAAGTATTATTATCAAAAATACCGTTATCTGCCAAATACTAAGCCACACTTACATCGAGAAAATATATACCCACGGATAACTTAATATCGTCTGGACTGCAAATAGGTCATAAAACAGGCGTAAACTACCAAAGTTTACGGTTATTCCAACTTCATGAGCTAACAAACAAAATAACGGATGAACATTTAACTTCCGACTCGTTGTGGTATTACGCAAACTGTATTCTATGCGCTTAAGTATTTCAAAGATGATATTACATATACATATATGTAGGGCTGGAACGTGACGAGTGAAAGAAATGAATGATGTAATGATACTGATGAAATGATCGTCAAGGAAATATTTAAGAAAATCTATTAATTTCTCTTGTTCGAACCAAAAAGGATCTTTTCTAATTTATCTACTGTAACTTTTGTAGACGAATTAGAATTAGCACGCTGAAGTGGAAGTGGGCCGGTCATGTCTGCAGACGGACAGACTATCGATGGAGCAGACAAGTGTTAGAGTGGAGACCGCGTTTGGTATACAATAGTTTTTGTAGTAACGAAACAGCCAATCCACATATTTGAGTAAGGTGTAGAGTTTGTGAAGTTAGGGCAGAAGAGTTAAAAGTTTGGCTCTACATGAGATTTGATAAGTTTTTGATGGTGTGAGCTATATTATGGTCTCGTCTTGGCAACATCTTACATTAAACATTTTTTTTTTTTAAGTCAAACTCAAATATTTAAATTCAACCATGTCATTAATTAGTTAGCGCTCAAGTCTGCTATCTGCTATTTTATCACAATAAATCTCTGCAGCATTAAATGGCATAAGAACGGATAGATTTCATATACAAAACGATTGGGTATTTTTCCAAATATTGTGTTATGAAGAACTAATACGTAACTCCATAGATACTCTACCATAGAGATAAATCTACCATCCTTATAATAATAATGTCACTTATTTCCAAGCTACCGCGTCCAATGATCAGGTGTCGTCACGACGAGTCGCCCGCCGTATCAATGGCTAATAAATATTTAACACCCATTTAAACTGTTCACACAGCTGCATACTTTGTCTTCGATGAGATGTTTTTGTTGGTTTTGTTGAGCGTCTTCACCTAGTTTATATCTCTACTACATCTTACCTAGTCATTATCAATTTCAATTTTGAATTTTTTGAAGCTAAACCTTGTGTCCAGACAAGCAATAACCTTGTGTCCAGAGAAGGAAAAATAATTTCATTACTTTTCAGAATTTCTTTTTATCAATTAAACGGTATGATACAGATGGTTCTAAAGTCACTAGTAGTATTTTCTGTTTTGGTTTTGCTATTCTCATTAAGTAAAACGTTAGGTGAATATGAGTACACTACATGCTCAGTTTACTTTCTCAGTGTTTGTAAAACCAACCACGATATGAACTCCTGTTTGTAACTTCTCATAAATGTTTGCTTAAAACTTACATTTTAGAACTAAACTCCTATAGTTGGTGTTGCTTTCCGCTCTCTGATTTGGAGTTGCACTACACTATACACTGTTTGCGGTCATGAATCCCAAGGCAGTAATATTTAGTAGCTTTGTGTAGGGTTTCTCTGTGGCCGACGGACTTTCAAAGAGAAACATTCGCTGCGGTTATATTTAGTATTATTGTGCGAATTGCAAATACTGTAAATTTACGAAACCATATTCTGCCAAAATTTTGGAAAATTAACTTATCTACCAATCATTGCTTTACACATGCAACCAGGTCCTTTAAATTGTGTTTCAACTAAATAGATGTGAATGCAATCATATATTTTTTTAAATCTTTATTTAACAGACTTGGCATGTCTGATATAAAAGCGGGTGTAATCATGAGTCTCAGCTAGCCTGTCTCCCGGCACGTGGGAGGCCTCGTGATGCTTGCGCAAGTGTGCACCACGCAAAATGGCGAAACAGCCTCCAACGCCACCTGACATTATCTGCGTCTAACAGGGACTTGGGAATGTTTCTGAGTAAGATTTAGGCCCACTGGCACCAACTACTTAAATGTGTTTAAATTGTATTTCAACACGAGATTTCTATGAAAAATTGTGTTTAAATACAATTTAAACATATTTAAGAAGTTGGTGCAAGTGGCCCTTAGAGCTTGAAGGAAAGAGAATTTAAATTGATGTAAAAACAAAGTGTGCGTAGGCTACATTCGAATCGCATTCTAATTATATTCTCGATTTTTTCTGAACGAAAAATATAAGCAAGCTACTACTTATGTTACTGTAGACATGACATCCTTTCAAACTTAAATTAGAAACGCCAATCCGAGTCGATTTACTCCATAGCCCGTTCTCGCTTCGCCCACACGTAGAGGATACGCGAACCATTCGAATAGACCTGATTTCGCCTCCGCAGATCGCGGTCCATATCATACTTGACAAGTTAACGATGTTGACCGAGCGCGGGACGCTAATTTGCTTTATATTGGATTTGCACGACCGCACGTGTCAAGAATAGAGTTCAAGTTCGCTAGTAATGTGACTATAAACATCTGTTAACATTGCTATGTCGTGTTACATACTCGTGTCCAATTTTAGTTCACGATGAAATACCATCGGAGATTATCGACATGTTTGTGAAAATGTGATATTTTATATGGATTGCTCTCGATGAAACAAGTGGTTTACTAAAGAGATTTGTTTACCTGCATTTTATAAAGTTGTTTGAACGTCTTACTTGGTCTGATTCTTTGTGGTCGGTATTTTATATGCATAGTTTTATTTTCATTGCCTTCTAAATTGCTATTTACTTTCCCTGCAATACGCTAAGCGGTTAAATATTGGGAGCATTTCATTACCATACCATATAAGACGGTTTTCTGCAGTATTTCCACGTTACCGCATTTATGGAATGGTGCATATAACGAGTCTGCCTACGCAACCGTGGTTGAGTCAACGATCCTCTACTTAGATATCAACAACCTACGACAACAACGAACGAAAGATATGAACAACCACAACAGAGTTATCATGCGGGAATAAAATCGATCCTTAATACTTCATGGTTAAATCACAATTTAATTATCTGTATTGTTTATTTTAACTGCCTGTATGGAAAATTGTGTTGAATAATTATGGGAATATACTGAACTTAAATAATATTATAATTCCTTATAGCTTATTGTTGTAAACGAGCTGAATAGTGGTTACTTGCAGAAGACATTGTCATGGGGAGCTTTGGACGTTAGCATAATGTAATCGGTTTTTGTTGTCATCGACCTCGTTGTGAGTAAACATAGCGCAGCTCTACGCGGTGCAATTGTACTACAGAGTGAGGCACGTGCTCGTCAATTTACACGCTACGTGCCCCAACAAAGACGACCAACCTCATTGTTCTTATACGCGCACTCCAGTGCTTACATCTGCAACTGAGATTCTCGTTTTCTCAAGGCTGTTCCATTGTACTGACTACGTCAATATGATTCTAACTTGCCCGGCAACAAACACTCCATTGTTTCACGCACAACAAGGTCGTGTCTAATGAGAGCAGAGTAAGCTTTGTCAAGAGCTTCGCGATTCAGTTATTCGGATATCTAATTTGCTCAAGGCCGAGGTCACGGGTCCACAATAGTGCGTCGAATTGATCATGTTTGTGAGATGAGATCTTATATTGAAACTTTTCTATTTACCCAGCGTAGCGTAATGGTAACGGTCCTAATTTCAATTCCGAAGGAACGAGCTGGGGTATTGTACAGAGTGTTCGTCTGAATAAGTTTCAAAGAGTTTCTATCTAAATCGCGGACCCTCAGGAAAGGGGCGCATTTCGACGCGCCATCACGTACAGCATCCAAATGAAATTTCCAAGAGCTAAGAAAGCAACGGTGCCTAGCGAGAGATCCCTTGGGACTGCTCAGTTGGCTGGTGAATGGTTACTGCTATTTGCTTGCATATTCCCGCAAAGGATCTTAACCAGACGAGCGGTATGGATTGGAATTGAAAACTGATCCCTTATTTTCAACACACTCGACAGTATTTTCGTATGTTAATTCTATTTATTGGCGTTTCTTTATCAGAGATAGCTAGATACAGTTTTGATATTTTTTCAAAATGTAAGTCTATATAAAACGTGTAATTGAATAAGGCCATGACAAGCACATTATAACTGCGAAACCCTTAAGTCATTTTGAGACACGTAAGCATATTTTTTACAAAAAAGATGTAATAATATAATATATTTTTTTTAACAACTGTTCAGGCGTGTATTATTTCGTGTTCTAAAGGATATATAAATCATAACGGGATGCTTTTAATTATTCAGAAATTCGAGGCCCATTTGAGGTAAAATACGCCGGTCGGGTGTATTTTTAGAGCGACCACAGATGGCGAAGGTCGTTCCCGTTCAGAATGCTGCTTATTTATTTAACGCCGCCTACACAACGCGTCTGGCCCGTCTCTCCCGTTTGCAATGAGACTTATAAAAAATGCCATAACAGGCGTAACTAGGGTGCGCTGGGACTTTTTGGTGTATTTTTTTCTCTTACGCTACAGCGTCGATTCATTGTTCCGACACATGTGTATGACTGGGATGGAACATTTCCCAAAACATTCTAAACAGAGCACGTCTTTGTTGTTTTGCACTGTAATAAAATGTAAACAGTACTTATCATGTAGGATTTGATGATAACGACCATGAAAATATTATTCTCTTGTTGAAGGAGATACAAGAGTTACGACCTTCGACTCAATTCTTCTGGAATCAGGAATTGTATATTCATGATAACGTGTCGGTTGGAGCTTAGGCGTAGTATAATAGCAACCGCTGGGACGCTTCTTTTCGGCTGGGCAGACGGGATTAAATAAATGAGTCCAATAAAAAATTCACGAGATTCAGGTATTGTGTAGACTTCATTTAGACATACTTAAATATGTAGAAGTCTAATTTGGAGGAATACGCAGATGTGGATTTGCACATTTTGAGGTTTTATGGCAGATGCAGATTGGCTAAGCATTTAGTTAGGATATTATCAGATTAAAGTAGAGAAAGAAACAGAAATATTGCAAACTCTGACAAACAGTGTAGCGAAAATAAGTCCACATACCACATAATAGTAAGAAAAATATAGTTCCCACTTATAGTAGAATTATGTTGTCCTTAGAAGAAATAAACATTCTTGTCACATACGACAACTTTGTACTACGGCTGTCCAAGTAGTAAGCTATGTTATTGTAATTAACAATATTCGGGTGCGTGCTGGGCGGCGGCTCGCGTGTTTGGCTTTCATTAGGCTGTCGCCCGCACCCAGCAAATATACTCCTGTCATACCATTCAGTATATTTGCTATCTATTATATCGGTGAATTCGCCCAGTTATTGGGCCCTTTGTTATGATTACTTCGATCTGGTCGTCCTTTGGAATATATCAGAACACTACGGAATACAAATTTTGGCCAATTAAGGCCAATGATATTTAAAACAGAGAAATAAAGTCTTGCCATTCATGCGTACCCGGATAGATCACATAAAGAATAGAAGACCCAGATGTATCTTTAGTTGTGTAGAAGGGTCAAAGAGATAAGGTAGCTAAGTATCTGATGAGTCTATCGGAAAACAGAATGAGAACGTTATGTTTTATATTTATCATATTATTATAATGGATGAATTCCTCAAATGCAACCTCGATTGACAAAATAGGTGCTGCCCTTGTGTGCTACATGGAGAGATGACTTAGTGATAGTCTCTAAAAGTTGTAAATCATAAGAGATTGTAACTTCACGTTCAGTTCTTTATAAAAATCTCAAGTATTTTTATTACAATGATAATGTCCTATGCGAAAATTAGTACCAACGAAATATATCCAAGCTTCTTGTGGTTGTACGAAAGTTTGTTAGTCTGAATACTAAATAGATTTCTACGTCAAAATGTATCGTAGCGATCTCATCCCAGTTGTTTGTTTATGCTTATGTATTTTTTAACTACATTTTTGCGAAAAACTGACGTTGGCATGGCGCCAATTTACCTTTTTTATTAAATTACTCGTTTTGGGAGTATCAAATGCATAATCGGGCATAATTTATTACCAATCAGCTCCATTAATGTATTCTGAAATTAATAATTTTGCAAAAGATAAAGACAAAGTCATTAACTATAAAATCCGACGTAACAAAGGAACGGTTCAAAGGTAAAATTGTGTATAGCTTACAATTTGTTTGTAATACCACAAAGTGAACGTGTCGTGACTGTAAGTCACCGTTTTGTATACGGCGCACCCTACGACCCCACTATTGACGGAAAGTTTATGAAATTATACTTTTATTCCCACTAGTCATTTACTTGGGGTGAAAGTCTTTTAGGGAATTTCCCCGAAAGCCCCTGTTATTATTAAATTCACCATAACATTTATAACGGCTATTTTATGACATTGATGAATTTGTTCTGCTGTTAAGAAAATTGATCCATGGTTGTGATTGTAATTAACGGTTTGAAGCAAAGAAACTACCGATTCTAAACATACATTAAACTTAATTCAAGATATGAAAACATGAGGTTCATAACATTTTTATTTAAACACCATTCTTATAAGATTTTTTTAAACAAGATGAAAGTTAATTTTAATAAGCTTTATTTCAATATTTTGATGTATTTTATAACAAAGTGCTATGTTCATTTCCATAATTTTTGCCCCGTCCAAATTCGATCGATTTTTCGTAGGATTAATTTGGGAATTAATTTAGCGTTTGTTGTCCCAGAGATCAGGCACGTACGCTCTGTTGGGAATAGAGGGGTGGCTGCAGTGTTTTGTATCTGTTTCCGTGTTTGAACTTAGCATGGTAAATTTTCCTTAGTACCTGCGTACTACTGCTTAACTCGCTCCACATAAATTTATGTAAAAAATGAAGAATAGACTTTCAATTCAATCTGGGCGACTGACTTTCAATTTGGGCGGCGGTAGCCTAATGGCTAAGGCGTCGGACTTGCGATCATGTGGTTCTCTGACAGAAAAGTTTAGTGCTAAAGTATTTCCATATTTGCTTTGAGCTTTGCCTTTTGTTATTGATACATGATGAATTAAAACTTTTTTAAGTACACTAAAACATTATTCTTTGAGTAACTTCTTACGAAAGGTCTAACTTGTCAATTCTATTTGTCATCTTTAGTTCCCGAAATAGCTCGTCTGTCGTAGTTCTTTAAGTGGAACATCAATCTTAACTGAATTCACCAGCCTGTGTCTATTAAACTCTTACAATACTAGGTTAGTACTCAACGTATACGCGAATGACCTCGACACGGCCTTTCAATAGAATAAATTCATTCATGTTATACAGAGCAACGGCCTTCGCTTCAATTTAGGCAATTTAGCATATTTCATTTAATTTTTTGTAAACGGCTTCATTTTATGTTCGAAATTCGAAGTATGTTGCCGTCTGGAGTTAGAACATAAATGTCTATATTCAGTACCTATTCATTCTTTAATACATATAGTACCTCAATGTATGTATTTTCGAGAATCAAGTCTATATATATCAATTCTATCTTTGAATACGCGTATAAATTTGATTCCAAGATTTGGGAATGTCTCGGTTTATTGACGTGGAAAATTAGGGATTTTACTCTTTTGAAATTTGTGAAGCTTGGTTTAACCACTGCTAGGTACTAATCGTATTCGCATATTAACCTTTAGGCGAAATAACACTCGGTCTCTAACTATATCGCATTCATACGTATCTCTGCCTATTGATAACACCTCTTTTGTATCGATAAGATAGTGAAATAAATTCTTGAACGGCGGAGAAATATCAGTCAACACGGTGACGTCTCCAAGGCCCGACGAGGTCGGTGCTCGGTCGAATCGATAGACGCGGACATGGCACGTCACTAGTGTTTACGTACCGTCTCTAAGGCGACCGTTTCGATTTGTTAATGATGCAGTTACCGTTTGCGCAAGCTTGTTGATAGCAAATAAACCTAATAATAATCCTAAGTGACTCCAGTTGATTGATTGATTGGTTTTTATTTGCGTGAAATTCTGCCAAGGTTATACATTTTTGAACATGACACTGCAGCTTTTTATTTGGAAACATCCATTTAACTTATTGTTTCATCCATTTTAGTTAAATTGTTTTTATTTTGCAAGATAATTCCAATACAAAAGTTGGTAATACATTTTAGCTCAAGGAGAACAAAGTAAATCGTTTAGCGATAAAACTTCGTTGCTCAAATCTGATTACGTTCAAGCCTGGCCACGTATTGCCGCCCCCGTATCTCGTACAAACTACAATAGGTTTACTTTGAAATTATCCACGCTGGTGCTTTCTTTGTGGGCGTAACCGTGCCTCTGTGCAGCTCGCATTGTGAATTGAAACGATCAATGATCGCGTAAGCCGCTTTTGTTCTCTTATTGGATTCAATGAATTGAAAGTCACGGAGAGAATTCCCACTGAAGTGGATCTAAAGTTTTTATGACGTATCAGTAAAGTGCAGGGTCTAGACATTCTATAAAGTTTAGTTATAAAATACATAAAAACCTTAAAATCCCATTCATTCCATTATATATCTACTAATTTTGTTTTTCAAAATGTTTAAAACGAATGTGTGCTAATTAAGTATTTATTTGTTTCAGGTACCTACAATCATTCGCTTTTTAGTGTGAAAAAATATCTGATGCAACTTGTGGGTAATCCTTAATTGAACTTTTAATTAGTGAAAATAATTTTATCATAATCCGCTACAATTACAGTTTTAATTGAGTAGGTATTAAACCGGTGTAATATTGGCGTTGGCGAATAATCGATTTATTTAAAAAAAAACGCTTCTTCATAAAGTTACTTAAAGTAAAGAAAACGTCTGAATTTTATCATTAATTTTTATCAGTTTTTATTTCCAACCCAGGCTAATGATAAAAACCTATACAAGACTAGCATATAATACGTGCCTACCTATATATAATATTATATAGGGATATTTTATACGACTCCCTCACAGGGGACCGTATTGAATTAGTATTCACTCTTAGTATCCAACGAGGGAGGGGCGAGGTGTCAAGTTCGGATGAAAAAAAAAAACCCTCCGGGATGTTAGTTATGAAGGTATTACAACGTCATCTGTTGCTTGACTTGAATTAATTTTGCACATAGGAATGGTACATAAGAATATGAAATAATAATGTTTTTTTTCCGGAGGTGAATTTTCTATGCCTCCACTACACTACTCGCGAAGTTGCTTCGACAAAGTAATGGTAGAAACTGGCCGAAGTTCGAAGTTAAGTGACTATACCCTCGTGCAACCTCGTCAGGAGCCTTCGTACTCCTCTGACTCGGGCGCAAAAACCGACAACTATCGGTAGTCGCCCAGGGCGAGGCGAGCTTGCGCGGAGCAAACCGAAGTGCTCTTCTCCACTATCGTCCTTCGATCAACTTCGTGAGTAGTGTAGTGACGGCACTAGAATTTGAATACTTTCTATTTGAGATTGACCCTACCCTGTTCAGACAGGACTGGTGTTTTGGACTGTCAGAAAAATACAATTTATAGATAGAGACTTCACATTTACATTTGGGCAAGGCAATGGATGGGTTTTTTGAGAATGTGCGGCCAGGGTAAAGTATATCAGGTTGGTCGGTTAATTATTACGATGAAATTAATACGTAACGAAATCCTATGTGTTTGTAGTGTCGGGAATTGTTACTAGGTTTAGCATAATTATTATTCTCGTTCATTTATTAACTTATCTATGCTATCAAATTAACTTTTATCCATTGAAATGTTTTTACGTCTACTCGATTATTATTAAGTTATTCCATAAAGTCCGTCGTCAACAATACGTACTTTAATCCGTAACTTAGTACATCAATCAACAGCACAGTAGGTACTCAAATAATATTACTAGGCACTGTTAATTATGAAAGAAGATATCACAGTTGTTAGTGTCAAATAAAAATAATAAAGGAATATTGCTGGTTGTTACGCCGACTCGAAACTAATTACTTGTGTTGTGGTGTATATTGAGTGTTCTTGATTTTATTAAAGTAGTAGACTAGGTATATATTCTGTATTGTGATGTTGTGGAATATCCTTTTTTACCCGCGACGGAACGGAAACCGTGTATGCGTTTGGGGTGAGACGGTGTTTGTTTTTTTTTTTCTCTAGCATTTTTAAATATCTTCAATGTGTAGACACAGCTTTTTACGATTTTATAATAGTAGAGAAGATAAAAATGAATCTTCTGGTTCGGCAGTTTTATGGAAAGTTACCTTTGTAACATAAATTTGTGCTTTTAAGTCACTTAAGTAAATCGGTTGATTTGTTGACTTTTTCTCATTAGAATAGTTAACGGAACACATTAAACCCCCTGTTCTAAGTCCAGATCTACTAATTCTATAAACTCACTATTATACACGAATAAAATGTAAAATAATGTATGTAAAGATTTCTTATGGAAATTCAGATAAACATGATAAATTAATACACGTGTTTCAAGCATTTACAGACGTTCACATGTAATATTGTAAAATGGCGAATACGTGTTAAATATACTAACGCTTTGGTTTTAGCGGAAAATTACGTAGCAAATTTCCGCGTACTCATTATCCAAATATTCAAGTAATTATTGTTATAAGATCGATAAGAGAAATTCCCTCCAGAAGTGGTTTCGATTCCCAAATCAAGCAAAGCATAATTGGATTATGAAATTCTTAGATATTATCACATGGGACCTTAATATGCAAGTGTAGTGTGTACAGTAGTGTGCCAATGCAATATCTTTCGGGAAACATCGGCGTGATGGTATGTTATGTTAAGGAGGCCGTAGTAGTAAGTTGGTATGTTATAGTATAGAGGTCGTAGAATTGCAATTAAGGAAAATGATTTGAACTAACTCTTAGCTGAAGTACTGCTTTGCATTGAATAAATTTAGCTGCATATTACAGTTAATATAGACGTATCGCCATTTTTAATATCGTAGAGCACGTGACCCTTATCGTGTTATGTCTCGCGACAACGCGCAGCCTACGCGCGATCCGATAAAATAAACCAATATAATAAATGTTCTAGTTGTTGCAATGAAGTTATTTGGGTAAACTATTATGACTTGCAAAGCAAAAGAAATGCCATATCGATCTTAATGTCGAGTAGATTTACTAGAAGAGTTAAATACTTCTAATGGTCATTTTAAACTGTAATTTACTGCACTACTATAAAAATTAGAGTAGGTGAAGCGTTTTATTTCATCCAGTTAGCAATGGAAACACTGAAATACCCAGAACTGGTATAATTGAAAATATTTTAAACACTGAATAGGCATTTTTCTATTACCATACAACTAATTTTCTCTGGTATTTCTGCGAAATGCTTTGGGCGAAAATTCCTCAAATTGTATGCGGTGTGTTCCACCCACTTTTGTCGGTGTTTCTAATGAACATGAAAATATCTACACACCTCGGAGCCGCCATTGTGGTATTTCTGCTTCAGTTACGTTTTAAAATACAAAAGCATTTAAACTAAATAACGGTTTCGAAACCCAGGCCAAAATATTACACACTATGGGCCACTTGCAGCAACTTCTTAAATATATTTAAACTGTATTTATGTTTTTTTTTTTTTTTTTAAGATAACTAATTGTAATTGATTTTTAATTTATGAATTTTTGAAATATATATACTAACATAGTTTTAAGACCTTTATAACTAACAACATATGGACAATGCTTCGTCTGAAATAAACGTATTATTATTATTATTATTATTTATACACAAATTTACTATGAAAAATTGTGTTTAAATGGAATTTAAACATATTTAAAAAGTTGGTGCAAGTGGACCTAAATATAATTTCATACCCAAGAGAATTCGTCGGGGCTGCCATTCCCATCTCTGTTTCGCATTTCAATTTAAATTTATTAAAGACTAGCTTCTGCCTGCCTGAAAGTAGCCCATGTGTTATTCTAGACTATAATCTATCTCTGTGCCAAATTTCATTCAGATCCGTTCAGCCGTTCTGGCGTGAAAGAGTAACAAATATCCATCCATCCATCCATCCTCACAAACTTTCGCATTTATAATATTAGTAGGAAAAGCTATTATGTGTCTCCCAGAACTAAATGCAGCCCTGACGTATGCAGTCTCGACACAAATCAATGAAAACTGAAACAATACCTACAAGTCATTATGAAAACGGAGATGTTAAACATTGTTTCAGAATATAAAGTTTTATACAATGGCCTCATTTGAATAAACACCGTATTATGTTAACATGCGTAGAGATTTTTCACGGCGATAACTATTTTCTTGTCACTATTTTAAACCGCTCTTATGAGCACTTTCCCTCCTTTATTGCGCTACGCTGGTGATTATTACTAAGACTTGAAGACGAGAGGAATATGTATACATACTAGATTATAGGCAATTTCAAACGTGTGTGCTCTCTATTCGTTCCTTGGCAAATATCTGATAACGATTGTCATTTTACTCATATTGTAATTTGGACTCTATTTCTATTAGCATTTTATGTTCAAATTCATACTTTGATTCGACTGAATTTAATGAATTTGTCATTCTCGATGTCAGACACGATTGTGACATTCATCATCATCTTGTGCTACTCTTATCCCAATTTAATCATCCCTACTATAAATTCATCCCTAAATTAATCTTTCATAATAAATAAAATTTATGTCCATACCTTTTAATTTATCCCACTACAAATTTCTGAATTAGTGATTATTTCATTACTACGAATTGAATTTGCGTCAAATAAGTTTATCTAGACCTTTTAAATCGACCTTAAACGTGCTATGAAACGGTAGTGTCTAATAGATACAAGGATATCAAACTTATATTGTTGTTGAGTGCTTTAAAATAACTTGCAAAAGTAATGTCATAAGTTTGAATCCTTTGAATAAAGAGAAATGGGACGATATTACATTTTCCTCTAACAGTTACTTCGTCTTTCTTGTTTGAATTCGCTCGGGGTAAAGGCAATAAGTGCTGGTTATCAAAACTGATTGCTTGGGTAGCGAACAATGCAAATAACGTTATTTCTATTTAACGATCATAGCTGTCATAATATTGTACTGAAACCCCAGTGAACTTCTATTTTCTTCTTTAACTGAGCTCTTGTCCAATCTATCCTCGCAATCTTTTTGGCTTATGCAATTTCCACTTTCTTCTTTGTCAAGCCTTAAAAGTGTGGTTTCAAAATTGCGTCCAAACAAAACTTATTAGGTTGCTTTAATTTTAAAATATTTTACCATAAAATTCTAATCAAGAGAACACATTACTTACAGAACTCAAGAGGTCTTAAATCTTTTTAATGCGACCCATTTTCTACGAAATACGTCGCGTTTCTTCATATTTTCAAGCCACATACTGCACGAGTAACTCGCTCACGTTTTTCAAACATCTCAGAATTTTCATATCATTACCGGTGCTTCCTACGCTGGCGACGGACCGGAAAATTAATGCAAATTTTCCATCACGGGCTATTTATCCCTTTAATTTGCGTGGCGAGCTTCAACTACCCTCGACTATGATGAATTGAGGCATTATCTGAAAGTAATTAGTGTTGTTAGTTGTTTGCAACGTAATGACGTTGTATGACGTAAGGATGTCGTTTATCATTCTATTGTGTTTCCTTTTTCAGCGTTAGGGACAGGGTTTGTTTTATGTGGTGCTTTGCGTGTTCGACTTTTTTCTGACCCGAAGATTTCACAACATTATAATGTTATGATGAATTTGCAGTGACGGCTAAGAGATGCTTCTATAATATTAATTCTCTCCGGCAATATTGGAAGTCATTGAACCTGTGAAAACATTATTTCTCAAGACTATTTAACGGGTCTCAAAAATGGTCAGCACTAAAAATCAGTATATTATGTATAAAAATATAACAATACAATTGAATTGCATAGATCCTTTACATGAACAACTATAAAGTAATATTTACGAAAAGGGCAAAAGGATCTTCTTCCTAGCAGTATATGGAGACGTGTTCGTTGAAAATGCTTTAATTAAGCAGCTTTTACTCGACTCATATGGATATCATAAAACTTGAATAACTAGGTACTTAACTTTAAAATACACTTCTCCAGAAAAATCATTGGCTACATTGGGGCAATCTAGGTTTTTCTGATTATTCTACCGTTAGAATAAGTTCCTAAATCTTATAGAATTCTTGTGTCAACTACACTAGGATCAAATTGAAACGCTTTCACCGAAATAACATCCTACCTGTTTTTAACCTTAACTGCAATTAATTAAGTATTACTATCACTGTCGTCATCTTATCGTCTTTCGCAGTATTTATTACCCCCTTTATCCCTTTAGGTAATCCACGTTTTGCACCAAATCTTCGTGGAGGTATTACGTATGTTTTTATATAATCGCGCGCATAATTTCATCACTTTCGTAACAATTAAGAACAAAAGCTACTAATG
The DNA here is from genome assembly GCA_947256265.1 of Acronicta leporina. Taxonomy (NCBI): domain Eukaryota; kingdom Metazoa; phylum Arthropoda; class Insecta; order Lepidoptera; family Noctuidae; genus Acronicta; species Acronicta leporina. Next base: position 3,886,145 of record OX366512.1, read on the forward strand.
CATGCCTTTAAAAAAAATGTCATTCTACCTACAGTTTTGGGCATTTGGGGTACGTTTACTCATTTAGCTAGTGCGTGTGCCAGATCTATCTTCATTTTCTCACAAAAAGCACAGCTTACTCTTTTTTAGGTATCAGATGTGATTAAGTAGTACCTACATGATATTAATGTGCAGACAAAAATATTTAGAAACAAAGTTGTTATCCAATGAGCCGAGAGTTGAAGCAAATTGTTTTATGCTCACAAATGTTTTCGTGTCGCGATAAATTAAGCCGGTTATCAATGATGTCAGCCTTGTGTGTAATTTTATCGTGTTCATGATGATTCATTTGATGGTTTTCCTACGAATGGCATCTACGTCGGTGCTATAGTTTTGATTGTTTTGTGTTTATGCAGTTTCCCGCATGTTGTTGTTCTATTGGAAAGAAATCGTGTTTAAAGAATGCAAATCTTAAAGGCCGCTACTACGTGCTTTATTTGATTATTTGAAGGTTTTTCCCATGCAAATTTGCGTTATATTTTATGCCACCGTCTCGTCGGCGACGTTTCAACGCGAACACAGTTGAAACGCGCCGAGCCACCGGGGCGCCGCCCCGTGACGTCATCGCCTCGCCCGTCGCTATTCGGCCCTTAATATTAAGTAAACACGACCCTCGTGTCGTGTTTACGTTGCTTGTGTCCTGGCGTGTCTACTATTGTTTAACCTGTCCTGACTTCTGTTAGGCAATTTTCCCGCGAACAGCGCGGCCATGATGTCACTGGTGGATTGACGAATATTAAATCCAGATTTGGATAGACGGTACCGAGGAAGGCTATCTACAAGTCTGCTAGCCTTTGCGATGATTCGCCTACACTACACCTAAAATGTTATTTAACGTACGGTCAATAACTTGGAGGAACGCTTATTTAATTTTTCATGTGGGTGAATCAAATGGTGATATTTATAGGTTCATCTTTTATGGTATATTGTAAATGTCATTTGGTGCGGAATAATACGGTTTTTTTTATTAATAAATTTTTTAAATGGGTTAGAATAGAATGGAAAAGCCTATCACCCTAACCGCATTATACACATTATCCGTTCCGTCGTGGTCGTGGGACAGATTAAATAAAATTAAAGGATTTAAAAAAGTTACATGCAACCCGGTGTGGTCTATTAAAGCTCATTATTTTTTAAACAATTGTAATTCATTCAAGAAAAATATCTTTACTTATCGTGCATGTAAAAAGCTTTTAAGCTAGAGAGGAGAGACACGTACTTTTTAGATTTTCTTATCGTTTGTATTCAATTGTCAAACGACAAGATTGGAAACCTATGGTGAATATTCATGGGACAACAATTCAGTAAACCTATTGGGTAGTTCTTTAAATAAATAGTTCCACAATGTGGAATAATTAAAACATCACAGACTTTTGTAAATACATCTCTCTCAGCTCAAGAATGTCTTTGATTTTATTATTACGACATGGGAGCATTAGAACTTAGTCTTTCATCTTATTTCTTTTTCGAATAACTTGGGCCTTTATGCGGGGATCTTTTTGATATGATGTCTACAAGTAATTATCAGAACAAAAGACATCCTATTGCGTCTGACATAATTGTATTTAGTAGAAGAAAATGTCTTTGTTTTGCGTAGAAATTACGCTGGTTCACCAAATGATATTTAAACACTTTAAAATGTTCGTAGATTTTTTAATACGAATTGAGAACTTTTTATTTCTGTACTGTATCAAAATTGAAAAAAAAAACTGACCAATACCGAAGGATGCTAGAGAATTAACAGATAAAACAGTAACAGTTTTAACTTGACGTCACGGTCTGCGCTTACGCAACGCCACGGGTCATGATCGTTAGAAAGTTGCCTTTTATACTTTTTGTGCTATATTGTCTCTTACTTTACGCAACTAAAACCTTTTTTTAACTTATTTGTTTTCTATTTCTTTAAAAGGATTATCACCTGTGGTTATGGAGTTTCTTGCCGGATCTTCTCCAAAGTCCATTGTTTGGCCTGCATCAAGTTTTTGACTCATAAAAGTACCTGTTACAATGGTCTAATTGAAATAAGTGACTTATTACGTACTTTACCAGCTGGGAGCTTGAGGGGCTGATGGTTAAATAATATTGACGCTGATCAATTGATCTGCAAAGTTAAGCTGTGCTTGTCGTGGTCTGTCCGTGGATGGGTGCCCACTTCGTACTTACCTCGGAAAGCACGATTTTTCGACCCATGTCGTTGTTCGAAAAGCTATGGCAATTGCAATTATCGATAGTCCGAAGCTTGATAGTAGACTATTTTTCCTTGTGTGATCGGTATTTCCCAGAAATTGGTTTGGGAAAGTCTGATGGCAGTGGCTTCTAGTAATATATTATTCTAATACATTTTGTAAAGAATCTGCATGATTGTAATGCCTTACTGTTGCAACTCCTTGTTTCTATAACTATAAACGGTAAATGTATATTAACGACATGGTTTGCTTACGTCGTAGAATATTGAACTTAAGCCTTCTCTTCAAAGAGCTTACTCCAGTAAGCTTTCTGAAGCTCTACCAAGATGTAGGTATACAAAATGAGGAGGGTAAAATGATCCAGTTTTGGCATAATAAATAGCTTTAAATTTATCTCTAAATTTACTCGTCTCACTGTAAAAACAACAACAAACAACCTTGCCACCTGTAAGTTTCTCCCAAATCTAATTTGTATTTATATACTGCAGTTTATTCTCAAGCTATCTTTATACAGAATAGCAATCTTAATAAAAGGTGCCCCACGTGTAAGCTGTACCGGCAAGAAGTTTCATTACTATTTTACGACTTCAAGTAAATGATCCCTGAAACCTTGCTAAGCTAAGCTATCATTCAATTTATCTGTTAAATTACTCTTCTCGCTGTAAAAATAACAAAAACTGGTGCCTATTGTTCGGTATCAAACCTATGTAGCTTTAAATCAATAAATTAGAAAAATAACTAGTGTAGATACACCAATTTAATCGTATCTAATTATCCAAAAAAGTAAATCTTCCTTCGCACAAGATAAGCTTAAAAAACCTTAATGTGACGCACAAGTAGATAATATTACCATCAAACACTACACCTTGAACCTGCCTATTCACCTTCTAGCTATTACAGTCCGCGTGCCAGACACGATAATCTTCAAGGGGGAGCAATATTACTCGTATTATCACTGTGTAACTTTACAGAAACGACAGCTTAACTCTTGAAGGGGAGACCATATTACTCTTCTCAATATTTTCGACTACTCGCGAATTGGATCCGCCCTCTTGAGTACATCAGTATACGGAGCGCTCGTAAAACGTGCGCAATGTTTTCACCCTCTCCATGTACCGTATTTTTAATTTAATCAATCTCGCCAGTGAAAATCTCCACTATTTTGAGTAACACGTAGTTCGAAAATGATTTTCATGTAGAATGTGAAGATTTTATACAGATTTTATGTATTGAATTTATACACCGACATATTAGCAGTTTCACTTTCACTAAAAATATATCAAAAATACTGAAAGCAATTTTAAATAAGTATCGCTTATCGATTTGACAGTTTCTTATTATATTATTGTGGGTTGTATTTATTTTATATTATATAATTATATTATATAAGTAAGGTAATAATAAGACAGTCACGAGCTTGCGAGGTGCCTATTTCCTTACCCTGATTATATCTTCGGAATTTTTGCAATCGATTTTATTAAATCAGTAACTAGGATATTAATATCATTTGCGAAATTCGCGTGATAATTGTACATCACTTACGATACCTCTCAGGATGTTCTGCTTTTGGTATTCGTTTCTTGTAAATAATACGTTTGCAATTTTATCTCATTACATAAAAAAATTGCAATATCTGGCTAGATTAAATTTAGAGCAATGTTGGTGCGATATTGTTTGATGTCTGGTTTTTTCAATATCGATCGATTGTTCGATGAGCTTATGGGGAATTGAATGGCAATATCGTTATCATTTTTTGGAGAATAACTGGCCTGTGAACCAGTGCTTTAACGCTAGACAGATATTTTATCGTTTCTTGCCTTTTGTAATGAATCTAACTTCATATCCCGCACAAATCTGATAGATGTAGATATTTTATGGATCCCGTTTTATTACTTGACTGAATATGTAATAAAAGTGACGCTTGAGTTTCTAAAAGTTTCGGAACTTGAAATAAAGATTTAAATGCTATTTGAATCTATAATGTTGATAAAAGAGATAATGGAATCACTGTTTTGTACTTACTGTATTCAACAGCTGATTTTTAAAATCTGTATCAGCTGAATTTAAAAGGTCGATGTAGGCGCCGTAGAAATTAAACTTCGTGTTAGGAGGTACTACAAACATTTTATTCAGCTATACGAATTAGTTAATCTCTCTCCCTTACACTGTAAACATGGATGAAACGGGTTTAATTTCCATGAAAGCAAACAATAAAGTTTTATGTAACGTGGTAAATTACACGATTTCATTTTCATTAACTGCCTCATTAGCTAAGTGGTCCTGAGCGCGACTGCTACGCTAGAGGTCCTGGGTTCGATTCCCAGGTCGAGCAAAGTGTTATTGGGTTTTTCTATAAAATTCCCAGTAGCAGCTCGGAGTTAGGAATTTGTGCCCGGTTAATGGCAATAGGCTCGCCCCCTATTACATGGGACCTAAACATACCGGCGAACTGTGGGTGTACATTAGTACGCCTCTGCCTAACCCTTCGGGGAATACAGGCGTGATGGTATGTTATGTTATTTTCTGCCCATTACCGAAATAATTGAGGTCATATCTAGCCAAAAGGTAATAATAAAATATAGAAGTGAACCATATTTCATATTACTCACGTAAGATTCAGGGGATTCAGACGTAGACATGATATTCGATTTAAGTTTCTTTGACAGATACCTGGCAACTGCGACACGGGTTGGGAATTATAATTTGTTCCACGTTAATGTTTATTCTATTTGGGTTAAAGCAATATTTAGAGGTAGAAATACAATTAAGTTATGCAAACACGCGTAACTTTCAATTTAATTTCAGCGTAAAACGATCTAGTTTTCAGAGAATCACTAATGTAATAAAAAGAATGTGCACAAAGGCGGGAAAATAGTTTTTTCGTTCCATTCATTCGATACGGCTATTCTATTCCAGGAATTGAGAGCGAAAGTTTCTGCTAACACCACTCCAAGGAACATTACGAGGAATTGTAAAGTTGTTCAATGGTTTTTAATCGTTAGATTAAACATCTTTGTGGTTAGTTGTTTGCTTAAATCAGCAAAACTTGGCTAAGTACTCCAGAAATAAAAGCAATCTATTTAGTAAAGTCAAGTAACATGAAATATTTTTCGTTAGCTAGGTTTTTTTTTTTCTTAAAAAGCTTACTAGCAATGCGGGTCGCACAATACTAGTATTCTTGTTAACCCCTCGTGCTAAGCTAGATTGCTTGTGTTACGAGTGGGTTCACGTCGGTAGTGCAATGGGTGGGGTTCGAACCGGCAACCTCATGATCGCAAGTCCGACGCCCTAGCCATTAGGCTACCGCCGCTTCAAATTTTACTTTCCTATAATACTTTTTCATAGTAAGTTCCTTTATTCAAGAAGAGGATGAGTATAAATTCGAAACAAAATGGGAAATTGTGTAATGTGCCCGAACAAATAGATGGGATTGCCCAAGATATGTATGTTTATAGCTATAATAACTTTGAATTAAATGCGGACGTTCCGCTGTCACTAACAGACAATCTCATTAACAAAAGAAGTAAATATCGCAATAATGAAAAAACAGGTAAGTAATTTTGCCGTAGAAAAAATAAACTGCAGCTTATTTACTGGATTTTATGTTTTTTAATGAGATGGTCACAGGAGCTTGGAGACTGGAACGAAGGCGGATGCCTATCCTATAGTCAGTAGTAGGTGAAATGGTGCTGCTGATGATGATAGCATGTTACAGTATCAACATTGATTGATCAAGTAAAACTGATTATTGTGTGATGAAAGGAAATACAATATTAGATTGATGATTCATTTGATACTAGAGCTATAAACATAGCCTTCGATATTACTGATTATAACATAAAAGGGCTGAATAATATCGTTTTGTTTTTCATTAAGTGCTTTCTATCGATTCATAAAGGAAACTAATCAATGCTATATTTACAGTTATAACGAAGTAACATGTTCAAAAACCAGTTTTGTCGGCTTCTGCGTCGACTAAGCAAAGTTATAGTAGCCATTTATACATCGAACACTGATTTTAGCACTATTATAAATATCCTAATGGGCTCCGAGTTTGTTTGAGTACTTATTAGGTTCCCGTTTCACCTAGCTTAGAAGCAGAAGTTGGTTTATACATAGTCGTGTTATACTGAGCTTGCAAAACCATAAAATCTTGTCACCTAGGTAAGTTGGTCCTGACAAATTGTATTTATACACTGCTTTTGTCATATACAAAATACCAATCTTAATAAAAGGTGCCCCACGTGTAAGATTTACCGGCAACAAGAAGAAGTTTCATTTCTATTTTACGACTTCAAGTAAATGATCCCTGAATCCTAAGCTTTGCTGACTCAGCTCAACCGAATCTTCGTCATAAAACCCTTCACCAACTGCTTATTTTGCAAAATTCATTAGGGATTTTTGACGGAGCATATCTAGCGTACCCGTATCCATATTATAAGTATCTGGATTGTTGCCAAGGAATGTTATTTTATGGCAAACATTGCAGAGCCTTCCGGCGTCCTGCAGCCCACACGGACTTCCCGCTTCGATGTATACACCATTATTGCGCTTGCTAATATATTCGTGGTTTGTTGATTCAGAGCCAATTTCTCAAACGTACCAATCTGGTTAAAGACATCTGAGAAAATTGCGCGAAACTGAACAAGAAAGCTTTAGATCTTGATTCTTGATTCGTTTTACTACTGTCTATATTGTGTTGTTTATATCTTACTTCTCCGGTTTTATTTCGATTGTAGATACCTGTTAATTCTATGCTTGCTGCGGTCTGTCCATGGATATTCGGTACTATCCAGAAATTGGGTATCGAATGTATGATGGCAATTGATTTGTGTAAAATACTGAAATTCAGCCGCACCCGGGTAGATGGAAGCTGACCACGACATTGTTGGGAAATGGCCAGGATGATGATGAAATCTGATAGAGGCAAATATTCGGAGTAGGTACTGTTCACTTCTGGACTGAATTATTAATTAGTTGGATGTTTGCGGGCCCTGTCTTCCACTCGAAGTAGTGAGTGGGCGAACTAGTGCAATCACATACAAAGTTAGACCAGACTCCGTCTGTGGTCTACCGAGTTTATGGTAAACTTAGAAGTAAAATTTCTATTAAATTTAATAGAATTGAAATATTCATGTATGCTCCGCGGTTCTAAATAGCAATATAGAAGATTGGCATAGACATGGGAGGGCTTCAATCTTGCACGAAAAGTCTTCATGGTAGCGTGCGCATACTTCGTAAGGTATTCAGTCGATGCCTGAAAAGCGTTAACAGCAATGAACAAGTTTATTGAGAAATGAATCGAAACTATATACTTACTGTGTCTATAATCGTTTAAAAAGTGGAACGATGGAAATTTAATGTTTATAATATTACGATCATAATGTCTTTGATGGCCTCATTATCTTCATAAAATTGTAAACAAAATATGAGTAAATTTCAGTTAACTGCTACTAGCGTAATAAAACTACGTAAAAGCATTTTCTTTTAAAACAAAGTTTAGTTTTTTGAATGGCATAAACAAATTGACAGACACTACGCTTTTCGTTTCTGACTTATAAAATCAGAACAAGCTATGGTTGCCAAAACTGCAACATCCATGTATAAGTTTATCTTGAAGAGGGCACGTCATATAAGATTTGAACCAGTACGACATATATTTGGTCCGTCACTCTCACGACATAATTGAATCAATAGTTTTTGTTACGTTTGACTTGCTTTTTATTAAAGTTGCTCGTCAAGACGGAGTGTCTTGAAAGTTTTCTCGTTCAGTGTTAGCTCGTGAGAGTATGAGCATTGTAATACGTGTTGTTTAATGAATTTTGTTACAACGTGTGTTCGTGTTGCCTTATTTTGGGACCAGCACTTATACGAAGCATTTCAGTAATTTTAACTGTTGATTAAAAACCCCTATTATTACACAACATGGCTAAACAAGTCTAAGGGAAAAGGAACCAGTGTTTTAAATACATCCGACACTGATCATGATATTAAATTGTAATATATATTATCACCGAAAGCAGTGGGGATATTAATACTTGGATTTTTCATATTTTGTATAAAGGTGAAAAGGTACATTATCATTAAATGTCTATAATGTCAAACAATTCCTCAAGATGTAGATCCAAATCATGCTAATTTGAATGTCAAGTCTGAAGTTACGGAGGAAAGTTCTAAATTTATCTACAAGTTAGGTACATGCTAAGTTTGAACGACAACACCTGACGTAAGTTTAAAACTTAATACATACTACCTACCTACTTATTGTTTGAAAGACGTTTACCTAGAAAGGCGTAGCTCATTAAGACATAGGCGCACGTTCTTCAAACACCCGTCAAGCTTTCGACATTAGAACTAAGTCTTGAGCCATACCTGCAAGCAGGTCTTCGATTTCTAACAAGTACGGATAGTGATGCTCGTTAGTCAGAGACCTCAATTCTCTGTACAATCAGCGCACATTAACAGAAATAATGTTATGTCCATGTATTGAGTGTCCACGGCTAAACTCGCGCTGCATAAGTACTATTAGGGACGTCAACGCAAGTATTAGGACCTAAAATTAAATCTCATTCCTCAAAGGCAGCGTGATAATTTATGCCACTGAAAGAAATGCTCAGAATTACTCTCGTAATTCATGTAGTTTCCAAATTTTTCCTATCATACCCTATCTGGAAAAATAATATCACCCAATACAATGCTTGAATTAGGAATGGAAATGATTGCTACTTTTCATTGACTTTCATTTGATAAAAATATGATTATTTATCACATTTCGCAGCCTATATTTTATTGGCTATATTTTGTCCGCAACACTCGCTATTTCATTGAAATACGATTTTGAGCAGGCTGTGTGAAAAATATCGCAGGTGCGATTAGCATTCATGTAAAATACTAAAATAAAATACAAGTTAACAGCAACAACCATTTGCCCACAGTTATCAGTTGAGATCTATTTATGGGCGAGTCTCGCAATTTTCCCTTTCGCGTAGGTTTCCTATCTTGCATAATTTTATTACTAATCTAAAATTGGCAAAACATCTCGGCGTTGATTACCAGCTCGTGCATGTTCCCAGGTGTGTACTACTCGCTGTGACAAATTGAATTCTGTCATAACCACCTGTATGTAGTGCTTGATAGTTAATATATAAACTAGTGACGTAAGCTTAGATGCATCTAGAAGCGCAGTTCCGAGCTGAAAATGATCGCCCTATCGCAGTCTCCATTGCTACAAAAGACTGATTCCCAAGTTGGTTATTAAGGCCCACTTGCACCAACTTTTTAAATACGTTTAAATTCCATTTAAACACAATTTTTCATAGTATATTTGTGTTTAAATACAGTTTAAATATATTTAAGAAGTTGGTGCAAGTGGCCCTAAATGTATAATACTGAGTTCTATGACGCCGTTTGCACACACTATTGACTACGGAAATAAGAAATTTGCTAAATTAAAATCGCTCTTAGGAAATCTGCAATTGCGTCACGCAGTGTTTTTTTTATATAAGTAAACTAGTATAAGTAAATTGATTGCTTATTGTTTAATCTAGTTTTTAACATTAAAAGTAAAAAAGAGAACTCATTTTTGAATTAAAAAGGTGTTACGGTTTCCACGAACCACTGCTCGGGAAGGTCAATACACTGTACTATTGTTGTTGTACACAATCCCTACATAAAGTTAAATAAGAAATGGCCAAATAAATCTAGGCAATGCCTACTTTTCCTTGCCATCTAAAGTTTGAACAGGCCGTTGAAACAAATATTTCGAGCTGAATTAAAACGTATGGGGTCATTGCCGTTTCTAGACTTGCCGAAAACAGGAATAATTTACAGGGAAGTTACGTTACGGCCAGCAATTTATTTTAAGGAAACTCCTCGGAGTTATTTTGGTATTTTTCTAGTCCTGTGCCTCTCCTGCATCATAAGTGAAAATATGTTCCATTAGCACGCCATGTCGAGGCGAAGGCAAATGAGTGTGGTCCTTGCACCTTAAGGTCATCGACCGAGGATCGTGGGTGAAGTCAGGATTTTACTACATCTATTTGTAATTTAGAAAGTCCTGGTTTGGGAATCAATATTGAAAGATATGTGATATGAAAAACTGAATCAGTATTATCATGCCAGCCTTTCTTTTAACAATGATAACAAGGGGTCTATTTCCAGCCAAACTAGATCCTAATTACCAAAATTTTTAGACCACGAGGCGCAACGCATTCCACTTTCAATTATAATAGATATTCTAGTTGTCGTTTCGAGCTTCTGCAAATTAATGAGGTAATGCTTTAATGATGCTTATCTAATTACTTATTAACTTCGAATGCCAGCCACCTAATTGAAACTATTAACTTAAGTAACACGAATACATTAGCATTAACAAATTTTGCAAATGCGCTAAAACATTGAGGTCACTGAACTTAAAATGTAACTACTTAAGCTTAATATAAAGCTGCAGAACTAGAGACAAGCAGATATATATCTAGTAGGATCAGTTCCCCCGCTATCAGTAAGAAGCAACAATTAGGTCAATAAATCGATGCAATAACATTATCTTTTGGCACGCTACCCGTATCGAATTCGAACGAAAAGTATTGAATGAATTTATTCCATTTCTGTCCCTTTCCATTTCCGATAGTGTGAACGGTGTAGGATATATTGGATAGTTCGAAGAAATAAGTTTAGCTCGAAGCTTAAAGTCGACTGAAAATTTCTTTAGCTCCAGAATAGCTGTAGAGAGATAAAGTGATTCAACTTTAGGAAAGTATATTAAGGATTTGGCTCGTGTCATACTGAGATCGGATTATATTGATGTTTTTTTTCTTGATTCTTAAAGTTTTCAGCAATTCATATTTAGAAGTACAATAAAGAAGGATTATTTTGCACGATTGTATAGAGAACTCGGATTGACGTGTTTCTGGCTAGGATGACTGTGAAGGCAGATGTAATAAAGTATAGGATGACACATTCTACTTAATTGTTGTAGTTACAGTATTATAACAGGAATAACAGTAGGGTCATTATTAGTTATAGTCATTTGTATTAATATTCGCCATTTGATTAATATTCGTGTTAATGTCGTTGGTCTAATTGGAGAGTTTAGTAACAAATTATATGAAAATGCCCAAGACATATTCTCGTATAATAATATCACCAGAAACATCAACGTTTATCAGAAACAATATTAGTGCACATGAAAACCGACACTTTTAGTCAGCGATATTTTGAGTGAAGGTCTAACTGCACGTGCAATTAATTAAAAGTTTCTGTCATTAGCATAGTTTAATTAAAACAGGACGTGGCTATTGGGCGTCCATGGGGCTTTTACTCAAACCCTATTTGTTTCAAGGTTACTTTGACATAAAACGCTGGAATAAAATAATGTTTTGATGCGGCGGTAGCTTAATGGCTAGGGCGTCTGACTTGCGATCATGTGGTTGCCGGTTCGAACCCCACCCATTGCACTACCGACGTGAACCCACTCGTAACACAAGCATTTAGCTTAGTACGAGGGGTTAACAAGAATACTAGTAATGTGTGACCCACATTGCTAGTAAGCTTTTTTAAAGAAAAAAAAAATGTTTGAAAGGGCCGATATTACTTCCATCCAGAAAATTGTATTTCAATTCTATTGGAATCTATAAATATCTAAGAATGTTGTTTCTTTTCAGAAAACAACCAAAGACGTTTGCGTTCGACCACTGTTTCTACTCCTTGGATCCATCCCTGCCTCACTTTGCATCTCAGAAGACAGTGTTCGAATGTCTCGGCAGGGATATCCTCGACAATGCGTTCGACGGGTACAACGCTTGTATCTTCGCATATGGACAAACAGGTCAGTACCTTAAGGACCCATGTCAACTGCCTCTTGACCGCTCTTTGATAGTGTATTGTATGTAGATTAGAAGCATTGTACACTTTCCGATATATATAGGAAAAATCTCTTCTCACATGTTACGGTAAGTAAGAGTTTAGACTCTTATACTGTGTTCTTTATTCTATCTACGTTATAAAGTATCGATATCGATAAAGTATCATCGCAGATGCAGTAGAAAATAGTTTGGAGAGAGCTCTTATACGCGAACATTTACCAGGTCTGAGTATTTTTTCAACTATTTTACCATCACGCCTGTATTCCCCGAAGGGTTAGGCAGAGGCGTACTAATGTACACACACCCACAGTTCGCCGGTAAGTTTAGGTCCCATGTAATAGGGGGCGAGCCTATTGCCATTAACCGGGCACAAATTCCAAACTCCGAGCTGCTACTGGGAATTTCATAGAAAAACCCAATAACACTTAGCTCGACCTGGGAATCGAACCCAGGACCTCTAGCGTAGCAGTCGCGCACAGGACCACTTGGCTAATGAGGCAGTTCCACTATTTTATCGATTCATATCCAATAAATACCAAAATAAATCCTGAAATTAGTGGTCATTTCAGGATGTATTTTGGTATTTATTGGAAACATTGAAAGAGTGGTCTTTCGATGTTCTGCATAAAGCGATATCAGAATATACTTTCTAACTTCGATATTATCTTATATTCCATGTGTCGCGAACATATTTCCACCCGGAGACACCGTAGGCGCCTGGGGGTACGTACTACGAAGCTTATAAGATTCCGGGAATAATGCCCTATATTCTCAGAATTGGGTAGCAACTAAAAATACTGTCTTAAACACGTCACACTTCCTATTCAGCTTAACATGCTGTATGAAAAACTTGACTTACAGAAATGAAACAAAGAATTAATACCAATTAATATTGTTGGATTCCTTCTTCCTGGAACCTTGATAAATAGTATTGACCGGAAAATTTATTCATACCACAGAATACCTAAGCAAACCGAAAGCAAACTCATGATCAACTCAACTGTTACTCTCAATTACTCTCCTGAGACAAACAAAACGCTGTGAAATAGAATATTTTGTATAGAGTTCAATCCAGACATGTCTAGTTTATGTTAATTTATGTCTCGAGAGCAATGGCCTGGGAACAGCTAGTGTTTTGTCAGATAAACTGGTGCCCTGAGGGTTTTATAGTGGCATGCTCCACGATACTGGCTAAAGAAAGGCTTCCTATGTCATCGACCGGATAGATATCTGATTATACGCGATCCTCACCATTATTATAAAGGAAAAATATATACAATTTTCTTCTTTCATCTTTTTATTAAACACACCATCATATCCGCCATAAGGACGTCCATTGCTTATTAAGGGAAATTAAATTGCTGCCGTTGTATTAGCGTCACATTGTTTACTTTGCGTAAAATTGTTGTGAATAGGTTTTCATTATATTCACATTATGAAGATTCGTTATCACAATGCTTAGGTATACTTTTTTATTAAATACAGATTTTCTCCGTAAATCTCTAGTTTTTACCAAATTTTTTGGTTATGAGATTTTACTGTTTGTCAGTGAAAAGAGAAAATTTATATCGGTTGTCACTCCAAAATAATGGAACTCCTGCTGAATCCGATTATCGATTAGGTAAAAATGTATTCTCTTTCCTTTAAGAGAAAACATTTCTTCAGTCTCGTGAAATTGTATCTCGATGGTCTTATAGGAAATTGTCAGATAATCTCTCTAATTTGGAACCTTCACCAAAGTTGGCACATGTTTTATAAATAAGACTCGACGGCGGGGATCTCATAAGAAAAAAAAATGATAAGAAAATATTTACTGTTCATTCGACGAGACTATACCATGTTTACGACTGTCTATGGGTATTAACTTTTACGAGTGTATCTATGGGAGTTATATTAAAGTTAGCACATGTCCCGTACCTGTGAAATCCAGCCAGTCAGTCTGCGGCCTTGAACTTACACGGTCCTCGCAGTTATATGATAAGATTTTTATTTATCTTAAGATTGTTGATGCTTGTATTATGATGATTGAGTTTTTTTTATTATAACTAAGAAATAAAGATGGTTATTCTCTGATCAAGTGTTCAGTTGATGATACAATAAAATTTATGAGGATTTTCTTTCTAAGATTGCGACTATTTTATATTTTAACAATTTAAGCAGGGTTTCGTAAATCTATGTGTGATTTGACATCATTATGACTGATTGTTTTTCACTTCACTGAATTTTTCTATGTTACTAGTGTTTGTATTTCATTGCCTACTGCTTTGTTTCTACAATAACTATCCATTAACTTCGCAGGTTTTCTTTGAGATTCATACCCAAGCCTTACGCACTTCGTTCCGTTTAATTTTAATCTTGTTTATCGCTCTCAGCTCATCCTACAAAAAATATATAGCCCTTACGTAGTAGGATTATTTCAAAACTTGAGAAATACCGCCCATAATTCTTTTGCTGTGCTATGATTTCGTTTGTTTTTCTGCTGAAAATGGTGCCTGTTGAATTATTTATATGAAAATTTAGTTTTTGTGCACGCCATCCAAAAGCTCGGTTACTGTCATTTCTACAAAGGTTTTATTCGTTAGGGATCAAGTTTATGTAGTGTGAAATAATATCCGAATTCTGTTGGAAGTTATATATTTACTAAGTTGTTTGTTTTTTAAAGATTTTTTCTTGGAGACCACTAGATACATAAATATATAGCATATTTCGAATGAAGAATATGTGTGTGTAGACCATAAGTCTCAGCGGTGAGGTGACGGACTGTACTGTTATCAAAATGAAACTACAACAAAAATTTGTTGTAGTTATATTCCTCGGGTCTATTTAATTTCTACACCAAACAAATAGCTTTCGAAGGGCGAGTCTGCACCGAATCCTACCCTACGTAAAAAGCTAAACCGACAAGAAAACGAATATATCCATGCAATTTTGTACGGGCTATAAGCATGATTCACTTACCGGACGAACGTTGTTCCGGTTCTATTAAAAATTCCGACGCGTGGACACAAATGGCTCACGAAGGGCGGTACGTGCGCTGGCGCCTACACGACCATGAAGGGATTCGGACACGCACTGCTCCGTGACGTCACGTACGAGACAGTTGTACACTCATCTAAAATGTTGCCGCTATTCTATGCATGCTTGGTGGTCTTATTATGTCTTTCTTATAAAGGTTTTTATCATGTCTGTCACATAAAAAAGAAGGTGTTGTCTTGGCTCAAATTCACTACAGGTAGTACAGGTTATAGTATTATATTGCAAGGGTAAAGAAGTTTTATGAACCCAGCAAAGCAATTTTTATAGACCTACAATTTGAATTTTGCAGCTTATGCGAGCGCGTAAGCCCTAAAGGCAGCTTTCAAAGTACTCTTTAAAAGGCTTTCAGCGCGTTTCGTCGTTGACACAGAAAAATTAATGATATACAAACATTTATGCCTTCATACTTAACTCGCGTCATATTAAGTACTCACAGCTCCACGCTAGACGTTATTTTTGAGCTCGTTACGCAGAATAATGTTGTGTCTTGTTTGTAAAAAAATATAAATCCTACTGTGAAGAATTAGTCTTTTGCTTGGTCCTAGCTTATGATTTATTTTTCTAAACAAAAAATAAATCATACCTCATGCACACCCATGCACTTTGATTACTAATTGATTGAAAAATTACGTAATACGTTGTAGGTACGCACTTTTTTAATCATCAGTTACAGTTTTATTCACAGATGGCGCGAACTCAGGATACCAATATTTTTTTTAAGATTTTGTGTGTAATGTGTTACTTGATACAGGATACCAGCGATTGCTATGTTAGAGATCTTTGGCTTGTTTCTCAGGTCGAACAAAGTGTTATTGGGTTCTTCTTCTTCCTTGTTCTTCTGTTGCGTCTTCTTTATCAGCCTCTATTCACCCAATGCTGAGTGTCTCCACCATTGCACGCCATTCCTCTCGGTTTTTCGCCTTTCTAATCCATTTATTTCCTGCAATTTTTGGGATGTCATTAGCCCATTACCCTACTGACGACCGACACTTTTTCGCCCGGTGCTTCTGTGAACTGAGGGTGTATATTAGTACGCCTCTGCCTAACCCTCCGGGGAATATAGGCGTGATGGTATGTTATGTAGGTAGTACGTAAATGTTTACGAAATTTGACAGATATTTTTGTAGGATCGGGCACGCTTAACGCCTTCAATGTAAACAAATAGATATCGTAAACACCAAGAAATGACGATGTATAGTTTTTCCATTAGCAGCTGACGTACCGAAAATTATTTTTACGAAATAAGACCTATATTTAACGAAGAGTAAGCGTTCTTGTATGAAGATGTCTGTCTGACTGGACTGTACAAGTACAGTCTAACTTGATCGATTTTCAATATGAAACTTTCAAAGCAAATACATTTTCATTCTAACTTCTAACAAAACGTATCCTTACGTTATAACGTATAAACGTATAACGTAACGTATACACGTATACTTAACGTATCGGAATCCTTTTTCAAATCAGAAAGAGTTGAGACAGAAAATATTTTGATAGGTGTGGCTTGACGCGGCCAGACCTTTGCCATCAATCATCTCCAATGCTTTTGAGGGATTATTGAACAAAAAAAAACTATATCATCTCGTTCCCATCTATTGGTTGTCTTTAAACTTATCGAAACATCAATATCATATTGACGTCGCACGGTGGATCTAAAAAAGTACTTTATAGATTCGACTACGACTACCTACTAAATAAAATGTATCATATTTTTCTACACTCAATGATACTGTGCATACTCGTAGCTATTGTATATATAATGTGCAGGTATAGCTTTACATGCGGTATTAAATTGACTTGAATAATAAAAATAATAACAAGAAGCTGAAGGGCCACAAATATCAGTTATTAAAATAAAACGATACAACTAGTATCTTAAGACAAACCATCCACCCCCTTTTCCATTATAAAACCGAAAATACTAGCAGGCGGGTCGCCCATGGGCACCCGCAATACCAAAGGAGTCGCAAGTGCGTTGCCGTATTTTGTAAACGTTCTTTTTTTCCTACGCAGACTCACTTATAACAACCCAATTCCAAGTCCCAGCGGATATTAACTTTCATATACATTCATATTATCTACATCTTCCTTTTCGTAAGGCGCACCTTCCAAATATTAAAAAATAAAATTATATTAACGCCGGAACGTTCGCGAAGTAATTTTGAGGTAACAAAATATGCAATTTACGTCTAATGTATCAAATAAAATGGCCCAAAAATGTAAACGAAGTGTAATATTAATTTTATTTAAGGTCATATCGCGATCTAGATGGGATTCAGACAGAAAGTGAAAACTCTCATTGGGAAGAGAGATAAGCTTTATTTTTAGGGACAAAAAGAAGTTATTTGCTTATGTATGTGAATGTCTGTCAAATTACAGTAACATGTCTGTGAGACAAGAGCCCTTGACATCATCATCTAACCAAGTGTGAGTATTAGGTAAGTATGTTATTTATTTAAAGAAACCGTGACCCTCCAGAGGGTCGAAATAAATGATTTTCTATTGTATTTGCTTATTGATTCGTAGGTTAATCATTCTGTTTCGGTGCAATTGAAATGCTATCAGCTGATTGCACTCGTCATAGGTGTTATCGGATCAATATCGAGATTACATTCAAGGTTTTTCTTTATTAATTTTAACGGTAATCTCAATCAGTTGTCGTATCGATAACTATGTAAATTGGGTGACAACATTTTGCTGTATAGTTTAGTAACAATTGTGCAGTACAACTTTGTAACAATCAACCCATATACTGTCCAACTGCTGGGCACGGGTCTCCTTTCGGATTGAGAGGGATTAGGCTATAGTCCACCACGCTGGCTTAACAATTATATTAGGTTTTATTATATTATGTTACTTCTATATCTGTAATCTAATTAACTTGGTGTTACGAGGCATAGGATTTCCTTTGTGATGGCAACACTTTAATGTACGATAACAATATTAACTATTAACTGTGCAAGAAACAGCCTTCTTAACATGTTGACTTAAAATCGCCTATACTTGCCAACAAATATTAAACAATCCAGAACTTTCAGAACTACCAAGCTAGCGGAAATAGAAAATATACCTTTTACGATATATTATCCTTAAATATAACAAGCTTGATTGCCTTTCATGATACAGCCAAAGCTGAGAGCCATAAGGATATCAATTATGATAGCCAAAGGAACTTGAATAATAAATTGTTAGTCGATATTGAATCTAAAACCTTCAGTAATGGTCGATAATTTAAATTTAAAAGGCATAATACTTCATGGTTCTACTTTCTAGCCATTTTCTAACTAGCTTCTGCCAGCGGCTTCGCTCACGTGAAGCTATATCAGGAGTAAAAATGGAAAACCAACATTTATGACCTGTTTTTTGTATGGGCCTCTATACATCAGGGAGATCAAGCTGTATCTCAGGATTCTTTTAATTAATTGAGTTATGAAGTTCACCAGTTTTTAAGTTGGAGCATATACTTTCTAACAGTGATAATAAAATTAAAATCTATTCAGTAGTTTTTGCTCCAACCCGTAACAAACAGACAAACAGACAAGAATTTTATTAATCACATTTTCGGATTCGGAGACGTTTGTATACCATAACCCGCGTGTTTTTTTTAAATATCTTCAATGTACAGACACAGCTTTTTTACAATTTTATAATAGTAGAGAAGAAGACAGGATCACGGCGCCTGCGAAATAAAAGGATTGAAAGTATCTTTAAGCGGCCTTTAGATGAAAAAATATGCCTTTGCTCTGGAACCGGGAATGAGTAAGAATGACTTTTTAGTAGGAAGAATAGCATTGAATTCAGATTTGCCTTTTGTTTCAACAGAGTAGAATGGATTCCAATTCTTTGTTGGAAAACAGTCTTTGTGGGTCGTGACTAATAACTATGTTCCGTATATTATGGAATAATAGGTATCCAAGTAACACAAATATTTATCCGGAAGTGGGAGTCGAACTCTAGCTCAGAATTGGATTCTCATTTCTTGGCAGCGCCATGTGGGTCGTGTTTCTCAACTTTTTCTACATTATGAAACACCCGCGGTCACATGTTCGCTGAGGTCGTAAAATAAATAATGTAAGTGTTTGAGCTTAAACAGCGTTTATTTGGTGCTCATCTGGTGATGAAAGAAACGCGTAGAGTAAATTTATGGTAGCGAATAATTTACATTTGTACATGATAGTAGCGGTTTTTAATGACCAACGCTGGCTACAAAGCTATAACTTTACAGTTAAAGAACCGTAACCCGATTCCCTCGATTAACTTTTGTGCAAAAGGAAAGGTTACACTGACATCTTTGATACTTAAACCGAGAAGTGAAATTTTGTCGTTTTATCTTTCATGTGTTTACCTGCGATGGTATCTTTTTTCCAATATTGTGGGATTCCCAAAATATTGTCTTAGTATTTAAATGGATTTAGATGTAAACACACCGGTTTAAGCTGCGAGATGTCTGTCAGTCAGTGTTACAGATTTGTAGATAGATTTAATTCGATTTTCAGAAGAATTTCTCCCACGCACACTCAGGTTGTGCTCCCAGCTCCCAGCCGAAGTTTTCCCAAAGGACTACAGCATAGAGTTTTTCAAAAGGGTGTGAAAACATTTTTACAGCGTTGGCAACGCGCGAGTGATACCCCTGGTGTTGCAAGCTTTTATAGGCTACGGTAGCCGCTTACCATCAGGCGGGCCGTACCTATATTTGTTTGCCACTTTAGTGGTATAAAAAAAAGGTCTTTTGTTTTACCTGACTACGAAAAAGGAAGGGTATGCTACCACGACTAAAAACTGGACACCACTGTTCTTAGACAGGAATATTAATTTGTTTCATACCTTTTAGTACGTTTTTTTATGTGTTACGAATTGTTCTGGTTACCTCTAGAAGTTTAATAATCTCTTCATGGGTAGAAGAATAACACAAACTAAAAAGAGCTCATTACAAGGGTCGTTTGGGTACAGTAATATTCTTTTCGTAATTTATAGATCTTTATAGATAAACGGTATTAAATATCATTTTCTAAATGTTATCGAGAAATAAATATATAGAGATAAATCACATTTATTTTTATTATCGTGAACAAAGGCGAGGGGCACAGTTAATTACTTCCATATTTACATGAGGGTCTATTTATAACTTTATTTATATTAAAAGTTACTCATACACGCATTACCTATAAATACACAAAACACTATAAGCTCTGACTAATGGCATTTGTTACCTACTTCGTAACCTGACCTTCTTTGGTAGGCGGCACTACATGAACCAGTAAGGCAATAACAGTAAACAATACCTGACCATGTTATTGCGGTTAAGCTCAATAATAAGAAGTCTAATTATTCTGTGCGCTCAAGTAATTATGCAGTGTTTCATGGTTCGTGACTTGACACGGAATTAAGTTAGTAATAAAAGTGTTAGCTGAACGGATTCAGTGCTCTGTACTTCCGTAACACTGTATATTTTATGAGACGTAGGTACTGTCTCGTAAATTCGTAATACATATTGTATTGTAGGTTTCCATTTATATAAGAACCTCAAAAATATATTTTAAACCCTATATACTCGTATTATGAAAATACCTGCGTGTTGATTTTATATTCCTCCTCCTAATTATTTACAGAAAACTATTATAATTATACTGGGCTAGCTTATGCCCGCGACTTCTTCTACATGGACTTCAGTTTAAAAAAAAATCTTAATAGCAATGTGGATCGCTAATTACTAGTATTCTTGTTTAACCCCTCGTGCTAAGCTAAATGCTTGTGTTACGAGTGGGTTCACGGTAGTGCAATGTGTGGGCTTCGAGCCGGCAACCACATGTTCACAAGTCCGCTGCCCTAGTCATTAGGCTACCGCCGCTTATTTGTTCCGACCTAGATAAAAAGTAGCCCATGTGTTATTCGAGACTATAATCTATCTCTGTGCCAAATCTATCCATCCATCCTCACAAACTTGCACATTTATAACATTGGTACGATAGGCTTCTTTGCACAAGAAAACTTTAACCAAATAATTGATTAAAAATCTTATAGATTTCAAATCATTAACAGACATAACTTGCTTTTTCAATAATACAATACAAAATCAAGTTAGTAAATATCTTGATTTGGCATCTTTGATGTACTGTTACGAAAATACCAAAATAATTAATTACGAAATCACATTAGATTTAGAAATTGGACCATCTACATCCAACTCATACATTTAACTGACGTCGTTTGTTACCTCCAGAGAATATTTATCGTCTCAACGTCACATAGTTGTCTGAAGTTCGACTACTGAAACGTCTGCCTTGATAAATATGTTTTCGTTTTCACTTTACAACGGATAATCTAATTAGGGCGCTCGCTTTATCCATTACGGTTCATTTATTATTCCAAGTTCAGGGCAGAGTCAATAGTATTGATTGTTGCTATTTAAGGTCATAGGGTTATACACATTGAACGTTTCAATTAAATATTTTTTACACACCTGCGACGTTTATTGAATTGACCCAGACTGCTAAAATCGCATTTCAATGAAATCGCATTTTGTTCACGATTTCATTGTAAGTAGCAGAATAGCAATTATAAGTAGCAATAAAATATTTGGAATAAATATTCATTGCGGATGAAAAGTAGCAGGCTGTGAAGTTTAGTATGTGAAATATTATCATAATATCGTCAAACGATGGTAAACTACTGGGCCAAACTATGTTACATTTTTATGGGACCAAATGGCAACTATTCCGTATCAAACTAAAAAAGAATCGCGTAAATCTCAACGTAATCGGTGAACATAACATACCACCACGCGTGTATTTCCCGAAGGTTTAGGCAGAGGCGTACTAATGTACACCCACAGTTCGCCGGTATGTTTAGGTCCCATGTAATAGGTGGCGAGCCTATTGCCATTAACCGGGCACAAATTCCTAACTCCGAGCTGCTACTGGGAATTTCATATAAAACCCAATGACACTGCTCGACCTGGGAATCGAACCCAGGACCTCTAGCGGAGCAGTCGTGCTCGTGAGCAGGTGTACATACATAAAAAACTTACACCAATCGACTTGAGAACCTCCTCCTTTTTGAAGTCGGGTAAAAATTAATGAAAAGTACTCCATAGAAGATGAAAGGATTGGCCACTCGACTGCAACCTGCGACTGCAAACTTTACAGGGACTCGTGGAGTTTTAGATATAGTCCCGATCAATCCATAATTGTTTTTTTTTTATTCTTGATACCAGACTACAGCTTACGCTTGAATGCCAGTTCGCCTGATGTTAAGCGACACTGCGACCTAAGATGGAGCGCGCTTGCCTAGAAGAAACCGAGAAAGAAACTATAATTTATCTCCTGCATCGTAATATTGAATTTGTAAGACCCGGAACATCTGTAAGTCGTATTTATTCCGGACAGGTATCAATTCCCCCAACATCTTGTGGGGCAGAAACCGGTCAGCAACTACGTTAAATTCTTTTAGTCACGAAATTAAAATATATTACACTAGCTTCTGCTCGCGGCTTCGCTCACGTGAAGCTATATCAGGAGTAAAAATGAAAAACCAACATTGATGACCTCTTTTTTGTATGGGCCTCTATACATCAGGGAGGTCAAGCTGTATCTCAGGATTCATTCAAAGAAGTTCACCAGTTTTTAAGTTGGAGCATATACTTTCTAACAGTGATAATAAAATTAAAATCTATTCAGTAGTTTTTGCTCCAACCCTTAACAAACACAAACAGACAAGAATTTTAAAAATCTCAATTTCGGATTCGGTAACGTTTATATAACATAACCGACGTGTTTTTTTTAAATATCTTCAATGTACAGCCACAGCTTTTTTTACAATTTTATAATAGTAGAGAAGATACACAGCAATAACAACACAAAATAAATACAATAAGTCTCATGATGATATCCTCGGGTTCAAATAAGGTTATGCATTACTGAAATTACTTGTTTAGTCATATCATGTTTTTATGGATTGTTATAAAGGAGCGCTATAAATACGCCTACAGTATGTTGACATAATTCAACGGAATTTACAGTATTGTATATAAACAGTAAAACACAGTCCCAAGTTGTAAATTTTTTATTGCTATATCCCACAGACTCCTTTGGGATTTTGAACTTGTGTCGTATCTAGAAAAACAGAAAAGGAAAATTCCTCAGAAGTTTTTACTAAGAGAATTATCATGCATGAATCACTTTCCGAACAAATAATACTGGTGGGTACCTCGTAAGAAAAAAATATTTTTTTTATAATGAGAAAGAACGGCAGTTCACTTTACCATCTAAGAACAAGATATTTTTCTGGTTTTAGGATTCCTAAATACATACAATACATAGCAAAGCAAAAATCTGCTCCAATTGTTTATTCTTTAAAACTAGCTTCTGAGAATTCAGTCCGACTTGGATAAAAAGTATGAAATTATTTATTAAGTATTTTAATATAAGCCTATGTGTTATTCCAGACTATAATCTATACCTGTGCCAATTTTTTTTCCAGAATCGTTCAGCTGTTCTGGTGTGAAAGAGTAACAAACATCCATACTTCCTCACAAACTTTCACGTTTAAAATATTAGTAGGAAGTAGGATAGATTGGCCCTTTGGCAGTGAACTGCTAAACTTTGAAATAATAGTTTATTATAGAAGTGCAACGATGTGTTATAATTATTATATTAACATGCGAAACATACGGAATTCGAATTAATACATACACACATACCATCATGCCTGTATTCCCCGAAGGGTTAGGCAGAGGCGTACTAATGTACACCCACAGTTCGCCGGTATGTTTAGGCCCCATGTAATAGGGGGCGAGCCTATTGCCATTAACCGGGTGCAAATTCCTAACTCTGAACTGCTACTGGGAATTTCATAGATAAGCTTAAAAAAAATTCCAATAACACTGCTCGACCGGGTAATCGAACCCAGGACCTCTAGCGTAGCAGTCGCGCTCAGAACCACTTGGCTAATGAGGCAGTTTGAGAGAATTCGAATTAATATCGTCATATATAATCGATAATGCAATATTGATCCTACTTACACTCATATATTTTGTGGCTGTAACCCGTAAGTAATGGTCCCCGAAGCGACGAACATTCGCGCGATGCCAAATGTAGCTGAATTGTGTGAATAAGATTAATTGAAATAACCCTTGGAGGTCGACCGTGAAATTTCCCGCTGGCTGTTGGGTCAGACGTATAGATAGTAAATTGGTGGAGCTTGAGCTAGGGAATTCGTTTAGAATTTTGATGTATATTGTATGAATCTACCATTAAAAATCTAGTCTTATCAAAAGTCTGCAAATTCGTCTCATCGAGTTTTTGATGAGAATAATTAAAGAAAACATGTCAAATAAGCTAAAACAGATGATAAAATGAATAAGATACCTACTTATCATCGCCGTCACCACCCTGTCCTAAATCGTCAACGAGGTGTCAAAACTAAACTAAATTTCAATAATTTTTCGCAATTAACTTCCGATTTAAAAGCTAGGTACCATAATATGAAAGCATACGCTCTTAATAATAATTTTATTATAACTTTCTGAGTACGGAAACTCGACAAGAAGTTTGTATCTATCTCTCATCGGCACGTTTTCAGCGTAGGTGAACAAGTCTCATCTTCAGCTTGTTCGTTAATTGCGAACGCGTGCTTTCATCTAATGAACTGCTTAATTTATCGGGTAATTAAACCAAATAAATAACCGTACGATGTAATAAAGTTAAAGTAATCGATAGCAAGGAAAAACAGATTTAAATTTGTGACTGTATCGCTGTAAGAATTTAGTTTCAACATTTTTTTCTTGGTATTCTAACTTATGAGTTACTCGAAGATACAAGGATTCTTACAGTAACATCGCGATCGCTTTACAAATTGCTAAGTTCACAAACTCTTGAGAGAATTTTGGATCTTTGTGAAAAGGAAAAATCTCAAATTTTACTTATCTATACTTCTATATTACTAAGTTTGTTTGTTTCTTTGCTTGAACGCGCTAATCTCAGGAACTACTGGTCCTATTTGAAAAAAAAATCTTTCAGTGTTAGATAGCCTATTTATTGAGGAAGGTTATAGGCTATTATCATCACGCTAAGACTAAGTAACTATTCCACGCGGTTGATGTCGCGGGCGGAAGCTATTTTACTTATATAGATGTAATGAGATACCTTGAGATAGATTGTAACCTTTTCAATAAATAATCAAGCCTTTAAAAAATCAACGAGAAAATAATTTCGTAATGTGAAACTAAAATTTGAGAATTCGATCTCATATAATCAGATTGCATGAAGTTTTATCAGCAGTGTAATTTAGCTTGTTTACGGATCATTAACTCGATTAAACAATAGCTGCATTTCTGATTACTGTTGTAGGAAAATTTAGGGTAAGTAGGTACCTACTTATTTAGTACAAACAATTATACAAGTTTTTTACAAGTACAAAAATTTACGTGGGAGAGCCATGCTTCGGCACGAATGGGCCGGTTCAACCGGAGTGATAGAAAACCGGCGTGAAACAACGCTTGCGTTGTGTTTCGCCGTGTGAGTGAGGTTACTGGAGGCCCAAACCCTTTTAAAAGGCGAGCAACGCACTTGTGACTCATCTGGTGTTGCGGGTGTCCATGGGCGGCAGTTATCGCTTACCATAAGGTGATCCGTATGCTTGTTTGCCCCCCTCGTTTTCCCATAAAACAAATACAAATACTTATCCGCCCAGAGCAGATTGTATAAAATCCGCGGACAGGGTTCTCTTGTTAATTTCCTGACGCTGAGGATTGGAGGCAGCGGGGAAATTGATTTTAAAACGTTAATGCAGTAAAGCCGAGCGTTCAATCGGCGCTGTTGTCGCAGTGCAAGCCACTAGCTAGCGCGACATGCCAATTATTTAATTAATACTGTAACGAACTTTGCAATAATTATGCAAGCCACCCCCCGTGACTTGATTCATTGACTCGCTATAGTGAATATGTTGGGTATTAAAATAAAATTATAATACTGCCTCATTAGCCAAGTGGTCCTGAGCGCGACTGCTACGCTAGAGGTCCTGGGTTCGATTCCCAAGTCGAGCAAAGTGTCATTGGGTTTTTCTATGAAATTCCCAGTATTAATTGGGACCTAAAACATACTAGCGAACTGTGGGTGTACATTAGTACGCGTCTGCCTAACCCTTAGGGGAATACAGGCGTGATGGTATGTATGTATATAAATAAATTCCCTTCGATCAAAAACAATGAGCCGTTTAATCACCAAAGTTACTTTCTTGATTACATTAAATTTGCAAGTAAACCCTCACAGAAAAAGGCGAAAAGACAAAATAACCCGTAACAATATGTATATTTTCAGAGGTTAATATTTTTTTATGAAACTGTTGATTACAGTAATGATCAATTCTGTAAAGAAATCCCAAGTACTTAATCCCATCCAGTTTATAAATTGAGCCTTCACTTTTTTCGGTGTTTGAAAGCTAATGACATCGTTTTCCTTTTAAATTGCATTTCGTTATAGGGCCGAGCCGACGTTACATAAAGCTGAAGAACGTAGTATTTATTAGGTACCTTAATAAACATCTCTAATTTTGTTTGTGCCTGCTCAAAATTGGATGGTTTATCTTTGAATTGCGCTTTATCTTTGCGTAGTAATAAATTTTGATTTTGTTTTCCGTGATTCTTTGGTGTTTATGGACGTATTTCGTAGATAGCTAAGATGTCTGAATGGGGATTATCTTTCTGTTTCCATTATCCACTGCATAAAAATAGGATTCATTTGTATTATGGCTGTTAGAAACCATCAGATTAAACATTTACGCAGATATATGTACTTGAATTGAATTCACATTACTTTATTTAACATATTTTGTGACTTTAAACTTAAGCTAACTTTAAAAGTTTCCAGCGAAGGCACTGAATAATGATTCTCAACAGATTCTACGAAACGTCTGAAGAGTTTAAAGGCTTTGCAAAGTTTAAAATATTGTCTGTACTTGTTTTAAGTTAAGTAAAGGGCTTTTAGTTATACCAACCAAATATCCTTGTATTGTTGCTAAAAGGGTTATATCCTATCTGACGCCTCCATTTAGGTATCGTTTTCGTGTGGAACCCAGGAGGGCCAATTACGTACATGTCAAATACCACAGGGCGCCTTGCTAAACAGCGTCGTTTGATATTGTCATTAATTAATATCAGCTTTTTGTTGTTACGTGTTGCTGCGTCATTTTGTCGGTAAAATATGTATAAATATTTTTTGATGAAATATTTCTCAACAGTTTACAAGCACATACATTCTAACAATGATAACAATTTCATTGATTCATTAATTATTATGATTGGCTCTTTGACAGCTTTGAACATATTTATTTAATTTCCTAATGCTATAATTAGCTAGGAATTGCAAAATGAGAACAGAATAATCTCAAATACAAAAGTGAATAATAAATTAATCTCGATAAAATTTTACATTTACATCACATTTATGTGATTCGTAAATCACTTTATTCGTGTTTTTATCACAGTCGTGGCGTCGGAATGACGTATCGAGTGCGATACAACAGGTTGCGCAAGTGCATTTCCATGTTCACTTTGGTGACGTCATGGATTAGAAACAATTTGTACTCGGCGTAGTGTTACGTAAAGTTTGTAAAGCGAATTTACATAGGAGAATCCGTCGGAAAAAAGCGAAAAGCTGGCAATTTCAAAACAGCAGTCTGAAGTTGTAGTTATTTTTAATTAAATACAAATTTTCGTGTGTGCTTTTAATATAGGTAATACTAGATTGATAATTGGTGTTTTGAGAATTGCCATCGTTCCGCTGTTTTTGCCATCTCCAAATTTCCCGAAACGATTCGGTGGAAGCTCCCACCGAATCGAATAATATTGAATATTCATACTCAATAACTGAGCCTCGCTTCCAGGGCTGTCAGTTACTTCCATTTGACGTAGGCTTTAGCATGACGGTTAAGTCTCTGGTTTCGATGGCCCGAACGCCTTTCTCAGAGTTCCGTCGTAATTTACCGGACAAGACCACAGCTCTTCAAGTTGAGACCACGATCCTCTCACTTCCGAGTTGTCTATGCTGTCGCCGGAAGGGAAAGCTTCCTCTCCTAATTTAATATTATATAAATACTAGCGGCCCGCCCCGGCGTCGCACGGGTATTTAACAAAAATGACAACCAAAAAAGAATATACTACCTACCTAATATACTTATAAAATTTCATAAAAATCAGTCAAGCCGTTTCGGGGAAGTATGGTAACTAACATTGTGACACCAGAATTTTTTAAATAAGATTACGGAGCGAAAAATGACAATCCTGTATATATTGCTAGAATATTCATGTGATCGTATTTGCCGGGTTTTTGTCCATAAACTGTTGGTCGTCCAATGAATTTTGATATTTCGTGTTGATAAAATCTCCATTGAGGGTATGTTGTTATATACCAGTTGTTATCACACGTTATCAAGCAAAACACGCATTATTAGGTCATGGTTCTACAAAATCCAATTAACGCCGTTAGTTACAAGTTATTATTCTAAGTTATAGTCAATCACATGCATTATGAGTCTAGTGATCCTTAAAGCAAATGCTACGCTAGAGGGCTTAGGTTTGGAAAGAAATAAGAAAAATAAACAAAGAAAAAGTGTAAATGAGAGTGTATTATAATAATCAAGTCACTATTAACACTGAGATACATAATAGCAGTAATAAAATTAACTCTAGCAAAATCTCCCAGTTAAGCTAGTAGTTAGTTATCCTCTAACGCTTTGCGTTCTCGACCACACTAGGCACAAAGGCTGGGGCCGCAGCCCGCTCACCCAGATACGTCACTTACCCTTTGTGTTCCGCCCCATCAATTCACGCGCCGCAATCAATGCGAACAGAGTTCACTTCACAAGGTTTTTTATAGTTTTCTCGACTCACTTTGCAATTTGATATAAATAACTACTTTACTGCTATGATATTTAAGAGGGCGCATAAAGCTAAAATGCCTACTTTATATTTGATTGTACATGAAAAACTCTGGACTATAGTTAATTAAAAAATCAGCATGAGTAACTACATTATATTTTCGAGGGTTGCATCTAAACAAAAACATAAACTAATTAATTTTATTCGATAAAAAAAAATCACGAAGTAACCTCTAATTATCTCATTTTTTCGATTTATATTCAATATGGCAAATACTATTAAGATTAAAAAAATACTATTAATTGTATCTATATATGGCCCAGGGTTGTGTCTAAGCATTTTATAGAATTCCTTTTAATTTCGGATTTATGACGATAAAACACTTTTGGCACTTACTACGTTGTTATTACGCGGAAGAATTCATTTTCCGTCGCATGTTGCGGGAGCTTCAAGCATATTTCTATTTCACAGTTCAGTTGCTCACGCTCTGTTGAGACGAGTGGACTGCGCTCAAATTTTATCGGCTCTTTATCGATCACGTTGAGGGAAATAAAAATGAGATGTTTATGTATGTGTATGGTAGGTATTTTAATAGTTATTAGTTTAAATGTTATATTGTATTGTATTATAATATGGGCCTTGTAGCCTGAATTAAATAAATAAATTACTAAAGAAAGTAGGTAGATAGGTACCTACTAAGGGAAATAAGAAAAAAAAATTGAAAAGACCCTAAACAAGAACTAAAAAAGCTAAAAAAAGAAAGGATGAATAATTGTAGAAGGTAAGTTTGTGATATACTTACATAAACCTATGTTTTACGTGTAAAAGATAAAATACGTAACTTCATTCATTTGCGATTTTAGATTTTATTACAAGACGCATAGGATCTAAATTAGTTTCTCCCACCGTACACAATTTTGTGGTCACTTACACTGTAGTGATGAGATGAGATCTTTCAAGTCTTGATAAGTTACGGAACAATATTATGGATCTTACTAATTGTATAAAAATAAATCCCAAAATAATATTATCTATTGCCGCGCTTCATTCGATACTCGACTGGTAGGCAACTATAACAACTACGCGTGTAGTGTATAGCATATGCAAAATAAACAGATGCTTTTAGTTAATATCTTTGTGTTTGTTCGATGCAAATTATTATGTCGATTTCAAAGTATTAAAGTCCATTATGTATTGATATTGAAATGCGAAAGTGAGTTTGTTTGTTTGTTACACTTTTACGCCTAAACAACTAAACTGATTTTTAAAACTTCCCAATAGAAAGCTACAGTATCAGCGAATAACAGTCTGTATTTTTTAAATTTAAAGTTTAATTAAAGGGAACTTTAATTTTAAAAAGACTTGAAGGCAAAACAATTTTGATACCTTACAACCCAAGGTATCAAAATTGTTTTGCCTACAAAAGACATTATTGATACTACCTTGATACTACCTTCTCATCTGGGCAGTCAATTTGTAATTGTAAAATAATTTTATCGTCTTTTTCAATCTGATTTTTAAATGTCTAAAACGCTATCCGCCATATTGGATACCGACGTGACGTCACTCCGATAGTACACAATCTAATGTTTGTCGTGCTCTGTGTTATTTTGAAAATTTTACAAGGTCACGTTTGTGGACTTTTATCCTTTATAGCTTCTGCCCGCGACTTCGTCCGCGTAGCGTGATGATATATAGCCTATAGCCTTCCTCAGTAAAGGGGCTATCTCACACTGATATATTTTTTCAAATCGGACCAGTAGTTCCTGAGATTAGCGCGTTCAAGCAAACAAACAAACAAACTCTTCAGCTTTATATATTAGTATAGATGGATAAAGATTTGATTAAAATCCTCACTATCTGATTTCAAAAAAAGACGGTTTTGTGAAAGCAGAATGTACAAAGCTACCAATGATACTATGTTGATGGTGGCAAAAATTTTTGCATCCAATCCCGATTTCTGTTCTGCCGAGTTGAGAAGTATTAAAACAGTAATGTAAGTAACTATCGTAACAAGTTTTGTCTAACAATAAGTATAATATAACAATAAATTCAACTCACTATATATGATAGGTACATAATATAACCTATATAACCTATAAATACATTACAAAATATGACATCAGTTTTGTAATATTAACATGAAGTTTTTTTTATTTATTTAATAGTTAACATACTATTTATAACACATACTTACATCAAAGTGGTCTTCACAGAAATACATACATACATAAAGTCACGGCTCTTTCCCGTAGGGGTAGGCAGCACAGACTACAGACTTCCACTTGCTACGATTCTTACATACCTCTTTAGCTTCATCCACACTCATCAATCTTTTCATACATGAGCGTCGGTTTAGGGCAGGTCGGTTTACTCTTGACCGAGCCATTTTTCACAAATTCATAACATACCATCACGCCTGTATGCCCCGAAGGGTTAGGCAGATGCGTACTAATGGACACCCACAGTTCGCTGGTATGTCCCATGTAATAGGGGGCAAGCCTATTGCCATTTACCGAGCACAAATTCCTAACTCCGAGTCCAAGCTGCTACTGGGAATTTCATAGAAAAAGCCAATAACACTGCTCGACCTGGGAATCGAACCCAGGACCTCTAGCGTAGCAGGAGCGCTCAGGACCACTTGGCTAATGAGGCAGAACGTCCTCAATCTGATTTCTGAACGTTCACCTAGGTGTTAAGTTGTGTGGCATTCAGGCACAAGACACCAATGATAAATATTATAACTCATTATTTCACAAATCGTGTTACTTGGTCTTTTGCAGTTGTATTGTTGACTAACGAAGTGACGTCACGACCCGAAGTAGCATGGCGGCTAGCGTTTCCGCGCGAAAATTAAAAAAAAAACCGTTTTTAAGGAATTTTTCGGTTTTATAAAACTGAAATAAAAATTCTACTGGTTCATTACGATCTAAGGATTAATTCATAACAGTTTTCAAAAATAGGTGTAATACCCTATTTTATAATAGTAGAGATGTAAGTATATATAGATAACACATACGAACGATGAACGTATGTAATTACGTATATATTTTTCTATAATTTTGCTTCTTATTATGGTGTACCTAGTACCTACAATAAAGAATTATTTCCTATTGTAGTAACAAATATATTAATAAGTCTAATAAAACGTAGGTATCATATAAATAGACAAACTTGTCATAATTATGACATATTTGTCATAATTATGAAGCGTCGGTAGCCTAATGGCTAGGGCGTCGGACTTGCGATCATGTGGTTGCCGGTTCGAACCCCACCCATTGCACTACCGACGTGAACCCACTCGTAACACAAGCAATCTAGCTTAGCACGAGGGGTTAACAAGAATACTAGTAATGTGCGACCCGCATTGCTAGTAAGGTTTAAAAAAAAAAATTGACAAACTTACAAACAGTACAATTATTATCATTTAAGCAACAATAAATGGTAAAAAAAATATTGTTCCCAAAAAGCTTATAAGTCATACTAGTAAGTCATATATGCACGTACTTACTATAACATAACATACCATCACGCCTATATTCCCCAGTTAGTCAGAGGCGTACTTACTAATGTACACTCACATTTCACCGGTACTACTACACAAAATAACATTTCATAATAACAGGAATAAAATTGTTTCATTCATCTGATTATTTTGCGTATACTATACGCGTTGAGCGAGTGCAGCAGCTTGTCTTTTGGCGCCAAACAGCGCTGACATCGCGTTCGATGTGAGGGGACGGGAAGGGCGCGCGGGTGAAATCTAAAATTTTGCTGGCTTTATGCGCGCTCTTAACAGCTAAATATTATTTATGACAATTATGTAAGTTAAATTCTACAAAACTATTCGTTTATTATTTATGGGATAGGGGGGCAAACGAGCCGACGGATCACCTGATGGTAAGCGATTACCGCCGAAAATGGACACCAGAGGAGTCGCAAGTCGTTTCTCGCCTTTCAAAAGGGTTACGGCCACCGCTAGCCTCACTCACTCGGCGAAATACAACGCAAGAGTTGTTTCACGCCAGTTTTCTGAACATATATTTTTAATAAACACTTTATAAGCACATCTACTAATTGCTGTCTGCATTGCACTGAGGTCGACTGATAGAAAATGCGTTAGGCATTAAGTCTGCCTCCGTATAATTATTGTGCATCAATTAAATACTTCATATAGTCAAACTCCTCAGATTACGATTCGCTACCAAAATAATCAATACCAATCCGATTCTTCTTCCATTATTAAAAAAAATACTGGTACTAAAATCGTAAAAACACATTTGTCAACATACTTAGTGAGAATATTTAATATCTTACAGCATCAAATAACTATAGCCGACATTCAAAAACAAACCCATTAAAATAAAACATTGCCATAACAAAGCCAGAAACAATATTGTCGTCATACCGCTGTTTTTATTGAAGTTATTAGCATACTCAACATTTCCATGCTCGTAAACAGTGTGTGAAATGTATTGGAACTCTCATATTGTTACTACATGTACACTAATATGTTCCCGCTGCGCTGTGGTTTTCCGACATTTTCCAATAACGATCTGTGTGCACTACGCTTTTGAGTGGTTCCGCTGCATCTGTACTATTTATTGAGCCATTCTATGACTCTTATTGTTCGCGATATATCTGCAATGATTCTATTGAATCAGAAAAATTTTGGACTATCGATGTGTATTGTCATTGTTAGTTCGGTTAATTTGCCGTACATTCAATTTGGAATGTATTGTTCTTTATTGATACTGCATGGATAGATCTTTTATTCTATCAGTTTATTTTCTGTATTCATATAAGTAGGTACCTTCTTAAAGTAATGATTTAAAGAATGTTGGTTGATATTCTGTTATAATTGCATTAATTATATATGCAGTTATATTATTTACGGTGGCTGCACACACTAAACACTCCAAATCTTAATTGTTGTCAGTCACTGTAGAATAAAATTCATCGTCTACAAGAAAACAATACTATTTGCACGAAGCCATATTACAACTGTTGTTACGTTCGTAAGACTGTTATGCCTACGAAAATTGGCATGACGCCACGCATAATGGTTGGAACTCTCGAATATTACTTCCTGGGACCTTTGTCATACGGGCTCATACGGGTTTTTGGACACGTCGACGCTTCAAATTGACTCACACTGGATATTATCCAAGTTTTACAACCACGTGTTCGTGTCCGAATCATGAACAAAATTATGGATCTAACGGACCGCTACGACCATTCACGCAGTCATCGCACAATGCACATTACGATTTTATTTTATTTCACTTCGAATGGATAACTTACAAAAGCATATTAATTTGTAATGGAGTTGTTTTTACTGCACTTTACTGTTTATAAAGTAGTTTTTGCGTATTTTCTTATGAGACCACCTTTGAAAATCAACGAAAAAGAAAGAGATTTTGCATTAAGAAGATCCAACCTAAGAGTTAGCTCCTAATCTTCAGCAAATAAAAAAAAAACATTTTCTTTATCCTAGCAGCAAAGTTGAAGGACGCCCACCACATAATTTCCGCTCATGTAACGGCTGATTGCTTTCGACTTTAAAAGAAGAATATAAGTAGGTCGGAGGTCGTGACTCGTGCTATCTCCTCGGATGTTGAGATGCGGGTTCTCTACGAGCCTCAAGGGGAGACTTACGGCTGGTACTTACGTGATATCGAGGTATACGTAACTTACGTGTCCCTTGACACAAACCCACGTTTCATAATACTGATATGTGCTTTTTATATTATGTGTTTACTGCGACTTTTGTTCCGTGAACGCCATCTTTGACTTTACGGAAGGCTTGTTACCTTCTTACAATATACCATGCTATTTGCTACGTAACTCTATTCACAAACATACATAAAGTTGCCATGAATGGAAGAGTGTGCCTTCATAATTATATGCGCGGCTATATCGATGGTAACAAACAATTTGGCATTAAACTATGTTGCATGACAAGTAGTCGCTTGACCATCCAGCTTTAGATTGTGCAACAGATGAATTCACTCAGTCCACTCAGTTAATATTTTCTGTTGAAAAGCTATGTCGCGAAAAATATGTTTATTTTACCCTATTAGGTATCCACGAGGTGTAAAAGCAATTATTAATAGACAATTCGTTTTATATAAATTATCGTCAGTGACGCAGCTGACGGATTAATTATCGATTCATATTAATCTGGCATACATTTTCCATTACGGAATTCTACTAGATTGAATGTATCCTAACGGATGGTTCATTAGTATTTGGAAACTAGGCTAATACTCTATTATCAAGTAAATAATCAACTTGCGAAATTCATTACACTCGGGCACAACTGTCGCATGCAGTATTTTCGGACCAATACGACCTTTAAACAAGAGCGTACTCCCTTTTAAGGAGATGTCTTGCAGGTGTCCATGGGTTGCGGTGATCGCTTACCAGCAGGCGATCCGTCTGCTCGTTTTCACGATATCCCATAAAAAAAACAATCCGTCTATCGCGGTTATAACGATTTCAAATTAAACTAAGTTTGAAGACGTCTAATCCTGAAATTAACTCATTGTATTCACAGCTCTATAGTGGTCTTATAACAGTTATTAATTATCAATCGTTATAGAACATAAAAACATCATCAACACATACGTACACATTAATAAAAAAAGCAAGTTTACAGTAGATGTTACAATCTTGATATATAATTTATTCACTTCAGGAGTCTCTTTTGAATACGAAACGTATTAAAATGAGTAGTTTGCAAAGACCTTGATATACTTCACGGCAAATGCGTCTTTGATGCTAAGAACTCATCTGAATATTGTCTTTGTGATGATATCAGGAAGTTGGTTCACAAAGTATTATATATTGTAACGCTTTGTTTATCAGTGGGTTACACAAAGCGTTACAATTCTTGATTAATTTGACTGTTTTTCTAAAACGTATCTATGTATTTGATAAAATCTTGGTACAAAAACTGCTACTACTTTTGGACTTGGAGTATATAAAGCTATAATAATGTTTCCTAGATTTAAGCAAATCTCGTTTTTGGAAAAGTTTGGCCAGATTTTGGGGAATCCCACCATGTAGAGAACAATATGATATTTTATATTCCACGAACATATATTATGTGGACGTACTTAACTATATTCTGCCGAAACCTAAAAAAATTTTGAGGCTTGAAGAGACAAAAGTTTCAAACGTGCCTACTTCTCTTTTCTTATGATTCGACTGCTCATTTAAGCCAGTCATGCGCAATTTTACGATAACTTGTGTGTTTACAGTACCCTCGTCAGTCTGCTCTTTTGTCACATACGATTTGATTTCCTGTTTCGTATCTTTCTTGTACATACAAGTTTTCCATTTTATTTTAGTAAGAAATATTACAGCAGATAATATTGTCCACGTCGCTTTGAATAAATACTTTAAGTCGTGTGTTTAATTTTAATTAAGTTTCGCAAACATACGTTAATGCGCGGGCTTTACATTAAAGTCCCGGTGGGTCACAAATAAAACAAGGACCAGCGGCGACAGCGCTGGGAGCCCCAGGCCGAGTTGCTATAACTTACTCGAAGAGTTGTTCTGAATTTAATTAACATATTTTCATAAGGACTGTATTTATTGTGTTAAATAAATACTCAAAACAAGAAACTTTGGATGATAACAGTGAGCAACTGACGCATTTATGAAGTACAAAGTTTTTAAAGCTTGAAATAATATATTAATGTGTATTCCATGTTTATACTTGATGAAAACGCTAAACTTCGTAATGTTACATTTTCCGAAGTCGGACCATATTCGGCAGTTATGTACGTTTATATTATTGCTTCCAAAATTACTAGATGTATTTAGCAATGCAAATACGAGTCAGAAGTTACCGTCGTGAATTTGCAAGGGACTCGGTATTGGCATGGTACTGAAACTTGGCCCGGCGAGTTCCTTTCAAGCCTAGCTTATTGCTCAACTCGGCACATAAATTTTAATTTGGAATTTATATTGCGACTCGTAATATTTACCCTAATTTTCATTGTTGGTACGATGTGCGAACTTGCGAAGTAGCACTGTAATATTTATTGGCGTAGCAGTTCGCTACGGTGTTACTACGCCGTAGCAGCCATTGCTGTATAAACTACGTCGGCACTGAGACTGAAAAATGAGGCATTAAGGTGGCTGCTAGCCGCTTGGTAAACGAAAATTGTACGGTTTTATTATCGTCCGCATGAAACATGAGCTTAGTCTTGACCAACGCTTATTTATGAGGTTGTTAAACTTATCCTCAACTATCTACGAACAATTGTCATTTGATTTATATGCCACAAGATAAGTATTAAGAAATCTTATATTGATGTTTTAAGTTCTATCACAGCAATCAGTTTAGAGTTTCGGACAGTACAGACTAAGCCTTACTATATGTGATTTATCAGAGAAATTATTATAAATGATGAATCTCATGCTCAAAATATAAAACAAACTCCACTGTTATATCAGAACCTTACATAAACATTGTGGCGTTCTTTTTATTTTTCTAAATCCTAAAACATCAGAGCACTCAAACAGTAATTACTGTACGTGGGCGGAGCACTTATCTGGCTGCACCTACGTAACAAATAGGACAGGAATAAGAACAAAGAGGCTGGGGCAGGTGCCGTGTCCGGGTGACCTAAAATTGCAGGTGCCAGGTGCCAGAATCGCGTCGAGCTGTCTAGTACAGAATACAAACTGACAGCGGATTGAATGGCTTTCTTTTTATAAAAGAGATAGAGTGCAACTACTTTTAGTTTCAAAGGATCAGACAGGAATAAATTGTGTAGTGTAGCAAGTTGGAAAATTATGTTCTTATGTAGTGTTTATGCTACTTCTAGATTTTCCTGCTAGGTCAGCAGGCAGAACTATACTTAACATCCTGTCATGTTCGTGACGATTGATAGAAATTTCATGGTCGTGACAATAGGACAAGGAAAAGGAAGTGAGCTTTTTATCGGGTACGAGTCCGACATACATAGCCGCCTCCCCAAGACAATTAGCATTTTCCGTTCCATAAAAAAGGTAGAATTTTATCTAACTATCCAATTTGAATAGACAGGGATAGCGAAATTATTAAAAACTGCCAAGCCACGCGTTGTGGTGCTTCAGAATGTATGTTGTGTTTAAAACACGCGTGTATTTGAATATTTCGAATGCAATGTAGTGCCAAAAAGGGCTCCAGATAAAAAATCGCAGAAGAATCTGTACATATGTAATTTAATCTGTACAGTACCATAATTGAAGTATTTCCCTGACTTGGTTTTTATATTGTACAAAATTGGATCCGTCGTTCGTGCCCATTTCCTCAGCTTTCAGGTTCGACCAAACGGAAAGATTCTCCTTCACAGATGGAGGAGCACTCCTTAAAGACATCTTTTAGGCATTTGTAAGATTGTCCTTAGATACAGCTGGTTATCGATATTACATTTTTCATCTCAAGATAATTTATCTTCATATGAATTTAGAGCGTGTAAAAAATATCTTTGTTATTGACAGGTTTGTTATAATATTTGCGTAAATTAGTTTTTTTAAGGTATCAATATTCTCACTCATCTCTGATTATATAACCATTAAAAAGTAAGGTTTTTTAATGGCTGAGCTGAAGTGACTGAACACGATCCACATTCTCAAGACTTGGCCCTCCTAAATTAACATCAAACCTCATCCAGCATTAACATGTTTAAATTATATGTACACATTTTCATGTAGCTGTATTCTGAATATTAATTACAAATACCTAATAGTAATTCTTAGTTACTGCCTCAATGATCAAGAAATCTCAAGCGCAGCTTCTGAGCGTGAGGTTTTAGATTCTTTTCTGAGCTCGGGTTGCCCGGCTTGCCGGATTTGGTATTTGGCCGGATACCTATTAGTGATTTAATTTCATACAAAACCACGCTGGACGTATGTGCCTTAATCTTCACACAGACGCCAAATTATAACCATTCGATGTTTGCGCTCGTTAATTGTTGAGGTGGGAAGCTGAACTCTCGATCGATAGCACATAGCACACACTCACACAAGATTATTCCACATTCTCGAGCACCGTTAAGTGCACGAACAAGGGTGAAGACGTCTTAAGCACTTTAAGCTAAAATTTAATTTAGCTGTAGCTGGAGAGGTTGTGTAATTCCTCGAGAATCTAGTTGATCAGCTTGAGAGCCCGCTAATTTATACATATCGTTATCCTCCAAGTACCTATATTATAATGTGTATTTTTGAAGGATTTATTTTGGTATAGTTATTTTTGTATCGGTCTTACAACTTGAGTCGAGAGTCAGGCAAGAGATGGTAATAACCCCCCTTATGGCGCAGTCGGTTAAATATACTGATTACTTTGATACCGCCACGCCTTGCCCGTCAATTGTGCTTGCATCAGTGACCAAGATTGGTGTGGGAAAGGAAAGAATTAGATCGTGCCGCATGTGTTATTCACTGAAGAGGATGAAACAACAACACTATTCATGTGAATATTTTGGTATTAGCTTATAAGATTCATCACGTGTAATTAAAATTAAAATCATATGTTTGTGTGATAATAAGAGGCCATTCTTTTGCCATTAAGAATCCAAACGCCAAGCTTTCTCTGACAATTTTATAAAAAAACTTAATATGAAGCGTGATTTTTCAAAATATGTTATTTCCATTTTGCACTCGAGAGATTTCGATGAAATGGGACAGTTAAGGCAAAATAACAAACTGTTAATAGAAACGATCAGAAGCATCCGTAAACAAATATATTTTCCTGAAGAGATCATTAAGCTATATCTTCCTCCAATGACTCTGAAGCATAACATGCAATAATTAGGAGTTTGCCAATCAGCTCTGTGTACTTCTACTAATATTGAAAGTTTATTATGACTTCTATTCAGCATAACACCGGATTTCATATTAAAATTAGGATGTTGTCTGAAGTTCAAGAGACACGAGACTAAAATCCCATTGAACGCGCTCCACACTTATCGATGCGCAATCGGCTTATACCAGCTGGAATAATCTTTTATGTTGATAGCATATGGGTGTAAACGACGTCTCTCGGCTTGGGTCGGCTCCGATTAGGACGATATAGCGAATTGCTTTGACCTAGACTCCAAAACTTTTAGCTGTGTTTACATAGCGCCTGTTCGTTCTACAATCAATTAGATATCTTATGAATTGTTATGACGTATACGTTATTTTATGATGTATACTATGCGTTTGGCGTATCACAACGCTATTCGGAATAACTCAAGCCCATTCCGCGTCGATAGGTGTAAGAGATATCATTCCATTTGCAAACCCTGGATCATAACAAAAGTCCCCCGAACAACATTCTGTTTTTTCCTAAAATAGATAAATCTTACCCAAAAAAATCAATTCCGGGAGTGGTGTTAATAAATGACTGTTACGGGGATGATGCTGATGCGTCATATTCTGGTGTTGAATGGCCGCCAACGGAGTCCATCATGCCCCTGGCCGTAGTCACGCTTGCATTTTTCTTTCGACCAATAAGTACACTGTTTTTTTTTCAAGCTCATTTCGTCTCACTGTTACGGTTGCTGTTGCATTGATAAATGATGGAAATATCCTGAATATATTTTGTTGTATGTGTATCATATCCTTACATTCCAAAGGGTCTTGACATTCGATTTACAGCTGGCCTTAAGCATGCTTTTGTTAAAGTTACTCAACTGACGTCTGCGTTATCCTTGCCTTCTTTCTTGTCAATTCATTCCTAAATTTCCAGCCGACAGATTCGGATCTTAACATACCACATACTGCTAACCAGGTATCATTATCTGCTAACCCTAAATAAATTAGGATAAGGGCAGGAAGATGATGTTTTAACAAAAATTACGTTGTACTAGTATACGTTAATATTAAGGTGAATTAGATATTTTTGAATGACTTTACTTCACAAATGTTAAGTACCACTTTTATTTCCCACTTGAAACTAATCTAGGCATTGATTGTCAATTTAATTAGTATCCCTGTTCGTTCATAATTAAAATGAGAAATCACACAAGTTGATTGATCAGAGAAACGGTTTTATGTAATTTCTCTATTCCTACTGAAGTACAAGTTTTGAATTGTAGGTCAAATACAACACGTGCCAATTAAATTAATATCAACGGGCACGACCCACGGAATATTTAATTGGAGCAGCCTACCAAATTGGCTACTGACGAATAATCCCAAATATTGATTTGAAGCGAACTGATTTTGATAGGAACTGTCTGTGTTCTATTTGTGACACTTTATTAATGTTAATTAATTGGTTGCTAGAATATACTTTGATGTACATATATACCACTGATTCATAATTCAAAGCATTTTACCTTCTACTCTTTGGATGGCGTACATATCTGCTAAACCATGTTGTAAGCAACGCAAACGAACACCATTTCCAAAAGTGTAGCTATATTTTTACTTTTATTTTTATTTATGTCTAGCTGAGACATAAATAAAACGAATGTATAAATATATGAGCGAGTAGAAGAAACAAAGAAAATTATTAGACAGACCAAAATAATATTTTTCTCCGTGTGTTCTTATAAATATGAATGAATAAAAAATGAGTACCGAAATTAAGGTTCCAACCAATATAATATCACCAACCAATCTTACACTTTGGGCAGTACGACATGCTTATATCGATTCCTTCTCCAGTGCAATCAAAATCCTCTCTATTTGATAACTTATTAAGGATCAATTAGCCGAGACAATAGAAAAGTAGCTATAAGGGCCTTTCAGAGGGTCAAAGTTGATTTAATGAATTATTATTAATCTGAGCTTGACCTAACTTATCATTCCTAGCTTCTCTAATAACTGCTAATAAGAAGTATAAGACGATGAACTATGAACTTCAACTTTTGTTCTTACTTTGTTAAACTTCATCATATTATTGCTACTATATTTGCAAAAATAAAAAGACAATAAACCAATAAAACCCACGATCAAGGATATAGATTTTTCCAGCAAAATCGCTTCCGAAGCATAAGAGTATGGGTTCAAATAAAAGTTGATATTCCCATAGCGAGCGGTCGGAAAGAGTTATGTTGGCCCTATGTTTCATGCGACCCGTAATCCATGGTGTTTCGTCCTTTTGTTGTTTCACTTGATTTATTTTCTGTGCTCCCGGTGTTTTGTTGTTGTGAATGGGAGATAAACGTGTCATCCTATTTTTTTTGTTCGTGGCTACCTCTAAATTACTCGTCGACTAAGAGATACGGGATGCTAGCTCTATAGATAAACATTACATAGCTTATTGCTCTGTTCTGTAATTCTTCAGTTTGATTAGTTGATACAATTTAATTGATAACGTGTGCCCCAATTATTTAAATTCAGTAGCAGATTCATAAGTCATTCATCATACTTCTATTGTGACCAGATGCAGCTGAATATCAGTATTTTATTTTGCCATCAGACCTCAGTCATCAGCTCCATTCTTGGGCAATATTGGGTTGGGTTGGGTTCCGGACTACCACTAACGATTGTCATATAATTAAGTAGTTGATGGATGAAATGTAAGTATGTTATATTATTCGCGATCCACATATTTTACCCAAGTACAATGGAGAACATTATTTATGTATTCTGAAAGTGTTCAAAAAGCAAGTTAATTAGAAAAACATCACTGCGTGTATATAACAAAGCTGACAAGACAGTGATAATCTGACGTTGAGAATTGAAACCAAAATAATAAGAATACCTTCCTTTTTCCTTTCCTTTGCATGTATTACACGCCGTCTGAATATTCAATCTGTTCGCGGGTATACGCCAAGTCAGTGTGATTTGTATACTGGCAATTTTTCTTTCGACCGTGGAAACGTGTCAGGTTGTCCTATGTTTTTCGTAAAATATTGTTCACACAACCTGGATCGAGACGTTTTTGTGTGGTATCTACAATGCTAGGCAAAACATTGGTATTTGTTAATTTTGTTTTGTTTAACTGAATTTAGCGATTGATCACGTTATATTTTAATTTAATTTGTATTAAAAAAACCGTACTAGCATTGTAAGTCGCATATCACTAGTATTCCAGTTTACCCCTCGTACTAAGCTAAATGCTTGTGTTACGAGTGGGTTCACGTCGGTAGAGCAATGCGTGGGTTTTGAACCGGCAACCACATGATCGCAAGTCCGACGCCTTAGCCATTAGGCTACCGCCGCCTATTATAATAACCGAATACGTAGCAGTGACGAAGGCTCAATTCAACTCTAATTCCCACTGACTTCCTTGTTGAACTGTTCCTATTATACACACGCCGTCCCTACAAACGGTTGACAATACGCTTCACTCGTGTGTACACACGGTCGTCAGTGTTGTATGGTGGAAGTAGACACGGTAGCATTACGGTTTGTTGAGTACAAACCGTGCTCGTGAACAAGAGGCCTTAGTGTACCTTGCTAGGTATCTATAATTGATAGATACCTAGCAAGGTAATTTAGACACTTGAAGGGGCCCAGCTTATTCTGGAGCACAGCCTGTCACGGTCGTGACGCATGCCATGGATCCCATGACTGTGGCTATAGGGCAAGAGAAGGCAATCAAGTTATTAGCCGGTACGATTCCGACATACCCCGCCGCCCCCAAGTGGCGGACGATCCATAAGGATTTCTCGTACTGGAAAATATTTAGACACAGTTGGTTTCGGCTTCCATCTCAATAAAATTGTCACTGACAGGTGCTCTGATAAGTTAGTATATTTTAACGGAAACTTTAACTCGTCAAGTAACAAATTGCGTTCAAAATTGTTCTTTGGCTCCGAGGCGCTTACACTAATGGGAATATACCTTGTTGCTTAATTAAAAATTCTGATACAAAGTAAATTCCTACTACGACTATATTACTGCGATTTATTGCTTTTCTGAGTGCACTCTAATTACGTAACAGGTACTAATGGCTCGGTGCACTCTAATTATGTAAAGGCAAACTACACTGTTAGCACGCGTCTAGTGGTCTGTGTAATTCAACATGCCCTTTGTAATCACTACGCAGAACGTTCATCGAAGCTGAATATTGAACGTCAGAATACGAGTTAGCTGAATTCTGAGAAATTGACCAATATAGAATATGGATATTGTAGAAATTTTGAATTTAACGTCATCATCATTACAGATTAAAGTGCTCAATAAAACTCAAACTAACTACCTCGTTAGTCTAGTGGTCCCAAGTGCGACTGAGCTAGAGTTAATACGCTAGAGCAATAGGCTCACCCCCTATTACATGGGACCTAAACATACCGGCGAACTGTGGGTGTACCTTAGTACACTCTGCCTCACCCTTCGGTGAATACAGGCGTGATGGTATGTATGTTGTTATAAAACTCAAAAATTAAAAATCGTCAGTAATTTCCTTCTGAAAATCACCTCATTTCGCAACTTGTTTTTATTTTCCGCAAAGTAACACGTCGCTAAAATGAAGCTGGAGTAAAATGTTTATCACTACAAAAATACAAAGGTAATATGTGAAAGATATTAAGTGGACAGTTTTCCTCCTCGTGTCTAATTTCAAGTGACAGTAAAATTTCAGAATGCTGCGGGTGTACGTAATAACATGGTTGTAGACACCAACACCAAAGGCTCTATAATATATAATATTTTATATGAATTAAGATAAAAAAGCTGTTTTACTTACCTTGGCAAGTAAACTTGAAACTAGTTACCCACATTTCCAAAATTACAGGACATTCGAAATATTAAATTATATAACTAAGTTACAGTTCATCAACTGATGATGATTGACAAGCTGTGTTATAGTCCCGAATGTACGTACACTTTCTTTTTAATTTTCCACGTGTACCTATAGATATAACATAAAAACCCT
Source organism: Acronicta leporina (assembly GCA_947256265.1). NCBI lineage: Eukaryota > Metazoa > Arthropoda > Insecta > Lepidoptera > Noctuidae > Acronicta > Acronicta leporina. The sequence goes on from OX366512.1 coordinate 3,930,956, forward strand.
TTTCCATTAAATTTGTATGTCAGTGAAAAACTAGAGGACTTCCATTGACATAAACTGTATTACGAGGTCACGCCACGTTTACGCAACCTTGACCCAGAGGCGATGAAAGGAAAAATGGACGTGGGACGAAAACGGGTGACAGGACCCGTTAGGAAGAACAGTATGACGTGAGATATTAAAAGCCTTACTCATCCTTTAGAATTGGTTTAGATGATGACGATACGAGTTTTGTCAAAGATTACCGCTATTCCAACTATTGTTGGGAAGTTTGGAAGAAGTCTGTCTCCTAAGTTCCCGTATGATACGTCTTTATTTATTGTCAGCAAGATAAATGGGTGATGTGCCGCGGAAGTTTGCCAAGGGCTGTATCAACGGAGAGTTACTCGATATGACGTTCCTAATATTTTTTAGAAAGTTAGACGGAAGCGATATGCTTTAGGGAGTTTTTATGGACCTTAGGACCTATCTTAATTTTTTCGAAGATGTATCTTGTCTGCTAATAGCGTATGTAATTACAAATTTTCGTTATCGTCCAGGATAACAATATCTTAAGTATTCACTGGGCCCCAATAACAATAAATTATATATTGTCTTTAATTATCATAACGTATGTCTTACTAAGCGTTTGGTCTTTTGAGACCAATTTGCTCCGATAAAGTAATTTATCCATAGTTATAGTTTCAACTTGTAATTATATTACGATTGGCCCGAACTTGGTAAGTTTCTATAAACTTCGTGATTACACTGCTTAGTTATCTATAAAATCAAGTTATTGTAAACTAGGCACATTCCCAGCTTCATATTGTTCTAAGACAATGCTATCTGCAGACAAGTTGAGCGTATATTATAGAGTTTCCCGAGAATCTCGAAATTATTATAGAGTTGTGGTAACAAACAACATTTTGACGCGAATCCCTAACAATCACACAAATAAGTTACAGTTGAATCGGTTTATATTGGTTTTATCTATTTTACGATGTAGACGAAATTCGGTCAGAGAATTACGTGGTTTCACTGGAATAACTCGAGATCAATACGGTTGCCAGGATTGAAACTCGAAACGATCCAGGTTTTTTTGTGTCGCAGATTTTCATAATATAACAACTGACAAACCAATTTTTTTACTGACGAGCTGACGATTTTTGTGTCGTTAATAGTCAGCGAATAATATTGACTGATCTGTTTTGCACCCAGCGTGCTCTTTCGTTGGACTAAATTAAATATGAAGAAGCTATCAACAATTTTATCGTGTTATGATTAATTAAATTTATTACATCTTCACAGGCAATTCTTTGATTACTTATTAACGTACATAAACGAATGTTTGTTTATTTTTACAAACATCTTCAGAAGCTACAACGTAACTTAGAAATATAGTTCTTGCTCTTTCGAATTAAAGTTTAAAATAGTTTGATACAAAGCAAAGCAAAGAGCCATGTAACATGCAGGTGTGTTTATAAATGAGGCGCTTTCACGTCTAGTGAGCGAAACGTTTTGGTTTGATTGAAATATGTATGTTCATTTTCAATTTATATTGACTAAACTGGCTTACAGCGAAAACGTATAAAGAAAACTGAATAGTATAAAACAACCGTATAGACAGTAAAAAATATGATGATAAATTTTCTTTTACTTATGTTTTGATGTATTATAAACTTATGGTGGTATATTGAGCTATGGTAGTCGCTGGTATTGCTCCGCATCGACTACTGTTCCGTAAACATAAATATTAAAAGCTCTCCCTTATGGTAAGCAAAACGCGTTTATCCGTAGGGTGTACCTAAAATAATAAGTCCTAAAACTTTTTCCTAAGTTTCCTTACAGTAAGCGGTTACTGTATGGAAACTTACGAAAAACTTTTAGGCTAAACCTCAAGAGCCTAATTTGAAAAGTTCAAAGATTGAACGCCAACGGAAATGAAACGCTACAGGCTACATTATAATTATTTTTTTAACAATTTTGTTTCTTTTGTCCAGGTTCAGGGAAGTCCTACACGATGATGGGCTCGTCGGGGGCTGATGAGGGTGGCATCATCCCACGGTTATGTGACTCTTTGTTCGAAAGGATCAAAGTCCAACAGTCACCACCGGCGCTCACTTATAAGGTATTATTCTAAATTACTTCAGAGATAGGTACATCCGACCGATGCGTGCGACCGATGTCATGTCGTCATAGCTCGCATTAATGTAGAGTTGCATGTTTCGCGATAATTGTGACATCACTGAAGAACAATACTAAAAAGTGTTGGCACGGAACTGCTTCAAATATAACAGTCACACAAGACTCAGCTTAACTTATAGTCGAGTTATTTATTAAGTAAAGCGACACTCCGAAGTCTATTTTGTGAGTGAAAATAGTCGTACTCTCATAGGCAAGTCGCTTAGAGTCTAAGGGAGAAGACAAGCTAGCAGTACTATCCCACTGATGAGGAAATGATACATCAGCGGGATTGTCACCGGCAGCAATTATATTTAAGCTGATAATTGCCTGATCTGAGCACACCGACTAACAGAAGCTTTATAATGACGTTCACAGCTTCAAGGCTTAATAGTGACTATTAAATGTAATTGTTGAACGTTGATCAAGAAAGTTATATCTATCTTATGTTTTATCCTGTTAGAATATTAGTAGTTTTAATTTAGGTGCACCCGGTTGAACTGCAAGCCTCATGTGTCCCGCATTTAATAAACAACACAACTTTTTCCTAATTAATGATCTTGAGGATGATTATGAATAGGTTGTTGTGTTTTACAGTCTACCTTCTCTTAAGAATCACCTATATTCTAAAAATAAAATAAAACAAAAAGTATCTTGCATTTCATAATACCATTTATTCTACCAGGTGGAGGTTTCATACATGGAGATATACAACGAACGAGTTCACGATTTACTAGACCCAGAGACAACGAGGCGGTCCTTACGCGTCCGCGAGCATGCTGTACTCGGACCATACGTGGATGGGCTCTCGCAGCTCGCTGTTACGTCCTATCAGGTAATTGAGAATTTCATGGTCAGGAATTATTCCCAAGATGTCACTTACACTTCAAAATAGATTTCATCTGTTATTTGTTATGAATACGTCACGTCACTATAATACATTTTTTTGTTTGCTACGTTAGCCAAACAACAGAGAGTGAACACGATAAAATTAAATGTCTTTTTCTATATTTCATTACGTAATTCGCTCTAAAACAACATTAAATCCCTAATATACCTAATTCCGTTTGCTTCAACAGTAATCCCATGATATTTTACGATTCTTGTTTAATACTTCAATGAAGGCGTAGATTGCCAAAAGCCCGAATATCACTTAAGTACTGTATGAATAACACTTTCCGGCTTAACAATACTCTGATGAACCCTTACGGAATGGCCATAAATATAAATCTGAAATATCTTGCTGCCGTTACGGTCTCGGAGTATCATTTTAGTAGTGCCACTTTTCATCCTCAAGGGTTGCGCAGAAAGTACTCATTCGCAGCTCACCTGCTAAGCTCTCTATTTATGGTCCATCGAATACGGTCTTTATCATAAACGGCTGAATATTATTCCAAAGATTTTATCCCAAAATCTGTGACCTTGTAATTTTAAAAAAGATTTTGCTTACGCCTCTAAAGGTATTTAGACATATCTATACAGTGAGAGTACGTTTCAAGTTTGAAAGTCTCAAAGAATCTAAAAGCATTTTCATTGAGTTTGGGAATTGTTTGAACAACGCTTTCCCATGGCGCATATTTACGGTTGTTTCTGAGAGCGATCCAGAACAAAGTTTTATAGCTCCAAACATTCTTACAAGAAATGAATGTTCAAATTTGATTTCACCCAAGGAAACGTCTCTTCTTCTAGATAGTGATGGCCTTCATTGATATTATTAAATGGTATCTTTAATGAAACTTTTCCTATATTACTTATACTATTATTTAAACGCTTATTTTAGAACTGTAACAAGAAAAATATTTCCCGCTAAAAATAGAGCACATGTTATACAAATTCCACTGAAATGTAATTTCGACCCTGTGTCCGTAAAGCGCAACTAATAGACTCGGTCATTATACGTTGAACCGACAGTCCGACACCGACCCAGTCTTTGCTATATTATAGTGGTATTTTTATTGCTAAATTGTGTAGGAAGCGAAAGGTCGGAGCTCGTTGCTGCCCTTAATTGCAATCCACTGTCGCTCATTATGCCCGCTCTCGCACTTCCAGATTAAATTTTCATTGCCCCATAAAATACTTTGAAAAGTTCTCGACTCAAATATTTCACGATCGCTGCGGAGTAGCTAATATGTATTCAGAAGAACGTCATTGAATTAAATCAGCAATATAATGTGCTTTTTCAGTCGAATACTTTTTGATTGAACGTGAATGAATTGAAAATAAAATATGATAAGTATTACTTTTCCCAATAAATTGTAATTATGATGAGGTATCCATTTCCATACTCGTCTTTGAATATTGAAATTCGGATGGCAAATCGTTTTATTTAAGCTTTGAATAACGTCATAAAAATATTGAGTCCAAAATAGCTTTTTGTAAAGGAAGTAGCCATTTCGACAGATTCGTTAAGATAGCTTAGAAACACCGGAGGGGCTTTATAAAGTTGCCTTTATAACCATCAACATTCGCCTTCCGCCGAAAATTTCGTATCGAAGACGCTTGGCTAACTTAATTATTTTGTTAACACGAAATTGGGATTTGTTTTTTTTTGTCTTCCTGCATAAGTCCTTGTTTAGCGATAAACACTGTTTGAGAGAAATCTTAATCATAAGTATCAAATACTTCAAGAATAAAACCGGGGCGGTTTTAACATACTTTAGAATCCAAAATATCGCATTCTCACCCTTTAATATTAAATCGTCTCTATAGACGAATTTAACCTCTTCACCGATTTATCTTAATAACTTCCTATGACATACTCTATCCATCTTTTCCAATGAAAGCCTTCAATTTCTATCAAAGTCAGCGCAATTTTGCATGGTTGCCCTAACAACTTGGCGAGTCAGTGTAATTTGAAGGATCGTAACTCTGAACGGCTTTTATCCAAGTCGACTTCAATTTTATAGTCCAGTAAAGTTTATTGATCATTTGTCAATCATACACTTCTGTTTTATTGTGGAAGTTATTTGACTTGTCATTATTTAAGGTAATCTATCCTGCTAATGGGATGATCAATAGCGGCTTGTAGGTATAATATTTCTTTTTAAAATAGAGACGTCTTTTATAAAATAAATCTTTTTGAATCTGCTTCTACTTTATCACTTATAATATTTGGTTAATCCGAGAAACTGCTGTTTAATTCGAAAAGTTGGTTTCTACTCCAAGCGCGGTTAGTATCTAATAGCATAACTTTATGTTGGGAGCTGCTTGATTAAATTTTGGTCTGTTGATTCTAAAATATTTTATTATTCAAATATAATTTTATCGTCTTTACTTTTTGTCCATATATTTTGGGATCTGTAAAAATATTATGTAGGTAATATTGTTAGTTTCATACTGAGACTGCAATTTATATACCTGAATTGATAAATCTGTTATTTTAGATAGATTTTTTATTATTATTATTTTCATAACAAATCTATCTGTTTTTCTATATACAAATGTATCTATCTATCTGATTTGTTATTAAAATTATGAGATACAATCAATATTTCACTCTCGTAGTGTATTACCTGACCGGGCCTCAAGTGGTAGTGACATTACTTATCGGTCATCAAATTTTGAGGTTTTAAATATAAATCTTTACTCTAATTTAATCCCTCCATTACAGAGTAACTAAAATATTCCTACTAATGAGTTCTGGGTGTAGATCAGTACACCTTTGCGTACTCTTTCGGGGAATGTAAGTGTGGTGCTATGTTCATGAGAGCTGCCTAAATCCTTATATTTGTAGAATTCGGTATTGTTTATTATATCCTTACCTTTTGTTTGTTTTTCATCCAGTTCAGGTGACCTAATTATATGTAAGTAACCATCTTAATAGTTTAACTTCTACATTAAAATCGCCGAATAAAAGGAGACGCTGTACAGTCAGTAATTTCTTTAACTTTAAAGGTCCTTTCAAAGCCAGTTCAATTTAAAACCGGATTTCAATTTGGTCTCTCTGATTTCCAATAAAGCTCGAGTACCTATTTATTTAGGTCACTTTTTAGTTTTAAAACAGAAAATTATTCGATATTTTATGATCTATATTTTAAACTGAAGCGACCCGATTTCTACTGACACAGCTTCATATTGTTTGTTCTCTTTGAAATTTGTAGAACATTTTTATTCAACTACAATTATCATTTTTATATTCATATTGTATCTCCGCCATGTCTTAATTTAAATGACTCACGAAAGCATTGTTAGTTAATATTTTAAATTTTGCCTAAATTGCAACGTCTGCTGTAAGCTAATTAGTAGTTTCCCAAAATGTAAATTACTACTAAATTAAATACTTTTAACTCTGGTAACACTGAGTTTGTTGCTCTTGTTTCGTTTTCAATTAACTCGGCTCAGTTGAACGCCTACACCCTCCCTGTGAATAATAACATCACTTCCAAGATTATGTTCAAATGTTTCGTGAAATGCTTCTTAGCTTGACTGAAATTTTCGTTCAAAAATTGTTTCTGTGTTTAAGAAAAAGCTTTATCTTTTAATATCTAATAATAATCTAAATTTTAGCTATTCTAACGATTTCATATCAATGTTTCTATTTGAAGTCAAATTGTAATGTTGGGAAATAATGGGATCGTTATTTGAAGGCTATTTTGGTTACTTTGTTTTCTTTCCTCGAAATTTTGTTTTCTCTACTCAATATTTTTTCGTTACCATTACGTATCCACTATTCATCTTCAATCATCCCCCCTCGTGTTTGCTGCGTCGGCAGAGATGGAACTATACATCATATTATATATGGCTATAGGTCAAACGCGTGATGGATTACACGCAATGACTCAGGTCACGGCCTTTGATGCATTTCGAAGATTCATGAAAGTATTAACATAAGTTTAGTGGTATTGAGATAAAATAAAAATCTTTACCTGACGTAATAAATTAGATAAATGCTGTAAATGAGTTTTCCTGTGTAAGTTATACAACTTTTATCTTATACCAGTTGTAATACCTAAAAGTTAAACAATTTACGGTGATAAATCATTTATGTTATTGTCTATTTTTTCTTTCTTACTTCTTAATTATCATTACTCATGCCCAATGAATGACTGATGGGAATGTTGTCCTTACAGAAAAATATATCTAGCAAATACGGATGGCTATAAAAGATAAACATGCTACAATATAATTTATAGTAATTAATAAGTATTACGAACGATAAAATGCAAACTGGAAGCAGAAATATTGACGTTGCTTTTTCTAAGATAGCGCGGTAATAAGCTTATTGAAGCTTTGTAGGACTTTCAAATAGAATTTATCGGAAAAACTAAATACCGACCTAGAAGAGAGATCCTTAGTATAAAACGAAGTTGGATGCAAATAGGCACAAGAATATTCTTTGTTACTTGTAAGTACTCAGTAACATTTAAATTGCATTGCGATACTAAGGCCCACTTCCATCAATTTCTTAAATATGTTTAAATTGTATTTAAACACAATTTTTCGTTAATGATCCTTGGAGCCACTTGCACCAACTTCGTAAATGTGTTTAAATAGTATTTAAACAGAAATTTACTATGAAAAATGCTGCTTAAACACAATTTAAACATTATTAAGAAGTTGGTGCAAGTGGCCCTTAATTTTGTTATTAAGTATTGTCCAAGACAAAACAGTCTTCAAGTTCAAGTAATTAGTGTCACAAATGAAATATCAGTCGTATTATTATACCCCCGTATAATTTTATTTCGATGGTTTTATGTTAAAATAACATACTTATAAACCAACTAGCTGACCTGACAGACGTTGTCCTGTCCAAGTTTCAACTAACCACCTCGAAAAATTTGGTTTTCCATATTTGTAATACACTTAGCGCCATTGATTTCTGAATACCTTATTTCTGATCTTTAAATTACTTAATTTCAAAAATTTGTTCACATTGTATTGACGTGAAGCATGGAAATATAAATAGACATACCTACATAGATTAAAATCTCAAATATCTGTTTCGGCATCAGTAAAGATTAACACACGTTGCATTTATTTTATTATTATATTTATTTATGTATTTAATTATTCGATTAGATGGAAACTCTTTAATTTCTCAAATAAAGTGTGCGCACTATATCTACACTATGGAGGTTTCACATTATAAAATGAGTTACTATATGGCTGGATGCTTTAAAGAAGAAAACAATAATATTGTCAAAATTGTCAACTCAAAATGACACCTGTTATCGAATCAAATTTCATTGAGGTAATAACGATGTCGTGATAGTCCGCTAGAAAATAAGTTGTAATTTTTTGTTTACTTCTTTAACCTACTCAAATATTTAGTTTTTACACCGGCTTGTGCTCGCTGGATAAATCCTATGTATGTCCCGTGATTCCCTGTATAAGTAGAGTTAGAATTACTGTACTAATAATCAATTCTTGGTCACAATAATGGTTTCTGATTGATCTGCGTTATTTTCTTGTTTTATGTTATTTAGTCCCTGTAAATGTATTTTTTTAATTTTATTACTTGATTCTGTTATAATTTTTGATCCATGCTAGTCTAGTACAGAAATACTTGAAAAAGAAATTGACTTCAATGGTTATTTTTAAAAGTCAACGTTTTCAATAATTAAAATGTTAATAACTTTTGATAGAGATAACCGATTTGAATTTAAAATAGCCTAAATGTTAATCCAAGAAACAGGCTATGAATTCCTGCCCACTTCCTCCAAATCTCTTCAGTAGTTATCATTTGATGCGCGGTCAAACATACAGACAAACCGACAGACAAACCGACAGACAAACCGACAGACAAACAGACAGACAAAAGTTCCAAAAATAATAGAAATGGATTGTGTTACCGATTCTGAGTCCCCCAAATTAGTTTTTTTGTAAATATACGCAATGTACAGACACGGCTCACTTACATTCTTATTATATGTAAGATTGTTACTGATGGGTGTGATATTTAATAAAACGGATATAGAAAACAGAAAATACTATAATAATTATAACGGATTAAGCTAGCTGACCGGACTGTCACATCGGAATGAATAAATCTAGACATAGATCCGAAGAGGTCGTATACTTTTTACTAACTACAGGATATGATAACCTGCGTCGTTAGATAGTATGTTATTTTAACATAAACCATCGAAATAAAATTGACCCGGCCATGGATTGTGAGCCGTGCAGACACGGTTATTAAATTCATTTTCATAATCCTGATTAAGCCCTGGCGCGTTTTGCGTGGATACAAAATCAATTTCGTATGATCGATTGCGTCACAGCCAGCGCAATTAGTAATTATGTTCAATTATCCATTCATCTTAATGAAATATCGTCATCAATGCTTTTACTGCAACACTGCTCGGCACAGTTCTTCTTTCAGAATGAGACGTATTAGGTTATAGTTCACAAAGGTAGTTTTCACGTGGGAGAGCCATGCTTCGGCACGAATGGGCCGACTCGACCGGAGTGATACCACGGCCTCACGGAAAACCGGCGTGAAACCACGCTTGCGTTGTGTTTCGCCGAGTGAATGAGGTTACCGGAGGCCCAAACCCTTTTAAAAGGCGGGCAACGCACTTGTGACTCCTCTGGTGTTGCGGGTGTCCATGGGCGGCGGTTATCGCGTACCATCAGGTGATCCGTCTGCACGTTTGCTCCTCTATCCCATAAAATAAAATAAAAAAAAGGTAGCCTAATGCGGGTTTGCAGACTTCATACATATTTAATCAACATGATCTCGAAAAGTCCGAGGTGCTTGCCTTGGATTTCATCTTGAGACCTATTTGGCGGTCCAATGGTCATAACACTAGGAGGTTATCACTGCATAATGAAACATGTTTAATATAATTTGATTCTTTGGTTGGATATGGATGGAAATTCGTAAACTAATTCACTCGCCATTTCAACCGCGTAGAATAATAAGGCAAATTTAAGTTTTGATTAGGCATCCCGGAGTAAGTATGTCTCGGATCGGCATATATTTTATGTAATTTTTTTAGAAGGTCTCTCCGGACAATATACTTTAATCAGTAGATATGCGCTTTTCGAGTTAAAACATCAAATACAAAAACGCAATTTTACCTGAGCAAAGATTATTTATTTGAAATAGCGTAATCAAATTTCTTATACACGAAACACAGACATAGATTGCAATTTTTCTACATAGGTTCTTTTATCCTACATTATTAGGTAGGTACGCTAATTTCAATTAATCTGGGAAGACACCCCAGACGCATTCAATTAGGAAATCAAATTCTCAATTTCTTTTATATTTATTATACTAATCTTATATCAAGGATATTGTCTACTGTGTCTGCTAAATAGAACTAAGTAAAACTATCATAGGTTAATGTTCTTGATGGACTTGTGCCCTTAAGTCCTCACCGTTACAGTAATCCTGCTCCGGTCGATTGGGCGAACGGTATAAGGTTTCGTCACAATACAGATAGATACAGGAGATCCATTCTTATAAATATACTGGCTCAAATCCCCACGAGCGATACGACGACGGGTATAGTTGGCGCAAAATAACTTGAACCAAAATGGCGGATGCGCAGTAGTCAATTTTTAGTACATTTTGCACGCAAATGCACTGCGCGAACTTTCCCCCTCTCCGTTAGTTTTGGGTCAAGTTATTTTGCGCGAACTATAACTGAATCGCACTACTAGGTAACGTGTTGTCTTAGTAACAAAGTACAGTACCCGCGAAATAACAACACGCGTCTGAAGTTACCCATTGCAAGCAGCTGCAAAGTTCAAAGTGTAGTAATGTAACCGTTGCTGTCAGGTGACATTGACAGAGGACCTGACACCTGACAGACGACTCGGGACAACAGTGGAGACACATTGGCCTGAGGTTGTTCCTAATTAATATTGTGAAACGTTAATAAATTTATACGAAGAACATTAATGAGTATTAATACAAAATTACAAAAACACAACACAAAATAACTTAATTAAGTGTTCTTATGCAAAAATATCGAAATCATTAAGGACAATAATCGCCAATGCGAAATGTTTACGACCCCAACTGTCTTTCACAGAGATTTTATTTAAAAATTTACTATGGCAATACCACGCGAAGTTATTACAAGAGTACAAAACAATAGATACGAATATGTAATTTTCGGAGGAAATAGTACGTAGGTACTGTTTGTTTTGTGACGTCGCCAGTAGGTTGTAGCTGCTAAGCAAACTACCTGCAGTGCGGCTTTAGGGACAGACAAAGCCAAACCACTGCAGTTTCAACTGCACGCTATATTTTTATTACGGGTAAAATGTATAAAGATTGAATTCGCGTAGTGTGTGAAGTGGTGCTTTTGGCCCCCTTTATTTAATAGTGGTTTCCCCTCTATTCAATGTCAGAGGTGACCTTGGACCCGTCAGTCCTGTCAATCGAACCTTAATGGAAGCTCAATTATTTAATGCGATTTCCTTATTTTGGGTAAATGAGCATCCAAACTTGGTAGGGTTTATTTGCAAATGTTGATGCTTTAATCGAAAGAGTATTCGTACTGTGTTAAGTTCCTTTAGATTTATTTATGAGAAAGGATTATTTTGGATATTATGTTCTGAATTCCTACAATAACTGCAGTTTATGACCGAAGCGAATGTATCCGCCACCGGATGTGAGTCATGGTGAAAGTATTGTTGACTTCTATATACACATCATAATTAATATAAGTATTTCTCTTATTATGGAAATAGTATCAAATGTATTTACATTAGCACTCAGGTGAATAAATGTTGTATTCATGAATTTGAATTGATTAGTTATTAAACACACAAAGGTTATTAAGGCAACTGCGTAACTGTTTAGAACAGTTGGGCCTAATAGACTTGCTAATGCAACTACAGAGTAGCTTGAGCCTAAGACAAAAAGCTAATTGTGGTGCTCTTAAACTTCGTTAGTGATTGTTTCACCATTTCCTTATGTAGATCAGCTGTATTTGTATTGAAGTATCCGTTTGAGCCAAGCTGTGCAAGTCTAGTGTACCACTTGAATATTGAAATATTAAGCCGTGTTCAGACTGCACCATTTGCCACGCGATGCGTTGAAAATTTGTTATTGCTAGCCGTGACTGTACGTGGTTTAAGTACTGAACGCACCTTTACACTTTGTCTGGATTACACATTTCATGTAAAAGTGTATTGAGATTGAAACAGAGTAGAAAATCGCTTTACCAAAAAATTGTCGGCCTAATAATATTCGTTGATTGTGATAAGGCCCTAATCATATTAATTACTAGTTTCTGCCCGCGACTTCGTACGCGTGGAATAGTTACTTGATCTTAGTGTGATGATATATAGCCTATAGCCTTCCTCAATAAATGGTAAATCGGACCAATAGTTCCTGAGATTAGCGCGTTCAAGTAAACAAACAAACAAACGCTTCAGTTTTATATATTAGTATAGATAGATATCAAGTACGAGCAATAAGTGTATAACTACTATGAACAAGCAGAAACACCAATTCTTCTCAAAAGTTTTGAGTTTAACTAAGAGTCTATTTCAAATGATTATTGAAGCATTTATTCAATACTATTTTGCCTAATACGTAAAAAAATATAAAGTCCCTAATGCACTATGAATATCTATCTCCCACCTACGGTTTGTGGTGAATAAAAGTCTAATTTCATACATATATTCTACTTTTTCGCAATGAAGGCAAATGAAAAGAGAAGTAATGAACATTTCCCGCCAAATTGAATTTCGATACCGACCCGCGTTGTAGGGTTGGCACCTAGGCCACGTGATATTTAAACTCGTGCCTTCATAAAAAGGTTCTGTTTTGAGTTAAAGACTTGGGGATTGGAGACTATGCTAGCCAAATGAGTTTTAAGAGCACTGTCGACTTGTCAGAGGCTGTGGTTTTCTATAGTTTAAGTTAGGTGTTACGCACAGACGCACTTGGTCGCCAGTCGCTTGCCTATAGACAGTGCGTAATGGGTTATAGAGATTAGTTAAAGTTGTCCTGGTGTTTCTTCAAGCGAAAGAAAGAGTACCGAATCTATACTAATATATAAAGCTGAAGAGTTTGTTTGTTTGAACGCGGTAATCTCAGGACCTACTGGTCCGATTTGAAAACTTCTTTCAGTGTTAGATAGCCCATTTATCAAGGAAGGCTATACGCTATATGTATATCATGACGCTACGTGGACAGAACAGTAGTCGCGGGCAGAAGCTAGTATGTAATAAATACGTACCGTCTTCCCCCACTCTCCATACATTAATGACCTATTTCCCCACGAAAAGTAAAAGTATCGCTCTAAAACCGGCTGCTTCTATTTACTCGGATAATTATCCCATCCGGTCCATATTTAAACGTTCCCCACTGACGGGTCATCTGGCAGCCCTGCTAACACAATTTAAGTACGATTGTCTTGGTATGTTTGTATTAGAGTTTTATTTTTGGGTGCGGCGCAAACAACCCTCGCCGGAAGGTGATTGGGCTCCTGCTCTTCATATGTATTTGTTTACCTTAAATTAACAACTTTCTTTTTATTCATTTGGTTCTTTCTGCGGGTTTATGTATTTTATGGTAATTTTACGAAGAGGGGATATGAACGAGGTTAAATATTGGAATTATATTTCATATTTTTGTGTATAAACTGCCTCATTAGCCTAGTGGTCCTGAGCGCGACTGCTACGCTAGAGGTCCTGGGTTCGATTCCCAGGTCAAGCAATGTGTTATTGGGTTTTTCTATGAAATTCCCAGTAGCAGCTCGGAGTTAGGAATTTGTGCCCGGTTAATGGCAATAGGCTCGCCCCCTATTACATGGGACCTAAACATACCGGCGAACTGTGGGTGTACATTAGTACGCCTCTGCCTAACCCTTCGGGGAATACAGGCGTGATGGTATAATTATAATTATAAAAAAATTATAAAATTATTTATTGGAACCATAACAATGTTTACAGTAATAAAAAGTGCACGATAATAGCTACATTAGTGCAAAGACTGTGTCGTAGCCACTAACGCCCACCTCCCGAGACGGCGCCGCAGCGTTCCAGAAAAGAATGATTATGTTATGTTATTTTTGTGTATACCTGTGAAATTCTGGTTGTAATGTGAACGTACATCGTTTTAGATTCTAGGTTATCAAAAGTAAACAGTTTTCTTTACCGATCCAGCGATCTAATATTATTGCAAAAGTTTGTGAGGATGGATGGATTTTGGTTTGTTAGTCTTTCACGCCAGAACGGCTGAACGGATCTTGATAAAATTTGGCACAGATATATAAGATAACACATGGGCTGCTTATATCTAGGTCGGATCCAATTCTGAAGTCCACGCAGAAGAAATCGCGGGCAGAAGCTAGTACTACATACAAACAATAAATAAGTACATAATATTCAACATTTTCCATTACTTTTCCAAAAAATACTAGAATGTAATCCTTCTGACCTTTGGAGTTGCTTTAATTTCCCTCGTAAAAATTAATCAGCTTTCCTACGTGTGTCGCTCAAACGTCGAGCAAGTGTTTAATCATGCGCAGACTGGATTATCTTGGCTGGCTTGACGAATTACCGACACACCGGCACTAACTAGGGGTGATATGAAGCGGATAGTTGTTTTTGTAGTTGAGTTTTGTATTTTTATTGTATTTTGACAATTGCGTTAATATCTCTAGATCAGAGGAGCGAGAATAGTGTAACTCAACAGATTATTATTGGAATCGTAATATGTAGATTATTGTAGATATATAATTTTTGAGCGATTTATTTTCATGTACTTAATTGGAACTAGGTACTGTAAAATGTTTATTATAATTTATCTAGTGCCTCGGATGGTAGAAATAGTTTCAGAGATTTACAGTAAAGTCAGTGTGGGGCTGTACTGTGTTTGACTCTCCTGCCTTACAAATATGTGTGTACGGCCTACACCGATGTCGCTTTAAGCCATAGGCTTCAAAAAATTATAATTAAAGTAAGTCATCAAACAATCAAACATTTGTCGCTCCAAAGCTTCAATTTTGTTAGTTACAATCAACCTATTCGGATTTACAGGCGAATACAACGAATCTTTGTGCCTAAGGCCATGTATATCTTAAGGGGATTAACTGTAAGCTGTAATAGGCTTAGCACTAGTCTTATATCGCAGTGTGTAACAAGCATAGACTAGCCATACAGTCTGTGCAGAACGGGTTTATGGGAAAGGCTTAGACACGGTATATTGAATAAATCCGTAGACATTACTACCTACTGGACTGGACGCATTTGGTCTATTTATGGAGGTATCGATTCCTACTAATATAATAATTGAAATTTTTTATACGTTTGTTACGTAATCACGTAAAAACGGACTTGAAGCTCGTCGTATTTTATACCCTGGACTATCACCTAGGAAGGACGAAAGCGCGGACACTACTAGTCTTTTATAATTATTATGTGAGCGAGAGATGGTATTATGTATAGTTTATACTTAAATAATTGCTCTTATAATAAGGTTTACAGACTGTAAGGCCCTATTGCACCAACTTTTTAAATGTGTTTAAATTGTATTTAAACACGAAATTTCTATGAAAAATTGTGTTTAAATTCAGTTTAAACACATTTAAAAAGTTGGTGCAAGTGGGCCTTAATGTTATTAAGAGATTAAAAACGATTACGGAATACTGTGACGTAGCAGTGGCTACAATAAAATTGCTACGAGTGTAGATAGATAGCATAATTATGATATATGGTCTCCAATTTGTATAATATATTATACTGTTTTATAAATGTGTGTGTGTGTAATTGTCTATGTACTGCGTAGATATTAACGGCGTGTGAAAAATATACGGAATGTAATGACATTTTGCCGGAGACTTTCAATACAAAGTCCTACCATATTCACATGGGGTTTAAAAATAGTTTTGTGAATATTATGGTGCCATTGTTTCTCTTTTCTCTTTTAACTCGCCCATTCTCGCGTTGTAACAGCATTATCCTCGAAACAGTACAACCGTAGGTAGGTACTAACTTTTGACACTGCGAAGTGCAAACTGCATAATGTGAATGTAAAAGTTTTAACTAGTTTTTACTGCGATACCTATCTTCTGTTAGGATGACCTCCCTGCAGCTTTTAGATTTACAAAACTTGGGAGTTCTCTTTACTTCTAGTTCCTATGTCAAGATGAATATCCCACTGTCGAGTTCCGCACGACCACGAACCGAACGACAAATTTAGTAGGCTCTGAGTTACCTATTGCAATTCTGCAGGCTGTTTTTTTGGACGAAAGATAGTATTTTACTATCTATATCAACAAAGCCAGAGTTTGCTCGGCCTACATTTTTATTAGTTTTATTTTTATTTGTCTTTACGAGCTTCGAAAGTTTTAGTAGACTACTTATTCTAAATTATTTCTCAACAACAATCTAACTATTGATATAATCATATTCATACCATCACGCCTGTATTCCCCGAAGGGTTAGGCAGAGGCGTACTAATGTACACCCACAGTTCGCCGGTATGTTTAGGTCCCATGTAATAGGGGGCGAGCCTATTGCCATTAACCGGGCACAAATTCCTAACTCCGAGCTGCTACTGGGAATTTCATAGAAAAACCCAATAACACTGCTCGACCGGGTAATCGAACCCAGGACCTCTAGCGTAGCAGTCGCGGTCAGGACCAGTTGGCTATTGAGGCAGTTATAATCATATTCACGGCTTTTCAAATTACGGTGTATATCTTTGACGGCACGTTTGGCCTGGCGACTGAACGATCGGCTTTTACGCTGCGTGTTGTGGGTTCTATTGCCGCACGGAACAAATATTTGTATGACCTACAGGTGATTGTTCCGGATTGGTGTGATTGTATATGATGTTTTTTTTTGTAAACGCACGTATCCCACGATAGAGGATACATTCATGAGGACACTGCAGTTTAATTTACAAAAAAAACTTCGATTGATTCGAGCTTTGATTTCTTGTCCACAGGACATCGACAACCTAATGACGGAAGGTAACAAATCACGAACAGTCGCTGCGACAAATATGAACAGCGAGTCATCTCGATCACACGCCGTATTCAGCGTGGTGTTAACACAGACTCTGACAGACGCTGCGACGGGTGTTTCCGGCGAGAAAGTCGCAAGGCTGTCGCTTGTCGACCTGGCTGGCTCAGAGCGAGCCGTCAAGACTGGTGCTGTGGGAGACAGGCTGAAAGAAGGCTCTAATATCAACAAGTAAGTGTGTTAATGTAGATGGAATGGGTTGAATGGGTTTGAGTTAGGAACAGTTTTGAAGTCAAGGAATATGGAAACCTAAGTATAAATTATAACTTCTGCGATAGGTAGGTAGATACGATTATATGCTGGTTTCTTATTTACTTTAGTTCACAAAGAGCTATAAAGGTTTTATTGGTAAATCAGTTTTAAAACATAAATGATGAATTCTTAATTACAATGCTGTTTCCAAGTGGTTTTATTCAATATATCGATCTCAATAGCCAGTTCTCTACTAAACTAAATAAAATGTATTTAGAGAAATCTCAGGCCTTAAAAATGACAAGTTCACTAAGATGTATTGTGGTTCTTTATTAACTTAACGTTTCAGCAATGTTGTAAAATTCAATTGAAGTCCTAGCAAATTTGCAATAGTTTCTTACCCCTAAACCTTACTTAACCGTTTCTGTGTGGCTTCTGAAGTTACGTGCAGCGTCTGACTAAGTATTTATATCTTTACAAAATTGTTCTATAACCACTACAACTACTCCATATCATACAACTGAAACCAGAAACGTATTGCATCGTAACATTGTTCAAGTTCAAATGTTTTTATTTGAAATAAGCTTCTACAAGTATTTATGATTCTAGTTTCACGTTTCCAAAAGGTTGATGCTACGGAGAAGAATCCGAAAATTGTACTTTTTTTAATTTAAAATGTTTCCCTGAAATTGCGCCATTTATACGTGGGGTTGATTTCTGGTTTTATAATATATGTAGGGAATCGTATCATTATCATCTTCAGCCTTTATTCTTCCACTGCTGGACGTAGGCCTCTCTTAGTGAACACCACAGAGCCCGATCTTTGGCTTTCCTCATGCAATAACTATTTAAAGACATAAAATTTCTTCAAACCGAGTACATTGAACTTTTACAAATAAAACTTTATACCTACTTCCGCAGATCATAAAACTAGTTTTACAATGTCTATCGATATGTTATTATTTAATAAATCCTGTTTTGTTACAGATCCCTAACAACACTTGGTCTTGTGATATCAAAGCTAGCAGACCAGTCTTCGGGTAACAAAAACAAGGACAAGTTTGTGCCATACAGGGACTCTGTGCTCACGTGGTTGCTCAAAGACAATCTTGGAGGGAACAGTAAAACTGTTATGGTGAGTTATATCATCTTTCAAGCTTTCAAGCAGTGTAATGCTGGAAGTAAATCTCTGTCAAGACGCACCATGTCGCCATATCCTTCGCTAAGTACTTATATTTTTTCCAAGCTTTAAATTTTCCGTATGTTTAGAACATACTTGCTCGAGTGTCGGTGAATGCGACATAGGCATCTCATTGCCACATGTAGGAACTTTTCAACAAATTAAAATTTATGATTCTAATGTGTAACAAAGAACAGCAGCATTTTAATAATTGCTGCAAACAATTTATTTGTGTTTAGTTAAATAGGTAACGATAATAATATTTATGTCCACCTGAAGACAATAGCTTAGTTGCATGCACCATTAAAAATAAAAATATAAGATTATTTTTTGTACTATTTCGATATTGAAATTACATATTAAAATAAATGATATGGTTATTGAACCTCCCATTTCGATTGATAGCATGCCTATAAAGTCATCCTCTAACTCTATACATACTCGGACTTAGGTACAAGTTTGTGTAGGCGTTGCCCCAAAAATAGATCTATCTATAATCGCTGTTGACTTCGCTATTTGCGCCTACTATGGCACTTGGCACACAAATTTCCAACTAAAATGAAATAGTTTCAAACGTCGTAAAAGACATTTGTAGGCAGTTCGAGCAGACAGACAACACATAATAGTTTTCTGACATGTCACAAAAGAAATCGTTTTAGTAGCGTTATAGGAAACATTTTATTATTTTACTATTGACAAAATAACGGGATATGCTCTTCGATTTTAGATTGAAATTCTGGCATTTAAACCAGCAGATTTAAGTTAGCTTGTTATTGAAAGATATTATTACTATTTAATTTCGAAGTTGCCCTAAAGTTTTAATTCTTAGCTAAGTATCAGTTTATAGTTGCGATCGTGTGGTTGCCGGTTCGAACCCCACCCATTCCACTACCGACGTGAACCCACTCGTAACACAAGCATCTAGCTTAGCACGAGGGGTTAACAAGAATACTAGTAATGTGTGACGCACATTGCTAGTAAGCTTTAAAAAAAAAAAAAAAAAAAAAAAAAAAAAAAAAAAAAAAAAAAAAATGGTTGGAATAATTGCACTAGCAATAATAAAAAATAAAAAAAACTTTTACATGCAACACAATCAATTTACACTTAAGTATAACCCTAAAAGCGGAAAGATAATGCAAATAGCGTCTCTCCAGACTTGAAATAAATTCAAATTCTATCCACGGGCCTACGTATCCTTTGACTCACCTCACCCAACTCAAAACACTCACGTTTCGTCGTCTCGCATAGAAATGTCCTACAAAACCATCCCACATTAAAACCAGTAGCAATTTGTTTAACGCACTGTTTGCTAACAGATTTCTATTGTAAACAATGATGGTTTTAGCGTAATTGGCTTTTATGGAAATATTATATGAAGCAGAGTCGCTTTGTTCATGTTTGTGTATTGTTTTAGATATTTATGTTGTAATATAACGAAGTGAAAAGCTCTAAAAGCATTGCGTAATTAACGCACATTCATTATAATTCATTTATGTGCGTTATCAGCGTGCCTTTTTAAAACAGAGTTTAATTAAATTAAAATAAGGTTTTAATACCCTAAAATGCTTAAGTGTTGTTTCTAACAATATTATTTTCTTCTAATAATATAGTTAAATATGCAATGAATATACTGTGATATTTTTGGATGTCATACAGATTTATTTCTATACTTGCAATCAATCTCTACTTCGTTTGTCCTCTGCCATTTAAATAGGATTTTTTTATATTATATAATTCTATAATTTGCTCAACTACGTAACAATTCTAGGTGGCGACAATATCCCCAGCAGCCGACAACTACGAAGAAACGCTGTCAACGCTCCGATACGCCGACCGAGCGAAACGCATCGTCAACCACGCCGTGGTGAACGAGGACCCCAACGCCCGCATCATCCGCGAGTTGCGCCAGGAGGTGGAGACCCTCAAGGAGATGCTAAAGTATGCCACGGTAAGTGGCACGGTAAGTCCAGGTCACACTAAGTGGTGACTGTTTTTAGAATACACTGAGATTGATGAATGAACGAAGAACAGGTACATTATAATGAGAGGCTTCCGGCGACTGGGACCACAATTAACTCGGACCGCGGTCCCAGTCGCCGGATCCATTTAATTTAAATATTTTTCTTCCGGCGACTGGGACCACCAATAAATCAATACTAAAATCTATTGTTCAAGTTAAAAACAGTACAGTCAAACGAAAAAATGTTCTACTAGATATGAAGTCATTCGTAATTCTAATGTGTATATTGCTATCCCTCTCTAACTCAAGTCCGTTTCACCTGTCGATCCCAAGAATATGCAGCCCTATTGTTGTAAACGGGATTTTGCATCGCTTGATGACTCGCTCGACCAATCACTGTCGAGAAGCTTATCTCTTTAGGAAGACTGGACAGTGTATATGGATAATGGTTATGATACTGTGCTGAATGTTTGTTGCTAAATGTGATGTGATGTGTGAATAGGGTATTACACCTTTTTTTGAAAACTGTTTTAAATTAATCCTTAGATCGTAATAAACCAGTAGAATTTTTATTTAAATTTTTTAAAACCGAAAAATGCCTTAATAACTATTTTTAATTTATGATTTTGAATTTTCGCGCGGAAACGCTAGCCGCCATGCTACTTCGGGTCGTGACGTCACTTCGTTAGTAAACAATACTTCCAACCAAAGAGTATAATAATATAGTTGTACAAGAGAGCCCTCTTGAGCCAATTTGAGGCATCCGGATTTGAAGTTATGAAGCGACATCTGCATTTCCTAATAGTAACAAACAAACGCTCTATAGATAGCTATAGGTAGGTAGATAGATATATATAATACAGGTATACGTTTTCATTTATTTTAGTTTAATGGTAGAATAATATTGGTTTCCAAATATAATCTCATATCAGGACGAAGAAGAGATCTTAACTGGAAGTTTGAAGTAGACAAAACACTGAAAAAAACTAATAATTCATCATATAATGAACACAAAACACTAACATACGTAAACACAAGTTTCAGGCGACCATATTGTTTAATGTTGCCAGTTAAATAATATCAAAAGTATTCACAACAATGTTACCATAAGCTACAGTGCTATTGAAATAAAATAATGTGATATTTTTTACCAAACATGTTATAAATGGTCTGTACAATAAATACTATAAATACAGAATTAAATTCCCGCACATATTAAGGCTGATAGTTTAGCTGAGCCCGCCAAATTCAAATTACAATTGGTTTTTCGCAATTTATAGGTCTATAACACATTCTAAATTCAAAGTTGTAGTAATTTCGGCATTAGCTATACAATATTCACAACTGAGCATCAAAAACTTAGCGAAATTGCGAAAAACCAATTGTAATTTGAATTTGGCGGGCCCAGCTAAGCGATCATCCTTAAACCTATTTTATTAATTGCATTAAAGTTTGAGAGAAGAGACATCTATCGATAGACTTGAAACTATTAGGTAGCAATGTTTCTCTGTTATGCAAAGTAGATGGCATGTCTGTATTTATTGACGTGATGCATGTTCTAAGTGTCCCCCCCCTGCTTCCAACTGCAAAAGACCAAGTAACGTCAAGTTACTATCGGAGTGACATCACGTCGGAATCCAATATGGCGGATGGCGTTTTAAAACAGATTCAAAAAGCTAATTTTTGAAATTGAATTATAAAATTTAAATTGAATTTTTATAAATAAATACTAAAGTTTCTCGTTTACTTTTTTAAAAATCTATCATAAACATGCAATTTTATATTTTTTCTTACATGGTGTAAAATACCCTATTAAATAGTGCAGTACCTTGAAATACTTAGTCATCAGGTATGTAAATTTTTGTCTTATTTATAAACAAACCAAGTTAATAAGGGGGTCCTTGTTCAAGCGATGAGTTGCAAATACATATTTACATTTAAATTTGACCACTAGAAATTCAAGATTCTATCTTGGATGAGGCTTACTATTACCACAATTAATAACGATCTGCGATTACTAAAACATAACATACCATCACGCCTGTATTCCCTGAAGGGTGAGGCAGAGGCGTACTTAATATGCACCCACAGTTCGCCGGTGTGTTTAGGTCCCATGTAATAGGGGGCGAGCCTATTGCCATTAATCGGGTACAAATTCCGACATCCGAGCTGCTACTGAGAATTTCATAGAAAAACCCAATAACACTTTGCTCGACCTGGGAATCGAACCCAGGAGCTCTAGTGTAGCAGTCGCACTAGACCAACGAGGCAGTTTACTTACTTACTACTTTATTACTAAAACAAACATAAATAAAATTATGGTTATGTTTTTTAGATTTCAGTATTTTATTATAATGTTTTTCACTAAAGAGTGTTATTTATTCGTCTATAAAACGAAAATATTTTTCGATTTTAGAACTATCAAAATGGATGAAGAAAGCCCTTCAACTTCTCACCGTCAGCAAACTATAAATAAATATTAGTTTTGTAACGAAGAGTTTTTTCTACTACTTTGAACATTTTTCGTTTGACTGTACTGTTCTTAATTTGAACAATAGATTTTAGTATGGATTTATTGGTGGTCCCAGTCGCCGGAAGAAAAATATTTAAATTAAATGGATCCGGCGACTGGGACCGCGGTCCGAGTTAATTGTGGTCCCAGTCGCCGGAAGCCTCATAATGAATGGTTTATGAAGGGTTTTAAAGCTTGCAAATTCCTCGCTCCTAACGTCAGTTTAAAGTAGCTAAGAATAAAAGTGTCTCATAAGCGAATGCAATGTAGATTGTTCTGTTGTTTTAATAACAATTGGTGATATCTTTTGATTCATAAGTTGATAGTGTGAATTTTATCGGCTATGCTTGCTTTTATCCACATATAAAATAACTCTGACATTTACGATTGGAAAGTATAATTAAATCCAGAAATATTATAGCTAAATGCAAGGACCATAGCAAGAACTCTCTCTACTTACCTAACCTCAAGAAATAATTCCGTATTTGTTTCTATATGAAAGTAATTGGACTAGAGCCAGAATGTTTTATCAGCTAACTTATGTGCATGTGTAATGCAAAGAAAAAGAAAAGGTCGAATCGCCGAAGGAGGCTTAATGACCATGTGTTGAACAAATGTGCATGTCACATGCGAACTGCCGCATACCGGGCTGACACGAGGGATCAATACTCTCAAGGGAACCATAAAATATGTCATGGCTGCGTCACAATATGATAATTATTATATAATTAATCTAGTATACATAAGCGCGACTGCTACGGTAGATGTTCTTGGTTCGACTCCCAGGCCGAGCAGCGTTATTGGGATTTTCTTTGACAGTCTTAACAAATAGCTCGGAGTTTGGACTATTACATTGGACCTAAAATACCAGCGAATTGTGGGGTTTCATTAGTGAGTACACCTCTGCCTAACGATTCGGGTAATAGAGGTGTGGTATGATGGTAAATATTCTGTGGGTTCGAAAACTTTCGTTTTGATAAATAGGTGTGAAGGGTTCTCTGTACTCGTATGTTTTTTAAAATGATAATTTATTAACAACCAACACAAATTATCTTTTGAAGAGTTTGTGGAAAGAGTTTTAAGTTTTTATGAGACTCTTATGTTTACCTCTACAAACATTTTTTGTCATATGAATTACAGTAAAAATTTCAGTTCCAGTCGGTAGTTACTTTCGATTTGTCAAGAAATTATCTGTATTAGAAAAATAAATTATCTTTACACTATTTAAAACCTTGAATTTTTTATACTCTGGCAACAAACCTAAACTCGCCAGCTGAAATTGTTAGAAAACAAAAGAGGCGGGTGACATCATGATTTACGAGCTGTTTCCCTTAAGGATTAATATTCTTGTGGCGTATCCTCCAGGGCTTTGGTGGAAATTAATTGTTGTTACTATCAGTAAGTCTACGTCGCTTTCTGGTTTTCTGTCTTGTTTGATCAACAGCCTGTTGATCATTTACAAAAGCTCAGTAGAATTTTTATTTATGCAATATAATTAAGTGAGATTTGATGTCGATGTCGTATTTGGATTTCTTAATTTTTTTTTTAAAAAAAGCTTACTTGCAATGTGGGTCCCACATTACTAGTATTCTTGTTAACCCCTCGTACTAAGCTAGATTGCTTGTGTTACGAGTGGGTTCACGTCGGTAGTGCAATGGGTGGGGTTCGAACCGGCAACCACATGATCGCAAGTCCGACGCCCTAGCCATTAGGCTACCGCCGCTTAAATTAGATGTTTATAATAACTACTAGCTGTTTACCAAAAGCTCTGTTTTTTATAATTATTGAACTTTAACAGGCAGAATTGCTAAGTGGCTGATGTGATGAGTTGGAAAAAATATTTACTCTAGCAGGCTCTAAGAAATTCATTATGACAACCCTAAAAGAAAAGAGCTCATTTAATAAGAAATATATTATACTGTTTCCTCTAGAATTCTTCTTGTTTGTAATGTCTAATAGTGATATTTAGACTTCTATCAACTATACGTGGGCAAATACCTCCAAATTATCCAGTATACAAAGTTATAATATGCTAAACGTGTTACTGTGTTTTCAGGGTTCCCCAGTGGGCGAAGAAGTTCACGAGAAACTGGCGCAAAGTGAGCACCTGATGAAGGAGATGTCTCGCACTTGGGAAGAGAAACTCGTTGAGACTGGTATGATGGTTATTTTTAGCTGGGAACTATAGCTGCCCAATCCATTAATTGAGATTTGATAGATATTTATAAAGATATGCCTCATTAGCCAAGTGGTCCTGAGCGCGACTGATACGCTAGAGGTCCTGGGTTCGATTCCCAGGTCGAGCAGTGTTATTGGGTTTTTCTATGAAATTCCCAACAGCAGCTCGGAATTAGGAATTTGTGCCCGGTTAATGGCAATAGGATCGCCCACTATTACATGGGACCTAAGCATACCGGCGAACTGTGGGTGTACATTAGTACACCTCTGCCTAACCCGTCGGGCAATACAGGCGTGATGGTATGTTACGTTTATAAAGATAATTGTTTCCAGGTCGTGTACAAAGCGAACGCCAGCAGGCATTAGAGAAGATGGGTATCAGCGTCCAAGCGAGCGGCATCAAAGTGGAGAAAAACAAGTACTACCTTGTCAACCTAAACGCGGACCCGTCGCTTAATGAGCTGCTGGTGTACTATCTAAAGGTAAGAAAAGTCTTGCACTGGAAAACGAAGTGTCCCCCGACGCGATGGACGGACGACCCGGTGGGGGTCGTAGTTGAACTTTTGCTATAAATGGCAGACCTGTAAAAACTACTCAAATGAACTATACATGGACCTCAATGTCTCTTGTTTGGTTAAATTTCAATTATAATAAGATGAAACGATCGCCTATAGACACCAGCAACATCAGAGCTGTGTAGCTTTAGTATCTCCTCTGTCTGAAGTCCTCCGCGATACATGACTTGATTCCTAGTGAGGAGAGAGGAGAGATAGGGCTGATACTTGAGATACACCTGGTACACAAAACAAAACAGATCGGTTTACAGGGCACACCAACGTATATGTTGGTGTGCGTAAACTCAATGCGTTCATTACTTCGCCTATTTACTAGTGTTAGCTTTACAATAACCCGTTGTCCACGCACACATTTGCAATTTCTTGTCATTTTAAAGTTGCAGGGAATATGATGCATAAATTTAGCTAATGAATCAGACTCCACTGTGGCGCATTAGTTAAGCGTGCGAACAATACTTCTTGTCGCCGGCACCGTAAGATCGAATCTTATTACAAACGGCTCAACTTTTTGTATGTTTTAAAAAATATTTTACATTTGTTTGTTCAATTAATTGTATAGAACAGGTAGCAAGTCTTCTTTATATTTGGTTTGGACTATATTAATGGTCTACCCTCTAAAAATGACAAATCATAATATGTTAGTAGTTTAATTTCATCGTCATAATGCTATTGACTATCGAGCTTTTGTTACGTTTTTAAACATTATACCCTGCGTATTTTGAGAAGTGCTATTATTTGTGAATCAATATGAATCACTTAACTACACTTTTAAGAGCTGAGATAATTATTTTGCATGAGCAAAACGTTTCAATTAGTGAAATTGCGAGGCGTTTAAAGATATCGGTGAGTAACAAAATATTATTATTACGTTTAGAAGTTTATTATGTTTCAATAATACACATCTTGTTTATTGATGTTTTATGTAACAATATTTAATTATTGTTCACAGAGAAGAACTGTGCAATTGTGGGTCCATCGTTATGCAGATTCGGGAAGCATTGATCCTTGCCGACCGGGACCAAAGGCTGGATTTGCATATACAGATACCAATGCACGGCACCGTGATATAGTTGCTACGCATTTGGCTGAGCCCTTCCTCACTACTCGTTCCACGGCGACTAAACATGACGTGACGTTACAAACTGTGCGGAACCACTTGCGTGCAGCTGGTATGAAATGTCGTAGGCCAGCCAAGAAAATATTACTGTCTGATATTCACATGCAAAACCGGGTTCGCTTCGCAAGAGAATATTTGGATTTTGATTGGTGCAATAATATAGTTATATTTAGCGATGAAAAATGTTTTAAGTCGGACAAGGACGGTCGTAAAATATTATGGCGAAAAGATGGTGAACGCTATAACAAAAAAAATATTATTCCATGCAGGTCTAGTGGCCGCATTACGTTGGGTTATTGGGGATGGATGTCATCAATGGGTCCCGGTGAATTAGTGCAGGTAGGGGGTCGCAATACCAGTCAAGGTTACTTGGATGTTTTACAAAACGTGATGCTACCAACTGTGCGTGTTGCATACCCGCAAGAACACATTTACTTCGTGCATGATAACTGCGCTGTGCATCGCGCGCGACTTGTGCAAAGTTGGTTAAACGTCCAAGAAAACTTTACTGTTATTGAATGGCCATCAAAAAGTCCTGACCTGAACCCCATTGAAAACCTATGGGGTCACATGGTGCTAAACTGGGACTCATCTGAAGTCAGGTCCAAATTTAATTTAGACGATGTCGTTACCTCGTCATGGGAATCGTTTCGTGGCTCTGATTTGTGCTGGAATATGGTTGCTAGCATGAGGACACGTTTGCAACAAGTAATAGATAGTGATGGCGCACCAATCGGCTATTAAAAATATCAGGGGGTAATTTGTATTACATGATTGATGTTATTGTTAGTGAGATTACAATTTAGGATCGCCAGTATCTTATTATCTAACTTACTAACATGTTTATTCATATCATTAATAAATAAATTACCCTCTTGAATATGAAAAACAAAGTGAATTTTTGTCCCACTTAGAATATTTGTTATGAACCATACTTTATAATTTGTATTTATAATTTAAAAAAACCATGTCAATAAATATTGTTGTTATCATATTACACATTGTTTAATATTTTCTTCCATATATCATTTTTTCTGGAATAATGATCTTATTATCAGGTAAATAACAAAAATAAAAATTCAACAAAACGAAAAAAAATAATGATAATAATGCAAAAAGTTAGCGCCGGGCCGGCGTGATTTGATCATAAGACTAATGTCACACCAGCTGCTTGCTTATACACCTATGCCACGGTATCGGTTGATAATACCTTTGAATTTATGCTTCATATTCTTTGTTTCATATATAATGTGAAGCAACAAGAAATTGCAAGTGTGTGGACAACGGGTTATCGTAAAGCTAACACTAGTAATAGGCGAAGTAATAACGCGTTGAGTTTACGCACACCAACATCTACGTTGGTGTGCCCTGTAAACCGATCTATTTTGTTTTGTGTACCACAGAATAATTATTTTGTGCACTTGGTTTTCCTTAACAAATAAAATTTATTTTCTTTTTTACTAAAAAAGGGAATAATAGTCTACTAAACGTTGTTCATTTCTAGGATCGCACGTTAGTAGGAGCAGCCAGTTCAGCAGATATTCAGCTGTCCGGCCTGGGCATCCAGCCTCAGCACTGCCAACTCCTCGTGGAGGGCGGCGGCCTGCATATGGAGCCACTGGGAGCGGCGCGGTGCTTCGTCAACGGAACGCCCGTAGTATCACGGGTCAGGCTCGGACACGCTGACAGAATACTCTGGGGGAACCATCACTTCTTCAGGGTCAACTGCCCGAAGGCGACTGGTACGTCACATCACTCACAACCTCTAAATACATTAATTTCTTTTTTAACCTTTGACGCGATTCTTTTCGGTTATTGTGTTTTAACTGTATTAATCATTGAATTAACGTGACAGATGAAATTGATGCCACATATGGTGTAGCGGCTGCAGGAAATCCTATTTTAGAACAAAATAAAAAAAAACTTTTTCTCTTAAACTTTGACGGGTTGTGGGGACACTCCGGGCTTTAAATAATAATATTTTGGTTTAAAACTGTTGTTGTACTTGCTGCTTTTATTTTGTCTCTCCGTGTTGACTACTATACCGAAAATTATTTTTGCATTAAAACTATTTTTCATTTAACTTTTTCTGCTTTTGATTTTATGTTTTGTTCTACTAACGTAGAACAAGATTCTGGTTACTCCACAGCGGCGGCGTCAGAGCCTCAGACTCCCGCGCAGCCGATCGACTACAACTTTGCACGCGACGAGATTATGTTGAACGAACTCAGCAACGATCCCATTCAGACTGCCATATCGAGGCTTGAGAGACAACACGAAGAGGATAAACAAGGTACCTACGATTCTGTTTATTAATTTTATCGAACGTGTAACAGAATTTAATTGACATAGTAGTAACCTAAAGACTAAAGCGTAATTGGAAGGGAAATTTCAATTAAAAAAAAACATCATATTATGGAAGAATAAGTTACGCTTAAAATTGTCGCTGTATACTGGCGGTTGAGAGGCCCTAAATTCGTGTCCATCATATAATTGAATGCTTGTTCAAGCGATATAATTTACCACGTTATTTAATAGAAATATAACTTACTAGCTTTTGCCCGCGGCTTTGCTCACCTGAAGCTATATATTAGGATTTGAAACCAACAGTGATGATCTCTTCTTTTTATGGGTCTCTATACATCAGAGAGGTTAAGCTCTATCTCAGGATCCGTTTAACTATTTGAGATAAGAAGTTCACCAGTTTTTAAGTTGGAACATACACTTTCTCAGTCTCTGTCTCAGTGAAAAATAAATTTAAATCTATTCAGTAGTTTTAGCGCGTAACAAACAGATAATAATTTTTAAAATCACATTTTTGCGTTCGGAGACTTTTATATACCCTAACCCACTTGTTTTTTACAATATCCTTAATGTACAGAGCTTTTTACAATTTTATACTAGTAGAGAAGATATCTGCACAATACAAAAAATATTGTCTTTGGTTTTCAGTGGCGCTCGAGAAACAACGACAAGAATACGAAAGACAGTTTCAACAGCTGCGAAATATACTATCGCCTTCCACACCTTATCCGCCGTACGCGTATGATCCTCTGAAACTGGGTAATTTTATTTTTATTTTTAAATTGTTTTTTTGGACAAGAGTCTAAAATGAAGACCATTTTTTACAACGACGATCCAAGGTCTACATGATTATCGTATACCAATATCTTTTGCACCTAAGCTAGTGTCTGTGTTTTCTTATTTTGTTTTTACATAATGTCCCACCATTTATGGTTTTACTAGCTGTGTCCCTGGTATTTGTTGCCATATATACATTTATTATCTTTTTTACATTTTTTTTTTGTGATAAACCTTCTCAGACGCGCACATCTCACGAAAGTCTCATAGCAATCGGATGAATAGTGTAGGAATACATAGAACAAACATACATTAATTCAAATTTTGATGGATCGCTCACTAAGTTGGCGAACTGGCGATCAAGCGTGGGTTTATCAAAAATAAAAAAGCTAACAATAAATTGGGAGTGTAAAAAGGATTATAATGTTCACGCAAAGTAACTTGACCCAAAACTAACGGAGAGGCGGAAAGTTTGCGCAGTGCATTTGCGTGCAAAATGTACTAAAAAACGACTAATTTACTTACTTACTATCCACCATTTTGTTTCAAGTTTTGCGCCAACTGTAAATATTATATTAATGAGCATAATTTCATTATCAATCTACATTTTTAGGTAAAATGACAGCATGTACGCCAACAACAGCCGCTCGTGTTGAACGTTGGGCGGCCGAACGAGACGATACGTTCAAACGATCGCTGGGACGACTGAAGGCCGACATATTGCGGGCCAACGCGCTCGTACAGGAGGCCAACTTCTTGGCCGAAGAGATGCGAAGGAACACGCGCTTTAGTGTCACGCTGCAGATACCACCGCAGAACTTGAGCCCGAATAGAAAGGTCAGTGGTAATCTGTAGTCTACCAAAAATCGATAAGCTTAAGATGTCATTTCTAAATATGATAAAACATCTAGCTTTACAAAACTTATCGCTATTACGAGGGATTACGGGTGGTTCAAAGAGCGAACTGTATAGCTTGTGTACTTAAGAAAAAATAAGGTCGAATTTCCCTTACAGATGACCACTAGGCTAATGAGGAACGTAGCTATATGTACAATATTATTACAGCGGGGTGCATTCGTGTCGGAGCCCGCCATAATGGTGAGGCGCCCTGGCCGCGGTGGGCAGGTGTGGTCCATGGAGAAGCTCGACAACAAGCTGGTCGACATGCGCGACATGTACGACGAGTGGCGCCGCCGACAGCTGCAGGCCGGAGACGACAACATCGAAGAGGTACGCCTCCCTAGCGATGGCGAGACTGTAAGTCATACGATACAGTATAGAGCTCTCTGCAGACTTTTACCCATATATAGTGTTGGGAATTTATCCGGATAAATACTCAAAATGGATAAATACTCATAAATATCCGTTTTTACTTGTGTATTTATCCAAAGCAGTGGATAAATACTATCTACATTTTTCGTTACATTATATAATGTAAATTTTGACATTTTACAAACAAAAGGATTTAATATGAAAATTTGAATTAAAATAGATTTGTACCGTACTTTATTAATCACATTAACAATAACAAAAGCCATAATAAGAATTATTTTACTTAATCTATATATATAAAAGAAAGTCGTGTTAGTTACTCCATTTATAACTCAAGAACGGCTGAACCGATTTGTCTGAAAATTGGTGGAGAGGTAGCTTAGAACCAGGAGACGGACATAGGATATTTTTTATCCCGTTCCCGTGGGATGTGATGACAGACCGAATTCCACGGGGGCGAAGCAGCGGGCAGAAGCTAGTTATGAATATTTTTGTCAATCACTCAAGGTTAGATATAATTATACATTGGTGCATTAGGTACTTGAATCATTAAAAAAATACTATATTGACAACACATTTTTTGCTCGTTATAAAATTAACTACGGATACACACGTGCACTCTCTATGACGCAAACCTGGGCACTGCCCGGGTGCATGCGGCGTGGGAGGCGAGGAATAGATAAGCAAAACAAAAGAAACCGTAAAAAGGTCGCCAGGATTAGGTTGCGGTGAGAAGCACGTTGCTTCGTTTTGACATCAGAATTAAATAATGTAATAATTTAGTGTTTTGAGGCCAAAATACCAATAATAGACAATAAATTTATTTTAAATAACCATCCGTAGCGGAAAAAAATATATATCCATCATTTTGAGTAAATATCCGATAAAAATGAGGTAAAACGAGTATTTATCCATTTCGATTTTATTAAATACTAGAGTTATTATCTTCCGAGTATTTATCCTCCGCCCATCACTACCCATAGTATGTATAGCGCCAGGTAAACATCTTGAGCAAAAGAGATGGCAATGTGTGATAGCCATCTCTTTCATAAATTGTTCAAGTTATTTGTCGATCACTATTTTATTCGGGATCATGTATCTAGATCCTGACGTTTTTGAGGTACATACGGTTCAAACTAGTACATTCAGTACCTATACAGTTTCATACATTTTAGTTCAATATGCATACTGTAATATGCGTAAATTAGAAATTGACGATAGGTATCTATGCCAAAATCTGTCAGATTAGTTAGAGATAGGCCTGACTGAAACAAGTAACGTCCAAACCCTGGCTTTAGTAAGCTGACCTGCCGATCGATTTGTTATAAGATTGGTCATAACTCTTTAAGGGCCCTTAAAAATTGACCCAGACATATTTGACATTAAATTTCAGCAAGAACAAACAGAAACAGCGCTGGATCCATTCTATGAGTCGCAGGAGAATCACAATCTGATTGGTGTTGCCAACGTATTCCTAGAGGCACTGTTCCACGATGTGACGCTTGACTACCATACGCCTATCATCAGCCAGCAGGGAGAGGTAGCTGGTAGATTACAGGTATGTATATTTTGTAGAGAGATAAGCTTCTTTAGGCACTGTGATTTGCAAAGATCCTATGTTACGAGTTAGGTAGTCCGCTGTTAAAACTTCCATTGACAGAGTCCCTTGTAAAGTAATTCCTAAGTGAATTTTGTACTACAGAAATTTTGATTGGTATTATTTCTTATAGGTGGAAATAAGTCGAGTGGCGGGACAGTTTCCTCAAGACCGAATTTGTGAAGCGGCTTCAGATAGTTCTGGGGATATGAGGGACGATGACGACCCCGCTGATTCTGCTACGCAACAGGTATTTTTTTTGCAAAAGATGAAAATTTTAATTATGTTCCTATCCTAATCTTTTAAATAATAGGTAATGGAACAATAATACTAGAATAACACACTGAATCTAAATTGTTTAATGTATAACTTAAGACTTGAGACATGTTGTGCTCGTATGATTGCAGAAAGATACTTAGGGCCACTTGCACCAACTTCTTAAATGTGTTTAAATAATATTTAAATACAATTTTTCATTGTTATTTTGTGTTTAAATACAACGTAAACGTATTTAAGAAGTTGGTGCAAGTGGCCCTTAGCGTCCCTCGGTGTCTCACTTGTAACATAGTGTAAAAATGATTGGGATCGATTTGGTTACTTATTCTGAACAGACATTCAGGTTTCGCATAAATATACTAAGGGCCACTTGCACCACCTTCTTAAATGTGTTTAAATTGTATTTAAACATAAAATATGTTTAAAAAATTGTGTTTAAATATAATTTAAACACATTTAAGAAGGTGGTGCAAGTGGCCCTAAGAATTATTGTATAGTAACTTTTATTGAATTATTTTCTATTGCACAGGTAACAATCCGCGTGGCGATAAAGCAGGCGACGGGTCTGCCGCCGTCGCTGTCGCACTTCGTGTTCTGCCAGTACTCGGTGTTTGGGGGCGCGGTGGCCGAGCCCGTGGTGGTGCCGCCGCTGGTCAGCGCCGACACGCCCCCCGCGCCCGCCGCGCCCGCCCCCACACCTGGCCCCGCCCCCGCGCCGCCCGTCGCCCCGCCCCTGTCGCCCCGACACCAGTCGCTGGTCACCTTCAGGTTCGACCACAAGAAGGACTTCACTATACCGCTCACTGAAGAGTTCATTGAACATTGTGCTGGTGAGTTTGCTGTTTCTTTTTTTAATAATAGAAATAAGACTCTATTACTCATCTGGTAGCCTTCCCTTTGCAATAACGAACTTTAAAGACTTAAATAATGCCACTGATGTCCCCACTAGCGTAGCCAACTACTGAGCCGAAGTAATTTAAAAAAAAAACAAATATAGTATTTTAATATTGATACAAAAATAAAAATACAGTTAAAAAATACGTCACATTCGAACATGCTATATATAGAACTGCGAAAAATGTTTTCTAGAATTTTAGAGATGAACAAAAAAATCTAATAATATTTTCATTATGTTCAGAGGGTGCATTGTCAATCGAAGTTTGGGGTCACCGCTCTGCTGGGTTCAGTCGAGCGCGCGGCAACTGGGAGGTGGAGCAGCAACAGCTGGCCAAGGCGCGCTCGCTGGCCGACCGCTGGACCGAGCTCACGAGGAAAATAGAACTCTGGGTCGAAATACACGAACTCAACGACAATGGAGAGTACGCGCCCGTTGAGGTAAAACTACACTCCGTACTCCGTACACATCGTCGAAGAAATTTGACATTGTGTGACAAGGGATGGGAGGTGTCTTCAGCTCTGTGACGTCTCATGTAAAAATTTAAATAAAAAAATATTTGGATCTGCTGAATCAGAATATTAGCAATTTTGCTTTAATTATTTTTCTAGATGTAAAATTTTAAAATATGTGACGTTACTCTATCACAACTGTGACGTAGTCTGACATTGACTGGGGTCAACATTCAATTTTATTCTAACTTTATACTAGTTAGTGATCTTAAACTCGATGACGAAATCACACGATGTATATTAACCCCAAAAGGGACCCAATAAGAGCTTTTATATAAAAAAATACCAGACCGTGTATAAAGTTCGTTCGAAAATACGCATTATTTAAAATCAAAAAACGAAATTGTATACAGTTTTATACTTGGTAGTTAACATGTTTATAGCTATTTTACGTTCTGAATTCTTAATTGAATTTTAGTAAGTAAATATAAGGTCATACAGGCTAGTTGCGCGGTATTAGTTGCCAGTCCATGGCCTACTTATCTTTAAAATATAGAGTTATAATGTATTGACAGGTGGTTCAGCGCAATGACGTATGGACGGGCGGTGTTTACCAAGTCCGGCAGGGCCAGCAGCGGCGCATCGCGGTGCGCGTGCGGCCGGCGCTCAACTCGGGCACGCTGCCGCTCGTGTGCCAGCAGATACTCAGCGTCGAGGTCGGCTCCGTCTCCGTCAGGTACCACCACCACCACTCACCACTCACCACTCACCACTCACCACTCACCACTCACCACTCACCAGGACCTTAGTCAGACCATGGAACTTGCGATGCACTGGCTAGAAAGCGAATGTGCCTCTTGGGGCAGGGTTATCCAACACCAGAGGACTACAGACTCATACCCCCAGGCCTCAAGCTCATAGAAGAGCTGTTTGAAGAACTGGGGGAGGATGAGTATTTGGCATCTAGGGGAAGCACAAAAGATCCCATTGGGTCGAAGTGCTCTGAGGCCTTGCTGCCTCGGCCCCACACAAAATAAGATAAGATAAGGAGCTTAGTCACATTTGTATTACAATAAAAACAACAAAGCTACGATACACAGCGTGCCATTTTTTTCTTATATTTCTACTATTATAAAATTGTAAAAAAACTGTGTCTATACATAGAAATATTAAAAAAACCAAGTGAGTTAGGGTATATAAACGTCGCCGAATCCAAAAAAGTGATTTTTTTAATTTTTGTCTGTTTGTTACGGGTTGGCGCAAAAACTACTGAATAGATTTTAATTTTGTTATCACTGTTAAGAAGTATATGCTAAACGGATGTATATTAAACGGATCCTGTGATACAGCTTGACCTCTTTGATGTTTAGAGAGCCATACAAAAAAGAGATCATCATTGTTGGTTTTTGTATTCAATTATCTTTGGGATCCATTTCTAACCCTGCTTCAGGTGAGCGAAGCCGCGGGCAAAAGCTAGTTAATATATATACTCATTGTTATATTTTCGACATAATATGGGGCATAAAATATCAACTCTTAAATTTAACCCCGTTCGGGCACAGGTTACAATACAGTTCCTCACTGCCATTAGATAGGCATCTCGTAAGTCGAGAAAATGTCTGACTTGCTCGGTACTAAATTTGGGACTAAAAGCTCGGCAACACATCAGCAACTTGTTCGGTATTGCAGGTGTCATGACGTCTATTATTGGCGGTGGCTCCTCTGCCCACTAAACAAATTTTAATTATTAAAGAAAATTATAAAAAAATATGATGTATAAAGTGTCTTCGATCGAGTCGAATTCTAATTCCATACTCTAAAATTATTTCATTATCTCATATAGATCACGCCTACAAATGCCGTTGGATTCATATCAAGACGAAGACTTGGCGGTGTTACGGGAAAGGTGGAGCGACGCACTATTTCGTCGGCGACAACACTTACACGCACAACTGCAGGTATAATTACGACCTTAATTGCTTAATAATAAGGGTGTAATATACCCAAGACATAATGCATATCGATAAATAATAAATTAAATTTTGTTACAATTTCACTTATTGTTTAAACAGAAACTAGTAAATATGTCGCCGTCTATGAAGAGTGAACGTGATACGGAGCGAGAACAGTCTCTCGTTGAACAGTGGGTTTCGCTCACCGAAGAGAGGAATGCTGTAAGTTGTTATTTTTTTTATTACTTTTATGCCAATACCATTGACCGATTCGGTATGTGTAAATATCGGTATCAAAATTTGTTATAAAAATACGTCATTCTTATAGTAACTAATTATTATAAAATAAATTTGGAGTTAGTTTTCTATAGTTTTCATTAACCGTTATTATTTAATTACATTCTTTCTTTGCCGCCAATGCGACAAAGAGATGTCGGACATCTCTTTGTCTTTTTTGTTATTTATGCTTCTATCTCTTCTATTTATGGTCTAGCAGCAAATAGCCCGCCATTCTTGCAGCTTTAACTATTCTGTATGTTTTGATCTTGTCTAGGTACTAGTACCGAGTCCGGGTAGTCCGATACCCGGTGCGCCAGCCGCCTGGGTGCCGCCGCTGGGAATGGAACAACATATACCTGTACTGTTCCTAGATCTCAACGGTAAGTTGTGTGATGTTTGAAGACTATTTAAACATATTATGTACTAGATATACGTAATGGGGGATTTTAGTTTATAAGTCGTATTAATTTTATTGGAGAATCTCTCAAAAGTATAGAAATTTGATAAAGAGGATAATTCAGGATATTGGCCTTAGAAAAATGGTAGGGTATCAAAATTGCTGTCATGACGATTATAGGCCAAAGTAGTGCAGTGGTAAGTACTGTTCTTAGTAGTAAGAGTCCGACTTACCCTGCCGCCTTCTCAGGTGACAGACGACCCGATGAGGATTTTTCCTAACAAAATTGTTCATGGTATGGAAAATGCCTCAGCCTTTAGCCTAGTGGTCCTCAGCGCGACTGTTTTTCTTTTTGTGGGCAGGAGTGGGTAATCCTCATGGACGAACAGGCTGGCATGAGTCAACCTGAACAGTGCCGGACTCCTACCGGCTAAAACCCCCTCCTGCCCCGTCTCATGACCCTCTGACGTTATCAGAGACCTTTTTTAATTAAGTAGTTTTTTTGAAGCGGCAGTAAATTTTTCTAATTATATGTTTTTTTTTAAAAAAGCTTACTAGCAATGCGGGTCGCACATTACTAGTATTCTTGTTAACCCCTTTTAATTAATTACTAGATTGCTTGTGTTACGAGTGGGTTCACGTCGGTAGTGCAATGGGTGGGGTTCGAACCGGCAACCACATGATCGCAAGTCCGACGCCCTAGCCATTAGGCTACCCACGCTTCTAAATTTATGTTGATGAACGATTTAAGTTTTATTTTTATTGACTGTTGATTTTACAATTTTTTCGCTAAAGGTTATAAATTTTGATCTTTTTTTATTGTTGCTTATAATGTGTGGAGCGTTCTCAGCGCGACCTGTTACCCTAGAGGTCCTGGATTTGATTCCCAGGTCGTACCATGTGTTATCGGGTTTTTCTATGAAATTCCCAGTAGCAGCTCGGAGTTAGGAAATTGTGTCCGGTTAATGGCAATAGGCTCGCCCCCTATTACATGGGACCTAAACATACTGGCGAACTGTGGGTGTACACTAGTACGCCTCTGCCTAACCCTTCGGCGAATACAGGCGTGATGGTATGTTAACAAGAATACTAGTAATGTGCGACCCTCATTGCTAGTAAGCTTGTATTAAAAAATAATGATAATTGATCAGCGGACGACCTGACGACGCACCCGAGCGGCGAGGAGGTGACGGTGGCGGGGCTGCACTCCATCCTGCCCAAGGAGCACGGCAACAAGTTCTACGAGCTGCAGCTGCTGCACCACCACGACAAGGACGTCTGCGCCGTCGCCTCCTGGGACTCCTCCATACACGACTCGCAGTACCTCAACCGCATCACTGAAGGTTAATATCATCATCATCTCTACTATCATAAAACTGACGACCTCTGTGGTTTAGTGGTTCGAGTACCGGACTGCTGACTATGAGGTCGTGGGTTCGATTCCCACAGAGCACAAAAAATTATATGATGAATAATTATAAGTGTTCGTGTTCGTCTGGATGTTTCTTGTGTATTATAAGTATGTATTTACAAAAAAAAGGATTTAAGTATTATATCCATTGTCTAGTACCCATAGTACAAGCTCTGCTTAGTTTGGGACTATATGGTGCTGTGTAAAAATGTCCCAGAATATTTATAATTGTAAAAAAGCTGTGTTTGTACATTGAAGATATTTAAAAATACAGACCCATATAAAGAAGAGATCATCAATGTTGGTCAAATCTCTCATTTCCCAAGACATTGCTTGCCATTCTAATTTAAGTACAACACTTGGTGTTTATTTTATGATCTCCCTTATGATAGCGTATAATTATGCTGTCTTATTATATTCCAGCAAATGAACGCGTGTACCTGATTCTGAAGACTACAGTGAGACTGTCGCATCCCGCCCCAATGGATCTCATACTTAGGAAACGATTAGGATTAAACATTTACAAGCGACAGAGCCTGACCGACAGGATACGGAAGAAAATTGTCAGGTTAGTCGTCAACCATTTGGCATTCCTTTCTTTCACCGGTTGAAGGGGCTTCTATCACACAGGGTTGAGGGCCGCTTTGTGGCTGCGTTTTTAATAGCTGGAACTTAAAGTTCTGAGAAAAAGAAAGTAAGTGCGTGGGCTTAAATTGCCGCCTGTGCAGTAATTTAATATGATTTCTTTTTTAGAAACGGTATTATTATGGGCATATATTTCGTAAACGTATCAGCTCATAATGACAACTTCTCAAAATGACAACCGATCGCAAAATGTCCACTTCTCACAACGTCCACTTCTTAAAATGTCAAATGCGCATAATGTCTATTTCTCAAAATGTCCATTTCTCAAAATGACAAATTCTCATAACGTCAACTTCTCACAATGTCAACTTCTTAAAATGACAAATTCGCATAATGACAACTCCACGTAGTTTCTACTCTAACAAGGTAATTTGAATGTGGTAATAGGTATAGCTAGTTATACATATACTAGGTAGGTAGATATCTGAAAACTTTAAAAATAAAATACCAAATCTTATAATCAATCAACTGTAATAGGTGTGTCATATTAAAAAAACACAAAAAAACACCACAATCATCAAAATTTCGAAAAACAAGATTATAAACTAAAAAAAAACATTGATTCGCCATAGGAATAAAAATTCATTGAGATGAGTTTTTGCGAAAAAGATGATATTTTTGCGGCTATCTTTGTTCAGAAAGTAAATTGAAACTTTCAATCTAAATGATTTTTGTGTTCCTATGGCGAATCAATGTTTTTTCGAAATTTTGATGATTGTGGTGAATTTTTTTTTTATGTTTTTGTTTAATATGACACACCTATTACAGTTGATTGATTATAAGATTTGGTATTTTATTTTTCACCACAGACCACCACACCACATTCAAATTACCTTGTTAAAGTAGAAACTACGTGGAGTTGTCATTATGCGAATTTGTCATTTTAAGAAGTTGACATTGTGAGAAGTTGACGTTATGAGAATTTGTCATTTTGAGAAATGGACATTTTGAGAAATAGACATTATGCGCATTTGACATTTTAAGAAGTGGACGTTGTGAGAAGTGGACATTTTGCGATCGGTTGTCATTTTGAGAAGTTATGAGCTGATACGTTCGTAAAGACTAAAAAGTTTGTTACCACCAAACAGTGTGATGATATATTGATTTCTGAAGTTTACGCGATTATTAGACATATTGAAATAAAACAATCTTACGGATTATATCGCGTTATATTAGTATATATATAGTGTGATGATGATGAATTAAAGTAAAGAAACTGTTCCATACATGATAAAAGTATTATTCCTTTTTTTCTGATTCCATGGTTAGTCACATTCTAAAAGTTGTCCATATTGATTATTTCGAGTTTATGGTATACAAGAACTAAGTTTATAATAATCTCGAACTAATACTTAAATAAACTAATACTACTGTAAATCTGTAGAATACTATCCCCACACTATAAATGTCAAAACACTTGCACAAATAGACGTATGTTATATACAAATGTGTTAGTTATTACGTGGACAGGACGGACCAGCTGACGCAGACGGGCGTGACGTACGAGGTGGTGTCCAACATCCCCAAGGCGTCCGAGGAGCTGGAGGAGCGCGAGAGCCTCGCGCAGATCGCGGCCACCGGCGAGGACTCCAGCGCCGCCGACGGAGAAACTTATATCGGTCAGATATTAACTACATCACGTTTCTATTAGACTATTAGTAATGTGCTTAAAAGCTGTTACACTATCTTTTTGTGTTTTTTTTTTGCATTTTTCATGCTAAGCTTATAAAGTTATTTAGTGAAGGAAAAATTCGACTCGCAGGCAGGATTTGAACCTGCGTCTTCTGGTTAGGTACACCAGACGCTATGACCTCTAAGCCACCGCGAGTCCCAACTGCTATATAGGACTGTTACACTGCTAAATGTGTATTTGTGGAGAAGAACCGACCAAATACTTCATAGTAGACTACGAAGAAAGTCACAATCATTTATACAATATAGAATACTAGGTAGTATTTTTTCAACGTCATTTTACATTATAGACAGCCCCCAAAACGGCCGCCCTTCATTATAACATTCCAAGTAATTAATATTTTGATCAACTAAAATATTACTGATTAAGCTTATTGACCAGCAACAATAGACAGCATCTATTTGTTTATGAGCGTGATGCATACTTTAGACTAATAGATTTTTTTATAGTAGGGAGAATCATGTCGTCTCGTACCGATTCCTACTTTGTCACTCTATAGGCATGTATACCACTAAATACTTGATAGTAATTTTGATGTAACATTTTGTGATTCTAGAAAAATATACACGAGGCGTAAGCGCAGTGGAAAGCATACTGACCCTCGACCGGCTTCGGCAAAGCGTCGCCGTCAAGGAGTTGGAGCAGGCGCGTGGACAACCGATCACAATGCGAAAGACCGCCTCGGTGCCCAACTTCTCACAGGTACAATCACATCTACTTCAAACAATCTTGACAAGATTCGGATTATGTTATGAAAAGCTAACTATTATTAGCTATTAAGACGAAGGCTCACATACACACATAGAAAGAAAGTAAATTTAAAAAAAGTAAAGTAAAACTATATCAAGAAAAATTAAAAATTAAATAGAAATACCCTGTTAAAAAACACACACAACAAAAATTTTTTTCATGATAAAGTTTAATTTAAAAAAATATATCAGCTTAAGCTAGTGTTCGCAAACTTTTTTTGATGTGTGATGTGTGTATAACCTGCAACAAAATAAGGGCAAGACCTGTAAGTAGTACTGTTCAGAACGGAAACTGAATCGATTACAGAGGTTTTTAATGTGTAATTTTTGCCAAAAAGATAATAAACAATACTTGGAACTATGGCCTCGTGATCCATCAGTAGCTCGAGTTATAGAAATAACTGATTTCTTTAAAAAAATAATGCTTACGTGTCTCAAAATGACTAGGGTTTTTATAATTATGACTCTATATTCTAATTGATCTGTTTGAGGTCTTGCGCTTATTCATTTACAAGTTGTATAAATGTAAAAAAATATATAAAGTGACCAACGAGTATCAGATTGTTGCATTAAAACGTTCTCGTCAGTTTAATTTAATTGTTTTTAGTTACGATACTTCGAAGTAAACACGGTCACAGACTGAGTATATTTCGCTAAAAAAGTTGCGTCTAAATAAATAAAACTGTGTATTATGTGATTATTTTCATAAGCCCTCGTTCACACGGGAGTTTAAAGTGAGCGTTAAAAATAACGTGTGATAAATTGTTAATAGCATTTGTGCAAACATAGACATAAGGTATCTGTTTTATTAAACAAATGAATTAATGAGAGACGATGTTTCTCGTTAGTATGTAGAATATTATAGATGACGGTAAATAGAACACACTTTGACATAGACACGTAAACTGGAATCTAGTGAAGCACGTAGGAACACGCTAGATAGATACTTGAATTGCACATAAAGTTAACCTAAGACATTCAACATTTGTAAATTTTGATTTAAAGTTTTTTTTAAATCAGACCATGATTATCGTCTTTCATACTAGCGATTGCTTTGCCACATCTAAAATATTTAAGTGTTTATTTGCAAGTATTTCCATTACAATACATCAATAGAATGAAAGACGATAGAATTCGAAATTGTATTAAAAATAGAATTATGATAACTAAACGAATTTCCAGGCGCGATTTCTTCATAATGTAAGTTAATCTCGTAATATACATGTTGTATTGCTTGATGCAAAAAAAAAATACAAACAGAAGGACACTGTTAATTTTAAAAGCTAAAAGGTCGATGTTGCCATTAATACACTAAAGTATAAGTACATATATGTAAGTCACGATGTAAATAACATAACACGTCGCGATTAGGCTAATAGTATTGAATCGTTGTTCTTCAGGGATAAGGTTGATTATATAATTGCCCTAGAATCAATTAGAAACCCATCCGCAGTTTTTTGAGAATTTTTAAGAAAATTCACGAAAATACGACTTTCGATTATCGGGTTGGGCTTCGACATACTCGATAGTCCTGAATGACGATCGAAAACTCTTTTCTAATATCATCAGATCGGCTTTTCTATCAGATACATCGCTTATTTAAATATCTATATGCGTCACTAGGGGCCACTTGCACCAACTTTGCAAATATGTTTAAATTGAATTTAAACACAAAATGACAATAGAAAATTGTGTTTAAATACAATTTTTACAACATTTAAGAAGTTGGTACAAGTGGCCGTAGGACTATTTACTAATTAACATTTAAATTGATACAAAAATTACCGACACTTGTTTATATATGTATAAGAAATATGGGGTCGATTGAACCGTCACAACGTGAAATTGGTAGAAATACCTTAACCCTGGAGAACTTGCGATCATAACTAGCAGTGTGTACGCTTGCTAACCTGTGTGTTGTCGCTACGCCGGCCGCAGCTGTCGCAGGCGCTCGAGAACGCCGCCAAGAACGGGAACAACGTGAGTCAGCATGGCCAAACACACGCATTACTTAGTTC
Source organism: Acronicta leporina (assembly GCA_947256265.1). NCBI lineage: Eukaryota > Metazoa > Arthropoda > Insecta > Lepidoptera > Noctuidae > Acronicta > Acronicta leporina. The sequence continues at coordinate 3,974,484 of OX366512.1, forward strand.
ACTTTAGTTTCGTATGCTCCAACCACCACAACAGAATTTGAACTTTATGTTATACAATAATAAAGTCTAGAACAGCATATTTAATTACTATGTTCGTGGTTTTCAATTGAGACTACATTTTATGACATAAGAGTTAAAATATATACAAGGTTGGATCTCACTGTTGACTTGATAAAAGGAGCCAAAATCGAATCTGATCGACACTCCTGCCAATAATAATAGAGTTTATGATGCACATTATAAGGTCTAGAATCAAGCTTCAACAATAAATGTTTGTTTTTAGTACATCATAGCTACGTACGAGAATATTTTCAAAATTATATTTTCGCTAGCTTTGTCTTTTTATTCACCGTAAATTTATTTTTAGTCTAGATTTTTACATTTAATTTAAAATGTTATGTTTTTAGTAATTTGTGATTTTAAATCGAAACCAGATGATTACTTATTCATTTAAATTTATTATTTTGGCTTTCTGTGTTATGCTAACGTGGAGCCAGATACCCGGCAATTAGTGATCAATTTAGCTCATCAATTTAGCTAGAAAATTTTCCTCCCTAGCCAAAAGATGCGTGTATGCGATATTAACATTGCATAAATTCTCCAGATCATGCGCCTGGACTCGTTCGAGTCGCTGGCTGGATTGGCATCGGGTAGGGCGGGAAGTATGGCGGATCTGGCGGACGAGACGCCGCGGCGCTCCGCACATCGGCACTCGTACGCCGCCCCCGCACACAACGACCCCGACATAGTCACACCCACCAAACCGTTCGGACTCGGTAAGTTACAAAAAATCAACAGAACATTCTCGAATATTTCCCCGTGTTGTGAACTAAAACATGTTTTTTTACAGTACAAGACACACTCCTATTTCCGAAACATTCATTCTTTGCCACTCATAACATTGTCATGCCTACAGTTGTTAAACTAATTAATTTATATAATAAAAAAAAAATTACAGTATCTGCACATGTGCATACAGATAGCGCATTTAATTACGTTATAGGCTTACATCTAATTGTAAACCGTATTTTAGACGAACAATATAATTTATTAGTGCATTTCAGTAGAGTAGGGAACATAAATTTGATTTAGTATGTATATACAAATATCGATGCACGATAGACAATTTAGAATGTATTCTTTTTAAAATTAATAGTTATATTTTACAAGAAAGATATCAAAAGAAATATCAGGCGATTCATCTTCACAAAATTGTCACAACAGTACTTTAACATCCACTCTTCATGATGTCACTATTACATTATTTTCCAATTGCTTTGTGGCGACGCTATTGCTCAGACAACTTCCCCTTCTATCTTTAACCCCTACTTCTTTCACGACCATATTCTTCAATGTAACTTAATTTTACTAAAATATCTCTTCTGTAGTCCAGATTTTTCTTTGAGATATTTTGAATGCGTATGGAGTCGAATACCCCGAGCTTATGTTAACAGATTTTCTGTGAAATCGGAATGCTTTTTAAATATATTTACTTTCAATTCAAATTCGCACGTTTTATTGGACTCCATTACAATAGATCTTAAAGAAGATTGGATAGGACCACAAAAATAATTCCCAGACTCTGAAACTAACATTATATTTTCTGTATCTTAATCCCCCGCTACCATCAGGCTCGTTCCTATCAGGTAAACAGAGACAACAATATGGTATTAATCGGAATGGCAACTGTATTGCGAAATTATTAGACGAATGCAACAGAAAGACTAAAACTAAATAGATGTGTTGTGATCATTGTTACTCATAAGAAATTTTTATTTTTGTATGTTACCCATTGATTGGCTGTAAATTATCATCTGAAACAATTGGCTCATCGAAATCGATTGAGAAATAATACAATGCTGAGTTAATTTTGATAAAATTAGACCCAGTATTGGCTATTAGAGGAAAGCAAGCTTTAAGCATCAAGCTTCTGTCGTTGTGTTGACTATCTGTTTGTTTGCGTGTCTCTTTCATTTGCATGGACCAGCATGACCTGTGATTTCTCCTCTCCTTCCTAATTCCTCTACGTTGATCTATTTGCTGTGGATTTGGAAAACGAACGACGCTTTCAGTTTAGGCAACAAATACTGCTTTTAAGTGTCAGGGTTCTACAACATCAGCCAAATATCAATAATTGTACATTTTATAAATTGTGCGATGCGTAAAAACTTGAACAGCAGTCCTATCTTTGTATTTGTAGTTATCTATAGTAGTGATAGACCAATGGAATTGGATGTAGGTTTGTGTGTGTGTTAGGTGAAACTATGCATGTAATGTAGACCAACATTTGGACAAAAGTGTAACTTGTGGATAGAACTTGTAATAAGCATGTGATAGACGATATCAATTGTAATGTAGGTTTGAAATGTTCCCTCTAATTTAGGAATTAATTAGATGTATACCGTTATCTAAGTGATAAGTAGTTACGTATTTCAAGCTTAAAAAAAGATTTGATAAAGAAATAAAAGGAAAACATAAAAATTGTGATTAAGTTGTGTAAGGTCCCTCATTTTACGCCAAATTGTCGTCAAATATGAACTAAATCCAATGTTGTAATCCTAATGACTTATATAATTTTAAGACTGATTTTTTTTAATGTTTTAAGTTATTATTTATGAACTTATTCTGAAGTCGAAGACTAGAACAATGTTGTAAGTGATTCCAAAACAGTTTTGTTTATAAGGTTTGTATTGACGAAGATTGATATTTTCATTGCAGCCCGGCCAACGTTCCTTAACTTGAATTTGAACCTGAACTCTCTGCGACTGCAGACGCCCAACAAGTGTACGTCAAGTTATTCAGTCGTAGAATCACTAGTATCGCTTGTTTTTTGACGGTTTTCTTTATTTGTTTGTATTATTTATAAAGCTCATTGTATAATCTTTTCAGTGTAAGATATTGAAACATCAGTATATGGATAAAATATGAATACAAATAAAAATTATAAAATATGTCGTAATTTTAGACTATCATGTAATTGCTGTATTAATGTTTACACTGAAAAGAATGTAGGCGTTGTTAAGTGTAAACGTTAGTTAAATTTTTTATTTGCTACATCTCATAGTGAACTAGTTAATTCGTAAAGTGAAAACATTGGCATGACTCAATCATTGTACAATTTCAAGCATGAAAGCGTTCATTTAAACAATGTTATTTATGTTAATGTAAACTCATTCATGATGAATTTTTGTTAATCATTGTATTAGTTGGGCTACTACTTTCTATAGAATAAGCTAGGCACATCACTATTTCGTAAAATGCTAAGAGAATGCACAGTTGGTAATATTTTAATTTAATTTAACAATACTTTAATAGCAAACTGTATAAGTGTGGAACTGGGGGCACTATTTTTTATAATTTCAAATTGGCATCCATTTTGGGGTTGAATCTTTTTTACACTAACTTTTTTCAGTCATCATACAACCTCTTTTAATTGAAAATTTCTCAATATTGTTACTAAGTTACCACTTTTTGCTCCACTCAGAATTTTTGGAAGCGTTTTACTTGGTCACAACTTTATTTCAAAGAACAAAATTCTATTTCACAAAACCATGATTGGTTTTATACCTTTTATATATTTTTTGACATTCTTCGTGGACGTAGGCAGGGATTCTTCTGCTATTTATATCAATCTGAAGGGTTCATTACGTTGCAGCGTCCCCAGCTAGCGGCAAGCTCGGGCTTCGCATGACTACGTTGCACGAAGAGCCGGGCCGCCGAAACGATGAGGACTCACATTCTGAGCCCGAGTCCGCGCCCAACGATGAACTCACCACGCCGAGGTCACATGTATGTATAAAATTATTGAAAATATACCTACTTACTTCACTTAAAGAAATATATTGGATTTCGTTCGTTTTTGGGTAGATCATTATAGGTAGGCATAAATGCTCCGTACTCATTCAAAACACATTCCAAATTGTAAAAGTTTTATGTGTAGTGATCAGTTATAGTATTTATTTATAACAACATACGCTTGCTATTTATTTTTCACAAATTACGCATAAAAACAAAACGATGCGTATATATAATTATCTGAAATACGTTAAGGAAGTTCTGTTAGGGAATATGATACAACTAACAGGCACTAACAGCTGAAGGGATGCTATGAAATTAAACGTTGGTCATATTGACACACAGCGCACACGCAGCCGCGCCACATCGCGCGGATTCTTGCCCACATCCAAGACGTTAGATTCGCTGCACGAACTGGCCTGCGAACGAGTGCCCAACAAGAACTCGCCTTCAATATCTTCTAGTGGATATGGTAAGTAATAACTAATAAAGTCAAGAGATAAATAAAATTGAGTTCTCTTAATACTGTCATTCGTCAGTTTGTATTTGAGGACTGTTTTGACAACGTCAAAAATGACGAAAGCAATTGTTTTAGTGTTTTCAACGGCAAAATTAAATAATTATACGGCATAGTATATTTGGCTACAAATCAGTCTCATCAGGACGATTGAAACGGCAAACTGTATTGCATATTGCCTCTTTAAGTCGTCGGAATTCCTTCGTAATAGCGATGATTTTTGTAGTAGGTACCAGTTGTATTACAAAGTTTGAAGTGTTGACATTTTGCAATACTAAGTACTACACTTAAATTATTATTTTTTTCTATACTATAGAAGTTTAAACTTTTTATATCAAATTTTATCAGCTTTCTTCGAAACGATAGTAAACTATACAACTTTTTTTCAAGTCCTTTTTATTTTGAAAGTTTATCTTGTGTATGTACTTAAAAAGTTATTGCAATTGGAAAAGTGGCCAGCTTAAGTTCTAATCGTCCCGATCATAACTCTTCGCATCTCAATCGTCTTTCATGACAGTAATATACGTACTAAAACTGCATAATATAGGTCATTACATCCTGTAGGTTCACAAGCAGTGTCATCAACAAACCTAACCAACGACGACACGCTCTCAATCCGAAGCATGTCAGTGGACGACACACCGGATTTCGACAAAACCATGGACTACACACATCTGAGTCGAACTAAGAACTCTGTGGTGGGCCTCCGGAACGAAATAACAGAACTTAGAAACGATATCAACGATTTAAAAAATGATATTGTTGAATCTAAGCACGAGTTGGACGACTCTTTATACGAGAAAGCAAAAACACCAGTACTTACTCCTGGTTCGAGAAATCGTATCAATCCGTTCATGAGGGATTGCGAAGAAGCTGATAATGAGGATGATTCGAAGGGTACTCTGGTGGATCCTTTGGGAGCGCTACCCGTCGAGAGTACGGTGTTGACATGCAACAAGGGTAATGAGAATACACAAGTGAATGGCGAGGCGACCCATGAGCCAACAAACAACGATGTGTCGCATGATACGTCATTCGGTAAGTTATTATTTATTTATTTTTTTTAAATTGCCTCTAAAATTTTTAAACATTTATTTTTATTAATTTGTAAAATAATTTGACATTTGAAAAATTGTAAGGTCAACATCGAAAGTTTCACGTTGAACGCACCCTCACAAATATTACAGCACAAAACTTTATATTAGAATTACTATGTAATATTTAACTGTCCTTTAAGCAGTGAACTCTTACTTCCGTCTTTGGTTAAAAACTCTGGACAATGAAGACGTTAAAACATGTTGAATATTGTAATGTCGTTGCTGAACGTACTACGAAGTTACTTTCAACTATCGATATTAATTATCTATATCGATTGTACCAGGTGAAGCCGAGGTAGAGTCTGTGAGTTCTGAACAGTCAAGTCACGATGCTGAACGGAGCCGAGAAGCCTCGTCAGTCGGCGAGAGTGATTCAGCATCACCCGGGCCCGACCAGCCTATCGTGAAGACGCAGTTACCCGCTGGCAAGGTGAGATTATTAAAACAAATAAAAATTATGATAATCCTACTTTCTATCCTACTGCCCAGGTAAAATATAATAAAAGTAAAAGTTTGTAGGAGAGTTTGTGTTTGTAAAAGAACCCACAATACAGGAGAAAATTCGAGAGTGCAAAAACGTCGCCCGTTTTAAAAAAAATAGAAACGGGATGCTTCACTATTTTTTCATTTGAATCCCAAGCCGAAGCCAAGCTTTTAAGAGGCGGGAAACAGGTAGTAGTCTCTAATCCGTTGGGTTATCAGTACGGGGAATACAGGCGGGATGGTATGTATGTAATAATAACAATATGTTTGTCGATGCAGGTGGTTCGTCGTCGTGCAGGCGGAGGCAGCAGCGCTCGCGCAGGTTCTCGCGCTTCGTTCCCGGGCGGACGGCCGCGCTCCGCACACGAACCCGCGCTACACGATACGCCTGCCTCATCTACTGAGCGCATTGGAGACGGTTAGTCGATTTATACGTATATTTAAGATACCAATTTTGATTTAATTTTATTAGGTTGTTCTCTGTATCGGTATATTATTAGATATTAGTTATATATTTTTTGTAATTGTTCTTTAAAAAATGTATTGAAATCAGAATATCTTGGAAATAATACTGAAACTCCCGTAGGAGCGTAGTTGCGAGAATTGATTGCGTATGATAGACATAGCAAATGAAGTAAATCATCATATCAGCCTATTGCCGTCCACTGCTGAACGTAGGCCTCTCCCAAAGAGCGCCAACCATCCCGGTCTTGGGCAGCTCGCATCCATCTGCTGCCAGCCACCTTCTTCAAATCGTCGGTCCATCGTGACGCGGGGCGTCCCACACTACGCTTGCCTAAACGCGGTCTCCACTCCAGCACTTGTCTTCTCCATCGATAGTCTGTCCGTCTGCAGACATGATCGGCCCACTTCCACTTCAGTGTACTTATTCTTCGCGCAATGTCGGCAACTTTAGTTCTTTGGCGAATGACTTCATTGCGAATTCTATCCACCAAAGAAACTCCAAGCATTGGTCATCACGCACTGGTTATAGACCCTGGTCTTTAGGGACTGTGGGATCGACGATTCAAAGATGTCACGCAAATAAATAAGTAATTGAAGTAAAACTTCATAAAACGGTAACTCCATTGTTTTTTTTAGATAATTGAGACATTCACTCAGTGTGTTTTTTACACGAAATTTAATGACAAAATAGTGATAACTCCATTCCTCTGAATCTTTCTTCCGTCAAGCAGCGGCTCAGTCCGTCACTCTTGGATTATTTAATAAATTTAAAGTGGTGGTAGCCTAATGGCTAGGGCATTCAAAGTCAAAGTCAAAATGTTTTATTTCAATTAGACCATTAAAGAAGGACTTGCGATTATGTGGTTGCCAGTTCGAAACCCACCCATTGCTCTACCGCCGCGCGCCGTGAACCGACCCGTGACACAAGCATTTACCTTAACACGAGGGGTTAACAAGAGAACCAGTAATAGAAAAAAAAATAACCTAGCTTTCCTTATACAGACGATTCATCGGAGTCGCCGATGCTGCAGCCGTGGATGACGGTAGGTGAGAGCGTGCAGCTGCGGCTGAGCAGCAGTACTGGCATCATCGCGTACGCCGGGCCCACGCACTTCGCCAACGGCACGTGGATCGGTGTCGAACTCGATGCTCCCACTGGTACGTACAGCCGAGTCAGAAAATAGTTACACAAGCAGCGACATCTGTGTTTTCACAAAGATTCCAAAAAGATCCAAGAAGTTCTCCTGTTGGCATATAGTCAGGGATGGGCAAAAAAGATATCGATATTTTTTTTAGTATCAATAATTATCGAGTGAAAAATATCGATATGTCGATATATCGCAATATGGTATACAGTTTACAGTGAAGAATATAAAGTTTCCATGGAGTTTCTTGCCTGTTTCTTCTGTATTTTGGAACCATGCAACCAGATTCATAACATTTCATAAACGCTTGTAAATGATTTTTTGAAATGAAGACACTTGAATTTTCAAATAGGTACTTATAGTAATTTTTAAGTTAAATATTTTTGTAAGAAAATATCGATATTTTCATTTTAACCCTAAAGTCGGTTTTAAATATATCAGCGGGGCTAAAATCACCTTTGATGACTCGCAATATGATTCACAATATGATTAGGGCTGGTTCCCTAATCATATTGTGTCATCTTGTGTGTCATCACTTACTAAAGTGGTAGATCCGTTACTATGAAGCCAACGCAAAGCTAAAACAGATGTCAGCACTTCCAACTTTTTCTACGACAACCAATCAAAACATGTATATTGACATTATTCATTGTGTTAAAGAGCATTCTGATTGTATTGGCTACGTTGAAGGTGGCGCCATTAGTTCCTCATTAGTTCATCACCGACTTCTCGCAAAATGCTGAGATTTATATGAGTATTTTGTCGTACAGGCAAGAACGACGGGTCAGTAGGCGGCACGCGGTACTTCGAGTGCCGCGCGCGGCACGGCATCTTCGTGCGGCCCGACAAGCTCGTGCAGGACCGCCGCGGACGCAGCGCGCGCGCCTTCCGCGACAACGAGCTCAAGCGAGCGCAGAGCAAGGGTAAGCGAGCAGTCGCACCACACCCAGCCATACACCTGCGGCTATTTGCCTGCTATTTGTCGTCCAATGGCACTAAATGACACAAGAACTGACAGATTTTGTAGGCAAACTGTCAAAAACAACAATTCTGATGTCCTTGTATAAAGATTTTGACAATAAATTAGGAGACGTGAGACCCTGTTAATTTTACACGTTCGATTCATAGTCAAAATGTTTTATTTAAATTAAACCACTAAATAAAATTGGCTAATCAGGTACTTTTGAACATTCAAAACTAGTTATCTATCTACTGTTCTATCTTATGAAGGTGGTAGAATTATTGAAGTTTGAACTTTTTGTTATTGTCATCATACAGGTCTTAGTAAGATAGAATGACTATACTGATGTTTATGTGGTACAGAAAGACCGTAAGGTAGGATTTCAATTTCTAATGAATTGTACGTTTTCCTACCATCAAAGTATTTTGGACCCAACAGCGTTCGATTGTCTTGTTGGCTGTACTTTCAAATGTTATTTTTTGTTTGTAGTTAGTGATACCGTCAGATAATAAGTGTTCATAGTTGTGTCGTTTCAATGTGAATCTACAATATTTGATATTAGTGATAACCAACAATACATGATGATCTTCAGGTGTTATAGGAATTCCGTCTATTTCAGGAGAAGGCCTACACAACTTACACAGATCGCGGAGTCGTGGCGAAAGCATAAACGCCGTCGGCACCAAAACTAGGAATAGCAAATAGACCACCGCAACCTGACCAGCTGCGTCGCTCCGCGTACACGGCGCGCTCCGCTCCGACCACCCATCACACAACACGGACACAGCCGGCAATGTATCGGACCGAATTTATATTAACGTCCCACTACTTGTATCATAGAATCCGCATTTTTTGTTGCAGACATGTAACTTGTATGGTGCTTATATGTATTGTAGTTGTTTAATTATGACCCTTAAAGCAATATTGTTCGCCTTCGTTTTCACTATGTCGGGGAGAGAGTAAGGGAAACGAAATTCTCGATTTTATTGACAATGTCAATAAAATTACGTAGATAATAATGACGTTTCCGGAAAGGAAGCCTTCCGATGTCCCAAAGGACGAAGTCATCGGAAGTTCGTGACAGCCTATAGTTGTGAGTACAGTTGATAACAGAAGTGATATCTTAACATACTATTTATTTCCAATTAAATTTTAAGAAAGATTACAATTAAAATGTATCCAATATGTATGTATTTCAAAGAATCATTTCGGAATTCAAAGGAGGATGTATAGTTAAATATATTTATCTAATATAAAATTTGAGCAAGAAAGTGATACTTGTTATTATTTAATTTGCATGTTAAATGATATCATTTCTGTAGTTAAATGTACATACTTATTGTTTTGTTTTTATTGTATTATGGATTAAATGAAATTATTTTCAAATATTTGTAAATATTAATATGAAATTATCGTATGTGATTTAATTTTATAATTTTTAAATTCTGCTGTAAATATGTGGATTTGTGTGTATTATTATTTGTAATAATTATCGGTGATTGAATATCATTCATTAAGTTATTTGTATAAATTCCTTCTGGTGTATAGTTTGTGGTGATAGATGTACGGTAATGTATACTTATTTATGTCATGTGTAGCTCATCGACCACTATCCGCTTACACTCGTGTGACTCGCACAGTTTTATATTCTGCACGGAGAATATAACTTCTGTGATTTTGACATTTTACTGTTTCTCTTCACTGTTGCATTTTATATGACATTTTTAAATATTAGGGTGAGGTATTAATTAATTATTGACTCAAGCTGTAATTAAACGAATTTTCAAAGTTTTTCAGACCGATAATTATCATTACATCTTGTATGCTTCACCCTATCGCGTATAATATTATACTGCATAGTGCTCACGTGCATTTTGTGTTTGACACACGATTGCCAGATTCGATTGTGATAGTATCTTGCCACCTAACTATTAAATTTTATTTTTTTACTTCGACGCCTGCTTTTGCCCCTTTTATTTAAAGGTGTATCTCAAGTAGTTTATGAAATCGTCCAATATTACATCTTCGTCCTTGTAAAAGACTTTGTACTTAGTACACTAAACAACCACTGACGGATAACTCAAGTCCAAACATTGACGCTCCGATGTACGGCGCAAGCGGTGAGCGAACGACAGAACATGCGATCAATATACTGCCATATAACTGCTTGTTTGTTATTCGATATAAATACTAGTAATCGTTATTCTAATAATAAAATTTTAAATATCGAAGTAGTAATCGTCATTTTTGTGGCGACGACGGTCATCTTGCCAAGTAGAAGCTGTCAACATTGAAAGGTGTGACGTCACAGATTCACTCATCTCTTGCGCCACACACATTATATCGATTAGGTTGTGTATATTCGAAAAAATATGTAAATGTAGTCGAGAATCGGCATTCTGTAAATTAAATGTCACTAAAAAAAATGTCCTCAATTTATTATCTCCATCCACGTTCGAACAATAAATCGATGAGGTATCTATCTGTAATTAGTAAAACAAAAAACTTAATAATGTTCTCTCCATTATAGTAATATGAAGAGTTATAGTTTAATTTTTTAAATAAAGCCTAATTTGGATTAATTATTAAGGTATATTGTAGTGGCATAGTGCACGTGTAATCGTATTAGGTAATGTCCACATTGTTTGCTCCGTGGTAATACGAGCAATAGTCTTAGTTCACCTAATGTATATTCCATCCTCTTAGTAAAGTAATCATTCGTAAGTACACTAAATGAGTACACAAAATAGAGTAACACGCCTGGTTATGTAATAGTGATTATAAGTCCCACTTTCAGCGTTCATTCATAGTCCGCAACTTGCCTCCATACTTCGAGAGCAATTCTGTGACGTCACATCGTCATAGAATATTTTACGCGCCACGTGTCAAAAATAACAATCATCAGGAAATATGTTGTGTTCGCTCTATGTCGCTGTGTTGCATTCCAACGTGTGGCGTCAACGAATACCTCGGTAAACATATGTATATTTACATTTAAATGTAAGCTATTAAATGTAAAACGTTATTCAAAATATTAAAACAGTTGTTTCGAAAATATGCACTCGAGAATTAATGGCCAATTTTTTGTGGGACTCTGCTCTGTGGTACAATATTCTTGGCTACGATTACTTAAAACTCGTTTGTATTGTTAATATTGATATTATGACGTCACTCGGTACCCTCGCGGTGGGGCGACGGTTCAAATAATTTCTAAGCATTGACTGACATCATATTTGTCACACATAGAGTTATCACGATTTACATTTTATCAAATGCTTATTAGACTGTCGTACTTAAACATTCCATTTTTCTATACATTTATCGTTCTAGCAGACGTTCAGTAGTATTTATCAGTGATTAGTTAGATTTTTAAATACAGTGCGACTTATATGGCGTTTATTTTGCATTTTACGATTTTTAACTTTGAATGTAAAAGTATATTTACCATTAAATTAAATAAATCTGGCCCTAACTAGGACAGCTCAATGTGTAGTCCACGTTAAAAAATCTAAAATGAAATATACGTATTTTCAAATATAGTAGGATGTGTCTTTGAAACTCTTGATGTGCTTATGTCCAGTAGTTTGGTAGACCACGGCCAAAGGACTAGAAGCGAAGCAAGTATGAGGCCTTGGAGATACGTCAGGTCGGGTTAGGCGTCTCGGAGTGTGCACTAGGGCTCCTAGGTTTAGGCAAATAGTGACCTTAAAAGCAGCGTCTCGTAGGTCCTAATTTAATTTTTAGAAATTAAGCTGACCATGTGCTGTGCTTTTGTTTTAAACAAATAGTTTTTAGGTAATTGAAATAATTTGTTGTTTATTATTATTTCATTTTAGAAAATTGTGTGTATTATTCGCAGTCAATTCAAGATATCACACGCTTTTAAGAATGTGAATGTAATATTATTATTTTATGAAATTGTGACTTGCATGGATTTTATTTTAGCGTAGAATGTATATTTAAGTAAATTAATTTGCCAGAATTGGAAAGTGTAAAATAAATAAATGACAAAGTAATGTATGTATTCTTTTTGTGATAAATAGGCAGCTACTTTGTAGCATAGATGGTTGCATCTTCATTATTATACACGTAAAGCATAATAAAGAGATTTTAATATTTAAATACAAAAATAGTTCACTTCTAGTGGAAATATTTTTGCCAAGTAGCAAGTTCGAGTCAACCATCGCTGTCATTATCAATAAATGTATAAAATATTATTTTGTATTTTTTTCTTTACATCGTAGACACCTTCTAGGTACATAATACTTGAGATGGAAATTAGAAAGAATAGACACCTATTGCTCAATCCATTAGTTTTCTTTACATACGTACCTGATAGATTTCAATCATATATATTACATTCATAGTACCGAAATTAGTAAACTTAGTTTATTAATTCAAATAGAAGTCGACTCTGATTTACACCAAAGTTCCCACTAGAAATTGTATTTTAAAGTGAAATCATTTTAGTTTTAAATCTTAACTGGATGAATACGAATCGACCTTTGCCTGCTCCATTTACATCAAGCAGTCAGGTAAAATAAAATAATGTTCCTCTCAATTTGCAAAATAGGCGCAATTTTTTTTAATAGTGGAAGAAATTTTGTGGCATGTTGTGTTGGTTCTTTGTAGTAAGCAGTAGCAAGTTTTTACGCGATATTGTCTAAGTTGAAGAAGTGGGACCAGGTGAACCCATGCAATTGTTGGGCGACAATAGTCTTGAACCCGTTAAGAATAGTGCACAGACAGTAGATAAGATGACAGTCATGTTTTCAACGCAAGGAGAGGAGCAGAGAGGAAATAAAACACATCTGACGGAAACTGCGCACGTCGAAAATGAAGAGGAATTAATTAGGTTGGTACTACCTACTTAAAAAGAGACAATTTTATGTAAGCAGGTAGGTACCTAAGTAGCTAAATGAAGAATGTAGAGAACTTACCTAATGTTCTTTTATAACCTAATTCTCTAATCCCTAGCTTAAAGCCTTATAAGAGATTTAAAAAACTGGCCTGAGGGCAACTGACTTGGGGAGTTGGAGGGAGACTGAGAGGGGGATGCGAAGTGACGCCTCGCTTTTTGAAGGGATCCAGCGAGCGCTTAACAACAGCCCGTCATGGCCACAGAACAAAGAATACCTGCTGTTTTTTATGTTCCGTGGTCATGGCGAATAAAGGCAAGTGCAAATCTTAGGGCCAGTGCACATCACGTTTTTTAAACGCGCCGTCAACGTGCGTCGACGGCGCGCTTTTATCCTACAGAGATCTACAGGCTGCGTCTGAATTCCGTGCGTATCGCTACAAACGCGCGTCAACGGCGCGTTTAAAAAACGTGGTGTCCATAGGCCCTTAGTCGGTTCGAGTCTACACATCGACATCTCCAGGCGGCAGATGACCATGAGGATTTTCTGTACCAACCTACTATAAACATTGCATTTATTATATAGTTGCATTTTTATCTACCTACCTACCTAACTAGTAAGAATATTCAAAAGGTAGATAATTACCTTGCGACGGAATGCGACGAACTATAAAAAAGGCTTGTAATCAATTATTCGGCAAGTAAAACATAAAGATGCTATTGATATCGTAACCATGGAATTAGGAATTTAAATAAATTAACTATTGACATACCTTTCCGTTCATAACTCAGGGAAGACAAATCTAAATAAAATTTTATGTAACGGTGAGCCAAACCCAAGACTACAAGCGATGAGCGACAGCGATCGATAATTCAAAGTTATGCCTATCTAGGTAGGTATATAAATTATTAAATTGACGGTTATTTGCGTTCTATATGATGATATCAACTACAGCTATTTTTTTTAGGTATGTAGGTATCACCTAGAGGTATATACGTTCTATGTGCTGCTGCTACGTTATTAATACTTCTTCAAGACTTCAGAATTGGTTCCGACCTGGATAAAAAGTAACCTAAGTAGTTATGTGTTATTCTCGACTATCTCTGTGCCAAATTTTATCCAGATCCGTTCAGCCGTTTTAGCGTGAAAGAGTAAGAAACATCCATAGACCCTCACAAACTTTCACGTTTATAATATTAGTGGGATATATTGGATCTATAGGCTTCTGTTTGACCTCTATCTTACCTGTAACTATTTACCGTTGAATATAGTAATTTATGTAGCCAACTTGTTCCCACTGCAGGTATGTACTTATGTATGCAGTCTACTACAAAGCGTAACTTAGTTTATTACGTTATTGCGTCCTATCTTACCTGAAATACCTAGGTACTATTGACTATCTTCCTGATGAAATGGATTACATATTCATTGATTTATTTTAATTAAATAATATGTGAACTTTAAGTTAACCGTCAGATGTTTTCAAGTCATGTATAATCTTCTTTTTTATTTTTAACGTGACTACGTTTAACCCTTGTCTTGCCCTAGGGGTATCGTCTAAAATGACGAAATTCAATTAGGTGCCTACTTTTTTCTGAAATTCCAATAGGTACCTACTTACCTAGGTAGATAATATTTATAATTAGCTATTTTCACTAAAGACATACACTTGACAGAAAGTTGGAGTCGGTTTTACAATATAGAAGAAGTAGTCTGACGGATTAATAAATCCTACCACCACCAAGCTTGCTAGGTTTCGCTTAGGTACTTTTTTCTTCGTAATACCTAAGGGCCACTTGCACCAACTTCCTAAATATGTTTAAATTGTATTTAAACACAATTTTTCATTATTATTTTGTGTTAAATTTACATATTTAGGAAGTTGGTGCAAGTGGACGTAAGTCTTCGAAACAATAACTGAGTAATTCGCTTTCGCTTATTAACTGCGGCATACTAAGGTTATAACAGCGACAGTTGACCTTATTCTTGGGCGACGTCGCGCGAGTGTCATCTTGGCGTCGGGCGGCGTACGGCGGGGTGGCGCGCTTACCTCCTGGTACGCGCTTCTGCCCATTTATCTGTACTGATGGCAGAAACATGACAATATTAGAAAAATAGGTTGAATATGTTGATACCTAGTCCACTTGTCCGCCAAGACTAGAACTCACATAATTAATATATCTTCAATCATAATGCATGGTTGTTTGTTACGTCATAATTTTGTGACCAGCGCCTCCATT
Source organism: Acronicta leporina (assembly GCA_947256265.1). NCBI lineage: Eukaryota > Metazoa > Arthropoda > Insecta > Lepidoptera > Noctuidae > Acronicta > Acronicta leporina. The sequence continues at coordinate 3,990,046 of OX366512.1, forward strand.
ATCCTCAGGCATAAGGGATACATTTCTACCTATTAGCTAGGTACTTATTTAATACCAAAGTTGCATACCGATAATTATAGTTCAATACCGCGTAACTAACAGTTTCCTATAAGGCTTAACTTTGAATGATATAACATCGACAATATTAAAAAACTAGCTTCTGCCCGCGACTTCGTCCACGTTGAATAGCTACTTGGTCTAAGCGTGATGATATATAGCCTAAAGCCTTCCTCAATAAATGGGCTATCTAACACTGAAATAATTTTTCAAATCGGACCAGTAGTTCCATAGATTAGCGCGTTCAAGCAAACAAACAAACTCTTCACCTTTATATATTAGTATAGATAGGCCCTACAGCAGTTTGTTACGCGGAATTGAACTATCTGCGACGATACCTACTGTTCCTTATTGCTTTGCAAGACACAACGAAATTACCTATGTAAATGAAATACCACTTCGATTTGGTTGAATTGAAATTTAATGAAAACGCCTTTTAAACTAGGATAGTTAAAGGTAATACGAATATTATGTAAAAATATCTGACCTCTTCAATGGTGTAGAAACAATAAAAATAGCGCGTTATACTGTAAAAAACAACAAACGCCCTCTCACCCGAAATGCAGTGTGCCGTCTTCGTTTCGTCGTGGGTTAAAACAACCAAAATCTTTGCTCAATTTTCTTGGCTCTACAGTTTTTTGTAGACCCTACTTTTAATCTGTTTTAGTATAGCGATGCCGATGCTCGTTACAAAGGAGACATCGTTCCATAATGGCATGGCATTGGGACTTGCGTGACTTGCCATTTGCCTAGCCCTGCCTTTCGCAGGCTTTGTCAAAGACGTTCCAACCGGCAGAACAGTAACAAGGGTCCTCAAAATGACTTGAGAACTTACTTCGTTAAACATGGACCAAGCGGCTCCATCTTCATCGAACCAGGACCCTCGGTTCGACTTTATAGGGTCTTACGCAGTAAAATCTTTAAAATTAAAACCAGAGAAATGGATGAGGGTGCTGGGCTTAGAAGAACACAGGTCCACATTGAAGGACTTCGTGGACAAACCTTACCCAATGCTCCTAGTAGTGGTTTTGACGAACGCACTGCAATTAGTACCGGTAATATCATTTCCATGCTACTTAAAGAACAAAGCCGTTTACTTTGTAAAGAAGAAGGCTGAACCAATACCTAAAGAAGACTGTGCGCAAATGGTAATTTTCGGTAAGTGAATAATCATAATTTATTAGTGTTTTAAATTTATTAATTAAAGATCTTATTTCTCTGATTTTAAGAAAAAGTTTCGCAGAGCATGTTTTTTTGTAGGTGACCTAGCACCAAGACTAATTGATGAACTCGCGTCTTTGGTTGACGAGGTCTTCGTGCCTCTGCTATCAAATCCACTGAATCATGAAGGCTGGCCTCTTGTTGTCTCCCAAGATATCCTCAAACAAATTCACAATCTCAAAAGCACCGTGTATGAGGTAAGAGAAAAGTTACATGTATTAAACAAAAAAGTTATTTGCAATGTGTTCTTATAAAACTGTGTAACAAAAGAATTAAGGTTGGTATCAAACTAAGGACTATTTATAACCTTTATTAAACCTTAAAATTAATTAAATACGTGTGATTCTTCATGTGACACCAAATAATTCTTGTTTAGGTTAAAGGAAAAGTAAACGGCCAAACAGTTCTCCCAATGCCAGTGGGCGTCGAACTAGTCCACGAAGCAGAGAAGGAACTGCTTCGAGGAAAAGAAGTAGACTTATACTTGAAGAGTGCTATAGAAGGCGTGGTTATTAAATGGGCACAGCAGATTAATGACGTCATGATGGAAGACTCCGCGCAGGCTTTTGAGAATGGACAGAATCCACCGCCGAGTGTTGGTTAGTGACATGTTTGGTTAAAGCGATGTTACTTAAGCCAGATTCTGTCAATTAGACCAGTGTTCCGCAAATTATTGTGTGCAAGATACATCTAGGAAATCAATAAGAAGCGACACCATAAATGAAAAATGTTGATTCGCGTGATTTGTAGCTGTGTATTTTACTTCCGTTGTCTTTTTAACCAGTATAAACTAATAGAAAGAAAGAAAGAAAGAACGATGTGGGCCGTGATAATTAGTTTTCTTTGCGCAACACTGAATTAGATAAACAACATGATTGTTATGATCAGTTAGTCCTAATAAATGGTTTTATTGATTATAGGGTTAGGTAAATATTTTTTTTACAATAATCTTGTTGTACTTTACTAGAATTGGCGTTTTGGAAATCAAGACTAAGTAATCTTAACTACATATACGACCAGTTGCGGACTGAGAGAGTGAGGTGCATGGCGGTGATCCTGGAAAAAACTACGTCAGCCTACTATCCCTGCTTTAGTAGACTTTTCAAGAATATCGTCTCAGGTACGAAAATGATTATAAAGAGAGATTATACGTGGGAGAGCCTTGCTTCGGCACGAATGGCCCGGCTCGACCGGAGTGATACCACGGCCTCACTGAAAACCGGCGTGAAACAACGCTTGCGTTGTGTTTCGCCGAGTGAGGGAGGTTACTGGAGGCCCAAAAGCTTTTAAAAGGCGAGCAGCGCACTTGCGACTCCTCTGGTGTTGCGGGTGTCCATGGGCGGCGGTTATCGCTTACCATCAGGTGATCAGTCCGTACGTTTGCGACCATTTCCCATAAAAAAAAAATTCAAAAATATTTTACATATGAAAGAGACTGGTCTTGTTCTGGACTTTTTAATAATAGGGAGATATTCCTTCAATACTATTTATTACTTTACTATTACCTACTATTAACGTAATTGCAGCATTAGCGGAAGCTCGTGAAATCGACTTATACCTTCGCACGCTAGAGAAGCATTTTCAGGGTTTAGAAGAAATTGACTTTACGGAGTGTCAACCGTTGTTTCGACCACTGTTCCACGTCATCTGCATGATCTGGAGGGACTCTAAGTACTATTGCAACTCGTCCAAACTCATCGTGTTGTTGAAACAGATATCCAACTTACTTATTCATCAGGTAAGAAATGATATGAACCACACGTTTCAAATGCGCAAAGACGTCACCAGAAGTAACAAATTAACAAACAATCACGTAAAATGAGATATGATGGGATTCGGAATTTTCGAACATCCAATGATCTAGTTGTATTGTGACATGATCTGGTTATATACTGGTATCCGACCCAAATTTTTCCTCGTGCGTACCCACACGAGAAAAAAAATGAATTAGCTTAAGAAAACGGCTTAGAATACTTACCTACAGTTCCTCACAGCCATTGACATAGTCATCTCGTAAGAGGCATGAACATATCTGATTTGCTCGGTGATAACTCCTCTTGAGGTTTAACTGGTTGGTGACAACCCTTGCATCGGAGTCTGTCGTAAAACACCATGCTGTATTTCTATTCAGACCTTCCTACAACTCCTCTGGTGCTGGTGTTGTAGGTGTCCATGTGCGGCGCTGACTACTTACCATTAGGTTGTCTGCTCGTTAGCCGACAACATGAAAAAATAAAGTACAAAATAGCAAGAGAACCGCTAGGAGAATAATGATAATGATAGCTAGGCTTTTATACTGCCTCATTAGCTAAGTGGTCCTGAGCGCGACTGCAACGCTAGAGGTCCTGGTCCCAGGTCAAGCAAAGTGTTATTGGGTTTTTCTATGAAATTACCAGTAGCAGCTCGGAGTTAGGAATTTGTGCCCGGTTAATGGCAATAAGCTCGCACCCTATTACATGGGACCTAAAGATACCGGCGAACTGTGGGTGTACATTAGTACGCCTCTGCCTAACCCTTCGGGGAATATAGGCGTGATGGTATGTATGTAGGCTTTTATATAGTACCTATTTGTAGAAATCGATGGTCGGAAATTTACAATTGCGATAGAACATTCAAACGTGAGTGGCGCGATGTGAATAGGTAGATGTAGTGCCAATCACTCATAGTGCTATCTGACAACGCGGTTTAATTCACATGCGAACACATGTCCCAGTATCAATAGCCCATCTATACTCTATACTTACTAATATATAAAGCTGAAGAGTTTGTTTGTTTGTTTGTTTACTTGAACGCGCTAATCTCAGGAACTACTGCTCCGATTTGAAAAATTCTTTCGGTGTTAGATAGCCCATTTATCGAGAAAGGCTATAGGCTATATATCATCACGCTACGCGGACGAATTCGTGGGCAGAAGCTAGTGAGTTATAAAGTTAACAACCGTTTCTTAAAATGAAATGATTTATTTTCTTCTTAATTGTGGGCACCACTACTTACATTATTCGTTTTGAGGGCGCATACTGACGACGCGAAAGTGTCTATTCTGACCAAGCGTTCCCCGACTATGATTTTAAAAATATTTGCCTACGTAATAATATAAAGAAAAGAAAAAACCTACACGTTTGAGGACGTTATTTTCAAATAGCGTAGGAGTCCTAGTTAATACATAGTTTGCTTGTCGTTATCATAGGTACCTATTTGGGATATTCCTTGCATCGCATCCGCTCAGTTGTGACCAGAATGAGACTATCATATTATATTTATTTCTTTTGAAATATTAATATATTCTTATCGAATCGACTGCTAACGGAAAGAGAAGAGCAAAAGAAAATAATTCAATATTCAAGTCATTTAAATACTAAATTAGTATTTTGCTATGCGACATTGTCTGCCTTATTAGCCAAGGTGTGCGAGCGCGACTGCTACGCTAGAAGTCCTGGGTTCGATTCTCAGGTCGAGAAAAGTGTTATTAGGTTGTCGTATGAAATTCCCAGTAGCAGCTCGGATTTGGAATTTGTGTCTGGTTAATGACAAATTAATTATAATTAATGGTATTACATTACATGTACATACATTACATAAACATACCGGCGAACTGTGGGTGTACATTAGTACGCCTCAGTACAATACAGGCGTGATGGTATGTTATGTTATTTTCTGTAGCAGCCATTAGATGTCTTGATGAGTGCAGGTGTAGGGGCACGCTGGACATGATAGCATATGGGCCATAAAAATATTAGATTACGTATATTATTTAATAATTTAAATCAACATTTAGAACTATGTATAGCGCATGTAAAACCTTGCTCAATATTTAAATGCCTATATTAACTGCATTTGGGTTTTAAGAATGCGTTAGGTACTGCCGTAAATATTAAAACAGTTTGGTTAACAGCTAAGTATTCCGGTACCAGCTTGCGATATTGACAAAGTTATGTCTTCTGTTTTTCCTTCGTAAAACGTATGAAATATAAATTTTTGATCGCAAACAACGAAAATAGACATGAGCCTTATACTCGTAAATTCAGAATTTACGAACTTGCCACTTGTCACGAAAGCATAAACGAGGGACCTATAAAACTTACCGTTCTATAATATTTTGTGGCATTCGAGGATTGACATCAGTGTGCTAAATAATTACCTACATAATAGTACTTGCAACAATTACACGATAATTATTATAGTTTTGACAGTAGGTAAGGTAACCCAGATTTATTAAAATAGTCAGGACCTACTTAGTCTGAGAAACATATACCATTTTATGTACCAGTTTCTTAGATATGTCTAAGTTTCAAAGTTTATTATTAATGCAACATAATCGTGTTGAAATTATAGTACCTATACTTATTTAGGCGAATTACTTTTTCTTTTAGGCTAAAAAATGTCTCGATCCAACCACGTTGTTCCATAGCGACATAGACGAAGCAACACTACGTATTCAAGTAACGATAAACATATTGAAGAAATTTCGTACTACCTTCGAATATTTTAAAGAGAATTTGGGCAAATACTTCGTGGACAGACGTGTAATCCCTTGGACTTTCCACCCCAACGCTGTGTTTGAGAGACTCAACAAATTCCTAGCCAGACTCAACACTATCCAGTGGTTCTTCAAAACAGTGTTAGAATTCCAAAAGTTGGAGAAGATAGAAATTGGAGGAATGAAAGGAAGAGTACTTGGTGGACAAATAAGAGAGATATCAGCAGAATTCGACGCATATTTCCATGGCTTTGCATCTAAGTCATATGACGTACTAGATCCAGACGATGAAACATTCAATGATGATTTCAAAGACTTCCAAGAAAACATAATCGATTTGGACCTGAAACTCTCAACCGTTCTGGTTGAATCGTTTGATAGTTGCACGACATTAGAATCTATTTTCAAGGTATACTATTGCATGTCTGAATTAGATTAAACAATGAAAACTATAGTACTATACCAATAATTGAGTGATCGCACGAGTATCAATTACCTACACAGCATTCGTTCGATTTCAGCTAATTGATGTTGTGGGGTCGGTCTTGGATCGACCACTAATTAGTAAAGAATTTACAGCGAAATATGTTGAGATTATTATCATGCTTGAAGAGGAGATTAACACTTGCGAAGTAGGTATATTTTTCATCCAATTTAATTACTCAGTTGAATTTGTAAGCAGCTTAAGTTTTTTTTTCAGGAACTATTCAATGAACAAAGCAACCGTTTAGAGAAATATGGTATGATGGAAGTAGATGCATTCCTACCTCCTGTCGCTGGAGGTCTTCTGTTCATGACTACGCTAGCTGCGAGGATAACCAAGCCTATAGCTAGCTTTCGCAATTTGCCGCACCCGTAAGTGAGCCTGGGTGGGGCAAATTGCGAAAGCTGATTATCTGGCTTATACTCATCTATATTTTTTACAATATCACAACTTTTGAGGTTTTTCAGTTTTGAATTCAGTAGATGTAGAGCATCTAAAACGTTTCTTACCTTCCTTTTCGTAGTATAAATGCGTGAAGTAGGTAGTTTCTTGCAGCACTAAAATTGAAACGTATATTGCTTATTTACTAAATTCTGCTTTATATTAAATAATACGTTTGTTTATGTTTATTTACTAATCAGGATAAAGGGTTCGGATGAAGCGAAGAAAATTTTCATAAGATACGAGGAATTAATAGAAAAAATCAACGAATTTAAAAAGAAATATTTCAATGATTGGACGTTAACTGTTTCGAAGATCATTGAAGAGACGACTAATATGATGATTCTTGCACGACAAGGATCTGACCTAGTCTTAAATTTTCATCCTATGGTTAGTGCGCAATTTCTTCCTAGTTTTTATCTTTACTGTATCAGGTGTAGAAAAGCTATAGAAGGCGGCATTCGATTTAAAGTCAACATGTCGATAGGCAGTTAGCATAGCTGAGGAAAGTCCTCAGTTGTTTTTATGATGTTTACCTTGCTAGGGAGTTATAAAACCACCTCGCAGATACTTAAATATTGAAACATTTAATTTCAGCTTCAAGACATTCTCAAAGAAGTTCATCATTTACGTAGAAATGAAGATGTGGCAGATAAATTACCAAAAGATGGTCTAGCCATATTTGCGAGACAAGAAACGTACAGACAATACCGGATAAATCTAGGCATAACTATTGATTGGTATAATCAGATAAGAAAGAATAGTCAAAAAGTAGAATTTGATTTGGTAGAAGATGAGATAAAGGCTATTGACCAGAGGATTGAAATGGCACAGAATGAACTGAATTGGAATTCACCAGGTGAATTTAATTTTAATTGTTTTAAAGAAAATATTTGTTATAAGATACTACATGCTTCGACTGTGAAATGAGCACTCTGTTAACAAAAATTGTGTTTTTTATTTTTTTATGAGATTCTTCAATAGCGTCTGATATTATATACATATTTTGCAATTTGATTGCCGCTCATATTGTTTTATTTTCAGATCTATGGAATTATTTGCAAGAATTACATAGATTAGTAGGTAATTTGTTCGAGAGGATGTCAAAAATACAGGACAACTTAGTAGAAATAAAAGATGTAATGAAGGACTGGTCGGTACAGCCACTGTTTGAAAGAAAGGAAGGTAAGAAGGTAAGTAAAATAATTTCTAATACTAGAATAAATTAATATCTAGCTAAATTACTAACGTCTCACGAAATTATTGTACAGGATACTCTGATGAATTTGGAAGATCGACCAGAGAAGAAGGCCAAACGTTACAGTGATATAGAGACTACAGCTAAACGTATTAATGAGCTGTTGAATGAAAATATGCAATTGTTTAACATGCAAGATAATCAAAATAGTCAGATTTGGATGAATTATGTCGCTTTTATTGACGCGTTATTAGAGGAATCGCTGTTCAAGACTATTGCGTGCAGGTATTTCCCATCACCAGTTGTTATTTTTTTACTTTTAAAATGTTACAAAGTAGAAAAAATTAAGTATGATGTTCCACTATAATTATTTGTTCTACAATTTGCAGTTTAGGTTATATATCCGAGCACATGAATCCTAAAAACAAATTGGCGCCCTTATTTGAGGCTCAACTTGAGCTACTAGATCCAGACATGGTATTCGCTCCAAGTTTAGATCCAAGTGATGAAAAAGGCTTCACAGCATTGATAAAAGGTCTCATTGATGATGTATTGAACATGGCTACTTTGATTGAAAGAATTGATAAACAGAAACAACAGACATATGATGCCGAAATAGTTAGCAGTGAAGATATTATTGAGATGAAAGAAGAAATTCTAAACGGTATCGAAAAGGTAACGAATACTAGCGAATAAAATAAATAAAACTTAACATTTATAAAGAAAAAAATACTTTAATAATAACAAAGTAATAACAAAGTATAAATAAATAAATAAATAAATATTCTGGGACATTCTAAACAGCACCATCTAGTCCCAAACTAAGCAAAGCTTGTACTATGGGTACTAGACAATGGATATAATACTTATATACTTTTTTTTTTTTTTTGTAAATATATACTTATAATACATAAGAAACACCCAGACGAACACAAACACTTATATTCATCACATAATTTTTTGTGTCCTGTGGGAATCGAACCCACGACCTCATGGTCAGCAGTCCGGTACATAAAAATTAAAACTAATTACCCATCCTTTCAGGTAATCGACGACGCAAATGAATTTTGCAAAACCTTCGAGAATTATTCATACTTGTGGCTGGAAGAAAGAGATGCTGTAATGGAAATATTTCTCACTTATGGTAGAATATTGACCCCTGATGAAGTAGATAAACTTGCTCTAGATGAAAAGGATAGGATAGAAGGAGATGGTCCCATACCATGCGCACCTAAGATGGAGGCGTTTAGAGAGCAAATTGATCATTATGAAAATTTGTTCATGGAAATAGAAGATATGCAACCTTATAAAATTTTCAACAACTGGTTTCAGGTTTGTAGTTAAGAACATAAGAACGCGGCTTCGCTCACCTGAAGCTATAGTAGGATTAGAAATGGATTCGAAACATAATTTATAAAAAACCAACAGTGATGATTTCTTCTTTATATGGTCCTCTATACATCAGAGAGGTCAAGTTGTATATCAGGATACAATTAATTAATTGAGATAAGGAGTTCACCAGTTTTTAAGTTGGAGCATATACTTTCTAAAAGTGATAACAAAATTAAAATCTATTCAGTAGTTTTTGCTTCAACCCTTAACAAACAGCATTTTTACAATTTTATAATAGTAGAAAGAAAGAAGAAAGAAGATTAAGAAATACTTTAGCAATAGTCAATTAGTCTAATGATGAGCAAAACTTACTTCAAACTATATTCCAATAAAAAAAAATTACAGGTGGATATCAGACCGTTCAGACAAGCTCTCCTCAACACGGTAAGGAAGTGGGGCAATATGTATAAAGAGCATCTGGTTAACAACGTTACATGCAGCCTCAGTGATCTGGGCAGTTTTATACGCGACGCTGATGAAGGTATGGCCCAGTTCAGTTTGAGTTGGCTTATCTACGCAAGAGTTAACTAAGACATTTTTTTTGCTAAGGTTTCTTTTCTTTTATCTAACGTGTCTAATATTCTGTAAACAATTTTCAGTTTTGTTCAATTGGTTTCTATAGGTTACGATTTCGGATTTTTTGTACAACCAACAATATTTCAGAAAATGTTACAGTTAAAAGTAAAGTTGCAGTTTAAAGTGACTAAATTTTTCACAGGCTTACTCCAACCTGTGCCAGAAGGTGATTATGAAGCTCTAGTGAGAATAATGGGGTATCTGATGCACGTCAAGGACCGCACGGTCACCACAGATGATATGTTCCAGCCACTGACTGAAACTATTGAGTTGTTGAAGTTCTATGACATGGATATACCGGAAGAAGTTAATGTTTTGTTGCAGGTATTTAAGCGTTAATCAGAAAAAATATATTATAGAATTGCGTGATTCTGTTGGTATAGGTTATGTTATTATCGTTTGTACATTGATTTTAATATTCCTATGTTCATGCCTGTAAATACATTTATTTACCTCGAAGGAGTTGCCAGAACAATGGCAAGCGACAAAGAAGTTGGCGTTAACCGTGAAGCAGCAAGTTGCGCCATTGCAAGCAGCTGAAGTATCCGGCATCAGGAAGAAGATAGCCACCTTTGATAGCCACGTCACTTACTACAGAGAAGTTTTTAAGAGATATGAGGTCAGGATTATTATTTTTTATAATGTCTAAAAAAATCAAGTAATCGCATTAATTGTAAAATGAAAAATAAAAACAACAAGACGTACTGAAACTGGAGAAGAAAAATACGGAAATCACATAGTAGCCAGGAATACAGTGAAAGAACATCCTAGATGTATAGATATATCGAATTATGTCAGCTGACATAATTCAGGGAATATAAAATATGGATTAGCTAATCCATGTTTTACCCATTGTCCCTATCAATGTCCCTACATTGGATTTAAAAATAAATTCAAAACTCCGAGAATAGAAAATAATCACGTTATTATTTCACAGTTCTTCAAATACGATTGTGAAGATCCTTATGAAGTGATGTCAAGAGTTGACTATGAACTTTTGTTCTTAGAAGAAGAGATGAGAGGCATACAGGAATCAGGGTCCTTATTTGAAGTGAATGTACCAGAGTTCAAACTTCTAAAGCAATGCCGAAAGGAATTGAGAATGTTAAAGGTAAGAAATTCTGAGGAAGAAAAGTGTACTTTTCACATAGTTACGTATTTTTTATTAGCCAGTTTGAACATACCACGAAAGAAATGATTTTATTATGGATTATAGTTACCCCTAATTTTTGGCTCCAATCGGACCCAATACAAAAAACCAAGTTATGAGTGATATTTTTAAGACTAAGTACATGATAATATTTCAGCAACTTTGGGATTACGTATACATAGTAAGGACGAGCATAGAAGATTGGAAAACTACGCCATGGCGTAAAATTGATGTTGAAAACATGGATATTGAATGCAAAAAGTTTGCCAAAGAAATAAGATTATTAGACAAAGAAATGAGAAGGTGAGATGCTCATACTAAAAATCAGTACAAACAAAATAAACATAATATTATTAGAACTAACTACTTGATACTGATTTCTGACTATTACGTGAATATGAGACATTGAAATGAAACTACTTTTTATGGATCCGAAACGTCGGGAATTAAATAATATCAATATAACGCGATTAAATCCGTAAAAAGTAGTTTAATTTCAATAACTACTTGATTTTAGTTGGGACACCTATATTAACTTAGAAGCGACAGTGAAAAACATGCTAACGTCATTACGGGCAGTGGGTGAACTCCAAAACCCAGCAATTCGGGAAAGACATTGGGACCAACTGATGAGTACAACTAAGGTGAAATTTGTAACATTTGGTAAAATAAATAAACTAATATATTGTAAATAAATAAATGAAATGTAAATATAATATGAATGTTGTGTTAGCACCTTCGTGATCAAGATAGCAAATCAGATGCTGATGGGTTTGGAATTTTAACTTATGCATTTTGCATGGTCGTTCAGGGCTACCATACCATTTGATTCGATTGAAACGGGAATGAATTGTTTTTATTTACAACATTTTCAAATATTGACATGAAGTGAAATTTCATTTTCTAGATTCAAAATGGTGATGGTATCTCTCCGTTTGAATGCGGCATGCATTTGCTTTGAATGAAATGTTCACTTGACTGTACAGTTTGTTCTGATTGCCTGACTTTGTATCATACAATCTCAATGTTTATGCATACAGCATTGAATGAATTACTGTGCGAATGTAAATATGTTTGTGATTCACAGAGCTTAGCAGCATTACCACGTGAGCTCACTGTAAGTATGACAATGTTGCGGTGTGTATTATATAGTGTACAAATTGATAATGGTGTGTAGTATCGATTATTTTATAATTTTTAAATATTTTACTCTTAACATCTTCACTATTTACATTGAATACTTAATTACACTGCTTCGTCCTGCGATTGAATCCAAAGTTTATGATTGTTAGTTTGTATTTCATATAAATTGTTTGATTTTGTTGTTAGTTGAGAAACTCGCACTTACGTAAGTATTTAACACAAGATTATAAACCTATAGTATGCAAATTGACTAAAATCTAATTTAAAATTGTAGACGTACTGTTGAAATGTTGATATTATAATATTAGTTACTTAAATCAGTACCTATAACAGTATTTTTGAAATGAAACAGGTAAGAATCGTTATGGATATGAACACAACTCTAGCAGATTTGCTTGCCCTAAACTTACACGAATGTGAGGAAGAAGTTAAGAATATAGTTGACAAAGCAGTCAAAGAGATGTCGATGGAGAAAGTACTAAAAGATTTGAATACAACATGGAGTCACATGGAGTTTGAACAAGAGGTGCATACGAGGACTCAATGCACATTGTTGAGGGCTAGTGAAGAGCTCATCGAGACGCTAGAAGAAAATCAGGTGACTGAATCTGATTTTCTTATAAAACTGGTTCAAGAGTGTTACAATGTTCAATATTGTACTAATGTTGTACTGTTTTAAGGTCCAACTTCAAAACTTGATAACATCTAAATTCATAGCATATTTCTTGGAGGAAGTCTCGGGTTGGCAGCAAAAACTGTCTATTGCAGATCAAGTTATCACTGTGTGGTTTGAGGTACAGAGGACTTGGACACATTTGGAAAGTATCTTCATGAGTTCTGAGGATATAAGGAAACAGTTACCTGAAGATTCAGCTAGGTTCGATAGGATTGACGCTGAATTTAAAGTAAGAAAATAGAAAAATATGAATATAAGAAAAAAAAATACTTAGTTTACGAATGAAATAAATTAAAATAATTAGTGTAATGATTCGCCTAATTCTGGAATTTCCAGGTTTTATCTGCAGAGATGGCTAAAACTCCGAATGTAGTGAAAGGGACTAATAAAGAAGGTTTGGTTGAGCATCTGGACAGTCTGCAGAAAGATCTCACTATTTGCGAAAAGGCTTTGGCAGAGTACTTAGAAACTAAAAGACTGGCTTTCCCAAGGTTCTATTTTGTGTCTTCAGCAGATCTGCTCGACATTTTATCTAACGGTAATCAAGCTGATTTGGTAATCAGGTAAGTTGAGTAGTATATTTTAAGATTTGCTCATGAACTAACAAATATTTTAAAAGATGTTATGTTCTTCTATGTTTATTTCATAAATAACTTTAATTTTTAGGCATTTAACAAAACTTTTTGATTCTATTGCAAAACTAAAGTTTATCGAAGACCAAGCACCGAACGAGAAGGTTGCGTCGGGTATGATAGCTAAGGATGGAGAACTTGTTCCCTTTCATGGAACTTGTGATTGTACTGGACCTGTGAGTAATTGGTTTATTCCAATATTTATCTTTCTGTTTACACTTAACTATGTCGTTCAATCGGCTTGATTACCCGAAAAATTCGACTCGAAGGCAGGATATTTTCAGAATTTTTCCTTGACTAAAATAACTTTATAAGGTTAGCATGAAAAATGCAAAAAAAAACACAAAACGAAAATTATTTATGGGTTATTTTGTAGGTGGAAATCTGGCTAAATAGACTCCAAGACATGATGAGGTCAACCATCCGACATTATTTTGGAGAAGCAATCGTTTCTTATGAGGAAAAGCCTAGAGAGCAATGGCTCTTCGATTTTATGGCCCAAGTATCATTATGTGGCTCCCAAATCTGGTGGACTACTGAAGTGAACATGGCTTTTGCAAGACTAGAAGAAGGATATGACAATGCGTTAAAAGACTATTACAAGAAACAGTTATCTCAATTGAGCACATTGATTTCTCTATTGATAGGGGAACTCACGAAACAAGACAGACAAAAGATTATGACTATTTGTACTATAGATGTGCATTCAAGAGATGTAGTCAGTAAGATGATCCAAGGGAAGGTGGAGGCTGGGTCAGCGTTCCAGTGGCAGTCCCAGCTAAGACACAGGTGTTGCGGCGTATTGTTGAATCATCTGCACATACATGTTTCAGGTTGTTTTCATTTACACTTTCATTATGTTTCAGTTTTAATTTGAATGTATCTGGCTATCGCTGTATCATGTCATTTATTTAATTGCCATTGCATTATTGTAGTATTTTAAATGACTTGCTTTTCATTTCATTTATTATAATTTTCGGTAGTTTTGTTACAAATTTGATCATATTTTTTTTGTAAAATATCAAAATTATTTCGTTAATCTATGATTCTTAAAATTATGTCATGATATCAGACTATTTAAAGAAAGTAAGATTACAATTTTTAGTTACATACACAAATTTTTAATCCATTCAATCAAATACAATCAAACAAATACATCAAACAAATGCATTCAAACAAATACATCAAGAATTCGGTTTTTCGTATTAAGGTAAACGCAGCTATCAACGACCCATCGAAAATCTGTAGTTATTACCGACCTATAAAAGTAATTCGAAATCTTTACGTGACCAGAACTATTCTAGCTATAGGTAGGTAAAGTTACACACGCGTTTATTCCTTGAGCATCGTATACTTTTACGTTAGTTTGAGTAGCTGTGCAAAAAAGAGATAAAATACTTCAGTTACTGCGCGGCAGCGTGGACCCAGGACATTTCGTACGGTTCCCTTGTTCCTTCAAGTAAGTACGTGACTTTTCTATTTAAGACATTTGTACAAACAAATGACGTCTAATCTCTTATATTACTAAATGTATTCATTTAAGTGTCAACTCTTAATTTCTTACATTTTTTTAATAAAAAGTTATTTGAAACGATAAAACTTTAAATTATAATGGGATGGTGTTAGCTTCATCAGTTTTAGTCATGGCAGCTATCGACGACCCATAAGTCGGCAATGGCAGCAACGTAACTTTTCGTTTTATATTTCTTTTATTTTATTATATCACACTAACACAAGTATTTTTATGGACCAGTTTCAATCTAAGCTATCAGTCGCTATAAAAATCTATTAGCGACTAAACTTTTTTGTCTAGTTTTTACCTTTTAGCGTTGTCAATTTAACCAAAGTTATGATATTTTTCGAGGATCGATATTGAAAAGTTACAGTAATAAATAACTGTTTTTGTGTTTAAAACAGTGTGCATTTGTTCATATTATTTGTGACATTAATCAATTATAATCAATTTTATAGTCCGAAGGTCAATTGAATTAAAATAACATTTTTTTATGAGTCGGTAATACAATTTATGTTTATATTTACATACTGTATTACCTGTGGTATTACCGACCCATGAGGATCGGCAGCAACTATAAGAAGCTATTACCGATCGTATATAGATTATTTAGTTTCTCACCTACTTTTATGACATAATAGGTAGAGTTTGAAATCCTTAAATTAAAATATATATTATTATGTGTATTAATAGTATTATGTTGATAAATTTAACAGTTTATAATTATTTAGTTCATAGGTATTACTAAGAAGTACTAATTTGTTTTATTAAAAATAACGGTTCTAAAAAAATACGAATAAATAATTGCATTTTTATTTTATTAAGATCGGTAATCATCATTATCACTAGCTTATATACATTCCATTGCTGGAAAAAGGCCTTCACTCATACACGATCGGGGATAGCTGCATAAAAATCGTTAATAGCTTCACAGCCGTTTTTATGGGTCGGTAATTGCAACAATCGACTATGTCACATTATAAATTATTTTTTACAAGATACTCCTTTATTTAAATGTATTTGATTCAGTAAATACATTTTTTATACATAACACTAGCATATAAAATGAAACTATTAATCTTTAGAGGAACCAGTATACTAAAAAAATATGGTTGATTTTAAAATTGCCTTACCGGTCGTTAATACCTGCGTTTACCTTATTAAGTATTGTTCCTTGAAGTGAAAACTGTGAGTGTGTGTACGTTAATAATATTACTTAATGCTGCATTAATTAAAACAAACATTAATCGTAGTTAAATACCAATTACTAGGATTAGCTATTATTTGGAAAGCAGGCTAAAATGAATATTCAATAAACAGAGATCAACATGTTCGAGTTAAATGTATGATTTTATGACCTTATTATTTTAAGACTTAAAAATTTACTTATACAATACTTAATATTATGTAGGTAATCATGAACTGTACTTCAAGCAAATTGCCTGAAAGAATTTGATCCATTTATAGATGGGGCGAGAAGGAATATCACTGTTTCGCAAACATCTGCGACGCGCAGTTTATATACAGCTATGAATATTTGGGCAACACCCCAAGGCTGGTCATCACTCCACTAACTGATCGCTGCTATATTACACTGACACAGGTAAGCTATACATTTTAAGACAGTTCATGATTAATTGAAGAAAGTATACACACATTTATTGACAGCACATCTTTCTCATAAGGCAATATAATAACACAAAGACAACATTTAATAATAACTTTCTAATTAATCACACGTAACAAAAAACACTATGGATGAATGAAAAGGATTGTTCAGGAATTAGAATAGTGGGCCAATAAAAATGTCTTAAGTCAGATAGAAAGCTTTCATCGACGATTACCAGCTTGTTGAGCCTAGATTCAATAAAAAAAAAACTAGAACAACTTCCACGACAATAATGACTATGCAACGTGTGTGTTTTAGTCTTTACATCTTATTATGGGCGGAGGACCTGCAGGGCCGGCCGGCACTGGCAAAACTGAGACAACTAAAGACTTGGGAAGAGCTCTGGGTATTATGGTCTATGTCTTCAACTGTTCTGAGCAGATGGACTATCAGGTAAAAAAAAAAGGTAGTACATACTTAGAATAACTAAAAAGGTTGAATAAGATAATCGCGCGCGAGATCCTGGGTTACTTTCCTAAATGATACCATGAAATTTTGAAATTATCCATCATATTCCAAACTCATACATAACATGGAATTGTGCTTTCTAATGCCAATATATGTACATCATAATAATATAACATTATATGTGTGAATAATAAATTATATAATTTAATTTTACGCAGAACTTGAAATAAACAGGTTATCTGAGTTTTAGCTGTAGGTACAATAATTTGCAATTCTATTCAGCTTACGTTAAGCTATGTCGTAAACCGGCGAGTACATAGTTCATAAACATTTTTCTACAATGAATAATATTGTGAAATATCTATACAAAGTTTGTTACCAAAACCCTCACTGCAATAGAGCTTGCAACAATTGCATGACTCAAAATTCAAGACTCCATAACGAGAATCGGCACAGTGATCATTCCGATGAATGTGCAATGCCCAATCTAATTTACTGCTTTTGTTCAATGAAGTATCTAATTAGTCCTATTTAGGATACATTACGAACAAAATTGAAATAAGCCTACGTCTATTTTCTGAATCTTAAGTAATAAATTGTGTAAACTTGAAGCGACTTGTAAACTTGAGAAAAATTTGAAGCGGCGGTAGCCTAATGGCTAGGGCGTCGGACTTGCGATCATGTGGTTGCCGGTTCGAACCCCACCCATTGCACTACCGACGTGAACCCACTCGTAACACAAGCAATCTAGCTTAGCACGAGGGGTTAACAAGAATACTAGAAATGTGCGACCCGTATTGCTAGTAAGCCATCCATTCCATCGGTGTGTTTAGGTACCATTTAATAAGGGGCGAGCCTATTGCCATTGACCGGGCAATTATCCAAATTCCGAGCTGCTGCTGAGGATTTCATAAAATAAACCCAATCACATTTAGCTCACAGTGTGTAGCAGTTCCGATTACAAGCACTATACTAACTAGGCAGTGAAGCAGTCCTGTGATTTGTGAGAACTTCTAGAAAAAATAGTATCTAAAACGTAATGTTACTTTGTGCAGTCTTGCGGCAACATTTACAAAGGACTGGCACAGACGGGCGCATGGGGATGCTTTGATGAGTTTAATCGAATCTCTGTTGAAGTACTGTCTGTAGTGGCCGTGCAAGTGAAGTCTGTGCAAGATGCTATAAGGTACCTATGAAGTTTTTAAATGTTACCTACGCGTCATTACTGAACTGGTCATTACTCAAAGCAGATTATTAGACTCAAATAACATTTCGAAGCAGGTTTGTATTTAACAAATTGGCTAATGAACCAATAAGGTATACATAACGTATGCTTTTATGTTTGAAATGCTTACGAGGGACTACAGCTTTAATGTTTTCTAAAACCTTTGCTTTAATATGAGATAAAAAATGAAACTCTAAATCGATATAATAGTATGATTTCCTTCATTGTAGGGACAAGAAAGAAAAATTCAACTTTATGGGTGAAATAATAAGCTTGGTTCCATCGGTCGGTATTTTCATCACCATGAATCCAGGTTACGCCGGTCGTACTGAATTGCCTGAGAATCTAAAAGCCCTGTTCAGACCATGCGCTATGGTAGTGCCTGACTTTGAACTGATATGTGAGATCATGTTGGTCGCTGAAGGATTTCAGGAAGCGAAGATATTAGCTAGGAAGTTTATTACGCTCTATACGTTGTGTAAGGAGCTATTATCTAAGCAAGATCATTATGATTGGGGCTTAAGAGCTATTAAATCTGTGCTTGTGGTTGCTGGGTCTCTTAAGGTAAGGAATAAATGAAAAGTAAAGTGTGTTTACTCGAGGAAGATTTTCTTTGACATTGAAAAGTTAACCAGTAAATTAGAAGTAAGTTTTTTTAAAAATAGTCACGGCTTCAATGACTTCTTTTGATTTAGAGAGGTGATCCGGGCAGACCTGAAGAGGAAGTACTTATGAGGACTCTGCGTGATTTCAATATTCCAAAAATAGTGACAGACGACATGCCCGTATTCATGGGTCTCATAGGTGACTTATTCCCAGCCCTCGAAGTACCAAGAAAACGAGATCTAGAATTTGAAAGAACTGTAAAACAAGCGGCAATGGATTTGTCATTACAACCAGAAGATAATTTCATTCTAAAAGTGGTTCAGTTAGAAGAGTTACTCGAAGTTCGACATTCAGTCTTCATAGTTGGTAATGCTGGTACCGGAAAGACTCAAGTTTGGAAGACACTATTCAAAACATATCAGAATCTTAGAAAGAAGCCTATATTCAATGACTTGAATCCTAAAGCGGTAACGAATGATGAATTGTTTGGTATTATAAATCCGGCTACTAGGGAATGGAAAGATGGCTTGCTCTCAGTTATAATGAGAGATCAAGCCAACTTAGCTGGGGACAATCCAAAATGGATAGTATTAGATGGTGATATTGATCCTATGTGGATTGAATCTTTGAATACTGTGATGGATGATAACAAGATTTTGACGTTGGCTAGTAATGAACGGATAGCTTTAACTCCTGTTATGCGTTTAATGTTTGAGATCTCGAATTTGCGTACTGCGACTCCAGCTACTGTATCTAGAGCTGGTATTTTATACATCAATGCACAGGATTTAGGTTGGAATCCGTAAGTATCTTTTTATTTCTAAAGAAATTAAACAATTTTTAAGTTTATTAAATATTTATTTAAACAGACGAGTAAAATTATTTTAAGTTACCTATATACTGACAATATCTTTACTTACAGATACGTCACTAGTTGGGTAGAAACAAGAAAGATACCAGCAGAAAAGTCAAACCTTGTCATACTCTTTGACAAATATATACCGTCATGCTTAGAAACAGTGCGAACTCGTTTTAAAAAAATAACTCCCATAGTAGATATGGCCCATGTACAGATGCTGTGCCACTTGTTAAATTGTTTACTAGTACCTGAGAACACGCCGGCAGAATGTCCAAAGGAATGGCACGATATATTTTTTGTGTTTGCATGTGTTTGGGCTTTTGGATCCGCTATGTTTCAGGAGGCTAGTGTTGACTATAGAATTGGTAAGTAATTGGTACCGTGATTATTTTAACAAAAGTTGGTGTTAATACTCGGATTTAACACAATTATTTTTTACACAATGGTGCTCTCAATAATACACAACATTTTAAAGTGCATGCACTTCTATTGCAGAGTTTTCAAAATGGTGGATGAATGAGTTCAAGACGATAAAATTCCCAGCCGGTGGCACCGTGTTCGATTTCTACATAGACCACGAAACAAAACAATTTACTCCGTGGACTGAGAAGATTCCAAAATTTGAATTGGATACTGATATACCATTGCAGGTAATAAATTCGTAGACAAGAAGATGCAACAAACAAAATAACATGAAACAAACAAAGAGATATCTTGCTTCATGTTAGGTAATGTTTATATTTTATGGTTTTAGGCTGTACTGGTACCTACGGCAGAAACAATCAGGATACGATATTTCTTAGACTTGTTGATGAAGAATAAGCATCCTGTCATGTTAGTTGGAAGTGCTGGCTGCGGAAAAACAGTTCTTGTCAACGAGAAGTTACAAGGGTGAGAAATTATTGACTGCCTTCTTTTTATAATCTAGCATTAGTGCAGTAAACGATGTGTGTAGCATCTAAAATTGTCCAATGTATTTTATTTCAGTTTGTCAGAAGCCTATGCTATACAATCTGTACCATTCAACTTTTATACATCTTCAGAGATGCTTCAGAAAATTCTAGAGAAACCTCTAGAAAAGAAAGCTGGTCGCAACTACGGTCCTCCTGGGAATAAAACATTAATTTACTTCATCGATGACATGAATATGCCTGAAGTAGATGCTTATGGGACTGTGCAACCTCATACAATAATTCGTCAGCATATGGATTACGGTCATTGGTACGATCGCACGAAGTTGTCTTTGAAAGACATCCACAATACGCAATATGTTTCATGTATGAATCCCACTTCTGGCAGCTTTACTATTAACCCCAGATTGCAGAGACACTTCTGTGTGTTCGCTATAAGCTTTCCTAATACTGAGGCGTTGAATAATATATATCATTCGATTCTGAGTCAGCATTTAGCCAATCCGGAGTTAAGGATCAATCCACAAATTGCTAAATTGTCGAGTAAGTTATAATGTTAATTTATCCTCTTTTTCTGTGTATTTTGTGTTGTATCATACAAGTATTATTAATATTTGTAGCTTATCTAGATGATATTATTTATTTTCAGCTAATGTTGTGATGGCGACTATAACTCTACATAACAAAATATCGCAAGTATTCTTGCCTACGGCTATCAAATTTCATTATATTTTCAACTTGAGAGATTTGTCAAATGTATTTCAGGTATCAATCATTTGTTTCTAGTGATCAAAGCAATTGTCATTTTAGCGATTTCAAAGCCGTGTTGTAAAATTATAAACTATTTTTTCAGGGATTTCTATTTAGTACAAATGAATGTATAGACAATACTTCAGATATTCTTCGCTTGTGGCTTCATGAAACAAGCCGCGTGTATGGAGACAAGCTGACAGAGGAGAAAGACATTGATGCCTTTCTGAAAGTCCAAGTCGATCTCTGCAAGAAGAATTTTGAGGTAACTTTTATTCGTGTGTGCATAAAATGTACATAAAGAATTATTAAATTATACTCATCTGTCATGGGTGGGTTTGACCTCTTAGCCATTACATTAAAACGTGCCACGTCTACGTCTAGAGTTCTTATTATGATTTCACCTGTCAAATCTAAATTTTTTCGTTCACTGTAGGACGTAGGCCTCGTCTAATTAACGCCACAGAGTCCGATAGAGCGCTGCAGGATAGAGTTCATCGACACTAGTTCACCAAGATCTCTCTGTTTGCAGGATGTCGATGAGGGCGTAGTATTCGAGCGTCCGAATATATACTGCCACTTCGCGGGCGGTATAGGCGAGCCGAAGTACATGCCTATCCTATCCTGGGAACAGTTGAACAAATTGCTAACTGAGGCTATGGCGAGTTACAACGATCTGATAGCCGCTATGAATTTGGTGCTTTTCGAAGATGCCATGATGCATATTTGCAGGTGACATAATTTGTTTTAATGTATTGGGCTGTGTTAATGTTATGTTTACATACGTTTTACGGTATACGTTAACATTGTTTGGTCGATTTGATATGTACGATCAAACGACCTTCAACCGTATTTCTATCGTCTTAGGAGTTTCACAATTTTCTAGGCCTTTAAATCTAATCTTTAAGGTTGTATAAACTAATTTTTGTTTTAGGATATCTCGTATTCTGGAGAGTCCGAGAGGTAGCGCTCTTTTGGTGGGCGTGGGTGGTTCGGGCAAACAGTCACTGTCACGTTTAGCCGCGTTCATATCCAGCTTAGAAGTCTTACAGATACAGCTGAAGAAGGGATATGGAGTATCCGATTTAAAGGTATAATAATACTGACCTGAAACTGGAGAAACATAGTACATGAAAAGTTTTTTAGTACTTCTTAGCAATACTTGAACAGAATTATCTACCTACTAGCTTTCGCCCGCGACTTCGTCCGCGTGAAATAGTTACTTAGTCTTAGAGTGATGATATATAGCCTTCCTAATTCCTTCAATGAATGGGCTATCTATCACTGAAAGAATTTTTCAAATCGGACCAGTTTATCCCCATGGGGGTTGAATTTATCAAAATCCTATTTAAGCGGACGTCTTCATCATAGTAGCTCCAATCTTTAATTTAATTTCAGTTCAATCAGTCGAAAATCTAAGAAGATTTATACAAACTTTCATCCCCTATTTTATCCCCTTAGGGGTGGAATGTATCAAAATTATTTCTTACGGGATGCCTACGTTATAGTAGCTATATATATGCATGCAGTCTCAGCCCGATCGGTTTAAAATTGACAAAGTTTCATACCCTATTTTATCCCCTTGGGGGAGGAATTTATCAAAATCCTTTCTTAGGGAATGCCCACGTCATAGTAGCTATATGCATGCAGTCTCAGCCCGATTGGTTTAAAATTGACAAAGTTTCATAGCGTATTTTATCCCCTTGGGGGTGGAATTTATCAAAATTATTTCTTGGGGGATGCCTACGTCATAGTAGCTATATATGCATGCAAAGTCTCAGCCCGATCGGTTTAAAATTTACAAAGTTTCATCCCCTATTTTTTATTTATTTGCATGCTAAATTTCAGCCCGATCCCTCCAGTGGTTTGGGCTGTGCGTTGATAGATCACTATGTCAGTCACCTTTGAGTTTTATATATTTAGAGATTAGAAAGTTAGCAAAACCTTATGGCGCCCAATGTGGGACACTGTTTTTTGAAGAATGGTAGTTGATATAAAACCTTGACTTTTATTTTAGAACGAATTATCTCAACTTTATATAAAAACTGGTCTAAAGAACGTCGGCATAATGTTCTTGATGACGGACGCTCAAGTAGCAAATGAACAGTTTTTGGTCCTCATCAATGATTTGTTGGCATCCGGCGAAGTTGCTGATTTGTTCCCTGATGACGAAATGGAGAATATCATTGCCGGTGTGAGGAATGAGGTATATATTCTTGTTAATTATGAGTGCACTGCTAATTTGAGGACAAAGCAAAAGGAAACCTTTTAACCTTTTAACGATTGTTTAAGGACCTTAAAACAAATTTTACGAATATACCTACATTATGATTTTTAAATGCAATGCTAATACAAAAAATACATCATTTTAGGTCAAAGGTGCAGGTCTACCTGACACTAGGGAAACTTGTTGGAAATTCTTCATAGACAGAGTCCGAAAGCAGCTGAAAGTGGTTCTCTGCTTTTCTCCTGTTGGCTCGACTCTCAGAGTAAGATCGAGAAAATTTCCCGCGCTTATAAACTGTACTTCTATAAACTGGTTCCACGAGTGGCCTCAAGAAGCGTTGGTGTCTGTGGCAATGAGGTTTTTAGAGGAGTTGCATACTTTACCGGTAATTTAATATGGACTCATAATTATCAAGATTTGGACTTCGTTTTCAATAACTTGAATGTAATATTAGACAATGTATGTGATACAGGTGTCAGAAAAGAGACAGTATGTTCTTTTTTACTATTTTCAGATAACACTTCGGGATTCTATAGCCAGATTCATGGCGTACGTTCACACATCCGTAAATACCATGTCGAAAGCCTACCTAGCCAACGAGAGGAGGTATAATTATACCACACCAAAGAGTTATCTAGAACAAATAAGCTTGTACGCCAAATTGGTCAACAATAAAACCGATGAACTCCGTGCTAAGATAGTCAGGTAAGAATATATGTACGTGATATATTATAGATGATTTTTGAACTTTAAACGTAATGCGATTGCTCCATGAATTTAAAGCTTGGTTTTCAAAGTGGCATCAAAAGAATAAATAAATATTTTTTTATCGTTGTATTTTGATAATGCTCTTAGATTTAATATTAAACTACTTAATATTATTTAATATACTACAGGCTCGAAAATGGTTTGGAGAAACTGCGCTGTACATCTTGCCAAGTGGATGCATTGAAGGAAAAGTTAGCGGAGCAAGAAATTGAGTTACAGCAGAAGAATGAGGCAGCCGATAAACTCATTGAGATGGTTGGCGTTGAAACTGCTAAAGTGCAGAGTGAGAAAGCGCTGGGTAAGAGATTGTTATAATAAGTCTCGTCTGTTTCTAAATACTTCTGACATATTCTAAAATGTTTCACAAGATAAACGTATCTTAACTAAACGAAACAACAAATTAACTTTAACAAATGAACAAATAAATGTTTTTATGCAAACATATCCAAAACAGTAAGAACACGAAACATACCTACTTGAACAATCATTCGCTTAATAAATCTTAGGCACTAATGACATTATTTATATTGTAGCTGATGAGGAGGAAGAGAAAGTAGCAGTTATAGCTGAAGAAGTGTCAAAGAAACAGAAAGATTGCGAAGAAGATTTGATAAAGGCCGAACCAGCTCTAGTCGCGGCACAAGAAGCACTGAACACCCTGAACAAAGCCAACCTGACTGAGCTGAAGTCATTCGGTTCGCCTCCAGGAGCTGTGACCAATGTGACTGCAGCTGTGATGGTGTTGCTAGCTCCTGGCGGGAAGATACCTAAGGATAGAAGCTGGAAATCTGCTAAGGTCTTCTTATTTGGTTTATCTATAATTTGTACTGTTCTTGAAGTTATTAAATATTAGAAATAATGTTTGCTTTTGCATATAATGAGGTAAAACCCTTACAGTTCTTAAAAATGTATGAAGTTCGCTAATCCGCATTAGACTATTGTGAGATTGGGCGATAGAGAGGTGAGTTATTAACTCTCTCATTCTGAGTTTCTGCCCCGTGGATAGTATGATTTGCATATTCTTTGTCTAATATGTAATATTTCCCAGGTGGTGATGGCAAAAGTGGACGTGTTTCTCGAGTGTCTGATAAATTACGACAAAGAAAATATACATCCTGATGTCATAAAAGCTATTCAGCCTTACTTGAAAGATTCAGAATTCGAACCAGGTAAGCTTAGAAACAATAATTTCGGTGACAATTGCTTTGAAACATGTTGAAGTTTTAATTTTATTTCTAGAGTTCGTAAGATCCAAATCGGCTGCGGCTGCTGGGCTTTGCGCTTGGGTGATAAATATTATAAAGTTCTATGAAGTGTTCTGCGATGTCGAGCCTAAAAGGAAAGCTTTGGCAGCCGCCAACGCTGAGTTGGCTGCAGCTACTGAGAAATTAAAGTCTATCAAGTGCAAAGTTGCTGTAAGTGGTAGTGATTGACTAATCACTTACTAAAATTACTATCTTTATGACTCTTTTTATGCGCGAAAGATCCTTATCGATATGTCGGACTCGTACGGACTAAATACCGCACTTCCCTTGCCCTATAATCAGGGCGATAGCATTCTCGACAAACGCCACGACGGTGAATGGATCTTTATGAACCTTTGACTTTGGTACTTTTAGTTCCATTTTATCTTGTTTGATGTCTTGAGTATACAATTTTGGTAAAACGGAACAGTCATATATAAGTATCATAAAATTTAAAATTACACTATTTCAGTCTCTGGAAGAGAAATTGGCAACACTTACAGCAGACTTCGAAAAGGCGACTTCGGAAAAGATGAAGTGCCAGAGAGAAGCAGACGCCACGAATGCTACCATACAACTTGCTAACAGACTGGTGAATGGACTTGCCAGTGAAAATGTCAGATGGGCTGAAGCTGTTTCTAGGTCAATATTTCATTTTCCCATATAATCAAATTTGAAAGTTGAAGAAGGATCATTAGTGTGTATCAGGTCAACTGATTCATTATTCTGATGGGCTTTAGCGCGACTGACACGCTAGACGCCTTGGTATCGATTCCCAGGTCGAGAACCCTTAGGTATTAGGGTTTTCTATGAATTTCTCTTCTCAATAACAGCTCGGAGTTTCGATTTGTGCCTGGTTATATTATATGTGACCTTACTATACCGGCGAACTGTGGGTCTACGTTAGTACACCTCTGCCTAACCCTTCGGGGAATACGAGCGTACTGGTATGTTATGTGATGTGTAGATGCAACATC
Source organism: Acronicta leporina (assembly GCA_947256265.1). Lineage (NCBI taxonomy): Eukaryota > Metazoa > Arthropoda > Insecta > Lepidoptera > Noctuidae > Acronicta > Acronicta leporina. Next base: position 4,016,650 of record OX366512.1, read on the forward strand.
GTCGTATTTATAATTTCAGCTTAATGCAACAAAGTACAACGCTACCTGGAGACGTTCTCCTCGTGTGCGCTTTTATTTCTTACGTGGGTTGCTTCACTAAGCAATTCAGATTGGACTTGATGCACAAGAACTGGCTTGTTTTCTTGAAGACATTAGAGGTTTGTATTTTCAGTAATAAAATATACAGTGTTATTATTAAAATAGTTGCTGCCTCGTTGGTTTACTACATCCAGTAGCACAATCATGTTTCCTTAAATTTTCAGGGATACAGTCATAATGAGATGTGTGTAAATAAAAAAACTTTATATAATCCCAAAGAATTCTATTTTTTTTCAGCCGCCAATACCAATAACCGAAAGTCTGGATCCATTATCAATGCTCACAGATGACACAACCATAGCTATGTGGCAGAATGAAGGGTTACCTTCAGATCGTATGAGCACTGAGAATGCAACCATACTATCTAACTCTGACCGGTGGCCGCTTATGATTGATCCACAGGTTTGTAATGAGTTAGTAATATTTCAGGTAGAACGCCTTAAATTAATAAAAAAATTAAATGTAATTCATTTCATTACCATCTTCCTCTCTACTTAATGATTCTGAGAGGGCCATTTATATCTTAAATTATTTATATCTAGACTAGCGCGTAGATTCGCCTGTGTAAGTAATACCTTCAAATTTTCTTTCCAAAAACCGCCGACTTATTCGATCCGTTCTCAAGTGAGTTTCTTTCAATTTATTTTTATTGGTTCAATAGTAGTGCTTGCTATATTTCAGTTACAAGGTGTGAAATGGATAAGGCAAAAGTATGCTGATAAATTGCGAGTAATTCGGTTAGGACAGAAAGGTTACTTGGATACCATAGAGAAAGCTATTATAAAGGGAGAAACAGTACTTTTTGAAAACATAGGTGAGACTGTAGATCCTGTTTTGGATCCACTACTTGGAAGGAATCTTATAAAAAAAGGAAGGTAAGTAGTTAGGTATATACCGAATAAAATAGTTTTTCAAAGTCAATTTAATGATTGAATCTCATTTAAATGAGATTTGTGTTTGATTTGTGCTGATAAACACAATATTTGTTCCAGAGCAATCAAAATAGGTGATAAAGAAGTGGAATACAGTCCAAACTTCAGACTGATTTTACATACGAAATTAGCTAACCCACATTACAAGCCTGAAATGCAAGCTCAAACAACCCTAGTCAACTTCACAGTCACTCGCGACGGTCTAGAAGACCAACTGCTGGCCGAAGTGGTCAAAGCAGAAAGGCCAGATTTAGAGGAGTTAAAAGCAGAATTGACAAAACAACAGAATCAGTTCAAAATTCAGTTGAAGTCTCTAGAAGATGATTTACTTTCGCGACTGTCCTCGGCAGGTGATGACATTCTGGGTGATACGGCTCTAGTAGAGAATTTGGAAACTACGAAAAAAACTGCAGCTGATATTGAGAAAAAGGTAAATGACAAAAACAGAAAGGTTATTTTGGTAGATAGGTACACTCAAAATAACACGAGCAGAATTTTATGAAACAGTTTTATTTTATGAAAATTGGTGGATTTTTTTTATGGGATAGCGGGGTAAACGAGCAGACGAATTACCTGATGATAAGCTATTACCGCCGCTTATAGACACTGGCAACACTAAAGGAGTCGCAATTGCGTTGCCGGTCTTTTAAAAGGGTCTGGGCCTCCGGTATTCTCACTCAGCGAAACACAAAGTAAGCTTCTTACTTGGTCTAAGAATAACGCATTTCTTTCACACCGGTTTTCTGTGAGGCCGCGATATCACTCCGGTTGAGCCGGCCCATTCGTGCCGAAGCATGGCTCTCCCACGATATAAAAAAAAAAAAATGTGATAGAATGGTAAAAGGTGTTTGAAATGTTTAAGAAATGAATTTCGTTTCTTCTGTTAAATCCGTTAGCAGTTTTGTATCGATACTATTTCTTGTTATTCTAGGTGGCTGAGGCAAAGATAACTTCAAGGGAGATCGATGTAGCTCGTGAATTCTACCGGCCGGCTTCAGCCAGAGCATCCTTGTTATACTTTATTCTGAACGATCTTAACACCATCAATCCTATTTACCAGTTCTCTCTTAAGGTAATGTTTAGTGTATACAATAATATAATTAATTGTATGTGTATACTATTATAAGTAGTAGCGTACACTTTAGATCGTCGCTTTATAATCTGATTTTCAGTAGGTATTAAGTTTCTTTCTCGTTTTATTGTTCTTCATGAATTTGCACGCTTCTTTTTTGTAGTGTACTATTGTAATTTAAAAATGATTGTTATAGTGTTTTATTAAGCAATCATGTTACATTTTAAGAGGTTTTCAGGCTTTTAGTGTGGTGTTCCAAAAGGCGATATCACGTGCTGAGCCAGCGGATGAACTCGGTCCGCGTATCAAGAACCTGATCGACTGCATCAGTTTCTCCGTTTACCAGTACACTTCTAGAGGACTGTTTGAGTGTGACAAGCTTATATTCGCCTCGCAGATGACTTTTCAGGTAATAAGAAAATAATCTTTTCCATCAAATTGGTGAGTAGTCTCTTATTACCAAACCATATTTAGTCATTACTACTTAATTACCGATAAAAAATACGAATTTCGCAACTCAACGCGAGTAACTCTATGATCATAAATTAAAACAATCCACATATATCTCTGCCCAGGTTCTCCTAATGAGCGAAGAAGTGTCACCAGTCGAGTTGGATTTCTTCCTTCGCTTTCCCATAAAGCCTCATGTTACGAGTCCAGTAGATTTTCTTTCCAATCAGAGTTGGGGAGGCATCTGTTCTCTCGCTGGAAAGGAAGAGTTCAGGAATTTGGACAGAGACATAGAGACGTCACCTAAAAGGTGGAAGAAGATTGTTGAAGTTGAGTGCCCAGAAAGGGAGAAGTTTCCACAGGTCTATAAAAATCTATAATTTTAGAGATTCATTAGTTTGATAGAAAAATAATTATGAGCTAATCAAGCAACAGTCTATTAAGTTTTTGCTACCAGGACATTGATATCTTCAGCTAAACTTATCAAAACAATTTGCAGGAATGGAAAAACAAGCCAGCTCTTCAAAGACTGTGTATGTTAAGAGCACTGAGACCAGACAGAATGACGTATGCAGTGGCGTAAGTAGAAGCAAATATAATGGTGTTTTTATCTTAGTTTCGAAAGCCCAGACTACCAAATTACTGTTGAACTTCTCCTTTAGAGCATACATTGAAGAAAAAATGGGCGCCAAATACGTAGAAAATAGAACAGTGGAGTTCAGCAAATCATTTGAAGAAACTAGTCCAACAACGCCTATATTCTTCATCCTTTCACCTGGAGTGAACCCACTGAAAGATGTAGAAGCTTTGGGCAAGATCATGGGGTTCACAGCCGATAACGGGAACTTCCATAATGTGTCGCTGGGCCAAGGGCAGGAGATAGTAGCTGAGCAGGCCATGGATGAAGGATTACAGAAAGGACATTGGGTGGTGCTGCAGGTAGGTAATAAGAGACCTGTAATTTGAGACCGTAAAGTGCAGATTTTTATGAAAGGTAACTCGACAAGAACCCTTAAACATGTTTAGCCAAATACAATCAAAAATTACTTCGAACGTCTTAATTTGTGATACTCCAGTAGGTATTGTTCATTTTAAGATTTGTTTTTCATCTTGTGATTCTTATTTTATTACCGCCGACGAAAAAGAGATGCGTTATAATGATATATGGAAAGAAATAATTTTGTATGTCGTGGTCTTTTTTAACTGAGAAATCATATGACCTAGTTACATCTTTTTCGCTCTTTGTACATCCAACTTGTTATTATCCAATTTCTTATTAGAGATCCAAATTAATAAACTTTTTGCAGAATATTCATTTAGTAAAGAAATGGCTACCTAGCCTCGAGAAAAAGATGGAAAGCTTCGCAAATGGCTGCCACGAAGACTTCCGTCTGTTCATGTCGGCTGAGCCAGCGGCCACGCCAGCAGCTCACATTATACCGCAGGGAATCCTCGAGTCAAGTATCAAGATCACTAATGAACCCCCTACTGGAATGCAAGTAAGTCGAAAATCTAAAGAACACATAAAAATTGAGGTGTTTTGATTTCTAACTGACTTTTTAAACACAATTCCATTTCGACTATTATTTTATTTGTAATAATATTGTGCGTGTTCTTTAGCTTGAGACAAATTGACTGAATTGGGTAAATTGACATACTAAACCATGCGATAGAAAATTAGAAGGAAATACTATTACAAAAAATAACGTTAAATTTCAACAGGCGAATATTCACAAAGCTCTCGACAACTTCAACCAAGAAACACTCGAGATGTGTGGCAAGGAGGCGGAGTTCAAAGCTATATTGTTTGCGCTTTGCTATTTTCACGCTGTTGTTGCTGAGAGGCGGAAGTTCGGGCCTCAAGGGTGGAACAAAATATATCCGTTCAACGTCGGTTAGTATATTAAAGTATAGATAGATTCTATGATATTAGATTCATAATTTTCCTTCTATTTAATTTGGACTTTTATTAGTTTTAACGGTATTAGAATCATTTTAGAAATGGATTAGGATTGAGGAAAGTCCTTGGATGACGTTCAAGGTAATTTTTCTGTTCGATAAAGCTGCAGTCTGCTTTCAATTGTAAGAATACCATATTTTATAGGTCATTAATTATATTTAGTCTCATCAGAGCTTTCTAGATGATTTTTTTAAATACGGAATTCTGTTCCAGGTGATTTAACCATAAGCGTGTTTGTCTTGTACAATTACTTAGAAGCTAATGCACGAGTTCCGTGGGAAGACCTGAGATATTTATTCGGCGAGATCATGTACGGAGGACACATCACGGATGACTGGGATCGAAGATTGTGTAACGCTTACTTAGAGGAGTTGATGCAGCCTGACCTTGTAAGTCCATGTTATTTCCGTGTTGTAGCCCCCTTCAGTCTAACCATTTTTTAGGCTTTTCATATATTAAGGAGTCAGGTCTTAGATATCTATAACACATTGTATTTCCGTGAATTATAATGTTGTGTAGCAAAAGTGGCCATTTGTGCTCCTAGTTGAGAGTCCTCTGAGGAATGTCTCGGAACTGTATTTCGTAAGAACACCGTAGGCTCCATAGTATCATTAGCCTTAATAGGAAGCCGACATATTTAAATTTTATGTCAAAGTTTAACAATCATACTTATTCTCAGGTTGACGGTGAACTCCAACTCGCTCCCGGATTCCCCGCGCCACCTAATACAGACTATGTCGGCTACCACCAGTACATAGAAGACGCCATGCCAGCCGAATCTCCTTACCTGTATGGTTTGCATCCCAATGCGGAGATCGGATTTCTCACTACGACATCTGAAAATCTCTTCAGGACTATATTTGAGATGCAACCGAGGGATGCCCAGGCTTCTGGCGCTGCTACTGTTACTAGAGAGGATAAGGTTTGTTTTAAGTTTGAACTGAACTATTACAATGGAGTTTGGAACTCTGGAAGTTTAAATGCTCAGGCAGATTTGGAAATAACTCGACAATTTTAAGACCCAACACTAGATGAATTCTTGAACATTTATTAACGAAGTCATTATATTAATTAGGTTCATTACGTCTAAAAAATCCAAAAGTAACACGTCGCTGTCGAACCTTAAATTATTTATTTTTGTATTTATTTTAATCGGTGTATTTAATATATTACTTGCTGTATGGCTCACAGACATTTGATTTTAAATATTATATTTTATGTTGATAAAACTTTATTAAACTGGATTTGAAACCAATTAGAGGATATAATTATTTATTTATTTTGATCTATTAGGTAAAACAAATGCTAGACGAAATAATGGAGAAGTTGCCGGAAGAGTTTAACATGACAGAAATAATGGGGAAAGTTGAGGAGCGGACACCGTACGTAATAGTGGCGTTCCAGGAGTGCGAGCGAATGAATTACCTCACGGGAGAGATGAAGAGGTCCCTTAGGGAACTAGACTTGGGTCTAAAGGTAATATTCAACATAAATTGAAATTATTTTTTAGATCAATTCAAGGGAAATGCATGTAATAATAAAAATATTAATGTTTCAGGGTGAATTAACAATAACATCAGATATGGAAGACTTGGAAAATGCGTTGTTCTTAGACCAAGTAAGATTTGTGTTCTAAAGTAGTAATTCCTACATGTTGTTCGTACCTTAGGACCAATAATTCATATTTCCGTTTATATTAATCAATAAATATAATAAACAGGTGCCTGCTATTTGGTCCAGCCGAGCGTACCCCTCCTTGCTTGGTCTAGCTGCTTGGTTCGTGGACTTGACACTCAGGCTACGGGAGCTCGAAACATGGGCTACGGATTTTGTTGTAAGAATTAGTTTTAAAAAAATAATTGGATTAATTAACAAATAGTGACAATTTTGTCTTAAATTTTACATAATTTTATTTTATAATACTTTTTTCTATTTAGCTTCCCGCATCAGTATGGTTGGGGGGTTTCTTCAATCCGCAGAGTTTGTTGACGGCAATCATGCAGAGCACTGCTCGGAGGTACGAGCTCCCATTGGACAAAATGTGTTTGCAATGTGATGTTACTAAAAAGATGAAAGAGGATTTTACGTGAGTACTCTTGGACTTGAAATTGATTACGTGCTTATGAATCTAATTTCTACTAGTGAAAGGTCTGAAGTTAATGGTGTTTTGATGATGATCCATTTTATTCCTAAGTACCATATCATTAAACTTATTTTTTCAATCGCTAATAACAGTAATTGTAACTATTCAAATGTTCATTTTCATTTTTCAATGATTTGACTTGTTTTAAGTTACTTTAATATTTCTTCATAAATTTGTACTTTTCATAGGTACTGGTGAGTTGCGACGCTACAGTAATAATTGGAATATTAAGTATACTTAATTTAAATCCGTTGAAAATGTCTCTTTAGCGATTATTATCGGTATATAATTGGCTGAAATAACTAAAATTACACGCATGAAATAAAAAGCACTGAAGGCAGCTGTTAAGGATGCTGTGAATTTAAACCCTTTACAAACATTTCTCTTTCTGCAAATGCTTCTTGTAGAACTCTAAGTAGAATAACCCAAAAAGCGGTTACATGTACATTTGAAGTACTTAGACGATGGTTAAATATTGTTTATTTTTCGGCCTCTTTCAGACTGCTTTGCTTATGAATTTATAGTACAGGTACCAAAGCGAAGGATGAAAAGAAAGCTTTTATATTATGTGTAGGTTCTCTGTAAATTTATTTTATTCTCTATAATCATTGGGTCGTGTAGGGAGTCACGTGCATTATTCTGTAAGTTCTGTCATTTACATAGTACCTACGTTGCTTGGCACATGATGTCATAAAAGATGGGCTGGTGTGTATTTGTTATAAGTAATTAAAGTAGGTATAGTTGTTGTTCAGGTCAGATTATTATATGGAACAAATATAAAAGTCATCACAGACTTTATGTTTGGGTTTCAACTTATCAAAACAGATCGGGGAAGGTAGGTCTTAGGAGGTTAGATATTGTAAATAATATATTTTTATATCTATTATTACGTACTCGTTAGTATACTATAAAGTTGGCAAATTAAAAATGTATATAATATTTTCCTGTATCATATGCTTTTAATTTCTATACTTTACTTAATATTACGTATTTAATTCCTGAAATCAGGTAGAAGGCAGCAATGTATAATAATTATGCTTTTTTATACGATGTGTAAATAATTTGAAAGTTAATTTATTTATTTTGGAATCTGTACATACATCTTTATTCATCGATATTATGTACTCTGGTCATTAGTTTGACAGTTTTGATTAAGAAACCAATTAACATGAACATGACAATTAATTAGATGACTATTGACAATTACAATCTCTCTACTTGAATCTACAAATCAATTACAAAATGGTGAAGTCATACGACACGACGAAACATTTCAAATATTATAAAAAAATAATTAGTGTGAACGATGAATTGTAAAAAGTGTTAAAAATATGTTTTTAAAAGTTTTTATGGTATAATTCGAAAAAAGACTGAACACGATTACCTATATTATGACGTAACCATATCGTATATCAATATAATAAACATTCTATACGATATAAAATCGTATATCTTTCATTACTACTTATTTAAATTGATTGCACTAAGACCAGAGTACCTGTTTTCGCCTAATCTGCGTGCTTCCTCTCTAATTCCACATTTTGATAGGATCGCGGACACAAGGACCGCTCCCCGGGACGGCGCGTTCGTCCACGGCCTATTAATGGAAGGTGCGCGCTGGGACCAACAAGCTGGTATCATTATGGACTCCAAGCTCAAAGACTTGTTCCCTCCAATGCCTGTCATTAATGTTAGGGTAAGCAATTTGATAGAACTTTGTTTAACAAATAATACCAAATTTGTTTGTTTAAACGAAATAATATTATGGAATATTATTTATATATTTTTCGATTACAAAAATATATGAATATACATACGGATGGTATTCTGCTCTCTAAGAAAAGGCATTGGATTAGCAGTGCGCTGGGCAAGAGGGGATTTCTCTAAGAATCCACAATTCAGGACTTTCATTCTAGTCCCTATTACCTTATGTGATCTGATGGTTCTACAATTCCTGTTGATTATGGTTTCTTTTTAGACTGCCAATAACTTTCTTAATTCTTAATTGTGAAATATACATTATATTCTAGGCTATAACACAAGACAAGCAAGACCTCCGAAACATGTACGAGTGCCCAGTATACAAGACGCGGACCCGAGGACCAACTTACGTGTGGACTTTCAACTTGAAGACCAAGGACAAACCGGCTAAGTGGACTCTAGCAGGAGTTGCCTTGCTGTTGCAAATATAATATTAAGGGGTATTTATTATATATTGGTAACGAAAAGACAACCGCACTGCATAGCAACCAACTTTAATAATTTCAATTGAATTAAGAAATTAGATTCTCGCACATCTAGTCATCACTATAATGAATTGTTGATACTTATATTTTAGAAGATTGTCCATGAAGCTTCTTCCGTAAAACTCGTGGGATCAACTTGGCAATTAGACTGATACCGTTTCTTATTTTGTAAAAGCTTGATTGTGATATCCTTTAAATTAATTTTGTTTTTAGCGTTAAAAGTATTTCACTGAGTTTATCATAGCACAGGGAGTCCTTTTGTTTCCGAGAAAGTGACTGGAGTTTTTAGGACCAACTTGTTATTGTAATTTAAGAAATTAAAATGTTGATAATTACTTTTGTATGATTTCTACTTTACCTAATTGTTTCTAGGCTTCTCTTTTTGTAGGGAATTAAATTATGGATGTTCCTACCGTCTTATATAATGAAACAATACTCTTTTAAAACTATCTTGGGCGCTAAGATGCCTTTTTATGACTAATGGGATCAATTGTAATGAAAATGAAACCCGTTTATATGAATGAATATCTACCTAAATTATTTTATTTTTCATTTCAGCGACTGAGTCATATCCGATCAAAATTTAAATTATACCTCCAACAAAACTGACCTTTTTTACTGCGGCGCACATGCCTATTTTTTTTTATCAAGTTTAACAATAAATGTGCGATCTCTTTATTCATGAGCTGGTGATGGCAAACCATTAAGATGTTTCTATACAAATTGCCGTCGGCGACAGCATCGAACTTGACATTTGCATGTGACCTCTTGACCTTCATTGGGTCACGTCATCGATATATTGACCACAATACTTTTAATGAGAACTTTCACTGATTATATCACGAATATATTTTCAAGTATAGCTTTCACATATAATTGTGTGGTATCTAAGAAGCATTAACAAAATAAAAATAATGTCATTCAAGCCAGAAAGATGAATCGTTTTCCTAAACAAGTTATAAGTTCCGAACCTAGTAAGTACATGTATCGATAATAAATATCTTCTTAATGTTAAAATAATTTATTTATTGTAGGGAAATAAACAATTCACTCATCGATATTCGAGGATTTGCATGCACTAAAAATAATGTAGTATATAGGTACGTTGAAGTATGTAGGCAAGTAATATTTTAGTCTCGTTCCTCAGCTAAAAATCTTAGTTAAATAAAACTCGTCCAAGTTAAAGATAAACATAATGAATATTTATATTGAATACTAACAACACATACCTACTCAGCTTACATAGTCGTAACGTGTAAAGAATTTGTCAAAAAACTTGTTGTTCTAACCAAATAACAAAAAAAAGGATTTTTCTGTGATGATCTATGACCTATGACCTCAGCAGCCAGCATGAGTAATAAACGTCTATATGTTATATGTTATCACGCGGTATCCATTAACATATTGTAAAGTTTGATTTCATCAGTAACTTTATTTTTTACTGTAAGTCAATTAAAAAACTTGGGCACCGCTGGAGTTGCAGACGTTCATAGGCCAAGGTAACTGCTTACTATCAGGTGGGTCGTAAGCTTGTTTGCCACCTCAGTAGTATACAAAAATAAATAGTGAAATTTTATATGTGTGCGAATTAATTATAACTTCTTACTTTACTTGAAAATGACTGTGTTCTCCCCAATTTTACTAAGTTGCGACACGCCTGCAAATTTTGGTTTGTGGTTTTTTTTTTACTTTTGTTTAAATATCTACATTATTATTATAATAATACATGAAAATAAAACTTTGTACCCCTTTTAAGCATATTGCGCCCATGGAGGAATGTGAGATTGTACATAGTTATGTTTATATGGAGGAGAAGAGCAGAATGCTAATATTTTTTTATAATAACGCTGAAAAAATACATTAAATTAATAAAAAAACATTACACAGACACTGACACACACCTTTTGTTTATGGTTAACGTATGAAGGTTTACAGACAGTACGGAGTACCTAAGTATATTATGATCGAATTTCGAGCACCGGGCGAACACTAATAAATATAGATGGCTTGGCCCACTAGCTTATAATGTACTCTAATACGCTATTTTATGGTGTAATCCGTAAATTCATATTCTAACCACCTCGCAGTTTAATCTTCTCCCATTCCCTTTCTACATAGAATTAGCGTATTTGTTTGATTATTTCGAATCGTGGGCGGAGGCATTAGCATGCTACACATACTGGTAGGTACCCAGTTAGTCCGTCGTTAGGGGGCCCTTGTAAGCGCTCATGTAGGAGGACATTAAGTCGTTGTTCGCTAGGCGAAAACACGTAGAAAACGAAAGTTAATGAAATGAATTATTTAGATATTCTAATATTGAATGCGGCGCGCATTTGCCGGATTAATATCGGGATTGGAGTTTTAGACTATCTGAAATTTAATTAAAGGTATGTAATTATTAATGTTATTCAAAATTAAAATTTAATAATATAAATACATAGTATATTTTCCTTGTCCCGAGTTTTTGCCGTGGTGAAAGGATTAGCCAGTGATAGGGGACAGAATAGTGTGCTGTGCCGTAAGATCAGTACATAGAGTCTCGATTAAGTTAACTAACTAAATTTGAATCAGTTAATAACCTAGATCGGTCTAGGCCAGGTATAAAACATTATCTAAGCATAAATAATATTTTTTTGTAAAGTGAGATCATTTAACAGAAAATAAATCATACTAAATTATAATTAAATTCTATTATTTCATTAAATCATCTTATTTTTATAATTAAAACTCTGTTTTGACCGTGAAGTGAGAATAAATGGCTATGATTTTGGTGTCAAATTTATAATTAATGAGCAATTTACGTTTCCTGATGATGGATTCATTAAAAATCTATAAATATCAATCAAGATTATCGGCATTATAAATGTACTTATCCGTATTGAGTACACATATTAATATTATTTTAATAACGTTAGGGTGTATTCACATACAAACATACATTCACGCCTTTCTCCCAAAGGGGTAGGCAGAAACTATAGACCGCCACTTGCTACGATTCTTGCATACTTCTTTTGCTTCTTCCACATTCATACGTCTTCTCAGAGTAGCGAGTACGCACCTGACCTTTTTCAAGGACCTCGCCAATAAGATCAGCATGTCCTTTTAGGACGATCTCTTGCAACGCTGCCGCTGAGATTAGCCGTATACTTAGTAAGTATTTAATAAAGAAAAAAAAATGCGGAGTAACAAATGAACTGATGGAGATACTGATCACTAAGGTATAATTTTTTTAGGTCGAATATAGGCTTTGAATGGGAAATAGTGGGTGAAACTTAATAACTTTGTTTTATTTATCGTTACGGAAAACGGTACTAGCTAATCAGTATATTATTTGTGTTTTGGTAAACAAACAATACGAGTTAAATCGATATGTAATTGGTAAATTAAATATAAAAGACTCATCGCTTCACCTTGACACACTGGTACTTATAATTTCAAAACCATTATGAATGGAGTGTAGGCTGCAGATGAACTAACCTCATAATAAATCTACTTACTATGTATCATGCTTAATTCAGCCCCTGACTTCACCTGTGTGATGCATGTGGATTCAATATGAAATGCGATAGTAACTGCTTATTTGTTAATTTTTTACGTCTTCAACGTCTGAACCAATTTTGATGAATTTTGGTACAACGATAGATTGAATTTTGGCGAAGGACATAGGCTAGATTTTGTTCAAAAAGTTTTTGAAGATGCGAGTAAGGAAGGAACTGGCAGTTTGTAATCATTGTGTAGGAGGTATTAGATATACTTTTTCTATGCGAAACCTGGAAATAAAACCATTAATGTTCCACGAACTCGTGTAAAAAAGTTAATATATAAAAAAAAACATTTGAAAGTATTTTGTGACGTATTTAATCTTTCCATTTTTAATGGCCACTTGCACCAACTTTTTAAATATGTTTAAATTGAATTTAAACACAACTTTTCATAGAAATTTCGTGTTTAAATACAATTTAAACACATTTAAGAATTTGGTGCAAGTGGGCCTTAATGTTGTAAAAAATGTTTCGTTTGTTAAAAGCAAATTACCGCAGTATTACCGTCGATATTTTTTAGATAAACATACGCCCAGACAGGGAACAACTACCTGCTGTTCATATAAATATTTGTTCCGTGCGGGGATCGAACCCACAACCTGTGACGTAGAAGCCGATCTTTCAGCCGCTACGCCAAACGTGTAGTCAAGAGAATGTCAGTAGGTCGTTTAAAATTATAATCTTCCATTGATACCTTCGGCCTTTATAAGGATTAAGAACTTACAGAAGCTGTGACTTTGAATTTTAATGATATTATTACCTATTGATTAAGATTATTTTTATCCAATATTACGATACTATATTCTACTAGACGTGATGATAGGTACTTACATATAATCATCAATCTATATATATAAAAATCAATTGCTGTTCGTTAGTCTCGCTAAAACTCAAGAACGGCTGGGCTGATTTAGCTGATTTTGGTTTTGAAATGTTTGTGGAAGTCCAGGGAAGGTTTAAAAGGTGAGTAAATATGATAAAAAAAAGGTTTTTCTGATGCGGTACGTAGTTCGCCGGGTCAGCTAGTACTAGATAATATTAAAAGTACCTACCTACTGTTTGTCTGTTGCTTTCGATAACATTTGACAAGGAGATAGATTCTATTCTGAGGAAGGCTCACGTACGTATTAGGTACTTTTGGTCTCAATACTTTTTAGTTATTAATGTGAAGCCGCGGATAACAATTAGTAGCTTAAAAAATCGCTACAAATGAAATTTCAAGTGTCAAGTCCTTTTCTTTTTCTTTCTATTTAAGCCTATGGTCCAAAATTAATAAACAAAATTATAAGTAAATACCTACTTCATACCTAGATAGAATTATCTATATCTAACCCTTTGTAACCCATATGACCTTTACATTAAAAGTTTTAAAACTTTGAATGTAAAAAACTAACTTTTTACTGCACCGTTCGAGTCAGGTTCTGCAGTAAAAAACTAAACATTCTTTTTGGCCAATGTTGTCTAGGTCATGACATTACGAAGGTCGGCCAAGTCTAGATATCTAAATCGGGTCTTCATTCCTTTAAACCTATTTTTTGTCCCGGTATCAGGTAGGGAACCTGCTAAAAGTATGCATACCGAAATAGCGAGGTATTTATGATTGCACCTAAACATGGTGGATAATATATTGAAGATGAATTCTGATAATTCGAAATGTTCAAAACGGACACTTGTGAAGACATGTCGTAATATTGACATTAAGAAAATTGCTAAGCACACAATATGTCTTCTAAATTTAAATTGTTTCGAGCTACATATAGGTATTATTATCTGCGTTTTCTAAATTTGAATTGATTTTGTTCCGGAGTCAGTCAAACGTCAAAAATTTTACCTTTGTATTATTTGACTGAGAATAATCTAAAAGTGTATTTTGAACTCATTTTGAACATTTAAAATTAACTAACTTCTGACACACGAATTTGAGACATAAAAATAACTTTTTACTGATTTTATCGCGCGTTGTATTAATGACTAGCTTCTGCCCGCGACGTCGTCCGCGTAGCGTGATGATATATAGCCTATAGCCTTCCTCAATAAATGGGCTATCTAACACTGAAATATTTTTTCAAATTTATTGGAATAAAATTTAATATAATAAAATAATAAAATAAAATTTATTGGAAGCGGCGGTAGCCTAATGGCTTGGGCGTCGGACTTGCGATCATGTGGTTGCTGGTTCGAACCCCACCCATTGCACTACCGACGTGAACCCACTCGTAACACAAGCATTTAGCTTAGCACGAGGGGTTAACAAGAATACTAGTAATGTGTGACCCACATTGCTAGTAAGCTTTTTTAAAAAAAAAAATCGGACTAATAGTTCCTGAGATTAGTGCGTTCAAGCAAACAAACAAACAAACAAACTCGTCAGCTTTATATATTAGTATAGATAGATAATTTATTAAATCCCATTTATTCCATCCATTATAATAATTATCAATATTTGACTACTCGCTATAGGTAGGTACTATTAGTAAAAAGTAGTTTTATTTTAATGGTGGGTATTCAGCATTTGATTATTTTTAGTTTAGTTTGTAGTCAGTTTTTTGGTGTTGTACGAGTAACCTTTATTTTATTTGTTCATTTTTCATTTTATCTGTTTAACGGATCTTGTCTCAATGTCTCTTTAAAGAAAGAAAGAAAGAAAAAAATATTTTTTTACACCAGGACGCTATAAAAGTTAAAACAACAAAAAAAGAAAACACGAGTGCACCTTAAAATTAAATAATGTTATACATACCTCTAGATAGTCTGTGGCATAGCCTAGATGGACCAGGTGCCAAGGACCAATAAGTCCACACTATTATTAGAAAAAAAAAGCTTTACTTATTTATGATATTTATGGTGTGGTCTGTGGATGGTCTGTGGTACTGTGGTTTAGAGGTACATACAGTTAACAACGGAACTACAACAAACAACAACAGAAATAAAAATGTTAATGTCCATTCACATTTTTCAAGACAAGACTGGATATTATCATAAAGTAATGTTTATGATATGTGGAAAAGTTGAAGTAAAAAAACAGGTCATTCCTCAGCTTAGTTGCTGTGACTTCGAGAGGTCAACAGCGCTGATTTTCAGCAATAACCTCTTCGAGTGCCGTCGTCCGCTCCCACCAGTATGAGGCAATAACTGTGAGTATTTTCTATTAGTTTTTGTATCATAATTACTAACATTATTTGCATTAATGAGAGTAAAAATGGCTAAATTTAACTTTACCGCGCACTTTTTGAGCAGGTAGTAATGAGCATTTAATCCTCTTTATAAGTGCGCCGCAATTTACTTTTTTTTTTTTTTTTTTAATTATGGCGCCACACTTTTTGTGTATTTGCCAGTGTCAAGTATTAGAGTAATCAAATTATATTTCCCACCATGGGATTGTATTATGGCACCACACTTTTTGGTTTTTGTGTTCACCAGTGTCAAGTATAAGTTGTTGAGTTGCCCCAATAAAACGGTAGAAACTTTATTGAGGCTTCGATGGAGTTTAGGAGTGAACCCAAAATGTCACGATTTTCAATTTTATATCATTTGCCTACACTCTCACACATTCACGAACACTTAATGGTTAATTATCCACCATAATTACACATTAAACTTCGGAGAAATTCAAGTTTTGAAAAATAATATAAAATCGACAATGTGCACTTTTCATTTTCCCGCCTAAACTCCTCCGCAATTTACTTTTCCGCGCACTTTTTAAATTTGGAACATCTTAGTGTTCAGCGCCGAAGAGATCGAACGCAAATATTGTTTGAATAAAGTGAACTAGAATCCCTCACTTCGCTCTGGATTCAAAAAAGCGCCTTCGCTGTAAATATTACTTTGCTCCCTCATGATACAATCTACTATTACAAACGGTTTGTCTTTGCCATTCCCGCTACTATTAACGATTATCGTGGATATTTCACGTGCTCTCTGAAGGACGGTAGTTCTCAATGAGTTAGAATACCCCTCCATGGGGTATCAATTGGTTGAAGACTGTCATCCATATAACATTGAAGGCGGCATTTTTTTTAAACTTTGTGCTAAGGAATAGGACACCAGGATTTTCACCTGTACCGTGTTTTTTAAATATCATAATCGTAGAGACTTGTATATATAATTCCAATACCTATGTGGAATCCCCCTAGATTCACGCACGATGTTAACAAGACGAAAACAAGTAGGTAGTAATAGCACCTCGTAACTAATGTAAATGCTAATTGGGAAACGTTCACTTCTTGTTGTATGTAGCTAAATAGCATTTATTTACGGAAGATGTATAGGTATTTAGTATTTAGGTTTCTGCTTAAAGACTACGGTGGTGGTATAGTCTATATTAGTATAAAATATAGTCGCTAGTTGAGCGACTATATTTTTAGTCCTAAAAAATAGTCGCTAGTTGACCACCGTAGATAGAATTAATTCATCAGGACTTTATCAGAAATGTAGATAGATAGATAGATAGATAGAATACTCTTTATTGTACAGTGTACACCAAAAAGATTAGGTACAGAGAGCTATGGATAACATGTTTATTGCTTAGTACAATTGGCGGTCTTAGGTATTGCTAAAAGCAATTTCTTACAGACAACCATTGGATGGACACAGATTATGTAAGAAGAAGAAACGGGCAATTGGTGGTGTATATTGTACATAGAAAAATGCATAAGTTTCTAAACTAAATTATATAATGTTGGTTTTATCAAATACATATCTATATATGTATAATATAAATATATACCTACCATACATACATAGGTACATATGCTAAATATTATACAATACATACAAATTGAGAACATTATACTTATATAAAAAAATATGGGAAATAAATTTAGGAATATAAATAGTATTATTATTAATATATTTTTGTCTTCTAAAAAGAAATTATATACCCAACTGCTATATTGGCATGTTTAGGCGTTTTGCTTTTTTTACGAATATGCTGACTCTTTAGTTAATCTGTACATTACATCTGTTAATGTAACATACCATCACGCCTGTATTCCTGGAAGGGTTAGGCAGAGGCGTGCTAATGTACACCCACAGTTCGCGGTATGTTTTCAAACTCCGAGCTGCTACTGGGAATTTCATGGAAAAATCAATAACACTTTGCTCGATCTGGGAATCAAACCCAGGACCTCTAGCGTGGTAGTCGCGCTTAGTGCTACTAGGCTAATGAGGCAGTTACCAGTGACTAGAATGAAGATTTTTGTCTAAAGACTATGCCCACACAAGGATTTTCTCCTGTATCGTGGGTGCTTTTTGCAATCACAAACCCCCGGACCCCGAACAACTATTCTCTGTAGACCATACAAATATTCGCTCCGTGTGGGGATCAAACCCACTACACGTGGCGTAGAAGCCGATCACTCACCTGCTACGCCAAACGTGTCGTACACACGATCGTATGCACAGGAGTTAGGCAAGATAGAAGACGAGATTGGCATAGTATTTACAAAAACAGATGAGAAATAAATATGTACATTAGTACAAATGATTTTTTAATTGTTTTGTTGAGGGTTTAAATGATATTCTAAGATTACTTAAAATTTTTAGAATATTCTTTAAACCCTCAACAAAACAATTAAAACATCATTTGTACCTAAGCTCTGGAATGTATCACTTTAGTATAAAAAAAGTGATAAATACTAGTCTATATTTTTGATAGATACTCGTACACCTCTAAGCCACCGTGAGTTCCACCTGTCGATCTAACCAGAAGACACAGGTTCGAATCCTGCCCACAAGTAAAATTTTTCCTTCACTAAATAACTTTATAATCTTAAATAATAATAATACCTATGAAATAATATCTAACATAGATTGGTAGATCATTTTATATTTTACAACTATGTTTTCGAAGGTCGGAATCTCATGTGCTCTTTTAAACACTTAACAAAATCCGTAAACGGTCATTCAAGTTTCCATAATTCGCACACAGATTCTAGCTGTAAAGGTGATGTTCCAATATGTATTAGGTATTTGGTCAAAATAATTGTGTGATCTGAAGGTGGCGTTCCGAGTGAACGCGACTAAATTCTGCCTATCTGTGCGAAAATATTGAAATAAGTGAAGACATTCTTCACTTATTAGAATACTCACCTTACTGCCATTTTGATAGGCATCTCGTCAGAAACAAGGCAATATCTGACTAGCTCGGTGGAGTCTGACTGGCTGGCGCCCACCCAAACGTCGGAGACTGTGTGTTTCGACTTTTGTGCGTGAGAGCCAGCAGGTCTAGCCAAGTTTACAATCTACGATCGCTAACGCTATAGGAAACTATTCAAATGTATGGGAAGACGACAAACTTGGCTAGACCTGCAGGTCCCCCTCGGTTGCTATGGCTCTGACAGTCTGCAGTCCACTGCATCTCCTTTAGTGTTGCAGGTGTCCATGAGTGGCTATGACTACTCACCATCGGACGGTTCGTCTGTTCGTTTGCCGACATAATCAATAAAAAAAGACAATAATCATGAATGAGATTTTTTTAAGATCACAATTACTATCTGAGTTGTTATCGTAAAATTTAACACTACGAGGATTTGTAGTTGTGAATCGCAACTACTACAGCTCTCCGGTCCGGCAAAAATTACTATGTGTATTACTACGTGTGTGGCAAAAATTACTGTGTGTATTTGAAGTTGTACCCAGGTTGGGTACAACTTAAAATACACATAGTAATTTTACCGGGCCGTAGAGCTGTAGTAGTTGCGATTCATTTACAGTGGGTCCCAATAACAATGTCGGTAAATTTCCTTACTTGAGATAGAATTTTGACTTTACGTCAAACATCTATCTCTAGTAAGCTTTATCGACGGATTTGTTACAGGAACCGGTCGATAATAGGCAGTAATTTAAACTAAGTGTAGACAGATACATATTATTATAATTATACCTTCATAGTCAAGTCAAGTCATAGTCAAGTGTACATAGAATACCTTCGGGTATTTTACTTGAATTCAATAAAGGTCCCGCTTAATAGGAGATATTTAACAAAGATCATTTATCTGAGGCCACATTGAAAGTTTCTATTAAACATTTCGAAAGCAAAAATTGAGAGATTATGCCTATGATCACCTATTTAACTTAAATATAACTTTTAATGCAATGCTATTGGTAACAGACCTCTACAAACGAGCAGCTCCACTTTTTCAATGCACTGCGCTGGCGAAGATTGACAGACTTCACTGTACTTTAAGAATTTTATGTAGTCCAGTGAGGCTTTATCTTATCTTGTGTGGGGCCGCAAGGCAGCAAGGCCTCAGTGCACTTCGACCCAATGGAATCTTTTGTGCTTCCCCTAGATACCTAATCCTCATCCTCTCCCAGTTCTTCAAACAGCTCTTCTATGAGCTTTATAATGAGGCCTGGGGGTATGAGTCTGTAGTCCTCTGGTCTTGGATAACCCTGGGGCAGGGTTATCCAAGACAATAGGACTGACTCATTGACTCACTGACTGACTGAGTGACAGAGGCACATTTGCTTTCTAGCCAGTGCATCGCATCTACACAGAAGGTGTTCCATGCTCTCAATTTCTCTTTTGCAGGCCCTGCAGGCTGATGTTAGTGAGGCTAATAAATGATAGTAAATTTCTTTCCGTAAATATAATTATGTAGGTACAGTTTCGACTTGTTTAATTCGATAAACTATTAAATACGTTTAAACTTTAGCAATAAACAAGATATTCGCTTAGTCCTAGCATAGCTTTTTGTACGCCGTCGCCTTAAGCAGTTTAACGCTCAAAATATGTAACTGGGTGTCCTTCCACCTTAAACGTATGTAACCATGTACATTGATGAGCCTTTTCTAGTCATCAAATAAATTATTACGAACAGTCTCATCAATTAACGAAGTTCGGATGGTAACGGTCAAAAGCAAATGCTAATTATGATTGAACGAGGTTATCGCATTAAATATTTAAATAAATTGAATTAAATTAAGTGCAACGTGCAGTATTTTTTTGGGTAAAATTATAATAAATATTTTGCAAGTATTATTTTCCTTTGGGTAATATTATAATTAATACTATTTTTTTTGTATCGGAGTCGTTTTTTGCGTACATCCTGATACGGAATACTTTGATATTTTTCTAACCAGGATGTTTTTTGTCCCCGGGCGACATTGTACTCGCGACCAAATCAAGCTGCCAATACAAATATTGACTAATAGTTTTTTTTATACTAAGGGCCCTGTTTCACCGCCTTCTGATAAGTTCCCGGTAAATTATCTGACACAAAAATTCATACAAATTCTGTTCGAATTTTGAATTTATCTGGTAGCTAGTGCTGATCCTACAACTGTAGTAAATATTACACAATTTCACTTACATAATTATTCAGAAAAAGTATACAACATTTATTTTAATGAGTGGCGAGAAACGTTACATATTTGTTTTATTTTGCCGACTACCTAGATGTAGGTATAATATTTTTGTTGTTCTAAACAGCACCGGATGTTCTCGTAGGAAACGAGACTTTATTATCATGTATCAATACAGATGAATTTCATTTGAGTGCTAAAATCAGAAGATTGCGTGACCACACTGCGAGATGACTAACTAGTGAAAGTGAATAACCGTAATATTATTTGTATCTCAAAACAGATTCCATTTCGTTGATAAGATATTCATTTGTGCAAATAGATCATTTAAAGGTTTAAAAAGATTTATACCTAACCAACTAGCTGTTACCCGCGACTCCGTCCGCGTGGTATTAAAAAAGTAGCCTAATTGACGCCTTGCTACATCAGCTATCTGCCAGTGAAAGTCCCGTCAAAATCGGTCCAGCCATTTCAAAGATTAGTCGGAAAAAACAGACAGACCGACCGTCAGACAGGCAGATAAAAAAAATGTTTTGGTATATACGTGTTTTCGAAGTTATGTGCGTATTAAGTAATAGTTAATTGTCACGCGCTTAAATGGTGAAGGAAAACATCGTGAGGAAACCTGCATGTCTGAGAGATTTTCTCGATGGCATGTGAAGTCTGCCAATCCGCATTAGGCTAGCGTGGTGCACTATAGCCCTTATCCCTCTCATTGTGAGAGGAGACCCGTGCCTAGCAGTGGGATATATAATGGGTTGATTATGTATGTATATTATGTACCGTGTATACATCCAAATGCACTTAGTAAAAAACGGTTATTTTAATACTAGCTTCTGCCCGCGACTTCGCCCGCGTAGCGTGATGATATATAGCCTATAGCCTTCCTCAATAAATGGGCTATCTAACACTGCAATAATTTTTCAAATTGGACCAGTAGTTCCTGAGATCAGCGCGTTCAAGCAAACAAATAAACAAACAAACTCTTCAGCTTAGATATATCAGTAAAGATTACAAACAGACACTCCAATTTTATTTATTTTTTTATATTTAGAGAAGATGTATACCACTTTTGCTTCATCTACGTTCATTAACGTCCTCATGCATGAGCTTCGATTTAGAGTACTCTTAACCTGACCTTTTTTGGTTTGCCGCAATTTGGTTGTGATACGTTCGTCGAGGTTGGAACTCTCCAGGTTTTAGTTGTTATTAGTCTTATATGTCAATATGTTACTACCTAGCTTAGCTACCTATTAGACTGATTGAAAAATGTACAGATTTTTTCGTTCAAAAATACTTTTTGTGCCGTATCCGCCAGTCATAAATACTTACTTATTGAGTGCGCGCGCGCCGCTGCGGGCAAGCGGTCACCTGCCCAATAAGGCCCGTTCCCGTTACCCATGTGATGGACTTCCATTCATGGACTAATACAGCAAGCGTTTGAATCTATTACTATTGGAGAAATTAATACATGACAAAACTAACTTTAAGTGCTAGGTGTACGGTTCATTTTTAAGTATTTTGTAGTTTAGCATATCCTATGCAGTATAGTGGATCGGTTTCTTAGATATTGAATTTGATGTGTGTTCTCCAAAATTCTTAAATTAAAGTTTCAGGCGTTGATTACATTAGTCTACAAAATTTAATTTTCTGTTGTCAGGGTGAGATGATATTTGGACGCTAAATTAAAATCCGGCAACAGATTTGGAATAGGACGTCAGAATTTGGAAATAGGTTTACCAATCTCAAAGTGCTAAAAACACGATTTTTGGCGATATTTGATTTACTTTATTGGTTACTTGGAAATCAAGAAAACAACTCGTAGCGAAGCAAATACAATATTATAATTTCGAACACCGTTATCGTAGTTTTTACGATGGCTAGAGAATCTTATACTTGTACTTTTATAGCCCAAGCTACAGTTTAATCTACTTTGTGCTATGGATTTGAACGGAGAAATGAAAATGTTCTAAAAATAGGTATACTTACCTATCTCTTCTTCTTCTCTACTATTATAAAATTGTAAAAAAGCTGTGTCTGTACATTGATAGAGATAAGATATTAAAAAAAAACAAGTGGGTTAGGGTAGGGTATAGAAACGTCTCCGAACCCAAGAATGTGATTTTTTAAATTCTTATCTGTTTGTTACGGGTTGGCGCAAAACTACTGAATAGATTTTAATTTTGTAATCACTGTTAGAAAGTTTGTGCTCCAACTTAAAAACTGGTATACTTCTTATGCTTGCTGCTTCTTATACTGCTTGATGTCTCTAATGTATAAAGACCCATATAAAGAAGAGATCTAATTAGATAAAATTTGAATTTTTGCCACCTATTCTGGGGTCGGCTCCCAGTCTACCCAGATGCGGCTGAATATCAGTATTTTATATGAAGCGACGGCCATCCGACCTACGCAACCCAATTTATGGACAATGACGATATCGTACTTAAGGATTAATTTGTTGTTTTTTTTTGAGCTTCAGATTACCACTCACGATTCATTGTCATAGAGATTGCTCAGAGTTACCCAGCTCTACGTGATCTCCGAAAACGAATAATTAATAGGCTATATTAGATGGATTCTTAACTGCATCATTAGTCTAGAGATCCTGAGCGCGGCTGCTACGTTAGAGGTCTTGGGTACGATTCTCAGATTGAGCAGTTATTGGTTTTTTTATAAAAAATTTAATGGCAACTCGAAGTTTGGAATTTGTCCCCAGCTAATGACAATAGGCTCTCTTTTTTTCTATTTATTCTGAGGAAAATACATGCAATTACTTAAATTATGAAAACCGCCAAACTGTACAAGTGTACTTTAAATACATATTTATGTATGTGTTTTATGTATACATAGCTCTCAAAGTAGCATTGGCAAACGCCGAAATGTAGGTGTTACATTATACTTCTGCCTAACCCTTCGAAGAATAAAAGCGTGATGGTATATCATATTAGATACCCTTTAGTTTACTAAAATCGGAGTGACCGGTTCAAGTCACACACTTAAAATTTATAATTTAACTAGCTTACCTTTCTACGCAGGTAACTATCAAAAGAGACTGTAATGTTAAAGTTTTTGCTTGGATTGTGTTAAAAAAACTGGCCGCAATTTTAATTAACGACTCGGAACAGTGTGCAATACTGTGTACCGGCCTAGTATTTGCGGCGAAATAAGATTCGGATCAAATAGTGAACTAAGTATTCGTTCGTCAAATTGATTTACAACTTCAGAAATAGTCACCAGAGGTAATAATGATATAGGTGTTAGTTGCAATACGTGGAGATAAAACTTTGTACACATTTTTAAACATATTACAGCCATGGAATAGTGTGACATTGTTTATATAGAGGAGACAGAATGCGTTTATTGTACACAGTATGCGAATTATTATAAAAATATTATTTTTATAATATTGCTTAAAAAATACATAAAATTAATAAAAAAAACGTTACACACACTACCATGCGCTTGACACACGTTTGACACACTGACTCACACCGTTTTTTTTTACCGTATAATGTTTGAAAGTAGGTATGGACTATTTATTACACATATAGTTAAATTTGGAGCACCGGGCGACCACTAGTCATAATAATTTTTTTTTTGTTAAAATGCTTACTAGCAATATGGGTCACACATTGCTAGTCTTCTTGTTAACCCCTCGTGCTAATGCTTGTGTTACGAGTGGATTCACGTCGGTAGTGCAATGGGTGGGGTTTGAACCGGCAATCACATGATCGCCAGTCCGACGCCCTAGCCATTAGGCTACCGCCGCTTCGTATATGAATAATAATAATGTACACCTATATACATTTCTCAAATGCATTCACTATTCATTTACATTCCAAAGATTTTTAATTTAATTTAATTCAATCTTATAGTCTTCGTCTGTTATGTCACGCCCAAACCACTGAACGGGTTTCGATAAAATTGAGGAGGAGATACAGAAGATAAATTATTGCATCCTGCAGGACATAAGCTTTTGTCTCAAAAATTGCTTTGGTGTGGGCGTCAGCGTAATGTAATGAATACACGACATTCAAAAAACGCTACGAATACCTTGTTTATGCTTTTGTTTTGTTTTTATTATTGATTATACGATGTTTTTAAAAAGAGTTCTTAATCTAGGTATATATATAAAAGAAAGTCGTGTTAGTTACACTATTTATAACTTAAGAACGGCTGAACCGATTTGGCTGAATATTGGTGGTGAGGTAGCTTAGGACCAGGAGACGGACATAGGATACTTCTTTCCCGTTCCCGTGGGATGTGATGACAGACCGAATTCCACGGGGGCGAAGCCGCGGGCAGAAGCTAGTTTTAAAATAAGTACTACAGACTGATCAGATACCTACCTATTGCTCTCTTTTATGCTGAATAAAATTTTAAGCCCCGACTTTAAATAAATTGCGCATTTTATTGCGGTTTTATTTTATTTTTTAAATGTCAGAAACCAGTAAAAAACTTAGTCGAAAGTTTGAAAAACTGCACTAAACGACTCTTATGTATATGTATAGTCTTACTATTATGTATAGTCTATACACGATATTCTATGGAGTGTATGTATTTAATTGCATAGTGTTGGACAATTATATCGAAAGTATGCTGGCGTTACCAGCAGGCAGCCACGGTCAGTAAACGAGGAAAGTGCTGGGTTCAACTCCCTAAGTGATTTCTTTTTTATGAGTGGCGGTTTGTCGCGTTCCTAGTTTCATCGTTGTATAAAGAAACTATGGAAGATAATATACGAAGATAGTAATTTCTTAATTCATTAACTGAAACTTTTTTTAATAAAAACAATATTTTTTAATAGTTTAAATTTTTTTTGACGGTATAATTTTCTATTTTTCTATATGATTCGAACCTACGTTACGAACAGACGTTATGACAAATTAGAACCGCGAGTCCCACCCGGCAGGTCGAAATTTGCCATTACATTCTGAATCACGTCCTCCTGCCTGCAGTCAAATTTTTCCTTCACTAAAACAACTTTATAATCTGAGCATGGAAATTTTAAAAGATTACAAAAACATATACTTACCATATAATATTATTTACAACCTAAGAAGGTATGGTTGCCTTTAAGAAATTGCAGTTACCGATGAGGCCACCCATTGTATTTTTTTTTGGCCTAGGCCATGTTGTGTCTGGTGTAGCTACAATAAAAGTATATATTATACTAGCTTCTGCCCGCGACTTCATCCATGTAGCGTGATGATATATCGCCTATAGCCTTCCTCAATAAATGGGCTATCTAACACTGAAAAAATTTTTCAAATCGGACCGGTAGTTCCTGAGATTAGCGCGTTCAAGCAAACAAACAAACTCTTCAGCTTTATATATTAGTATATAGATTATAAGTATATGGATTCTCTTAGCAAATCTCGTAGCATTGACTTTGTAAAACGGCATTAGAAGTAAGTCGTAGGAGTGAGGTCACTCTCGGAGGTCGGCGAATAAAATAATGTTTAACAACTCGTTCCTGTTTGTATCTACAACCAGTTGTAGGAGTAAAAATATAGTAAAACTAGCTTTTGCCCGCAGCTTCGCACACCTGAAGCTGTATGAGGATGAGAAATGGACCCCAAAAAATATTCTATCAAAAACCAAATGTGATGCTCTCTTCATCAGTGAGTTCAAGCTGTATCTCAGGATCTGTTTAATTAATTGAGATAAGAAGTTCACCAGTTTTTAAGTGGAGCATATACTTTCTAACAGTGATAACAAAATTGAAATCTATTCAGTAGTTTTTGCTCCAACCCGTAACATCAACGTGGGAGAGCCATGCTTAGGCACGAATGGGTCCGCTCGGCCGGAGTGATAGACCTCACAGAAAACCGGCGTGAAACAAGTCGTGCAAACGTCGAGCAAAGTGTTACATATTAGGTTTTTCTATGAAATAGAAAGAACCTTAGAACGCAACGGGGCGTACATACTATGGAACTGTTTATTTCCTAAACCGATAGAAATAAGGCATAAGAGCAGATGCACTTTCTATTTTTAATCTATTAGTCAATTACTCTTCCGCACTTACGGTGTAGATCCATTGCACGAAAAAAAATTCTTAAAAAGGACTTTTTTGTTAACCCTTTTTAGTACCGCAGAATATCCTCAGCTGGAGAGGTGAGAGGGATATTTCAAACCCGTATAGCTTAAAGTTCTACCGTGGGAGAGCCACGCTTCGGCACGAAGGGGCCAGCTCGACCGGACAAAAACTCACAAAAAACCGGCGCGGATCAACGCTTACGTTATGTTTCGCCGAGTGAGTGAGGATATCGGAGGCCCAAACTCTTTTACAAGGCCTCCTCTGGTTTTGCGAGTGTCCATGGGCGCCGGTAATCGCTTACCATCAGGTGAGCCACCTGCTCATTTGCCCCCCCATCCCAAAAAAAGTAGGTAGGTAATTATGGCTATTGGAGTTGTTTGTTGTTCATTTTTATGTGTTAATTGTTTGTACAAATAATGTTCTGTAATTTGTGTTTTAAGGTATGTGCTATTAACTACAAATAAATCATTTATTGGAGTACATTAACCACTTATGTCTCGTACGTCCCTAGTTTATCTCAATGGTATATTTTACCACGGGGTAATCGGCTGTCAGACTTTTTTTAAGTTTTGTGAATAATCTGTCAAAAGTGAGTGAAAGTTAAATGTGTAATTAAGGCCTGTTTGGTGTTCAGAGAGCGGCACAAAGGTGTTTATTCAAAGCGTTGTGTATTTAACTACTTTTCCAAAACTAACCAATTTATAGAATTGTCGGAGAGACCTCCCAGTTATTTTTCTTCGTTTTGTATTTCACAAACAAGATTGAGAAAGTGTTTTAATTACTTTGAACTACAATTGGTAAAAGGTTTTGCGGTAATTTGTTTATTGTATAAGTGTTTAGTAATATTTAATGCGTTATGATTATATATTATTATTACATTATATATGTATAATAGTAATAGGCTCGACCCTTATTACATGACATAGTTTGGTTTAAAAATATTACGTAGTTGTAGGTAGTAGCTACTACATAACTTTGTTTATTACGTACAAGGGAGTGTTAATTGTGATTAATTAACACAACAGGGTGAGAGTAGTGGGCTATCACGTGTATTAATTTTTTCTTTTCTATTAATCTATATCTATATCTATACTTAATATATAAAGCTGAAGAGTTTGTTTGTTTGTTTGTTTGTTTGCTTGAACTCGCTAATCTCAGGAACTACTGGTCCGATTTGAAAAATTCTTTCAGTGTTAGATAGCCTATTTACTGAGGAAGGCTATAGGCTATATATCATCACGCTACGCGGACGACGTCGCGGGCAGAAGCTAGTAATAAATATATAAAACCGAAGAGTTTGTTTGTTTGTTTACTTGGACGCGCTAATCTCAGGAACTACTGCTCCGATTTGAAAAATTCTTTCAGTGTTAGATAGCCCATTTATTGAGGAAGGCTATAGGCTATATTTTTAGGCTAAATTATCTTTCTTTCTTTCTATATATCATCACGCTACGCGGACGAAGTCGCGGGCAGAAGCTAGTTCTATATAAAATACTTTGTAAGTACCAAAAATTCCCGTGATTTTGGGTTAGTTGGTAGCCTAAGACTTCACCACGTATCACCACGGGGAGGTTAAAAAGTTGCCAAAAATATCACGTGAACCATGGACGACCCCAAGAAGTATAAAGCAAGATTTTTCGGTCGTAAAAAAAAAATTCACTGGTGAAAATGAAACGTAAAGAACGAATGAATGAATGATTCCCGAAAAAAAACTGTGATTCCTATTACACCTTTTTTTGTTTTTATGGATAATAGGTACCTACTCAATAATACTCATAGATCGTCTGCCATCCTGGGCCATCATCTGCCTGGACTTACTTTGATATGTAATATAATATACAAAAAGCGACACGCGTGAACGGCTGGACCAATTTCGCTAATTCGTTTGTTGTGTTTGTCATAATGTAAGGAGGTTCTTATGAAAGAAAAGACTAAGAAAGATGCGCGGACATTAGAAAATGTTTCTGGATTTAAAAAATATATATAAACCAATTCAAATTCAATATTCATAGTTAAGACAGGACAACGTACCTACCTATGTCCGGTCAGCTGGTTTCTTATAAAAACGAGTTTGAACAAAGGTAATAACGTTAGCTAATTTTGATTTATGGTCAAGTTATCAAGATTTTGGCTCGGAATGTTTACAGCAATTATAAAATAATTTGAAAACATTCTGAACGACCTGAAAGATATTGATAAATAAGCAATGTTTTTTTTTAATTACTTCACAAAAATAATAAATTGAACCTCCTCTTGCCTCTGTCAGAATTCTATGTCACCCACTTACGGGCCTGTGGGCGAGCACAGGTGCGCGCGCGCAAAATAGCGGCACACACCACGCCGTAAACACGCATCATTCGCGGACATTACAATCGACATAATAACAACCGAATATCAACCTTAACAGTAAAAAGATACGGCGTAATATATTCCGATATAACAGTGAAATTTTTAACTGCGATTTTTTTTCGTGCGTACCAGTGGATTTTCTCGATAAATTTCCCGAATTTTGTGAATCGAATGTGCTCAGTGGACAACAGTGTGCGTCAATTGTGATTTCGATGAGATTTTTGTTTTTCTAGACTACCAATTGACGATTTGGAAAATATTGAATATTTTGTGAGTATTTTTTAAAATTACGTTTTGCTTTGAGTTTTTTACAGTAAAGAATTTTATATTAATCTCTAATGTTTGTATTAGACTTCTATAAAAAATGCTATCTAAAAAAACTAAAATTTTGATTTTTGTGAATTAAAGATAACAATTATGTTTTTTGAGTTTAGCTTAGACTTAGATTAAGTCGCCTTTAGCATTAAGGGACAATGCTTCTAATTTACGTTATTTATTTAATTCGTTGATTAAGGGCCGGTCTCACCACCACGCTGCGTGTAAATTGTATAATTTGTTCCATTTTTCTAGTTGTTAGTGAAACAAGCCCTTACGCTTATAATGACCATGATGTCAACAGTCAGTGTTAATAAATTTAAATCGTACAAAAACTATAGGTTTATGCAGTAAACATAAACTTCACGCAAGTAACATCAAATTTATGTTTAGCATTTATGATTTTGACGAAAATTTTTGAGAATATTATGAAATCGTAATCTATATATATAAAAGAAAGTCGTGTTAGTTACACTATTTATAACTTAAGAACGGCTGAACCGATTTCGCTGAAAATTGGTGGAGAGGTAGCTTAGAACCAGGAGGCGGACATAGGATAGGCTTTTTATCCCGTTCCCGTGGGATTTGATGACAGACTGAATTCCACGGGGGCGAAGCCGCGGGCAGAAGCTAGTTTCATATATATTGTCATGTACCTAATCTTATTTTTATTTATTTTATTTTATTCATTTTAGGAAAACTTACAGCTAACAATACAGTGATTAAATTTGTTTATGTAGAATATGGCCAATTACAAGTTTCCACATGTAGTTTAAAAATTATATCAAACAGATAATGTATGAAAATATGATGATAACAAGTTTTTGTATAAAGTTATAATCTGACACAAAGCATAAATGGCTATCTGCGCTCAAAGAAATTATTAGATAAAAGTTTCTTTAATTTAGCAACACTAGTATTGAAAATGTCGATATCAGCTTCCAGGCAGGTTGCGTTGTAACTGCGACTCGCTCTCACCATGTACGAGTTCTGTCTATACGTAGTGGCTACCACTGGGGTGTGTAGTAAATGAGGTCTACGTAAGAAGGCAGACGGCACTCGCAGCCCGATTTTGTGTAATAACTCGCTAACACCAGTTTTTCCATTGGCAATTTTGAAAAGAAACACCAGATCCGATATTTTTCGCCTTTCGTAAAGTGGAAGGATATGAAATTTTTTGCAACGGTGGGTATAATTCGTTATAAACGTTTTACACTTATATTGAATGTGCCTTAAAAACCTTTTCTGTATGCTCTCAATACGATTTATGTAAACATTATAATTGGGGTTCCAGACTTGAGAGGCATACTCCAGGTGACTGCGGACAAAGGAACAGTATAATATTTTAATAGTCTTTATATTTTTGAACTCCGAGGATACCCGGAGAATAAAACCAAGTGCTTTAGATGCTTTCTTGACTATATCGATTATGTGTGCATCAAAAATGAGCTTAGAGTCAAAGGTAACACCCAGATCCCTGATACTGTTGACCCTATTTAGCGCTGTATCCAAAAGCATATAGTTATGGACGATCGGGATAGGTTTCCGTGTAAAGGAGCAAACGTAACACTTTGAAACATTCAGATCCAACTTATTATGTACACAATAGTCTTGAAAATCATTAAGGTCTGCCTGCAATAGATGAGCATCTGCAACGGTATTTATTTGTCTCATTATCTTCATGTCATCTGCATATAACAACAATTTTGAATGCCGGAAAGAAGAAGAGATATCATTGATAAAAATATTAAATAAGAGCGGCCCTAATAGGGATCCTTGGGGAACCCCCGATGGGACTTTCATAGGTTTAGAGCAGTAGCCATTAAGAACTACAATCTGGCATCTATTTTCCACATAGGACTTGAACCACCGGTAAAGATCACCCCTGATGCCCTCTGATAAAAGTTTTCGCAACAGGATCACGTGATCTATCCGATCGAAACACTTACTGTAGTCGGTGTATATAACATCGACTTGGGATCTCTGTGACATACA
The DNA here is from genome assembly GCA_947256265.1 of Acronicta leporina. Classification (NCBI taxonomy): domain Eukaryota; kingdom Metazoa; phylum Arthropoda; class Insecta; order Lepidoptera; family Noctuidae; genus Acronicta; species Acronicta leporina. The sequence goes on from OX366512.1 coordinate 4,048,103, forward strand.
CTCAGCTAGGTAATCACTACAGACAGTTAGATCTTAATACGTAGACGCGCTAATAAATTCATGTAAGTAGGTACCTACTGACAAAATGTGGAGAGAAAGCGATCTTCTATACATATTAATTCTGAATATCGCATAAGGGCCTTATTAGTCTAGTGGTTTTAAACGCGACTGGTACGCTGGAGGTCCTGGGTTCGGTTCCCTGATCGAGCAGTGTTATAAAGTCTACAAAATTCTCAGTAGCAGCTCGGTATTTTCATTTGTTAATGGCAGCAGGGTTGCCTCCAATTACATGGGAACTAAACATACCAGCTAACTGGAGGTGTACATAAGTACACCTCTGCTGTACTCTTTGGGGAGTATAGGCGTGATGATATATAAATCCCATTACCGAACCGCCATTCCCTAATCAAGTAATCTAGGCCATCGAAATCAAGGTATCTACAAATTTGGTGGCCTCTCTAAGGGTTAAATACCATTTATCGATATGTGAATATCACATATGTATTTTAGCACTGTTTAAATATTATTTCAAATGACTCACTCACTCCGAGAGCAGTTTCTAAACCAGACAAGACGATACATCAAATAAAGTATAACCCTGAGGTTAAATCCGGTTGATCTTATACGAATCGATTATGTAAATCCAAAAAGGTTTTATACCAAAAGTTACGTTTCTTTATGATTCTTTTGTTGATAAATTTTCATATTTATTATTTAAATCTATTGTTGAAAATGTAATTTGTATTCAAACATCGATTTGATGAGTCAATATATAAAATGATTCGCCAAAAATAATATTATATTTCCAGTTGTATGAAGGTTAATCTATTAAATTATTATTAAGAATGCTCATACAGATGTTTCAGTCGAACATAACATACCATCTGCCTGTATTCCCCGAAGGGTTAGGCAGAGGCGTACTAATGTACACCCACAGTTCGCCGGTATATTTAGGTCCCATGTAATAGGGGGCGAGCGTATTGCCATTAGCCGGGCACAAATTCCTAACTCCGAGCTGCTACTTGACTGGAAATTCTTAGAAAACCCAATAACACTTTGCTCGACCTGGGAATCGAACCCAGGACCTCTAGCGTAGCAGTCGCGCTCCGGACCACTTGGCTAATGTTTCAGTCGAAAATGGCGGGTAATAAAATTATGTGTTACCACGAATTAAATCGGTGTATAGTTCGCGCAAAATAACTTGAGCCAATACTAACAGAGAGGGGGAAAGTTTGCGCAGTACATTTGCGAGCAAAATGTACTAAAAACGACTACTGCGCATCCGCCATTTTGGTTCAAGTTATTTTGCACCAACTGTAGCTTGAATTGCCCACAAAAAAAGTAATAGGTATGTATATACCAAAATAAATCTTTTTATTATTCAGATTAAAATACAGTTAATCTAAGTTCTTATTACCATTCTGTTATATTATAAATATCGTCTACTACTGGAAAGAAACAACCGGAGAATTGTTCCAAATTTGGTAAAGTTTTCAAGAATTGCATTCGCATATTTATTTCCAGTGTAGTATTTTGGACGATGAGTGTGGAGAGTGGTAGAGTAGCAACCTAGATGAATGATATTCGAATCCGAATAATTACAAAATTTGATTAATTTTATTTCAATAACGGTTTATTTTGGTATTATGTTTGTATTATTTCTGTTCGGGTAATCCTGCATTTTACACGCAGTTGTAAAATTGCAGTCTTGACGTCGTTATTTGGAGAGAACTTTAACTTCATCGAAATAGTCTTTTTGTATTTTCTATGCTCAGGATAAAAAGTTATAGGGACCTCACCTCAAAGACGTAAATTCATAATGTGAAGACAAATTTCGACCTGGCGGGTGGAACTCATGATGGCTTAGTGGTCATAGCGCTTGATGTATTTACCCAGAAGACGCAGGATCGAATCCTGCCCCCAGTCTTCATCGAAATTTTTCAAATGTAGACCATCTGCATAGCATTATCTATTTTCTAGAGAATTTCTCTCACACCATGGCATCAAGTCATCAACATCATCACTACCCACACTTTCCATAACACTTGTTACGTTGACATATTGGAAGATATTACACTGCCATTGAGCAAATCGTTATATAAACAAATGACATCATAAACATTGTATATAAGTAGAAATATACCTATTAGAGTAAATTATACCACTTTACGTCAGATTCCCATCAGTTATATCGAGCGTAACGTGGTTATAAGGCACTAGGGAATCTCATTCTAACACAACAAAATAACAATTTTCCAATTTGGTGCAGTCGTTCTGAAGTATTATGCACGTGCATACATTGCGACGATTAATTTATTTATTTATATATATATATATATATTAAAGCAATTATTTACTAATCTTTGACGACACGTTTAGCGTAGCGGCTGAGCGATCGACTTTTGTACCATGGGTTAAGGGTTCGATCTCCGCACGGAAAAAATATTTGTTTGTTGTTGTTCCGGGTCTGGACGTTTGTATACGTGAGAATTTGTGTTTGTAAAAATACCCACGATATAGAAAAAACTCCTAGTGTGGGGCAACGTTTTTCTCAAAAAAATGTTTTTAATCTCGCGAGATTTTCCTTAAATTCTTAATATGCGACTATGTACACTTCGCAAATTACGAGAAATCAATTGAAATTTGAATTTGGTGGACTCAGATGAACGATCTGAAATTCTCAATAGCAGCTCGGAGTTCGGATTAGTGTCCGGTTAATGGCAATAGGCCCGACCCCTATTACATGGGACCTAAAAATACCGACGAACTGTGGGTGTACATTAGCACGCCTCTACCTGCCTTTCGGGGACTACAGGTGTGATTTTTAGAAGAAATATGCACTGCTATGACTTATGACGATCGGCACTAATCTTCGCCAGCCCTTAAAGTTATACTTTCAGAAATGAGTTCTTTTAAACGCAGGAGAGCCATGCGGGGCGCTTCAACCGGAGTGATACCACGACCTCACAGGAAAACGGCTTGAAACAACGCTTGCGTTGTGTTTCGCCAAGTGAGTGAGGATACCGGAGGCCCAATTCCTTTTAAAAGGGGGGCAACGCACTTGTAACTCCTCTGGTGTTGCGGGTGTCCATGGGCGGCGGTTATCGCTTACCATCAGGTGATCCGTCTGCTCCCCTATACCATAAAATGAACGTCACACAACATAGTAACACATTACCAAACTATCCATTGTTAATTAGCAACCAATCAATCACGGCATTAGGTAATTAGCTATCACAGTCATCACATGATTATCTAACCGCCTATGCAATGTTTGTCAGCGTTTTAATAACAGAGCGATTTGAACTAGTTATATATTCAACTACTATTAATGCATCACAACTTGTATATATACACTGTGTTAAAAATACCGAATACAATGTCCGATCCGATAGACCAAATTCGACGGTCTCTGTGGTTTAGTAGTTCAAGTAACGGACTGCTGACCATGAGGTCGTGGGTTCGATTACCACAGGACACACATATTTATGTGATGAATATATGTGTTTGTGTTCGTACTCTCGTAATACCTAAGAAACACCCATGTTTCCTATGTGTTATAAATATGTATTTACAAAAAAAGTATATATTAGTATTACTTATATCCATTGTGTAGTTAGTACCCATAGTACAAGCTCTGCTTAGTTTGGGACTAGATAGTGCTGTGTAGAACGTCGCAGATTATTATAAAAAAATCCCATACATGCATACGTAATACCGAAATAAATCGTAATTCAAACACAATTTAATGAAAGTGTGTGATATAGTGATGTGAGATATTAGGATTACAAAATGGATGCCAAAAATACCAACACCAACAGTGATGATCTCTTCTTTGTATGTAACATCAGAGAGGTCAAGCTGTATCTCAGGATCCGTTTAACTAATTAAGATAAGAAGTTCACCAGTTTTTAAGTTGGAGCATATACTTTCTAACAGTGATAACAAAATTAAAATCCATTCAGTAGTATTTACTTACACCAACCCATAACAAACAGACAAGAATTTAAAAAATCTAATTTTTGTGTTTTTGTACCGTAACCCAATTGTTTTTCTTTAAATGTACAAACAGCTTTTTTAGGATTTTATAATAGTAGAGAAGATAAGAAGAAGAACATATATAGTAAAGATAAAATTTTGAAAGTCAGTGGCTTATCTAGTTGATATCTTTGAAATCTGGACCAAGCCTTATAAAATTTACATATACTTACAAATTTGATGAAACGATTTTTTTTTTTTTTATGTGATAGCAGGCAAACGAGCAGACGGATCGCCTGATGGTAAGCGATCACCGCCGCCCATGGACACCTGCAACACCAGAGGAGTCATAAGTGCGCTGCCGGCCTTTTAAAAGGGAGTACGCTCTTTTCTTGAAGGTTTGAAGGTCGTATTGGTCCGGAAATACTGCAGGCGACAGTTCATTCCACAGTTTTGTTGTGCGAGGCAGAAAGTTTCTAGAGAAACGCACAGTTGTGGACTGCCAGCCATCAAGATGATGGGGATGGAACTGTTGTCGCGTAGAACGATGGCGAAAAGAAGCTGCAGGGATCAATCCGAACAATTCCTCGGAGCACTCCCCATAGTATAGGCGATAGAGGATGCAAAGCGAGGCCACATCTCTACGCAGCGCCAAGGGGTCAAGCCGGTTTGAACTAACTTGGCAGTCGACGATTCGAATCGCTCTTCGTTGGATGCGGTCCAGAGGGAGAAGCTGGTACTCGGGTGCTCCTGCCCAGAGATGAGAACAGTATTCCATATGAGGCCGGACCTGCGCCTTATAAAGTAATAGGCGGTGGGCCGGAGTGAAATACTGTCTCGATCTGTTAAGCACGCCAAGCTTCTTTGAGGCTAACTTAGCCTTAACCTCTAAATGTCCGCGGAACTGGAGTTGATTCGATATGTCGATGCCAAGTATTCCAATATTGGCTGAGGCAATTAAGGGGGTGCTCTCAAAACGAGGAGATACGACCAACGGTAGTTTTTTAGCGGTGAACACGCAAACATTACACACATTATAAATTCGTGAATCTAAAATTATTTATACAAATATTTTAAGCCCATTAAAATACATTTCATAGAAAGCTAAAGGGCCTAAATAATAGCAATTTAATGTTTGGAGAAAATAATTCGAAAGTTTTACCGTATTTTAATTGTTTTTCTACTTAAAACCAATTAATTAAATAAGGCTGGTAAATATAATCTTTATCTATGCTGGTCTCAAGTGCGACGATCAAGTGGTCCTGGGTCGATTTCCGGGTCCACCAAATGTGTTGTTATTGGGGTTTTCTATGAAATTCTTAGTACTTAGCAGATCGGAGTTTGGGATTTGTGCCCGTTGTCCGAAAAGCTAACGCTAAGCACAGGCCCGTATTTAGGGGGCCAGGGCCCCTAGGCACTTGGCGTTTGGGGGCCCCCTCCCCCATCTCGAAATCATTCCATTTTCATCCGGCTTCAAAAAAGAGGAGGTTCTCAATTCGTCGGTTTGAACTATCTTGGCAGTCGACGATATAGAGGAGGAACAAAGTAGGCGATAGCACACAGTCTTGAGGGACCAATGCTCGGATAAATACTCACTTATAAATAAGTGTGAAATCCGAGCATTCACCGTCGACTACGACCTTCATGCTTCGGTCTACAAGAAAGCTGGTGACTTATTCGCATAGTTTCTCGGGAAGCCCATAGGAAGAAAGCTTCGAAAGAAGCGTTTTGTGCCATACCCGATCAAAGGCCTTCGCTATGTCTAAACTGAACGCCAAGGCTTCCCCCTTAGTTTCGATCGCTTAAGACCAACGATGTGTCAGGTATACTATATAGAAGATCAACAGCCGATCGACCCTTACGAAAGTCGTACTGCTGGTCACGAAGCAGATCCTCTAAGAACCGAAGGAGCTGGCAGTTGACAATGGACTCCATTATCTTCGAGAAAAGGCCTCCCTTTTCTTCTCTCTTCTCTTATAGCTATCGGTCTATAGTTTGAGGGATTTGAGCGACGTCCATTTCCCATGTGTAGAGGTGAAAAAGATGCCTTACAGAAATTTCCTTCGAGAACTTTGGCAAGAGACCAGAACGCACGAGTTCCCGAAGGAAGGTGCTCAAACCTCTCACCAATTCTACTGATGTGCTTCAACTTCGACCATACAGGCAGAAATCGTGATAGGTCTTGGAGAAGTATCATGGTTTCTGCCTGTACGTATGCAGTTCTATTACATCTCCTGAAGCTCGATAACGTGATCACAACCTAGATATCATGTTTTAATTTACACTCAGAGCTTCAGGAACTACGCGATAGACCATGTTTAACCACATGCCTACAGCTAGAAGCATTTCTTACCGGCTTAAATAACGACATGGTACGCGTGTTACGTAATCAGTTAATTTTAAATAAAGTTAACGGTTACAACCTTTTCTGTCTAAAAAGCAACAGAAAATCAATAACAAACAATGTGATTTTTGTATCCTTTCCAGAATTTTGGCACCATCATTTGGTTTTAAATATTTCAGTTTAATTTAGTATAACAAATTAAATTAAAAATTTAAAAAAACCCCCGACACAAAAATAAACCTGAATCCCTATAAAAAGAAAAAAATAAACTTGAAATTATAACCCTTCGTAAGTACGTATGAAGTTTTTTGATTAAATTTTGTCGCGTCGGGGGACCGCTCTCTAATTATGTGAATCCTTTCCTTTCCTTTTGCTTCCCGAACGTGAATCGCGCGAAATCAGAATTGATGTGGATGGCGCGTACATCGCCGCGACGCGCGGGAGGGTGTAAAGTGGGCGGAGCGTAACATATTCAAGTTTGGCGACCCGAGCGGGCAGACACGCGAGAGCTAGAGAGCGGTCCCCCGACGCGACAAAATTTAATCAAAAAACTTCATAGGTACTTACGAAGGGTTATAATTTCAAGTTTATTTTTTTCTTTTTATAGGGATTCAGGTTTATTTTTGTGTCGGGGGTTTTTTTAAATTTTTAATTTAATTTGTTATTTCACACTTTTTGTAGGGACTCCTTAGTTATTTTGTTTAATTTCTTTTATTTTCTTGCGTTTTAAGATCCAGGTAATTTAGTGTTTAATTAGGTATTTTCTTCGTTTAGTTATTCAACTTTTGTACAATTATTTCATAGCTATTAGATATCTTATATCATAGTGTATAGTATTCTACTTATCAAGCCCTTTCATTTGATACCTTTATTGAGGGAGTAATTAAAAAACATAATAAATTCACCATTTCGTGGAGGCGGCCATCTTGGATTTGAAATTTTTCATAGTGTATAGTATTCTACTAGTCAGGCCCTTTCATTTGATACCAATATTGTGGGGGTTGTGAAAAAATATGTAAACCGCCATCTTGTGGCGGCGGCCATCTTGGACCGATTTTCATCAAACATAGCTAAGAACACTCCCCACTTATTCACCTTTCAAACAAAAAAAACAAAATCAAAATCGGTTCATCCATTCGGGAGCTACGATGCCACAGACAGACACACACACACACACACACACACACACACACACACACACAGACAGACACGTCAAACTTATAACACCCCGTCGTTTTTGCGTCGGGGGTTAAAAATTAACAAGAATAAAAGAGCTAACTTTTGTAGAAAACTTTTACACTAAAATTTTTAGTTAAAATATCCCTAGATTTTGTTGATGTGCTTATATATAACATCTATGATTATATATAATTTATATTTTTTGCCTTTTTTCATATGGGTTTGGCGCCGATCAAAATCTCGCCCAGGTGGTGCTAAAACCGGCACTGTATATTCCACGTTTCATGATGCTAAATTGACTACACGAAACCGAATTAGTTTTGATTTTAATATGAATCTACGTTTTTAAATGCAAAATATTTCGCGACGTCCACCATCCACGTATGCGTATTCATACAAGGCCAATATCTCAAGTTAAAATTTCAGGAATCTCCTACCTTTTAGCAAGAAGATCATACAATATTTTACAATTAATTATGCGAGGAAAAAAATCTGCCTGTACATATTATGCGAACCTGCAAATTAAAAAGTTACTTTCAGTTTTAAGCTTCTAAGATAGTCAAAGGTTTTAAGAGACTCTTTCTTTATCTGTGTATAGCCTAGTAAATGAGTACTTTCTGAATATGTGCATTGTAAAGATATGTTAAAGTGCACGCGCGTGCGAGTTAGATAAACGACCATAACTCAACTCTTTCTTAGGTGACGTCTGTTTATTTGATAATTTGGTAGAAGAGTCCTGGAAAAAGTGTGTCCACAATAAGACCACTAACTTTTAAATAGCTCGAATGCGTAATGTCCTTTCAAGACTTTAAAGAATATTTTCAATAAAGTTTCTTTATAGGGCAAGCCAGGCTTTTGAGCTTGTACGCATGTTCCGCCACTGGAACTGGGGCCCCTAGGCTGGCTGGGCCCCTAGGCCCTTGAGCTTGTACGCAGGTTCTGCCACTGGAACTGGGGCCCCTAGGCTGGCCCGGCCCCTAGGGCTTTGAGCTTGTACGCAGGTTCCGCCACTTGAACTGGGGCCCCTAGGATGGCTGGGCCCCTAGGCCAGGGCCTTGTGGGCCTAAGGGGAAATACGGGCCTGGCTAAGCAGTCACAACTTGCCGTTGGTTTACAAATGGACTAATCAGCGTAGTTATTACTTAGCCACAAGCGGTGTGATTATTATTGAACAGTAGATGGTCAATAATGACTGGCCAATAACCACAAGTCTACCTGCATCGTAAAACAATACTTATTCACAGCTTGCATAAGCTAGGGAATACATATTTGTAGTAGTTAAGAGACTACATCACTGACTCTCTATTTCATCGGACACTTTCTTAGATCGTACTTTGCTTAGACAGTAAACACATTAATATAATGTTTATTATTTAAACTAGGTACTCTGGCATGTCTTTTTCATCATAAACCTTCACAACCGCGCACACAATATCTCGCTAAATTTTCATCACAATTGGATGAATGGTTTAGGAGCGTAGAGGGGACAAACATCATCAAGTCATTATTTACTGTAATAATGCTGGGCAATGGGCTCCTCTCCGCATCTAGTTCTCCACGCTGGGTTACTGGGGGAAGGAGGAGTTCACACGATTATTTGTGTGAAGTCCTCCTTCCCACACTAACCTTCAAGCACACAAACCGCAATCATAAAGAGTCTGTTGATGCAGTGGTCGTGCAATCGGCTGCTGTGTTACGAGTTGCGGGTTCGGTTCCCTCACTGAGCAAGTATTTGGGCGTGCATGTAGATGTTTCGGGTCTGGGTGTGAGATTTGTGTCAAGTAATTTCAGTATTACTTACATTGCAATTTTGTTCTCTAAACCAAATAGACAATACGGGCTACATACCATTTATAATTTATAATTCTACCTTTTAAACTGCAGTAATGATGGTTTAGCATTGTGTCAATAACCACGTAATAGTTTACAGTTAAGTGCTGAATGTAACAGCATTGTCATAGATTATCACAAAATGACCGCGAAGATGTGTAAACACTATTACAAGTTACTATTGGGCGGTTGTGTTGCAACTCACTAAATAATCGCTTGTGTGAATATTACGCGCCAAAGTAAAGACAAGCTTTTCTGTGTGTACATTATGTTTTTCCTGTTCAGATTCTAATGTGTGAGACTATAGTAAGTTCTTATTAAACGGGAATGGAAGGCAAGCTTTTTCCTGTACTTACCTATCTATATGTATAATATAGGTATACTTACCCATTTTCAGAGTTTTGAGAGTTAATAGCAGGCTTGTATCCAGATAATTACTTGTTGTAATGTGTTGTTTTATGGAATAGGGGGGCAAACGAGCACACTATCACATGATGGTAAGCGATTACCGTCGTCCATGGACACCTGCAGCACTAGAGGAGAGTCGTTGAGTTGGTCGTCTTTTAAAGTGGTTCGGGCCTCCGTAATCCTCACTCGGCGAAACACAACGTAAGCGTAGTTTTACGCCGGTTTTCTGTGAGGCCGTGGTATCACTCCAGTTGTTGATTGTGTTGATTTTTAATGTTGATTGTTAATTTAATCAATAATGTATTGATATTCCCATGTGATATTTTATAATTTTTTTGTAGGTATGTTGCTCTAACAAAAATGTAGGTCCAATAAAAATATCAGCAAACAAAAACATAAATGAAGCGATCATAAAAATAAAAAAACACTGATGTTCTCATTAGCAAATAATAATCTAGTCACGATTAATATATAACTTTTTTCATTAACACTTGTTTTAAGAATTCATGATATATCGCTTTTTAAGAACAATAAAATTAATTACTTAAAGCTATAAAAATTACACTCAAGTTTCTCAAGCATTAGGCCTGAATAGCTCAATACGTTTTTTACACTGCACCCCTTAAAAGCCTTTAACAGAATAAGCTCAACTCACGTTATAATCACGCTCAAAAAAAGGCAAAACTCAAAAGTGACTTTGAAAACCATAGTAACGTCATATTTTCACATACATCATTGAATAGTTAACTAATATCGCCATGTAACTGTTTACCTAAGTAGTCGAGACTGCCTCCGAATAACTATGACACCGCCTTTAGCAAATACATGGAAACCGAGGCCGCCATTACAAGTTTTGAAATGGTAAATGATCTGTGTCCGTACTTCAAGGAGAATCTTATGACTGTTATTATGAGCTGAACTAATACGAATAATGGCTTAAAACGGTAGAAAATATTACGCTCATTTTTTTATTGGTTAAGTTGGCAAAAGAGAAGAACATGCAGACTGTGGTCTTCCAGAGCCGCAGCAACTGATTTAGCTGAGCCATGCTTCGGCACGAATGGGCCGGCTGGAGCGGCCCATTCGTGCAGATTTTCGAGATTGCACGGCATTATAGAAAACCGGCGTGAATCAACACTTATGTTGTGTTTCGCCGAGTGAGTGAGGATACCGGAGGCCCAAACCCTTTTAAAAGGCAGGCAATGCACTCGCGACTCCTCTGGTGTTGCGGGTGTCCATGAGTGGCGGTAATCGCTTACCATCAGGTGATCCGTCTGCTCATTTGCTTCGATATTCGAAATAAAACCAAATTACTTCCGATACAACTGTAAATTTCAAATAGCCAAAAAATAACACAAAAATCATCGTAAACTTGACAATAGCAATTAACAACTGACATTTGAATAAACAACAGTTGCACATGACGAATTCAAAAATGGTACGAAACTAAAACGTCAGGAATGCTTGAACAGATGCGCTTGCGCAAGAACATCGAAAGTGACCGGCGATGAGCCGCCGTGACGTAGTACCGTCAGCACCGGTACATGAAACATTTTTATTTATAAAGAAATTATATCTGCATGTTTTTTTCAGTGATTCATCACGTTTTTATAAGATCGTAGCAAATTACTTTGTTTATTTCCAATTTGACTAGTTAATTCAAGGATCGCTTTATTGTATTGTAGAACAGTTTCCACGATTTATTTTCCACTATGTACAAGGAAGAGTAGGTACATTTTCTTTATCAAGTTGTATGTTGTTTCTTTTTGTGTTTCTTACATTTGAATTCCAAAAAACATATGTATCTCGTAGCGACATCTTTTGTGATTTATGCTGTCGTCGTATGACGATTGAAAAATGGATTTGAACTTTGGGCCTTTCTATAGCAAAAATACTAGAATTTCGACAATGGCATGCTCCGAATTTTGACGGAAAACATAATTATTCAGTGTATTTTTTTGGATTATACATTTTCTGCTCCTAAGAAGAATATTTCGCCATATCACTCACGAAAACGGCCATGTAGGATCCACAAGCCCCCATACATTTGCTTTGGTTACAATCTTTTCCAATAAAAAACTATTAAAAGCAACCACTGGCAATCTCCTACCATCTCTCTTGTACAGTAAGTATACAGTATATTACTGTGTAAAAGAGAGAGATAGTTTGGGCACCATTCATCACTTTTCTTGATTGGCATCGTTAAATTATTTCTTTGCGGAAGTACCTAATATTAATTATGTGACAGTTATTGCGATGAATGTTTGATGAATTCATATCGTTCGGTATTTCATGCTTGTTGCACAAGAATTGTATGATTTAGTAGCTTGTCGGTAATTATGAGAAACTATATTAGCAAAATTTCCACAATACTTACGTGAAAATTGTATCGAAATTTGAATCGGTTATGGCCTATAAAAATGGAGAAGGGTTCGGCTGAGGGAGGCTTACTGATTATCCGTTCGCTGATATACTTACATTAATCTCTTTATGCATAATCGTAAGGTTTTTTATCATATTATCAACATCGCCATATTTCAACTAAAAGACGTGCTGAACAAAGGCTTCCCTTAAACAAACCCAAGAACTGGTTATATGCCACCTGTATGCAACGACTCCCAGTTACCTTCGCCAGTGGTGTTCTGTCTTCTTCTTTCGTTGGAGGTCGTCCCACATTGCGTTTTCTGGTGAGTAGTCCACTCAGCCCTTCTGCCCCAGTCACCATCAGCAGTTCTATGAGCTATGTGCCCACTCTCGTGATCCACTACCATGTCAGCTTTTTTTTAATGAGATAGGGGGGCAAACGATCAAACGGATCACCTGATGGTACACATTATATATATTACATTATATAGCTTGTAAATTCTTTGAGCTAAGTCGGCAACCTTGGTTTTTCTACTGATATGTTAGGTCCCAAGTAATAAGTGGCGGGCGTATTATTGCCTTTAACATTGCGTTTATTTGTACAATTATGAATAATCATTAATTTTCATTACTATCATACAAGTTTATAAATTCCAAATTTAATAAACATCATAGTTTGATGTATTCATGCGCTGTGAACGTTTCGGTAATTATAATTACTTTATATGTCATTAACAGTTATTATAAAAGCTGAAACCACAAAAAAATTTGATTGAGAAATTCGCAGTTTATGCATATAATGTGTTATTCAATTTAAACATTACAGAGGTCTTGTTTTGTTTAACGATGAATTGTTGAAATACGTGGATAATATGTGTCTAAAAATGTTTCTGAACTCATATACATATATTATATATTGTTTCTGGCCGTTTATTTCCAATGAAGTAGTAGTAGACGACATGGTACGGTAGGACCCTAGATTAACGGTATTTAAAATAAATAATTTAAAATATTGGTTGAATTACGAATTATTTTAGTATTACGTTTTTTGTGGGCAATTCAATATAATAGTATCAAAATAGTATATTTTTATTTTGTTTCACCACAAAAAGGACCAATATACTGAATGATTCATATAAATGCATAAATTAATAAAATTCTCGTGTTACTTACTTTCCACATTTTATTTAGGAAACTATAAATTTCTATAACCTTTCAACACAAAATATAAAAATTCAATTTATTTTTATTACTTCTGCTTCTAGTATTTAAGTGTGAATAGTTGCGCCATTAATTGAGATATGGTCTAGAATATTGGATACGACATGGTAGCCTAGATTTTTATTTCCGTTTTCGATTAGAAAATTAAAATTATGGTGTATTTTTGGTACAAGTAGAGCTGAAATTGCATTTAGTAACACAAATTTCCAGTCAGGTATTTAGATGGGTATTTCTTTTTTATGCATTGTACTACATCACACTATTACCTACTGACTCTTGGTGTAGTGGTACCTAGCGAGACAACGCTAGAGGGTCCGATTCCCTGTTCGAGCAGTGTGTTATTTCTATGAAATTCTCAGTAGCAGGTCGAAATTTTTACCCGGTATGGCAATAGGCCTGCTCCCTATTATATGCGACTGCACGCCTGTTTTCTCTAAGGCAGAGGTATACTGGTAACACACGCACAGTTCTTCGGTAAAAAAAAAACTTAGACGTTATTATGGCATCCCAACTGATTCTTCACACCGAATTCACATAACATTATTGTATGACATCATACATCGCGTGAGGACCACACATTTTTATATTTGGGCCGAGTTCATGAGGTAAGCGGGCCACTGACTTGCAATCTGTACCCAACGCAATAGCTCGAGATCACAGCGATTTATTTGCCATATGCACACATTACTAATATTACTGTGGTTTGACGGAGATGTTGAAAGCGAAAATTTGCCTGCATTAGGTGGTTTACTTTGTGACTCTACGAGATGATTAATGCAATCTTGTCTATCATAAGGTTGCGATAAAGTAAAGTTTGTTTTCTACAAACATGACTCTAGCTAAACTCTAGTTAACTATAATAATTATGGATGAGCTACACAATGACTGATCCGCCGCTACCTAAGGATCTTTCTTCAAAGACCATTTCAGACATTGCCCTGCATATCGCTCACATATTTTTGATACTATTTTGTCTGCACTTTAAAAGAGACCATGATTCTCTGAGTCTGTTTCGGTGTTTCTTCTCAGAGGCAGCAAATACCGACATCATCTAGTACTTAAAAAAATTAAACATTGACATTTTAAAAATGTCTTTAAAATATCTATTTGCAGAAATAAATATAGTTCCATCATTTCATTAAATACACTCAATTTCAAATTCAAAATATTTTATTTCAATAATAGACCAGGTACTTTTGAAAATTAAAAACTAGTTCTAAAATATAGGTGTTAGCGGAGAAGAGACGGCAAGAAACTTCATAAATACTTCTTTACAAAAAATCATGATTACAATATTAAGCTGTACCACTTTGTTTTAAATAGTTGCTGAGAATTACGCAGTTTGATGTGCCAAATTTTATACATTATATAAAAAAAGATTGCCAAAGAAAGGAAGAGCTGATCACCTCCGACAGACAGTACCCGTTCAGGAGCATGACCAGTTATTTTCGATTTGCTGCAAATTAATTGTTATTTTTTTAGGAAAACTATTTTTAGGATTTTTTAATTTTAATTTAGGAAAGCTATTTTTTTAGTAAAACTATTCTAAAAAGTATCTATCAGGAACTATAGAACTCTGCCGCATGAGAAAAGAACTCTTACTTATGTTTGATCTGCTATACAATGATCTGCTAATTTCACTAACATCCATTACCTTCAATATCCCTAAGAGATGATAAATGATACATATAATTATTATGTCTAATACTTAAGACTATGCTAGGCCGAATTTTCAATACTAAATTAGGTAAAACCACAGATAATAGAATGGTAATACCAAAATAAATCGTAATTCAAACACATTTATTCAAAATGTGTTTGAATTACGATTGTATTCGGATTTTAATACCATTAAGTAATCACTGGAAATAAATATAAATGAATGCAATTCATGATAACTTTACTAAAATAATATCAATTTAGCGCGATAAAATCCGTAAAAAGTAGTTTCATTTCAACTATACCATGTTTGGAACGATCTTCCAGTCGATTATTTTCAGTGATGCAGTGGTACACGAGATGGTACGGTAGAAACCTAGGTTAATGGTATCTCAATCTTAATAATTACACAATATGATAAAATATTGTTTTGATTACGATTTATTTTGGTTAAGTAGATTTGTGTTATGTAACCTCACTAAACCTATTTACTAACATACCACCACGCCTGTATTCCCCGAAGGGTTAGACAGAGGCGTACTAATGTACACCCACAGTTCGCCGGTATGTTAGGTCCCATGTAATAGGGGGCGAGCCTATTGCCATTAACCAGGCACAAATTCCTAACTTTCTTAACGAATTTCATAGAAAAACCCAATAACACTCCTTGACCTGGGAATCGGACCCAGGACCTCTAGCGTAACAGTCGCGGTCAGGACCACCTGGCTATTGAGGCAGTTGTTTTGATTACGATTTATTGTGGTATTAAGTTTTTGTGGGCACCTCAAGCTTCGTCGGACCCATAAGTAGATTTGTTTTATGTAACCTCACTAAAATTAAATAAATTGAGTTATTTCCATAAATTATTACATAGCCTTACGAATTCTTACGAAATATAACAGTAACATCCTTAATTTATAAAAATCAACCTTCGATCCATCCAATCGTGATGCAATGGACTCACCATTATAATGAGACCTCTTAAACTAAACAATTTACTTGACTAGGCAAATCAATATATTTGGTCTTGAATTATTTCCAACCAGTATACCTAGATCTGTAAAACAAAATGTTAGATTTGACGAGGCAGGTCAAGAGTTGTTGGATTCTGTTTTATTCCAATCACGGATAAGGGTTCTGTAGGTGTACTGATACTGAATGTTAACAGTGACACACAAAATTGGCCTTTAGGGCCCACTCGCTCATACGTGCAATTATTTGAGATTTCTATGTAGGTGAGGTTATTGTTTTGTCTAGTTATACGGTCAATGGCATCGGGGTGTCTAAAGAATGACGTATTTGTCGTCTACTTATATATGTATTAAGATTGATGTTATTAAATTTTATGTATATTTACAACTAGCTGTTTCACGCGGTTTCACTCGTTTCACTAAAGTGACTTTATGTTTAACTCGATTACCTATATAACCTACATATGTGTACCTATATATCTTTGTTTATGGGATAGGGGGGCAAACGAGCAGATTGATCAACTCATAGCTATTACCGCCGTCCAAGGAAACCCACAAAACCAGATGAGTCGCAAGTGCGTTGTCCACTTTTAAAAGGGTTTGGGCCTCCTCACCCAATTGGCGAAACACAACGTAAGCGTTGTTTCACGCCGGTTTTCTGTCAGGTCGTGGTATCACTCCGGTTATAGCCTCGTGGTCAGCAGTACAGTACTCGAACCACTAAACCACAGAGATCGTAATGTTTCAGTAGTCCTGTGGCCTGTTACGCTAGAAGTTCTGGGTTCCATACTTAAATCGAGCAAAGTTTTTACCTTCTTATTACTAGCATCTTGGATTTGTACCTACCCGGTTAATGGCAATAGGCTCGCTCCGTATTAGCGAACTTTGGGTATACAATTAGTATAAACTGTCCAACCCTTCAGGGAATACCTACAGGCGTGATGGAATGTAATGTATAGTAGGTAATATGCCTGCTAATTGATTGACCAATTACTTTGTATAACAATAAAAATGTCAAAGCTATTTATTTTAAATTATCTTCCGCATAACTTAATGAGACATTGGCTTTATATTTGAGTACGTACACAATACAACATCTTTAAGAATATAAATAAATGCCTAAAAGCCGGCAAAACCAGTGGAATTTTGCGCATATCTGGGCAATAATGTTGTCGAAATTTTATCATTTTGCATTCGGTAACGATCGGCATCGCTCGGGTATGTTCGTGAGTCATGGCGACCACTTTCTTGCAAAACTTTAGTTACTCACCGTAGTTGCGAAAGCATTAAAATAGTTGGAAGTAATTTTGGTAACTGTGGTAATTGTGGTGTAACTTGCACCAAGTTTGGGTGAGAAGAAGGGTTCTTGAAACAACACTTATGTTGTGTTTCGCCGAGTGAGTGTGGATATCGGAGGCCCAAATCCTCCTTGAGGTAGAGGGATAGTGGGGCAATCGTGCATCCGGATCGCCTGATAATAAGCGATTACCACCGCCCATGGACACCCGAGGAGTCGCAAGTGCATTGCCACCTTCTAAAAGGGTTTGACCTCCGGTATCCTCACTTGATCGTTAGTTGTTCCACGCCGATCTCATGGTAAAAATATTGGGAGTTAATTAGATAATTTGGATCTGTGGCAAAAGTATTGGAAGATTTTTTTGTTGTAACCTATTTTTGTTCCGTAGTCGCCATTATCCTTAGAACAGTTTTTTCTTTTTTTTTACATATTCCGTATGCTTAATCTCACAAGTGTTAAAAAAAGTAGATATTATGTTGCACATAACGTTTAGCAACAAGTTTCCTTCATTTTTTCTGCATGATAATCCAAATAATTGACGTAGAATAGGCGTATAGTGGCTTACTGTATCAGCGTTGATCGATGCGTTACGGTTGGTAGAGTCTTTAAAGGTTTAAGTAAACAGAGTTTGGTCATAATACAGATAATATAATATGTAGTATAGTCATAGTAAAGGATTTATTAAGCATATAAACAAGACAGTATAACAAACAGCTGAGCCTTGACTTGTGTCAAATTCGTCATTCAATGATTTTGCAATTGTTGAATTGTTTTTTTTTTACCCAATTTGACCCGTTCTGTCATTTAGTGGCACAGGAGTTCACAGGACGACCATACAACATTGAATCTTGGAGAAAGAATAAAGTAGTCTTTTGCAATGCGTGTGAAATTAGTTCTCTGTATAGTAAATTTGCACGGATATTAAACATTAGCTAAACTGCCTCAGAACTTAAACTAACAAGGCGAGCCAAAAGGAACGTTGTAATATTTACATACCGTACTGTGGCGACCTAAAATCCATGTGAAACTACGGAACTAGTGATGGGGCTGATTGAGTCCTGTTGAAAACGAATACTTATTAAAATAACAAATAAATTGAAACTAATACTTAAGTGAATTAGAAAATATTCAGTCCGGTATTACCTGATTATTCTATTTATCTGTATTTAATTTAATTACAGATTTTGTTTAAACAATTACCAATGACGTTAGCGTATATCGTTTACTTATGTCTTATTTACTACTGGAGTTAGAAAAACTACGAAACGGATTTTCATGTGGTTTTCACTAATGGACGGACGGACTGATTCATGAGGAAGATTGCCTCGAGGAAGAATTTAATATCACGCTACAACTCTCAGGAATGGTGCAACTCCGGTGGGACCGCTATTATTAATTTTAATCCTATCTATGCTATTATTATATGGTGTTCGGCAGAACCCGCTTGAAAACCGAATACTCGTCCCATCTCTAGCCGAATCCTCGTCTTTACGGAAATCAATATAATAGACAAAGCGAAGGCTATTCGTCATTGGGTACCGGTTCGACCATTGACTCAGACTGACAGCCGTTACGACATAGTATTTATAATTATAGGAACGTCTGGAATGTTCCACGTTAGTTTTGTAACTGTGGTTTTAATTGACTATTGCGATTCGGTTTCTGATAGATGTTTTCGCTTAGATTAGACATATTTATAGATTGCTTTGCAATTCTATTTCTAACAGTATCTATACATAAGCTAGATAAATGATATTTTTATGCTGATTGAGTGAGGATACCAGAGGCCCAAACCCTTTTAAAAGACGGGCAACACACTTGCGGCTCTTCTAGTATTGCGAGTGTCCATGGGCGACAGTAATCGCTTACCATCAGGTGATCTGTCTGCCATGTTACCAAATACATAATATGAGGGCTTTCATCCTAAATGACGCTACCTACCTACCATTGGTAATGACGGATGCAATTGTTTATTATTTCTTAAATACAGGAATTTTTGAATAATGTATCTAAACTCTAAGATCATCACATAGTGAAATCTCATTACCATAATATTAATTCAACTTATCATTTCCGTATAGATAAGAATATTTAATTATTAATTCACTAGATTATAACATTACGTTACCCAGTAGAATTTCATTCATCGTACGCGCAGGTATCTACTTAATTATGCGCACACGTTAACCTCGCATATATACTTAGGTTATGTCACATGAAATAACGCGTTCTAGAATGGTTTTGAATAAGGAAGTTTAAACAAAGTTGTGTCAAATGTTATGAAAATGTGGTGTTAATCTTTACTTAAAATGACTGAAGCATACATAACATAACATAAACTTGGAAATAAATAAAATTCGGGTACAAACGAAATCATGGTCAGTCACTCGCTGGAAAATCCAACATTTTATTTCAGGTCTCCACACAATTCCAATAAACAGAAAGCTAATAATAATATGGGTAATCTTAAAAGTATTCCAAGGACTAGAAATTATTTTTATACGTTTCCTTCTGATTTATATCAAAATATATCTTAAATATATTTTTTGTCTACTTTTATTAGCTGTAAGTTCTTCATTGACTAAATAAATAAAATATATAATTTAAAATTTTTTCCTCGAACACATTTAATTTTATTGATATCGTAGCGTAAGCTAACTATATTCAATGATTGCTTCTCTCAGGTGGCTAAGAATGAATATTTTATTTAAGTGAAATGCGTTTCAACGGATATGCGATATTAAATTATAATCAGCATACGGTTATGCGCGTGCGACCGTTACATGCGTGATAAAATGAGAGGTGCTTATGTACTACCTATGTGTAAGAATGAGACAGAGCGGTCAATTATGAAATCCAGGGCTGTTTAAACTTTATGGTAACAAGTTGTTCGAAAGGATATTAATTCTATGAAATGTTTAAGTAATATCCTTAAATATAATGTTAGGAATAAGTATAACATTCTGATTCTATTATTTTTGCAATGATTGTCGTTTTCCACTAGTTATAAGTTAAAGAAAGAGATATTAAAATATAATATACTAAATATTATAGACAGATTCCAGATTGACAAACACACACCCAGGCCCAAAACAACCCGGCCTGTTGTCATATGCAGTAAGTTCCATGCGGGAATGAAACCCACGATCCTTGTCCGATGAAAGTCAAAGTTTTCGACGTCTTAATAATTTTAATACAATTTAAATAATATCAATCCACTGCGAACAAAATCCGTAAAAAGTATTTTTATTTCAATGTCTATATTCGCATGTCACAAACTAGTAATTAGTAAATCTTAATACATAATTTAGATTGATAATAAAACATTGCAACTACTAATGTACGATACAGAATAACAAAATCACATATCTCTTTCAAATTAAGTACCATATTAAAATACATAGTTTTAATGAATGGAAAATGCTTTCGACATGGTCGGATTAATATGAAGACTTGATATGGTAATGAGAAGGCATTCGGTTACTAGGTCAGAAAACCGGTTGAGTGCCCTACTATGGCATTCCTTATAACTTAAAGCCGACTAGTTGTAGCCCTCGGTTGTCACTCGCATCCTAAAATTACTTTTTGAGACTATGGGTACCGCTGAAATGTGGAATGCGCTTCCCGAGTGGGTCTTCGCCGATAGATATAATCTGTGTACATGTCTTTAAATCACGACTGAATCAGGTTCTTCTAGGCAAGCACGCTCCATCGTAGATCGCACTGTCGGTTAACATCAGGCGCACTAGCGGTCAAGGCGTGAACCTATCAAAAAAACAAAATAGGTAGCATGTCTTTCCTCAGGATGCAGTCCATACGATTGCAAAATTTTATCGAATTCTGTTCAGCGGTTTTAGCGTAAAACGGTCACAAAACATTTGAGAACAGATAGACAAATAGTCTTTTATAATATCAGTATGGAAATATTTGCGGTCTTTTAAGTTTATGTTGTGGTCAACTGTTGGCTGATTATAAATATAATATATATCTATATGTGTGAGCCTTTAAAAGTTTTCTTAAAATAAATTAATTATACCTAATCGTTTTCTTTGATCAATGGTGGCCTTATTCATTTGATGAATTAGATAACTGAGAGGGACGGATGTGACAGGTTGCAGAAAATGTGATGACGGTTTATGGTAGTGATTTTATAGGTCGTTATTCCCAAAAAGGGACCTAAGCCTTTTTTAGGTTCCTTTTTGGGAATAACTTTTTTTTGTTTTTATGGGATGGGGGGCAAACGAGCAGACGGATCACCTCATGGTAAGCGATAACCGCCACCCATGGACAACTGCAACACCAGAGCAGTCACAAGTGCGTTGCCCGCCTTTTAAAATGGTTTGGGCCTCCGGTAACCTCACTCACTCGGCGAAACACAACGCACGCATTGTTACACGCCGGTTTTCTGTGAGGCCGTGGTATCACTCCGATCGAGCTGGCCCATTCGTGGCGAAACATGGCTCTCCCACGTAAAATTTAAATTTTAATGAATATGTGCAAATCCGTAATTTATTCCACCTAAGTATAATTAAATAAATTGAATAACTTTCTATTTTTGGAATGCAATAGCAGCTACTTTAAATATTTTAAATTCTAATTGAAGATTTTTAAAAAGAATCTTGTTCGGCTTTAAATATTTATGAATCATGGAATAATTTCGTCGAATTTACTCTCACAAATGAATATTTAGAAGTTAAATAATTTTGTATTCGTACATAAGACGTTCAATTGGGATTGGGTATTCTGTTTTTTTTTCTGGCTGGAGTTATTGGTCAGTTTTCTTTTGAGGCTATAGTGATTTGGGAAGCGCGACTGCTAATCTAGAGTTCCTGGGTTCGATTCCTAGGTCGAGCAAAGTGTTATTGGATGTATCGTGGGAAATCCTTTTAAAAGGCCGGCAACACACTTGCGACTCCTCTGGTGTGGTGGGTGTCCATTAACGGCGGTAATCGTTTACCATCAGGCGATCCGTCTGCTCGTTTTCCACCCTATACCAAAAAAAAACTATTACTATTATAAATTCTCACTAGCAGCTCTCAGCAGCAGCAATACATGGGACCTAAGCATATCGGCGATATGTGGTGTAAATTTGTACGCCTCTACCTTCGCCTCTCTCTTACACAGGCGTGACGGTATGTGTTTATGTGCTCATCTATTTTAAGGATTGTGTAGCCTCCATATATATGAGAAAAAGTATTTTTATGAGTCAGAATCTAAATCTCCACTATAAGAAATGTGTGTCAATAGTCAGTATGAGATGAAACTATGAGTTTAAAACACATAATTATGTTTTAAGTACTGTACCGTTAGTATTGGTTTTGTAACCTACCATATAATAGCTAAATAAGGTGCAATTTATTACTGTTTGTTGATGGGGTAAGATTGATGGCTGTTATAATCGATCATAAAAATACTGCGGTAATGTTGTTAGGATTTCGTAAAGCTTCGTTGATTTTAGCGTTAACCTACATAATTATGTTAAGAAATATGGACATTGGAGAAGAGACCTTAATGGAGAAGTAGAACTGCCGCATTTAATCAAAGTGTTTTTGGGTTTTTCTTGGATGTGGGTCTGGGTTAGCAAGTCCATAAAAGTGTTATTGGGTTTTACTTGGATGAGGTCTTGGATTCGTAGGTCGATCAAAGTGTGATTGGGTTTTTCTAAGAATAGTTCTGGGTAATTATCAATTAGGTTTATCAAAGTGTTATTAGGTTTTTGTGGAATAGTTATGAGTTCGTAGGTGTATCAAAGTGTTATTGGGTTTTTCTTGGAATAGTTCTGGGTTCGTAGGTCTATCAATGTGTTATTGGGTTTTTTCTTGGATGAGGTCCTAGGTTAGCAGCTGTGTCAGTACTATTGGGTTTTTCTTGGATGAGGTGCTGCATTTGCAGGTATGTTAAAACACATAATTATGTTTTAAGTACTGTACAGTTAGTATTGGTTTTGTAACCTACCATATAATAGCTAAATAAGGTGCAATTTATTACTGTTTGTGATGGGGTAAGATTGATGGCTGTTATAATCGATCATAAAAATACTGCGGTAATGTTGTTAGGATTTCGTAAAGCTTCGTTGATTTTAGCGTTAACCTACATAATTATGTTAAGAAATATGGACATTGGAGAAGAGACCTTAATGGAGAAGTAGAACTGCCGCATTTAATCAAAGTGTTTTTGGGTTTTTCTTGGATGTGGGTCTGGGTTAGCAAGTCCATAAAAGTGTTATTGGGTTTTACTTGGATGAGGTCTTGGATTCGTAGGTCGATCAAAGTGTTATTGGGTTTTTCTAGGAATAGTTCTGGGTAATTATCAATTAGGTTTATCAAAGTGTTATTAGGTTTTTGTGGAATAGTTATGAGTTCGTAGGTGTATCAAAGTGTTATTGGGTTTTTCTTGGAATAGTTCTGGGTTCGTAGGTCTATCAATGTGTTATTGGGTTTTTTCTTGGATGAGGTCCTAGGTTAGCAGCTGTGTCATTACTATTGGGTTTTTCTTGGATGAGGTGCTGCATTTGCAGGTCGATCAAAGTATTATTGTGTTTTGGATGAGGGCCAGTTAGCAGTTCAATCAAAATACCGTTACCCAAGATTTAAATTCATGTTGATATTATAAACTGATACTTTATTATTAACAGAGGAAAATATGCTGCCCTCGTACTAACTTATTTTCTAAACATGATTCTCTTTATCTGTCTTTCAATCTGTTGTTAGTATAACATTTTTTTTCTGTTTCAGATGACTTCAGTGAAGTGAATACAACTGCGATAAGTGTTAAAAAATGTTAAAAATAAGTGTTAATAGTGAATAATAGTTGTGTGGATGAATCGCAGTGTAGTGTTCAGTGAGAAGTGAGAGTGAATAACTTATACCATCAAGATGATGACCCTGTACAGAACCATCAAAGGAACCAGCACGTTGAAGAGGAAGAAACGGGAAAGGTATAGTATATTTTATCTCTTTCTGTAGCTGTTCTGTCTTGTTTCACATTTATCTACATCCTACTAGTCCTACTTCTACGCGTGCAAGTTTGTGAAGTTGTTTTTCATGTTGTTGTTGTTGGATGTTTGTTTCTCATTTACGCCAAAACTACTGCATGGATTTTCATATAACTTCACAATAATATACCTCATACATCAGAATAACACATAGACTTCAAACATTTGCGCGGACGAAGTCGCAGGCAAAAGCGGGTAAATAATAAAAGGTAAATCATTGTTTCTTCAAAATGTAGAATCTTCGAATGGATATTTGACACATCGTTATATTTTAATATGCGCGTGTTTTTAATTACTCTGTTTTCCAGTGTGAGATTGCATTTTGGCGGATAGCATTAGAAGTATAGTACCTACCTTCTTAGTAAGCTTATTTTGAATAAAATGCATTTTGATTTTGACCTAGAGAATATAAAATAGATGAATAGATTCATTGATTTTTTCAGGAAAAACTCATTCAAATATACAACAGTATGTAGCATGAATGACTTCACGCGGCGTTACGCATACCTACGCACGAAGCACCGCGGCGCCGCTGCGCCGCTACTCAACTAACGGTACTATTCGGAATTGCTTAGTGCAACGTTTCACTTTTACTTTGTACCTACACACTTGATGTTCGATAGATAGTTCGGCTGTCTAACGGTAGATGGCGTTTATAGGCTTTTGAGGTTCGCTATGGATTTGTTAATATTTTCTTTTTTAGGTTTGTAATACCTGCAATTTGGCAAAAATAGATAAAAAATAGATAGATTTTTTTATAGAAATGAATCATTCGATCCTTCTTAATTCAGTAACACCGGCTGCCAGAGTACTAGAAAAATACCAAAGAATTTTGCATTGTGTCTGTAATTTGACGGGTGATGTGATCATTTTGAGCATTTTTTAGCCATTTGAGCTATTGTTTCTGTTTGAGATATTTTTTAAGCTCGTTTAGTCCTATTGTAGGGCGAATCTGTCCTTACCACTTTTTTCCACTTCTCATAATTTTTTGGGGTCCAATTTCTGCAGTAGGAGTCTACTTCGTTCTATTATCTCTATCTCTAGCTGGAATATGAATCCCAGTTAAAGTATGAGCAATATAGTTTAAAAAACAAATAGTGTAGGTTTGAGACGCAAAGTTTTGAGAACCCTCTTTTTTCCGGATAAAAATGAGCCGAAAGAAATGATAAGTGTGACCTAAGGAAGAAAAGATATTTTTTTGAGTCTATGAAATGTTTTTCGATTGAGGTACTTCGCCTTAACTAAATAAAATCACGGAGTAATCGGATCCTATAATCAGAGCAATGCGATCGAAAATTTATTCCCAATAATCCAAAGTACAGAACATATCGAAATTAAATGCATTAGATAATTATCTAGTAGAGGAAAAATACCGTCCTACGTAATCTAGGGGTCGTATTCACGCCTTAAGCTTGAGCCCATGGGATTGATTCCTAATTCGAGCAGTGTTACTGGGGTTTTTGAGAAGATCGTGGGAAATTAACAAAACACATCAGACAGAGATAGAGAGCAGTAATAGCTTAGAGATAGGACTATTGGACTGCCAAGTCAAAGGTCTCGAGATCTAATTCAAGACACACACCTGTAACTCTTCGGAGACATGTGCGTATTAATAGTTAATTATCACGCGCTTAAACGGTGAAAGAAAACATCTTGAGGAAACCTGCACACCTGAGAGACTTTCACGGTGGCGTGTGAAGTCTGTCAACCCGCTATTAGGCTATCGTGGTGGACTATAGTCTAATCCCTCTACTTCAAGGAGAACCATAACCAACTGTACAATGGGCTGGTTATAAATAATAAATTATGCTGGGACAGGATTTTTACACAGCACCATCTAGTCCCAAACTAAGCAGAGCTTGTACTATGGGTACTAGACAATGGATATAATACTTATATACTTTTTTTTTTGTAAATACATACTTATAATACATAAGAAACACCCAGACGAACACAAACACTTATATTCATCACATAAATTTTTGTGTCCTGTGGGAATCGAACGACCTCATGGTCAGCAGTCCGGTACTCGACCCACTAAACCACAGAGGTCATCAAATTGTTAAAGTACTTTGAGGATACAGGATGATGGTATATTATGTTTTTATAGCTTACTTACTAATTTGGACTATGTTTTGGTCTCGTTATATATGATCGATTGTTTCTTCTCTTCCTAAGTTTTTTCTCATCTCAGTACCTATATCTACCAGGTCAATAACACTACTTTGACCATTATCTATCACAAACCATCAGTAACTGACAGACAGCTTTAGCATCTTAATCATAAAACACACAGGTTTTTAACTTAATTATGTTTTTGCTAGAAAGTAATTAGTTTTGTTATGCCAATGATTGGAGATTAGCCTGTAGGTACATTCGACTAAGGAATTATCTTTCCACCACCAGTTCTCACAGATGTACCATAACTTAAATGAATCATAATCTTCGAGGTCAAGAATGGATTCATTGAGTAATAAAAAATACAACAATTACTTCAGAATATCCAGTATGATATATTGGTATAAATCGTCTAACCTATTATTTATACACGTTGGAAATCAGAATCATTCTGATTAAAACTAACGATAGTTTAATAAAATCATAATATGATACATATTACGAAATTTCTTGGGAATTTCTAATGATTAATTCTAAACACGAATTGGTTTAAAGACTGAATGTGATTATCAATTTTTTTGCCCCCAGGCTTCATCTAGCAATTCCTCTAAATTAATTCATATTTAGTAGATATCAATTGCAACGGCTTTTCAGCTCCTCAGATCTCCTCAGAACAATTTCTGGGCAATAGCGATTTGGATTTGTGACATTGGCCACAACTGGAGCTACGGGCCCTTCCTATAGGTATAGTCTGGATTGACATTAAAACAAATTACCTATACCTACTTAGGTACATTATTTGAAACCGCATAGTTTCGATTTACCTGCTAACCTTGTCAATCGAATAATAAGGAACTAGCCGAATAATCGAGTCAAATTAACGTGAAGCTTAGACGTATTACATTTAGGTCTGACAGGGTTCAAGGTAGATCATCACTAATTACCTGCAGTCTATAATTAATCAATTGTTATTGTTCGATCTTAAGACATGTGTTGAAAGGTATCGATAACATATTATTGTTATTATTGTGTGAAGGAGTTCTTGATGGAAGTGGGTATGCGGGGTTGGTTCTTGTGAGATTGTACCAATACACGTTATTCTAGTGGCCTTCTGATAGGTAAAGTCAAACATAGTCAAATACTTTACTTACTTTAATGCCATTCAGATAGGCATCTCGTAAGAGGCGAGAAAATATCTGACTTGCTCGGGTCACATATTTTATAACTGTGTGTTACACTTCTTCTTTACTGTATTACCTAGTAACATTAATTTTGAAAGTATTTAAGCAATAGCCCGAAACTCCGAGTCTATCTTCGTCCCAGAAAAATGTTATCGTAAGGAAGTCTCAACTTTTCGTTTCTATTCCTTGAAATTAAAATATATTAGTACTACCTAGCTATTACTATCACTGATCATGAGTTCAGCACATACGTTCAGCATCGCCATAGTTGGTAGTCGGTAAAAAGCTCCACCACAAATACTTCCTACTCCTCTGTTTTCACCTCTATCAGTGTGAGTTTGTACTTGAGCTAAAGCAAAGATTACACATGAATCATCAATGTCACCGAAATTCCCAATTTTATCTGTATTAGCATTTTCCGATTAGCATTCATGGAACGTTTGAATCGAGTCATAAAATCTCGATGATCGAGTCAAATTGGGCTTACATTTGTGTGCATAGTGCATTCGACTATGCATGTGATATTTTACAGCAGTACCTTGTAGTGTCAGTTAACAAATCAATGTCAAGTTTTTGGATGCCTTGTTGTATAGCAAGGTCGCTACAGTCTTTGTTATTTAGAGATCCAAAGTTACCGACATAGCCCACCGAATTACCAAGCTGAAGTGGCTGGCAATATCTGTCGAAGAACCAACACCGAACCGCTGGGGGGGACGTGTTCTAAAGTGGAGACAACGACTCGGTAAACGTAGTGTAGGACGCCCTCCGGCAAGATGGTTGCTGGCGGAAGCTGGATGCGATAAGTCGAGGACAGGGAGAAATACCACATCTTAGGGAAGACCTACGTCTAGAGTATCAGAATCAGATGATGATGCTCAGCTGAATCTTTTTTGTTATTAGCGTCGACCTCTAGTCTTACTAGATACTGTTTCAAATCAGCACTTTACCTAAGACGACTATATATTACGGTTTTATACTATTTAGGCTCCTTTTCTGCGTTTTATTTAATTTTTATCCTGCATCTGGGAAGAAGGTAGCAAACCTTTATCGACTAAAAATTAAAAGAACATAAGAAGAGTCTTAGTCTGTGCTTACTGGCCACTGATTACAAGGAATGGGGATATAATGAATATATCGACATAAAACAGAAGCCCGGAGTAGGTACTTCATGGGTTTTGGGTACTCGTTGGTTGCTGCCAGGAGAAGAGGAAGTCATGCAATCTATAGTTAGGATCGAGAACGAGTGGGGAGTTGTAACCACCCCTTTTCTATAGTAGTTTCAATAGTATTATGCCTAGAAATTGTTCTTGTAGGTGGTAACTTGGAGGGACTGTATGATAATCGTCATGAAATTACCCGATGCGGCTGCAAGCTATTTTCTACATGCGCAATAATGGATGCGGAAGGAAGATAGAACTTTTTCTAATATGAAATCATTTTTGGGTGTGGGAGAAACTTTTTTTTTTTTAAAAAAAGCTTACTAGCAATGTTGGTCACACATTACTAGTATTCTTGTTAACCCCTCGTGCTAAGCTAAAATGCTTGTGTTACGAGTGGGTTCACGTCGGTAGTGCAATGGGTGGGGTTCGAACCGGCAACCACATGATCGCAAGTCCGACGCCCTAGCCATTAGGCTACCGCCGCCTTGGAGAGACTATACTATAAGATATAAGAGAGAACTTTTTCTTATATAAAGGCATTGATTACTATTTTATATTCAACTCTGACGTCACTTTAGTTCATAAATTAACATGAAGTACAAAACGTTCTCATCACGTATCTTATACTTAATTTGGTTATTCAATTTGCGATGTACTGATGTCATAGATATTCCCACATATTAACGAGATTATGTAGCGATGTTTTCAAATTAAATGCCATAAACGAACGAGTGTTGCATTTAAAACATTAAATATGGTGGGATTCTTCCACCGATATTGATACTAATATCAACACGGTCGATATGTGGAAGTAAATTATATGCAAACAACTCGAACGGACAAGTAAATCACTAGGTAATTTCGGGAAGCGGAAGATGAGGCTAATTTGCGCACCTTAGAAGAGGACCACATCCAACAGTACTCCTTCAGGCTCAGGATGATAAACTGAGATATAATTAGGGATAAAATGAAATATTTTCTTTGTTAATAACGTCAATACCACCACAGAAGTGGAATTTATGCAGTTGTTCCGAGGCTTCGTTGAAAATATAGGCGAAAATAGCTCTAATATTTTTATTATAATATTAGTAATTTCCTACGTCCTAATAACATAACATAACATACCATCACGCATGTTTTCCCCGAAGGGTTAGGCAGAGGCGTACTAATGTACACCCACAGTTCGCCGGTATGTTTAGGTCCCATGTAATAGGGGGCGAGCCTATTGCCATTAACCGGGCACAAATTCCAAACTCCGAGCTGCTACTCGGAATTTTATAGAAAAACCCAATAACACTTTACTCGACCTGGGAATCGAACCCAGGACCTCTAGGCTAATGAGGCAGTACGTCCTAATAATATTAAAAATTTAAAGCACCAAAATGGGCGCAGTAGTAAAACAGTAAAATATTAACAGACAATTCTTCAACGCTTTGTTTTTGATGAAAATGACTCTAAATTGACAATATTTACCAGGCAAATCTAGTTATCCGAGCACAATCGTGTAAAATTCGACACTATTGTACTAAACAGCCAATTTATCCTACGGTTATCGTATTTTGCGTGTTTGCAACGCCCACACTATGAATATGAGGCTATTACGGCCTTCAAACACGGCAATGGCTTCATTCAAGACAGCACTCCTGTGTTCTTCGTAAATGATGTCACAGCGTGCCGTGTGAGGAGGTCTTAATTTGACAGTTATAATTTGCGTGTTGATACCAATAGAAAGGAATGGACGCATTGTTGGGTTGAGTGGACTAACTTGGTTGTTAAGCTTCAAAAGTGTTTTATGTCAATATTGACATACGGACGCTAAAAAATATGGCGATTTCGTTGTTTTACCTTTGTCTTGTCAATGAGAAGTAATGACTGGTGCCTCTATCGTCCATGAACTCTGGTTACCACTGAACATCAAGCTCTGAGACTGCCTTATTAGCCTTGTAGTCCTGAGTGCGACTGCTACGCTAGAGGTCTTGGGTTTGATTCGCAGGTCGAGCAGTGTTATTGGGTTTTTCTATGAAATTCCCAATAGCAGCTCGGAGTTTGGAATTTGTGCCTGTTTAAAGGCAATAGGCTCGCCCCCTATTACATGGGACCTAAACATACCGGCGAACTGTGGGTGTACATTAGTACGCTTCTGCCTAACCCTTCGGGGAATACAGGCGTGATGGTATGTTATGTTGAAGTGTTCTTTTTTTTTGTTTAATTTTTACTGTTAAATTACATATATAAAATATGTAATTTTGACCTGCGGGGGTAGATGAATGATTGAATCGGATGAAGTTTCTTTTCTATCACCTTATGAACTAACTGATACTCGTAATAACGTCTTCACAGTAAACTTAATTTGCAAGTGCAGATCAAGTATCACTCTGAATTTTCGAATCCTTACTTTTCCAACGCACCCCTCTCTGCCAGGAATTATGACAATTACCATGGTTACATGTCCATCTACAGCGAACAACGCCTTCCCGATCAGTTGCATGCTTGCTGCTTGCGTAAGTAGGCGTGGGTATGGGCAAACCTAACACACGTGTGAATGTTATTTGTGAATATTAGGCATAGCATATCCTTAATATTCACATATTGAGCTGGAGTGAACTGAATAATATACTTTGTGGTCGTAAACAGTTTCCACAGTAATCGGAAACATGAATATAGGACATTGAAATAAAACTTTTTTTATGGATTTTACCACGATATTTTCTATATCAATACAACGCGATAAAATCTGTAAAAGTAGCTTTATTTCAATGTGTAAAATTCGCTTATGTTTTAGAAATAAGCATGATTATAAGACTCCTAACTTTTGTCCTTAACCTACTAATGAAAAAAAGTAATTTTCATAATACTCAGTTTTTAAAAAATCTCTAATTTTCCATATTTTTTTAATATGTAGCTACATGTTAGAATAATCCATGGTAAGATCAGGTTATCAATGCTTCTTATTTCGATTTAATTCAATACAGTCCATTTATAGTTACTCGCAATAGGATCGTTACTCCGATAAGACCTAAGCAAAATTAAATCCTTTTCATAATCAACACATTACATTGTCCCACCGCTGGGCACGGGTCTCCTCTGATAATGAGAGGGATTAGGCTATAGTCCACCACGCTGTCCTAATGCAGGTTGGCAGACTTCACACGCCATCAAGAAAATCTCTCAGACGTGCAGGTTTCCTCACGATGTTTTCCTTCACCGTTTAAGCGCGTGATAATTAACTATTAATACGCACATGACTTCGAAAAGTCAGAGGTGCGTGCCTTGGATTCGAACTCGAGACCTTTGACTTGGCAGTCCAATGGTCATATCACTAGGCTATCACTGCTCCTTCAAAATCCTTTTAGCATAGTCGAAATAATATCGGCAGAATTCAAAAGCTGAATACTTAATTCTATAATTCTTTGCCGAATACCAATACTGCCAACCGAATAAAAAAGTAAAATAAAACGCTTATTCAACATTCGCCTTTTAGTGCAATCAATACCTTTACTATCTCTTACTAAATTTTAATTGGCGGTCAGATAACAACCGATAATTGAACAATGGTTAACCTGAAGATAAGAGGTTTAAGTGAGAATTTATGTTTTAATGATTTCTCCTATTTTTGTAACGCGTTTTAGTAAATGTGGATTTACGCTGTTACTAATTGCGAGTGCGCTGTGTTTCTGTAAAATGGTAGTCGAGTTTTGTGATAGCGATGGTATGGAGATAAGTTAGTTGTGTTTTTTATTCAGTGCGCACTAGTCATGAATAGTAATGATTTATTCAGGGTGAATTCTTCAATACTGGAATTAAAATTCTGAAGACCATTATTGAAACATACATACATACCATCACGCCTGTATTCCCCAGGTTAGGCAGAGGCGTACTAATGAAGTACACTCATAGTTCGCCAGTATGTTTAGGTCCCATGTAATAGGGGGATAGGGGGCGTGCCTATTGCCATTAACCGGGGACAAATTCCTAACTCCGAGCTGCTACTGGGAATTTCATAGGAAAACCCAATAACACTTTGCTCGACCTGGGAATCGAACCCAGGACCTCTAGCGTAGCAGTCGCGCTCAGGACCACTTGGCTAATGAGTATGAGGCAGTTTGAAACATTGCTTTCTTTTCTTAACATTAAAACTTTAACTAATTGTATCGCTTAAGGATTTTAATTACATTAATGTTTGCTTACTTCAATGATGTTCTGTAAAATAAATAACAATCCTTCAAATACCTTCATGTAAAAATCAAGATTCTCCGCACATCATTCAAACATTCAGTGTTGTGTCAACAAAGAGTTGTCCTGGGCGAAATGTTGTAAGAATCTTAATGTCGTCCTTCTGTTTACGTCAGTCATTGACATTGGTGTTGTGTATTTCCTCATGTATTATATTAAACTAGCTTCTGCCCGCGGCTTCGCCCCCGTGGAATTCGGGGATAAAAAGTCAAAATCAAATCAAATCGGTTCAGCCGTTCTTGAGTTATAAATGGAGTAACTAACACGACTTTCTTTTATATATATAAGACTAGCTTCTGCCCGCGGCTTCGCCCCCGTGGAATTCGGTCTGTCATCACATCCCGTGGGAACGGTATAAAAAGTATCCTATGTCCGTCTCCTGGTTCTAAGCTACCTCTCCACCAATTTTCAGCCAAATAGGTTCAGCCGTTCTTAAGATATAAATGGAGTAACTAACACGACTTTCTTTTATATATTTAAGATTACTTATCGTTTTTTTAAGTGTCTCATTAGTCTCAGGGCCGATTTTTCAATCGCCAGATAACGGATTATCGGATTATCGGTGGAATAAATTCAAAATTTTGACAGTTTTTCTGTACAAAATCTGTCAAATGCCAATTTTATTCCTCAGTAAGTTATCTGGCGAAGGAAAAATAGGCCTTTAATGAAAAAATCTCTACTACTTATTATAAAATTGTAAAAAAGCTGTGTCTGTACATTGAAGATATAAAAAAAACACGTGGGTTATGGTATATAAAAGTCTACGAATCCGAAAATGTGTTTTTTTTTAATTCTTGTCTGTTTGTTACGGGTTGGAGCAAAAACTATTGAATAGATTTTAATTATATTATCACTGTTAGAAAGTAAATGCTCCAACTTAAAAACTGGTGAACTTCTTATCTCAATTATTGAAATGAATCCTGAGATACAGCTTGTGCCTGAGATACAGCCCTGATGTATAGAGGAGGCCCATACAAAAAGAGGTCAACAATGCTGGTTTTTCATTTTCACGTGAGCGAAGCCTCGGGCAGAAGCTAGTTGAATGAATAATTTCTTTCAAAACAAAAGAGAAATTAAGTAGCGTTTGAGTAGTCGGTCATAAAAAAACAAAAAATGAAATAATAAAAGCATAAAATCACCATAGATAAAGCCAGATCGCGAGTTCAATTCGAAGGTTGGTAATAATATTTAAGTAATATGCATAATAATGCCTGCTTTGCATAATATCAATAATTATATTGTTAACGATCACAAAACCAAAATTTGTCAAAGTCAAAGTCAAATCTTTTATTTCAATTAGACCAGTATTACAGGTACTTTTGAATTGTCCAAATACGTTAAGTTACAGTAAATTTTTATTACAGTACTTTGTGTCATCAACTCTTCATGCTTCGGGTGACTTAATAATTCGTGAAGGAATCCACGAGAGCGTTTCTGTTTATTTACGAGCGCTTGAACGGTATGTAAGCATGAGTTATTTGCGAAAATTATGCAATCACCGCTTTTTTGTATGTGTTAAATATTAATGGACGTAAAAACGGTTTTATTTGTACATTTTAAAATTCGAAAGAATATTTTTTAAATAAAATTTAGTTGTTAATCTGGCTTGTATTTCGCGGACTGCGGATTCTGTTAATTGTTTTTTTTTCTGACATTAGCTGTTGATTCATGGAATCTTCATTGATTTGTTTAGTATTAAGTATAATTTTTACATTAAGTTAATCTGTTGTAACATCTCCTTATGTTTATTATATTATCTTTTGTTCCATAAACTATTTTTACACACCTTACACTTACATGAACATCATTCAACACGCATACACATACACACGGCAAAATATTGTTTCAAAAATAGTGATAGTAACTTCTATATAACTATTATACAATTCCCTATCCAAATTCAGAAAAACTTACCTCTCTTTGATACCCAAATTTGTACCGATTTAATATTTGTTTCTTGCAATGATTGACCCAAATCATATTATCTCAACAGAATTGGATAACATTAGTGTAGCGTCTGCGTATAATTGTGATACCGAAACATGCAACAAACTAAACATAAGCAGTATAGGTTCTCTGAAGGTATTCTGTCAAAATATCCGGAGTATATATAAGAATTTCGATTGTTTAATAACGCAGTTGTCTCGATTCACGTTTGACTGTGACATTATAATACTTACTGAATGCTGGTTAAATAATCGTAAACCCATTCCTAATTACGACAATTATGATTATCATCACTCGCGTAAATGTCTTAATCAGAACGATGGCATAGTCATATATGTGAAAAAGGACATTAAATGTTCCATAACAGAACCAGACCCAAACGGAGGGAGCTTTATGCTAATTAATATAGAACCAGACATATTTATTTTGGCTATTTATAGATCTCCGTCGATACAATGTACAGACAGTTTCCTAAATTCGATTGACAGTATTATTCGTCCTATTGGCTCAAAAAATAACTTGATAATCGCCGGCGATATCAACATTGATATTAAGGATAGTTCTTCCGACAGAAATTGTGCAGCGTACTTAAATCTTACTGCTGAATTAGGGCTATTACCTGGGCATACATACCCCACTAGGCTGCACAACTGTCTGGACCACATAATGCTGAAAACTGAATCTCCAGCAACAGTATATGTAATCAACTCCACTATAACTGACCACGCTTCTGTACTTCTAACCATTGTCCTTAATCATCGCAAGTCTAAAAACCTAAGCTCTTATAAACTAAGAATTGACGCCTGCTTTAAGCACTTAGAGACAATTAATTTCTCGTTCATTGATTCCACCTGCAATGCTAACGTAGCTGCATCAAAATTTGTGGATATACTGTCTAATGCTATCAAACTTAATTCTGAGTTATGTCATATTCCTAGTAAAAAAAGAATACTGAAGCCATGGATAACTACGGGTCTACTACGCTGCATCCGAAACAGGGATAAACTCCACAAAAAATATAAAAATGAACCAAATAACTTCGTAATTGAGGTTACATATAAGCGATATCGGAATTTTTGCAATTCTTTGTTGAGAAAACTTAAAAGAAACTTTGAAAAATCACTACTTCGTAATGCAAAAACAAATAAAGAATCTTGGAATGCAATTAAATCAATTATAGATTATAATAAATCAAAGACATCCGCTGATAATCTTTTAAACAACAACTCCGCAATTAATATAGAATTTATTAATAATTATTTTTCTAATATTGGTAAACAACTGACCGATGCTGCTCTTGCTACAAATCGAATTAGCTCGACTTCATACAATTTCACCATTCCCCCAGTCTGCAATTCCATTGTGTTACTGCCAACGGATGAGGCAGAGATTGAACGACTAATAATGAACCTCAGAAATAAATGTGCTACAGGCTGGGACTTAGTACCCGTTCAGCTCCTCAAATTAACTAAGAATATTATAGTCCCACCTCTTACTAAACTTTTT
Source organism: Acronicta leporina (assembly GCA_947256265.1). Taxonomy (NCBI): domain Eukaryota; kingdom Metazoa; phylum Arthropoda; class Insecta; order Lepidoptera; family Noctuidae; genus Acronicta; species Acronicta leporina. The sequence continues at coordinate 4,084,493 of OX366512.1, forward strand.
AACCTATGTATAGCACAGGGCATCTTCCCGGAGGTCTTTAAAAGATCACTTATTACCCCTGTTCACAAGGGTGGGAAGCGAGATGAAGTCTCAAACTATAGACCTATATCAGTATTGTCATCTCTGTCTAAGTTATTAGAAAAAATACTCAATAGCCGGTTAATTAAATTTCTAGAACACAACAAAATTTTGTCGAGTTCGCAATATGGTTTTAGGTCGGGGAAAAGTACTGAAGACGCAGTAGTTAACTTAACGGATTTTGTAACTTCACAGGTAGACAGAAAACAAAAATGTTTAGGTATATTCCTCGACCTAGCTAAGGCTTTTGATACTGTCTCTATTCCCATTCATGTGAACAAATTGGAGCGCAGCGGTATTCGTGGCAATGCGCTCATGATATTTGAGGATTTCCTGAATGGTCGAACACAACAAGTTCGAATCGGTGACCACGTCAGTGCACATGCACCAGTTGTCTGTGGCGTCCCTCAGGGCAGCATCCTTGGCCCAAGTCTCTTCTTGATTTATATTAACGACCTATGTAAACAAGATTTAATAAATGGAAAAGTTTTTACTTACGCAGATGATACTGCGTTGGTTTTTCATGGAGAGACTTGGGACGCAGTGCGGCATTACGCTCACATGGGTCTCCACAAAGTTAACCAATGGCTTGGCACAAACCTTTTGACGTTGAATCTCTCCAAGACCTCATACATACAGTTCTCTGTGGCCAAAACTGAACCAAAGAATATTAGTCTTAAGGTTCATGCATGTAACTACCCTGACGATTCTTCCAACTGTTCTTGCATTGAGATAACTAAAACCACAAATGTTAAATATCTCGGCGTTACATTGGACGACAAACTTAACTGGCGATCTCATATTGACAACACAATTGCGCGCACCAGGAAACTTATTTGGGTTTTTAAGAAGTTGAGACACGTTGCTGATTTTGATCTACTGCGCACAATATATTATGCACTAGGTCAATCAGTCCTTGGGTATTGTATAAAAGCTTGGGGTGGTGCTTGTAAGACTTTTTTACTAGACTTAGAAAGAGCACAGAGATCTATTCTAAAAGTCATGACCTTTAGCCCATATAGATTTCCCACAGTGAAGTTGTATGAAAAATGTCGAGTCTTTACAGTCAGACAACTGTATATTCACAAATTGGTTACCCAACAGCACATGATCACCCCTTTTAATGCAGACAAATACAATAAGCAGCGCGTCATAAAAAATGTATGTCCACCTGTTATATGTCTGACGGCATCAGCTAGGCGGCAACATGGTTATAAAGCAGTTTACCTCTATAACAAAATTAATAAAATAAAAAATATACACCCCCTATCGACCCGTGAAGTTAACAAAATTATTAAAAACTGGCTACTAGGACTAGATTATCAGCAAACCGAATTGTTGTTAGTATAGGTTTTTCTGATACTCACTGATATAAATAATAAAATACAATAAAACAAAATACATACAACCACTCACATACAAATCACACAAATATAATCACACACACCCACACACACCCACACTCACAACACATACACACTCACAAATACTGCATTTATTTACATAATTTATATAACATTATAGTATCCATGTGAAAGGGCACTGATTTCTGTAATACAGGCCTTTGAGCCTAGCTCAGAAATCAGGGACTTGACATATTTTGTACCTTTTTATGTGAATAAATAAATAAATCTAAAAAAAAAAAAAAAAAACTTTTCAGCGTAACCGGACTTGGTGGCGAGGCACCGATTGCCTCCAGCCAGGAGGAACTTATAAACTAAGCAACACCAGCTGAGGGCAGCTAAGGACTAACGGGACACGGGCCTCGGCTTAGGGCGTTGTTGGGGGGTACAGCTAGGGACGGCTGGATCTGGTTTAAATTATTTAGGGACTAATTTAAAGATTCTCATTCATCATCATTCACATAACCCTGCATTGTAACACTCACATAATGCTACTACTATGTCTGGACTTTAAAAGAGACCATGATTCTCTGAGTTTGTTTAGGTGTTTCTACTCAGAGGTCGTCAGTTAGGAAATGCCGGCGCCATCTAGTTAAAAAAGTGTAAAACATTGACATGTAAAAGTGTCTTTAAAAGATCTATTTACAGAAATAAATATCATTTATTATCAAAGCTACTGGCTCGGTGCGGGCCGGCTAAAGCAAGGGTCTGGGGGTTTACCATTAGTACGTCTTCGTGACGGGCCTCGCCGGCGAGGAATAACTTATTTTCCAAAGAGTTTATATATGCGAGGCCTTCGCCTCTTAAAGGAGTTCAGTAATGGCTGTCATCGTCAAGTAGTCATCGTCGCCCACGCCCTTAAGGTGTGTTTTGATTTTTGCGCGTAAGAACCAGTCCCCCCTCGGTTGCTGCAGCTCTGACTGTCTGCAGTTCGTAGGGACTCTTAAGGCTCGGTAATGCAATGTTGCAGGGTTCATAGGCGGCGATGACTTCTTATCATCAGGTGATTTGTGAACTCATTTCCATGCACAAACAATAAAAAAGTATTCCACCATATACACAATTCCTTTCACATATGTCACGATCACATTCAATCTAGTTAATATGTAAGCATGGATTGAAAAAGGAAGGTAAATATTATTACCTAAATGGAAAAAAGAATAAAAAGAAACAACTACGTAAGACATGACTCAAAAGTCAAAACAAATGTTCAATTAAAACGGAGCATCAAATAAAGGTGTTTATTACATTTCTCCCGCCAAATAACAAAACGAAGACTAAATCCAATTTAGTGAATGACCCAAGGATTTCATATAAGTTAGCACTTTTAACGTTTGGGTCAAAGAACTTGAAGGAAGTCGATTCAAGTTTTGACTGTTCGAAAAAAAGTTTAATGCTTTTTTTACTTGTATAATCTGGACTACTTGCTAACTTAGTTATACTAAAATTATGTATCTCTGTGTGTAGATTTTTCAAATACTTGCAAGTACATATTAAGTTTTTAATGTACTTACTAGATGGCGCCGACATTTCGTATGACCTCTGAGAAGAAACGTCGAAAGAAACTCACAGAATCATGGTCTCTTTTAGTGTCACCCTTGATTTCCCAAAGTACTCTTATTTTTTACATACTTACGGAAAAAATATGAGTATTTTAAACGTTACACTTATAAGAAACTCCTATCCATCCCCATGATGATGTCATTTTAATGGAGTCATCCTAATAGAATTTAAAGGATTAGGAAATACCTATGTTTATTTTGTGGTTAGATACTTGTACAACGATGTTTTTGGTCTATGCATCTCAAATTTCTTAGAAACTATTATATTAGTTATCTTTTTGTGTTTTTTTTGCATTTTTCATGCTAAGATTATAAACTTATTTTAGTGAAGGAAAAATTCGAATCCTGCCTGCAAGTCGAATTTTTCCTTCACTAAAATAAGTATTATATTAGTTGTTTTTAATTAAATATCTAAGCTATTTTTTTTTTCATGTTTATCGCTCGCAAGTCATGACTGATTAATCTTCTTCATGAATTCTATTTTTCATACAACTGATGAAATTGCTTATGTTATAGCGATAAGAATGGGCAAATATCTCTTTCCAATAGTGATTCTATGGATGTGTTTCACTTTACCTACTCTGGCAAATTTTAAGATGTTTGTTGTGTATTTTTTGGTTCCTAACTAATTTTAAATATTTTTTTAAATAATACGATTTCAAAAATCAGAAGCTCTTGCCTTAGATTCGAACTTAAAAACACTCCGACCTGATCTGCACTTCGAATAAGTGACGACAATGGGCGAGCCTAGTCTTTGTCGCACGGGGCAAGTACCTCCCCCCTTCCAGATCTGGGCTCGACTGTACGTGGCAGTCGATAGCCCTTTCACTAGGCTGTCAGTTCTTTATAGCTTATTCTTATTATTGTCAGCCTTGATCGTCCCACTGCAGGGCACCGGGAAGAGTGGAAGAAGGAAAGGGAGGCCCCCTTTCCTTCTTCCACTCTTCCCGGTTGAGAGCTTTCAGCATCCATCCCCTGCAGTACCTACGAGTCAAGCTCATCCCGCCGAACGTCTTCTGAAATGCTGTGGCATCCACTATGTCGTGGTTTTTGGCAACAATTCAATATAAATGCGGCAAATATGTCCAGCCCAGTTCCATTTAAGGTCTTATATAACTTAGCTAAAATAAGTATAAAATCTTGTGTAGGTACTTTTCTTAACTACATAATATATGAGGTAACATTCTTGACAAGGTCCTCCGAAAGTCCCGCCGGTCGTTAGCCGGAAATTCCTAAAAACATCTCATCGCACAAGGAAAAGTTTATCAAAAAATGTTGGCAGAGTTTGTCACAAAAACTAATGGCTTTGATAGTCAGCGAGACACACACGCTCTGTATCTTAGTACTTGAATACCGTTAGCCATAATTTCATATACTTAATATAGTTTTTTTGAGAGGGGTTCATGACTAAATAATAGACTAATATTTCTTAGTAGCAAATTTCGTTGATTAAGTATAATTAATAATAAATAAATATTCTGGGACATTTTTTACACAGCACCATCATTCTAGTCCCAAACGAAGCAGAGCTTGTACTATGGGTACTAGACAATGGATATAATACTTATATACTTTATTTTTGTAAATACATACTTATAATACACCCAGACGAACACAAACACTAATATTCATCACATAATTTTTTGTGTTCTGTGGGAATCGAACCCACGACCTCATGGTCGGCAGTCCGGTACTAGAACCCACGACCTCATGGTCGGCAGACCGGTACTCGAACCACTAAACCACAGAGGTCGTCGATTGGAGACATGGAGTCTGCTGTCACCAACAAGTCCGATAGAGCCTGGTAGCAACGGGGTATATCCGACTTGTATAATTAATTATTAACCAGACAATTGTAAAATTATATAATTACCTATCATTTTAACATTTAGGTGTGGGCGTCCGTTTTGCCCGACTCAGTTTCGGATAAAACTAGGGACAATTTCTAAACCTTGACTGCTTAAAGTTCCGTTGCCAAGTTTGAAATAAAAATAGGGCAAGATATCATGTTAATTCTTGTTCCGTTTTCGGGTCTCATTAATTCTGTATTCAAAAAATTAAGACTATTTTGGCGCTAAATAAAGAGCACAGATGCTGGTACATCTCATTGTTTAAACATTTTTTGTTATAAAATTATTTTAAGCCGATCTTGTCTCGGAGCGTTGTCCATTTGAACAACAATTTTTTGCACAAATTAACCACCAAAGTTGCACGTTGTCCTTATCAGAATGAGGTCCAGAATTGCGAAGTAAAATTTCTCGCACATGCAAAGCAGGGTTGTCAGATTTCGGGTAGGCGTACCTAAAGTTTGTCAGCTGTTATGTTAATCTCGTTCATTTATCTCAGAAGATGGAGTGGCTACTTGTCAGTGCTTTTGGCACTGCTCAACCCTGTGGTTTTTATGATAACATAAACCGTTATAAATTGTTTTTATGCCTGTGTCACCAAACTTAGCTTCTGTGTTTATTAATTTCATTTTGTCCTTGTTTTTCAAATTAGTTTTTGGAAATATTGTTGAATTAGTCTAGTGATTGTTTGCGCGATTGCTATGATAGGAGTCCTGGGTTCGATTACCAGGATGAGCAGTGTTATTTGGTTTTCTATGTAATTCTATGTAATTCGCTCCCTATTACACGGCCCTAAATATACCGTACTATAATTCAATAATAATAAGTGCGATAGTCTCTGTCTGTCTGCTTGTTTGTTTATTACGTTTTCCGTTACACCTTAACCGCCTAAATCAATTATGATGAAGACTTTACAGCAGAAGATAGGCCTACCTTTTATCTCAAGTCCTTTTATATACGTGTCTATGTATGTAATGCAACAATAAATCAATGTAAAACAAAAATATCTCAATAAATATGAGGCGGTGTTTTCACAACGTAACCGTGTTATCACAAACAAAAGTAATTTCAAATGACTCCCTTTAAAAATGGTAATGGGATTTACTATGGGTAACATACCATTAACACGCTTTATGGGCAATAAAAGTGATAAACTCCAAAAGTAATGCGCAAAATAAACTTTTTCATGCGCACTTTTTATTTAAAAGTACTCTACATCACGTCAGACTATCAAAACTCAACGTAAATCTTACAAAGATAGAGCTGAAAGTCATTCGTTTCAATTGTAACTCTATAATTTCATGGAAACCTTTTCAACTGACAGATATGGTATTTATACTGAAAGACAATAGGTGTGATATTTATGTTTAATAGCTTGAATGTTGCAAAATTGATACGAGTCAAGTGTTACTGCTTTACACCTCATAATGTACGCATTCAGGGAGAAAAAATGGACAAGCATGAGTTGGACTCGCGTGATGAGAAAGGTTCCTTACATTTTTGTCGAGTGAAAGAACGAAAAGAAAGAAAAGAAAGAAAAGAAAGAAAAGAAAGAAAAGAAAGAAAAGAAAGAAAAGAAAGAAAAGAAAGAAAAGAAAGAAAAGAAAGAAAAGAAAGAAAAGAAAGAAAAGAAAGAAAAGAAAGAAAAGAAAGAAAAGAAAGAAAAGAAAGGAAAGAAAGAAAAGAAAGAAAAGAAAGGAAAGAAAGAAAAGAAAGAAAAGAAAGAAAAGAAAGAAAAGAAAGAAAAGAAAGAAAAGAAAGAAAAGAAAGAAAAGAAAGAAAAGAAAGAAAAGAAAGAAAAGAAAGAAAAGAAAGAAAAGAAAGAAAAGAAAGAAAAGAAAGAAAAGAAAGAAAAGAAAGAAAAGAAAGAAAAGAAAGAAAAGAAAGAAAAGAAAGAAAAGAAAGAAAAGAAAGAAAAGAAAGAAAAGAAAGAAAAGAAAGAAAAGAAAGAAAAGAAAGAAAAGAAAGAAAAGAAAGAAAAGAAAGAAAAGAAAGAAAAGAAAGAAAAGAAAGAAAAGAAAGAAAAGAAAGAAAAGAAAGAAAAGAAAGAAAAGAAAGAAAAGAAAGAAAAGAAAGAAAAGAAAGAAAAGAAAGAAAAGAAAGAAAAGAAAGAAAAGAAAGAAAAGAAAGAAAAGAAAGAAAAGAAAGAAAAGAAAGAAAAGAAAGAAAAGAAAGAAAAGAAAGAAAAGAAAGAAAAGAAAGAAAAGAAAGAAAAGAAAGAAAAGAAAGAAAAGAAAGAAAAGAAAGAAAAGAAAGAAAAGAAAGAAAAGAAAGAAAAGAAAGAAAAGAAAGAAAAGAAAGAAAAGAAAGAAAAGAAAGAAAAGAAAGAAAAGAAAGAAAAGAACGAAAAGAAAGAAAAGAAAGAAAAGAACGAAAAGAAAGAAAAGAAAGAAAAGAACGAAAAGAAAGAAAAGAACGAAAAGAAAGAAAAGAAAGAAAAGAAAGAAAAGAAAGAAAAGAAAGAAAAGAAAGAAAAGAAAGAAAAGAAAGAATAGAAAAAAAAAAGAACTAGCTACCTAACTAAAAAGGTAGAAACAAGGTGTTCTTGAACAAAAACCTCTCAAAATAACAAAAAAATATAATAATAATTTGGTCTACGTTAATATAAGTAGGTAGAATATTTTAATCCAAGCTGGTAAGTTCATAAAATAGTATAAAATATAAATAGTAAAATACAGTCGCTCTTCACCACTAATTTTCTACTTTGAAAAACATCCGTCATCTTGTTATTAGGTGCGGAACCCTAAAAGTTCTAGATTAATTTTACTGTGTGTTTGGTTGACGCATAGAAGGCGAGTGATGGCGGATAAGCTTTCTGATTTAAGCTCAAATGGCCGCTGTTTTATGAGCACTCGTTGGTGGCAATGTTGTGAACGAAAGCCCTTGAACTTTATGCGACATATCGATAACTTGCGGTATAAGGGCTAAATCGCACTTGCTGTGATGTGTTTCATACTTTGATTATTTTTATCTTATTGAGCCACAAGATTTTTTTTTCTAGCAACTATTTCTTAATACAAGCAATATAGCTTAGCACGAGGGGTTAACAAGAATACTAGTAATGTGCGACCCACATTGCCAGTAAGCTTTTTTTTAAAAAAAAAAACTGGTAGTTCTAGCTAGATTCTAATTAGAAAGATAAATTTAATCGTGTTTCTGAAACCGAAGAACGCCTTTTTCTCTCTCATGTGTCTATTTTTGAAGGAACAGGCAGATGTAAGTTCATCCATAGTTCACCAGTAAATTCAAGTCGGATTTAATGGGGGGCAAGCTAATTGCCATTAACCAGACACAAATCTAAACTTCTAGCTGCTACTGAAAATGCCATAGGATAACCAAATAAATTTTTGCTCGTAGTCCGAATCGAATCCAGAATCATGACAAATGTAACCTATTTTCTGGCGACACATTAAAGCATTAAAGCATCACCTTTAATAGCAAACAGATCTAGAAAGGAAAAAATATGAATATTTTAAGAGGTATTTAAATACATTGTATAGTACAAAAATAGTTAAATAAATAAATAAATTAATTAATAGGTACGAATGCGGAATTATTGGCTTCTTTGCTGTCGCCTTATCCTTTACCAGTAAACTACTATTAGTTTAGTAGTTTGTGGTAACTATATTAGTTTGTTAGTATATTGCGTTATTTAGTTTTCGTTTTCTCCGTGTTTTCACATATAAAGCAAGAACTTGCCTATAAAAAGTAATTTTGAGCTACAATAAGATAGTAATTTATACAATTATTAAAATAACTTTTGTAACACATAATAATATTATTGCGAATGAATGTCTATTTCGATTACTATTACAAACTATTAGATATGTGAATATATCTAGTACATAGGATTGGTTGGATTGGATTAAACTTTTAACATGTCCTGATTATCAGATTTTGGCCGCCTAGGTACTTAACGTATTTGCCATGTGTACTTTGTAGCTGCAGACTGTGTGAATGTCACCTCTTTGGAATTTGACCTCTGATCCTATTGTGATGTGATACCAATAGTATTATTAGTGACTAATATAGCGTGTTTGGGATCGGCAGAGTGCTATACACGTAAGTCGAGCCAATTTGGGTGTGTTCTTTAACTAGCAAGCTAAAATAAAATAATAAATCATTCGATTGTAGAATTACATTAAAAATTTATGCATTAGGTTTAAATTTTTATAGTAAAGTATAAAATGCAGAAAAATATGAAATGGATTTCTTTGTAACAAACCAATACGATATCTGTTATTCAGGTTCCTGAAAAAAGTCATATACCTAAGTCATATTTAAGCTGAAACACAATCATATTCTTAAATAAAAAATATTCTTGTATAACCAGGTTGCAAAACCATCAATTTATGCACTATAAAAACCTCTTAAGATGTTTGAACATAAGAAGTAATTAAGTTAGTTGGGCACTAAAATTAAAATCTATCATAAGTATAAATAATGTACTTAAACAGCAGCTATTCAATGTTTTGTAATTCGCAATAATCTATTCAGCCCACACTATATAGGGCAATAAGACTTTACACAATTAACCACACATGCAATTTCAACGCTATTTCTTTAAAGCTAAAGTTCACTTTCATTTGTTTCAGGTAATCGCCGTTTGAGAAAGATCGTGACTTATGATTTCATTATAGATCGGCGCGTGCGCTGGCTTAAGCGTCTTGCGACATGGATAACACCCCTTAGATAAGTATGTGCTGAACGTTAAGCAACTCTGAATTTATGAGGTCAAATTTTTGTTGGGTTTTTGTTTCTTTTATCTAAGATAACAATGGTTTTTAATTATAATTAATAGAATGCTGTTGTTTGTAAGCAAAGATTTTAATGATTTGATTCCTATCTGTGACTGCACCATTTTAAATTAGGACCAAAAATAACTTCTAGACTGCTAAAAACTTAACACGCTCTTTTTGTTGTGCCGTAGTCGGGTAAAAATAAGTATATACCTTAAAATATGATGATTGAAATTGTCAACGAGAGGACGCTTTAGTCCGACATCTTGGTCCTTTTTTTGTTAACGGGGGGAAACCTTCAAAAGGCTTACGATCTTCGGGGATCCCAGGGTGTGTGGGATTTTTACCTACTAAAACCACCCTGGTGGCCACCATCAGCACACGACTGAGGGCACTGTGTTCTTAAAAGACCACCCCAGAAACCCCTGTGCAACGCGTGTTTGGACACATCCCTGGGAGACTTTAAAGGGGTCTCCCCTGAACCCCATTGTGCCCGCTTTGTTGGCCGAGTCCGGTTTGACAGACTTCACACACCGCGCTCGAGAAAATCTCTGGCGTGCAGATATCTTCACGACGATTTCCTTCACCATCGTAAGTAATAAAATTAAATGTGCATCGAATTCGAACATTGAGATCTCTGACTTAATACTCAATGGTCAGTTATAGTCACTCTTCTATTACCTCGTTAGGAGTAGTATGTTTTTTAAACTACTACGGTGGCAAACTAGCATACGGTATGCCTGATGGTAAGCGGGCACTGTAGCCTATGGACGCTTGGAACACCTGAGATATCACTCTCGCGTTGCCGACCTTGTAAAAATCTTTTGACTCCCTTTTTGTGAGTGTGTAGTAAATATTTAAGGAGGAATAGTTGGGCTGGCAGCATGGGAGACAATAAGTGTGATTCTTAAACACCACCGCTCCACCCCACTGCTAATACAACGCTTCCTGACGGAGCACTGGAGTCCTTGCTCATCGTTAGGAACAAAACATAGCACGAAGATATGTTATTTGGCTACGATTTCGTGCAAGGTCTCCACCTTGGTAGTAGAAGTACCTCCTTACTTCCCCAGTCGTGCAGCTCCAATTGCAAGTGAAATTATACAATTCCACTTTGCTCTACCTCTCTTAAAACCTTAAAATCTGTCTCTCATTACTGGAAAGTCTAAAATACACTAGAAATATGAAATATGATGCTACCTATTACTCCCAGTACCCTCTAATAACTCATGCGCGATTGAAAACAGACACCTATTGTTTCTCCTTTACGAAGCCCAAACACAAATCAGTTTAATGTATTTACATCTGAAGTCATTACATACTGGCATGCCAGTAAACCGCGCCAGTGGACGGGCGAGTGCACTAAATCACTGGCCAGATAGTGTTACTAACGCGGACCCGTTGTAGCGTGAACTATATGTAACAGTAACTTATAATCAGACATCTATCAATGTTAGTAATTAGGAAGCTGATTATGATAATTTTGGAGTTCCTATTTGAATTAATTAGTGATTAGATTCTGTGGTAGCTAATTAACTAGAACTAAAGCGCGCCATATTGCCTTCCGCTCAGAAATTTACTCTGTGGTAAATATTTTATCATCGCTTTCGTCGCTGAAACTCTTCCTGTTCTTAAACTTTGGGTCAATAGATACTTACTGGGCTAAAAATTCTGCTTTTTATGTATCATATTTTGATTCACATTAATTAATAACAAAACATATCTCGTTTCCCCGAAGAGTTAGGCAGAGGGGTACTAATGTACAACCACAGTTCGCCGGTATGTTTAGGTCCCATGTAATAGGGGGGGGCTATTGCCATTAACCGTGCACAAATTACAAACTCCGACCTGCTACTGGAAATTTCATAGACAAACCCAATAGCACTTTGTTGGACCTGAGAATAGCACCCAGGACCTCTAGCGTAGCCGTCGCACTCAGGACCACTAGGCTAATAAGGCAGTCACATTATTTAATAATACACGATATTATGAAATGACGAAAGAGCTGCGATGGAAGAAGAAAAGTGGAGAAAATAGTTTATTTGGTCAACACATTGAGATATAACTAACATAAAAGAAGAAATAAAAACAAAAGAATTGTACCAATAAATTGTTAGGTAAAGTACTCTACATTCTAAGGAAATAAATAAATAACATTATATTTGCACCTACTGGAAGGTAATGAGAAAACGTTACTTCTTTCTTACTTAGACTATAAAAACCTCAGTAGAGTTTGTCTCAAAGCTGAATACATTGAATAACTATACAAAAAATATTGACTGCTGAAACTGTATAAACCAATTCTCGCTGTAATGCATGATCGAAACATAAAATGTAAAAATGACCTATAATAAGATTAGCATATCAACGTAGACAAAGGGTTGTTGTCGACTTTGCTTAGGTAGACGTAACAATTTTTATAGATAGAAAATGTAATTTTTGTCAAACTTTGCCCTTTGTCGTCGGTGTGTGTAAGGGCACATTTTTGTATGTAGAATTTTTTTTTTACTTATACAAAAATACGCCTAATATATTCACCAACAATGCCACCACTCTTGAATAGCCGCACTGGCTCCTACAGTAGGATATCGCATCGCTACATTGTGTCCAAAATAGCTATAAATTAAGTGGGATGCACGCAAATAAATTCACTTTATTTATAGTGAGACGGAGCTGAACCAACTGACAGATTGCGGCAAGATGAACACATCTTGTAATTGTATACTGTGCGTGGAGGTCCCGAATTGACAATATAATAGAACGAACTACGAATACGGCCTGAAAGCGAAGCCTAACTTGAGGGAAATACGATGAGGTTACGCTCAGAGAAATGTGACGTCAGAACGGGCCAAGAATTTTTGTATCCTATTTAAAATCCGTTAATGGTGATTGGGCCTCCATGAAACACAATGTCGTTAAACTAGCTATATAAGTTTAGTATTTTCTTTACTGGGATAGCAACGTCCAAACTCAAAAATAAATAAAAAGATTATTTATTTGAAAGAATAAAATACTTTTATTTACGTCGACATGACGCACGGAAAATTAAGATAAACAACAAAATTAATCTATACTAATATATAAAGCTGAAGAGTTTGTTTGTTTGTTTGCTTGTACGCGCTAATCTCAGGAACTACTGGTCCGATTTGAAAAATTCTTTCAGTGTTAGATAGCCCATTTACTGAGGAAGGCTATAGGCTATATATCATAACGCTACGCGGACGAAGTCGCGGGCAGAAGCTAGTATAAAATACATCTGTGGAAAACATGCATCACACCACTGGAAAAACGGCTATCGCTTAGCATGATGCCGTGTCTCATGCACGATATTTCGATCTTTCCTAATTTTTGCGTGATAGATACTTTTGTCCTTTTTATACCAAACACAAAATTACTGTTTCATATTGACGTCATAACTTGAACGTAGCGTAAGCTAAGTGTGTTCACTTTATTCATCTATTTATATCTTTTCTTGAGGGGTATTTTCGAGCAACGAGGGTTAATAATTCTAGTGTATAGAAATCTGGGCCCGTTGACAGTACATTGAGTTTTGTTTTCTGTGCCTTGGGTGGCACGAGCGCTTCAATTTATTTCAGAACTTCCAGATAAAAAGTATTTAAAGTAGGTAATGTGGAATAAATCTGTATGTTTTTTCTTTTTTATCGCCTTTTGCGGTTTAACATTTTTGTTGATCGAAATGCATGTGAAATTCAATGGTAATGATATTTTACATATCATGGATGCAGCGTCATCTACTTTTTGTCATTTTCTTTTATGTCATTATGTTTAGGGTTTTTTTTCTTTCACCTAGTTACAGATTTTTATTATTTTTTATTAAGATGAGATTTTTTTAAGCGATTACATCAGCGTTATTCACAAATAATCCATGTTCTTTTTTCAAAAAACCATTTTCGCTAGATAAAATTCTCGAAGCGCACATTTTACCGACTTCTACAATGACCTATATCTTTCAGAGCAGCGCCCAGTAACTCCAACAGCAATAAACAATTGTCCATTAGTAATATTTTCAATGAGTGTAAGTGACAACTGGATAGTTGTATTGTATTCAGTTGTATTCAACTGCCGCGCATGCGTGCTTTGAAGTCTTCTGTTAACACCGCGTGCTATGCAAAGCGTTAGCTTATTTGCGTCCCTTCAGTTTCGATTGATATACATGTTGATTTTACTGTTTTTGTTAAATACGATGTGACCAGAGGTGATTTCTTAGGATCTCTGGTATGTTCCAAGACATTTATATGCTTGTAAGCGACATTTCAACTGTTGTGAGCTGTTTGAGAATTCTATTAAAACAAATTGCTTCTTTATGTTCAGTATACCTATTTCGTTTTCTAAGAGTACCTATATAACTAAGACATAATATTTCTGGAATTTGGGAAGGATTCAGAAAGGATCTTTATCTGCCAAAATAAGCTCAAGATATCACAATTTCTTCGAACTTTTGGTTGTTAGTCAGTGACCAGCTGGCATCGGTTTCATCACTGTAAAAACTGAGAATAAGAAAGCTATTAAAAATTAAATCTAACTCCTCAGAAATTTGATGTGGATAGCCATGGATATCCATGAAGAGTACATCGATCCAAAAGGCAGTTATAGTGCCAATGATAATAAGGTTTTTTATTCTAAGTCACGTTAAACGCTGCGATAATCCTGTAGATTTATATGCGATTTGAAAGTAGCTTGAAAAATAAAATGTCAGCATAAATATTCTCACATACAGTGTCTCACAATTTTCTCATCCATAAATCGACCATTTCCGCATACCAGGACTAAGTTACAGGAAGGAATATTCCAAAGTAAAACATGCCTTGGTCCTAAAGGGCGCATTCCCAACCCTTACTATAAGTCCACGTCGACACCCACTCTGGGGTGCCACATGGTAAGTAACATCCATCGACGCCGGCCGCCATGCATCACGGCCTACACGCTGGGACAATACGGGTATGCACCATAAATATGAGATACGTCATCACACACCCGCCGCGTCCAAAACGCGCGCGATCGTCGATACCGTTTATAATGTAATAAATAATGCGATATGTGCACTCGACACCTACTTACTTACGTGCGACGTGCAGATTGATAGTACTGGCGAAGTACTCTATAAACTCGCTCTTCTTATGTTCAGATACAAAAATCGAAAGGGTATATTATGTATTCCTGTATTATTGTATATGTAGTTGTATCCCGTCTCATGATGTCGCTTTTCTTCGACTTTTATTCTACTCAAAGCTGTTGTGGCTGCCTCATTAGCCTAGTGGTCTTGACTGCTACGTTAGTGGTCCTGGATTTGATTCCCAGGTCAAGCAAGTTCTCAGTAGCAGTTTGGAGTTTGAAAGGCTCATCCCCTATTATTTGGAACCTAAATATACCAGCGTACTGTGGGTGTACATTATTACGGATCTTACTTGCCCTTCGAGGAATACAGGCGTGATGGTATGTTATGTTTATGCTGTGGCTCTTTCACCAAAACACCATTTCAGACATTGCCCTGCATCGTAAAACTCAACTATTTTGATACTGATATTATTTCTGAACTTTAAAAGAGACCATGATTGAGCAGTTCTTTTCAGAGGCTGTCAGCTAGAAAATATCGGCGCCATCTAGTATTTAATAAAATTCAAAAGTAGAAGTGTCCATCAAAGATTTATTTACAGAAATAAATGTCATTTAACAGTGGTTACTAAAGAACACTTACACTTACTGTACACTTAGTTTATAGTAAAGATCGTTCAAAAGTGAACATCGTGTGTAACGTGCTTTAGTACGTGTCTATTCGCTCTTCACGGAATGTAGTGCCAGTGCCGGATTTCACGAAAACTGTCAAAATGGATGCTATTGACACTTGACACCTATGACGTAATCAAATAGAGCGTTTAAAATGTCAATTCCTAAATATTCAAAATACGGAGCTATCTCTAAGGATCCTTATTTGTATCCAATTGGTTCGTTTTATATGCAGTAAGATTAATTTAGTTGTGTTCATATTTCAGTGGCTTTTTTAATGAATTAACTGTTTTTAAAACATAAAACACAAAAATAAATCTGCTTCCATAAAACGCTTAAGGACCCGCATACGTCAGATATTTTTTTAAGATATTTTCGACTTGCCATATTTAACTGTCAATATAATTTCAGATTTAGAAGACCTGTCGAAGTTATTTTGTAACTGATGATTCTCTTTATCATATATCAAGGAATTCTTGAAACGAATTTGTATAATATATTATCTGTTTTCGGAATATTTTTGTTAATTATTATTATTGTACTTTTTTATTAAAGTTATTTACACATCACTACAGTTTTATCTCATAAACGTGTATTTTTATACACAGTTTGTCGTAACTTGTATGATAAAGTTTATTTTCCTTGTTTTAACGGTTTTTTGCGTTTTTTCAGAAGGTTAGTTCAGTCACCCGAAAGACTTTTAGTCTATTTTCATTGCAAGCTATCATTAAAAACTAACTACAGTTCATTGCTTCGAGTTTCAGTTTTTACTAAGACTGCAAAAAAAATTGCAGTCTTGATGAAATTTGTTTATACAATACGACCCGTGGTCAAGAGTGACCGTCCGAGAAATTATGAAAATATACGTAAAATCAATCAGGACACTGCTGAAATCTTGAATTATTAGCTCCAAAATTTCACAATATCTTGAAAAAAACTGTTAGGTATCGCAATTTAAACAATTACAAATTAAGCAATGGTAGGTACTAACAGTAAAATTTTATATAAAGTTAAGTACGAGTATATTATTTAAATGCGGAAATAAATATGTAATTCTAACAAAATAAGTATTGACCACTATTATTGATGTACATAGTTGACATGATCACTGTATAAGTTTAAATGTAGAACCTACAAAAATCATCGAAGTAATATGTCACTTCCATTCCTAAAATACAATTTTTTTTTTTATTATGGCGCCACACTATTTGTGTATTTGCCAGTGTCAAGTATTAGAGTAATCAAATTATATTTCCCACCATGGGATTGTATTATGGCACCACACTTTTTGTGTTCGCCAGTATCAAGTATAAGTTGTTGGGTGCCCCAATAAAACGGTAGAAACTTTATTGAGGCTTCGATGGAGTTTAGGAGTAAACCCAAAAAGTCAGGATTTTCAATTTTATATCATTTGCCTACACTCTCACACGTTCACGAACACTTAATGTTTAATTATCCACCATAATTACACATTAAACTTCGGAGAAATTCAAGTTTTGAAAAATAATATAAAACCGACAATGTGCACTTTTCATTTTCCCGCCTAAACTCTCCACAAAATAATTCTTAAAGATTTTCGTTGTAATACAATATACTAAACTTACGTTAACCTATGTAATATACTTACCTAAATAACTTTAATTATACATAATAATAAATATCTGCTTATCAATGAATCTTTGTAATTTCTAAATAACATAATGACGGATGGTTGACAATTTATTTTGTCACTTTCATTATTCATTCTACCAGGGTCGTGTCCGTCATCATAAAAAGATAATACTCATATTTCTAAGGGCCATTTGCACCTTGCACTTCTTAAATGTGTTTAAATTGTATTTAAACACAATTATATATTGTCATTTTTTATTTAAATTGAATTTAAACATAATTCAGAAGTTGTTGCAAGTGGCTCTAAATA
Organism: Acronicta leporina; assembly: GCA_947256265.1. NCBI lineage: Eukaryota > Metazoa > Arthropoda > Insecta > Lepidoptera > Noctuidae > Acronicta > Acronicta leporina. The sequence continues at coordinate 4,101,788 of OX366512.1, forward strand.
GCTCTAAATCTAATATTTCTGTATTTTTATCTGATTACAATATGTAACTTTAATAAAGGGATTAATTTATTATAGTGCTAATCTTTTTAACATTAAAATTTTAGTTCACGTAACATAACCTAAGTATATTTTTATTCAAAGTGGAGTCCTGTCAAATTAATCAATATATTTGACAGTGAGCCGGGACCTCAGATGCAGAGTCACGAACTTAAGGGTGGGTTTATTTATTATCGTACGAAATTAAGACGGTGATAAATACTTGAGGTACCGTAATCTTGTTACTGCATCATTGGAGTGCGATTTCTGGTCACGGGATGATATTTTCAATGCTAAATTAACTGCACAATCTTGTATGCTTTTTAATACCGTAACTACTAAATTATGCAGATAGAAAACTATCAGGAAGACTATACTGAGTAAGATCTAGTTTTATTTTAATAATAATACTAGTTTTTGCCCGTGACTTCGTCGGCGTGGACTTCAGAATTTGGTCCGACCTAGATAAAAAGTAGCTCATGTGTTATTTCAGACTATAATCTATCTCTGTGCCACATTTTATCCAGATCCGTTCAGCCGTTCTGGCGTGAAAGAGTAACAAAGATCCATCCGTTCTCACAAACTTTCGTATTTATAATATTAGTAGGATTATTATTAAGGTAAGGGTTGCAACGAATGAGCTTGCGAATGACGAAACTTAATTTCGTTGGTGTCCTCTGGCCGGTCAAAAAAAAACAATGAATCGGGGAAACTGAAAAAAGACAATATGTAAAATAGACCAGTTCACTTAGGTAGTACTACTACACCATGTTTAATTCCACACTCAAACCTGCTATCGATACACGTAATAAGTCAGCAAGTCCGTCGAGCATACGCGGCGCCATATTTCGGGTTCATTCAGATACTGTTACGATACCGGGAACGCGCGGGATTTACGACTAGTCTCGCGGGATCGTACATCGCGATCCCCGGGTGGTATGGCACAGTTACACTTTGACCGACTTCGAATTACGGTACTTAATGCATAAATATATAAATCATACTTTTATGCGAACCTGTTTTGGGTTATTAAGGGTTAATAAGCGCATGATAATGAGTAAATATGAACATATCTCAATTATTAAAGAACAAATCCTCGCAGTATGCGGGAGTGCGTTTTCCGTTTTTCACTGAATCAGACGGAACTAAAGGTGATTCAAACTGCAGAGAAAATTGTACTTAAATCCATCAACTTAAAGGAGGAGTTCCTTTGACTGTTTACGGTTCCATTGTCAGGTCCACTCTAAGTCCACTGTGTTGTAGTGTCATTAGAAATTCTTATGTGATTCACATCAAAAATTGCCTATTTTTCTACACTTAGGCAACGAATTTTGTTTTTAAATTTAAATGAGTTCAATTTTGGAGTACACCCTATCCAAAAAAGAAAGAATCATTAAAATCGGATCATTTCAATCGGAGAAAACTTATATACCTACCTACAGAAAATATACAAATATACGCGTCGACCTCAACACCTCCTCCTCTTTACGTCAATTAAAAAGAATCCTACATAGACGTGAAGTTGAGTGTGTTGTAAGAATTGTGAATAAAGTAGACATGCAAGATGTTTTAATCATGAATAGCTTTTGATTTGAAGTCATACTTGCATCGCATACTGAGTTGCCGCCGTTTATTGAATCCCTCAACTATTGTTTTGCGTTTAATTGATATCCAAATCACACCGTATAGGTGCAACGAATGCATTATAGGTGCCAAAGAATTAGTAGGTCCTTAAATGTATGTTCATGCTACAATTTGAAGTGATACGTTGAGTGAATACTCTCCCTAATATGTAACTTAATTGATCACTTGATCTGCAAAGTTAAGCTGCGCTGGACGCGGCCTATATGTGGATCGGTGGGATTCTTAACATATCAAGGCCCAAGCCAAAAGGCCAGAAGTTGTCGTTAAGGCCAAAAGCCTCAACGACAATGTCGATCTCGGTTGTCAATTGTCCAGTCTGTTCTCTGGATATCGGTATTGTCCAGAAATCTGATTCGGTTCGGATAGCAGTAGCTTCATGTAAAATACTGATATTAGCGTAGCAGTCACTCTTGAGACCACTAGGATAACGAGACGTAATACTAAGCTTGAAGGAAATATTATTAACTAGCCTTTGCCCGCGGCTTCGCTCACCTGAAGCTATCGGTTAGAAATGGATTTCGTAAATAATTTAGAAAAACTAACAGTGATGATCTTTTCTTTGTATAGGCCTCTATACATTAGAGAGGTCAAGCTGTATCTCAGGATCCGTTTGATTAATTGAGATAAGAAGTTCACCAGTTTTTAAGTTGGAGCATATAATATCTAACAGTGATAACAAAATTAAAATCTATCCAGTAGGTTTTGCTCCAAAGTGTGGGGCTGGCTAGACCGGAGTGATACAACGGCCTCACAGAAAACCGGCGTGAAACAACGCTTACGTTGTGTTTCGCCAAGTGAGGATACCGTACCAGAGGCCCAATCCCTTTTAAAAGGCCGGCAATGCACGGTGTCGCGGGTGTCCATGGGCGGCAGTATCGCTAACCATCAGGCGATCCATTTTCTCGTTTAAATGCCATAAAAAAGTGTTATCGTATGTTATGTTGACTTGTGTTGTTACTGTTTCAACTAGAGTTACCAGGACTATAAATAAAAAAGCCGGACACATTAATATTTGCATCCGTATCTGATTTTTCTTGATGACAACTTTTCTTTAACTTTTTTTTCAAACTTTTCTTTGCAAAGCAAAATGTCAGGCTATATAGCCTGACATTTTGCTTTTAAAAACTGGTTTTTAATAGAACCATAAACAGACTTATTTCCGTCTCTATGCAAAATGCAAATGCAAAATGTCAGGCTATATAGCCTGACATTTTGCTTTTAAAAACTGGTTTTTAATAGAACCATAAACAGACTTATTTCCGTCTCTACATCTTAATTCTTACCTATTTTTGACCTCATTAGTAAATTTCAACTTCAGAAAATGTCTATTTAAATGACATTTAGTATACCTACTCGTTATCCTTTCCAATACCATTAGTAAACATTGTTAACATAATTACAGCCCGCTTCTTATTTGCGTCATTCTTAACAACAATTTAATCCATTAAAGTTGAAACCTCAGTATTAAGCGGTATTTAAAGTTGGTTTATTTTTAACTGTCTATAAATAGCCAGTACGTTCTGTAACTCACCAACCTTCAATAACGGTAACCAGCGAAATAATATCACGAAGACGCACAGAATACCACGCCCGTAACCGAACACTACATTTCCTTATAAATAAACAAATAAACTTATTTACCAAATCACTTTTATCTTCAACTTAATCTAGAATCAACCTTACCATCGTAAAAATAATATTTATGTCGCATGCTTGCTTAAGATTGTCAAGATTCATCCCAAAAATCCTGCCTCCTACGTTGTGCAGCCAACATTTCTTATTTGTCTTGTACATTAAGTTTTTGAACAATGACCCGTTAAACATACAATAAGATTCCCGCGTATTTGCCTGGCTAATTTTTGCGAGGAAAATAAACGTCATTCTTTTTTTTACCTACGTTTACTTAACTTCGGTACTTTTTCAAATAATATTTGATGTTATTATGTCATTTAGCGGAGGGGCTCGTGATCGTGATCAACTGATCTGCGAGGTTAATCTCCGCTCGCCACGGTCAGTGTGTGGATGGGTGACCATTCTTAAATGTTGGATACCTAATTATCTTAGTTCCGTTCCTGGGTTTGACACCCAGGTCGAGAAGTGTTATTGGGAGGAGGAGACCGGTTAGGGATAATAGGCTCGCCCCTCATTACTTGGGTGGTTTGCTTCTTAATCATACTGGTGAATTGTTGGTGTACTTTTTTGTCTAACCCTTTGGGAATAATCGGTATGGTAGGTTATGTTGTTTCATAATAATCAATTCATAGGTCAAATAAGAAAGTTTATTTTATATCGTTAGCAAAATCGCAACTTGAAACAGTTAACAATCTGAAATTGCCAGCTAAAAATATTCTCAAATTAATCGCATTGGCAACACCGGCACTCCCAAATAAATATTCAAATTATCGCAGGTTCGAAATATTTGATTTATAACATATTATAAATATATTCATTATGCTCCAAACACTAGGCACTACTTTATTAAGCGCCAATAAATTCAACACACGTCGCCAATAAATATTTATTTATGATAAATATGATAATAATTAATTACTATGAGTACTTTCTTTCGGCTGAGGTTTGCGGTTCTAAGAACTTGTACGCAATTTGTTTCTGCAGAGTTACGAAGTTAGGGTCGGCACTGTTGTAAAAAACTGTATCGAATTGTAAGAAGAAACGATGAAGATTGAAGAACGTTAGTCGGAAAATATCGATTCGATATCGATATAATTAAGTACCTACAATTAATCGCATGATATAGAAAACAGGGAGTCGTTGTATGCAGGCAGTATATACTAAACCCCTCCTTGTGGAAGTTAATGGGGGAGCTCTTTCTTCAGTCGTAGACCTCTGTTGGCTGATACAATTATGATTTGAATTCTACTATTTTATGGTGCAAAAATCGTCAATAAATGACTTCAGAATTGTTGATTCTTGACAGTTTTTCCTTCAGAATATTTTTTTATGAACCATTTAACGACCATTCTGGCACGATTGAAGTAGAAGACTTCAGCTTAAGATATATTGCATCTCTAAAGGAGGCCCAAACCCCTTTAAAAGGCGGACAAATAAAACGTAATTCATACACAATTTACTCAATGTGTGTTAGTATCAGATTGCAATACAGTTAATCTAGGTTCTACCATTTCATCCAAAATACTGATAAAAAACAATTTCGAAATATTTTCGATTACGTTCGGTCGTTTATTTCTAGTGAAATAGTAGTAGACAAAATGTATCACAAACCTACTATTAGCACAATTTGATAAAATATTGTTTGGATTAAGATTTATTTCAATAATGACGTTTTTCTGGGCAGGTCAACCTCCACCGAACCCTAAGGTACTTTTGAATAGTTAAAAACTAAATAGCGGTGAGGTTCCAAATAATGTTACCAATGGAGAAGAACCGGTAAGAAACTCCATAGATACTACAGTAAATAATGACGTTAATTTCTTTCTTTTGTTTACAATTTATTACTAACGTGAGAATTATTCCGTGTGATGTTGAAGATAAATTTAATAGACTCAAATCAATTGCTTCAAAAGCGAAATAGACAACTGATGACCATAGTATGTAAGAGGTGACCGGTCCCAACCCATGTATCATCAGTCTTACGACTCGTAACTCGACAACCATATTGCGTAAAAACTTTTATACAAAAAAAAAATAACATGAACGACGAGGAAAATATCTACCTCATTAGTCTAGTGGTTTCAAACACGACTGCTACTAGAGGTCTTGTATTTGATTCTCAGGCCCAGCAAAGTGTTATTCGGTTCGTCTAATGAAACTTTCAGTAGCAGCTTGGAGTTTGGGATTTGTGCCCGGTAAGAGGCATTATGATCGCCCTCAATTAATTACATGAAACATACCGGCGAAATGTGAATTTACATTTGTACGCCTCTGCCTAACCCTTCGGGGAATACTGGCGTGATGGTATGTTACAAACTACCACTGCAAAAACACTTGCGGGCAACTTCAGACGAGCGCAGTTAATGCGAACGTAAGACTGTACTTATAAAAATATAGGTGTTAAATCTGGTTCAACCCTACGCAATCTCTGAGAGCAAAAATCAAAGCTCTGAGAAGAAGACAGATGATTTGCGGAAGCATCGATAGTCGGCTTGTGAAGTATTTACTAACGCACTGATTTAAATCCTGTGAGATGTCGATGTCAGTACATGGCCCCAAGCGACGAAGCGATTCCTGTAAGCATTCAAATGAACCAAAACGAACGCCCACATTTTTCTTCTTTTATTATCTATCTATATACTAATATATAAAGCTGAAGAGTTTGTTTGTTTGTTTACTTGAACGCGCTAATCTCAGGAACTACTGGTCCGATTTAAAAAATTCTTTCAGTGTTAGATAGCCCATTTATCGAGGAAGGCTATAGGCTATATATCATCATATCGCTACGCGGACGAAGTCACGGGCAGAAGCTAGTATAATATAAAGAAAGTAACCCTTTACTTAAATTACGCAAAGATAGCAGATTTTGTATTTTAGCTGTAACTAGCTTCTGCCCGCTACGTCGTCCGCGTAGCGTGATGATATATGATGATAGCCTTCCTCAATAAATGGGCTATCTAACACTGGAAGAATTTTTCAAATCGGACCAGTAGTTCCTGAGATTAGCGCGTTCAAGCAAACAAACAAACAAACAAACTCTTCAGCTTTATATATTAGTATAGATATAGATATAAAGAAAGTAATCCTTTACTTAAATTACGCAAGGACAGTAGATTTTGTATTTTATCTGTAATTTGTTACTTGAAACTTAAGTTAACGTAAACATTTTTAGCTTGACACTAGGTTTGTTGCTGGTTGACTAGAAAAAAAACACTTCTTCAATATATTTTTTAAAGTACAAGATTAGATTTTTTAAAAAAGAAAGAAAAAAAGCCAAGCAGAAATGTAACCAAATTAAATGCTCCAATTTGTAACACGAATGTAAATAAAGAAAAACTTTAATAACGAAATATCGCTTCATCGCGATCGGTAAAGCGGGTGAGATTATTATTTGCGATCGAATATTTTCCGAATTATATTTACAGTACGTTACATAAATACGTGACGTGAAGTGGCATTACGTTACGGGAGGGTACATCATAGTAAATTTTAAATAATGAACGCCTTCTGCTAGACACAGGAATCTTCTCTGAACAAATAGGCCTATTTTATTATTATTTTGCAGTTTTGAAATAATAAGCCTCATTATCCTACTGGTCCTGAGCGCGACTGCTACGCTTGAGGCCCTGGGTCGATTCCCAGGTCGAGCAAAGTGTTATTGGGTTTTTCTATTAAATTCCCAGTAACAGCTCGTAGTTTGGAATATGTGCCCGGTTGATGGCAATAGGCTCGCCCCCTATTACATGGGACCTAAACATACCGGCGAACTGTGGGTGTAAATTAGTACGCCTCTGCCTAACCCTTCGGGGAAAACAGGCGTGTTGGTATGTTATGTTATGAAATAATAAGCTTCTGTTTTTGAAGCGTAAAATTCAAGAAATGAGGAATATTATGCTAAGCTGCTTGATTTGCTTTTTTGAGCGTCTTATGTAATGCCATCTTGTCCAGCAACGTAAGCTAAATATATTCCAAATTCAAATTATTTAATCGACTCTGCGTTCTTTTTAAACAAATTGAGGATTCATTTCGGGATCGTGTTGAGAGTAATAGGTTTTTAAATGCGCTCCCGTCGCGGTAATACATCAACCGAATGTCGAAAGTATTCCATTTTTAAACGATCCTCATGTACGGACCGTGCGTTCAGAATAACGTTTAAATATGGTATTGCCATTTATAATGTCTTATGAAGATTATTATGATTTTTTTTAAGTTATCAGTTTTTGTCTTCAAGATGAAGAACCTAAATAAATGAAATTTTCAGTTACAAACAAATTGAGGATTCATTTCGGGATCGTGTTGAGAGTAATAGGTTTTTAAATGCGCTCCCGTCGCGGTAATACATCAACCGAATGTCGAAAGTATTCCATTTTTAAACGATCCTCATGTACGGACCGTGCGTTCAGAATAACGTTTAAATATGGTATTGCCATTTATAATGTCTTATGAAGATTATTATGATTTTTTTTAAGTTATCAGTTTTTGTCTTCAAGATGAAGAACCTAAATAAATGAAATTTTCAGTTACAAATACATTTGTTCAGCTGTGTAAGCAGCGAACTAAAGACAACAATTAGGCAATACACTCTTAAGAGGGTCCGGCGAAGACTGAATTGCCCACAAAAACGTAATGCCAAAATAAATCGTAATACAAATAATATTTTATCAAATCTAGTTATTATTCGGATTGAGATACCCAAGGTTCCTACCGTTCCATTTCGTCTACTTAGGTACTAACTACTTCACTAAAAATAAACGACTGGAAAATGGTTCCAAATTTGTTAACGTTTTCAAGAACTGCATTCGCTTACATTTATTTCTAGTGAAGTATTTTGGACTAAAAGTTAGAGCAACCAAGAATTCGAATACTTAATAATATAATTTGATTAAATTGCGGTTGTATTACGATTAATTTCGGTAGTACTTTTGTATGGGAAATTCGTTCCGCAGGGCTCTTTAAGTCTTACCAAGATGTTTGTTGTGATTTAGAGAGTGGGATGCCGCTCTAATTACCTACATATTTAAATAACGCCATCTCTTTCTCACAACCTAAAACTTTCAAACCGTTGTACAGCCCCTCATCTTTATTACATAAAAAAACAATTTATGTGCATATATTTGTTTTATAGACTTATTTTCTCCGTTTGAATGTCACCTTCTGCCTTGTTAGGTATAATCAATGCGGAACTAAAGGTTATTTGCATCTCCTGCAACATGGATCAGGGAAGAAACAATTAAAGCAATTACAACACATAATCAATCAACACGAGAATATAAAACAGATAGCGATTATTCTATATAAAGAAAGTTCTAATTGATATTGTGATTTATGCGCGTACGCGGGGCGAATTAAAACAGCGTCTACACAGCGATTTAATCTCGATTAATCTCAACAAGGGCTAATTTTGAGAACACTATCGTTTATTAGGATCTTGTGAAATTTATTTGAGAACACACCCTTCGAAACTCTTCCAGGAAAAATTTGGAGATTTTAAAATGTTAATTAGTTAGATATCGGTCTTGAAATTAAAAATGTAGACTATGGAAACCATGGATCACAGATCTGATGATCTGAAAACTAATAGATCAAGGAAAATAAGTGGAATGTCTACAAACACAAATTCTCAAAACAACTATCCGGAGAGACCCGGTACAAATATCTGTAGGTAATACAAATATTTGTTCCGTGTGGGGATTGAATCCACAACGTGTCGCAGGAGCCGATGGCTCAGCCGCGGCGCCAAACGTGTCGTTATTTAAAGTCAGTTGAAAATTTGGATTTTGGTCATTTTAATCCGATTTTACAAGTTAGGTGTGGTTTTGTTGATCGTGTGCAATTAAAGTTTTTGGTGCCATGCATTGATATGACTAATGAAAGACATTTATGGAAGGTGATTAGTGCAGTGTGTGACTTAATATAACATATGTCTTAATAATACCACAATAAGGTCGACAAATAGGAAATACCGGTGTCGACAATTCTAATTAAGTAAAAATTCCATTTGCCAACTCAATAAATTCTCTTAATACAAGTCAGAATGCATCCTAATAAGTCTTAAACGAGATTATTCAATAACAATATTATTCATGTCTAATTTAATTAATTCTAAATACTATGGAGAGCTGTCTTACTCTAAATAACTGTAAAGTATGTCTACTACAATGCAAGAGGCCCAAATTCGAAGAGTCGTTGTTTTCCAGTAGTTTCCATAAGGAAAAACCTCTCCCTTCTATAGAAACCCGTTTATATGTCGTTTCTTTATTTGCTAGTCCACGAAATAGGTATGAATAGTGTTAATACTCGTAGTGATGTGCAAATAGTAACGATATGAATATTGACATTTTAGTGACTGTCGATAATTTTGAATTTGGTAGAGTACGCATTAATTGGGGATTTGTTTTGTAGTTTTATAACTTTTGGTTTATAATATTTTTAAATACGTTCCACTCTACTAGAATATTCTATATCATGGGCTTAATACATATTATATCTTAATTAAAACTACACACAGATCTGAAATAAAATATTTGCTCCTCACTGGAACGAAAATCCTGAAAAAAAAGATAAATTAATACGATTATTTTTATTTATTTAATTTATTTATGCACAAAAAATAACAATGACACATAAAAAACTAAGGACTAATGGCTACAAACAATTATCACCAAGAAATTATTAATAATGTTGGTAGGATGGTTCGGTTCGTTGGGTTGCTGGTAAAAGTTGTAAAGAGTAAAGGAGAAAAATAAAAGTTGTGAGTTGTCTACCCAAGGTGTTATTTCCTTGGAACCTTAAATTTATCCCTCACTACATAATTATATTTATCAGTACTATATAATATATATTTGTAAATGATATAATAACAGCAAATATTGGCTATGGACGATGTAGTAATACAATTTTAATAGAAGGAATTAATTCATTAACAATTAATGGTAAAGAATTTATAAGGCGGCTGTCAGTGGAATCGCCAGGAGGGGTCGCCCTAGAAGGACATACATCCACCTCATTGTTGAAGGATTTTTAAAAGGTCAGCTGTGTTGTACTTGCTACCGGCGACATGCGTATATGACAACATACCATCAAGCATGTATCCCGTTAAGGGTTAGGCAGAGGTGTAATAATATACAGTAAACCTTGGGATCTCTAGTGTAGACGTCGCGCTTACGACCACTAGATTAATGAGACACTTTAGACTTGTGCCCGGTTAAGAGGAATAGGCTCGCCCCTATTACCTCATTTTCATACCATCACGCCTGTATTCCCCGAAGGGTTAGGCAGAGGCGTACTAATGTACACCCACAGTTCGCCGGTATGTTTAGGTCCCATGTAATAGGGGGCGAGCCTATTGCCATTAACCGGGCACAAATTCCTAACTCCGAGCTGCTACTGGGAATTTCATAGAAAAACCCAATAACACTTTGCTCGACCTGGGAATCGAACCCAGGACCTCTAGCGTAGCAGTCGCGGTCCGGACCACTTGGCTATTGAGGCAGTTCCTCCTATTACCTCTATGGGACCAAATCATACATACAATCAACGAACTGATCACCTACATCCCTGCCTAAGCCGTCAGGGAATGCAGGCGTGACGGTACATAAAAGTGTAAATCGTTAATTAAGATATTAGTTTAGTGGAATTTACTACGAATGTTTTTTTTTGCTGTAGGAAATTATTTCAACACTTTTAAGCAAAAAAATAAGACCTAGGTTTGTAAGAATCAAGAAAAATGTCATTAGGTACCATATCAATCACCGCTTAATTATTTTCTAGACCGCCGACTCGATAATCGATTTAATCGGCTAACTCGATATTCGTCACATCTCTACCACGGTTGTGCGAAATAGGTATGCAAAATCGTTTTAAAATTCACGGTTTAAGGACAACGTGATGTCAGTTCGACTAAGAATGGCAAATTACATTTAACAGGTTAATGTACCGACCATAAGTACCCACATAATACCGTATAAGGGACCTCGGCTGGGTATATATTCCAAAATACGCCAACACTATGTTGGGGCCAATGTTGGTCATAGTGACGTAGGTTACATTTACTGTTACTTATGTGCTAGGCGTGGGTCTCCCTCCTCTGAGAATGAGCAGGGATAACATTTTTGGGCGTGTGGAAATCCTCATGGAATTCCGCCGTCAGAGGAAGGCGACGGGGCGTGTCGGACTCTACTCAGAACGGGTGACCTACTGACTAAAATCACACGGGTATTTCCCCTCACCCGGGTTACGGGATAGAGGTTTCATTTCATTTCATTTCATTGTCTATGCCAATAAATTTATTTTCTTTCTTTCTTTCTTTCATTCCTCCGCGAAGGGTTACGCTTTTTTCCAACCTTTGTCTTGCCGATTGACAGACTTCACGCACCGTTGTTTTTTTTGTTATTTTTTTTTATGGGATAGGGGGTCTAACGAGCAGGCGGATCACCTGATGGTAAGCGATAACCGCCGCCCATGGACACCCGCAACACCAGAGGAGTCACAAGTGCGTTGCCCGCCTTTTAAAAGGGTTTGGGTCTCCGGTAACCTCACTCAATCGGCGAAAAATAACGTAGGCGTTGTTTCACGCCGGTTATCTGTGAGGCCGTGGTATCTCTATGGTCGAACCGACCCATTCGTGCCGTAACATGGCTGTCCCATCCCACCCGGTCACTGAAGCAAAACTGCTCTAGCAAAGTGTTCTTTGGCTTTTCTATGAAATTGTCATTAGTAGCTCAGAGTTTGGGATTTGACAGGTGGTTAGGTACCTACCTACTTACAGTTAAAATGTAACCTTCTTAGTTTACTTTAATACCTGGTGTAGTTACTATAAAATATTGGTTAACCATAGAAAAAGAGAACCATATTAATTATGCAACTCGAAATCATATCTGCAATATCACTAATAATGGCATTATTATTTCCTAATTTTCACATTCAATTATTTTGTACACAAAAGCATTGACATTCAAATCTCGATTTATTTATGTAAATTCCTAATCAACTTGTCATTATTTTGTCTTTTTAATTCCTCATCGGCCTATATTCGGCATTTCGAAAACGCATTATACATATCGCTTATCAATAGTTACATCACTAATTATGTATCGAGTAGTACCGGCCGGTAGACTCGATTTCATTAATTCGATTTCAATTGCCAGTTGGTTCACATCTCTATCTTATACGTAAAACTTTGAATGAAATATGTAGTACTAGGGCTTTTCTAGTGCTGGCAAGTTGTAGTGACAATAATATAGTTCTGATTTCTGACACTTACGCGAATATTAGACATTAAAATGAAACTACTTTTTACGGATTTTATCGCGTTGTATTGATATTATTTTATTCCTGACGTTTCGGATCCTTTACAGCATCCATGGTCACGAGTATATTGAGGTGTTAGTGTTAATGTTAAATAACTAACAGCTACCTTACATTTTTGTTAATTGTTGGCGATCCGATTCACGCAGAATGAGCTCACCGTATCCTTTGGTCTTGCAGTTTTGGGCTTGGATTTAGATTTAATAGATTCTATAATGGGGTTCCAAGCAGCTGGTAAAACCCAGTCATCTTCTCTATTGAAATTTGGGTGTTTTTTAATTTCAATAGCCTCAGGAATCTTCCTGGGTAGGAATCGGTTTTGTTTTGCGGAAGGACCGAAGGACTTGTGGTTTATCAAATATTGTGGTTTATCAAAGCTTATGACGTTATATTCGACGATTAACAAAAACAATAAATTCCGCCTCAGAGTCAGACACACTTTCGGATATCCGCTGTAGTTCCCCAGTAGAATTTCCAGAATCCCGAGTACGTAAAAATCATACCTGCTTATAAAAAAATGTGGCGTCATCATTATAACACCAAACATAACGCCGTAAAACACGCTTGATTTTCCTTGCCCTATAAACACAACCATGGAACTTTCCACGACAGTGGCAGGCTATGGTCCAGCTGTAGTTGAACACCTTGCCTCGCGTAAGAGCTGGAGTTTGCAGGTGGCTGAATAGAGGGAAGTCCAGCGTGTGATTAGACAATGGTCAAAGAGTTTGGACGAAATAACTGTGCGAGTTTCTTTTGGATTAAGTCGGCAAACGAACTGACGATCCACCTGGTGGTGAGTAGTCATCATCGCCCATGGACACCTGTAACACCAGAGGAGTTGCTGATGCGTTGCCAATCCTCAATTGCCCCTACGAACTGCACTGTCAGAGCCGCAACAAACGAGGGGGAACTGGCTCTTAGGCGCATAAGTCGAAACACACACCAAGATGCTTTACGACTCTGGAGTCTATTATTAATAAGGACTATAATCGTGAATACGAAACATTTGATGCTCGGTATTAAAATAACAACTCATCACGCCTGTATTCCCCGAAGGGTTAGAAAGAGGCGTATTAAAGTACACCCACAGTTCGCCGGTACGTTTAGGTCCCATATAATAGGGGGTGAACCTATTGCCATTTACTCAAATTCCAAGCTCCGAGCTGCTACTGGGACTTTCATAGAAGACTCAATAAAACTTTGCTTGACCTGGGAATCGAACCTAGGACCTCTAGGCTGATGAGGCAGTTACATGTCACATGTCTTAAAATCTGCCTAACAATTACATTACTTCGGTTGGTGCTATAGAAGTGATTACTTTATACTTTAGCTTAGGGCTAAGTTCGCAGGATCTTTTTTGACACAGTAGTTTAGTTTAGATTATGTCCAAAAGCGATTTATTTTCAGAATCGCAGTTTCCTTAAAAAGATACGTTTGTATTGTACGTATATATTTGTATCTGATGAATCAACTTTACGGTGTGCCTACCTACATGGAGGAAGACAGTCTGGCAACATAATATATTTAAAGCAATTAAAGACATTTCCACTACAATAGCACCTACTTATTCGTTTTTACGCCAAAAATTATATTGGTTCCACTTCTAGTTTCGAACAAGTCTTAAATTGGCAGACGTTTAACAAGAGAATCCACAAATATCCATAGAATATGTTTAGCCGCAGGCCAATTACGAGATAATTTCTCAATTATCGTAATTAAACTATGACTCGAAGTATCGATTTACAATAACCCAAGGTCAAAGTGTTCCTCCTTTTAATACAAAGGAGTATGAACGTTATTAGTAAGCAATAAGGTTCTTACATTGGCTAAGTACGTGATGTCCACTCTCCAAGTGGACACGTCACTGTTCATTTTGAATGGGTTTTACCCAGAGCATGAGATTCATGACACAGTGTAGAAAAATGTCCAGAATAACAATAAAGGCAAGTAGTAGGTACATGTTGTTTAACGTTTTAGTGGATATTGATTATTCTGTGGCACAGTCATTGATGAGAGTAGATGAGTTTTTAAGAAACTAAACATTAAAATTGACTTCTAGCCTAGTTTCGGATTCGATTATCATGTTCAAATAGTGTTAATGGGTTTTCTATGAAATTCTCAGTTGCAACGTTTAGTTTGGATGTGTGTATGGGATCGCCCCCTATTTAATGGCATCTATTTATCAGCTCAATTAAACAACTTTTTTATGGTTTTCTGGATTTATGGGAATATTGTTTCATAATTCAATGTTAATACGGATTTAAACTTCGTGTATGTCTGTCGTGTGTCTAGCGCCTGCTAGCATTTAACTATGACGTACCGATGATCTTGGACTCCGGTTCATGAGATAGTGGAGTTGCCGACAAAAAAATATGTGACATGGGCCGAATTTATGATGAGTTCATTCCCATGACATCATTACTTTTTAACGTCAACTGACGCCTTTGATGCGTTAGTTAATCATGGGAACAAAAGAGGTGTACTAGTTTTTTTAAGTTTGGAGCCTGAGATAGAAGTAATTGAAAATCTCTCTCTAATTCTTTTTAATTTAAGAACTCGTCTTGTGTCTGTGGAGCAATTGCCATCTGTTTGAACTTTTGATGAAACTCGACCTTCTTTAAGAGAAAAGATACTTGTTGAGAACCATTTTACCGTGGGAGAGCCATGCTTCGGCCCGAATGGGCCGGCTCGACCGGAGTGATACCATAGCCTCACAGAAAACTGGCGTGAAACAACGCTTGACGTTGTGTTTTTGTTCAGTGAGTGAGGATTCTGGAGGCCCAAACCCTTTTAAAAGGCGGGCAAATTGCGACTCCTCTGGTGCTGCGGGTGTCCATGGGCGGCGGTAATCGCTTACTATCAGGCGATCCGTCTAGTCCTTTGCTTCCTATCCCATAAACAAAACTCAAGGGCGAGCAAGAGGGGAAAGATGATTAGCCACCGACACGACAACTTCTAGATGGCAAAATTGAAGGAAATTGAGGAATGGATTCTATAAAACCTCGAAGAACCTCTATTATGGTAAATAGATACTATGATTTATTTTTTATATTACTCTGTGGCTCTGACTGACTCTGTGGCTAGGTTAACAACTTGTTTAAGGTGAAAGGTATATTTATTTTATTATATTTTCCATATTAAAATATTTTACATGCACTTTTAACCCCCTTTTTGTAATGTAAAACATAAAAAACAAGTAATCTTGCAAAGTAATAAATACAAATGGTTTGTTTTCAGAACTGGTAAGCCCTTTAAAAGGCACGCCAGTGACAGACAGACCTGTCAGTGTGACAGTAGGGATGGGTTATAACAGGTTAATTGTGGCAGGTTCCTGATATAGCTGTGACACTTACATGATATATTATATTTGTTTATAACAGCCTGTTAATTTATTTTCTAATACTGACGCGAATCGAGTACCTAGGTCGATTTATTAACTTTCTGATGAAGTGTAGTGCGTGACTTAGAAATATTAATAGCATAAAATAATTAATGTCTCTGTGCCATAGACAATAATTAATTTCTTCATCACTTTATGCATTTTATCCCCGCATCTAATTTTCGTACCTGCCCATGACGTCAATAGACATTACTTAATGTGACTTCCAAATTAATCGATTAATAACTTCCTCAATCAACAACAAAACAAGCTAATTATAATCTTATACCCATTAGCAATAAGATTGCAATTTGTTGACATTTTGAGATGAAAGGTAACAGGCTTACTAACTATATACAAATTAGGTATTCCAAAACAAAAGTTTAAATTATAATTAAGAAGATACAAACCTGCTTCAATAATGTCGAGGGCATAGTGTAAAAATTAAAATATACAAATGACACATTAATTATAGAGACGTCGTCACCGAGCACTAGTGTTGTAACCGAATATCGATTCGAACATGTGGGTCAATGCCGCGAGCTAACATGTTGATAAACTTAAGGCATCTACAGATAATTCGATTTAAGTCCGGCGGACCGAATTTCCAATAAAACATACCATCATACCATCACGCCTGTATTCCCCGAACGGTTAGGCAGAGGGGTACTAATGTACACTCACAGTTTGCTGGTATGTTTAGGTCCCATGTAATAGGGGGGCAAGCCTATTGCCATTTACTTGCACAAATTCCAAACTCCGAGCTGCTACTGGGAATTTCATAGAAAAACCCAGTAACATTTTGCTCGACCTGGGAATCGAACCCAAGAACTCTAGCGTAGCAGTCGCACTGAGGACCACTAGGCTAATGAGGCAATAGTAGTAGTATCTTGGTAATACAAACGTAATACAAAGTTAATCGTAATTCAAACACAATTTAATCAAAGTGTGTTACTATTAATCCGATACCGTTAATCTAGGTTTCTGCTCTACCATTTCCTCCAAAATACTTTACTGAAAATAAATGCAAGCGATTGCAATTCCTGATAACGTTACCAAGTTTGAAATGAATTCCCGATCGATTATTTCCAGTGAAGTAGTAGTAGACGAAATGGTACTGTAGGAACCTAGACTAACAGTATCTCAATCCGAATATTAACACAATTTGATAAAATATTGTATGAATTACGATTTATTTTGGTATTACGATTTTGTGGACAATTCAAGCTCCGCCTACGCCTTAAGCCGTGCTTTAATATCGCACAACACAGTATAACGCAGTACCTACATTATACTGTTTATAAAAATAAATTTAATTCATGGTAGATTTTCCGAAAACCCGAACGGTCCACATTTTATCATACGTGGGTACGTATGATAAAATGTGGACCGTTCGGGTTATCCTCCGAAATGTGGAATACGCTTCCCGAGTGGGTTTTCCCCGATAGATATAATTACTAGTATTCTTTTATCTGTGATCTGGTTGTCTTTTAATCACGAGTGAATCGGTTTCTTCTAGACAAGCGCGCTCCATTGTAGATCGCAACAGGCGAACTGTTAGTCAAGCGTAAGCCTATCTATACTAATTACTAAATAAAGCTGAAGAGTTTGTTTGATTGTTTGAACGCGCTAATCTCAGGAACTACTGGTCCGATTTGAAAAATTCTTACATTGTTAGATAACCCATTTATTAAGGAAGGCTTATAGGCTATATATCATCACACTAAGACTAAGTAACTATTCCATGCGGACGAAGTCGCGGGCAGAAGCTAGTCAATAATAAAAATAAAGTTTTCATATATACGCAACTGCACGTTAGTCTGTGGTGCCCTTAATATTCGACGAGCACCGACCGTCCTACAGCTTGACACTTCACATCGTGTTCACAAACGTAGCTGCCTCTAATTGCTCCCTGAGTCACGTGGGAGGACTGAAGGAGGATTCTTAAGTACAAAATGAGGTTATTAGTACAAGCATCGTGTTGAAGAAAGTGATGTGAGAGATATTAGAATTATTAGAAGTGATCGAAAATTGGAGTCTTTGATATCAAACTGATTCTGTCCCAGAATATTAAGTGGTTTTATTTATGCATTATTTGTAAACAAAAATGTATTACTTTAAATTTGAACTCATCGTTTAAAACCTTCATTAAAACATCCAGATTTTATATGCGATTCTCAGTAATGAACAGCACGGATATTGGATTTGCGCCCAGTAATGCTAATAGATCACCCCCAATTTCGTAGAAACTAAAAATACCGGCGAACTGTGGGAGCATATTATTATTACGACCATTCCCAATTACAAATCAGCCAGAAAAAATCCTTACAAGTGTCTAAATCCTACCAATAATAAACAAATCTTTGTAGGATCGTCTTTATTAGGATTTTGACGTTACTTGTATGGATCTTTTATCAAAATCTTATGCTATAAAGATTTGCTATCACGAATAGGATTTTAAAGGTTCATCAATCATTCAAGTAATGTCAAAATCCTATACACAGTAAACAATCACGACGTAGTTCTTATTGGGACCCCTCAAACTCTTCAGGGAGTAGAGGTGTGATGGAATAATACGGACTTATTATTAAAATGTCAGAGATTCGAACTTGAGCTGTATGACTCCTCATTTCATGGCCATATCACTAAACTATCACTGCTTAATGATCCAACTATGAGTAATCAACAGAAATACGAAAATTTCTATGAATGGAACTTCATTCTCAGGAAGGAAATGAGATGTCTAGGCTAGTGGGTCAAGGCTACTCAAATTAGGGTCAATGTTTCACATTTTGAGATCAGAAGTGATTCGTCGCCTCAATTTCGCCGTCTGTTGAGTCCAATTCTATGAATCAATTGTGTGGAAACATTTCTCATTCGTACTTTCTGATGATTTAAGTCTTGGTTTTATTACATTGCTTCATCATTATTCGAGGCTTTGGGTCGGAAATCTTTCTTTGATTTGAGAAGACTCGCGCTAGATAAAGTGGCTTGGAGGGAAATAGGGAATCGTATAAGGGTTAGGCAGAGGCGTACTAATGTACGCGGAGTTCGCCGGTGTGTTTAGGTCCCATGTAATAGGGAGCCTATTGCCATTAACCGGGCACAAATTTTTAACTCCGAGCTGCTACTGGGAATTTCATAGAAAAACCCAATAACACTACTCGACCTGGGAATCGAACCCAGGACTTCTACCGTAGCAGTCGCGCTCAGGACCACTTGGCTGATGAGGCAGTCATATATTTTAAGGGTACCTATAAAAGTGAAAGGGATTTATTATTATTTGCTACCATTTCTGTAAGGAAGCATATCATATATTGTCGACCTCTGTGGTTTCGTGGTTCGAGTACTGGACTGCTGACCATTGGGTCGTGGGTTCGATTCCCACAGGACACAAAAATTTATGTGATGAATATAAGTGTTTTTGTTCGTCTGGGTGTTTCTTATGTATTATAAGTATGTATTTACAAAAAAAAAAGTATATAAGTATTATATCCATTGTCTAGTACCCATAGTACAAGCTCTGCTTAGTTTGGGACTAGATGGTGCTGTGTAAAAATGTCCCAGAATATTAATTTATTTATTTATTATTATATATATATGAAAGGTTAGGTAGAGATATTCTGACCTACTACCTACTATCGTTGATTTTTTGGTCTTTTGTAATAGGGAGCTTACTGTCACACACGTCATGCTCGTGAACGGGTGCTGTTTGTCGGGATTTGTCAGCTCCTACAAGCCATGGTAATTCAGTTTCAAATTTCATCTATGTAGTTTCTTGCCAGCTCTTCTCCATATAACCCACTGCTTATAACCATGCAACCAGTTTTTGATATTTCTAAAGTGCCTGTAGGTAAGTACCTTATAATGGTCTAAATGAATCTAAATGAATCATATAATTTAAATATATTAGTTATATTTTTTCTAGTTTTCTAATTTAGTTGGTTATTTAGGTAGATAATTTAAATTTTAGATAGTAAATTTATATAGTGATTTTATAACTTTAATACTTGTTAGTAAATTAAAACATTTGACTTTGATAACCGGTTACATATTCAACAACTGAAACATACTTTTCTCAAATCGGGAATTTTATCGGGCACGCTTCCAATCAAATCAAATTTGATTGATCTAGCTAGACCAATGAGGTAATAAGGCATTTCAGATTTTCTTCAGAATGTTACCGGCGAACTGTGGGTGCTTATATCTCTGCCTAATCTTTCGGGGAATACAGGCGTGGTGGTATGTTCAGAATGTTATAAATATACATTTAATTTTTATACATCGGAATGTTGGTCCTAATCGTCAGGTTTTCGATTTCTAAA
This sequence comes from Acronicta leporina, assembly GCA_947256265.1. NCBI lineage: Eukaryota > Metazoa > Arthropoda > Insecta > Lepidoptera > Noctuidae > Acronicta > Acronicta leporina. The sequence goes on from OX366512.1 coordinate 4,122,110, forward strand.
TACAAGCAGAGGTACAAAGAATTATCATTCCGTTTTTAAACATTGTAACTTTATTTCTTTAATTCATAACAACAACACGACATTGTTCTAGGAATTCACCATCGTGTAGATAGGTCTGCAAAGATACACTTGCGGATTCAAATTAGGATTTCCTGCATCAATTCGTGCAGTCAGCACAACTTAGTTCCTTGACATCTTAAAATGTAGCGTATCCCCTTATTACTTACTACAAATATACATATCCCCTTACTTAAGCATTGTGTTTATTGTGAGTATTTTTTAATTTACTAGAAAAAAAACATTTATTATAATGTCTATGCTGAAAAAATAATTAAAATTGGCTCGTAAACTTCAGAGAGCTATTAAAGTGTTTGAGAGGGGATGTTCTGTCTCTTTTCCGCAAAACAAGTGTTAGTGTAAAATTCGTATAATGCACGGAACAATTGACGTCACATGTTCCTATAGTGCGATCTGTTGTAGAGCTACAAAAAATAAAACTAGCCTATTGAGTATTTTTTTTTAATTTAACCTCGTCTGGTAATTCTGGAAGCTCACCCCAAATACAGAAAGGAATATACGAAGATGATGATTGACTTTGACATGATTGACTTTGACAATACAAATTACCACCTTCCGTTCAGAAAATACAGTAGAATTGTCTAAAAATACTCTAATAAAAATTTCTTTAAATAATTAATAGTTATCTGTATCATAGTTATCTGTTGTATGAGTATGAATCATAAGATTCATACTCATACAACATATAACTATGTCTCTATCTTCAAAAATTACAACTCTTCAACTCAATGCTAGGCACGACTGGTTAAATTAAACCGTCATCGTGTCCTCAAGTGACAGTTGTGCCTTGACATTATACGACGAGCAAAAAAATATATTATTCTTAATTACTCCTTTTTCTAATTCGTCCATCATTTGTCTTTATTCATTGTCTTTTGTCTTAGCGTGATGTGTGAACGCAATATATTTCATCAGAATTGATCCCTCGTTATATTTGACCTAGTGATGCGTTAACAGTTTTTGCGTATGTATTTGAATAGTCGAATCAGAATCAGATCAATTTCGGTCAGTACTTTTTTCGTAAATGTAAAGTCGTCGAGTCACTCAGTCGAGTAGAGATAGCCTAATGGTATGATTATTGAACTGCCAAGTCAAACGTCCCGAGTCCGAATCCAAGGCATGATTATCACGCACTTAAACAATGAAGGAAAACATGGTGAAAAATATGCATGCCTGAGAGATTTTCTCGACGACGTGTGAAGTCTGCAAATTTACTAGGCCAGTTTGGCGGACTATAGCCTAATCCCTATCAATTTGATAGAAAAACCGTGCCAACAATGGGGCAGAATAATGTGGTGATTATGTTATTTGTATGTTATAAAAAAGTCAAAGAAAATAAAACATTTTATTATTTTTCTATTACCTAGCCTACCTAGTATTCTTTAAATAATTCCAAAGTACGTATAGATAGCACAGAAGCCAATCTCGAAGACTTACCATGGCTCACCATCGTCTTTTAGATCTATCGCAACAATAATATCAGTTAAAGTTCTCCATCAAGTGTATGCGACTAAGAAAGGATTTAGAAGAATTTACGGGATAGAGCAATTTCCATGGAATTAGGAAAATTGAGATCAATCTGAAAGTAACAAGAGCCGCAATTACTGGTATAATATATCGTTATGCGTGACTCTGAAATTCTTGACAATGAAAACCGGTGTGAAATAACACTTACGTTGTATTTCAACGAGTGAGTGTGGATACCGGAGGGCCAAACCCTTTTAAAAGACGGGCAACGCACTTGCTACTGCTCTGGTGTTGCGGGTGTCTATGGGCGGCGGTAATCGCTTAGCATCAAGTAATCCGTCTGCTCGTTTCTCTCTACGATAAAGGGCGTATGTTGCACGTGCGCCACCACAACAGTAGCCCATGTTTGTTGAATACGAGTATAGTAGGTATAAGAGCTGATGGAGAGTGTGGATGAAGTAAATTTGTTAAGTAATTCGACTTCACAATTCACAAGGTCCCATCAAAATTCCAGCTGATGACATGGGGTATTGCGTAATATCGATGACGAATATAGCATTGGCTTTTATTAATGACGTCATAAATTAAGGCTAGGGGGATACCGTCACGTAAGCAAAAATTTAATAACTTTAAACATATTTTATAGGTATTACTAGCTTCTGCCAGCGACTTTGTCCGCGTGGAATAGTTACATGGTTTTAGCGTGATGATATATAGCCTTATAGCCTTTCTCAATAAATGGGCTATCTAACACTGAAAGAATTTTTCAAATCGTACCAGTTGTTCCTGAGATTAGCGCGTTCAAGCAAACATACAAACTCTTCAGCTTTATGTAATAGTAATAGATAATAGATAAGTTTTAATTCCAATGATTTTTTAACACAATAAACACTTTTTTCTAGCTTTAATTTTCTGTCTTGTCGTAGATTTTCAGTGATGACATGGTTAAAATATTAGCCAGTAAATATCTTGATGGTGATGACTGCCCACTTCCCTAGGGTATCCTAGAAAGTCAGTAAGGCACAAGGCACAAGACACATAAGATATTTATATGATCAAAGTCTTTTTATGTAAATCGTTGTCCCACTAGTATCCTGGTGGGTGCGTTTACAAACACAAATTCTCACATATACAAACGCCCAGACCGAGAACAACTACCTGTAGGTCATAGAAATATTTGCTCCATGTGAGGATCGAACCCACGACACTTGGCGCGAAGCCATGTGGTGAATCTTAGTACACCTCTGCCTAACCCTTCGGGGAATACAGGCGTGGTAGTATGTTATCATAATATCAGTCAAAAGAGATCCACGGTTGAATAGGGGGCTCCCCATAGACTTCTTTAATGTCCGGTTATATACCACCCGCATCCATTTACTCCCAGCGATCTTTGCCAGGTCTTCCGTCCATGTGGAGGCATTGCTACGTTGCGTTTTCCGGTCCGTGGTTTCCACTGATGAAACTCTTTGCCCCAGCGGCCATCGTCTTCGAATTTCAGCGATACAGTATTATTAATGGTAATTTAAATAACGCGTAGATCTTTTATTCAATCTTTTATGTACAACAAAGTTACTTAACGTGGACTTAAAGCAATTCTAAGCAACGTTTGGGTTATATAGAGCGACATAACGGCTACAGGTTTCAGAAAGAAAAGAATTTCGTGATGTGTTGTCTACATCACGAAATTTCCGGCAGAATACGAGCAGTGTTTTTGGGATTTTCTACGAAATTTCTTTGTGCCCGGTTAAGAATAGACTCGCCCCGTATTACATTAAGCCCAAAATATCGGCGTATTGTCGGTGTACATTTGTACGCCTCTGTCTAACCGTTCGGGGAATACAAGCGTGATGGTATATTACGTCACATCAGCTGATGCTCTCGACTCCAGTTTTAAAGAATTAAGTTAGAAACTTGACACATTATTCAAATTGTTGACAAGGTCAGCCCCGAATTCTAAACGACTATTTATCGGCAAATGACGAATGTTTTGGAGGCTGGAGTTGTGACGTCACGTTTCCTATCCCTCGACCTCTTGTGGTCACTTAGCCTTTACTATGTTATGGAAGAAATTAGACGCCGTATCTAGATCCGTCTCACCTTGTGTGTGGTGTGGTGCAAGGTATAAGATGAAGAGGTTAGTTAAACTGGAGATATCTTTTTGTGATTTTTTTTGCATTTTTCATGCTAAGATAATAGAGATAAAGGCTTTTTAGTGAAGGAAAAAGTCGACTCTCAGGCAGGATTCGAACCTGCCTCTAAGCCACCTCGACATGGCAGGTGGGACTCGCGGTTGCTTAGAGGTCATAGCGTCTGGTGTACGTAACCAGAAGATGAATTTTTCCTTCACTAAAATAACTTTAGAAACTGGAAATCTGTTTGGCTTTTTAAAAATGTCTTCGATAAATAGGGCTCTTTAATAAAAAATATATCGGACACTGATCAAAATTAAAGCAATGATTAGATATTATAAAACTGACCAAACGAAAACGTTTCTTATTTTGGTGTTTTCTTTTTATTTTCTTGGATTTGATCTTCGTGTGTGATGTTTGGTTTGCTGGAAACCATCACGCTTTTATTCCCCCAAAACAAGTTTCAGACGGAACGATGAATACACTTGATGTTTTACCTGATTATAATGCATAATATTGTATTTTACTATAGAACTGCATTTACTAATGGTTGAAGTATACTTTTGTGTAGGTATAGATAAAACATTTATTTTGTACTCTCTCCTCCACATAATAGTTACCATGATACACTTAATGTTTGATTTTTTTTTATTTTTCTATGCTCTGAATTTATATTCTAGAGATTATTTTCATTTTCTATTAGACAAAAACTTCTTTATAAGACAATCTTATCACATTCATCAGTCGCTATCTCTTATCATTTGGAGCTCAATCACAGTCTCGATAGCAAGGTGATTAGTATTTCGGGCGGCGATGGTGGGAGTTGCCTGCGCAGTCTCTTGCCGCCAGTCGTCTCGTGCGCCCGCGCCGCTGAGCGCACACACGCGCCAAATTCAAACTCAAGGTCCAACGAACTTCTACCCGCAATAACACCTAAAGTGTCTTTCCATGCCCCCAAAAGTGATCGAATCAGTGTTGTGTGCCAATAAAGTGATCTTAAAATTCTTCTAGTCGCGTCTACGGGAGCGACTTTCACTTATAACCAAACAGTTTTTGCAAGCGGTGAGTGTTTTTTCGCTTATTTTAATCAGACGTCGCGTAATTGTTCGCAGTTTGGTGTGTTACACAATGTCGTCTCGTTTCGCGACGCGCGAAAACTGTTTCGAAATTGTTTCTTTTGTAGGAACTACTTTTACTTGCAAAGATGTAAAAAGTACTATCCGTTGAATGTTTACACGGAAGTTAATTGATTTCTTAAATAAAAGTTCTGAATGAAAAAATATCATACGAGCCACCTTTAGAAGTCGCTCGTTGATATCTTTTGTATGCGTAGCGCTGCGCTACGAAAGTGTAGCCGTTTCGCGCATATCGTGGAGTGACTGAGTCGCGCGTCTGTTGCGTTTTCTCGAACCGGCACGCAATCCTAACATACTCATGTATCAATATTTCTTGCGTGTGACAATACATAATCTAAAGAATTTATCGTCATTTTATTTGATTCGTATAAGAATCTGAATTTTTTTTTATACGACATGAATTTATGGAATGGTTAAATAGGAAAATCCGGTTAAATCATTTTCATTTTTTAAAGCAGGCTGGATTTTTGGAGGTCAGACATGAGTGTAATACAAGTTTTATTGCAAGCCATTTAGAACTTTGTCATGTTACCGCTAGTTGTAGACATTTAGGTATTTAAGATTACAACAGGATAAATATGACGTAAATTTATGGCTGTTTCCTTTCAAGAAAATTAAAAAAAAAACATTTATCAGGGCTGGCAAACTATACCTAATTAACATACATAATCACTATGTAATTTGCATAGTTAACTGCCTTATTAGTCTAGTGGTCCTGACTGCGTCTGCCAAGCTTGAGGTACTGAGTTCGATTATCAGTTTTTTCTACGAAATTCCCAGCAGCAGCTCGGAGTTTGGTTTTTGGTATAGGCTCGCCCCCTATTACATGAGACCTAAACATACCGGCGAACTGTGGGTGTACATTAGTGCGCCTCTGTCTAACCCTTTGGGGAATACAGACGTGATGGTATGTGAAGTCATTTATTTTTAACTGTATTTATTATTTGTCTACACACTTTACTTCAGTTCAGGTGTATGCTAATGAAATCGTAATGTATGCAATGTATACTCGTCAAGGTTGCCAAAACAGAGTTATGACAGGTCTTAGGAAACACCACTCAATGATTATGTCATCCGCAGTTTATTGATTCTATGGACTTGATTGATAATTGAGACTATATTATATTTAAAAAAATACTATTAATAATCGTTTTGTATTATTTTTTTGTGTTTTCCATGCTAATATTATAAAGTTATTTTAGTGAAGAAACAATTAGACTCCGGCAGGATTAGAACCTGCGTCTTTTGTAAACAATACAATGGCTTAGTTGGTCATAGCGTCTGCTGTATTGAACCAGAAGACTCAGGTTGGAATCCCACGCGCATTCGAATTTTATCATAATATTATATATTTTATGATAAAATTACACTAATATTTTTAATGTTAATTTATGTGACATTTCATGTCAAATTCTTAATTAATCTTGAACATGTATACATAATATACTCACGCCTTTTTCCCATAGGAGTAGGCAGAAACTACAGAACGCTACTTGCTACGATTCTTGCATACCTCTTTTGCTTTATCCATATTCAGACATCTTGCGTACTAGAACTGAACAGTAAATTAAAAATTCATATCAACGTCATTGGTCGAATTCGCCTTTACATAGGTACCTACCTAACTAGTTAAGTACTCACTAAAACAAACAAGTGTATGATGGAGTTATAAAAATAAAATATAATATTTAACATGTCCACTGAAAAAGAAAAAAATCAATAAACATAAAAGAAAGTTCAAAACAAACAGTGTTGCTACTTCACACTTTTTCTGGACATAAATGTACATTCATATACGTAAAGCTTAATGCTAAATTATGTCACTAAATAAATTACATGGAAAGAGAATCTGACAATTTACACAGTGCTCCCAGACGCCGCGCCCAGTCAAAAACATTTCGACATAGGAATATGTTTTTTTTAAATAATACATAATAGCGACTTGTGTAGTTAAAGCTACAATTTTATAGCTTACAAAAGAACTAATGGTCCGGTTAACCGCTTTGTCATGGATTACAAATAACGTTATACAAATAACGTTACTCTTTAGGGTTGTACGCTGGAGAAATTTTTTTACTCTCTCCATGTGATTTTTTCAACTTAACGTACAATGTGATTTTATTTTCTATACCATTGTTGGAAGTTCGATAACATTAATATTGTAGCTTTAAGAATACACGTGATATTTTTGAAAATGCATTGTATTCATGAATAAATTAAAATAATAACACAAGGGTTTATTAGTAGTTATGTAATCCCTCGGAGAATATTCTTCAAGTGTTTTTAATAATTACAGGAACTTTACAATATATACGATACCATTTTTAAATCTCAATTTACCTACAATAAAAAATGCGTAAATAAATGCTGTCAACCCTATCCTTGTGCCATATTGTTTAGTGTTGACTCCAACAATGACAGGTCGTCAGGTTGTGTAACGTGATCGTGCGCATGTGTGTGTATGTGCGTGTGTTGTTACCATGTGTGCACGGTAGCGATGTGAAACACTCGTCATAGATCAAGTGACTTAAATGTCAATGGATTAATTGTTGGTCAGAGAATGTAATCCCATGTACGTAATACGTCAATGTTTTTTCTTTTTATTTGAGTTAGTACTGACCGTTTTCTATCTAGAAAATACATATAAATAAATCAGATTATGAACGATTAATGCCTAAACACAATAATATTTACGAACTGCCTCATTGGTGTAGTGGTCGCTAGCGTGGCAGCTGCGCGTGGAATACCTGAGTTCAATTCCCTTGTCTAACAAAATATGGATTTGAAGTTGTGTCTTACTATGGGAATAGAAGAGTGATGGGATGTTAAGTAACGTGATTTTTTAAGCTATGCTATATTTCTGCCAAGTGTACTACTACAATAGCGTTATTTTTTTTGTCAACACCAGTCTAATTCATACAATAACATATTAACATAATGTTCATAATATAGCTAAATATTTACACACATATCTGTAACACTGACCATAAATTAACGCCCCTGTTACGTACTTGGCTAATTAAAGAATATATTTGTGGCATTCGTTCAAACAAAATACAACAAAATTGAACACGCATTGTTTTGCCCCCACATTTCCGAATGAAGGTATTAAGGTCAACGGAAGAACGTTATTTCTGTACATCTTTTCAACTATTATATTTTCCGTTTCGCTAGAAACGTATTCCGGTAGGATACGTACAAGATTGCTTGCCAAACAAAAATCAACTGTATCACGTTTCACGAAAACTTGTGAACGTTTGTGGAAATCAATGAACTGTGTGTGGAATTTTTTAGGTTGATTTTTCAGTGATGCACCACATCGATTATGTTTAAGTTAAGAAATCTACTGATTGATTGTTTCGCGAGACGTGAATTGTTCCTTACATTATATAAAACATAACATACAATTATGCTTGTATTCCCCGAAGGATAAGCAGAGGCGTACTAATGTACACCCACAGTTGGCCAGTATGTTTTAGGTCCCATGTAATAGGGGGAGAGACTATTGCCATTAACCGGGCATAAATTCCAAACTCCCAGCTGCTACTGACTGAATTTCATAGAAAACACACAATAATACTTTGCTCGACTTGGGAATCGAACCAAGGTTCTCTACCGTAGCAATCTTGCTGGGGACCACTAGGCCAAATGTGTTCATTGCCTTATCGTTCACTCTCTGACCTTACTTGGGCTCTAACAGATAACAACAAGGAAGACGCTGGTACTCGTAGTTTGCGATGTTATAAACTTATAAAATTTTATTTATGCGCGTTAACATCTTACTATCTATACCTACTATATCTATATATACTTAATATATAAAGCTGAAGAGTTTGTTTGTTTGTTTGCTTGAACGCGCTAATCTCAGTCAGAAAAAATATTTCAGTGTTAGATAGCCCATTTATTGAGGAAGGCTATAGGCTATATATCATCACGCTACACGGATGAAGTCGCGGGCAGAAGCTAGTAATTTATAAAGCTGGAGAGTTTGTTTGTTTGCTTGAACGCGCTAATCTCAGGAACTACTGGTCCGATTTGAAAAATTCTTTCAATATGTCTGATATTCGCGTAAGCTTCAGAAATCAAGAAATTATTTCAGTGTTAGATAGCCCATTTATTGAGGAAGGCTATATATCATCACGCTAAGACTAAGTAACTATTCCACGCGGACGAAGTCGCGGGCGGAAGCTAGTTTGGAATATAATGAAATATGCATTATACGTATGAATTACTCAACAGACTAAAGTTAATTGAAAAATGTCTGAAATTGCTTGTGTAACGACACGTACGAAAACAGATGTAATAGACAACATATTAGAATTTGTAAGGGTTAATAAAATTACAAGATGTAAATACTTAATTTTCTTTTTTCTATTACCTCCTCTGTCTAGGGGCGATTGGATACGATACAGGAGGAAAACCTAGCTTGGGAGAACGTTTTTTTTAAACTAATTTGAATGAGATACACACAGTTATTTTAGACTCCATCGTAAATAGGAGTGGCTATAAGCTTATTGACAGAAAGCACACCGCGGAAGAAGTAATTTTAAAATTTTCTAAGATTAGTCTTTTTTTATTTCGGTTGATTTCATCTTTAATTGTTTTTGAGTTGATTGTATTGGCAGACATGCGATTTGATACATGCCCACAAAACAATTTAGGTTAGTATTAGGTAGGTATATAATATTAGGTGGCTTTTAACAAGATTTAGGGATAGTTAAAGATATGCAAAGGTACACAAGTAAATTAAAAGATTTTTTTGCGAATTACCCAATTGACATACCTAACCATAAAAATAATAAAAGATAATACTTACTCTTTTACAAGAATGTAATGTAAACTTCTTGGCATACAAAAAGATTTTTGGAGCGAATTACCCAATTGACATAACCATAAAAATAATAAAAGATAATACTTACTTACTCTTTTACAAGAATGTAATGTAAACTTTTTGGCATACAAAAAGATTTTTGAGCGAATTACCCAATTGACATAACCATAAAAATAATAAATGATAATACTTACTCTTTTACAAGAATGTAATGTAAACTTCTTGCCATACAAAACTTTGAAAATGATTTTTACCCGCACATAAAATGAAAAATACATTTAAATCCTTACAATTTTCTCAGTACGCAATACAATAGATGCGTCTAGCATCTGTATATAAATGAATAAAACACACAGAGGCACCTGTCTGCTTTCGCCATTACAATTAGCGGCGCACGCGTTGCTTGCAAAACCGAGAACTGACGACATTCACCGACTACGCCCGAGCGTTGAAAGCGCAATATCAAAGTGTCACATTAAAATATTCCATTGATTGTGTAAACATTGGTCAGTTCCATTCAATGGACCGTGTACAGAAAAACAAAAGAAATCCTATCAGTTTTGAAAAAAAGATGAAACAAGAAAAACAAAGCAAGAAAATTGTTTCTAGTTCTGTATTAATACTTAGCATTAATTATTAATTCGCCCCATAAAACAATAAATTAGTGAATACCTCTAAAGATAAATTTAATATGTGAAGCAATTATCTCTTTGTAATATTGTTTTTGCAATTTCCATTTGGGACTCGCGGTGGCTTTGTGTTCATAGTGTCAGGTGTATCTAACCAGATGACGCAAGTTCGAATCCTGCTAGCAAGTCGAATTTTTCCTTCACTAAAAAACTATGTAAAGCAATATTCCTACCTACTTGTATTTATATATTAAGCACTTTATTTATACTAAGAGGTTCATAACGAAATTGTTGCCTCATACTTGGATTTCTCTTGTACCGTGGCTGTTTGAGCACACATAAATCTTACATGTACGTAAGCTCAACGCCAAGCCATCTGGAAGTTAAATATGAATAATATTTTTGATGAAAAGAAAATCGCCATCAATCATTTTGTGGTTAGTCTTCAAACTCTATGTTTTTTATGGGTTAGGGGGGCAAATGAGCAGACGTATCACCTGATGGTAAGCGATTACCACCGCCCATGGACACCCGCAACACCAGAGGAGTCACAAGTTGCCGGCCTTTTAAAAGGGTTTGGTCCTCCGGTACCCTCACTCAGACGGCAAAGCACAACATGTGCCCAAGATGTGCTCTTAACGTTTCAGAATTAAATTAATTATCATTAATCAGTACCAGATAGACATCGGATATAATTAACACACCCAAATCATATCAATGAATCAATATGAGTCAGAATAACATTGAACGATAATACTTCCGAATAAAATATAATTTAAAAAATTACCTATAACTGCAGGAACCGAATAAATCGGAAGCAAAGCTCGATCTTGAACATGTTTAACCAAGTCGTGTAAGGAAATGAAGTATCCTTGTGTACGTTTAGTTGTTTTAGTGATGTGACAATGAAATGTGAGAAACAGTTTGAGCGAGTAGAGTAGAGATGCATCGATGATTCATTTTTGTAGTTGTTTTTTTTTTATTTATTTCTTCTATATTATAGAATAATCTACAAACTATATAAATATAATATATTCCGCTTCATGCTCTCTTTATATCAGTGCTCCTTATATACAAAAAAAATATTGCAATAGCGATTATACCTACATTATATAATATTTGCCTTCCTGCTAGTTAAGTTTTTTATCACACTAATCAAAGAACGAAAAAAAAATGTTAACCATATCAGTTTTGGATTACTTACCTACTTATTATCAAAAACAACTAACTTTAAAATGCGGAAATATAGCGAAATCTTAAAAAATAACCTACATGCTTTTTGTTAAAATAAGGTTAATTTGTTATTTTTTTTTATTCACAATGACGTAATATAGAAAGATTGACAGAACTAATCTGGAACAAATTATAAAATATATTAAAACAATTAGTATATAAATTATATAACGCTATAAATCACAGACATAAAATACCTATCTAACTTTTATATTCATATCATCACCCGGATCTTAGAAACCTGTCCTTGTTTGGATCATCAAGCCTTCGAAGTGATTGCGACATTTTTGAATATTAATTTGTAAAGCCTACCACTTTTTTATCGTAACAATAGGCAGGCTTTACGAAGTGGTAATAAATGAAGAAAAGACCAAACAGTATTAATATGAAATATGCTTTTATTGTGGGAGAGCCATGCTTCGGCATGAATGGGCCCGGCTCGACTGGAGTGCTATCGCGGCCTCACAGAAAACCGTGTTTCGCCGAGTGAGTGAGGATACTGGAGGCCTAAACCGTTTTAAAAGGCTAAGGAATTTACTCTCTCCTCATCAAGTATCCAATTATTCATACTAAGTTGCAATATTCAATACACTGTGATTAAAACAGTGAAAACTAAATTCATTCAAATTTTCATAGAACTGATTTTTTCTCGATCTTAGCCACAAGATTATCCTGGTTGCCAGTACCACGAAACCAGTCTAATTTTGTTTATTTATTACTCAAATTCTGATGATTCAGTTTTACAAGCTCTATCTAAATGAATTATACCCGTATTTTCTTTCAATATCAGTGTTAATACCCGCTTCTTACACGCTTCCTTAATTAAAAATCTGATAATTTTATACCAACTACGCTCATCAATAATATTCACATTGTAGATTTGAATCGATGTCAATAACATTATTATTGGACTAACAATAATTATGCGAAGATTTGATAATGATCTCATCGGCATAGGATTCACATAAACGGGTCGATATTATTCGAACTTTGGAATAATTAGCATAATATATTCTTACATCACAAACACGTAATCGTAGAATGGACTCCAGAATTTATAATATTATGATCTCAGTCAATTAATAAAAATAATGTTCTCATAAAATAAAATTAAGATTTTGTTCGTCTTATGTTTTTTGAAAGCTTTTTTATACATTAAATAATATTTTTCTTCAGATTTTTATCATATTTAGCTTTTATTATTGCTCCATTTTGTTTTGTACTGAATTCACTGTGATAAATAAAATTGAAAAGTATTTTCCCTTTCATAATGTACATGTAATTTAGAAACAAGTTTATTTTTTTACATTAAGATGACCGAATAAAAATTCATCCCAATTTCTTTATTCAACCCAGAAACTTTACTAGAGGTGATAATTGAGGTGACGATAATTACCAGTCATCTGATATTGCTTTTCACTTCCATTGCTGAACAATATTTGAATGCACTCATCGAGATTTAATTAGAAACTGATCCCAAAGCATCGATACATAACATCTATTCGATTCTAATTAATCAAATGTGTAATTAAAGCTCGCGTTTCGTTTGTAACCGGTTCTAACCTTATTATGATGAAAGTTGTCAATATATATTTATTTCAAGCCTTTGGGCTGGGGCCGTAAGTAACGTTTCCATTTTGTGAACAAGACATTAGAATTATGATTTATAATTAGAAATATTTTAATTGTCAGAAATAATTCCGTACCTACAGTGATTAAAATATTTAAAAGATATATTAATCAATAGAAAGTTTTTTTTTAATGATTTTATAAATAGGTTATAATTTGTTATCATGTTAATTTATATTGTAGGATATACTCAGATTACGAAGTATGATATAGAGCAGGGGTGGCCAACTTGATTAGATCCAAGATCTCCTGTTTACTAATGAAACCCTGTGCGATCTACCAATTACATACTTATTGAAATGTTAAATGAAACAGCATAGTTCAGTACAAAATCATATAGTTCTTTTTTTATTTTATTAAGAGAAAAAACATAAATGTGAAAATTATTCTTAGTATGTAACTACTTATTTAACTATATATTAGTGTGAGCATTGCGTTGGTCTACGTATTTATATTTTATGCCTTGCCACGACCTGTTGGCCACCCCTGATATAGAGTATTAGGAACACTTGTAATAATTTCATAATTATGTAGGTATATGTTAACATTTCTGCGTTTATTAACACCTAACCTAACACAAAACATTAAATGATTAACACAAAGTTGTTAATGTTCAATACCTAATTATTAATTAGCTGTTATCAATAGTTAGCTTAATTAGGTATGATCAGCATGTTCACGCTACGAAAAGCAAATTTTACATAAAAAGTAAAAACAATGCACAGGAGTTGAACAAACAGCATTCTTGGCAATAAGTTGAATGTCAGCTGTAATAATTATATAGTAACAATAACTTTTCTAATTAAAATGACATTAAGTTAATTTAAAGTTAATAACAAATATTTGAGATGCAGTCTAGGTGCCTCGAAAATTCCATCATTCTAAATCTATTAATAAAAAAACAATTCCTTCACTCTGTATAAATGTCTAAATAAAAAAAAAAACTATTCCAAGTGCAACAACACTGGCTAGTTTAAAAATAAAAAGTTATTAATTCAATAAAAAAATAAAGTAGTTGCTAGGTGACACCAGGTGATACACAGCGGTACGATTCGAAACTTAAAATTGATCGGGCAATTTTATGTTTGTGTGACATTTTAAGAACTCGTTATTCTTATTTTGGCAACACCTGACGACCTTTGTTGCGGCCTCCGGTCTCCGGTCGACAGAAAAACGGAATTATACTATCAGATATTTTTAATTAAATTATATTGGAGCCAATATTCGCCCAACTTATTGATTGGTTGTACGGTTCATTTCTATTGTAAGTATCAAATTACTCATTTACCAACATTGGCCAAACTTGTCACATGTTTATAAAAATAAGTTCCTTGTTTTATCACGTTTTACTTTTGTGTCTAGAGAATTGTGATTGCGTAATTAATTAACCAGAAGCGATTTCTAGTTATTAGGTATTGAAATGTTAGGCATTGTTTATTTAAATCTCCAATCAAGCTATAGAATTGGAAGAGGTTATTTTAAATAACTTTTTAAATGTCAATGCGTTTCTTTCGTAATAGTTTTTGATTGGATAAATTTTAATATTGTTACTTTTGTTTAAAATATTAATTAAATATTATATAGTTGTACTTAATAAGATTTATTTTTAATTAATGTTGACTATCAAATTTGATATTCTTTTGTTTATTAATAAAATTGGAGTTTGAAAATTACATAGGTAGGTACCTATTCATATCATCACATGTAATTATGTTATTTGATTTGAAATTAATTTCACATATATGTAGGTACCAAATGTCATCAAGTAGCAAGAAGAATTAATACCTATATTTATTTTTTAAACAAGCATACCAGCTGCATGATGGTAAGCGGCAACCGCAGCCTACCAATACCGACGCCAGCAATACTAGTACAGCAATGGTTTCACTCGCGGGTCATATTAAGACCACAGAATCCGGCTTTTTAATAACCTTTGTTTTACCTAAATAAATTATTTACGACGGCATTCCAAACCGCACTTTAGATCTGATTGCATGTAAAAGTGATTGTATGTAACTATATTTAGCCGGTCTAGATTCGCAGAGGTTATGCTGCGGTTACTGTGATGTATGATAGCCGCCTTGGCCCAGTGTGCATCTGATGAGTTCAGATTACTGGTTCGTAATTATGTCTATGGTTGGTAATGGATGAGACAAAACTCCCAAAGGACTGAAGAAAAATCTAAAGAGTAGAATAAATACTCCTTGATTGTAATGGAACAAACTATTTTAAATTTGGAGTTTTCATTTTATATTCACTTCAGAGAGGGCTCGTGGCTATATTCACTTATGTGGTTGATGATTTTGACAAATATAATATATTGAATGACTTTGACCACAAGTGATCTAAGGAGGTCGAAACCGCTAATTAATTTATAATACCGATTAAAAAAACATTCGCTTATTTATAGCACGAATTAAACCAAAGTAATGTTTATACGGCGGTGAAATCGCACAATAATAGTGACATAATATTCATAAAAAAAAACATAAATATTCATATTGACGCAATTATGAGATGCGCTGGGTTATTCAACTTGGAAAGTAGTAAGAGAAAAGTCGAGAAATTCACGTTAAAATACAAATGTCGTGTTGTATGAGCGCATAGACCGTAACGAACATGCATAAACAACTTTTAACCATATTACTAGACCTTTAAAGTTCAGATTGATTGTGATATTTCAACAGCGTCAACAAGAAAATCTTATATGTGTAAAATATGTTATCGTGATGACTATTTTTTGGCAAATTTGAATACGACAGTAAATAGTATCTGGTTCAATATTGCAATACGTTAAAATAGCATGAACACATAATTATTAAGAATAAATAATGACAATGACAAAAAAAAACAATCGGGCATTACAAACCAATAAATTAATAGACCAATCACAAAAATAATTTATCAATGATACCAATCAGCTAACCTGCAGACTGCAACCAGTGTCCGTATACTTCAACAACTTCAACGTCAACCCAAACTTTTATTTGATTATTTAGTTATCAAAGCGGTTGACTCCTGCTTCGATGATAAAATAATCTTACCATTATTTACCGTGGGAGATCCTACTTTGGCAATGGGCCGGCTCGCCCGGAATGATACCACGGTCTCACAGAAAACAGGCGTGAAACAACGCTTATGTTGTGTTTGTTTGTGTTTTTTTTTCTAGTAAAGCTTACTAGCAATGTGAGTTTCACATTAGTAACTGGTATTTTTTTAAAACCTCGAGCTAAGCTAAATGCTTGTGTTACGAGTGGGTTCACGACGTTAGTACAATGGCTGGGTTTCGAACCGGCCACCACATTATCGCAAGTCTGACACCTTAGCCGTTTCGCCGAGTGAGTGAGGAGGCCCAAACCCTTCAAAAAGGCCGGCAACACACTCGTGACACCTCTGGTGCTGTGGGTGTCAATGGACGGCGGTATCGCTTACCATCAGGCGATCCGTCGACTCGTTTACCTATGCCATAAAAAGTAATAAACGGCCAGGGTTTTCTTAACATACCTCATTGTATATGTATAGCCATATTGCAAATTTATCATCAAATGTGTCTTTGATCTCGTCTGGATATAATTCTCATCGTTGCGACAAAATATTCAACAGCACTATTATTAAGTGATACTTAATTCTATCTAGGAACATAATGCAATAGTTTTAAAAATAGAATAGTTCATCATTTGAATTCGAATGAGACGAATTTTGACCCGATTACTGGCAAAAAATCTCAATCTCAAAATGTGACTCTTTATCACGAGTGTCACGACAAATTCTTTTATGAATTGCTTTAAAATTCCGACTGTGTCGACACGCTCTTCGAGTGTACAATTTGTGTCGACACTTTCATCCTTTTGAAGAAAGGTATTGCTTTTCCTATTAGTGAAAACGTTTTGGTGCATGTGCATATTTTAGACTCGTATATTTTTATTTTTATTAATAAGTTTTTTATAGGCTTACCGGGTCTTGCGGGCATAAAATAATGAAATCTAATCACAGCACCATTTTCCGACTCTGCAGAGTCTATACTAACAACGATCCAGGAAACTGAAAAACATATGTGTTACAAATAATTATATCAAAATTATTTATGCCGTTAAGGAGAAGTTGTGTGATGTATAGAAGAATTATATATAAAATAAAGTTGAAATTAGGTCACACCTTTAGCAAAATTATGTGGAAAGACCAAGAATCTTACAAACTCCTTGGTGTGGTAATTTATCGGGTAGTGATGCAGTATACCACTGTGGTGCTATCTTACGATGTGTTGTTTTAATCGATAGCATAAAACTTGAGATAAAATGAAAACGAAAATTGACAGTGCCTAACTGAAGGTACTAACAGTTGGTACAATCACGATGCATGTAAAGGTGAAAGGTGCATCCTTACGTAATCCGTGACTGTGGGTACCATACTGTCTGTGAATCACTAGTGACATAATATTGTCTTATGACATTATATCGCTAAATTACATGTCTTCAGCTTATCGGTTTTGACGTGCTCCGAGTCAATTTTGTCCAAAGGTTTACTATAGATATAGAGTCACGTATTTTTCCCAATTGATTTAAATAAATGTGAACTGTGTTAGATGTGAAGAGTGCACCATTGAATCTTAAGTTTAAAATTATTTGAATTATACATAGATACATATACAATTGTTAATACTTTGATATAATAGTAATATTTCTATAAAGCAGATTTATAGGAAAAACATCCTGATTGTACTTAATGTAAACGATATATCAAAAATTCAGTCCGTATGGCACTTGCACAAGCTTTAACCATAATTCTGATACAAATGTATAATCGAAAAAGTATTTGTATAGACAAAATAGTTATATTCCTTTCCTTTTTCATACCAAAAACACTAAAAATGATTTATTAATCGGCTTTGAGCCGGCGGCCGATTTGTCAGTGAGGGATTAGTTTGTCTGCCTGTCTGTCGGTTGTTGCATCAGTGACATGCGCTGATGTTTTATTAATAATATTAAAATCTAACAATACACTGAATACCAAGTACCATTATAAAAGTACATAAATATTACGCCATTTTACATATTGAAATGTCTCAGACAATACGGAGAAATGTTCTCATTTCTATAAGTCGTAGTGTGAGAGTAATAAGTAGATAATGGCTCTTTATTTAAGCTAATTTTGTGAAATCGTACCTACAGTTCGATTGTCGTAAAAAAATACCTTCTAAAATACAATTATACAAGTGAAACTTAGGTACACAAATGAAAGGTATTTATTTGAAATGAATAATGATAATGTACTACAGTTAAGGTTATGATTATATATTGGCTTTTCACCAAATGCATCTTAAGACAAATATTTTTTGTTCGGTGCCCCACAGAAGTTTTTTGAAGTCTCAGGTATTTTATAAAACTGTATTCATACTAAACTTATTCTCTAATTCCTGCAAGTTTTTAAAGTTAAGTTCCAATAAAATATGAGTAATAAGCTATTTTAACGTATTTATATATGCAGATGATTTGCCTATAATTCACACAACAAAAGCTAATCGTCCAATGATGTGCCCAATAATATTTCATCTATTGATAACTCAATAATCAATCTATCTAATGCCAATCAATGGGAAGGAAGCGGACGCCGGAACCAAACTCAGGTCATGACTCGACGTGACTGCGATGGGAATGATTCGGAACGATGATGCTATTGTGTGAAATGGGGACACAGCTTGTGATGAAAGAAAGTATTTTTTTGGTCAATTGTTGCCATAGTATCGGTCGTGTGACTTTTTAACAACAATCTCTCCAGATACCCGTTCCTTTCGTAAGTTCCACACCTAAAAATTAGACAAAAAAATTACAAATGAAATCGAAAAAGCTTTCACGGCCCGATTGATCTTATAAGTATATCAAACTAATCAACCTATTATTCCAAAACATCTAATCGGAAAAGCTATAATTGAAGTCAAACCTTTTCCTGACAGGTACAAAGTGCATAATTGAATGATAAGGGCCGATAATAAATCATTGGATAGCTAGGCGTGACGTGTGATGGATACCATTATGAGAAAAAAGAATTAAGTTGGGATAGTTCGAGATGATACCTGATTACTGTTTACGGGTGTACGATAAGCTATTTATCTCAAATTGGCCGGTTTATAGACGAAGCGTCAATTTTATAGTTGTACCAGATAGGGATTCGGGTATTTTTTTTTCTCATTATGTCTTAGTCGATATTTTAAAACTTGTCTTATCATCATTACATTAACCTTCTGCTCTTTCCCAATGTAAAATCATATTTTTATCTAGCAACATCCCTGGTCACAGGTAGACTAAAATACCTTACATATTTGTCAATTATTAGCGATCCACTTGATTGTTATTGTATTGTGTTTATGTTATTCTGTCCCAATTATTATTTGCCTCAACTAGCTTTTTACAGCTTGTACAAAAGAGAATATAAATTTTTGCCTTAAATCTTACGAAATCAATACGTCATTATTTCTCTCTGTGTTTTTAGATAGCGGTGTGGAGTGTGTACTGTCTTAGATTATTTTAATCACAAATAATTACGTTTATACCTATCTGTATTTTATAAATAAGATTACCCTACATCCAAATCCGTGCCTGTGTTTCGGTGAAAGTATCTCGTGATCGATTCATGAGCATACAAATTTCGATATGATGCATCGTTGCATAATGATACCAGAACGATTTACGACCATCAACCGTACTGTTTTTATTAGCATTCTTGTTACGATTGATATATTTATTGATTTCGTTTTGAGATGATTTATATGACATCATACTACATTTTCGTTTTTAGATAGATCATTAATTATTTTTTGTATTTTTGGAGGAATTTTAATTGACTGCAAATATGGAAAAGGATTTTATTTATTACCGATGTTGACAACTCTTTTTGTGCTGGGTGGTGTGTCAGAATCAGTAGCTACGAATACTACACAACAAGGCAGCTATTGTACTGTAAATAAATATAACATATAATTTGTTTAACTAAATATTTCTCTCTCTAGCCAAACTGCTTCAATAAAGTAGTGTTTGGGATTTCCAGGTAAAGTAAAATGTAAGTGGATTTTTCTCTGAAATTCGCAGTAGCAACTCGGAGTTTGGATTTGTGTCCAGCTAATGGCACAGGCTAACTACTAAATATACCAACCCTTCGGGTAATACAGGTAAAAAAATCTAATGAATATTTCTTATTTGTTTCAGGTACTTATCACCTTTTCTGAGAATACTGGTAACACGTTAGCACTAAGGAAGTCCTCAGGTTCTACTAAAATGGCCGCCAAAGGGAAGCACCATCGATATCGATGCACCGATGCACTCTGAATATAAACGGTCTAATGTTCTGACAGTTCTCGGAACGGCTTTTGTGTTTGAATGTACTTCGTAGTACATATGCGTAGAAAAGTGCAATAGAGTTTTACGAGAGGAATAAAAATTCAATTGGTAATGAAATTGCTGTATGGATGTGAATGAAAATTGAGCTCGACTGTTCTTTCACCCTATGTAAGCTTAGGACAGCCATATGATAGTTGCTTCAATCTGCTACAACAAAATCAACTCTATATCTGAAATGCGAACGTTTCTTTTAATTTTACCATATTAATTTGCTAGCAGATATCAGATGAACAGACAAACAGAGTTAATGTGTGAAGGTAACCACAATGTTTATTTTCCAATCAATTCACACAAGCTATGATAAATTAAAAACAGATAATAAATAATTTGAAGTATAAAAAATATAAAATATTACCACAGACGAGTTACATGCGTTACAAAATACATTCTTATCTAATTATGTGTGCGTATCGTGACGTGTAATGACGTGACACGCACACAGACAAACTTAGGTGTCAGTATGGCTCCTGCATGCTAAACAGGTGAAATTTGTGTTACATATAAAAAATAATGAGGCGAGTGCTAACAGGATATAGTCTAGAAGGTTTATGAACGGTCTAGTTAGCACTAAATCTATATCTATATAAAGCTGAAGAGTTTGTTTGTTTGCTTGAACGCGCTAATCTCAGGAACTACTGGTCCGATTTGAAAAATTCTTTCAGTGTTAGATAGCACATTTATTGAGGAAGGCTATAGGCTATATATCATCACGCTACGCGGACGAAGTCGCGGGCAGAAGCTATAACATATATATTATAGTTAATATTATATTCATACAAGTGCCGGTTGAAACGAGAGACCGCCAATAACTACGTTGTTTGCATACTTACTTCTTAATACACACGCACCAGTTGCGAGTGCTACGCACCTGATCTTTCTATTGAGATCCTTCAAAAAGGAAACTTCTCATTTCTTTCTAGTACTAGAGGCCACCATTAAGTATTTATTAAAATTCAATTGCTACTAAAACACTACATAATGTTAGGTAATATTTATTTTTTCTTATCTAAACCAAATGTGCGTGTTACAAGGTTATTTATTTCTAGTCATTTTGCTATCATTGTCTCTAAAATTGCCTTTAATTGATTTGTACAATTAAAGAACAACTACACACCTATATAGACACTACTATATTCTGCCTACCTATTTCTTCGACTGCTAAAGGTATCTCCACCTACGCTTCCACGTAAAATCTTTAACTTGTTTTTCTTGATAAAGATCTATCGGATTTTGTTGCAAAAAATACTCATCAAAGCCGAGGTAGGATCGTGATAAGACCAAAACAATTTATTTTACATCAAGATTAATTACATGCGTGTAAACAATTGATACAATCATTTATCTAGCAGACAGATACGCCTTGTTCTACATAAAGGACACTAAATATTTTTCGAACCGATCTCTCCACGCGATCCTATATGTCGAGTCAATCTGTAGGCGACTCAGTAGGAGTTAATTCATTGGCGGATAAAAATGGAGCAATAGGTACTATATGAAGGTCAGTGGTACAACTTTATTAGTAGGTACATGTTGTAGGTAGGTACTAATGACATAAAAATAATTGGTTGCAAAGAAACCGTGTTGAGTATTTAAGCAGAATACTGATAACATTAATATTCCATCACGGCTGTGTTCCTTTAAGGGTTAGGCAATAAGCAGTGCTGTATGTAAATCCACCGTTCGCCGATATTTCAATATAGGGCGAGCCTATTTTTTTGTATGGTATAGGGGGGCAAACGATTAGACGGATCACCTGATGATAAGCGATTACCGCCAGCTAAACGGTAAAACGACACCAGCTACACCAGAGGAGTCGCAAGTTAGTTGCCCGCTTTATAAAAGGGTTTGGGCCTCTAGTATCCTCAGTCAATCGGCGAAACACAACGTAAGTGTTGTATCACGCCGGTTTTCTGTGAGGCCGTGGTATCACTCCGGTCGAGCCGGCCCATTCGCCCATTCATGCCGAAGTATGGCTCTCCCACAATGAAAGACATTGCCAAGCCTATTGTCATGAACCGGTCACAAATCCAAACTCCGAGCGGCTACTGAGAATTCTTAGAAAATCCTAATAATTCTGCTCGACCTGGCAAATGAACCCAGGACTTCTAGTAGACTCACCCCTTTAACATGTGTAGGTAAATAAGTTGGCAGCCTGTATAAGTCATAATAGGATAAATCATATTTTTCATATCTTTTTCCCATCACTCATGCGCAATTTGTGTTATGATCTCATACATACGCGACATTCTTACTACGGTTCCCATTGTAAATAGCTCGCTGTAATGTCACCAGCTAAGGTAATCACATTTACTGTTAATTACACAATTAATAGAGTACACGTGACTTGTACTCATTCATTCTTTATAAGGAGGGTACAATATTCAAGGTCACGCATTGATTATAAAGGAAAATTATTAATTTAACTTTCCGTAAGGGAAAACAGAACTCTTCGGAGAATTTATGTAAGATAAAAGTGCTAAAATAAAAAGAGAGCTTTCCAGAATTATCAATATTATTTGATAGAAAATCCTAAATAGATTAAATTCATATAGCTACGGTTATTTAGATTTATTTCTTTATAGGTACCGACCCTATTTTCAAATAGGCCAAGTAACTACCACTGTTACTAAACGAAAAGAATAAAAAATAGACCATTTGCGAATTTTTTTTCTAATTAGAAAAAAAACAAAACCACGATTTTTGACGTTTAACAGTCGTGGCTGAAATTTGGTGTATATTTCTAACATACATACATACTATCACGCCTGCCTATTGCGAGCGTATTGCCATTAACCGGGCATAAATTCCAAACTCCGAGCTGATACTGAGAAATTCATAGCAAAACCCAATAACACTTCACTCGACCTGGGAATCGAACCGAGGACCTCTAGCGTAGCAGTCGCGCTCAGGCCACTAGGCTAATGAAGCAGTCTATCATACATGAAAATCAAGTTTATTTTCTAGAATATACGATTTCTAATTTTAAATTTTAATAATAATAATAATTCTTTTTCTCTAAAAGTTCATGTATAGCAGTTACAGTTACGTTCAATACAAACCTATCAATGGCGTCATTACGTATGCAACTCACGCGCACGATAACGGTGCGTTACTGAACTGTCGCGGGTTACTGCCCACTTTTGTTTGTGTGTTACTTCAAATTATATATAAGTTTTAAATTATATATTTATAGTTATATATATATATATATGCACAGCTGCACATTAAGCTATATATTTATTATATAAGCTGTCCAGTAAAATCTATAAAAAGCATACAAAATAAAAAATGTAACTATTCAAAACTCACTACTCGCCCGTTTTCCCGCAGGAATGAAGCATTTCTTGCGGTAAAATGTAGCCTATGTTCATCAGGGATAATGTCGGCTTCTAATGGTAAAATAATTTTTCAAATCGGTCCAGTAGTTCCGGAGTTTTATTCAATACAAACAAACAATCAAATCTTTCCTCTTTTTAATATTAGTGTAGATGAACTATTTATTATTATAATATACATAGTTACTTCAAAGCTCAGACACGTTTCTTCTACCAAATATTGATAGAAAGATTTAGTATTTTTGTGAAACCCAATAAAATGCCGCACCTACCTATTGTAATCGTTAAATTAAAAGTAGATAATAAATGAGAAATTAATTCCATTATCATTCTAAACTTATATATAGAAAAAAGACAATATCGGTTACAGCTCTGGTCGCCTTAAAATCGAATTCCTTTTCAAAACAGGTAATAAAAATCATTAACTTTATATTCTTTGGCGCCAACCATAAAAAAGAAAATATTTGAGAAAAAACTTAATACTCAGACGAAAATTATTACATAAGTTAGGATGCCCTTGCCGATCTTTGTCAAGGAGAATTAGGTACGTATTATCAACCGGTTGATATTTTTGAACTGCATCAAACTTGTTTTATTTACTAGAGCTAGACAAACAAAAAATTCGATTTTATCGAGGGATCCTTCAATTTTAATGAAGTGAGAATATCTTTTTTGTTTTATTGCAAGACTATGTATGTTATGTAGGGTTATCATTTTAAAAGATTGATTACCATAAACAGAATTTGGCTGAATATTAGGCACCACAATAATTATTAGGTACATAATGTTATTTTGTAGATAATCTGAGACCTTCAATCATCATCAATATAAAGTTATTGTAAATGTACCAACACTTACATTAGATTTAATTATGAGTTTGCCGTAGAACTAGTACTGGCTGGTACAAAATTCAAATTTGGAACATTTAAAAAATATAATACGGCACTGTTATGATTTGCGTTCCAAATTTGAATTCCTTATATAATCAATCTTCTTTTTGGTTACGTTAAAGTTACTCAAACTAATTCTCAGGTGTAGAAATAAACAATAACACTGCTCAATCCACTTGCGTATTGGACTGTAATAGAATTGATTTTATTTATTTTATTTTAAAACTAGTCAAGTGACGCGAATCTATGGAATTGTGCAATACTAAATTGAAATATAGTAAACGTGGATTACAAAACTGAAACTTCAATTTCATTAGAAGCCTACTAAATGTTGAAACATTATTTTTTTCTTTAAAAAACTTATTTCTTGGAAATTTAAAAAATACAAACACCTAATGAAAAAAATACTGTACTAAGGAGGCCGTAATTTGATTATTAATTAATTCTAGGAATCATAATTATATACAACATGTTTCCTAGACGATGTTAGATGTTACTTGCTCGAAAATAGTTTTCAGTCTAAGAAGAATTAAAATTGTATTTTTTTCCTCGAAACTAAGAAACTGTTAGTTGATATTTTACTCAGTTTTACGGTTAAAATAGATTAGAATTTGTGACGGTAACCGTACCTCGTATTGCGATATTCAAAACGCATAGCTACATTTAACATCGCGTCACAAGGTAAAGCTCGCCGCCTTGTATCTATGACGTGGATCGCCGGCTAACTCCTATTCGTTAGAAACTTACTGTGGCCATAGAGAAGATGAGCGGATTGCGGTAGCGGAAAGTATTCTCCTATAACAACTACGTCATAGCCCAAATTTCCCCAGTAGATGGAGTTTCATCATCTTCCTCACAATGTCGGCAAGGTCGCGTATCGCTCAGCTTAATATCAAAAATTTGCTTGTTTGGGCAAGTGTCCTGTTAAGATTTTTGACAGATTGCTCAAATAGTTCCTGCTCGCAAAAACCAAAGGGGTTTGGGATTTGGAATGCATCATACAAAATTGCTTCAACTGCCTGATTAGCCTAGTGGTCCTGAGCGCGACTGCTACGCTAGAGGTCCTGGGTTCGATTTCCTGGACGAGCAGTGTTATTCGTTTATTGTATGAAATTCCCAGGAACTACAGAGTTCGTGATCCGTGAATAGGCTCGCCCCCTATTACATGGGACCTAAACACACAAGCGAACTGTTGGTGTATATTAGTAGCCCTTTGAGAATTATTGTGGAAAAGGAAAATTGACATCAACTAGTTCTTTTTCGAATTAGTCGCTCTCCCATTCGCTACTACTATAATCATAGCCTTAGATCCATCAGATCAACACCAGCGCACTTCCTACTTTACAATTAGGTTGTATTTCAAAATACTAAGATATATTCAGCGCCAAATATAAACTTAATATAGTGGGCTGTTTGCAAAGAGACCCTTTGAAAGATAACCCGATGACAGAGGTGTCATTTTACAAAAACATAATATATTTATGTAAGGAAATGAATTTATGTAAAATTGTAATGGTAAAATTTAAGATTTTTTCTTTTTTTAATGATAATTCCTTACCATACACTGTGTAAAAATATTAAAATTATTTGACCTGGCAACATAGACTTTCAGCTCTAGTCTTTTTTGTAACATAGAATACTCTAGTTGCTCCAATAACAGGTGAAAACTTTACTAAGGTTTCAATGGAGTTTAGGGGAGAACACAAATAGTCACAATTTTTAATTTGATGCCATTTGTCTACACTTCCACATGTTTACGAATACTTAATGGTTAATTTTATAATCCACCATAATTACACATTCAACTTAGGAATAACACGAGTTTGTGGAAAATAATATAAAACCGACAACGTGTACTCTACTTTTATATTTTCCCGCCTGAACTCACCAAAATTATGTAGTTTCTTGTAGCAAATCAACAGATACATAAGACAGTTTTTATTGATAAAAAAATCGACCTTTGCGAAATAACTTTTAAATGCTAATATAGTCAATAGTAGTTTTATATTGTTAGAAGGGGTCTTATTAATAAAACACATTTATTTTTATACAAAGATAGCGAAATATTTTTAAAATCGTGAGAAATTAAATCTGTTTTAGATAGCTATTAGGTGCATACTCTTATTAATAGATTTCATCATGTTTTTTTTTACTATCGGTACTAAATATCGGACGTTACTTCTATTAATTAATTAAATCTACATCAATTAAAAATTCGCAAACTTTTGTTACAACTAAATCCATATTTTAATTAACAGAAGCATGCGCTTACGACAGTCGTATGACGACACAACGCTACCTCTTTCTATCGCCTAGACGATAGTAGCGTTGTCTCACTCACTCATATGAAAAGCCAACACTACGGAGTAAGATTTGCTAACAACGTTACAATGCAATTCGTTTCTAACGACTTCGTTAAGGCTAAAACCTGAAATTTTATGATAATTAGATTGCAATAGTATGTTCTAATTAATATGCTAGTTGCCAGTGTCAGAAGTTTGTGAGTGGTCGTGCCTTTTGTGTTGTTTTGTTTTTTTTTTGGAGAA
Organism: Acronicta leporina; assembly: GCA_947256265.1. Lineage (NCBI taxonomy): Eukaryota > Metazoa > Arthropoda > Insecta > Lepidoptera > Noctuidae > Acronicta > Acronicta leporina. Next base: position 4,149,404 of record OX366512.1, read on the forward strand.
ATATTTTGGTGAAATTTTGCAATTCGAAATGGATCTGAGGTACCGCAAGTTGTTTCGGCCGAAGAAGGCGAATTTATTGCGCGGCTCGTCCATCTCTACGCCAAGGTTGGTCTGTGGTAATACTTACGTGCTAGAATATATTTACAATATTAATTAGTATTTTTTAATGTCGTCCATTATGTAAATATGACAATAACAATCTGATTGACATGCGTTAAATATAAATAAAAAATCTGTGTCTTACAAAATCATTAAGTTAAACAGTTGATAACATATTTACTGTTCATACAACAGAAATAAGAGTCGTAATGTTTTTGTAACAAATTTTCTCTTTTTCACACATCACATGGACGACGTTAAGTAGGTATATAAGGTAGGTAAACAGGTAGACATATAAGCATTTTTTTCTGAGTTGCATTACGTGAGTTGCAGTACATTACGTGTGTGTGATTTAAGTTAAATATTAAGTAACTTTCATTTTAGACCATTTTCTAACATTACATAAGGCACATTTTTGTGTTACCATTATAGCATCTTTACAACAAAAAAAAACCAAGTATTTCTTTGATCCTATATTTTTATTCTATGCTATTCCGTATTATCTCCTCTTATAGGTCACTCAACACATTTACATCCATATCTATAATGATGTAAGGATTATTCTTAATTGCTAATAACTAAAATTACTAAATTTGGCATTTGGCAACTTGGAAATTTGTAGTTCATTAACTTGTTTTTCTTATTTGCTCACGATAGAATCAGGTGATTAGGTGATACAAATAAGATGGCTAAACAAGTTATATATTTCAATAGAAAAAACATAAAAAATGTTTATCAGAGGATACATTCTGACTTTTTTTATTAAACCATTATCATTATGTTTCCAAACTAGTTTTTTTTCACCTAATTCAATTTTAAGAAATGTTGTTAATAATTCAATTTATCGGTTTGTGAATATTATAAATATCGTTAACCACTTAAGTATTTAAAAATATAACCCTCACGTCCATAAATAATTTAAATGTGTTCAAAAAGTTTTTAAGTAACATCTATAAAACTACAAGTTTTTTTTCAACTTGCACGGTAGAGTAACCTTAAGTAGTTGGCTATTTAACTTTCATAATATGTTTATAGTTATTTTGTATAGGTACCTACATACAATCGTGAAAATAGGTTTAATATTGATTTCAATGGCAATTACTAATATTGAAAGCCTATAGCAATATTAATGTTATTTATATAATTTGAAGGACAATAAAAAAACTAAAATGAAAAATGATGAGAATCTAAATGTGAAGGTTTCTAGGTAATTTGCATAAAATCCAGTAACTCATTATAACTTAAAGTAGTAAAAAAAAATCCATCTCTTGATTAAACTAATTTATTTCATCTGTGATATATGGAGTAGTAAGGAAATTGCCACAAAAATAGAATTCGTTAAAAAGGTCAGTAGTAATTAAGTTTTTCATATAACATTGACTTTGTAGTGATAAGTACCTCACATATGGTTTTTATTTCAAAGATTTATGAAGAAACAAAATATATTTGTTACAAAATAATGTTTCTATTAATTAAAGCGCTTAATTAGCGTCAATTTCCGGCTATACAGTAATAAAATGTTTTTGCAAACTTTTACGAACACGCAAAAACAAAATAACTTTTTATAACCACCTAATTTTATTTCTGTTCTCTATACAAAAAATATTGACAAATGTATGCAGTTTTGTAAAAGAAAAAAAAACAGCATTAATAATAAATACGGCAAAGGATTGACACTTACCTGATAAAGATGTTTCCTCAATAAAAAACTTGTTCTCACAGAGTCGTAACAATCGCTCTTAATTTTACTTAGCCGAGCCGCGTACGTAAGCGCATTAGATAAACTAGCTTTGCCTTTAGTTTCGCCTATAAATAAAATGTAATTTTTGACGGGTGTACTATATGTTATATCAAACCGACAAAAAGCGAGCACCCTTCTGAAAAACCGAAAATCTCTGCTGCAAAACCGTTTTTGCCACCCAAATTAAGTGATAATTCCACTGTCTAAAAAAGATATTTTGCATTTTCATTTTGCCATAAAAAATACAAACAAAAAAAATGATAAAATGAATTTCTACTATACCCTCAAAGCAAATGGCAATCTGATGATGTATTTCGGAATGATAAGAAACTTTCTCCGAAACATTTTATTGAACTGTCAACTGATATTTAATCTACAATATTACTTAGAAATTACAATATATGTTCACGAATAAGAATCCAACTATTCTTAGCACAGACTATGACTATACTGTAGGTACTTCCCGGTTGTCATACCTATGACAATCGTTAGTGGTAGCTGGAAGCCCGAGAGTTGCACTGAAGCCCGACAATCAGACAAAAATTGGATTTGGGAGGTGTGATGGCAGCTACTTCATATAAAAATATTGATATTCGCCCAATCTAGTTAAATTGGAAGCCGATCCCAAAATAGGAAAAGGCAGAAATTTAAATAAATATCAATCACATGATGATATATGATTATTTAATTTTCTGTAACAAAACAGACAAACACACTTGCACATTTGTTTACTTACTAGATATTTTAATGCTTATGATGGATAATTGTGTAATTGACGTCTGGCAATTACTTAACCGCTTCCACCTGTGATTAATGAATGGTTTTCATTTGTTTTATTAACAGCTGTGGTAAAGGACCTTACCAATTTGTTACTTTTTAATTAGTTTTTCAATGTTATACGCACATTTTTTAATTTAAACCTTGTCTAGGTCTGTTTATCATTTGAATTGTAAGCTGAAGTCAGTGAGGCCTCTTTCCTTGGAGTAGGTTATTGCGAAGGGCTAATAATAATACTTTGGTAAGAAAATTGTATTGAAATAACTTTTTTTGCATTATTACTATTTCCAGACATTTGGGATCCCTTACAGCATCCATGTTCATCACTGATGATTTCTGATTCTTTACACCAACATTATACGAAAAATTCAATAAAAAAGTTGGTTTGTTTCAATGTCTAACATTCGTGTGTCAAAATTGTTATACTTCAAAAACGTACCTACTAATACCTTATAGAAATCATATATCTCTCATCTATCAAATATCAAATTTATTATGTGAGAATTGGACAAGACTAATTACGCAACTTCATGAGATGTCCAATTGTAAAGGTCAGTGGGCTACACCGGATGTTTGTTAAGTATTGCATTGCAGATGATTTGTGTTGCCATACTATAATTTAATGGCCTGATTTGATTCACCTAGACAGTTTTTGTTCAAACTATTTTTCTGAATATATACACTCACGCCTTTTTCCCACTGGGGTAGGTAGAAACTATACACCGCCAGTTTCTCCAATTCTTGCATAGGTACTTGTTTTGTATTGCTTCTTCCACATTCACACATTCTTTTTCTGAATATCATTTACAATATGTTTTACTGTCAATAGTGATGTGCTGATTAGTTAGTCCCATTTAGAAGAGAAACGGTTAGAGATAGATCTTAGAACTTATCTCTTATTTTTAATGAAAATATAGGCAAAGTTCTATTTAACTTTTCTATGGAATTCTGAAACCCTTGTAGGAAATATTGTAGATGGGAATTTTGAGAAAACGAAATAATGATAAAAATGTTTTTTTTTTACTTTTATATGACATAACTGAATTGCTTACTAATGCACAACAACTTCGATGTAAAATATTAAAATAAATAACATAATTTGAAACATTTAATAGAGACACCGTTCTCACGACCACTTAGGATAAAAAAACATTCCTTCAAATGTCCATTTTAGGCAGAAGTCACTTAGGTTGTAAGTGTAATTGTGGATTGCGTGAACGCAATGTCGAGCATAGTCGCACAGTCTGGTAAAGCCTTATGTAGTAATATGTTATATTTCAGCGGGAACTGTATGAATTTTTAGGATAATTGTATACTTAATGTTTCAATATGAACCAGGTTTGAGTATTGAATGGAACGATTTTTTTATGATCACAATTTAGTGTAAATTGGATAGAGAATCGTATCATACCATCACCCCTGCATTCTCCGAAGGGCTAGGCAGAGCTGTACTAATGTAAATATACATCTATTTAAGTTCCACGTGATAGGAGGTGAGGTTAATGTCATTAATCTGGCATAAATCCAAACTTCGAGCTACAACTGATAATTTCATAGAAAACTCAGTAACAATTTGCTCGACTTGGTAATCGAACTCAGGTCCTTTACTGTAACACCGACCACTTGGGACTACTACTAGACTAATTCAAGTTCAAGTTCAAAATGTTTTTATTACAATTAGGCTTTTACAAGCGTTCATCATTCAAGTTCATTCAAGCGTTCAAAGCCGTGATAGCCTAGTGATATGACCATTGGACTGCCAAGGCAAAGGTCTCGAGTTCAAATCCAAGGCACGCACCTCTGACTTTTCGTAAACGGTGAAGGAAAACATCGTGAGGAACCTGCATGCCCGAGAGATCTTCTCGATGGCGTGTGAAGTCTGCCAACTCGCGTTAGGCTAACGTGGTGGACTATAGCCTAATCCCTCTCATTGTGAGAGGAGACCCGTGCCCAGCAGTGGGACATATAATGGGTTGATTATGATTATGAAGCGTTCATGAAACGTTATGATACTAGTTGCACGGTTCCAAAAGGTTGATCTGGGATCTATGGAGAAGAATCTGGCTAGAAACCCCATGGACACTCTTTTAAATTAAATTAAGTATTGTACAATAATGAGGCAGTACCCGCGAAATTATGTTCTCTGATCCACCAAAAAGTGTGTTATACTTATTGCTAATTTTGTCACAAATCACTTAAACGGTCCAAACACTACCGTTTCTTTGTCCCATTTACACTATCGACACTGTTCATACCGCTTTGTTTACTACCTACTTTAACAACAATACGCATAAAGATAACTGCGAAAGTAACACAGATCTGGATAGTAAATGGAAACAAACTGTGTCAAGTTTAGATATCTTTATACCTCGTTGTTAGTGGACGTAAATGAGGTATGCCGATGCTTAGAGACGATAGCCTAAGAGTAAGAACAAGTAAAGGACGTATTCAGATGCTTGGATATGATACCCTAGGAGTAAGGATGGAGAACGGAGAACTAAATGAACTCCTGACTTCCTTACTAGTATTAAACCTGTACACGCATCTTGTTGTTTCATCAAAAAACAGCGTTATTGAGATTTTTAGTTTAAGTTTTTAAATTCTCAGTACCTAGCAGTTTTGAGTTCGGATTTGTTTTTTTTTATGGGATAGGGGCGAAACTACCAGACGGATCACCTGATGGTAAGCGATTGTGATTGATTAACGGCAGCAGTTTACTCTTTATTATGTTATTTCATAATCATATTGGTAACTTGTAGGTGAACACGAGTACACGTCTGCCTAACCCTTAGAGGAATCCAAGCGTGATGGTATGTCTTAAAAATACACATCCTTGTTCTTTCATTTCGTTTATCGCTAAGAAAAATCTTTAGGTAGATAATTGGTCACAATGTGTCTATGTCATTTGGGGCACAAACGAATTACGCATAAAAATCGCAAACCACAGAATGTGATGCGATGTTAACGGGAGATAAGACTGCTTACATGTATACGTAAATAGGTTTACTTTAGTGTTACATAGCGGTTTATTGTTAAACACATTTATTTTTGTTAAAAAAACATAATATAAACCATGATGTTTCTATATATCGCAATTGCAGTTTTGCAATTACTGCAATTATGACCTTGTCTTCGGTAAGGCAAGGTCAGAATTGCAGTTTTGCAGTTACTGCAGTTAGGTATGCCCTTGTCTTACCGAAGGTGCGATATATCTTTTAATCTTTCAAGAGGTGTAAGTTCTCATTATTATAATCATCTGTAACTTTAAGACCATATATATGTATATGTCCTTCGAATATCGGCATAACCCAGAAATCGGGTTGCAGAGGTCTGATGGCTGTCGCTTCATGTAAAATACTGATATTCAGCCGCATTTGGGTAGACTGGAAGCCGACCCTAACATAGTTGGTAAAAAGCTCGGAAGATGATGTCACTTTAAGATCATGAAGTATAAAAAGAATATGCTCATCAATAACAATACGTTACAACAAAAAGTTACAAGAAAAGTCTAAAAATCATTTCTACTCTCATCACGTCTTTAAAATTCCGAACTTATCGTTCAAAGATCATACCATGACCTTTAAATGATAAACGGAATCTTAAAGCTCTCCACCCAGTATACCACACCATGACCATTCGTGACCATTATTGGCGTCTCTAGAACTTTTATCTGGCGTTACTCCTGACTACTTCATGTAATTTTAAGAAAGGATCAGGCAATGTACCTTATTGGCATGTTATTTTTTTTTTAAGTTTACTATCAATGTGGTTCGCACATTACTTGTTAACCCCACGTGCTAAGCTAAATGCTTGTGTTACGAGTGGGTACACGTCGGTAGTGCAATGGGTGGGTTTCGAACCGGCAACCACATGTTCGCAAGTCCGATGATATTGCCATTAGGCTACCGCCGCTTAAATTTTTGTAAATTAAATATGTTTTAATGATCAATGTCTTTGTTCAATTTTTGGACAAATCTGGCAAAATAATAATAAGTATTATAAAAGTGTTATCGTTTTTATTTTGAAATTATTAGTTTTTATTGTTCATGAATTAAATAGATAACTATAAAATGCCAATAGGTCTTAATAACATTTTATTCAGCCATAGAATTCTAATATAATTCTAATAAAATAATTTTATTATTCTAAAAATCAATTATAGTGTACGTAGACACGTGCACGTTTGTATTTAACTAAAATTCTTAAAGCTCCACACAATTTCTTTTGATTTTTATTCGGTAAATTTCTTTATTTTCTTTCATATTTAAGTGCATTGAAAATATTATTTTTTAATTTAGTAAACATGTCGGTTACGTTATACTGGACGAAGTCCTTTAGTATTCAGTATTACATCCTACATTAGTCATGCGCAGTAAAGTGATATGACTTGCGACTCGATGTACCGTTACGATCGTGCGTCTCCTGCCTTACTTTATGACTGCGATATTGCGATTTAATAAGCGATGTGCGGCGAGCGATAAGCGGAATATATTTTTTAATCTATTTTTTTTACAAATGTTGACATCGTGTTTTTTATACAAAATAAATCCTCGGTAAGTGACAACAATATAATTTCAAGTTCAACAGTTTTTTTTTTTGCACTTATGGAATTTAGGTGTAGGTAAGTTTAAAAAAAATAATCCATTAAAAAGAATTAACTACAAACACTGTAGATTGGACACTCTTTTAAAACAATTGGCACTTATGTGATTATAGATGATCAGAATTACCGCATCATTAGTTGTCAACTAAAATCTAGAGGATTATTTTTATGCCTACAGATTTTGATGATTACCGATATATAATATAATAAAAGTGATACTTAATAATTAAAAGAGAGGTAACAAATAAGGTTCAAATTAATAAGAAGCTATATCTTACCTTGGTAAATAATAAATGTAACTAATTCTACTATCTCTCACGCTCAATAGATGAAATGGCAACCCCAGTGACCAGTGACACTACAAAAAAAATCATATGCAAGATATAAGTGAATGTGTTTGCACTAGATCTTTAACCGTAAGGAAATAAAGTAAAACCATAAAAGCCGCAACAATTTCTGTGCTTTTTATCTACTTTTCTCGCTTCAAACTTAGCACATAAACCAGATCTTAAGACGTCCGACAATTGTTTAAACCTAGGTTACTTTAAGTAGCATATCAGACATGTCTAGACGACATTTCGGCTACACTTTTATAGATAAAATCTTTCAAAATAGGACATGTCATTGTGTGTTTTATTGCCTTTTTATAGAGCTCAAGATATTTTAGTGGGCGACGTCTTACAGCTAAAGTTTTGGTCAGATAAGACCATATTTCGAGTTTGTTAGCAGTTTTTTGTATGAAAGATTCCCTTATCGGTGCTGGCGTAGGTGTTAGATTGCTTTCCGCCATTCATACCTATGTTCCAGACTAGTCTTCATTCATAATGCAAAATTGTCCTAAACAAATACACCATCAACCTACGTTTTTTAACATAAAAACACTAACAAACTTACCGTAAAAGTGTGAGGTTAGTGAGTGGATGGGTGACTATTCTTAACACATCGAGACCCATTGATAACTTATACTTGCCATTCGTTTTTGGTGTACAATTCAAAGGATTTTCGATTCTATGAACTAGAAAAGAGCTGATAATATTCAAACGGTTGGCAAGAAAACTCTCGAAAACTCGGTCCATTAATTTGGGAGCTACGATGCAACAAACAGATACATATGTTTAACTTATAACACTCCTTTTTTTGCGTCTGGGGTTAAATACTAACAACGTTCTACATACGTGCCTTGAAATAGGACAAGGTAACCAAAATACCATCCAAATAACTATTGACTTGTATAAACGTTTCCAAAAGATCTCTTTACCATATAGTCACTTAGTATAATTCTTGCCAATTCATAACTGTAGTAGAAGGTTGTATATCATAAGTCTATGTTTCCCTAAGTTGCCAACCATTGCAATACAATAATAAGCGGGTATTATAACTATTACTAACACTACATTATGGCGGTACTCCCACACTCAGACATAATGACCTCTGGCTTACGTAACCGTGTGGGCTCCCTGCAAAGGTGCTTATTTATAAAACTAGGTTCTGCTCGCGGTTTCATTTGCGCGCATAAAAGGATTAATTAACTAACTCGGCTTCTAGACGAGCGGTGTATTAAGAGATGCGCCAGGTTATGAGATAGACTTACACCAATAGGTACAACTGTGAAATAACATCGCATTTCGTACAGTTTTTGTGTGATAAGCGTACAAACATATCTAGAGACAGATGAAAATATTGATCAATATGCCTTGCTCTTTTAAGGACCCCTCCCCCGACCCCTTACAAGAGCAAGCCATAAACATATTTTTAGAATTTTCATCTGTCTGTATGTTTATTATATTTTATGACATTATATTTTTCTTAAGTTTTTGTTATGTATAGAAAGTAGCCATTATAAATTTTACAATTAACTTACTTACTACTTGATAAGGTTAGTTACGTTCGGTTTTTCGTTTTAGTGGTTTCGAATCTTATGGAATTTGAGAAAAAAATCTAAGTTGAGAGGAAAATTCAAACATAAAATCTTGTCGAGCAGATCAACTCAATCTCTAAAAAAACTGTTCCATTCGACAATCTGCTAGAAATATGCTATCGAGTTATATAGTCTTAAAGATTTACATACGACAGCCAAACACCTTGTCATACCATGTTGTCGACTATAAAAGGTGTATGAGTGTGTATATTTTGCAAGTCGCCGATCGCATCGCCGTTACACCTAATGTGTACATTGTGTCACAGATTGAATAACTGACCATAATGTAATGTTACCGGAGGGTTTCATTACTCAATATTACATCGGCCTTGCTTATACGGAGTGCTAAATTAATCACATCATACAATGGAAGCGAGGGAGAGGGGAGGAGACAAAGTTTAAAACCAGATTTATTCGTAGAGTGACTGGTTACCTAAATACTTACCTTAGCAAATTCGCCTCCTCTGTAAGGTACAGCAAATGATAAAATCAACATGTATATACTGCATGAAACCTGTATATAATATACTGTTATGAAGTGTTGTCCTCTATAGATAATCGATTAAAATGATTAAGTGGGTCTGTGATGCAATTTATTGTGATATGATTTATGGCTTGGAATTGTGTGCCTCTGGCGGACATCAAACCTGCTATAAAAAATATCGTTACATTAATATTTTATGTTCGATTGTACATAATATGTCAATCATCAGTGTTATTGTAACTTAAAACTAATATAGGTACTATTCAACGATATATTTAATTTATACAGATCTGATAAAAAACACCGAAACAAACAAAGAATCATGCTCTCTTTTAAAGTCCAGACATAGTAATAGCAATATGTGAGTATTACAATGCAGGGCAATGTCTGAGAAAGCCTTTTGAAGAAAGAGCCCTAGCGGCTTTGAGTATATCAATCCCAGCTGAAGGCACGCATGCATCTGTCATTGGTCTTAGTGATCATGTCATCTACAAATACGTAGGATTCCGTACTTTACTCGTGAGAATCTAACTTGTGACGTAACAGAGAAAGATGAATAACCACACAACTTTTACACCAACCAATGACAGCCGACAAAAAAAAACAATTTCTTATTGCTAAGTGTTGTCAATATCTATTTGTTTAGTTATGTGGGTGTGACTCTTTGTATTCAGTCGTAGAGGCTGCTGTTTCTAACAGGTAGAATGGCGGGGACCGCGGTGCCCACGCCGATCAATAGGCAATCGACTATTGAATCGATATGTTCTGACATTGAAACCGATTAGTGTATCCTATGTGCATCGCCTTGCAGTTTTCTCTTGCTGCGCGGAATATTAAATTGGCATACATTAAATCATTAAGACAGTGTCCAGATTTTCTTCTTGCTGTGATTATTATGATCAAACGTAAATCCTTCATGATTTTTTTTTATAAATCCCTGAATGAGTACTAAGTATTTCTGGTGCTTTACCTTTTGAGTTTATTGGTATTATTTTTATAGCAAATAAAAGTTCTTATTTAATTTTGCTGTATTTTATTACATATGTACTTACTTACCTTCGTATTTCTTTCGAATTAGCTTTATGCACAGAAGTAACTAAGAAAGGCCAGCCTACTAATAATAGCAATCTCCTTATAATATTATGACCCTTCAGTCACTCAGTATAAACAGGAATCATAATTAAGTATTTTTTCCTTTTTTTATGTATATACCTAAATATAAAAGGACCAAATATAATCCATAATGGAGGTAAATATTTCTTCATATCTTTGTAACATTTAATAACCGGGTGACCTGCCAAGAACACATTCTCAAAACTGATTGCGAAAATATGCTTTGTCAAACAAAAACATATTTAAAAAATGGGACGCATCAAATCATCAATAGGGGCGAACCTTTTAAAATCTACTGTGACGAAAGGACCAAGCTTAGACAGTAAAAATGCATTACATTTTCGTCCGTAAAGTCTGAGATATAAGAGCTGTTTGACTCGCAAATTTATACTTGGCAACTGAGATGTTCGTTTTTGTCTTGAAGACACATAATAGTAACATGCAATTAGAATCGCAACCACGTTGTCATTTGACTTGGAAAGCAGCTTAGAAGAATGCTCGCTATACAATTTCCACTGAATTTTGAACAGTTCATTTTGTAATGTTTTAGTAACTGTAATAGATAGTACCTGGTAGTTACTACCTCTACTTTTAACCAAGAATAAAGCGAAATAGTATTTGTCCTTAGAAAAGAACAAGTTATTGGCAATTTACATTATACCTCTGTAGTGCAATTCTCTAACTTCATCATCATTATCAGCCCGATGCTATCCAAAGCCTCTTCATGCAACTTCGATTGGTTTCAGCTCTGGGCCTCTAGACAAGTGGCATGATCGCTAATCGAATAGAATAGAATTCGCAATGTATGCAAAGTAGGTACATAAGCTTTCGACAAATCCAGCGCGCACAAATGTCATCTCCATACATTTTTTTTGTCTTGTCTACAGGGGCTGGGCTAGTCTCGACTATTTATTTCCTGCCACCTTCACGATGTCGTCACATCTAGGCGGGAGGCGACAAACACTTTTACGACTGGTCCTCGGTCTACCTTAAAATAATAATAACAGATAATATTTAAGAAATTCGTTCAGGGATACTCATGTTAAATTGTAACTTAAAAAATATTATATTAAAAATCGAACAAGAAAGAGGAGCCAAATCAATAACACAGTAAAATAAAAGCGAACGAAGCATTTGTCTCGTAAACAACAATTACGCGGCAAACGGTTGCGAGTCAACAAACTATCAAGCGATTACATCACGGCGCGTGCTATCCAGATGTACCATGTCCAGGGTTGAACGGTAATATCCTTAGTAGAATCCATTTCTTTAATTACATTACTTTAATCATTATCGTGTGGGGTAACCTTGAAAGGAACAGCGTGATAAAGCTGGGCTGTGGTGTGAAAGAAGATGTAGTAACAAAGATTGAGAAAGGTATGTTCAGAAGATGCGTGAACAAGAAAAGTTGGAAGGAGCCCAACTCTGCGAACGTAACACAACTAAATTGCGGACAATATACAAAAATTTACAATGAATACTTGTCCATTTTTATCATCCCTAGGTACTCCTAAAAATTGAGTTTATCCAAGAAGTTGTCATACCATCATGGATTTCCGCATGGGGTCTCGAACTCTTCTCTGGATAAAAAATACACACGTGGGTCAGGCACTTATAGCGATTATAACATATTCCTTCCACGTCCTCGGCAGATCTCTGAAGAGCATTAACATAATTTCGATGCACAGCAAATTATGATTTCGATGTAGGTACATACACCCTAGCGATGTGTTGTTTTCTATAGCCAAATAACCAAGACCAAAGTAATAACTCACTGTTGAAAAGCCAACAATACAACGCACAACCCTAAAAGTACCGTAGTAATTGCGCCTGCGCGGGGATGCCTTCACGTATGTAAAAAGAAAATAAAAGTGTAAACCTGTTCCGCTAAGAGACTCCCGTAATGACTAGCTCTAGTGGGTTAGCGGGATCCATCGGGAATTCGATATATCGATAGCGACAGAAGAATCGATAAGGTAAACGTCTAAGCGCGATCGCTACGCTATTTATTTAGGTTTGAATTCTTTAATTCTAGTATAGTTGAGAATAATTCTATACCTAACAATTTTTTCATGTAATAAGCAAGCCAATGTCATTTTTTATGACCTGTTTATTGGTCAATAATATTACTTACTGATTAAAATAAGTAGTTCAACTTGTTTCAATAGGAATGCGGAACTTACACGTAGGTATATACCATTATCCTATTTAAGTACGATAGTAATTATGTCTCTAATCTATGCATTGATTGTACATTAGTAAATGTCAATGCTTTTTATTAAAAAAATAGATAAGAAAACTGAAAAATATCTAAAATCCTTGAATAATTCACTACCAAATTTCTTAACGAAAATGTCAACTTGTGTTTGAATAAATACAATTTATAAATAATTTATCATTACAACCTGCAGAATACCTGATAAATATATACTCAACAAAGGAGTTAACGGGCAGTACCTATATGACAACTGTGTTTTGACAAACAATATGTAATAATAATCGCTCAATAAGTACCTGCCAATATTTAAAAACGTTTGTGTTTAGCTGCCTATACACTAAGCCCTACCGCATAATGCAATTAATAACATAAAAAAACGACAGTATTTTTTTCATTAATAAACCATAAACATTTCAAAATAATTCTTTTAGAAGCTTCTAAACGTCTAAAATAGTGTAATTTATCGAAACTTTTCGCGAACAACAATATCTCTATCGATATCGATATTTCTCCGTCAGCCCCACTTGTCGTCGAAGCATTCACCTCTGGATATGGGTCAGCGTGCTGCAAACGAGTCCTGTGACGTCTACATGTGCACGTTTTATGATCATCCTTTACGATGTATTGTGTCATTCGTTTGTGCTGGAAGTATTACGTCTCATTTAGCTATAGAGTGTGGGAAAGATGCGTTGGACAGTGTGAAATTCGTTTTTTAAACATATTTATGTTGTAGGTGAAACTATTAAGACATAGTTATTCAGAGAAGATTACCATTCAGGGAGAGTCCCTAGTAACCATACTTAATCTTTGTACTTTAATATCTTCTAAAAGAACGAATGAGAGTTTTTTCCCAGTTTTTTAATCATTGGAAAGGAAAATTCGTCAGTCCTAGTGTTTTCTAATATTGATGATCATTCTGAGACAGTATAGGAGACATGGGTCTCTGTTCAAGTCGTAGATCGTCGTCGAAGTCGCAATTCAAGACGCGACACGACCAACGACTCGGCAGGCATGTCAAAGCGCGTGCGTTGCATTCGATACTAATAACGGTAATTAAATTATTAGGCGCAAAACATATCGAGCATGAAGCATGGGCGCAGTCTTATGGAATTCTTACACCTTAATCGACTCTGGCATTGGTTGTTATACATTAAAATCACAATGGAATTAACTGGTGTCACTTAAAATCAATCCAATCCAGTTCTTACTGGTTGAATTTTTTTTGACATGGTTCAACCAGTCTGACCAGAGATTATTATATTACACTGAAAAAGTTGTACTAAATAGTGCTTGGAATTAGGTATAAGTCCCTTTTTTTTAAAATATATAATGTAATTGTTGACACGTATTGTGTAATTGCTAAATACAATGATGTATGCTATTTATAAGTAAATTTTATAATACAACTAAACAAAATTATGACTTAAATATTAATCAAGTCACAACACTAAAATACTTGCAATATAAATCTATAGCATGAAATATACCAGCACTATCTGTTATTCTAAGCTATTGCGTTTGCGTTATCTCAGATTGAATAAACATATCTCGGTTGGGTGTTGTAACAGGCATTTGCAACAGTTATTTAGAGCAAAATAAATCAGGTGTGAAAGTACTGACCCACTGTGGTCTCGTTTTTGCACTTTTACTGATTACGCAGTTTCTTTGTGATGTTTTCAGCAAAGCTACCAAGTTTTAAACTTTTAAGAGAGTATTTAGGTAGGAACTTAGCACTTGGGTAAATGTGTTAACTTTCGGTGTTAACCAGTAATGGCTTTTACCATTAAACTTACATTTCTGACTCAGATTCTCTGTACTCATCCGATGTCTAAAGTAAAGCAGTTTTTATCTGATGTTAAGTGTAACAGGTCTGAAATTTTAGACGACAAGAGGAACATATAATATTAAAATGGAGGGAGAGAGATACCTTTGCCTAGAAAGAAAGAAAAAAACAAAATAAAAGCGTTAAAATTCTAATTTCAAACGGGAAATGTAAGTCAAATAAATGTAAAACTATAAAAACACAATTCTTCTCTAACGAGCCTCAATAACTTTGGCTTTCGAGAAAATCGCGTGAAGAAAATAACTTTCGACTTTCCAGCAATTGATATTAATGGGCTTAGCAGTCGTTGCGGCTTGTTCACTGGATTGTGTACATTAACTGTGAAGAAAGCACTATGTACCTACTTGAATCCAGAAGTGATACAACGATAAAGTTAAGATTAAGACTTATGCTACGTTAGCTAATAACGATAGTTGTTTGCTAAGATAAGATCAATAAATTTATAGAAACTGGCAAAAAATTAACCACTTATACGCTCGGTACTAAGTATCGTTCTGTTATCTGCTAATAAATAATAGCCGGAAATGGGAAGTAGGGTAAAAATGGGAACAGTGGAACGGATTTTATTTACATAAATTATTTTTGAAGTGAAAAGACTTCTTTAGCGGCCTTGTCCACTTTTTGGAATGGGTAAAAAATGTTAAACTCGCATCAGGACACGTGACCTGATCGAAAATTCGTAAGATGGTTGTAATAGTTCCGAAGTGTTAAATTTTTGATGTGATATAACTTGTCATGTTTGTGTACGATAGCGAAATAAATGAATATTGTATTTTACCATATAAATGATAGTACTTTTAGGCTGATGATTTAAAGCAATTCGAGCGAAATTATTCCTTAACCATTCCAAAATATCAAAAATGCACAACGTTAATGTTCAAGTTTTCACTTCTTCCGGCCACCCGTTGTTTTTTTTAACTAACCTGCCAGCCAAACTTAATAGATTTTTGTTAACTTCCACTTCTAAATATAGTTGTAGTGGCAACAAAAGTAAATAAATAAGTAAAGTACCTTGTAAATCCAATTTTAATTAAAGAAGAAGCAACAAATAATTTTGAATAACTACTTAAAGACGACCCAAAATTTCGAATAAAACAAACATAGTGGGTATCAAAATGAATGGGAGGAACAGTCGGAGGCGATCGTTAGACACGGAGTGCGAGCCCCAATGTCGAATCCAATGCCACACATTGTTAACTGTCGGAAGGAAGCAAGCGAACCGACACCGACGCTTTGTGTGTTGTTACGAACCTACGATAAGATGTTGAGTTTGTGGATGGAGAAATTAGGCTCTTGTGTGTTTTAACATGTTTTCTATATAATACAAATCCTTTCTGACTGCCTCGTTAGTCTAGTGGTCCCAAGTGCGACTGCTACGCTAGAGGTCCTGGGTTCGATTCCCAGGTCGAGCAATGTGTTATTGGGTTTTTCTATGAAATTCTTAGTAGCAGCTCGGAGTTTGGAAATTGTGCCCGGTTAATGGCAATAGGCTCGCCCCCTATTACATGGGACCTAAACATACCGGCGAACTGTGGGTGTACCTTAGTACACCTCTGCCTAACCCTTTGGGGAATACAGGCGTGATGGTATGTATGTACAAATCCTTTCTCACAAAACGTGGAATGAGGAAGGAAGAATTATATAATTATTTTTTACAATTGTGGAAAAATAAATAACGTAAGCGTAAATGCGTAGGATTATAAAACGGTGGAAACAATGATAAAGGTTCGAGCCTTGGATATTTTGATTTCGAACTTATATGGAATGAAAATGTTAAAGATAGGTATTTAGTAGAAAATATAAAAAGTTATGGAAGGATTTTGTAAATAACATGGGTTTTATTATATTTTAATTGCAATAACGTTTTTTTTAAATATTCAAACTTCTTTGCCTGATGACTAATTTGAACATGCAATTAATACATTTAATTTATCCCACTTCCTTTTAATTCACGTACTAAACCTTCGCCTTCATAGACAGCTAAAGAAAGTATATTCATTACATAATCAGCAATCTCATAGTACAAGTACGTGAACGTCAAAGATAAACTTAAATAGTCATTAAAACAGGGCTTCTATACACTTAATGGTATGTCATTAACTGAGAATAACTTCAATAAAGAGCTCAAAGAGGTACACACATAAATAGCGATATAAACTTTCGCTGTACCTTTTGTTTCATAACACTGTTATGTATAACTTTAATCCTCTATAGAAACAACAATTGGGTTATTTGGTATTGATATGATCGTAAATTGAGTTACGTGTCATGATAAATAGCATTCTTTTGTAGCACAAACAGATGAACAAAAAATTCCAACAAAGTTCGTGAACCTACTTTCGTTATTACTTAACATAACATAATTATAATACTCAAAACATTGCATATCATTATTTATAATAAAAAAATTACCGAAGCAATCCCCGGCAGTGTGTTCAAAAATTAAATAATTTTCCACAATTCACAACAGAATATCATAATCTTCAACAGTAGAATAATTCATAATGAATAGTACATATCATAATGTTAATATACCATATTTCAGTAATTTAATCTTCCGGCTAACTGCATCTCTTCAACTGGTAATAGATTGCTTTATTAGAATTTTGATAGACTGTTTTATTTTTAAACCGTTTTCAATATGTATCTGGTCTAAAACCTGATTATTAGTAAATATGTCTAATAATTTCCTCTGTTTGTTCCAGCCTAGTCCCGTTCGAGGCGGCTGCGGGTAGCGAGATGGTGTCACGACGTCGAATACTTTCGCGTTCCCGCGACGACTTGACGCAGGCTTTTGCAGCTCCCGTAGAGGAAGAGGAAGATGTTTGGTATCAAAAGGATAAACTTTATAAGGTAAGCTAATGAGAACTAGACAATGTGAAAGTAATTTAAAATACGTGGCATAAAATCTTTGCAGAAAAGCTGAAATGTTTGATTCACAAAGCGAATTTAATATGGTCCTAATATTCTACCTCGGGGAACACTGTCTATTATCAATAATTTTAAAATGTTTTTTATTTTATTAAGTAATTACAAATGTTAATTATGTTATAACTTACATATTATTAACTTTTTAATTTAATTTTCCCAAGGTAGGAACACAAATAATTCTAGGCTTATTAATTTGAAACTCGTAAATATTCTCAAGCAAATTTTGCAAATCATAAAGACTACATACAGTAAGCTTCCATAGCGCCATTCTGAAGATGTTACAATCGTGAGTTTGCATCATATTGAAATATGCCTGTCTGTTTCCACACTGTTGCAATGTGAAATTTGGACACTAAAATCATCGAATGATGATTGCAAGAAAACTAACAAATTAAAATTCTGGCCAGAATTAAAAGTTGCGAATAGTAGAAAAAATATGCGTAAATCTCTGCGTCTATTGTAGCCGCATACTTTTAAACTAAGATTGTAGCAAATAAGTACTAAAAACTACTGAAAATAAAACCTTTGTAGGAAACCTTTTTTTTTCTTAAAACTGCAACCTCTTGTAATTTATAGGCACCGAACAATTTCCTGCCATTGTATCAAAGGCTAATGAGTAGGCAATCAAATCATAATAGGCGAACGATACCCAAATTGGTATTTAAACTTTCTATGCATCAATCACGAGGTCGTCGAGCCGATGTAAGTAATGTTCACGGCTCAGTTCACACAGTCACTACTATAATAGCAGTGGTAAATGACAGATCATAGGAGAAACCATTATGACGATTTGTCAAAGTGAAATCTTTGACTTTCCACAAATTAGGACCTACGTGTCTCCACTTATTGCAACGTTATGTGGCGATAATACTAAAATATACTCTGATTATATTTTCTATCATATAAAATATAATTTAATAAGTACACACGTCTCACATTTTTCAATGCATTTATTCTAAAAACTTTATAAATATGAGTCTAAGAGTTTGTTTGTTCAAGCATACTAAGCAGTTGCGGCTAGCGATTACCGTGAAAGCACCCAAAATGTTGTAACATCGTTTAGTCTTGCACAATCAGTACAAATTGAAATTAATTAACTTAATTTGCAACTTAAACACTACTGTCTCCCATAGTTGTTCCGCATGCATATTACGTTTTCCTTTCCTTTGTCTTTGGTTACGTTTTTGTAACCGTTTCCGACTACTTACAGTTATTAAGGACGTGAGAACACGCCGTACTATATACTAACTCTGACACTTACCACGTTTCATTTAGCTCCAACGTCACAAATGATACCATCGCTATTTCGATATCCATCGACACTTGAGAATAGATAACATTCATGCGTGCACTAAATTCAGTAGCATTGTATTGAAATGCCTTTGATTGTCTAGTGACGTAACTGCCACACAATAGTGTCTCGATTGACTCTCACAATGTTTATTCGGCGCCTCCATTTATAGTTTTTATTAAAGCTTTCGCGGATATAATATCTGCGGTTGATAGTGAAAGCATGGAAACATGAATACCACATTCAATCAAAACAATGTTAGGCATCGATATATTTTTTCCATTGATGCTTGTGGTTGCCACCAAAAGGCTACTATTTCTCAGATTTTCTTATTATATTAATTTGATTTCTTGTTTTTCTAAAAAACCAATAGTATCTAGCAGGTTATTGTCAAAATTAGCGGAACAAATCGACAATAGCTATCCTCAGTCTGTGATTATATCGTAGGATTCCGTTGTCTCTTCTGTTACGCCATGATAACTAATTATGTAATCTTAAATGGAAACAAACCGCAGACTATCGTAAGGCTTAAATTTACACTCTTAATTTCTTACTTAAAGGTCTATTAAGAGCTTAAATAAAAAATTGTATAATTCACCTGCATTTTGTGAAGTAAAGTTTATGAATTGGCTAGTATTACTACAAGTTTTCGAATTGTGGTTTGCATTTCACAAAAGACATTTGCCATTTCATGCCGAAGCATTGGCAAAACAAACATTACTCAAGGAAGGCCCTTTTCACAATATTTGCTTGGCTGTCAATCTTTGTACGGGTCAACTATGACCCATTGATCGCGATCGTGACCGGTGACTAACAATGAACAAGTTACAGCACAAATTGGCCGGAACACATCTGGTCGCGTACACTTTTGACCTTATAGCTATGCAATGTCAAATTACAAGTGATTTATTGAAGTTTATTTACAAAGCTGAAACGTGATGAAACAAAGAAGGTTTACGTTGTTCTGTTTTGAAAATATACTACTAATCTAGAGGAAAAAAGATTCTACTTCTAAATGATTTCTACTAGACGACCTTTGGGTGGTACAAGGACGAATATGGTAGATGCAATATTCAAAAATAATTATATAAATCAATGATAATGATCTCTTTGACCTTCCATCGTGTCAGTATGGCTGCAATTCTAAATCAAATCAAAAAGAGAATTGTATAAAATCATTATTGATCATGGAACTAAATTTATTTTGAGTTCTTGAGAGACTTGTTATTGAAGAGCCGTTAAGAGTAAATTCTTCCCTTAATACTCCGTGTCGAAAACCGACACGTCTTAAGATCTGTAAGTGCGAATAATACGATGATGGTTATAACAACTTCAATATTGCCGGATATAGAATTGAGGGCATTGATCTGTCAGTGGGAGGGCCAAATTGACCTTAACAGTTTCATTACAGCAAAAAAATTGGATTGATATTACAGTTGATTTAAATTTGTGCTTGGATATTGTTAACTGTGTAATCCTGTAATGATGCTGCAAATTCTTCAGAATTTTTAAAATACAAGTCATATGAATATTCGATGTTTTTATTTATCCTACTTAATTCTTATACCGCTATATTAATAACGTAAAAGTTGCATGTAATAATTCTCAGAACGATTTTTTCCTTTCTGATTATTCGGTTTTGTTGGTATTTCTTCTATAAAATACTTACTCATAGTTTTAAAAGTCACTTGTTAATTTTTTTTCATATTTTCAGTAGCAGCTTTAACCTTACCTTTTTATCTTGTCTATTCCTATCATTATATAGCATGGCATACGATTTGCATTACTCTAGAATTTTGCAAGTGCATTACAATGAAGTCACGATTCTCAACTAACTTCAAACTTGCTTTTAATATCAAGGCCCAAAAATACGTACCGAAATTAAGAAATGAATGCAACTCAAAAGTAGTTCAAGGTTACTGTTTATTCTGCTTTAAGCGATTCTTTCACAGAAATTTAAATAGTCTTTATGATTTCGAAGATAGAAATCGTTTCATTCATGATGCAAGTTTATGACTTAGGTGTTTCAATTTTACTCTTATTGTCAAGCATAAAAAATTGTCATAGATGATTATTTAATCATTATTGCGTTTAGAATATTTTTTATGGAGAATAAGTCATTTTGCTTATGACGTTCCTTTCAATGTCGTGGTTACATTTGTTTAAATTTTTTCATCATCAATGAATATCATTGGACATAATATCAGTCTGAAAACATTTATTTATCAGTCCAAACATTCTATTCATCGTGTCTTACCTACCAAAAGACTAATCAGTCGTCGATTGTGCGTAGAATTATACAACAGTATCCTTATTAAGGCCTACACCAGTCGGCGTTTGCGCAGTGTCGCAACCCCACCTGACACTTGTTTATTGGCCAACACAGCTGTCTGTCTACTCGTGATTTTACGACAAAAATTATAAACATTATATTAATATTCGATACGTGGAGCGTTGATATGTTGCAAAAGGCTTGCAGAAAATATTTGATGTTGAATTTTATTCATGTTTTTATGCTGGTTGCAGAACCACTTATATTTTTTTATAATTGAAATGTTGCCTAATGAAATGTTGTCTGCACAGTTGCATTTATCAAAGTTATTTTTGAAACACGAGGCTATTTGTAGGTTAATGAAGCAATGTACCTACCTCTCGTTGTTATAGCTACAAGTGTTATATTAGACTATTTCAGTGCTTTCGGTTTACTTGGACTAATATTGATTAAAATATCAATTACTTAATATTCCACCACTTTATCAAATCCACAGTCATCTTCCATAACTTTTGATTTAATAATCTTCAATTTAAAGATCTCTTCTAAACGTTGTTGTTTTGAATTTTACTTACTGCTTCAGGGTATCCATTATATTTGCTCACAACAAAACATTAGGAACATCTTCATAGAGATTCAAATCCTGTTTTACATAATCAACATTTCCTCCATCATCTTTCTGTGATAGTAATTGTTTTGGACACTTTAATTGTGCAGAGATCACGATCCGCGTGACGTTCAACGATCTCTTAGAACACGACATGATACTACATACGTACGTATGCAATGAAAGTGAAAACATGTATTAATGTTAGGAGAAATGTAAACAAAGCAATATAACATGAACATATTATTGTTTTCTTTTTCTAAGTTAAGACATTTTAAAATACATTTTATTGGCTGTGAAGCTGTAGTGTTCATCGCTGAACTATATTCTATTTTTTTTTGGATAATGTCTAAGGACAAGAATACTGACACTAATCAATTCCTATTATAAAATAATATATGCATGAATGAAACTATTAAAAACAGCATGTCTCGTCCCATTTACTTCACTGTTCATCATTAATTTTGCGTGTAACAACCTCTTACATGCCAATTTTATAACATCAACGTTATCGAACAATCCATAGTAACAACAACTATGATACGTAACATTTGTTTAACAAACGAACATCAATGTAGCTTCATTAATTCCAGATTACAATCGGAATAGCACCATGTACGGAATACAATGAAATAACCCTATCAATTTCATTACAAGTATTACAAAATGCAGAATATACAACCAATTTAATCGACTTTTAGAGCTTTAATTTAAAAGAACAGTCAGTAGACTCAGGAATTTTGACGGATAGTACAGTAGCAGTGTGCATGTCATGGGTCAATATTTGACATTTAAATAAGGCAATGATGTAACGTGGTCTCCGCAAGCTTGTCTTACGAAACAGTTGTCACTTGCACAGTTGATATTTAGATGCGTGCAATATAATTGCACGTTAGAAAGGTCACTTGTGGTAGTAGGTAATTGAAGATTAGATTGTCGTGCGTTTGAAGATAATGATGTAGGTACCTTGTTCTATGCTAAGTCCAATAGATTGATAGGTTTGCGTCATTAGTACAACCATCATGTTGTATAGTTAGCGTCTAAATTGTTATGCGCATTGCATGTAAGCAACGCAAAGCAAAATTATTAAATTGATACTAATAAGCTCCTAGGACAAATACAATAAATACCTGAAGCTTAAATATCAATAATTTATAATATAAAGTCATAAAGAAAAAACAGGAGAGGATTATAATAATTATGACGCAAAAGAAATTAATGTTGCAAGCCACAACATTTCTTGATTGCCATGTACCTGAGATTCTCGAATTTTGAGGTAGTGTTACAAAGAACAGAAAACATGGAACTAATTTGAGTGATTTCATCTGTTAATCTAAACTTTGTTGTAATGAAAAACACAATGTAATTTACATGCCTAAACAAGGGAAACTAAAAAAACAAAAGGCTATTAAAGCAGCAGAGTCCCTGATGCCCTTTTAACGTGGGAACAGTTGGTATTCGGCGCGACCTTCAAAATAAAGACACTCGAATGCACCCCACCTCCGGTTGGCCGATATTATTTATAAATAAGACCTTCAACATTTTGTGGGGAATCTTATAACTGCTTACCTTATAATAACCTACTACGACTTATCCGTCTCACGACCACTAAGGTGTTATGTATTTGGAAGCCTTAAAATTATAATATATTGGTTTAACTTAAGGCTATCTATGTTGCCCATTAATTAGGTTATGGAGGTAATTTTGCATGTAAATAATAAGGAACAATATTATAAAACATAAAAAAAAAATTCTTCGCATACGAAAAACATATCATGTTTTCTTTTGGCGTACTGCGCATGAATTGGAATTTATTTTTATACCCTTCACAAAATATCGACCCGAAGAATGACATGCGTTTTTAATATCAAATCCTAAAGACATCAAAGTTCTTTTATTCCTCGAACTGTCTGCTTATTTGCAATAATATCATGATTAATTTCAAAACGTATTGTATCAGATAAGCTGAGTAATATAGGTAAGTCTGGTGCAAGACGAAAGAGAGACTAAAAGAAGCTGCAGATGTTAAAGAAATGATTGCAAGCAAATTACAACAAATGTCAAAGTAGAGTCGTGGCGAGATCAAAATCAGAGAGGTTATTTTCCAGTAGTGGACAGCTATAGGCTGATGATAATGATGAAATGTCAAGGATTTAATGGCGTCTCAGTAATAAATAACATATATTGTTCGGATTTAAGCCATCTCACTACCATTTATTTACAATGTAATGAAGTGATCCGTAATGTCTCATACATATAACGATGTAAGGTTTAATCGTATAATACGAACACACCTGCGAATTTAATGCGATATTTGTAACACTTAACGCCCACTTTCATTTGTTCTAACATCGTGACTTGATTTCGGACATGACCCTGCAAATCGCACTAAATCTCCAAGATTAAAACAAACAACGTAATTACAAATTATAACATTACTCATACTATAACTATAATTACCAAACATTTGATTAGCATCAATCTCACGAAAATCTAAATATAGTGCAAACAACGTTCCATTCTAGCCAATTGACATTTCGTTAACTCCGACCTCTTTGCAAAGTTCAGCATACAAAACGATTTTAGTATCGAGATATTGGTAATTACGTTCCGTTTTATACACAATTCGTGAAAAAAATTGTGAACAATCCGATCATCAACAGCTAAATCGAATATTAGTTCATTTACGTTACGCTTAACAGTTTGTGGATTCTTATATCGAGGTTCTCGAATTGCATGATGTGCTGTAATTATATCCTTACGTCCTTCCCTTTCCCTCATTACTTTAACTGGACGACCTCCAAACTTTTCGTAAGCACCTGTTTCATTTTAGTTCATTTTTGCAAAATTAACGTGCGTATTGACAACTTTTTGCTTTAAGCGTAATATGTGTTCTACGAGTACAATCAAGTTTTTCAAGTAAAGTACATACAGACTTGTAATTTGGACAACTTATAAGCTATATACACGAGGACAGCATTACCATGCACTATTGCAAACGATCGATGACTACATCTTTAGAGTAAATAAACACCAGTTGGCTTTTCAAGCTCGCACAGAAAATTAACAACTTTGCCCCTAAGGAGGCTAAAGTAGAAGTCGAACCTCTCTGGTATACCTACTGCAACTACAAAACTTTCCACATCACATATAAACAAATCTTTATACATTTTTACGTCATCATTATCACGGTTAGCCAGCATTCCGTTGCCTACGCCGATTCCAGTTTCACTTTTTAGCGTCTGTTCAGTGAAAGTAGTTGGTTCAAACTCCCAACTCTTCCTTTCGTATAGCTCGTGCGGTATCATAAAATTTTGAATCAATATATTTCCTGTATAACCACTTTTATGGTCTTTTAATGGTTTTATTGCTTTCTTTTAATTATACGTTATTATTTATTCATCAGTTTACTCATTTTTACTTATTTCTCATTTTTAATAACTACACGGAGTCGTAAACTTTTTTATAGTAATGTATTTTCGCCGATTTACTTCCAAACACAAAAGAGTAAGACAAAAAGTTTTTGAATAAACTACTTATTATATTTTCTTTTGTAAATAATAAGTATGCATTGTTTTGTATAAAGGTCGTAAGAAACAAAGCTTTGAATATGTATAGTGTTCGCTTTAATATTCAATAAAATGTCGACATTAATCTATCTGTCACAATATACTACATCTTCGTGTAATTCATCATCGCAAACATGTCTCAATCATGTGTATCAATCATGACTTCATCTATCAAAATATCAACAATGAAATTTTTCCTTACATCGTTATCATTGATCTTTTATTGCATACCTATTTGTATCGTCCTTGCATATCAAAGTCTAAATAGTTATATCCATACCTGGTTTCAAGTCGAGGCGAACGGGTGAGCAGGAAGAGAACAACTTTCGTTTTCACGCACCTGTCTTGTCTTGCAGCTTTTATATGCAGTTTTTTACTTCAAATAACATTCAACTCTATAATTTATCAGGTAAAGTTGACTTTTTATCAATAAGAAATAATGGTTACATGATGGTCAGTGATCTCTCGCGATTAACTATTTTCGTTTTCATTGATGTTTTTATAGAAACTTATCTCGATAAGTGCAAAGCTATGAAAAGTTCTGTAGTTTTTAAGTTTACTGTGATCTACCTTATCTTAAATTGTTCTTCACAAGCTTACGATCCCTATAGATAAACTCAACACATACAAATTATATGTTTTATACGGTTTGAATATTTTAGCCTTCTGATCAAAAGCAATGACACAACATCTGGACAATAAGTAGAATCCCACGAGTACTACTTCATTCTGACCTTCACACTTATTTACCTTTTTGTACCTTACCTAATGTTATTTCTAATTTGGCTAAAGTATAATATATTCAAATTATATGCTTAGCAACGCCTAAAATTTTACGTAATGCCCTTTCATAGACTTTCGCTCACGACTATGCGTGCATATAATGTGTGCAGAGATTCTCACACGAAACTGTTATTGTTGGTAGGTATTTAAGATAATTTACAGTAGTGGCGCTATCTTTGAAACTTGTTATATCATTTTGATAATCTTAATGTTTTCTTCATGGGTTTCGAAGTAGATGTTAGCTATACACTTAGCTGCTATTGCTCCATGCCTTCATCTGTTTTCCACTTCAATCTGAAACTTCATATTAATATGTAAAAAAAAGTTGCCTCTTGACTGGAACATGTAGCTTTACGAACAACATTACGACATAAATGATTATAATTTTCTTCTAAGTTCCTAACCTAAAAAAAAATTATCCTTTCTGTTTTGACTCAAAAATGTTGCTTAGTTTATTACTTAGATCCTGATTAGCAGTTTAATCATGCGACCATATTAGTATCATTGCTGTATTTTTTATAAAACTCACGCACTAAGGTAGCGGAAATAGTTGGACACTCCCAAACATGTTCTGTCATCCATCAGTCACGCTTTGTCAGGTACAGCAGGTTCGTTGTCCAGCAATTAATCAACGTTTGTACTATTCTTACACGACAGAAACACTTGTTCTTAAGCCCATTGGAAATAGGTTCATAGACCACACATGCGACGTTATGTAAGACCGCAATTAAGACATTTGGAAGCACAAAAGATGGACACTTAGAAGTTCTGGCTGAGAGATACTTTTAAAATTGTACTTGGCAAAACAACAGTCAAGAAGAACGTACGTTGTGAATAATATCGTGAACAGGAGAAGGGTTATGTGTACAGTCATGAGTTCCATTATACCTACAGGCAATGTGGGCATTAAAAAAAATACACAGCATACTTTCGCACCTCTATCCCTGAAGAGTTCAACAGAGATGTAAGACCAAGATGATAGTGACACTGTACATTCACAGTTTGTCAGTATATGTTTAAGTGAAGATGACTTGAATCCAAATTCAGGGAATTGAAATTTCAATTGAAAAATCCAACAACGCTTTTCTTAGACAGGGCAACATGCAGAACAGCAGCTTCCACGACAATTAGACCATAGGCCAATAAAAAAATATGATGAAGATAACGTCATATAAATTACGTCACCATAATAATACTCATCATTTAAATCCCAATCATCAATACAAACGAATAACACTATTAGTTCACGTGTCATGTATAGAAACTTAGCTATAACTTTACCAATATTCGCTACATTATCACTTCAAATTGTATAACCCCTGTAACTTTGATATAAGGTTTAAAATGTAACGACGAAAGGCAGATTGTTTAAAAAGTACAGTTTGCGACTCGCAACACCTGTTCAAGTCAGTCATGAATGTTCAAATGTCATCCATCTCATTGAGTGATGACGGAATAAATTCCGAATTCATTGAGCACGCGTTGTAGCTTATATGGCAGAATAGTGAGATGTCTATGTTCACACTGCAAGTTTTATAAGACATAGTGTGAATAATATTGCTTGCTAATTTTCTTACTTTTTATACTTCTGTTTGAGAATTTTAATTAAAATATTCAAATTCATCAAAGGAAATTTAATACACAGTTTGCCGGTATATTTTGTTCCCATGTAATAAATGGAAATAATAAAGGGTAAGCCTATTGCCACCAAACAGGCACAAATCCAAAATCAATGCTGTACCGGAGAATTTAATGAAAGCCAAATAACACTGCTTGACATGGGAATCTAAACCAGAACTAGCGTAGCAGTCGCACCTGAGGCCACTAAACTAATGAGGCAGTCTTTCAAAGAACTTATTTATTTATACTTTTGAAGACGCTAAAAGCCCGTCTACCTTCCGGTGGTGGAGATAAACTTCTAAAAGAAAACCATATGAACCATATCAACGGCATGCGTAATTGTATTAACATCAAATGCAAACTGCAATTACTAGAAGTTCCAAACCATTGCATGTATATCTTACTTAATTTCAGATTGCTCATCTTCCAATTGCAATTACTTGCATAAGTATGAAATTGGTCCATTTTATTATTGGCCAATCTAATGTGTATGGTAATTTAGTTTTAAACAATTGAATGAATTTACGCAACTTGCCATGTGCGTGCCAGCCATTAAGTGTAACATCTCAGTAAGCACCATTTTTATTTCATTTTGTTCATACTTCACGACGTAATGGATGTACGATTGCTTATCTCTGATTCTTTGGTTACGATTTTTTACATTCTCATTTTAGAGCATCGGAACTAAACGATGCTTTATTAAGAAAAAAAACAGGATATTTTATTGTTTCGATTCGTTATAGCATTCGATTAGACATAACACCACTCTAATTAAATGTATTGTGTGTTTCAGTCATGATTATGGTGGAATTTGAAGCTAGTATCATTTCTGCTTTACTTGCTTCGGCCTAAAATAAGATGAACATTTTGTTGTATTCAGTAGACTAGACAAAACAAGTTTCATCCATAAGAGGAAAAGCGTGACTAGACTATAGGCATATCTCAAGAACAAATTTGCCCAATTCCAAATTACTGTATCCTGCATTTATAACTAAGACAGAACTCGAACGTTCACTTTCAATAAAATAACAACTCAATCGAAGAATTTATTACATTTGCCGATTCGTGACTCGCCTCCGTCAGAGGTCAGAGCACACCATTATATTATTGCTTTAGGTACGGTCTATTAAATCAAATTCAGATTAAAATGAGATTATACAGATTTATATCTATCGTTTGTTTTGATTTTGCTATTAAACTTTGAAATATTTTTTGAGTAATTTTTGTAACCCTATAACTTTTGATCAGTCTTCAAATAGTATACTCACACGTTATTGAGTCTGAACGTCCAGATTTGGATTGCAAGTTGATGTAACCGGAATTAAAACATGTTAACTGTAAGGTCACATTAGTCACATATATATAGATCTGTGGAAAGGGAAACATTAGAAAAGAAAACTTAGCTTTATCTGTGTAATGTAACATGTCCATTTTGCAATGCAATCAAAATAAGAAAGTGTTTGTCCAGGAACAATAACAAAATCAATTTGTTATAAGTATTCGATTATAGCGACATAACCAACGTATATTATACTCTGTTTATAAACATTGGTATATAATTTAAATCAAAGCCTACGTTTTCCTAGAAAAGCTCAACGCAGCCGTTCACAATCATAAACGGCTTGCACTCTGTCAAAGGCCAGCAAGAGATGACCAAGGTTGCTCCACATAACTGCAGGTTGATTGGAATAAATCAGCTCAACGCAATTAAGCAGACGACATATTAGATATGTTTTATTCAAAGCCTCTCGTCTAAGTTTATGTATATGGTAGAACTTGTTATGATTGCTTCAGCTTTATCATATTATGTTGAAATGCTGAATACATCGTCTATATAAACAGCTTCTTTGTCTCTTACTTTAATGATTCAATTTTTATCATAGACATTTCTAAAAAACCTCAGCAAAATGCCTATACGAGATAATACTCGGATATAAATAGTTCAATATACTCATAAAAACCTTTATAAGATTACACTACACAAGCACCAAAAATAACTTATAAAAAGCTTAACGTTAATTAATAACCCGAAAAGCCACTCCCAAAAGGGTTAATGGTTCAACTTGAAAGTAAATTGAATTTTGTTCCGAATAAATAAAAAGATACGAATTTCAAAGATACGCATGTCCAACCAGAAGTAAGATTTATTACCTATTCATATTATTAATGAAACGAAATCTTTTGTTTGAAAAGTTTTTGACAAACATAAATATTATTGCAAGTGCAAAATATGCCACAAAAATATTTTTATGATTCAAGTCGTTAGAAAACATGACAACAAATGCGGTTTGAAAATTATTATGACAAATGAATTCGTACTTATGAATTCTTCTTGAATGAGCTAAAGAATAAATTTCCCAATTTGATAAATACTTCAGCTTCACTTATGTAATTTAGTTTCATGTATTTTTACGAACATGAATAATGTTTATTGAATTTGTCCAAATAACTTTTAAGGTTCAAAAATGTATTGTCGTTTCAGGTAAGTTTTATGCAAATTTCATAAATTTGTTGTAAGCCAAGAACTTCATTATTAAATAGTTTAAATATATGTTTAAGTGAGGTCTAAGTTACCTTTACTTTATGCACCAGATCCGAGGAACCGTCTAACAAAATGGACCTAACCTAACTTCCCAACAAGACCATCTTGAGTTACTGTTTTTGGTACAATATCTATTATTATTTTTCTAAATTTTTATTTATCAATTTCTTTTTCCTTATCACTATTATTTTTACCTTTCTTCTGTGATATTATATATGAACAAAGGAAGAATGTTAAGTTGTCCATTTGGCAACTTTACATTAGAGAGGTTTAAAGTATTTCTTACATAGAAAAACTCAACTAGCTTTCTATAAAGAATCATAATCATCAAAACATTTACTGTCCCATTGCTGGACATAAGTCTCCTCTCAGAGTACGACGAATATAGTCCTATGAAGAATATTCAACTGGAACTCAAAATAAATACTTTTAAGTGATGCTATCTACACAAGTAAATGCTGTTAAAAAATTACGCCTCTGTCCTATCCAAGAATGCAGGAAACATGACATTGCAAGGCCATTTTACTGTTACTTGCGTATGTAGACCAATAACTAGTATAGGCGTAGTGCGACTGTGAATTTTAATAATATAGACTCATGGGTCAGATTTAAATGAAGTGATCATATTTTTTTAATAGAGATACGTATGCGGAATTGATGGTAGAAAAATTATGTTTATTAGAAGGTACATCATTATCCAATTTTAGAACACACATGACGCACATTCTAGACCACTAACAAGATCACTACTATCAATAGTATTGTCATCTATATAATATCCTTCAATTATTATTTATTCTAAAGCAATGGCAAGGTATGCAGCGTGTAGTGTGAAATATGTGTACTTTTACAATACTTTGCTTTTGACCTCTACAAGTGTTAATATTGCATATTTAACTTTGTTCGTATATGGTCCAATGGGCGCATTTTATGCAACTTAGCATTACAGCTATGTGATAAATATTACTGAGTAATTCGTGATAAGGTTTCAACAATGAACTCATTTTCATCATCATTTCAATCAGACGTAACGTTAATTAAAACGATAAAGCTACTTATGATAAAGGTATCTCAAAAGAAAGAAGCTATGAAGGAAAAAATATGTTTTTTCGGTAGACAATATCTTTTTTAATACTTTGGCAAGAATTCTTAACAAGAAATACTTAAATTTAAAAAACATGATACAAGAGCAAAAATATTAAAAATGACAGAAGCGTTACAATGAGTTCCCTTTTTTATGAAGTCTGAATTTGTACCACGGCTGCACGGGTATCTTTAAACTGCTTTTTGGCATCTCTGGATGAATATTAAACTTCCCAGCGGGTGGCTGTTTCTAATTTAGTCAATGACCGAACCTTCTTTAAATTTAGAACTTTTAGGACATTGCCTAAGTTTTTCTTTTATAAATGTCAGTTTTATCTCGGCACAGAATCGTTGCAGTCAATTATTTTTGGTCCTTTTTGCTATCTACTTTTTTGATTAACTACTTATTTATTTATCTTTTTTGGTTAATCCTTGCACACTTTTGAAGCGGTTGTTCGAATTTTGATTTCTTGAAGTATCTACGCTAAAAAGATAGAGATTGAAATTGAAGTTGTGGCTAAAATTTGTGAGAAAACAAGTAAAAAAGATATAAAGCTCACATTTTAACGTGAAAATAATATTAAATTTTAGAACGGTAATACAATTACTTGGTGGACAATGACAATTTCGAATGTAGGTACGTATCTTCTCAATTTTTAAATAAAGGTGTACCTGTACAGACCTTATACTAATTAAGGGAGGTATAATTTAGGCCCTTTTGAAATTTATTATCACTTAAAGACCTCTGGTAAGCAATAAAAGTTTTAGAGGTCACTGCACTAAAAATTTAAGGAAAAAGCTACAAAAGTCTCAGGTAGAAATCACACGTTTTTTGTATTTGGATTAAATAATCTTGAAATTTATTTAGTCATGTTACCGAATGACATCACCATCCTGCTTATCCAACTGCATTTCATTGATTTGAAAAAAACTAGACTAAATATTAAGTACTGTTTAATTAATGATATCCTCTTTAAATTAATTGAACGAGTGGCTCATAAAACTGAATCTTTATGTAAGGTTGGCAACACATTGAAAATCCATTTTAAATAGATTAAATAGTCAAAAAACTTTTTATTAAGTTGGTCAAACAAAAATTCTCACATATACACACATACGCTCAGAGCCGGAATAACTATCTGTAGGTCATATAAGTATTTGCTCCGCGTGAGGATCGAACACACAACACGCAGTGCAGATGCAGACGCCGATCGCTCAAAAGCTACACCAAACGTAATCTCTTTTCCTAAAATTAGTCCGATATTTAAAGTTTTCTTCATCATTCCCAAAACTCACCCAAAGATATTTGGTATTTATATAGATGAGAAATCCATCAATTACATGATTTTAGTATTTTTTTGCTCAACTAAGCAAGTGAAACACGCTAAACGTTAGCATGCGATCTCGTAACTGTTACGAAATGTTGATCGTGATTACAAAAAGTATTGTGTATTTGTAAAGATACGTAACTCAATGGAGATCTCACTTTTCACAGGAAAGGTTTAGTCTTCTTGGGGTCTGACTAGCTGGCGACCACCCCTACGTCAGAGTCTGTCGTAAAGCATCTTCGTTTGTGTTTCGACTTTAGCGTAAGAGCCAGTTCCCCCTCGGTTGCTGCGACTCTTGCAGTCTGCAGTCCATAGGGAGCATTAGCAACTCCTCTGGTGATGCAGGTGTACTACATGGGAAATAATGAGTACTTACAGGTGGCTCATCAGCTCGTTTGCCGACTTAATCCATAAAAAAATACTTTACCAGTATTTAGGGTCGACACATTACCTTCTGTCATCCTATCAACTGTCATCTCCTCAATTACTTCCATTATCAACGATTCATCCATCTCTTCTATAGCATAATTATGCTTTATACAGAATACATTGTTGTTTCAGACATAGAATATAATCAGTATTTTATTTTAATTTAATTTTATTTCCCGTTGACGTAGGTTTTTTTATTCTTAGAACTACAAGCGCTCTCGTTTCGAATAAATGCATAAGGATATGAAACGGTATAAATATGACGAGATGCAGGTAGCAAATGTAGTCCTAACATAAATAGCTTAAGGCGATCGAGGTGTGGCCAACCTTGCATAGCAGACACCGTTGCTCGCACCTAACCGTTCTAAAAAGGTTAAATCAAGTGAAGACTATTATGCACCCATTAAATGATAAGTTTAATGAATTAGGTATTGGTAGGTACACCTGCTGATAGTACCTGTATTAGGGCTCGAGTTCATTGACATTTATCAGGTACAAACCCAGAGCAGCTACTGAATTCTCTAATGATAATGCTCACGCTTCATTGCAGTGTTTGCGACCTTTACTAATGGGACGGTGATTAAAGTTCATCACACTGTTTGACTTATCAAATGGGATGAGCTTCTTTTGTCAAAACGTCCAAGAAAAATAAAGTAACATACACAAAACTAAAACTCATAAGGGCATTATCTTTGAACTCACCATTACTTTCGATATATCATTTACCAACTATTGTACCTTCAAAATGTCAACGTCACGCCAAAGGGAACCAGGTTAAAACATCACAAACTAACCTTATCTTGATGCAACAATAATGCCACCCTCAGCATTTACTATACATCAGTTGAATGATTAAGCATGACTGACTGTCCATTTGCGAATAAATACAAAACTACACTAACGAAGGCTATTCAGTGTAAGCGAACTGGGAATGACAATATGAGGCTAGATTATGAGAGAGATGATGCCATGAATCGTACATATTGTATCAGCATTTATGGCACAGCATGCCAGATACACTATGATTGATTCTGATTAGGAGCTGATGAAGAGATACGGTAATGAAGAGAAAGTTACTTGTGATTGCGAATTTGATTTAGTGTAGTGAGTGAGTCATTAGACTATCGCCATATTACATAAAGGCGTCCAGTAATTGGATCGTTTGCCTAATGAGTTCGGATGTTTTTTTTTAACTTGGTGAATGCTGGACGCTGTAAAGATTCAGCTTTCTTTTTATTCTTTTCACTACAGCTTCATTTAGTTTCTTGAGTACTTTAAATGCTAATGACATCATTCTTATTATGACTAATGGTCAGGAATCATTCAAATTCCATTCCACTCCATGTTAATTTATAGTTTTCCTTTCTTCCACAAAGTTTATATATAGCAGAAGGACTCGCCAAATGAAATTGAAAGCTAATATTAATACCGGTACAAAAATAGCAGTTAAAATGGCTATAATGATCGCATAACTATCGTAAGAAATCGAAAGTTATCCGAGTCGGTTTTAATGGTTAGAGGAAATCCGAGAAAAAAACAACCGCGATGAACTGATGATTCAAAAGAAATAATTGTTAAGGAACTAGTTGTTGATATTGTATTGAGATCAGTTTTTGTGTTATTGGATAGTACCGCAATAATGTAGAATGTTAAATTCTATGTATAAACAGAATAATATTCGATTAGATAATAAAAGTGTTAATAGTTAATAGGTTTTCAATTGATTATTTATTGAGAAAAACATTAGAAACAGATGAATTGTGAAAGGAATTAAACTAATTGCACTAATTTCTATTATTGGAATAACATTACATACATAAGTGATCCGCGTGATCACTTTATTTTTAACGTATGTAAAAAAAAGTTCTTTGCAAGTTTTGGAAGCAGTAAAAATTTCAATAATTGAAACCCTACCTCTAGCAATATCCTGAATCTTAGGGGGTAGTGTCTTCACATTACTTTATGATCGACGACTATGTGAGCTTAATGTTAAACTTAGTAGTTTTATTAATAAAATCCCTACCTAGAGAATTTGATAGGACGAAATGCCTCAAGACATGGATAGAGCCCTGCTTCTCTCGGGTTACCTTATGTGCCCCCGGCAATACGGTGCCCCCAGATTACCACAATCTTTTTTTTTAACGCATGTTGACATAGACCGTATCTAGTTATATATAAAGATTATATTTGAGAAACGTTTTAGTACATAATTGCCAAGTTATTGCAAACTATTGTTACAACTTAAAATGTGAGTAAAAACTGAGGCTCGTTTACACAGACCGATGTCCATCCAATTTATTATATAATCCACCTAAATACTACATCGGAGATTGAACTTAATCTCTTCAATAACATGGTAGACTCTACATTTTGTGTGTCTTCAGAAGACATATACATACTTCGCAAGTTTCTTCCGTGTTTACAACACTGTCAATAGTATGATCATTTTTATTATAAATCATCGCACTATTGATTGACTGTTTTATTACGTCATCGGAACATTTGTGTAATTTTTTGCGATGTCAGTGATTACTAATATTTATGCCTTTGAAAATCAAAAAGTTAGCTTTAGATTTGGATGTTGGATACAAAGCATTAAAAGCAAAAAAGCCATGCTTCGGCATGAATGGATCGGCTCGACCGGAGTACCACGGCCTCACGGAAAACCGGCGTGAAACGCTTATGTTGTGTTTCGCTGAATGAGTGAGGATACCGGAGGCCAAAAACCTTTTAAAAGGCCGGCAAAGAACTTGCGACTCCTTTTGTGTAGCGATCCGTCTGATCGTTTGCCCTCCTATGCCTTAATGAATAGAGAAGAAAATATTTTGTGCCATTTTTAAATAGGTATTAAATTCGTAACACTCGCCTTTGTGATAACCTTGAATAAATTGTAACAATAATTTGATGTAGGTATTTATTACTCTACGATTATCAAAACGCTAATTACTTAAATCATTTTCAGCCAATTAGTTGCTCATTAGTTCATTACTGATACGTGACCTTTGGGTCAGACCAATTAATGTTTTACTACTGTGTCTTCTAATTGAGATACTTTCTTTACAGATAAGATATTGATTTAGTTAGATACTTCATAATATCCATTAGTGTTTTATAATGTTTGCAAATGTTCCTAATTCCCTAAAACTTACTGAGTTATTCTTGTAGAGATTAACTAGACAATATGACAGGCTTATGGAATTTTTAAATTAGCGATTTCAACTCTATTTTGATCAATGTAGTACTTAATTAAGGATTATTGGCTTTTATGAATCTAAAGACTCTTTATATTTCCACATAATACCGCTCTTTTTTCTTGAAACACAAAAATAATATGTAGATCAGATAAAAATCTTAGTAAAACAAACAGTACTTATTGCTGTCAGAGGAGTTATGTTTACAACTTTATTAGACACAAAACACCTCACAGCATGTAAACCACACTGGAAGAAAAACTATGTCGGTTAGTAGAGCGGAACTCGTGTTGCGCCTGCGACGATGTCGTCTGATTACAACAACGTTGCCACATTAGGATTAATATCTAAACTTCAGTAATCACAGCTTACAAAAGTAACGCGAAGGAAGGTCAGTTAAACTGGCGTTTTGCAAGACAATATGAATGAAAACAGTTTGGTGTAATCAAACTGCTATTAAAATTGTGTTTTATGAATTTATATGATCATGTAAAGTCATATTTTTACAGTATATCATGAAGGTTGTGGAAATTTAAAATAGACATAGGTACATAGCAGTTCACGAATAAAATTCTTAATGTCCGTAAGTTGCGAATGCGATTGGTAGAATTTTAAAAGCGATGTAGCAATGTATTTGTATTTCTTTTTTAAAGATAAGAAGTGGTTTCTATCATGTTTTATATCAAGACTTTCAACATAGTCAGCTTTGATTATTTAAATTACCTATTACTTTTACTTCCATAATAAAAATGTCTACATTGAATGAATTTAAAGAATTCAATCCAACAGTAATACAGAGGGTATATACTTTTTGATATATAAAATGTTATAAAAAATCATACTACTATTTACTACTATTTTTTGTCCACAGGAACATATACAGGAAGTATTGGATAAATGGACACAAATTGACGACGAGATATGGGCGAAGGTGATAGTGTTTGAGAGGAATAGACGCGTTGCCAAAGCATATGCGCGTGCGCCTGTACTCACCATCAACGGGTCAGACGACGGATTTGACGGCATGAGGTAAGAGAATATTTTAAATAATAAAATCTATGAACTCTAAACCAATCTTCATCATCTTGTGAAAATTATAAACATAGCTAGTATATAATCTTTTTCTGAATTTGATTAGATACACGAGACGCAATGAACACTAAACCACTGCTAGACCAACTCGCTAGATCGAAATTTGCTTTCACATTCTGTATTTTACATCTTAAACGTGACGTCGTAACGTCTATTGAAAAGCAAGTTAATTTTCTTCTCAACCAACATGACTTAACTTACAGTTCTATGTCGTACAATGCTGCCATATCTATTAAATATTTAATATATAATTAATATTGCTAAGTATATATAAAAATAATAAGGAAAAGTAAAATAAAAATAACACACAATTTAAATTCCGTCATGAGAGTTTTATTTAAAGTTTATTTGATAAAACGAGAAAATTATGCAATATGAAAGATATACAATTATTTCCCGTTCTTGTCGAACAGTCTATACTCGTAATATCACAGGAATTTAATTAGAACACCAATTATTCTTGGTAACAAGAATTACTCATGAATTTGAATAACTAATCTAATAGTAATCTTGAACTGGTTCAATTTCCCTTAATAACTTCCAAACCAACCAATATACGCACTAGATATTTCTCAATCCAGTCTACAAACACGACTAGTTATAAATATAAATCAACTTGCGACTAATCCAAGCATAATTGCGAAATGTCTGCATTGCTAACTACTGAGCCTTTGCTGGCTCCATTGTGGCACGTGGGTGCTCTAAATTCTAAACAATCCCGTTTATTAACTGTGAACATATTAATTTCTTGTTTCTAATCGATAACAGTCAAGTAAAGCGTATTTCTGGAATCAATTTCTTCTGTTTCGGCTTTGCTTTGTTATACTTCTTAATCAACTATTTCAATTTACAGTTTCTTATCTAGCTGTCGGTGTTATGTAGCTGCCTTGATTTGTTTATCGTTTAATGTTTCTAGTCTTATTTCAACCACTGTATAATTACCTTGTACTTGTCTGCTGCTTATAGTTAGAAAACACTTCATTATTTATTTTAGTAAATGTGTGACTAATGATTTGTTTTAACTCTCACAACCATCAATATCTGTCCCTGTAAAATTTATTCAACTAGTAAACTCATTAAGTTCCGCAAACATTTAATCAACTTAATTTGTTTCTATGTCAACTGGACAATTTACTTGTTTTTTTTTAATTGTTTCCCATTATCGTTATGGTAAATCGTTTCTCAATATAATTACTACGTATTGTGAAACTATTTCTAGTTTGGTAACATTAGGACCTGTTGGAGTCACGTTGTCGTGATATGTTTCGCTTATCGATTAGAACGAGACAGTCACCTCATTATTTTACCAGTGTGGACTTGGTTTTGTCATTTGTTTTGTCAGTTGTCTTTTGGGTGACCTTATCTCTTATATTATAAGCTTTAAGTAGTGCCAATGATATATATAAAACATAGCTACCGTACTTAATATCTAAAAAATAATTTGATCCTATATTGATTTCAGTGTTTTTACAATTACTTTTGTATTACAAAAGTAATGGAAAAAAGACGTAGTAATTGTAATTGCAACACGTAAAATATTATTAAATCCTCGAAACCACTCATATGAAAAAGACTGAATATACACTGAATTCCATTGTTATGTAACTGTGCAATCTTTTGTTTGTAGCACGTAAACAATTTGACGCAAAAAGTTAAAGGCAAATATTAAAAGCTTTATTTCCGTTATCCCACAAAAGTGTATAAATCTAAGAACATAAACTTATGTACATATGTATGTCTAAAATAATTATAAGGCCAATAACGTTAACTTTTTTTAAAGCCGATGAATGGTGTGAATTATATATAGATACCGATGTAAGTGCTAACAAAAGACACGGAGTCAGCGAAGCGTGGTCCAAGCAAGGTTACAACAACGATAGTAACTGTAGTTTCACCTGTTTTAGTGAAGAATAAAAATTTATCAAGATCATAATTTGGGTCGGCGTGCATGATAGTGAAAGTTTTGTAGAAGATGCTAAACAAACACGTGTTAATAATATATTTGTCGTAGAGGTAAATACTGTAAGGAAGTGTAAGCTATTGGAAATTGTCTCGTAAATATTCACTAATCAACATTGACTGCTATGAAAGCTGCTTCTATCATGAACCGAGATGTTCAGTCATGGTTCTTGGTAGAAACAAGTGGTAGGACAAATTACCGGGTGATATTATCAGCCTTTAAGAAACCCACTCTGCCTGTAGGTAATGTATTAAAATTTTCAATAGTACATAAGCAATAACGAGTTGGTTGCATATCCAGCCTACAATCGTGGTACATATATAAGCACTCCTTTCAAGCGCACTGATTGTCCAATTATCCTTAGTATACGGCGGCTTTGGTAACAAGGCTCTAGTTCTACAAAACCATTAAAATAGCAGCATCGAATGAGAGTAACTATTAAAAATCTTCTATTGCGATTTGAATATTTGTATTGAGTATTTATAAAATCAAGAAAAAGCAACATAACATAACATAACATACCATCACGCCTGTATTCCCCGAAGGGTTAGGCAGAGGCGTACTACTAATGTACACCCACAGTTCGCCGGTATGTTTAGGTCCCATGTAATAGGGGGCGAGCCTATTGCCAAAAAAAAAATGTTATTATTTATTTTTCTAGGATACAAGGAGAATAAGTTAAAATAGAGTTAACAAGAAAATTATGAAGAACAGATTACATAATTATACCAATACATAGAAAAAAATACAAAGAAAAAATTAGCTTAGATACACGTATATTATTGAAAATGCTATAGAACTAGGATTTAACTCATAAAATGTATATTCTAGCGACACTATTCCAATCATTATGGAAACACTACTCAAGCAGAATAATGAAGTTACATATAATACTAATTTGATTTCACATTACATTTTATGTTTCATATTTATGTTTTTTATGTCAATTCATTAACTCTTAATTTGCGAACACTTCAATAATCATAAACTATATTCATTTATCATAGCCAGTCCTATCCCTTCTGGCTGTAAAACAACGTTAAGCAACCTCGCGTGCTAAAACGTCGATAACGTTTTGATTATGGCAATCAATTGCCCAACCGTGTGGCCAACACATATTGAGGTTACGATTGATACGTTAACAGGCATTCAATAAAACCTTTTCTTACTTGGCTTACTAATATTTTATCTTATGAGATTATAGCCCATTCAACAAAATTTAATTCTTATAAAAATATAATGACAGTTTTGTAGTAATTCAAATCCTTAAGGGCTGTTAGAATAGATTAAAAACAAATAGGTACTAAAACATGAAATCAAAATTAAACTGTACATCATTTAAAAGATTTTAGCTAATAATCCTGGTCAACAAATCGATAATAAGGTGTCAAACCCATAACAATAAATAACTCCGCTGCCCTTGCTCATTCCTCATTAAGCTGCCACCGGACATTACCAGCTCGATATTGACATACGCGTGATCTAGCTACTGCTAAATAGTTCGTGACCCGACCAATAAATGATACAGTAGAAATGATAGATACCGCGTGTTTCCTTGAAGTAGTGACAGATATAGCTGTTGAAAACCAAATGATTGCTGTTCATTTAGTGGCAGTTATGGCAATTTTAATGGGTGGTAATCAATATGTTTGTGTGGCAATGACGGTAGCTGTAAAATTTAATTGTAAAATATGTTCGGTTACTATTGCGCTTGGTAGCATTATTCGATTTTGAAGTCCTACCACCACCCACCATTTTATCTTGGCATTAAGCAGCTTCATAAAGTTTATGAAGATGCCGATAAATTTAATGCTAACGTAGTGGCTGGCTAGTCAGAAAACTATTAATCAACATCATATATAAGAACACTGATGTCTCTCCTACATTGCTAAATAATTTAGCTATTAATTAACGTACACAATATTTTGTAAACCTGTATCCTGTATTATGTTCCAATACGACTTAGTTCTCAATGTTTTTATCATAGCGTTATTTTAATTAAAGGTCTTTCCCTAGTTTTTTTTTTCCTTTTTAGAATCCCTTTGTACGAATCATCTTACAAATGTCAAGAATTTGCACTGAATAGCATTTTCCTTTCATTTCCAGGTTGTTAGGAATGTATGTAAACGTTAAGCTCTATTAACTTCCCCTTATCTTTCGCCTCCTTACTTAAGATGGTCGTTATGTGCAAATAACTTATTGCAAGTTGTGTGAAGTAGGTAAATGTATTTTGCCTGCTGGTCCTTCAAAAATGGTTTATCGTACTGAACTGTCTTCGTTTTAATAAAACTCCGTTTATTTAAATGTTTAAAAAGAGCTAAGTCTACTTTGAATTTTAAATTATTATCTTTATTGGAAGAAATTTCCCTTCATTTCAAAAATACCTAAGAATATGAATAATCTAAGACATTCAACAAAACTTGTTTTGAACCTGTAATAACGAAATTCATATCCTTCCTCCATTCGCCGTCTATTTTCATTGGATATTGAATAAATACATAAAATTAAGATGATAAGAGGCGCGGGCGCGTGCCGATGTGATCTGCGCGCGCGCCTGCACTCCCAACCCGTAATGATACGGAAGTCTGTCGCGTCGCGTCGTAGATCATCGCGTACTGTCCGTGTTTTCTGTGATTTAATACTATTTCTGATCAAAAGGTACTTCGTTTCAGCATTTTGACATTTTTATTTGAACCTTTGATTTACATAAATATATAATTTCCTAGTTTTGCCCGCGACTTCGTCCGCGTAGCTATTTGAATTATATGCATTATTCTGATATATAAGCTATATTATTGTAAAGTTTCATTAAGTTAGTAACAAACATCCATACATCCTCACAATTTTTTCACGTTTATAATAATATTAAGTAGGAAGTAGGATATTATGATCTAAAAAAAATTAAACTTATGTGTTTTATTGTTTGAAGATATAAGAGATTTAAGATAATAATTTTCTTTAATGTCGTGGTGATATTTCAAAACAAATACACAAACAACCAAAATTTCCTGTAGCCTATAGGCCAAACAATATTTTTTTACGACCCGACCCGTAGCTTCATTACCTATAATTCGGTACTGTATAGATCTATATACTATTTTCAAACTCCACTAATTACACGAATGCCAATTCCCTCAAGAGCAAATCACCAACCATAATTTTCTCTAAAACATTTACCTCAAACCCAACACTCGCTTTAATCCAGGATTTATTTAAGCCAAGATTTGCGCCTCCAGTTTTTACACCGGCTACAAGTAGGAAGTGTCGCCGCCGGCGCACGCTATCAGATCCACACACACGAAAATCGCCATTTTAATGAAACCCAGCTCTTACACTAGCATTTAATTAGTCCAGATCTAATGTAAGCCGGGACTAACAGCGAACAATAAAGATCGAACATTCCCTCTAATAATTAGGACTGTAGACCACTGATAGGAGCCGGCTTCTAATTTTATGTGAATTAATTGGACCTATCTTGTAGAAGGGCTTCGCTACTGAACTAAGAGGCAAATAAAATAAAAGATTTTAGCTATTTGAATTGTCATTTTATGTATACAATAGGCATGTCTACTTCGCTTATGATAAAGGTATCCGAGTTATTTACTTGACGTGAGTAGAATTAGATTAGTTTTTTGAATTATCGAATATCGAAAGAAAATAATATTTACGTAGCTAGCGCTATTGAAAAAAAAAACATAATTTATCGATTTATACCCATAGACTAGTATATTGAAGATGGCTTAGAAATAAAAGTAAATATAGCGGAGAAAGATATAAGAGGTATAGAGTACAAGAGTTTTTCTGTAAACCTGCGACAATTTATAACAATAAATGTACACAAGTGTTTTTGTAATTCTTAATAATGCTGCAAACTATAACTAACTATATTCCTTTAAATAAAAAATCTAACAATACAGATAATATAGTAATACAGTATCTAACCACATTCGCTCTCACTTTATAAGCTTCAATAGCAGTTCCAAATAAACTCGAGCAACGAACCCACCTGGCACTTCGACCCAGTTACCGACAACAACGACGCCCCGTCGATAAAGTAGATCTGCAATCTGCCCACACGAACATTACTATCATAATTTGAGACGTGCAGTTGTCGTTCGTCATTTGTTGCGATTTTTCGAATAAAATTGGTTCCTATTGGAATATTGATATGTTTTTCACATTATATTGTTTTGTTTTACCTATAATTCATATTATCATTACAGGTTTGCTTTTTTATTGTGTGTTTTGACGACATTATAATGTCAAACATAGACAATGATGCATGTTTAACAAATTAATGTAAAAAGGTTGATGATGTTGAAGAATTGCTATTTCACTTCGCTTTCAAGTTTTCTATGAGCCCTTAGCCCTTAGAATTATGT
Source organism: Acronicta leporina (assembly GCA_947256265.1). Taxonomy (NCBI): domain Eukaryota; kingdom Metazoa; phylum Arthropoda; class Insecta; order Lepidoptera; family Noctuidae; genus Acronicta; species Acronicta leporina. Next base: position 4,193,280 of record OX366512.1, read on the forward strand.
CAATTCATTAACGCACGATAAAAATAGTTTGTAGACGCATATCTTTAACATCAAAACGTCGAACTATACATTCTATTCTATTCAGATACTCCCGAGAATTTCTGACATAACATTAGAAAAAAGTCGCTTAATCGCAAGTCCGAACAATCCTACAATCGCTGGTCGCATAACAGTGTCGTAATCGCAATACACGAACGTTATTGTTTATTGTGTTCTTATCGATAGGTTCTTTGTACGGAACCAGTGTGTCAGGGCACAATGGGTAAGGAACCTTGGTTTTTGTAGAATCATATTGTAGTTTTGGATAGGTCATGTTTATAGTACAGAGTTTGGTATGGTTTATATTATCTGCTTGTATATATCTTATTAATTAACTCTGTTTTTGTATTAGATTATTTAATGTTGACGATCTTTTCTTATTCAATATGGTCAAATTATCTTTCTAGATTTACTAGATTATATTACCATCAAGCAAATTGAGCATAATATACAAGATAATTCTAGCTTTAACTTCTTTTAATCAGTGAACTTTAAACACTAGCTACATAACATTAAAAAGAAACCAATTTATAATTAAAGTTTTATTGATTTAATTTTATATTTAACATAGTAAAAGAATATTATCTAAAACCACAACTAACATATTATGTTCCTAATGGTCAATGCCAACACGAACAACTTAACGAACAATTTATAGATCAAAGTGTAGACCAATTCACAGGAAACTTAAAAGCAACTTTACACATGTAATCGCACATTTTTCACAAAGACACGACAATATTCTTAAACTCGAACAGGTTTTTAACAATATGTCTACAGAAACAGTATGCTTTTACCGTTTTTCATGTCTTTTGTTGTATACATACATTTTTGTTTTCTTAACCTCACAAAGGTGACGAAGAATTTACGGAATAAAGTATATTTTTAATAACTAAAAGAAACAAAATATTTTTATACTTATATAAAATTCAGCCATTTGAAGTTGAAAAGACGTTCTATAAAAATACTGGTAATGAAACATATATACACACAGTTTCTGATGGAAACCTAAATGAGGGATCACTGCTGACGGTTAAATTGCAATTTGTCGTCAGATTGTTTCACAATCCTTAGCCCAGTGAGTTATTACTGATTGCTTGGATGTAATAATATAGAAGTAATCTCTAGTAAATACATATCGCAGACGCAAAGAATAAAATTCTGGCTTTTTCTGAATTACCCATACAATTTAATTCACTGTAAGTATAGTATGTGAAAACAGAGCGTAGTGCTGCCAGTCCATAGAACTCTTGGAAGCCCTTTGTTACCAAACATAATTAAGTAGAATTTGTAGCTGAGTCCTGAACCTGAGTAATTTTATAATAACGGACAAATTTACCACAGTCCACTAGCGTTTAGCTCAATTGTTGTAACCATAGATCTAGATCAGATCCAACGCCCACAATCTAAAGTTTCGTAATTGTCTTCATAATACCAACTACCAAAAGTACATTGTGGCGCCAACTGGACCTATATCCTGATTCTCCACTGCTGCAAATTAATCTGAACCCTATATCAAATTTGCCAAGGTCTGCAATAGAATGTTCAGTAACCGGAACGTATGCCATTCCAGAAACATTTTGCACGGACTAAATGTCCTCGATTCTATTGTCTTCGTCGATAGCAACAAATATATTTGCGGCTTTTAAATCCCATGGTTCCCCATTTTGAACTCTATTGTGTGGGTTTAAATAATCTTTTGCAATGTGAAGATAGCAAATGTATCGTGGTATAGTGTGATATAATTGTTTGTTTGCTATATTGTCCACATAATTGTAGCTGTAGATACGTTTGGAAAGTAGGGCGGCATTGAGGTAGGCTTTTGTAAGAGATCGCGTTGGTCAGTGTCAATGAATTTGTTTCAGACATTACGCAAATGCTAGTGCAGTTATGATTTTACGAATCGAATACCACTTTTCAATTGAATAATGCGTTGCTACGTTGAAAAAGATTACAAAATTAAGATGCATATTAAAAATCATAAAAAACATGAAAGACCGGATGATGATTTTAGTGTATCGTTTACTAGGTATTACCCATTTAACTCTCATTAGTCTAGTGGTCCTAAGTGCGACGCTAGAAGTTTTGGATACGATTCTGAGATCAAGCAGTGTTACTGAGTTTTTCTATAAAATTCTCTGAGTTTCCATTAGTACGCCTCTACTTACCCCTAAGGGGAATATAGGCGTGATAGTATGTTTATGTATTAACAGTAATTAAGCATTGACATTGACAGAAGAATAGATACTACTGGGATTCTTTACGAATATATGATTTGATAAATCCTTATAAAGACCAAATCTCTTTACTTCAAAATATTCAATATAGGTACTTCTTTCAGCGATAATATGTATAATTATTATGCATTGTCTTATAATGTAGGTAGGTACTTACGTCACCAAGACTTAGTCTTAAGGTCTAAGTAGATTTATACCTAAACCAGGTTGTGTCACAGCTTTGCATAACATGGTTGTGGTAACTTAACCTATTTTCACCAACTATACCTAGTTAGGAATTGGAGAAATCTCAATAGCATCTAGACTGATTCCAACCAGAAGTAGTACCTATTCCTGAATTTTCATGATTTGCTCCATTGATTGACATGCATGTTGAAAAGAAAAATAGTTGAACCTCATTCAGCTTTCATAAAATTTGATACTACAAGATTTGCTTGCTTACTTTGATCTTATCTCTCCCACATTCCTTAATTTCCCTTCTTCTCCTTAATAACATCTAAGTTCAAAGAAATCTTTATTGATGATAGTCTACTGTAGAACTCTGATCTTCAATAAATGGTAACCTTGGTCAAACATGTATCACATAAAAACATTATTGTTCATGACATACCAACTAATCGGAAACACCGCTCAGAATTGCTCCATTTAGACCATACAAGAGCAATCCTAATGAATAAAAATATAATTGCTGCCATAAACATCAATGAACAGCATTATCTTGCTAAAGTGGAGTATCGATAACTGATAATAACCCCACTAGAAGTATTAAGGAAACCTATTGTTCTTCAAAAGGCTTTATTGCGTGCTAACAACAGAACTATAATAGATCCAGGAAGTTCTAGATTCATTGCTTGATGATAAGCATCAGATAAAATAATCTTCGTTCTATTAATTTAAAACAAATGTTTGACTTCAGGCTTTATAACATCATTTGTAGTTGTTTTAGAAAATTCCGATAATTTAAGATTTGAATATTTATATATTTGAACATCAATAATTATGTTGTTGTTTTTTTCTACTCCATTCGTAATTATAATAATTTCTATAACAATCAGCACTTTTCTATCTCATTCCTGAAACTACTACTAACTACTAGTCTGAGAGTAGTATACTAAAGCACTCGGTAAATCGGTATTTGCTTGCAAGAATTAGCAGACATTCCTATTCCTAAGTCCACTAGCTTTACAAGCTAAACCAGTTCCGTTTACACGAAAAGGCTCACTTTCATTAATCGACCTTTAACAATTTAAATTATCCACTTTACTTACTTAAATCGCAGTCGCGTGCTAGATCTAATTTATAAAAATGGCCGCCAAGTAATTCCAATTCTAACAACTCGTAAGAAGTCAATTAAGATTTTAAACTTGCTCGTGCGTCTTGACGCCTAACGCCAATTTACTAAAAATACATTGTACAAACAGCATTTCAATGTTAATAAAAAAAACTACTTAATATAATTTTCTTTATTTTTTGGCTGTAAATATTGAAAAATAAACGTACAAGCTATAGATCCAATGGATACCGTAAAACATTCGGTCCGACAACTTAATAAAATCCGTAGAAGTGTTTTTATTTCAAAATAGGACGTGTTTTTACATTCTTTTCTACCACTGAAATAAAAAAAATCCTAAGACTATGTTCCTATAACAGAATTTCCGAATTTCTTCAGAAGTTGGACATAACTTAGGGTACTGGCACGTACTCGTAGGTCATAAATGTCAATCACTCACCACAGAGTATGGCAAACACCAATCATAATATTTTGATTGACATCAACTTAATTGAATCTTACGCTTGGATACACACGTAACATCACGATCCCTTCTAAAATTTCTCGAGTAACAATTAAAGCCCCAGGTGCTATAAAAATGGATTGGAAGTTGATAAAAATTTAACAATGTACGCAATCAATTTGAGACTCTTACTGGATATCTGGCAATTGTCAAAGATAGTCATATCATGAAAATAACCATCATCTGTTATCTCTACAATTCTATGACTGAAGTAAACAAAATATAAATTAAGGGCCACTTGCACCAACTTCATAAATATGTTTAAATTGTATTTAAACACATTTTTTCATAGAAATTACGTGTTTAAATAAAATTTAAACACCTTTAAAAAGTTGGTGCAAGTGGGCCTAAGACTCGTTTTTGCGTGCACTTAACGTATAAATTCAAACTACAAATCAGTTTGATGTGTGGACACGTACATTGACTTTTCTACGCTGATCTAAACTGTCAATATATGCAAATATGGTGCATATCTGATGTTCGGGCGCACGTGGGTTAGTTTAAGTCGCTTCTGTCGTTTAATAAAAAGATTAGTAGTGTTGATTCAACCCACGGCATCGCGTTCCGTGTTCTGTTCCTGTATAAAGGGTGATACACAAGATGTAGAACTCGAATTTCAAGTTGGTAGGGATAATACAGAAAGAAAATATTATTTTCCTTCATCAGAAAAAGGTCAAAATAAATGTTTTGCTAATGATGCGAATATATTTTATTTATTTATTATTGTTTAACTTTAGACTGGAAGCAGACCAAAATAGTTGGATACAGATTAAAGAGTGAGACAAAATTCCACCCAAATAATTGGTTTTCCTTATCCTTCCTAATCTGATTGTAATTTTTCCGATCCTAATTAATTGAATGTAGTATGTTAATATATTATATACTCGAAAAATCATTTTGATTGTAGTTGCAAATACTAGAATACTTAGATCTTCACTTGTTAAAATATTTTAATCTACATCCTACTTCCTACTAATATTATAAATGTAAAATGTAGTAAGGAGGTAATGGATATTTGTTACTCTTTCACGCAAAACTTCAAATATCTACGCGGACGATTTACAGCTCCAATATTCAACGTAGTACCACAATACAAATGTGCATTCCCCTCAACATGAAGTCGTATTTCTTGTTACAAGCTAGTCGCTTGTTTAGAGATGAATGTCACATGTTTTGTTGGACACTGCTGTTTGATGTGAATTTCGCGCTCGCGTCCGCCATCATGAATTTGACATGAGCTACAACTGTGACATTTATATTGTTGTAGTATAGTCTTACTTTGTTTTAGATTTAGTTGCAGCTATTTTAGAGATATGAATATTTTTATTTCAATATTCTGGTTTACAATTCAGCGAATAAACTAATCTATGTTTAAGAACATAATAAAGCATGTTCTATAGAGACTTTAGGAAATGAAAGCTATTAATGAGGTGTTAGAATTCTAAGGAATCAGATTAAAAATAAAAAGTAAAATGCAATAAATAAAGCCATTCCTGCAAAACGCCTTTCGTGTTTCCAAAAGTCATTTTACTTTAAAACTGACCTTCGCTTTAATTTTGGGAATAAAAAAACAATAAAATAGGCAATTCCGTGTCACACGGGCTATAAAGATGATATCAAAAGTAAGTCCATACACGCTCGAAGACGGTGTGAAAATGATGAAGTGAAAGTGGGCCCTACGCAGTGACAATGTAATCAGTGGATCTCACGCGCATCTCGCTGTAAACGATAAATGTGCACGCGACGCAAAACGTGGTCTATTGTGTAATAGCGACAAAAAGTTTAGTTTTGATAAGAAGATTTGTATCGATTTTAGCATTAAAAAGTGACGCGTATAGATTAGACTGTTCATTATTATTCACGTATTATTAAAACAGAATTACTACTTCTTTGTATTTTTTATTTCTTATCTTTGTAGATACAACTTAATAATAGCAACCTACCAAAACATCTAGTTCTGACGTACATCAATTAGGACCATCAACCGACTATTGTTTCTGACAATCCATGCGTCGATACTATATCGATTACGGTTCGAGTATAACGGCCTCGTTCTTTGAATTCGATTGTTTCGGGTTTGCAATCAATCATCGTTTGATTTTTAGGTCAAAGCTCGTTTATTTATTTGAAGATAATTAACTAATTTGTTAACCTACATTATTCTTAAGCATTTGAGGTTGTGAGCTTCAAATCGGTAATCTCTTAAAATATGAAACACTGAGAAATGATGCCAGATTAAAAAAAAACTTAGTATACACATTTATAAAATGTGTAAAATAATATATCTACTTTGTGCTACTTTTAGTCGTATCTTAGTCTGTAAAATAATGATTAAGTGGCTTTAGAATCGGCTAATACATTGAATACAGTATCATCAAAGAGTTCTCCTCCATCAATTCTTCAGTCCTGAATATGAAAATCAACTTAGTGTAGACATAACGCGTCCCCAGTATAAGCAACCTTCAATATTATATAAAATCCTAGCGAGGATGCGATCCTATTAGCAAAAATATCAGTTATTAATGTTATTATGCTCACTTAACTCCAACAACCTTCTTGAATGCGTCTGAGTATACCTTGAGCATCGGTAGTGTTACATTTATAATAACATTGAGGTTCTACTTATATTTTTTACAAAATATTTATATGTTTTTTATTAACTTATTAAAGTTTTACTGATTTTAAGAAATACTAAATAGGCATACTTTTAAAAAAATCTTTGTGTCCTTAAGTTTGATAAAAAATAAATTCCTTTACTTCTTTGCCAAACATAACCTTAAAAACAAATGCTTATTATAATTGCCGGTACATGTATGATTGACAGATACAAAATTTCGACAACATATTTTGAAACTCATACAACAATTAGTGATATGTAAGTTTAATGGGTTGGTAATTTATTTCCATAATAAAATGGCCGTTGTAGATATTAAAATGCAACATTATCACGCCATATAAGGCCCGCGGCAAGAAGTAAACTTTTCTAAATAAACGAAGGCCTTGGACGACCTTGGGTGCGAATGCATTAAATAAGCGGAGCGACTAGCGATTTCATAGAAACGCTTAATAAACAAAAAATATAATAAAATTGATTGAGTTTTTGAACATTTTAATTCTACATATCTGCTGTACGTATTATGCTTTCTTGTAATATTAAATAGAGGCGTACCTATATCATAAATATTAAGAAAAAATTTTTACGAAACACCATCGCAATCAAATACGATGTTATATAATCACGAATATTATTATAATAATTATAAAAGTTATTAGAATTTTAGAAAACTCAATTAGTCTTTCGACGAACAATATAGCCGCATCTTTATCTAAGAGCACTCACGACCCAAATTGTTCTAAGTTAATTTAATCTTAACGACTTTTTAACTTATTAATTTTAATTAAAATTACATTTTTTAAATTACTTTAGTTACATAATTGAACAACAAAACTTAAATCTTATTATAACAGATATATTTCGATTGAGTTTTAATTCTACCAATTACAATTTTATATTTATAGAAATTATTAATCTTAACGTTATTAATATTATTGTTGGAATCTATGTTCTAATCGATTAATACAATCACATCAATAATTTTATTAGATAAATGTCATGGGGGAAATTGTTATTATTATTTGTTATACGGCTTAAACGCCATTTAAACTGCCTGCACCCAATAGTACAACATTAATCAGTCTTTGTGTTAAATTAGAACTGAAATATATTTTCACATTATTTATATTTTTATGCGTTTATTGACATCATTTATATATTAGTTTAACTATATTTTTTTACTATTCCACGTTTTCCAAACCAGTAGCATAAACAACTAAATACAATCTGTCAGTATTATGATTTATTTTTAATATTGCTTTTGCTCTTGTTAGTCTTTGTAACATTAACTTACGTACAATTTAATCGTGATAGGTCAATCTTAGTCTGAATCCCTTTTACTTTTCGTAACTTTATGAAACATCCTATTCTTTTTCTATCGTGCATAATAAGTTACATAATAATAGTTCATGCTGTGAAAAAAAAAGGTAAGTCAGGCAGCACATTGATAGCGATGCTTATCATGTCGCTCCAGACGACTCCACTCGCCAAATATTCTAGTGATTTTAAAATACCGTACGATATACATATCAATCAGAAGACACTATTTTTTATATATATTGAACTAACTAAAAAGAAAGTGGCCTAGTGTCGTTGACGAAATTTAAACCTTTAATAAAACTAGGATAAGTATTTTTAAAGGTCAATTTGGAAATTAGCGTATTTCTTTGTAAAAAAAATCATAATCTGAGAATATTTTTAAAGAATAAAAATGTCAATTTTGACAGATTGCACTTAATCTAAACAAAGATACCTAAAATAAGTTTTAATAATTTCTACTGAGATGTCTAATCATATATAACGCAACATAAATTATTATTTATTTTACCGCATAAATTACATCCACTTTGCAATTTCATATGAATCGGCTCATAGATGGATCATCAGTGTCGTAACGTTATCGTGTCGTTGCCTCTAAATTGCTTGTCTGACCTTTTGCCCGTAGACATTTTGAGTTCGTTGCCTTTAATTCGCGGATTGCAGGATGTTAGAGACTAAATTAAGAGCTAATTGCCGACCAAATGCTAAATGCGTTGACTTAGGTAACTTATGTTACTGCATTGAGTAAGTGTCCGAGGTTAAGCAGATATGAGTAGTTATTTGTATACAAATCTGTCTAAGGTATTTATGTTATGGAGCTTGTGAAATATTCTCATTAAATATTAATAGAACTCTACGTCATAAGCCAGTTCCACAGATAAAATAATTAAATACGAGTATTAAACTTAAATAGTAAGAAAACCTGTACCTAGTAGAGGCATAGTATTTGGATACAACGTCTTGATTTTAATAATCTCACATACTTAAAGTATTTTTCTTTTTTCACAGGTAAGAATATAATCAATATATACCAAAATCATCATGATATCAGCAGATACGTAAGTACCTATAACCAACTAGTGTATTTATAGGAATCCAAAACAACTTCTCTAGTACATATACAATAGTATATTTTATGCACAAAGTAACATAATTTCTATAGGACGAAATGTTCTTGGCTTATCTAATTTTATTTTAATATCATTTATCAAAATTACTATCTGATTTCTGAGACTCACGCGAATATTAGACATAAGTTCTTTAACAAGATTGAGATGCACTCCTCAAAAATCATTAATGATAGCAACAGTAGGGAGCTTCCGTCCAAAACAGGTAAGTACCAAAAAGTGACGTCGTCTGTATAGAGTAAATTAATGCAAATTTGAGTCGAAAATGTCGTGCAGCCGACATCCTGCTGCCAATGTTTCAGTAGGTGTGACGAAGGCCGACCGGTAAAATCGACGCTTGATCTGAGTACATTGTTGTTGATAAATAATTGTAGTAAAATAGTATTACTTTAGAGTCAGGAAAGGTTTTGGTTGTTGTGTGTAAAGCTATTAAATAAAAAATTTGGTTAGTGTAGTCGTAAAGGTATCAGAATAATAATATTTTGGCTTCTTTCACTGGGTGTCATTATTTTCATAAATGTTTATTTTCGTTAAGTGTTTCGTTTTAGTCTCAGTTCTTACCTCGTGTGGGGATGGGTTAGAATAGTATTCCTCTCTGCCACTCAGGTGTCTCGTAAAGGGTAAGAAAATATCTGACCTGCTCGGAGGTAGGACTTCCTCAGAAATTTTCGTTTACTCAATAAATATACTAATAGGGTCCTTAATATTCAGTTATTTAGCTGCAATATTAATTTTAAAATCAAACGCTATATTTGATTTGGGTAAATTGGTAATACTTTGCTACACAAAATTACTGCGGAGCATACGCTTCAGCAATCTTAAATTTTATTTCGAATAGGTACGTAATACTAATTGACCGTGTATGAAGAAAATCTTGTTATTTATTATTTTCTCTATATATTTGGAGACAAGTGGTTTCTAGAAGCTGTTTTTGATGTCTTATGGAGATTTTAAGATCACTAGTAGGATTATTAGGCATAGTTAAAAAACTAATTTGCATTTAATTTTGGCACAATGTGTATCTATGATCAACAGTCACGGAAGAGTTTGTCAAAGCACCTCGAGCTGATACCAATCTTTCAATCAAATTTCATTTTTTACAATAGGACATTTCAAAATACCCACGCGTATTATCATTGAGCAAAACGCCTGGTCTATAGTAGTAAACGGCGCCATCTGGCGGTACTCATCAATAATTGATTTTGTCAAATTGTTGTTTTACCTGGTAATAGATGGAAAACATGCTAATCACATTATTTGTAAGTTCAGTACAGCAGGTCCTCAAACTTTATTATATTGCCGACCACTTGGCATGTTTTTCGGTTTTGGGTTTTGCTCACCTAATTTTTATTTTTGCAAATTTGTCATGCCACACACCCATTTACATCTAAAATACTATTTTTTACTCCGCTGACATGGACCCTTGCAAGTCGTCGTCGACCCCTGGCGACCGATATAGACCACTTTGGGTATCAGAGCGGTAAAGCATATTAATATATTATTTAGAGGTGATTTGACTTTGCTGCTGGAGTTCTTCTGACACTGACCGCCAAATTTACTGAGCTCTGGAGACAACACTGAGATCTTAGGAAGCCGACGTGCTGCTGATACTACTAGTGTTGTTAGCGTCTATAATCTTTGGCTACCGCTAACCATCAGGTGGCCCGTATTCTTTTTTGCCATCTTATTATAATAACAAACCATTTTTTATAGATTTCTAGTAGTCATAGGTTTTAGTCATTCGATTACCAATGCATGCATTAGTTTGTTTTGAGAAAGTCAAGCCCTAAAACTAGCTTTAGAAGAAACTTAGTAAAGAAATCTGTTTCACTCCACAAAATTAATAATTACTAGTCTCTGCCCGCGGCTTCGCTCACTTGAAGCTCTAAACCAACAGTGATGATCTCTTCTGTGTATGGGTCTCTATACATTAGAGAGGTCAAGCTGTATCTATGGTTCCGTTTAATTATTTGAGATAAGAAGTATACCAATTTTTAAGTTGGAGCACATACTTACTAACAGTGATAACAAAATTAAAATCTATTCAGTAGTTTTTGCGCCAACCCGTAACAAACAGACGAGAATTGTTAAAATCACATTTTTGGGTTTGGACACGCTTATATACCCTAACCCACTTGTTTTTTTAAAATATCTTCAATGTACAGACACAGCTTTTTTACAATTTTATAATAGTATAGAGAGTAGAGATGTTTACTTTATATTTCCCAACCATCAGCCCTTTAAGATCAAAAATGTATGTATATCTACTATTTCCAGTAAATCTTAAATAACTGGGTGCAGTTCTCATAATTTATGCCTGTCCTGAACTTTAGTACTAAATTGTACGAAATGCTAGATCGCTGACTGTTTGGTAAGAACAATGAGTTATTGAAGCATTAGTCATAGAATAATCTTGGTTAATGTCAGACTTGGAGATTGATGAATATGACTTAGTACCAAAAGTAAATATCTTAATATTTTGCAATATAATGCAAGCCAATGATAAACCCAAAGGCATAAAATGATCCTTAAAAGAACTGGTTAAAATAAAAAGCCACAAACATCACAATATTACTTGAAGCATATATTGCCATACCATTTTGGTAAAACTTGTTTTTGCATTTAAATATAGGCGTAGTGTGACATTCTTGCATAAATAAAGAAAAATCTCATATCCACGCATTCATTTTGAAGACATACAATTAACTTATTATCAATGAATACGAAAGAAACTTTCTAATAAAAATAATTCAATTAAATCCAATCCGTCCTTAAATTGTATTGGATTCATTGGACAATTAATATCCAATTTTCTTTCGTATTTTGTATGCATTTATTCATATGTTCTTTTTAAAGCTTTCTCTGATACAATATTTGATGTATCATATAATATATTGTCCCATTTATTTTCACACTTGTATTCAACAAAACTTGATTGTACCTAGGTAGTTACTTATGCCAGTAAAAGTATTTCTCTGGTAAACTTGGAACAGGAAGGTTTAGGTACTTTTAACCAAGGTAATTTAGCAATAGCCTATAGCGTGGCACGCTCGGAACACTTACCTCTCGGTACTAGATCAGTTATGTCTTACAAAACGACGGCTAGAAACCCAAGATTCATAATGGTCTTGTAAAGTAAAACAACGTTATGTTTAAGTGTTACTAATTACAGTCTATATGTCTTATGTGACATTAAAACAGCTTACCGATAGATATTGCAATTATTGACATTTCGAAGAGGTGGTAACTACCAAAATTGATGTAACAAAAATCAAAGTACAAGAATAGAAAAATGAACCAAGAACCCAACCGAAGGGTTTTCATTAAAAGATAGTTAAGCAAATGAAACGAAAGAAAAAGAAAGTAATATTATTGACATTGCCCTCAATAAAAGTATAGCGGGTGATAAACAGAGCGTTGTTAATGCTGCAGATGATGTTAAAAAGAAAGTGATACCCCGTGCTATAATCAATTGATTTTACGCATGGCATGTAATCGACTGTCGACACTTTTATACTAATAAATACTTTACAATACCGGAAAGCTTCACAGCGGAAGCGTCTGTTGTTATAGAACGTAAGTAAAGTCGATTATTAACATTCTATTTCAAATCTTTATGTGATCATTATAAAGTAGTAATTTGTTTAGATCCATTTTCACTGAATGTAAATAAATTGACGCTGAATTACCAGCATGCTTCTTTTTTGGTAAAACTTAGTTCTTTGATTTAAAATCCCAGTGACATGTTTTGCAAGAGTTGATTTAATTCAACTAAGTCCCTATCTTTTACATCATCTGTTAAACAACTGATATTTATTTCCATATTATCATAAACAAATATTGTTTCTGACTCCCATTCTAATACATTACCATAGGCAGCAAAAGCGACAACACCAGTCGACATTTCAATAACTATTTCAACTTTGCTTATTCCAGAGGAAACAGTATTTCATTCTTGCGCAAATGTATACATGACCGTATGTTGTGTATGTACCTATGCATTGCTTACCGTACATATCCTTTTAGCTTTAATCTATATGGTGAATGTTTTAAAATTTGAAATATTTTCGTGCGCATCTCGATCGGTTCAATTGACCCGAATTCGAGGCAAGGCGACAGAGCGGTGCGCATCCGATCTCCTCAGTCCTTGGCACAGAACGAATACACTTCCATGGATCACATCACAGGCCCTATTGTTGTTTAATAGACAATGTTGACCTACAACGAACATCTTTATGATGCGTAAGAGTGGATTTGTGGAGGGCATTCGATAGAATGGTTTGGAATGCTAATATTGAATTTGCATTGTAAAGGAATTTCGTGTGATATGGGAATATGTGGACAGATGGTCGTAGACAGTGGTATGTTTATTGAAGAATCAGTAAACATGTAAATAGAGACTAATAAGCATACTGCGGGGTTACAGAAGCAACATAAGACACATACTGTGTAGAATAGCATTTTTATGCTTAGTAAATTTAACGGAAAAACCTAATTTAGGTCATCAAATTGTATAAATATTATGTAATCTGTTAGTCAACCCCAGGTGTGAGACCCATACAAATTACTCAACTTAAAATTCTACGTCATCAAAACCTGTTCACAAATAAATAATTAATACAGATGCTAATTTAGCCGTCGTAACATAAATTTAGTTTAAAATATCATTTCGATAATTTGCACTCAATAAATCAATTTCCTAATAGCTGACATCAGTAGGTATCACACTTTCTCTCACTATAGTAGTTAATGATAAAAATAATATATTTACTGCTGCTAAGCGATCTGATTACAACTCTTTTAAACTTGTTATGCAGAAGAAAGCTATTGTTAACGTGCTTTTGTATATAAACACAGAATTTTGTAGATACAGAATTTTTAATAGATTCTCTATCGCCTTTTTTTATGATGTAATTGAGGAATAGGTAACATAAGATTTGGTAGAATTGATTGAAGTTCGATGCATATAAATTTATGCTGTTTACCATCACTTCCGATGACATCTACAGGGTCGTAGGTGACTCCTACGATACAATAGATGCATTAGTCACTAATTGTTTGTTATGACATGGCAACAGCACCCACTATTGTAAGAACATGGAACACACGGCTGTATGATAGGTGTGAATAAGTTTTAATTAACTAAAAATATCTCTTTCTTATTTTCTACTAACTAAAACGAATTAGTTAGTTCTTCATTTATCGTTTTAATGAAATAAACTCATAACATTCTAGATACATATTCAGTTATGGAAAATACAAAACATCATCGCTCTTTAAACATATTGCATCGAAATCAACGCATATTTTTGCAATGGACACCATGAAAGGGATTTTGTTGTATGCAGCCATTTCTATGGGACTTGAATAAGACAAGCCACAAACAAGGAGTTTACATAAGAATCGAGAATAGCTATTGATATTACCATTCATGGTGAATACTTTCCATATGTATGTACTATCATAGGGTATAATTTAAAGTTCATTTTTGTGTCAGACTTGAAATTAATAGTTTTCTGACCATTTGTTTTTTGTTTTATAAAATGAAACGAAGGATATTTTACCGTCTGTTTTATTCTGTCAATAAATTGATTTTACATTATTTAAGAAAACTTTATAAAATACCTTCTATTTGTTGTATTATATGAAATACATCTTCCCTATGTAATTTATCGTCAATTATTTGACCTGTCACATTTTTTCTTGATATTAGAATAATCAATCAAGCTGACTCATATACCAAATGATAATTTGTGACACTCCTCATCACAAGGCGAAATTCAATTAACACAAATTACTTCACGTTTATGTTTTATCAATTCATTGAATACAATTACCATGATTGATCAAGCGTCATTGTTAATAATTTTAGATAAACAAAGATTATCCCATGATTCGAGTATCTCTGTGAGTGGAGGTGACCTTTCGTCTGTGTAAACAAAGTTATTAGCAGCTTACAGCATTGTTTATGTTGTATTGTAAATGTTAATTAGTAGTAAATCTCAAATGAAATGTCAAGGATTGGGGGACATCGTTTCTGATATAAGTATGTAAAATTAAATTGATATAACTAAAATGTCAATAACTATAAATGACTATAACTATAATGACTTGATTTTGAAATTCATTTGATTGTGTATATTTTAACAACAATGCATCTAAAAGAAATGTCGTAAATAGAAAGTGAAGACGCCTAATATTATATCCAAACCAAGGTAAGGATTAGAGCAAACAGTACATCAACAGCAAATTGAATGTAAACTATGTATAAGTAGGTAAATCCGGTACCTACCAATCAGCTTTTACTTTCAATGAAACTGCGCCTGCGTCGCTTCCGCGAATGAAAGTGCTTCGGTAACCGCTGTGGATTTTTATCGATATCGATAATTTTATATAAAATGTTATGTCTTTATTACTAAATAAAGCATTTACTATTGGAAATCGCCCATCACAGATAATAGAATTAAAAAATACGGTACACATTTTATTGTATTAACCCATTTTAATTAACTTCTAAAACTAGATCCTACGATTTTTCACACTTTTTTTGTAATCTAACCAATCAGCTAGCCAAAATTACTAATACATTAACTTATATTAGATTACAATCGAATATAAAAACTATAGTAAGTTACGTCTAATAATACCTTATATTCTTAAACTAATATTTTATTCTTCATTCGATAAGATAACTATGGTTTTATAGGCAAAAACTGATTCCAACTATAGCGTCAAAAACATTTTCTATAAATAATTGATCACGATATTTTTTTGTATTAAACTCAATTCAGTTCCGCGTTTAGTAAAGGCTCGATAAAAAGCGTACCTAGTTGCTATTTATTTTCTGGCCATATACTCAATACATTGAAGCTCCTAAAAAAATCATAAGCGGGACAGTAAACTCAAAAAATAAAAAAATAGTGTATGTAAATTTCCTGGGATTTTAATTTACTATCTAAATGGTTCTAGCAATAGACTATACGATTCTATCTATATAGTTATAAGTGTCTCTTCCTATTTAAAGTAAATAAAAAATAATTAAATTCTTCCATACATAATTACAGATTTTCTTAGGTAGAAAAACATTACTTAGCTCAATCTAATCAAATAGACTATGGGTAACTAAACAAAAGCAATATCGATAAAATAACTGTAATTATTGTATAATAAAAAACCTATTCCCAATATCCAGTATCGATAATACACAAAACGACGCGTTCGCACCAGTATCAACAGTTTATCATCGGGTTCGCTGATCAATGACAGCAAAACTTTCTTCTTCAAACACTTGACGTGCGTACGACACATTATGAGAAATATCAGCCTACGCTCATAATTTCACTTGTTGTCTATTTTATCGATATAAAAAACGGGTTTAACGAGGAAATCGATTATTGTTTTGGTCAAGGTGCGTGCTCGGCGTGATCTTTAGTCTCAAACACGCTGTAAGCACGACGACGTACTGACTGGTGTCGTTCACTTATTGTCCTTGCACAAATTAAGACATGTTGGCCAGAATTATACGATCTGCATTCGTTCTTCAACGAAGTTTGCTCAAGGAAAAATCTTATAAAAATAATGTTGATAATAAACTTTTGCTTACAAATGGTAATAGGTCATGTTTAAAAAACAATTTAGTAGATTTATTTAGTTTTTTTGCCAAAGATATTATACAAGGAAAATTTGCATACCTACATTATTTTATATTCTCATTATATTTTTCCACACTTTTTTACGAAATATACGTATATTATAATAATTTTCTTAGGAGGCGATTCCAAATGGTATTGAATTCAGAATGAAAAAAAAAAATATCCAAGCGAATAATTTTCTCTTGGGTAACTGGAACAATGGGTTTTCTACAGATTACAGGGCACACTGAACCTTGGTTCCGTCGCTTGGCACACCTTGTGCCATGAACTTGCTGGACGCTTGCCACTTTCCAACCTATTGTTTTTGGCAAAAATGCCAAGTTCAATGGTTGTAATGAGACGTTCAGCATTGTCGTAGCAAATTGTTGTTTGTAGCTTCGTTAATCCTTGTTTACTTTGGTTGTTTTTTTATATTAATTTTTCAGTAATAGATCATAGTTTGGAGTTGTGCCTGTTGAATGGCAATAACATCGCTCCTGATTATACTTAAAACATGTTGGTGAACTATAGGTGTACATCAGTATACTGTAACCTAACCGCTAATCGTATCGTATCGTCGTGATTGGTTGTTGAGCTCTCTGGATTATGGTTCACCTATACAATGACTGATGCAAGCATGCCATCAGCTAGAACTGGTCTACTCAAAGCATCAATGGATCTTTCTTCAAAAAGCCATCTCAGACATTGCCCTGCAATGTAACACTTACATATTGCTACTACTACGTCTGGATTTTAAAAGAGACCTTGACTCTCTGAGTTTGTTTCGGTATCTTGAGTCGTCAAAATCAATGACTTGTAAAACTGTCCTTAAAATACTTGTATATTTTTATGACGACACGTTTGACGTAGCGGCTGAGCAATTGGATTCTGCGACACGTGTTGTGGGTTCGATCCCCTCCCCACACGGAGCAAATATTTCTATGATCTACAGGTAGTTTTTCCGGGTCTGGGCGTTTGTGTATGTGAGAATTTGTGTTTGTAAACGCACCCACGATACAGGTGAAAATCCTAGTGTGGGACAACCTTTTTAAAAAAATATAGAATGTATTTACAGAAATAAATATCATACTAGTTACAGTATAGGTCTGTATTCACCGATGCTTTACCATAATACAGACATGATGGTATGTTTTGTGATGTTATGTGAAATTCCATGAAAGCCATAATATGTTTCGGTGTGATATTTCTCTTTTACTTGAACGACAAGTTCATCCATTAATCCCTGATTCCAAGTCATCTGTGTGAATCATTTAATACAAAAAATGCATTAAGCATTACAATATTTTTACATCCTTCCCAAATTTGTCACGGCTTCACGAAATTATACCTTATCCATGCCTTTATTCATCATCATTATCAATATTTACTTGTTCAAAATGCTTATTTAAATAGATATTAAGTAAATGTTTTTTGTACTTTGATCTTTCTTCTTCTTTGTCTTCTTATTATTAATTACTTTGCATTTATAAGGGTTTAATGGTTTCATTTGAAATTGAAAGTGTATCCGAACTTGGAAACATAAATTTTTGCACCGGTCATTGTCATCATCATCATCATCATAGTAGTAGTAGTTCAGTGCCCAGTAGCCAGGGTGAACCTTTTGCCATTATCTGGCCTAAATCTAACTCTCATTCCATCTACACAACTCCGAGCAGCTACTACTAAAAAAACAAAAATAATGTCGTAGGATTTGAACCTATGACTGAATTTTTCTTAGACCTTGGTTTAATTTTCACCTGCTGCAATTCTCTAATCATAGTTATAAAATACCTACTCATAATTACACGATAGTGCAACCACCGAGCTATGCCTCTTTGACCATAATATAAACATTGGGTACCCCAATCAAAGTTACTCTATAATTAACATGGCATTCCAAACTCTACATCAAGTAATTCGTGACGCTCGTAATGACGAAATAATACATAATTGAATTAGATAACGGAACAGTATCAGCCACTACAACATACTATTTCATTAAAACAATTGACATAGCCTTGGGAGAAGTCACGACTGTCCTTAATATGGTAACTTGTGTGTAAGCGGGTATTCTAAGGCTCAGGGACGAATCTAAGCGCAAATTTCCGATTTCTTAGTACATTGGATGTAAAATCTCAATGGTTAAAAAAAATGTGACCACCTCAATAAATTACATTCAGGAAATAAATTGCCACCCGAATTCGAATCAAATTTCACAAAATATCTAAATTTGTTAACATAGAGTTTATACACTGTGTCTGTGTTAAATGTTATTTCCTTTACATTGGATATATCAAATAGTGGTGTTAAAAGTACTAATTGAAGTAATGCAATTATTAAATACTGAGAGAATTCAATGTAATTAGGTATAATGGAAAATCATCAAGAATAAAAAAAATTGAACACAGTTTGATTGTATCAATGTGTGTGTTGATTATGTACAATCATCCGTTGTTACAATGAAATAAAATGCACCAATAACAGATTTATTGTGTAAATGTGCTGCTAATGCTAGTGCGAAACATCAAATCAGTAGTAAGGGCAGCACGCATGCGCGAGAAATGACACAGTAGCCGGTGACTGGGCACGCGCCTGCGCACGCCAAGGTCGCCGTTCACCGCTCAACTCCCGCGCCGACTAGTTCGACGACCGATCTGTACAATATCATTATTTAATTAGGTGAATATTTATCAAGACTAACGATGATTAATATCTAGGGTTGATTCAATAGTCAAATATATATTTTCTAACTATTCATTCCTATACTTAAAAAAGTAAAATTTTTGAGTCATCAAGTAAGTTTTTTAGGTGTTTTTCCAACTATGTTGAGGGTGGCTTCCAGTCTGCCAATATGCAACTGATTAGTAGTAGGTACCTATTATGTATGTTACACAAAGCAACCGCCATCGGACCGAAAGAAATTAAAGTACTTATCTATTTTTGAAAGCTTTTTGTACTACTCTCTTTGTCTAATATTTTTAAGTGTATAAGTTACTATAAATCCCTGCAATAGGTAGGTATTTTTCTCAAAAATACGAAAATAAAGTTGAAGATAAACTTGTTTTAACAATTTAACGTGATACGATTCAAGATTTACTGCGTTCTCACTAAAACCTAATTTTATTATATAAAATAGTAAGTATGTTTATTATGCAAAGTAAGGTAATGTAAATTATTTTGGATATTCCCACCATCAAACCTCAACGTAAAACACTGTGACACATTGTCATTTGATCAGAATATTTTAAATTGAAAGGTTGCTTTTACCTCAAATATTCGAATTCTAAAGACACCTTATAAAATTTCGCCATAAAAATAATTTAAATATAAAATGTAACAGGCACATTGGCTGAATACATAAACAGCTACATAAAGTTCAGATTGTCCTGTATGTCTATATATGGTTTTCAAAGGAATTGTTCCGAAACGGTTATTTTTACGTTGAGCGTAGGTACCGTATAGGTACCTATAGGCTATCTACATAGCACCAAATTTTTTAAACGTAAATAATGACATAGGTTACTTTTAACATCATCGTAGATAATAGAATACTAGTACGAGTATCATAATGTTACCTATTCGACTGTGGAAAAGAAAAGTAAAATCATATATCTAACGTGAATGTACATTTGTGCGTTTAGATTACCTAATTAATTATTGACATTTCTTTAAGTTGAATTTCTCATGTTGATATTCCGACAGATATCATTCGTCTTTTGTTTTAATATTTCAGACAAGCTTTGTTTAATTAAAGTAATCTATAAATTGCTAGAATCTTTTTTTAACATTTAATATCGGTTCTTCAGAATCAGAATTATAGAAATTATTTTACTTTTATTACCTCTGATTGTCGACAGCATAATATAAGTCATGTCTATACAATATTTTATTTTTATTCTTTCAAAACAAAGCTGCATCCGTCGTGTATCACACAAAGCTTTTAATTTAGATCCCATTTCTGAAAGTTATATAATATCACCAATTTCAAAAAAGTTAAACAAAATACCGCAATCAAGAAGAACAACAAGAAAAAAGTAAAAAAAATATATTTTATATATTTCTTTAAACTTCTTGCTGCGAAACACCACAATTAAAAAACAGCCTAGCAACATATAGGCAATATAACTTTACTAACAAAGACACTTGACCTACTTTGATTTTCTCAAAGCACACGCCATGCAACAAAGGTCATATAAAAATATACGTTTATTGGAAAATAATATGGTTGTCAGACACGTAGTTCTATCATGTCATTGTGTTCGACGAAATTATCACCTTCAGACATAACGCAAATATCAGTCAATTGTATTACATATACATTTAGCAAAGAATGTGAAGAAATTTTGAATGAATAGCATGAAGAAGTAAAAAGGTCGGGCTATCCGTGATTATGAATGTTGAAATTTCGGGATTCAATAATAAAAGTAATATAACAGATCCGTCAAAGGTAATACATAACTTATTGTATCAAAATGTACACAATTTAATAGTCTAATGAATGAAATCTGTATTTCATATAATGGTGAGAAATAAAAAAAAAATGTGGCGTAAACAAAACATTCTTTAACACATACCAAGCTTACCATTTCTTCAAACTTAAAAATCATACAGCGTCGCCATCTTTCACTTTCTTCGTCAAATAATAGAATATAAATTCTCCATGCGAAACTACCGTACACGTTTTCTTCGCCATCATTCAAACCACCATCAAACTAAATAGTTGCACCCATTGAATAGAAAAACATATCCATATAACCCCAAGGATCAAATAGAAATTCCCGATCAGTAAACAAAGCAAGGCTTCGTGGACGAACTTGAATACCAATGAACAACAAATGTGGACATTCTCAGGGCAATGCCAAGGAACGGTTTTGAGAAAACGATATTCCGATAGTACGTCGACGAAATACTAATGAAAAAACGAATTCCTACGTCGTCATTATTCAATTCGACACATGAGAACCGAACGCTGGACTACATCTTGTTTACGTAGTAAATACTAGAGTACCTGGAAATTATTCACTTATAGGAAACTCGTTCATTCAGAATACACTAAAAGTAAGTGCTAAAAGCGATGAAAAGTGGAGTTCGCCAGTAACATCATTTCTTCAATAATTAATTTATGTAACACATATTAACATCTTACAACATATTTTTCACAAAATCTGCCATTTAGAAAACAATATTTGAACGAAATGGACCTGCTTCTAAGTATTTTGCTGATAAAAATGCAATTCTTTGAAAGCCACCTACCGTAAAAACCAATAATATGAATGATGCTACAGAAACATGTAAATTATGCCTGCGGTTGCCAATAAACAATGCAATGTTATTTATTAAAATTGCTTTTTTCACAAACAACGTTATTCTAAGTTCGCTTGGCAAAGTTCCAGCTATGCAAAAATCATCGTATCAAAAAATACCTTATGTACTGCATACAAATCACGTCATTTTGTCGTAGCAGCCGGTATTGTTGCTGTTGCTTTTTAAATTATGTATTATTTTTGCTGTATACATAATCCTATTTTGAAATGCCGTTCACGTATACGAAAAACTTAAATTATAGTGTTATCATCTCAACAATACATAAATAACTGTACCTAACACTAAAAAAATATCTTACTAACAGTTGTTTCTCTTTTTACAGAATTGGTCTTTGCGGATTTGACAACCCACACAGAGATCAGAAAACAGAAGAAGTAAGGAGACACATAGGACAAGTAAGTTTTACTAATATCTAGTTCTTACTAATATCTAAATATTGGAAGCTTATCCATTGCAGACAACTGTTTCTTTCATCACAAATTATGTTCTTGATATCTTTATGCTCGGCTCTCTGAAAGAATCAAACAGTGATGCTAAAACGAATAACAGCTGGGTATTTCGAATATAACTCCAGCTCATTACCTATCATAGATTCCAGATACGTCAAAGCAGAGCTAATACTAATGATGCAGGTGTGCATGACACTGATATGACATCTAATGATGAACGTTGACACCAAATCAAACAAGTTTCACGATTTCACAGCCAAATGGACAAGAAATACGACTATAATAATAATTTAGAGACGTTTTAGCTAGCGTTAAAATTGATAATAATGATGTTGTTTTTGATCATGTCATTAGTATTCATGAAATAAGAAAAATACAGTCCATTTTTTGTCCCTATAAAATAATTATGTCAGAGATTCAGCCCGCCTGTTGTACATTTTAAAAATGTGCATATTGTCTATCCTAGATCATTGGCGTAAAATAAAATGAACTCTATCTTAATACATGTAGATTTGGCATCTCGTAAATAATTGAGGCATAATTAAGTATGACATTTAACTTTTTCTTTACCACCTGCTTGTCACTTTGGACATGAACAATTAAAATCTCAAACTCAATTATTACCTACATCTACACCACCCACCAAGACGGTGAGTTTCATCATGACACTGATCATTCATGTTTATGATTCAGGATAGAACATCAAAACAAAAAATTAAACATTTAAATAATCGAAGAAAACATGTCAATCATAAAACCTCCCATCACGATACACGGCAAAGGAACAACTAAATAGTCGCAAACAGAAACAATGGCTGTTTGCAAAATAATTGTAATAGGAAGTAAGCATATTTCATACATGACCTGAACAATAGAATCTAAAATCCTGATATTCAAATGAGATGTAGCACGGAGCTCTCAAATACAAGGCCAATTTGAAAGAGTGTAGATTGTAATTGTGTTTATTATGAAGGACATACATAGTAATCTGTCATTACTAGGAGATTGATACTGTGGAAGCCAAATTCGATATTCGACAGAAGCAGTGATCTTGGTAACTTAGTTGGCTATAACGTGTTCCTAGTTCGAATCCTGGCAGGGTTCGGATCCTTCTGTCGCTATAATTATACACGTATTTTTGTCGTCATTGCATAAGGCATTCATCATATGTCGATCAAATCCTTATCCAAGTTGTATCTTAGTAATTACTGATTTATCTAGTCATCAGAATTTTTCATTGAAAATTGGACTGACATTTAACATATCTCTTACAGTTAATGTACAATTGGCTAATTGTTAATTATCTATTTATTACCAAATCGGCTTAGTAGTAAAATTAATTCAAATTGTATTTGCTCAAATAAATCCAATATTATCGATCACCTTGAAAGCAAATTTGAACTCAATATAATCACCATCATTATTGTTGCTACTATTGATTATACACACAACATACAATTGCGATCGTAATAAACATGAGTAAGGCCGGGAGCTTAATGAGAAAAATGATCAGTAGCTTTTATTACCCGTATCTAAATTGTGTACTTGAAACAAATCAGATTCTGTGAGGTCAGACTGGGATCTACCTCGCCGACCTAATATTTGAAATTTAGATGACTGATTCGTTACAGTTTCTTTGGTTTTTAAACAGCTCATTTAGCCCGAGACGAATTACTAAAATATTTGTGGGCGAGGACATCAGAAACTTAACAGCTTGTCTAAAGCTGTGATATTTAATCTCCATACACAGATATTTTTTAAGGGTGCTGAGTGAAGCAGTAACTGAAGAAGAAATAGATATACAATGATAATAAGCAATGATATAGAGTATAAAAAATAAGTGTCCATCATATGATAAGGAATTGAGGAGCTTCTTTTTATTACAGTCTTCTGACAGGAGATGGATAGACAGAAGGGGAAATTCAATTTACTGTCAAAATATTATTGGTCTTTGAAATAGTAAAGTATCTAGGGTTTCTAGTAATGTAAGAAGTTATATTTTATTAAGACTGCTGCTTACCATTATACGGAAAAACTAACGATACATAACCACTGAGGTGGGCATGAATTAGCCCACGGCTCGATGCTTCGTAGGAATTTGGTTTTACCGCGCGACAATTATATGAATTTCGTCAAACCACATGCAACTTCCCACTACCGGCTGAATTACTAATGAATTTTTAATGGTTCCTTTCATTAGATATGTGGATTGGGGAAATAATGTTGGACTATAATAAAATGATACTTTCGTTTGTTGGTAATTTAAAGTAAAAAGCTTTTTTTATTAAAAGTTAAAGGGTTCATCGAGTTTCATTCAAGGCCGTCAGTCATAAACTACAATAATTTAAGTAATTTTGAATGAATTTCTACTACATCCTTATTTATAGAGATCCATGTTATCGTAGATTTAAACAAGGAAATAGTATTTGATAAAACACATGAACAAAATTCTATATAAAACACTGAACAAAAAGATAGGAATTTGAACATTAAACAAAACGTACTAGACAAGGAAGCGCCAATCTCATTACGTATTCAACCAGATTTTTATCAATACTTGAAACAACACTAGTTCGTGTACAAAACATACGCTTTCAGTATCTTTCTAAATGACAAGGTTTTCTAAAGGTTACCTGTCATTGAAGCGAATTTTATTAGACTACATAAAAATATTAAGTTTTTAAAATATGTCCGTAATATTCATCAATCAGTGTCTTCTAAGGTAAAGCTGTTGCTAACTTAGTAGCCTGGCATTTCAAAATTTAAACTTGATAAATTCTGTTGTTTTTTTATATTTTGAATACGTGTATAAAATTTTATTGGTTTTGCGTAGATATAACCACTATTTTTTCTAGTAAAAAAAAATGTGACATTGACAAAAACATAAGTAACTAAAACTTTCGGCATTATCTTGAACAAAAATTAATATCTCCATGTAAAAATCTTCTCCTTTTAAAAGCCGATTTATTATTGTCAGTTATATACTAAACAAAAACTCCTATTGTTATGCTAAAGTCTGTTCTCACACGTTTAAACCCTAATTGATTTTGATATATTTTTTACAACCAAATAAAACCCATCTTCCGCGTATTTGATTAATTCAAATATTTATAACAATACTTTGACATGCACTTACAAATGAGTTAAGGTCATGATGTCATAGGTCAAATAAGTACCGATTCTATTGTTGAATACCTTTGTCATGTAGTAAATCATAATGTTTGAATGATGGAAGTAAAAACTGTAACGTCCGAACCAAAGGCACTGACCTTATTGATCGCAGATAAAGGGATAAGTTCTGATGTCATCACGTAACGGGTGAAGACAGCTATTGTTTTAAGGTGACTGTCCTTTTTATAGCTACTTCTTCTAGCCGATTAAAATGTAAACACAAGCTCAGTCTGTCACTACCACATCCACATAACAGATAATAGTTGCCACGATGCGATGAGATGCTTACACTAGCTTTTGCCAAAAGGACTTTTAACTATTTATTTTTTGAGAGAAAATATAGCCTATGTGTATCTATCTTAAAGGAGTTCAGCGGTTTAGACGTGAAAATGAAGATATGTACGCATTGATAACAACAGTATCGTTTAGTATCTAATATAAATTATCGGATGACATAAACTCTCGAAATTGATACTAATTTTATAGATTTTTATCTAAATCAGTTTTTTTAACTCGCACTTATCCAATTTGTTTTACTAACTGGCTGCTGGTGGTAACACTTCCTTGATCGATATCTACGATCGATAGTTTTTACGAATACTCATCAACTAGTATAAATTAATGACAGGCAAAAAATCGATGTCGGTGAGACACTGACTAACATAGTCTGGGGCAATAAAAACACTATAGTTCGCTCGAAAATCTTTTTGGTTTTATCCCGTAAAATAAATCTGCGAAGCTGCTCATTAGCTACCGCATTACATTCCACATTCTACCATACGACAATTTTACTATAAAACTACATAACAGAGCGCCACCATTAGGTAGATGGTGGATCCCACCATAAGCTAGGAGCATTTTGCTTATACTTTTTATGCGTCCGTCTAAGCTGTAGAAATTTTGAATCCTTACAGTCACTAATAACTAGGATACGTCTAGCAAGCGTCGATAGTCAGATTTTAACAACAGAATTTAACATTTAAAATAAAACTACTGCAATTATTATCTTCTGACGATCAAACTAGATGCAACACTATAATCTTGACTACGAAGAGAATTTCCCATCGCGTTCAGCATGTTGTAAAGTCTATTGCTTAAGGGACTAATTAATTTATCAACATCATACTGCAATAGTTATTTGCTTGCAAAATGTAGTGATGACGGCGATATATAACAAAATTCTTCAATCTAGTCGTCTCTAAAACACAGGTGGTAACAATTTAGATAGCAAACTAAGTCCCAAGTCCCAACACTCACTAACGCAAGTATCTATACTAATATATAAAGCTGAGTTTATTTGTTTGTTTTGTTTGCTTGAACGCGCTAATCTCAGGAACTACTGGTCCGATTTGAAAAATTATTTCAGTGTTAGATAGCCCATTTATTCAGGAAGGCTATAGGCTATATATCACCACGCTAAGACTAAGAAACTATTCCACGTGGACGAACTCACGGACGGAAGCTAGTTGTACCAATATGTCAAGAATCAACAATCCTGAATACATAGAATGACGATTTGGCCACAATAAAAGCAGAATTGAGCAACCGGATAAAACCAAAATTGAGAATGGAACATTAATGGTTTTCCTTCATAATAAACTAAAGTGCTAGTTGTAATAGAGTCTTTGGCACCTTCACCCCATCGCATTAGTCTTAATAAATAAACAAAGCATACTTACCCATTCCGACAAATATGTCAATTCCAAGAAGTCTCAAGTCAGTTCCAATAGAACCTTGGGCTATATCACATTCACTTTTCATTCATGTTCTACATTCGTCAGGGCTCAATTTTGATGCATCCGTTCGATATGATCTTAGTATGCCAATCAGATACATCCTTGTGCTTAAGGTTGCAATTGAGATAAAAATTCTCATCTGGCATTATGACAAAGGTTTAATCATCCAATGACAACATCTGCATGGTCAAAGTTCAGTTTAGTTTGTGATATTGAATTATATGATACCGCAAATTAACGAGATTTGCTTATCGGACATCGGATCTTATTTTGCAACCAACAAAGCTTTCAAGGTTGGGTCAATATTAGTTTTCATTCTGCAAAAACTATTTCCATTGCTTAGTGCCTTTTGTTAGTTTTTTGTGTTATAGATCATTTTTTAATACTCAGAAACCCTACTAGGACTATGCGCTTTTTCGTCGCAAGGGTCGCGTAGGAAAATATGTTGTATAGAAACCTATTACAGCGGTGTAATAGGTTAATTTTATTAGTTTGTAAGCTTGCATTATTTGAATTGCAATATTACAACTTAGCCTTCTGCAAAGCTATAGCCTACAAAAAATTACGCACATGGTAATCGTTAGGGTCTACTGACGAAAGAATTGTGACTGATAGAAGCGGTTCTAATTCTCGTAATTTTTTGTAGGCTATAGCTTTGCAGAAGGCTAAGTTGTGATATTGCAATTCAAATAATGCAAGCTTACAAACTAATAAAATTAACGTCAGCTTCGCGAGACCAAAGTAGATAGAAATTCAAATTATTATTAAATAAAGCAAACCACAACAATAAACTATGTGATTCTAAAATATGCCTTGATAAGTAGGTACCGATTGGCAACACGTTTGACGTAGTGGCTGAGTGATCGGCTTATACGGTACGTGTTGTGGGTTCGATCCCCTCACGGAACAAATATTTGTAAGTCCTACAGGCAGTTGTTCCGGATCTGGCAGTTTGTGTATATGATGAATTTTTTTTTTAAAGATTACTAGCAATGTCGCTCGCACATTACTAGTATTCCTGTTAACCCCTCGTGCTAAGCTAAATGCTTGTGTTACGAGTGGGTTCACGTCGGTAGTGCAATGGGTGAGTTTCGAACCGGCAACCACATGATCGCAAGTCCGACGCCCTAGCCATTAGGCTACCGCCGCTTCAGTTAAATTTGTGTTTGTAAACGCATCCACGAGTCAGGAGAAAATCTTTGCTTAGAGCAACGTTTTAAAAACCATGCTATGAAAAATAAAACAAACTCCAATACGATACATTTTACCTACAAATACCATGTCAACTTACAGAATATGCTCAGTGATCATAAGAATTTAGAGAAATTCCATAAATTAAGGAACACTGCATTTCAATACAAAAGTCTTCTATTGTTTATATTCATTAAATAACTTTGCCTACAGGGTGTAAAAATAAAAATGGACGACGCCGGGAACATACTCATCAGACGCTACTCCAAGAGTAGTGTGTTTGTGAAGAGTACGGCAGCCACCAGCAACGAAGAGACGGCAATCGGACAGGACATAGTCAAGCTACCTGGATATGCACTGGAACAGGAAAAAATATTTAAGGTAACAAACATTTGACCATATTTTTGGAAAGCTACTTTAAAGCTAGCAGTTTTTATCACCGCATCAGCCGCCTCAGGAGTAGCGCCCATCCTCATATTCGGCAGACCTGGGTCTGTCAGAGCGTCGCGGAATTTTCTCCTGCGTACCTCTAAGATATGGAATGATCTTTCTCCGAGGGTTTCCCAGTGTCCATGGGCGACTATGATTACTTCCCATTTTGATTGATTCGTCTGTTCTATGTAATTCTGTTATTGGGTAATATTTTATGATACTGTATGGTTAGACTTCATTTCTTTATCACTATTTATATGAAAAGTATTATCAGAAAAGTTGTTTACTAAATATCCAAATCAAATGGTTAAAATGTTTTATTTTTTGTTCATCGTCTTATATTTATGACTAATAAAATACCCTTTTATAGAATTAACACAATCATATAACAAACAAAAACCAGTAAATAAAATGACTACGCTTATTATTCTTAAACAAATCCATATATCTAAGAATGTAAAAAACTTTATGGGCGTAATTTGTCTAAGTGTTACAAATAACGTTTTAATTTTGTACGTTTAGTTCAATGCCACGTTCGAATTTTATAACAATGTCAGTTGAAATAGTTTTTGACTCAGTAATAATAATTATCGACGAATCAGGCTACAAAATAAAGTTTGTGAAGTTAAGGCTTTTAGAGTGAGATTTGATTGATATTTTTTTTACAACGTCAAAATAGCAAATTTATGAAGCATAGCGTCGTCTTAGCAACACTTTACTTACATGAAAATGTTGAAATGTTTTTGGTGCGTTTTACTATTTACGGAATTAAACATAATGTACCAATTGTAATAAAAGTTATGATGATCGTAATGTTTGACACTACGATCATTATAACTTTAGAAGTTAGTACCGTACTAAAATTAGAGTTAAAATAGAATTATGTGAAGCAGGATATTTTTATCCTGGAAACAATTCGTTGACATTTGTAGAGTTGTACATAGTTATAGTTGATCAAAATTTTATAAATGCTGTATTGAAGTAAGAAAAACCTAAACAAAACAAAGTTTTATTAATAAAACAAAAGGCCTGATTATCTTTTACAACTACATCTTAAGTAAATATTAAACCTTGTACCGTAACAAGTTTTTATAATGCAAAATAAATCACATCATTAGTGGGTCTTGCTTTGATAAACTCATAACCACAATTTGTTCCAAGTCCAATAGGTGCATCTAATTATATGTTACTAGCTTATCCTTCCTCTTGCATCAAGTATGTTATTTACAAAATTATCGTCCAACAACATTAAATCAGAATTCTAGTCTTTACTGCTATCGAAATATGATTTTTTAAGTCTAATTTATGGGCAAGCAAGGTAAACTGGTTCAATTTAAACATACCAAACAAGCGTCAGTAGTTATATCCGTCAAGATGGATGCGTTTATGATATAAGATGTTGTAACATTTGTCTATTAATTTCATGGTTGCCCACATAATGATCTAAATTGCTTTGTAGATCATCGCTCCGATGTTGTGTAGAAATTACTTGTTCCGAAACTCAAACATGCATTTTTTCCCTCCTATTTTTTGTAAGCGTAAAAGTTCTATCTAACGATTAAAATTTTTCACTCACGTCTTTTCAACCACGATCATACACAATGGATGGCTATTGTTCATCTATTTCTTCATCTTTCACTGCTTCTGCGTCCATAATTTCTTTATGTTCACCGTTATTAAAGACAATAATCATCGTAGAAAAAAAATTAAGAGAGCGAAGCATTACTCTAATGCGCGTTGCGTTAGTGCATCAGTCATTTGTGGCGCATCACGACTGCACAGATTGTGTCCGAGCACGATTCACTCTGACCATGACATTGCCACGTAATTTTATTTTACCAACATTATATTGTTACGCAATATTTTCTACAAGTTTGAAGACGAGTTATTGTAAAAAGACAGAAATTAGTATGAATGGTGACTGAAATCTGAAAGAAATTTAGGTGACTGTCACTTTAGGTCATATAAATATATGATTCTATGTGTGATACGATGAAGTTTATTCGTTTGTTAATGCAATTGCAAAAATACCATTCAGCGAGTTTAGACCATGACATTTATCAATAACTAACGGCAAAGTGATCGTAAATGTTAATATAATAACGAAATCGAATCATACATTATTCAACCTGAGTGATGTTATTACTTATGCATATACTTTTATCGCCTCGCTAACTGACACTCTCTCTGTAGGTACAAAACAATGGGAAATTCACTTCCTAGCATCCAAAAGATTCATTACCAATTCATACACCATTACCTACAAGGCTTTACGTAAGTCTGCAGCGAACAATGAGAGAAGATAGAACCATTAAGCAAGGGAAGGATGGCCATTGCCTCATATGTTTGTTTGGATGTTATTCTATTTCCTTGGGAGTAACGAAAGCGAATTCGCTGAAAGTAAGCCATTGTCCGTGGCCAGCGCACCGCCGAAACAATGTGATGCTTCAATTAATAGCGTTTGTGAGAAATATTACACCTTTTAGAATTATTTTGAACAAGTAGATAATGTAATTGTAACACATTCTATTTTGCTTGCAAAATGTTCGGTGACGTAGAAAGACGTAACACTTAATTTAAAAATTTGGAGTACTGAACTAAATGCAATTTTATTAATTTATTCTTATGTACTTTACCGTGGTTAACAGCAGTAGGATCTTCCTCTATTATATAAAATCTAAATATATGTAAATACCATCGCCCTATGGGTGTACATAAATATACCTACGTCTTAACTTTTAGAGAGTTTTGATGTATGATGGTATTTTTATGTAACAATGCTTATAACAAACTAAATACTGGTGAAATAAAACATGCCTATACGTCATAAAAAGCATGATTCACGTGGAATACTGAGAATAATACAGACTATAACAGAATTTGATAGGTCACTCATAGACTCGTTGCTCTACAATACACGTCTTCATTAAAAGACTCCAATTTCCTAGAAACAATACCGTGAAGTGTTGAAACTGGTTGATCTCTGGGATTTTTTCTGTGCGATCCGACTGGTTTCCCACACCGAATTCCCTCGTGACTAAATTAATATATAACAATACTATCAGTAGTGTCAACTTTAATTTAAATAGCTTTAAACTACTCTCGATGTGTATTTAACTGGAAAAATTGTGACATTCATATTTCCCATTATTCCATTTTTATCTGCGAATATTCGATTTTGTAGGAATTACTTACTCCCGATGTTACTCAATATGCAAATATTTTATTTACTTCTCTTTAGCCAACAAATGTAGTTTACAAGATATTTATTTATTTACATCCATTCTTCCGTTTCAATTTGGAATTTTCGTAGAACAATTCATCACTCGCAAGAATGTTCCCAATTACCTGGAT
Organism: Acronicta leporina; assembly: GCA_947256265.1. Lineage (NCBI taxonomy): Eukaryota > Metazoa > Arthropoda > Insecta > Lepidoptera > Noctuidae > Acronicta > Acronicta leporina. Next base: position 4,225,699 of record OX366512.1, read on the forward strand.
GAGTTTGTGTTCCAACAATGTAACAGTCATAATTAGAAATATTAAAAGCTTCACTGTGAGTTGTACAGTTTGCATCACATATATCTGGACATGCATTGTTCAAAATCATCAATACAACTAAGGAAATTAATGATGATACAAGAGATGTTCCAGAAATAATATAGTACACAACAGCTGACGACGACTTTCTGACATTTGACACAACAATTCAATCTCATTGAGTTAGTGTTTTATTTCCTTAGTATTTTAGATAGTTATGAACAGTCCATTCTTCTCGATATATTCGATGCTGACTGTACGAGTCTGGTTTGAGTCCCGTCTGATGTTTTACAAATGATGTCGGCGAAGTTTTTAAAGATCCCATCTAAATCATCTACTGGTTCGGACGGACGGTGTTTCGTTACCACTAAACGTAAATGAAATGCGATCGGTGTTCCGTCGTTGTATATGCGGCAACAAAACGTAGCAACTGACAGCCCAGTTGTCATACGCGCCGTACTCATCAAAGTTGGCGCCACTGTGTTATCTGTAGTCCGTTTCGAACGACACGTTGCTTCACCGAACAACGGATTCTCGTTATATTTGAAGACTCGGGCTGGTCATCAACGCGCGCGACTCTCTAGCTAGTCTTACCGTGAATCCAGCTCCTCGTCAACCCTAAGTCAACATCAACAGTCAACATCGGCTCGTGAAATCATCGAAAGGCGGCTCAGCGATAGCAGCGGCATACCAAGGTACGTGCGCGTATTATAGTTTGTTGCTGCTGTATTGCGGAGGGACAGCGATCGTATTTTATCGTCAGACCCCAGTCTGTCCCAGAGTAGTATTATTCACCAGATCCCAGCTATTCCGGCGATCTATAACACCAATCTTTATGGTGCCGAAACCCGGGAGCTCCGCCATTACATGTGTTTTATACCTATCATCGTAAAAGTGTATCGTAATTTCTGGATTCAATCGTATAAAACATTACATTTCACGAGATCACAAAAAAAAAAAAAAACATTTTATAACACGTTTTTGAATCGCAAGTTAGGTAGTTTTCAGGGTTAGGTAAAAATTATTGTAGGAACACAATATTAGGCAATCACTCAATAATCGGTGCCTAATATTAGTATCGGCCTATATTAATTTCCCAATCATAACTTGCTACATCAACTTTACTATTCAGTTCATAAAACAAATACATTTATTTTATTCATATTTCGAAACGGAGGTAGGTTATAGTCGTTCGCATTCGCTCGCTCGCAGTACATACCTACATCGAATTATACCAACCTACCTACAATTTTATCTTTTCCGTAAGCTAGCTACGGCCTGTTATTAGTTCAAAGAAGCATTATTAGTTTATTACATAGCAAAACGGAACATTAATTTTGTTGCCTAATTACCTTTTAAAATTAATTGTTACAGATATTAAGTCCATATTGTAAAAGTAATAATTAGACTCGTTAACATTTAACATTATTAATTATCACATTGTTTTATCAGTGGGTGTCTACCCATTGCGAACCTAGGGAGTACCTATACACTTATTTTGTTTGTAGGTGTTTGTATTGTTTAGTAGGTGCTTGTATCCTCCGCTTAGTAATAACTGTTAGCGGTTTCGTTTTGTTTTCGTTTCGTAATATTGGTTGATCATAATAATGTCGTTATTAAGTAAACATTCTTCACGTAAACTCAGTTCTTTGAAGAGGACTAAATCGAAATCTGTTGATATTGAGTATTCGATTCATGATTTATCAACCTTGCGTAGAAAACGTACTATAGCTTATAAGCGGTTGTGTAAGGCTTTGGAGATCGGTTTAGTGACCACTAGCGATGACACCCAACGTGACCTGTTTCTGTCATACTGCCAGGAACTGAAACAAATCTCAACCAATTTTCAAGATGCCCATCTCATTATATTGGAACTTTTAGATGATCCGGATCACGAAGACAATGACCTCCAAAATAGTTTTGATGATATGTATTTTAAGGTTTTATCAATTCATCGCAATTTAACTAAATGTGAAAATTCGGTTCGTACCGATAATAGTGGTAGCTCTTCATCAAACATTCGATTGCCGAAAATCGTTCTTCCTAGTTTTAGTGGGGATATCAAACAATGGCCCATGTATTTTGATACCTTTAATTCGCTTATTCATAATTCTACTTCGCTAACAAAAACCGAAAAATTCCATTATCTTCGGTCGTCTTTAAACGGTGATGCATTATCAGTGATTAATACGTTTCCATTGACTCAAGAAAATTATCTTGATGCCTATCAAGCGCTCATGACCCGTTATCAAAATAAACGAGACTTAGCATTTTCATGTTGGAAGGACCTCTTAGCTATAAACTTTCAAACTAATAATGGTAGTGATTTTAGAAAATCTTTAGATTCATTTGACGAAAACTTAACTATTTTAAGAACCATTAACTTACCGACGCATCAATGGGATTTCATATTGGTATATCATATTCTGTCGAAATTGGATACAAAGTTACGTTGTAGTTTTGAGGAGAAGCATTCAGACATTGAATTACCTACATACGCACAATTAAAGACATTCTTACAGTCAAAGTGTGAGGCACTAACACGTGATTTACATTTTTTAGAGTCTAATAAAATTACTAAATCTGCCCAACATATCAAACGTTCTAATATTTCTCATACGCTTGTTGGTAGCATAGGTAAATCCGAAAACTCGTTAAATGTTGTCAACCCACAAGGCATTAAGTGTTCTTTTTGTAGTGAAGCTCATGTTATTTCCTCTTGTCAACAATTTCTTGATAAATCTCTTGAAGATCGTATGTCCATAGCGACCAAAAATAATTGGTGCTACAACTGTCTAAAGCCTTCACATCAGTTAAAAAATTGTAATTCCATTTTTTCGTGTCGTAAATGTAAACGTAAACATCACACCTTACTACACAAGGAGAACCAAGTTGAGTCAAATTCGACCACTCTCTTATCTTCCCAAAAACACACTACGGTTCTACTAGCGACTGCTATTGTCCAAGTAAAGGATGCTTCAGGCAATTTCCTATCGTTCCGCGCACTATTCGATTCTGGTAGTCAAAGTAATTTAATTACAGAATGTGCTATCAATGCATTGCAATTAAAACCCACTCGAGCTTCTATGAACATAAACGGTATCGGCGAGGTGTCTGCCTCATTACTCGGAGATATAACGTGTTCGGTAGGTACTAACAATAAAACTCTCTTTAATTTAAACATGCACGTAATTTCAAGGATTTGTGGAGATCAACCAATTGCTAAATTAAACACATCGGGTTGGTCTCACATTAATTCGCTACCATTAGCCGACCCGGGCTTTGACATACCTGGTCGGATCGACCTCTTGTTCGGTGCTGATGTATTTGCCGATTCCCTTCGTGACCGTCATATTAAAGGAAATTCACATCAACCTATCGCATTCGATTCAGTTTTCGGGTGGCTTCTTTTTGGAAAGACTCCTCTAGCATCCCATTCACTGCTACACACGTCGTCAACTGACAATCAATTAAATTCATTAATTCAAAAATTTTGGGAATTGGATTCATTGCCGAGGGCTCCATCATTAACTTCAGACGAGATATTGTGCGAACAACATTTCAAATCTACACATTCGCGCGATCCTTCGGGAAGGTATACCGTGCAATTGCCCTTTAAAGACGATTCTGAACCAATTTTCAGTGGTACCCGCGATTTGGCGTTGCGCAGATTCCACTCAATTGAACGTAGACTGTCACGTGATCCCGATCTATATCGTCAATATTGTGAATTCATGTCTGATTACATTAGTGCTGGTCATATGTCATTAGTCTCACCAGATGATGTAGGTAAAGGGAAATATTATATTCCTCATCATTGTGTTTTGCGCCCTGATAGCACTTCAACTCGCCTCCGTGTCGTGTTTGACGCTTCTGCCAAGGATTTAAATTCTCGCTCGTTGAACGAAAGTCAATTCATCGGCCTAAAACTACAGGCTAACATTTGTGAAATCCTCTTGCATTTTCGCGAACACGATATCGTTTTCATGGCAGACGTTCGCCAAATGTACCGACAAATTGCACTATTTCGCGGCCATCGTGATTATCAACGAATACTCTGGAGAGCTTCGTCTAGCGAACCTCTTCAAGAGTTTCGCTTGAACACGGTGACGTATGGCATTTCATCGTCCCCGTATCTCGCTTGCCGTACCCTGCGACAGCTTGCTGACGATGAAGGGGATTTATATCCGTTAGCCAAACGTGCAATTTTGTCGGACATATACGTCGACGATGTGGTCACTGGGTGTACCGATCTGGCTACGGCACATGAGGTGAAGTCTCAACTTATCGCACTGTTCAAGACGGGAGGATTTCAACTTAGGAAGTGGGTGTCTAACGATGATCGTCTTTTAGCAGACATCCCTCCCGAAGACTGTCTAAAGGGTTCTATTTCCTTAGATAACTCGGAACCAACTTGTCTTAAGGTATTGGGTCTCAAATGGGATCCGTTATCCGACTCATTTCTTTTTGAAGTGGAATCTTCGCAAGGACCATGTACCAAACGCTCGATTCTTAGCGAGCTCGCTAGAATCTTCGACCCATTAGGTTTTCTATCCCCTATTACAATTCAAGCTAAAAGCTTAATCCAGAAACTTTGGATTATCGGTACTACGTGGGACCAAACTCCACCCGACGACATTATCAGTACATGGCACAAATATCAGAACCAACTACCTCAATTAAAACAATTAATAATTCCTCGTAAATTAACTAGCAATAGTGTACACTTGTATGAATTGCATGGATTTTGTGATAGTTCCGAAACTGCATACGGTGCTGTAATTTACCTACGGCTAATAGACGTCAATAAACAGTACCGCACATTTCTAGTTTGTTCAAAGGCTCGCGTTGCTCCGCTAAAGCGAATTTCTCTTTCACGCCTTGAACTTTGCGCCGCGGTGTTGCTCTCGGATCTGTACAAATTCGTGAAGGAAACTTATCTGTCTCGTATTCCAATAGATTCTGTTTTCTTGTGGTCGGATTCAACGGTCACCCTCTCATGGTTGCGTTCTCCTTCTTATCGCTGGACTACTTTTGTTGCAAATCGTGTGAGTCACATCCAAGAAATAACACCTATTGAATATTGGCATCATGTGCCTTCTGCTGACAACCCTGCAGATATTTGTTCGCGTGGTCAATTTCCAAGCGAACTCCTAAACAATTCGCTATGGTGGGCGGGACCATGTTGGTTGTCAGCACATCACGAATCATGGCCGTCTTGCGTTGATAACGTCTCCCATGAAGAGCAGATGATTGTTGAGGCGGAAACTCGTAAATCACCCGTGTTAGTGTCTTCATGTACGACGGAAAACGATCAATCAATAATTGATTTCATCGTGCAGCGGTTTTCATCTTTGGAAAAGATAATAAGAGTCGTAACATATATTTACCGTTTTATTAACAACACTCGCAATCCAGCCAATGCTAATCGTCATAATTTTCTTAATTATTTAGAGCGTCATACTGCATTATTGAATATTGTTAAGCATGTGCAGAGTAGTGTTTTCGCTGAAGAAATTAATAAATTAAATTCACATCAAGTTTTAATGAAGTCATTTCGTAAGCTCAATCCGTTCTTAGACAAACGTGGTATCCTCAGGGTGGGCGGTCGTATTGCTAGATCCGAATTACAATATGAGCACAAACATCCTGCTCTTTTGCCATCTAATCATCCCCTTACAACTTTAATAATAGATTCTGTTCATCGGAATCATTGTCATACAGGAATTAATACGACTTTATATTTGGTTTTGCAACAATTTTGGATAATTTCTGCAAAGCGTAGTATTCGTCGATGTCTCGCAAAGTGCGTTTACTGCTACCGCACTCATCCTGTGCCATTGCAACCAGTAATGAGCGATCTACCTTCATACCGCGTTACTCAGGTAAAACCGTTCTCCGTGGTTGGCGTGGACTTCGCTGGACCATTCCGTATCAAGTTAAGTAAGCATCGCGGGGCTAAAATAGATAAAGCATATTTGTGCCTGTTTGTCTGTTTAGCCACGAAGGCCGTTCATCTTGAGGTCGTGTCTACGTTGTCGACGGACGGTTTCATTGCTGCCTTACGCCGTTTCATTGGCCGTCGTGGGCGATGTAATACCATACATGCTGACTGCGGAACCAATTTTATAGGTGCTAGAAACCAATTATCGAAATATATGCAGGAAGCGTCTAGCACAGAGAGAATTGAGTTTAAATTCAACCCCCCATCTGCTCCCCACTTTGGAGGTGTTTGGGAGATACAAATTAAGGCAGCGAAATCACATTTATATCGTATTATCGGTGATCAACTTTTAACTTTCGAGGAGCTGACTACATTGTTCGTTCAAATTGAAGCCGTTCTAAATTCACGGCCATTGTGTCCCATTAGTTCAGATCCTAATGACCTATCAGCCCTAACACCGGGCCATTTCCTTACGCTTGAGCCCTTGACCGCTGTTCCCGATGAGAATCTTTCTAACATAAATATTACTCGGCTTCATCGGTGGCAGTTGTTACAGGCTTTCCAACAGAATTTTTGGTCCAGATGGAAAACCGATTACTTAAATGGTCTCACTCAGCGCGCCAAATGGACCAAAGATTCTAAGCCTTTGAAGGTGGGTTCCCTAGTGATCATCAAGGATGACAATCATCCTCCCCTTTCATGGCCCCTTGGTCGCGTTGTTGAACTCATCCCAGGTGCTGATGGGGTCGTAAGAGTCGCTATCCTTAAGACTGCTACCAGTCAATCAGTTAAAAGACCTTTAGTCAAGCTATGCCCTCTACCAATAGAGGACTAATTACTTTCTCCCTTACACTACATTATCGATTAAGTTAGATTAGTAAGCTTTTCGGTTTAGTTAATTTTTAATTTTTTTGTTCCGTCTCAGTATAATTACATTTTATTTTTGAATCCAGAAAATACCATTGCTATTTTGGTGGGCGGTATGTTTCGTTACCACTAAACGTAAATGAAATGCGATCGGTGTTCCGTCGTTGTATATGCGGCAACAAAACGTAGCAACTGACAGCCCAGTTGTCATACGCGCCGTACTCATCAAAGTTGGCGCCACTGTGTTATCTGTAGTCCGTTTCGAACGACACGTTGCTTCACCGAACAACGGATTCTCGTTATATTTGAAGACTCGGGCTGGTCATCAACGCGCGCGACTCTCTAGCTAGTCTTACCGTGAATCCAGCTCCTCGTCAACCCTAAGTCAACATCAACAGTCAACATCGGCTCGTGAAATCATCGAAAGGCGGCTCAGCGATAGCAGCGGCATACCAAGGTACGTGCGCGTATTATAGTTTGTTGCTGCTGTATTGCGGAGGGACAGCGATCGTATTTTATCGTCAGACCCCAGTCTGTCCCAGAGTAGTATTATTCACCAGATCCCAGCTATTCCGGCGATCTATAATACTACAGACGGACAACACGATAACTGCTTGCACTGGTTATGTAACAACTTCATAAGAATCATTCAATTTTGTCGATGCATCTGACTTGGCGTTTTCGCTTGCATCTCGGAGTTTGTCAATCGCATCGTAAGCCTTTGGAAACATGGGAGATTATCGTGATAGATTTGGATCACGTCTGTAGTGCTGGAATTTCGTGACTTTGACATTCATGTCTCTTCGATAGCAGCTCGGAGTATTATTTATTGTTTGTAGAGTTTTTTAGCGTAACATATTATTCTATTATATATCTTCTTATTACATGAGAACTAAACATAGTGAACTGTGGTTGTACATTAGTACCAACTTTAACCAACCCTTCAGGAGAATACAGGTATGACGTTATATCATATTTATATACATAAAGTCCTTTGTTAACATTAACACAGTACATAGTACAAAGCTGGAGAAGGTTACTTAATTATTTACTATCTATTATTCTCAGCAAACTAATTTAAATTCATATTTTCTTTTTAATTAACCGCCTTTACGCTTGACACGTTAATTTCGATGATGGGTGCCCTACATGACGTCAGCTTGAATTTTGTTTGATCGAGCGGTTGTCTTGTATAAGGCTTGTTATGTAATATTAATTCGATAAAATCTTTTAATATAGACGCATTGAATCGATTGTTCAACAATTTGTTTGAGATCATCGCTCGTGTTAATTAAGATAAAAAATGTTTTAGTTATCTATATCTCTGTTTGTTTTATAAGTTGATCGGTGTTATCATATTTTAAATTATCGTTATTATGATTCATACATTTCATCATAAAAACATGCCGTCACGGTTGTATTCCCCTAAGGCTAGACAGAGGTGCACTAATGGCAGGTAATATTGGGTGAGCCTATTGCCATTAACCGGGTACAATTTCCAAACTTCGAGCTGGCTACTAAAAATTTCATTGAAAAACACTGCTTGACCTGGGAATCGAAACCAGGATCTCTAGCATAGCAGTCGCGCTCAGGACCACTAGGCTAGTTTAAAAATAGATATTTTTGAAAAATCAAACCTATTTGCAATTCCAGACTATGCTAGAAGTCTTGGCTTCGAATCCCAGGTCAAGTGTTATTGGACTTTTCTATGAAATTCTCAATAGCAGCTTGAAGTTGCCATTTGTGCCCGGCTAATTGGCAGTAAACTCACTTCATATTACATGAGACCTAAAAATACCAGTGAATTGTTGGTGTACATTAGTACACCTCTGCTTAACCCTTCGGGGAATACAGACATGATAGTATGTTTATTAATATAAATGCCAACAGCCCAGCCAAACTTTTACAAAATTGGGCATAATCCTTTGTGCTAGATTTCATTTTCTGACGTCAAATTCTTTTTCAGCTATTTGACATGAAGAAGTTCCAGTCCAACGTGAACCGGGAGCTTCGACGCTCATACCCTGACCGCAGGCGGCTCGAGACGCAGTGCCTCAGCGCCATTGCCTTCGTCAAATCTGACTCCGATCTCCTCGACTGCCCCATCTGGGTCCTCATCATCAACGTCGTTGCTATGGATATGCTCAAGTCCAAATTGCCACCGGGTGAGTCTTCTTTCTCGATAGCATACTAGGAAAAATACTTGGGTTGGAAACTGTACAAATATACAAACATTGGACACAAAGTATGCCGAAACTCCAAACAAATATTAGCGAATCTCGGGTGTACAGTCACGAGAACAGATATGCATACACTTGGCAAAATACAAAAGCGATTTTCTTTTAAAGTATGAATTGGAATGTTATGAACATAGTATTTACCAAACAATGCTTTAATGATATTGGTATTATCTCAAAGTTGTCATTTTACGAGAAAAATCACTTTCGTATTTTAGTGAGTGTCTATGTATCCATGCTCGTAACTGGTCATCGAACTTCGGAAGAACAGTTATAACCTGCACTATAAGACGAAGAAGATACTGAAGCTTATGCCGATTAGTTGCTAGAAAAATAAACTCACCAGTCCTAGGGTCAATAGTCGCTAAAACATATTTAAACCAATAAAACGTGCCTCATTAATTAAACAAAGTTCTTATGCCTTCAATGTGCCTTCTAAGGAGACCAATAAAATTCCAATATTATAAGATATATCAACAGAAATTCATTCCCTTTCAAATTATTCTATGCAAGTACGAAATATCATTTTTATCAAATCGATTTAACTGTAGTTTTATCTCATTTCCAAATTATTTAGTAAAATATAGTTGTAATGAAATAAAAAATAAGAAACTTAGAGGTACGTCTAGGTATGCTTCAATTTTTTTACGAACAGCTCACAACACATTTCAGACATAAGTGAACGGGTTTTTATAACTCCAGGAATATGTTGCACCGAAGGCCCAAAAAGGAACAAAAACAATGCAGGTTTTAGGATTACAGATAATATGCACTTAGGTGAATCACATTGACGGCAAAAAGTGAATTATTGTGTTCAGAAAAAGATCCACAGTACAATCTTAATACTGATGTACGTATTACAGCGAGACAAGTTATCACAATATTATCATGATGTTATTTCGTAATTAATTACATCTTTTCCCCAAAGACTAATCTCATACTAGCTATTCGCCGGCAGTTTCATCCGCTGCCCCGTTCCTAAGGGTCGTAGCGTAATGTTTAATTGCTTGTAACCTTCCTCATGAATTACTCTGTGTAAAAGTGAAAACCGCATGAAAATCAGTTCAGTACTTTTTTAGTTTATCACGAACAGGCAGATAGATAAAAGCAGCGGGGGTCTATGTTTCATAATATTATCTTTAACATATTACAACATACAAAATAAAATAAAAAATAAAAATAAGTAATAAATAAATTTAAAATAATACAACATAGATTATGTTGTATTATTTTAAATAAAATATTATTATATTTTATATAAAATGTTAGCCTACTCCCTCAAATTCTGAGATGAGATGAGACCCGTGCCCAGTAGTGTTGGGATATTATATTGGGTTGATTAATATGTTATAGTAAAATGTTAGGTCAGGTTAAGATTTTATATCGAGATTTGCTAAAATCGTTTCATTCACTCTATCTTTAAGTCCTGGGTATGTCCTATTATCATCATCACCATATACTTCAATTAATATACGTATAATTCAATTATCATTATCATTACCAACTTCGACTTCGATATCAGCATTGACAAGGGCTCGGATCCGGTTGTCAAGTCACCTGCTGACCTTGGTGAACAATGTTCGCTGTCACTTTCTAAGACTGCACTTTGCAGATCCTATCTTATATAATCTTGGTATTGATGTATGCTGTAAATGTTAAGGTGCTAAGAATTAATGGGATGTTTTGTTAAATTAAATTGAAAATGAAATTGAAAATGAAGTTTCTTGGTTGTTAGATAATCATGATTTAATTATGTGATGTAAACGAGCTGCCATTCACTGTGATTGAGTTTTGATTTATTTTGTATCGAGTACCTTGAAATTTAGATTACGGGTATATATGCGTCTAGAATAGAATATAGAAGTCCAGAATACTAGACTCAATATTTAGTGAACCTATCAATCTTTAGATAAAAAGGTAAATATGATTAAAAGCTTATTTATTTAAGCTTAAAGCATTAAATGAGATAAATCCATAATTTACACAGATTTTTCTGCCAAAGAATTAAATTAAAATGCTTAAACATACATAACATCACGCCTGTATTCTCAGAAGGGTTAGGCAGAGGCGTACTAATGTACACTCACAGTTCGCCGGTATGTTTAGGTCCCATGTAATAGGGGGCGAGCCTATTGCCATTGCAATAAAATGCTTAAAATATTAATCTAATTCTATTTTAAGCAAAACATAACTTTTCTTCTATAAAATTCTAATTTTATGTCGAAGGTACATACATAAGTGGCAGGTTAGGTAACTAATTGCCTACAAAAGATGGGAGTTTGATAAAAATGATGGATATGTTTCCCACGAAACATTACGGTTCATACATAGAAGGCCAATTACTTTTGACATAATTATGCACTCATGAGATGGGTTGCCTTGCTTTAATTAGGGAGAGATTTAAAACAGTCATTGCGTTACATATTATTATGGTGTTTTCTCATTTATTGCATAGGATAGTAATAATTTGTTAAATATAAATAGATTTTAGAACAGCTAATTTAATATCCATATGCAATGTCCATTACTGATTTAGATTCTTGTACTTAAATATTGCCGAAAAATCATTCAGTTTTTCAAATTCCTTACTGAATGTATTTACATTCCTTATTAAGATCATTATTTGTTGTACACAGTAAAAATGTATTGCTTATTTTTTCGTGCAAAAGACCTCTCTTTTGCTTTATAGTAGTCAGTCATCCGATAATTAACTACTCAATGGTTTTAGGTTCTCTAATCATGTCCTCATTAATAAAAAATTACTAATGGGGCAAATTATACCAAAAGACGTTAAAAATGTATCACATAAAAAATGCTGCATGATACATACGAACAATATGCGCGAAAGATTTTTATGAAACGCAATGTTTTATAGTAACGTCATATAAAAACACTTCCGTACTAAAAACAATGCGATATCATCACATGAGTTTAGTGTGGCTAGCCACGAACCCAAAAAACTAACGATGGAGCATAGTTTTTGTCTATTTTTTTTTATATAGGCTTCAATAAGTAAAGCATGGTCAAGGTGGGCGGGTTGCGAATATGGAAAAATATTTGTGGTGAGATCAGTACTTAATGTCCGTGGAAAATTATATACCATTCGTTTTTGAAGTCCATGTACATAAGTCCACCACATTGTCAAATATTTTAACGCTAGTGAATAGTGTGATTTAGTTTGAAGGGAAATGTAGCCAATAAAATTACTTGGCAAAAGACAGATTGTTACTGGATTCTATAGGCTATCATAATATAGAATCCAGTAACAATACCAGTGGTATCACTTGCGTGTTGTCATCTTGAGATCTTAGTTCTGTCTTTCTGTTATCGTTTGTCGTATACCATTATCGGTATGTTTGTTTGTCATCTTAAAACAAAACGCACCAAATCTTAGGTTCTAAATTAAATTTATTTTATTTGAATAAGCTCTTTCTCTTACTAGCATTGTGGGTCGCACATAACTAGTATTCTTGTTAACACCTCGTTCTAAGTTAACTGCTTTTGTTACGAGTGGGTTCACGTCGTTAGTGCAATAGGTGAGTTTCGAACTAGTAACCACATGATCGGAAGTCCAACGCCCTAGCCATTAGGGTACCGCCGCTTTTATAATACAAACTTAATTTTAATAATAAGGTATTCCCAATTTCGATACTCAGTCAAGTACTTAATAAGGTAATACATATTTAGGTTATTTGTCTTGTGAATATCATGGTCATGTCTTAATAATAACGTTATTCCGCCTTAAAACGAGTACCAATAATTAAATCAAGTACGCACGACCCACACACTGACACACATCAATAAAATCTGGCTATAATCAATAAGTTCTTTATTAAACCCAGCAAAAACAAAACAGGAAATGATATTGTCGACGGCATATTACTTCAGAGCACTTCTATACAACTTATAAATTGGTCACAAATCCAATTTAATGACTAACAAACATACGTGCTCAACGTTCCGCATATTTAGATAATTACCATGCTCCATGTAACCTGGTCTAATGGGTTGAAAAACACTATTTAAATATTACCTTAAAGAGAAATGCACGCCTACTGAACGCAAATTAAAATAAATCATTGATTGAAACCTACACGACTTTACTTTGAATGCCCATCAAGTGGACATGAAAATTTGTGTTTATGTTCTCTATATATAAAAGCAGCATTACAAATGAGCTGGCCATGGTCCTAAGTAATCTAAATCTGTTCCCGGCCACGTTGCATCGTTAAGGACTGACAGAAGCAGAAAACGATTTCACGCTGGTCGCAACAATAGCGGAGAAAACAAGCAAAATCAACACAAAAATAGCAATAGCAGCATTAAGGAACATAAACGCACAATACGTGTCATAGCGAATAAATTGCCTAACACCGATATCAAAGACAGAGATACATGGGACCAGTGAAGAGTTAACTCCACCTCTTTATCTCAAAACATAAAAATATTCCATTGTATATTGCATTGTGAACCGTATTTATCAAATCAAAACCTGTATGGGAGTTAATTTATGTCGCTTCTTTGAGTGTTTAAATGTCTGTAATACACGCGTGTTCATCGATAGCATCATCATTAACATGGTAACATTTAAGAGAATAATGACATCTGCTGTAATATTTATTTTAGGTCTTTCCATATCATCAGTTACAAGGTCTTTTTCGAACATCAGTCACGCGTCATCAACGTTAACAGTAATTACCATTGAATAGGCGTATGTTTGCATACGTAGACGATAACTATAGGCACCCAAAGATCTGACAATGTTACAGTTACCTTGTCTTAGACCTCCGGGGATTGAAGCTGGAACAATGGTACGACCTCTACGCTTATCGTTAACCTACGAAAATACAAAATTAAAAACTTGTAATGCACAGCGACGTTCTCACGCGCAACTGCGAACGTTTAACGGAGTTGTCTTAACCTTGAGGTTATTAAAGTTTTAAGTAGGAGAGAAAAAATAAATAGTGCGAAAAGTTCCGTCAGTGAGATGGCCTTAAAACCAGGATCATCAACGCTGGTTTTCTTGTTGTAATTATATTGAACTTGTTCCAAAGTCATCCGGTTTTCATTGTAGCAAGGTGATCGGCCAGTAATAATGTACAATTGTCTGCCCAAAGTGACTTCCGGAACTTGAGCACACGATGGATAGTGGGGTATCAGGTAGTGTACAGTTCAACCTCAGTATTGTTGTATTCATATGACTAGAAAATTTGAATTACAGGTAGTAATTTGCACGTTCTTTGAAATAAGCAGCAAGTGTGAATCGAGGTATTACATAGATAATTTTCAAATCTGATTCAGTTCCCATAGCACGCAACCGCATCTACTATGCAGAGCCTCACTTCTGAGTAGTCTGCTTATCGTTGTGCAACAATGCAATCTTACATCGATCTCAAGATGTATTGCACCTCATTTCACTCAAACCATACTGCAAATTTCTAACTAACCCCATCTAGGCAAGTTAACAGCAATTCAACTTCTAATATTGGTTTTGTACAAATCATATTGAAGCTATGGGAAAGAAACCGCACCGCAAGATTCCCGTGATTTTCCAACACGGATAAGATGCGTTCATAGATTTTCTGCAGTAGTTTCGCGGTCTAGCCACTGTTTATCTGTTAAGGAACTCAAATAAATCTATTGAGTAACGTAGCTAATGTTTTCTGTATGGAAGTCGTGACACTTAAACGTGGGGACTGGTCGCTTTTGCCGATATAGCATCAAAAGTTTAACCTTCGTGTCATGGAAGCAGAAGTACTTGCACATTGTTATTTTATCAGTCTTTAGCAAAATTTTCATAATTAATCAATTTGTATGTACTGTTAATCGTTGAATCTTTATACTCTACTTTATCATGTGTTTAAATGTTTTAGTTAAAGATAAAATCTGCATACCATTCCTTACATGTTTTTTGTTCAATCAAATCCAACCTACTTCATTGTTCACACATTCGAATTTTTGATTTCATAACGAAGGTCGTCATAGCTCGAAACTGGATCAGTAATGCAATCGTTGCCTATAAACCCATTAAATTCACTTTGAATTTGTAACGAGCGCCAATTGAATCATTAAAGGCTCGAGCAGACTTAAATCGTGACTGATGTTATGCAAAACTTGATTCGACGACAAAAGGAAGCATGCTAATCGAAAGTGTTCTGCACATTACACAAATTTTAGGAGCCCTAATTTGGAACCGAACGTGGCTGTAATATTCTTGCAAAGTAAGATTTGGTTCTTCTGAAATGCAATCATTACAATACTTACACCGCTTATCCCCATTAGCAGCGCATAATAAATGATATAAACTACAAGTCAAAGATTAGTTGTGGAATGAGGAGTTCCATAGAAATTGATACCAAAATAATTAAAAAGCAAAATAGCTAGATTGTGTATAAAAAATTGCAAAGACAATTGTTTTATCAACGAACAATTCAAAAAGAACTAAAACATTACAAAACTCTTGACTTACATCGCATACCACAAATAGCGAACCGAATACAAAATTCTTTTTTGTAAATAGACACATAAATTTCTCAGCATTTAAAAACAGACGGTGTATGTACCTCGGCTATTAGCATTCGCATCATTGGCTGAACTAATCTGGATTCTAATCCCGTTGCGACATGGCGTCTACGGTATTTCCAGACACAGGTATATCTTTTAAACTTAGATTATGTGCGAAACAAAGGTTTATCGCTTCCACAACATCTTTATCATGTCTACGCTGTAAATCTATGAAATTCTTTTCAAATAAAACAACTTTAACTTCCTTATCACAACTGCTGTAATTGCTAAATGGACTTAAAGCTTTTAAATTACATTTGATCAAATAATGTTTAATACTTAGTTATATTACTTTAATATCAGCCTCTATAAGTGGACTTAAAACACTGTAATCATTGTAATGAAAGGCCGCAATTAGGAATATTTTTTTTTATAATAAATGCCTAATGTGGCGCAGTAAGCGGGCTATTTCGAATCATTTCCGCTTGATCATTCATTACGGTTTGTGTGAAGTGTAAACAAACATTTAGGACATAGACAATCCGATATTACATAGAATGATGGATGCAAATGTCAATCTATTCCTATTCCTCTTTTGTACCGCACCGGTGTTCGTACAATACATTTTATAGGCACTTGAATATTTCGCAACTAGCCAATATTCGCATGAATTTACATTTATTGTTCAAAGATTATTCATTCAACCTTGCGGTGTAATAGTAAAGCTGGTTAATCGTTTACGTTTCGTTTATTTTTACGATTAGAGACGAAGGTACCAATAATGAGTGAACTGAAATGCAATGAAGACACCAGACCTTTAGCATCACATTAATAACCGTAGGTTGTTCTGAGTCGTGAAGAGGAGTGATTGCCATCCGATCTGAACATCACGAAGTAACATTCATGTTGCGAGTTGCGCAAGCGTCGCTAAATGTTTCCAATTGTTGTGTGTTCAAACAGTTGGATAATCTATGGAAACTTGTTATTATACAATATTTTAAACATTTCAATAGAATTTATATTGCTTCATTAAATCAAAGATGAGGATTGGTTGACCTTTGACAACCAGATCCCAAGTTGGTGATATACGATTATTTTAGATTGAAATATAATATTAATAGCGACTATAATTTTCTTAGTAATTATTTAATAAAACAAAAAATATATGTCTAATTTAAAGACATTAATATTTTACCTTGAAGAACAAATGTTTATGAATATAACGTCATCATCACACTCTTTTATTCTTTTCACTAGTAGACTAAGACTCTCTCTTCATATTCTTATGCTCTTCTCAATATAAATATCTTTGTCAACAGTTCAAAGACTGATGGACATCAAGAACCGACCCCGTATTCCCATCCCCGACGAGGACCCCTACAGTATCGCTAGCTCTAACGCCAACGGCTCAGGATCAAGCGGCAGCTCCGGTGGCTACGGACACAATAACGGACATGGTGTGGTGGCTGCCACCAGGGAACAACTGATGATGCAAATGGGACAGAGAAGAGGTGAAAAGCCTCCGAAGCTACCGCCCAGGGAGAATGGCTATGGGCCTGCTGACATTCCCAAGGTACGTGGATACAAAGTGAGTTATCGTTTTTGGTGACTTTTTGCATGCCTTTGCACTTTGCATGACATTGTCACATTTTGAAATTTCAGAGAGACTACAAGATTATAATGAACGGGTTGTATCGCTGCATTTATTATACTTACAGAAAATGTAGATAGGTATAAAATATATTTGGTCTCCAACTTGTAAATGATGACCATACAAAAGACCGATGTCTAATAGATTATTATGTAATCAACATACCGTCCCGCATGTGTTCCCTGAAAGGTTACTTAGGCCATTTTAGCATCATGTTATTGAGGGAGATACTATCGCGTTTACTGGCTAGAAATCCAAACGCCGAGCTTGGTGAAAACATAAACAAATCAATTTTTTTTAGACCTACCAACAACGAGAATATGAAAACTCAATAGGTACTATGTTAATTTTTCTTAATAAACATTATAAATCTATATGTGGGTATTGATTCTCGGTAAGCGTAGTAAACTATTCGAATAAAAAAAAACAAAACTTATCGCCAAGCCACTTCAATAGCCGGTAGTGAGACAACGTGTAATTCAATTTTCAACGGCAATTTTTATCAAGCGACTTACCCTTCTTGAAGAATTAATTTAATAGGATATTATTTACAAGGCCCACTGTTTCATGATTGAATAATAATAAACCGGTATCCTCAAGTTCCATTTCAATATAAAAGGTAGGATGCGGTTGCCCATCGACAAAGTAATTTTCGAAGTGAAAATTGCATTACGAATTATTTTTTCATTGTTAAGTTTGTGCATCAAGGGGCTTTTTGAGATGGCATGGTTATTTTTATTACAATAATTTACATGTAATTTTTATTACATCTCTCCTTGTAATAAACATACCGACTACGCTCTACGGTGATCTTTGTATATTTTATGTCGCTGATAATTCAGGTTCTTCTACATGTTATTTTGACGTTTTATTCTTTTTGAGTGCAATTACATTTCCGTTGTCTCCGATTGTTGGTTGAGGCAATATATCACATTTACTGCACGACAAAAAATAAATAAGCACTCCAATCTTTTAAACTTAAATTTACGAAAAAAGAGAAGTTTACTAAATTGGAGTCGTTATTCTTAGTCGTTTCTTAATGCACATTTGACAATCGCTGAAAATAAAAAAATGCGCCAAATCTACTTAGAGATAAAGGTACAATTTATACAAATTGAAATCCAAAAATGTCTCCGTATGAATAAAGGGAGACTGTAATCATCGAATAAGCCATCTGTGAAATGTGTTTCATTCCCTTACTACAGCTTTATCAATCATGATGGAATTAGGAGCTTAATATGTCAGCTTAAGATACCTCAAAATCATTCCAAAATTAAATGACTGCACGAGAAAAAATATTTAATTCCAAATTACCCAGGACATTTTCAAAATCCAATTATCTTAATCTTTTAAATACAATCCTGGTAATGGTTTTCATTTAGTGTCATTTACATATGTCGAATTTAGAAATATCAACCTTCTATATTTGGTATCTTTATTTTAGCATTCGCTCTTTTCTTTTCCAAGTCACTTATTATTTTGGTTAACGTCAAATTGGCTTTTTCTTCAACATCAACATAAAAGATTATATTATCATTTGATTAATTCTAGAAAGATTGTTTAATGGATACAATACCATAATAGTGCAATGCTAAAATAAATAAATATATTGAAATCTACAATCATGTATGTGACCCTGAGAAATTTGAACTCCTTTCTGCAAGATCAATAAATATCTTTCTGCATATATAAGTAGACAATTCAAAATGCGTAACCAATATTATTACTATTAACTCACGCGTCAACATCATCCATGGTTATAAGTTTGCTGTCATATAAAACTATCCATTCCGTCAATCTATTTTTTACCTCGACAATACGTATTCATCAATCATTGCGTAAATCATGTTTCAAATCATAACAATAGTTAAAAGTAACTTATAGACATCGAAGGGAGGTGAAAGTTCAACCCGATTAACGCCTGTCGGTTCCGACTTCTTGTCAGATAATTGTGGACATGCGCTATCGCAACTGTGTGGAGTGGACAATGGTCGGCCCAGCAGGGAAGATAACCCTGACGTATCTCACATCTCATCGCTTCCAAAGATAAATGATAGCGACTACATAGTACGGACGCGTCGGCTTTTATTGGTTTACCTAGTCTTCAGGGTAGTTGCTGACACCATACAAATGAACAATGTCCTTTGTGTGTCAGTTAAGCTTCACTTTTATACTTGCTAGGTGTTTATTAAGAAAATATACTGCGTGAACCGGTATGTTCTGCTAGGGTGGTTTCCATAACCTTTATTTGATAAGATCCTGTGCCTATGAGTTTTATATATCACGATTCGTTGTTTTTTGATGCCATCTTTGGTTCGTTACAAGGTAAAAGATTGTACGGCGCCCACACGTTCATATTATTGCATCTGATTTTTGCTTCGTGTTTTATACGTGAATTGCTTGCTCTCACATGTTCTAAGGCGCAAGTTGTGTTGTTTACAATGTAATTGCGATCTGGGTGTTCCCTTAGCGCTATCTGCACTTTCATGTCTGCGGAAACGTTTAAAACTTGGACTGAATTCAAATTTTCTTACACAGTATCAGTACCTATTCACAAATTGATCATTTTGTCAAGCAGATCCAGTTTGCTTGTTTAGATAGTGTAAAAGTATAATAATATGTTATATAACTTTTTCATAACTTATTCCACAGCCTGATTACGACGATATTGAAGCCCAAGATGGACGCGTGCCGACACAGTTCCCGAGAGGCAAATCAGATAAAGGAAAAGACAACAAGAAATACGGTAAGACTTTATTTTGTTGAGACTGTGAAATCTCTGGCTTTCCTGACTAGTCTTTCCACACTCTGGAGAGTAGATAAAAAAAAATTCTATTATCTACTAATTGATCAAATAATATCAAAGTATATTCAAAATAAATTTCCGTAGTAAGAATATTCTTTGTCTTACAAAGGTTTTTCAAAATGTTGGTAAGCTCCAAACTATTGAGTCGCTTAATATGTTTATTCACATTAAAATGCCTAATTAGGTTCCGTAAGTCCGTTCATAACTTACTGGACTTCAATTAACTTTTCCATTCGCGAGAGACAAAGGAGGTCAAGAAAAAAAAATACAGAAAAGTTTCAGCATTAATTGCTTGGACAGTATAAATTCTCTTGGTAGTAGCACGATGTTCTGTCTTGCTGAATGGGTAATAACAGTATTTAAAAGGCGAAGATCTCGAAGGCGCCTACATTGAGAGCGGTCTGAGGATTACCCGCCGTGTTTGGTCATTACGTTGGTCATAATTCTTTCGGTAATGGACAAATAGGTTCAACTGATAGCAGAACGCAGCCACTCTGTGATTTTTTGCCGTTAAATATCTTCTTCTTTTAAATGATAAAAATAGTCTTCTTAGGTTACAGATTTCTTAAATTTAAATTAAAACCTTTATGGATAAAGAACTTCATACTATTCAAAAATTTCTAACACTTCTATATATTTGAACTGGACAGTCAATTTATTAATTTCAGTGATACATACTTCACTGCAAGTAAATTACGAAACTTTCTATTGCATTTCACAACGTCAAATCATAGAAATTATTTACCACTAGTGATATTAGCCAAGCAATCACCGTCCTTTCGTTGCGACCAGAACTGTCCATTTGAACACGATGCTGTTGACAATGCAATGGATTTATGAATGCGAGTTGCAATTTATACAGCCACATTGCAAGTGTGAACCTTTATATCAACATCTCTAGCCAGATCATCATTTATAAACCCATGTCCATGCACCTAGTGATTTAAAGCAATATTTATGGAATATGGACTTAGGTTATATAGACTTAACTGGAAGCTTTTAGAACTACTCGTGATAAAAATTATTATTAAACTGAGTATTTAGAAATTTTAAGTTAAGTAATATTAATTTGTAATCAAACGTTCCACCTGTTTGGTGTAAGGAAACTGAAATATGATTTCAAAAATATGAATTACAGATAATATTATTAATTTTATAGATCCACTCTAGTACCTAAAGTAAAATCTTGTTATAATTTATATTGCAGTCGCACATCGCGCTTGCAAAGTGGAATTTTGAGTTTCTAAGAAAACTTTGTTTACAAAAGGACAAAAAGGCACGCGAGTACCTAGGTAGTGTATCAAGAGCATGGCCATACATCACAGATTACAAGGGGACACTTACTCAAACACCACAAGCACCGTCTTAAAAGGAGTAGATACTATTTAAAATATTAAGAGTTATATCGACCCGACAAAGAGACCAAGTCTCTTTTGAAATATGAGCCCAGTTTACGTTTGAATGCACTTCAAACGGAACTTTAACTTAAAAGGACTTGGTTTCGAATTTGGGACGCTTTATGCTAATGATTTTTGCGCATACTGCTTCGTTCACGGATTCCTGGTTGTCAATGTCGAGTCACGTTTGACGCATTCCACATATAATGTTGATAATCGAGTCTGACGTTTTTGGATCGCATTCGCGCATTTTAATTTGAGAGCACTTGCGTTCCATTCATAAGAAGAGCGCAGTGCAGAGGTTATAAACAGACAATGCCCTGGTGTCGCAACCGCCGACTGGCATTTTGGCGTATCCTTGATATTTGAATCAGCGGTATTTGGAACGAGTCAGGCGTAGGATGCAGAACATGGGACGGAACGTGCAAGCGTTCCGTTTTATAGGCGAATGTGTTTGCAGTTTCTAACATACGAATAGGTGAACGATAACTATGTTATGTAAAGACGCGTTTCCTAAGTACTAATACGTCTATCGGATCTTGTTCAACTTGTTGTGTGTGTATGTTTTCAATATTTTTTTTGTTTTTAGATGATCCTTACTACTGTGGCCTACGAGCGCGCGTGCCCAACTTCGTGAAGACCAATGGAGCAAAAGTTCTACCAACGATGACAGAACGCCTGACTCTAAAAGAGGCTCCAGTACCCAGCAAGCGTTACAGCGTAGCCCACGCCCACCCTGGCCCATTCCCGCCGCACATGGCGCCGTTTGCCCACGCTCCAATGCCGCCACAGGCTTTGTGGCACGCTCGTTCTTACGAGAGCGGAATCGGTGCGTACGATCGTCTCCCCAGAAAAGAGAAGCTCATGTTCCAATTCTATCCGAACAGGGACAAACGGCTGCGACCCCTCGTGATCCAGCAGCCGCGCTAGTGTATATACAGACTAACCCCGCACTTTAATTCCACCGCCTGAACGCGGATTCTTCGCTCCAATCTTGGTATACAAACTTTCTGTTATATTAGATCGCTTCGCTTGGTAGCACAACTCGCCTAAATCTATCGCTACGTTTCTCCACTTTTCATACTTCTGAGTTCATCTCTCATATTCACCAATACAAACTACTCACGTCTTTCTTTCATTCTGACAACCTTGTCAAATCTTGATTCTTCTGAACTGCGAAATTTCTATTGTATAAGCTTTGCCATCATCCTTAGATATTAGAGTTCCAGATCATGGCAGCAGTTTTAAAACTCCCTAAAAGAAACTGAAGAATATTTAGTAACATATTTGTTATAGTTCCCTGAAAAGTATTTGTAACTAAATTGTATATCGATCGATATTTCTGTATAAATAACAGTACCCGTTGCTTATCCCTTAATGTTTTAACATCTCCACTAACTTTGCTAAACACGACAAATCGTAAGTTAGACTACATTTTGTATTCACGTATAGTGCTGAGCAAAATAGGAGGCCTACACCTGACAAGCAGACTAGGCTCGTAAAAACGATAATGATTAAAATGACCATACAGCTAAAAATAATTAGCAATCTAAAACTTAGTTGATGATATTACTTGCAGATGGGGAGCAGCATTATGATCCATATGCGCTATACGGTCGGCTGCCAATGCCCGGACGTGGCTTCCCGCCACCACCAGCCCCTCACGCGCGTCATATGTTCATTGGAGAGTGGGACTAGAGTGCGAATCACCTGACACCTGGCAACTTCACTTAGACATAAGACAAGGATACTGTCAAATTGATGATATATTTGTTTATCTAGATGACATCGGACAAAATTCGGGTTACTAACTATTGTAACGTATTTAGCGCCATTTGCACCAACTTCTTAAATGTGTTTAAATGTATTTAAACACAAAATTTCTATGAAAAATCGTGTTTAAATACAATTTAAATAGAATTATGATATTGGTGCAAGTGGCCCTTAATGACTGGTCTTACCTGCATCAATAAAATCTTGAAATAAATTTCGATGTGATAGTATCCTACAAATTAACAATCTTTATAATAGTGTTGTAAATATTTTAACATCTGTAAAATAAAAACAGTTTACAATTTTGTACTTTTGTATGAGTAAAAGCAATTAGCTTGCTTGGGATATTGTGAATTGTCGAGATTTTTAGTAGATACACATTATATGATAACTCTATAATCAACTTATATTTAAGTTATAGACTTAGAATATAATTTAAGTAATGAACTTTACCAACATAGGTGTAACGTATTTAACTGAATATTGTAAAAACATAGTTTATATTAATTAAACCTTTAAGTTAACTATCACTGCCAACGTACTTAACGATTTGCGTGTTCATGTCATCACAATTTGTCTTGTCGTTAAAGTATTTTCTTTTTAATATATTTAAGTGGCAATCCTAGTCAAAACAGGGTTGGGATTTTTTAAAAATAATTAGGGCCTTTTGAAATGTTTTATAACAATCTTTAAAAATCCTTGTAACTTCATGAAAAAGGAGTGTATGATCTTTTGTAAACATTTAACTTTCATCACACTGAAAATTTATTTCGTTAAGTTCTTGCGGGCAATATGTTATATTTATTTTTACAACATAATTCATCATACTTATTATGATGAATTTGGACCTTATCATTGCCCTTTGAAACATCACTACTTGTTAATATTAATTATAATGTGTATGTTAACGTATTATAATCATATTATTATACAATTACATTATGGATTACGTCTAAGATAGAGATTCAATTTTAGATTTATAAAATTCTTTTGTAAATATGTCTCTTCTGTATTATTATTTTGCGTTATATAATGTACACGTTTGTTTCCTGATATATGTCTCCAATACTCAATTATTATCATAATAGTATTTTATGAATTAGTTTCGTACAACAGAGTTGACAATTTAAATACAATTTATTGTCACAATTACTTTTAAGATTTTTAATATTTTTGTATATTTAGACATGTTTTATATTCGTAGCACATCAGTGTTATTAAAACCGACAACATTTTACTTTAAAATAATACCCATAAAAGAACCAGGTTCTGCATAAACGTAGATTCCTTTCCTGGGTCTTATTTTATATGCTTCTAAAATTGATTATGTAGTTTCAATGGAATTCGGAGGTGCTACACAGGTTACCATAAAATATTGTATCTTATGCGTTATTGTAGATAATTATAATGATACTTTTTAGATGAATATAATATACACGTCAAAAGTATGAGTATTTTTCCAAATCAAAAAACAATGATAGAGAAAAATTACGATCTAAACAATACCTTGTATTACAAAGATGACAAAGAATTAGGTATTGTTACTTAAAATTGTTAGTACTAAAAGTTTTGTTGAATTTGTTAGAAGTGATCTTTGACGAATTCTGACATATTGTAAAAAAACTGCTGTTATTACGAATTTAAGTTATATAACGTCAACATCCACTTGTATTGTGTAGCATTGGGTGTTGGATATCGAGTAACCTATCATAAGGAAGATCGTTTATGAGTAAATATACAATTATTTTAATAAAACATTCGTTTCATTATACAATAAAATGCATTAATTCCTAGGCATAAAAGTATCTAATGGCGTAATAGCAAAATAATCGTTTCAAATAAAAGCATTTGTTATCTAATGATATAATGTTATAATTAACATTAGGTGCCTAAGGATTTTTATATTCACCAGCTCCGATCCATTTCTTAATTAAATACTTGACGTACTTTCTTGCTTCTTTCAATTCTTCAGGATCCTTAGGTTTGTCTGAAAATAAATCTCTACAGTGGGAAGACAGAGGAATTATTTTCGCTGGTGCATCATACGAAATATCTTCTAAAACTCCTAATCTATGGTATGGATCTAAGTCACCATTTACAAAAACAACATTTGTTACATTTGGTTTCAAACCGCCGTACATATCATTAGAGCGTTTTATCCCTTTTTCGATTCTGTTTTCATCAAATTTCAGACCAAAAGTTTTGGTGCATAAACTATAAAAGAATTCCACGGGAATGTTATGGGTAAACGGCTGATTTTTTGAAGAAGTACTGGGAAAGTAACCGAATTCTGTACAAGTCTGGTAAGTCCACGCCATAACCCAGTCAATATCTTTCCCAGCTTCGACCATATTATCAAAGTCATAGTCAAAGCAATCGTTTCTCTCATTCCACAAATTGCCTTCATCATCTTTTGTAGAAAACACGTGCAATGTATCAGTTATTTCTTCACAAAAAAAATTAATACTCCCAGGACTACCATACTGGGCTTCATACATAAATTCAGAAGTTTTTTCCAAAAAGAATAATTGCTTGTTTTTTGGTTTAGTCATGTCTGTGCTGTTACAAATTTGTTCTTCTTCTTTTAGCTGAGCGATACCATCATTAGTTTGAAATAGTTCATCATACCTTTGAAATACTTCTATGATTGTATCATAACATCGAGGAGTGCCATATTGTTCAAAGTCATCACTAACATTTTCTAAATATTCATAAAAATCTTTCTTCGCTAGTACGGGTGCGCTGCTAGCTATAGCAGCATCAACTAATTGAGGATATAGGAGTCGCATCCATGCGGCTAAGTTTCCTGCGTAAGAGCCTCCAACCAAGACGACCTTTGAATCCTTGTACTGAGGTGACATTTTAATTTTTTCAAGTAGTTTTGCTACATCACCAAGAGCTTGTCTGGAACTAAGATATGCCAAGTTTTCTGTGTTGACTTTTTTCAATGGCTTACTTTTTCCGTAATATCTATGTTCAGATAAATACATGGCACCGTTGGTTTCTCTAGCTAGCTCGTACAAAATCCCGGTTTGGAGGAATACTTCACTTGCTTCACCTTCGCCGTTAATGAATAAATAAATTGGTCCTTTTGCTTTCCATGAATCAAGTCTTTCGAAATATCTCATTTTCCATGTCCGAACTTCGCTTTCATTAAAATGGTCTAATGGTTGTTTAATCCATTTGGTAATTATCGAGGATGAATCTAGCAGTCCTAACGTAGCGTTTAATTCTTTAAAAAAAAATCTGTATCCATTTCCAAGGCTGTATAATCCGTACGCGTTTGAGAAATAGAAACAGAAAGATAATATAATATTAAATTCAATTAAATACATTTCTTTCGTGTGTAATAATTTGATGTTAAGTCTAACTGATTACTGAATTTTCAATGCTAGTTCTGGAGTAGGTAAGGTATGCTTGTAGGCAATCTCGCCCGTGCGTAATACATATTTAAAATTTTTCAATATCGCCATAATATTTATCGCAAGCGGGTTTTACATATGCAATGCATACTTAGTTTAACTTTGTTAGATAGTGTAAATTGTTGTCATTATAGCTAATTCTTTAAAAGATAACTTTAATTTGACGAATGACAACTTATTTATACGACGCAATTTTCTTTATGCTTGTTACATACAATAACATTGAAGTATAAATTAATTGCACAGCCTAATCACGGTTTATACGTTACAACTGTTAACTATTGATTCAAATTATTGCATCAAACAGGCAATTATCTTGCTTCGTCGTGTAAATAACATCTGCGATTGTCACTCTTGTAATGACAAATCCTAATTGTAGTTTTTTAATCATTAAAAATTAAAATATTATTACAATAACTAGCCTATGCCCGCGGCTTCGCTCACTTGAAGCTCGAAAACGAACAGTGATGACCTCTTCTTTGTATGGGCCTCTATATATCAGGGAGGTCAAGCTGTATCTCAGAATTAGTTTAATTAATTGAGATAAGAAGATCACCAGTTATTAAGTTGGAGCACATACTTTCTAACATACATAATACATATATAATCAACCCATTATATGTCCCACTGCTGGGCACGGGTCTCCTCTCACAATGAGAGGGATTAGGCTATAGTCCACCACGCTAGCCTAATGCGTGTTGGCAGACTTCACACGCCGTCGATAAAATCTCTCAGACGTGCAGGTTTCCTCACGATGTTTTCTTTCACCGTTTAAGCGCGTGATAATTAACTATTAATACGCACATAACTTCGAAAAGTTAGAGGTGCGTGCCTTGGATTTGAACTCGAGACCTTTGACTTGGCAGTCCAATGGTCATATCACTAGCCTATCACGGCTATAACGGTTTCTAACAGTGATAATAGTGTCCAAGAGGGCACGTTTGGCTGTTCATGGAGGCGTGTTAGTACCGACACTAATCTATGGTAGTGAAAGTTGGGTGTGGCAGAAGAAGCATAAAAGTACAATAAATGCAGTTGAGATGAGAGCTTTGAGAAGTATGATTGGAGTGAAATTGAGTGACAGGATAAGAAATAGTGTGATAAGGGAACGTTGTGGTGTGAATGAAGATGTAGTGACTAAAATCGAGAAAGGTATGTTGAGATGGTTTGGTCATGTTGAAAGAATGAATGAAAGGAGACTGACTAAACAGATATACGAGAGTCAAGTGAATGGGAATGTAGGAAGGGGAAGGCCTAGGCGAACGTTCCGAAATCAGATTGAGGACGTTTTGAAAAATGGCTTGGTCAAGAGTACCCTAAACCGACGTTCATGTATGAAAAGATTGATGAGTGTGGATGAAGCTAAAGAAGTATGTCAGAATCGTAGCAAGTGGAAGTCTGTGGTCTCTGCCTACCCCTACGGGAAAGAGGCGTGACTTTATGTATGTATGTAACAGTGATAATAAAATTAAAATCTATTCAGTAGTTTTTGCTCCAACCCGTAACAAACAGACAAACAGACCAGAATTTAAAAATCACATTTTCCGATTCAGAGACGTTTATATACCATAACCCCCGTGTTTTTTTTTTAATATCTTCAATGTACAGACACAGCTTTTTTACAATTTTATAATAGTAGAGACATAAATTATTATTTTTAATGGTTTAATGCCCCGTATGATTTTATGTCAGCATTACTGCATTAACCTATTTGCGATTCTAAAATTGTAGGGTATTCCTGGAGATAATTGACTAATGACTACCCTCTTCAACTTGTAGTAGATATTTTAAAAGTCAAATACAGAATATAATAGATATATAATTACCTTCCTATTCCACAACAACAACACTATCACGGTCCTTAGTAATTATTTTGTGTCTGTTTGCCAGTGTGCTTGAGAGAATATTACCTTTAACCACCCACTTTAACGGTTTGTACAGTAAAATCGGTTATTACCATTGATATTATTTATTAATGCATTCGCCATGGTGAAGTAACGCTGGCTGGCACACAAATCGCTGACGTCGCGCGCTGGTTTCCATAGCAACGGATCAACAACAAAGCTAATGCGCCGGTCGACACTTCGAGACACTTGACTTTCGGTTTTTATGTGAAAAAAGAATTTAATTGCCATTGTTATGGATTTTTCTGAGGGTAGCTCGGGGGGGAAGAGGTCAGACGCCCCACGGCCCGTGTCCAGACGAGGTTACCGGGAGTATACAAACACAGGGTCGGCTGTGTCCAGGTGAGTTCAATGTTGAATACACGTTAAAATATTCATTTTAAGATGGAAATTTACTTATGTGACGTTAAAGACTATGGATTTTTCTTTATAATTTTAATTACGCCATTACAATTCGTTAGAGGTAGGTAGTCTGTGGAGGAACCTACCTCTAATAATTAACTTTCTTCTATAGTGAAATTTATGCGTTATGTTGTCCTACGTTATATTTCTTTTTCGATATCAAGACATAAATAATAGAATCTAAACATAAGAACCCTATTACCTATATTTTGATTTTCCTACTATTTGGTGGTAAGTTATTTAGATGGTAGGTAAATTCACCTACCTACGTACCTTGCCTACGACGGTCAAATCAAATAAAAGTACTTGTTTTAGTAACTAAATATTTATTTCAGAAGTAGCACAATGAGACCCACGTCAGCCTACAGAGGCAGCACAGCGACACGGCTGTCGACGGCTGGGTTCGGTCCAGCGCCGCCAACGGCCAGCCGACAGCCCACTGCAATGACTGGGTTTTCAATGGTAAATCGTACACAGTCAAAACTTTTTTAATCGTTCCTTTTTTTTAATAACTCACCTCGCGGAAGTAAGCAACAAACAGGGAACTTCACAAAAATATAATTAACGAACACAAAGTATACCCGGACTCCTCCGTGTCCGTGGAAAACACAAATATCTGCTGGAGTTGAACCCACGACAAGCGGCGCAACGACTGTGGCAAGATGCCAAATGGCAGTCAAGCTTTGTATGTTTGTAAGTTTGGACAAGTGCTACTAACAATTAACAACCTAAAAGTTAGTAGCTTTTGCTGAACAGGGTAAACCAAAAGCCATTTTCCAAAAAGAATATCAAATTATCTCTTTTCAGATCGATAGGCCAATAACTCAACAAGGTATATCAGGACTTCGGACAGGCACCGCGCGAGGGTTTCGGACTCGACAGCTCCAAGACAGACGGTATTGGGAAGAACTGATGCAAGTGAAAGTCAGAGAGATGAAGGCGGAAATAGCCAGACTTAGTGAGCAAGCAGATGCAGGCGAAAGAGAGAGATCCGCTAAGAAACATTACGAGAAAAGAGTCAGGGAGCTGGCGTTGGAGCTAACTGGTAAATAATTAAAGCTTTTGTAAAAATTGAAATATATATAAAGGTGAAAGAAAAAAAAGTATAACCCCACTATTCATACTCGTATAAGGTCGACGTGTGATATTAATTTAGGGAAAGAAAGGTGGAAGCTAATTTAGGAAAAAATCGCAAAAAGGGTAAAACAGTTGCCCCACCATAAAATAAATTGTCTTTCCAGACTTACAAGGACGTTTGGCAGATTATAACACAGCAATACGTATAGCTAATGGCGAGGCTAGCAAGCAATCAGTAGAAGAACAAACAAGAGACTTGGAAGCTAGCAATCAGAAGATGCAGGAAGAAGTAGAACAAGTCTTTATTGAGAAACAGAGGAAAGAAAACCAGCTGAGGCAGTTGAGAGAACAGATGGATAAGGCAACTAACTAGCTTTTCATACGAAGTTACTGAAGTGAAAAAATAAGCCCTGGAATAATTTTATTGAAAGCCTTTTTTAGAATTTACCAATGTTGTTGCAAAAGACACATTTGAATAATTGTTAAAAGAACCCGATAACGAAATTACAAACAAAGTTTGTAGCAAATTCCGCTAATTTTAAACTAATCTGAACAAATTATTTCAGGAACAATCTACAATTACAAATTTGCTAGCAGAAATGACTCAAGAGCAGAAAGACGAGTATAACGAGCTTGAAGCCACAGCTGCTGCTCTTAGGGAAGAGGTTGAGCAAGCAAGGACACAAATAGACCATCTTAATAGAGAGAAAGAAGAATTTAATAAAGAAATATCTGGATCTCAAGTAAGTCACAAGTAAATATTAATATTATTTATTATAATTTTTGAAAATATTATTTCAGCTAGCTTCTGCTCGCGACTTTGTCTGCGTGGATTTCAGAATTGGGTCCGACCTAGATAAAAATCTCTGTGCCAAATTTTAGTTCTGGCGTAACAAACATCCATCCATCCTCACAAAGTTTGGCAATAATATTAGTAGGATTACTGTTTTTTTTATTTGTATTTCCACCCAAAATTTTCAACGATATAACTAAAATAAAATTATAAAAAGTTGGTACGATATAATATAATATAATATTTATTTATATGTAGATAAAGGTGCACCTGTTGGAGCTACGTCGTCGACTTGTAGCTGCAGAGGAAAAACGTGATCATATGAAGAATGAACTGAACAATCGCTTGGACCCTCAAGAAGAAAGAGAGAAGCTTCTGCTCCAGGTAATAATATTCTGAACTTATGTGGTAGTTAAAAAACTTTAGAAAGACAAACATATTTTTTCTTTTAACTAATAGTAGAAATTCGCGGTTTCAAAACTGTCTCTGGGACGTTCCTTTCTGAGACACTGATCAATATATGCTCAAGGTTTTTTAAAAATATTTAATACCTTTTCAGGTTCGTGAAGATAATGCCGCAATTGCGTCATTGGATAGTAACGCCGCGAATCTGAAGGATCAAATTAAGAAAGTGCAAGAGTTGATAGAGCAGGCTGAACAGGTGTGTAATTATTGATTCAAATTTTCAATATGAACTCCATAACTGATGTAATTGAAATCCTGATTTAAAATTCAATAAAGTATATCTTGCTGATTGGTATTATTGTGCTTCGGGTCGTTGAGCTCCCTAAAATATGGTTGAAGTACATGATCACTGTTCATCGATGCTTGTCATCCGTAGGGATGAGTCAAATCAAAGCTGCTATAGCCATTCTATACATTACCTTACATAATAAATCAATACCTATACTCTCCGGAGTTTAAAAGAGATAATGATTCTATGTATTTGTTTCGGGATTTCTTCTCAGAGGTCGTCAGTTAGCAATGCTGGCCTCATCTCGAGCTAAAAATGTATTAAATATGTTTTGAGTTTTAATAATGTCTTTAAAAGATATTTCATTACTTTGATCATCATCACATAGAGTTATTCCAATTTACGTATTTAATAGAATTATAAAAGGAATTTAAGTAACAACTAAGTATAAA
This sequence comes from Acronicta leporina, assembly GCA_947256265.1. Classification (NCBI taxonomy): domain Eukaryota; kingdom Metazoa; phylum Arthropoda; class Insecta; order Lepidoptera; family Noctuidae; genus Acronicta; species Acronicta leporina. The sequence goes on from OX366512.1 coordinate 4,257,661, forward strand.
AGTCAATTATATTATTTAAAATATTCAGATATCATTTTAGGACCTAGAAGAAGGCAATTCCGATCGTCACCAAAAATATCGTGAGTTGAAAAAGCGAGAAGAAACAATGGACTCTTTTATGGCTACTTATGAAGAAAATCTCAAGAAGGAACAAGAAAAGATTGATCAGTTGGAAAGAGACGTAGTCTTCTCTTTGGAACATAGCAGTTCTAACATTGATTTGGATTTGAGCGAGATAGATTCGTTGAAACAGAAAGAAGGTTATACTTCTCAGTATGATGATAGCAAGAAATCTATTGACACTTTGACCAAGGACTATGAGAGATTTCAGAGTAATTTGAAAAAGGTAAGATTAAATAATTCATGCCTTCTTTAGTCTAGGTGAATACGCGCTACTGCTATGCGGTCCTGAATTCGATTCTCAGGTCGAGTAACCGATCGAAGTTTTGATTTGTATCCTCTCCAATGGCAAGAGGCTCGCTCCCTATTACATGAGACATACCATCGAACTGTTCATAATTATGTATTAATGTACATTAGTACACCTCTGCGGAATGCTTGGGAATACAAGCTTGATGGTATGTAATAATTCATTATCAATACATTTACTACCGTCCTGTGCTGGTTAGGGATCTACTCGCGCAATGAATTGGGCTATAGTTCATGGAATAATTACTGTTGCTCAATTAGAAGTAGATGGGAGATACGAGACGCGATAAAATGTAATTTGCAAAATGTTTTCGCTGAAAATGATAACTTGGTGGTTAAAATATTTAAGTGGCGGTAGCTAGGGCGTCGAACTTGCGGTCATGTGGTTGCCGGTTCGAAACCCACCCATTGCACTACCGACGTGAACCCCGTAACACAAGCATTTAGCTTAGCACGAGGGGTTAAGAAAAATACTAGTAATGTGCGATCCACATTGCTAGTAAGCTTTTTTTTAAAGAAAAAATGGTTTTACAGGCAGAAGCAACTAGAGAGCGTCTCGCGACTGAGCTGCAAACATTGCCAGAGAAGATGAAAGTAATGCAAGAAGAATTAATAACCTTGTCAGATCTGGAAAAACTTCGAGAGGAAGGTATTTTAGTCTTGGAGCCTTTTTTAAAATCTAGGAATTAAATGTTGTATTTAAATGATACTTTTAGTTTTCTTTAAATTGGTTTTATAATTTGCATTATAATTTTAGGTGAAGATCAGAAAAAGGCTTTTGAAACAGAATTGCAACAGCTTAGAGAAAAATTAGCCCCCACAGAAAGTGCTGTGCTTGAAGCCACAAATAAATTGAAGAAGTTACAGGTACGTTACAAACCCGTGGTAAACATTTCAATATTAATGTTTCAATGAGATGATAGCATACCAATCGATTAATCAGTCAACAATAGTGTTATGATCACTTTTCTAATGAAATTAATCTACTAATGAAATAATTATCTTGGGAGAGCCATGTTTTGACACGAATACGCCGGGCTCGACCTAAGTGATACCACGGCCTCACAGAAAACCGGCGTGAATCAACGCTTACGTTGTGTTTCGCCGAGTAAGTGAGGATACTGAATGCCCAAACCTTTTTAAAAGGCGGGCAACGCACTTGCGACTCCTCTGGTATTGCGGGTGTCCATGGGCAGTAGTAATCGCTGAACTTCACTCCACACCGCTTATCATCAGGTGATCCGTCTGCTCGTTTCCAAAAAAATAGCAATATTTCGATGTAGCAGTGAAAACGCCCGTCACTAAACATCTTATAATACTTTACAGGCAAGTCTCGATGGCAATGAAATGTACACAAAGCTCAATGCACTAGAAGACCAACTAGCCCAGTTGGAAAATAGAAAAACTGTGCTTGAAGAAGACATTGCATCTATTACGTTGAAAGCAGACTACGAACCCATTAAAAAACAAGCAGTTGAAGAATTATCCGCGTTGAACAAGAAGATTATTGAAGACTTAAATAGTGTTAAATCTTATTAAAAATTGCATGCTTTTAATTTTAATAATAAATAAATAAACTTGTCTATAACATTGTTTGCAGGTGCTTTAAATGAATTATATCGTAGCTAGTTTGATTTATAATAAAAATAGTAAAGAATCTTTTTCCTTATCTGCGACAAACTTCTACCTTACATGAACAGATCGTCAAATATCTACAAAGACAGTAGATTCCAAGAAGATTTTTTTTAAGATTCGAATAATTGGTTATTGGCACAAATTAGTACACGAGGTATCATAACCATAAGATATTATATCATAAAAATTGTAACTCTTATGAGAATAAATTGTCTCTAACCCCACATTTGAAAACTAAATATCTACTTAGCACCACAAAAATCTTTTGGCCCGTCATACTAATTTTTCTTAAACGTTACCCCACTAGGATTTTCTCCTGCATCGTGGGTGCATTACAAACACAAATTCCCACATATACACACACACAGACCCGGAACAACTACCTATAGATCATACAAATATTTGCTCCGTGTGGGAATCGAACCCACAACACGTGTCGCAGAAGCCGATCGCTCAATCGCTACGCCAAACGTGTCGTCGACAATGACGCGCATCACAGCGAAACAATTTCGAGAAATGCGGCAATGCGGCCATACCAAAACAGGCAAAGGAAATTTACACAAACTAAGTTAAAGTGAGAAATCATTGAAGTACATGGATTTACTTTCGCGTGTCTCAGACTAATAAGACTATGGCTTGTCTTGCTTCAATGGTGCGTGTACGCGTCCAGTTGAGCGAACTTAATCCTGTTCAAATATCTGTCAGAAAAATTTGACGCACTGTGTAGATCTTGATGTAGAATTTCAAGTTGCCTTCAGCAAAAAATTCAGTAGTAATATTGTTCCTCATGTTGCTTCCGCGGACATACACCTGCGAACTGTGTGTGTGTTAGTATTGATACCTCTGCCTAACTCTTCGGAAAATATAGGCGTGATCAATGAAAGTACCTAATCATGCTTTATGCTCGGTACTACAGTCATCATGATCATAATGTTAAGAACCTATGAACCGTCTTCCAATTCCAAAGGATGTGTAACGCGTTGCCAAAAGATGTCGCTACTGTGTTGCCAGCCAGCCTCAGCCGGCCAAGCCGTGACGTCACCTCCCCCCGCCACGCAGGCCAGCCAATAGTGGAGGGGTGACAGTTGCCGCCAAGCCAAGCCAGCCAGCCACTATATAATGAGTTCTCGGTTTTGTGTCAGGTTCAATCTTTTTTTGTCGGTCGAGAATAAAAGTGATGCGTTAACCATATTACGCCCGTATTATTTATACCTTAATATTCTTACTGTTATAGATGCTTGACACAGATAACAAAATAGATGAAGAAAGATTTTAAATCTGAGTTTTTCGATTATATTTTACGAACATGCAACATTTGTTTCAAACTGTGGCAACACATCGATATTTTTTTCTCTTACTCTTCCTTTGTGAGTTTCGTTACCCGGAATGGGCAAAAAAAAATCAAAAAACAATCTAAAATACGTATGTGAATTGATTGGAGAGAAGAAAATTTAAAGTTTTTTTTTTCATGCAGTCGTCATACTGGCCAGTTCGATTATTATAAAAATGTGGTTGGCGCATTGACATGAAATAAGTATTTATGCATTTTTAGTGGACCCGGCCGGCGGTATAGAAAATTATTGAATAGAAAGGATACGAAATGCACTTTTCCACGCAGATTTCGAATGACAAACAGAAACTTTCCGAGCTTGTGAGGTGAAAAGTAAATTGCGGGGCACTTTTATAGAGGATTAAAATCTCATTACTGCCCGCTAAAACGTTCTTATAGAAAACACCACCTTTGGGTGCACTTAAAGGCGAACCAATTCGTCCTTTTCGAATAGATGGGATGAAAAAATAATTGTATTATAATACAACATGCAAGTGGTTCTTAGATGCGGTTCTGAACCATTTATTTGTTGAGGGACATCACTCAAAGGGAAATGCCCACCGGCCATAGAGACTTCGGCCCTGGGTGCACACATATAAAAGCATATGGCAATGATTATATACAATTTAATGAATGAAATGGTAAAGGATTTGGTTTAGAAAAGAGTCCGGATTTTTAAGATATAAAATGTTTATTATTTAAAAAATACAGTTTTTTAACAATCATCTTACTGTAATATATACATACAATATTAAGTCTTAATAAAATCTGTTATGTATTTTATGATCTTATACATAATTTAATCATCCAGAAATTGAGCAGGAGGGAAAATATTAGTCTGATTCCGTGCCCAACCCAGTTAATATTAAGTCTCAGGATGTTAAAACAGGAAATTCTCTAACAGTTTCAGTGTGTACATTTATATTTCTAGTCTGCCCTAGATCTATTTAGATTGCATTCCCTAACATACTCAGACAAATCATTATTTGTTTCTATATTTTGATGAACAATTTCTAGTATTTGAGCCACATCATCCCTGTCTCTTATTTTTGTGTGGAATTTATTAATTAGTGCAGCAGCCAAGTGAAGTCTATCATCAATTGTGTAGAAGCCCTGTTAAATATTGTGAATGTTAATGGTTCCCGTTCTGCAGTTCAATGTCATGCTTCTCTATCAGTCCTTACCCAGTAATTATGGCACACATAATGGTAGCTGAAACAATAATAAAAACAAAAATGTAGACCTATAGATCAAAATAACATAAAAAAGGTGTTTGCAAATGTGAAAACCTAAAATTACTTTTTGGGTTGATATGCAAACAGAGTGAAAATAAGTTTCAATAACACCACCAGCACACAACACTGCACCACACTTACATAAATCAAAAACTGTTGAACACTAACCTCACATGGTGTAATCTGATGGGCAATCATATTCCTTATGAGTTCCTCACATGGAGAATTAGTCCTGAGTGTGTGTGATCTTATTCTCAAAAGTGACTTGCCACAGCTGATGCACACATGTCCATGACCAACAATCGGTGTATTTTGCTGTTCACGAGTTGAATGTCGTATTTGATTCCAGGCTGCAGTCTAATACAAGTGGCACACTTCACTGTCACTTGAAACATGTACCTAATAAAGAAGCCATAATAATTAGTTATTGATATTTGTAAAGTAAACTCAGAAAAAACTTTTCACAGAGGAAGACATGACAGGGATGATAACATGAATCAATTATTTACCTGCTGTTGTCGAACCCATCGTTGTAGATTTTGAACTTCTGCAATTTCCAACAAATGTCTTCGTATTCTCGTTACATTTAACACAATGGACACAGCGTAAATATCCTCTTGAATCAGTTACCGAGGGCGGGAAGAACTCTGGCCGGTGTGAAAGCTGGGGGCATCATTATCAGTGGATATCGAGTCCCAAGTTCGAGCAGTAGTTATCGTGAGAACGCGGGAACAGGATCCATGATTTGGTATAAGAAGAATTGTTGGAGTCCATTAAAAGGTTTATTCGTTGGTGAAATAACAAATCCACAAGAAAACAAATAAAATAATACAAAATGCAAACGAAGTTGACTTGTGATTATTTACTTTCTGTTGTCAGATTCTTTTTTTTTTTCATACATAATGTTATATTGGCACATGGCGTTGTCAGATTCGATATTTTGATGTTGCCACATAAGAGACATAAGAATCAATAAATCGATTTCGATTTTTGATCGAATTATGTATTATTGACCTAATCTTTTTAATTGAATTAATCTCATACATTATTATTTTCTTTCTTTTAGTTTTTTAATTATATTTTTAATGTTCATTAAAATACTATTTAAAAACTAAAAGAACGTTAGACATTTAAATTGTGTAGTAGCGATTATTCGAATTTATGGTAAATCAAACAGCGATTCGCTTGTTTATTATTGGCATTTTAATAATTACATGCGTAATAACTGCCTCATTAGCCTAGTGGTCTTCAATGCGACTGCTACGCTACAGGTCCTGGGTTCATTTCTTAGGTCGAGCAGTGTTAATAGGTTTTTTTATGAAATTCCTAGTAGGTAGCAGCAGGCCATTAACCTGGAATAAAAAGTGTGGGCCTCTACCTTACCCTCCGGGGAATACAGGCGTGATGGTATGATATGTTATGTTATTAGTTATTTAAATGTAAAACGAAGACGAATTCGACCAGGCAGGTAGAGCTCGCGGATTCGCTTTAATAAAAAATCGATTGAAAATAGAATCGATTTTATTTTGTCCGAAATTAATAATTGGCAACATTTTTTTTTTTTATCCACAAACCAACGATATACGTATTTACTAATTTCATTTTATCTTTTCGGCTCTTTTATTTTTGTAAAAAATGTTCCTACCTTTTTTAGATAATTGAATACCGCGATAAATAATCATAAAACAAGATATATTTTTTTAACAAAAGCAAACTGTTGGGCCTTTCAGGGCCAAAAATGGGCATTTCCCTTTCGGAGTAATAAAAATGCAACTACCTACTCTTACTTTATGCTCTCCTGGTACTATATTGTAATGCCTTTAAAAGATCCTCGACAGTCTAAAAAGTACCTATCTACCTACTTGCATCCCTGTCACACTCAAACACCATGATAAAGATCTTCTCTTACTTTATGCTCTCCTGGTAATATAGTGTAATGAATAACCATTTAAAGGCGGCTTGCCAGTCGACCGACACAGATGACAGAAGCTTCTTTCGTTTGTCAAATGAAATCAAATCAAATCAAAATCTTTATTTGCAGAATATGGGTAGGTATACAGGTCTTAACAATTAAGAATATTATTATGTCGCCATACTCAGGCTCACGCCATGCAAATTTTCAAGCAATAATTAATTATAAAATAATTAACTTTAAACAGGATCAAGTAAATAAGCTTCAATAGAAATGTGAGAGAATGTCAAGTTTACATTACATTGTTACATAAAAAAATATTGAAATGGAAAATGAATATATTATGTCGTTATGTATGTCAACAATGTTCAAAATTTATCATCAAGGAATTCCTTTACCGAGTAATATTATTTAACTAAAAGTATTTGCTTTAGTTTATTTTTAAAAACATTATTGTTTGAAATTTCGAGTAATGAACTGGGTAAATGATTATACACTCTAGGAATCATGCAAAATACACTATTGTTCAGAAGTCCAGTTCTATTGGAAATAAAGCTTATTTTAAATTGGTGCCTCTTACTTTTTAATTTAACAATTAAGTTATTATTATTTCTGACAAACATTATCATGTCCAATATATATAGACAATGTGTGTTTAGCAATGTGAATTGGAGCCGTGTACTCTTTTCTGATGAGTCTAAAATTGTGTTACATGGCAATGATGGACGGAAGAAGGTCTACCGACGTAAGGGAAGGAAACGCTCTGTTTCGCACAATGCTGCTTTGAAGAGAGGGTTGCTTATGGCGGTGGCTCATGGACTGTCTGGGGCGGTATATCCGCGAGCGGCAAAACTCAACTTGAGGTTGTTACAGGACCACGGCTGCACATTAAATGCTGAAAGGTACATTCGTGAGTGCTTAGAACCTCACGTGATACCATACGCGGACTATGTGGGCCCAAATTTCCTTTTTATGCATGATAATGCAAGAGCCCATGCGGCCGGCATTGTCAGGGAATATCTTCGGGATGTGAAAATCACAGTTATGGACTGGCCAGCCAGAAGCCCAGACATGAACCCCATTGAGCACATGTGGGACGAGCTAAAAAGACGTGTTAGGGCTCGTCAGCCAGTTGCCCAGACGATGCAGGAGTTGAAAACTGCCATAGAAGAGGAATGGGAGATGATCCCTCAAAATTTCATAGAGCGGTTGATAAACTCTATGCCTAATCGTATGAGAGCTGTGGAAGATGCCCATGGAGGCAACACGCGTTATTAAATTAAACCTTTATTTGATAAAACATGTTTTTTATTCAAAAATCAATTGCCTTTAACAAGGCGCATATCCGACTTGTTAAGCGTAGCTCCATGTCGTATGGTATTCTGAATTCAAATTTAAAACAATACGATCGAAAAAGATGGTAAAATGTATCAGGTTTAAAACTGCATCAACAGTTCCTGTTTAATCTAGCAATCATATTTCGGTAGGGGCCATCGAAACCTAAACTCTAAGGTGGGCCAATAGATGTGTCCAGAAGTGTATTACAAACTAATCTGAGTGTTTTAAACTCAGAGTAACAATATTTATGACATAAGTACTTCAATGGTTTTAAAATCACTCAAGCCGTAATGAAACTACCTTCCCTGCCTTTATGCTCTCCTTGTATTACAACGTAATAAGCAGCCTTTAAAAGGTTGCCTCGACAGTCTCACACAGCAAACAATCAATGAATGTTTCTTTTGCTTTCACAACTCAAACCCCGAAGAAACGGAAAGATACTACCTTCTCGTACTATATGGTCTCCTGGTACTGTAGTGGGTACCTAGACGTAACGTATGTATGTAATGAGATTTGTAGCAGAAATAAAACGATATCTACGTTTACGATACGACTTCGATAGTTCTTCGTGCTTAAGCTACAGATCGTCTCAAATATCTCTAGGAAGACAGTAGTTTCCAAGAAGAATATTTTTAAGTTTGGAAAAGTTCTATTTGACTGCTGTGAGTCCGCATCGAGTTTGTTTCTCCATGTTTCTCACAAATATTATTTACACAAATGAACCTTACCTTCTCGTACTTTATGCTCTCCTGGTACCATAGTGAGTTATTAGTAGACATTTTATAACCATTGATTTGTTTGTGCCGCGAGTCCGTGGCCATTTTGTTAACCCTCCTGATCCGTGTTCTCCTGGTACCTAAGAAAGAGACCTCAAGATTGGGTGCACATTGTCAACGCACCCACAGACTAGCATTGAATTTTGATTGGACCAGGGTAGCGAACCCTAACTAAATCATGGCAGAAAGAGATTAGCTTGCGCCACTGATCTCTAATATTTCTCTGCGCTTTATGAGGTTGGCTTGCGCAAATAAAACATCGTCCTCCTGCCGTTACTTATTGTCAGCACAGCACAGTAGCTTTCTTTTGAATCTCTCTCTACCAACCGTAATATCATTATAATAATCGTAAGAGTATCCATCCATATTTTGGTCACCCTTAATAAAAGCCACAAGTGAAACCATCTTCCCTTTTCCTTTATGCTCTCCTGATACTGCCTTAGACCAGATAGACTAATGGCCAGATCGTCGATAGATTTTGATAACTCGGTCGGATTTTTAACCCCCGACGCAAAAACGACGGGGTGTTATAAGTTTGACGTGTCTGTGTGTATGTCTGTGTGTGTGTCTGTCTGTGGCATCGTAGCTCCCGAATGGATGAACCGATTTTGATTTTGTTTTTTTTGTTTGAAAGGTGAATAAGTCGGGAGTGTTCTTAGCTATGTTTGATGACAATCGGTCCAAGATGGCCGCCGCCACAAGATGGCGGTTTACATATTTTTTCACAACTCCCACAATATTGGTATCAAATGAAAGGGCTTGACTAGTAGAAACTAGTCAAGCCCTTTTAATTGATACCTTTATTGAGGGAGTAGTGAAAAAAATTTATAAATTCACCATTTCGTGGAGGCAGCCATCTTGGATTTGAAATTTTTCATAGTATATTACTTACTATACATTATTTTTTGCACTATTATTACTATATTATATTATTTACTATACACTATGATATAAGATATCTAATAGCTATGAAATAATTGTACAAAAGTTGAATAACTAAACGAAGAAAATACCTAATTAAACACTAAATTACCTGGATCTTAAAGCGCAAGAAAATAAAAGAAATTAAACAAAATAACTAAGGAGTCCCTACAAAAAGTGTGAAATAACAAATTAAATTAAAAATTAAAAAAACCCCCGACACAAAAATAAACCTGAATCCCTATTATATAAAGAAAAAAATAATCTTGAAATTATAACCCTTCGTAAGTATGTACGTATGAAGTTTTTTGATTAAATTTTGTCGCGTCGGGGGACCGCTCTCTAGCTCTCGCGTGTCTGCCCGCTCGGGTCGCCAAACTTGAATATGTTACGCTCCGCCCACTTTACGCCCTCCCGCGCGTCGCGGCGATGTACGCGCCATCCACATCAATTCTGAGTTCGCGCGATTCACGTTCGGGAAGCAAAAGGAAAGGAAAGGATTCACATAATTCGCGGTCCCCCGACGCGACAAAATTTAATTAAAAAACTTCATAAGTACTTACGAAGGGTTATAATTTCAAGATTATTTTTTTCTTTATATAGGGATTCAGGTTTATTTTTGTGTCGGGGGTTTTTTAAATTTTTAATATCAATGGTGTATACGGACGGACTGTCATAATCTTATCTATTATCTGTCCGTAGTAAGCAAAACTACCGGTTGATTTGTTTGGAAATATAACTAAAGGAAATTCTAACTACCAAAACAAGTAACAAAATAAATAAAAATCTTTAGTACTTAAATAATTTAATATCACAGTTGAATTTTATAATTTTAAAGTACTAACTAGATAATTTACTTATAAACTAAAAAATGTTACATCTCAGAAATGAGAATTACAAATTGTTAAAAACTACAAAACCAAATCAAGGCAGCACTATTCAGGCGAAACTAATCATTAGTCTTTATTTAGACGGAATAAAGTTGACATTGACATCACATTCACGCAACTCATAGGGCCCACTACAGATTACGTAAAAAAGACTAAGACTATATCAAGATTATTCAGCATTTTCACTCCGGGAATGCGTAATGGGTTACTAAGGTTATCAGGTGTTGGCCAAAAACGTAAGCAGATGAAAGGGGTACGCTTGCCAACCAAAAAAGGCCTCAATAGCTTCGTAATCTTTGTTAAAATACAAATAATTACAGTTCTTGTATTCTGTATTGTAGACTGTACCTATTGACAATCCATATCTGCCATGAAATGGTCTTTAAAATGCCACAACACACCATAGTCAATATTTTATTATGTTTTAGTGGCTGATTTCTGTTTATCAAGTAACATGGCTAATTCAGCCGGCACGTCTCTGTTGTTGGCCTTGATTAGAGATATTAATGTGAGGACGAATTTCTGAGAAGGCGTGACGTCAGCTTCTTGCATTCTTGACCATAGTGCCAAAGCCGCGGAGCAGTTATCATCGCGTTCTGAAAAAAAAAAGAAAACGTTAAAAGTCCCGAGGAGTTTATAGGCATGAAGTATTTTATCGATAAGTGACATGGAAAATAATTTCATATGATTTCTCATTACACCTGTTACTTTTCACGTGCTAAAAATCATACTTCAATAACATTTCATTTATTTTTTTACATTGATAGAAAAAGATGATAATGTAGATTTCCGTGCAAAGTAGCAAGTGTGACATTAAATCACCGTGAAGAGAAATTCACTGCAATTGAAATAAAGTCAACTGAAACTTGACAGGTGAAAAATAATTTTATAAAATATGATAATAAATGGGTCTAAGTTGAAATAAAACTACTTTTTACGGATTTTATCGCGTTGAACATATTATATTATTCAATTCCCGACGATAAAATCACAATAAAATCCGTAAAAAGTAGTTTGATTTCAATGTCTTATATTCGTGTAAGTGTCAGAAATCAGTATGTGTCTAAGTTATTTAACGACACGTTTGTCGTGGCTGAGCGATCGCCTCCTACGTTGCGTGTTGTGGGTTCAATACCCGCAAAGAACATAAACTAGTAAGACCTACAGATAGTGTTCCGAGTTCTGGGGTTTTGTGTAATTTTATCCTAGTGGAGCAACATTTTTATATAAAAACATGTCATGCTTAGTTTTACTGACAGTACCAATAACGTAAGTACTTACGTAAAACATCTAAGATCATGTCATATATCTCCATGGTATCGATACGGCGCAAATCTCTGGCGCAATCCGCGATCACTTCCAGCGCTTTGACTTTCTTCTCGTCAGCGAATCGTTCGCAGCGCCGCAGTACGGCGTCCGGGTGGAACTTCACCGTCGGGTCAAGGAAAAGTTTGCGGAGAGTCTTCTTGTAGCCAACTTCTGCTAACGCTGCTATTATTGTCAGCTGGAAATCATCAATAGACATAAAGCTTCGATGAATAATCTGATATGATTATTGTTGAAATAGTAATTGTGAGATAAGCTTAGGTTATTAATTATTCAATTCTCCAATATCTCTATACCAAACTCATCAAAATTTGTTCAATGGTTTAGGCGTTTATTACTGCCCATAACACATATCCTAACACGTAGGTACAAGAGAGAGACACCATAGTATAGTATATGCCTCACATCTCCCTTCTCGTACTCAGCTGTGCTGTGCCCAACAGGGTCCATAGTTGATTCTTAGTTTTAAGGACGCTATCACATTTTGAACTTGCTCAAATTTAGGTATCTGATTTGCAACACAACAAAATTACGCGCACGCACACATTGAAACCGCTGTCCGCTCGATTTTATACGTAACTTAACTAATCTTGATACTAAGGTATTATTTTTTTATTTTACTGGTATTTAGTCAAATTAGTAATAAGTTTGCAATCGAATTTGGTAACCATGGAAAACATGATTATCACGCAGATGGTACTTATTAACAAGTACCATCTGCGTGATAATCACGTTTTCAGTATTTTTTGGAGTTTATCAATACTCATTACGTACATAATGTAGGTACCCAAAATAAATGGACTAATTACCATATTCTTAAGAATCTAACGACCATTTTGCTATTACCTACAAGGGAAACCCACGATCCCCATTTTGAAAAGATGTAAGTACTTATGTGCTGACAATTGTTGGATTAATATATATTCAAATATTAGCCTGGGAGTTTATAGTAGATTTTCGTTTTGATATTTAAAAATAATCATTCTCTTATGCATGTATTTTATTTACTGAGACTGGGCACAAGATCAGATTTTTTATAAAAATTAAAACAAAGTAGGTAGTAAACAGTATAATATATTGTATATAGGCAGGATACAAGTTGCAAAAATTATACAGCAGTGTACCAAAATGGAATGATATTTATTTCTGTAAATATATCTTTTAAAGACACTTTTACGAGTCGATTATTTACTTTTTTTTTAAACTAGGTGGCGCCGACATTTTCAATCTGACGATCTCTGAGAAGTGTAGCTACCTATACGGATCCCAAAATCGACTATTAGTATATACGGTATCGAATATTTCAAAAATATTTTTTACGCAATTTTTTTTCCTGTAGATGATAATATCATTATTCATATAAATCTTTATCCGTAATCTACATCCATTATAAATACAACTATGTACCTATTTATTTCTAAAACAAATTTCAATAATCGTACTTACTTCTATTTCGGGCCGAAAAAGTATCAACTTCGTCCAACCAGAGTATACAACACGGCACTCTCTTTTTACGTATTATTTTTTTTGACAGCATGCGATACACCCGTCCTTCCACGAGCGCGTTTGAGCGCGGTATGACGAACGGCGAGTAGAAATTGTATGGAGAAATTTGGGAGCGTTTCATTTTTTTCTCATAAATTAAAAACTTATTCATTTGGCTACAAAATTTTTAGCTATTCGTATAGAGGACTATATAAGCAACGTTTTTATATTATTTTTATGTTTATATTTGCAGTGGATTTAGCTATACTGGTACCTATTCAGACCCCATTTTTCGATTTTTTTTGCGATTAGTGTGATGGTGAAATTGTATTTGTGTGAAAATTTTGTATAGGGTTATACATTTTTTATGGAATCATTGTGGAGATTAATATATTATCTTTAATTTGAAACCAAGATATCCTCGCAGTTGTGCTCCTAATTCGTTAAAATGGTACCTGAAAAGCACTGATATTTGTAGAAAATTGTGATAGCGTCCTTAAGCTTACCATCTGTTTAATTTTATTTGTACATTATGGAACGCAATAAAGAATTGAATTTAAAATGTAGCATGTAACAGAAAGACAGTTATTTTGTCCATTTATAATATTAAGCCTATTAACTGTCTTCAGTCTGTCTTTGTAATCATTAGTCTTAGTTTTTAATAATTATTATGTGTTAATTTTTACGGAAATGATAATTACAATACCTGACACTATGGCCCCCTGATCTATCAGTGGCTCGAGTCATGGAAAACTTATATGTACAAATTATTAGTAGTCGCTTTGGGTAGAACTGCAGTACAGCCACCAGTTTCGCCTATACATATATGGCCTATTCTTGAAAAAAAAATGTTTGTCGTCAGTTAGGACTGGTCTACTCAAAGCTGCTATGGTTCTTTCCTCTAAAGGCCATTTCAGACATTGCCCTGCATTATCCCACTCACATTATATGCATTATTTTATGTCTGGACTTTAAAAGAGACCATGATTCTCTGAGTTTGTTTCGGTGTTTCTTCTCAGAGGTCGTCAGTTGGGAAATGCCGAAGCCATCTAGCTATAAAAAAACAAACCATTGACTTGTAAAAGTGTCTCTAAAGATCTACTTACAGAAATAAATATCATTTCATCATTTCATTTCATTTCTTACGTGTCTCAGAATGACTCTAGAGTTTCGTTATTATAATAATTATGATGACTCAATATTCTAATCAACGTGTTTGAGGTCTTGTGCATACTCAGTTACACGTTGTAAATACCCGCAGTTCGTCTTTAATCTTACCTGTACATCCCCCGGCCCATGTACTTTCTTGTTAGTATTAAGTACAATCTCCGCCAATTTGTTCAGTCGTCCGTTCGTCTTCTCGTTGATCAAGAAGTTGTCTTCTGTCTGACCGTCGCTCATCATATGCAGTATCTTGCATAACAACTCGTGTTTCAGCGGCGTCTTGTTGTATTTGTTAGCTAGATGGACGAATTCGTTCACTGCTTCTTGTATGTTGTCACTATGGATGAAATCGTGAGGAAAATTGAAATAAAACTTGACTCTTGACTCAACATTTTTACCGTGGGAGAGCCATGACCGGAGTGATACCACGACCTCACAGAAAACCGGCATTAAACAACGCTTACGTTGTGTTTCGCAGAGTGAGTGGGGATACCGGAGGCTCAAACCCTTTTAGAAAGCCGGCAACGCAGGTTGGTGTTGTCCATCTGCTCGTTTGCTCCCCGATCCCATAAAAAAAGAACAACGCGCAACACCCGACTGTGCGTGCCTACGTCTTCTCGTGTATCTTACCAGAAGACACAGGTTCGAATTTTACCCGCAGACGATTTTTGTTTCCACAAAAATAACGCTATGCAAAAAAAAAAACTTTGTTTTGTGTGATAGTTAAACAGACGGATAACCTGATGGTAAGCGAAAACCGCCGCCCATGGACACCCGCAACACCAAAAGAGTCACAAGTGCGTTGCCCGCCTTTTAAAAGGGTTTGGGCCTCCGCATCCTGACTCGCTCGGCGAAACACAACGTAAGCGTTGTTTCACGCCGTTTTTCTGTAACCGTGATATGGATCGTGGTATGACTCCGGTCGAGCTGGCCCATTCGTGCCGAAAAATCTAATAATATCACCAACTCACTTTTTTAGATGCACTCTGATTAATGGCCCCAGCATGACGTTAGTGGGCTTGCAGTACTTATAGCTGGTGAGTAGGTCGAACATCTTGCGGACTTCGACGTGCGAGCCCTGCGCCGCGGTCGCGTCCAGTAGCCGCCAGCAATTCATCGCTATACTCCGACCGCCTACTATGTTCCTGTAGAAAACGTACATTATTTCTATACGTTCTGGTTCGATTCTTTCGTCCATTCAAACTTAGCAATTAATTTCAAAAGTCCCTGTAGATAACACGTCTGTATTTTCTGAAGGGGCTAACAAAGGTTCCAACAGTTCGCCCGATGTGTTTAGGGTCCCATGTAATAGATGACATTTCTTTCTACTCATTCAAACAATGTTTAGATATGTTGACGCCTCAACTTAATAATAAAAAGAATATTTATTTGTCTATTTAAATAGCACGCAGGTATAAAGCTTTATTCAAATGAAGCTTAATTTGTTTTTGTAATAGCCCTCTTTTTACCCGACTGCCGAAGGAGGAGGGTTATTTTCTAATATGTATACTCCATTCCTCTACGGTCTCCCTGCACCTGTATCTTTATGGTTCAGGTATAATAAATATAAACATATATTATAATAATAAATATTGATAAATAATAGCCTAGTGGTCCTGACCGCGACTGCTACGCTATACCTATAGCGTAGCAGTCGCGGTCAGGACCACTCCGTGCTGCTACTGGGAATTTCATAGAAAAACCCACTGCTCGACCTGGGAGTCGAACCCAGGAGGTCCTAGGTTCGACTCCCAGTAGCAGCACGGAGTTTGAATTTGTGTCCCTATTACATGAGACCTAAACATACCGGCGAACTGTGGGTGTACATTAGTACGCCTCTGACTAACCCTTTGAGGAACACAACGTGCTGGTATGGTATGTAATAAGTTAAAAAAATTACGAACCTTTTCTTAGACTGTTCAGTGATCAAATCAAATGCCTGAGTAATCTTCTTTCTGTACACCATGAGGGTAGCAAAGTCGATTATTTTGAACTCGTCCAGAGTGAAGTTAGGTGAGGTCTTGTTGAGGTCAGCCAATGCTATCTCTGCTAGATCAAGCTCGCCAAGCTTCACGTGTAAGTCGAAAATCGCTGCTTTCATACCAGCTGATAAAAACACCTGGAGTGGGGAAAATAGGGGATATACTTTCACTTTCAAGCTATGAAATATTACATTTTCATATTTTATGGAATTCTAAAAAGCAATAGAAATTACATACGTGTAAAAAAATTAAGGTCATAATTTATTTAAGTATAAATAAAACTAAATTGATTTTATAAGACTTCGTGCCGTCATTCATTTCGAACGATAATAAACTGCTCTATGCATCTTATTTTAAGTAAAATAAAAAAAACCCACTTCAAATTGTAGATTTTTATTCGTTGAAGAATAGAATATTGTAGAAATTAAACATATTTATTTTGAAAAAAAAATATACGGAAACTGTAGCTCTAAATTAAAAAAAAATTGACAGAAAATACTGAAAAATATAAAATAATAAGAAAATTTTGACAATCCACAAGCCTCAGAAAAAAAATGCTGCGGCATAAAAAATACGATGAAACGAAATAATGCCGCGACATTAAAGAAGAGTAGTGACGACAAAAATATAATTAGAATTGAGAACCTCCTCCTTTTAGAAGTCGGTTTAAAACTACTAACGATAGCTAACTCACCCCTTCTTTCTGACATTTCTCAGCCATATCCCTCGCGGCCTGCAAGTTGCCCTCCCTACAGTACTGCTGCAGCAACCTCCTGAGTGTGCCCCTGGTGTTCATACCTTTAGCTTCTAACTCGTTCAGATGTGCGCGTAAATTTTCCTCGTTCATTTGTTTCTGGAACATTCGTTGAACCATTTAATCTTGGTTTTAACAGAGTTTTGTTATATGGGATTTTCATAGATTTAAAAAAGAAGGAGGTTCTCAACTTCATTATCTTAGTTATATCTCAATGTTATTTTCTTTAACCGATTACAAAAAAGATCAATTCGTTTATATTTTTTATGCCGCGCATGTTTCGCTTTGTTGTTTATGAAATCCTTTTGACGATTATTTTTTGAAAGAGTATAAATATTTCCTGTTTTAGGTTTAGTTAATTCAGTTCGTACAATTGACTTTGATGATTATACAGCATTTGAAGTAGATTTTTTTTTCCTAAAATGTTTTAGCATATCAATTAAAATGGCGGTTTGGCCAAGATTTGTATAAAAAAAATCATTGGTTTCATTGAACCAGCCTTTGTTGATAAGCAAAACTGGTATATGTCAATACTCCATGGTAAAAAGAATATTTGGTCAGCCAATTGATAGCGAGCCAACATGTATCATATTATATGGTAAGTAAGGTAGATGACTGTTTGAATTAGATAATATTAAAAACTTAATGAAAAATACCCTTGATACCGCGACTGCTACGCCGGAAGTCCTGGGTTCGATTTCCAGGTCGAGCAGTGTTATTGGGTTATTTCTATGGAGTTCTAGGTAACAGCTCAGAGTTTGGGATTTGTGCCCGGTTAATGGCAATAGGCTCGCCCTCTATTGCATGGGATCTACACACACCATTATACTGCGAGTTTACATTAGTATGCCTATGTCTAACCTTTCGGAGACTACAGGCATGAAGGTGTGTTTGAAAAATATAATTAAATGCCTACATCTATATATATAAAAGAAAGTCGTGTTAGTTACACTATTTATAACTTAAGAACGGCTGAACCGATTTGGCTGAAAATTGATAGAGAGGTAGCTTAGAACCAGGAGACGGGCATAGGATACTTTTTATCCCGTTCCCGTGGGATGTGATGGCAGACCGAATTCCACGGGGGCGAAGCCGCGGGCATAAGCTAGTTTCATATAAAAAACATAATCAACCCATTATACTGTCCAAATGCTGGGCACGTGTCTCCTCTCAGAATGAGAGACATTAAGGTATAATCCACCACACTATCTTACTATGGGTTGGCAGACTTCACACCGTCGAGAATATCTCTCAGGCATGCAGGTTTCCTCACGATGTTTTCCTTCACCGTTTAAGCGTGACAAGTGACAATTATATGAATACTCACATGACTTCGAAAAGTCCAAGGTGCGTGAACTCTATACCTTTGACTTGGCTGTCCAATGGTATTTTTTTTTTATATAACTTAGGGGTGCAAACGAGCAGACGGATCACCTGATGGTAAGCGATACCGCCGCCCATCAACACCCGCAGCACCAGAGGAGTCGCAAGTGCGTTGCCCGCCTTTTAAACGGGTTTGGGCCTCCTGTATTACTCACTCGGCGAAACACAACGTAAGCGTTGGTTCACGCCGTGGTATCCGACTGACCTATTCGTGAGCTATGCCCGCAGCCGCCTCACGCTTAGGCCCGTATGACAAGATAGTCGGCGGGGCCATGGGAAGGTGGTGGGAATGACCCATTCGTGGCTCTCCCATTTTAAAATAATGGTCATATTATTAAGCTATCACTGCATTCATATACTGTAAAAAAATATGTGATACTTACTGGATGTGGCATCTGTTGATCGAACACATCACCGTCGTCTATAAGCCGCTCGTCCGTGATATTTATGATGCAGTCACGGAACAAGTCCACCTTATCCTGTTCAAACTTGTTCGGCAGACGGGCCAGGCAGTAGTCTGCTGCCACCGTGGAAATCTTTATCGAAGTCTTGTTTAGACCCTATGGAGAAAAAAATAATGTAGAATTTCCTTTGTACAGTATTATTAATCCGTCAACTTACAAATTACAGAAAATGTATTATTATATTTTTTGAGATTTCCATCAGGTTGAAAATATGTCGTCACAAAAATGTAGCAAGTGGCACAACAGCGGCGGTAGTGGCATTCTGCACACTATCTGTATAACTTTAAGGCCCAGAATTAAACATTATAAATTCAGCTTCATTTTGCCGATCGTTTATAAGTTTGTTTGCAATACAAAAATTTCAAAATTACCTTCAACAAATTCAGCATATCAGTGAGATCTCCTTGGGTCTTCTTATGCACTATGAACTTGCAGAGAAACCTGCCGACCCAATCTTTGTTCTTCTCCAGTGACCTGCTGGAGATATCTTCGAGCGTGTGTATCGTTGATTTCACGTCCGCACTTATTAGGTATCCTTTCAAAAGAGGTTTTAATAACTTCTCTGTGTCTACCTTACCATGAAAAAGTTCACCTGTGGAAGAAAACCGTATGACATATTCGATTTTTGGCAACACTCTATTAGAAATATACTTGTATAAGTATAAGGACTTGACGATAGGCGTACATAACAAATATTTTATCGCCTGCGAGTAGTTGTTTTGATTCTGGGTGTTTATGTTAACACCAAAGGACACCCAAGGAGTTGCTGATGGGTTGCTGGGCCTTAAGAACTACTTCGGTCTAAGACTAAGACTGCCAGAGCAGCACCAAACGAAGGTGCTTTACATTAAGACTCCAACGTGACGGTAGTCGCCATCCAATCAAGGGAGAACAAGTCAGATATTTTCTCGCCTCTGAAAGGCACCGAGGAATTCCATTCTAACTAACAAAGAAAACCAGAAAGAGACTACGAAAGAAAAATCGAGATTACTTGTGCCGGTTAATCCCAGTAAAATAGTGTGCACTTGTTTTTGAAGGACCATCTAAATCTAAATATAATATACTATCATTATAAATCTTATACTCACATAACTCACTAGCCGCCCGAACTTGTCCAGTATTCAATAGCGTCTCCATCATAGGGGTCAACACCGTCGACACTGTTAGGCCGGTCTCCAGAAACTTCTTCATCAAGTTCTGCGGCGACGTGAAACTGGTGTAAGGTAGGGTATACTCCATTATAGTCTCATAGTCAGGCTTCACTTCCATTTTTACCATTGTCGATAATGTGTTCAGTATACCTGAAAGTTAGACATTGTTGAGTTGATGACTTTTAGATATCCAGTATGATTAATCCCTGAAAATTTAATTTTAGAATGGGGAAGGCAACGCAAAGCTAACACAGATGTCAGCACCTCCGACTTTTCCAACGACAACCAATCAAAACGTGTTATATTGACACTAGCAATTATGTCAAAGAGCTGTCAGCCAATGGGATTGCATTGGCCAAATCGGAGGTGGCGCCATTAGTTCCTCAGTTGCCTACCCCATTGATATGGGAATTTGAATCCTGAAAATAAGGTCTGTAAAATATATATTTTCTTTCGGTGTATATCTAAAATTCTCAAATGCTGTAATTTTCAGCTATTAATTATAAACTTGTTTTACTGTTGCACTGGTGTAATAACATTATATTTAGATCATTTCAGAAGCAGTACAAATTACATTTAATTAATAACATTGTCGTGTGATTTCTATTCATTTGACTGTATGTATATTTTAAACTTGATTAATTACCAAATATTTGAGTGTCACACAATACTAAATATTATGGATCTCCCGTGTGGCCACAATCGCATACGTATGATACTAAACACATACCTTTCTCGCCATAAGTCTTCGAATTATGCAGCAGTATTGGCCAGAAGTAGTGTGGCCGCAATGTTACGCCAAGTTGTTTCATTCTAGTCATCAGGTCTAAAGCTAGCGGCACTTTACCTAGCTGCAAAGCTGCCTCACAAGCATTCTGTAAAGCTATTGGGTTACGACCTGTGCCCATCAGTTCTTGTGTTATAAGGCCTATTATGCTTGAAGGCTGGAAATTAGAGAAAATTGATGATAATATGATGCCCTCAAGCGACTTTGCACAAGTGCAGTTAAAGCTATACACATAATTAATATTATTTAGTCTGGAGGAACCCATTGCGAACGACAGCGCAGGACAAATCACTTAATAAGTGATTTATGTGCAAAAATATCGAAATCAGTCAAAGGACAATCACAAATGTGTAACATTTACGACCACCGAGTTTTATATACAAATTTGCGCTCCAAATCCACTCGCGGACCACTTCAGACGCGCGCAGTTATTTTGACCATAATATAACTAACTGCTAATCAATAGTGCACTAGAGCTTGAAAAAGAAACTAACTTACCATAGACGCTTTTACACAATCCCGGACTAGACTCCTCCCATGCAATCCTTGGTCATCTTTGGGCCCAAATGAAGGTAATGGCAAACATTTGTATATTTCTAAAGCGGCTAACGGGTGATTTTGAAACACCAATAGTGTAGAAACACTCTGCATAAGTGGCGATATTGATGGCGTTTTTAATGTTTCTTCTGGAAGATAACTGAGGACCTGAAAATGGGAGAGATTTATTGAAGTAAAGAGAATTTTATTCCATTCCGAGATAAAGGCTATTTTCGCTTGATTAATTACTAAATTCATCACCATCATCAACCCTTATAATGTCGCACTGCCCCTATCAAAATGTGGAGGATTAAGATATAGTCCACCACATTTGAGATTCCATGTAAAATATATGGTGGAGCCTTAAAAACAAATACAATAATATTTATTTTATTTACCTTCGGTAGAGGCTGGTACAGTCCAACCCAAGCCAAAGTCTTAACTATCTCCATAATGTGTCCCTCGGAGAATTGCAAATTATTATTCCTTGCTTTCTCCATTTCCTCTATGAGCGGATTTGTCTTCTTATTCCATGCTAGAGCTCTTGCTGTTGCCGTATATGTCTCTATTGTAGGATCAACATTGAGTGACCGCATCATTGTTAGTACTTCTTGAATGTTTTGAATGTTACTGGAACATATGCATAATAATTATGTAGGTTTTTATCTATAAAATATATGACACTGATATTCAGACACATCTGGTTACACTGAAAGCCAACCCTAACATAGTTAGGAAAAGGCTTGGAGGATGGATTTATTTATTTCACACCTTAATTACTAAATCACAAAAATAAACAATAATCATGTACGGCATATTAATACATACATTGTTTTGATTGCATTTCACATTAGTAGATACTACACATTACAAAAATTTAAATTTTCTTTAACAAAAATTTTGTTCTGTCCATTATACACATTGGACTTACTATCATGGTCTTACTATGATGGTAGCATGCGTTACAACTATTTAATAAGCAGTGGATCTAAGGTGGGAGGAGCTAGTGTATCTAGTGGTCAGGTCCGTAGTAAGTATACAATCATTAGGTTTACATAAATCGCTTACCCAGCTTTTCCTTGACAGATTATGAGAGAGTTGAATATACTTTCAGTGGCAGGAAGTCCTTGTGATTTCATGTTTGATATTACCTCTGTAGCTTGGTTCAGATCGCCTGCCTGTTTAAAGAATAACTGCTAGTAAAACATGGCTGACAATCTGACATACTAAAGAGCAGAGAACAAGCAAATGTAATGT
Source organism: Acronicta leporina (assembly GCA_947256265.1). NCBI lineage: Eukaryota > Metazoa > Arthropoda > Insecta > Lepidoptera > Noctuidae > Acronicta > Acronicta leporina. The sequence continues at coordinate 4,280,417 of OX366512.1, forward strand.
TTCTAATAACATAATTATGAATGTGTGCGGAATTATATAAGATATAACAGAGTGAGTAACTTATTCTGTGACAATTACAAAGTCAAACAGAGTATATAGTGATTACAAAGTGAAACAGAGTGAAACGATAAGTAAGTTATTATCAAAATATTTGTTGAAGATCATCAGATCAAACATCATGCTACACAACTGAACATTATTTTTCTACTTCATAGCCACACAATGTGGAAAATGAACATAGTAATGCAGTCCCGAAATTATATTAATGATTCATAAATTTGAATAAAATGCAGCTTGAAATAACACAAGCTGTGAAACATAGGCCACTTCACTAAAACTGCCAAATGGCTTATTTTTTACTGAATAAACCTATTGTGGTTTGTCTAGGACTGTTTTAAAAGTATTGGAAGCATTGAGCATGATAAAAGGACCCTAATGACTATGATATAACTGAGGACTATTTCAATAATAGAACAAAATATAAGCAAAATGTTCAAAACTATGAGGCCTCATGGATAATAGGGCCCTACGGGATTGCCTTAAGTGGCCAATTGAAAAGATAAGTCAGTGTTTAGGGATCATGCTGCCACAATAATAAAAAAGAAAATATACTAATTTCCGAAGCTCAGTATAGTAAATCCCGGACTGTGTTCCGGGAGGCATATGCCCAGCAGATGGACACAAAAGAGGCTACATAAGAAATCACTAACCTCTCCAAGGACTCTCAATATTAGCTCATAGGTAGTGATTGTAGGCTTAACAGGAGCCATCTGGCTAATAAAACTGCTCACTGTGATTGTTCTATTGTTTGCAATGTATACTTTAAGCAGCTCATTGTAATGATCTACATCAATCTTTGTGTGGGACCTGTAAAGTAATTTAAAAAATACTACGATTTAGATAAAATCCAGAAAAAGCAGCAGTGCAGACTCCAAAAAGATTATATTAGAAGTAAGAAGTTTTTGGACCACAGTATAATGTGTCCTTGCACAAATCGATATACATGAATATAGCATTTGTGCCCGCTAGTTAAAAACGATGACTTGTAAAAGTGTCTTTATAAGATCTCTACACAGCAATAAACATTACTTATCATTTGTGGCATATCTTCACAATCAGTAAGAAACCAAACTTATATGGCATCTAGGAAGTACATTCTATTAGGTAAAAAGAAAATTCTAAATTGTTTTATGATCAGTGAAGAAATTGCATAACATAATACACTAGAATAAATCACTAACTGAGCATAGACCTCCTTTTTGAAAACAGACTTAGCTAGATCTGGGAAACATACCTCAAGATCTCATACCTAGTTATCACATTGGTGCACTATCAATATAATCATCGTTGGATATCCGTAGGGTGGCATTAAAAGACCTATCCTACCGTTCCTGCATCCAGGGGCAGCATATTTAGTATTATTACAAAAAAATATAGCTTACTTTAATGTATTCCACACCTGTTCCACGAGTTGCATTCTTGATAATGCAGTTTCATCAGGTAATAGTTCACTGCAGCATCGGATCAATAGCAATCCTTGCTTCTTCTTTGAAAAGTCATATTCTTTCACTTTAGATAAAACTCTGACAAGATCGTTCTTATATACTCTGTTCTTCTGATATATGTCTGTGTTGAGCGCAGTAATGTGTTTTTCAAGTACTTCTTCGGAAGAAACAGTCGGTTTTTTTACTCTATCTTTTCCTAGAGGATCTTCATCTTGTGATATTTTCGGAGAATGTCGTTTCTCAATATTCTTTTCCGCAAATCTATAATGATTATTAGATACTATCGTTCTGAAAAATTAAAGAGAAATGAGCAAAATTGATACATAACATGAACAAATTATAATAAACCGATCCTAACCTAGTCGTTTGAAGATTACTTGAATTATATAAACATGGGGCCAATAAATATTTTCTGTTTAGCAAAAGAGAATTGCGAAATAACCCTCTTGATGAACTTGCAATTTTAAGATACTGTCGACTTAACATTTTTTAGTTATTTTGTAAAATATAATTTTTTATTTTTCAATTTCTAAATTCTTCAAAATATCAGTTTTGACATAAGCGACTATTGCCATCATAAATAAAATTTTATAAAATATGAGTCGATACTGTCTTACACATTTGGGCCTACTCTATTTCTCCATTTCCAATGGGTCAGTCAGTAGTTGCTTTGACTTAGTCAAAGAGTGAGTAGTTGGGACTGACTTGGACAGTGGCAGTGGACTTGTAGGGCGGACTTTACTTTATTATGAATCGTGGGGCTTTGTCTGTGCCGATGTTATAAATTGTATTATAACAATCTGACTGGGAAAACAACAATACCTAAGTATACCGAATGGCCTGGCCCGCGACGATGGCAAGAGACCGGACGGGATGACATTGCTACCTTGGAAGATGGGTAGGCCTTTAGTGTGGGACGCGACATGCGTCGACACTCTTGCGCCATCCCATCTTCCTAGCTCGGCGGGTTGCGCTGGCGCTGCTGCTGCAACTGCGGAGACAACAAGCGGCGAAAATATAACAATTTTATTAACTGTTGTATTTTTGAACCGTTTGGGGTCGAAACGCTAGGACCGTGGGGTCCGAGTGCACTTTCCCTCTTTAAGGGTATTGCCAAACGCCTGAACGACGCTTCACGTGACCCAAAGGCTGGCGTATACTTTGGTCAAAGAATCAGCATTGCCATCCAACGTGGCAATGCAGCCAGTCTTCTGGGTACCCTACCGGCTGATAGCGATGGGGAGTTCTTTGACGCCCTTTTTTAGTCTTATTTTTCTAGTTTTAATTTGGTTAGTTTTTGTTTTATTTAGATATTTAGGTAGTTATTTTAAGTTATTTAAGTTTTAGATAGTAATTGAACAGTTATATTTCTTATTTAAACTATTTAATTAAATAAAATACTTAGTGGGTTATAGTATACCTAAGTTGAAACCATAATAAAATACAATACAAGATATTATATTCTTCTTCCTTTCTTCGACAGGAGGTACAACTATAATATTATACTCTTTGAGTCCCGTACTCCTTAAATTATGAATTAGGTTTATTTATTTATTTAATAACCAACTTATATTTATTTATTTTATTTATTTATTTAACTCTTTATTGTACACCAAAAATACAAATTAAAACACCTCTATTTTACAAATAATGTACAATGGGCGGCCTTATCGCTTAAAGCGATTTCTTCCAGGCAACCAAAGTGATTTGAGCACTGGACAAGAAAAAGGGTAGATACATTTCGTGTTCAGTGTACAAAAATAATAAACAGCAAACAAAAACAATAATACAGTAGAATATACAGATAGCTACATACATATACACATATACATACACAAATATATAATAAATATAAATATATAGGTATTTAAATTGCATAAAAAACTACTATAATTATAATAAGTAATTAAAAAAAAACCACTATTACACTGTTAAAGTCCTAAGTAGTGATTTTTTAAAAGCTTTTTAAAAAGCGGTAAATATTGTGCACGCCTTACCGTAAGTGGCAACGCATTCCACAAACGAGCCGCTTGAACGAAAAAGGACTTATGAGTGAACTGTGTGGAATGCGTAGGGATTTTAAGTACTAGATTTTCTGATGACCTCAAAAGCCTAGAATGCGTGTCACAAAGGAACTCAAAACGTTCTTTAAGGTATAAAGGGGTAAATTGATTAAAAAGCACATTGTATAGCAAAGAAAAGATATGAGAATTCCGGCGAAGTCGGATAGGCAACCAGTTGAGCTTAGTACGAAACTCAGAGACATGATCATATTTACGCAAGCCAAATATAAATCTGATACAAAAGTTTTGAAGACGCTCAAGTCTGTCTAATTGCTCTTCAGTGAGGTCAAGATAGCTGGCATCGGCATAGTCTAATATTGGGAGAAGGAGAGATTGTGCTAGCGTAATCTTAGTAGCAGTTGGTAGAAAATTTCGAAGTCTTCTTAGGGAAGATGCCGAAGCGAACATTTTTCGACTGACCTCCTTCAGGTGAGCAGTCCATGACATAGTCCTGTCCATGTGAATCCCCAAGTTCTTTACTTTCTCACTTAGATTTATGACAATCCCATCGAAAGAAATACTAGGAAGGACCGACCAGTTAATCCTAACGATCATCCTAGAACTGCCAATGACAGTGACCTGAGTTTTAGCGGGATTCACCTTAAGCCCAAATTTAAAGCTCCAGTCCAATATTTGAGCCAAGTCTGCATTAATTGTGTTAAATGCTTCAGAGAGGTTTTCGACAGGAGCTTGACAATAAATCTGAAGATCGTCTGCATAAAGATGGTAGGAAGACGTGAGTCGTTCGGAGATTGAATTTATGAAAATCGAAAAAAGTAAAGGAGAAAGAACGCCACCCTGTGGTACGCCGGCAGAAGTATTGCACAATCTTCAAACTCAATACGTTGTCGGCGACCAAAAAGGTAACTACGAAACCAGTCAATTACCGTTGGAGATATGTTAAGAGAACAGAGCATGCCAAGCAAGATGTCAAAATCTACAGTATTAAAAGCATTGCTAAAATCTAGCAATGCTAATACCGTTAAGTTACCAGCCGCCATGCCCAACCTGATACTATCTGTAATATGAACTAAGGCTTTCGTAGTGCTGTGACCAGGACGGAAACCGGATTGAAAAGGATTCAGAAGACTATTTTGAGCTAAGCTGGCCATGAACTAGATTTTCAAGAACTTTAGACAGGGACGGTAAGATGGAAATAGGACGAAAATCTGAGAAGGATACAGGATTAGGTATTTTAGGTAAAGGAATTATTTGGGCATTCTTCCATGCACTAGGAAAGACACCATTAGTGACGGAGAAATTCAGGATGTGGCAAACTACGGGGAGGATTTCATCGAGAATTGGGATGATCATACTACGACTAACACAGTCATATCCAACAGCATTGGACGTAATTGATAGAATGCTCTTCTTAACATCACAAGCAGTAAATTGACTAATGACAAAGGGGGGATAATCGGGACTCGGAAGATTGGAAAGAAAATTTAGAGTGTTAATTTTAGTAGTCTTATCAAAATCAGACGAAGTTATGAAGTGTTGATTCAGTAAATTGATATCAATATCTTTAGGAAAAATATCGTGACGTGATTTTCCGATCCCGAGTGATCTGAGAAATTTCCAGACCTTAGCTGGATCACTATTTTGTACTGATTTATGGATGTGTTGGCGTTGAGCATTCCTACACACCTTATTGCAGCGATTTCGAATTGTCACATATTGCTCTCTGTTGGAATCGTTAGGGCGACTTTTATATTTAAATTTTGCAGCCGCTTTCCTCATCATTAACCTCTTAATGTCCTCGGTAAGCCACGGTGCTGGTACATGTTTAATTTTGACTGGCCGAAGAGGAGCGTGTCGGTCGAACAGTTGAATTAAATTTGTCGTAAGGAAATCCACTTGCTGATCAACAGAATTAGAAGTAGCAAGAGGGGACCAGTCAATGTTGCTTGCATCATCGCGAAGGCTATCCAGGTTGATGCCACTAAAATTACGCAGCTTGAGAACTTTAGACCTAGCCTTGGGTGGACGTATTTTGTATGAGAGATATATCAAATCGTGATATGAGAATAAATCAGCAGGGCTCTGTCCATACTTAGCGACATGATTATTGGAGGATACAAGTATAAGGTCGAGAAGTGAGGGGTTTGAGTCTGGGAAGTGATGAGTAGCACCAAGATCAAGTACAGACATATTATGGGATTCAATAATGGAACGAAGCAACAAGGAACGGTTATCTTTTTTTAGAAGACAGGTGTTAAAATCACCCATAATTATTGAGTGACTGTAAGAAGGTATTAAGTGTTCAAGGACATTTTCAAAGGAGGAAAAGAAATCAATACGTAAAGAAGGACAATAGTATACTCCAAGAAGAACTTTGGAGTGACATAAATCAACTTCTAGAAAGAGATGTTCACCGGCATTAGACGGCGGTGGCTGTGCGGACATACTTACAACAGTAAAGGAAATATGACTTCGAAGATAAATGGCCACACCGCCACCACGACCAACCAAACGATAATTCCTTAAAAGATTGAAACCGGGAAGAGTATAAGACGATGAGGGGAGACATGGCTTTAACCAAGACTCAGAAACAAGAATCGCGTGGATATTCTTACAGTCAAAACTTGCCAGCATATCGGGGAAATGGGCCGGAATGCTCTGGGCATTTATGTGGACAACATTCAAGTTTTTAGGGACATCAGTAAATTGTGTTGTTAAAATATCAGCTAAAGTAGGAATGCTCACAAAGCTATCATCTATACTAGTATTTAAAGAATAAAATTCACTATCATTGCTGCTCTCAGACATAACAGTGCTATAAATAGTAATGTATACTACTACTAAGTATATAACAATACTATAAAAAAATATGTAAAAATGAAATAAATATAAAGATGAAATACAAAAATAAAATAATACTATATTTCACCTGCGGGCTGTGTGCGATAATAAAATCCTTTAAATTACTATAATATACCTACTAAATAAAGTTGACCGATGTGCACAGTCAGGTAGTCTTTAATGGAGGGAAAGAATAGGATGAAAGAAAATTACATTTTGCTAAAAAAAAAAAAAAAAACAGAAATACATTAATGTTTCTGCAAGTGAAACGAAACGCATCATTCAAAGTATCATACTGACATCTCTAAATTGACTTTTGACAGCTAGGAGCAGTGACATTGTGCATCTGACAATAAAAAATAAATAAAAAGCAAAAAGTATGTACTGTGTAGTGTCGGTAGGACGGATAAATAGAAAATATTACATTAGGGAACCCAAGAGCAGGCGTAAAAATAAAATGATGGTCAAAACACTTATACTAACATACAAGTTATTGGTTAGATATTAGTACATCGAAATTATAATTTAATGAGATAGATATTATAATATTACAAGATCAATAATATAAAGTTGTGCTCATATATAGACTAACATTTGGATTTAGAAATGCATTGATTGGGTGTGCGTCTTAGTGAAATTTGGAAATTTACATTGGTTTATATTATGCTAATGTGGTTTTCATAATTCTGGCCAGTCGGGGATTGTTGGCGAGTATATATGGGGGCTATAGAACGACCAACCTTAAAAAATCACCAACATTCATGGAATTGGTTGGATGAATATCCGAACGCTTTAAAATATGGAAGGTTGGTTGTTCTGTAATTTGTTACTCACTTCACCTCATTTATTTTAAATTTTCATCCAAAAATTCTTGGCGCTAGTGTTGAAACCTCGTTGAAACGTCTAACTGGCTGTCATTATAGACGTCATTGATGTCACGACTCACGTCATTGTCAAACTGAATTCAATCGTGATTCGTGGATGGGATGCCAAGTGTTTTGTGTTGTGTGTGAATGTTGAAAATTGATGTAATCTATCGTTGTCATGTGGTAAGTTCTCATTTTTATCTAATTATTCGCTTAAACATTTTCATACTGGTTGTCGCAGTGTCTTAGATGTAATTCAAAGTTTAAAGTTGAAGCCGTTACCTGACCGCCATCGGCATCGCCCAAGCTTGTCGAGACGGTCGGCACGGCTCCGCCTTTGCAGCAAAACGTGACATTTATGACAATACATTAACTAATTTGAGAAAATAAATGTCCTCGCCGGTATTGTAAATAGTACCAGTATAATTCAATTTACTTTCATGAACTAACCTTGTAAGAATCTGTATCTTCTCTATGTTCGTAACCAGTTTTGCAGTAGCGGGGCCGACTTCCCGCCGATGAATCACTTCGATAAATTTTGTTATTATATTACGAGGGAAAGCTTCACTGAAATTATTTCATTTAAGTTATTAGTTACTTTACAAGGGTTCTTCGTATTTACCTGTAAGTTACGGAAATTAACTTAAAAAAGTTGAATAAGTTTTTTGTGTGCTTGAAATATAAAATATATTTTTTATTAGCTATACACAGCATTTCCAGTATTTATTCACTCTCAGGTATTATTCTGCATCATGATGTAGTTTTGTCTACTAGTTCATCAAACATTGGTATACTTACTTAGGATAGTTTTGAAAGATTTTATTTTAAAGGTTATTGGGTCACATTTTATTGGCACTACTATGGCATAATGTAAACCCTAAACCAACCACCTCTTCAGGTGACTCTTCTTAATAAAGTACCTTCCTATAGAATCATGTCTCACTCAACTTCCTTTAAAGTTGTACATTCCCATGCTGCAAAATCTTTATTTTATATAAACTGAGGTACCTAATTCAGTAACACTAAAACCTTCACAGTTATGGTGGATACAGTAATTCCATACACAAATCCACTGGCATGGTAGAAGAGCAGGTCAGTGGGACAAACTGGGCTGATAATAATAATAGCAATAATCCCACAGCCAACAGAATCCCTTTGTGTAGTGTCAGTCAGTATTATTTTTATGGTTCAAGTTAATGTTATAAGGCTTGATAAATAATTAAAGTCTGTCAGGTACTCTTGTCATGATGTTCAATTATAACATAGTTTCTTTTTTAAAGAATAAAGAAATAATTATCTACCTGTTCTCTGATAATTTTTAAAAATACTTTATATAATAGGTCAATGACCATTAACCTCAATGAAAAAGGTTTAAACCCCTTGCCATACAGTAATGAATGAGAATAAAAATACTGTTATCATTTAATTAAATTAATCCTAGTGATACACTAGTGTTGAGTAACTAAAAGATAACTGTTTCTAGAACAAATTGATAGCAACACTATCAGTCATAATAATTATTAGATTCAAAGCTTACTCTTATTATTAATGTCCTATTGTTAATAATTATATTCTCTCATAATACTCATTATAGATAAACAAAGAGTTTATTTTCTCTGTTTTCAGTCACTGGCTGATATGGGAAAATAATCTATTTAATTCTCATAACTTATATGAATATACCTAAATAACTCCTAAGAGTGTAAGATTGTCTCAGATATTTTCTCTTCATTTAACTTATGTACCTAATAGTAATTTAGGTACAACAAGTTTTGATAACCAAAATTAAGAGTAGAAATAAAAACCAAAAAAATCTTAATTATATTGGTATTTATTTAAACACAGTCAGTCTATTTGTGATAACATGTCAGCACCACTAAAATGTATTAAATACCTACTACAATATAATAGAAAATACTTTGCAACATAAATTAACAGTCATTAATCAACAGACAACACAAAATAACTGTAATTTAAAAATAACAGTCGCCATTTTATCACAAAATGGTGTATTTAGTCAATGTATAATTTTCGAACTGAATAGGATTCTTTAAAAAAAGCGCAAAAAATGTTACCTACCGACCGTGATGTGGGATCGATATTATCACTTAGAAAAAGCGTCAATAGATGTTGTATTTTACGTTTTCTTTGGCATTTCTTAGAAATAACAGGTTTAACATTCCCTACAAGGATACAGTTACAATATTTCCGCCACAGATTGAAGTCCCAATTGACATGTAAATAGTTCATAAAGTATGAATGGAGTCTTATGAATTTGCTGTTCAAAGTTGTCATATTGCGTGTGCTCCGTTCCGTACCAAGTTCCAAACCAATATCTAATACATCACTGTTTGAAGCACAATATCACCCCAATTAATACCATACTCCTTGACCCGGTACGAAAACAAAGAGCTGTATGTCGAGGATATATTCTCTGTGTAAAATGATAACTGGATGGTTTCGAGTTCGACTAAACGCTGACATAAAAATACATTCGATGTAAATTGTGGAAATATCAGATATCGTGACATTTATCCCTGTCGGTATATCGAATCGGCATTTGGTGCTAGGCGTCCGTCACCCAGGGTCAATGAAGTGAGAATTGACGCCAATTAGCCAGACGATCACATGTGACCGCCGAACTGTTCAATTTGCTTGAGAAACATGTGCCCGAGGTACCTACTATTGCGTCATAATAGTGTTACTGAGAAGGGGCAACACGTTTTGCCATTATTTTGTGTTCACTGCAAGCGCGTTTGTTGATGCTCAGATGTTATTATTATTTGAAAGTCTGGTTTGACTGCGCGAAAGTTAAAGGAAACATATTGTCGAGTTCCACATAAGTTTGGGGTTTCCAAATTAAATTTGAGTTCCTTAAACATACGGGATATTTCCAGCGTTTCGTTAGCTTCGCAGCTATTTCGAAGCTATTGTTTCACCTTTCAACTATAATCTACTTAGTCTGTGACCTTTCCCTAATGACATGGGTGAATACAGAGCCGAGAAGAGCACAGTATTGGGAAGTCTCTAGTCAATATTCTCCGTCGATCGACGACGCTTAACCAGAGTATGAAGGAATATGGCTCATGCCAAAGACAATTGCTTATTATTACGCTGGCTTTGATGTGTATATTTTCTGTTAACACAATTATTTAGAAAGAAAATACCATTATCAGAGTAGGGATCGAACCGTTATTAATTATTGTTATGACATCACTTGTCTGTTTTCGTAGTAATTTGATAGGGAATTTTCGTCTTTGAAGTATGTATTAAAAAAAAGTGTGTAAGTATTATATCCATTGTCTAGTATCCATAGTACAAGCTCTGCTTAGTTTGGGACTAGATGGTGATGTGTAAAATGTCGCAGAATATATATTTATTTATTTATATTATTGGTTTGGTATATTAATTTAAGGATAATACAATGCTACTTCTCAACGATAACTGTCATGGAGTCGTTCAATAAACTGGTTTCTGGTGTGTTCAAAACTCTTTGATGATGACACAAGAAATCATTACATTCTTCCGTCGCATCCCTAATCGTTCTTTAAAATAGATCGTACATTCCTGACATTATGGTCTTCCTCTAGTCTCGTATCAAATAATTTGAATCGGAAGTCGTTAAAATAAATAAATTAAAGATCCTAAAATCGTTCGAGTGCTTCTTGGCACAAGTTACTTTTATTTGAACGTATCTTGACATGATAGAGAGGACCAACTTTTATTTATTTATTTTATTTTGTAGAAACTTTTGTGTTACAAAGTTTACACTGTTATTTATTCAATAAAAAATGGCGCGAGGAGTGTTATCGCTAAAAATAAGACGACATTTAAAAAGAAGACTGATGTTTTGTGAAATTCTGCTAATGATGCAAAGAGGGATATTATATACTAGCTTCTGCCCGCGACTTTGTCTGCGTGGACTTGTGTTATTCCGACTGTAATCTATCTCTGTGCCAAATTTTGTCCGCATCCTTTTAGCTATTCTGGCATGAAAGAGTTAAAAAACATCCATACATCGTCGCCAACTCCTCAAGACAAAACAAGACGACCTCTGTGGTTTAGTGGTTCGAGTACTGGACTGCTGACCGTAGGGTCGTGGGTTCGATTCCCACAGGACACAAAAAATTATGTGATGAATATAAGTGTTTGTGTTCGTCTGGGTGTTTCTTATGTATTATAAGTATGTATTTACAAAAAAAAAGTATATAAGTATTATATCCATTGTCTAGTACCCATAGTACAAGCTCTGCTTAGTTTGGGACTAGATGGTGCTGTGTAAAAATGTCCCAGAATATTTATTTATTTAATTAACTAGCACATATTATCGACGAAGTGCTCTTTCACTTTCTCATTGAAGTGTCTGAATTCTTATTGGTAAAATTAAGTTCAGATATTCACAATCGGAAGGTACCAATGTAGTATGTCTGAGAAGTGTGTCCTTAACATGTAAAGCAATTAAAATTAATTACGGCGGCCGTTATAGATAACTTACTTACATAACCACAGTGGCGACCCTCAAACTGTTTAGCCACTTCATTTTATCAGTGCCTTGTTAGCGTTTTGAATTTAGATAAGTTTTTTTAACATTGTACACGGAATACGGAATATTAATTACTTTATACACTTTTGATCTCGTTGTTTTAATATCAAGAAGAAGTGGGCTACTTTTTCTTCCTAGTCTTGCTATTTGGTCCACGAATTAATTTGTTAAGTATAATGTAATAATAGCACTGTTAGCAAATAGTTGTCTATGTTGTATAAACTACTAAAATATATAAAGTAATATTTTTCAGTGGATATTTAGATCTTGAATGCTGTCCGTCGTTAGTAACCTGTCGATTTCACACACCGGTTAATCCTACGGGAATTATATTGTAATCAACTTGGAAACCCTCAGTCCCGCTTCGGACACTGAAACACGCGGATATGGCTGTGACCTTTATGGGTCAATGTCGTCTAATTTTACTATTCATTACTTTGGCTATATGACAAAACGGTTGTTGTTGTTTTTAACCTTCCGTAGTGTTGATATTATTTTCACTAAAGGCTACAAGAAAATGAGAATTACAATCATGCAATTAATTGATATATTGCTTTTATAAGCTTTGTTAGGTTTGGTGGTAATGATGATACAAACTTTGAACTTTGCAAGACGGGTTCCAGCAAATTTTCAACCGGTCCTTCTTCGAAAGGCGGAGTTTTCCATTATGTTTTATTCCAGGTGCAAATATAGATAAGATTGATCGTCTTCTTGATCGTCGTTCAACAGACTTTACCATTACTTAGGTATATTAATTCCAGGTTCTTTTAGAGAAAGAGTTTCTAATCTTACATATAATAAGAATGTAAGTGAGCCGTGTCTGTACATTGCTTATATTTCCAAATAAACTAATTTGGGGGACTCAGAATCGGTAACACAATCCATTTCTATTATTTTTGGAACTTTTGTCTGTATGTCTGTCGGTTTGTCTGTGTGTTTGACCGCGCATCAAATGATAACTACTGAAGAGATTTGGAGGAAGTGGGCAGGAATTTATAGCCTGTTTCTTGGATTAACATTTAGGCTATTTATAATTAAAATCTGTTCTCTCTATCAAAAGTTATTAACATTTTAACCATTGAAAACGTTGAATTTGAAAATAACCATTGAAGTAAATTTATTTTTCAAGTATTTCTGTACTAGACTAGCACGGATCAAAAATTATAACAGAATCAAGTAATAAAATTAAAAAAAATACACTTACAGGGACTAAATAAGATAATACAAGAAAATTAAGCAGATCAATCAGAAACCAATATTGTGACCAGGAATTGATTATTAGTACAGTAATTCTAACTCTACTTATACAGGGCATCACGGGACATACATAGGACTTATCCGTAACGTTAAAGCTAAAGATATGAGTAGGGTTAAGAAGTAAACAAATAATGACCACTTATTCTCTAGACGACTAACATGACATCGTTATTACCTGAATGAAATTTGATTCGATAACAGGTGTCATTTTGAGTTGACAATTTTGACAATTATTGTTTTCTTCTTTAAAGCATCTAACCTTAAAGTAACTCATTCTATAATGTGAAACCTCCATAGTGTAGATACAGTGCGCACACTTTATTTGAGAAACTAAAGAGTTTCCGTCTAATCAAATAATTAAATAATATACCCAAAGAATATAACCACGTATGTATGTATACTTAATAATAAAAAAAATTGCAACGTGCGTTAGTCTTTACTGATGTCGAAACAGTTATTTGAGATTTTTATCTATGTAGTAGGTATGTCTGTTTATACTTCCGTGCTTCACGTCAATACCATGTGAATAAAATTTTGAAATTAAGTACATAATTTATAGGTCAGAAATAAGGTATGCAGAGGTCAATGACGCTAAGTGTATTAAAAATATGGAAAACCAGATTTTTCGAGGTGGTTAGTTGAAATTTGGAGAGGACAACGTCTCCCAGGTCAGGAAGTCTATTTATAATATTCGGTTTCTCCAAGTTGTGAATATTAAAGTTTATGTTACATCGTCATTGTTATCATCTGTTCCTATATTGGACTCATTTTTGTTTCTTCACATCACATTTGTGAGACGAGTTGAATAATATTTTTTCTCAAAATACAAATTTTGCTCAAAGTGGATCCTAAAAACTTAAGTAGTTCTGAACCCAATACATTTGACCATCCAGATCTGCCTAACTACCTTTGTGGTGTCTAACGGTGATCCAATAACGAGTCAGTCAGTGGATTTGCTTATCTACTAAAGATAGAATTTTGAGGTAAATGGACCTTTATCTCATAAGTAACGTCAAAATCCTCTATGCAAATCTATCCACAAATTGTAAATTGAGACTGGTCGTAAGACAAGAACGAGTCCCATAGATATATAAAAGAACTGATAGTAGCATCGTCAACGCTTAAGCACAGACTAAGCTAATAGTTACTAGTTTAATTTTAATATAATTATATATTTTACTAAAATAAAAATTCAAAATACAATGTTTGCATGCTGATAAGTTCCGCTTATCTCGTGCTGCTGTTAAACCGTGAACGATATTTATGTGAACATTTAACAAAATAATTGTGGTCATATTAACTAATGGTCTAATTTTTAGAAACCTTGACCGCTTTATTAAAATAAATGTTTCAATCAAAATATGTCAATAATTGTACGTATAGCGAAATTCTACAATGATCTATGCATAAATACAAATGAAATAGAAACGTACAATCCTAAAAAAAATAAGGCAAGAGGCAAAGTAGATGGCACAATGTCACGTCATCCTTTGACACAATTGCAAGATGTCTTCTGAGTGCATTCATGATTACTTACTTCAATAGCAGTTGCCTTTTGAGCTCATCAAAACACTTAGATCCTACACTTCTTAAGAAATATCTACATGGTAGTAAACTCGGTGTAGGCTTATCCGTGAAACCATCTTCTAAATCTGGACGCGATGAGCATATCATTGTTAGTTCTGTGTCGTGCGTGTGCGCAAGACCACAGAGCAGATAGATGCACCGAAATTCCACTGGTAACTGTTACGGTGGATTGCTAAATTATATTCACAGGTATACATGAATTACTGATGTTTTGGTTTATCCTTGTGTCGTCCTGTAGTGTTGTATGTTAAGTTTTTTCAGGATATCCACAGTCGATACGTTCATTAGGACATAGTGTCAGTCGGGTTAATTTTGTGCTACCGTTGTCTCGCCTCGATTAAAGACAGAACTTCATATGAAGCTCGAACTCAATGGCTGCTATGTTTTGGCCTTCTATATCATTATATGTTGTGATAGGACCTTGTTACTCATGCGCGACGGCATGACTGCGGCGGATGGCAACTGATACGTGGAATCCGTTCCAAGTAACAAGCTATTATACCATTGCAGTACATGACATACAGTTGTCGGATATAAAATAATGCTCACGAAGGCCTGACGTCCTTAAATTTTATCAGACGTAGGTAATACCTATAGTTTCCGTTCAGTATGGTCTTGAGCTATGAGCTGAACCTTGGTATTAATAAAATAAATTATTTCAAATTCAATTCTACGCCATTTGAAAATCTTGGCTGCCGAAGCGATTAACTATGCAGTTCGACATTCACTAATGAATTAATATTTGACTCGAATTTAAACGGTCAAGTCCAAGACAGCTTTCTACCCATAATTATGGTGATCGCAAGTATTGATCAATTTAGCAAGATTTCAAGAATATTGCCTAGAATTAATCCGAAAGTTCACATTCTCTTCAGCCCCGATCACAACATATTCTACTTTCCGGAAAGACTGCAACATTTCAATCGCCGCCCGCTACCTCGTTCGCCCTTACATTGCTCAGTCGATTTGTGGTGGGTGTGCGTTACGGACGGAAGCTTGCGTGCTCTCGCGCAGATTACCGCGTTCACAGACCATTGCGGTGTGGAGGGGGTAATGAATACTCAAAGGAATGTCAGATTTTTGTGAAGTGTTCAGAGATTTGGTGTTCTGATTTGTGTATTAGAATTTGTGTCCTGTCTGTGTGAAAAGTGAAGTTTTTGTTCTATGGGATTTAATTTGCTTTGCCTCAGGTGTGTATTTTTTTAAATTGTAATATGTTTACTAGATAAAGATGTTTATGAAGCCAAAGCGAGGTTTCCTTATTTAATCTTTGACAATATGTTATGTACAGGAAGCTATTTATTATTCCAAGAACACGGTGGACACACCTCATTAGGTATCAAACTATGTAGTCAGTGCAGAATGACTACAAAGTCACATTTGCATCTGTTACAGTTTCACTTTGCTTTGGTACAAAATTACATATTCCTTGTACTTATAAGCAACCTATAAAACGAAATTAAGAATCGTCGTTTTATTGCATACTACACACCACAAGCAAAATCACCTTACGAGTCCCGTTTAGACTATGAAAACTTTTCCAAGCATACAAATCGGGTATTTTAGACGTATGGGTAGAAAATGAGAAACTGTAAATTAATTATCTATGCATTCTATTAGTCTTCCACATCATTAATAGAAAGAGAAAGGTAAGGTTAAGAAAAACGGTAGGTATCAGTATTCTTCCGAACACCGTTTTGAATTTCCAAATTTCGAACTTTAATAACAGCCAGCGACTGCACAGCTTGTCCAGATTGGTTATTCAAGACCGCGATAGAAATATATATAAGTCTTTGTCAAACCTAAGTTATAAACCTCAACTACGTGACCAGATACTTGAAAAGGTTTCAATTTTACAGTCCACTGACTTGGACATAATACAATTTTGAACCGATGTGATTTATGATAAAATTTCTAACTTGTGTGTTATTTTTTATTGTTAAAAAAAGTTGCCTCACACTAGGTAGCATATTTTATTGCGTCGCGTGTGCCTTTAATGTAAACATAAATTCTAGCAGGCATTAACATCCAGACTCGGAATAAGTAACTATCTATTGGCAATAATAATTATTATATTTTTTCTTTTGTGAGGATATCGAACCTGCGAGCCGTGGTGTAGAAGCCGAATGCTCAGGTACTGCGTCCGATAATGTTACAGTACGGTTATAATTTTTGGCTTTGTTTATTAGTTATTACGTAAGGGACGACAAGAATCTAATTTGAAAAATAGTATGGGAGTTTCGGGTGATGTCTGTCAGTCATGGTAAACCAATTTCAAAAAAGGAGGAAATTAACTCAGTTTTATTCTATGTATGTTCGCGAAACTTTGTTGTTTATTCAATGATTTTGGTTTTCATAATTTTGAGGCCATCGACCATACGAAAATATAGCGGTTATAAATACACCAATAATCGTCTGAATTCTGTTTTCTTTTCTTAAAAAAAAATTGGGTAGATACTTACATTGTATAAGCTGTCTTCATGCCACCTAGATCCAAAATTCAGTTTTATAAATAAAAAAAAATGTTTCTATAATATTGATACTTAAATTATTTTATTTAACCTTACTCGTCATGTGAGAATACTTAACCAGAACTTGTGTTAAGGCCATTGACATGGTGTGACATGGCACGTGGGAAAGTTCTATATTTAGGCAGGGTATTGCCTTCCCCCTAAGTGGGCGAATACACGCCATGAACGAAGCGTACGAAAATATTGATTCGTTTCACACCTGTGGTACAATTTTAGACATTCTACCGGTATTTTAAGCGATTAATTTAATATAATCTATACTAATATATAAAGCTGAAGAGTTTGTTTGTTTGTTTGTTTACTTGAACGCGCTAATCTCAGGAACTACTGGTCCGATTTGAAAAATTCTTTCGGTGTTAGATAGCCCATTTATCGAGGAAGGCTATAGGCTATATATCATCACGCTACGCGGACGAAGTCGCGGGCAGAAGCTAGTCATAGTATATAGGTACTTAAAAGAAGTTACAAGCTTATTTGATTGATGCTAACTTTTTTCAATCACCAGGATTGGGACGTTTACACAAGTCTCAAATACACAAGTACAGAGACGCAGGGTTGTAGCCAGGAATTAATTTATTCGATTACAGGACCAGATACAATTATTTTTTAAACTAGCTTATCTGGGGTGGAAGAGTTTTAACCCGCAAAAACAACCGCCTACGGCCATGATCGGACGGGGAACAAGAATTTGTAGGCTATAGAAATATGTTTTGTGGGGAAACCACTACCCAGCGGGAATCGGCTACTTGTCAAATCTGCCGATTTCTGAAGTCTACGCGAATATTAGACATATTGAAATAAAACAACTGAACGGATTTTATCGGCGTGACCATGGACGCTGTAAAGGGTCCGAAACGTCGGGATATGAGTTTACTAATTTAGCGCGATAAAATCCATAAAGTTGTTTTATTTCAATAAATCTATAATGAATTACTAATAAATACAATTGGATTTGTATGTCATGGTTCCATATTGTTCCATGCACAAGGATAATTAGTTTTAGTTATGCAAAATAAATGAAGTGTAATACCAATTTAATCTCAGTGCCATAAATGTTAACTTTCGGTGATTTTTCGCTGGTTATATTTAAATTGTTCACTTCAGACGTTGATTCAAAGAGTCAAAGTCAAAATGTTTTATTTCAATTAGACCACTACAATAGGTTCTTTTATAAAAACTAAACTAGTTGCCCGGTTCCAAAAAATTGAGATTGGTAATTTAGAAGATAACAATTCCACTTTACGAAACATTGAGACTAAACGTGGAATTATAATTATGTCGGTCTAATTTCTGGTCTCTTATGCTGTATTTCTCAGTATTTAATTTAACTCTGTAATCAGCTGATTCACAAATACCGTTAAATGACAAAGTTCATACCTATTAATTATTTCCCTGTCCAGTTGTATTGATTAAACAAGTGTGAATTGTCAGTTTTGTATAATAAGTGGCTTACGCTAATATATTGTAAGCACTTTTGTCCGAATAAGTTTATGTATCTATTTGAATACTCGCAATTGCATAGCAACACGCGTTTTTATATACGCAGTAATACGCTTCGTGCGATCGTCATCTGTTATTGTCTATTAGTATACGGAAAGACAGCATTTATGGGTCCAGTTGTAATTTACTTCAATGTTGAACAAACAGACAGACCGCTTAGGTCTTAGGCACTGACTGCCCTATAAATTATAAACCTGGCGACTGACATAAGTATTTTATTGTACTGTAATGTAACATTCTAAACGAGCGTGTTACGTGACAATGGTAAGTCACTCTGCTCGCTGTACTGTCTAAACAAATGCTTTGTAACACGTTACTTTAGGTACGCGCAAATGATACTTTTTGATTACTAGAGTTTCACAAAGTTTCATAGGTGTCTAATGCTATCGGATCGTGTTGCATGTGATCCCGACCTTCCTACCATCTCGGCAATCGAAAGTATTTATACCACATCATAATAAAAAAGTGGGTAACGCGTAGTAGCATAAGCTATTTTTCTATTGTCTATTGTTGGTATTTTATTTAAAAAAAAAAACAAAAAAAGATTTGCTTATATTTTGTAATTGTTTTATCTCTAAAAATTATTAATGTTATTATCCTTTAAAAAAATGTGTTTATTGTACGGAATTGAACACCTTAATGCAACTGGAGTTAGTAAATATACTGCCATAGGCCTCCACGAGACAGGCTCGACCGAGTGTGGAAGTCATAAGTTAAGATATTTGAATTACGTAAATTTCAACTGTCTAAAACACCTGTAATAAATATGTACATTTTATATGGTTAATAAACATTATTCTTATTCTTATTATTCTTATGATTGGAATCGTCGCAATCGCATATTCGTAGCAGAACGCGGTTTTATAAACGCGTGCAATTTGTCATCTGTTATTGCCATAAGGTATGCGGAACGACATTATCCATGGCTCCAATTTTTATTTACTTCATTGTTGAACGAACCGCTGAATGTAATATGAATATGGTTTTAATAATTATCATTGAAGTTAGTGACAAGTGTTATAACACGTGTGAAGATAATTAGGAATTCATACTGGCGACATTGACAAGGTGAACGATTATTTTTATTAACACTAACAGACTTAACATTGATTTTATTATAGAGGTAGATAGCTATCGACTCAGGTATTGTTGATAGGAGTTATTATTATGTAAAGGTGATAAGATATTATGTCATGCCTTTTCTTAGAAACAATTTTAAAAAACTATTTCTAATCCTCCAATAAATCTGTTGTCTAAACAGTATTTTAACTTATCTAACCCTAAAAAGAATTCATTATCTTCTAGTATCATTGAACATACATTCTTGACGTAATATAAAAAACTAAAGCAAACATTTTATGAACTTGTTTTTATTGTCGAGACAAGTAAAATTATGTATTTTTTTGCCATAATTACATTAATTCGAAATCCTTACCTGTAGACGAGTTGCATTCTGAAGTTCAAATAGAGGCAAAATATATGCAATCCAATGACGTAGCCTGCCGACAATTGTTGGCCGATTCGAGCGATAGATTGCATCTTGTCTAGGTCCACATATTAGAAAGTAGCCATGGGAAGGTATCAAGGTTTGTATTGTTTTTTTTTGAGAAACGTTTGATACACAAATGACGTACAGATTCACGGTTGCCCCAGGTAACGGAGAAGTGAAAGTAAACGTTAAACAGAACCGTATCCAAACAGATCGTTCATTGCCATAAGTCTCTCGTAAATTCTGGCGCTAGTATAAACTTTGACGGTTGAAAGTTAAAGGTATATTATATTACCTGCATATGTTCTGCTGCGCTCCTTTCCTAATGATTTTCGTGACACCCATACGATAAAATTAACACAAGGATATACCTATTCATGTAACTTTCACGTAGTTGAGTTGTTAATGGAACTTATCAATTTATTACCCAATGCCCATGTTGGGTTAGCAACATGTTTTTCAGTGGTTAATATGACCAGTAATGACCACAATCAGCGGAAATTGGTCGAACAGTCAGTGTGTCAATGTACCTACGTATTCAAAATCCTTATTCGGTACTAATTATTATCAAATAATGACAGTTTCGACCTATACGTGGTTATATGGTTTCCAGGCATTTCTGCGACGTCCTGACAACTTTCAAACAGCTGTAGTGCCATATACCATGTTAGCCTGGATTACCTTCTCATTCATTCAAATATATCTGAAATTGCGCCGGTGGAAACTGCTACCCGCCAATCTGATATAATCACCTTTTACAACACCCACGGGGCAATCAAATATGCATTACAATGTTGTATAAATTGTAATTGGTAGGTAACACAAATTCAACAAGTATCTAACTAATTTTCTGTAATTTAAATGCAAAAGTACTGATTGACGTATAAATTAAATTTTAAATTCTACTAATATTATAAATGCGAAAGTTTGTGAGCATGGATGGATGGATGGGTGGATGGATGTTTGTTACACTTTCACGCCAGAACGTCTGAACGGATCTGGATAAAATTTGGAACAGAGATAGATTATAGTCTGGAATAACACATGGGCTACTTTTTATCTGAAGTCCACGCAGACGAAGTCGCGGGCAGAAGCTAGTTTAATTATAAATTGCCTATCAACACCTCAATGGTCTTTCCCGAGACTTCTGACAACGATGAGAACGTCAAAAAAACGTTGCCAGTGTTGGATAAAATAATTTCATAGTCTATGCCACAAGTAGCAACACTGTTTTATTTTTTAATTTCTCTCTTCTCTGTGCCACGTGGTCACACAACACGTTTGTAGAACTACCAATTTCAATAAAATAACTTTATTAAGAAATCTGTGTTATTGGATACCCATAACCTTATTACAGTCAACAGGTTATGGGCCCAGTAAAACGCTTACAATAACAAAGAGCAATTCAAGTAAGTGAAATTCGGTATAAGATAATTGAACTTGAAGTCTCGTACTTAACCTCCAATACAATGGATGTTGCCGGGAGTACGAAGAATATGGAGCGTTTCGATGGAAATAACTTTCGACAGTGGCGGTTTCAAATAAAGTGTGCCTTAAAGGCAAAAGGCATTGATATTTCTAAACCAAAACCAAAAGAAAACGATGAAGAGTGGTTGAAAAACGACGGCATGGCCATGTTCATAATCACTGCCACAATGGAACACAAACAAATTACTTTGATAGAAAATTGTGAAAGTGCTGCAAAAATCATGGAAAAACTTGAATCAATCTATGAGCAAAAGACAGAATTCAACAAAATGATGATTCATGAGCGATTCTATCAATATAGAATGAACCCAGCAGATTCTATGGCTCAACACATCTCAAAAGTTGAGGGATTGGCTCAACAGTTAAAAGAAAGCGGTGAAGAAGTGAGTGAAACAGCAATAATGACTAAAATACTCAGCACACTGCCTTCTAAATATAGATCTTTGCGTCAGGCGTGGATGTCATTAGATTGTAAACATCAAACCATACATAATCTCACTGCTAGATTACTGGATGAAGAAAATAGCTTAACTTCAGAAGAACAAAACGATGTGGCTCTTGTAACTCACCAAGAAAAAGAAAAATCAACTAAGAACAAATCACCAACTCATCGTTTTGCTTGCCATAACTGTGGTAAACGAGGTCATTTTGCCCGACAATGTCGTGCACCAAAGAAAGTAACTGATACTTCTGAAAACCAAAGTAATATGCTAGCATTTCATGCAGAATGCGTAAATATCGTGTATGATCAAAATGAGGCAATGTGGTTACTGGACAGTGGAGCCTCTGCGCACATGACCCATAGAAAGGACTTTTTCAAAGATCTATATGAATTTACTGATGATGAACACCGATGTGTAAAGCTAGGTAATCAACAAGATCTGAAGATATGTGGCCTGGGAACAGTTCTCATCAGGAAGTGCATAAAAGGACAGTGGGAGGACAACATACTGAGAGAAGTTCTTTATGTACCTGACCTAAAACGAAATCTTTTCTCCGAAGGTGCTATTATGCGTTTGGGTTATGAAATAATAAAAAAAACAACTAATGCCTTTATTTACAAAGATATGAAACTGGTTCTGAGTGCTACACAACGACCAAACAACTTATATGAAATGAACTTCAAAACTGTAATAAGTGCAAGTTGTAATACAGTTCAAAAACCACAAAATGATATAAAACTTTGGCATGAGAGACTTGGGCACTTGAGTGTAATTGAAATTAGAAAGATGATTAAAAGTGGATTACTACAGTGTGACGATGATGATAGCGGCCAGTTTGTTTGTGAAGCATGCATGTATGGCAAACAAAGTCGTACACCATTTCAAACATCTCACAGAGGCCAATTGAATACTGGAGATTTGGTATATAGTGACGTCTGTGGTCCAATAAGCCAGCCATCAATACAAGGTATGAAGTATTTTATTCTTTTTAAGGATGCATCTTCAAGTTTTCTTCATGTTAACTTTATGAGACACAAAAGTGAAGCATTGGATCATTTTAAGTCATACAATGCCCTAGTATTGAACAAATTCGGGCACAATGTCAAAATCTTACATACAGATAATGGCAAGGAATATATTAATAATGACTTTAAAGAGTACTTGTCTCATAATGGAATTATTCATGAGCGTACAGCCCCTTATACACCACAACAGAATGGGCGAGCTGAGCGTGAACTTCGGACCATCATGGAAAGGGCACGAACAATGCTTCATGGACGCAACTTGCCATTGGACCTGTGGGCTGAAGCTGTTTATTGTTCAGTATACTTAATTAATAGAACTTCTTCTAGTCAAACTTCAGATAAAACTCCATATGAAATCTGGATGGGTGAAAAACCGAATATAAAGCATCTTAGAGTGTTTGGGTCCTATGGTTATGTACATGTACCTGATGTATGTAGAACCAAGTTAGAAAAGAAAAGTAATAAAATGATTCTGGTTGGATATGATCATGAAAATTATAGAATGTATGACTGTAACACAGGTAAAATAAAAATTTCTCGAGATGTGACATTTGATGAAGATGAGCTTTTCACAAATGATAAATATGTCACAGTTGATATTGAAGAATCTGACTTGACACCGTGTCTTTCTCAGGAACGTGGTACACAACAACAGCTAGTACCTGCGGCAACATCAACACCAACTCGCAATGAAAATGAGCAAACGGTGACCATTATTGATGAAGATTCTTCAAATAGTGATAGTTTGAGGAGCTGTGATAATGATAGTACTTATGAACCATCGGAAGAACTCGAGGATGATAGTACCATTGAATATATAAACCTGAGACCAAGAAGAGACCAAAATTATGAAGTACACTTAACCGAATTACATATACCACTTTCTTATGATGAAGCAGTGAATGGTCAAGATTCAGAAAAGTGGAAGTTAGCTATTGAAGAAGAGTTGAAGGCTCATGAACTAAACAAAACATGGACAATAGTCGACAAAACTGATAAAAAACCTATAACCTCCAAATGGGTTTTCAAAATAAAAAGAAATAATTCTGGTGAAGCAGAGAGATACAAAGCAAGGTTATGTGCACGAGGTTTCAATCAAGTGAAGAATGTTGACTATACAGAAACATTTGCTCCAACAACTAGGTATGATTCCATAAGGATTCTACTCAGTTTGGCTGCCAAATACAACTATGAAATACTCCAATTTGACATAAAAACTGCGTTCCTACATGGTGAACTTAAAGAGGACATATTCATGGAAATTCCTAGTGGTGTCAAAGTTAAAAAAGGAAAGGTATGTAAACTGAACAAATCTTTATATGGCCTTAAGCAGGCACCTCGGTGCTGGAACACCAAATTTTCAATGGTTTTAAAATCCTATGGGTTTACTCAGTGTCAATCTGACAATTGTGTTTTCATAAGTAATGCTAATGGTGAAAAAGTATTATTAATACTGTTTGTAGATGATGGATTAATTTTTTCATCAAATAAAAATATGTTAAATTCTGTTATAGATTTAATGAAAACTAATTTTGATGTCAAACTGCTAGATTTGAATTATTTTGTTGGTCTTGAAATTCACAAAACTCCAAATTCCATAAGCATAACACAAACAAATTATATTGAACAAGTAATTAAAAAGTTTAATATGTTAAATGCGAATCCATGTAACACTCCTATTGACTGTAATGTATCTTATGTTAAAAATGTTGATGAGACTGTTAATTTTCCTTACAGAGAGGCAGTAGGTTCCTTATTATTTTTGGCTTCAGTATCTCGTCCAGATATATCATTTTCAGTTAATGTAGTGAGTCGCTTTGTCAATAATCCTAATATTGAACATGTAAAAGCTGTAAAACGAATTATGAGATATCTGATTGCTACTAAACATATTGGAATAGAATTTAAAGGGAATAGTGAACTTGTTGGGTATTCAGATGCAGATTTTGCTGGTGATTTAGACTCCAGAAAATCAACCACAGGGTACATATTTGTTATGAATAATGGACCTATCACATGGGCAAGTAAAAAACAACAGACAATTGCTCTGTCTACAATGGAAGCTGAATTTATGGCTGCCTGTGATGCCACCAAAGAACTTTTGTGGTTGAAACAATTTTTGATTGATATTAGTGAATGCCAATCTGTCCAACAATCTGTTACATTGTATGTAGACAATCAAGCTGCAATTAAGTTGTTATGTAACCCAGTGTATCATCAAAGATCCAAGCATATTGATGTAAAGTACAACTTTATACGTGAGAAAATAGAGCAAGGTATTATAAATATTAACTATATCTGCAGTTCAAATCAGTTAGCTGATTTCTTAACTAAAGGTCTTCCGTCTCAAAAATTTGTATTAAATAGAGAGCAAATTTTAACAAACTTTAGTGTATAATTAATATACCTGATTAACTGAAGTGCTGTGCTCAATATTAATTTACATTTATCTAGTCCATAAGAAGTGAACAAACTAGGTACTATTTTGTTAAATATTGCCAAGTCCTTAAATACCTATCATATTAGCTTTTAAATTATTTTATAGTATAGGTTGCTAGTTTGTATTGTTGTAGTTATTGAGAGTATTATATGTAAGTATCTACTTATCTTGTTAAAGTTTAGTTTAATAAGAAAATAGTGGGAGTATGTACCAAATATACATTTACCTAACTTTGTCCATACTGTTAAACAATATTTTAATTTTGTTGATGTTTAATTGTGCAGGTACCTAACCTACCTACTTAGTTTGGCCTAAGTAGGTATTTTTGTTTCTTTATTTACATACGATAATTCGGCTGTCTACTCACTGATAGTAGGTGCAGTAAACTGTTACTCTGTAATATTAACCTCTTATAGTTTAGTTAAAGTGTTGCCTACTAGATGGCTTATCAAGGACTCAGCTATACCTAGATTATTTTAATTCTAATATACCTACTGAATGTTTTTGAAAATTATGAAATTAGTGGGAGTGTTGGATAAAATAATTTCATAGTCTATGCCACAAGTAGCAACACTGTTTTATTTTTTAATTTCTCTCTTCTCTGTGC
Organism: Acronicta leporina; assembly: GCA_947256265.1. NCBI lineage: Eukaryota > Metazoa > Arthropoda > Insecta > Lepidoptera > Noctuidae > Acronicta > Acronicta leporina. The sequence continues at coordinate 4,306,563 of OX366512.1, forward strand.
CACGTGGTCACACAACACGTTTGTAGAACTACCAATTTCAATAAAATAACTTTATTAAGAAATCTGTGTTATTGGATACCCATAACCTTATTACAGTCAACAGCCAGAATCGGAATCGAGAATGAAAATAAATTGAATTAAATGGTACAAAATACTTCCTGAATAAATTTTAATTTTAATACCATCGTATTTGGTCGGGTGCCAACAAGCAGGATCTGTGTTGAATTCATGATTGCATCTTGCATAAAAAAGCAGTGAAAACTTTTTATTCAACTTAGACTTAAAATTCTTATTCTGGTCACAATGAAATCGATAGATTGCTAGCTGAACATCATTATTAAGGCACTAAAAAGTTCATCAAATCTTTTTCAAGTAGCCGATTCAATATTCAAGGTTTTTTGTTGTAATCAATTTGAACCTAAGGAATATGAATATACGTACATATTTGAATACTTTATTCTAAGAATTTTTTCGCCTTTCCTCATTCTGGATCGAACCTTCTTGGAAACAAGACTCCTTGATATTTAATAATTCCAATGAAAGGCGTGATTGCGGTTCAACGTATTGATCGCTGTTGTATTAAAGATGATATTGAATTAGTTCCTCAGAATTGTTAAGTCATTAGCCATTAATTTATTTTAATTATACTCAGCTTCCATCAGGGTTACATGGGAGTTATTTATTATTTTTCTGAAATATACTACTTTGGGTACATCAAAATTCAATTTTAAATGTACTATCTCCAACACAACACGTAACACTTCATCGTCAATATCTACTAAACCTGGAATACATTTCGCCACGTGTTGTTCAATTTTAACGCATAAAATTAACAACGTTTTTTTTCATTGTTTCAGGTTATGTGTGCGTGCCGTTAGATAAGCAAGTGTTGATTGCTGAAGTGACCCAACAGTGTGGAATGGTTCCTGTGTGTTGGTGGTGTCTTGTTAATGTAAGTTGATACGCAATTTTTTTGCTGTTGGTACACTTTGTTTAAACATTGAAATTGGAATTTATATTGCTAGAAGAATTGGCAACAAGATTGCTTCTAATGATAGGTAATATATTGGGTAAAGCCTGGCCTACTTAGATTATTTAACTCTGTTTTGTTCAATAACAAAATAATAATAGCGGCAGCGGTTAACAGACTGATATTGGGCTTATAAAAAACCGAAATGATCACCTGGCACCCTGGACTGTCATCGTTACTATCGAGCTGATTGACTACTTACCGCATAAACTATTGTACCGTTCATGCCGACACCTGAAACGTCGGTAATTATGTACCTAGAAGCTTATACAACATATTATTTGGAAGTTAGTTTTCGGTAATGTTACAAAAAACAGTATCTGCTGTCCTCAATAATGTAGTTTTTTATTAAGCTGACACACAAACCAGTTCCATGACATCAGAAACTGAGATGACTCTTAAATTTTATTTTACAAGTTCGAGGCTGGCAATGACACCAGACCGTAATCAAGATTTCAGGTTGAATTCACTCTAATATTGAAAGACGAAACAAGAAAAAAGATGGTTAAGTACTTTTAAGGATGTTTCCAAAAACATTTGGCCATACGGCCACGCGGCCTCCTTTCTTCGACCATTCCATTTCCCGAATTTCTATATGTTTAACTCTATCGGAGGATCGGAACTACCCAAACTGGGCGTTAAAAATGCAGCCCCGAATTCGAGAGTAACCCAACCCAAACTGAGCATTCGATTTTCGCTTGATGTAAATTTGATACACCTGCTTGATACACCATTCGAGTAATCTGATGTCTCGAATACCTCACTGACCTCCATTATCCTTAGAAGTCGTAAAACAAGGATAACTTCAAATCGAGAATCTGCTTTAAAGATTCAGTTAATCAATTTTTATGTACCATTCGAATCGATTTCAGCAAGAGAATGTGCCACATTGTTGGGTCTGAGACACGATCTAATTTCTTTCAATTGGATGTAAGGCGAAAAGAATTTACACTGCTTCAATTGATGTTTACTAACCAAGAGTACAGTGTATTGAGGATTTCTAATATTCTGTTCTATTGATTATTCTAATCATGTTCAAAATAACAGAAAAAAGGAAACCCTGAATGCGTTCGTTCAACTGTTTAAATTAAATAAGTTGCAATACGAAAACAATTTTCTTAGATTCTCTATTCAGCCCTCGATAAAGTGGATTACTTTTGTGGGTACTTTCAGATCTTTACCTACTGCCTTGCGAGTACTATCAAGTCTCGTAAGTCTCGAATGACTCTCTGCATGAATAGTTAAACTGGCTCTCAGCCTAGTTTCTCTATATATTTCGTGCTTAGATCAGTTTTTATGGTTATCGAAGGTATACGCAGTATGGATTCCTCTATATAAATAAACTTCTTGGGATGTAACGTGCTATTAAGGTATCTATATATGCGATTGGGAATACATCTAGAATAATATGGATTGGATTTTAGACGCGCAATCAAAAATTCCTTTTTTGAAAATCCCTAAGGGATGTTCGAAAAGTTCTTTGACAGTCTTTTTAAATCGAGAAATAATCCAGGGCCCCAAGTCTGCTAATTTGTCGTGTCAAAATCGTCACTCAATGGCTTCAGAATTGTTGATTTTTGACAGTTTTGTCAACGAAATCTGTCAGTTCTTCTGTCATTTAGTGCCATTGAACGATCATTTTGATACAACTCAAATAGCAGACTTGGGCCCCTGATTTTATGTAGCTTTGGTGACGATTTTAAATATAGGACATTGACATTGAATTTTGAAAGGCAAACATTGATTCAGGTCGATATAATACGACCTTTAACACCTATGTATTTGTCATACTGCAAACGTTCGTTTATATAGAAACTGTCTTACTATTAAACTATGAATTATGCAACTACATATATGGAAAACGCAGAACGCTTCTATATATAACGCGCCCAGAACTGTTATTCTTCATGAAGAAAATACCTTAAACAATTGAATGAAATAAGCTATGTATCTAGACAATCCCTTCAGGAATTAGCATAAAAGGTACTACGCTACGTCTTATCATATCACTGAGGTGAATGTTTAATCGATATGTCTGTCTTGTGTGCTGTAATCACACTTGTGGTCCTGTAAAGTTTGTTATAGTTTCATAGTAAATGTGAACAAGCATTTTGGATAGAATAAATTCTGTTATTGTATATAGTAGCAGTGATATTTGCAGCAGCATTTGGCAGCGTAGTGTTATTGAATTCCCCAAGGCGTAGCTATTATAATCATGATTTTAGACACCATTTTCCTTTTACGCATTGAAGCTAGTATCGAAATTAAAACATTGCTTTTATTTCACTGCCTAATGTATGAATTCAACTCTCGTAATTTTAATAATCTTGACCAAATATACAAATTAATATAAATGGTGTGTGTTATCAAGCCCAACACCTACTTACAAAATGCAATCTTACCACATATCATCGGATTTCAATGAACGACACGAGTCATTGAGATGTTTCTGCTATTATGTAAAATATTATTTTTATTACAATTATAATTATAATAAATGTTTATTTCAATGAAAATCACAATGAATCATCTCTTGCCCCACCTAAAATCCACGCCCTGCAAATATGTAACCACATGTTTTGCTATCGTGACAACTTCAGGATTTTCCCGTTTTAAAAAAACAAACTGACTCCAGCTCGACTTGAATCATTTCTGTAGAATTTAGGGTCGTTTACTATAGAAAGGGCACTTCATAAGTTAACTGTCACCCTTAGGTACTTGACTTACTAATATTGGAAGGGGTTTCGGTTGTGTTTCCTTTTAAAAGGGAGTTATTTTATTGCATTAAAAAAGTAAAAATCTTTCTATCCCGATCTTAGCAGGTCTCAAATTTATCTTTCATTGTTACGTCTGACGATTATTTCCTACGTTCATTGCTGTGTGTTATGGGTTTATTTAAATATTTTGCGAATTATTTGAATGTAATCAGGACGTTTATAATTCGCGAAACATTTCGTAACTGATCGGTATTTGGAGTAAGACTGACATAAGCTCGGACACGCTATGGCAGTAACTTTTTACATTATACATATTTTATAACTGTTGTGAATATTGTGATATTTTCACATTTGAATTTAATACTTTTTCGATGTTCTTTTATCAAGTCACCTTTAACGCAAACTGCACAAACAACTGCTGTAGTATTTTTCATTTCTGCCAAGCATTCAATATGATTATATTCTAAGTCAACATACCTCTCAAAACTGTAAAAGCCGATTAAGCGCTTAATAATATCGCCTCATACTTTATCGGTGTTTACGCATAACTATTCACGGTAAACCAATTAGTATTCGTGGTGGCTACGGCGACAGTTGTTCCATGACCGCGTAACTTGTAGTCTTGTAACCAACCTATGCCGGTAGCTACACCTATGTAGGTAGTGTAGGTTCGGAATAAATGTATTGAAAATGTGATTATAGGCTCTTGGCAACAGATTCGATCACGGATCTTTGATTTTATTTCCATATTGTCGTTCGTAAAACGAGAGCAATTCTTGTGAAGATACTCGTATATTGATGTCATAAAGAAGTAGCAATATTCCATAGACAGAATGATTTATTTATGAAGCGGCGGTAGCCTAATGGCTAGGGCATCGGACTTGCGATCATGTCGTTGCCGGTTCGAAACCCACCCATTGCACTACCGACGTAAACCCACTCGTAACACAAGCATTTAGCTTAGCACGAGGGGTTAACGAGAATACTAGTAATGTGTGACGGACATTGCTAGTAAGCTTTAAAAAAAAAATAAGATACATTCTACTATCATGCAGGTCTCCCGTGGGGATAGGTTTTACACCTACTGCCATCCTGGCAAACCTAATACATGCTCATTGCTTAAGTAGTTGAGATGAAAAATATGAATAGGAAAAAATTATGATTACTACTACTTTACTATACCTACTTAACTTACTTACTATATTTAACTACTACTAAAATAAAAGCTGCTATCCGTGACTTAATTTGCGTAGAATAAAAATACCTTGTCACTCAAGGATAGCTCTAAGCTTTTTATCGGTCGAATAATTTTCAGAATTGTTAGTAGTAGTAGTACTTACTTCCGGAGATTATCTCATTCCAAAACACATAGTTATATCTCTTTTAGTATGAGAGTTGATTATTCCGTAATTACTTTGTTTGTTGGAAAGACTACATAATATATGATTGATGTTGTGTTGTTGTAACCAGGGCAGTAAATATAACTCGTGCTTGTTGGTAAAAGCGGACTGCCGCGTTTTTTCCTTTATGACAAGCTACATTTAAATATTATGATGCATTCCCTTATCTAATATAATTATAACAATTGAATTTGCAAGAAATTCAGAGGCATTTGTCCAAACAACAGTGAGAATGATGATCCGAGTTGTGTTGTAATCAGAAAGAATGTCCGCATGGATGATTTTGTCGTTTGAAATGGAGATGAATATAATTTATTTACATCGCATTTGGTGTATTTAGTTCTCGATAAGACATTAATGGCCACTTGCACCAAGTTCTTAAATGTGTTTAAATTGTATTTAAACTGAAATTTTCATTGTAAATTTCTGTTTAAATACAATTTAAACATATTAAAAAGTTGGTGCAAGTGGCCCTAAAAGATGACGTTTCAACATTTTAATTTCTTAACCAGGGCTATAAATGATGGCATGCGTATAAAATTCTCCCTATTCCTGAATTAACTATAGTTATAGGTCTTTATAATTGTCCCTCTGATGATATTACGCTTTCCTGGCGGGCAGACTCATTTGAATGTGAACAGTGCACTGCCCCCTTCATCCCGGATGTCGGCTGTACATAATTGTCGTTATCAAGAAATCAATATTATATATTCCCCAAACGTTCCTAACAGTATCTCTGACTACCCGAGCTTTGAACCTGTTCTGCGGAACGTGCAAATTTTAATTTTGCGTAGATAGTCTCTTTTGTTGATGGGCCATATTTAAATCGTTGTCATACACATGTTATGATGATGCGTGTTTCGTTGTCCTTCATCTCCGGACATAATGTAAGTAATTATATGAATTAAACAAGTTGGCTTGACAATCAATTAGTAATTTATTTAAACATTAGTACAATGCTTTTCCATGGCCATGGTTGTTCGTTGTCCGAATCCGCGGGAAAAGGAATTGTCACTTGACAGTTGGGAACTGTCACATACACATAGACAAGACCCATAAACATCCCCCTTTTTCAAGACAATTTTTCTTAATTCTAAAACTAAACTTATTGCTCTAAATCTGAACTATCAACAAAATCTTTAAACTTGATCGGTTTTCTAATCGGACGTCCACTGCGCGTTACATTAATAATTTCGCTATGATGTGAGCTATTGGCTTCGTCGAGACTAGGAGTGGGCGCATTGACATGAATATTTGTTGATTTTTCAGATGTACTCACACAGTTATTAAGGGGCTCAATACAGGATTCATCAGTAGTACTAGGCTCACCTGGTAAAATATCAGATTCAACAACAGGTGATTTATTAATTTCTACAGATGAAATATCTGGTGCATTATCATCAGTAAAATTAAATGTTATATTTTCCTTTCTTATTTCTCTGTTTCTCAACTCATTAAAATCAAAAGAATTACTTGGTGTTATGTACTTTCTATTCCTCCTATACCTGTTCCCTAACTCATCCCCCACTATGTATGAACGAGGCTCATCACACTTCTTTACAATTTTGCCTTTAGTCCAATTAGCATCTAAAGATTTTTTAAAATAAACATTTTGATCTACATTTAATTCTGGGAGAGATTTTGATTTTTTATCATAGCTTTTCTTTATTGAGTCTAAATGATTATAATAATTATTATCATAGTGTGAGACTTTAGGTTTTAAATTACTCCTTGAAATTGGTAACAATGAATTTAAGTTTCTAGAGAATAACATCTGAGCAGGAGATGGCATATATGGTTTAGGAGTATTCCTGTAATTTAACAATCCCAGGTATGGATCCGATCCATCCTCATGACATTTTTTAAATATTTTTTTGAATATTTTTACACCACTTTCACTTTGTCCATTGGACTGTGAATGTTTTGGGCTAGATTTAATATGCTCAAATTTATAAACATCTGTAAAACACTCAAATTTATCTGAAGTGAATTGCGTTCCACAGTCTGTAACTACAATTGCTGGTATGCCATGTCTTGCAAAAATTGATTTACAATTCAGTATAACACAATCACTCGACAAGTTATCAAGCTTACATACTTCAATATACTTGGAATAGTAATCCATGAAAATTAAAAAATCTTTATTGTGAAGGGTACAGATGTCAATGCCAACCTTGTGCCAGGGAATTTTCTCTATGACATGATTTACTAAGGGTTCTTTTTGTAGATTTGGGTTGAATTTTGCACAAGGTTCACATTGCTTAACTAAAAATTCAATATCTTTGTTCAGTTCAGGCCAGAAAATACAGGACCTAGCTCTGATTTTACAAGTACTTAGACCTACATGTCCATGATGTATATTTTTTAACATTTCAGCCTTCAAGGATTCTGGTATTACAATTAAGTTACTTTTCAATACAATGCCATCCAAAACACTTAACTCATCTTTAAAGGTCCAGTAATTTCTTATACTTTGATCCACATTAACAATATTTTTTGGCCAACCATTTTTTATATGAAATATGATTTTACTCAGTACATGATCAGAATTAGTTGCCATTTGAATTCTTTTTAGTTGAACATTAGATACAGGCAAACAATCTCTTTGGAGTTTTACATGACAAATTATATTCTTATGGAGTTGCTTTATCTTAACTTCATCATCAATATTAGGACAGCTACGTGACAATGTATCTGCAATGAACAGTAATCTGCCTGGTTTGTATTTAACTTCTAAATTATAACCTTGTACAGCTAACATCATTCTTTGGAGTCTTGCTGGCACTTTATAAAGAGGCTTTTTGAACAATGTTTCCAGAGGTTTATGGTCTGTTTCTACATGTACTTTACGACCATAAGCATACTGGTGCATTTTATAACACCCAAAGACTATTGCTAACATTTCTTTTTCTAGTTGACAATAATTTTGTTCTGTGGAATTAAGAGAACGAGACCCAAATGCAACTGGCCTTCCATTTTGCAAAACTACTGCACCCATTGCTGTTGATGAACTATCCACTGACAATACAATATCTTGATTAGTGTTAAAGAAGGCTAAACATGGACTACTGCACAAAGCTTTTTTCAATATCTCAATACACTTTTCTTGGTTGCTATCCCAGCTAAACACAGAATCTTTTTTCATTAGTATACGTAAAGGTTCTATTATTTTTGAGTAATTTGGAATAAAGCGAGAAAGATAATTACACATTCCCAAAAATCTTTCCAAATCTTTTTTATTTTTAGGATGCTCCATTTTCATCACTGCCTGTACTTTACCAGGATCTGGAGATACGCCATTTGCAGTAAATTTGTGCCCCAGGAATAAGAGTTCTGACACAAAGAATTTACATTTGGACTCATTAAATTTAATGCCATTTTTTAATGCAATATCCATCACTTGTACTAATCTATCATTGAGTTCCTTCACTGACTGGCCATATATACATAAGTCATCAATATACGGAATTACTCCTTCTACATTTTCAAACATTTGGGCAATAATTCTACTAAATTCTTCTGGAGCGGAACTTATGCCAAATGGTAGCCTTTTAAATCTATACCTGCCAAATGGGGTAATAAATGTACAAAGGTCTGAACTTCTTTCATTTAAATTAAGCATCCAAAAACCATTAGATGCATCCAATAATGCAAAAACTTTAGCATTTTGCATCTTGTTTTTAATTTCATCAAGAGTTGGCAATTGATATTTGGGTTGTATAATATATTTGTTTAATGCCCTTGGATCAATGCAAATTCTCAATTTACCATTTGGTTTTCTGACAGGAACTAAATTATTGACCCATTTGGTAGGTTTTGTTACCTTTTCAATAACGCCTAACTTCTCCATCCTATCCAACTCCTGGCGCATCTCAGGCATCAATGAAAATGGAACACGTCTAGCTACTTGCACAGATGGGACTGCTTCACTGCTTAACTGTATATTTACTGTCCCTGGAATGCAACCAAGACCACCATCAAATAGCTCACTGAAATTAGATTTCAAATTTTTTATTAAACTATAACGTTCATCATTGCCACATGTGACATTATGTACATTTACGAGATTTGCGTTTGCCGAAACAAAATTGTATGTTAAACATGTTTTGCAACCAAGAAGAGTGGGAATGTTTCCCTCAATTATTATAAACTTGACATTATATTTCTTTTTATTAGGATGAATAATTTCTAACCAACAAGTACCTCTAACTGGTATGCATTTACCATCAAGTTGAATAACTTTTTTGTCACAAGGTAATATTTCTGCATTTTTTAAATCCAATTGTCTACAAACCTCAGTTCCAATTACATTGCATGCAGCCCCTGTGTCCATTTTAATTGGTATTTTTGTTTTATTTATAGTAAATTCTTGAATTATTTCATTTCCAATATAACCAACAAAGAAATCACTTTCCTCACTGTCATCAGCACTGTTCCTTTCTTCAACTATATTTACCTGTTTCTGAATATTTTGCTGCCTAGAGCTGCGACAAACCTTACTAAAATGGTTTGGTTTTTGACATTTGAGACAGTTTTTTCCATATGCTGGACACTGGTTTAAGTTATGATTAGACGCACAGTATCGACAGTTCTTTATCATTTTGGTGGAAACCCTTTTATTTATTACCAGCACTTCATTGTGGTTCATGTTGGTCTGTGCTTCGACTTTTTCTTTGACATATTTGTTTGAAGCCTCTGCACTGAGTAGGTACTTCATAACATAGTCTAAGCTTAATTTACTGTCTTCTTCTGCCATTAGTTTTGTTTTCAGGTTATTGTAATTATTATTGAGACCAGCTATAATTTTGGAAGCTGTTAGGCTTTCTCTCAAGTCTCCAAACTCGCAGGTATTCCCAAGATTAATAACATTTTGAAAATAATCCTCAAGTGACTTGTCATTTTGACACACCGTGAAGAATTCATTTCTTTGTATTGTTAGGCTTCTTCTTGGAGCGAAATAAAGAAGAAATTTGTCTATAATCTGCTGCAAAGATTCTTCACCATTACAATTAAAGGAATTGTAAATTCGAATACCCTGGTCACCAATGTAATTAAGTAAAATGCTTACTTTTCGTTTCTCCTTAGCTTCGTCCAAACCTGTGGCAGCAAGGTAAATTTCTAGCCTCTGTTTGTACGTCTTGAAATTTTCGTATAAGTTTCCTTGGAAACTCATCCCACGGAGTGGCGGTGGATTCGACGTACCACCTGACACCATGTTTCGTTGTCCTTCATCTCCGGACATAATGTAAGTAATTATATGAATTAAACAAGTTGGCTTGACAATCAATTAGTAATTTATTTAAACATTAGTACAATGCTTTTCCATGGCCATGGTTGTTCGTTGTCCGAATCCGCGGGAAAAGGAATTGTCACTTGACAGTTGGGAACTGTCACATACACATAGACAAGACCCATAAACAATGCGTGGAGAGGCATTCTTAATTTATTTATGTACAGTCCTCTTCGGAGATATAATATGGTAGTAGCGAATTTCATGGCCGTTCATATAGGGCAAGGGAAGGTAAGTGCGCTTTTTATTTAATACGAATCCGACATACCCTGGCGCTTCCCCAGGTGGCAGAATATTCATCAGAATTTTCCGTAGAAGGACTAATATTTAATTTCTGTTCTGAGTGTTAACATTAGGTAATGTTGTTTTTCCTGGATGATTGTGTTGGCTATTTTTAAATATTACGTGAAACAGCTGTTTGTGCTTATGTAAAAAATGACATAGTAATACTAAGTGGGTAAATATGTTTATTGTTAGTTAATTTAGCAATGTCCGTACCGTCCCCTGGAGACCAAGACAATAGATTTTGCACTGTGTCTATAATTGTCTATAAATTCAAAGCTGCGGAAATTTACATACCTCTTTTCATTTCAAATGTGAATAAGGAGACGTCAGAAAAAGATATATGCGAGTACATAAACCAGAAAGCGAATTTAGTTGTAAAATTAGAAAAAATCAATATGAAAGTTGAGAGATCTTATAATGCGTTTAAGTTATTTGTACCAAGGCATAAAATTGAGACGTTTTTGGATGACAATTTGTGGCCCGAGGGAATTACATTCAGGCGATTTGTCCATTTTAAAAAAGGAAAAGACACTGAGTTTGTAAATGAAGATTCCATAAATCGTAATTAATGGATAACAAAAGTAGTATAATCCTGACAACATTCAATTGCAAAAATATTATGCGATCAGCTGACTGCGTTCGTAGACTGTGCCGTACAGCTGATATCATCGCACTCCAAGAAACCTGGCTACTACCGCATGACGTGCCATACCTCGGTAGCTTAGAGGAAGATTTTGCTTATACAGGCAAGTCCGCCGTTGACACGTCTGCTGGAGTTCTCATAGGAAGACCGTATGGAGGAGTTGCACTTCTATGGAGAAAATCTGCGTTCTCGATGGTGTCAGTGCTAAAGTGTAACAGTGATCGTCTAGTAGCAATTAGGATAGATCTTGCGGATCGCTCGTTATTAATTTTTTCGGTGTATATGCCTATTAACTCAACGGACAATCTCATTGAATTCACGGACTGTTTATGTGAGATTATTGCTATTTGTGATAATAGTAATGTAGAAGCTGTGTTTATATTGGGAGATTTTAATGCGCACCCGGGCGAGCGTTTTGCAAACGAATTGTTAAATGTATGTGTGGAGCAATCGTGGACATGCGTGGATATGGAGTTACTTCCAAAGGACACGCACACATTTGAGAGTACCGCAAACGGGGCCCTGCGATGGTTAGACCACTGTGTGTTAAGTAGTGCCGCGCGGCGCACTGTTGTGAACGCGTCTATTTTGTACGGCGTATATTTGTCAGATCACATTCCTTTATTAATTGAATGCGATGTTAATTTGATAATACCAAAGTTAATAAATTCAACATACACTTGTAACAGAGTAATTTGGGGAGAAAGAGATCATAATCAAATAAAGGATTATTCGAGTTTCTGTCATTCTAAACTAAGATTAATAGATATTCCCGATGAGTTTCGTAATTGTTCACATAAAATGTGCACGAACACGGATCATTTTTTAGCATTGGATAAAATGTATCGTAATTTAATTAATATTTTAAAGGAAGGCGCCGAACGTTCACACTCAAGTAAACAAATGAGTCACAATCGTAAAAAATATATACCGGGTTGGAATAAACACGTTCGTGACGCTCAACGGGAGGCACGACTATGCTATCAGCAGTGGTTATTACATGGGAGGCCTGCTTCTGGTTACATTTACAACACTATGTGTAAAACTAGGAAATTTTTTAAAAATAAATTGAAGTATTGTCAAGATAACCAGCAACAAATAAAAATGGACATTTTAGCTAAAAATCATACTGAAAAGAAATTTGGATCTTTTTGGAAATCAACGAATAAGTTGAATTGTAGGTCTAGTCCCCCTGTGAGTGTGGCTGGCGTGCATAAACCGGTAGATATAGCGAATTCTTTCCGGCGTCATTTTAGCGTTGACCCACTCCGTGATTCTCACAACAGACCAGGTCAGATGGTCGATGCCGAGGCCACCTCCCGGGACATTTCAGTAATTTTTACTGCCAAGGAAGTTGCGGCCATTATTATGAAAATGGTAAAAGGAAAATCTCCTGGACATGATGGCCTCGGCATTGAGCATCTGAAGTATGCTGGAGTACACCTACCACGAGTGCTCGCATTGTTTTTTAATATGTGCATTAGTCACAGCTACCTTCCAGATGACCTTATGTATACAAAAGTAGTCCCGATTGTTAAAAATAGAACAGGGGATGCCTCAGATATGACTAATTACAGGCCTATCTCCCTGGCCACTGTTGTAGCTAAGGTTCTGGACAGTCTGCTTGATAAGCAGTTGGCAAAACACCTTGTGCTCCATGATGCTCAGTTCGGGTTTCGACCTGGGCTCTCCACTGAGAGTGCCATACTGTGTCTCAAGCAGACTGTTCAGTACTATACTGATAGAAGAACGCCAATTTTTGCCTGCTTTCTAGATTTGTCGAGGGCATTCGATCTGGTGTGTTATGATGTTTTGTGGCATAAACTGCAATGTGAAACTACCGTACCCCCTGATATAATATCAATATTTAAGTATTGGTACAATAATCAATCTAATAGCGTGAAGTGGGCTGACTCGCACTCGGACATGTACCGGTTGGAGTGTGGAGTTAGGCAGGGAGGGTTAACCTCACCACGGCTCTTCAACCTGTACATGAACCAGCTGATCGTTGAGCTCAGCAATACCAAGATCGGATGTCATATTGATGGAGTATGTGTTAATAATATTAGTTATGCTGATGATATGGTGTTGCTGAGCCCATCGATCGGTGCGTTAAGACATTTGGTGGCCATATGTGAATCGTATGCGCTGAGGCATGGACTCAAATATAATGTCACAAAGAGTGAGTTGATTGTGTTTAAGGCGCGCAATATGACGTACACAGATATACCAACGGTCTCGCTATGTGGTTCACCACTTCGTAGGGTTAATAAGTTTAAATATTTGGGCCACTGGGTCACCGAAGACCTTAAAGATGACTGTGACATAGAGAGGGAACGTAGGTCGCTGGCTGTTCGTTGTAACATGTTGGCCCGTAGGTTTGCACGGTGTACTAAACCAGTTAAAGTAACGCTTTTTAAAGCTTACTGTATGTCATATTACACGTGCAGCCTGTGGGTCAATTTCACGCAGCGGACTTACAGTGACCTACGTGTCCAATATAATAATGCACTGAGGGTACTGTTACGGCTGCCAAGGCGCTGTAGTGCATCGGGGATGTTCGTAGAGACGGGCATTGATGGTTTCGCCACCATCATGAGAAAAAGGTGTGCCTCCCTGATGGCTCGTGTCCGCGCCAGCACTAACACTATCCTAAGTGTATTTGCAGATCGGTGGGACACCCCGATACTCAAGAGGTGGATGCAACTCCACACTCAATTGTAATTTGAAATTATTGTTTACTAACACTAGATATTAAGTCATTGTAACTAACACACTATGGACTTTGTCTGAAAATAAACGTTTTATTATTATTATTATATTATTATTATAATTGGGCATTTACTGTTAAGGCGGAATTTCGTTTCCAGCAGCATCCAATAGTTCACTGACGAAAACAGGGTTCCATCTCATGACATCAATTATGTAATACTAGAGCTATAATTATTACTTATATAATTTTTCGTGCTGCTAACTTTTCCATAAAGCAAACACGGATCCGTATAAATAATAGTCGTGAATCCTACATAACAAGAAGGAAGTTTACGAACTTCCTTTTCCCACCCCTATTTCACACATTCTCCATTGTCACTTTGAAATTGTAATGACGGATCGTTGTCATCCACCTATTGGTCGGATGATTATAATCTCACTAGCTTCCGCCCGCGACTTCGTCCGCGTGGAATAGTTACTTAGTCTTAGCGGGATGATAGCCTATAGCCTTCCTCAATAAATGGACTATCTAACACCGAAAGATTTTTTCTAATCGGACCAATAGTTCCTGAGATTATCGCGTTCAAGCAAACTTGGCAGGGGGCAGGAAGCTGAAGGGGATCATCATCTCCTTACAGGTGGTAAGAAGATGATGATCCCCTTCAGCGGCTTGTAGTATGTTTTGATTGAAGCTCACTTCAAGATATAGCCAATATTGTTAGTTGATAATTGAGTATTGAGTATCCGAGCGGAACTTTAGTAAAATATGTCACGGGAACAGGAATAATAAAAGAACGCTAAATGAGGATATGTCCTTTAGAGCGTTTGTTGGGTCCGAGCGGACCCAAGCTCGGTCCGCACGGATACAAAACAAACGCTCTAAAGGCTGATGAATAACGTATTTATTTGGATAAGGATTAATAATATCATGTTTATAAAAACACCTACGCAAATAATGCATTTGGAATTTTAGAACAAAGTTAGCATAAAAAAGGTTATAGTGAGCCAACCTGAAAAGATAGACATATGCTGTCGTGGACTTTTTTTTAGAACTTTTAAAGAGGAACAATCATGTCATATATGATTTTTGCGAAACTTTAACCGTTTACGCAGCGCACGCATCGGAAGCTCTCAAAAGGAAAAAAAACGAATTTTAGAACAAAGTTAACATAAAAACGTTAATAGTGAGCCAACCTTAAAAGATAGACATATGATGTCGCGGACTTTTTTTTAGAACTTTTAAAGAGGAACAATTGTGTCATATATGATTTTTGCGAAACTTTAATCGTTTACGCAGCGCATGCATCGGAAGCTCTCAAAAGGAAAACCCCCGATTTTGAAACATTCTTCATTGATGCTCCGCTCCTATTGGTCTTAGCGTGATGATATATAGCCTATAGCCTTCCTCGATAAATGAGCTATCTAACATTGAAAGAATTTTTCAAATCGAACCAGTAGTTCCTGAGATTAGCGCGTTCAAGCAAACAAACAAACAAACAAACAAACTCTTCAGCTTTATATATTAGTATAGATTTGCAGCACAATGGGTTTGTCTATGAAAATTAGCCGGTATTCTCGGCGCGTTCCACATTGGCAGGTCATCGGCAAACTGCAGCTAATTAAGTGTCGGGTATCGTCGCTCTGTCATCGACACAGCGGCTCTTCAGCCGTTATACACGGCAATATGGTCGGACAATAGCTCTGCTTTAGAATTGACGAGAATTCCCTCTCAATTTTGATCTTTGACAATTACCAGTAAAGCATGTCTAAGGTATTTTGAATCTTCAGATAAGTGTAGTTTATGCTTTTATTTTTGAGTTTGATGACTTGATGAGGATTGACTAAATTGTTTTGCTTTTATGGAATTCTTTACGCGGCTTTTTCATTGAGTGGTCACATTTTATTCGGATATTCTTTGAAAATTGACACAATAAGAAAAAGAAGAATTCGTGTAATAACCGTCCCTCGTTTTCTTTGTTTTTTTTTAGAAACCGTCCCTAATGTTTGTAAGGTTTTCCGTAACGTATTATGTATATGCTTAAAAAGTTTTTATTTGTTAAAAAGGCTAATAAAGGTTGTAGATGCTCATAACACTGATTAACCATTCGACAATGATCATAAATTGGCGATGACTGACTGCGGCTCTCGATACGAAAGTGGACGCGGCGCCAATTAGACACATAAATCAAACTGAAGGGATTTGCGCATTAGTTATGTAGGGTTGCTAAATTCTAGCTCATATTCCAAAGCGCATATTCTCGCTATTAAAATGTGCTTTATGGATATTTTGGCATGGAAGTGTTAAGTGTGGATACTAAAAATAGTCGCAGTGACAAAGGAAGAGACAGCCCTGACTAGTTGTGCTCAAACAAGTGATGTTTACATCAACTAAACGAGCTTCAGGGGACGCTTACAGTAAAGTTTATTCACCTCACACATATGCTAAAGAGACGTGCAATCTACGTAATAGTTATAATAGTACTCTGTGCTTTGAAAGTTTTTAACGAACTAACTTAACGAACATATGTTTGGGATTATGATTCGCATCAGCCATCTATACAAATAAATAAAATTTGGTGTGGCTGTTTGTAATATTCTGTCTGTCAGTTTGTTCTGGCTAATCTCTGAAATGGACCGATTTTGACGCACTTTCACTGGCAGAAAGGTGGTGTAGCAAGGAGTAATAAGGACTTAGGCTACTTTTTTTAATACCACGCGGATGAAGTCGCGGGTAACAGCTAGTACTTAGTTTAATCAATATTTTATCCAGCTATTCATGGAGAATTTCAAATCATTTTTCAATTGATCAACATTTTTAAAACTAAAAAGTTCCGTGCTACAAATTAGGTTATGCAAAAAGAACTTTCAAACTTTGTTTCCTAATCATAAAAGTTAAACTTAACTTCCATTCATGTTTTCCCAAAGTTGTAAATGTTATAATCAACTTCTCTTTGTGAAGTCAGCCTTTCACGGAGTTTGGTTGCTTAAAACATTAATTAACACTACTTGTAAATGTTTTCAGTCAGAATATTGTTGATGTTGTGTTATTTGACCTCGTTCGAAGACAACAGCGGTTAATAATAAAGAAAATAAGATATGTAAAAAGTGTCTTGTGTGTTATAATCCTTAGATAATCTTTTATAGGCGCTGTTGAATGTATGACAAAGGATTTCGTGGACGTTTTCCTCGACGTATGTAGGTAGTTCGATGGAAATGATTGTTGGAAAATACCAATTATTCGTATGTTCAATTGAGAAAGTTCACGTTTAGGGTGATAATCGTGCTACTGGAGAGACTATATAGTTAATTAAATTTAAATTAAAATTAGAAGATGCAGAAGAATATAATAATGAAAAACAACTATCGTAATGGCTGAATAATTAAACAGATAAATGTAGAAATAAGAAGAGATAGGAATTTCTAATACATACTTAAATATCTAATCACGTTAACGTTTAATTCTGACAAAAAAATGGCTGATTGCTTTAAATATTTAATTACTGAATTAATTAAAATGTTATTCAATTCTTATCAGTTTATCACCGCTACTACCTAAATATGTACCACAAATGAAACGCGTCGGTAATCGTAAAAATGTTTATTACAACGGTGAGCACACCCATTACAATGTTATCTCGTACACCACACTGTTTCCTCGTGGGTATTCAAATAGATGAAACAATAATCATCTGTTGCGAGATCGTAACAAGAACAAGGTCAATTGCTAATGAATTGTCTAATTCTACAATTAAACTACTTTGTCTACATTGTTACGACATGCTACAAAAACTATAAAACTTCTGGTTTCTATATTTGCATCGTTAGAGTTAACTTTTACAGCGATCGTATTGAGTTAGTGATATGTATATTCAGAGACTAAGCGAAATTATAATGGAAGATAAAATTCACGTGGGAGAGCCATGCTTCGGCACGAATGGGCCGGCTCGACCGGAGTGATACCACGGCCTCACAGGAAACCGGCGTGAAACAACGCTTGCGTTGTGTTTCGCCGAGTGAAGGAGGTTACCGGAGGCCCAAACCTTTTTAAAAGGCGGGCAACGCACCTGCGACTCCTTTGGTGTTGCAGGTGTCCATGGGCGGCGGTTATCGCTTACCATCAGGTGATCCGTTTGCTCGTTTGCCCCCCTATCTCATAAAAAAATGGGACCATCTTGGAGTAATCTGTGTTTTCTCGCTAGTTAATTATTGTGTGGTCCGCCAGCATTGTTAGCGGCCGTGACACAAATTCCATCCAAAACTTTAGTAGGTACCATAATAATTATACCATTTACGATAAGATCATTTCAAGCAAACGTTTACTATAATAATTCTCTAGAGATAAATAGCGTACGACATAGTAAAACTTTGAGGGAAACCTTTTCGGTGTTGAGTTTGGAATGAGTGAAATGGAAAGTTCATTAAGTATGTTAATATTCCCACGCCAGTGAGTATACGAATTAGTAATGTGGATGGTCTTAATGGTATATTACTTGTTTGTAATTCAAAATGTAATAATGTTTGTGTAATTTGATAGTATTATATTATTATTATGTTTATTTTACCTGCCAGACATCCCCAAAACCGAAGGGCAAGTTGGGCAGAGTAAGTAGGACTCGTATCGATAAAAACCGTCAAAAACTTATACTTAATAATGTTTTTTAATTTGCACAATACAATTTCTTTTTCCAAATCGATTTATAAATGACAGAATTTTGAGAAAACAAACATACATAAAAATACAGTAAAATTGAGAACCTTTTTGAAGTCGGTTAAAAATATAGAGGCAGTATGCTTAGATAAAAGTTGCAAATTCTTAAGGACGATAAAATCGTATTGAAGCTCAATATATTTTGATATTTTCTAGAGCAATTCCTAAAGCTTTCATCCTTTGACCAACGAGACGCGATTTTGAATAGATTACCGATACAAGAGGTTTCAACGATGCATATTTTACTGAAGTGTTCAATCTCGATATGGCTTATATTAATAAATCGGTGCTACGGTGCTGTCCGCGTTGATCTCGTATGATCCAATCCGGTGAGCAAGTTATCAACCTTTTTCACACATGAAAAATAAATGAGATGGATTTGGACATAATGAAAATACTCCTATATATTCATGTATATTATGTTATCATATATTATCGCATATATATAACATGCGATATTTTTGCGGTTAGGTCGGAACGGGTTATCGTGCCGGACTAAGGTTACGAATATTAAAATTGTGACTAAAGTTCGATAACCAACGGTTTCCGCCATTGTTTTATTGCGATAACATTATCGTATTGTTTTAATTACCTAGTCATTTGTTTTAGGGTCCTAATCCTTCTTGCAAGCGTATTAGTATTTACATGAAGCTGTGTAACAGCTCTAAGTTCGCTTGAGGTCTGTATAAAGCCGTAACACAACATAGGACACCAACAGTTGTGACTTAGATATGTTATCAGCCTAATGATACTAAATGTAGGTACATAATTACACTCACGCCACAAGGGTACAAACAACAGTCCGCCACGTACGAACACCACGATTCTTGCATATATTTGCTTCTTCTTCTTCATCAGTATAGGGAACTCAACCTCTTGCGATGACTGCTGCCCTGCTGCTTAATCTCAATGTCCAGGCAATCCCCTATTACATGGGACCTAAACATACCGGCGAACTATGGGTGTACATAAGTAGGTACACCTATGGCTTAGCCTTCGGGGAGTATTCACCGAAGGCTAAGACACGCAAAACATACCACACGCTTGTACAGGCGTGGTGGTATGTTTTGCTTCCACATTCATACATTTTGTCCTACACACGCCAGTTGCGAGTCCTACGCACCTGACCTTTTTGAAGGGCTACTACTATAAGATCGGAGTATGTCCTTTTCAGCCGACCTCTTCCGACGCTACCGCTGACTTTTGTTCATGTCTTTGATTCATTCAACATGACACTGAAATAAGAGACATTATACAGCTTTCCTTGAATGTAACAGTTATTCAAGTATACGATGTAATTGGTTGCGTTATCTTTGCCATGATCTTCAAACGTTTTTATTGCTATCAGGTCACAAGGTCAATCGATCGCATCGTTTTGCTTGTGGTAAGTCAATGCGGGTGCCAATTTTATTTAACACGCACATCTAGTATTCTTGTCATGAAGTTTTTAGAGTGAAAAAGGTATATCCAGTCTTTTTTTAAAACATTTAACCAAATAGTCGGATAATTACAAATTGATGACTCTACACGTACAGGAATTACACTTTTAGAAGTTAAATACATTTTTTTATCTGGAATATGATCGAACTCAGACAGCTGAATAGGTACCAAATCTTAATATTTGCCACGCAATATAAATATCATATACTATCAACTTACTAGCTTGTGCCTTATTCGCAAACTCCCATTATGTAAATTACAATAGTAGACTTTTAATGCCATTCTTCCTCTCCAATAGTACTTATCATCACTAATATTTATTAAGTACCTTCTTAAAAACCAACATACATTGAAGAAGTTTATGATGTATGGACATAACAACGTGTATGAACCGTCGTGACATAAATTCCTATAATCTGATTACGTAAGCGCATGTCATCGTCCACATCTGGGCTTCCCGTTACCGTCATAGCTTGCAGCTAGTGGGCAGCTGGGTGTATGAAGTGCATGTTCTCATTATCTAACCATGACCGAACCATTTAAAATTTGTATTCCTTTTTATTTTTGAGTTTGCCAGGTTAGTCCGACTTAAAATACGATATTCGCATAGACTTGCAAATGAAACTAAAAAGGCAAAAATAAACTGAGAGAACGCTGCACCGTTTCCATATCGTTGTTTTTGTAAACTAAAACTTTGATTCACCAACACAAAGCATTGAGATTAAACGATATTGAAGCTTAAATTAAACACTCAACATTGTAAAGAAATAACGTTACTTAGCACTACACATTCGTCTATCACTCTGTTACGCATCCACTAACAAAGTCGTAAATAAATTCCTCGTAGGAAGTAGTCGTCACGCCTTCAAATCTGCATTTAATAACATAGTATCATTGTATTTTTGATAGTGATTAATACAGCTCCATTAATTGTCGCAGACTGCCGTGGAGTTCCACGGGAAAGCCACCTCGATCATAAAGGGACATTAATATTCTTGTTTACCTCATTGTCATAAAAGTTTCTTTTTATCTTTTTTGACTTCGCTTCTATCTTTTTTGACGAAAGTTTTATGAATGTCGAAGTTTTATGGAATTATTGGCATTTCTGTTTTATCGCTCCGTCTGAAATTCAGTTTTAAAGTGTAGTGGTTTATTATAATGAAGATATTATCTTTCAAATTAATTTTATGACTTTACGGATTCAAATCGGTTCAGAATTATTAAATTACTTACGCCTCTTGATACTTCAACGGTATCAGTAAGAGAATCTTCACTTGCGTTGATTACGTGGTTTAACACAAGTATGTTTTATTATATGAAGCTATGCAAGTAGGGTCTTACGTAAACGGAGGCTTCGTGAACGTTATCACGACGGAGTGCAGTAGCGCAAGGAAACATTAACTCTTCCGCCTAGAAACACTTGATGGAGAATCATGAAACTTGTCTTAACGCTTTTGGTGCATGTATGCATTTATTGTAATTAGATCCAAAAGTTAACAGCTTTCTGTTATTAAATAATTATACAACAAGTATTTGCAGGCAGACTTTAAAAAAAAAGCCCATTACTACAACATTTGCTTAGCAAAAGATTTTTGCACCTTGTAATGTCTACAGGCGAAATTATCTTGAAATGCTAAATATGAACAGCGAAAGTTATTTGTATATTTTAAAGTAAAGTAAAGATTTAACGAGAGAGTATCTAGACTATTGACCCTAGTTTATAGAAATACATAAATTCAAAAGAACAACATAAAAAACGAAATGGCACAGGAAAATAAATTAGTTACAAAATATGCTTCCAGAGAAAGAATAAATATTATTAAAAGTATTACAAAATCTTATGATTTGAGAAACAATCGCACTGAAACCAATGAATCCACAAATTCAATCTCGAGTCTGGTCCGATACGATGTAATCTTTGACCAAAATCTTACACTACCCAAATCCTCTACAATAGTTCTCAGATTTACCTATCAGTTCTATGTGTGTACAACCCCAATATGTTCTCCCTTGCTTCCCATAAATTGTATTTTGCTGTCGGGGCGTCGTTTCAAGGGGCACGAAACGTCCAAGGCCATAAAAGACAGTTGTCCGGTGATAGTATTACTCACTGCTTATGTATCGTCAACCATAACTGATTTGTTGAAGGGGACTTTTGCGTGTGGTGGAACCGCGAAATGTTGGTTGCATGTCGCCAGTTTTGTACTAAAATATGCCAGCATAACTTTAAAAATATGGTAATGCTTTGAATCCATGTGTGTAATCAACTAGAATCACTATAATCGGCAAATAATAAATGATAATGTTCTTAATCAAAAATCCCGTGTTAATTGTATTTTTATAATGTTTTAATCGTATTGATCTAATATCATCATCATCATCATATCAGCCAAAAGATGTCCACTGCGGAACAAAGGCCTCCTGTATTGACTTCCACAAGGACCTGTAATATGTATAAAATACTTAAAACTAATAAATTCTCAAAATTTAGCTTCATTTTATATTAATTTCGTCGTTGTTTTGGTCTAGCTAGATATGCTCGTCATTACTTTTAATATTAGCTTTCGTCTGGGTCGGGCGATACGACCTGAACCTGCTTGGAACACCGCAAACGTCAAATAAACGTGATTAGTTCTGAAGAAGGGTACACGGGTACACTATTGCTTTCAAGACTTTATTGCTTGAATATTTTTTTATGGATCAACTTCGAGCAAGTCAAGTACTCAATAGATTTCTATTGAGTTGCAGTCTATCATTTAAAGGCATCTGTAACCGAAGCAATGTAAATATTTCATTAGAATGCTTACTAAGTAACACGGTGCGCATCCGAATAACATCTTTAACAATCTCAGTGGGCTCCCCAGCCGCAATCTCGGACGTAACGATGTTGCTCGCGTCATAAACCATCGTCTCAGACATTCCCTCTCTTTTAGCTTTCGTCACCCCAGTTGAGTTTATGTGCACCCTACCTAAATTAGCATTGCGAAAATCATTTTATAAGACATGACAAGAATAATTTATTAGAATATGCACTCTTTTTCTTTAACATCAAACCATAAAATGCAACACAAAACTGTGAAAGGAAAATGTCTTCTTACAGTTTGCGATATCAAAGCGCAGGTATATTGAAGAAGCTTCCATAAAACAACGAAATATATGATCACGAAATGCGAGCTCATTTTGTTCATTACTAATGAAGTTTTTTTTAATAAAAATAGATCAGTCGTGTGATTATTTATTCCGATTCTGAGTCTGTTGGCTGATGGAAAATTGCTGACAATGCCAATTTGCATCGAACTGGGTTGTAAAACCCAGGTTGATGTTACGCCGACGAGTAATGTGCGCACGTAAAATAGGATAACCTCGGCTTAAACTGGCTGACAAGGCTTTGTTGTTAATGTAGTTACTATAAGTTGCATAAGTATAGGCAGAAAATACGATTTACAAGGAGGTATATTAGCAATAACCAGAAACAAATTTCTTGCTTAGGCATACACATAAAAAAAATGACATTATGATAAATTTTTCGTCAAATACTGCTCTTTATTTTGAGGGACTATTTTCCTTTTGCCACGATAAAGTTATCCTACATTTCAGCGAATGTTGCAGCTGTCCTAATTAGGCTACACTACTTGTCAGCGCTATGAAAAGTGGAATACCTACCTAATGTGAACTGTCCCCAAGCCCCAGAAACTAGTTAAAGTTTGGCGAAAGTGCTTACTTCAAACGTACGCGATTTGTGTCATTAGCTAACTGGATGGTACAACTTATTGCAGTCGCTTTCCGCTTGAGAAGTTACAAAATGCAAGAGCTATAAAATATTTCATGGAGACGTTTCCTGACGGTAGTGATGCAATATTGGTCTCTGTAATAATTTTACACGTACTACGTCAAAGACTATTGTTTGATGTCAATGCTTTGAAATCACAAACATTTGATAATTTATTTGAGAAAAAAACATGTAAGGTGTAAGAAGATGCAATGTAAGTGAAGCTGTATTCTATAGTGTGAAATAGTTGCCACATGTTCCGTTTCCGTCCCCACCCGAACAGATATTGCAATTCTGCGGTTTAAACATGAGTTGTCGTGAACCGTTGTTATTGCTTTATGAGAATACCGCAGGGCTGTGACAGAATGTAATCTTATGTTAGAAATACGCTCGAGCTACTTTGTAAGGGATCTAATAGCTTACGACAATTTTAATTAGAAATGATCCCATGATATCCGCTGGTTGATACTCTGTAATTGAAATTTCTGGTCATGTTACCATGTTTTTAGTATTCTTTGTTATTGCAAAAGAGCAATTATGTTCGTCTTATTACGTAATTGATTTGGTTGTGCTGGTATTTTCAATGGAAATTTCATATTTCTTGTTTGATATCGTTACAGTATAATTTTGTGTGTGCGAAACCGCGTATCCACACTGTCGTCTCCCGATCATCGAATATTTGATTCGACCTTCTTTAAAACAAATATGAAACGGGTATTGTTCTAGTTTTACGATCCTATAAATGACAGAGGGCTCTGTTCGTTCAAAGTCTGTTCCGACTCGTGAATTTTAAAAGCGAATCGTAACATCTGTCTGTGACTAGCTATGGTTTATTTTTGGCAGCATTGTACTTGTTTTGGGTGTAGACTGGCCTTACCAACATAGACAAGAGCTTTAGGATTTTAATCCGCTACTGAAAGTTTCAATCGAATGTAAAGTGTATTTGAATAGAATTTGAGATTCTCATTATAGCGCATAGTTTTAAATACCTCTATGGACAAACCATGGGGAAAGAAACCAAATTAGCAAAGACTAGATATAAGCCCATTTTTGCAAAACCTACCAAATGACTTGGATTACATTTTAAGTATTCATTGAAAGTGTCTCCATTCAAGCACATTATCAAGAGTTGCGATAATCGTGTCTAACCAGCAAGTCGGATGGGATACCGTTAGAGAACTGGCCGCAGCGGCGGTCACGGCCTCTGAATGTATATTTTTTTCTCACTAACCTACTAAGACGACGTGTTGGCAGACTGGTTCTTCTAGTTCATGAAGACACTTGCTTAGTTTGTTTACGCTACTATTCATTTCAAGACCTTAGGTTCTGCCAAGTGTGTCATTTCGGAATTCAAGTAATGTGCGGTGAATCTTAATTCATTAACTTCTATTTCTTATTAAATGTGAAAAAAATATGGTTTATATTGTGATTGATTTGAAATTTAAAATATCTTTAAAACATTAACGTTTCAATATTGTTTTGCTGTTATTTAATTTGGCTTTTTAATTAATTAGCTGATTGTTTCCTATATTGAACCATAGGACGGACGTATGAGCGTATAGTAGGACCAGATAATGTGGTCCTTATATACGTACTTACTGTATCCATTTATAACCATATATGTTGAACGACTTTTATCATTG
Source organism: Acronicta leporina (assembly GCA_947256265.1). NCBI lineage: Eukaryota > Metazoa > Arthropoda > Insecta > Lepidoptera > Noctuidae > Acronicta > Acronicta leporina. The sequence goes on from OX366512.1 coordinate 4,332,200, forward strand.
TAGCTTGCATATATTTTATAGAACAGTATGTGCCTGCGTAAAGTGATGTTGGCACAGCATGTTGTTGTTACACTAACTGAATACTATAAAGAGATTTATGCGTATAATATCCTTTGCAGCCATTTCGGCGCCAAACAGTGCTCTGGAAATTGTTTTAAAATCAGTGTGAACATTAGGCGTAGATTTGATTGTTTTTTTTTTATTATTATTCTGTTTCGATTAATGTGGCATAGGATCTGTTAATAAGTTAAGGTGAGGGTCGTCTCAGAATCTTGCCGTTCTGGAAGTTATCGAATACACGCATTGGACTTCTATTTAATTAACATTTCATACTTGATTTCGAGTAATTCGATTAACTAATAAGTATATTGGTGTGAACTGCGTGGTTAAACCACTGCTTTTATACCTGCTAACAACATAAATTAAATTAGAATTAGTTTATAAGAAGATATAACTTGAAATATCTTATTCTATCTTCGTGAAATCGATCATACATAAGCCTCGCTGAGATACTAAACAAATGTCGTAGTAAATTAATTAAATTTGTCTGTACTGCACGCGGCCACTGCAGAGCTGCCTGGCCACAGGCCAAAGTACAATTTCTGAAATGTATTTTCCCGTAAAAAGTTTTCGGTTCCCCGTAAAAACTACTACTTACTAGTAGAGTACAAAACTACATAATTTAGTAGTGAAAAATATTTTACCAAATTTTTTATGTAGGGACTTTTTAATTAGATGTAGTATTTAGCAATTCAAAAACATTAAGTAGTGCTTTTCATGTGTAGCTGTAATTTCAATCTTGATTAATTACCTATTGTGGAGTCTATCTGGTATATAGTGTACAGAAACAGTTATTTTACATAATCGATAATTTATTTAGAAATTATTACATTTATAAGAATTTATATGATACGTAGTAAAACAACTGTTAAATATGTATCTTAACGTCTTTTTGTGTCAAGGTATACCACAACAATTTACCTTATTACAAGATAAATTAAGTTTGTATCTAAGTGCAACAAAGCAACGCACTTAGCAGCCATATTGATAAAGCCAATCAGTACCTTAGATTAGGTCTTCTGAGCCGTAATTGTTGATCCTCCATCTCAATGAATTGCAAAAGCTGTGTTAAGTCCTGATGCACCTCATGTTATTGCTAGTGAGAGGGAGGGATACCTCTAAAAATGAATGCCTCGAAGGATGCTTATAAAAATTACATAGAATTGTGTACAAACTTCATTCTCCTATTTCAAATCAGTTTAGCGTAAATTAAAGCACAGGCCAAGTCTAAAGTAATTTGTAGCAAATGCGTGAATCACAGTTGTCTTGTTGTAATTACCTATTGACCTTACACAGTAATAATTGAATTTTACACATTCGTTTATTATGGATTGTATTGTCTGAATCATACATACATTTGTATTATGAGATTGACATCATATTAACACGTTTTTTCCTTATTTCTGCATTTATCGATTTGCTTTGGTTTTGATAGTTGCAATTGCTTGCAAAGTCATGTGTAATTTTACGTAAGTTTTTTGCACAATGGGTCCTACTTGATGGCAAGCCCAGACGGATACCGGGATAAGTTGGTCTCTTTCCAAAAAGGCTGGTCCTTAACAGCAACGGATAGAGAGAAATGGAAGATGAGTAAGAAGGCCTTTGCCCTGCAGCCGGATACTACAGGGTGCTACAGGTTTATAATAGTAATACCATTTTTAAGATGAAGGTACAGGGGTACTTTCTTTACTTGCCAAGTGAAGTGAAATACGAATAATAATGTGCAATTTTTAATACTGTAATTTAATTGATCATATTAATTACGTATTCTATTGTAATGTCGATGGATAGAACTTCTCCCTATTCTGGTACTCGAGTCAGTCTTTGGTGTGAGTTTACACTAGCAATTATTAGTTACAGTTAAACTTACTACTAATATAACAATAATCTTATTTCAACTAAATTGTGAGTTTAAAACGTTTGTTCTGCCATTATCTTAAGTTTATTTGACCGAATTTCGGGAGTATTAGAAGTAAAACGTCTGTATTCGACTCTTTAATGCACTTATAACTTGGTGGAGACACAGCTAGCTTCACACGGGTATTTTCATAACTTAAGACCTTCCTAATGATCTCTCTTTCTATTAGTATCGGTGAAATCCGTATGATATGTTTTTGAGGTTAGCCCGAACAAACACGTGGTGGGGACAAGTAATAAATGATATTCCGTGAAAGATGTGATATTACTTCTTTTTATCAGCTGTTGATGTGAAATCGTTTAAACAGTGCTATTACTTTGTGCTCAATACAGAATATTCCACTCTACCTGTACATATAGGTACAATAGATTAGAAAACATTTGATAACACAGCTAAGTCAAGGATGCAAGGGAGTTATTTATAAGTACCGTGTTTTAATATTGGTTCATTATTATTTGATGTAAGTACCTACTTTAACCTTATTGACTAGCAGAAGCGTCGCCTTACTTTCTTGGCTATTATAACATATTGAAAACCAGAGAAATGAAATAATATGTATCTATTTAGTGTGGAAATAATATTAATAAGAGCGATTTCCTGTTGCAAAACTCTCAAAACTAATTCTGTTCACAAAACAGAGTCAGTTTACTGTACCATTCAATTAGCTTTCTGGGGGATATGACGTGGAAATGGTTAACGCCCTAAGCGCTGACCCGACGGAAATGGAAGGGCGACATCGGAGCTGATGTGGTTCTGAACGATGCGATAGTGTGGTCCCGCCCTTAGTTTCTAACGAGATACGGAAAGCTACCGAAAAGTATTTGATAGATATCTTGTGTTGGGTTAGTGATTGGATGACATTTAATTTTAAAGAAACATCTATCAATATTATTCTTATCTTCTTTATATATAATTCTTCTGAACTGTACGTGTATTGACAGGGAACTCCTCCTAAACGGCTGCACCGATTTGAATGTTTTTTTTTTGTGTGTGTTTAAGTGGATTCGAGGATGGTTTAGATTCACAAATAAGCTGAAGACGGCGCTGCAGTCGGTATAATTATTATATTATTTGTCTTTCATTTTTTACTTTGTTTAATATCCTAATCGCATGGTATATCATGCAGGACAACGTCTGTCGGGTCCGCTAGTATTAAATAAAATATTTGCCTTTGAATGAGGTTTAAAGCCGTAAATACAGCACTTCGTCATACATACGGCTGCATATTAAACTTTAGAATTACGCAGAGGTGTACTAATGTACACCCGCAGTTCTCCGATATTTAGATCCACTGCAATTGCCATTGGTCCTGGGTTCGATTCTTGGGTCGAGCAGTCTTATTGTGTTTTTTGTATTCCCAGTAGCAGCTCGGGAACTTGGATGTGTGCCCTATTAATGGCAATAGGCTCGTACCATCATAGTGCACCGCTGCCTAAATCTTCGGAGAGTGCGGGAGTAATGCAATGTTTTTATGATTTATATGAGCTACTAAATTTGAAACAGTATTTAAAGTATCTAATTAAACTACTTTAGCTAATGATAATCGCATGAATATTACATTAGAGTAAACGTTATGAATGAGGAATACATAACCGTAACCGATGACGCAACAATAATAAAATTAAGATAAGGAAATCTCTGCAGATGACATTATGGTCTCCGAAATTCCAAACTCGCAAATGATCCACGGGTTAATTAGTACTAGATAAAGTGACACAGGCTTTTATTTATTGGTCATAATTATCTTCCTCAAAACTTTAGAGTGACTTGGATTTATTATCACTCTGTTTTCCAAGCAAGATTTAACTTAATTAACCGTTGGAGAGCCATGTTCCGGCACGAATAGGCTGGCTAGGAGTGATACCGGCCTCACAGAAAACTGGCGTGAAACAACGCTAACGTTGTTGTTTCGCCGAGGGATTGTGGATACCGGAGGCACAAACCCTTTTAAAAGGCCGGCAACGCACTTGAGACTCCTCTTGTGTTTCATGGGCGGCGGTAATCGCTACCATCAAGCGATCCGTCTCCTCGTTTGCCCTGTATACCATAAAAAATATGAAACATTTTTTTTTTAAATATTCCATTAAATTTCATTTCAAATTTCGACACATAATCTATGAATTTTCTACCTAATCTGAAAAAATAATAAAGTTTAGTGTAGGTTTCGTAATTAATGACACCAGTGATACGAATCCGTCTGCTTCTGATTAGAAAACTCGTCACTAGTGAACATGTCCAATATCGGACATACTCGCAAACGCCTCTAATTGTCCATACCTTCCTCATTCCTCGATGCCTTGCGTCACTTACTTATGTTCGTTATCAATGCCATGATACACTTCGTCGAGTTATGCGTTACGAATGTAAGGTTACGTCACAGAGCATTGTTTCTAAGGTAGGTACACCGGATAGATTATTCAACGGTGCATCGACAATTCAAATGCGTAGTACCTTTTTTTGGTATGTATTGAAGGAATATATCATGGCGGTGCCGCCGATGGTAGGGATGGAAAATATTTGAAACATACCGGTTCTTTTTGATTCGTCGTAATGGGGGGAAAATCAATTCTTATAGATTACTAGCTTCTGCCCGCGACTTCGTCCGCGTAGCGTGATGATATATAGCCTATAGCCTTCCTCAATAAATGGGCTATCTAACATTGAAAGAATTTTTCAAATCGGACCAGTAGTTCCTGAATAAGCGCGTTCAAGCAAACAAACAAACAAACAAACTTCAGATTTATATATTAGTATAGATTTATGTTTTAGAGTCTTGACTTTGACGATGATCCGATTTAATGGCAGTAACACAAACGAGGTTTTTGTCACTGAAAATTGGCTTTAGAAGGGTTTTTCATCTGAAATACTCGCAAGATTTGATCTAAATATTGCTTCTTGGCGAATTTCAGACCGACAACAGCCATTGAAAAATTGTCTAAGACCTTTCACTCGCTCAAGTGACAATCGAGTTGATTTTGAAAAAATCTGAAGTGTCCTACAAATCTTCAAAATACCAAAAATATAACAGTAATATTTTACCTCAATAAAAATTTTGGTTGCGTGTGCTGCTGAACACCTGACGTATTTTAAAACTGCCATAAGTTACGAACACAGCTTAAACCAAGCACTCGGTATGAAACTGATTGTGTGTTTTGTTTGTAGTTTTGACACTTTTATTATTTAGTTTGAAAAATATGTTATTCCCATCCCACTGTTTGCCAAGCATGTATTAGAAGTTGTGACACTATGATAAAAAATACTAAACGACGGCGTTTTGCAATAAAGTATTTATTTATATATGAGAAATGATACGGTAGGGTCTAAAAATGCACTTCGTGTATCATTTATTTAGACATAATCTCCGAAGTGAAGCGAAGTGACGTTATAGAATTGGAGCGACCCAATTCAGGGTTCTGTGGTGTTCAGAGCGCGAGCGAACCCTCGTTTCCACTTTTATGATGCCGTGCCACGCCGTTAAACCTTTATTCTGTTTATCGACCAAATACCTTAAATGACTCTCGTGTCAATCGACCATACTATATGTCTGTTATGATTAATCCGGTTTGCATTGGAACGGTTTGGCAGTTGTTATTGGCAAATTGTGTATTTTCTTCGCGTATAGATACTTTCCGTTTTGGGTGTTATACCTTCCTAGATTTCGAAGTTTCGAATCGATTAGGGCTTCAAGCTTCATTAATCCTTTTCCCTAACGAATCGGTAAATTATCTTGCTGTTGCTTGAACCTTCTTAACGAGTTTGAATTGTTTACTTAGCTCAAACATTACAGACTAAATTAACCGTCCTCCGTTGATTTAAACAATTTACGCAACAAAATTAGCATTTAGTGCGCAATGTTTATCTTTAAGCTCTTACATTTTAGTGAGGACATTCTGGAAGCTACGAGTGATGTTAGCAAAACCTAGACGGATGAAACAAACATTTGTAATTATGCTAAGATGATCGTTGCATAGTTTCCAGGACCCACGATGCAATAGAAATTTCTAGTTTAGAAAAGAATTTACCTTTAGGGCGTTGTCTAAAAATTCCTTTGTCAATAGAATTAGGTCGGCGGTTGATTCGAGAACGTTATTGAACACACGGTTCCAGTTCTACTGGATGTAGCCGGATTTCATCCCGGCCTAACCTGTGCAATTGATGCTGCTCACATTTTCTATTTCTGTACCTACATAATATTATGTCTAGAATTGCTGACTAAAATTTATGTAACACTAACTGCAATTCTGCTCATTGATCTGCTAATGAATTACACATTGGGTTTGCTTGCAATCCTGTTTTGGTGATGAGCGAACAAGTTGGGGAATGAAGTGAAAATGACTTTATGTAGTTGTTGTAATTGCGAGAACCCTTTAGCCGGTTGTTTAGCCCTCTGTACCTTTGTGCCCCTGATAAACATGCTATGGGAAGGGTAAAGGAAAGTGATTATACGTAGAAAACGTAATTAGCAAATTAATTCGCTTTGGGTTACCTCAAGTGACCTAAACCTTTTTATTTCTGTTCTTACATGGTTCTATAATAATATTAAACGAGCCCGTTTGAAAAAATGAAGAATTCGTTGTCCAAAGTCATTCAAAAACACCTACATTTTACCTAGTTTGTATGCGTGAACAGCGTGAAATGAATAAGAAATTACAACTGTTATTGGCTGGTTCCCTTTGTATCAATATGTTACGTGCAACAGTGCATACGCCCTTGTTTTAGAGCCAACGAAATGCGTGGAGCTGTATCAAAATTTAAGGAGGAGTGGAATGATTCTGTACGATGAGTTATTCTGTGCCGTAAACAATTTCGCAGTTCGGTCTGGTATTGGTCTCGCCTCATTAACTTGGTTTTCCAGAGACAAAGCGTATCATTTATAGGTAATACGACAGACACATTTCATTTTCCCTCTATTTCCGTGGTTCTTTTATGCGAACATTAATTCATCATTCACATCTCATGAATTCCTTATGATATTCGACGAGATTGGAATCTTTTATTATGTAAAAGGTATGAAATGTAAAGCAATCGTTTTCTTTGAATTTAGATGAATGTTTTGAATGCTGGTCCAATTAACTGGTAAGTCGTATTTCTGGTAGGAGGCCACCTTCAGGGCTGCGTGGGATTTCAATCAGAGGATCGTTTGTAATTGTATTTTGAAATAAGTCAATCCTTCGGAATTCGACTGCCCAGGTCCAGCAAGGTCGTGGACTGTAAAGCAAAGGAACGGAAGTACGGTTTTAGTCAGTAACAGTCAAACATACCATACCGTTTTTGGCCATGGGATTAGTGATATTCATCTCGACTGTCATAGAGTCCGACATGGATGCCGACATCGCTCCGTGAGGATTTTCTGTACTATAAAAAAGGTCTAGCTAGCTGTGGCCCGCCGTTTCACTCGCATTCCTGAAGACTTTTTGAGACAAAAGATAGCCTTTATCCTTCCTCGAGGTTCGTGTAAATAATAATAACAAACGGATAGTCAGTTACTTTCGCGTTTCTAATATAAGTATGGATGTGGTAATAATATAAGGTAGTCAGCCTATTAGGGAGCAACAAGTAAATCTTCTTGGCAAATTTTATCGAAATCAGTTCAGCTGTTTAAGCGTGAAATGGTAAAGATACTCAGTTCGCCGTTTTTTTTTTTTTTTGGGTCCCATGTAATAGGGGAAGAGCCTATTGCCATTAACCGGGCACAACTTACAAACTCCGAGCTGCTACTGGGAATTTCATAGAAAAACCCAATAACACTTTGCTCGACCTGGGAATCGAACAGTCGCGCCCAGGACCACTAGGCTAATGCAGTTATAACATTATAAAGAGAAAATATTTGTGTTTTTGTTTGAAATAAATAAACTCAAAAGCTAAAAACCGATATCAAATATTGTTTCACTTGTAAAATGCTACATTTTCACTAGGTAGGTAACATAGGAGGTAAATTAACGCAACATTAGGTCGGGAGTGAACCCGCGGAAAACAGCTAGTAGCTAATAATTTACTTCAACAAAATTTATATTCATTAAAAATATCTAAAATAAACTTTATCAACTATGTCACGCAAGAAGGTTAAATGCTCTCTTTTCATAGACAGACTAAAAGGTCCAACTTGAATTTATGAAGACGATCGTTCAAAAATGTATGCTATTATATTTTATCGTAGAATAAGACTGAAATAAGCCCTACGAATAAACGGCTTGGCCATTTATTCCAGGCGCTTTAAGTATCCCCATTTTCATCACAATATTGATATTTTTTCTGTTCGTAATTTCTGACCTGTTTTTCGACGATTGCCGTCGAAAATAGACATTGTATTTATTATTTCTATATTGGATGATCTGTAATACGTCGGGAATACTTCTCTGATAACCACCTTTTAATTGCAAATTGGTATTCTACTCTGTTCGGAAATTCTGACCTGCTTTTCAATTAATGCCGTCGAAAATAGACATCAAATTGGTCATTTTAATACATTGGGCTTCTATTGGACTAGTTGATAGGTAAAGATCGTATTTTAATCATTTTATTAGCTTAAATTTTATAAATAGGTCCTATTGTGGCCTTCGAGTCATCTTGTCGATTCAGTAAAAATTAATTTTTTATTTTTTATAGATATCTGACCTTTTTGTATCATTCTGACCTTTCGGAACGTGTCTGTTAGACGCTATTTGCTGCCCTTTAACGATTGTCGTGAAACTGTCTGTATCTAGGTTTGTTGCCCATTAAATTTATTTCTCTAAACTATACAATTTATATAGTTATGTTGAGTCACTTAGGATGTTCTGAAACTTAAAGATAGTTGTGAACTTCTTTAGGAGGCAGGGATCCGGATTTGCGGAGCGTCATAATTTGCAAGTGTACTACTAGAAACTTTAGAGTGATTTTAAACTTTGGTGTACCTAATTATGGAATATTCAATAGCATTTCGTGTTGAATTTGCCGCTAAAAGTATGAGACGCATAAAATGTATCCTTTTGTACAATTTGATTAAATTCTCCATATCCAGGGCTAAAGTTGAGGGCAAAGCTCATCTATCTTTATTAAAAAAGCGACAATAACGGATAGGATTTTTGAGGAATAATTTAATTCCTTATCAAAAGTATGAGTAATGATTCTCTCCCCTAACCTTTTTCCTCTGCCGTTTCTCTTGTCTCCCTTCTTTCCTCTCTCCCTATCTACTCCTATCCTCTTCTCTTTGGTCAGTTATCGTTGCGTGTTTATGTAAATGATGGCACGAATTTTGCGTAGTGGCTGTGCGTTTGGATTCTACGCTACATCATGGGTTACATCCCCGCACGGAACAAATATCTGTATGTCGGGTTTTTTTAAAAAAAAAAGAGAAAGAAATAATGTTTAGACAGTTCAAGTTTGACCATCAAAATCTTTGGATGCCGTTAGAAGCAATCAAGCAATCTGTTTTTATGAATGTCTCTAATTATAACTTAATATCCTACAGTCTCTAATTTCTTAATCTATTTTGCAACGCTTATAAAACCAAGTTAATAGTATTGGATTTTTGATCGAACTTAGATAGGCGTAAGAATTCACAGTAAGGGCTCCTAGTCTATATATAGCTGAGCTTACCTCCGTATCTCCCTATCTAGGGCATCGACTGACTAGCTGGTGGGTGTTATACGTGGGATGTTGAAGTAATAGCTGGTTTCCTTGTTGGAACATTGTTATTACCGAATACCGGCCGTAACTATTAAATATTTCGCTTCGAGTAAATGTTGTTTGCGATTTGAATAATATTGTGGTGTTTTGATTGATCATTTCTACGCTAATGACCTGTTTGGTAAACATATTCTGTATATTATTTTGGGTCCTTGCAAGACTTATATAGTTTATTGAAAATAAATCGAAAATTAATTTATAATATTTCTAGCTTTTGCCCGCGGCTTCGCTCACCTGAAGATATATTAGGATTAAAAATGGATCCCAAAAATAATTTAATCGAAAACAAACAGTGATAATCTCTTCTCTGTATGGGTCTGTATACATCAGAGAGGTCAAGCTGTATCTCAGGATCCGTTAAATTAATTTACAGTTTTATCCGTTAAATTAAACAGTTCACCAGTTTTTAAGGTGGAGCATATACTGTCTAACAGTGATAACAAAATTAAAATCTATTCAGTAGTTTTTGCGCAAACTTGTAACAAACAGACATGAATTTAAAAAAATGCATTATTTTGGATTCGGAGACGATTAAATATACCCTAACCCATTTGTTGTGTTTTAAATGTCTTCAATGTTCAGACGCAGCTTTTTTTCGATACCTATTAGACATTCTGTTATTTAAAAGCACGCCCTTTAGCGGGGGCCACGGGTTAAGCTGTGGAGTACAAGTACTTAGCTGCATTTCTGGGATGTGCCAAAGGAGGAGGGCCACCGGTGCGTTCATTAGAGATCTCGGAGCCCGCTCTACAATGTGCTTTTAATGACATAACCCTCCGCCTTTCCTTCCGAGAGACGGTGGGCATCCATGAGAAATTTCACACGGAAAAAAAAATTACCTATAGTATGTAGTTGAAATTAAAAACAAAACAAATGCTTTCTGCTCAACGTTACAGTTAAATAAACGAGGGTGTTGAGCATGATCGACGTGTTCCGATAGCTTTAGACTCGACCCATGTATGTTGATTGATGATAACATCGCATGCATTAGCGAACTACTCATTGATGTAGTGACGTAAAAAGTTAGATATAGTGATACGATGATGATAAAGCCTAATAGCAGATTATTAGAAAAGGATTTGTTGTGAAACATAGATTATGGTAATAGGTTACTATGATAACGGGAGTAGGTATTGGTTTTCCTATGCGTTAGGTACGCATAGGAAAACCAATACCTACTCCCTCAAATTTTCAAAAGTCAAAACTAGTTGCACGGTTCCAAGATGGTCCTTATGGTCCTCCATAAGACCCCATCAGAGATACACCTCCATAAAAATCAGCTATTGAGAAAGTTCATAGTAGCAGAGTATAGGCCTCGCCCCATATTGCCTAAATGGGACCTATTCCTACGCATCGTGAGTGTAGCTACAGATGTACACCTCTGCCTAACCTTTCGAGGAATACAGGTGTAATGGTTTGGTGCGAAACGGCAATACCGTTTCGTTTACTTTTCATTAGGATTACGAACACAAAATATTTTGTGTATCCATTCATCACTCCAGGCTTTCACTTCGGTCAACATTGGCTTAAAACAGTAATGTGATTTTCAACCCTTTAGTACCGAATCGGGAAATTCCCAGAATACGGATCGATACCGAAGCTGTGTAGAAGCGAAAATTGAACAATCTCAGGTAATTGGAATCCTTGAAACGGTCCGAGATGAAGTACCTACTTCAATTTCGATTTTAAATAAAATATCTAGGGAAACTGAATGTGCGGGGACAGAGGGGGAGCAAAGAAGAGATGGATGGATTGTGTTAAGGCCGATATGATGGGAAAGAGAGTAAATGATGCGATGACGGCTAACAGGAATGAATGGAAAAAAAGGACATGCTGTGCCGACCCCATATAAATTGGGACAAGGGCAGGAAGAAGAGAAGAGAAGAATGATAAGGAAGAATTCTCAATAGCAGCTCGGAGTTTGGATTCGAGCTTGGTTAATGCCGTTAGGCTCTCGTCCCCTATTATTTGAGTCCTGAACATACCGGCAATCTGTGGGTGGAAATAAGTATTGAGAAATTTTGATGATTAATTCACCTCTACAAATCAGTGCCCAGAAAAGGCCACTTTCAAAAGGCAGGCACCAGTTTAAAGGTTACCTCCTCGCATAAAAAAAGATACCTACCCTATAAGTGGTACTACCCTATACAATGTTCTGGCAGATTAGTCTATAGTGCTTTCGCATTTTTACAATAGCCTAGTAATTTATCATCGCCACGTGATATAACGATCTTAGGCTGGATAAAGATCTACTTTATCCGCACGTTGCTTGAAATCCTACGTAATGGACTAGACCGAGTCTGAGAAACTGTTTCAATAATTCCTCTTACTGAAATTGTAATCGCCTACGACAGCGAATTAGTCTTGATGTCAGACAGTACTTACCTATATCCAAACGCGGAACTAGAATAGCTAAACTTATTTCATTAAACTTATACGTTGATACAGGGCCGGATTCTCCATTAGGTAATGTAGGCAACTGAGGCCCCGCATCAGCAATGGGGCCCGCGCCCAGAGTTTTTTGTAAGTAGGTACTTATGATGTCACCTGGATTGACGCTGTAGGTGGCGCCGTAATCCTTTGGGATGCGAGTAAAGAAGCAGGAAACTGCTTATGTTATGAATTAAATTGTATGTTGTTAAAATTTCGTTGAAACAATATATTTTCGTAAGTAAGAAAGTGAAGGGGCCCCGACTCAAGCATTGCCTAGGGGTCCTTACTTAGTTAATCCGGCCCTGCGGTGATGGACAACATGGGTAAATTGGAACATCGGATCTCCGCAAACATTACATTTCCAATATTGGATACCAATTTGGGAGCAACTATTTCTACTAGGTACTTTTTTTTTAATCTATACATTGAGATCGCCTAAAATAACCGAATCGAGAAGGTTCTCATATTCGAAATGGTAAAGAACGAAGGGTATAAGTAAAGGGTCTTATTTAATATGGATAACGAAAACAGATTCACGGAATTTGAAGAACTGAGACAAATTGGGCTTATATCGACGAAATAACAATGCTAGTAATTAACTTTGCTAACTAGACTAACTAACTTCGCCATAATTCGTAACTCCGGGAGTGCTTTTGTATTCTCTATCAACTTTCAGAACGGTGGTTCAATCAGTAAATTAAAAGTACTGCAGTCTCTCTTTATTAATTTCTGAGGCAATAAGTTAAGGGATAGCGATGTAAATAAACCTATCTAGTTTTAGCAAAGCAGGTTACACGCCATTTATAAAATTCCTACATTGAGAAAATAAATTGCGAATGTCTAACTTTGATTATTCTGTCTGGTATCAAAACAAGACCTCAAATCTGCTATTTTCAACGGACTTCAAAAAGGAGGATGTTCATAATTCGTCTTAATTTTTTTTTGTAAGTTTGTAACGCGATTATCCGGCCATTTTTAAACCGATTTGGAAAATTCTTTTTTGTGTGAAAGTATACATCCGAGGTGTCCAACGTCGGTGAGGTATGCCAGATTCTAGTCGCCACTCAAAATTGTTGGTGTTGAAAACCAAAGATCCAAATCTGTTGAGCACGTGACATTATTTAGGTATTTGCAATTTGAAGGCGGTTTTAGTTTTTGTTAAAAGTTTTTTTATATCATTGTGAGTTGATATCAGAATTGTTGGTTGTTGACATTTTTAACTGACTTCAAAAAAGAAGGAGTTTCTCAATTCGACTGTATTTTTGTTTATTTTTTATACAAAATCTGTTAGTTCTTGTGTGAGTCAATGTCATTGGACGATAATGTGTTACAATTGAAATATCATTGTTTTCTAAAGTCAGGGCGCCAATCATAAGTGTCCAAAACTGTCCAATTTCTTCAATCGATTTTCAATTTAATCTCCCAACTATATAGTTGGGAGATTAAATTGAAAATCGCCATTTCATCATTTCCCCAATGGATAATAAACTAAGTATATACTTAGTTTATTATCCATTGGGGAAATTTGACAGTTTGGGATCATTTGATGTGCTCGCAACTGTATTATTCGTGGTTCCACCAGACTAATGTTTATTTCCGAAGTCATGTCTAAATTCGTCATTTGACAATTATTAAACGTTTTTCTTTTCCCTGTTTCAGTTGTGCGGTTGAGGCGAGTTCAGCACAATGGGGAAGCTCTTGTCAAAAATCTTCGGCAACAAGGAGATGAGGATACTGATGTTGGGCCTCGATGCTGCAGGAAAGACTAGTATCCTTTGCCAAGAAATAATAATATCTTGATACGTTCACAGTTAATCACACCCCACAGGGTGGAGTGGCCCAAATTATAATATGGGTATTTTGGAATTGTTATATTCGCTCCCCGAAGGGTTACGAAGAGCAATCCTAATATATATCTGCAGGTCGCTGGTATGTTTAGGTCCCAAGTTATAGAGTTGCCCTATAATCCGGGCACAAATCTTAAACTCCGACCAACCACAGAAAATTCCATTAATTAAATCAAATCCAATAAAAGACCAATTTTTCCAGACCAATAAATAAATATCTAACTTGATAATTTAGGTATTTTTCCATACGAGGGCGTTTTACTTATTTTTATAACAGTCGAACCGTGTATCTTTGTTGAACTTTTGCAAATAAAACCTGTTATGATGACACCATGTTGACACCAATCAGTAATTCCTTAAAATAATCTTCCAGCTATTTTATATAAATTAAAATTAGGTCAGTCAGTCACAACGATACCTACGGTCGGTTTCAACGTAGAAACTGTTACGTATAAAAACGTCAAATTCAACGTTTGGGATGTTGGGGGGCAGGACAAAATACGACCACTTTGGAGGCATTATTATACAGGTATGTATTTTACATTATCTTTCTTCGGCTTTAGGCGAATGTCAGCAGCGTCGGAAGAGGTCGCCCTAGAAGGACATTCGATCTTATTGGCTCACTCGCAACTGGCGCTGACGTATGAGACTATGAGAAGATGTATTGAGTGTGGCAGAAGCAAAGGAAGTATGCAAGAATCGTCGTGCAAGTGGCGGTCTATAGATTCTGCCTACCCTAATAGGAGAAAGGCGTGAGTGTATATAGTATGTATTTTCAACCCTCTACGTACAACGAGGGCATGTAGATTAGATCTCCGCACAGATCAAATATTTTAACAACATACAGTTAGTTATTCCGGGTCTGGGAGTTTGTGTATGTATTTTTTTATAGATCAAGGAAGTCTATAGAGAAATGTTTCTCTCATTGAGAATAATCTGCTCATACTCATAGTCACCAGTAACAGTAAGCTGTTGGTGTTAACAGCTAACAGTTATCAGCTGATGATATGTTTTAACATAACATCACGCCTGTTTATCCCGAAGTAAGGTGTACTAATGTACACCCACAGTTAGCCGGTATGTTTTAGTCTCAAGTAACAGGAGGCGAGCCTATGAAAATTTCATTGAAAAAATCGAACCTAGGACCTTAGCGTAGCAGTCGTGTTTAAGACCACTAAGGCAGTATAAGGCTTCATCTTCATCAGCTTATACTGGTCAACTGCTGGACGTAAGCATCCCCCAATATCCGTCATTTCCCCCTGTCCTGTGTCTTGGCGAGTATAAAACCAATATTAAAAAAAAATATCTGTAATGTTTCAGGCACTCAGGGTCTAATATTTGTGGTGGACTGCGCGGACCGGGATCGCATCGACGAGGCGCGTCAAGAGCTCCACCGGATCATCAACGACAGGGAGATGCGTGATGCTATCATCCTCATCTTCGCTAACAAACAGGACTTGCCTGACGGTACGTACTTTTCACACCTTAACCACTGAACAGGGCACCAATTCTACTATTTAATTGTGTGAAGATCCTCATTCAATGATTTCAGAATTGTGGATTTTTGACAGTTTTGCCTTCGAAATCTATCAGTTCTTATGTCAATACACAATTAAAATAGTAGACTTCGGCTCCAGGTTTCAATACAACTTTGTAGAGATAGATTTGCATCCTCCTCAATAATACTGCTACCTTTATTTAAAAATAAAATGTAAATACCTTGGGACACGAGTGAAACCGAGTGAAACAGTTATTTCTAATATTAGTGTGTGAGATATAATTTACTTAGTGTGAAGCCAAAGGTCATATTTTTTAGGTAACTAGGTACAATCCCCTAAATGTGTAATTGTACTTTGCAATTTGAACTATCTGCCTTCGAGTTTTTTTTATTATGGCCTCTGTAATAACGTGTTTAACGTAGCAGGTATTTAATTATTCATTAAGTCACTGTTTCCATAGGAGGCAAATAATTAAATTGACGTTAACACTATAATTCTAATTATGTTACTATAAATGTTCCAGCAATGAAACCCCACGAGATACAAGAGAAGTTGGGTCTGACGCGCATCCGAGACCGCAACTGGTACGTGCAGCCGTCGTGCGCGACCTCCGGCGACGGCCTGTACGAGGGGCTCACGTGGCTCACCAGCAACCACAAGTTATGAGCTGCAGAGTAGGCGGCCCGCAGCCGCCGCGCCCACCACGGTACGTCTGCCACTCGACACTGGCTGCCCAATTCCCAAGTTATAAGACTAATTTCGACTAAATTTCGACTAATTCAATGTTAGCCCAGACCAGCCAGACAACAAACACAAAATAATCAATTCTGATAATCCAGTTCTCGTCAGAATAGTCTTGCAATTAAATTAAGTGCACTGTAGATAAATCTGTCGATATTTGACAAAAGCCATTGAATAAAAATAATAAAATAAACAGTCCAGTTTTAGTGTCATGTCTTTTGGTATCAGTTCCATCTTATTCATTCTTGTTTGACGTTGTTATTTTAGTTTATTAGAATACCATTCGACTTTTACAAAACTGATTCGGTTCTGTTTGTCTTTTCTAATTATAATCAAAGCAAATTTTCTCTGCTTTCAGGCGAGGATGTCGATGCCATTTAATTTAAGTAAGCGCCCGTGTGCCGGAACAAGCAACGTCATTGTGAATACCAGTGTTGATTCTATATAATGGTTATACAGACAAAAACGCTCCAGTGAAGGTGCGAGAGACTGTCCATGTGAACACAACGTTAGATAGCAAGCAAGCATATGCTTGTCACAAAATCAATTATTCCATATTTAAAATAAAAACAAATTTAGAATGTTTTGTTGTAACGATATTCGATTATTTTTTTATGTTATTTAAAGAATTATTACATAAAGTAAAATGATTTTTTTATTTAGTTTAATGTTTACCTCCTTTGTATAGTAAGGTAGAATAGAGTTTCTAATGCATTATTGTGGGTAATCAAAGACTATGTACGGATGATCGCAATATTGTTTATTATGAATATTTAAGTGATAGTTGTTCACGCTGCGTAGGTCATTCGTATGATGTAGCTTGACTGTTGTTTTTTTCTGAAAACGTTAATTTGAATACACTTAAATCTGACTATCTAATCATTACTATTTGATTATTCTTTGTAACTTTTTGACTTAATTTCCCAAAATTTTAACTGAAAAAACTCCTCGTTTAGTTGCTCACGAATAATGTAAACACTCGTATTACTTGTATACGTAAACAATATCACCCTTATTCATAAAAATATAAAAAACTTTCTTATGGCTATAAATATGTTTTGTCTTTTTCCTTGTTACAGAATATGACGTGGCAAAACAAAACACATCTATCATTATAGATATGGAAGGTTTATAAGACTATTTATATTGATTTGTTTTTTTTTCTTAAATTTTGAGCTACCCTCCATTACTTCAAACAACATTCGGGCTACCCTCATACAATAATGTACATATTAAAGCAATGGATGTACATATTGAAGAGTATTTTTATTACTGTCGCCTATTTGAATGTTGATTTTTGTATGCTAATTTTTTTAAGACAAAATCCATTATGTATGTACGAAGTATTATGCTTTCCGCTTTCAATGTGATTCTTTGGGCGGTGGTGTATGGGCGCTTTACTAATTTAATGGTGATATTTTTTTTTGGAACGTTTATTTGAACGTGATTTAAGGCAATTGATTTATGAAGCATAATTACCTCTTTCGACGTATCAACTAGGCCATATTTACCATCTAGCGAAGTCTTACACCTGTATTCCTACCGAATTCCCTTTTAAAGTCACTATTAGTTTTTTCTTTCTCTATGGGCTTGCGCTGCTTTGTCTATTGGCAAACAACACGCACGTAGCTTACCAACAGACAAAATAGCGTAGAAGTCGACGATGATACACATTTATCCAGCAAAAATCTATTTACTCGATTTTTGAAGACTGCCAGATTGTAATTAGCTGAAGCAGTGAACACCACATATGCCTACAGTGTTGCTAGTGTCTACTATTGTCAAACAGCAAGTCAAAGTAAATCTTTCTGGTTTCAGCTCCACTTACCTATCCCTTACCAAAATTGTCTGTTAGTCACCAATACTTCCCACATTTGACCAATGCTTTTCAGCCCTTGTTATTGTTAGGTTAGGCGATTACGTTTATGCGTACACATATTTACAGCCTTCAAGAACCTTTGAATCTGCGGTGATTCTCAAAACAAGAAGTAAAATATCACAATACGAGGAAATTGCCCATGTGCTAGCTAAATCTGACGTATGAAATGCGATTTGCCTCGTGAGACAAACATGTGTATACCACCTAATTAGGCCGTAATTAGGTATTCTAAATAGTTATTAAATAGGGAAACATTAAAATGTCGATATTAATTGAATTATTAATTCTCGACCTGTTACTTTATTTTCTAGCTAGAATGATTTGGGATATTTTACACATGTTTAGTAAAGCGACATACATCAACACCGCCAGTAGTTTAGGCACCATCTGATTTTGTAAATACGGCTCTTGAATGGACCTTGAAATGAGATTTTTCTTGCGAATTATTTAGTTTTTATAGCTTCCTTTGTGAGGGCTTATGCCGAATGGGCGATTTGCTTATCCAAGGCTGATTTTAGATGCAAACTCCTTAAATATAACTAACCAAGTTTGGTTGTTAGTGCAGGGTTAAAATGAATGGATGGTTGATTGAAATATACTTGAGCATTCTTCTACTATTCGAGCGTGTGGAAAGTATATTGACGTAGCAATAAATAGTTTTCCTTAAATTATAATTGATAGAAGTAACATTAAGGGCCACTTGCACAAACTTCTTAAATGTATTTAATTTGTATTTAAACAGAAATTTACTATGAAAAATTATGTTTAAATACAATTTAAATATCTTTGAGAAGTTGGTGCAAGTGGCCCTAAATCCTTAATACAGCTCAACGAAATTAGGACGTAAAATATGCGTTTGAACATCGACTTCGTTGATTAAATTTTTAGGTAATGACGTAATAATAATTGCTAGATTTTAATGTCAAAATGCGTCTGATGGATGCAAAACATTCCTGCAGGGCCTCTGACATTGTCACGTGATTTCTACATCATGTTTCTATCATAATTACAGCTGTCTACTTCGTTTTCGAGAACATGTATAAATTATATAATAAGGATGTCGGAAGCTCTTTGCAATGATCAATCACTTCAGGTGCACGAAAGTGTCCTTTCGTGAAGTTTGTGCATCCAGTGGGCTTAGTGAAACTGATATTCACGGTTGCAATCGACGAACGAATGGAAACACATATGGAAATGACAAAAGCTTTCGACAAATCGAGCGTTGCAACATGTCATGTGCATACATTTTGTTTCGATTCATTCATCGATTCTAAAGGTAGATCACAACTTATCTACAAAGGAGCTATGCTTTAAAATGCTATCTCGATATAGAGTCTACGACTGAACCGGAAATCCCGTTCCCATTACCAAATACATAGTTACTAGAATATCGATTATGTGGCGCCACTGGCTGTTTATAAAATTTTAGAGGATCGTATTGATACTTCACCGCGGATTCACCTTTTCAGTTGTGAAAAGGTTCTCAAAGAATAGCTGTACTGATCAGGTATGTAAACCCCTTCATTAACTAATGTGTGATTCTGAAATGCTCTGAAGTTCAGTGCGGATGGGGAAATGGAGTGGTTAGTGATCGAATGAGAACGTGAGACAATAATAATTACTAATACATGTTCGTCTTACGCCTAATCCGCATTTGATCTAAGAAGTAGTTCGTAATTAGCTCTTATTTCTAGGTCCATAGCCTACATTTTCAACAATCTTCATATTTTTTACTGATTTCTTGCCTAAATTAAGATTGAACTGTGTAATTGCGAGTAAACTACAAGTAATATTATCATTTTCTGTTGAAACTTACCTATACTTTGTGATATAAATATATTGCATAAACCCCCTAACAATGTATGATTAATTCGTAAAATGTTCGAATAATTTCTATGATAATACTCCGAGACATGAAACTGGATTTAGAACTGACATGTACCTATAAATAATAATCAATTTTCATTTAAAGAAAGTGCAATTAAAATTTCTAGCAACTATTTTGCACAGAGATGTAAAAATTACTATAATTTACATAATAATGTACCTACCTTTGGGTTCATCATGCGCGAAAGTGTTAGTAACGATTAAAAACTACTGTATAATATTGTAGAAAGATAAATTCAATATAAATTCACCCTGGAAACGTCTTGTTTTATTCCTGCAAAATAAAATTTAATAGTCATGGATATAAGGTATATTTTTCTTGAACCACATAGCATAGCCTAATTTCACAATAATTCTGTCCTTTTTCAATAATGTTTGTAAGAAAGATGTAACAAGTGTGATTAAAATTGAACATCGCTAAAACTAGTTATCAGAAAAACTCGTATCATTATTTGAAATTCCGACTAAATTGGGCGTAAAATATTAATTAAATTTTATTTATAAAATCACTAATCATCCAGTGCATATACATGACTAGTCTACCAATTTTTTTTCTAGAAAATCGCATCAGCTTCGTCATCCGACGACGTGCTTTGAAGCCAATACTAGGCTTTACGTTAAACTTCATTAATCATTAAATCCTTTCTAATTTGCACCTTAAAGACATCGTGGTAAGGTTTGTATTGGATTTAACTGACGCTTTGGTCTGTAGAGGTAGTGGTAATGGACGAGTCGGCAGTGACGTCATCGTAGCGTGGCGGGAGTATTATTTGTAGTTCCTCGTTGAGTTGCACTTCTTCGTCAGGGACTGGGTCGTCGGGGACGCGGGTGTCGTAGTCTTCGTGATGGGATATGCCACTGAAAAATATATGTATTTTTCAGCCCGTGGTGAATTATTCTGCTGATGACTGCAGTAGCAATAAATACGCAATGACAGCGGGGGTAGTTGTTACAATCTTGATAATAACTTTTGTAATATTAGCCGTTGTAATTACGCACTAACAACTAAGAACAAAACAACAAAAAACGGTGTAACGAATATGCTATCAGTCTATCCCGATCGACGATCTCTGTGGTTTAGTGGTTCGAGTACCGGACTGCCGACCAAGAGGTCGTGGGTTCGATTCCCACAGAACACAAAAATTTATATGATGAATATAAGTGTTTGTGTTCGTCTGGGTGTTTCTTATGTATTATAAGTATGTATTTACAAAAAAAAGTATATAAGTATTATATCCATTGTCTAGTACCCATAGTACAAGCTCTGCTTAGTTTGGGACTAGATGGTGCTGTGTAAAAATGTCCCAGAATATTTATTTATTTATCCCAAGCCAATTAACGTTGTTTAAAATGAAAAATTTGCCTCATTAGCCAAGTGGTCCTGAGCGCGACTGCTACGCTAGAGGTCCTGGTTTCGATTCCCAGGTCGAGCAGTGTTATTCGGTTTTTCTCTGAAATTCCCAGTAGCAGCTCGGAGTTAGGAATTTGTGCCTGGTTAATGGCAATAGGCCCGCCCCCTATTACATGGGACCTAAACATAACGGCGAACTGTAGGTGTACATTAGTACGCCTCTGGTATGTTATATAGTCTAAAATATAAATTTTAACGACTCACTCCAACTGATCGCCGGCTTTAGCACCGGCTAGCACAGACGTGTAGAGCCTCGCGCGTGCGCCGTGTAGTCTCATGCCGGCTGGGACATCCTCAGCACCCGATCTGTTCTCCAGAATCGGATGCAATGCGTTTGCGCCGTTACCTGAAATCCAAGCGCGAATACATAACGCGGATTATAGTCTCCATCCTCAGAAAGCTACCTATAAAAAATCTAAAACGTATTATAACATATTAGAGGTACTATTTCCCGAAGGGTTCCCACAGTTCATCGGTATGTTTAAGGCCTATGTAATAGGGGGTGAAACCTAGGACCCTTAGTGTAGCAGTCGCGCTTGGGACGACCAGACTAATAACTATGAAGAGGTAGAAAGACGATAACTCCACTGAAAAATCGTTACGTGTACCTAATAGGCGTTACAAATACATAAATGTATCACCAATGTATCGGTGTATAAGGTTGTAAGACCAAACGTAAGGAAGTACCTACATATTTTACTATTTTTACTATTAGGTACCTACTACATAGTATAAAACAAAGTTATTCCCGCTGTCTGTCTGTCTCTATGTATGCTTAGATCTTAAAACTGCACAACGGATTTTGATGCAGTTTATTAGATAGAGTTATTCAAGAGGAAGGTCTTGCAACTAACATAACCCCTATGACTATTAGGAACGGGACAGCGTGGGTGTAACCGCGGGCGGGTCGCTAGTAGTAATAATTCTTAAAATAATATTTAGTATTTACCCTCATCTGGTCTGCAAATTTCTGTAAGTTTAATTATTTCTTTTCCTTGACCGTTCTCATCAGGTGGCAACGACACTTTTGGTATATCCTCTCGGACGTCTGAAAATGCATGTCTAGGTTACTTAGCTGTCCGTCTAACTAAATTAAGTAAATAGTTTAACTAGTCCTGGCGGCCATAGGCGCAATAAAATTCAGGCCAAAATAATAATGTATAAGTAACCTACGTTTATATAGGTACTACGTTTGCCTGCCAGAACTTGGAAAATATGTTGTCCTTGTCTTTTTTTAGTTCAGCTTTAGTCAACCAAGAAATGTTATCTTGGTTGACTAATGTCCGTATTAAATAACTGACAAAGATCAATTTAGGTACTTTATGATAAAAAATTAAGTTCTCTAACCATAAATGCAAACACATATTACCTACATGGCAGGTACAGAACTGCACGTTAGCAACTGATTAATCTGCTGGCCAATATAAACATAAGAAGATAAGGAAGGTCGTGGTGGCCAACAGGAATAATCCTATAGAAACCTACCAGTTTTAGGGACCCCTCTCGTTGGCAAGTCGGCGTAACCACGGAACAGTGTTTCTAGTTCGTCCGGTGACATGCGACGCAGGTACGGAACGCGCTTCAAATCCGGCCTGTGAAGACTCCGGAAAGAGTTTCGATGCTGGCCAAGAGATATAAGATTTTAGTGACGCTTTATACTTAGTACTAGATGCATGATGAATGGAATAAGTACCTACCTACCTACAACCATACATCTGGCTGTTATTGCATTCTGTCCTCGACCAGTATGGTTCATAATTCCACAGCTCGCTGTCCTTACAATGGGTTTTTAAATTAAACGAATATCCCGAGTTCCAACGACTTAGACAGTTAAAAGCTGTTGCACTATATTTTATTAAAGAGTGTTCCAGAAATTTTAGCGTATTTATGGTTTTCTGTAGCGTAATTCGCTAGGCCTGTAGGCAAGTGGCATGAACGCTAATCGAATATAATAGAATTCCATTCTTAGGGCCACTTGCACCAACTTCTTAAATGTGTTTAAATTTTCTATTGTCATTTTGTGTTTAAATTCAATTTAAACATATTTCAGGAGTTGGTGCAAGATAATTTTGCGGGTGTCCATGGGCGGCGGTTATCGCTTACCATCAGGTGATCCGTTTGATCGTTTGCCCCCCTATCCCATAAAACAAATGACATAAGCATTCGACAAATCGAACGTAGACATTATATCATCTCCATACCTACATTTTGTTTCTATTAATTTGCCTATTCGAACCACGGATTGCAACTCGTCTACATGGCCTTGTATCATTGAAATGTCTTAGTTCTACCGATTATTTTGAGCAGTTTGTACTTCCAGAAGTTCCAGATATCCGATGCTGTCTGAATCAAATGGTATGTTTTTTTAGCTTAGTTTTAATTGCTTTCTATCTAACATAACGTAACCATAATGCTCTAAATCTAGGTAGGTACATCCTCTGGTAAGTAGGCTACAGAATGAGTAAAGTTTTTACCTTAACGAGGCCAGGCGGTATCTGCATCCTCTCGCAGGCGTGTGACATGCTCAAACATTGTATCACGCTGTCATGTTTCACCGATATGGCTGAGAGTCCACTGCGTGCCAGGTCCTCGTTGATCTGTGGGATTTTATAAAACAGTTCTACATAGCGTACCATGACGCCTGCAGGTATTCCCTTAAGCATTCAAGCAGAAGTGTAGGACTACAGTTTGCCGGTATATTTTTGAGAGCGACCGTCTTACCGAGCAGAAATCTCTTATTTTCTAGGGAATCGAACCGAAATCCATACCCTTTGCAATTCAAATTGCAACGCATTGTTACGGCTAGGTACAGAACTAGTTAATTATAAACGACCACTGCAACTGTATTAAAACTTAATAAACCGAGATATACAGACATTCAACATATTTCGTAGTTGGGTACCTTCAACATCAGTATTAGATACTTATTCAAAGAAATACCGTGAAAGCTGATTACTTACTAGGAAACCGCGATCCTCTCACGTCTTGCTAGCTGAAAATAATTTCTGGGAAATAACTAGCCCCGTAGGTAGATCATCTTATTAAAGTGAATCATTAGATGGAAACTTTATATCTGATGTAATCGAACTTGCTTTTCAATAGATGTTACTGATGTCACCTTTAAGACGTAAATTCAGAATGTGAAAGCAAATTTCGACTTGGCGGGTGGGACTCGCGGTGGCTTAGTGGTCATAGCATCTGGTGTATCTAACCAGAAGACGCAGGTTCGAATACTGCCCGCAGTCGTTTTTTTCCTTCACTAAAATAAATAGGTACCTACTTAGCTGTTGACACAGGAAGCAGGCTTTTATATTATGTCACGTTGATCGAGACAATTTTGTGAGAATGTTGAAGAATCAACAAAACATTTTAATTATCGCTAATGTTAAACAAGAAATCCGTGACGACTGTTATTAACGCCATTATGGTGGGTTGCTCCAAGAGGGTGAGATAAAATCATAGTACCTACCCGAGGGTAATTCAAGAGATTATCTCACCCCAGCACTATTATCGTATTTGCCCTCACAGCTTTTACTAAACCTTTTAAACTTTAAACGTAAATAATTTCAAATATTGCCAGTTACAACTCGTGAACTTATCATCACGCCTGTATTCTCCGAAGGGTTAGGCAGGGTGCATTAATGTTCACTAACAGTTCGACACCATTTCAGGTCCAATAAAATCCAAACTCCGAGCTCCTACTAAGACTTTTACTAAAAAAATACAATAATACTTTGCTGGACCTGGGAATCGAATACATAAGTTCTAAAGAAATTAAAGCCTAAGGTTGACTCCAATTTCTTCAGTAAGTATTACATACCCGATAACTTTAGAAGCATTGTAAGAAATTATTTTATTTCTAAAGACTGCAGTTTCTGAGACAGCGCGCAACCCTATTTAGCTACCTATTTATATTAAAAAAAGAACAAAACTAAAAGTAATACAAATACCTATAGACCTGTTAACCTGTTATGCAATTACCTGTAGTTCTCTCCCTTCGCAGCACGGCACAAGCGGCGGCAGTTCTTCCTTCAGTTTGTGAGCAGAATTGAGCCCGGTGGTAACATTATCGCCACTCGCCACGGGGTTCATGAGGAGCAATGACGCGTCCGACGACCTCTTTTCCTTCACCTCCATGTTCTCCACCAAGTCCTTCACACTCATGTTGGTGCTCATGCTCCTATCTCTCACCGTCATCAACAGAGTCTTGTTCTCGTGTAGTAACTGCATCACTGCTATTTTTATGTCTTGGTGTGGTGTGTTAATTTTTTTGTTCACATTTTTATTGCAATTTTGACGTTGTGTGACGTTTCGATTTTTAAATTTCGGCGTGCAGTTTTTGATAGTAGTGTCCTTGTTGTTGTGTTTTTAAATGAAACCTTTTTCGTGTTTCACAACGTTTAATGAAAAAAAGGCACTGTGATTTTGAATTGATATTTGAGATGATATTATGATGAGTCACGATACGGTGTATTGACTGAACGAGCACCTCAAACTTCTATCTTTAGATATAGGGAAATGAACCTTTAATTTGATGTGTAATAGGTAGGTATAGTTCGCGCAAAGTAACTTGACCCAAAACTAACGGAGAGGGGTCAGAGGGGGAAAGTTTGCGTGCGAAATGTACTAAAAATCAACTATTGCGCGCGCATCCACCATTTTGGTTTAAGTTATTTTGCACCAACTGTAATAATGGTTTCCCGTCATTCACAAATATTTTTACATGTAATACAAGTCGAGCCTATTTATTGCTATTAAATAGGGAGAAACCCTCACTCCGAGCTGCGAAAAACTCAATTACACTTTCTGGACTTGGTAATGGAGCCCAAAACGTCACGCTCATTAATTGCCCAAAGGTTTCCTAAATTAATCTGCTAAGTACACTGTCTCTCGACCGTGCCAGGGTGTAAAAAAATATTCTTTGTATGTAAAGTACGACTATGATACGTTGTAGTGGGCAAACTACCTTTATTTTTACATGCAGAACAAAAGCAAGTAGTTTACTTTCTATAGTAGTTACTTAGTATCTGTATGTTTTTCTTCCTTTAATCTACATCTCAAAGAGGCTAGCCATCTCCTATACGAGTACTTGAGTGAGTTAAGTGTATTGTATCGAACACGGATCACGTAGCAAGTAGGAACGCTTGACTAAAATTAGGACACCCTCTACGAAAAAGTAAGGTTCGAGAACATTTCAGGAGGCCCTTTTTGTTAGTAAAATGTGGGAAATTTCCAATATAAGAGCAATAGGGCTGTTAATTAAAATGTATAAGTAGGCAACTTTTTTTTCTCAATCGAATAGGTATTGAACTGGATATTGTTTTTAGGACTAATAATTATGTTTTATTTTTAATTAATAATTGTATCACTCTGACTGTAGTTTCCGCCACCCAATCTCTATCGTAAGAGTCCAATTCATCATTCATCCATTAAAACTACAGACAGAGTGATATGGAAGGAGGGAAGGGAGGCCTTTGCCCAGCAGTGGGACGAAACGGGCTAGAAAAAAAAAGAATTATTTAAAACGAATTAATAGATATATTTTAGGGACTTGTCTCAGAACAATAGGGCATAGAAGGAACATCGGGGTAATAAATATATGTTTATTTATGTCTACACACTGACCATATTTTTTTATATAGTTGACAGTTATTGTGAGCTTTGGTGGAAATTACTGGAGGCTAGAGGACCTCCTTCTGGCAAGAATACAATATTTTATAAGTGTGGAAGAAGCAAAAGAAGTATGCGTAATTGTAGCGAGTAGCGATCTGTAGGTTCTGCCTACCCATGTGGGAAAATGGCGTGTTTACCACCTGGGGGCGTATTATGACCTTTTAAAAAACCATGCAAGTTCCAGGCAATTCAATATGCGGCCGTAAACTGCCTGGCTAAATTTCGTAATATGACACACCTAAAACAGGCCGACTTTTAATGGATTACTTATCTATGGCTGGCTTGTACCTACTTCTTGACAGCGCCGTTCAAAATCTTGACTATTATTTTTATCGGTAAGTTACGGTTATAATTTGCAATGTCTATTGCATTAAAAATCCAACATAAATATAGTTTCTAAGAACAAATTTACTCAAAACATAATATTTAAAAAAAGGTAATGAACATCAAGTAATATTACTTTTACTAGTCTTTATTTAGGTACATCATTTTGATGTTTATCCATCCATCTATGTTGTGGGAATTCAAGTTTTTGAACGTCACTAAGCTGACGTAAAAAAATGCTAATTTAGCGGGAGTTTCAATACAAACGCAATTTCGTTATACTTTTTAGTGATTTTAAAGTTAATTAACTATTATATCACTCATGGCGTAAGTATATTTTAGTGTTATGTTTGTTTGTGAGTACTATGTGAGTTTCAAGAAGTTTACTTTTCATTTCACCTTACCTACTTAGTTCGGAAAGCGAAACTACTTCCAATAGTCGGCGGCGGGTAACTTTTATACAATTAGAAGTATTGTGGGAGTTTTTAAATGTTTGGAAATTGCTATGGGGTTTAATAAAACCGCTCATGCACGTGAGTATTCCAAGCGAATGTGAGAAAATGTCACTGCATCCTTGAATTCTCAAGGAGAAAGTGCTGTGAAGACTTGAAGGAATGGTCTAGTGTAAGTGTATTAAAAATATATAGGTAGGTATTTATTTCAATTTCTAAATACCTACAATCGATAGAAGCTTCAACTAAGTAATTGTTTTATTGTAGAAGTTAAATCAAATTATGTAAATGATGAGGAACATTAGATGGTAATTATAACTTAATAAAAATCTATTAATAACATACTAAAGTATGTAAAGTACAAAATTAAATTGAATATCGATGAAATTATATAATATAAACATAATAATATTATTATTAAAACAAATTTGTTTTTATAAATCAGGGAAAGTAAAAAAAGTATTATTTCCCTAGATTATTTAGATTTTAGTATTAAAAAAAGTAAAGTACCTATCGTGTTTTTATAAATTCACGATTTCCTATAAAGAATGGATTACTTTTATGTCGTAGTTTCCTGCATTTATGCATTTGACTAGTGCTTTGATCCACGTCGTCGCTTTCCAGGAATTCAAACAGTTCCAATTCGTCACACATGGTTAATAATATTACCTACTTTAAATTCTCAAAAATTCTGTTTACGTAACAATGAAGCAGCGTAAACTGAATCGCTAAGTTTGTTACTCTTTGACATTTGAAACGGGAGAATTTATGTCGAATTAGTGCTCATAATAAGTATATTAATGACTCAATTGCCACAAGGAAAATAGAAGAAGTATATTAATGCCAGCCAGCCAGCCAGCCAGGCAGAAGACGGCTTGAAGTGTCACGTGACCACTGACTGGCTGGAAAATGTGTTCATAATACGAATTTGCAAGGCAGTTCATTTCACGGCGTAAACTGACTGGAAATAAGAGTTCATAGTACGCCCCCTGTGCGTGCATGTAGGTGTAACACATGCTTCAATATCAAAACACTTCAAAACGAAACGAGAAAACCATGTAATTAAATAAAATATTTAATCAAACAAATGATTAAAGCAAAAACAACATTAGCACAAGTTAAAATGATATTATAAATTAAATAATGATACAAAAACGATAAACAATACTCGATATAATTTTTTGATCAACAGAAATCAAGGTTGTCAGACTTTTTATTTGCGAAAAGGTGAATTATATTATAATTATGACAAAATACACATTGTTATAATTGGAGACCGGATTACATTATATTATTATGTTTTTAGTGTTTGATTTTCTTGCATAAAGGCATGAAATAATAATCACATTTATTATAAACGGACAGTTGCATCAATGACATCACAAATGTCACATCACATTCGGAATAAGATACTAGCTTGCACAAAAATAATTGATAGACAAAAGAACGCTTCCTGCTACAATTTATAGCAAGATCTATTTTACTCTGGCATCGGAACCCTTTTGCTATTTGCTGAGTGACATTTACATTAGGTTACTAATGGCTTAAATTAAGCCTTACTTGTTTACAATAAACTATACAGTATACCCAACAATGTGTTTCAGCATTAGTGCATACTTTTATCTCGTAATGACAGTTTTTATACATAGACGTAATAATACAAATAAAAAACATTTTGTATTTTACTAGATATAAATGTAAAATTAATATAATAACACATTTTTTATATTAGTTCAAAATACAAAAAATATCTTTGTATTTTATTTTCCCATTTTCGCACGAAGGAACACAAATATACCTACTAAAAATATTTTGTTTATAAATACATACATAAATATGTAAATTTCGTGCATTAGGTATATCACACTCATTATTAGATAATTAACATTAACATGCACACTATGTTTTCATATTTTACAAAAGAAATATACAAAACACTTCATTATTTTCTTTATGTTGCATTTTTATTCATATTTTTGCTTAATTTACTGTAAGTAGTTTAAAACCCGGTCTCTAATCATAACTACAAGTACTTTATTATGTTTCGGGTATTTTACAGTGCCATTGCGGATGATGTCCTTTATAAAGAGGCAGTCTCAGTCCCTCTTTGCTTAGCTTCGTCCTTAACTTGGCCTGGCACGTAAAAGTCCCCCCTATTTTCATTATCATCTGTAAACCCGGCAGACAGCGCGCTTTGTTTCTGAAATTATAAAAAAAAAATCTATATAATATGCGTTTGAGAGACACATCTATGATTATTTAGAAGTTTTAGACAGAAAATGCTGCACATCATCATCATCATCATCAGCGTATAACACTGGACTGCTGGACGTAGGCCTCCCCCAATGTGCGCCATTTCACCCTATCCTCGGCTTGTCGCATCTGGCTACTGCCGGCAGCCTTCCGCAAATCATCACCCCATCTTGCCGGAGGGCGTCCTACGCTACGTTTGCCGATTCGCGGTCCCCATTCATGCTGCACATATTCCGTATTATTTGTGACTGTGCCCCTAAGATTTTACCCGGTTTGTCAAATCTATTTCTTTAACACAGTTCTGAAAACGTAACTCAAACAGTCAGAATGACTTTCACATTAATAATATTTGCTTGGATTGAGTTGGACCACGGGCATAGATCACAATCATAGAGCCATATACCTCGATAGATTAATTCTACGATCTATTTAGAATTCATAACAGTTCCTTAGCAATTTTCAAAGGTGAATCACAACAAAAGCGGCCTTTTTAGCTGCTTTTGATAAATTTTTTCTTTCAAAAGATTTTTAAATAAAACAATGCTCGGCATGCGTTACACAGTAAAAAGGTTTTTTTTTTCAAAAATACACTTGTTAAAAAAATCAAAATAAACCAAACAAAAATATAAATAAATAAACGCACCAGTATATTCCACCGACGGAATGCCCGCTTTCTATGCTCAGGGTTGCTGTTTCGCTTCCTGTATCAAGGCAAAAATCTTACACATCTAACAGATATTCAACTTACAAGTTTTGATAGTAATTGTTCTTCAAAAAAACCTAAGAGCAGTTGTAAAACTCGAGAAATACCTAAGGGACTAGAAGAATATAGCGTTTATTTATTTATTAAACAAATCTAATATGTATTGTATGTAAAAGCCACGGAGGAGTATTTACTATTTCTGCGCATATTTCTGTGTGTTTCACCCACGCGGATTTTTCAAAATTCTAGTTATACCGTTTTGTTTGTCTGCCCAACAGCCACGGTACCTACTGCTATAGGCACTTTTAATTAAAAAGTCCAGGCTAGGCGCACGAGGAATGCGATACCTACATGGCCGTAAATAGTTAATACTCTCCACGAGATAACGCGGTACAAACTTCAAAGCTAGTGTCATTTCGAATATTTCGTGATATTGCGATCGAAATTTCGAAATATCCGAATCGCGTTTCATAGAAAAATTAAGCTGCAGTTTACTGCTGGATATAGGCCTTAATTAAATGCATAGTGGTATTGTAATAAGTAAGTGGGGAGATTGTAAAAAATTGTGGACAATGTGTCGTCGTGGACAATTTACAAAAGTGAGGGTTATGGGTTTACAAAATTATAAAAATAACCTACTTACTGTCCACTCTGCATGTAACTGTTTATCTTCCATATTAAATAAAATAAAATAGTGTATAGTAAATCGAACACGGGGATATTTCACACCAAAAAAGTGTTCAATGGCAACTCTATTTACTGAACTGTCTCCGCTAGAATCATCAGTGGCGAAGGCTCCATGGATCACTCTTCTACAGACTTCACTTTTAAATATTACTTATTTAACAGGGAATAGTAATTCAATGTTAGAAATTTTGCTCCAGGTTCCATGTTACCAAAAATGATCTTTAGCCACTGAGGCTCACGATTCATTTTGGACTGAACTAGGTATATCAGAATATTCGGATAGAGCACTGATACATACCCTTCTTTCCATCTTCATCTCGTTTTGCAGAGCCTTGAGAATGCGGTGGGTGAGGAACTCGCTGGTGCGGCGCACGTCGGCGCAGTCAGCGTGGACGCGATTTTCCACAACCGCCATCGCGAGACCCTCCACCGCCTCACCCCATTCCACTAAAGAAACAAGGTAAGGGTTATTATTAATGACACGACTTATCAAATAACTAGCTAATGCCCACAGGTTCTTTTGATATTTGGGGCGGGGAATAGCAGAATTCGGGGTAAAAATACAAAACAATTCAAAGATCATTAAAATGGCTTCAGCCGTTCTCGAGTTATAAATAGTGTAAATAAAACGACTTTATTTTATAGACATATTAGAAGGTAAAGATTATCAGTTTCTATGTGAATCTTGAGTTGTTTATGCTTATCATTGGACATGTCTTATCTCTCCCATTGAACCAGTTGAATTCGATCCATTCATTCGTGATTTATATCCTATGCCTTAGAACGATGCACAGACAAAATGTGTTTCCATATAGTATTACGAATAGAGTTTATTATTAGTGACATGATTAGTCAAACGTCTAGCATTTTCCTCCTTTATTGGACCAGTCTAAGGATTTCTCCCAGTTCAATTTGTTCTATCCGATTGGGACTACAGTGCTTTGGAGCAATCAATAGACAATCGAGTTATGTTTCCTTATAATAACACAGAAAATAGTACTACGCATGTATCGGTAATTCTTTATCGTCAAAGAATGTGTACGAGTCAGGAGCGGAGTCAGGAGTATTACAAGCGACTCACTGGGGTGTCTCATGTGAGGCAGCGTCACTTTGCCGACAGAGATGTCCATGCCCTTCTGCACCTTCTGGCTGACAGACCTTGACAGGAGCTTCGCTGAAGCATTGACCATCTAAAACAGGTAGCGGAGGTATAGGCTTTTTTAAATTTCCTTAGGTTTAAGAAGAAAAACATAAGTAGTTAAGATTGCACAGTGAAACTATTTTCACGAAACACAAGTTTAAGTGTACATAGTGTAATGGACAATCGTGAGGGTTCGTCGGCCAAAATACCGGTTGCAACATTAAAACCTTTAAAAAAAAGGTTATGACAAAGAAATGGTAAAATGTAACGGTAGTTAGAAAAAAACAAGACAAAAGTACAAGAAATAAAAAAAGCAAAAATACAAAAGGCAAAATTCGGATTCATCTAGAAAGAAAAAAAACCATAAAACATTACATTATTAAAGCCATTGAAACTTATCGATCTTACCTCAAGGAGTTTCCTTCTTTCTGGGAGGAAGCTGGCGACCGCCACAGGGTCAGGCAGATCTTCCACCCGATCTATAAACGTCACCTCTGCCAACTTCGTTTTTGATGGCTGCAATAAGATGGATTCAAACTACTGTACTGCGCAAAATGTCATGCAGATCCGTTATAGCTGTTTTCCTAAATTGTAATACCCGAATTTATTGAAGATTCGCGATTTTTTTTCAGAAGAAAAGGGTCGATTGCGTGTTGTTATGAGTCATCCATTGGGTAATAAAAGAATGCATTATGCTTAGTGCCAATTTTCTGCGAGTTTCAAGAGAATATCATAGGTGTCCTTGATAAAATAACTTAACCGATGTTGATGACGAAGTAGTATATGAAAAAGAGAAAGAGGAAGTCTACATACCACAGGCGTTGGCAGTCTTTCTTTAGTGCTTTTCAATTCAAATTCAACTTCATCTTCGGGGGGTATTTTGACAATTTCGCCAAAACCAATGGACCCATCACGCCCGTCCCCGAACTGACGCGCCAGCTCTGTGGCCACTTGGACAGACCACCGAGGTGGTTTTGAGCTGTTTATATAGAGAGATATGCAAGATTAAATTGGTCAGTGTAGTCCGAGGATACTTTCAGGCGCTATTTTGACAGCCCAACCTCTTCACGTGATTCTGTACAAGTGAAGGCTTGCAGAATTTGTCACGTTCAAGACGAGGAATGTTAATTGGCAGTACTTACAGTGGTAGCGGCATCGCCAAACATACTAATGCCGATGATGGTTATTTAAAATTTTAATAATCTGCTAGATAACCGACCAGCTTAGAATTCAGGAATCATTCATTCTCTTTTCATTGAAATAAAGATTTAGGTTTGATACGGTTCAATATTCTAGAATTCTTCAATTCTTTTGCCGCTCACATACCAAGTTTTATATGAACTGATGTATGTATCATAAACTTACCGCTTTTTCGCGGGAGGAGGCCTATAATTTCTGAAGAATACGAGTGCTGCTCTGGAATGCACCACCCGCTCCACATCTCCTAAGAGAAGATGCACCCGACGACGAGCGAATTCCGTTATCGCAGACTCCAAAATCTAGGAGAGAAATAGTGGAAATTGAATTAATGTGGCAAACTTTTTGTGATTTTTTTTGCATTTTTCATGCAAATTTTATAATATATTGTCGAAATTTGCCTTCACATTCTGAACAGTTCAATTCAGAATTTTGACATGTCAGGTGAGACTCGCGGTGGCTTAGAGGTCATAGCGTCTGGCGTACCTAGCCAGGTGACGCAGGTTCGAATCCTGCCTGCGAGTCGAATTTTTCCTTCACGAAATAACTTTAATGTGGCAAATTAGACTGCAGTTTCTCATTAGCTATTCGTGATAACTGTATTTTATATAACAAGAATACAGTGTCTCATGTGAGTCTATCATAGGATTTTGCAAAGCCAAATGACCTAGCCTAGATACAGTAGAAATTACAAACAAACCCAATTCAATCAGCATCAATCGTAGCAACGTGTAAATAAATAATCAAAGCAAACAAAATCCCTATAAACGACGGACCCTGTTATTTACTCGGTGAGTTTATTGCTGACAGAGGTCAAAATAATAGTGCCCATATGCCGGCAGTAAGAACCTACATAAATTACAATATTTTAAGAACCGTCCGTGTAGGAATGAAAAGTTATTCAGGGAGTATTTGATAGAACGATTTTTATTAAAATTGGGGATCCAAATTTTCTGGAGGGCGTATTTTATATGTATGTATGTATATATTTTCTATGGATTATCGGCTATCGCCAGCTATAGCTATCGGTTTATCGGCGATGGTCCTTGTTACAACAAACGAAAGTATGGAGAAACAACACGTTTGGCAAAGTTAATAAAGGCTCGCACACTTGATGCTACGAGCTCGATTTCTAGCTAGATCATTAAACAGCTACAGCTGTTTACCTCATCGAGCAGTCGAACAGGAGCCAGTGGCAGGAGTGTCTCTATATCCATCCTGGCGCGCGCCTGTCCCAGGATCATAAGCGTGTCGCCGTGTGTGGACATGGCGCTTGACATGGCGTCGGCTGCCATCTGTTGAGCCAGTTCTGGACTCATGCCTTTGGCGCCACGTTTTGACTGAAAATAAGCAAATTTAATAAGTAGAGGTATGCATAAATAATTTCAATTGTGTTGGAATGATCGTCCATACTCAAAGACTGATTTTGGTAGAAATATATGTGTCAAAAAATTTACCACTCCAAAATCATTGGATGATAAATCTGAAAATAATATTGTAGAACTTTGGCCTTAATATAGTGCAAATCAAAGCACCAAGGAACTTAACAATAAAGGCTTGTGCAAATTCCTACCGAAAAAAATCAGTACTTATTTACAAAACAATAGAAGCGTTATGGTGTTTCAATAAATTGCTAAAGCTACTATAACATGAACGCCCCCAACATCTAGGTCAGAAAAATATGTCATTAAGAATTTAAAAAAATCTCAGTCGTTCAAAACTGCAATCAATTGGAGTCGTCATTAATATTCAAAGCATTACCTTTTCAAATTCCTGGCCCATTTTCTTCACGAGTCTTGCCGCCTTCGCAGAGCCTCCGTGTATGTGCTTCCAGTTGGCTAGCCTGATGCGCTGTAACTCTAAGTCCGTGTTGTACGCGTATACTTCTGCTTTCCTGTGTCAAAAATATGGAATGGTTACAAAATTATAATTAAATAGCATCATGTGCTAGTGAATTTTGCACTGTCTGTAATTTGTGACTTGGTGGATTAAGAAACTTGTGAGCAAAATTTTATACTTCTGGCCAAGCAGTGCAGATGATCATAATATATGCTGTATCGCGTAAACGGTATTTCAAGATACAATTTCAGCTAAAAGTTAACAAGCTTACAATGCAATTAGATTCTAAAGAGTTCAAGAAACTTTTATTGCGTTTGCAGTCGAGACACAACTCCCAACTTAATGTAATTCATTGAGTGTAGCGTTTTCATCAAGTCATTTATACTATCCACTGTCTGTAAGCTTTTCTAAAGCTTATTAGCCCTCACGTGTCTGCTACAAAAGCAATTTAGACGTAATTCAAAATACAATCAAGAACTTTATTGCTTCGTAATCTGTCGCCGTAAAGAAGGAACCAAATCAACATAAATTAGGATTACTTGCTTATCGTATCTCATTCATCTACGGTCTGATTCCATTATGTTTAAGCTGGCTTCTTCTAACCAGAGAAAAATGTTAATTGAGAAATGTTGAGGATCGATATGTGATTAAAAAAGCTAGTTTAGTAATTTTGTTGTCATCTGTTTCCGTGTGTCATGTCGACATGCAATTAAAAGTGTTTCTTTCTTCTTTTTCTAGTTTACACTAGGTTATTCACATTCACAAACAGTTCTCTGCCTACCTTAGTAGAACCCTAATTACCAAAGTCCTTCTCATTTAAACCATGTGTTGCGATTGGTTATTCTCTATTTGTAACATTGTAAATGGCGTCACTTACTTGGCCCTCCTCTTAGCACCGGCTGTCATGTCTTCGGTGTATAATTGTAAAAGAAGACCCTCTTCCTGTATCTTCATGGTTTGAGCATTGACGCGTGCGATCCATTTGTTGTTCGCCTGTGGTAGTGAAAGAAATAATAAAGTAATATTATAAAACACAAAATATTTTTTTTTGAAAAAACCCCCGACGAATTTAATTGTAAAAGGATTAAATAATATTTTCTAATCCTCCGACTAAATGAGTATCTTGTAATAATCACGTATATTCACTTTACTACAAGAAAATCCGGCGGCGGCTGCCATTCCCCTTTTTGTTCTGAACTTCAATTAAAATATAGTATAGAAATGCTATGCAGTGTCTTGTCTAGATCTAGATCTAATGCAGCCCCCGCCGGATTTTCTTGTATCAACCGTATTTCTTATTATTATTTTCTAGTTCACAATAATAGTAATTAGTATAGTTAAATGATTCTTGTTCTTATAAAGGCACATCTTAAAACTACGTAACAATTAAAGCAATTACATCGAAAATTCGGTACAATTAGGTAATAGGTGCGTCGCCAGTCTTTCGTTCAAGGGAACCACGGCGACCACTTTCTTCGAGGCGAACTTAAATTGGTTAACCTCAGACAGAAATAATGTAATTGTATTTAAAATGAGAGGAAAATTGTTTCTTAAATAAAATAATCGAGACGGCGGTGGGCCTTCGGAGTCGTAGGTAACAACTGCTTTTCTATTGTGTCTGCTCTGCTAATTGATTCTTAATAGGGTAAGACTGTTAAGAGACGTTTTGTTTTAGGTATTCCTTGAGCTATTTTTTAAGTAAAATATCATAAAATTGTAATTAGGTATTATATTTTATACAATCACATACACCTTATATATATGCAAGATGAGTCTTCCATCGGATCGACAGAAAAATAGAACTAAAACATTATGCAGGATAAAGTAAATTTTAATCTACTCGATAATAAATTTTAATCTATTGAATAAATACTGATAAAATGAGCGAAGGTTTTTAATATTCAAGATAGAATTTTGTCCTTGTTCAGATTAATGAGAGCTTTAATTAATTTTGATTGATTTAAATTTGAAACTGATAATTTATTACAGCAGAACTATTTCAGCAATAAATTAATAAATTGCAGGGCACCTTCACCATGAAGTTTTTTTACAATAAAAAAGGGCTCATCTACTCTGGTAGATGTAAATAATGCTGCAGTTAAAAAATAGACTGAAGTAGTTACTTACGTCATCTTCCAACCGCTTCGCTTTTGTTTCTCGCTCGTGCTTCAGTCTATTCAAACGCTTCTTTTCATTGGCCCGCCACTGCCGCACCATGGTGATCTTGCGCCGAAGTTCCATCTCGGCGGCAGCCTGTACCCTCTGCTTTATTCTATTCTCTTTCTCACGTGCTCTCGTTGCGCGCTCCTTTCTCTGTTTCTCATTAAACTCTGCCAAATATTTCATCCTAGCTTTGATTTTCTTCTCTTGGGCTTTGGCACTTAAAAAAAGAAAAGATTATTGTAATTCCTCATCTTGATTTATCCAAGTTAACCGCTTCTAGTCATAAGTACAGTAGAGACCGCTATGAGAAGGCTATAATAGTATGGGTTGGCTGGTTGGAAACAAAGAAGAAACAGTCATTTAGAATTTTAAATTACTTTTAGAAGTGTTTAGTCTGCGAGACTTTGACAGACTCCGTCTGTATTAGGACTTCACCCTTTAAAAGATTAAACTTAGGGCCACTTGCACCAACTTCTTAAATTCGTTTAAATTGTATTTAAACACGATTTTTGATTTAAGTCAAACATTCGTCTTGCACCATAATAATTTCCGTGTTAAATACGTTGAAAGACCTGTCAAAGTTAAATACGCTGAAGACCCTATTTAATTCATACTTAAATATGAATGATCGTTTATTGAACTGTCATCTGACGAATGGAGTTTATTTTGAGATAAAATACTACTAGAAGCCTTGTAATAATTCCTATGAGAGATTATTCACCTATTTAAGATTATTTTTTCATTTTATCAATTAAAAAACACAACAAATAAATATGACTTTGTTTGGATTGGTTGTCATGGCAACGAAAAGTCAAAACAATGGCGTAAGTTTCGTTACATGCAGACTATTTTCAATAAAAATCAACGATTTATCATTAATTAAAATTATTATAATTATAATAATCATTTAATTTGATTTAATATTATATCTATTATTCATAACACATTTTTTTAAATATATTTTTCACATTACTATGATGTAATATAGATGTAATGTAAAAACGGAACGTAGAGAACTGTTTTATCGACATGTTCAATTCATTTAACTAAATTGACATATGACAGACTTGGTGCAAGACGATCGTATACGTGTTATGTTTATGGAGTTAAAAATATTTAACTAAATGCATAAAAGAATGATTTAAATAGAATTTGGTGCAAGTGGCCCTTAAAGTTGAACTATAAATATAATTTTAGGTCCTTATAGTACCTACCTACTGACCCCTTCTTAGTCGAGCGATATAATGTAATATACATTTTAACGTGTATTTTTTATATCGGTGCTCGATAAAATACGTGTATATATACTTAGGTATGTCGTGATTTATTCTGAAATAATGGTAAAGAGTCGGTAATACATAGTCAATAACTATAGTTTTGTAAGTCAATTGAACTGGACACAACTACATTCTTAAACCTACTTTGTATTTATTTATTTTTAGATTCATTGTCGCACTTTAGTGTCTCCATCCGTATTTTTATCAACTGTTAACATTTTTGTCGCTGTCTCAAACTCGATTCTCTCTACTCTTGCACTAATCGCAGTTAGCTAAGGATGCATCATGCAAAAAATAATTCTAGTTTTAGCGTCAGCTTTTATTGTTGCTACTGCTGGGGCTCGTGATGTCATGAAGACTGAGGTACCACCCTGTGGGAGTAGTAGTATAATAGGTATAATTACTCCACCAGTCAGTTATATTTTTAACCTACATAAGCCTAACCAGATTGATTTGAGGTCTTAGTCTCATCAAATTTTAAGAATATTTATGCTAAAATGCTGAAAAATGACCAAATAAAAACGCAATATAAAAAATAACACCCTGGAGCGTTGAACGATTTCAGAATATTCTAGATTTTTTCCGTCTTTCATAGCTGTGATGTGAATGCCTTTGCGGTGTGGAGTAAGGCATGTTTCTTTTAATTAAACCTACACATTTTCTTTCCCGTTTGTCGCAATACGTTTGAATTAAAAGTCGTTCGAAGTAGGAACTCTTTAGCGTTTAATTTTAATTTCGAGTAATGAGTGTGGATTTTCTTTTTAATTGTGGCAACTTTTTAGAGATATAGGGCGGCAAGGCCCTATTATTATTTATTTCAGCACAGATAAAATACACGACTAGCTTTCTACTACTTTTTGCAGTGATAATATTAGCTAAGTAATGTAACTAAATAAGGTAACTGCTACGCTAGAGGTCCTGGTTTCGATTCCTAAGTCGTGCAAAATGTTACGGCGTTTTCCTATGAAATTCTTTGTAGGAGCTCGTTGCTCGTCCTGGGAATCGAAACCAGGACCTCTTGCGTAGCAGTCGCGCTCAGAGCCACTAGGCTAATGAGGGTACACAAAAAAACAATACATTGGTTGAATTGTAACCTCCTACTTTGCAGTCGTTTTAAAATACAGGAGAGATGCTAAATGGATGGACGTCAAATTCAAACGTTATATTTCATTCACCATTAAATAGATGAAGTGGAAAATAAGTAATTGCACCGAGGATGAGAATCGTTCCTATATTTGTAAGAACCAAGTCCGACGATAGATTCAGCATCACAAGCGAACACTTAGCAAAACTTGATGAATATTATTAAATAGGTTATGTAAATGCAATACCTACAGTTAGTTTCGGTTGCAACTCAAATGCAAGATGCAAGGAACTGTGTAACAAGGACCAACACTGCATACAAATATCGTATAAATGAATATAAACTAAGTAATATTGTAATGGGATGATGAGTTTGTTTATTTATACTTTATACCGACGCGAGGCGAGAATAATTTATTTGATCTTCACGTTCGTTGAAACAAAAGAAGCATTAGAAAAATATTTTATATGTAAACAAAATTACAGGAGAGATGCAGCAAAGAAAATGTATGAGCATGCATGGAGAATGTATTGTTGTTGTAATTTCAATAAAAATATCAAGGAGAATACGGAAATGAAAAGAATATCGTTGATTGTTACCTATTTATTTTTGAACCTACGGAAAGCGATTTATTTATGGGATAGGGGAGCAAACGCGCAGACAGATCACCGTGCGTTGCCCGCCTTTTAAAAGAGTTTGGGCCTCCGGTAACCTCAGTCATTCGGCGAAACACAACGCAAGCGTTACTTCACGCCGGTTTTCTGTGAGGCCGTAGGTATCACTCCGGTCGAGCCGGCCCATTCGTGCCGAAGCATGGGTCTCCCACAGTATAAAAGAACTATACTAGAATGTAGAATGTCTTCTTCTACCTGCCCATGTCCCAATCTATTTGGGGTCGGCGCAGCATGTTCTTATCTTCCATTCATCCCTGTCAGCCGTCATCTCACCATTCACTCCCTTTCCCATCATATCGGCCTTAATACAATCCATGGATATCTTTTCTTTGGTCTCCCTCTACCTCTCTGTCCCTGCACATTCATACTCATCACTCTTTTAGTCACATGCGTTTCTACTAGAATGTAGAATGTGTGGAATGGAAAATCCTCCTGGGCTCCTCAAAGGCCCTCGTTAACTTAACGTAGAAACTAACAGGCATCAACAGCAAATTAAAATTCGATTTCAACCCAGGTGAAACTCAGAACACAAACTTGTATACGGCGAATTAAGATTCGAGGCAAGCCTTTAACCTTTGAGACAGATGCCTCTGTGCTACTTATCATACTGGGTGTCGTCGGTGTCGTAAGGGACCCTGATAATCTGTTACTGGGTTAAGAAACGAGCACTGACTGACTTGAATTCGATCGTTATCAAAAATTGTAGGGTGAAGTGCAATTAAATATTCTCAACAATAATAATAGGTATTGTAATCATGGTTTTTTCAAAGGAGTGTCTAAGAAGTTTCATGCTAGTTCTTCTCCAAAAGACACAGTTTTTGGAACGGTACAGTAGTTTTTGACTGCCTATTATGGCTTCTACCTATAGATGAAAATGACTCAAAGATGGTCAGAAATAAAGATATTTTGGCCAGATCTTACAAATATTAATTATATTCGATCTGCATCTAACAGGTGCGTGTAATTAGTCCAATAGTGGTGACCTTAGCTCAGAAGTTTGTAAGACAAGAGATTAATCTAAGTAGTAATGAAATAGATTTAGCGACCATCGACCCGTCTTTTGAACCTCGAATAAGAAAAAGACACACAATAATTATCCAAGTTCCAAAGTTGGAATATTACTCGTATGTGTCATACCGTCCCTAAACTAGGCAGAGGGTAGAAACAATATTTTTTAATGTAGTGGAAATAAGTTTTCCTAGCTATTTAAATGCAATACGAAATATCCATGTCTTATATCATCACGCCTGTAATCCCCGAAAGGATAGGCAGAGGCGTGCTAATGTACACACACACAGTTCGCCGATATGTTGCCGTTTACATTATAGTCTATTTCCATTAACCGGTCACAAATCCCAAACTCCGTGCAGCTACTGAGAATTTCACAGAAAAACCCAATATTACTTTGCTCGACATGGGAGTTGAAACCTGGACCTCTAGCATAACAGTCACGCTCTACTGGGCTAACGAGGAAGTTTTTGTTTGGTAACATTATTAATTAACAACAATATATTTAATAGGTACTTAGCTATATTTCGTTTATAAGTATATTAAGGATGAACGAGAAGTTGTCATCTGAATTTTGGACAATAGGTTATACTAATTGCCACAGGCTGATGGACAAATGTCTCGGACATACAATATTACTTACGCAAAAATTATAAGCATAATAACTTTAAAGTGAATCAATATAAACTGAACCGAAGAAGGAAGTTTCTCAATTTCGAAGTTTATCGGGTTGTGTTTGAAGAGATAGTATTATTAGTGGTTTGAGGCATAGAATAGTTTACAAATGGAGTGATAACGAGCCAGTTAACGTTAACGCGAAGAGCGTCATGCGAATGCTTCGTGACAGGTACAGCTGTGTAGGTACTTTGTTTTATATAATTATATTTACTGTAATCATACTATTGCATTACGGGATATAATTAAAAAATAATACCTTCTCATAATATTGATTTAATTTCTTCAGTACAGCACTGGATTTAAATATTTTATGCTATATATTAACTTGGCGGCGGATTTTAGTTAATTTTAAATCGTACAACTTTCCTTATAAGCAATAAGTGTTGAAATTTTATGTTTGGTAACTTCCTTGATAGTCAATCAGATTGTTTTATTGCGAAATGGTAGAAGAGCTAATAACAATAGTAGTTAAACGTTAGCACTCCATTCGCATAATTCTCTTTGCGCCCGATCGCACTGTATCCTCGCTAGTTCGGTGCAATATCAGCATATTGTGTTCTCCATGTAATTACATTTTAGCTGAGTGCTGTAGCAAATGAAAATGCAAATGCCAATATGGCGCGGGTTTCTTTCGGTTTAATCAAATTGTTCAGCGTACCGTTTATTTAATTACATTAATGAGACTTTTTTATGGATTTCTACATCTCATTTCTCTCAGGCATGCAGGTTTCCCCTAAGGATGTTTTTCTTCACGTTTGATATTAAGTTTTAATACGCACATGACTTCGAAGATAGAGAGCAGAGGTGCTCCATATTAGGTCGCAGTGTCGCTTAACATCAGGCGAACTGGCGATCAAGCATAAGTCTATCAAGAATACAAAAAAGGTATTCTTTATAGACTTATGCCATAGATTTAACTAGGGACCTTTGACTTGGTAGTCCATTGGTATGACTAATGCTAGACTATCATGGCCTATCTGAAAAATCAAGATTGAATGTGGTTGTACCTAGTAACGTGTCAGTTGGCAAACGTTTTAGAATTTACTCTTCTTTCTAAGTGTAAAAACTTACTGATTTAAGATATAACTGGAATTGTAGGACTGCGAATTAAAGAAGACAAAAAAGCAATATATCTTTCCAAAATGACGTGTCAACAAAATACGAAAACGCCAATGCCAGTCAATGGCACAAAAAACCAAAACATAAGGTCATTATATACTATAAACCCAAATAAAGAAATACTTATTCTGGGCGAAGGTAGGTATATAGATAGGTACATAATACAGCGACTTAGTGAAAATAAGTGAAGTCATTAATCAGTGGGTATACTTGGCTACGTTTCTTCGGCCTTTACAGAACAAAATATTCAAACCTACTCTCATTAGTGTACCGACATAAAAAAAATGTGCTTGAAGCAAAAAAGCCAGGCCCTTTTAAATGCAGAACAAAACTTGACCTTTTATAACTGTAAAAGACCTTATTTATATTTTAAGTTTTGACGAATTGAATATCACTAGAATAATATTCTGAGGTGAAGGTCTGTAAATAAAATACTGTTTAAACCAATGCTTAGAGTTATGACGTTTTAAATATATGGAATACTAAATAAGACACCGTTTAAAATATACGGAAAAATAAATGAGACACTGATTTCAATATACGCAAAAATAAATAAAACACGGTTTTAAATAAATATACGGAAAATTAAATAAGACACTGTCAACAATAAACGGAAAATTAAATAAGACACTGTTAACAATAAACGGAAAAATAAATGAGATACTGTATTAAATATACGGAAAAATAAATGAGATACTGTATTAAATATACGGAAAAATAAATGAGATACTGTATTAAATATATGGAAATAGAAACAGTCTCATTTATTAATGAGACACTGTTTTAAATAAATATATGTACGTGTAGCCTAAGCCGTAGCCCTAGAGTTAAACTTAGATTAAAGGTATCTCAATCCGAATATTAATATAATTTGATAAAATATTGTTTGGATTACGGTTTATCTTGGTATTAAGTTTTTGTGGGCAATTCAAGCTCCGTCGTACCCTTAGGGCCACTTGTACCAACTTCTTAAACGTGTTTAAATTGTATTTAAACATATTTAAGAAGCTGGTGCAAGTGGCCCTTAATGTTCGCAACTAAATACACATACCTTTTCAAAATCTTTGGTAGCTATGAATTGGATTGAATGAGATAAATTCACTAGAAAGATGAAAGCATTTTGTAGAATATAGTAGTATGCGACGGATGTACTCGTAACATATTTAACTGGGATGAGATGGAAATTTACATCATTACATTTGCAGGCAATTATAAATGCGTAGAGTCTTAACTCATCCGTAAAATTAATTATAAAAGTTTCAGGTAATAAATCTTTGCTAAAATGTGACATAGGTAATATGTGATTGGGAAAATAATGGCTGTTTTGTAGCAAAGTGACGAATAT
This sequence comes from Acronicta leporina, assembly GCA_947256265.1. Classification (NCBI taxonomy): domain Eukaryota; kingdom Metazoa; phylum Arthropoda; class Insecta; order Lepidoptera; family Noctuidae; genus Acronicta; species Acronicta leporina. The sequence goes on from OX366512.1 coordinate 4,377,160, forward strand.
ATGATTAACGATCATATAAGTACTTAGTAAATTTGCTGAAATTGTTTGGATATGGTGAAAGAATGAATAAAAGGTGACGAGCAAACAGGATTCATCAGACGTATGGAAATGGAAGCACTGGGAGGGGACGCCCTAGACAGACATTATAGTGACCTTTAAATTGCCAGGTGTGAAATCTCACAATTTCTAGGATTTCGCCTTCGTGGTGGCGCCCAGACGTATGACCATGACTAGATGTATAGACGTGAGCAAAAGAACAGAAGTAGCGTTCTGTGTGTCGTTAAGTACTATACTTATCATCTACCTTAATCATAGATTTCCGTCAGATTAACTTGGGTCGTTTACGAAGTCATACTAGGCTTTACACTGAAGGCCAATGTTCGGATTGAAAATACTTATCACCAGACTATTAAGTTTAACGTGGGAGAGCCATGCTTCGGCACGAATGGGCCGGATCGACCAGAGTGATACCACGGCCTCACAGAAAACCGGCGTGAAACAACGCTTGCGGTGTGTTTCGTCGAGTGAGTGAGGTTACCGGAGGCCCAAACCTTTTTAAAAGATGGGCAACGCACTTGTGACTCCTCTGGTGTTGCGGGTGTCCATGGGCAGCGGTTATCACTTACCATCAGGTGATCCGACTGCTCGTTTGCTCCTATATCCCATAAAAAAATGTAAATAAATAAAAAAATATTAATTCTCTCGAACAAACGCCCCTATAGCATCATAAAAAAGAGATTCACACATATGTATAATTATCCTGTAATCACTGTATTGAAAGAGGCACTCTGCCGGCAATCGGCTTATTCTCAAGTAGCTTTTGTTTGCATTGTCCGTATTCCCGAAACGTTTTTGTACGCGGGATTACCAAAGGATTGACAAGGATAACAAAAAGGAACTTAAAGACAAACGGAAATAATTTTAACAAAACATTACTTATCAGTCAAATTACAACTGTGGTAAGCAATATTTCAAACACAATTTTATCTATTTTATTAGTTCTGTCACAAATCTTCAATGATTACAGGAATCAGTAAGGTATTGAAACGGCTTCGTTACCTATTAATTCTAGTGATAATGGACGGAATAAAACGTTTTAAAATACATATTATAGAGTCCATTATTCAATCAGGCAGGCTGTAACCATGAGACTTGTTAAAAGTTCTGCAGCATTGCCTACGCAGACGTTTATAAAATGTTTTGTTTCTCTAAAGTATAGCAGAGAGATAACATACGCTCGTTTCTTTTCCGCCCACTCATCTGCATGCTCCTGCGCCACCCTTTCTAAGTGCTCTCTCGCTTTCTCCGCCTTCGTAAACACCTGCAGTCTTCTAGCTACGTCCGTCTCCACTCGTTTCAGAGTTAAATCATCTCTTGCGCGTTCATCCTGTTTATTATCGATAAAAATCGTTAAATCGAGTTTAAATACAACCTATCGTATGAAAATGACAATGAAGGTTTTGCGGTATAGATTTTACTTTCAAGAAGATTCTCTTTCCAGAATCTAATCTAATCAGACTGCAGTTGAATTGAAACTTCGGATTGAATCCAGGTAGACTAGAACTTCACTAAGATACACTAGTACCAGCGTTGACTAGAATAGTATTGGACGTGGTATTATTCGTTACCACAAGCATCTTCAAAGGTATAACTCACCTATCAGATCTTATTATTGGCCTTCCAAAAATAAATGCAAGTTCTTTGAATCTTACATACCAGTTTCTTCATCTCCATGTGAATTCTGTCCATAAACTGGTTGTACAGATACTTTCTGTATTGATTGAACTCCTTCAATGAGCACACAGCCCTTCCATCTTTCGTGCAGAAACCCAGCTGTTTCATCCTGGTTCTCGCTGGTTTCTGGGCAAAGTGGTGGGCGAGGTGGGGGTCGTGCATGGGCACGTAGTCGTAAGAGACGTTGTTGCAGTAAGGATCTGTCAGGTCGAAGGTAGGGCGGGGGCCACTGCTAAGTCCGAGACCGAGTCTTCGAACCTGAAATACATTAGATGGATTTTTTAGTATTCCGTTTGTAGTATCTCTTAGCACATCCTAACTGACGAACTGAGACGAAACAATCGAGAAACGAGAATCATGTTCTCTTTATTATTAATTATCAAATATGAGTTTTACGAAGTAATATCTGAATTGGCTGTTCGAGGAAAGACCCATAGTAGCTTTGACTTGAACTACCCCAACTGACAGCACGCATACATCAGTCACCGTGTAGCTCAACCATCTAAAAATATCTTTTATGTTTAAGAGATGATTGACCGATATAAATCTTGTTTTTGTCTCAGGGCTGAGTTTTCAGTCTTAAGATATCTTTTAACTGAGGAATAAAATTGATGTTTGACATATTTTGTATAGAAAAAATACAACAATTTGACTTTATTCCTCCGATAAAGTTATATAAAATAGGCATTACGTAGGAAAGACGAGAATCTTCAATGAAACTCACTGATGGTACCTATGCACGCTTCTGGTACGTTCTAAATTTATATTTATTTTACTTGTCACCCTTTATACCTCAGATTACCCACATAGTATATCAGGTGCTCGTATAACCATAAATTGCACGTGTTTCTCACGGATAAACTCGAGCTACACACGTCAATACATAGATAATTTATCGAGGATCCATGCTGTGCTAGCTAATTAAATTGGTGCGGTAAATAACTAAAGTAGGGGGAGTTTTGTAGACAAAAATCGTACGATGTCATCGTCCTTTTGGTCTTTCATAAAGGTTTTCGAAGCATAAAAGTAGAATAAATGCAGTTGAGATGAGAGATTTGAGAAGTATGATTGGAGTGAAATTGAGTAACAGGATAAGAAATAGTGTGATAAGGGAATGTTGTGTGTGAATGAAGATGTAGTGACTAAAATAGAGAAAGGTATGTTAAGATGGTTTGGTCATCTTGAGAGAATGAGTTAAAGGAGACTGACTAACCAAATATATAAGAGTCAAGTCAAGTGAAGTGGAAGAGGAAGGCCTAGGCGAACGTTCAGAAATCAGATTGAGGACGTTCTGAAAAATAGCTCGGTCAAGAGTACCCTAAACCGACGCTCATGTATGATAAGATTTATGAGTGTGGATGAAGCTAAAGAGGTATGTCAGAATCGTAGCAAGTGGAAGTCTGTGGTCTCTGCCTACCCCTACGGGAAAGAGGCGTGACTTTATGTATGCATGTATGTATGTTTTACGTGAAGCTTGGGCAAACTTTTGTAAGAAACTAGGTACAGTGAAACACGAACTGCTGCGTACAGTATGACTTATATAGCGCGTCAGGTGGCCATGCACCTAATATTTGACTAGCTTGTCATTGGGGAAAATTACAAATTAACAAAGCCAAATCGCTCTTATGTCAAAGTGTGACTGATCATGGAAGCGACACTAATAAATTATCATTGTCAATTCCTTACCTACTAAGTAAATAGTTAGAATGAACATAAATTATTTTAAAGCATTTAGTCAAAACTGTGTTATGAAATCCTCAGTGAAATTATATTAGGAATGGTTGCAAATGTTATATCTTTCTCGTTCATCGTTCGTTTAGCTGAGTATTGTGGATTCGATTCCCACTCGAGGGCAATATTATATTTGTAATCAATATTGGCAAATAATATTTCTACTTTGTATCCGTTAGATGAATGTTTGTAAAACAGTATCTACAAAAAAAAACTATAAGCTTTAAAAGGTTGGCTCGGTCGTATAAACAAAGTGATCCGTTTCAAAGTAAAGTAATTACGTGCAGTTTTCAAAAGGTCATCGTTAATATACGTCGGAAGCTAGTTAAGTGATGTTAAAAGGGCCCACGTTTTGAAACGATACGCTACGTAGTGGGGCGCGGGGTGTATTCTAGTAAAATGTAAAATACGAGCGAAAATTGCGTGCGATAAAAGCAGATCGACATCATCACGTCTCTCCGAAGAGTTACGTAGAAGATTCATGTATCTATGGTTCACCCGTAGTTATTCAGGTTCGATAAAACAGAGGGCATGACTTTTGTCACTAAACGGGGTCAAATGCAAACAGCGCTGTTGCTCAGTTAATAGAAAATTATTAATTAATTAGTATCGGGAATCGAAAAGAATATATTGACCCCTCCGTGTAATAATGATAATAAAAAAAGTATTCATAATCCTTTAAGGATGAAAGTGAAAGCGCGAAAAACAGCTTGAGTAAAATATTTCAAGAATCAACTGACTGAACGCATCATTTGCATGCGTTAATGCAAAATATATGTGAAAGTCCTAATGATATACATTTTAGTGGGAGAATATTTCCATCTCAGGCTGGGTTCATTACAACCATTATGATTCAATTAAGTGTCTATACGATTTTTTATGGGATAGGGGGCAAACGAGCAGATAGATCACCTGATGGTAAGCGAATACCGCCGTCCATTGACGCCCGCAACACCACAAGAGTCGCTATTTGCCCATCTTTTAAAAGAGAGTATTCTTATTCTCTAATCTTTTAAAAGAGTTCAATACACATAGTACCTTTTCTAGAGACCCTTCGATTTTCTTTGATGTGAAGTAATTTATAAAGCTTCAAGTTAGTAAGTACTCGGTAAATCAGAGCCTGAAAATTGTACGTAGGCACATATATACCTACATAAATTGTTGAAAAATGGACCCAAAACGTATCCGTAACGAAAAAGTATCGCTTATCAAAGTTCTTGTTTCTGGTATTGAAAGGAATGATAACATTTTGATATTTAAAATACCGTAGCGTGTTTTTACGCCAAAAATAACATGACTAATTTTCTATTAGAAGAATTTCAGTGGAACTCTAAAAATATCTGCTATCTGCTGAAGTACACACTGAAAAAATCAAAGTGATGCTTAAGCCTTTCTACATGCTTTTCTACTTTTATTGAAGTAATTTAAAAAACCCTATCAAAAATCTGTTGCATAGTTTAGTACAGCTAATCGAACATATGGACATTATAGATAGCGAATAAAGTGATATCAGGCGTAGCGAATAAAGTGATACCTATCGGGCGAACACATAATTACAACCCAGTTTTCCCCTATCGAGTGACAACAAGATACACTGCATTATCAATTCCCTAGAAATAGCTTCGATAGGGATATTGCGGGTGATGTCACCGTGACACTCGCATTACAAAAGCAAATCGATGCTCTGTCAGAATCGAAACGAAATGTGTCGAAAACTCGAAATGGGAAACGTTGATAGCTATGAACCCATGTCACTAACACGTCGTATTCTTGTTGTAATCACAGATAAAACTGTCCTATTGTAACTGAATGAGGATAGGTACATAACTATCACGTCTGTATTCCCTGAAGGGTTAGCTAGAGGATCTATAGTTTCCTGCCGCTTCTATCAGATAAGATTAGGCATAACGAGTTTTTTAACAATTCGTGTACACTGTAATAAATGGTCTGGTTAAAGTCGACGGGCGAGTAGGTTTTATATCATGGATTTATTTTCAGAACTGGATAAATATATACTGGGTAGACTTAATCATCCTGTTATCGCATTATCCTTACACAAATAATTAAAATAATCTGATAATGAAATAATGATATAAATGTATAATCATAATTACTTTAATACATCCAATAACTGTTACCATACAAAATGCCCCACATGCCTATCACCGGTACAGTCTTTTTTTATGGGATATGGGACAAACGAGCTGACGGGTCGCCCGATGGTAAGCGATTACCGCCGCCCATTGACACACGCAACATCAGAGGAGTCAGAAGTGCGTTGCCCACCTTTTAAAAGTGGTTTGGGCTTCCGGTACCTCCACTCACTTTGAGAAAAGCAACGCAAGCGTTGTTTCACGCCGGTTTTTTGTGAGTCCGTGGTATCATTCCGGTTGAGCCGGCCCATTCATGCCGAAGCATGGCTCTCCCGCGATAAAAAAGAATAACACGATAGAAATTCTACATTTTGCAAGGCAAGGCCGGACATGACAGCTCATCATATCTCCACGTCTCTACACGGCAAACTTTAGCACTTTGGCTGTTGTTAAACTATGTAAGTACGTACATATGAGTACCTATTTCCACATTACGTAAAGTGTGTTATATAGAGTCTGTAGTACCTATGTTTTATCTGGATTTAGGTTAGTTTGTTACAAAGTATTGGTTTCAAGAATGAGGACGTTCTCTTGTTGACTACCTTTCGTTATACATTCTTTTCGCAATTACATATCTTATTATATATATCGCCATACACGAGGTAAGGAAACATTTTAGAAGATTTCTAGAGGATTTTCTCGTAAACCCAAATAAAAGGAAAATAACAATATAAGGATAATGTGCCAGAAATGGCAATCAGTCGAAGGATATACCTACCTAATTATTATTATAGCAAAAAGTTCTTGTAACTTATTATACATATTTTTACGCCTACCTCCCATTGGGATAGGCAGAGACTATACATGTGTTTTATTTTCTATTCTTCTAACATTATACGGTAAAGGTAAATTTAACTCTTTGTCTTCATTTTGAATTCTGGATTAAAAATTACTTGCCTACCTGCCTATTCATAATTCGTTATCACGTTGTCTTATTTGACATTGCATTTTTTAATGATAACTGATTTAATTGGTAGGTTACCTAATTATACAAAATTATAAACAATGTCAATAACAAATTAAATTAAAAATTTAAAAAAACCCCCGACACAAAAATAAACCTGAATCCCTATAAAAATAAAAAAATAATCTTGAAATTATAACCCTTCGTAAGTACGTATGAAGTTTTTTGATTAAATTTTGTCGCGTCGGGGGACCACTCTCTAATTATGTGAATCCTTTCTTCCTTTTGCTTCCCGAACGTGAATCGCGCGAATTCAGAATTGATGTGGATGGCGCGTACATCGCCGCGACGCGCGGGAGGGCGTAAAGTGGGCGGAGCGTAACATATTCAAGTTTGGCGACCCGAGCGGGCAGACACGCGAGAGCTAGAGAGCGGTCCCCCGACGCGACAAAATTTAATCAAAAACCTTCATACGTACTTACGAAGGGTTATAATTTCAAGTTTTTTTTTTTTTTTTTATAGGGATTCAGGTTTATTTTTGTGTCGGGGGTTTTTTTAAATTTTTAATTTAATTTGTTATTTCACACTTTTTGTAGGGACTCCTTAGTTATTTTAATTTCTTTTATTTTCTTGCGTTTTAATTAGGTATTTTCTTCGTTTAGTTATTCAACTTTTGTACAATTATTTCATAGCTATTAGATATCTTATATCATAGTGTATAGTATTCTACTAGTCAAGCCATTTCATTTGATACCTTTATTGAGGGAGTTGTGAAAAATATGTAAACCGCCATCTTGTGGCGGCGGCCATCTTGGGCCGATTTTCATTAAACATAGCTAAGAAAACTCCCCGCTTATTCACCTTTCAAACAAAAAAAAACAAAATCAAAATCGGTTCATCCATTCGGGAGCTACGATGCCACAGACAGACACACACACACACAGACACGTCAAACTTATAACACCCCGTCGTTTTTGCGTCGGGGGTTAAAAATTGAAAGAGACATAATGAGACGGAGACTAAATTTTACTTTAAGCTACATTACTCGTATGTAAATAGGCCAGCAAATAATTCGTAAATAAGGCATTCATTTATATAGATAGAACCCTGTAATATTGACGGAAAAAACATCTCAAACATCCAAAAACGTATGGCGTATCCATGAGCATTTTCGCAAATAAGCAAAAATAATATGATATTCTTAGCTGGACTAAATATACATACATACATACATACATATTTTCACGCCTGTCTCCCATTGGGGTAGGCAGAGACTTTATATTTCTACTTGCTACGATCCTGGCATACTACTTTCGCTTCATCTACGTTCATTAACTTCCTCATGCATGATCTTCGGTTTAGGGTGCTCTTAATGACCTTTTTTAAGAACGGCCGCAACTTGGTTATGGTGCGTTCGTCGAGGTTGGCCCATTATACACCCTCGGTATTATACGATTAAAAAGTGGAAGTTATCGAATTATCAATTCATCTCGATATTCTTTTAAAGTAAATTTCGTTGGAGATTTTCTTCGGTTTTGTATAAAAAAATAATGACGCAATGACTTTTTTTAAAACTCAACCAGTAGCCCAATTTACAACTTCAAGCTCATATTAAGTTTGTGTCTACATTGTGTATAAGTGTTTAACCTACATTGAGGCTGAGCTAAGAAGATTTATCACGCGAAAGCCACACACGCGCCACCATTCATTGAGTGAATAGGCAGCATTAGCATAATGAGAGCCGCAGAGACTCTTAAAAAGGATTTTAAGTGTTGCAGCAGATATACGCTGGTGAAAATTCTTTTTGTTTACTGGATTTTATAGTGTAGTGCCATTATTAATTAGACTTTCTGAGAGGAGAGCTGTGCCAAAGGGAAACGTTGACGTTGACGCTAACGTGCCGTTGCGATGATGATTTTTTTATTGCAATTAAATGAATATTAATAACAAATGAATATTAATAACAGCTAAGCTGTCGTTAATACTAAATTTTTAATTAGAAATACTAATTACTGCATGTTAGCGCTACTGACTGAGCCAGTGGTCCCGGTGATGCATGATTCGGTTCGCTTTTTCTATGAAATTTTCAGTTAAGTTTTGTGCCCGGTTAATGGTAATAGGTCCCTTTTAACATGGGCTTTCAAATATACCGGCGATCGTAGGTGTTGTTTCTCTACATTCAAACCCTTTAGCGCTTAATATCAAACATAATATATCTACTTACAAGTACGAGTCTACGAGTTCACTCGTAGTTTGATTAGAATTCAGATTGATTTAACCTACCCGTCGAGATTATGTTGTTCGCATATTGACTGATTAATTAATATAACTGCATGTATATCAATATGGCTAGTAATGCGTCTAGAACTCACGGTTTTGATTGCATCACTGCGTTGTTCCGTTGTCATTCTATGAATACTTTTTTCCATTCTGCTATCGTCTTTTTAACCAGACTTGAAACGAATAGAAGTCGTATTGTTACACACTAAGATAAAAACAATAATAACATACCTACCTATACTATAACACCTGTATCTTCGCAGGAGTATAATACTGTACACTCACAGTTCATACTCACGAGACACTGGAACTTCCTAGGCGTTATAAGGATTAAGCACCCCACCTCACGAGCTTATTGAGATTTTCATTAAAATATAAACATCAGTACGTTGATTGACCTGGCAATCTAATCAAGGATGTAGCGTAGCAACTTGTGCGGATGAAGTTATGAAGCAGGTGCAAACTAATACGAACTATCAAGTCATTATTATGGTATTAATCTTTATGTTATCTTAATCATAAGTTTGTTTTTATGCCAGGCATGACCATGTCGAGCTCTGTATATACTTTTATTTGAATCCAAGCCAAAGAGCGAGAGAAATTGGCTAATGAGCTTTCTAATACACAGTTCACCCTTTTTTCATCAATTGTGCTCTACGCCTCGCCCCAAAGTTACAATCTCATTATAATTCAGTTAGCCACACCACAACAAAACTAAAGTAACAGAAATATGAAATATTTGCTATTACAGGCGTAATTTCAGTTAATCCTACGAAAAGGGTACAATCTGGCTTTGGTTACAAAGCTACGGAGAATTTGTGGTTGACCTGGATACAAAAAAAAATACATTGACAGAAGAATTCAGTTTATAACATTTTCGACCTACTGATGTCGCGTCTCTATTTGTTTATGGTGTTTTGTTTGGTGTGAAATAGATGTGTACAGAATTACCTTTTACTCAATATTTTATCCACAAGCCTAAACATCTGTATCCTCAAATCCAAAACATTAAAATGCCATAAAATGTTTCACTAACACAAGACAATATTTACCAGGCGTTCATAAAGAAATGGGACGATTTCAATGCAAAGTAACGGTTGATTTATGAGTTCCCAGGCCTCTATTCAGTGTTCCGTTCACGCATCTCCGGTATTTGCATGACAAACATTTAAGGGAGCGTTTAAACCTTAGATATTAAAGATGTTTACGCTGACTTTAAGCTAGGTTTACAAAGGCAAAGTTTTGGCTGGCTGAATTCGTTCGGTTTTAGGAAAATCCTTTTGGGAGTAATGTAAATACTTTGAGTTATGTTGTGTGTAAACGCGGTTTAAGGAGGTTTTGTGTCTTTGTTTGTTAAGTCGGTAAAATAAATTGTAATTTCTTTGTTCTATCGATGCCATAAAGACTTGTCACCCCCTAAACGTACCGGAAACTATGGGTGCACATTAGTACACCTAACCCTTCTGGGAATACAGGCGTGATAACTATTAAGATTTTTGCACATGGAATTCTGTTAGCATTAAGGTGACTATGAAATTAATAAATAAATAAATGGTATGTTATATCATAAAGACGCATTCAATTGATGATACTTCTGTAAAACAAGGTGACATTGTGATCTCGATGTCAATCAAGTTTTATTAATGCTGAAAGTTCAACACAGATGCTGAGTGTAAAAAAAATAAACAGAAGGCTATGTGCAACTGCCTTAGGAGCTAAGTACGTGTCACTTAATCACTTTACTAACAATAACAGTGCAAGTGCAAGGTCTGACTCAAATTCCCGATTACCGAGTAGCTGGGAATCGTGTTTCAAAATACCATAAGAAATATATTTACAGGTAAGTAGAGTTACTTGTCCATATTGAGTAAGTTGCAAAGAGGTGACATAATACGCTTAGACATAGCCCAGACGCAAAATAATCTTATTCTATGCAGCTATTTGACATTCGTTTAATTTAGATAAAATCCTGACCCGAATTTGTTAATTATTTTCCGTAGCGTTGTTGGGCCGTATGTACTTATTTCGATGATGCGATAGAACAAAAATTGTTCAAATAACTTTGAACTTATATGAAATTAGTTTGACTTACGTCTTCGCCAATCCTCCCGCGCGAAAATATAACTTTTCCGACTGGCATTTTTGGCACAGGTAGCTTGCACTCCAGCCCGAGTTTGTACCACAGGGGCAAACCATTTTTGGGCACAGCCCTTATAGGCTTTGGCACGGAATCGATCACTTTCTTCAGCTCAGTAGGCTTCCTGAGCGTCATCAACGTAATGTCGATGTCATCAAGATCCTCGAGTGTAAGCTCTGTCATCTTCTCAGAAGACATTTTGTTTTTATATTTAATTAAAATTAAATAAAAATAATGAAAGAAAAAATCACAACGCGACCACTTGGCGGGTCTACCTAAAAATTGTGACAGTTATTGATTTCTATTTTTGAATGTGATGCGTGATTGATGGCATTTTAATTGCTTTTTTCTTACCTGCCAGTAATGTGCTTCGTACGCGTTCATTGTAAACAAAAAGTTTGCAATTAATTTTATAAAGACTTTTATTTTCGCAAAATTATGTATTAATATTGCTGGACAAGAATTTAAAATCTTAAGATAGAAATAAACAACAATTATTAAACAACAACCTTCAATGCTGTTGCCTTTATTTTATTGGTTATTTTACGAGTATTTTCCAAAGAATTTCTGCCAAAAAGCTGTGTTGAGCCATTGGCTGAGGTGCCAAATGATCAACGTATGATACCGTTCTCCAGTTCAAACTCTCGTTGCCGCTGCCAGCTGGTAGATGATGCCTCTAATTAAACAAGCATTTATATGATAACTTGCTTTGGCCCGGTGCAAGTAGTAAGCTATTCTTTGCTAATTTATTAACATTTTAACATACCATCAAGCCTGTATTCCCCGAAGGGTTAGGCAGAGGCGTACTAGTGTACACCCACAGTTCGCCGGTATGTTTAGGTCCCATGTAATAGGGGGCGAGCATATTGCCATTAACCGGGCACAAATTCCAAACACCGAGCTGCTACTGGGAATTTCATAGAAAACCCCATAACACTTTGCTCGACCTGGGAATCGAACCCAAGACCTCTGGCGTAGAAGTCGCAGTCAGGACCACAAGGCTAATGAGGCAGTTGACTAATTAATTATTTAAGCTTTATTCTTAAATTGTAAACGTTATTTACAACAGTTGCCGTAAAAAGTCAGGTGCGTAGTATTCGCAATCGGAGGGTATGTATGAAAGATGTATGAATGTGGCAGAAGTAATAGAAGTATCCAAGAATCGTGGCATGTGGCGGTCTATAGTTTCTTCCCTTGTGGGAGAAAGGCGTGAGTGTATGTATGTATTTTTAAAAACAGTTTCTCTGAAGTATTTTTGTTTCGTCTCTATAACAATCTCTTGGACTCTTTTTAAACTCTAATTAGGTATATCTTATAAGATATTCATCATGTCAGCGAATAGAAGTCCACTGCTGAATAAAAACCTCCCCGAAAGACTGGTAGTCGTTGGATGTAAGCTGCATATAACTAGGCATGGTTATGATTGCTATTGTTATTCATTTCCATTTGACAATTATTTTTCACAGCGATTTTGTTACTCTATATTTTTCGTCCACATTGAATTTTCGTTCAAAACGATTTATCGCAACACTTGCTTTTTGCGATTTCATTGAAATGCAATTTTGAGCACACTTTGTCAAAAAAAATCGCAGGAGTGATTTCATCATGTGATATTTCACATGATATCTGCGTAATCTTCCATGCCTATAATAACCGGTGTTTGTGGAAGCCTATCTTCTAATAAATATTTTACAACGTACGATGGTCCAATTAGTTTTTGACATGGCAAATAATATCTCACATACCTACCTAGCTATTTTACTCAATATTTTTATTTTTACTTGATCTGCAACGCACTCTATGACCTTTGCATCGGTTATCATTGATTTTATCACCACTTTGCAAGTTTGTTAATAGCTGCGGCTTTACTTAATAAAAATTCTTAATTATACTCCGGTAGGTAATCGCGCATTGATGAGAGTAATAAATATCATAATACCTACCTAGCTGTCTTGTGTGGGCAGTGTTACCTCATTGTAAATATGCGAAAAATACTAAGAATTTAAGATTAAGTATTTTTTATTTATTTATTGATCTGCGAAACGTGTTGAAGGTTCTATCCCCACACTGAGCAAATATTTGTGTGATATATTATGGTAGTTATGCAGGATAAAATTCTAATGAAAATTCTAGTAACAAGGTTTTTTTTTAACGGCTGAACCGATTTGACAGAAAATTGGTGGAGAGGTAGCTTAGAATCAGGAGACGGACTTTTTATCCCGTTCCCGTGGGATGTGATGACAGACCGAATTCCACGGGGGCGAAGCCGCGGGCAGAAGCTGTATATACTTATATAAAAAACATTTTCGTATTCCCAGATGTCCTGTTTTTATGTCCAAGGAAACTTTTTTATTGTACTCCAATGAATATATACTATTATATTACGAAATTCTTGCATAAATACTATCTCCAATATCCATATATGCAAATATTTCGTATATCCGCGACCTACAACGGTAAATCCACGCAGTAGGTATTTACATACATTTTATTCAAACTTAGAATATAAAATCTACAGTAACTAAAAATAGACCGGTGTCACCTGTTTTTCTAGGCGTTGATCTCTTATCATTGCAATGTCACATTGAAAATATATCTGACTATTAGGTACCTACTTCGGCGGGCAAATTTGTAGGTACATATTTAATATTGTATGGTAGGTTTTTTATTACACCGTTTCTCATTTTAAATCGGTGGTCAATACATTCTTTTTTATGTATTTCTTATTTATTAGTTTAACTGTTCTTGTTTGAATTTACTCACACACCTTAGTCAATCAGCAGAGCACCGAACCATACCATCACTCTTACATTCCCCGAAAGGTTAGGCAGAGGTGTACTTATGTACCCCCATGGTCCTCCAGTACCTATGTTAATGTCATATATATACCTATTAGGGACTGAGCCTATTTCCATTTTACAAACTTCCAGCTGTTACCCACTGATAAATTCATAGCAAATCCCAATAACGTACTGCTCTACCTGCGAATGGAAACCAGGACCTCTAGCGTAGCAGTCGCGCCCGAGACCACTAGACTAATGTGGCAGTTCCTCCCTATAAACGTTAACTTCTTATTCAACGTAGAAGATTATTTAGGTACATAGAGACAAAAAGTTTTATAGTACGCCATCATGCTCCGATCCGAACCTTATCCCAACTCCTATGTTGGGGTCGGCTTCCAGTCTACCGAGATGCGGCTGAATATCAGTATTTAACACGAAGTAACTTCCATCAGACCTCCATAACCCAATTTTTGGGCAATACCATAGATTCGGAGGATAGATTAGATTTCAGGCTTTTTTGGGTTTCTGACTACCACTAACAATTGTCAAAGATGTTCTTATGACAACCGGGACTGACGGCTTAACGTGCTCTCCGAGGCACGGAGGGGTCTCGATGTGTTAAGAATGGTAACCCATCCACATACTGACCGCGGCGAGCGAAGCTTAACCTTACAGATCAGTTGGTCAGCTTAGTTATTACTTAGCCACGAGCCCGTTAAAGTTTTATAATAAGTATCTATTCTAAAAAAGTAACCTTAAAACGTATTTTGTTATGCTTTTAGTTGTTAAAAGTGGTCTAATTAGAGTAGAAAGAGACATATTAGTGCCCATTGACCTGATATAATTCCCTAAAGTCGTTTCTAACGCATCGTTACAGCTAATACGACATCCATGCCCTTGTTCCCTTAACAATACGGGTTTTTGACCGACTTAAGTAGTTTCCGTGTCGGCCAGTGCGGGGACACCTAAACCCCACCTTACAACGCCCACGGGAACGAATGAAGTGGGCTATTTTTAGCCCAACACATGTAAATGGGTTAGTGTGATATCTTGTAGGCTTTCGAGGCAGTTCTTCCTACAGGTGGTTGTCAATTGTGCCAAATGCGGCAATGTTTCGAGTTCTGTTGTAGGGAAGGGACATTATTAAATGTATTTAAAAATAAAATAGTTTACTGCCTCCTACTCCTTACTTTAACAGGTCTAATCATAATCGGGACTGCGACGCTAGAGATCCTGAGTTCTATTTCCAGGTTGAGCAAAGTGCTATTGTGTTTTTCCATGAAATTCTCAATAGCAGCTGGGAATTTCGATTTGAGCCCAGTTTTAGGATCTCGCCCGCAATTACATGGAACCTTAACATGCCAGCCAACTGTACCTATGCATAACCCATCCGGGAATACAGAAATGATGGTATTTTGTATAGTGTTGTAGGTAATATAGTTTAAAAAACAAAGAGTTGCTATATGTATTGTAATAAATTGATAGTCGAAGAGTTTGAAAAGGTTTATACCTACAAACAGCGGTAAGTACTTTACTTGGGAACATTTTGATCCCGATTTGAATCCATCCTAATATCCGCTCTATAAGTCTCTCATCTAGTTTTTTTGCGTCACCCGTTGAGGTTCCTTCATGACGGTATTAATGACCTACCTACTTATTTTTCGATTCTTTTCCCTACTCTCAAATATGACATAACTTCTATGGAACTTACCCTATGTCAAATTATTATGAAATGTGTCGTTTATTTCCACTGCGTATATTGTGTTGTTAAATAGTACTCTACCAATTATTAACAGTCACGTTAATTAATAATTATAAACCTCAATAATACACAAGAAACAACGTAACGACACTCATTGAAATCGAACTTCCAATATCAATGAAATCAAACTGAGATACAAAAGAACACAAGTACTCCAAGTGAAGCGAGGAATGCAGTGATGTTTACATTTTACAGAATTCCGTAAATAAACGCTGTAAACGTATTGGCGATTAGAACGCGCGGTAAAACCACTGGTTAAACTGCACATTGCAGGCGGACTACTGTGTGAAAATTGCGCAGAGTGGCGGCGCGGTGAGTACCCACGGACGTTCAGACGTTCCCCAGCCGCCGACAGACGCTCGCGTACTCGCCGCCGCGGCTCTCCAGTTCGCCACCCGTCGTGCGCGTAAACCCAAATAAAAACACAAAACTTCCAAATCTAAAACAGTGTCCGTTCGTAAACGGAAAAAAAAGTACAGTTTTTGTGACCAAGTTCCATGTTTATAGGTGCGTCAAAGTGCGTTTGCTATAAACAACAAATTGTTTACGAATGCCGCGCGATTCACGTATATTATAAAGGTTAAGTTTGTTGAACTTACATTTCGCGGCACGAGCCGGCTTCATGACGTCACATGTAGTGCAACGCTAACTAGATTAGATACGCTAAGCCAGTACTGTAATGTAAACTGTGGAGGTAAGGCCCGCGACAGACTTGGAGAGCACTCAGAATTCTATAGGATAGGAGACAATACAAATTTCATTCACTCCTCTATCGTTCAAGGTCCGTGATCCGACCGCGTCGCCGGCAACTAAAAACTAGTCATGTTACATTATCAGTGTTTTCCTGTGTTATTTAGACAATATGCCCGTTGTCGTGATGTATGTTGTAAATGTATGACTTTGTTGGAAGCATTAAAAAGTTGGATGGATTATTAAATACATAATTGCAAACTTTCGTGATAGGGATATTATAGGTTCAAGACATAAATAATTTTATCATTCTACACAATGTATCAAATAAGACAGTCCTTACATTTTACAAATTGTAATGGATGTTAAAAATGCATATCTATCTTATCTATATCTATATATATAAAAGAAAGTCGTGTTAGTTACTTCATTTATAACTCAAGAACGGCTGAACCGATTTGACTGAAAATTGGTGGAGAGGTAGCTTAGAACCAGGAAACGGACATAGGATACTTTTTATCCCGTTCCCGACACTTTTTATTCCACGGGGGCGAAGCCGCGGGCAGAAGCTAGTGGGATATAAAAACGTTTTGACAATAAAACCTTTTCTCTTTGACCTATAATTTATTTACTGTACCTATTGACGTTTATTATGATCAGACGCAGCATCAAGCCATGGTAAGAATGTTCTTGGAATATGATTGAAGTAACAGGACACCAAATTTCAAATCGATCAAAGTCCTGTAGAAGTTCCTGTAGAAGTTGCTCACATCCCTTCATCAACAAGACTTTTAAATTGATATAATAGACTAGCTTTTACCCGCGGGTTCGCTCACATGAAGCTATATTAGACCCTAAACATAATTGAATTTAAGCCATCGGAGAGGTCAAGCTGTATCTCAGGATCCGTTCAGTTAATTGAAATAAGAAGTTCACCAATATTTAAGTTCAGTTAGGAGCATAACTAGACTTTCTAACAGTGATAACATGACTAAAATCTATTCAGTCGTTTTTACGCCAACCCGTAGCAAACAGACACACAGACAAGAATTAAAAAAAACATATTTTTGGGTTCGGTTATATTATAGGTACCCTAACCTACTTGTTTTTTTTTAATATCTTCAATGTACAGGCACAGCTTTTTACGATTTTACAATAGTAGAAAAGAAGATTTCATAGCTAGAACTGAAAAATCTAAACCATAACCTCATGCTCAGCTACGCTTAATCCACGACCTATTTTTTACCTAGTTTCTTTTTTGGTCGTTAAAAATCTGTCTAACTCCTGGGAAAATGGGCGTGGTGGTGTCTGTAATATGTATTGACCACTTTCTTATATTTTTTATTTATTTATTTATTATTTTTTAATAAAAAAGATTACTAGCAATGTGGGTCGCACATTACTAGTATTCTTGTTAACCCCTCGTGCTAAGCTAAAATGCTTGTGTTACGAGTGACTTCACGTTGGTAGTGTAATGGGTGGGTATCGAACCGGCAACCACATAATCGCAAGTCCAACGCCCTAGCCATTAGGCTACCGACGCTTCAATAGTATTTTTCAATAAATATAATAGGTATCTGCCTTCTGGTCATAACATTGATATGAAAAGGAAAAACTTTATGTAAACAATCATCGATAGTTCTATTTATATTCATAGTTTGTCTCATAAAGAGTTAGTTCTACATTGAGACTTTTATTAAATTGAATACAAATAACTTTTTATTTCTCCTCACAATATGTGAGTAGGCAACACAATACATTATGATAAAGTTATCTACTTATATTGTGGGAGACTGGTGGCTAAACTAGGTTTGGAGCCTGAATTTATTTTATTTATTTATTTATTTATTCTTTTGCACACATAAACGTACATGGCGGACTTAACGCCGTAGGCGTTTTCTACCAGTCTACCTTCGGGTGGTGCAGAGATATTATAGGCAGGTGCTAAGCATTAGTTAACTATGTAACTTAACGAGAAAACAAAGGGGATACTGTATAGGTATATTAAATATGAAAATATTAAAAAAAATGGACATAAATATTTAAAAGAATGTATTTCAGGACACCGAACAACTATTTTCACTTTCATTGGGGCAGGCAGAGACTATTATAGATTTTCCACTTGCTACCATTCTGGCACACAACTTTCGCTTCATATACGTTCATTAACCTCCTTCTCATACAAATTATTCTCGATTTCGATACGAATACGTTTTTGAAAGTGTACGTGCTTGGGTCTCCGGCTTTAGGATTATTATTATGGACAATTTTTTTTTTCTTTTTACATTATATTATATATAAGTAAATAAATTATTATTGAGTAACTACACTCGTACTTATTGATACGCTCGCTATTGCTCGTTGATTTACTTACTATAAATCGGCTTTTCGGCGGCGTATCAAGTTGCATTGTAACATTCACCAGATTTTAAGTTGACTTCCAGCAATGAACTGTGAAACCTGCATCCAATATCATACAGTACTAGTCAGGTAGGCTTATTTTTGCGTGTCTCGTACGCAAAAATACAGACAGACAAACAAAGAAAAATTCTAAAGATACTTTGTTTTGTCTTCTGTTGCTTTTATTAAGGATTTTTTAGGAAGGATTACATGATTTTCTATAAATGATGATAAATCATGTAATGAAATTCGTCAATTTTAAATATTTTTATCATGAATGCTTTTAATTGTATATCTGATGGTTACGTAGCTATGTCAAGTTAACAACATTTGCATTTCAATAGATTAACGGATTTCATGTGATAATATTTCTATATGAGATACTAGGTATTCAAATAAAATAATACTCGTATGCATGTAGAATTTAATAATATCGTGGATGACTAAATATTTGCATGTATGAAAGTGAATTTCTTGGAGATAAGATAATGTTAAATCCATTGAAACGTTCTCCAGACTTATTGTAATGTCACTTTATATCTTAATATAAAAATATACTATTGTCTTGCTCTTCAAATATGTATAAACAAAATGCGGTGAATCGGTAACTGATTAAAACAAAACATAACATTAATTTAAAAAAAACCCCGCAATATAAAGTCATGATTAACGTGTTCCTGCAATATCATTGAACTAATAGAATACCAAATGTCAAATCAATCCGACTTGTGGAAGCAGCTCATATCCCTTCATGAACTAGAAAAGAGCTGATAATCATCAAATGGCTGCCCCGATTTTTTTAAATCATAGCTTGCATACTCTCGATCAAGTCACCTTTCAAACAAAGCAAACTGAATCAAAATCAGCCTATCCTAATCCTTTTGGCAGCTATGACACCTCGATGTATTAATGTGATTTTTAGGTTGCCAGAGAGGGATGCCGGTAATTAATCTGTAGAGCAGCATCACTCTCTTATACTACATATTTTATCTGTCTGACGCTGTTTAATCATCACGCTACTATTTTTGGGAGATAAGCAACCGGATTTTTTTTCACCTGATGCTAAGTGGTAACCGCCGCCCATGGTCACCCGCAACACCAGTTATAGTACTAGTATTCTATTATCTGTGCCAGTAGAGTCGCAAGTGCGTGGCTAACCTTTTAAAAATGTTTGGGCCTCCGGTATCTTCACTCACTTGGCGAAACACAACGTATGTGTTTAGTTCACGTCGGTTTTCTGTGAGGTCACATTTCACTCCAATCGAGCCGGCCCATTCGTGCCGAAGCATGGCTTTCCCACGGAAAAAGTTTAGTTCTAGGTCCTTATACTTACGTACCTAAATGTATCTAATAGTCCTCCTGGGGTATTAGTAAAACCGAGGGCAGCAGTTACGGCCGGTCCCAATTCGTATAGATTTGCTTACTAGGGATAGGATTTTGACATTAGTTTTACGGACCTTATGTGAAAATCCTATCTGAGGCCAGCAAATCTACTGATATTTTTTTTGTTATTATTAAAAAAATTGTCTAGTACTATTCGACTAATTTCTAATACAATATATAATCCATGTCTCAATACCTTTTCTTAGACTAAGGGATCAAGCCATAGCCCACCTTAATGGACTGGGTTGTATTAAGTTATAATTCTGTCATGATTTATTAACATGTCTTTGTCCATGATAAAACTGTTATAGGTAAATAATTCTCATTAATAATCGACGTATGCATATTTTTTGTTGTTATTAGTCTAGTACTATCTGACTAATTTCTAATACTTCCATGTCTCAATACCTTTTCTTAGACTAAGGGATCAAGCCATAGCCCACCTTAATGGACTGGGTTGTATTAAGTTATAATTCTGTCATGATTTATTAACATTTCTTTGTCCATGATAAAACTGTTACAGGTAAATAATTCTCATTAATAATCGACGTATGCATATTGTTTTTTTGTTGTCATCAGTCTACTACTATCCGACTAATTTCTAATACTTCCATGTCTCAATACAGCCGCCTCTTAGACTAAGGAATCAAGCCATAATCCACCTTATTGGACTGGGTTGTATTACGTAATAATTCTGTCATAATTTATTTTCATGACCATGATAACTGTCACAGGTAAATAATTCTCGTTAATAGTAGACGTATGCATATGTTTGTAATTACATAGATCTGATAATAAAATATGCAGTTCACTTGTTGATTTATTTAATTTTAAAGTAGGTAATAAGGGCAGGTTTGTTAATGACTAGCAAACGGTCGACTAGATTTATTCGCTAGCGTCAAGCGAGATTTGTGGGCAGGCATGCGCAAACGCTTGTTTAAGTCCATTAAACTTATAGACATATAAATAATAACTATGCATTTAACCTCAAGCGGATCAGTCACGGTTGTGGCTACTAGACTCATGATACATAACATACCATCACGCCTGTATTCCCCGAAGGGTTATTCAGAGTTGTACTAATTTACACACACAATTCGCCAGTATGTTTAGGGTTCATGTAATGGGGGGCCTATTGCTATTAACTGGACACTGATCCCAAACTCCGAGCTGCTACCAAAAATTTCAAAGAAAAATTCAGTAGGTAACACTGTTCGACCTGGGAATCGAACCCACGACCTCTAATGAAGCAGTCGCGCTCAGGACCACTAGGCTAATGAGGCAATTTAAAAAAAAATAAATATATATTATATTTATGATGTTAGATTTTTTTATTGGTCTTTGCAATGAACACGAGGGGCCACTTTCACCAACTTCTGAAATTTATTTAAATTGAATTTAAACACAAAATGACAACAGAAAATTGTGTTTAAATACAATTTAAATACATTTAAGAAGTTGGTGCAAGTGACCCTAGGACCTTTGTACTGGGTTTCCAGGTCGAGTAAATTGCATATTTCTATTAATTTCTCAGTAGATAAGCGGAGTTTGTTTTTGAGCCCGGTTAATTGCAATAGGTTCCCACTTATTATTGGAAAACCTCTTCCTAAACCTTCAAGGAATACATGCGTAAAGGTATGCTCGAAGAGAGAGCATGAGCAAGATATGTTTTTAATTTCACACCAAAAATAAATTCAATATAAACCAGTATTTTCAGGCTAACGCATACTATCGTAGGGTGTTACACATTCCACTGTGTCAACTAACAGACAAGACAGCTTGAAGGCACTGAAAGACAGACAGACATTAATTTTGGGGCGGAATGCGAGGAGTCTTATCAACGTCAAATACTTCAATTGTCTAGTGGTTATAGGAGTCGCAATTGATCATGGGGTCCTGAGTTCGAGTCTAAGGTTGATTAGAGTGTTCCTTCTAGTATATATACAGTAGCAGCTACGTGGTCTGCCTATTTGATCATCATTCTTTAAGACGGTTTTTTTTTCTAAAAAATTACTAGTATTGAAACTGTAGAAGACAACTAAAGAGTATATTTTTATAATTGTATGTTCAGTAATCCTAATGAGAACTGGATGTAATGGCACAGCTACTGGACATAAAGTCTTGTTTGATTTCCAGGGCTATTTTACTGTATCAAATTCGTAAGTGAATGGTTCTTCAGAATTGTTTATTTTTGACAGTTTTGTCTACGAAATCTGTCAATCTTTTTGTCATTTAGTGCAATTGAACGAGCATTCTGATAAAATTCAAATAGAAGACTTAAGCCCCAGGTTGGACCAGACGTATTATTGTGTATTTCAATAAAATTCTCAGTGGCAGATCGGATTTTTGATCTGTGTCTAGTGAATAGCAAATGGGTCGTCTCTCCTAAGTCCACGGTTGATACAAAAATCCGACAATAAACGGTCTGTGTACAGCAGTAGCATCCCTGTTTAACCCTTCGATTAATACAGGCGTGATGGTATGTTATGTTAAGGATAAAAATATAAACACACCGAATAACTCTATAGGCAATTGACCGGACGCATTTAATTCTATCTACTTTATGTACTTGACGTATCAATCTACGTGTTAAGGGGTATTGTGCTACTAATGATATTAATTCCTCCATAAAGTGTTTTGAGAAAAAATATTGTGTGTATTATAACACGAAAGTTCTCTATCTGTAGTTCCACCGTAATCTCGTAGGGGTAGTGCATATTATTAGATATGATCACTTCAGGATTTTGCAATTTAAAGATGTTTTATCGAGGGAGAGCCATGCTTCGGCACGAATAGGCCGGTTCGACCGGAGTGATACCATAAAAGAGGCGTGAAACAACGCTTGCGTTGTGTTTTGCCGAGTGAGTGAGGTTACCGGAGGCCCGAACCCTTTTAGGCGGGCAACGCACTTGTGAGTCCTCTGGTGTTGCGGGTGTCTATGGTTATCGCTTACCATCTGTGATGTCATGTGCTCCCCAATCCCATAAAAAAGACGGGTCTGGGCGTCTGTGTATGTCAGAATTTGTATTTGTAAAAGCACCCCCGATACAGCAGAAAATCCTGAGTGTATCCCACACTCAGGATTTTCTGATGTATCGTAATCGTGCTGTGTAACATTTTTATGTTTAATAAAGAACAAAAAGGCGGTGGACCTGCTTTTACCACCGGCTGCGCTGTCTGGGGTAGGACTATCGAATCGCTAAATATTCTGCCGCTAAGTAATAATGTACTTACTAACATTATTGTGTTCCAGTTTGAAAGGCAATGTAGCTAGTGGGGTTATATATATAAATTAGTGGGGTCTCAAGACGACAACGCGCTAATGATATTACTGGTGTTGCTGGCGTCTATAGGCTGCGGTTGTCGCTTACCGTCAGACGGCTCTCATTCTTGTTACAATAGGAACAGTATAAAAAAATCAAGCAAAATAAATAGTAGGTACCTAAGTACTTACAAAAATACGTATTCACACATAATGATTACCTACTTAACTGTGTTTTCGTCTGCCAACTGGAGAGGTATCACTATAATGTTCGACAAGTAGCGAATAAAAATTTCGCTAGTTTTCCCTTGCCACGTTTGTAAAATGATTCCTGTCAAAATTGGTAGACGTATTTAAGGAAAAAGATACTTTAACCACATAAGAATATGACGCCAAATAACTTGTATTTAATTTAACTAATCTCTACTATTATAAAATTGTTAAATAGGTGTGTCTTTACATTGAAGATATTAAAATAAAAACAAGTGGATTATGGTATATAAACGCCTCCGAACCCAAAATTGTGAGTTTTTAAATTCTTGTCTGTTTGTCTGTTTGTTGGCGCAAAAACTAACAAAAACTGAATTTAGTATGTGCTCTAACTTAAAAACTGGTATACTTTTACGTCAAATAATTAAACGGAACCTGAGATACAGCTTGACCTCCCTAATGTATAGAGACCCATACAAAGAAGAGACCATCACTGTTGGTTTTTGAGCTTCAAGTGAGCGAAGCCGCGGGCAGAAGCTAGTAAGTAATAATGATATGTAGACGAACGCTTTAAATGAAATACCGATGTATCACCGCCGGCCGTGGCGATCAATTCACTGTTTTCAATACATATCAATTGGCGTCATTTGACCGATCGGTCGTTTGTTGCACCGACCGGATCACGTCGGTATCGGCCAATTGTTACCCGATATATTTATAGAATTATTACATAAATGTAGCTATTTTGTTATCAATTCTGTATTGCTGTCAGTCAGAGCCAGAAAGGGTATTTAGTTTAATATTGTACACTATGTTTGTGTTTTCTATCAGGGAACAACACATAGAGTATGGGCAATACCCGTATGAAATTGACCACTCTCAAGAAAGAGACAAAGTGCGGCTAATAATGCATTTTTCTCTCTTTAAGTCTGTAGTCCTGCAAGGCTATGATGTGGTCCAATAAAAATTCTAGAAACAGACTTCGACTTCGTCTCTCTCACACTTTCTGCCCGTATTAAGGTACAGTCGCCAACACATCAAATTACCACAAACTGTCAAAATTCCCCAATGGATAATTAGCTCTATTGTTTGGAAATTAAATAGAAATTCTATTGAAGAATATTGTCAGTTTTGGATATCATGATGTGCTTGCGAGAGTACTTTACAACAGGATAGGGAACGCACAGTCCATTCTCTAAGTCTATGGGCAAGACAACGCATAAAAATATTATTTTGCTCGCACACAGCAAGCAACAAAGTGTCATTGATAAAAGTAGTTTAGATGTTTTTCTGTGAGCATATTAGTTCTTTATGTTTGTTAGTCCCGTGTCGTTTATCACTATATAAATATCTAGTAATGATTCATATTTGCTTGAACATTTTTACAATGGATAACGAGCCTATATAATGAGAATTTAACAGAGACTCAATTTTATTCAATGTAAAATTCATAATGGAGTCTGGTCTGGTTTTGAGTTGCAATGCAATTTCACAATCTAAAAAATCGTCGGGAATTAAATAATATTAATACAACACGATAAAATCCGTAAAAAATAGTTTTAGTTCAATATTCTTAAAATCAATAAATAAAGATCTCTTTATTGTCTTAATTAAGTATATCGAATTTCGGGAATTATAATACATTTTCTTAGAATTTTTTAGTTGAGACTAAGATTTATTAATAAAATAAAATCGGAACGATATGTCGGCTATAAAAATTATAAAAGTTATAATTTGTATAGTCATACAGATTTTATTTAAGTTGAAATATTTTCATAAAAACAATCCTATTATAAAATAATAGGATTGTTTTCATGAAAATATTATATTAAATATTATAATATTAGAAAATATTATATTAAATGTTATAGGTATATAATATAATATATTTAAATATTATATTATATACATAAACCATAAACAAATATAAAAGTACAGACACATATTCTTGATTCTTCAGAGGTCAATTATTTTTCGTAGCTAAATGTGTCTCGCGTCTGGGAAAGCACCTTATTTTCTTTACAAGCATCTCAAGCGTAAGAGTACAATTTGTCTCTCAATTTGCAACCTCTTCGGATTCATGTAAATTCATTGTATCCACTCATGCATGCTCCTAGCACACAGTGCCGTTGGTACACAAAGATTTTATGTAAAGTGTTCTTTAGTTTAATGGGACACAATATTTCAATGAGATATAAAAGTACCTTGTTAATACATGAATATTTTTGTATTTCTGGTTTTAATTTTTACGTTTATAATGAATTGACAATTAGCAAAGGAAAGTAATAGATTGCTCGGCAAAAGTCCATCCAATCTATCTCCCGTTCCCGTGGGATGTGATGAAAGACCGAATTCCACGGGGGCGAAGCCGCGGACAGACGCTAGTCTTATATATATAAAAGAAAGTCGTGTTAGTTACACTATTTATAACTTAAGAACGGCTGAACCGACTTGGCTGAAAATTGGTGGAGAGGTAGCTTAGAACCAGGAGACGGACATAGGATATTTTTTATCCCGTTCCCGTGGGATGTGATGACAGACCGAATTCGACGGGGGCGAAGCCGCGGGCAGAAGCTCGTATACTTATAAATGTATCTTTATTTAAAATGGTTAACATCTGCGACACTGCTGCATTCACAAGCATTAATGCATAGTAAAAACCTTTAACACCCTACTCCACTACCTATATGTAAAGTTGACAACAACTAAAATTGAATTAGAAATGAATTGCAAGTTTAAATTTCGTGATTGGATATCCCGTCCAATAGCATCTCTATTCATGTACCTCAGTACTAGAGTAGATAAGTACGTCACATGAAGCTGTATGACCTTCTTCGTAAATTAAAAAACAACGGGTTGCACTCCGGGACTCCGGCAGAAGTGAAAACTTGAATATTTCACTTCAATAAATGATAATGTTCAGTTGTACTGTCTAAGAAAACATTTGTCACTTTTGTCTTACGGTCTTATCTGTCGCGATATGATCTGTCGCGAGTTTAACATTTTTTCCCCATTACAAAAAGTGCACAGCGGCGCTAAAGAAGTTTTCACTTCAAAAAAGTTCATTAGATTCCTGGAAAAGAACATTTTTCGAATTAGAACAGAGTTATTTTATAGAAGGAATAGGTAGGATAATTCAATGGGTAAATAATGTAGTCTATTTCTCTGAATTTCGGCATAGAAGTTTATCTCGGTAATGAGTTCTTGTTTCTAAGAAATTCTCCGTATTTTAACAACTTATCGCAAAAATCATTACCTATTTAAGAAAAATCAGTATATTTGTTAACGGGTCTAAAGAACCAATATTTATTGGTTTAGGTTTTGATATTAATCTAGGATGCTCGTACAATGTACATACTTAGTTAATGAATCCTCGCCCTTTTCCTGTCAAAATACCTATTAATTAGGCCTGATGACCTCATAATTATGCAAGCAATAGACCACCAGAGATATCTTAAACTTAATTGAAGTTACACCTTTCCATTTTAATGTTATACCATAAAAAGAGATGGAGTTTAAAGAAAGTCATATCTTCGGTCTGGTCTAAATTGGTATTTCCCAAATTACAAATAAATATTGGATGGACCCTGAAAAATTAATTTAAGCAATATTTCATTCACATGGTTATGTCTGCTTTCTTCATGAAAGAGAGTTTTGAAGAGAGAGAGAGAGATTTGGGAAGTATTAGAGAGACGAATCACCGTCCAGCAAATTTAGCAACCACTGGTCTAAATATTAACAATAAAAAAAACTCTTATTATTTAGGTAAATGACGTTCAATTAATGAAAATGGAAATTAAAGTGCAGTAATCTGAAATCCATTAGATACACAGATTGCATGTACCTACATAATTCTAGCCTTAATCTGTGAATAATAATTCTAAAACCCGTTGGATTTCTGTCGCAGTTAATACTGACCCAAATGTTCAAGGATCTAATACTTTACTAGATAAAAGATAACGTTGTATGCCTGGATTATGTGACGACATCATTAGATCATTTTCATTTTGAGTAGGTAGATTATTGTAACTTTCCTGTAGATTGCGGGTAACTTGGTAACTTGTTCCATTATGTCGAAATTCAGGTTTTAATTAAAACCTAAAAGTTTGATTAAATCTCGACTGTCATAAGTTAATACATAGGCATCATCATTATGAGCTGTTCTTAGAATTGTTTTAAAACCTAATTAGACTAGACTAGAGTTTGTCCATAATTATTTTTTTGCATCAAAATCCTTGGATAAAAAAACATAACCAAAAATAAAAAGTTCAAATTAGGTACAGCTAGGTATTATGTTGAAGCGGCGGTAGCATAATGGCTTGGACTTGCGATAATGTGGTTGCCGGTTCGACACCCACACATTGCCCAACCAACGTGAACCCAGTCGTAACACAAGCATTTAGCTTAGCACGAAGGGTTAAAAAGAATACTAGTAATGCGCGACCCACATTGATATTATCTAAGCTTTATTTAAAAAATAAAGAAAAAATATTGTTTTTGTTGATCGATTAGAGTTACGGGCAACTTATTCGTGTGACCTTATGGGGGCGAACAGTGAATTCAAATTTAATGAATCAATGACTTTGAATGATCAATGATTTTGAATGATGACGTTGGCTGATTATTTTTTATGCCCACACGACTAAGTTAAGCCCTTCTATAATAGATCAACAAAAACTAAATAAAAAAAATCGTTTGGAAAATAAGAAAATTAGAAGCATTTTAATTCTATGCTAGATATAGAGCGCGTTATGGAATAGGTGGTGTCAAATGTTCCGTGCGCCATACATTTTCTATAGGTACTAACATTCGTTTTGAGGGAAAGAAACTTACGTAGTATTGACATACATATTATGGTTTTCCCAAAAGACTTACAGAGTTACAGCACGGGCAAAGGTATCCCCTCATAATCCCCAACAAAAACTTTAATCTCTTATAACATAAAAGTTTACGAGTTGATTTAAATTATTTTTTCAGTATACAAATTGTAATTTGTTATATTTTTTACTAAACCTACATACCATTTAGAATAAGTCTAACACAAGTTGACTATCTACCTAGTATTTGTCTGACGCATATATAGGTAGGTATGTATTTTATGATCTAATCTCAAATTATGCAGTCCCAGTAGAGTCTAGTCTAAACTAAATAGAACAACATGAATAAACAGATAAATGAGGAAAAACAGGTTTCATTTCGCAGTTTTAATATCTGCGCTTACGTAAGTGTTTAAGTACTTACATAGATTTATAAAAGTGATTACCTACACGAGCACCTACTTGCTCACCGACTATAAAGTGTGAATATAATTCTTGTAATAAGTATAGATTTATGTGTTGGTATTCAGCATCCATAAAAACGGGACACTTGCTTAATTAATATATTTAATTACAGACGCAATGCAAAATCTTGTTCTTCTTGGATCATTACGGGCCTTGCTGAAGGCATAGTAGGTAGGTACAAAAATATTATGTTACAAAAATATTATTATAATCTTTTGAAGTTATGAGTAGGTTTATTTATCCTAGTATCCTGAAGTCTATAGACTTCGGGATAAGTATGATTAGGCATTGGGTTATAAAGGACATCGGTACTAACATTATAAATGCGAAAGTAAATCTGTTTGTCTATTTTATTGGTTTGTTGGTCGCGCCTAAGCTGCTCAACAGATTTCGATAAAAAATTGCCATATAGATAAATTGCACTTGCACCCTGAGGAAGGACGAAGGCAGCTTTTTTGTCTCAAAAAGTCCGATGCGAGTCAAATCACGGTAAACAACTAGTATTACTTATGCATAGTCTGATAATTTCTCTGAAAAAAAAAACATCTGCATTTGCATTTCAGAGCGCCGAGCGCGTCAGTTAGTAGGAATTTTTTAATTCGATTTTCCATCGGAGTTCCACTTGCTCGGGATTTTTCCGGAAAATATCGGATCATTTCGAAGTCACCGGCCTACATTTTATTTTAAAGACATGTTCAATTACATTGAAGGCTGCGTTTTAAAGTTGTGATGATTAAACTTGGTTTTAGCTGATCTTATAATCTGCCTGTTGTTGCCATGCCAAGCAATTGTACTGTAGTCCTTTGTGTATATATTAGATATCCAACAGCTGAGTATTTGCTTGTATTGCGAGTTCCATCTTAGTTCTTGTTTGTGCTTTCCATCGGGCATTGTAGACATCTATTTCGCTTTGTTTAAGAGCAGGGGTGGCGAAGGACTGGACGAATAACCCTAGACTAATAGCCGCTATCGTGGCAAGGCAGAAACCAGTCTATTTGAGTTTCTCTCTAATCAAAGTTTGGTCAACTTTACATTTAAACTATTTAGGTACATTGAAATCAAAAGCTATAATTTATTTCCTGCAGTTATATAAAGCTTTTGGTAGAAGTCTATTGAACCACGGCATCCGTTCATTAGCCCCGCATTCACGTGCATAAACAAATGGATTATTTGCACCAATGGGCTTTTTAACTGAAATTAAATGCCCGTTAGTATCAACAAATTATTTTTTATTCACGGTCAATATTATACTAATAACTATTCAAATAATTACTTAATTATCTTTTATTTTTTACGTAACCAAAGGATTGAGAAGAATTGTAAACAATTAAATTGAAATGGAAAATAAAATTACATTCTCGTGAGAGGTTGGTAATGTTACTTAAAAATCGGATGTTTTTTTTAAATTAAATATAAAATAACATTGTTGTTTATAGTAACCGGCACGAAGAAGAAGCGATCAACAATGAATAAGTGAGTGATCAAAGAAACATATCAGTTAACATTTGTACATATCAGTGTTATATCATCGTATACTCATATCAAATGTTAGGGTAAAATAAGTGTTAGAAGTATACAATTAGTGATCAAAATACCATTAGTGTTATAAGTATTAACAGTGTCACAAATATAAAACTAGTGTTAAGTACAAAATTAGTGTTTCAATAAGTGATAAAAGTGAGTGAAAATGTCGGAACGGTTCAAGGTGACCAAGTTTGAGGAGCCTTCGGGGAAGACTTACAAGAACTATGGAGCTACGTCAGCAGAGAGCGATGTCGAACTGAAAGGGAAGCTGCTTCCAGATTCAGGTACGTACATAAATAGAAAACACTATCCAATATATATGTATAATGTATAAATATCATATATAATACTGAATCGCTTATAATGAAAATCTAAAATACTGAACGGGCCACCTTTGCCTATTGCATTAAAAATTTCGCTGAAACATCATAATTTTAGAGTCGGCGAAAGCTTTTCTATTAGTTTAGAATGATTAAGAAAAGTGGTCATAAAAATTATACGAGTAATACAAAACATTGTAAGTTAGGCTCCCTTTCCCTGTTTGTGGAAAGTTCGGTTATAAGAAAGTCTTCAACTAAAGTTTTTGGTGTTTAAATAAAAATCTTTAAATCTGAGGCTCTTATCAAAAGAAATTACCGCTAGAAGTCTTTAATTTATAGGTATACATTTTAATAAAGTAAATAATACCAACACATTTTACATAATTAATTCACTTGACGTTCATTAATTTAATGAAATGTGCGCATATAAATGTGTGCCCATTTTAAATATAGACACAAGTGGATGGATAATCAATTAACATGAAATGAGAAACGATCTTACTTATCTACTATTATTATGTAATAAATAATAAACTTTTAATAATACACCTTCAAAAATATAAAACATAGATATATCTATAAAGATCTTTAGCATGATGAAATCACCACAACCGCAGTGGTGACAAGAAAAACTCGTGTTTCTGAAGTTTTCTTTGTTTTTGTTAGATCTTTTAAGTACCATCGATTTCTGGGTTTCTTTTTTTTATAATAGCTTACTAGCAATATTATTGTTAACTCCTCGTGCTAAGCTAGATTGCTTGTGTTACGAGTGGGTTCACGACGGTAGTGCAATGGATGGGGTTCGAACCGGCAACCACATGATCGCAAGTCCGATGCCCTAGCCATTAGGCTACAAAACCTACTGTTTTGTATTATAAATTTTAAGTGCGAGTAGTTCCAAGTAGGTACTAGGCAGATTCTATACTTCCTATGATACTTATTTAAAGCTTATATAACAAAGATTTAAAACCTGAACCGGCTATCACATAATTATGCCTTTCTTTCCTTTTATGTTTGAAGTAGGCGAACAAACTTTTTTATCAGTAGGTATTTCGAAAGATTAAGTAAAAGTGGTCTAAAAAGTTTCAGGTAAATTAACTCTTTGTAGGCCTTATTAAGAAGCAATTAATTTTAATTGCTCATCATAATTGAAGGCCTCTGTAACTATAGCGCTAATAGATAGAAAGTTGTAATTAGTCTGCAAAATAAAGTTCAATAAAAACTTAGACATAGGTAGGTATTACATACTTATATCTTATCTCTACTATTATAAAATTGTAAAAAATCTGTGTCTACATCTATATATATAAAAGAAAGTCGTGTTAGTTACACCATTTATAACTCAAGAACGGCTGAACCGATTTGGCTGAAAATTGGTGGAGAGGTAGCTTAGAACCAAGAGACGGACATAGACTTTTTATCCCGTTCCCGTGGCATGTGATGACCGACCGAAATCCACGGGGGCGAAGCCGCGGGCAGAAGCTAGTTGAAGATATTTAAAGAATCTAATACTATTACTAAATCGTAAAAAAGTTGTCTGTAAAATGAACATATTTAAAAACAACAAATGGGTTACAGTAAATAAACGGCTGCGAATCCAAAAATGTGATTTTTAAAATTCTCGTCTGTTTGTCTGTTTGTTACGGGTTAGCGTAAAAACGACTGAATACATTTTAATGCTTTTATCTCTGTTAGAAAGTAGGTATATGCTCTAACTTAAAAACTGGTGAACTTCTTATCTCAATTAATTGAATATCTCATTTTAATATCAAATATAGCTTCAGGTGAGCGAAGCCGCGGTCAAAAGCTAGTACATACATATTTTCCTTCTCCGCCCACATCCCTTAAAAAAAACAACCGAACTTCATACTTTCTCATTACATTTTTCCCGATTACGTTTATCCCCACCGTTTATAGGAGTATAGTAATCATTCGTACGTAGATATTTCGATAAATTAGACGTGCTGTGCCTTCGAGACCTTTGAAATCAAGGTCATATCACTGGATTCACTAGACAAAGTGTAAATAATAAGTCCTAATATACAAACACTTAATTTATTAGGATCCTTGAGCCATCAAGTGGGAAACCGTTCACTTCAGGCAATCAACTATGCAAGAAGTCAAGCCTCATTAAACTGTTACTTCATTTACTAAACAGCGTTCACACTCGCTAAACAGAATACTGTAAGTAATAGTTAAACATACCATCACGCCTGTATTCCCCGAAGGGTTAGGCGGAGGTGTACTAAGGTACACCCACAGTTCGCCGGTATGTTTAGGTCCCATGTAGTAGGGGGCGAGCCTATTGCCATTAACCGGGCACAAATTCCAAACTCCGAGCTGCTACTGGGAATTTCATAGAAAAACCCAATAACACTTTGCTCGACCTGGGAATCGAACCCAGGACCTCTAGCGTAGCAGTCGCGGTCAGGACCACTTGGCTAATGAGGCAGTTTAGGCAGTAATAGTTAATACTCGCATTATTGCACCTGAAGTGCGGCTCGGCTGATTGAACCAAAATGACAGTTATTTATAGAAGGAAAAACTCGAGTTGCAGGCAGGATAGAACCTGCTTTCAAAATTCTGGAATTCTGGTTAGGTACACCAGACGCTATGGCCTCTAAGCCACCGCGAGTCCTACCTGCCATGTCGAAATTTGCCTTCAAATTCCGAACTTACGTCTTAAAGGTTTCGTCAGTAACATCTATTGAAAGCAAGTTACTTTGCCTCTCAACCGACATGACTTACCTTACGATTAGTTCCGCACTTGCTTCCCTTGTCCTATGTTCATGAGATTCGTCATGACTATCATTGACTGTGGTCTTACAATCGCTAGACTCATTTAAGGGCCGAGGTGGTCTCATACTGTAACTTAAGGCGTCGTCGTCTTCTGGTGCTATTGTCACCGAGTAACGGACTCCCCGACTCAGCCGGAAATCTATCTGCTCGCCTGGTGAGTCTACTGCATCATAGCTATCATATCAAAGACTCATAAAATCTGATTTACCAGTCTTGCTATCGACTTGCTCATTCGTAAAGCATCGCTCCTCAACCTTTTTAGTATCGCGAACTCCCGACCTTCTATATTCAAAAAAGTTAAGTTAAAAATAAACCCTCAGTGATTGGTCGTTCTTCTCCCTACCTACATCAAAGTTGTGTTTTTCAATTTAAGATATATCGTTTACAGGTTCAATAAATGATATTATGTATTTGAATACTTACACTGCTATAATGGGAGAACCCCAGGTTTAGAATCAATACTTTTAAAGCATTATCACTTGAGACGAATATAACACTTACTTAATTTATTAAAATTCATCATGGTTTTGGTTGGTAGTTGTTAGGAAATATATGAGCATACGACGGCACGCATTACGAGCAACACGGTTTCGATTCCCGAACAAATATATGTGTGATATGATGTTGTTGGGTGTGCTTGCTTGTGAATATAACAAGTTTTGTTTATCACGCACCCACGATGGTAAAGAGCAGTGTTTTTTTTGTTTCAAACAATGGATGTGCTCGAATAAGAATATAATATGAAAACCCAGATTTTTTTTGCTGTAAAATGAAAACCCTGACTTACATTTAGATACTTACAAGAAAGAGATTTACTCGTTTATAATCCTCTAATATTTTCAGGCTTAGGTACCTACGTACAGCTCCTAAAATAATATATTGAATCACTTTTGTGTGTTTAGGCGGGGGAAATTTATCTTAACAAGAATATCAGACTAAATATAATTCGGTCAAACACTTATTTTGTTCATTTTTTTTATGTAAAATTAAGCTCTCGCAGCATCAGATCAAGATTTCATGTTCTAGCTAGTTTATTGAAGTTTTTCACATCCATTCATATACTAGGAAAGAGCTGATGATCTTCAAAATGATGAAATCTGTGCTAGTGGGTTCACATCGGTAGTGCAATGGGTGGGTTTCCCAGGCCCTAGCCATTGGGCTACCGCTGCTTTACATACAATAATCACGGCTCTTTCTGACCACCATCACACCATAGACTGTCCCATTACTGGACACGGGTCTCTCAGAGTGAGATAGGTTAGACTATAGCTATCCACTACGTTATCCTACTGCTAATGCTTCGGCACAAATAGGCCAGCTCGACCGGAGTGATACCACGACCGCACAGAAAACCGGCGTGAACCAACGATTACGTTGTGTTTCGCCGAGCGAGTGAGGATACCGGAGGCTCAAACCCTTTTGAAAGGCCGGCAACGCCCTTGTGATTCCTCTGGTGTTGCGGGTGTCCATGGGCGGTAGTAATCGCTTACCATCAGGCGACCCGTTTGCTCGTTTCACCCATAGAAAAAACTTTACACGTCTTTGAAGATGCTTTCCTTCACCAATTAATCATGATTATGAAAAGTCAGAGATGGGTGTCGACCAAAAAAAACTACGTTGACTTTTACTTGTAAAAACTACTGAAGGTCATTTCTCATTTGATAATAATATTCGAACTCTATCCCCAGTGCTGTTATTCAAAATGAACGTAAGTAGGTACCTACTTACATACCTATAAAAACGTTGGGAGTTTCCGAAGCCAACTAATAACGTATGGTGAGTCAACAGTATGTGTTTGTCGTCGGCAAAGTTGCCATGTTTGTTGACCCACATGTGCCAGTGTTGCGTGATGTGTCCTGGAGATAAATATAGTTTTGTATAGTATTAAAGTCAAAGTCAAAATATTTTATTTCAAATAAGTAAAATAGGTACCTTTGAAAAGTAAAAATCTCCTGCACGTTTCCTCAAAGTAGTTCTTATAGATTATAGTTATTTATAATTAATTTATGTAGAATTTATATTATGCTTACATCCTCAATTGAATTAGGTATGTAGGTAGGTACCTACAACTATTACTATGGGATCCTGAAATTATAAAAAGAAACCTTATGGAATACATTGATTTATTTATATCATTAACCTTTAGGTTGGAGGTTGTAGGTACCTACTGTTTTCGGAAGAAGTATGCAAGAATCGGTGTAAGCAAGTGGTGGTCTAGTTTCTGCCTACCCCATGTGGAAGACATGCGATATATATATTTCTTTCTTAAGTCCTGCCTTAGGATGCAATCACTTTATATATACCTTGCCAACTTTTATCGTAATGTGTCCAGTGGTTTACACTTGCAGATAAATATAGCTACTAATTTCGCATTTATTTTTAAACCTACTTATAATAAGAGTGTAAGTGAACCGTATCTGTAAATGGCTTGTATTATAAAAAAATCATTACTGAGAATAAGAAACACAATCCATTTCTATCATTATTGGAATTTTTGTTTGTATGTTGGTTGGTCTGTGCGTTTGAACACGCATGAATTAATTTGAAAGTAGGTAGTGGGAAGGAATTGATAGCCTATTTCTTGGGACCACGGTAGTTCGCTCCATCAAAAATCCATTCTAATTTTTTTTTTATGGGATAGGGGGGCAAACGAGCAAACGGATCACCTGATGGTAAGCGATAACCGCCGCCCATGGACACCCGCAACACCAGAGGAGTCACAAGTGCGCTGATCGCTAAAAGGGTTTGGGCCTTCGGTAACCTCAACTCACTCGGCGAAACACAACGCAAGCGTTGTTTCACGCCGGTTTTCTGTGAGGCCGTGGTATCACTCCGGTCGAGCCGGCCCATTCGTACCGAAGCATGGCTCTCCCACTTGGAAAATCGAAAACGTTGAATTTCAAAATAACCATTGAATTAAATTTCCTATCGAAAGTATTTTTGTACTAGACTAGGACAGCTCAAACAATATTATTACTTAACGAATACTTATTTACAGCCACGAAGATATCTACTAAACAAAGCTACTTTGATTCAAAATTCTATAAACGCTCTCCACTATGGCCACTATAAAAAAAACAATCTTAACTTTATATAAAGCGGATTTCAACCATTATTGTCCGCATAGCGCAAATAAAATGTTATGAGAATGTAATATGAGAGCAATAACAGAGCCTTGCTACCGATAAATTCATCTCGCCGAAGTATTATTACATTCAGTGGGCTGTATGAAATGTCTATGCAACAGTTTGTACGGCAAATTGATCTTATTACGTGTGTTTAGTCTACAGATAGTTTTGTGTACTACGAGAAAAGTGATACTCGTGGGACAAAAATAATACATGCATACATCCAATCAATCAATCAAATGTTTTTTATTTCAAATAAGCTTTTACAAGCGTTTATAAAACGTTATGATTCTTGTTGTACGGTTCCAAAAGGTTGATCCTATGGAGAAGAATCCGGCAAGAAACTCCATGGACACTCTTTTACAATAAAATACGTCCATCTCGCCTG
This sequence comes from Acronicta leporina, assembly GCA_947256265.1. Lineage (NCBI taxonomy): Eukaryota > Metazoa > Arthropoda > Insecta > Lepidoptera > Noctuidae > Acronicta > Acronicta leporina. The sequence continues at coordinate 4,414,030 of OX366512.1, forward strand.
TATTCCCCGAAGGGTTAGGCAGAGGCGTACTAATGTACACCCACAGTTCGCCGGTATGTTTAGGCCCCATGTAATAGGGGGCGAGCCTATTGCCATTAACCGGACACAAATTACAAACTCCGAGCTCCTACGGAATTTCATAGAAAAACCCAATAACACTTTGCTCAACCTGGGAATCGAACCCAGGACCTCTAGCGTAGCAATAGCACTCAGGACCACTAGGCTAATGAGGAGGCAGTCTTTCTTTATTTCTTCATTTACAGTAAGGTGGAAATAACTTTACGCGTCTGAAGTTGTCCGCAGATACTGATTTCTGACACTTATGCAACATTAGACATGGTAAAATCAATACAACGCGATAAAATCCGTGAAAAGTAATTTTATAGTTATTTTAGTGAAGGAAAAATTCGACTCGCAGGCAGGATTCGAACCTGCGTCTTCTGGCTAGGTACGCCAGACGCTATGACCTCTAAGCCACCGCGAGTCCCACCTGCCATGTCGAAATTTGCTTTCACATTCTGAACTTACGTCTTAAAGGTGATGTCAGTGACGTCAGTAAGAATTTTTCCTTCACTAAAATAACTTTAAAATCTTAGCATGATAAATGCAAAAAAATCACAAAAAGTAATTTTATATCAATTCTCCGCAAGTAGTTTTTCAGTGGTAAAAACTTTGATAAGATTTAAATATTTTTGTATTTAATATTTTTTCTATTGTATTCTTATACTATGCCTAACAGTGGTCTATCTATACTATCTATTCTAAAATTCAAACTGGAGTATAGTGAAATACAGTTGCCGGTTCGAAACCCACCTCACGTGAACCCACTAGTCACTTAAGCATTTAGTTTAGCACGAGGGGTTACAAGAATACTAGTACTTATTGTGTTACCCACATAAGCTTAAAAAAAGCTATAAAATTTATTGTAACATTGACAGTATTTTTTGCAAAATCATAATTTTTTTTTTAAACTTTGCCCCACACTTGGATTTTCTCGTGCATCGTTGGTGAATTTACAAACACAAATTCTCACAATACACAAACACCCAGACCCGGAACAACTACCTGTAGATCATACAAATATATGCTCCGTGTGGGGATCGAACCCACTACACGTGTCGCAGAAGCCGATCGCTCAGTCGCTACGCCAAAAGTGTCGTCTAATATTTACAATAGATATATCAAAGTCATAACAGCAAACACCAACAAATATATTCACCATCAATATGATTTCAATTATATTTCCCGGAAGTATTTGAAAAGTACTAGGTGATACGGTCAGCGACCTCGAACGCATTTTCCGTAAGTCGCACTCGTTGCAAAGCTTCCAGTGCAAAGCTGCACTGAAAGGTACGTTTTACACTATTCAGTTTAAAAACGGAGTTTCACCTATGTGGAAATACTCGGTAAAAAAAGGAACGCCGCGAAGTGAAATTATGCAGTGACACGGAACTCTAGGAATACCGACAACAAGTCGGGACTTAGGGTTGTTAGAATATTGGATTTTGTCGAATTAAATATTTGGGTCAGTACGATATAGTGTCGTAGTAGCGGACGGCTCTTGAGGATTTGTTGCAACTAGCTGAACGCAAGGACTTTTTGTATGTTTTTGAAATTAAGTTCAATAGCAAGAGATGTGACGTGTCAAACTGTCATTTTTTATCCTTTTTTAAGTAACAAGTAAATTTTATCTGGGCACCCCAATTCTGATAGTTCAATTATTGAACCTTAATAGTAAGAATATGTCATAATATTCTTACTCTAAGGTTCAATTGTAAAATAGATGTTAAATAGAACGTCCGTTCAATGATATGAACTGACATATTTATGCACCGACAGATTTGGTTGTTAAAATTGTCAAAAATCAACAATTCTGAAGTAATTGAAAAACGATTTTGGCACGATAAAATACCTAATTTGGTGCTCTGTAAGGGAAGCTGGTGCTCTGTAGATAATAGCGTCATCTCGGATGCCGCTAAAAAGTTTTAAAAATACATACATTCTGAGATAATAATTATGAGATATTATAATAATATACTTATAAATAAATGTAGCAACCCTAGTATTACTTGATTGTGTTGGCAGGGCATTATGATTTTAGTTTTCTGTAAAAATTCAGTTGAATTAAAATGTACAGAGAAGTCGGTTTTGGTACTTTTATTTAATTATCTGTGTTCACTGGTGCTGATTTCGCCACTCTGATTTAGTTTTAATAACTAGTGTTGCCGTTGAAAGAGCCGGTTGGTGATTACTGGTTGTCGGTGAACAGGTAGGTACCTCAAAAGTCTAATGTGCGGCCTTTGTAATTATTTTCGTATTTCATTAGAGGACTTACTGGTTTCTGACACTTACGCGAATATTAGACATTAAAATAAAACTATTTTTTTACGGATTTTATCGCGTATTAAATTTTATTATTTCCCGACGTTTCGGATCCTTTACAGCATCCATGGTCACGGGTAGACTGAGGTGTTGGACGTCTTAATATTAAAATTACTAACAGATACCTTACATTTTTGTTAATTATTAGTGATCTGATTCACGCAGAACGAGCTCACCGTATCCTTTGGTCTTGCAGTTCTGGGCTTGGATTTAGATTTAATAGATTCTATAATGGGGTTCCAAGCAGCTGGTAAGACCCAACCATCTTCTCTATTGAAATTTGGGTGTTTTTTAATTTCAATAGCCTCACGAATCATCCTGGGTAGGAATCGGTTTTCTTTTGCGAGGACTTGTGGTTTATCAACGAAACGTCGGGAAGTAATAAAATTTAATACAACGCGATAAAATCCGTAAAAAAAATAGTTTTATTTCAATTAGAGGACTTTTCAAGCAATAATAATTATTTCCAAAGTCGAAGCATCCGCTTATCTCATTAATTTTGTATCATGCTTTATGCTCTCGAAAGCATGGGTTGTCACGATGTGCAAATCACCCATCGAAAGACTAACCTCAGTAAGCACAACATACTTTTAAGATCGATTAATCGGCGTAGTTATAAGTACGAGTAAATATTAAACTCGATTTGAAAAGAAGGAAGTTAAAGCTGGATTTTTAAAACGTCATGATTAAATAATTTAAAAGCGTTTCACTGGATTTTCTGCTGCGTTTCCCTCCGTTATGACTTTTATTCGTTCTTGCGTCTCATATACTTAAAATGAGTACTGGGTTATTTTAGTGACCAATAACGTCTGAAGTATGTATTTAGGTTTTAAAGCGTTCCGCTTGCTAAAACTTCATTTCAAATATAATGTCGATACTAAACTAGAGTGGTTATACCTACCTAGTTGAGCAGCTACTATATAGTAATATGTAAATACTTTGTATTTCATAATCCGCTTCTATATGTAGAAAGAAAGAGAGAATTTAGAGTACTTCGACGCTAGGTATGGACAGTGTGGAATGGATGCAATGCAATGCAATAGTGTATCAATGGACCTTAAATATGGAATTTACCAAACAAAACGCAAAGAAAAAAAACTGAATGCAATACCTTGACTTATTCTTAGTCATACAGCACTCAGATTTGTGTGATAAGTTGTTTTTACAGCTGGGTATCGACTCGATAATTAATTTAAATAACTGTTTAGATAAGCATATACAAGATGCAATTTATCGACGAACGAATTGCAACAAAATGTATGGAGATGTGTCGAAAGCTTATGTCATTTGCATATAATATTTTGTTTCTATTGGTTTGTCTATTCGAACTTCAGTATTTTATCTCGTATAGCGTTCACCTGCCTATATTGGGCTGCCCTAACTAACGCTAAAGAGCCCGATCTTTGGTCTCTTCTCATTCTCACTTCCAGCGGCTGTAAGTGGAAGACTTATCAAAAAAATTGGTTCAGTAACGACTTCGTCACTGAACCAATTTTTTTTATTTATTTATTCAATTCAGATTATCATGATCCATTTTGTCAGTAACGTCTTATACTATGTGTTTAAATACTTTAGTACCAATGGGTGTTTAAGTACTTTTTATATTTATGTAAGTACTAAAGACTGTATGTGTATTACATTTATTTAGCGAAGAAAAGACTTCGAGTTTGAGTTTATATTTCAAGATCCCATTTATGTTAACTTACTTTGAACTTCGAGCGAAGAGTTTCGATAGAATTCACCAAACAAAAAACTTAAATTTATTTTTCCGTGTTATCGATACCTACTCAAACAGGAAATTTCCGTATACTTTCATGTTTACGTTTCCCATTTAATACTTTTATTGAAGAACTGATGTCGAAGATACTAAGAGACTGCATGATTGACGTTGAAATTTAAACTGAAAAGGATGATGTCAAATGACTCATTTTATGAAAAATTCGACTCGCAGGCAGGATTCGAACCTGCGTCTTCTGGCTAGGTACGCCAGACGCTATGACCTCTAAGCCACCGCGAGTCCCACCTGCCATGTCGAAATTTGCTTTCACATTCTGAACTTACGTCTTAAAGGTGATGTCAGTGACGTCAGTAAGAATTTTTCCTTCACTAAAATAACTTTAAAATCTTAGCATGATAAATGCAAAAAAATCACAAAAAGTAATTTTATATCAATTCTCCGCAAGTAGTTTTTCAGTGGTAAAAACTTTGATAAGATTTAAATATTTTTGTATTTAATATTTTTTCTATTGTATTCTTATACTATGCCTAACAGTGGTCTATCTATACTATCTATTCTAAAATTCAAACTGGAGTATAGTGAAATACAGTTGCCGGTTCGAAACCCACCTCACGTGAACCCACTAGTCACTTAAGCATTTAGTTTAGCACGAGGGGTTACAAGAATACTAGTACTTATTGTGTTACCCACATAAGCTTAAAAAAAGCTATAAAATTTATTGTAACATTGACAGTATTTTTTGCAAAATCATAATTTTTTTTTTAAACTTTGCCCCACACTTGGATTTTCTCGTGCATCGTTGGTGAATTTACAAACACAAATTCTCACAATACACAAACACCCAGACCCGGAACAACTACCTGTAGATCATACAAATATATGCTCCGTGTGGGGATCGAACCCACTACACGTGTCGCAGAAGCCGATCGCTCAGTCGCTACGCCAAAAGTGTCGTCTAATATTTACAATAGATATATCAAAGTCATAACAGCAAACACCAACAAATATATTCACCATCAATATGATTTCAATTATATTTCCCGGAAGTATTTGAAAAGTACTAGGTGATACGGTCAGCGACCTCGAACGCATTTTCCGTAAGTCGCACTCGTTGCAAAGCTTCCAGTGCAAAGCTGCACTGAAAGGTACGTTTTACACTATTCAGTTTAAAAACGGAGTTTCACCTATGTGGAAATACTCGGTAAAAAAAGGAACGCCGCGAAGTGAAATTATGCAGTGACACGGAACTCTAGGAATACCGACAACAAGTCGGGACTTAGGGTTGTTAGAATATTGGATTTTGTCGAATTAAATATTTGGGTCAGTACGATATAGTGTCGTAGTAGCGGACGGCTCTTGAGGATTTGTTGCAACTAGCTGAACGCAAGGACTTTTTGTATGTTTTTGAAATTAAGTTCAATAGCAAGAGATGTGACGTGTCAAACTGTCATTTTTTATCCTTTTTTAAGTAACAAGTAAATTTTATCTGGGCACCCCAATTCTGATAGTTCAATTATTGAACCTTAATAGTAAGAATATGTCATAATATTCTTACTCTAAGGTTCAATTGTAAAATAGATGTTAAATAGAACGTCCGTTCAATGATATGAACTGACATATTTATGCACCGACAGATTTGGTTGTTAAAATTGTCAAAAATCAACAATTCTGAAGTAATTGAAAAACGATTTTGGCACGATAAAATACCTAATTTGGTGCTCTGTAAGGGAAGCTGGTGCTCTGTAGATAATAGCGTCATCTCGGATGCCGCTAAAAAGTTTTAAAAATACATACATTCTGAGATAATAATTATGAGATATTATAATAATATACTTATAAATAAATGTAGCAACCCTAGTATTACTTGATTGTGTTGGCAGGGCATTATGATTTTAGTTTTCTGTAAAAATTCAGTTGAATTAAAATGTACAGAGAAGTCGGTTTTGGTACTTTTATTTAATTATCTGTGTTCACTGGTGCTGATTTCGCCACTCTGATTTAGTTTTAATAACTAGTGTTGCCGTTGAAAGAGCCGGTTGGTGATTACTGGTTGTCGGTGAACAGGTAGGTACCTCAAAAGTCTAATGTGCGGCCTTTGTAATTATTTTCGTATTTCATTAGAGGACTTACTGGTTTCTGACACTTACGCGAATATTAGACATTGAAATAAAACTATTTTTTTACGGATTTTATCGCGTATTAAATTTTATTATTTCCCGACGTTTCGGATCCTTTACAGCATCCATGGTCACGGGTAGACTGAGGTGTTGGACGTCTTAATATTAAAATTACTAACAGATACCTTACATTTTTGTTAATTATTAGTGATCTGATTCACGCAGAACGAGCTCACCGTATCCTTTGGTCTTGCAGTTCTGGGCTTGGATTTAGATTTAATAGATTCTATAATGGGGTTCCAAGCAGCTGGTAAGACCCAACCATCTTCTCTATTGAAATTTGGGTGTTTTTTAATTTCAATAGCCTCACGAATCATCCTGGGTAGGAATCGGTTTTCTTTTGCGAGGACTTGTGGTTTATCAACGAAACGTCGGGAAGTAATAAAATTTAATACAACGCGATAAAATCCGTAAAAAAAATAGTTTTATTTCAATTAGAGGACTTTTCAAGCAATAATAATTATTTCCAAAGTCGAAGCATCCGCTTATCTCATTAATTTTGTATCATGCTTTATGCTCTCGAAAGCATGGGTTGTCACGATGTGCAAATCACCCATCGAAAGACTAACCTCAGTAAGCACAACATACTTTTAAGATCGATTAATCGGCGTAGTTATAAGTACGAGTAAATATTAAACTCGATTTGAAAAGAAGGAAGTTAAAGCTGGATTTTTAAAACGTCATGATTAAATAATTTAAAAGCGTTTCACTGGATTTTCTGCTGCGTTTCCCTCCGTTATGACTTTTATTCGTTCTTGCGTCTCATATACTTAAAATGAGTACTGGGTTATTTTAGTGACCAATAACGTCTGAAGTATGTATTTAGGTTTTAAAGCGTTCCGCTTGCTAAAACTTCATTTCAAATATAATGTCGATACTAAACTAGAGTGGTTATACCTACCTAGTTGAGCAGCTACTATATAGTAATATGTAAATACTTTGTATTTCATAATCCGCTTCTATATGTAGAAAGAAAGAGAGAATTTAGAGTACTTCGACGCTAGGTATGGACAGTGTGGAATGGATGCAATGCAATGCAATAGTGTATCAATGGACCTTAAATATGGATTTTACCGAACAAAACGCAAAGAAAAAAAACTGAATGCAATACCTCTGACTTATTCTTAGTCATACAGCACTCAGATTTTTGTGATAAGTTGTTTTTACAGCTGGGTATCGACTCGATAATTAATTTAAATGACTGTTTAGATAAGCAGGCATAGACAAGATGCAATATAAACAAAATTTATGGATATGTGTCGAAAGCTTATGTCATTTGCATATAATATTTTGTTTCTATTGGTTTGTCTATTCGAACTTCAGTATTTTATCTCGTATAGCGTCGACCTTAGGGCTGCCCTAACTAACGCTAAAGAGCCCGATCTTTGGTGTCTTCTCATTCTCACTTCCAGCGGCTGGAAGTGGAAGACTTATCAAAAAAATTAGTCCAGTGACGACTTCGTCACTGAACCAATTTTTTATTTATTTATTTATTCTGTTCAGATTACCATGATCCATTTTGTTAGTAACGTCTTATACTACATAATATGTGTTTAAGTACTTTAGTACCAATGGGTGTTTAAGTACTTTTTATATTTATGTACTAAAGACATTACATTTATTTAGCGAAGAAAAGACTTCGAGTTTGATTTTATATTTCAAGATCCCATTTATGTTAACTTACTTTGAACTTCGAGCGAAGAGTTTTGATAGAATTCACCAAACAAAAAACTTAATTTCTTTTTCCGTGTTATCGATACCTACTCAAACAGGAAATTTCCGTATACTTTCATGTTTACATTTCCCATTTAATACTTTTATTGAAGAACTGATGTCGAAGATACTAAGAGACTGCATGATTGACGTTGAAATTTAAACTGAAAAGGATGATGTCAAATGACTCATTTTATGAAAATACTGTCTCAAATCGTAGTTGGGTGGGTTTTAGTATTGACTAAACTAGATAAAAGAAATTACAAAAAGCTTTACATAAAAATGGCACACACAATTTTATTGTTGTTTAGCACTGAATACCTACCATGACAAAATTTGTTACAACATCTATTATTATCTACCGTGTCCGTATGCTGAGATGGTTTGGACATGTTGCAAGAAAGAATGAAAGACGTTGAACGAAAAGAATTTATAATATATCAGTGGCAGCATCGAAAGAGGGCGTCCTAGAAGGACATACGCTGATCTTATTAGCGAAGTTCTTCAAAAAGGTCAGGTGCTTAGTACTCGCAACCGGCGCGTATGTCTGAATGTGGAAAAAGAAGTATGCAAAAATCGTAGCAAGTGGCGGTTATTACTCTGTGGTAGAAAGGCCTGAGTGTATGTATGTGTCCATCTCAGAAAATACATACCGTGAAAAATATCTGTTAAATATAATTGTATATTGTCCTATCACGATAGGATAGTATTTTCTAGACCCCGTGTGATTTGCTCGGGTATCTCGTAAGAGGCGAGAAAATATTTGATTTGCTCGGTGACTGGCTGGCGACAACCCTTACGTCGGATCCTGTTGTAAAGCACCTTGGTGTGTTTCAACTTTTGAGCGTAAGAGTCAGTACAACGTCGGGTGCTGCAGCTCTGGCAGTCTGCAGTCCGTAGGGGCTCTTAAGGCTTGGCAATGCACTCTTACCTTATTCCATATTCCACTATTATTCCATAACACGGACTAACTATGGTACTGGGTATAGTACTAGGATTAAACTATGAACTAAATAAAACGCTATTATAAAACGCAGTTTATCTCCAAAGCAAGGATTATCTCTGGTACCAAAGTTAAACCACTGAGACCATTAGTTTATCTTTGGACTAACCTTGAAACTACTTTATTAGAGCCTTGGTTTTGCAAATGCCCATGGGTGACGAAGCCTACTTACCACTAGGTGGCTATTCAGCACATTTGCCGAATAATAAAAATAGACAACTTGCTAGGTAATAATTATGATTATGTATAAAATAACTTCGTTTTTAAAGCAAGCAGTTTTCTTTAATCTCACAAGTCACAGCAATTCTAAATTAAAATCCACAAACATTTACTTCCATATATTTCTGCTTAAATTAAACAAAACTATATAAATATTATCGTGACACGCAAATTAAAACAGTTCACAACTCCGAACAAGGTCAAGTACACGTAAGTATGAATCATATCCATATTTTGGTGCGACCGAGTTATTTAAACGAGTTGTTACGTAATCGAATATCCGTAATTTCGTCGATGCGATACTATCCTAAAGTTGTGAAGATGGTTAAAACCATGTTTTTGGCTTTCTTACGTAAAAGCGTTCGCTGCGGTTGACGATTCAATTTATTTCTTTAATTTCTATGAGTTGCTGCGGCTGAAAATTTCATAGAAAAAAATATAAATATCAATCAATATCGACTCGGGGATCGAATCCAGGACATTCTAGCGTAGCAGTCGCGCTTGGGACCACTAGACTAATAAGACAGTTGTATAATTATGTCGAAGGTATGTTGTATATTTTTCATTAGCTAATAATTTCAAGGACGGGCCTTCAATAGCCTAAGCACAAAGCACTATCGAATTCGTATTGTAAATGTATCGAGTTTTTACTTCTACAAATCTCATACATACATACATATTTTCACGCCTATCTCCCATTGGGGAGTAGGCAGAGACTATAGATTTCCACTTGCTACGATCCTGGCACACCAATTTCTCTTCATCTACGTTTATTAACCTTCTTCTCATACAAATTATTCTCGATTTCGATACGAATACGTTTTCGAAAGTGTTCGTGAAATAATGTCCTACGTCGACGATTATTCTAGAAATAAACATTAAGGCTAGAAGTCGGCATTGCGGTATACCACGCGGGTGTATAACCGATATTAGTAGTTCAAGTGCAATGTACTATATTCTATAAATACCACGGCACTGCTTTTTAAGCGGCCATGTTTTTTTACGTTGTTTCGAAGAGCTCAAGAGGGGCGTTGACAAACTAGTGAATTCACTAGTTAATTTAATAGAGACATTACTTAAGGGAGACTTACAACCAACATCACCAACATCACCACCATCGCTTTTAAATTTTTTAAATTATATTTAAATACAAATTTACAATGAAATATTGTGTTTGAATACCAATGATTTAAACATATGTTGCTGCATGTGACACTAGAACTTTAAATCAATAAACTAAGCTCTTACTAAGAGCTTAGCGATCAACAAATAATTGTTGAAAATATTATTTTGTTTAATTATTCCAGTTGAAACCTTGAAGCCGTAAGCTGTAAAAACTTACAAACTTTACTTATATAGAGTCATCTAAAATAATTAATTTAGAGTCAGGCGACTCTAAATTAATTATTTTAGATGACTCTAAATCTTATTTTTACTTCTGCTTCTAGCTAATAGTTTGGATTTGTGCTTGGTTAATGGCAATAGGGTCACTCCCTATTAGTCTTCTTCTTCTTCCTGCCCATCTCCCAATCTATTTGGGGTCGGCGCAGCATGTCCTTTTCTTCCATTCATCCCTGTCAGCCGTCATCTCACCATTCACTCTCTTTCCCATCATATCGGCCTTAACACAATCCACCCATCTTTTCTTTCGACTTCCTCTACCTCTCTGTCCCTGCACATTCATATTCATCACTATTTTAGTCACATGCGTTTCATCCCTCCTCATCACATGCCCATACCAAGACAAACGATTCCCTTTCAGCTTTTCTGTCACTGGCGCCACTTTCAGACTTCCTCTAATATACTCGTTTCTTATTTTGTCCATTCTAGTCACTCCACACATTCACCTTAACATTCTCATCTCCGCTGCATGCAGTCTTTTTTCATCCATCTTCTTAACGGCCCAGCACTCTGATCCGTACAACACGAACACGGTCACTCCCTATTAGATGGGACCTTATACTAGCTAACTGTGGGTACAAAATGTGTACCACCTCTACCTAACCCTTAGGGGCATGATTGTATGTTATATTTCGTTATAGCAATTCCACCAAAACAGCAAGTCATTATTCATTGTCCTGATAACAGGAGCGTTATCAGTTGTGAAATGAACGAAAGTCTGTTTAGGGTTCAGAACTTCTGCATGGGGTCGAGTGATAAGCTATCGGCATCACATGACTGCGCTAGTCAACTTATTGTGCCGTTTATCATTGTTTTGATGTCACTGTGAATATATTTTGCTATATCAGTCAGTATGTCACTGTTTTTTTGTTTATAGCTGCATTTTTGCAGCAGTAATAATGTATTTAATAGGTCCTACCTACCCTTCTGTTGCACTACTGTTGAACTACTGTTTTGACACCCTACCCTTCTTCCACTCCTCACGGTTTAGAGTCTTCTGTGTTCATTTTATTAATACAATATCAGCTAGGTTTGAGGTGGATTGTTAGACTAACGAGTACTCCGTCAAATTCGTCAAAATGTGTTCAGTCTAAATACATACCTAGATTTTCGAAAAAAAATGGGAGGCTATGTCGAACGATCATGTTAATTAATCTCTTTTCGGCGAAGAAAAATAAACTTGAACTGAAAAGAAATACTACTAGGTATCTAGATTATCTACTAGACATAAAGATCTATGTAAAGACAATGGGTGCTTAAACACTATTGTTGTTATGCCTAGAAAATTATTTGCTGTCACAGGCAATACCTATACAGCGTGATTTTTTAATGTGTTGAGTGTGATGAGTTGTTTCATACAAAATGTATTATTTATGAAAATGTATGAAACAGCCGATATTTTATTCTATATTTCATGCCTGGGCCCACAGTTAATATTGTTTATAATATTGTCTATTTTCATCTTCTGAAAGGGAAAGAGATGAATTAAAATTTACCGTGTATATTACGATTTTACAACCGTGATAACTAGATAAAAAACGGTTTCAATTTGTAAACCAACCTGTTACGTAACTGAAATGTATTATAAACACATTTAAATCAGACCCGCTTTTAAAATGAGGCTTTTACCTACTTTGAAACTTTATGAAATGCATTTCAAATAATTCCTTTGACGTATCAACGAAACATTTCCTTTTACAAACACAACGAAGCATCTGCGAGACGTTTAAGTGCTATTTAAAGCAATATATTGCTTTAAAGACACTATAATATAACTTTAGTACGCTGACTGAATTGTTGGTTCTTGAAAATGTATGAGCCATAGTTTTAGTTTCTGAATAGGTAAACAATGCATTATACAGCACAATTCTAGCCAAAATTAACCTGGAACAAAATAAATGTGAGTAGTTTGCTATGAATATTACAGCTGGTCGTCAAAATCTCTACTATTATAAAATTGAAAAAAAGCTGTGTCTGTATGTACATTGAAGATATTTAAAAAAAAGAAGTGGATATGGTATACAAACGTCTCCGAATCCAAATATGTGATTTTTTAAATTCTTGTCTGTTTGTTACGGGTTGGAGCAAAAACTACTGAATAGATTTTAATGTTGTTATCACTGTTAGACAGCATATGCTCCAACTTAAAGACTGGTGAACTTCTTATCTTAATTAATGAAACGGATCCTGCGATACAGCTTGACCTCTCTGATTAATAGAGACCCATACAAAAAAGAGATCATCACTGTTGGTTACTAATTAAATTATTTTTGGAATCCATTTGTAATCCTTTTATAGGTTCAGATGAGCGAAGCCGCGGGCAAAAGCTAGTTACAAATAAAGTTCTAGTATTTTTATTGTATTTGGCATACATTTTTTTACCTCTGAAAAGCATGCAGCATTTTCAGAGATTAAAACTTAATGAAGAATAAGTATGAATGTGATGAGATAATATCACAGTCAGTGATCTCACTACCTTAGTTTGCTAAAGCGGCTTTTATAATACTTATTAAATTTTATCAAATAACATGCCTGATGTCTTTTGCAGTCAAACTTCCTGTACATGTTTGTTAACATATTAATTTAATTGTTATAGAAATGTATCACTAACAATGCCTCAGAGTTTCTCCAGTCGTTTTACATAATGCTTTGCTCCTCAGGGTCGTAGCGTGATATAATTCACTACAACCCTCATAAATGCATTTTTTTTCCAGAAATTTCAACCGATATTAGCGCATTTTTAAGTATAGATGTCCTATTTAAAGTTATTCTTTAGATAAGTATAGACTGCTTTTATTTTTTGTCTCCATCCTGTATAGACATTACATAATATTTCACATTTTTTGCTTTAGTCCCTTTCAAAACTAAGATAATATTATTAAAGCTACATAAAAATATTTCCAACATTTAGAATCACGCAAAATCCTCTAGTTACACACAAAGATTCCACGCTCATGTCATAATCCTCAGCCAGACGGGCGCTCCCCTAGCTTAAGCAACCCCTGCAAATCTCTAAATAAAAGAGTACCAACTGGTCCCCGACCAGTTATAAACTTGTCCGCATGTCAGCTAAAATTTAGTCTAGAATTCACAATTGCGCACGGCATTTTCTTTTTTACAAGAATTTTTTTTAACAATGGGTTGTGGTAAACATTTACGTCAGATTTAGATATGAGCTTGACTAACACTGCATCTACCTAACAGAAAGCTCTTAATCATTACTAATTAAGTAAGAGCTTTCTGCTAGGTAGATATTATTATTCTTCCATTCTTACGAATGGAAGAAGAGCAGTCAGATTTTTGTCCTGCAGCCGTGATTGCTAAATCACGAATATAAATCTACACTAATATTATAAAGACGAAATAATTGATTTGTTTGTTTGTATTTGATAGGCTCCGAGACTACTGGACCAATTTGAAAAACTCTTTTACCTTTGGAAGCCGACATAATCCCTGATGAACATAGGCTACTTTTTACCGCGAGAAAATGCTTAATTCCTACGGCAAAACGGGCGAAGCCGGGTCGGGCAGCTTTACTAGCTGCCCGGCCCGGATTCGCCCGTTTCCGTATAATAATAAGACGACCAACACCTACGATAGGTACCTGATGATCAATGAACGGTAGGTGTACATTACTGCACTTAAACCTTTAGGCAATAGAGGCGTACATACAACTACAAAGCTACAGGTGTCTACAATCTAAACTTATAAAATTATTTGTTCTATCTGATTTCTCAACGCACCGCCAAAAGTAGTCTTGAAAGCTGATTTTAGATGTTTATAACATTTGTAATAATTATTATATTATATTATATATTACTTATGCGGACTCTAAGAAAGGACTTTCAAAATTTCAACTTTAAGAAAATAAATTAAGGGCTTAAATGGAATGACGTGTTAAATGGTAGTTAGTATCGGTATTTGTTTTACTAGGAATTTTGAAACGCGGAAAAGTGTTAGTAGATACTGTGATAATGTTACAAACAAATTCATATATTTTCTTAATAAAAATAACGTAGTGAAATAAAATGAAAGAATGGTTTACAAACCCTTATAAAGGGCTTTACAAAGGTTTTTCTTCGTCGGAACGAGAACTATTCCTTTGTAGATATTAGGACTGACCTAATTATTTTACTGGCTAAGCTAAGGAAAGATTCCTGTTTAAAAATTATATAATGTTTTAAATTGTACGAGTATTATGGGAGCAGTCATCCCGGAGTAATAAACATTGACTGTGATTGATTTATTAACAAATCTTTTTATAAAGATTGCGTTACCGATAATAAAGTGAATACTAATTGAAAACTATCAAAATTATGCAACATTTAAGTCATTTAAGTTTTATACTATCTACATAGATAAATAATAGTCTTAAAAGAAAATAACACATCTATGTTATATCTATAGATAATTATAATGAAACTACTTGTTTCATTTCAATGTCTAATATTTGCGCCTAATTTAATAAGTGTCAGAAATAAGTAAAGAAATAGAAGTTCAGCTTATTGGTTGATATTCTAAAAGTATAAAAGTAATATAATGGTGCTAATTCTGTTGTTCAACTGACCAAACTAAACCAAACTAAATTTTTACCAATTTTGGTTTAGTTTAGTCTAAAACGTATTCTGTTGTTACGGCGAACTAAATTAAAAGCCCGACCAAAATCGAATTTGACACGACTTATTTTAGTTGACTTTTTTTTATTAATTTATTTAACGGCCCTGGATACATGTCCTTAAAGCCTTATTTTACTTGACTATGATATGATGTTGCCAATCTTAAGTATTATAATTTTCTTATTTATGGGGCTTCGGCACGATCAGACGGTCCTATCTAAGAACTTGATATGAAAGATCGTAATGAACGAATGACAATCCTAAATGAAAATTTTTAATGAAAACAATTTTTGTGAAAATATTATAGCGTGGTGCCAAAGTAAGAGTGGTGCTAAAATATGCCCATGATGGGAACTAGTATTATTTGATAACTCCAAATACTTAAGGCTGATTGTTTACCTGAGCCCGCCAAATTCAAATTACAATTGGTTTTTCGCAATTTGTAGATCTGAGCTGATTCACAACTGAGTTGTGAATATTGTATAGCTATAGGCACAATGACTACAGCTATCAATCTAAATCTACAAATTGCGAAAAACCAATTGTAATTTGAATTTGGCGGGCTCAGGTAAACGATCAGCCTTAACCTTGGCAAATACAGAAGCAGTGTGGCGCCATATTAAAAAAAATTGAGTAGTTACCTACATATTAATTAACTTGATTGATAATAATTATTTAAATTATTTTCAATCAAGTAAATTAATAAGTAAAATATTAAAATTTTTATGTAAAAAATGGTGTCTGTAAACAGTGCTACGAAAAGAGCCAATAAAAAGCAAAGAGAGCTTTTATTAGATCGACTATCCCTAAGTATTATATTAATCTTGATAGTTTCTGAAAAATAACTTTTCGCGTTTAGGTACTTAAGAATTATTTTATTTGCCTTGAGTATTTTACCTCTCTAATGAATTCGGAAGAGTCACAATTACATGTTCTGCCATTATAATCACGAAAAAATGTTTACTGAGAACAAATTAACTTGATCATTTTACAAATTGTTACAAATGTCCGCCTACGACTATAAAATTTAGTTTAGTAGACACCTATTTCTATGACGACTAAAATTAGTTTGACTTTTCCAATTTAAGTCGTAATTTGACGTAAAACATGTACAACAGAATACCAAAATGTCAATTTAGACTAAATTGAGTACCTAAAATAAAATTAGTCCTGTCAAACCAAATTTTAGTTTAGTCGCGTATTATCTGAATAGCAATGACGACTAAACTAAAATTTGTCGCATTTTAGTTTAGTTTAGTTTAGTTTGCCACTACAGAATTAGCACCAATATTTCAAGTTCTAAGTCCTAATATTATAACGAGTTACAGCTATTAATATTATTAGGCGTTGACTGGTCTCCGATATCCTTATCAAGTCGCGTACCGACAGGACATTCTTATACTGTTGGTTTTATGTTTTCATAAAAATAAAATTGTTTGATGCCACACACATACATATATAACTGTAAAATTGCGCAAGTCTTGGTAGGTACCTATAAATCCCATCGAATGGGTCTGGTAATTGTGCTGGAGTGTAACCCGTCAAGGACTTGCCAAAGAAAAAATTTGCTTAAGCTTGGCACTGAACCTAGGAGCTCACGTTCAGTAACCGTACTTACAACTAGGTACCAGATAGCAGGCAGTTATGTTGTTGTTGTTAACAATAAACGGCTGTCTGCAAACACTTTGCCACAAACAAACATCGTTCAAACAAGAACACAGATTGGTGTAGGTACCTAGATCTATTTTTTTAACCAATTTATAATAAGGAGGAGATTATCATGTCTTTGTGTTTTCGTTTTATGGTCTGCTAAAAGTTAGTACTCATTCTTTTAATAAAAGTTAATTACTAAAATGGGAGTACACGATTACCTATCGATACCTACTTATTCGTTTTATAGAGTTGTGACAGAGGTTCAAAGGAAGCGGCGGTAGCCTAATGGCTAGGGCGTCGGACTTGCGATCATGTGGTTGCCGGTTCGAACCCCACCCATTGCACTACCGACGTGAACCCACACGTAACACAAACATTTAGCTTAGCACGAGTTGACAAGAATACTAGTAATGTGTGACCCACATAGCTAGGAAGCTTTTTTTTTTTTAAAAAAAAAGGCTAGTGTAACTACTTACAAGGCCGGCCGTAAGCTTGTTTTGCCCTCAGTGGCATAAAAAAAATACGTATGAAATTATAACCTTGAAGTGTAGATATATATCTAAAGATTATATGTCGATATCGTCGGCATTAGTAACCAGATGTGGCTGAATATATTTATTACGTACTACTTACGTTATTCACACCTAGATTAACCGCGAAAAATAATATTGATTCAATTTATACGACAGTTAGGCTCAGCGCTCACTGACCGGGCGGCATAGCATAACCCTGTAATGTACGATTATGCCGCGGCACCTTACAGCATATATTTACGGCAAAATAATTTGAATACTTCTGGGTTTCGCTTTGGCTTACTTTAGAGTGAAGCGACATGTATAAGTTCATGTTTTAGAAAAAAAAATCTACGTAGCCTTGAAAGTTATACATAATACATAATCAACCCATATACGGTTCCACTGCTGGGCACGGGTGTCCTCTTAGAATGAGAGGAATTAGGCTGTAGTCATTAGGCCACTCTGGCCTAGTGCAGACTTCACACGCCGTGGAGAAAATCTCTCAGGCGTGCAGGTTTTCTCACGCTGTTTTCCTTCACCGTTTAAGCGCGTGATAATTAATAATTAATAGAAAGTTATAAAGTACAATTTTTGTGAATAGAATTAATTATTTTAAGTATCTTAGAATTTATTAATTAATTGTTATATTAAGGGCCTAAGACCCAGTTATTGGATCCGTAGTCAAACTGTATAACCATTGTTTAGATTAACCATGGTTATCTCGTCAACAAATGGTAAAAGAGCTATGTTTTTCAATGTCTATGTTGACTATAGTCAAACTTGGTTTGTTGGTTTGTTAACTATCCGACATATGGTTAACTCTCCAACGGTGGGTGGTTAATTTTTGAGTAAGTAAATCTAATAGTTAGATATTTGATGGTTGGTTAAGCTAACCATTGATCACTATTTTTAACTATTGGTTAACTACGGACAAAAAAACCGGCCCTAAGAGTAATAGGTGTCTGTGGCAAAATAAGATGAATAAAAATGTTATGCTATGCTATGCTATATTTCTAATGTCTAATGGCACGTTCACTGAGCGTTCTGCTTTAAAACCTACTTATTCAATGTACCTACATTGACATCGAGAAATACATAAAAAACCTTTAAAAAAAATTGTGCCAATAGATTAATATCACGTTACTTTTCCATTTTTCACCGACTTCACGGAAAAGAGGCTCGAAATTCAAACGATTTTTTATGTTACGCGATATCGTCAACGATAGCGATTTTTTTTACTTTTATTTTTTTACCGGATAATATAATATATTTACATGATAAACATACCATCGTACCATCATGCCCGTATTCTCCGAAGCGTTAGACACAGAGTTCACCGGTATGTTTATGTCCCATCTAATTAGGGGCGAACCTATTGCCAATCAACTTTCAAGATAGTCCCATACCTATATAAATAAGATAACATACCATCACGCCTGTATTCCCCGAATGGTTAGGCAGAGGCGTACTAATGTACACCCACAGTTAGCCGGTATGTTTTAGGTCCCATGTAATAGGGGGCGAGCCTATTGCCACTAACCGGGCACACATTCCAAACTCCGAGCTGCTACTGGGAATTTCACAGAATAACCCAATAACACTTTGCTCGACCTGGGAATCGAACTCAAGTCCTCTAGCGTAGCAGTCGCGCTCAGGAACACTAGGCTAATGAGGCAGTTTTGTATTTTTTGTTATAAAGTTTATTATAAATGGATAGGAAATGTCATTTCAACAACAATTTCATCGACATGGCCCTTGTCTATGGTGACCATGATTCCCGTGCTGCTAGCAAGTAATTGTCTTTAGTCATAGTAATGACTAATACAGACTCGTACTTACGTAGCTATAAGTTTGTAATGTACCATGACGTGGGTTTATAATAATAAAATGCATTTCAAACCGCTGCACCAGTTTTGATTTAGAAACGATAAAATCTCTACATACCATAGGATATTTCAACGTAAGTAGTAATTTTAGTGAAGGAAATTATAAAGTTATTTTAGTGAAGGAAAAAATCGACTCGTAGGTAGTATTCGAACGTGCGTCTTCTGTAGCCCAAGCACGAATACTTTCGAAAACGTATTCGTATCGAAATCGAGTTTTTTTTTATAGGATAGGGGAGCAAAGGAGCTGACGGATAACCTGATGGTAAGCGATAACCGCCGCCCATGAACACCCACAACACCAGAGGAGTCACAAGTGCGTTGCCCGCCTTTTAAAAGGGTTTGGGCCTCCGGTAACCTCATTCACTCGGGGAAACACAACGCAAGCGTTGCTTCACGCCTGTTTTCTGTGAGGCCGTTCCCGTTATCCCGGTTGAGCCGGCCCATTCGAAAATATTATATTCGATAATAATTTGTAGGTACAGGTAGGTAAGGTACCCCAATGGGAGACAGATTTAAAAAATGTATGTACTAGCTTCCGCCCGCGACTTCGTCCGCGTGGAATAGTTTCGTGGTATTAGCATGATGATATATATTCCTCAATGAATGGGCTAACTAACACTGAAATATTTTTTTAAGTTGGACCAGTAGTTCCTGAGATTAGCGCGTTCAAGCAAACAAACAAACTCTCCAACTACATATATTAGAATGTATGTATAGAGTATAGATGTATGAGATTTGTAGCAGTAAATAACTCATTCGCTTACGACACGAATTCGATGGCTCTCGTGCTTAGGCTAATGGTTAGATACACCAGACGTGCGAAAATAATCTGGAAAAAGTACGGTTCACTACAACATTATATTACGCTACCGCAGATCTTGCAAACAAGGTGTCGTCATAATCACGAGGTATATCAAGTTGATCCAAGTCATGTGACTGCCCGGGAAACTTGGATTATATAGTGACCAGTGTTAAAGGACCTTGGACGCAATAAGGTTAATACCCATAAAGAGCTCATTTTAATTCAGTTTTGACGAAGCAACGTACGAAATTTGCATTGTATACTTGAATGTTTACACAACTGTTGGAGTCATATGATCTGTCTGTTACGTCGTGAATACGTATAAAACTGTTATTTCTTTTTATAATAGTACTGACCTTTAGAAAATTTTGCGTGGGTGTCATTGACTTCGAGTCAGGTCATGTCGGGGCTCGGGGTGACTTAGTTAATTAGTTGTTATAACCTAAGTTACTTTACATGGTAATTACGGACCGAGGTCAAGAAGAGTCTGATAACCAATTTATCCTTACAATATCGGTATTGCCCAGAATTGACTGCGTGTAAAATACTGATATTCAGCCACATTTGGGCAAATTGTAAGTCAATCCAAACATATTATGTTTAATAAAAAAACATTGTCTCACACTAGGAATTCCTCCTGGGTCGTGGATGCGTTTGGAAACACATTCAAATTATTACATACAAACAAACAACCAGGCCCGGAACAATTACCAGTAGATCATACAATATTTGTTCCGCGTAGGGATTGAACCCACAACATGTAGCGTAGAAGCCGAACCGCTCAGCCTCTACGCTAATTGTACCGTCAAAAAATCGTGGGAAAGGGCTAATACGATAACAAGGATTTACGATTTTACTAAAGCAATCACTATCAGAAAGTATATTCCGTCACTATTGAACTTAAATTCTTTGTAAGTTGGAGCCTTTCGCCTTTCCGAAAATGTCGAGTGGACTTATAATTAGTAAAAACTAGCTGACCCGGCGAACTACATACCGCATCAGAAAATCATTTTTTTCATATTTACTCACATTTTAAACCTTACCTGGACTTCCACAAACATTTCAAAACCAAAATCAGCTAAATCGGCCCAGCCGTTCTTGAGTTTTAGCGAGACTAACGAACAGCAATTGATTTTTATAATATAGATAAACTTAGTGTACGTATAGTTTTTTCCCGCTGGGACACCATCACCGGTTGGAATTCTGATTAAACAGAGAATTAGTCGCTAAGCTATAACGGTAGTCCGGGGTCCAGTCAGAAAGGACTAGCGGACATCCAAAGCACCTAGCGGAAATCTGTTTGCATCCAGAATTAGTCGTTAATTAGTCGCTAAATTACAGAATTGAACTGTCTGTGGTTCCAAAGTTATCCGACTGGAAATCTCAACTTCTCAATAACATTTTGCTCGACTTGAGAATGAGAATCGAACCCAAGTTCTCACTGTGTCTCTTTCTTGCAGTACTAGACTAATGTGAAAATATTAGAAAGCCATGAGGGAGCTACTGTTTACTTTAGTGGTGCCCTGGGGAGTTCGATAACGAACTAACTAGTCTAGAAAGCTGATATTGCAATGCGATACCGTTTGGACATAGGACTCTATACTTTATATATATAGGAATAGATTTAGTTTTCCTTAGTAGCATTCTTTCTTTTTATATTTGATAGTCTAGTAAATCATTATGGCTAAGTAATACATAAACGTACCATCACGCCTGTATTCCCCGAAGGGTTAAGCAGAGGCGTACTAATGAACACCCACAGTTCGCCGGTATGTTTCGGTCCCATGTAATAGGGGGCGAACCTATTGCCATTAACCGGGCACCAATTCCTAACTCCGAGCTGCTACTGGGAATTTCATAGAAAAACCCAATAACACTTTACTCGACCTGGGAATCGAACCCAGGACCTCTAGCGTAGCAGTCGCGCTCAGGACCACTTGGCTAATGAGGCAGTTTGGCTAAGTAGTAACTATACTGATTATCTCATCTGCGATCGCTGCGTTCAGCGTGTGGATGATGGGTAACCATTCTTAACACATCGAGATCCTTCCGTGCCTGGAAAAGAATGTAAAGCCGACGGTTGTCATACGAATATCTATGACAATAGTTGGTGGTAGTCAGAAGCCCAAAAATAAATCGTAACCACCAGACTGGTGGTTCTGGTATCCTGCGAATATCGGTATTGCCCGGGTTCGGAGGTCTGATGGCAGGCGCTTCGTGTAAAATGATAATCGCTGATAATCAGCATTTGGGTAGACTGGAAGCTAACCCCAATATAGTTAGGAAAAAGTTCGGAGAATGAGTCCCGTAAATCATAACGATCCTTTTTGTCCAATTAAAATGGGGTCAGAAACCGGTTTAAAATGATGCGGCTGAATATAACAACTTAGTCCAAGCAGAAATCTCTTCTCTACTATACTACAATCGTAAAAAATCTGTATCTTTAAATTGAAGATATAGAAAAAGGAACAAGTGAGTTAGGTTAGTTATAAACATTTCCAAACCCAAAAATGTGATTTTTAAAACTTGTCTGTTTGTTTGTTACGTGTTGGCGTAAAAACTACTTAATAGATTTTAATTTTGTTTGTAAAACTAGTGAAACTATTATCACAATTAATTAAACGGATCTTGAGATAAAGCTTGACCTATTGGCTGTATACAGATCCATACAAAGAAGAGATCATCACTGTTGGTTTTATATTAAATTATTTTTGGGTACTATTTTAATCCTAATATAGCTTCAGTGAGCGAAGCCGCGCGCAAAAGCTAGAAGTATATACCAATATATTTAGAAATATCAGCAATTTGCACTTTAGAACTAGCTGTGTATTTCAACATCCAATTCTAAATTGAACGGGATAGTTCAAACAATGAAATTGAAACAGCTGTTTAACAAATACCGTAATGTTAGTTAGCACCAGGTAAACATTAAAATCAGATAATAGACCGTACGAAAAATTTACCTACACGATGAAAACTGTGGTTGTATGTAAATATTTAAATGTTGTTTCCAAAAACTATGAATAAATACTACACCAAGTTACTACTACTAATACTAAACATCAAGTTTCAATCCCAACTACAAGCTCCTATCAAGGGAATTTCATCATCATTATCATATCAGGCCAAAGAGCGCCAACCATCCCGGTTTTGGACAGCTCGCAACCATCAGCTGCAAACCACCTTCTGCAAATCGTCGGTCTATCGTGTGACAGGGCGTCCTACACTACGCTTGTCCATCACACAAACACGGTCTCTACTCTAACACTGTGTCTGCTCCATCCTTTGACTATAGATAGTCAAAGGCTCCATCGGTCGTCTGTCCGTCTGCAGACATGGCC
Source organism: Acronicta leporina (assembly GCA_947256265.1). Lineage (NCBI taxonomy): Eukaryota > Metazoa > Arthropoda > Insecta > Lepidoptera > Noctuidae > Acronicta > Acronicta leporina. The sequence goes on from OX366512.1 coordinate 4,437,476, forward strand.
GACTCACTTCCACTTCAGCTAGCTTATTCTTCGCGCAATGTCGACGACTGATACTTTCTTTGGCCGATGATTTCGTTGTGAATTTTATCCACCTAGGAAACTCCAAGTATTGCATTGCATTCTCCAATGCTTGGAGACTTATATAGAAAAACCCAATAACACTTTGAAATTTGGAAATTGAACCCAGACCTCTACAATAGCAGTCTACTAGCATGGTAGATTACTGGAGTGATCAACCAGGACAGGATTAAAAAATATGCGGTTTCTAGTATGTTTGATGACTTATTCGGTTTAGAAATCTTGATGTTTCAAAGATATCATTGTCAATTCTTACAATTTACAATGTACAAGTAATTCTAACAAGATTAGTCTCGCTTGAAAACAAAACGATGTATTATGTCTATGTATTGTTTCAGCTCAGTTTCAGCTCTATTATTATACCTTAGTGTCTATCATCCATGGTTTATTTCACAACTAGTTACTATTATTTTCTACAGTATGTCAATATATCCGTCTAAATGAACAGTTTGGCTTCATTATTGATTTTATGAACAGATATTATGAAAAACCAAATAGCTCATATAAGACAAATTATGAAATTTAAAGACACTGTAAATATAAAAATGTCCGAAATATTTGACTACAGAAAAATGTACTATCCCATCCTACTAATATTATAAAAGTAGTTTGTGAAAATGTATGGATGTTTGGTATTATTTCGCGCTAGAACGGCCGAACGGATCTGAATAAAATTTGGCACAGGGATAGATTATAGTCTGGAACAACATACAGGCTACTTTTTATCCAGACCCAATTCCGAAGTCCACGCAGATGAAGTCGCGGCTGGAAGCTAGTTTTATAAATAATTCCACATCGCGGAATTTTAAATCATTAGTACTGATTTGGAATTTGACATAAGATGCTGAAAAGTCTTTACGGGAAGTGCATTATATATTTGATAATCGGTAACTGAGTGGACTTTTAAACAAAGCAATTTGTTTGTGAAGTCTTTACCCTGAAAATATTCCTGCCGTATCATTTTTATGTGGTGGACTAGAAATTTAATATCTAGAGCAACATGAGGTTATAGCCCTCAGTGTTCGATATAATTCGCACTTGACCGGTTTTGTTATTTAGTTTTTGATAACAACGAAAATGTCGCGGTTTTGAACTTCAATTAACATCAAACTTTACCAAACTTAAAATTTAGTGCCATGTTGAATAAGTAAAAGATAATAATTTCTTAGATTGAAATTCCCATTCCACAGCTGTGGTTTCGAACCACAAACTTTGTCTAACTATTGTGGTGAGCGCTTTCAGTCGAAGCTTCTTAAGGAGCTTAAATCATCTATATATACTCGTAGTATACATAAATTAAATCTGTTCTGCCAATCGGGTTAAGAGTGAAGAGGGATAGCGTTACACAGAAAAAATCATGCCATCCTTTACTAATAATTTCAAATAATAGTTTTCTAACGTTGTGACTGGATTCTTTTTATTATTTTTTCTTTCTTTTTCTTTTCATATCTTGTCCAACAGCAAGACTGCAAAATAACAAATAAATGCTGCACCTTTTTCTTGCCACGTGTTCTGTACACGGTCAAAAATGCCTATGTCTCAGCATAAAACTGCAAAATTGGAAAGGTTAGTCAAGATGATTTGTTAATTCAATCTCTAAGCAACACATCTCTCAGATTCAAAACATCTGGATTGTGACGTCTTATTTGGGCATTTGCCAACAAAGCTATAAGTACCTTTTACTTATCTACCCTCAACAGGTTACTGCGTACATTTCTGTTGCTCATTATCTATCTCAACTTTCATTATGTCTCCAGTTTTCTCATTGCCTTACTAACAGCTTAGGGATTTTCCTTGAACGGGCTTATTGACCCGATTCCGTAGAAATTGTACAGTTTAATTTCCTGTCAATAAAGCAAGTTGTTGATTTTGTTTATCGATACTTTCATTTCTGAAGCAATTTGCTTTTGTCTTCTGCTGTCTGATTCTTTAGATATTATAAAAATATGAGAATAAACTTCTCATAGCTATAATAATATGTTTTATTTTCTTTTTCTTGTCACAGAATATCAGGTATCAAAGCTAGACAAAACATATAAAAATATAAGAGACTTATAATACGTTTTTGATTTGTATGAATATAGGGTCGAGTATAAGGATAATAGATCATATTTTTATAATTTCCTTTTCTTTAAAGCATAATTGTTATCTCAAATAAGTTTTTATGCCTGTAACGTGGGTGTGTTTACAAAAATAGTATTACATTTTTACAAACACAGACACTTGGAACAACTAACTGTATGTTACGAAAATCTTTGTTCACACACAGCACAATCTGAATTGAATTTGAAAGTCACTAAACTAAACTTGTTATACCTACTGCTACAATATGGCCGTGTCTTAAAAGGAGTTGGGCTAGAATTTATAATTTGAAGAGATTCGTCCACTGTGATGGAACAAAATAGGTGGACGCAGGACGTCGTTTAAGAATTGCACTCCATAACTCCATAACGTAAGGTACCAATACTTACTAAAACTATTTACATTTCAAACAAAAGCATCACTGAAAATTGAATGACGTCATAACTTTAAATATAAATAGGTAGTTGGTATTTAGCAAAATCTGCAGAAGCTAGGATTATCGTGACGAGGAGTCTACGTTGTTCCGCGCAAGTTAAATTATCTTCCAACTTTCTGCCATTTCATTACGAGACAAATATAGGTGCGGGGGAATTGCCGTCGCGTCGATGAAGTATCAAAGTACGTAGGAGAGTATTCTATTATCTGTGGTAGGAGTTATGTGAAAGTACTTTATAACCGACTTCAAAACAGAAGGAGGTTATATTTTCGTCAGTTGTGGACCGATTTCAATAATTATTTTTTGTATGAAGGAGTACCTATACTTCCAAGTTAGTAAGATTTTAAAATTTTGTGAAGATCTGATCAGATTCAGAAATATAATGACAATAACACGTACTGACGGAATAAATCTCAACATCGTCGTGAGATTCTACTCGCCCCTCAAAATGTTGAAATCAACTAACTTTTAACCCTGTTCCTTTACTTAGATTTTGTTTATAAGAATACCTAAGTAGATAATTGCTGTTTCTCATGACAAAGATACACTTTTCAAGATCTCTTATAGCTTGTAAATATGCTCCATTGCTAGGAATAGTGCTTGCTTTGTTCACAGGTTGCGTGAAATCCTTTTTTATTTTTTTAAAACAGCGTAAGTACTAGCAATGTGGGTCGCACATCACTAGTATTCTTGTTAACCCCTCATGCTAAGCTAAAATGTTACGAGTGGGTTCACGTCGGTAGTGTAAAGGGTGGGTTTCGAACCGGCAACCACATGATCACAACTAGCCGCCTTAGCCATTAGGCTACCGCCGCGCCGCTTCGATTTGCTTCTAATAACTCGTGCAGCATGGCAAAGCCATCAGTATATTGAACTCAGTTCGAAGAAAACTGTAACGTGGCTTGAGTGGGTTTTGCCAACTATTATTCCTCATATTCTATTAACCTTACAGATTTACTTTAAGCTAGGAAAAGTAAGTTAAAAAAGGAAATATAGAGCGAAGTATAATATTTAGAGCCCGAACAAAATCAATTAAAATTGGTTTGTGGAAAGTCGTTGGTAAATGAAATTCTTACCTGGAATTATCATTGTTTTTTATGTCTCAGTTTTAACCGTTCTAAACTTATAGTTCCTACAATAGGTAGATTTATAGTGATTCACGTTTTTCTCTATCGAGTAGGCATAACATTCTTATAGATATTTAACAAAATACATATTTATCATAACAATGAGCGTTACAAAAGTTAATAGCAATAGTTTCGCCCCCTCCCCTTTTTTTTGGTACGTAAAATCCTTATGGATCGTCCGCCACGTGGGGGGCGGCGGGGTATGTCGGACTCGTACCGACTAAAAACCGTACTTGCCTTCTCTTGCCCTATTGCCACGATCATGGGATCCGTGACACGCGCCACGACTGTGACAAAACAGTTTTGCCCCCTAATGGTAAAAAAAAGAAGGAAACAGTTTATTTTAGCACATCTCTGCCTAACCTTTCGCGGAATAAAGGCATGATGGAATATTACGTAGCAAAGTTAAAAGAACTGTTTGCTTCAGCAGAGGTTGGAACGTGCAACGATGAAAACTTGGAAAGACGTAGAGTTGCAAAACTTTTATAAATATCATTGCTTGCTTGCTGAACTATTAATTAGGTATATTTAATTACCTGAGTTTGGTCAGATTAGTTTGGATGAATCAATTTTTTGTTCCTGAATCTTGCTGACCGATTAATCAGCGTATTGATTACTTAGCTAAGTACCATTCGCCCTTAAAATATATTTTTCTTAACTATACACTGGGCTAAATAACATGCTATTCATATCCACTATAAGCAGACTTGTCATTGTATGGAAAGTATTACAATTTGAAGTCAGTGTATAACGGTTATAATTATGTATAATGTAGCCGTGTGTATGTACTATTACAAACATAATCTTTAGTACTATTTTAGGGACAACACACAACCTTATCACCTACAAATTACCACCTATAATTGAATAGGTATAACTATTCTTATATCCAGTGATGTCATTCAAAAGACAAAGCTATTATCGAATCCCTATACAAGTCTGATCAGAAGGGACTACATTGTTTACCTTTTCAAAGCCTATTTGAATAGGGTTCGCTTTTCATATGATCGGAGAACAAAACACATTTAAATCTGATATGTCAGCTGTTATTCATCTACGAATAGGTTAAAATGATAATGTTTCAAATGAACAAACCTTTTCGAAGATAATAATATTTAATTTAAATATTTTAATCTTGATGAAACAAGTTTTTTATGGTATAGAGGGGCAAACGAGCAGACGGATCAACTTATGGTAAGCGATTACCGCTGCCCATGGATACCCGCAACATCAGAAGACTCGCAAGTGCGTTGCCCGCCTTTTAAAAGGGTTTGGGCCTTCGATATCCTCACTCACTAAGCGAAACACAACGTAAGTGTTGTTTCAAGCCGATTTTCTGTGCGGCCGTGGTATCACTCCGGTCGAGCCGGCCCATTCGTGCCGAAGCATGGCTCTCCCACGATGGAGAGATATTATAGGTAATTTCGCGTTTAAATAAAAATTATTTAATTGATTTTCATGTTATAAAAAGTTTATGTATTTTAAATTACAAAATGAACTAACAAAACATTTAAAAGTAGTAAAACACACATCACAATAAACGTAAAGTATGTGAACAAACAAATGTTGCCAGTAATAAATTTGGCCTATTTCACCGAAGCCGTAATACCACCGACCTCGGATTAATCAACTAATTCCTTGCTAGCGGTCTCTGCAGTTTTGAGTGTTGCCCTAATCGTTTTACGTTTCATCTCTCGTAGTAATGAGATTTACTTGCCTAACCAGATTTTACCACGATTCTGCTGACAAAACTACACGTTCGTTTAAACAAAAGTGGTACGTCTTATAGTGGTATGTAATAAGATGGAGTGAGAAGCATGGTGCCTGGAAGATTTTGAGCATTGGATACAAGAGCAGAGGAGTCTCCGTCTTCCTTTATAGGTTATAGATATCCATTTATGCTGAATCATTTATGCTCAACATAAAGAAAAGATTGATTGAGCTAGAAATGATATAGGTAATGAATGAGTTCTCTTCAGAGTAGAATTATTCTATTAAATTATTAATACCTCATTATTATTATTCTACAAATTAATTACTATTTTAAATGATTGGTCTATAACTAATTCCTAACTTCTAAAATACGTTTTTACTAATGGTGCTGACAGTACCATTACCTTTACGCGGAAACGCATGCTTTGGATATTTTATAGGACGTCAAACTCCAATAAAAGTGACTTACGATTATATCCGACGTAACCATCAGTACCGAATAGATACCGGTACAAAGGTCAGAGAGCTTTCAATCCGAAGGTCGTTAGTTAGTCCATGTTTCAGGCTTTGCTTTAAGCCTATTGTATGCAAGGTTTAGCGGTATTAACAGTGATTGGATGCCTATTATTAAATGCATTGCAGTATTTACAATGCAACTGTGATTAGTATGAAATGCAAGTATCTACATTTATAATAGGTACTATAAGAGCTTCCAATCATTATACACACTACCGCAGCAAAGCTTCACCCAAATTTTCGTTTTGGCAATCTAATAAAAGTGTTCCCGGGCCATAGAGTCTGTTACGGTTGTGCAAAGATATTTTTCTGTGTGGTAAAAAAGTTTCTATTGATTTATAAAAAAATCATGCCTCTGATAGAAATTTTTACAAATAAAATTTCATTTTTTTACCTATTAATCGATAGGTAGATTATAAAATATAATCTTAATACCTCAATACACAAAATATTCAAATATGTAACTTCGTACTTTTTTACGGCGAATGATTTAAATCCACTCAGACATGCGACGGATTTATGATCTTATACGTGAATTTCAGATATTACTGACTCCATTGGAACACTTTATCGAATTATTCTTGCGAACACACTGTAAGCGTAGAATGTGCTAGAATTGCCTCGCAGGAAGTCTGTTTGCGCACGTCACAAAGGAGCTGGTATGATGAATAGCATCTATAGTACATATCTATAGTTTGCCCGATACTTTGAGCTAAGTACTAAGCTTTAGTTATCTCTTGGCATTCTATTCAACACAGAAAACTGGACCTTGGATTCAAGTGAACACGGTTATTGTTACGTTATTAGGTTTTGGTGGTTAATATTATTTGATACTAATAATATTAATTACCATAACAAAATATCAATATTTACGTGTGACGATATTCTATCAAGCCTGTTTTTTTAATACCTCTGAGGTGGCAAACCATCTTAATCCCGCCTGATGGTAAGCAGTAGCCGTAGCCTATGGACGTTTGCAATACTAGAGGTGTCGCTCGAGCAGTACCGAAAAAAATAAACAAAAAAAAAATTATGTCGAAATTTTGTGGCCATTATGGCAGTCATTTTGAACTCGCTACTCAAATTAGTCATGTTCCGTGAGGCCTAGGTAAACCATTATTTTTGAGGTAAGGTGTCTTTCTAAGTTATTGGAAAAGAACATACTTTCATGGGAGTGAGTTGGATGCCTTTCAATAAAAGATTTTATCTTTGAGCGTCACTTCTCCGACCATCCTGTTTATTACACAAGTGATACATCCACTTATCATCAATGCCTACCCACCAACGTAACCTAATTTTATCTCCCTAATGCGACTCCAGACACAAATTGCTTATCTGTTAACGTGATAATGTACTATTGTATGTAATATCGGTTATCTTACCACAAAATATGGATCGATTGCAAAGTTCTGCTTTTAGCAATAAGGCTTTGGATGGGTAGACGTGTTTAATTTTCTGAGACTTTTCCGTAATTTGAGTAAATACTTGTCCCCGTTTCGTAAAACATGAATAAAAAACAGCCGATTTCAGAGCCTACTCATTCGCGATTCGGCGGGTCTGATATTGTTTTGGGATCGAATGACATACTGTGTTGGGGTCGGCTTCCAGTCTAACCAGATGCGGCTGAATATCAGCAATTTTCACAAAGCGACTGCCATCAGACCTACGCAACTCAATTTCTGGGAAATACCGATATTCGGGGGATAGGATAGACTAGTTATTATGTCTTTTTTTATTGGGTTTCAGATTACCACTCACAATTTTCAAAGATGTTCGTATGGCAACCGGGACCGAGGGCTTTACGTGCTCTCCGAGGCACAGAGGGGTCTCGATGTGTTAAGAATGGTCACTCATCCTCACACTGACCTTGCAAATCAGATGATCAGCTTAGTTATATTACTTAGGGCCACTTGCACCAACTTCTTAAACATATTTAAATTGTATTTAAACACAAATTTACTATGAAAAATTGTGTTTTAATGCAACTTAAACACGTTTAAAAAGTTGGTGCAAGTGGGCCCTAGTCACGAGCCCCTCGACCAATTTAAAACAGAATATTACTATCGTTCTATTCAAACGGTTTTGCCTAAATGCCGATTTTTGTAACAAAATGTTGTCGATCCCTGAAAGCTTTTCCATGTGATTTAATTTGCAAACATCCACGTCCTGTTTCGGGCCTCAGAGACGCACAACATTCGGTTAGCAAAAAATCTTTCAAATGGAGAAAGTCCGGATATTTTTTAACGTAAAGGATAATGTTTATTTTTATCGGTTAGTGGCGAGTTATAAGGACGTTTTTTGGACTTTATATAGATAAATGCATACATAATAAAGTACAGTTGTCATCGTGGTTTGTGCTACAATTAGAACTTATTTTTTAAGGAGTTCTTGGAATATTAAATGCACTTTGAGTTCAGTAAATTAATACTACAAAGCTCTGGATTGTCGATGAAGGGCATACTACCTTCGCACGTTAAAACGAAACTGTTTTTCTGACCAATGATTGTGTATTTCGAAGAAAAATACGGTAATTGACTAGGAAAATGTAATTTACATTGGATTTTTATTCTGTATCCATTTTAAGCAAAAGTGACATTTATATTAGGTTACAACAAGACAAGTAATTGCTCCTATGGTTACAATAGAGTGATATCTAATAATAGGTACTGTCAGCTATCTCCAAAGATTCCTCATAATAAGAAAAATGTCGAAAGATATTACGATAATTCTTCGACTATTATCTCCCTATATTTGTATGGCGAGGATTTCACAGACGTCACTTGGCATTTCAGATCATATCACCGATAATTAAGAGATATTTATCGTGTCGTGTTTAATTTATTTTCTCGTATATTTCATCAGTTTATCGTAGCTATTTTGCTGTGAGTATTTAATAGATAGTAGCCCTATTTACTCATTAAAATAAAATCGTTTACTAGTGAGTTGGACTTGCATACATAAGGTTCTTTGATAAGTAAGACTAAGTAGATACAATATTCTTTATAGACACATACAGTGTAAATACCTACTATTAAATAAAATACAAAGTCACAACTAAAAGCAGTGTCTAGCTAATAAGTATTTTATAAGTTGATAGAAACATTTTACAGATCATTCAGATCAGATCACCTTATTTATAATGAATTATATATTCAACATTGAATGATCACTTTATGGGTTTCCAAAATTTTATCGACTTCCGTGGTTTAGTTATTAAAAGCGCAACTCCAGATCGTGAGATATATAGGTAAGTGACAATTAATAGACTCGTCCCATATTACATGCGACCTAAACTTGAACTGTATGTGTAGGTACATTAGTACACTTCTGCCTTACCCTTTGGGAATTACTGGCATGAATGTGTTTTTTTCATTTATTTTATTTATATTTTACAATTTTACGTTCTAAACTACACGAAGGTATGTTAAAATCCGTTAAACAATAAGTTCTAACTTTTTGTGATTTTTTGCATTTTTCATTTTTTAAAGTTATTTAGTGAAGGAAAAATTCGACTCGCAGGCAGGATATATATAATAAGTTCTATATCTGCAACAGCAACTTTCTTCAAAAACACGTCAAAGGTTACATGGCTCTCTCCTTCCAGTTTTCTACGAGTGTTCATTATGCAATTGTGCGTAATCTCGGCCTAAGTGGCACTCTATACGTGGCCTGTAATTGGCACCGACGACGACGCGCGCCGCGAAACCCCTCAGCTGCAGTCACGACATTTGATTTCCCACTTACCACGATAACTTTGTCACTAGGTCACTATTATTTACCGAATGTATAAGAACCAAAGTCTTTCATTTCCTTACCAAGAGGAAAAAATATTGGAAAAGGAGATGAGTATGATTTCAATATTTACGTGCAATTGGATAGCAATGGCTGGTATTCGCTTTCGTCGAAATATTTGCAGCCATCTTTTTTCTCTATATACCTATGAATTATCAGAATCTATGAATTCCACGTAGGTAATTTTACAAATATGTGTTAACCAAGCATGGATTCACATTTTAAAATAAACCCCACCTCCTAACCTCACAACATCAGGTCAAGGGTACTATACTCTTGCAATATCTTTGAAGTATTTGGTTTTGAATCGATCAGACTCGAAGTGGTTCACATCAATTAGAAAATAGTGATGAAATTTAACTGGTTGAACTGATTTTTTCATTTCCATCATTTCTTAAATGAAATCTAAAAATTCCACCAAACTATCTTAAAGAAACTAAATCAGAATCGGTTTATTTATTTGGAAAACTACGATACAGACCGGGTATCGCATCCGGTAGCATAAATGCTATATATACACACAAAGACACATTTTATCTTAAAAAATAACATTACCTACAGCAGAGTTGTGGTCGTAAACCAAGAGCCTCAACGTCGTCAGTCATAGCCGGCACAAATTAATGAGCTGCGACCGGGTCGCGGGCTTATTAGTATCTGTCGGGAGAGCAACGATTTTTCTCCTTGCCACTGAAGGCATTGTGCGGTATTGTTTTTCTCCTACCATTATTATTCTGTGCAAATTAAAAAATAAGCAATTAGGATCTTTTTGCTGCAGTTAAGTTATGTTGTTCCATATATTACATGTTGCGAAAATATAGTTGTTCTTATGTAGAAGACGTGGACACTCACAGTACGGCTAGTCCACCAATTAAAGTCGCTCAGCGTGGAGCTCAGCTGGAGCGTATTATGTTCGGAGTTTATCTGATGGATAAAATTCTCAATGAGGTTAGCCGACAGAGAACCAAAGTTGTCGACATAGCGTACTGAATTAACAAGCTGAACTGATAGTGTGCTGACCATATCTGTAGAAGAACCGAAAACCGCTGGGGTAGACGTGTTCTTGAGTGGAGACCACGGCTCGGCAAACGTAGCGTAGGATGTCCTCCGGCAGGGTGGAGATGATTTGCGAAAGGTTGCCGTCGGAAACTGGATGCGTCAGGCCAAGGATAGAGTGAAATGGCGCACATTAGGGGAAGCCTATGGCCAGCAGTAGACTATTATAGCCTGATGATGATGTAGAAGAAACTCTACGGATATTAATGATTTTTTTCTGCAATTTATAATTTTGTTCTGATTAATATTTGAATGATGTACTTACATCAAACTGCATAATGTAACAGACTATGAATATGAATTAAAATTCCTTGGATTGCAAAATGGAAAAATAGAAACGGATTGCCATAGCATGTGAGTAGGTACACTATTACGACATTATATAAGCGGATAATCTTCGTGTTGTACTGATGTTAGATATTTCCGCACAATTGCATTTCAAGCATGAATGTCATGCCTACATAAATCCTAACAAAATAATGATTAAACAATCAGCTCCACAATTTTCAGAGCGCTACTATGTTTCTATTCCACAGCATAAAACATATTTATCTATGAATCATTCTATTATCAGCGTTGCGGTGTTTAAATATTTTGGCTTTCACCTGAGATGGCATTCTTGTCCTTGTGCAGGGTGTTAGAATTGCATCCTCATTTGTTATTTTATTTGTACACTGTTTGTTTCCTTTATAAAACCAAAATAAAGTAATTTTCATTATTTTCTATTCCTATGTCAGCAATGGACTTCAATAGGCTGACTGATTGATTGTTACTAAAAAATATAGACGGCGACTTAAGTGACGAAGTACCTGCGGAACATTGATCGAAGCGGCGGTAGCCTAATGGCGAGGGCATCGGACTTGTGATCATGTGGTTGCCGGTTCGAAACCCATTGCATTGCACTACCGATGAGAACCTACTCGTAACACAAGCATTTAGCTTAGCACGAGGGGTTAACAAGAATACCTACTAGTAATGTGCGACCCACATTGCAATTAAGCTAAAAAAAAATTGATCAGAAAACAAAATTTTATTTAATTAAGTGAACTAACACTACACTTCAAGTAGTAGTTAAAAATTACCCTCTTAGGTAGGTAGTAGGTAAATTATTACCCAGAAAAAATATCCCAAGCCACGTAATCTGCGCCTCTCAAGCGTGAAGCCCTACAGCATTCGATAAGTGGCAAATAATCGAGCGATTGATTGAATCGATTATGCATACCATTATTCCGAGCCTCGTTCCAACATTGAAGTTTCACGAGAGGGTTTATAGGCACATTTTCTTGTTATACTATATAGGACAGTCTTTGCCTAAGCCCTTAATTAATAAAGATAAAGACCAACATAGCTTGGCAGTTTTGAAGTAAAGAAAACAAGTATATTCAGCGAAATAACATGATAGAGATTTATGCGTGTGTGGGAGAATATTGTCGAAAAAAGGGGCTCGTGGCTAAGTAATAATGTATGGTGATGAATATTACTGCAAAGTTAAGCTACACTTGCCGTGGACAGTATATAGATGGGATTTTGAATGTCCAATGCACAAAATCACGTAAAAATAGGCTACAAAATACAAAAAAAAAATATTTATTATATAAACGATTCGAACTACAATGTTCAATCATTAATATTTATAAAGGGTTGTATAAAAATTATAGTCCTTATTTACATAACATAACATACCATCAAGCCTGTATTCCCCGAAGGGTTAAACGGAGGCGTACTAATGTACACCCACAGTTCGCCGGTATGTTTAAGTCCCATGTAATAGGGGGCGAGCCTATTGCCAATTCCTAACTCCGAGCTGCTACTGGGAATTTCATAGAATAACTCAATAACACTTTGCTCGACCTGGGAATCGAATCCAGGACCTCTAGCGTAGCGTCGCGCTCAGGACCACTAGACTAACGAGGCAGTCATACAACAAGCACAAACAGTCAAATAGCTGCTAATTCTATTTAAAAAGGTCTGTCAATTAATTTATCGAAGAATTATCTCTCTTTTCAGAGAGGGAACTTTAGTGGGCCTTTCTCCATACAAACGTATTCCGCTGTTTTCTTCGTGGATAATGGCTCTAGAGCAATGACTTTTTCCCAAAAAATCTAGGGCGTGCTATTACATGCCCCTATTATAATATTCCTTTTTTCAAAAAGATAATTACTAAAAGAATTATAACAATCCAAAAACTCGAAAAAAAGGCCCGTTTTTACTGCCATGTTTAGACGACTATCAGACAAATTTGGTAAGTTTTTACAAAACGGAAAAAAATTGAAGCATAGATATACTATTCCTCTAAATTTTGATATAAAATTTTTTTGGATCGGTCCAGTTTTGATCGAGAAAACAGCGGAATACGAAACGATGTTTAGTCAAGATTTTTGTAGGTAAAATCAGCCTGAGCTGCAATTGTCCCTTTCCCACTTTACGGGTGGAGGTTGGAGTAACGACGACGGCAATAGTTTCTTCAAATACCTGTTTTTACCGACTAGAGTTCCCTCTTAATGATCAGTGTAATAATTATCTACATACTACATCATGCTACATCTGTAGGTAGGGTCGCCAGGTTCAGCCTGTCCAGAATTTGTTAGGCTTTTGGTGTGTTTTTTCTTTTAACATCTACTTAGTGTGTCCAGACAACCCTAATATGTGGGCACGAGATAAACGGCGACGGCGCATCTTAAAATTCTACAAACACACAACAATACATTAATTTCAAAGTTAATTTGTCCGTGTCTGGACATCACCGGGCGTTACTTCCCGACTCACTTCACCCCACTTTAGTGATGTCTAATCCTGTAATTGGATTGCTCGACCCGCCGAGTAAAGGGCCTTACACATTCGCTTCTTCATATGACAGGTACTCGATAGGGCAACGTAAGCGGCGAAGTGGCTATGCAACTTAATTTTGAACGGGGATTCTATCAGCCTAGCTAAATAACTATTCCAATGCATTGACAGCACGATTCGTGATTATCTCCCTTCTGCTTCTGTTGCAAATATTTGAGCGGTCCTCAGATAATTTGTTTCAAGTCTAGGTGTAATTTGTCTTTGAATTGTATGCTTGTTAAGTTCCTTGCGACACAGGGCTTGTTCCTTAGTGCGAAAGGAAAAGAAAAGAAAGAAGAAGATCTTGGCCAGAGACGAGTAGATATTGAAATTGGGACTATAACTTATCCTAAGTTTTCGTAGGGCAAAATTATGGATGAGGATGGATTGAACTTTATAAAAGGAAATAGTCTACCTTTTTCTAAAAAGGCGTTTGGGATGCGAGTGCAACTAAAGGGAAACAGTAGGTTCCAATCCGTGGAACAGTTGGTATAAAAGTGGACTTCAAAATATTATTTCTAGTAATCGTGGAACCATTCCGTGGAATAAAGGAATCGACCAATCCGTAGCTCTAAATTATTTCGCGCTCCAATTCTCAGTAAAATATCGATGGAAAATGATGACTTTAAATTAAATTTCTACGAATATTATTTGTGTATTGTTTTGTTTATATAATGAAGGGTGTTGAAGTGGCGGTTTTAGAAATGTGGACTATCTATTGAAGGGATAGATGAGGTTAAGCAGACTTCATAGCAGAACTTCAAAGCGGCCTTTTTAATTTTTAAAAACGACTTTCTAAAATGGACGAGGTTCTTAATAATTCCACTGTATTTTTTATGTTTGTTACCTCAGAACTTTCGACTGGGTATACCGATTTTTATGATTATTGGAAAGACGGTGCTTCCTGTGTGGTTCCATTTCCAAATTTGGTCCAGTTCTGACAATGGCATCCTTGAGAAAACCATTTAAGTCTTAAATTTGAGACAGATTTCGTAGTCTCGTTATTTCTGTCAACGATATATCGCTTACTCACTCAAAATGTTGAAATAAAAGCACTATTAAAATAAAACCGCCTGCAAAAACTAAAAATAATGTTAAGTGGGAATCAGTTTCAGAAGTCGGTGGCAAAATAAAACATCCGACCATCAAAGGCACCAACTTCCTAAAAACTGTTTCGCACATAACATTATTTTAACTTTTTTGAAGGCGGATTTATTTTAATATTAGCTGACCTGACAGACGTTGTCCTCTCCAAGTTTCAACTAACCACCTCAAAAAATCAGGTTTTCCATATTTTTAATACACTTAGCGCCATTTAGCTTAGCGTAATTTATAGATCAGAAATAAGGTATTCAGAGGTCAATCCTCTGAATACCTTATTTCTGATATACAAATTACTTAATTTCAAAAATTTGTTCACATGGTATCGACGTGAAGTATGGAAATATAAACAGACATACCTACATAGATAAAAATCTCAAATAACTGTTTCAGCATCAGTAAAGATTAACGCACGTTGCATTTTTTTTATTATTATATATACATACGTGGTATATTCTTTGGGTATATTATTTAATTATTTAATTAGATGGAAACTCTTTAGTTTCTCAAATAAAGTGTGCGCAATGTATCTACACTATGGAGGTTTCACATTATAAAATGAGTTACTATATGGCTGGATGCTTTATAGAAGAAAACAATAATTGACAAAATTGTCAACTCAAAATGACACCTGTTATCGAATCAAATTTCATTGAGGTAATATCGATGTCGTGTTAGTCCGCTAGAAAATAAGTTGTCATTCTTTGTTTACTTCTTTAACCTACTCAAATATTTAGTTTTTACACCGGCTTGTGCTCTGTGGATAAATCCTATGTATGTCCCGTGATTCCCTGTATAAGTAGAGTTAGAATAACTGTACTAATAATCAATTCCTGGTCACAATAATGGTTTCTGATCGATCTGCTTTATTTTCTTGTTTTACCTTATTTAGTCCCTGTAAGTATATTTTTTTAATTTTATTACTGAATTCTGTTATAATTTTTGATCCGTGCTAGTCTAGTACAGAAATACTTGAAAAATAAATTGACTACTCTAACTATTGATAGAGAGAACCGATTTGAATTAAAAATAGCCTAAATGTTAATCCAAGAAACAGGCTATGTATTCCTGCCCACTTCCTCCAAATCTCTTCATTAGTTATCATTTGATGCGCGGTCAAACAGACAGACAAACAGACAGACAAAAGTTCCAAAAATAATAGAAATGGATTGTGTTACCGATTCTGAGTCCCCCAAATTAGTTTTTTTGTAAATATAAGCAATGTACAGACACGGCTCACTTACATTCTTATTATATGTAAGACTAGCGACCCGCCCGCGGTTTCACCCGCGCTGCCCCGCTCCTAAGAGTCGTAGGGTTATGTTATATAGTTTAAAACCTTCCTCTTAAATCATACTATCTATTAAAAAAAACCGCATCAAAATGAGTTGCATAGTTTTAAAGATCTAAGCATACATAGGGACAGACAGCGGGAAGCGACTTTGTTTTATACTATGTAGTGATAAGATAAGATTTTTAAAGTGCAAAAATTCCTCATAGATCGTTCGTTGCCAGTGGCGGGTGACATCGCATATGATCACGAGTTCTATGGCCGTGACTGAAGGACGGCAAGTGTAGTTTTTGGATATACGAATCCAACATATTATTATCCTGCCACCTCCGCAAATCGTAGATGTGTTTTTTATGCGATAGGGGGTAAACGAGCAGATGGATCACCTGATTGGTAAGCGATTACCGCCGCCCATGGACACCCGCACCAGCAGAGGAGTCTCAAGTGTGTTGCCCGCCTTTTAAAAGGGTTTGGACCTCCGGTATCCTCACTCACTCGGCGAAACACAACATAAGTGTTGCTTCACGCCGGTTTTCTGTGAGGCCGTGTCGGTTGAGCCGGCCCATTCGAGCTGAAGCATGGCTCTCCCACGATAAAATATACGATCCATGAGGATTTTACGTTGAAAGGCCTTTTTGCTGCTCTCTGTCTGTGGATTTAGGTACTGGCTGGTCAGGTTTGTACGTATGTTCGG
Source organism: Acronicta leporina (assembly GCA_947256265.1). Lineage (NCBI taxonomy): Eukaryota > Metazoa > Arthropoda > Insecta > Lepidoptera > Noctuidae > Acronicta > Acronicta leporina. Next base: position 4,454,185 of record OX366512.1, read on the forward strand.
CAAGTGTGAAGTGTACATTAATAGCAATATTAGGGGTTGTACTTATCTCATCAGGCTGTTACACGTCAGAGTAAGCTTCATAATTTGGCACGTACGCCTCCTCACTGAATTACTGTATAACTAACTAATAATCCATTAGGGTAAGTATATTCTTCATGAAAAAATATTTTTGTTAGATAAATACTTGAGTAGGTAGCAATTACTGTATGTTTTCCTTTTACAGAACTTTCGCACTAGAAATATCTAATGTTTTATATCTCGTAAGGAACTTTTATATGTATACTAGCTTTTGTCCGCGGCTTCGCTCGATTAAGATTAGAAATTGATATCTATTTAATCAAAAACCAACAGTAATGATATCTTCTTTGTATGGGTCGAGCTGTGTCTTAGGATTCGTTTAATTAATTGAGATAAGAAGTTCACCAGTTTTTAAGTTAGAGCATATAGTTTCTAACAGTGATAAAAAAATTAATAACTATTCAATAGTTTTTGCGCCAACCGTTACAAACAGACAAATAGACAGGAATTATAAAATCTCCCACTTGTTTTTTTTTCAATATCTTCAATGTATTAATTATTATTAGTTAAAGCTTGTATGAATGCTAGCAATACTCGAATTTTGGGTTCTGCAACCATGGTGAGGAATCCTTTTGATTGTGTAATGTTGAAGAAAAGTATTAAAAAGAAGAAAATAACGAGCGTCAACAGAAAATTATTGAGTGTGTTCTTACATATATTTCATCGAAAAACAACACGTACAGGCATAGTTTTAAAAAAATCTAAAATATAGAGGACAAACTAAGTGCTTTTCTCTTCAAGTTTTAAGGACACATCCAGTGTGACCTTGCTAGGCAAAACTATAAACGCATGAAGAAACTTTTACCAAAGACATAACTATAAATAAAAGAAGTCCGGGGCGGAGAAGGTACTAATAAAAGTTCAAAAACTGTAAGAGTAGGATCAGGTTATCGAATTACCGATACACTGGGTTTTCGTCTCTGTCATTTTAGTTTCGCGAGACATAAGTCTAGAGGAAAAATCACGGCCTTTTTAACTGCAATATATTAACATTATAACATCACGACTGTATTCTCCGAAGGGTTATGTTTTGTTGCAAATCATTATGTTCTGATGTACATCCACAGACGGCATTTATATTTAGGTCACATGTAATACGGCGAGTTGTCACTCCGAGCCATTATTGAGAATCTCTACTATTATGAAATTGTAAAAAAGCTGTGCCTGTACATTGACGATATAATTATCTTGTAATATTATAAAATTCAAAGAAAGCTGTGTCTGTACATTAAAGATATTAAAAAAAAAACAAGAAGGTTAGGCTATAAAAACGTGTCCAAACCCAAAAATGTGATATTTAAATTCTTGTCTGTTTGCTACGGGTTGGCGCAAAAACTACTGAATAGATTTTAAATTTGTTACACAATCACTGTTAGAAAGTAGGTACCTATATGCTCCAGGTTCAACTGGTGAACTTCTTATCTCAATTAATTGAACGGATCCTGTGATACAGCTTGACTTCTCTGATGTATAGAGACCCATACAAAGAACAGATCATCATTGTTGGTTTCTGATTAAATTATTTTTGGGATCAATTTTTTATCCTAATATAGCTTCAGGTTAGCGAAGCCACGGGCAAAAGCTAGTTTCATGTAATACCTAAACCTAAATTTTCATACCTGAGAAAGTTTGAAAAGAAAATATTCAATATAAAAGCTAACAAAAGCCTTTATATAAGAACTTGTTGCTTGTCTATAAAGTTTATAAAAGAAATCTCTCTGTTATTATATTGGACCTTTTAAATTCGCAAGCCATTGTGTCGAAGAAAATCGAAAGAAAAAAGGAGACGTAACTCATCCAAAACTACGTAATATAACATAACTACCATCACGCTTGTATTCCTCGAAGGGTTAGGCAGAGGCGTATTAATGTACCCCCACAGTTGCCGGTATGTTTAGGTCCATGTATATAGGGGGCGAGCCTATTGCCATTAACCGGGCACGAAATCCAACCTCCGAATAACTACTGAGAATTTAATAGAAGAACCCAATAACACTTTGCTCGACCTGGGAATCGAACCCAGGATCTCTAGCGTAGCAGTTGCCCTCAGGACCACTATTACGTGGGGCCTAAACATACCGGCGAACTGTATGTATTAACTTTCTTATAATTACCTACTATTTTTCTTAATTTCCTCAGTCAAATGAAAAAAAAAACTCCCAGGCCCGGTGTCGGTTGACACTACAGTAACATAAACGCAAAAAAAAAACAAAATATGAATCTGACAACACTGGCAACCAAAAACGTTATATTATTTGCTGCCAACACTAGAAGTATATATTATTCTAGTAGGTATCAAATATTAAGGTTTAAGGTCCAAAATAAGTCTGACGTGGAAAAATAATAACATTATCGCTTTTACTGAACTTGTCCATAAATCTTTGAGATAAATTCCAGGAGCAAATCTTTTAGAAGCAGAATCTCATTATCGACAGGACGACAGTCAATAAATTTTACAAGTGGATGAATTTGTGAAATGCTATCTCTCTACAGACTCCATTAATTGGCTGTGACGTTTTCTGTTACAATATAAATTATTCAGTTCATCCTAATAGTATAAATGCGAAAGTATGGTAATTCGGTGTAAAGTGTATGGATGCATGGATGTTTGTTACTCTATCACGCCAGAACAGCTGAACGGATCTGGATAAAATTGGGCACAGATATAGGTTATAGTCTGCAATAACGCATGGGCTACTTTTTATCTAGGTCGGTCCAAATTTAATAACTAATGACTTGATGATCCTTCGCGCGTTTGACAATTCGCGCACCGCAAATGTCGTAAGACGCGACGGATTATAGATAACATCATACCATCACGCCTGTATTCCCCTGGGTTAGGCAGAGGCGTACTAAAGTACACCCACAGTTCGCCAGTATGTCCCATGTACTAGGGGGCGAGCGTAATGAAATGAACTAACACAAATTCCAAACTCCGCGCTGCTACTGAGATTTTCGAGCACAGCTTGCAGATCAGTTGATCAGCTTAGTTATAACTTAGCCATGGGCCCCGACCGATTATCCTTACCTATCGATAAAAAAAATCGATATTTTAGCATAAGAACACTTAATTAAGTTAATCAGACAAGCACTGTTATTTTGAGGTTACTTTCAAACCGGAACACATTTTTTTACAGCAGAATAAATGGATTCGGTTAAAAACTAGACGAACTCAGCAGAATTCTACAACCTCAAAAACGTGTACGCATTTCGCACCCTTCATAATACATATCGGGCAATATTGCTGTAATCTCTTAGCAGATGGATTTGTGATTGCAATATGATCGCTGTCTTCAGACGGTTTCTTACACATATAAAGGGGAATTATCCCCAGTCGAGGTCGGGCGATGGAGAAAATAAAATAGTTTTTGTGTTATTAAAAATGTTGAATAGGAATACTGACTGCCGTACAATACGCTTCGAGAGCCAGTATTGGCCAAGCTGATCTAAACTGGCGATCATCAAGATGTAGCCTTAACACATTAGGTAATCGATGGATGTATATTTTCATCGATCCTGTCTCCCATTGGAGTAAGCACTAAACTATAGATAATATAATAACTATAGATTTTCACTGGCTACAGTCCCGGCACAACACTTTCGCTTCATCTTTCGTTCATTAACCTCCTCATGCATGATCGTCGGTTTCGGGTGCTCTTAACCTGACCTTTTTTCAGAACGGCCGCCATTCGGCCGCACTGTTTCTCGTTCTATCTTTCACATATACGTCTTCTCAACGCTCTCAAGGTGGGCGTTTATAACCTTGCATACATTTCATTAATCTCTCATTTACCACATTAATCAAACTTTGACCATTACCTCCTGTTCACGATATGTATATTAAATTTCACTCCGTCATACAGCTATATAACAGAGTCTCCTCACAGTCACACAACTTAATCCAGACTTTGTGTTAAATAGTTACTTTACAGATCTTATTGTGTGACGTCACGGGGTCAGGCTCCTCGGTCAACTGAATGTCAAGTTGAGACAAACGATTAATATTACGACGACGGTAATTAAAGTACCTAAATAGTGTTCTTTTAAACAAATCGACATTAGGAGGCATTAGGTCACTAATCGCGACGTAACTCTATAGTCACGAGTCGCATGATTGCTGGTCTATCCACCCTACTGAATTGACCCAGCAACAGCTGGTCCAGCATTGTTTGGTGCAACAGCAACAGGCTAAGATGCAGCAATTAATAGACTCCTTCAAATAGCGAGAACTTGCTTTGAATCCACTGGTTTCAGGCAGCGAAATTGATTCTGTCCTACAATGTTACGCGATCATAATTATATTCAACAAACAATATGGCTGAACGAATTAATTTTGTTACTAAACAATTTTCTAACATTTTGTAACTTTCATACTTTGTTGGAAGTCATTGAGGTATTAAATATGACCGTTTTAGCGACTTCAAGAAGAATTAATACGCTCAAGAAGGTTTAGTTTATGGTCGGTTTGGATCGGTTACAAGTTAGTTTTGTCGTTATTTTCTTCTTCAAGCCTTCATATTATCCCTGAAGGGTTAGGGAGACTTGTCCAAATACACATCCGCAGTTCGCCGGTAACTAAAGGCTGTTTTGCATCAACGTTTAATGCACAACTACACTTTGCATGTATTTATTAGGAAAAGGTTAATTGATACGGTGAGCTTTTGAGAGTCCAAATGGGGTGCCTTTTGTCCCGCAACTCATAGAGCAACAATGTCCTATACTAGTAACTCAATGAATGGAAATAGGCAAGTTATGTTAAAAGGCCCGCAAAGTTAGTCGTCTAGTCGTAACGTTTTACATGTTTTATCTATAACTAGCTTCTGCCCGCGACTTCGTCCGCGTAGCGTGATGATATATAGCCTATAGCCTTCCTGAATAAATGGGCTATCTAACACTGAAAGAATTTTTCAAATCGGACCAGTAGTTCCTGAGATTAGCGCGTTCAAGTAAACAAACAAACAAACAAACAAAGAAACAAACAAACTCTTCAGCTTTATATATTAGTAATATAGATACAAAGTTAAGTTTACTTAAATAATGTACGTTACTATAAAAAACATATGTATATCTCTGGATAACTCTTCGGGAAATACAGGTGTGATAGTAGGTCTGTAATTTTATTGAAGTGAATTGTTTTGATTCGTATAATAATTATGTCCTAGAATAATGTCCATTCTTCAACCAGTTAGGAATGGTCGCATGAAATGAAAAATCCCATACATTTACAAGCGACTTTTACCTTAATAAGCCCATGCAGTCTCATGCCTTTGTAAGTGAATATTAATGCAGTTATAATCCGCGGATGAACGTAATAGGACCAAGTTGACCGTATTCCCTGGTCCTTTGTGCCGCGTCGAGATAATTGGCACAATAGCTCGCTTTATAATGAAAGAGTCGACTTTACTAGTAGGGTGTCTTTTTTTATTTCGTAGTTTGTGTAGTGTAGGGACTGGATTTTAATTAAAAAACGAATAGAGCTACGATTGTGGTGATGGAAATAGAATCGTGAGTTCTACTATAAAAGCCAAAATTTTGATAGATTTGCTAAAAGAGCACCGTTTATTTTGTTATTATTATGATGTGTACCAAACCTGTTCGTGCGAATGTATAAGTCGTACAGGATCCATCAAATATTTAAGCCTAATTATAGATCAAAACCTATCATTCAAAGAACATATACGAGTACTATCTGGTCGTCTCAGAAAGCTCATCTACGTGATGAAGAAACTGAGGGACTGTACTCCGATAAACATATTGCGTACTGTGTACTTTGCAACTTGCCAGTCCATAACGCAATATGGGATCACAATATGGGGTGGAGCGGGAGTAACAGTAATGATCGAGCTAGAGAGAGCTCAAAGGGCTGTCATTAAAGTAATCTGTATTTTTGAAATAAAGAATATTTTTTTTTTTAATAATTTGATATTAATTATCTAATTGAAATAAAAGTATAAAAATAATCGTTTAAATATACATAGGTATTTATGTATATTTTTAAACCAATCGAATTAGTATGGAAAAATCTCGGAAATATACCTATAGTGTAAAATATAAATCTATACTTACTAATATATAAAGCTGAAGAGTTTGTTTGTTTGTTTTCTTGAACGCGCGAATATTGGTTCGATTTTAAAAAATCTTTCAGTGTTAGATAGCTCATTTATCGAGGAAGGCTATAGGCTATATATCATCACGCTACGCGGACGAAGTAGCGGGCAGAAGATAGTATATTATAAAGCTGAAGAGTTTGTTTGTTAGTTTGTTTGCTTGAACACGCTAATCTTAGGAAATACTAGTCCGAATTGAAACATTCTTTCAGTGTTAGATAGCCCATTAATTGAGGAAAGCTATAGGCTAGATATCATCACCCTAAGACTTAGTAACTATTCCATGCGGACGAAGTAGCGGGTGGAAGCTAGTAATAAATCAGGATGGTTTAAATCAGAAAGTTACGCGTGAATATAATTATGAACAAGAAATTGAGAAACTTCGTTTTCCATTCTTTAAGAATTTAGTGGACTGTCTTATATTATTCAGTGGTGTTCATTTACCCTAGAATATTTAAAAAAAATAGGTGTTAGGTACTTAATAATAGCTATGCATAGTTTTACCATGAATTTAAACCTTACTATATTTAGTCTCTTTCACAATTATAACATGGGGTTCTTCAAATAAATGCAATTATTTGGTGTTAATAGAAAATACATCATAATCTCACAGACATATTGTACTAACATCGAAACAATTAAGTTAATTTCGTCACTCGAAAACTTTTATATCTCACATATCCCTTATTTTATATCTATTTAAGTATGTGTACACCTCACATAAGCCCAAAGAGATTAAAGTATACAACACAAACAATTCCCTGAAACCTCTAATATAATTTCCTTGCGTTTCCCTCTTTGTTGGCCTAATTTAATCATAAAATAAAACATTTTCGAGAGAATAAACAATAACAAATTAGATTTCAGCACAAACTGTAATGAGGATCTCGCAGAAACACCAAATAATTAATTTTGGTCACGTTTTGGTAACAACGACCAAATCCGTCTCGGCCGGTAGTTTGATTCGCTCCAAAGTTATACGGCTTATGATATTATACTTAATTTGTGTGTCCTGAAAATAAGAATATGCAATCATTCAAATTTCAGGGAGGTAATGGGATATCAGATAAAATGGGTACTTCTAGATATTATCAGTAGATCAATACGGGTTTAATTAAGTTACAGTTATAAAGCCATTCGTACTATGAGATTGTTATATGTGGTTTTGTTAGCATACATATTTTTGAGGTTGAAGATCAAAAAGTCCTAAGCACTAATCGACATCAGGGATTTTAAGGGACTATTTAGCATTTAATCACTGTATTGCAATGAGGCTTGTGGGCTATCTGGGGCGTTCACTGACCAACTGGAATATGGTCCTAGGGTACAGAGTGGAACTGGTGTAGGCCACTTGTTGGAGGCTTGTGCCCGTGTGCCTGCTAAAACCTCTTGGGTTTATTGAATAAAAATGTGCTCATGAATACCATGGTCCAGTGCAACTGTTCAGGATGACAGTGTGGTTTCTAAAGTCTTTAAGAATTAAGAGAAGTCACACACAAGTGAGACGAACTTGTTACACCTACACTCTATTTACTATTAGATAAACATCGGCAAAATAACGACAGTTATATTGTCAAAATAATAGCATTTAAGAGTTTGAATTTGTTTATAAATCCTAAATACTTTACTTTGTATTAATCACAAAATATCGGAGCTTATTGGACAGTTACATTGTAACAACGAAGGCGTTATAGCGATAGTTTTCTAATGTTTTAAATGGAGTAGACAGGCATTTAAATGGTGTGAATGAAAAGGCTTGACCCAAAAAACACCATTTCAAATTAACATGACAAACGCCCAGCTCCCAGCATCGCCGATCAGCAAACTTGGCTGTCCGAGATTTCGCTATTATTTCAGCGAAAGCAAAGTTCAGGATCCATTTCACGACAAAATTGTGTTAAAAAGTATTTATTTTTGCACACGAAGGGACGAACATTTGAAAAGAGACTGTGAAATTAATATTTAGCTTTAAAATGTTGAATGTGGATTTTTGCAAACGTTATTTTTGGAAGCAAAGATAAGTTTGTTTGTGAATCAGGGTGCGGGCGATGGTGGTTTGCGTATCTTTTGTGTATGAAATAAATGTTTATTATTCCTACCGGGCTTGTTGAGTTCTCCCCGTTTGAATGAAGTATGTAGGTACTTATTGAATGTTGTACAACTTTGAATTTTTTTATAGCAAACGAGCAGAAAGATCGCCTGATGGTAGCTCATGGACACTACACCAGAAGAGGCGCAAGTGCGTTGCCGGCATTTTAACAGGGGTTGGGTCTTCGGTATCTACAGTCACTCAGCAAAACACAACGTAATCGTTGTTTGACTTTGATTGTATATGTGTTCGAATTCCCAGCACTGTCCAAATAAATATATTTCTATTTCTATAACGATAGTTAGCGATACAAGGTCAATGTGAAAGATTAGCCATATCCAAGTTATCATAAAAGTTAGTTCAAGTTAACAGCTTGATATTGAACAATGTAACCCAATAAGCGATGTTATTGCACTTCGAGTACTCGAGAGCTAGATAAGCACTAAACTTGATATCCATTTTTAACAACGTTTTATCGTTGTCACGTGAGCCAGCCTCGAGCGGCTTTGTTGGAAAGTTATTTACGTTTTTTGTGTACGTAACAGAGTGAAGCCATTGTAAAAGTTTGTCAAACATTAAACTTTAAACAATAAAGTTAAAATGTTTGTTTGTTTATTAATGATTAGACAATAAAGTTAAATTTTTTGCTTATTATTATTCTATTTTGATTCACGGAATAAGTACTTACCTACATTTTGGAGGTTAGAACGAACTTTAAATATCTACCTGAAAAAAATTAAACCTTCTCCATTTTGGCGCCAAGTAAATGAGTACCTATGTGCACTGTTATGTAGTCAACCCCATTTGTAAGTTCAGGCCAGGTATATTCATCCTAAGGTTTCCTGAAAAAATTGCAGTTAGCGATAAGGCCGCCCATTGTATGGTTTTGTCTCACTCTATTCTGTCTCATGTTTTGGTATACAATAAAGTTTATATAAACCTACGACATCCATAAGTAAAAAATTTATGTTTTTAACTTATCTTATCTTATCTTATCTTGTGTGGGGCCGAGGCAGCAAGGCCTCAGAGCACTTCGACCCAATGGGATCTTTTGTGCTTCCCCTAGATACCTAATCCTCATCCTCCCCCAGTTCTTCAAACAGCTCTTCCATAAGCTTTATAATGAGGCCTGGGGGTATGAGTCTGTAGTCCTCTGGTCCTGGATAACCCTGCCCCAAGAGGCACATTCGCTTTCTAGCCAGTGCATCGCATGTACACAGAAGGTGTTCCATGCTCTCAATTTCCCTTTTACAGGCCCTGCAGGCTGATGTGTCCGTCAGACCCATCTTTTGTAGGAGAGCGTTAGTCCCGAAGTGTCCGGTCAGCGCCCCCATCAAAAGACGGGCCTGCCGCCTGCTTGAGTTCCAAATGGCATTTTGCCATTTCGATGAGGAACCTATGAATTTCTTGGAGTGAGCAAGTCCCGTGAGGCTCAACCACTCATCCATGTGCCTCGCCCTTGCGTACTCCCGAAATGCCGTTTTGACTGTGCTTGGGGCCAGTCCTACAAATGGTTCCGGTCCAATTAGTGAGGTTCCAGAACCTTCCCTAGCCAGCTCGTCAGCATGCTCGTTGCCCACAATACCCCTATGACCAGGGACCCAAACAAGCCTGACCTTGTTTCGCTTTCCCAGCTCATTAAGAGTTCGGGCAGCGTCCATGGTCAGCCTTGAATCGATCCTGTAGGAGGTCAGGGCCATGAGTGCCGCTTGGCTGTCACTAAGAATGTAGATGGACCTACCTGTGGTACCGCTACTTTCCATCTGTTGTGCACAGGCAAGAATAGCATATGTTTCCGCTTGGAAAACCGTAGCTAATTTGCCCATGCTTTGACTGACCTTATGGTCCCTTGCATATATGCCCGCCCCTGTACCCGACTCGGTTTTCGAACCGTCAGTGTACCATATCAGACTGCCCTCCTCTGGTGGGTCGAGTCCCTTCATCCATTCTTCCCTTGACGGTAGATGAACCTTGTAAGATCTCTTGAACCAAAACATGGGCTGCATTTTGTCGCAGTGCATGTTCGTTAGTTCGTCAAGGCCTTCCTGTATTTTAAGCTTTGTGTGTCTAGTTCTAGGCTTAGAACTATCCCACAGGCCATTTATTGCCAGTCTGTGTAGTGCAAGACGGGCCTCAGTCTCTATGACAATATGTAGCGGTGCAAGGTTGAGTACCTTTTCCATCGCCGCTGTTGGTGTGGTTTTGAACGCCCCTGTGATAGCTAGGCATGCCGTTCGCTGTAGTTTAGCGAGAGCTTCCCTGCATATCCCTAGTTGCGTCCTCGGCCACCAAACAATGCTGCCATATGTGATTATTGGTCTAACCATCATAGTGTACAGCCACTGCACAACCTTTGGTCTAAGTCCCCAGGTTTTGCCATACGCTGAGCGACACATACCCAAGACTCTTAGAGCCTTGGCTATGGTATTGTCCAGATGTGTTCGCCACGTCAGTTCTTTATCCAGGGTTACCCCTAAATATTTTACCTCTGAGGCCCAGTTTAGTTGTTTGCCATATAGCCGAAGTTGGCCAAGGCCTGAGAGCAGTCTTTTCCTAGTAAATGGAATGACAACTGCCTTGTTTGGATTGATAGAGAGGTGATTCTCTTCGCACCATCTCTCTACTTTACAGAGAGCCCTTTGGATCAGATTTGAAACCGTGTTCGGGAATTTGCCGTTGACAAGTATAACTATGTCATCGGCGTATCCCACGGTTAGCAAAGGGCCCTCATTTAGATTGCTTAGTAGTGAATCTACTACTAAGCACCACAGTAACGGTGACAACACTCCCCCTTGTGGACAGCCTTTGGTCGTCCTAACGTGGAGTGTGTCCCCCCTAAGAGTGGAGTGAATTATCCTACTCCTTAGCATGCCAGTCACCCATCTGATGATGGTTTGGTTGATGCCATGGTTTTCTGCAGCTCGCTGTATCGATTCGAAGGTTGTGCGGTCGAAGGCTCCCTCGATATCAAGAAAGGCTCCGACACAAACCTCCTGCGATTCCAGTGCCGCCTCTGCGCGGCTTACGACGTAATGTAATGCTGCCTCTGTTGACTTCCCTGCCTGATAGGCGAACTGAAGTCCATGGAGAGGGTATCTTTTTAGTGGCCCCTCTCTAATAAACCTATCAAGCATTTTCTCAAGTGTCTTGAGTAAAAACGATGAGAGGCTGATAGGCCTGAAAGCTTTGGCATCTTCATAATCTCCCTTGCCAGGCTTGGGTATGTAGGTTACTTTGACTTTCCTCCACCGCGCAGGTATGTATCCAAACGCTACGCACGCCTTATACAGCCTGCATAAGTGCGGTATCAGAGTCTCAGCCCCCTCCTGTAATAAAATAGGGTAGATCCCATCCGGTCCAGGGGCCTTGAATGGTTGAAAACCCATCACTGCCCACCTGAGCCTATGTTCATCTACCACCTTTTTAGCAGTATCCCAGTCAGCCCTGGTGGTGCGAATAGATAGCTCCTCCAGGGTCACTGAGTCCTCCTTATCATCATCCAGTTTTACTGATCCCGGGAAATGAGTTTTGAACATTACATTCAAGACCTCCTCCCCAGTCTCAGCCAGTTTACCATTCCCATCCTTAATAGATGCTAGTGGAATGGCCTTAGTTGTAGAAATTGCTTTACTAAGCCTCATGCCTTCAGAAACACTCTCGATCGCCTGACAGTGTCCCCTCCAGCTCCTACGCTTGGCTCTTCGTACAGCCGAGTTAAACTTTGTGAGGCTAGCACTGTAGCCCGAAAAGTCGTTAATTGCCTTGGCGGCATTAAAAGCCTGTCGTGTATCTCGACGTAGTTGTACTATCTCCGGAGTCCACCACGGCTCTTTCTTACCAAGTGCCTTTTTCTCAGGACAGTTATCTGTCCACGCTGCATGCAGGCCCTTAGTAACTCTATCAGCTTCAAATTCAATATCTAATACAGAATTCAGCTTACCAATAGGTTTCCCTAGATTCACCTCCAGGTCTCTGCGAAACGCATCCCAGTCGGTATGTCTAGGGTTCCTCCTTCGTACAGTCGCATATTCGTTATGAGTCCTATACCTAAAGTAAATGTACCTATGATCGGATCCGGAGATCTCATTCGGTACATGCCAGTTTTCAATGTGTGCGCCTGCCCTACTAGTGGCTAGCGTGACATCAATAACTTCAGCCCTTCTCCTGTTAACAAAAGTAGGTCTGCTGCCTTTATTAAGAATCTGAAGGTTTGCGCTTACCACGTAATCCAATAGATCCTCCCCTCGTCTGTTCACATCGGTGCTGCCCCAGACGACATGATGCGCATTTGCATCACAGCCAATGACCAGTTCTGTGTTCCCTTGGCTGCCATATTCCACCAGTTTTTTGATGATTGGTGATACTGGCTCCTTGTTCTCATAGGGAAGGTATGCTGAGGAGAGCAAGATCTTGTGTGCCCTCTTTCCCGTCCCTAGGTGGATCCAGGTTGTTGTTAGGTCCCTAGAACATAAATCACGTACGATGGAAGCATCTATACCATTTCTGACATAGATGCAGGCTCGCACGTCATTAGCGGAATGTTGATAAATTACCCCCCCTGTCCCGCCTAAACCCTTAATCTCGCCCTTGTAAACATAAGGTTCTTGAATGAGGGCAATATCAAATTTATTCAATTTCAACTGCCTTGCCAAAAGGGCCGAGGCAGCCTTAGAGTGTTGAAGGTTGATCTGTACGCACCTTAGTCCCTCCATCTTGTCCTCTACAGATGGGTGTTAAGAGGTTCCTATAGTTAGGCCCCTCCAGCCCCCGTCGGTGAGCCAAGACCGAGTAGGTCCAGTTCCCCGAGTAGGTCATCCGTCCTCACCGATACTGGCGAAGCCGGACCCTCCCCCGGAGCACCTGAACCACCCTGCCCTCCCCCTCCGACGGTTGCTGCGTGCGTTGACTCTTTCCGGCGTGTTTCCCCCCTCCTCTCGGAATTTTCGAGGAGTTTGAAAACAGCCGGCCCTAATCCTCCCGGTATCGCGTAACCGGCCCCTCGGATGACCTCAGAGGAGACCCGGTCCATCAGGACGACACGACGAATGTGGCGGCTCTCAATTTGAGTTCCTACCACCTTCCAGTCTGCCGTCCTAAGAGACGGGTTCAGCCTCTGGAGCATCCTCAGGTCCGGCTCCGCGTCCCTTAGTTGGGTGTTCTGGCTCTTCCAGGCCATTTTAACCGGTCTTGGAAGATCCGCCGCCAAGACCACCCTGACCTCTACCCCACTCTTCACCCGAACCCCACTCAGCGTGGCCTTTAGCCACTGTGCTGCCATGTCATCGTGGCAGGAGACGTGTATGGCCCCTGCCACGACATCATGACCCACATGCAGAATGGGCAGAGGATCCGGAGCAGCCGTAAGTTTCTCTAAGATGAGACCCCTCAGCTGATCCACATCCCCCGCCTCAAGCGAAGAGTAGGGGTGGTTGTCAGGGACGATGGCAAGCTTTACTGCTGCTACCACATCCCGAAAAGACCCAGACAGCTGCACCTTGGTCTTTTTGGGTGGCCCACCGCAGTTACTTGCCTCGTCGCTGACCTCCCGCTGTCTTTTGGCCGGTCCCTCTTGAGTCCCGGCCCCTAAACCTTTTTGCCTCTGGAGCCGTCGGCGTTTGCGTTCAGCGCCTGACGGTCTCTTCGAGGCCTTTTGCCCTGAGGTTCCTGCCCCAGGCATGGATGCACCACTTTGGCAGGGTTTCGGCCCTCCGGTTCCCATAAGGGCCCCAGAAATTAAGCCTCCTCTCCCGCCTCGATGAGCACCACGACCTGAGACGGTCCCTCTGGCGTCCCTAACTGACTCAGAAAGTCCTTTTGTGGCACCGCCAGACGGCGTCCACGTTGAGCTGGCCTCGCCAGCCGTCGGTTGCGAACCTTTGACCCCCCCAGAATACGCGGGTCTGCCCGAGACATGCTCGGGGCCGGATTCTCCTACGCTTGCGTTGGTACCGGCCTGGGGTAGTTTCTCTTGAAGCTTCGCGTCCATGGTTTTACTTGGGTGTCCACTACTTACCACATCGGCGCCACTCACCCACCCGACAGTGATCGCGCCAGAAGGCCTCCGAACCCAGCTACTGGGTTACATACAGGAATAGGATGAGACGGGAGTTGGGAGAATCGGGATAGAATTCGATGGGAAGCAGGTGATAGGATTGTGTGACTAGGAATAGGTGCTATAGGGGATACAAAGGCGCCCGGTGTTTTCTGTTATATCTAATTCTGAAGGAATTAGACCGAGAACAGGGCGGCAACCTCGAGAAGGCTAGACCACCGGACTTGCCTTGGGGATCTACACGACTGTAGCGCTCTCCCCCAAGACCTCACCCCCTTACTACTTCAGAAGGAAGCGGTAAGGTAGGCCTGCACCTATACTACCACGCAAAGCTAGGCGAAGCGTGTCATTCTACAACAGCGAAAGCATAGAAGCAGACCCGCCCCAAAATGTTTTTAACTTAGAAATTTTATTAGAAAATTGAAAAATTTTAATTTAGAAACTACAATAATTAAAAAACTTATACTGTAAACTGAAAAAAAGGTAATTGAATAAGCAATACTCATTTATATTTATAACAATAAGACGTTAAACAAAACAAAATTGATTTATGAAAACCGACACCTGCATTTTCAATTTTCTTAAAGGTGCTTTTAAAGAAAGCATTACCTCACCTTTTATATTTCGTAGTTGGTAGGCAATGGTCTAAGTGACAAGAAAGTCGAAAGACAACATAATGGCATTATAATATTGGTCTTTCTTCTCTCATTTATAATATTGGTCCTTATTTGTAATTAGTCATAGCAGCATGCGATTACGGCCTTAAACAGGACATTATGAGGTAAATTCAGTATTGTTAATTGAATTGTCTATTGAAGTATTTTCTAGTTCATGCTATTTATTTGATTTTAGATTTGATTGTTTAAGCTTTTATTTCATGGCTCATTTATTGCCATTTTTCTATAATTTGTGAAAATAATTATTTTTATAATACATTTTATTTTGTTTACAAGTACTTATTGTTTAATTATAATGAGCGGCTTGTGAGTGCATTAACCAAGCATTTAGGTATAATATTTTTTTTCCTTTTTTCCGTCATATAGAAAAAATGATCTTAATGTATAGTCATTATACTAATTAAATGTATTGAACATCAACTAACTACTTAATTAAACATGCATAAATATTTAGGTTAGTATGACGATTAATTTTAATGAACATAAAAATATCACTTTGTATTTATTTTCTACTTAATTAACTAAAACCACAGTTAATTATAATAATAACCGCAAGCTAGGCATTGATTTTAGTGATGATGAGTGAGTATGTGCTCCAACTTAAAAACTGGTATAGTCCTTATCACAAATAATTAAACGGAACGTGAAATACGGCTTGACCTCTCTAATGTATAGAGACCCATACAAAGAAGAGATCATCACTGTTGGTTTTTGAGCTTCAAGTGGGCGAAGCCGCGGGCAGAAGCTAGTAACAGATAAAAACATTAATTTCATAAATAAATATATCTATGTCATTATTTGTTCTTTCTATAAAATATTAAAATCGCCATCTCTTGTGAATTAAAACGCAAAAGTTAAATGAACGCTTTGAAATATGCCTTTGTGAAGGACATTTCAAGCAAATATTATTTTAAAATATTCAACTATTCGTTTTCTTTGGCCATTAACGTTAATGTTTAGGAAAACAAAGGAACATAATATTTTCTCCTTTTTTAAATAAGGTGCTAGGTACCAGTTTCGTCTGGTACAAACTTTGACTATCTATGATAGTCAAAGGGTACAAATAGCCTACTTAGTATTTTATTACTATGAGAAGCTTTAACGTAATTTTGGATTTTCGCCTTTATTGGGACGCAAAAGCATTCACAAACATCCAAACCCGTAACAATAACATGCAGTGCATTAATACGCACATATGAATTCGAAAGTCAGAGGTTTCGATTCGGTAGCTTTGAATTCTAACTCGAGACTTTTGACTTAGGAGACCGATAGTCATGTAACTAGGCTATCACTGTTTAATTATGGTTAACATTTTTATAAGACCAGAGGTAAAAAAAATTCAGTCAACTAGCTGGCCTATTCATCACTTACTCAAAACGCCAATATTTTGACTTATGCCTGTATTGAATTCAGTCAACAATTTACTCCATGCGGGATTCTCCGCGACCTAGCTCAGAAACCGATCGCTCAGTCTTCCAACGGCTTTCACGCCGTATACATATATTTTCCATATTTGTATGAATCAAACTGAAACTTGGGGTATAGGATTTCATTTAATTGAACGCAAACACAATCAGGTCCCGGTGACCTATAATCCTCGTACTTTTACAATAGCGGTGCGGCACGGAATTCCCGCTAAAATAAATTAGGCAAAATGTTTAAGTGGACTTTCCTGTTTAACTTTACTTTATTGAATGCTGTGTGTTGAATATGAATGAATACGTCATGTTGGGTAAATAGAATAAAGGTATCCTGTTTTATGTACTAGGCTCAAGCCTACTGCTGAGCTCATCTTATTGCGCACCGCATTACCAAATATTCTGACGCCAAGCCACAGTGTCTCTTTTTTTTATTGTTTGAGTCGGAAAAAGAGCTGACAACCCACCTGGTGGTATTTAGTCATCGTCGCCCATAGACGCCTGCAACACCAGAGGAGTTACCGACCCTTAAGAGCCCCGACTTGCGACTTTCGACTGCAGACTGCCAGAGCCGCAGCAACCGAGGGGGAAACTGGCTCTGAGGCGTGCGAACGTCAAAGCACTTACTCGGGTGCTTTACTATAGACTCCTACGTAAGGGTTGTCGCCAGCTAGTCAAACCGAAAAAGGTTCTATTATCGAGCAAGTTAGATATTTTTCGCCTCTTACGAGATGCCTATGTGAGTGGCAGTGAGGAATCGTACTACTACTAACCTAACCTAACCACACGGTTAAAAAAATACCGGTATTCTTATTGTGTTATTCTTATCGTATAGTAGGTAATGTAGTAAAAATATTGGGAAATTAAACTTGTCATGTGTCAACCTGGCTACGAGAGAGCAAAACTGGTTATCGATGCACGAGTAAATTAGTATCGATATTACTATGCATTCGCTTCGCGCGCGCGGCAATATTCGCTTCGTCTCGCGAGCCAATATTCGCTTCGTTTCGCGAGGCAATCGTGCAACGTGGATACACGGCTTTATAGGTAACCTTGATGTAAGTATACTTACGTATTGTTCGTTTTGCGTCTATACTATCTATAGTATCACTACAGATAATAGAATACTAGTAGTATCACTGAGACTACAGTCGACCTATTGTGTATCTATGTGGCAGTTACTGTCACTCGAGTTGCTGAGGTTTCTAGCGTATAAATAATATATAGGCTAAGATTACCAGGCGTACCAGATGTTTTTGTCACCATAGCTTTGCCTGGCTTTTGCCTTGTTCGGCCACTATTATATTTGAGGGGCCCTTGTAGGTAATAGAGGTGAACCTGAAAAGTTTGAAAATGGTTCAAATTCAAACTGATTCATGCTGCTCGAACCACCGACCTTTTACTTAGCAGATTCGCTTGCGACCAATGAATCAGGTATAAATACTCACATACTAATTGATTAATTATCTTTTGTTACAGGTAAATTCAATTGCACATTACTACTTCGGGAATTCATGCAATTTACGGTAAATAATAATAAAGGTACATATTTATTTATCATATTATAAGCTTTACTGATTTTAAGCCAATAATAATCACCATAGAAATGAAACAACGATACCGAAATTTAATTAATCCTATTGTGTGAGAGAATGCATATTTTTTGCCGAGCGGAGTTAATAAAGGCGATACACATCGGAGCCGTACTCCATGATCAAAAAGCGATCGCTATCACTCCGAATATCGCTTTGAATTCGGTGAAAATGTGTTCACCCATCAATAAACTGAATTCGTTTGCTGAAATGATGTTGCGGTCCTTTTTAGTTCATCTGCGTAGGTACACTTTCTACTGTGAGAAAAAGTGTTTCTTTGTATCTTTTTCCGTTGGCAATAATGACTTAAAACATATGATATACATCTTAAAGGATAACCAAAGGCCCCATAAATAAGAGGCTCAGCAGACAAGTCGTAACCAGCTATTTAACTAATATAGAAACCCAGTAGCCCTGTGTATTGATTATGACAGCAAATAAGCATTCGAGTTACCCATGGACACCTACAACACCAGGAGAGGAGGAGTTAGTTCTACTGCTAAATACATACCTTCAGCAGTGAGAGCTATACCAAGATATAGATACCAAGGAGGTCTTACCACCGAGAATTTGTTTTGACCATGTTTTGTTTCTAAGTTATAATGGTGGATCAGTCCAAGTTTATTCTAATTTCAAAAGTATAGTCATGAAAGTCCACACCTGCTAAGAACTGTTGAGACTTTGCCGCCTGAAACCTCTTTTCCCAATTTCTCAACCCTTGATCTCGTATATAATGACCCCATACATATTTAGGAGTGAGAGAAACTAGAGTTTCTCTGGCAGGAAATGCCATTTAGGAGATGTGGACGCATTTAGTAAATTGACGCACATTAAGAGATAAACGACGTAATTTAGAGAGCTGTCTAAGATATTTTTGAGTATTTATTTTACTCTGGTTTGGAGTACCTATAAGTACTGATTATTTTATTGAAGAGTAATGTGGAGGGAACTACACCTATATACGGATATTTTGTGTCCTATGTAATAAGGAGCCGGCTTATTGAAATCAGCCAAGTACCAATCCAAACTCCGAGCTGCTACTGAGAATTTCATAGAAAAACTCCGTGAGTTAAAACGTTTTCAGCTCTTCAAAGATAAATTCCTACTTAGTACTGCTCAAGCATCTTACTGCTATGAATTTGCAATAAAAACAAAGCTCGATTATATGTATTTAAACACGATATAGTACGTAATAAAGTGTAACTAAATGTTACGTAACAAAGAAACCATTCACTGTAACGTTGTATTTGAGCGTCGTATTGTTCACTACTACAGTAATTAATGTTTAGACATAATTGAATTTACTTTGATTAACAATAGATTAGGATTAATTCATGTTGTTGTAACATCAAGCCTGTAAATCCCTGAAGGGATAGGTAGGGGTGTTCTAAAGACACTCACAAAGCACCAGTATGTTTTTAGGTCCCTTGTTATAGAAAGAGAGCAAAATACTGATATTGAACTGCATCTGGTTCAATTTCAACCGGACCCTGAGTTAGGAAAAGAACAGCGTTATGATTTGCGACTATCTTAAGATGTAACTGAAGAATGAAGCGTCGGTAGCCTAATGGCTAGGGCGTCGGACTTGCGATCATGTGGTTGCCGGTTCGAACCCCACCCGACGACACCGACACCCGACATTGCACTACCGACGTGAACCCACTCGTAACACAAGCATATAGCTTAGCACGAGGGGTTAACAAGAATACTAGTAATGTGCGATCCGCATTGCTAGTAAGCTTTTTTAAAAAAAAAAAACTGGGTATATGGCATGGCGAATGGTCTATACAATTGGATTCCTATCGTCTTCCTTTTAGAAGTCACTTGTCAGTTTCTCATATTGCCAAATAGCAGTTAAAGATATTAAACCGTATGGCGAAGGGTTAGAATAAGTCTAACTGCCATTCAGATTACAAGGAATATTGTTATTATAGTTGATAAAATATTTGACTTGCTCGATAGTAGGACCTCTATCTTTATGTCCGAAGTCTGTCGTACAGCACCGGATTTGGTATTTATTATGTGAGTTTCAACTGTTGCTCGTGGGAGCCAGTTCCCACTCGGTTGCTGTGTCTCCGACAGTCTGCAGTAAAGGCTTTTACGGCTCTGAAAAATAACAGTAATTCCTCTAGTGATATAAATTTATACTTAATATATAACGCTGAAGAGTTTGTTTGTTTGCTTGAACGCGCTAATCTTGGGAACACTGAAAGAATTTTTCAAATCGGACCAGTAGTCCGATTTGAAAAATTCTTTCAGTGTTAGATAGCCCATTTATCGAGGAAGGCTATAGGCTATCATATATCATCATGCTAAGACTAAGTAACTATTCCACGCGGACGAAGTCGCGGGCGGAAGCTAGTTAATGATATAATTCCTATAGTGTACGTGGCCATGGGTGACGACGAAGACCTCACGCTCAGTAGTCACATTTGAGGTACAGAGACAGTCAAAATAAAATTATGGGACATTTCTAACAAACCAAATCAGTTAACACAAACCTCATACTACGGTAGTCACGGTAAGTGCTCTACATAACAAGAAAGACAAACACACGTGTTGAACTATTAACAGTCAGACAAACAAACAAACAGACATCCATTTGACTAATCGAGCTGGCTTGTTTGCTCAATCGGATTGGATGCAATTACTGAACGGAAATAATGTCATCAAGTCTACACGTGGGAACTAGGTACATGATGGGCAGTAAATACTAGTGCTGACATCTGGCGGTGTTTTGGTAATTTAAGTGCACGTTAACAGAGCTATAAAATTGTTTATTAGTTGCATTAAATTCGCTATCTACTTGTTGCTTAAATTAAAGAAAAACCTTAGTGGTTTTTTTTTTTTTCAAGTCAGAGTTTTGGCGATAAATCTGGTAAAAACACAATGATATGGTCTAAGGTTAAATCAGACCAGAAATACGATAGATTTTAATTTAGAAGAATCGTAAATCGTCACTTACAGACCTTCATTAATCACCTAATTTCATAAAAAAAACAATCGTTTCTATATATAACTGTAGTAACAACACTCGAAAAATTCCAAGATCCAATACATGTATACATCAAACAATGAATAAGGTATTCGAAGACTTTTATTACACATTTATGGCTCCACAAGATGTGCGAATGGATGAGATAGTCTGAAACAATTTGTAGCAAAATTAATTCTACAAACACTTGCCGAGAGAGAGAATCTTCTTGACGTTTATTGCTGTGAGGTAATTAATTCAAGCTCGTATATTACTTTCGCGTATCAAGGTGTTAGCTCTCGAGATTCAGATGAAATAAGAGGTTGCATTTCTAACATTGAATATGCTTGATCTTCTCCAAATATTAAAAGACTCCAGAAAGTATTCGTCTATTTGTCGCAAAACATTAATAATAACTTTTAAATTGAAATTAAAAACACGTTTTATTTAATAAAGAGACACCATCGGGTGTCATGGACAAACGGATACGGTGCCAAGCCTTAAGCCGTCCCTACCCGGATTGGAGACTTTCAGAACTGTTGCAACCGAAGGGGAATGGCAGCGAAGAAAAACGCGGGGTAAAATTAAAAAATCAAAATGTAGGTACCTATACATTCTAAAGTATGTACTACTTCTCAGAGTCATGGAAATCTCGAATGGAGTGAGAAAAAGTTATTTGTAATGAAAATGAGTTTGAAATAACCCAATGATATTTGTGGGTCTTAAATGTTCACGGTACTTGGCAATAAGCGTCAGTCACTCGGGAGTTCGAGACGCAATTTGTGTCGTCGACTTATCGCAGATGTACTCGAAGATACAGAAAAAGAAAACTGTAAGGGAGAGACGGTTCATTGCATACGAATAGTTCCATCGGTGAATTATTCTCCCAGTTCAAAGGAACAATTTGTTCTGTGTAGCACAAAATGTTCGTTCCATGCTTTTTTATAAGTTCATGCGATTTTTTCGGCTCATCTTTATCAGATAAACGGTATTGATATTGCCGATATTATGCACCTGATGCACCGATATTATTTTACTAAACGATATTTACGTTCCTTATAAAGCGGATTTGATTGGACTAGGATTGGCCTTGGTTGTTTCAAAATAAAATATTTTCTTAATTCTACCGATATTGTACATGTCTACAGATACGGAAACACTTTCATGTAGTTATGTGTAATGTGTTAAAGTAAATGCTGAACCGATAAGAGACCCGAGATTGTCCCAGATACATCTACATTATGATCTTGTCTAATATACAAGATGGGTACTTTTTTCTTTCGATATATATTTTCTTTCTTAAAATTATTATCCCAACTGCCTCATTAGCCAAGTGGTCCCGAGCGCGACTGCTACGCTAGAGGTCCTGGGTTCGATTCCCAGCAAAGTGTTATTGGGTTTTTCTATGAAATTCCCAGTAGCAGCTCGGAGTTAGGAATTTGTGCCCGGTTAATGGCAATAGGCTCGCCCCCTATTACATGGGACCTAAACATACCGGCGGACTGTGGGTGTACATTAGTACGCCTCTGCCTAACCCTTCGGGGAATACAGGCGTGATGGTATGTTTATGTATGTATTATCCCAACATTATAACTATTCCCAAAATATCTGTTCCTATCCCCACCGCTCTTGCGACAAGCCCAAAAGTTTTAATACCATGTAATTTCAACTTTATGATATATAATAAACTCCACAACAGTTTTATCGTTCTCGAAACGGGTTGAATCGAAACTGACAGTTGCCCCAAGTATTTTTTTATGGGCGTTCTTGGCGAAAGTATGTGTTAATATCAACGTGTCCCGGTTTTGGAGTTATAAATCTGTCACTAAATGCCTGCATGCTGGCTCTAATGCCTTTTCATACGTGCAGGCGTTCAAACCCTGTCGGAAGCACTCATGATAAATGGGATTCAGCCCAATATATAGTTATATTATTATAAAGAATATTCCACATAAAATACTCATATTTTAACAGTAATGTTTAAGATTTTATATATTCCAATGGATTAATTTATTACCAAATTTTTCATTTCTCATATCTTAGGCCTGTATGCCCAAACATCACAATTATAAATACAAAAAAATCACAATGCATTCGGATTTCTATGGCTACATCGCAGATAAAAATATAATAAAGGTGAGGCAAATAATGGCTTCCACAAAAGCTTCCATTTAATATGTCTATAATCTCGCGAAAACATTCGGGTAATTCCGGTGCCCGTATTATGGAAATGTTTTTTAATAAATGAATTTTTTTGGTACTTATTCAAATAAAACAGTCACTTCAGGACTACGTACGGAACGCCCATTTTCGCCACTCTACTTTCGACACCTTACTAACCCCGTACTTGGCAGTAACATTTGTGGTTATCTTAACAAATTTAACGCATATTACGTACAAATCTACGCCTGTTCATGGGTACAAACTTCATCACGCTTATGTAGTTCTTGTAAGCTTAAGAATCAGTAGCCCAAGCACAAAACACACACGAAACACATTCCGAAAACGTATTCGTATCGAAATCGAGAATAATTTGTATGAGAAGGAGGTTAATGAACGTAGATGAAGCGAAAGTGGTGTGGCCGGATCGTAGCAAGTGTAGGTTATCTCTGCCTACCCCAATGGGAGACAGATGTGAAAATATTTATGTATATATCGTATGCGATTTATAGCAGAAAAATACTCATTTATTTACGATACGAATTCGATAGTTATTAGTGTTTGGGCTACAGGGCAAAGAAAGGCAGGTATGGTTTTAGTTGATAAGAGTCTGACATTCCTGGTTCTTCCTGAAGTGACAGACGATCTATATGAATTTTCGGTACTATAAAAAAGGCGTCGGAATCGAAACGTGTCTTTAGAATGCTTATCGCAATTATTATGCATGAAAATAACCTACCATCACTGTCTTCGAAAGGCTTATTGGAGAGGTTTATTGGTAGTCGCTTTGCGTAAAAAAAAGAAGTCATCACCAACATATTTGGAAAAGCTAGAATAACGTAACTAGATATTCTCCCAATTTTATTTACACAAACATATTCCAATTTTCGACTTAGTAAGTGACTAAGTCGAAAATTGGAATAGGTTTGTGTACGTTGTTTCAAGAACAAACCCGTCCACTCTTTCGCTAGTTCACTTTGATTTATAAAATGTGTTGATAAGTCCTAGGCTCTTATACATTTTTACTGTCGCAATAAATATCCAAACATCCCCCTTTACCCAGTTTATTTGCTTCCCTTGAAGATGTTCCCCGTAAAACGCGAGAAAAAAGCAAAAATAATACTTTCTAGATAATTTTCAGGTAACTTACGGATTATCTTATTTAAATAATGTTTTAATCTTAAGTAGGTACAGACACAAATTACTGACACAAAGCAAACCATTTTTGAAGGCTTTGATGAATTAAGAAATAAATTTTTGGAGTAAAATCTATAAGATAACTGAACAAAAAGTAAAACTGCCTTCAAAATCCTTCGTATATTTTAAATTTATATCAAAACTCGATGAAAATAACATGAAACTATGACGTAGTCCACCTAGAACAGCCGTTCGGAATAAGTACAGTCAATTACACAGCTGAACATCTACATAGTGCTAAAATATTTTCACAACGTAACTTAACCTTATCACCTAAAGGAGTCAATGCATTGGTAAATATGGCTACGGTACTGGCCAGCATTATGCCAAGGAAAATTTATACAGAACTTTCGGCTAGTTTAGGACTCCAAATATTCGGATCGCATTCGGCAAACAATGCCCGTTGTTACATCTGAAACGTTTCCCGGACGGTTGAATGGAAATGAATGATTGACGATTCGAAAATAGAACGTTTACTTCGATAAAGATTGTAGATTTAAAAAAAGTTGGATGCATTTCTGAGGTTTTACTTGGGAGGAATTGTGAGAAGGCTTTTCATTTTTGAGTTTTATTTTTTTGAGTCAGGAAGAATGAAGTTCATTTTAACGTTTGCTCGGCCTGAAAATTGTACACAGTCAGTTGTAGCACCGAAGTCGCGCTTTCAGCTATAGGTACCTACATTTAGTATATGTATTATCCTATCCTATCCTACTAATAATATAAATGCGAAAGTTTGTGAGGATGGATGGATGGATGTTTGTTACTCTTTCACGCCAAAACAAAATTTGGCACAGATATAGATTATAGTCTGGAACAACACATGGGCTACTTTTTATCTGAAGTCCACGCAGACGAAGTCGCGGGCAGAAGCTAGTACAGAATAATCAATCAATTCAATGAAAACCACATGTCCGATCCTGTCCTTTGTAGATTCCAGGTTTTGGAGTAACCAAAACCTGCCATCATCCTCTCCCCCCTGCAACTGATACGGCAGTGGAGAAGGTTTGTAACGTATACATACGTACATATTTTCTCGCCCCCTATTAGATGGGGACGTAATAGAAGCAAACCGGCGACACACTGGTATATCTCACTCACTGGTATATCACTGTACACTAGTATATCTCTGCCTATCCCTTGGAATAATATAATGGCGTGATGGTATATTTATTCAGAATATTTTGAAAA
Source organism: Acronicta leporina (assembly GCA_947256265.1). Taxonomy (NCBI): domain Eukaryota; kingdom Metazoa; phylum Arthropoda; class Insecta; order Lepidoptera; family Noctuidae; genus Acronicta; species Acronicta leporina. The sequence goes on from OX366512.1 coordinate 4,479,717, forward strand.
CTCTGGATCAGTCTCAAAGGATATAAAGCAGAAATGTCATGAGATAAGGTTTATTCCTGTGAAAGTTTCTAAGTAGCCAATCATTAACTTTAACATTTCGGTGTGATAAGATGATCCTTCATCTAACTTTATAATTGAAGGGAGCGATAGTATCCGTCTCTACTTTGAAACTTCTCACGAGATAACGCTAAAATGTCTAATTTTGAAGACTGAAAGAAGACTGGTCATGTCTTAGTAGACTTTCGAATAACTATGGACTATATTTTTTTATGGGATAGGGGGAAAACGAGCAGACGGATCACCTGATGGTAAGCGATTACCGCCTCACATGGACACCCGCTATACCAGAGGAGTCGCAAGTGCGTTGCCCGCCTTTGAAAAGAGTTTGGGCATCCGGTATCCTCACTCACTCGGCGAAACACAGCGTAAGTGTTGTTTCACGCCGGTTTTCTGCGAGGCCGTGGTATACTCTGTTCGTGCGGGCCCATTATTGTCCTGAGACGTTACAAGTCTATTGCTGAGTTCGTCCAGGTTGGTATTAATATGCTAACACACTGTAGCCAGTAAAATTACAAATAAGTCTTAATAAGCAAGGTCTCACAGTGTCAATGATAATTATCTCAATCATATACCTATTACCTATGTTTTTTTTTTGCTTTTTATCAATACGTTGGAACAACTGCCTATACATCATACAAATATTTGCTCCGTGTGGGGATCGAACCTACAACATATATCGCAAAGCGATCGCTCAGCTCAGATACATTGTATCAGTGTACCTACATTTTTTCAGAGAAAGTTGGTTAGGTACATTGAAAATACATAAATAAACAAAGCAAATCCGTGTAAATACCCTACTTACCCAAATAATATTGTTTACCCCACATCAAAGGGGTCACTATTGACAAGGGTAAACCGTTAAATCCCCTAAAAATAATAAAAACGTACTATTTCGGGTAATCAATCATTCCATTTTGTTGGGTGGCCTGTCATGGTCAGATGCGGGTATACATGAAGCTGCTAATACAAGGCTGACCGGTTATTTTTATTTATATTAGCGTCTAATAGAAACTCTGGAAGGTCTCAGCGTACTGAAATATTTCGTACGGCCTAGACACGTCCATGTTAAGTATATTGTAAATAATAATAATAAACAATAATAAATATTCTTCGACATTTTACACAGCACCGTCTAGTCCCAAACTAAGCAGAGCTTCTACTATGGGTACTAGACAATGGATATAATACTTATATACTTCTTTTTTTTTGTAAATACTTACTTATAATACATAAGAAACACCCAGACGAACACAAACACTTATATTCATCACATAAATATTTGTGTTCTGTGGGAATCGAACTCACGACCTCATGGTCAGCAGTCCAGTACTCGAACCACTAAACCACACAGGTCGTCAATGTGATTAATAACTACAAAACTTTTAAAAGGTTATTAAGTTCTTGAGCTTGAACTGATGATCTTCAAACGGCTGACGTCTTCTGGTTAGATACACCAGACGCTATGACCACAAAGCCATCTCGAGTCCCACTAACCATGTCGAAATTTGCCTTCACATTCTGTATGTGATGTCAGTGGCAACTATTGAAAAGCAAGTTACTTTGCTTCTCAACCGACATGAGTTACTTTGCAGTTAGTTCGATGCGGCGCGCAGGATGCGAACCTGCGTGTTCTGGCTAGATACACCAATAATACGGGCGGGCGGTACTTGTGATTAGTGGTCATAGCGTCTGGTGTATCTAACCGAAAGACTAACCTACTATAACTTTATTAATTGACTAGCTACTGCCAGCGACTTGGTCCGCGTGGAATAGTTACTTGGTCTTAGCGTGATGATATATAGCCTATAGCCTTCCTCAATAAATGGGCTATCTAACATTGAAAGATTTTTTCAAATCGGACCAGTAGTTCCTGAGATTAGCGCGTTCAAGCAAATAAACAAACAAACTCTTCAGCTTTATATATTAATAAAGTATAGAGTATAGATTACCAATTATTATAAACAGTTAAATTAAACAAACAAGCTCATTAATCGGTAGTCTACTTGTACATAAGACTTCTTTACTTTTCTTTCTTTTCTTACTTAACGTCTAAAAAAGTTCAAGTAAAATGTTTTATTATTTCATAATAATAAATAATTATATTTGGACGGAACCAGTAGAAACATAACTCATGGAGGTGTCATGCACAAGATGGATGGAGGCTCGTGTTGAGCTTCCAACAGTTTCCCAGGATCATGGTGTTAAATTACGGTAAACGTTTTGTGGACGATTGGGAAGTTATGTGAAGGAATTTTGTTTTAGATGTTGTGTATTAGGTCTTATTCTCTACTATTATAAAATTGTAAAAAAGGTGTGTCTGTACATTGAGATATTAAAAAAATATAAGTGAGTTAGGGTATATAAACGCCTCTGAATCCAAAGATATGATTTTTTAAATTATTTGTCTTTTTGTTACGGGTTGGAGCAAAAACTTCTGAATAGATTTTAATTTCGTTATCACTGTTAGAAAGTATATTATTATGTTCCAACATAAAAACTGGTGAACTTCTTATTTCAATTAATTAAATGGATCCCGAGATACAGCTTGACCTCTCTGATGTATAGAGGCCCATACAAAGACGAGATCATCACTGTTGGTTTTTGATTAAATTATTTTTGGATTCCATTTCTAATCCTAATATAGCTTCAGGTGAATGAAACCGCGAGCAAAAGCTAGTACTTATAGTACCTTTAACACTTTTTTTTTAATCCGTCAGTTATGTCGGATTTTTTAGGGAAACAACGTATGGGCCGTGGTATCTATACAATTAATTCAATGTGTTATATCTAGTAATTAAAGGTAATAAGGAGGTCGTTTTCATACAAGTTGAAGTCAAAGGGGAATAAGGAAGATAATACATTGCCACTTATATAATGTCGCTCTTTTTATTTACAGAACGAGTAGAAATCCGTGCAGTATCACCCCGAGGTAAGATACATGTCCTCAAAATGTAAGATAACAATACTAACCATGTTTGGTAAAGACATAACGTTATGTATTAAAATAATATACTAATCAAGCTTTTGTGAGGGCTTTATTATTTTTTTATTTAATTTTAATATTTATAACATAGAATAAGATATTATTAAAACTATATTGCATCCTACTAATCGCAGTCTCGTCTTTATAATTTTATGACTTTTGTGGGAAAAAAGGGCTTTAGGGCGGACCCTAATACAAGTTACTTTGTAACTTAGCTAGGACTCCAGATCCAATTGTTATTGTAACAGTTCACTTTGTCGATTATTCCCCACTTTCAAAATCATCTATGTAACTAACTACACCTACTACTTCATTTTGAAATTAAAAAAACGTCATCAATCCTCGAAGGCTTAGGAATAGGTGTACAAATGAACACCCACAGTTTGCCGATATGTATACATGCACATGGACGTCCCTATTGCTGCGGGCTATCGGGCTCAAAATCAAGTATCGACTCTCGACTCAACCGCTCGGACCTTGAATTTTTCATGGTTATCTGATATGCTCAGCAGTGGTTAAAAAACCGCAATAACATTTTCTAGACCTAGGAACTTGCTCAACTCAACAGACTTGGAGGCCAGTTCATTACATTATTAATTTTTGTTGAAAAAAAAATATATATATGGGTTTACAAACAAGTCTTAAATACACTAACCGCCCGGACCCGGAACCACTATCATGTTTATGGTTACAGATATATTTGTTCCATCAAAGAAAAATAATTATACGGTTTTAGATAATATTAGACTAGATACTTATAGATAGGGAGAACGCCTACGACTCTCCCCCCTCTTGTATAAGGGACCGCATAGGCGGTCCGCCACTGTCGGGTCTGCGGACGAATGCTACAGGCAGAGGCAGCGCTGCGGTAGCCCCAGCACTGAAGTAGTGACGCGAATCGTCGAGGTTGATTTTAGTTGGAGTCCGACACACCCCACTGCTCTCCCCGGAGCGGTGGATAGTGCAGCATTTCCAAAACAACAAACCCGTCAGCAAAATAATGTAGGTGCTTACAGGTAAGTATATATTTAAAACTTTACTGATAAAAACCTTTTTGGGTCTGTGCTCTCAGTATTTTTACTAATCCTGCTTCCAAGTAACGTTAATAATTTATTGACCAGATTAAATATGTATGGTTTCTCTTTGAAGACCTTTTTACCAGTAAGTAAGTCATATAAATTGATATTCCAAGGACAAACTGATTTTCAGTCAAACTACATAGGGTACATCTAACCAAGATTTTCTCGGGTAGGGAAATGCGCCTTATGCATGCCGCCCTGCTTCAGGGATGCAGGACGGGTTTGTCGGGCTCTCCGGCCAGGTGGCCAGCATACCGACTAAAACCACCACCACTACCACCTTCCGCATAGCGGTGGGATCACGGGAATTGCCCTCGCATGCTCCGCGATCCTACCGCGAACTAAGATTGTCCTGCCATAACACTTGTATGATGTACTAGCTTCTGCCCGCGACTTCGTCCGCGTAGCGTGATGATATATAGCCTATAGCCTTCCTCAACAAATGGGCTATCTAACACTGAAAGAATTTTTCAAATCGGACCAGTAGTTCCTGGATTAGTGCGTTCAAGCAAACAAACAAACAAACTCTTCAGCTTTATATATTACTAGCTTCTGCCCGTGACTTCGTCCGCGTAGCGTGATGATATATAGCCTATAGCCTTCCTCAATAAATGGGCTATCTAACTCTCAAGAATTTTTCAAATCGGACCAGTAGTTTCTGAGATTAGCGAACAAACAAACTCTTCAGCTTTATATATTAGTATATAAAGTATAGATTAGTATAGATATAACCGAAACTGATAGGTGCTCTCCGAGGCATGGAAATATTATTTCTACCTAAAGCAATTTGGTAAGAATAATTACATTTACTCTGACGAGAAAACGTGAAAATATTGTAAGGCTTTTTGCCCTAAGAAATGAGGAAAAAAACGATAGCAAAGAGCACCTGTACCAAATGGAGTTATTTATCTTTTGTTAGGCGCTAATTTTGTTTAAAAAAAGTTTTTTTCTTTTTGTTTCCTTTGTGATTCAAATTATTTATTGTTGTTGATACCAACTGAACTTTTTGAGCAAGTGCTGAAATCGTTTTAGCAATGGCCTAAACCCAAACAGAAAATCATGTTAAAACATTACTCGACCTGGAATTACCTTCCTAGGATCAAATTTCAGGTTACCTTCATATCTCGAAGGTATGTAGTCTTAATCCTTCTCCAAGGTCCTATGTTTATCTGGATTCAAATTTATCAAAATTGGTTTAACGGTTAAGGCGTGAAATATAACTGCCTCATTAGCCAAGTGGTCCTGAGCATGACTGCTACGCTAGAGGTCCTGGGTTCGATTCCCAGGTCGAGCAGTGTTATTGGGTTTTTCTATGATATTCCCAGTAGCAGCTCGGGAGTTAGGAATTTGTGCCCGGTTAATGGCAATAGGCTCGCCCCCTATTACATGGAACCTAAACATACCGGCGAACTGTGGGTGTACATTAGTACACCTCTGCCTATATTCGGGGAGTTACCGGCGTGATGGTATGTTATGCAATAACAAAGAAAGAAATATACCTACTGAAAGATAGTTACTTTCGCCATAATAGTACCTATTGCTATAGATTTCTATATTCCAATCTCCTCAAAATCTTTAACTAAACGTGTTGTATAATTTGACATCCACCTTAGCATGTTCACGACAGTTTGGCTGCGTGCCATAGACCCGGTTAGGGTTGCCAGACTGCGTATATAAATTCTATGTTTGGAGATATCTGGGCTCAACTCTGCCAGCAACCCTAAACGGCGTTCCAATATGGTGGACAGCACTCTCACCAAAAATAAAGTAGTAATTTGTAAAGGAGAGCTTACGTTTAAAAAACGTAAATTCATCTCCAGAATTTTTTTGACACTTTTTTTTTACTAATAATGGGTTTGCTCTTGACGTTAAAGTTGCCGAGGCAATAATGAAGCCGACGGTGAAGCGCAACCAGAAGATGCCTATGCACTCTACATTTGAATAAATTCGGGTTATATGCACTCGGAAATACAGACGCAGGGAGGGAGTTCCACTAACACTTACGCGAAGAAGATGTTGCACTAAAACTACTTTAGTAACTGTGTCTAGTGGTATGCTGAGGGATTCAAGGAATTTATTCTTTCACAAAGAACTGAAAATCTATAGAAAACTGCCCGCGCCTCAGTACGCTCGCTGTCCGTTGTTTTAAGAATCTGGCGTAAGTAGTGCTAGTGAGAAACTCTAAAAACTGGAAATATCGTACCTAAGTATCTAGTTCTATTGAGTATGGTTAGATTGTCAATTGCTTCATAAGCTTAGTGATCCGGGTACGTATGACTGCTTCTCGCAGTTTGGATTTGTGCCCGGTTAATGGCCATTGCCTTAGGCTCGCCCCCTATTACATGGGACACAAACATACACGTAGGGTGTAGGTACAATATTGCACCTCTGTCTAACCCTTCGTGGACACCAATTGTATCAAATCACAATGGCGGACTTAATTGTAACTACTCCAAAATATCATATGAGCGAATCACAGAAAAATGTTTACTAAAACAATTTAAAAAACCCTTCGTTCAGGCGCGATGGTACGTTATAATGTTTATTATCCAAAAAGAAAAATGTTCTGAAGTAATGTAACACAATGAGAATCAATAGCCTTTATTGATACAACTTGTAGAGTACCTATTTAGTTCTGCCCAGGTGAAATAAAATAGCTAACGTTCAAGCGTTCAATAGTTTGTATCAAAAGCTACCGAAGCTTAGATAACGTTTTATCGCAAATTACAGAGACACGGAACACATTTCAGTGAATAGAGACTACAGACGTATCTCAACGTTTAGTCTGGTCGAGACCAAAACTAAACTTTGAGTGAATACGACGAAATGATGAACGATCTTCGAAGGTACCTATTTTGAACGCTATTTCATCGATATCTGAAGGCTGATTAAGTTACTAGACATGAACTACATAATGTTCCAAATAAGTATGGCTCCGTAAATTTAAAATTTTATAAATATACAGAAATTCATAGAGCAGAACTCCGCAATCCAATATCTTTCAATTAATTTCAAGTTTTTAATTTCATGTTGCTAAATAAAAACTTCGTGCAGTTTTTATTTAGCAACTTGAAAGAATAAATGCAATTTAAAATCCCCCTCTGTACCAATGAGTATATCGTCTGTACGGTGCCATATAATTGGCAGAACTAACGCACCGAGTGCTGGAAGTAATTGGCTCCTCAAGAAATCAACCAGCTGTACTGAATTCAGTGGCCTTTTGATAAATGGTAACCGTTTACAGGAATTTCTATATAAGTAACTACTAGAACAAAAAAATAAGACAACTATTTAAATATTAGTTTACTAGCTTCTGCCTGCGACTTTGTCTGGGTGGCCTTCAGAAATGGGTTGAACCTGGATAGTTGCCTACGTGCAGGCTTATGTAATTGAATAGTGAGCTGACCGCCCATATTTACTTATTGGAATTCGTTTCGCTTGAATTTTTTACACATAGACCTACAAAGTTAAATGTCAAGTTACCTAAATTTTCTAACGAATAACGAAATGGCAGGGCCTTACAAAAATCCGGGGTGAAACAACACTTGCGTTGTGTTTCGCCGAGTGAGGTTACCGGAGGCCCAAGCCCTTTTAAAAGGCGGGCAACGCACTTGTGACTCCTCTTTGTTGCGGGTGTCCATGGGCGGCGGTTATCGCTTACCATCAGGTGATCCGTATACTCGTTTGCTCCTCTATCCCTTAAAAAAACACAATTGTGATTTTTGTAGGGATCTTTACATAAAACGATAAAAATATATAGCCTATGTTACCTACTCGCTAATAATGTAGCTTTCTATTGGTGAGGTGAAATAATTTTTAAAATCGGTTTAGTGGTTTAGGTGCGAAAGCGTAAAACCAAACAAACAAACTCACTTTCGCATTTATACTTTGACTATATAATATATAGCCAAAGTATTTATGATATAAGTTGTTTTTTTTAACTATATAACGTCATTGAAGAATGGATGCCATTGTATGTGGCAATTTTTTATAGTACTTTTCTGTGCAATACATGCTTTTGATAAAATTACTCCTGTAGTTGTTTTTAAATAAACAATAACAATTTTAGCGTTGAAAGTTTTACGTAAATGACATCATTTCTGGGCCATTTAGAATCCTTTGTAAGATTCATCATTCGGTCCCGATTGAAAAGCAGATAGAAGTTTGATTTTTTATAACACATACCATCATGCATGTGTCCCTGAAAGGTTAGGCAGAAGCGGACATATGCAGTATCTTTAGGTCCCTCTTTAGTAGTAGGGAGCGAGCCTATTGCCTTTTAACCACGTTATTAACCAAGCCATCAATGTAGACTTGTTTATTTTATATTAATTTCATTTAATACACATCCGTAAGAAAAGACCGGCAAAAAGTGAAGTAGGTACTATAAGGGGTTTTTTACGGAACCCTAAAATTTACAAATAAAAAGGGTAGGTACTTGTTTGACTTTACTTGATTGTCCTTCCGATCCGACAATTTGTACAACTGAATCAGAACTTAGATAACAATGTTAGGATTTTTTTTCAAGTTGCTACTGAGAATCGCACTGCTGCATTAGTCTAGTGATGGCGAGCGGGGCAGCTGAGTTTGATGTCCCTATTCGATTCCCAGGTCGGGAAAAGTATCAAGTTGATTTCGGAATAGGACCTAAAACATACCTTCGAACTGAGCGTGGATCGTAGTAGGTACACCTCTGTTTAATCATTCGGGGAATTCTGGCGTGATGATGTCAATATATTTTACTGATAACTTCCTAAATCAATAACACTATTCTAGTTATCGAAAGTAGAACTGTCACGCTTAGCCCCCAAAAAGCACCCACCACCACTAATATGGCAGTAAGCTCATCTTTACCAAAGCTTTCAATCTAATTTATAATACTTATATTTAAGTTTTTCCTCTTTTTATAATAAGTAGTATATCTTCATCTACTGAAAGAAATTTTCACGTGGGAGAGCCATGCTTCGGCACGAATGGGCCGGCTCGACCGGAGTGATACCACGGCCTCACAGAAAACCGGCGTGAAACAACGCTTGCGTTGTGTTTCGCCGAGTGAGTTGAGGTTACCGGAGGCCCAAACCCTTTTAAAGGCGGGCAGCGCACTTGCGACTCCTCTGGTGTTGCGGGTGTCCATGGGCGGCGGTTATCACTTACCATCAGGTGATCCGTTTGCTCGTTTGCCCCCTATCCCATAAAAAAAAAAAAAAAAAATTAAGCTCAAATATTAAAAGAAAAAAATAATATATTTTATTTTATTTAATTTGCTAGACAATGAGGTTTTAACGGCTTTACGGGGTCGTCTTTGGTTATTGAATATATATACCTCATGGAACAATCATTTCTTTACTAGAAAAATACTTGATGTAATTAAGTTAGGTTTGCAAAGGTTAGGTGGAGGTGATATTTATTTCAATTATAGAGGTGGGACCCGTTTCTGCTTCTGATGTCGATTTTCATTATTATTGCTTTCAATCTTAATTAGTAACACTGAATATCAATTTAATTTCTGAATTTTCAGACGGGTTTGGGTTCGTTAAATTATATTACAGTTGCTATAACAATTTCATAAAATATTTACAAGTATCTTATTCATTTTCACAACACCGAATTTAAATGATTGCTCTGTTTGCAATTTGAAGAATCAATGAATATACAGTCGCCTAGAAAAATCTTTGCTCTCAGTGTAAAACCAGGGCGTCAATTTAGGTACTTAATTAAAAAAGCAAACTGTAGGTAGTTCCGATTTAGTTTCAGGGCCACTTGCACCAACTTATGAAATATGTTTAAATTGAATTTAAACGCAAAATTACAATGGAAATTGTGTTTAAATACAATTTAAACATATATAAGAAGTTAGTGCAAGTCGCTCTTAATGTCATACATGTAATTTTGGTATAATTACGAACCCTACTACGTCTATCTTTGACTACTACTCGACTTACATTTGACATTGTTTTTCAGACACGGGACATTGAGATTAGTTCATATCTAAATTTCGAAAATGAAATAGGGTATTGTCTCACTTTATCGACATCCAACTGCAAAGAACAGGTACCTATTTATAGGTATTACTACTTAATGATGCCTATTTTTTACGAATAATCTATAAATTAATAATACTTATATTTTAACTTAGCCTTCATTCTACAAGGCTAAACAAAGTTTTGGTAGCCGGTGAAATCCATTTAAAACAATGCGTATACCTACAGCTCAGGACTTAATGGCTGCTAAAATATTACTCAACATTTCAATAAATTCAGTGAAAGTACTGGTGCCAACCATTAGCCTGCTTTAAACAACTTTTATATCAAAGGCCAGAATTATACGAGTAAGTTGAGGTTACCGGAGGCCCAAACCCTTTTAAAGGCGGGCAGCGCACTTGCGACTCCTCTGGTGTTGCGGGTGTCCATGGGCGGCGGTTATCGCTTACCATCAGGTGATCCGTTTGCTCGTTTGCCCCCCTATCCCATAAAAAAAAAAGAAAAAAAAAAAGGTAGGTACATAACTAAAGAATATTTATATTTTTTATGTGATAGGAGGGCAAACGAGCAGATGGAGCGCCTGATGGTAAGCGATTACCGCCGCCCATAGACACCCACAACACCAGAGGAGTCTCAAGTGCGTCACCGGCCTTATAAAAGGGTTTGGGCCTCCGGTATCCTCTCTCAATTGGCGAAACAACGTAAGCGTAGTTTCACGCCGGTTTTCTGTGAGGCCGTGGTATCACTCCGATGGAGCCGGCCCATTTGTGCCGAAGCATGGTTCCCCCACGATTTAGTGATATGAAAGTTACTTGGTCACACTTTCTACACGTCCTTGGTATCTTTAAAGTATTTTTTTTATCTTAGGAGACTACAATTGGACATTAATGACACTGACATTGGAGTTGGACTCTCATTTTGAATTATCTTAATTGACCTTCCATTTGAACAATTACGTATCGTTTGGAATTAGATTCTAGTGACGCAGACAGAACTCTGTTTATATTTTATCTCTTCTAGTCTTCTCCACGTATACGTGTACGTAACTACCTTAAGCCATGTGTTCTATTTGTTAAAATAATATAGAACTGAAAAATCTAATTTAGCCTAATTAACAATCCATGGCGATTTGTAGAGTAAAGGGTACCTAATTGGTGATTCGTTCGATAAAGTATCAAAATTGGGAGTCCGATTCAGGTATTTAACACTGTTCACAATAATATTACTTGAATTTTTCCAAAATAGATGTAGTTTTCAAACTTATGTGTGTCATAACACTCTTGAGGTGATTTTCAGTCTAATTACAATTATATTATTTGTTCACATTTGATGTTGTTCTTCAGGTGACACTAAGACTTGAATATATAGTCAAAGCTGAGACTAGATCCAATATTTTTTTTCTTAAATAACTCAAACTTAAATCAGGCTAAAATTAGACATAATAAAATATGTTTTTATAATAAAAGTATAATATAATAATTTTATAATAAAAATATAATATATGATTTTAACAGTAGAAGACGACTGTACTCGATGAAATTACTCCGATTCGGTTTTCGGCGTTTTGATATTGGATTTGACGTTAATTCGATTAGGTAATATCAGAATCCAGGATTTGGCGGGGCGAAGTTGATAATGTGGATATACAACAGCTTTAATTTGCATTACAGATTTCGATATCCAATTGACAGAATTTTTCCTTTATTAAATTCGGCAGAAATTTGATAAGCAAGGAAGTCACTTGAGAATCTTTGGTACTGAGAGTAATAAGGTGTATTTCATTTTTCTTGTTAGGAATAAGAAAAAAAGAAATGAAGGCTATATTGGAATTAAGCATTAAGATTGGTACATATAAAAATGTAACAGCTTACAGGCTGTTTTAGTAAAAGAAATATAAAAGTGGTGCAATGTTTTATTGTTAAAAGTATAAGCTTATATTAAAATTATAGAAGAGCTGGATATGGTAGTACCTTACTTATCTCGTATCCATTTTGCGGGCTTGGGTGGGCGTTCTATTCTAACTACACGAACCAACTTCAAGTAAACTAACTATTATTATATATTTTCACGTGGGAGAGCCATGCTTCCGCACGAATGGGCCGGCACGACCGGAGTGATACCACGGCCTCACAGAAAACCGGCGTGAAACAACGCTTGCGTTGTGTTTCGCCCAGTGAATGAGGTTACCGGAGGCCCAAACCCTTTTAAAAGGCAGGCTACGCACTTGTGACTCCTCTGGTGTTGCGGGTGTCCATGGGCGGTGGTTATCGCTTACCATCAGGTTATCCGTTTGCTCGTTTGCTCCCCTATCCCATAAAAAAAAAATATATATACCTATTATAACGTCCGAAAAGTATATAATATATACCTTATGTATTTACTTCTCGGACGGTATACTTGGAATTGGCATACGTCTATCAGTTATAAGCATCTTAATCGCAAGTTGCTAAACAATACGAGTATATTTATACAGTTAGGTACTTGCTAAATTTGAAGCCAATGAAATATTTTTTCGTTCCCTTTGAACCAAAAATGTAAGGCAACAAATAACTTAATTGGCCCTTCTAACTTCAGTTAGCGGTTAAAAAAGGAAGCCAAAAAAATTGTGGGAAATAGTACTTTTATAGGGAAGAAAATACTTCTTATAGGATCGAGGGTTCTAGATAAAGTCGAATTTTGAAACCTTACCATCTACTACGAGAGTTTGAATGGGGCTTGACTTAAATAGGCCCGAAGATATAATTTAAAGGTAACATTTTCTAAAAGTGAAACTAATTAGATTTACCAACCAAGGTCCAATTGAAAATCTATCTATACTAATATATAAAGCTGAAGAGTTTGTTTGTTTGTTTGCTTGAACGCGCTAATCTCTCAGGAATTACTGGTCCGATTTGAAAAATTATTTCAGTGTTAGATAGCCCATTTATTGAGGAAGGCTATAGGCTATATATCATCACGCTACACGGACGAAGTCGCGGGCAGAAGCTTGTAATAAATAAAAATACTATGTGTTACGAAACTCCTATCCGACCCGTGAAGTATTGTTATATTATCGAGATCCGGTTTTTATTTGAATAATAATTTCGCAATAAGAAAAAAAAATGCCCCGAAAATAATTTAATTTATAAAAGCAAGGAGGAGAGGAAGGAGAAGGCGAAGAAGAAGGATTTGTTCTTGTATATTGTATAGTTTATTTATGCAGTGTCAGAAGAAGAAGAAAGAATGAAAGAAAATTTATTTATTTCCACCCAAAACGAAGCTACACATGGCGTGATACTAAATTTCCATGAGTCCAGGTCAGGTATGTCTGCTAACCCACATTACTTCAGCTTGGCGGATCAGGAATTTCAACAGTAAGACAATAGAGGACTAAATTATTATTAGTTGAAGGTATGTTAGTAACATATGTTAGTAAGTTACCTAGTCAGGTATAGAGACGTATAATGTATATATAGAAGCAGTTATCAAACTTCCTGAGCACCATGATATGGGTACTGTTACTAACAAGTGTTAACTTGTTTGAAGTTATTAATCAAGTTTATGCGGCGGCCCAACATTTAATGTTGGTAATATTGTCGTCCGTCGTCAGGAAAATTTAATTTCCAAGCGTGTTATCGTTTAAATCGATTAGCTTTTAAGAACTTTACTGTAAGGCCCGGTTAAGAAAAATAAATTGTATTGTAACAGTATTAAGAGTTATTTTAGATCCCTTGGAAGGAGTCCAATGATTACGTTGGGCAATAATAAAATGAAGTATCTATAGGCAGGGATCAACCCTGAGGATTTTCAGATTTAGGCAGAGGTAAACAGAACTAAATGTACCTCCACATTTCGCCAGTATGATTAGGCCCACGGAATAGGGGGCGCGCAAATTTCAAACTCCAAGCTGCTACTGAAAATTTCATAAAAAATCCAATAACTTTGCTTGACCTAGGAAGGGAACACAGGATCTCTAACATAGCAGTCATACTCAGGACTGCTAGACTAATAAGAGAGTTAGGAAATTTGCCCGGTTAATGGCAATAGGCTCGCCCCCTATTACATTGGACCTAAACATACCGGCGAACTGAGGGTATACATAAAGTACGCCTCTACCATACCCTTCGGGGAAAATAGGCGTGATGGTATGTTATGTATCAATTTTTGAATTATGTAGAAGTCTTTAATAATATAATTGAATATCATCATCACTACTACTTATTATAAAACAATGTGGTTTCCCGCTGTCTGTCCCTATGTATGCTTAGATCTTTTAAACTACGCAACGGATTTTGATGCGTTTTTTTTTAATAGATAGAGTGATTTAAGAGGAAGGTTTTAAGCTATTTAACATCACGCTATGACTCTTAGGACCGGGGCAGCGCGGGTGAAACCGCGGGCGGGTCGCTAGTTTGAGCATAAACGTTATATCTGACCACGTTGCAGAAAAAATCACTTGGCTATAAACAATAAGAAACATTTAAATCGCTGACACGAAAACAATTCTCGCGAAACCCCAAGACAAAGTGTGATAGATGGTCGCAAGATTAACACACGTGCACCTTAGCGTGTTGGACAATATACGCCATTTTGAGGGGATCCCTTCGAAGCTGATGGATCAACTCGGGTCGGAGTTAGACGGGTATGATTGATGAGTACTAAGTTGAAGCCTTGGGATGCTGAAGGTACTTACTTAAGTTATACTTAGATAGTGTAGTTAAGATTCGGTAATAGATATTGGAACATTGATCTGTGAATTTGTTTTGAAACCAATGACGAGATCAATTTTCCTCGAACATTTAAACGAGTATATAATATGTTAATATAATATGATTAGTATTATTGAAACGTGCGTGTTTAAACGCGGTTATATTTATGCCCTAGATAACACAGACATTACATTTTACAAACAAAATAATAAACATAACATAACATACCATCACGCCTGTATTCCCCGAAGGGTTAGGCAGAGGCGTACTAATGTAGGTACACCCACAGTTCGCCGGTATGTTTTTAGGTCCCATGTAATAGGGGGCGAGCCTATTGCCATTAACCGGGCACAAATTCCTAACTCCGAGCTGCTACTGGGAATTTCATAGAAAAACCCAATAACACTTTGCTCGACCTGGGAATCGAACCCAGGACCTCTAGCGTAGCAGTCGCGCTCAGGACCACTTGGCTAATGAGGCAGCAGTACAAAATAATAAGTAAACAAAAATACGACCCTAGCGGAATGGACTAGAACATTTTTGGGCGACTTGGGCAATGACAAAATGCTTAGGGTAAGCCGTTACGCCAAGTATCGTCGTGAATTCGATTCCGAACTATTTGTATCACAGATATTTGTGTCGAGTCTAGGTGTAGATAGTGTCCGTTAATTACGAGGTTTTTAAAGTACCTACCTCGCGGATCGCGGTACACGTATTGTTCACTACAGCCGCACCCTCTAAAACAAAGCACTTTGTATTTTTCTCCGCAGAGTGAATGGCACTTCTGTAATTCAATTCTGTAGCCTACATTATAGTTCAATGTATTTGAATGTTTGCTCGTTAAAAATATTGTAGGTATAGATTACTGTAATGTACTATGTATACATCACCTTTCATGATATAAAAGATCATATTTATTTATTTATCCGTCTCGTCAGAAACTTGGATTTCAACTTACCTACCAGTTATGGTTTGGCAGCTCAGGCCATAGTCATCTCTAGGCTATCACAGCTCCTAGAACCATGACAATTGAAATATTACTTACCCAATTTGATGCTCCATAAGGATTTCACGTACGCAATCTAATTCCATCTTTGACTTCACGTTGCGTCACTTATGTTTGACTCCATTGCTAAATGGGGTGCTTATTGACAGAACAATTGAAGCCGTAATTACCTGAGATTGTGTATTGTCAAAGCGTTCCCTGTTGACTCCTTACTTGTGAGCAAGATTGCAACCTCTTGACCCCGCCCTAGTTTAGAATGGTTTTGTCACATAATTCCTACCTTTTATGCAAAACTCAACAACACCCATTTGACTCCCCCTGAGTCATTGTTTATTCGGGCTTACCACAGCAACAACTGTAAGAATTTTCATGCAGTTTCCGCCCATAGAAAGAAGGGTTATGTAGGAAGGTTTTATACTATAATTTATGAGCATACGTTCTCATGGGTATGTGCATACATTTTCACAAAAAATGTAAATAAAATATTATAAAGCTTAATACCTCTCACGCTGAGAAAGAACCGGTGGGAAAATGTAATGAGTTGATGATGATTATTACGTTCTACTCAGAACGTAATAATCATCTTCAAGTGCTAGAATATCCTTCAGATGAAGGGACGTTCAAGACTTACCTTAATACCTTGCGAAGTTTTTTAAAGCCTTTATCGTTCTACAATGTTAACTGCCTCAATAATAATCTCATCAAAGGAGACAAGTGTGGCTATTGAGCGCAAAGCCTCGAGTTTGATCTCCGGCTCGAGGAGAATATTAATCGGTTTTTATAATAGAACTAGCTTCTGCCCGCGACTTCGTCCGCGTAGCGTGATGATATATAGCCTATAGCCTTCTTCAATAAATTGGCTATCTAACACTGAAATAATTTTTCAAATCGGACCAGTAGTTCCTGAGATTAGCGCGTTCAAGCAAACAAACAAACAAACTCTTCAGCTTTATATATTAGTATAGATAGTAACAGCTCGGAGATTAGATTTGTGCCAGACTCGCTTTAAAACATGATCACTGTGTTATACCCTCAAAGGCATGATGGTAACCATCCATGTTTATATCTATAAAGTGATTGCATCGGGAATAACTACCTATTGTATAGGTACCTACGTTCTCTATTATCCAGTGCTTCCATGCAGAACATTTTAATTGGGCTCTGTTATTGTTATACTTAATTGTTAAAAGGATCATTGCGGGGCGAATATGGAATACAATAGAGATACGACAAGAAAATAAACCTATTACTTAATAGAAAATAATTCTTGCGAGAGCTCTATATAGTGTCTCCGAAAGGTGAAGCAGAGGTGTACAGCACCCATAATATGTCTCTATATTGCAGGTTCTATGAAATATGGGGCGAGAAAGTAGTTTGCTACTGAGATATTTTCTAAAAAACTTCATAAAATTTTTCTTGCCCTGGGCACCGAACCCAGAATAAAATATCAAACGGATGCACTTGCAACCACTAGGCCAATGAGGCGCCTTAAAACATGTCCCTTAACAATCTCAAATAAATTATTTTTAATAATTAATTTATATATTTTTTTAATTAATAATTTTTTATAAGGTTTATTTTAAAATGTGTACAATAATTATTAGTCTTGTGGTTCGCCACTGCTACGCTAGAGGTCCCGGGTTTATTGCCAGATCGAGCAAAGTGTTATTGGTTTTTTTTTATGAAATTCGCAGTAGCAGCTGAGAATTTGAGATCTGTGCCCGGTTAATGTCAATAGGCTCGCCCTCTATTATGTGGGATCTTAACTTATCGGCGAACTGTGGACGTACATAAGTAGTACACCTCTGTCTAACCCTTCGGTAAATACAGGCGTGATGGTATGTTACAATTCTTATTCAAAAATACCTATAATCAAACATGTTTTGCCCAAATAGGGTCCTATAATTATTGTTTTTTGTGATGAGCAATAAATGTCTGTTTAATTTGTTTTTTTCTTAAATTGAGATCAATTCGTGTCATTTCTTTGTTACAGGTACTTAAGTATTCCAGATGCATCCTTTACAGGAGATTCCCCGTTCCACAAACCTTTCCTAATATAAATCTTTTGATGTCGACAAACTGACAGACGATGATTTATGGATGTAGGGAAAGAACGAAGGAAATAGCCTTTAGGTGTTAGACACTTATTTTATGTGACAGACTGAAAATGTGAGACTAACTAAGGGCCACTTGCACCGCCTTCTTAATTGTGTTTAAATAATATTTTTTTAAACACAATTAAGTAGCCGTGATAGCCTAGTGATATGACTATTGGACTGCCAAATCAAAGGTCTCGAGTTCAAATTCAAGGCACGCACCTGATCCTGATCTGACTTTTCGAAGTTATGTGTGTATTAATAGTTAATTATCACACGCTTAAACGGTGAAGGTATACACAGCGTGTGAAGTCTGCCAACCCGCATTAGGCTAGCGTGGTGGACTATAGCCTAATCCCTCTCATTGTGAGAGGAGACCCGTGCCCAGCAGTGGGACATATAATGGGTCGATTATGTTATGTTTATGTTATGTACCTAATATTTAAACTGCCTCGTTAGCGAAGTGGTCCTGAGCGCGACTGCTACGCTAGAGGTCCTGGGTTCGATTCCCAGGTCAAGCAAAGTGTTATTGGGTTTTTCTATGAAATTCCCAGTAGCAGCTCGGAGTTAGGAATTTGTGTCCGGTTAATGGCAATAGGCTCGCTCCCTATTACATGGGACCTAAAACATACCGACGAACTGTGGGTGTACATTAGTACACCTCTGCCTAACCCTTCGAGGAATACAGGCGTGATGGTATGTTGTATTAAGAAGTTGGTGCAAGTGCCTCTTAATTTACTGTTAAGAAAATATGATTCTTTAAAACATTACTATCAGGGAGAGATTTGGTAGAGATCATAGCGGATAATACAGTAGATCCTACATAGCTATTTGTAAAGAAATAATAAATTTTACAAAGGCCACATAATAAAATTATCAGCATTTGCAAATATGCAAAAGACGATGTTACAATAACAAGTTTGTATACCTAGTCCTCTATTTATTCTTCATTTCTTCGGTTTATTGGAAAACAGTCCACTGTCTCAGAAAACGTTTTTCAGCTTCGCGTTCCCTGTCCCCACGAAAGGGAGACATTCCTTTTATTGAAATTGGGAAAACAAAGAAAGCGTTTGGTATTCTAAATGATTCTCATTGTTTTTTTAAATAGCAGCAGATCGTATTTTACTTGCTTCATTATTAACTGGAATCAAGAGTTTTTTTAGACTTTCAGTTTTCGTTTATTTAGATTAAAATAAAGCACTGACTGGTTCTCAGACAGTTTCAAGTTACGGAGAGATTTCGGAGTAGGATCTCTTTAGACATAAGAATCTCGAATCCCACGGATAAGTTTCCCCGTTTCGACTGGGACCGTAAATCTTGGACCCGTCTGAACCGATTGCGTTCCAACCACGGGAAATCTAACCACCACCTCCATAAATGGGGATTAAGGGTCCGGTGGAGCTTGAATTGCTCACCAAAACGTCATAAAAAATAAATCATAATTCAAACAATATTTTATCAAATTGTGTTTTTTTTTATTTAAATACCGGTAATCTAGTCCGTTTACTACTACTTACTTAACTGGAAAAAAACGACGCGACAAATTGTTTCAAAATTACTAAAGTTATCAAGATTTGAATTCGCTTATATTTATTTCCGGTGAAGTATTTTGGACAAAATGGTAGAGCCTCGTGTTCGAAATCATTAAATATCTTAGCAAAATCCAAAGTTGTCATCGAGCTCGATAGATGGCGTTAAGATAGAAATAGATCGCGCTATGGTTTCGTTACCAAGATTTAGTAGGGTCACGAAATTGTTTTATAAAAATATACTGCATACATACTGCATCAGTTCAGAACACAGACGTGGTTTTATTTATCTTCAACCCTTCTAGTGTATCTTAGTAGGTCAGCAGAACAACTAGTGCAACCAGCCTTAACATTGGTCCATCGACCCTGGATATCAGACCCAGAACTGTCTGAAGTTTGTGTGTTAGTGTGTGTTGATTAGCACCACCGACGCGGTCGACGTACTCGCAGTGGATTGCTGCGGCAAGAGTACCGGATACCCGCAGAGGCAGCGGACAGCATTTGTCCGACGACAAGGCGAACGTGCTCATCCATCAACAACATCGAGTTCAATGGTGGTACTTGTCGCTAGAGGGCGCAAGTAGTACAAACATCAGTTCAAGCTTCGCATACTAAAGGCAGCAACGACGACAACAGAGAACACCGTGCGGCAACGACACAGTAAGCGCAAGCGAGTATTAGTTCACAAGGACGCCACAGAGGGCGCCACTAGTACTATTCCATTGAGTGAAGTGCAAACCGTGAGTACATTTTAATTTTATGCAGTGTGACAGACATAAAAATTTGCCAAGCAATTTTGAACTTTATTTCTATTAAGAGTTTAACTTTGAAGAATTTGGAAGAATATTTGGACTTAGAAAATTTTACTCAATTTGTGTTGTGATTATTAAGTAGTCTTTAATTTATGTGCATGTTAGTTTTAGGACTTAGAATAGTTTGTTAAAAAACGCCGGAACGGGGAATCCATGCCCGATTTCCGCCCGAGTAGAAAGTGGTTTTAAAAACACTTGTAAAATTTTTAATTACTAGTCATTAGATCTTGCACTTAGAAAAAAATATCTGGTTTCTTTATAACGTTTACAACCACATTATTATGATTTCTTTACATGTTTAGAGAATTCGTTTTGTTGTTTGGCCTATGAGTTTTTAAATCAATTTTTACACTTTATATTTTACTGTTAATTGTTTATATTTTACCACTTGTTATTATTTAAGATGGAAGGTTTAATTAATGTGTTAAAAGACCTCCAAGGTGTGATTCAAAGAGGCTTCTCTAACTTTAAAAAGAGTCCAAAGGATAGGTTATCTGTAGAGTATATTGAGGCAAGACAGGAACTTTTAGAAAAAGACTGGGCTCTGTTTAAAGAAAATAACACCAAACTTCATGAACTTTATACATCAACGGATGTTCAAAAGTTGATGGATTTATATGATTGTACAGAGGACACCTACCTTACTTATAAATGTTTATTGAAAACAATGCTTAATAAAATTAGAGGTTCTAAGGAACTAGCACAACAAAATAATGGTTCTACCAGTAGTGCCGTTAAGTCATCCAGTTCATTAGTTAAATTACCCAAGATCTCCATTCCAATGTTTTCGGGGAAATACGGAGAATGGACGACATTTCATGATCTCTTTGTTTCGTTAGTCCATAAAAATGATATATTAGATAACGTGCAAAAAATGCATTATTTAAAAAGTCACCTTACTGGTGAAGCGGAGCAATTGGTGAGACACACTCCAATAACAGAGGCTAACTACAGTCAGTGCTGGGATCTATTAGTCAAACGTTATAGTAATAAAAGATATCTAGCTAACGGTATTTTGAAAAGGTTATTTGGTTTAAAACGTATGAATACTGAATCCGGTACACTATTAAAGGAACTATTAGACACCACCAATGACTGCTTAAATGCATTATCAAACTTAGGTATAAATGTGAGTACATGGGATGTCATTATCATACATATAGCAACGTTTAAATTAGATGCTGAAACACGTAAGCAATGGGAATTGAGTGTCAGTAATAGCGATACCAGTAATGATTTACCTACCTTAGATCAATTTAAAGTCTTTATTGAGAACCGTTTCCGCGCATTAGAGTGCATAGAACCTAAAAGAGTTTCAGTTCACCAGGTCAATTATCCTAGTTCAAATAGTCATGCCCCCAAGGCTATGATAGCCACCAGTTCATCACATATGAAATGTGAATTTTGTTCGGAAACTCACAAGCTGTGTTTTTGCAAGAAGTTTTCCAAACAGTCCATCGAAGTCCGGCGTGACTTTGTTCTCAAAAATAAAATTTGTTTTAATTGTTTAGGAAGTAATCACACCGTATACAACTGCAAGAAGAATACATCCTGTAAAGTGTGCCAAAAACGCCACCACTCGTTACTACATCTTAGCGGCGAAACTGAAAATAAAAGCCAAGATCACTCAAAGCCGGCTACTGATAGTGCTAGCCCTTCGACTAGCTCTAATCAGATAGTTTCGTGCTTGTCAACGGGTAATGAATTCAAGTCCAGGCAGGTTTTATTAGCGACAGCGCTAGTAAAAGCCGAGTCAAAAACGGGTGACCACCAAACAGTTCGAGCCTTGCTGGATCAAGGCTCTCAGGCGTGTTTTATAACAGAGGCCACAGTCCAATATCTCGGTCTGAAAAAGATTCCTATTCAAGGATTTATTTCTGGATTAGGTGATAATAAGTCAACCATGACAAAACATTTAGTATATCTTACGATTAAATCTCGCGTGGACTCTTGTTTTGAGTTCACTTTAAGTGCTTACGTTTTAAAGAAGATCACCTCATACCTACCTGAACGAAGCTTACATTCAGGTACTTTCGATTGGTTAGGTACCAATAAGTTGTATCTGGCTGATCCGGAGTTCAACACACCTAACAAAATAGATATTCTGTTGGGCGCTGACTAGCTGCATCCTGAAGGAGGGTATAGTAAAGAGTCCTTCAGGCACCTTGATCGCACAGAACACTGCTTTAGGTTGGATCCTGTCAGGTGCAGTTAGTCCTATAATTAATAACAAAATTAATAATAAAATATGTAATATAAATGTAATGCATGCACAAGTCAATGACGATGAGATATTAAGAAAGTTTTGGGAAATAGAAGAGCAAATTAATTCAAAAAAGATACTTACCCCAGAGGAGAAGAGATGCGAAGAATTTTACAGTAAGACCACGAAGAGAGATAGCGATGGCAGGTACATTGTCAGGTTACCTTTTCGAGACGATGATCCACCCTGCAAGTCTGGAAATTCACGTGGCATAGCTAAAATAAGATTTGAAGCGTTAGAAAGAAGATTAGGAAAAAACAAAGAGTTAAAGGAAGCATATACAGAAGTGTTAAAGGAATATTTAGAGTTAGGACATATGAAGGAAGTGAAGAAAAACGATGATAAAAGGGAAGAAGCAGTGTATTTACCTCACCACGCAGTTATTAGGAATGACAAGACCACAACTAAAGTTAGAGTGGTCTTCAATGCATCGGAAAAGAACTGCAATGGAGTGTCACTAAATGATACTTTAATGGTTGGTCCAACACTGCAAGCAGATTTACGACACACGGTCTTACAATGGAGAGTTCATCCAATAGGACTTGTTGCTGACATTATTAAAATGTACCGCCAAGTTAGGATAGCAGAAGAAGAGGCTATGTATCAAAGAATCTTGTGGCGTGACAGTCCAGACAAAGAAATCTTAGATTACGAGTTAGTGACCGTGACCTTCGGAACCGCTTCTGCACCATACCAGGCAGTCAGAACCTTGCGTCAAATCGCAGTTGATGATGGTGAAAATTATCCAATTGCTGCAGATAAGGTTCTGAACTGTTTTTACATGGACGACTTAATGACAGGATGCAATAGTGTACAAGAAGGTCTAGAGATACATAAGCAAATAGTAGGATTATTAGGAAGAAGTGGATTTACTCTACAGAAGTGGAGTAGTAATAGCCAAGAATTATTACACAGAATAGAATCAAGTGAAATTAATGAAGTGAAAGAACTACCAGATCAACCTAGAACAACTGAAAATAAGGACAAACCAATAGAACAAAAGGAAATTATACATTACAGTCAATTAGAAAACAAAGGGATAGAAAGCAAGCTAGACAGTACAATAAAAATATTAGGACTCACCTGGAACCGCACCGAAGACACATTCCAATACTCCGTGAATCTTCCGCCGCCATCAACTGCACCTGTAACAAAAAGATCAATTATTTCAGACATAGCACGTTTATTTGACCCACTAGGCTGGTTAGCTCCTAGTGTGGTGTTAGCAAAGGCATTCATTCAAAGGTTATGGTTGGAGGGAGTGGGTTGGGATGAAGCATTAAGCACTGATTTAGTCAATGAATGGGATACTTACCGCAAGGAATTGTCTCTACTTAATAAAGTACGAATACCTCGGTGGCTTGGCACTATGCCGAGCGACGATCTTGAGCTGCATGGCTTCAGCGACGCCTCCAAAACAGCTTATTCCGCAGTTATTTACTTGCGTATAGTGGATGCTGTAGGCAATATTCAAGTTTCGTTGTTGGTTGCGAAAACCAGAGTCGCTCCCGTCAAACAAATTAGCATACCTCGTTTAGAGTTATGTGGAGCTGTTCTGCTGGCAAATCTACTGATCGAAACGGCAGATGTCTTAAATATTTCTGGGGACAGAATCAAGGCTTGGACGGATTCCACCGTAGTGTTGGCTTGGCTTAACAGCCATCCAAGCAGATGGAAGACGTTTGTAGCCAATCGTACCTCAGAAATATTGACCAATATGAAGGCATCTCAATGGTTTCATGTGAAAACTAAGGACAACCCAGCAGATTGCGCCTCAAGAGGTATATTACCAAGTATATTACTCGACAATAGTATGTGGTTTTCAGGACCCTCATTTCTCACAGAAAAATTAATTACGTACAAAAGGCCAAATGATTTGAATACCGACGTGGAGGAATCAACAAAAACACACGTCACCGTAGTTCCAGAGCGTTCCATATTCGAGCGGTATTCTTCATTACAAAAATTAATTAGAATTATTGCATATTGTCGACGATTTTTAACAAAAAATATATTTAAACAAAGTTATTTACAAAAAATTGAATTAGAACTAGCTTTAGAATGTTGTATCAGACAAACACAAAGGGAAATATTTACAGTAGAGTATTCACACTTACAGGAAAAGGGCTATTTACAACTAAAATCTAGTAAATTAAACTCACTCTGTCCATATCTTGATGAAAAGGGCATAATCAGAGTTCGAGGCAGACTCGAGAAGGCTCCACTTAGTCATCAGATGAAACACCCCATAGTTTTACCGAACTCTAGTCATTTTACTAATCTTATAGTGGCAGATGCTCACATAAAAACACTCCACGGCGGTCCTCAGCTGATGTCTAACTATTTAAGAACAGCCTACTGGATTATAGGGGTTAGTAATCTAGTCAAATCTCATGTACGCAAATGTGTAACATGCGCTAAACATCGCGCAAGTACCAAAAACCAAATGATGGGCTCTCTTCCAACTGTAAGATGTTCTCCAGCTCGACCGTTCTTGCACAGCGGTGTTGACTATGCAGGCCCTATAAATATTAGAACAACGAAAGGTCGCGGGCACAGGTCATACAAAGGGTACATATGTTTGTTCATCTGTATGTCGACACGTGCTATCCATTTAGAAGTCGTTAGCGACATGAGCACTCAGGCTTTTTTAGCTGCCTTCCGACGTTTTGTGTCAAGGCGAGGTCACTGTGCCAAAATGTGGAGCGATAATGGTACCACATTTGTAGGTGCTGCCAGAGAGTTACATCGATTATTGGCTTCGATTCAGGGATCGATAGCAGAACAACTGGAATCCAGCGGCACCGAATGGCACTTCATTCCCCCACATAGCCCGAATTTCGGCGGTCTTTGGGAAGCAGGGGTGAAGTCCACTAAGTTTCACCTCAAACGGGTCATTGGTGATGCTACCTTGACTTATGAGGAAATGAACACTCTTCTGAATCAAGTGGAAGCTTGTTTGAACTCGCGTCCAATGAGCGTCATAAATACCTCTGATCCTGGTGCACTGATACCTTTAACCCCAGGACATTTCCTAATCGGAGAGCCGATAGTAAATGTACCTGACGATAGTTTTGAACGCGCAAACGTTAGTTATTTGACACGGTGGCAATTTATTCAAAGAATGGTACAGTCATTTTGGAAACGCTGGTCCCAAGAATATTTGTCCAACCTTATGAACCGCTACAAATGGTCTTCAAAAACTCCTGAGCCGAGAATTGGAGACGTCGTTTTAATTAAAGAAGACGACATGCCGCCAAGTCGTTGGTTATTAGGTCGCGTAGTAGAAAAACATCCTGGCGACGACGGCATCACCCGTGTAGTCACATTGCGCACTAAGTCCTCAAATATCAAAAGGCCAACATCCAAACTTTGTATTTTACCAGTTATAGATCAATGAGTTTTTATGTTCAATTGTTATTTCTTATCAACTTTTACAACTTTTATTTTATACAAGGGTTTTTCACGAATATTGATTTTACATTGTTTTTATTATCTATAGGATCAATACTTACGAGACTTTTATCTACAGCTTTTACAATATTTTATTTTGTATTATTTTAAAGTTTACAACTGTTGATTTTTACATTGTTATTTATGTATTATTTTTAGACCATAATAGACCAAGTTAATTTGAATAAAATGTGTTACGGTTAATGTTTTTAAGTACAAATGTCCATTAATCGAAATTTTCGATCAGTGTTTGTTTAAAATATGTTTCATATCTAAATTGTAAGCTCAAGAAGGACATTCCTTCATAAATGTCCTTGGTGGGCGGTATGTTCGAAATCATTAAATATCTTAGCAAAATCCAAAGTTGTCATCGAGCTCGATAGATGGCGTTAAGATAGAAATAGATCGCGCTATGGTTTCGTTACCAAGATTTAGTAGGGTCACGAAATTGTTTTATAAAAATATACTGCATACATACTGCATCAGTTCAGAACACAGACGTGGTTTTATTTATCTTCAACCCTTCTAGTGTATCTTAGTAGGTCAGCAGAACAACTAGTGCAACCAGCCTTAACACCTCGCCTGCGAGATGTTCTCATCGATATGTGACGTTTGCCAACTCGAACTAAGGCCGCCCTTACTTACACTGGTAAATTTTACTCACGTAAGTAACTTACGTAATTGACTTACCATAAATTTGCAAATTTAAATACTCTATATAAGTACTTCGTAATTTCTTCTTCTTTTTGATGTAAGTAGCTGTAAGTTACTTACACAATACGAAAGCAACTTACAAGTGAAAGAGCGGCCAAGTCAGGGTGGTTTACTACGAAACGCTTCGCATTCTGAGAAGACAATCGTGCTCCACACTGTGACAGTAAGCGTGTTGATGGTTATTTATGCAAATTATCTACCTCGATTATCAGCTTAACTATGATAGTCAATAGTTATCGATGTATCATTGTTACCTACTGCCTGACATGGTAGTACCACAGTACAGTACAGTACTTAGTAGTAGTACCTACTAATAGCCTAAGAGCTATTGAACCATCCGAATAACCCGATTCCCACAAAGTTAGGGTTATTCGGATGGTTCAGTAGCTCTCTAGCTATAATATCACTTCAAGAATTCGCGATCTAGGTACCTACTATGTATTTGCATTTATCATCACGCGCATTTAGAATTCCAGTTTAGTATTCTGCCGTTGTACATCAATATTTGTATTGTGTTATTTGGTATGAACATGTATTTCGGAGTTCGCTTCAAATTCTGTGGAATGTGGATAGGTAACTAATACATGCCAGTATAGTATAGCTACTAATCTAGTTTAGACTGTTTTTAAATAAATGATACCATCCTCTCATCCTTTTATCATACTACCTACCAGTATTTATCTTCACAGTGTTAGACAGATGTGTACAAATGTACACCCACAGATTGCCAGTATGTGTACGTCCCAGGCAGGATGCAAGTAATAGCCGGCGTGCCTATTGTCATTAACGGGGCACAAATCCAACCATCGAGCTGCTACTTAAAATTACATAGAAAAAAAATCCAATAACACTTATTCGACTTGGGAATTGAAGCTTGGACCTTGGCATAGCTGTCGCGCCAAATCAATCAGTTCAAACAAATCCTGCAGTGATCAACTCTAAAATAGAGCTACTACGTTAGGAGCCACAAATAATTAAAAAACAACATATTTAGAGCAACTTGATCAATCCTTTTGCGACTTATCGGCAGATGTTACGTAGCCAAACAAAACCTTGTCAGATTTCAGGGTTAGTTGCAACCTTCAGTAGTAGACGGATCGAAGCGACCCCTATACGCTGGCATCAATGTCTCGGTTGTTCTATATTTTGCATCGACATTGAACGATAGACTGGTACTATTAGAAAGGCTATAGAGATTGGATTTCGAAAAAAACTGTTAAGTACTTGATAGATAAAAAACATCTTTATGTACTCACTTTTATAATTTTCTGAAGGAAAAGAAGACACCATTTTTTTTTTACTTAGCTGGAGCTTACTTCTACATTAGGCAAGCATTGGGATTGAGAAATATACAAAAGCCAAGGGATCTTTACTACCTTTGAGTCTACCCGTAACCATGGATGCTGTAAAGGATCCGAAAACAACGCGATAAATCCGTAAAGAGTAGTTTCATTTCAATACCTTTGAAGGCTTCTCTATAGGCATGTCATGGTGCTGGCGATTGTAAGGATTTCCATAGTCATGACTATAAGGCAAGGGAAGGAGAGTGTGATTGTCGGGATGAGTCCGACATACTCTGGCCCACCTACCACATTTTACCCAGGTGATAGACGACCTATTAGGATCTTTTGTACTAAAAATATATTTTGTTAATAAAACTGCTTATTTTTTTTCCTAACAAAAACACACTTCTCTAATTCGAAATGGAGTAACCTCTCCATTTCGAATATTAATGAAGTGTGTCTTTTAGTACATAAACATTTGAAAAATATTAAACGTCATTAATTTCACACCAAAAATCATTATTAGATATGATAATGAAAACATAAACTACACCACTTCTATCAAGCACTAATGAAGACAAGAAAAAAAACAATCTGAACTACTAAGTATAATGATAAGAGAGACGTGAGAAATGATTTGTTAAATAATGTTCGAATATTCACCCAAAAACATACTGACGTTGGCTGCACTTTTTGTACCATAGGCCCTTGAAAATAGTCTATTGTGGCAGCTTCGTTTCGTTTCCGTAGTGGTTGTTTCATAACTAAGCGGGTCTATTTCAACCAGCCAGACCTTGACCAGCGCGCCACCCTGACCGCATAGAGGTCGGGTATTTTCGTTTATCCGCTGTCTGCCACGTGTATCCGAACGTGTTTGTATTGTAGGTTCGAGCCAAAGGATTTCATAATTGGAACTTTCGAGTTTTCCGAATGTAGAAAAAAAAAATACAGGTGTTCAGCGAAGTGGCTCAGTCAGTAGGCACATCGTCAGTTCATCTTGCCATAGAACGCGCCGATTGCAAGTACTGCATTCTTGACCCTTATTTCATGAATATGGTTGGCTTTCTAGGGGTCCGTCCCCCGTTCCATTACGTACATAGTTTTTATTAGTCGTGACATCCAGTACGACATCCAGCATTCGCTAGATCCTTCCAAGGGCCAGGCCTCGCATCGAATCCTACTCGTAGGTGCGTTTGGACAAGACGCGCGCTGCTTATTGAGGCTCCTGTCCACACACATCTCCAACCATGTAAGTACAACAAAAAAATACATACAGAGCATCATAGAACCTTCTCCTTTTTTGAAATCGGTAAAAACTAGTGTTACTCATATCATACGATACAAGAAGAAAAGTCGTTACATTTAATAGAAAGTATGAATCGACTAAGCAGACGAGATATTGAAAGATCTAATCGTCTTCTAAGTATAATTAATTTACTCGATGTCAAATCCAATCCTGCTCAGCCCGTGTAGCAAATACAGCGTGAAATAGATCGGCAGGTGGGTTTGAGAATATTGGCAAATGGCAATTAGTAAATAGGTCGCTGTATTGCCGAGACTTGTATGTAGTACAAACAGGTTTTAATATCAACCAATCTGGGCCCCAAGTCTGCTAATTTGTCGTGTCAAAATCGTCACTCAATGGCTTCAGAATTGTTCATTTTTGACATAAGAACTGACAGATTTCGTAGACAAAACTGTCAAAAATCAACAATTTTCAAGTCACTGAATCACAATTCTGACACAACTAAATAGTAGACTCGGCACCCAGAGATAACACGTTAAAGAGATAAAGTTACATATAGTTTCTCCCGGTTTCACTCGCGAACTAAAATGATGTTAGGATAAATATTTAATTAAGTAATTACCTATTGCTTCCTATTAAAAATAAGAGATACCTACTTACTTCTATGCAAACTTTCAACCACGTTTCCCCCTTTCAAATAGTTAATGTATGAAAATACAAAAACTCTGAAACACTTCACTATTAAATGTTACTTCAAATTTTAATGTTTTAACTTCAAAGAACTTTCGCACAAAGTTAATGTAGAAATTTCCAAAAATATTTTCTTAGCAACCGCTAACGACATTTATTTGGAAATTTACTAGGTATGTTATGAAATATACCTATGTTCAACATTTTTGAAAGATCAGCCAGTCACTCAGAAAAACGATTTTATAAATTTAGACTAGCTTCTGCCCGCGGCTTCGCTCACTTGAAGCTCAAATACCAACAGTTATGATCTCTTCATTGTATGGGTCTCTCCATACATTACAGAGGTCAAGCTGTATCTCAGGTATTTTTTATAACATAACACAATACTGTCGTTCTTTCCCTAATGTAAATAGAGAGTAAAGTTGTTCAGTGAAATCGGTACCTTCTAACATAGGAATTAAGTTTATTAAGTATTTAAAAATAATTTATACCTACTACATATAGGCGGTTGGCAACATGAAGAATTCAGATTATTTTTAGGCTAAGCACCAACATCGCGTGGCTTCAGTCGCGTGGTTTTCAGATTTCTGCGAAATATGATAGCTTCAAGAATATTTTATTGCTTCGTTCTTACACACGATCAGGTTATAGGTAAGACATATTTACAGTCACAGTTGCTTGCGATTGAGTTTTTCATGTAAGTAAAAATACTTTCTATAAAGGCACTGGTGAATTATTCTAGTTACTAGTGATTCGAAAAGATCCCTTTAACATTGCTTTTTCAATTTCTATAAATAATAATATAAATAAATAAATAATATATATAAATAAATAAATATTTATTAAAAGTTACAGAAGACTTTAGCACTGACATCAAAATGAACTTTGGAACAGATAAATGTAAAATAAACAGTATAATTAGAGGAAAGCACCACACAACTGACCCATACATACTTACACAACAAAATGCACTAATAGATAAAATGGAGGTTACTGATACATATAAATATTTAGGATACTGCCAGAGCACGCGGTTAGACCACGGTAAGATAAAAGAAGAATTAACAAGAAAATACACACAAAGACTCAACAAAATACTTAAAACAGAACTATCAGCAAGAAACACGGTAAAAGCTATAAATGCATATGCAGTCCCTATACTCACCTACTCATTTGGCGTTTCAGCTACAGATTTAGATGCAATTAATAGACTAACAAGAACAACATGCTATAAACAACATATACACCACATACACTCAGCCACAGAAAGGTTTAATCTTAAAAGAAAATTAGGAGGCAGAGGTTTGATAGATATTAAGAATCTACACAGTAGACAACTACACAACATCCGTACATACATGTTAAGTAAAGCCAAAGATAGTCCCATTCATTCAGCCCTTACCAAAATATCGACATCAGGCACACCATTAAAATTAAACTGCAGTTATTTCAATCCGCTAGAAAACCATTCGTCAGATGAACAAAAAATTGCAAGCTGGAAACAAAAATCACTTCATGGCAAATATCCTAATCTTATACAACAAGAACACATAGACAAGGAAGCATCTACTGCATGGCTTAGAAAAGGGAATATATATAAAGAAA
Organism: Acronicta leporina; assembly: GCA_947256265.1. Lineage (NCBI taxonomy): Eukaryota > Metazoa > Arthropoda > Insecta > Lepidoptera > Noctuidae > Acronicta > Acronicta leporina. Next base: position 4,511,205 of record OX366512.1, read on the forward strand.
CAGAGGGGTTTATTATTGCCATTCAAGACCAGATAATAAAAACTAAAAACTACCAGAAATATATAATGAAGGATAGTAACGTAGTCTCAGACAGATGCAGATTATGTAACACACAACAAGAAACCATAGATCATATTACAGGGGGATGTCCATTCTTGGCTAATAAACAATACACAGAAAGACACAACAACGTAGCTAAACAAATACACCTGCAGATATCAAAAAATATAAGTTAATAGATAAAATAGAACCATATTATAAATATAAGCCAAAAAGTGTATTAAATAACGAAATTGCTAAGCTATACTGGGATAGGGATATAATTACAGATAAAACAACATAGAATAATAGGCCAGACATAACATTAATTTTAAAAGAACAAAAAATAACATATTTAATAGACATATCGGTACCAAACTCAGAAAACTTACGAAAGAAATACACAGATAAAATACAAAAATATATACCTTTAGCAGATGAAATAAGACAGATGTGGCAACAAAACACAGTTAAAATAATACCAATAATATTATCATCCACCGGACTCATCCCTAAGTCACTGCACACATCACTTAAAGAATTAGATCTTCACAAATCCACATACATTCCACTCCAAAAATCAGTTATAATTGACACATGCTCCATAGTACGGCGATTCCTGACATCCACTACACAAACACCTTCTTCAGAAGGAAACGAACCAACACACTTGGCGTAAGCCCGTGGTTGGCACGTCACACTCACCAGAAATGCTGAGAATCGAAACGGATACGTAACACATATAAATAAGTATAATAATAGTTAATAAATTTTTTTATAAAAATATTTAAAAATGTATTTAATATTGTAAGTTAAAATAATAAATGAGAATAATAATATAATAAATAATAGATACTTTAATAGAGTAGGTACCTACATGATAGCTTTTTAACCGTTTTTGTATATACTCATGTTAAATATTATATACAGCTACCTATTATTTTCGGATTAAAGAATTTATTTTCTTATAAAAACATTACAGTTTGCTTAAAATAAGATTTGCGACATTCTAGTTTGTTAGTAATACATTGGTTTACGCATCTGGCATGTTGTGTTAGTGAAATATAAGTACCTATTGAAATAACATTATAGATGTTCAATTGGACAAAAGTAATTATGTTTTAATGACAATGTAACGTTACTATTGGTGTTTACGTTTACCTATGTCACAGATAATAGAATACTAGTACACCTATGTGTTTTTTTACAAAATAACCATTACCTACCAATTGTGTCCCGGTGCAACTAATTTGTAGTTGCACCCAACTACAAATTAGTTGCAGTTGTACCCAGCAAACTGTTGCTGAAGTCCAAAAATACTATACAAAACACGCTTCAAATGCATCATTGAGTCAACATATCAAAGTATGTAATCAATGAAACAAAAATAATTACTGCAAATTTTATAAAAATCGAATTTTTAAAGCAATGCCATCTATGAACACGACGTGTAAATTGCTTTTGTTCTTAGTGAGGTTCCGAACTGTATAAAGCTTTCTTCAGATTCATGTTCCTCTTTTCCTTGCAGTATCTACTGTAGCTACTAGATGGCGCTTCACATTTAGTTTCGGAAAATTGCAAGAGATGGCACATGGCATGGCATGGTCGAGAAGAACGTTCTGTGCTATTTCTTTAATAATTGCTTACAAAATTGCGTAAATAATTAAAAAGTACCTACTACTACTAATATTTTTTTATAGTGTAGCGAAAAATTATGTTATTTATTGACCAATTGACATAATAATATGGTAATAGCCTTTTAAATTGCACAAAAATGCTCCTAAAAATCGACTCTAATGAGTTGGATAGAGATAGCTTCCTGAAGCACTACAAAAATATATCTAATAAAGTAGCCTTACTCCCGATTATAACAAAACAATAAACAGGAAGTTTCTAACTTCCCAAGATACAATCAATTCCTTCGAAAACAAAATTTAACACATAGAAACAAGATAACTTGGCGGCATTCCAAACAATAATAAATATCAAACTGTTGGAGCTACTGGGTACGGTTTGGAAGTAAGTACCTACTAGGAAAACATAGCAGCAGTGATGATTTACGCCGACTCAACGATTTGTCGCGAGAAGCACTTACTTTTTGACGCGATATCAAGTGGGCTGGAGGCCTGTTTAATTTTCTGCTATCCTGGTATTTGAATCGGCTTTATTGGCGGATTTTCTTTTGTAGCTTATTTTTACGAGTACCTCCTTACCTCATTCGTCACATTTCTGGTATAAAAAACAAAAGCACATTTTTAGCAACATTGTTTGCCGGTTTGCGATACCTACGTAAAATGATGTAAGAGAGAGATGCGCTTATTATATTAATAAAAATGATGAAGATATAAATAAATTAATAAATCTAGATATTTTAACTTATTGAACCTGATTTGAAATACTATCCAGAATAGGAAAAAAAATCCAGGCCCACGCATAATTAATACCTCTATGACAGCCCCCTGCCCCTATCGTACAGTATTAAATTAATAATAATTAAAACTAAACTAACTGTATTAAAACTGAACTATAACAGCCAACGCTGAATGGATCTGCCAGGTTAACCGTACACAAACGAACAAACACCCTCACTGTTCCGTCGCGCGTAAAACATACCGGCGAACTGTGTGTGTACATTAGTTAGTAGGTAGAGGTACCTACAACTCTGCTTAGCTCTTCAGGAAATACATACGTGAAATTATGTAATATTATTTTTTTAAACATAACAAAATAAAAAAATATAAATTTAAACACATTCTATCGCCTATGTTCATCAGAGATAATGTAAAATTCTAATGTTGAAATATTTTTTCAAATCGGTCTAGTAATTTCAGAGTCTCTGATAGAGAACTCTTTATAATATTAGTTTAGATAAGCCTACGCTGGACCGCCAGTTCGCCTGATTTAAGTAATATTTTGTTTTATTTGAAAAAAACAAACAGCATTATCTAAAAAAATATACGAAACCATAGAGGCCTAATACAGCCAAACAGAACAGAAACATCCAACTTACACATTCAGGGTATGGTGGATGTTTCTTTGTATATTTGTCCTCAATGAGTTCCTAAACGATTCATCTGATTACGATGAAATTTTAGTGAGTTGTATAAAGTTGTGTTGTTAATAAAATTGACAGCAAGTTTCTCATGAAATAGAGTTTAAACAACGTTGTTGTGGTCTCGGTTTTTACATGACACAGCTAAAGAAGATATAATCCATGATAGAGCCAAGTATTCCGAGAATAACCAGCATTTTGCACGAGCTTTGTTCAACTTGGCAGAAAATACCCATTTACCTCGCAGTTTCTACGTGGTCACTGGACCGAAGTACCGAACGCGAGTAACAAAGGAAATCTTTGTCACGGACTACAAGGCGTAAGAAAAACTACATTTATACGAATATTTGATTGGGAATATATTGTATTTGAGAATGTAAGTAGGTTTTGTTGTAGTTATGTGGGTCGGTGGGCTTCAATAGGCATTACAATGATTTTGCTTATTATCAAGAAATGCTCAAGGAAGGCAAGGTTATTCCTTACTTCCTTGAAGGTAGTCCATAATACTACAAACAAAAACTATTACTCTATGTAAAGTTGACAAGTAGACAATATCTGTTCATGATTCTTTCTTCACCGTGAGAGAGCCATGCTTTAGCATGAATTGTCCGGTAAGAGTTATACCACGGCCTTGCAGAAAACCGGCGTGAAACAACGTTTACGTTGTGTTTCGCCGAGTGAGTGAAGAAACCGGAAACGCACTTGTGACTCTTCTGGTTCTGCTCTGGACACCCTCCATGGGCGGCGGCATCGCTTACTATCAGGCGATCGGTCTGCTCGATTACCCTCTATCCCATAAAAATGAGTATTCATAGGAACAATTTTATTTCATTCGTAAATCGGTTTGAATATTTCAAAAACTTGTTCAATATCGTGGTTATTACAACGAGATTGCATATTCTTTTCGAAAAACCTTGTATGAATGAAATGTGGATATGAAAATCCATAAGTAGTATTCATTGCTTCATTATAAACGTCTGGTTGCATAGCTACGCTTGATATCCTGAGTTCTATTCACAGACCAGGCAAAGTGCTTTAAATAAAATTCTCAAGAGCAGCTCGGAATAATTTATCCCCGGTTGAGTGCAATAGGTTCGCCCCCTGTAATACGGGCGAACTGTGGATGTACAGATTGTACATAAGTACTTACCTACTTACATACACCTCTGCCTAATCTTTTGGGGAATATGTTATGCTCTAACATTAAGCAGTCATCCCATTCTTACCTGATAGAAGGTCAATTCAGTTATAAATTCCCTTATAACTTGAAATAGTTCGAATTTTATTATAAACTCGGTTATAAGTTCGGGAACAAACTTGAATTGCCAGCCATGTTATCGCCTACGTGAAACACGGAATATCTCAATTGGGATTCTGTTTGCAGAATAGCTCTTCGGTAGTTTTACGAGCAAAAAACTTATGATATACGATTTTAGGGTTTGGCTTCTAGATATGCGGCAAAAGCATATTTTAAACTACCTTTTGCCCGCGACTTCCTCTACGTAGATTTTCAAATTATAGCCTATGTTTTATTCTGATGTCTTGTATGAATCTTGTACAGTTTCATTAAAATCCACACAGTAGTTATTGCGTGAAAATATAACAAACATTTATACATCCGTTTCGTTTTGTTTTCCCTTTGATTTGATCTGATTTCTTTATCCTCGTTCTTATCAACTCGGTTAAAAATGGTATTATTTAACTAATGAAATAGGTATTTGACATAGATAATATAATTTCAGGTCGCGAGGATAACCGCGGGAAACAGCTATCAAAATATAATATCATAAGGAACGCCCCACCTTTCTGGTTACATAGTAGGCCCGTCATATCTAATTTATTTACATTTTCATTTTATCGTTGTTTTCAGAGCTCCCAAACCGTTGAGCCCAATCCATTTATCTTCGTACGTGAAATATTTTCCGCCAATATGTAAAACTCGGGGCATGTAACTAGGAGCTGTCCAAATAAAATTTACATAAATATTATTAAGTTTGAAAGCTTACTTGGTCTAATTTTCTCCGAGGCAGCTGCTATGTCTTAGGTAATCGATTCGATTCTCAGGTCGGATAAGGTGCTTTTGAGTTTTCTATGAAATAGTAAAGTATGAGTTGTATTTGATTTTATTTAAAGTAAGCTCTGTTGAAAAATATATACTGATTATAATATTATTTTAGTGAAGGATAAATTCGACTTGCGGGCAGCATTCAATAGTTTTAAGTTGTCACTGGCGTCACCTTTAAGACGTTAATTCATAATGTGAAGGCAAATTTCCACATGGCGGGTGGGACTCGCGGTGGCTTAGAGGTCATAGCGTCTGGTGTACCTAACCAGAAGACGCAGGTTTGAATCCTGCCCGCAATTCGATTTTTTCCTTCACTAAAATAACTTTATAATCTTAAAAAATACAAAAAGATATCTGATTATAATCTATAATTCTATAGGTACTTAATATATAAAGCTGAAGAGTTTTTTTGTTTTTTTGCTTGAACGCGCTAATCTCAGGAACTACTGGTCGGATTTGAAAAATTATTTCAGTGTTAGATAGCTCATTTATCGAGGAAGGCTATAGGCTATATATTATCATCACGCTAAGACTAAGTAACTATTCCACGAAACGGGAAAATCGTAGTTATATTGTTGTTGGTGGGGTATGAGAGAGGATCCTCTGTCTCTATAACATGGGGTCCACCAGACCATTGCACTAATGAGGCACGTTCGGATTTTCCCGAATCTTACTTGAGAATGTCGAGCATATTCCCACGTGACTTAGAATACTTAACAACAATTCCTTTGAACATTTCAAGTTTTTTTCAACCGTACTTGACATACAATGTGCGCGTCGATTTGTACTCTTGCTTGCGTTTTGTTAAAAACCGAACTGTCTAATAATGAAACAAAGTACTGTAGAGACCGCTACAAGATGGCGCTCATAGTATGGGTTGGTTGGTTGGAAACAAATAGGTACCTACTTAAAAAATAAATAATCATTTTGAATTTTATAAGACTTGGAGAAGTGTTTAGTCTGAGAGACTTCATAGACTCGTATTGCAAGAGCTAGGGCTTCGCCCCCGTCTTAAATACGAAAGTTGGTCAAAATAGCTACGTTTAATTGTCTACCAGTTCTGGTGCCTTGCTGTACAAACATTTTGTGTTGACCAAACAGATTTACAGGATTTTATTCGTTAGGTATTAGGTATGAGAGTTTATTCTTGTATTTACCAAACTAACCGTTTGAAATCGTTGTCCTTCCTTTGTCCTATGTTGAAATGACGTTTGTTTTGTAGGCGGTTGAAGAGCAATAAGCTTGCCTTCCTATGCGATTTTTAGCAATTTAGAACACTTCTACCTAACGTTTCGAAAAATGCAGGCGTAATAACGATAATATTACTATTTATATATTTAAACATAATGCGACACGTGTTGCGAGTTCGATCCCCACACAGAGCATATGACCTACAAGTAGTTTTTCCGGGTCCGTACATTTGTGTATGTGAGAAATTGTCTTTGTAAACGCACCCACGATAAACGGAGCAAATACTAGTGTGGGAACAACATTTTCAAATAGATCTTTTTGTGATTTTTCTGCATTTTTCATGCTAAGATTTTAAAGTTATTTTAAATACAACTAAATTTTCAAATAGAAATAAATTATCTTCGTCAGACGTATGCTTCAAACATATAAGCACTTTGAATAACTCTGTCTAGTGACACGTCATATTATGTTATTTTATACATTTCAGCCAGTATTGTATGAATTTAGATGTCACGTCTGACTATATGACAAATTGAGCTGACAATACCACGGGCTGGTCCCGACGGATGACTTCGATGTGCCGAGGCCGCGCGGTCGATACAGCTCGCCCGGGATCGCATAGCAGCACAATACAAAGTAGGTCTTTACAACGTCAAAAGTTATGATTGCACGTACTGTGGAATATTTTGTCTAGCTCATTTTACTTTTACGCTGTTGAGAAGTAGTAATACTGTGCAAAATAGTTGTAACTAATTCCTATGGCGAATACCATCTACTTAGTACCAAAAAGAATCTTAAACTGACTTGTAAAGGTATATTTAGGTTTAAAAATAATAATATTTGTCATTTAGTCTATATTATTATTATCGGTATAATATGACTATAGGTAGGTACAATCGCTTATGTGCATATTCTTCCCTGAGTGAAAATAAATGATATGAGATTTTTTTTTTCTGTATGTAAGGTCAGTTATACCTAATAGGTAAAATGAAACAAGATTCCTTTTCCTCCAATTGGATTGTTACAATATAATTATGCACAAAATGTTGTTTATAATGTAATAAAAGCAATTAATATTTTTTGTGACGTACAATCATTAAAAAATATCAACACAAGCTTTTGCCCGCGACTTCGTCTGCGTGGACTTCAGAATTGGGTCCGATCTATATAAAAAGTAGCCTATGTGTTATTCCAGACTATAATCTATCTCTGTGCCAATTTTATCCAGATCCGTTCAGCCGTTCTGGCGTGAAAGCGTATCAAACAACAATCCATCCATCCTAACAAACTTTCGGGTTTATAATATTAGTAGAATTAATAGGATTTAATATCTCTCTCTATAAATCTACCTACCACATATACTTATTCTCTGTTCAGTGCTTAATGGAGTTGTATTTATGGTTAGGAGCTAAGCTCTTTCTTCCGTCTATGCCTTGATATGCCGCAAAGTCGCCTATCCTCTAATTTTTTATATTACAGTACCTAAGTATTAGGAACTATATGGGGGTACAGGTTAGGTCATAGAAACCATCTAGATTTGTATGTTGACCGGTACTTGGATATTCATCTGACAAATTATATTGGATCACGAACTCTCATGACAGGAATCTTTCCTTTACCTAAAAATATTTCCGCTTTTCACACAAAATGTCATTTATGTATTGTTAGCCAAACCTTCGTCAATTTTAATTTGTCTGAATATCAGAAATATATCCATGATACCTCGTTTCGGTTAGATTTTTTTAAGGATAAGTCGGCAAACGAGCTGAAGAGGTAAGTAGCCATTATCTACGTGCAACACCAGAAGAGTTGTTGATACGTTGCCGACTCTTTAGAGCCCCTTCGGACTGCAGACTGCCAGAGCCGCAGCACTGAGGGGGAACTGGCTCTTAAGAGCAAAAGTCAGAACGCACACGAAGGTGCTTTATGACAGACTCCGACGTAAGGTCGCCAGCCAGTCAGACCTCAAGAGGTCCTACAACCGAGCAGCGTTTTCAGCTGTTGTTGTTTTTTAACATCTAGACCAGTCTCAGTGTCAGCTCGAAGCTTAGATTTAGTCCCGTTATTAGTCCCATGAAGGAGCGAGCCTTAGGTACCTCCTAAGGCTCGCTCCTTCATGGGACCCAAAAATATGACAGGTGAACTGTAGGAGTGCATCAGTTGATCCAGCACCTCTATCACTACCCTTTGGAGGTTTGGGGGTTAGGCTAAATTTTATGTTATGGATATCGTTCTACAAATTTGTAATAGGTGCATTTAAACAATCTCGAATCTCGATCTAGCATAAACTTGTAAGCTCTAGAAACATGAATTTTTAGCCTGGAATTCTTCATATAATGTAATCTACTAACACATTATCAAGTGTAACACTGTCTTACACGCACATAGGTAATCTCACTAGCCCTTAAATTATTTTATATCGTTACCTGTTAAAACTAGGTACATGCATAACCTCATTTGGTATGGAATTAGAAACTTTCCCGTTCTAGAATGTTCGGAGGAGCTTAGGCACTAATCACCTTAGCTATCGTCAAGGCTCACATTAAAGCGAATATCGGCTTAATGCACTTCTAATGTGCTTAGAAGTTGAGAGAGGATTATACTTTACTTTGCTTTACCAGATAACGACGTTAAGTTATAGGAAAGGCTGTCTGTAGGCTACCTATAGGAACGCATCAGCAACTTCTCTGGTGTTGCAGGTGTCCATGGGCGACGATGGTACTTACCACTACGTGGCTTGTCAGCTTAATCCATAAAAAACTTTATTATATATAAATTTAAAAGCGTCCCTACTGTAGTACAGTAGGCTAATTAATATTCACCGTTTATTTATGATTAATATGAATTCATATTATGCATACAATACATATTCCATGATTGCAAAGCGAACAAACTTCAGCAAAAACTGGAAATTAAAATTGATTATGAAAACTAGAATGCAAAAACTTTCCTATTAATTATATTAAAATAAATGCCGAGCTCATACTGTATTTCAATCTGATAGGAAAGCGAAAACTAAGTTGCGAGGAACCTATGAATAAATTCTACTGTTCCACATGTAGCTGATTCATCCATGCATTTCAAGATGGACGATAAATCCTCTTACATTGTGCCCGCTGCAAGGTAGTATTATGCAAGCATAAAAAAACAAATCACGATCACCGATTATTGAACTCTAACCCAACATTCACATCGTCAAAACCAGTGGCGGCTCGCTCTAAGGAGCGCTGGAGCGGTGAACCCCCAAAAAAATGACTCAACAAAATGTGTTTTTTTTCAAGTTTATAAAGTATATTTTACGTAAGAAAATACGCATCGATTTGCTAATACTAACATTACTAATTATTATAACATTTACTAATAAGTATATTACTATATTACCTACCGTTCTGAACTGGACGCATATCACGCAGCAAGCGTCAATTTTACCGACTATTACCGAGCGGAGCGCGTGGAGCGCCAGTAGCTGGCGCCCATATAAAACGAAGTTCAGTACAACGACTAAGTATGAAATTCAATGAGTGCGAAAGAGAGAGACTGAGTGGCGCTTGAAACGGAAGATTTGTATGAGAAATTAGGCTAATCTGGAGCGGCGCTCCTGCGCGTCGCTGCCAAATCTCTCGGCGCGCCACGCTCTTTATCGTGCGGTGTTGCCGCTCTGATGTAAACAAATAAACGTAAAATGTTAGTTGGAGTCATAGATCAATATACCCTCTAGTTGGAGTTTAGGCGCGCGCGAATATTGCCATACGCCTATGCAATTATAAGTTGATTGATTATTAAATTAATATAATTTTTTATCGTATTGTGATTTTTTTGAATTTTTCATGCTATGCTTTTAAGGTAATATAATGAAGATAATACTTTTTTTTAAATTATTCAGTTTAAATTCGTTAAATTAAAGTTAATTATTTTCATGTCCCGAGTTCGATGCCTACCTAAATAATATGCTCGATTATTAATTTTATATAAGTAGGTACTTACCTAGTAGGTACCAACCTACCTACCTACCTAATCACGTTCAACGAACGCTAGTCCAGCGAGACAGTTAGGTATATCTACTTGGATACCTAAATGGTAACTACGTAAACAGCATTGCTTCTTTTTTAACATAAAATAGGCACATCACGCCTGTATTCGTGGAAGGGTTAGGCAGAGGCGTACTTAAGTAACCTACACCCACAGTGCGACGATATGTTTAGGTCCCATATAACAGTCGGCGAGCCTATTGCCATTAACCGGGCACAAATCCCTAACCCCGAGCTGCTACTGAGAATTTAATAGGAAAATCTAATACCACTCCTCGACCTGAGAATCGAACCTCTAGCGCAGCAGTCACGCTCAGGGTTCACAATTCAGTTACAGTTGTATTTTTTGTGAACACCCATGAAAATGTTCACGAGCCGCCACTAGTCCAAACTTATACCTACACGTTTAAAACCGATTAGCCACAAAAAAAGTAATAAGAAAGCGTCAGAAAGATTGATGCTGCCGAAGGTTGGCCGAGGGTTTTTCTAAAGCACTCCGCACGTTAAGGGTTAATAATGAGGGCTTTAGAACGGGCCCGCGTAATATACGTAACACTGAAAAATTACCCGATATATTTTACCTGGGACTTGGTAAGAGCTGAGTAAATAGAATGATGGAAACAAAGGTCACTGACGCGACGAAGACAAAGATGACGTCATGATACTTAGTGGTTTTAAATAAATGACATTTTTTTTTTAAAAAAAAAGCTTACTAGCAATGTGGGTCACACATTACTAGTATTCTTGTTAACCCCTCGTGCTAAGCTAAATGCTTGTGTTACGAGTGGGTTCACGTCGGTAGTGCAATGGGTGGGTTTCGAACCGGCAACCACATGGTCGCAAGTCCGACGCCCTAGCCATTAGTAAACATTGAAGAATTGTCTGTTTTAACAATTAAATTGAAATTGGTTCCTTCAATTAAAGTCACATACAGAAATAGATGATACTCTTAATTGCATCATATCTACTGAATAACACGAAACGAAAATAAAATGAAATTTTTTAATTACATATATTATATTGCATTAAAGTTGGAATTCAGAACAAAATAAGCATTAATGCAATTACTGTCTACATGGTAATCATTAATATAAGATTTCTTAGAAATAGTGTTATATATTTGAATGGGATAATTACGTATGGTAGCAATAATCCCCTATAATAAAATACGTAACAATACGTTTAAATATTTTCTCGTTCACCCCCTTTTACATGACACTCGAGCCAAATTGAAATCGTGATTTTCTTTTAACTGTATGTACCTAAATAATTTTTAGCTCGAAAGAGGTTCACTTCGTTTTGGTCACATATTCTATAGGCCAGAACAAGAGACAGGGGATACAGCATAATGTCAAAGCGTAGAATGCTGGCACGTAGTCTTGGTACACGTCCTTCAGCAATCCTGCAGAAAAAAAAACTCATAAGATACAGAATACTCGGATAAACCTCATAATTTATACGGAATATTATATGGAAACTGCTAGACAATAATTCTAGACAAACATTATATTATTGTGATGCGCTTGTTAGCTGAAGGACCCAATTGAAAACCCAATTTTAAATGAAAATGGTTATAACAAAAACAATAATACTTAGTAGTTTCAACAATATAATAATATTAATCCTCTGACATCCCATCCGTCCAGATCCCATCGGTCTTACAGGGACCATATTAACTATGACGTAACGATTCTGCGGTAAATATCATAACCCTAATCTATGATACTGGCCACTCAATATGGGAACTTAGCGGATGTTGAGAAGCGCGTCATGTCATATTGAAGCGCACAGGGCACACGCCTCTACTTAGCTTTTCGAATTCGTATGCATAATTTAATTTCATATACGTTACTACTTTTCTTATAGATAATAACATGTAGGTCATGTGATTATCTATAAGAAAAGTAGATTTACTGTATAAAATAAAATTTATAACTTTATGACATTTGCATAAAATGAGATAAGATACCAATAATCCCTTTAAGCTATAGAAAAATTGTATGTTAATTACTTATATAAGATTGTAAACTTGTTAGTATATTGAATATTTTGTCACAATGATAAGATTTTCCATGAAGACGTAGAAAAAATGTGTTGCTATTCTCTTGATATCAATAATCTGGTTATCAGAAGCACGACTGCCGAGTATGATGAGGTCTTCGATTCGATTCTCGGTTCGTGCTAAATGTTTTTGGGTTTATTTATGATATTTTCAGTACCAGCTCGGTTTTAGAATTTGTGCCCGGTTAATGGCAATAAGATCACCTCCCATCATGTGACCTAAAAAACTTGTGGCCGAACTGTACATAGTCGTACATAAGTAAACCTCTATATAATCTTTCGGGGAATATAGGCATAATGCTAAAGTATTCCTTTGACCCCGACAACACAAACAAGGTAAACACCATTACGTGTTTCTTATCTCTCTATCATAAAACGTTCGTTAGCAAAGTTAAGAGACAGCTTAAGTGGGCATTCTCTTTAGTGGCGTCACACTTTAATGACATCAACGGTTAATAGAGGTTTACTCAGCGTTTTGGAATTAATTTTAAATTAAGGCCCTTAGTTGGTAAGAGTTTTACGTTAGATACGCTCCACCTTGAATGGCACGAAGGTATCCATGAAGATTCATCTAACTCAGAACATAGCATGTCTCGAAATACGATCAAATCCGCATTGTCAGCTATTATTTACAGTAGCTATATACACACTTACGCCTAAATCCATCAGGAGTTCGCAGAAACTACAAACAGCTACTTGCTACGATTCTTCCATACCTACTCAATTTACTTCTTTCACATTCATATATCATGTTCAACCATTCATACCCATTATATAGGGATGAAAAAGTCTACGTCTTACCAATCACAGGTGCAAAAGTAAGGTTTACTGTGCCAGCAGCCAGCATTGAGAGTGCGTATGCACCAGGAAAGTCTTCATTAGCTACGTGGTTGGAGATCAACAGAGGGCTGGCCACATGCAACCAAGCTCGGAGCACCCCCAAAACTCCCGTTATTGTCGCCATCCATACAAACTGCCTGATTTGTAACATACCTGGAAAGGATTAGAGATAAGATTCATAGCAGTACAATGTCATATTTCTATTTTTGTTATTCCAAACAATTTAAAGATCTATAATAAAATAATAAACCCGTGGAAGGAAAATTTCTCAGCAAAAACTCTTCACATTCTCTATCAAATAAAGACAAAAGCTGAAAGATAAACAACGAAGATAAAAATTATATGATTGATAGCAGAATCGGTACCTAATCTGATAAGGAACGTCAGAAGCGTTGTCATGTAGAATAGGATTCTCGTGTTGATCTGAATCATGCTGCTCATGAGAGCTAAAGCAAACCGCCCACCGACGTCAGCCGCAGCACAAATAGATATGCACATAGCTACTTCAGTCTGAAAGAAAGAAAGAAAATGTATTTATTGTCACAAAACAAGACATTGAAACAGAGAAATACAGCTACTTCCCAAGTTATCGGGCTATATTGATATTATGTATCTAATTCCCGACATTTATCTCATCATCATTGGTCTCGGGTAGATTACGTAGGACATCTTAAATGTTAAAATTACCAACGGGGTAGCCGTTGGTAATTTTCTGACAAAATCCTTTAAAAGTAGCGAATTATTAGTTCAGGGTGCGTATGTAAGAGTCAGTCTAAATATGAAATTGTTACGCGTGGTCCATTATAGACCCTGTTTGCGCTTACCATCAGCCAGGACTCAAGTCAACATAAAAAAATACCAGTATTGCTGTCAGTTGGAGAATTAGTGGGTACGTACGGGTTGCAAGCAAGCTCAATTAACAAACTTCCAATAGGTGTTCTTCCTACCTGGCTAATAGGTAAACAGACAGTTTATTTATTGAAAATTAAAACTAATGCAAATTAGAATAACATAATTTAATGAAATAAGGAATTGTATTTCGGAGTATAATTGGCGGTCTTATCGCATTAAGCGAACTCTAACAGACAACCTTTGGATGGAGTAAAAGAAAACAAAAGGAGATACCTAGTTTGGTTATTTCAAAACAGTACCTATTACTGCTCGTTTTATAATCTAAAAAAAAATCAGTTAATCAATGCACTTATGTCATCTTTTAACAATAAAAAAACTTACCTTATCATATCCATATTGGAACAGCAGCATAGGTTGTAGTATGAAAAAGGTTAGATCGGAGAAGTTGACAAAACTCTGTCCAAGACAAATGTTACAATAAGCAGTATCTTTCAAGATCTTAACATTTAGTATCTCACATAGTTTTTTTCTGTAAAGTAAAAACATAGGAACATGACTAAAGAAGAAAAAATTAAGGAATACGAGTCTAAATTAAAATATTGGCTACCTACGTACTTAATTTTCACAAAAACGTTCTTGGTTGCAGACTTGTGCGTGATAGAAACACCATTATTGTCTTTAGAAGACAGCAAATTCTCAATTTCGACAAGCTTTCCATTTTCTAAATCATCTGTGAAATTATAAACATATTCAATTTCAGAAGGAATTCTTTTGGATTAGTTATAAGAAATGTCAAAATACTTGCTGTTCTTATTTTTCTATGGGTTGTACTGTCAATTTTCATTGCAAGCATTCCAGGGAAAGTATGTAACGAAATTCCGGCAACAATAAGCAGTGTCCCTCTGAATCCGTACAGCGACATTATCATCTTCAATAGTTGAGGATACCACATTAATATTATTCCTTGCACTGCCTTACAGATACTCATCACTGTTGTTCTTTTCCTCAAGAAATAGTGGTTTAACGTTGAATAGCACACTGGTACCACCATTCCAAATCCAATTCCTTGCAAAACGCCGAAGGTTATTGGAAGTTGATTTGTGTTAGATATCAGTATTGTAGTGAAAGATCCTAAAGATAGAAGCACCGCTCCTATTAAGCCTCCAAATCTTAATGAAAATCTTTTGGATATACTGTTGAGTATTATGCCTGGAAACAAAAGTGGAATTGGTTCAGATTTAGTATCACTAGAATGTAGTGAAGGTTTAACGATTTTCTACTATAATGCTGTTTTTATCTACTCTGGATAAATCCCACACAATGATTAACAACTGTTTTATCAAGGAACGACAAATATAATAAGTATAAATTATAAATTATCATTTTGAAATTGTTTTGAAGCTTGCTATCATTCTGAGAGGAGAACCACGCCAAGCATTGATGACGATGATTTAAATGAATAAAATGTTCAAAATAAACAGTTTTTTTTCTAATAATGACTACATTAAAAGGCTTTAGCATAAATGTTTCTATAAACTCACCTCCTATGGCTAACATCATAGCAAATACTCCATGTGCTGATGTTAATGATTTAGCAGTGGATTTTGTTTCATTCATAAAATCATTGTAGATCAGTCCAAACGAGTTTATATGTCCAATACCTGCGATCTGTAAATTTAATGATTACTTACTGAAACAGTTTGTTAACATAAGATTAACATAGATATAGATTCGGTGTTCTGGGTTCAAACCCGTAGCGGGCGTTGCAATAAGACTATGTGTGCGCATTATAACTTAAGAGGCACCAAGATTAATTTTGCACCCAACAAATGCGGATACGGATATTTCGAAAAATACTAGGATTGTAAAATTTGGGAGTTTGCCTGGAACCAAAATTCTATTTTTCAATCATCAGAATGGCTATTCAATGGCACTAAGTGACAAGAGTAATAGATTTTGTTGACAAAACTGTCAGTAAAAAATCAACAATTTTGAAGTCAGTGACTATTTTAACTCAATAATAGCAGTTATGGGGCGCTGGCCTGATTGAGACCGAATTTTAAATGGAATATTTATGCAGCGTTTATCACTGTTGTAAACCGGTAATCATCCTTAAAAAGCCAAGGTATCAATTCTATTTATTTAGTTCTAATTGTGAGTATTATGTTAATTTCATACCAATTAAAATAATGATTCCTAAATATAACGTTTCGATTTCCTTACAGAATTTAATTAGACTATTTGGAAATGAGCAATTTTCTTTGTTCTATTGTTCTTCTTCAGAATGGAATTCGATTAATGAAATACTGTTTCATAATTCGGCCAACTTCACAATTGTAATTGATAAGTAATTATGTCAAGATTTCGGGAATCGTGTACAGAGAAGACAGTTTTATGGTTATCAACGCTTTTTCATTTTTATCTGGATGGGACCCAATAGACGAGGACTTTTTACGGTACTTTTTATTTTTACTAAAATCATAGAAATTCATGAATCTCCGCTATCTTTCATTTAAAACAAATTCGTAAACTCCGGACTATTTGAAAAATAACTGATCACGAAATTGCAATGGGTATGCAATAATAATAATAATATTTTTTTATTTTTTATTAATATATTTAAAAATGTATAAAATAAGTCAGTACCTATATATAATAAATGAGAGAAAATAATAATAATAAACTTTTATTTCAGACTGGGTCCATAATATGTTACTAACGGATGGTAATGGATTTAATTTAAAACCTAGAGAATAATAGTTTACCTAGCCTAACCTAGTCACATGTTAAAAAAAACTGTAACGGGATGTCTTAGAAGTTATGATTGCCTTATAACTATAACTTTTTATTATAACAAAGGGGGCAAACAAAATATATGCGGGTCACCTGATGGTAAGTGACAACCGCCGCGAATGAAGATCAGCGGCATAGTAGCTGCCAATGCGTTGCTCGCCTTTTAAGTGTGTGTCACTATTTTATTGAAGGACTGTTGACTGCTCTTTTATTGCTGACTGAAATGTGTACTGTTTCGGGAATACCGCTGCAGGGAGGTTATTCCATAGCTTACATGAACTCGGTAGGAAGTTACGTGGAAACCGGAATGTGGTGGATTGCCAACTATCGAGGTGGTGACGATGGAACTTAGGTTTATATAATTGTATACTAAATTGTCAATTTTAACCGTTTCCATAAATAATCCATCCATCTTGATCCGCTGCAGCATCAAAATACCTGAGAATAGAGCTCCAATTCTCAACCAACTCCATCTTTATTAGCACAGTCAGTGGTTGGGATTAATTAGGAACAAATAAATTATACCCATTTAATTTATAAACTGTGGTTTTCCAGCCAATAATTTCTCAAAGTCATTGTGACCTTTCTTTCTTTCTCTTGCAAATTGTCCGGAAAGATAAGTTAATACTTTAATTGACTTTTAGATTACGAGTAAATGTATTTTAAATGACGTCACTTTTCCTTTTCTTGACTTTTTGGTTTGGTTAATAATGATATCGTTTGTTTACGGTGTCTGATATAACAATATCATTATAAAATTTGTTCCACTATATAAAACAGTTGCTCGGTAGCAGATAGTAGATAAAAAGTAGTTTTTCACAAAGTTAAAGGTCGATTCATTAAATAATTGTCTTGACTATAACCTAATTATTTATTCCAAGATATTGTTATGAGAGTGTGGCCAAGGTAGTAAGGATATCCGCAGATAACAACGGCATCTAAGAATTTACCGACTAATTGGAAATTTTACGTAAACACTAGCTTATTCCTGCGACTTCATCGGCGTAGATATTTGAAAGCCTATGTGTTTTTTCTAATGTATGAGCTATAACCTAAAGCTTTATTAAATTCTATACAGTAGTTTTTGGGTATAGAATGAAATTGGTAGTTAGGTATATTATACGAAATTACAATTTCACATAGGTACTTATTTATTTAAAGACAGTTGAAATAGCGGGCTTCGTCCAAATTTGTGTTACAGAACATGCATGGACATCTACTTCATATACCTATATAACTAGCTGTTACTCGCTGGTTCACTCGTGTTTCAAATAAATTTTTGAGACAATTGGTAGCTGTGTCTCAGGGTGCAATCTATGTCAGTGCCAAATTTTATCGAAATCAGCACACAATGTGCACCCACAGTTCGTCGGCTTATTTAGGTCCAATATACCTAATAGGGGCGAGCCTATTGCACTGGGCTCAAATCCAAACTCCGAGTTGCTAAGAATTTCATAGAAAAAGAAACCGCTCGAACCGGTCGTAATCGAACCCAAAACCTCTAGCGTAGCAGTCGTGAGTAGGACCACTCGACTAATGAAGCAGTCAAGGCAGTCAGTTTTAGCCACGCATGTTTTAGCCAGTTGGTAGTTATTTATACACAACACCACACATTGCTTCATTGTGATCGTGATTTTAACGATGCAATCCAATACTGTTGAATGTATATATATTATATTTCCAGCAATGTATATCATAATACATATCTTAAGTGTAAATCAAATCGTTCGGTGCATTCAATTGGTGTGTAATTACACTACGTGTGACGGGTTTACCCTTGTTCTGATAACGTTTGTATTAATTACGACAATGATACATGTGAATGCAAATAAATTATTTTAATTATAACTTTATAGGTATGAAATTAAGGTCATAACAATACTGGGAATATTATTTTCAATAACTTGTGTTGACTGGTATTTGTTAATCATTTTAAACATTGAAGGCCTTGGGCATTTTACGATAATCCTCAAACCTCGTTATCCTCACATGGCTAAGGCCTTCAATAGGATAAAGACGGTAATAAGAAAGAAAGTAAGAGAAAGAGAGGAAATCTAAATTGCCCATTGCCTTTCCATTTTTACAGGGGTACGTATACTCGTAACTATAACTGCCTCATTAGCCAAGTAGTCCTGAGCGCGACTGCTCCGCTAGAGGTTCGATTCCCAGGTCGAGCAAAGTGTTATTGGGTTTTTCTATGATATTCCCAGTAGCAGCTCGGAGTTAGGAATTTGTGCCCGGTTAATAGCAATAGGCTCGCCCCCTTTTACATGGGACCTAAACATACCAGCGAACTGTGGGTGTACATTAGGCCTCTGCCTAACCCTTCGGGGAACACAGGCGTGATGGTATGTTACCTATACTCGTACGCCAGACGACTACTATGAACTAAAGTTTGCAAACTTTTAAAGTTGCAAAACGGGTTGCACTCCGGGAGTGCCGGCAGAAGTGAAAACTTGAACATTAACGTTGTGCATTTTAGATATTTTGGAATGGTTAGGGAATAATTTCGCACGAATTGCTTTAATTATCAGTATAAAAGTACTATCATTTATGTGGTAAAATATAATATTAATTTATTGCGCTATCGTACACAAACATGACAATTTAGGTTACTCAACCATTAAAATATTAACATTTCAGAACTAATTACAACCATCTTACGAATTTTCGATCAGGTTACGTGTCCTGACGCGATTTTAAAATTTTTTACCCATCCCAAAAAGTGTATAACGCTGCTAAAGAAGTTTTCACTTCAAAAAATATAAACGGACTAGGAATTGTTTAGCCTCATAGATCGCGGAGGCCAAAGAGCCAAAAGAATAGATCAATGGAAATGGCCTGAACGCACCTGTGATATTCTATAGAAACTACTCTTAAAGCATTCAGGTTTAAATTCCTAAATTTATCGTATTTCCTCGATGATTTCCTTCGTCGTTCAAGCAAGTGATGCATGATTTCGAAAAGTTAGCGATACGTACCTAGGATTCGAATTCGCAAGCAGTCCATGGTAGCACAAAGGTTTTTGTATCTTATCTATCCTATCTTTATATCATATCCCGAAACTACATCGCATCTCGGTGCACATTCATACTCTCCAAATTGGGCACTTCTGTAAGCAAGCAAAGACACCATTTTCGTGTCTCAGTTCGAATCTAGGGCTTTGATTATTTGTGTTCACTTCGGGTTTATTACTACCTATATTGTATTTCCATAACATACCATCACGCCTGTATTCTCCTAAGGGTTAGGCAAAGGTGTACTAAGGTACACCCACAGTTCGCCGGTATGTTTAGGTCCCATGTAATAGGGGGCGAGCCTATTGCCATTAACCGGGCACAAATTCCAAATTCCGAGCTGCTACTGAGAATTTCATAGAAAAACCCAATAACACTTTGCTCAACCTGGGAATCGAACCCAGGACCTCTAGCGTAGCAGTCGCACTTGGGACCACTAGACTAATGAGGCAGTTTGTATTTCCGTTTAAAACGTATAATATACGTAATTTGTTTGGTAAGTACTTACGTTTGTTTATAAAGTGATGCCAGGCTAACATCGACCTTGTTATCGCACAAACTACGCGGTGGTAGAAGTTGTTTCGTCTGGCATTGCCGCCAAAACATTTTATTTACACGTATAAATCAACACAAAAGTACTCACAAATGATATCACGGTCCCGAAGCCGACAACATAACCCCAGCTGTTGCTATCAATATTCTTCTCCTTATTCTTATTTAATGATGATCGATCAACATCCTCCTTAACTGACTCTAATAGTTGCTCCTCCTTAACGACCGTAATGGATTCATCCATTTCTCTGAGCAAATATCTTGATGAAATGTTACAAACGTACTGTCCATTGGCTGTATCAGCATTCTTCCCCTTAATCGTGTCGACCGCAGGAGCGGCCTCCTCTTTAATTGTATCTAAACTGTCTTCCTCAATGTCTTTAGATTCTTCCATTTTACTACACCACTAACTCGACGAAGCGTCGGAATTCAACTGTTCGTTGGCCGGACGCTACCATTGATAAACAACCGTCATGCTGCATAAGGTCTAAAACACATGCTCAGTCTTTCTTGGTTTACAACTGACAACTGATAAATAGCATCCTATGTATGCGGGCCGCATATTGTACGCGAGGGCGACATTTTAGTCGCACGCTCATCCAAGACCGGGTTTTATTGATGAGAAGTTCTAATTGAATTTTGTCGCACGTACTTCAAATCCAGGGTTTAATCAGTCTTTTATAAAACAGTGATAGCCTAATAATATAGACTACAATTTTATGAGAATAAAAGAGGAGTTTGAATTTAAATGATTACTCGATTCAACAAATATTTTTAAAGAAAATTGGCATGTCTGAGAGGTTTTGTCGACGCGGCACGACGTGTGAAGTCTGTCAACCTGCATTAGACCTACGCTAAGGATCCGAGTTCAATAGCTAATATTGATCTTTTAGATGTATAAAAACTGTTTGTTGAGCATAGCACTGGACTGATGTTAGCTAATGATCATGATAATAATAATGAAAATACAATGAATACAAATCACTACATAACTTCGTTTCAATGAAAGTCTTTAAATTATTAAACTTGAACTTTATTTATATGATCTTAAGGTCTTCCAAAGGCTCAATGCTCAAACGCTACTCAGTTATTAGATGTAGAGTCTCGTGTTATCACAGTCATTTTGTCTTAAAGTGATAGAGATAGCACGAGACGCAACGACGGTCTTAATATTTAGTAGCATTTCATTATTTGGCCATTCGTGACGTCATCATTGAGCATCTACAGTTTTTTTTCGAACATCCTTATCATTTATATCATGCAGTAGACGATGATAGTGATATACTATTGGACAATAATTGGGTACATTGTATATTATTATGAAATTTTTATCTAAGCCTGTTTTGTATATAATACCTTAGTAACAAACAACACAATCTTATATTGATATTTGATAAAGTATTTTATTTAAGTATCAGATATTCAAAGAACAAATTGTTCAAAGAACAAAAAGAATCTCGAAATTATTGAAATGGCTTTTAGATTGAAAAATAAATAAAGCTTTTGATTGGAAACTCATGTTTCTCAAAGAAATATTCTGTTGTTCCTATAAAATAATACATTTATATTAATATTTTAGAAGAAATGGAGACTTAACGACGAGAGAAAACTAGGGACAATTTCATTCCAGAAAATATTTGTCGTAAGGAAGTCTCCACTTTTCGTTTCTGTTCCTTTAAGTAAAGGTAAGTTAGCATCACCTATTCCGATCACCGTCAATATGCTTATCTTACGATTGATATCAACCTTTAATAATTGACTGTTAGTCGCAAGCCTTTCTCCGACTTTTAATCGCATAATAAATGTGCACAGACAGTCAATACACACGGCTCTTTACATATTTGTTAGTTACGTAGATAAAGGTTTCTTTGTTCATTTACTCGCCCGACACAATAGAATTTGTTATGCTTATGTACATACACATAAAATGATAAAGTTTATTACATTATCTTGGTGGGGTGGGGTACATAATTGTGGGTAAGCATAATGTGATTGCTTCATTAGTCTAGCGGTACTACGCGTGACTGCTATGCTCAAGGTTCTGGGTTCATTCCCAGGTTGGGTAAACTGTTATAGGTTTCTATATGAAATTCTCAGTAGCAGCTTGAAGTATACATTAGTGCTAGTGTAGTGGCAGGCCAGACGAACTGTGGGTGTATATTAGTATGCCTCTGCTTTACTTTAAAAAGGGCAGTTGATACGTAAAATAATAGTACAATATTTCAATCCTCTCTTTCTTTTTTTGAAAAGCATAAAAAAGAAAATTTTGCTATTTCCAGGAATAGTGATGTCTTGTCCAGTCTATAGCCGTCTTCGCACTTCTCAGGTCATGGTAAAGTTAGAAAGTCCCAGCTGGTACGCTATTCATTTGTCTAGTATTAATTGCTATATTGGATTACCTGGTTCGTTTTTCGTAGTGAGTTAAAAAGGATGTAAGCAGATAGGTTAGCGTATTATAAAATGATTATGAAGACCTGTAATTTAGACCCAGACACACTGCCCTACATAAATAGTATTAGTTATTAATGAATAGCTTATTTTCCATACATAGTGAAACGATATAAGTTAAATTAATGACAATTATCGCAATTGATGCCATTATTTTTTAATTGGTACCTCATTAACCCAATTCATTTACAAAAACTCACCATTAAAGGTTAGGTACAGTATGGAACACATTACAAACGTAGGTACCTAAGTTATTTTGTGATGGTCAAAATGGGAACGACTAAGTTTTGACCTTATCTCACTATTGATTGATTATATCTTCAGGTTCCCGTCTAGTTCGGGAACTAGGTCAGAACTTGAAGATTTAATACCATCATACCATCACGCCTGTTTCCGCGAAGAGTTAGACAGACATGTAGTGCTGAGTCGTGGGGAGTGCGTACACCCACACTTTGTCGGTATGTTTAGGTCGCACTAATCTCAAACTATGAGCTGCTATTGAAAATTTCATAGAAAATAACATTGCTCGACCTCAGAATCAAACCCGGGACCTCTAGCGTAGCAGTCGCTAAATCGTTTAAATAACTCTTCAATAAAAATACGTTATAGATTATAAAAACACTCCTATTTTTTAAAAGCCAATTATTAGGTAGAGATTTTTTTGCGACCCTTAATACCAATTCAATTACGGTTCGAACCACAAAAATATTAGAAATTCAATTTATCTCAACAAATTACCAAGGCTGGAAGATAGTGGATCAACCGCTATTACAAAGGTTGTCTACCTTAATAGCGGTTGATCCACTCGGGCTCATCCTCC
The DNA here is from genome assembly GCA_947256265.1 of Acronicta leporina. Classification (NCBI taxonomy): domain Eukaryota; kingdom Metazoa; phylum Arthropoda; class Insecta; order Lepidoptera; family Noctuidae; genus Acronicta; species Acronicta leporina. Next base: position 4,534,963 of record OX366512.1, read on the forward strand.
ATCGTACGGGCTCTAAAAAAATAAAAAAAACGGTTGTAATTTCAGAATTTATTCATAACTAGCGACCCAAGCGCAGCATTGCGTGTATTTTGGGCATTATCATCCATAATTTTGGGCTATTCCGGTTAATTTAAAATAAAGTTATTTCATAAAAAATTACGAACACAAGAAAAAAATAATTAGCCGAATCGGTAAGTTTTTTTTTTGTTCTCAAGTAATAATTTGACATACATACATGCATCCATTTATTTACTTTGATTTTCAAACATTGATTTTTTTACACCACATCTGGTAATCAAGCTTATTTACCAGTTATTAAATTATAAATTGATGGTATAATTATTTCAATTGTTCAGGTTAGAACGATAATGTTTTGTTTCATATTAAGTACTTACAACACTTATTAACTAGAATTTTCTAGAACTGGCTATTAGCTAAACTCAGTCTGATATTAAATATATTTTCTATAGATTAAAAAAAAATCTAATGTATTATATACATAGTAGGTAATTATTATCTAAAACTACTTAATAAACAATATTTACAATGTCGTGATTGCCTTCGCTTTTAGCGACAGCAAAATTAAGGTCTTTGACTTAATACTAACTTATTTATTTATTATTATAATTTAAAAATAAAACTATAATTTACATTATCTACTTCATTAGGGATGTTCTAATGCCTTTTTTATCAATCGATATGAAATAATAATCGATTACTTGTAGTAACGTCAGGCACACCCTTATTTCCATGGGAGTTTCAAATTCTTTTATAAAAAGAACAAACCCGTTTTAATACTAAAGTGCCGACTTTAAGTATCATGTGTTGAAGGCGTTGGCTGATTTTTTGTTCTTCAGATATTTTGCAAGCGCTTCAGCTATCCAGGGTACTACGCAGCATAGGTTGCATGCTGTCATCATGGCAAATGCAATGGGGTAACTGCCCGAATAATCTCTTACAAATCCTGGAAAAAAGGAGTATATTAATTAGAAGCAGCAATACTAGCAGTGATAGCCTCGCGATATCATAACGTTTCATAAACGCTTGTAAAAGCTTATTTGAAATAAAAACATTTGAACTTTGAACTTGATATGACCATTGTACTGCCAAGTCAAAGGTCTCGAGTTCCAATCCAAGCACGCACGTCTGACGTTTCGAAGTCATGTTTAGTTAATTATCATGTGCTTAAGCGATGATGTAAAACATCGTGTTTGTGACTAAACCTACATTCCAAAGAGATTTTCTTGACAGTGTGTGTACCCCAACCCGTACTAGACTAGCGTGGTGGAGTATAACTTAACCCCTCTAAGAGGAGCTGTAGGACAGTATACCTACTGGTTGATATGCTTTAACGGTGAAGGAAAACATCGCCGTGAGGAAACCTGAGAGATTTTCTCTACGGGGCGTGTGAAATCTGCCAATCCGCATTAGGCAAGCGTGTTGGACTATAGCCGCATTCTCGCATTCCAAGGGGAGACCCTTGCCCAGCAGTGGGGCAGTATAATGAGCTGATTATGATAAGTATGCTACAACGCTAGAGTTTCTGGGTTCGATTCCCAGGTCGAGTAAATTGTTATTGAGTTTTCTATGAAACTCTCAGTAGCAGGTCGGAGTTTAGGATTTGTGCTCGGATAATGGCAATAGGTTCGCCCCCTATTCCATGGAACCTAAATATACCAGCAAACTGTGGGCTTACATTAGTAATCCTCTGTCTAACCCTTCAGGGAATCCAGGGGCGATGGTATGAGAATAAAACGAAATATAGGAACCAGCTTACTACTGCTTTAGTTTCTAAGTTCCTATGGCTGTCTTATATTTATAAACCGACACATTAATAGGTGGGATAATAGCTTTATTATAAACCCGTATTCACATTATCCACATTGAAACGTCAGAATGACACAAATTGAAGCGGCAGGCATAATAGGACGTGTACACGTCATCCGAAGCGAACATTATTGATTGAACAGGATTGGTGAATCGTGTTCAACGTTGGAGCTAATATGTTTAGTGTCATGCTGGTTGAGCGTTGAAGGGTTAAATAGAGATAATTCAATTACATATAGTCTTGCTCATAGTATGAAAACAGATATTGTTTCTGTTTTGTTTTTTTAGGTAGTTAGGAGTTGTACTTGTTTTACACAATATAAGGTGAATACATAACATACTATCACGCCTGTTTTCCCCGAAGGGTTAGGCAGAGGCGTACTAATGTACACCCACAGTTAGCCGGTATGTTTAGGTCCCATGTAATAGGGGGCGAGCCTATTGCCATTAACCGGGCACAAATTCCAAACTCCGAGCTGTTACTGGGAATTTCATAGAAAAACCCAATAACACTTTGTTCGACCTGGGAATCAAACCCAGGACCTCAAGCGTAGCAGTCGCGATCAGGACCACTAGACTAATGAGGCAGTTAATGTGAGGCAGGTAAGGTGAATAATGTTCATGCTATTGCTATTATCCAGTCCAGGTAGACACAAATTATAGTATACGTCTGAGTTTCGATTCGTGTCCGGTTAATGTCAGTTACTGCCAACCCATCGTCTTCCTAGCCTTTTTAACCGACTCCAAAAAGGTTCAGAGGCAGCTTATACCCTTTTCCAAGATTCAATAGTAATAAAATATCTATACTAATTTTTTTAGGGGGTAGTGGAGCAAAGAGCCGACGCATCACCTGATGGTAAGCAATAACCGCCGCCCATGGACACCCGCAACACCAGAGGAGTTACAAGTGCGTTGTCCGTCCTTTTAAAAGGGTTTTGGCCTCCGGTAACCTCACTCACTCGGCGAAACATAACGCAAGCGTTGTTTAAACGCGGGTTTTGTATGAGGCCGTGGTATCACTCCAGTCGAGCCGGCCTATTCGTGTCGAATCGAGATTGGTAGGTTAGACGTGACAAACAGACCGACATTTATAAGTGTGGATTGAAACCTTACCGATCATAGGCCCCACGCTCAAGCTGATAGCTCCAGCTAACAGCATGTATAATCCATATGCTGGTGGGTACCTCTCTATCGGCACGTGTTCTGCCAGCACTATGGGCTGGGCGATGTGGACTAGGGACCGCAAGGAGCCCAAGACGCCAGTGAGGATGAGAAGTGGAGTGTACGTGTTGAACTGCATGAATACTGTAACAAATGAGGTCAGCAACCTTTAGACAATTTGTCCAATCCATGGGTGTGTTCAAAGATACCCAGGCAGTAATTGTGTGTACAAACACAATATTTAACAGACACGGAATCGAACCGAAATCGAACTAGCAATTTCAGCTACGGTCATGCAATTTTTTTTTTTTTTATAAAGAATACTAGCAATGTGGGTCACACATTACTAGTATTCTTGTTAACCCCTCGTGCTAAGCTAGATTACTTGTGTTACGAGTGGGTTCACGTCGGTAGTGCAATGGGTGGGGTTCGAACCGGCAACCACATGATCGCAAGTCCGACGTCCTAGCCATTAGGCTACCGCCGCTTAACGCTTAATTATTTTAGGCATACGTAAATCCCATGAAGTATGTATTGGGAAATTTCAGTATCTAAATTCCTAGGTAGGTACCCATTTATCCAAATCCTCATTTAGCCAAAAACTTTTGTATTTGTATTTCAATAACAAGTACCTAATCACTTTAAGAGTGACATTGTCATTTTCAGACACTCGTCCTTTACTTTAGGCTCTTTCCTCCGTATCACTTACCGTAAATTCGCTAATTAAACATACAGGATTATTAAAAGACTGCTAATTTTTGCCAAGACTTACAAGTTTATTGTGGAAAAGTTCTTCGACTGAATATGGCAATACCTAAAATCACTTACCTAATCTAAATACTGCTGTAAATAGGGCACCAGCGAAAAACATGTAACGGCTGTTCATCCTGAAGAATTGTCCTGCCACGCCCAGGAAGAGTCGCGCCGACATATCCATCGCTCCGCCTACCGCTATTATGTTGGCAATCTCTGCCTGCAAAAAAAGTACATTATATTTTTTCTAAAAGTCAATGAATTTAGCTATTCAAATCTACCTCACGATAATGTAGTGCCATTACAATCATATTTATTGGACATTAAAATAAAACTTTACAGGATCTGAAACGTCGGGAATCAATATCTAATAATATCTATACAACGCGACTATTTCAATGTCTAATATTCGCGTAAGTGTCAGAAATCAGTACATATTTATAGGAGATTTTTAGTGAGGCATTCTTGAAGTCTTATTAGTGGTAACTTGTGTTGGCTTCCGCATGGCTATATGACCAGAATCTGACAGAATATCATTAAAATTAAAAGCCTAGTGTCCCCTTCAGAGAGATAGCCTCCCCACTTCTCTTCTTACTTCTCACTTCTTCTGTTTGTCTCTATCCGTAGCAGTGAAGGACCAGTTTGATATCCAGGACTTGGTATGTTTTTATTTTAATCGAAGGTAACCCTTAGGATAGAAAAATACCAACGGTAGAAAATGAATATTACTTTTCCGCCTAACTAGGTGTTAAGAGTTTGCAAGCTCTACCAATCTACTGACAATATTACGAAGAAGATGTTAGATACTAATAGTTTCTTATAGTATCTACACTGCCTGCCAGAATCGTTAAAAAAAATTGCCGTACCTACAACGTGCTGCTTGAATTTGTGAACATGGCGTAGCGTGTGGTTAAATGCCATAAAATTATGTATGCCAAGTAAAATTTGCATCAGCCGGGAGTTTGCTGAGACTGTCTTTATTTGGATAAACAAAAAGTTACATGCTTATTTAGAACCAGCTTCTGCCCACGACTTTGCGTGGTTTCCGAATTGGGTCTGATTTGGATAAAAAATTGCTTAAAGTGCCTATTTCAGACTGTAATCTATCTCACGTGAAGCTATATTAAGATTAAAAATAGATCCGAAACATAAAAATAATAAAACACCAACGGTGATCTCTTCTTTGTATGGGTCTATACCTCAGAGAGGTCAAGCTGTATCTCAGGATCCTTTCAATTAATTGAGATAAGAAGTTCACCAGTATTTAATTGGAGCATATACTTACTTTCTAACAGTGATCACAAAATAAAAGTCTATTCAATAGTTTTTGCGCCAACCCGTAACAAACACAGAAACAGACAAGAATTTAAAAAATCTAATTTATGGGTTCGGTGCCGTTTATATACCACCCACTCGCTTTTTTAAATACTTATCTAGAATGTACAGACACCGTTTTTTTACAATTTTATAATGGTAGAGAAGAAGATAAAGAAGAAGAAAGAAGAATTTAGATATTTTTAGAATATACTAGCTTTTGCCCGCGGCTTCGCTCACCTGAAGCTATACAAGTATTGGGATTAGAAATGTATCCCAAAAATCTATATACACATAACTAATATATAAAGCTGAAGAGTTTATTTGTTTGTTTGCTTGAACGCGCTAATCTCAGGAACTCACTGGTACGATTTGAAAAAATATTTCAGTGTTAGATAGCCCATTTATTGAGGAAGGCTGTAGGTTATATATCATCACGCTAAGACCAAGTAACTATTCCACGCAGATGTAGTGGTGAGCAGAAGCTAGTAATTTAATAAAAACCAACAGTGATGATCTCTTCCTTGTATGGGTCTGTATACATCAGAGAGGTCAAGCTGTATCTCAGGATCACTTCACTTAATTTACATAAAAAGTCCACCAGTTTTTAAGTTGCAGCCTAGACTTTCTAACAGTTATAACAAAATTAAAAACTATTCAGTATTTTTTGCGTCAATTCGTAACAAACAGTTTTTTTACGATTTTATAATACTAAACTAGCTTCTACCCGCGGCTTCGCCCACTTGAAGCTCAAAAACCAAGAGTGATGATCTCTTCTTTGTATGGGTCTCTATACATTAGAGAGGTCAAACTGTATCTTAGGTTCTGTGATATGAAGTAGGTATACCAGTTTTTAAGTTGAAGCACATACTTTCTAACAGTGATAACAACATTAAAATCTATTCAGTAGTTTTTGCGCCAACCCGTAACAAACAGACAAGAATTTTATAAATTATATTTTTGGGACCCAGCTTTTTTGTGTTATATAAACGTCTCCCACGTTTATATAACACAAAAAAGCTGGGTCTGTCATTGAAAATATAAAAAAAAAACAAGTGGGTTAGGTTAGGGTCCTAACCCACTTGTTTTTTTTTTTATATTTTCAATGACAGACCCAGCTTTTTTTACAATTTTATAATAGTAGAGAAGAAGAAGAGAGAGAAGAGATGTAGTTTCTTTTTTGTGTTATTTTTCAATAAAGTGGTTTTATATTTAACCGCTTTCAAGAAAAGGAGGTTATCAATTCGACCCGAACATACATAATGTAATATTTTAAAAATTGTACAGTTTTTTGTATTAGACCAGTTTCTAAACATGTATGCCAAATTTCATACGTGTAATTACAGCTGGCACTGACCTCAAAAAAATAATTGGCATTATTAACTTTAGATTTTTTAAAAGATAAAACTTCTTTTTCGCCTTTTTTAAGTTATTCAGTAGATAAATTACAATTTTGAAGTGGGTTTAATTTGTTTAAATATTGTATTATTTATAATTATTATGTAGGTAAGTATATATTTTTCTCTGTAAAATACATCTGCTTTAACTATTATAACATACAATCACGGCTGTTTTCCCCGAAGTGTTAGGCAGAGGTGTATTATTATACACTGATAATTCGCCGGTATGGTTAGGTCCCATGGAGGTAATAGGAGGCGAGCCTATTGCCATTAACCGGGTACTAATCTCAAACTCTGAGCTGCTACTGAGAATTTCATAGAAAAACCCAATTACACTTTGCTTAACCTGGGAATCAAACCCGGGATCTTTAGTGAAGTAGTCGCGCTTGGGACCACAAGACTAACGAGGCAAAGGCTTTAATTAAAGAAAGATAAGAAAGAAAGATAAGAAAGAAAGATAAGAAAGATAAAAATAAATCGCACAAATGTAATTAAAAGTATTCTCATATGACTCATGTAAGCGGATGGATAATTAAAATGATTTAATTATACTTAACAGCTACTAATTTAATCTTCACAACTTGTTTTCAATCCCAATTTGGAGTGCTTAGAGGATTTTAAAATTCTAAATTCTTGTATGTTTCGTCATTAGACGACAACGTAAATGGTTTTGTAAACATTTTTCTCATATTATAAGTGAACTGTAAATGTTCTTTTGAGAATATTATTGTTAAACTTAATACATTTTTGAAAATATCGTATACTTAGTAACGCAACCACTGGTGTCTAAAACACACAATCTATTAGGTATAATATTTACATACTCCGAAAAACTAAATATCGGTTGAATAATATCTATTACTAATATATAAAGCTGAAGAGTTTGTTTGTTTGTTTGCTTGAACGCGCTAATCTCAGGAACTAGGTCCGATTTGAAAAATTCTTTCAGTGTTAGATAGCCCATTTATTGAGGAAGGCTATAGGCTATATATCATCATTCTACGCGGACGAAGTCACGGGCAGAAGCTAGTATATATATATAAGCCTTGAAGCTTTCAGCATAATACTTACTTCGTCTTTCTTTCTTCTTGAGGTCAAAAATAATAAAGAACCTTACCTTACTTAGATGTATTTTGTCCAAAAATAATGGCTCCAAGGTGAAAAAGGTAAGGTCCGAAAAGAATGTTAAGGCAAGTCCAAATATTATATTAACATAAACCAAGTCTTTTAAGAGGGTTAAGTCCAGGAACTCCGCTATCGTCTGCCTGAAAAAGAAAATATTAAACAGTTAATAAATTGAGATTACAGGTAGAAGAAATGGATATATTTGTCGCCGAACATACGATCAATGGGTCAAATTGACGATCAAATGGTTTCCGCTCAATGGTCGACGCGGCAGGCCCAGAGGGAGATGGCGGAGAGCATGAAAAGCTATCCGTCCCTATTGTCAATCGAATACCAATCGTTAGAAGCCCAAAAATTTTAAAATCCAATTTTTCCTCAAGATATCGGTATTGTCTTTTAATTGGATTACGGAGGTATTTATGTATGCGTCGCGTGAAACTAAGATATTCAACCGGATCTGCGCCTGTAGACAAGTTGCAATCTAAAGTTCAAATAAAAAAAAAATGTATGCAAGTTGACATAAGTTATCGACAGATCAAGCGTACGCAGATGTCATTGCGATACATTTTGTTTCTATTCGTTGTTCGATTCGTACGATAGAGTGCATCTTGTCTAGGCTCCCTGGTTTGAAAGCAAGCTGACCCCCAACATAATTGGGAAAAGGCTAGGAGGATAATGCGTGGGCCTTAAGGTGGATCGTTCAGCTGAGCCCGCCAAATTCAAATTTCAATTGGTTTTTCGCAATTTGTAGGTCTATAACACATTCTAGATTCCTAGCTGTAGTAATTGCGGCATTAACTATACAATATTCACAACTGAGCATTAAAAACTTTGCTTGAAAATCGATATTGTAGCTAAATTTAGGTACAATCGTCATTTTTGGCCAAAATTGACGATTGTACCTAATTTTAGCTTCGTTAACGTTTATAAAGCAAAGTTTTTAATGCTCAGTTGTGAATATTGTATAGCTAATGCCGCAATTACTACAGCTAGGAATCTAGAATATGTTAAAGACCTACAAATTGCGAAAAACCAATTGAAATTTGAATTTGGCGGGCTCAGGTGAACGATCCGCCTTAAGAGAGCCCCCAGCAGTGATGGTATATCTGTAAATTATCGATGATGTAAAGAATTTATCAACCTATATCCCGTCAACTGTGGCGGCCATTTTGCACAAATTTGCACATTTTTTTTATTATGGCGCCACACTTTTTGTGTATTTGCCAGTGTCAAGTATTAGAGTAATCTAGTAATATTTTCAAAGAATATTTCCCATCATGGGATTGTATTATGGCACCACACTTTTTGTGTTCGCCAGTGTCAAGTATAAGTTCAGTTGCCCCAATAAAACGGTAGAAACTTTATTGAGGCTTCGATGGAGTTTAGGAGTGAACCCTAAAAGACACGATTTTCAATTTTATATCATTTGCTTACACCCTCACACGTTCACGAACACTTAATGGTTAATTATCCACCATAATTACACATTAAACTTCGGAGAAGTTCAAGTTTTGAAAAATAATATAAAATCGACAACGTGCACTTTCATTTTCCCGCCTAAAACCAAATTTGCACATGTTTACAGTTTATTGTACATGAGCTGACAGATTTCGTAAAACTGTCAAAAATCAACAATCCTTATGTTAGTGAATAAAGATTTCGCCACAATTGAATTGTAGACTTCGGGCCCTGGTTAATCTTTTTAATACAAGTCGAAAAGTTGGATGAAATAAAAGTGTTCCTACCCCAAAACTTCGTATACGGTGGCACTGATAGCCAATAACAATTTACTCGACCTGGAATTCGAACCCAGGACCTCTAGCGTACAATTCTTCTTTGCTACCTCTACCACTGTTCTAACGAGATGGACATCATAAATAATGTCATTAAATTTAATCGGTGTTAAGAGTCGCCGATCAATTCACAATTTCATCCATAAAATCAGAATTTATTAATTTTTTAATGTTGTTTTGTCTTTGAAAGTTCACGATAATGGAATTCAAATGATAATTTATGGTATGCCCACAACAATACACATTAAACAATTATAATATTAATTATGGTTTCGCCGCAAAGCTACTACGAGTAGGTAAGTTATCGGTTTTTATCGGATACATTTTACGGACGACCAGAAGCACGAAGAAGCGACATCGATTCATGCTGGACATTTAAAAAACCCGAATAAAACGCTGAATGTCCACATTTATCAAGCGTATCGCTGAAATGTAAAATGCACTTCTTTAAATTACGACTGAAACGGTTTCGTCTAAGCAAGCACACTCCATTGTAGACCGTAGGTCCGTAGTGTCTCTTACGAGTAACATCAGGTGAAGCGTAATACTGTCAATAATTTAAAAAAAACTATTCCCACAAAGCATTCACTACGAGGAAATACACATAACAAAATTATATATTAATTGTTGCTCTTGCAAGCATCTCGAGAGCAAGCTAAGGTTAAAACCATTATAATTATAGATCAGCCAATAAAGTGCATTATTTAAAGATAATGTTTAGAATTGATTTAAATTATTTTTTTTTTATTTTTTGACATTTAAATGTTCTTAAATCAGACATAATGGCTGTCACTCTTTATCTTAAGGAAACACAGTATCTAATAAAATAACTCAATTGTATTTTATGTAATATATATTTAAAGATTGTATAATTTAGTAATATTAAAATGCCAGTACTATAAATATAATAAAAGTGTTTCGAAAATGATATAATAAATTGATATTTTATGATGTCTCAATGATAATATTATTAGTAGGTAGGTGTCTATTTCTTTTTTTATAATATCTATGATAGAATATTTGCTTATTATGAAATAAAACAAAACATTTTTCCATTAATTGGAATATGAGGTATTAGTCAACATTAGCATAAGCTAAATAATAAAAATCTTATATATTACTAGCTGACCTGACAGACGTTGTCCTCTCCAAGTTTCAACTAACTACCTCGAAAAATTTGGTTTTCCATATTTGTAATACACTTAGCGCCATTGACCTCTGAATACCTTATTTCTGATCTATAAATTACTTAATTTCGGCATCAGTAAATATTAACGCACGTTGCATTTTTTTATTAGGTTATTATACATACATACGTGGATATTATTTAATTATTTGATTAGACGGAAACTCTTTAGTTACTTTCTCAAATAAAGTGTGCGCACTGTATCTACACTATGGAGGTTTCACATCACTACATAGTATAAAACAAAGTCGCTTCCCGCTGTCTGTCCCTATGTATCTTATCTTGTGTAGGGCCGAGGCAGCAAGGCCTCAGTGCACTTCGACCCAATGGGATCTTTTGTGCTTATGTCCCTATGTATGCTTAGATCTTTAAAAATACGCAACGGATTTTGATGCAGTTTTTTTAATAGATAGAGTGATTCAAGACGAGGGTTTTAAGCTATTTAATATTACGCTACGACTCTTAGGGACGGGGCAGCGCGGGTGAAACCGGGCGGGTCGCTAGTTATAAAATAAGTTACTATATGGCTGGATGCTTTAAAGAAGAAACCAATAATTGTCAAAAATAATTGTTAAAATATTAATAACTTTTGATAGATAGAACCGATTTGAATTAAAAATAGCCTAAATGTTAATCCAAGAAACAGGCTATGAATTCCTGCCCAAGTCCTCCAAATCTCTTCAGAAGTTATCATTTGATGCGCGGTCAAACACACAGACAAACCGACAGACAAACAGACAGACAAACCGACATACAAACAGACAGACAAAAGTTCCAAAAATAATAGAAATGGATTGTGTTACCGATTCGAAGTCCGAAGTTAGTTTTTTTGTAAATACCTATAAGCAATGTACAGACACGGCTCACTTACATTCTTATGATATGTAAGATTTACCGTTAAAAGTTTAACATCGTTATGAATAACTTTTACTATGGGGGCAACCTTAAAATCGAGAAAAAATCATTTATGTTTAATACATTTAGATTCACTCAACTCAAAAAATATATGGAACCGTTGACTTTTTATGCTGTTATACTGACTTCTTAAGCTTACGCGAATATTAAATTGTTTTATTTCAATATGTCTAATATACCGCGGTAGAATCCGTAAAGTTGTTTTATTTTTATGCTGTTTCCAGGTTGGTAGTTGTTAGTATAGTATAATATAGTGGTTTTAGTGTTGTATGTATGCCTACTTGAATTAGAACATATAGGTAGCTAAGAATGACCATTATCAACTCATACTGACCCACTGCTGGGTCTGTGGTGAGAAATTAATGTATAAATCATAAAGGTTTGTTTCATGAAGGCACATGATAACAAATTTTATGAATACAAATCCATATTTTGGAAATTCAAAGGTTCAAAGGTCAAATTCAAACCTATTACTTAGCAAATTTACAGCAATGGTCGTAATTATCACTGCTTTTCAGAATAATAAATATTATTATCAAATAAAACCCACCCCAATATAATAGAATACGCAATTACGTACCATTTTCCTTCCTTATTCTTTATAATCGGCATTGGTTCCGCAGCAATATTCCCAAAGTTTCCTAAGCTCGATACAGAAGCAGCCTTGTACAAATTCTCTCGATAGACGTGATCGCTCGAATCGAATTTACTATCTATTTTTCCGTCTGCGGGAATTAAGACCACTGGTATGCTTAATCGTCTGGAATCGGTTAATTTCGACACAAATAGTAATTCTGCTCCTTTCTGTGGATTTTCCAAGTGATTGATTCGATACAAATTATCGACAGATCTCGCATTGTCTGACGTATCGATTCCGGTCGCGTTTTTGGCAAAATCGAACTTATCTTTGTTGTCTTCTTTGGCTGGTGTAGGTGGTATTACTGAAAATTATTATTTGAGATTAAAAAAATAATAAAGTTATTTACAAAAGAGACTAACTAACATAAATTAATTAATGAAATTAAAAATCACTATGGTTATTAGCAGCGGTCATAGTGTCTGGTGTATCTAAGCAAAAGATGCAGGTTCGAATCCTGCCCGCAGTCGAATTTTTCCTTTACTAATAACTTAGCATAGAATAATAAAAAAAAACTTTATGTAATATTTGCTTTTTTCTATGGCAATCTATCACGATGCTTACTCTTGAATTCAAACTCTGTACATCCGACTGTCAGTCATACAGAATTACAAATATAAGATCCATGTGGGAATTGAACCCCTAGCCAGTGGCACAGAAGCCGATAGCCACTATACCAAGCTAACCATCGTTAAAGATTCATTTGAAATGCCAAGTCAACAACCAAAATCAAATTTAGTTTTGTTTAATATGCGATTCGACTTTGAGTTCTGTGTAGCTACAACAACACAAACTCAAAGCTAAATTGCATTTCCCAGCTCAAATATAAGCTCAACTTTATACACTGCGAACAGATTTACAAAGCGAAAATAATTTGCTCAAAGAACAGTCATCACGCCTGTATTCTCCGAAGGGTTAGACTGAGGTATACCTAATACACACGATAACTCGCTGATTTCTTTGATATTGGAAGTTATAGGTGTTACGTTTCAATTTATTCCTTGCTAATACCTACTAAAAAAATAAAATAAACTTACAAACAATTTTCTCGCACGCTTTCCGCTGTTTCACCATATGCCATTTCACTGGATGCATGACCAAAGCCCCAAATATACTATGAGCTGATATTGCACACAATATCGCGAGAGTCCCTCTGAACCCATACTCCGTTATCGTAAACTTGATAAACAACGGGTAAAACATCGTTATCATGCCAATTGATGCCTTACAGAGACTCAGATAGAGCACTTTTTTCTTTGTAAAATAACTGTTGAAGCTGGTGTACGCGACAGGTATAAGCAACCCCATTCCCAATCCGTGCAGGAAGCCATTTGTTAAGATCAGCTGTGTCGTAGATACCACGAAAATGGCTAGGAATGATGCTAGTGTGTATATAAAGGCCCCTATTAGGCCGACTTGTCGTAGGGATAGCTTCTTTAAAGCTATGTTTGCTGAAAACCCTGAAACAAAAGAGAGTATTGAAAACAATGTATATGAAAGTAGCCATTAAAATCGACAATAATTATGCAATCCTTTAGTTGGTGTGTGGACAACATAAAAGTTTCAACATACAAATAGCTCTTGATGGCCCGGCAGTTTCAATTGCCTATACAAAAATAATACCGAAATAAATCTATAACTATACTTTAATATAAAGCTGAAGAGTTTGTTTGTTTGCTTGAACGCGCTAATCTCAGGAACAACTGGTCCGATTTGAAAAATTCTTTCAGTATTAGATAGCCCATTTATTCAGGAAGGCTATATATCATCATGCTAAGACCAAGTAACTATTCCACGTGGACGAAGTCGCGGGCAGAAGCTTGTCGTAAATAAACTACTACAAAATAAAATAAAATACTACTTAACGTCTGGAAAACCAATCAAAATTTACATTTATTTTCGGTGAATTTGTTAGACTAGGAACATAGGTATCCGAATCCAATTTGATTAAATGTTATAATTGCCCCGCCGGACTCGAAGTGACAATTTAGTTTTATATTAGAAACTTTTGTCACCAACACGACATTTTACACAAATTTAAATATTATTTCTTTAATTTTTGGCGACACATTGTGCGCTTTATTATCGACATCTCAAAGTTCTTGCCATGTGCATAGCTTTTGTAAAAAAATCTGTGTTATAGGAGAAATGAATACGAGTCAACGTTTGTTTTTACTTTAAATTACGGAACTCTATAAATAAACTGATTTCGGAATTGTAGACGTCTCGTGGCAGAAAGAATATTTATATTCATTATGTTATTTTATATTATGTTACCGGAATGTATGAACTCTAGGAACTGTATACAATTCCTAGGAAATATATACAATTCCGAAGCTATTTATGAAATGTATAAAATATTGTTTTAAAAATTAATTAATACATACAATCATATCCTCGGAATAGTATACATTTCCTAGGAATTGTATATAATTAATATAAAAATATTCTGGGGCATTTTTACACAGCACCATCTAGTCCCAAACTAAGCAGAGCTTGTACTATGGGTACTAGACAATGGACATAATACTTATATACTTTTTTTTTGTAAATACATACTTATAATACATAAGAAACACCCAGACGAACACAAATACTTATATTCATCACATACATTTTTGTGTCCTGTGGGAATCGAACCCACGACCTCATGGTCCGCAGTCCGGTACTCGAACCACTAAACCACAAAGGTCGTCATATAATTCCAATATCGTATTAGGAAATGTATAAAAAGAATACTTTCTATAATAAAACACGTTGTTAAAATGAGAAGAGAGAGAAGAGAGTCGTTTGGTCACAGTTCTAACCTAACCTAACCAATTAAAACATATTTCATCCCGAAATTACCCCGTCAAAACTAAATTTGGTTGCAAAAATCCATATGGAATACCCTTCCCTCGCCCCGCTATCCCCGGGTACCCATTCAAATCTTAATTGTTTTACATTTCCGATTGCCATTTCGGAAATGTATAGTCTTCCTAGGAAATGTGTCTAATATAATTTATTTCACACATTTCCGGGCGATTTTAGGTATTACATACAATTCCTAGGTATTTTATACAATGACGGATTACATACATTTCCGTTAACATATACACCGGTTTCAAATTTTCAATTAAGGTAAAGTGTAGAACAGAAAAATATACACCACAGAGCTTATACACTGGTTTTACTCTGTTAAAACTGGGAATTGTAAAAAGGCTTTAGTGTAAAAACTACACTAAATTGCATAGCGCGGAGTATCTATTCCGTGCTAAGCAAACCTCACGTTACAGTTTTTCGAGGTCGTAATGTAGTATATGGACAAAAACTTAGGCTGTCATTTTAAAAAATCTAATAACTGTAATCAAAATTATTATCTAGGTATTCAAACTTCTGACTTCTCATTTGAAATAATTAGTAGATAAGTATTCAGCCTTCATTGTAAGTAACCGGTATCCCTCGCGCTAAAGCTTGAATAGGAACTTATTTTATGTTTCAATAAAAAAAAAAAAATACTTAACATGAATAGTAAGTAGTAATAAGAATCCTCACGATCGCAAGCACGTGTACAATCGTGAGGATTCTTATTAACACGTGTATACGGGACTTGAGAGGCACCTTTTATATATTATATTTTTATATTACTTTTATATTTTTATATAGGTACTAGCTTCTGCACGTGACTTCGTCCGCGTAGCATGATGATATATAGCCCATAGCCTTCCTCAATAAATGGGCTATCTAACACTGAAATAATTTTTCAAATCGGACCAGTAGTTCCTGAGATTAGCGCGTTCAAGCAAACAAACAAACAAACTCTTCAGCTTTATATATTAGTACTAGCTTCTGCCCGCGACTTCGTCCGCGTAGCGTGATGATATATAGCCTATAGCCTTCCTCAATAAATGGGCTATCTAACACTGAAATAATTTTTCAAATCGGACCTGTAGTTCCTGAGATTATCGCGTTCAAGAAAACAAACAAACTCTTCAGCTTTATATATTAGTTATCGCGTTCAAGAAAACAAACAAACAAACTCTTCAGCTTTATATATTAGTTATGTGTATGTATAGATAGATAGATTTACCTTTTATATTAAGTGATGTCTAAATACCCATCTACCGTCCTACTACTGGGTAAGGGGCTCCACTTAGAATGAGAGGGGTTAAGTTATACCCCACCATGCTAGTTTGAGGGTCGGGAAATTTCGCAAACCGTCAAATGATATCTAGGGAATGTAGGTTTACTCACGATGTTTCCCATCACCGTTTAAGCGCTTGATAATGGGTACGCCCATGCCTTCGAAAAGTCAGAGGTGCGTGTCTTGGATTTGAACTTGATACCGTTGACTTGGCAGTCCAATTGCCATTATTATGCAATGCAAAATTATGTGATTTATATAAAACTAGCTTCTGCCCGCGGCTTCGCCCCCGTGGAATTCGGTCTGTCATCACATCCAACGGGAACGGGATAAAAAGTATCCTATGTCTGTCTCCTGGTTCTAAGCTACCTCTCCACCAATTTTCAGCCAAATCGGTCCAGCCGTTTTTGAGAGTTATAAATAGTGTAACTAACACGATTTTCTTTTATATATATACTAGCTTCTGCCCGCGGCTTCGCCCCCGTGGAATAAAAAGTATTGGGAACGGGATAAAGAGTATCCTATGTCCGTTTCCTGGTTCTAAGCTACCTCTTCACCAATTTTCAGCCAAATCAGTTCAGCCGTTCTTGAGTTATAAATGGAGTAACTAACACGACTTTCTTTTATATATATAGATAGATTAAATTTGTGTGCGCTAGCTGACATGTTGCAAAGCTTATTCAATATTCATAAAAAGAAGAAAGACTCTTGGTTGAGTAACAACTTTCACTGATCTTCAGCTGTGCTTGCTAGGCTAGTGTTTGGATAAGTGACTACCCTACCCTTACCCTTAAAAACCCTACCCTTAAGAAACCCCTTCTTGCATTCAAGTCAGTTCACTTAAGACCGTTATAAGTGCAATAATTTATTTATGAATGCTTGTAGTTAGCAAAATGATTACTCATGTGTATAATCTACGATTGTGATTTGTCTGTGAGAATTCCTAAAATAAATAAATAACTCAGACATTTATAACACTATTCATTCACTGCATTGTTTTACCTGACTCGATAATTAGATATGGGTATCTAAATTATTGTTCTGCTAATAATCGAAAGGAAACGTTTTTTATTTAAATTTTTATACCCATGAAAATAATCTCAATTAATTCAGAGTACATTATTTGACGACCCCTGTGGTTAAGTGGTTCGAGTACCGGACTGCTGACCATGAGGTCGTGGGTTCGATTCCCACAGAACACAAAAAAAATATGTGATGAATATAAGTGTTTGTGTTCGTCTGGTTGTTTCTTATGTATTATAAGTATGTATTTACAAAAAAAAAGTATATAAGTATTATATCCATTATCTAGTACCCATATTACAAGCTCTGCTTAGTTTGGGACTAGATGGTGCTGTGTAAAAAATGTCCTAGAATATTTTATTTATTTATTTACATGATATAACATGACATAACAACACGCCTATATTCCTCGAAAGCAGAGGCGTACCAATACCTATACACCCACAATTCGCTAGTATGTTTCCAATCCCATGTAATAGCCTATTGCCATTAACTGGGCACAAATTCCAAATTCTGATTCGTTACTTACAACTTTATAGAAAACCCAATAACACGGTCGGGAAAATGTCGCGGTCAGGACGACTAGGTTAATGAGACAATAGAATTATGCATTGTGTCTGTAACTAAGTAATTAAAGGTAAACATAAAAAATATAATATCAAGTTACCAGCTATGGCCAATGTGACTTGAAAAACTCCGAACACAAGTGTGACCGCAGCTGTGCCTACTCCTAGTTCATCCAAAAAGTCGTTATATATGAAGCCGAATACAGGCTGGTGTGCTGTGCCGGCAATCTGAAAAAAAAAACATGGCGTCACATATTTCTGTTTGCATATGCGTTTGTATGTTTGTGTTAGCAAAAGTCGAAAAGATGGATACAAAGATTTGAAGATTTTGACAGGTGAGTGTTATTATACATATAAAATAAAATAAATATTAAAAAATTGTATTTTAAACCCCCGACACAAAAAGAAGAGTGATATGTGTGTCTGTCTCAGGCTGCGTAGCTCCCATATGAATGGACTGATTTAGATTACGTTTTTTGTTTGAATACTTGAATAGTAACATGATCGAGATGGTTCTTAGCTATGATTTAAAATAATCTGGCTTATCAGCTCTTTTCTAATTGATGAAGGAATATCTGATCGATTTGAAATTTGGTATCCTGTAATTTTTTAAGGCAAGAACATGGTCAACATAACTTGAAGCTGCAGAGGATTTTTTTAAAATTCAATGTTATATTAGTTTTAAAATATGCTTATAATTAAGTAGGTTGCCATGGTAACCGTCTTTACATTGCCAGGTACAAGAGCGTGGTATATTCTTCTGGAAGGTCTACATACAGGTACGATACCCAAAGGTGGGGCTTTTATGATTTTATTTTCATAGATATTTATGCAAAGGCTTTGTTTAGTACATCATTGTTATCGATTTGCGAAAAAGTAAGTAGGCGCCATAGAATATAATTTGAGTGATATAGAGCTGCCTGAATATTGAGCTAAGAGTTCGGCGAACGCCCACACAAGCGTAAAACTTAAATAATTCGTACCTAATTCAAACTTATTACTGCTTAAACAGATTTGGATGCCATTAATCTAGGTGCCTACCCTACCATAATTATCTATTGTGAGAGGAGACCCCGTACCGAATAATGAGACACTGTAATGGGTAGTTTATTACATGCATATTGAGCTGAAAAAAACATCTTCTAGCCCTGAATGTTTTCGGTAACTAGAGTGACTAAAAGTATTTTTTCTAGAATATTAAAATATTTAAGGCATTGTCGCCTAATGCGATGAAATGGAGAATGATTGCCTTTTATATATAGTAATCAGAAAAAATCAATGGATTGCCCGGCGTGACGGGTGGAGGCGACTTAAATTCCCACTTGCCATCCCTAAACTTATGATTGGGATATATCCTAAGGTATTCGTGATTAATTTCACTACGATCGGACACAATTATTAACGCTTTGATATATAACGCACAGAAATAATATTTGAGTGATTCACAATGAGTTATTCCGAGTCTGGACGTTTATATTTGTGTTTTTAAATGTAACAACAATCTGAAAAAGTTATTTTTTCAAAGAAACGTCCAAATCTTTATTGACTGTATTAACTGTCAGTGTCACAATATTGTCTGCTTTTCGCGCGGTTTTCGACGCTAATGTAAGTGTCAAACGCCAGACAACATTGATTTATTACTGTCATTTAGAAAGAGCTAGCTCACGCGACAGCCCACGTGCTCAATCAGAGGCCAGCGCCATACTGATTGTAAGAAATAAATTCTAACGGCCCAAAATTAACCTTCGAATCATAACAGGTTAACACAACATAGAAAAAATTAAATGTTGTGCAAGACCATGTATAACTTCCAACCAGTTGAAATTATTTTAATCTGCCGGTGACATTGACCGCCAAGCTTTGTAACAAAAACTTTAGAATTTTAATGGGTTAATAATTATAATGATTTATATCCATAGATTTCTTAAATAGAATGCAGCTGATGTGTGTCAAACTGTCTGCTCAGGGGTTACCTAATATACTTTTAAAAGCAATAATCGTGTTGCAATTATCTTTTGTGAGCGAAATAACAAAAAGTAAAATCGCCTTCAAAAACAAAAAAAAAAATAATGTCTGCGAACAGTTTTGGAAGTCAGTAGAGAATAAAAAGATCCGATCCGAATTCAAAGCTACGATTCCTTGCGAAGTATGTTGTGCGGTGTAACTCGGAATGATAGATTGAGGGACAGTGTGATAAGACAACGTTGCGGACTGAAAGATGATGTAGTGACACGTGTTGAAATCAATATGCTGAGATGGTTAAAAGGCGTTAAAGAAGTAATTATTAGGTACGTCTTCGTGTAAATAATAAATTGCCTACTATCTTTCATTTTGATAAAGTTATAATATGTGAATTGTTGATGAAAATGTAAGCTATGCAGTTCAAAGTGTAAACAAATAAATTGTTCTAATAAAAAAGTAAGTTTTAGAGAAAATGAGCGAACAACGTAAAGACATTAATTTTGAGTATCAAATTAGATCAAAGATGTACCTACGTTTAATATCTTCCTTATCTTATAATTTGAGCTACACAATGCAGTTAGTAACACAAACACCGCGAGTACCTATTTCACGGTGTTATCACGTAATGCACGAGATACATAAATACAATAAAATATATTTATTTAGATAAAATTTATGGAATTACCCTTTCATTTCAAGGATAATTTCAAATTTGTTTTTAACCTCCGAAGAAAAAGAAGTTTTTAAGCGTAATAATATGTGTTTCTTTATGTCTGTCTGTTACATGATAGCGTCTGATCAAGTGAACCGATTTTGATTTTTTTTTTGTTTGCAAGTTGTGCTATTACAGTCGCAACGCTTGTATTTAAATAGTCAACTTATATTAAACGTTACGTAACATGTAATCCTGTATTTAACTTGCAATTTGTAGATTCCAATTACTTTTATTGTTGTAAATTAAATTTACTTATATCTAAATACATAATATATTAACTTTGTTATGTACCTTATGAAGAATGCTGGCCCATAATTGGCTAGTGTGTGAGCCTGTTACCTGTATAATTATACTAGCTTCTGCCGCGACTTCGTCTACGTAGCGTAATGATATATAGCCTATAGCCTTCCTCAATAAATGGGCTATCTAACACTGAAAGAATTTTTCAAATCGGATCAGTAGTTCTTGAGATTAGCGCGTTCAAGCAAACAAACAAACTCTTCAGCTTTATATATCTATCTATACTAATATATAAAGCTGAAGAGTTTGTTTGTTTGTTTGTTTGCTTGAACGCGCTATTCTCAGGAACTACTGGTCCGATTTGAAAAATTATTTCAGTGTTAGATAGGCCATTCATTGAGGAAGGCTATAGGCTATATATAATCACGCTACGCGGACGAAGTCGCGGGCAGAAGCTAGTTAAGTATAAGTAGATTAGTATAGATTTTAATTTTATATAACTTTCTGCAGGAGCTGTGGGAAGACCTAAATAAATAAAATAAAAATAAACGTAAATAGACAATATTAAGATACTATTTTTTCCTTCCTAGAGATTTTTGTGTCGGGGGTTGCTTTAAATTTTTGATTTATTTTCATATTAACAAGTATTACACCTAGTTATATGTACTTATATGATTATATTATATTCGTATTCTGTATCATATTATATTCCTTACACATCACACGCTCTAGACTCTTGTTGAAACTTCCGTATTTTTTATATGCATGTACCTAATAAGATGCATGATGTAAGTACTATGTAACATTTTTTACAGTTTTTTTATTAAAACAATATAATTATATAACAACATTGACTACATTGATTTAGTAGGGCAAAATTTATAAGGAATACATCTAAACATTTGTTTTTTACAGATTGTATCTATCTATATAGTAATAATTGTTTGTACTTTGTTCGTAATACTGCAGCTGGCGGAAGACACAGCTATGCATATTTTTATTTTATTTTAGAATTATTATAATACGATTCTTGCCGCCACCCGTTTCTGAATTTATAATTCTCGACTATGCTTCTCAAATCGTTCAAATTACATATTTAAAGTAATCAAATTAACACTAGGATTTTCTCCTGTATCGTGGGTGCGTTTACATACACAAACCCTCACATACACAAACACCCAGACCCGGAACCTGACCTGTAGATCATACAAATATTTGCTCCGTGTGGGGATCGAACTCACAAAACGTGGCGCAGAAGCCGATCGCTCAGCCGCTACGCCAAACGTGTCGTCAAGATTATTTGTATAACAAAGAAGGAAAACCAAGTTTCCAATCATTATTATATAATGACATTTTATAAAAATGTTTTGTAGTTCTATAAATAAAGGTAATGGTTTTTTTTAAATTTCATTCCGACGCAAGGGCACGCAAGGGTAACCATTGTGAGGTTTTCCTGGTTTTGGACAAGTATTTTGTAAAGCGTTTGTTGATCTCACTGTGCAGTAGTGTGGGTATCTTATGATGAAGAGCTTTTATATTGAATATATATACATATAATAAGGACAAATTTCTGAGTTGTGGTACAAAATTCAATATATTTTATTGAGATCATTTAAAATATATAATTATTCATTTAAATCAGCCAGTGTATCTATATTATTTTCATTGGAAAGTCGAAAAGATTTAATAATATAAGGTTATTTTTACTTACAAATATAACAGATAATCCGACGCAAATGAGGTACCCCCATCCCCCTTCAGGGGGCACATACTCATATTTATCCAAATCTCCATATTCAATATTTCGTTCTTTCACATTCATTGTCACAATAACCGTTTGTTTCTCTTCGTATATCACCTTAGCAGCGGTTTTATAAATCTAATGTTATCGTCAATTACACGGAGGCTATTTACTTTGAGCTTTAATCATAACACCTTTATTGAGGGTACAGAATGTAAATAGATTCTTCGGATTTCCCACAAACACAATTGACAAACAAGGTTATAATTTTATAACACGCCACTGTTCACATTTGTTACAACCTTTATGCACAAAACATTTTTTTAAAAAACAAACACTTTTTAAATTTCGAAGACGACGTAATTGGTCAATAGTTTGGAAGCAGATGAGCCAAGTTATCCCTCGGAGATGGTGAGGTAAGTGTTAGCGTCAAGATGCACGCTAGCTACCACGTGCGGACCGCTGTCTGGTTTCAATGAGCCTTCTAATATGAATTCGTTTTTACGTTACACATTCCATTTAAATAGTCCAATGACACAAACACTGATTGTTTTTATTTTTTATCGAACATCTCATTGAACCCAATAAGTTTAATAGTGGCTTCCTATCACAAGGGAAGTGGTCTGTTCGCGGTGCTAAGAGCGAATGAGTTGTTTTTTTGTATTCTATACAATTGTATAATGTTTTAAGCTAATTAGGAACCATTAATTCACTAAGCTGATTTTAATTCACTATTCAGCAGTCTCTCAAAATTATACTTTCTGTTGAGTGTACTTTGACATTTATTTAGAATTAGTTATTTAGACATTTCATTATTAGACATTTAGTTATTCATTTATTTAGAACAAAAACGGCTTAACTTCACAAATCGGTTCAATTGAAATTATGAAATCAAAAACACTAGGCTGTTTTTAACATCAGCAATTATGGATGACGTCGTAACACGTAGAGCCTTGACAAAAAGTACCTATATCAATATGCAAGCGGTGCAAAATGCATATATCATATCGTTGAAACTAAATATACGTTTCACACAGTGGCCAAAATGGATGAAATGAATGAATTTTGTTATTGAGGTCTTATGTTTGAAAGTACTAGGCACTTGATACTTTTATATTTTGTTCTATTACGTCAGCTATGAGCGTCGTTGCGCTGTGTAGAACTTGTCTTAATGCCTTGTAATAGGTACTTATAGCAATGAATTTTAAAATGTAATAGTTAAAAAAGCCTCATTAGCCAAGTGGTTCTAGCATGTTACTATTACCGTTACCTTATTATATCTATATACAAGCAGTGCAAAATTTATATTATCATGTCGTCAGTAGTCGAAATTCAAAAAACTATGAGTTCTCAAGTTTTGGAAGTTTTTTGTTTGAAAGTGTACCTATTTTTTACTTATATATTTTTTAAATTATTCTAATTCGTCAGCTATGAGCGTCGTCGTTCCGGTATGTAGTTAGTCTGAATGCCTTGCAAATATAACTACATGAATATTTAAAATATAAAGTTTGTAACACAGTTGAAAAAGCACGTCACAATAAAATTACGGTTTGTGTTCGTAATTTTTTGAGAGGGGCTCGTGGCTAAGGCATAACTTAGCTGACCAACTGATCCACAAGGTTTAGGTGCGCTTGCCGCCGTAAATGCGTGGTTGGGTGACTATTGTTAACACATCGAGACCCCTCCGTGCCGCGGAGAGCACGTAAAGCCGTCGGTCCCGGTTGTCATACAAACATCTTTGACAATTCTTAGTGGGAGTCTGAAGCCGAAAAAAGCCTGACAACCAGTCTATCCTCCGAATCTGATGTCTGAGTTCTGATGGCTTTCGCTTCGTGTAAAATGCTGAGCCGCATCTGGTTAAGCTGGAAGCCGGCTCCAACTTAGTTGGATGATGTTGATTCTTATTTTTTTACAGAATTCATTGTTAAAATGAGACTTGACATTCATTAATGGCGAATTTTTGATTTGGCCTGACCTGGCTCATTTTGAAGGGATCCCTTTTTTTCTCATAATGGTTTTTGTTCTAATTTAAATTGTCATAATAAGTTAGGCATAATTTTCTTTGTCATAATAATAGTGTGCCATAATTGCTTTTAGCATATTTTGTTATTAAGTATAAATATTGTATATCTATTGTTTATATTCATAACTTTGATATGCATAAAGTTGTAAAGCATATTGTTTATTTGTCTAATAGAAAATCGTAGGAATAAAAATATAGAACCGGTAATTTCGGGATTAAATATGTTTTAACTGGTTAGGTTAGGTTAGAACTGTGACCAAACGACGCACGAGCCGAGCGAGCGTAGCGAGCGGGGCCCCGTTAGCGGCCGGCGAGTGCTGGAACCTAATAAAAAATATTATTCTCATTTTAACAACGTGTTTTATTATAGAAAGTATTCTTTTTATACATTTCCTAATACGATATTGGAAGGTTTATAGGCTTTGATAATTTAATTTTAGTTATGGTTATGCGTCGTTATGCTTAAGTAAACTTATGCTTTTGGATAGTATGCTTATTAAATATTATGCTTATAGTAAATAGGATTAAAAAAATATGATTAAATAGTTATGAAAATGAGTATTATGCGTAACTAATGTTAGGACAAGTAACATTATGCAATGTTAAATTATGACATAAAATCGTAGGAATAAAAATAGAGAACCCATTTTGAAACATCTTTTTTGCCACTAACACTGACAAATTTCTGACAGATGGTACGTACTGCTAGAACCGATTCACGGTAGATCTAGAAACAATTCATTCTTACAGGACTGCTTCATACAAATTAAGTCAGTGCTTATATTGATAATTAAGTAAAATAATACTTAAAAAAAAGTTTATAACATTTTCTCAAATAATTGACATTCATAACATTGATTAAGTCAGTAATAAAATATACTTGTGATGGAGTTGCCTTGCTTCTTCCCAAGCACACATAAATGAACAATGATGAGAACAATATTTTAAAAATAAAATAAAAATAAGTGATTATAAACCACGATAAAATCCGTAAAAAGTAGTTTCATATTATTGTCTAACATTCGCGTAGGTATGTGTTAGAAATTAGTAAATAAGTGATTGTTATCATCAGATATTAACATTTTTCCGTTAAGTAATATAAGTATAAAACATTTTCAAAATGTTAAACCGAATAACAGACTAATGAAGTTCATTCACCGACATTTCAGTCTTTCGCAAATCAGTCTTGGTTTGTGAAACCCGTCTAAATAAGTAATTGTTGATTTAGAGATAATTCCTTGGGGTAAAATATTCTGAGCGTTGGCGGTTTACTCTGCGGGTTTGCCGCGGAAATGTTCATGTTAAACAATTTTTTTTAAATTAAATTATAATAATGTTATGACATTTTATATCTATATAATTATATATATAAAAGAAAGTCGTGTTAGTTACACCATTTATAACTCAAGAACGGCTGAACCGATTTGGCTGAAAATTGGTGGAGAGGTAGCTTAGAACCAGGAGACGTGGGCCGTGATGACAGACCGAATTCCGCGGGGGCGAAGCTGCGGGCAGAAGCTAGTTTCTTCTATATAAATATCACTTTTGGTTTAAACATAAAGATGAACGAGGGTAAACCTCAGAGAGGAGAAAAATAAAGTTATTTTTTTTTAATTGACTAAAATATTATATACATACCTGCATACTTGTGATCTCGTTTTCCCAATCTTGTAGCAATTTCCCAAATTTATTTATATTTATTTAGCTAAATTTTTTTTTTTTAAATTTAGCTAAATTTTATTAGGAACTCCTGTATTTGCTGACGTGATTTAGGCCGATGTAGTAAGGAGCGAGTGTATTTTAAACCAGGCATAAATTCCAAACTGTCATACAACAAGATTTCATAGACAAACCAGATAACATTGCTTAGCAGTCATGCTTAGGAGCGCAAATGAAGCAGAGATATTAATTTTTAATTCACAAAAGAACTACTGATGTGATGTATGTATGTATACTGTTTATGCACGCTTACTCAAATATCTAAATTGTGTAATTATATATGTACTCAACTACTGGTATTTAGTGCACCGAAAACTGATCACGGAAGTAAGTATAAACAGCACTTGTCCGATATAGTTAATCAACTTTTTTTTCTGAAGTATTCAACCGCTTTGAAATATTCTTTTTTATTTATAGTTATGTCTCGTGGTGTTACTCTACTCGCTTTCATCTAATTACTTTAAATCTCACAAATACTTGAGTTTACATCTTAATTACACAATATTTTAAAATTCCTGTTTCAGTCTTTAATTTTTTTAATCCAGACACGATTGCTTAAAATATCAGTAGCTGGATGCGACAGGCCGAGGACCGGGTGAAATGGCGCACATTGGGGGAGGCCTACGTCCAGCAGTGGACTATTATAGGCTGATGATGATGATGAAAATATCGGTAAGTAGGAATAATAGGTACTTAATAAAGTACTGAATTTTTTTTTGTATCACATAATTACAAACAAACTTAAATTTTATTTATTGTCATGTAGTGTGAAGTTTGAAAGCATATTCTAAGACGAAGAACGAAGAAGAGTACTGACTCAAATCGTAGATATAGCGATAATAGGGTTCTTTTTGTCGAAAAAATTTCAAGGTAACATTTCCAGTCAATCCAGATCTATATCTGGCTTAATTTCCATAACGACAAATACTTGCCTTGACTTTCTGTAGAAAAAAAAGAAGCCTACCTTATCTCGCTAAATGAAGAAATCTTATCAATCTTAAAAAAATATAAATTATATAATTAGGTAAATTATCATTTTATTGGAAGGGGTGAAAAGAGTATGATGAAGAAGGATGAAGCATATCGGACTGATTATGGTGATGATGATTGATTTATACTATTGAAAACAATCATTTTAAAGGATTCATGTGGGAGAGCCTTCACATTCTGAACTTACGTCATAAAGTTATACTATTAGTGTTTACTATTATATTTTATATAGTTATTTATTTTCCGGTCGAAAATTTCGACATGGTAGGTGGGACTCGCGGTGGCTTAGAGGTCATAGCGTCTGGCGTACCTAGCCAGAAGACGCAGGTTCGAATCCTGCCTGCGAGTCGAATTTTTCCTTCACTAAAATAACTTTATAATCTTAGCATGAAAAATGCAAAAAAATCACAAGAAGATAATTGTGGCAATTTCGTCACGACGACGTTGAATTTTAAACTCCGCTAATAAGTTTACTTTCATGAATATTTAATGTTTCTAATTTATTTGGTGATAGTATTTCTGAATTTATTGTGATAACTATATGCCCCTTTCGGATCGGACAAGATTTTTAACAGTGTATATTGGAGTATAAGTACTTAGTACTAATATTACCTAATATTTTTTATATCTGGTCCTCAAGGCTACTATTTAAATTGTGTCTTGGTCGTTTTCAATGACTTCACATTTGTTGACTTTGGTGGTATTTTCTGCAAAATCTATAAATTCTGTTGCAATTTACAATTATTGGACACTCATGCTGACACATTTGAAATCGCAAACTTCGAAATTAAGGGCCACTTGCACCAAATTCTATTTAAATCATTCTTTTATGCATTTAGTTAAATATTTTTAACTCCATAAACATAACACATATAAGATCGTCTTGCACCAAGTCTGTCTTATGTCAATTTAGTTAAATGAATTGAACATGTCGATAAAACAGTTCTCTACGTTCCGTTTTTACATTACATCTATATTACATCATAGTAATGTGAAAAATATATTAAAAAAAATGTGTTATGAATAATAGATATAATATTAAATCAAATTAAATGATTATTATAATTATAATAATTTTAATTAATGATAAATCGTTGATTTTTATTGAAAATAGTCTGCATGTAACGAAACTTACGCCATTATTTTGACTTTTCGTTGCCATGACAACCAATCCAAACAAAGTCATATTTATTTGTTGTGTTTTTTAATTGATAAAATGAAAAAATAATCTTAAATAGGTGAATAATCTCTCATAGGAATTATTACAAGGCTTCTAGTAGTATTTTATCTCAAAATAAACTCCATTCGTCAGATGACAGTTCAATAAACGGTCATTCATATTTAAGTATGAATTAAATAGGGTCTTCAGCGTATTTAACTTTGACAGGTCTTTCAATGTATTTAACACGGAAATTATTATGGTGCAAGACGAATGTTTGACTTAAATCAAAAATCGTGTTTAAATACAATTTAAACGAATTTAAGAAGTTGGTGCAAGTGGCCCTAAATGTATACCTACTGTCACCTTCCATAACCGTCATAAGTTATCTATTATTCATAAAAATATAAAACGTCTTAATTAAAAACTTGTAATAATTGTTTTTTGTCTTCTTTTCCCCCTGTCACAGAATACCACGTGTCAAAACAAGACAAACAAAATATGTTTAGTGTCCACAAAATTGTTGAACTCGTTAAATACGAGTATGTAATATTTTAAAATAATAAAAAATAATGCCTGCTTACATTAATTATTCACTTTTAAAAAAGCCTTTTCTAAAAAGTTAAAGTGTTGGTAATTGTTAATTAATTGAAATATTAACATATTTAATTACTATTGTGTGGTGTTTTTTTTTTGTAAAAAACTGTTAACATATTTTACGGAATAATTAGATTGATAATTAACATATGAAAGCAATCATAAACATATTAATGTTTATGATTGCTTTCAATTAAGATAGGAAATGGTTTGCCTTTTTTAGTGAGTATATGTATACGTTTATTAGCTATCGAAGCTATCAAAAAACAATTTATGAAATCCATTTATTTTAGAATGTATAGGTACATAAAGTAATTAGTTACTATATAAATATAAATATTCTGGGACATTTTTACACAGCACCATCTAGTCCCAAACTAAGCAGAGCTTGTACTATGGGTACTAGACAATGGATATAATACTTATATACTTTTTTTTTGTAAATACATATTTATAATACATAAGAAACACCCAGACGAACACAAACACTTATATTCATCACATAAATTTTTGTGTTCTGTGGGAATCAAACCCACGACCTCATGGTCGGCAGTCCGGTACTTGAACCACTAAACCACAGAGGTCGTCGTATATGTAAGTATATTTTGTTGCTATTTTATCGAAAAATTTAGTTTGTAATAATTAATAACATGCATTTTTTTTTAAATCTGCTTTGTTACATCTTTGTATTAAAACTGGTTCGATAGTAATATCTATCTACCTCATCGACCATTATGGTCGATGATCTACCTATATTAATTTTGTTTATGTACCTACTTACATTCACAAGTAGGTAACAGTCACCTGTTATCTAAATCCTATTAGATAATAATATTCATGTTAACAAAATAACAATACACTAAAGAAACTGTTTACGTTGCGCCTGCGCCAACTGTAGATGTTGGAAATACCTAGAATAAGAGATAAGTACTGTAAGTATCATGTGTGTACTCATGAAATGGTACCTATAAGTAGATAAACATTTCTGCAATATTCCAAACATGCAAACTCTACTAGGTATAATAAAATCGTAAAAAAGTTGTGTGTGTACATTGAAGATATTTAAAAAAAGAACTACCTAGGCGGAGTGAACTCGCTGCATCAGTCTGCTTGTTATCACGATCGGTATAACCTGCACGAAACGCCAAGCAAAATTAAAGGTAATTTTTACCGCGTTAATATCTGTTGCGTTCTATAATACCTATAATACAAATTAAATTAAAAATTTAAAAAAACCCCCGACACAAATTTCTTTTATTTTCTTGCGTTTTAAGATCCAGGTAATTTAGTGTTTAATTAGGTATTTTCTTCGTTTAGTTATTCAACTTTTGTACAATTATTTCATAGCTATTAGATATCTTATATCATAGTGTATAGTATTCTACTTATCAAGCCCTTTCATTTGATACCTTTATTGAGGGAGTAGTGAAAAAACATAATAAATTCACCATTTCGTGGAGGCGGCCATCTTGGATTTGAAATTTTTCATAGTGTATAGTATTCTACTAGTCAGGCCCTTTCATTTGATACCAATATTGTGGGGGTTGTGAAAAAATATGTAAACCGCCATCTTGTGGCGGCGGCCATCTTGGACCGATTTTCATCAAACATAGCTAAGAACACTCCCCACTTATTCACCTTTCAAACAAAAAAAACAAAATCAAAATCGGTTCATCCATTCGGGAGCTACGATGCCACAGACAGACACACACACACACACACAGACAGACACGTCAAACTTGTAACACCCCGTCGTTTTTGCGTCGGGGGTTAAAAATGGATAAAATCTTTATTTCCACTGTTCCAGTATATAATTACAAATATATAACAATGTAGTGAAAATTATAAATTAAGTTAAGAACTATTGTAATTACAATCTCCAGGCTTAAACATCTGGCTTCATGGCTAAGATTAAACTTGTATTATGGAGGCCAGGGTTCTCTCCCGCATGATCATAATATAACAACTTTTATAGGCGTCACGTAAGTATGGCACATAGTGCTATGAATTATTGTCTTACTGAGCGTAATAGTGGTTATAAAGTAAATAGGAATAAGAACATTAAGATTAAGGAAAAGGAGGCATTGTATGTGTTTTATAAAAAAAAATTAGTTTTCCTATGTAATATACTTCTTTTAGTTTATTGAGTTTCATTAAATTTAACACAAAGTGGGTACCTACATAAAATCATCAAAGTGAAATTTGGCTGCCGAAATTGTTGGTTACTCCTGCACTAGTTTTTTCAGCATAGCTTAATATACCTAGCTACTTACATATATTTTTGAATGCTTTGCGAAACTGTTTGGCATATTTTAAAATGTTAGTGTCCAAACTATTAAAATTTTTTCGTGGACCTATGTTTGCTTAATATTAATCTTGTGACTAATTATTTTTTTTAGATGTCGTTTTAATTATCTTTGTATGCTTCGACGGATTCGAAACAAGTTTGGTTTATAATAATGTTTTTTGTAATCTAAAAAGCGAATCTCATGCGAGTATAAAATTGAGATCGCCTATAAACTGCTCTCTGCTTTAAATGAGGCAGTGCATGACCCTTAGGGTCCGTACACATTCGGCGAATGCGCTGCGCGAACGAAGGAGACATGCGTGCAATCACTGCAATTCTGTACGACTTGCATGGTGCACACGCTCTGCACACTTGCAGATTACGCCCTCGGTTGTAAAGTAAGGCATACAGGCAGCGTTAGCGTAGTTCAGCTAATATCTTGAGCTCATGCTAAAGCATCGTCCGAACAAATCGCACTATCTAAACGACGCGTACAACATGCAAGATTTTCACAAATACGCGCAATCACCAGATGTGTTCGCACCTTTATCAATACCAACAAGAAAGGGAAATTAAGTGCCTAGTCGAATAGGTGCCTAGCCTTTGAAGGCTTTATTTATTTTTTTACGGTTACACCAAACAAAAGTTCTATTCGTCTTTGTTACCCAACAAAAGGTAGCCGAAACCTAAAATTTTACAAAGCAATTGTTTTGTTACGTAACAATATTATATTTGAACTCGCCTTTTATATATGAAAGAAGTAAAAAGAAAACTCTTTGGTCTTCAGAAAGGATAAAAAATACCCAGATTATTTATAAGTGTTAAATTTTCATTGGTATTTAAAATGCACGTTTTAGTATCCAAATTACCCCATTTTCCCTAAAATTTAGCATATTTTTTTATACATACATGAGCAGAACGTTTAAATTTAAATGAATTAAATAAAAATATTTCCACAATGCGGACTGAAAGATGATGTACTGATACGTATTGAAAAGAATATGCTGAGATGGTTTGGACATATTGAGAGAACGAATGAAAGACGTCTATCGAAAGGAACTTAGAAGGCGGATATCAGCGGTAGCGTCGGAAGAGGTTGTCCTAGAAGGACATACGCTGATCATGAGATCGATGATGGCGAGGTCCTTCATATATAGTTATAAAATGGGAGAAGTGTATTTATGTACTTCCACCTTAAAAATTATTACATCGCATATCTTCCAGATTTTATTTGAAAAAACAATTTATGTAATTAAGCGTCGCCAATGTGTTAAGAAAAACAAAATCAAAATGAACTATCGGTCAAATCGTTGAACAAAAAAAACTGTTAAGTAGGAAGCAGGAACGTATCGGCAATCAACTTATAGGTTTGACACAGCCAATATTGCCCACAAAAAACACATCCATGTCTTAATTATCACGTTGATTAATTTGAGCAAGGTATTTATAAATTCACTAGCTTCTGCCCGCGACTTCGTCCGCGTAGCGTGATGATATATAGCCTATAGCCTTCCTCAATAAATGGGCTATCTAACACTGAAAGAATTTTTCAAATCGGACCAGTAGTCCCTGAGATTAGCGCGTTCAAGCAAACAAACAAACAAACTCTTCAGCTTTATATATTAGTACTAGCTTCTGCCCGCGACTTCGTCCGCGTAGCGTGATGATATATAGCCTATAGCCTTCCTCGATAAATGGGCTATCTAACACTGAAAGAATTTTTCAAATCGGACCATTAGTTCCTGAGATTAGCGCGTTCAAGCAAACAAACAAACAAACAAACAAACTCTTCAGCTTTATATATTAGTATATAGATTAGCTTCTTCCCGCGACTTCGTCCGCGTAGCGTGATGATATATAGCCTATAGCCTTCCTCAATAAATGGGCTATCTAACACTGAAAGAATTTTTCAAATCGGACCAGTAGTTCCCGAGATTAGGGCGTTCAAGTAAACAAGCAAACAAACAAACTCTTCAGCTTTATATATTAGTATAGATAACTATTTATATAATGTGGACTATTTTTTTCCCAGACAGTACGATCACCTTATAGTAGGTGGTGAGATTTCGTAATTTAGCTGTATTAAGACTTAAGATATGAAATTAAAGTTCAGATTACAACAATGTACAATTTTGGTCGAAAATATTGTGTCGTTTCCGTTAATTAATCCATACGCAATACGGTATCTCAAGCTTCATCTGTAATTTAGTAGATATCATAAGGTTCATAATGTGACTCACATAACGAATGTAAAATATACGTACATTAGTACAGACATCAATCTAATTCAACCACATAGTTTTAATGAATATTACTACACACTTATTAATAACCACACCATAGATTATGTCTTTGCTTAGAATCATGTAATATAAACTTTTTGCCTGGCTTAAAAAAAGTGTCTCTCTATTGGGCAGTCTTCCGAAAGTCCTATGTATTTATCTACTAACTAGGTTCTGCCCGCGGCTGCGCCCCCGTGGAATACGGTCTGTCATCACATCCCACGGGAACGGGACAAAAAGTATCATATGTCCGTCTCCTGGTTCTAAGCTACCTCTCCACCAATTTTCAGCCAAATCAGTTCAGCCGTTCTTAACACGTTAACCGCCGTAGTAGAACGGTCAAAATTTACATTATTTTTTTTTGGTGCTCCTGGATTTAGTTTAATAAGATATGGATTTATGTCTAGTTTAGGCTGCAATCGTATGTATACTTTATGAAATAATCACAAAAAACCCCATGAGGTCACCGATGCCCTACGCGGCGCTGTGATGTCGAAAATTGCATTTACGTTATTTTGGCGCCAGATAGGTCACACCTCCGGTCACCCGCCCCCGCAGTAAGTAACGTATTTTCTTTATTATAATTAGCAATTTAATTATTGTTATTCATTTTCTAATAAATATTTTCATTACTTACACAATTATTTGTGTATTTATTATTGTATGTATTTATGTATGTATTTATTATTTAATTTTATTACCTTACCCAATATATTGTAAAATAGCAGAGGCTTTTTTCAGTTTTCTCAGAAACTACATAAGCATTTTAAAAAAATATTTTACTGTTAAAAAGCCTACAAAAATGGTAATATAATGTTGCACTTAAAACCCAAACCTCCGCATCCATGAACGAGTTCGCCGAAAACTGCAGATTTTTGTATGTGAATTTAACAAATTTCAAGGTAAACGAAAACCATTGTGCGCACATATTCTACAGCGCCGCAGCGGTCACACGCATACACAAAATCTACGGAATAAGTGTCCTACGGCTCACAAAATAGGTTTGAAAACAGGTCTGCCTTGAGGTCACCGGTGACCTACGAGGCGCCTAAATACTGGGCAGGGTCAGGTCACCGGTGACCTACGTGGCGATGAACGTGTTAAGTTATAAATAGTGTAACTAACACGACTTTCTTTTATATATATAGATAAATGCAATTATCGTCTGACTGTTTTCGACCTTTATAATTTTCATTAGAAAATTCTAAAGTTGGCCCAGCCTAGCTATGCAAATGATGTAACATTCGCTGATCTTTTAGATAAGTAACCCGCCGTGATAAGATTATTGGTCAGTTATAATTAGATTTTATTAAGAAACTTGTTACTGTATTCTTAAATAACAATCGTAGACTTTTGGTTAGAAGGTAGGACTCTTAGGGAAAAATTTACTAGTTTTTTGGAAAGTTATGTCAATTTTGCACCGACTAAAAACATCAAACTAAACGGACAAAATCATACTTGTATTAATTTTATTTAAAACTAGCGGCCCGCCCCGGGTTCGCACGGGTGGAGAAATCCCTAACTTTTTCAAAATATTCTATAGCCTATGTTAATCTGGAATAACGTAGCATTCAAATGGTGAAAGAATTGTTGAAATCGGCCCAGTAGTTTTTGAGCCAATTCGTTACAAACATACATACAAATCTTTCCTTTTTATAGTATTAGTATAGAAGTATAGATTTTGTTAAGATTTTTTTAACTATTATATTTTATTGTTACAGGTAAGTGGATCATGCCAAAAATTCGAAGATCATTGTTGTATCGCTGTTTACGTATAGGTAAGTACCTATCTATTAAACACTTGTACTAACTTAAGTTTTATTATCGTCTGCAGTTACTTGATGAACGACTAAACCACTCTCAGATTAATATTTGAAGTGTTTTAAAGACAATTTTGTTTACTTTTTTATTTGTACCCGAGTTTTATGATACTTTAGATTGAAAACACGCAAAACCAAAAAAAAACGGGCATTTATTCGTAGGTACTTAAAGACAACGCCCCCAAAAGTATACCGGTTTATGCGTTATAAGATACCTTTTACAGGTTGGTAACCCCTAAGGCAGCGTCCATTCAAGTATGAAAGTACATAATAATATATTCACATACGTTTTAGGTACTGTACTTAACTAATATCAACATAGATACTCGGTAAAAAGAGGTTTAGGTCAGACTTCAAAATTAAAAACCGAAAAATAGCCGACTTCTTTAGAGGAGGCTTATCTACCTATGGTGATGCGTTCACTGACCTAGGCTACGTGACCCATTAAGTGAACAAAAATAAAGGTTTAACGATCAAATTAACGATATCTTAGTTCATTATGGAATTTTAACAATTAATTCTTTTGTAGATTACGCAATCAGTTTTTTATTGATGTCATTTGTGGGTAAGGACCTTTTTGTAATTAATTCAATAGATAGCACCTAGGTATGAATTGTAAAGTATAAAACAATACTTCTTATCTGTATACTATAACCCGAATTGTCATCGAGGGAGACCATGCTTCGGCACGAATGGGCCGGCTCGTCCAGAGTGATACCAAGGCCTCACAGAATACCGGCGTGAAAGTTGTTTTTCGTCGAGTGAGTGAGGATACCGGAGGCCCAAACCCTTTTAAAAGGTGGGCAACGCACTTGTGAATCCTCTGGTGTTCCGGGTGTCCATGGGTGGCGGTATTAACTTACCATCAGGTGATCAATCGGCTAGTTTGTCCCCCTATACCAAAAAAATATATTATAAATCACTCAATGCGATGAGAACCGTTAGTTTAGAAATTTATGAATCACCTGATTGATAGGAAACACTCGTTTGAGTAGCCATTAGGGCGTTGTCAAACATCGCCGTCGCTGAGAATAAAGTGCATATCGTTGCCGAAGTAACCACACGGTTTGACTGTTACTCGATCCGTCGATATCCGGAGATACCTTTACCGCTACGTTCCGGCGATCCGTCAGCCGAAAATAGTGATGGGTCAAAACCAGTAATATAAAACACATCTGAACTTTTCCACGATCGCCGTAGCAACATCGTTTCGAACTCGTCCGGAATCTCGTTTCTCGGTGACAGCAGTGACTGTGATGGACAAACACTCTTTGAGTGTACACTTTCAAAATACGTATTGCGCAATGTTATCTTACGGAATTTTTAAAGGCAATCTAATAAAAAATGTTATCCTAGACCGGTTATTTCAAACACATTAAGAACCAGTCTATGAATCTAAACTTTGAGAGATTAATTAATTAGTGTTCATACTTACGTAAATGTAATTAAGTATGTTCATTCACACTTTAGTATGAAACATATTTTCAAAATCAAGAATATAGATTACTAGCTGCCCGGCCCGGCTTCGCCCGTTTTGCAGTAGGAATGAAGCATTTTCCCGCGGTAAAAGTAGCCTAGGTACTTCTAATTGTAAAAGAATTTTTCAAATCGGTCCAGTACTTTCAGAGCCTATTCAATACAAACGAACAATACAATTTTTCCACGACGCCTGTATAAGGTTTAGGCTGAGGTGACACCCACAGTTCGCCGGTATGTTTAGGTCACATGTACCTAGTTTAAGAAGGTGGCTGGCAGCGGATGGATGCGAGCTGCCCAAGACCGGGATGGTTGGCGCTCTTTGGGGGAGGCCTACGTTCAACAGTGGACGGCAATAGGCGGATATGATGACCTAATAGTGTCTTTCCTCTTTATAATATTAGTGTAGATAAGAGATTCACGTTAGGTAGGTATATCTTAATAATTGTAAGACTCGTTATTTTGAGCTAGCAGTCGAACATCTGAAACAGAAATGAATTTAAGTGGATTATGCTCTATATAGAAATTATCCGATTTGCTCGATGGAGGGTCTGATCAGCTAGCAATGAGCCTTACGGTCGGAGTCTGTTGTAAAGCATCTTGGTTTAGAATTTTGCGCGTAAGAATCAGTTCCCCTCGCTTGCTGCGGCTCGTCTGCAGTCCGTAGATTCTCCAACGCATGAGCAACCCTTATGATGTTGCAGGTATCCATGGGCCGCTATAACTACTTATTTACCATCATTATTATCAATAAACAAATGTCCTAATTAATTATTATTACAATTCAATACGGTCTTAATTTTTTTATAGTATTTTTGAAATTCCACTGTCACTGTTGTTTATTACAATGAACATATTTATTTAATTTTGTTTATCGATTTTGCGAGGTCGTGACGACGCTTCCTGTTATTGTGGAAATATATTATTAAGTTAACTAAATATTTATTTCTGGGAAAAATACAAAACCAGACAGTAGCATAATTATTAAGAAGTTAGAAGTTGTGTAACCATTAAATAGTCTTGTTAATATCTAATTACCAATATTTTAACCTGTATTTCTTGTATAACTATGAATCTTCTTGAATAAATTAATATTATTATAATTAAATATGACCTTTAGTTTTTAAATAACCTAAGCTTTTTACTCAAGCTCAAGCTAATCTAGCATTACAATTATCAGGCACTCACGAGTACCAAAAAAAAAAAAAAACTTCACCTAGCTAAATTATCTGTTACAAATGGTCAAAATTTAATTAATGTATTAGTTTTAGATTTTTTATTAGATAAATGATTTACGAACAAATATAACCCACGTGCCATCCATATATCAAATGATTTTAAATCCGCAAGCAAGAGAAATAAATTAGTATTTTTTATTATTATTTGGTCTGTGGCTATGTTGTAGACTGCGACCGTAGTCCGTCTAGTTTTTTTTTTTAATTAATATTACTTGCTTGCGGCTATAATATCCCTGCGACCGCAATCGGTCTATTGTGATCGCTACTCGTTGAGTTAGAAATCAACGCTGAATCCTGCAGCTATTATGAACTGCAGGATTTTCTTAGGGGTGAGTTCTTTTATATCATCAGGGCTTATGTTTTTCCCTAGATGATAACTACGCTTGTGTACTAGCGGAATTTCCCAAGAAATTGAAGTGGCTTTTCATCAGTCTCTTCACAGCGCCGGCAGGTTTGTGTGATTCGTTCCAAAGTTAGACTTCATCGCTAGATCTTGTGACTAGTAGGTATACCTACTGCCGGATTTGCTTCGGCATAAATTAAATTTATCTTATCTGGGATTATAATATATATGAACATTCTGGATTTATTTGATAAAGTGACGTTTTGTAAGTGACAAATTGTTCCTCCTTAGCGGTAAGATAAGGTTCGTGTGGCAATAATTAATATTAAAATGTAGTATTTTAACGTGGGTAATTAATAATAAAATGTAGTATTTTAACGTGGGAGAGCTATGTTTCAACACAAATGGGCCGGCTCGACCGAATACCGGCTTGAAACAACACTTACGTTGTGTTTCGCCGAGTGAATGAGGATACCGGATAATCAAACCGGTAATCGTCCATCAGGTCACCAAAACCTACCATCAGGTGACCAGCCTGCTCGTTTACCCCCCTATCCCATAAAAAAATAGTAGAAAGGTGTTCTCGGTTCAAAATGTTTCTATAGCGAGATAATATAACTGGCTCTGTTGTAGGTATGATAAATACTACGATATTTTTTTATGGGATAGAGGGGCAAACGAGTAGATGGATCACCTGATGGTAAGCGATTATCGACACCCATAGACATCCGCAACACCAGAGGGCTTCAAGTGCGTTGCCCACCTTTTAAAAGGGTTTAGGCCTCCGGTATCCTCACTTACTCGGCGAAAAACAACGTACTTAAGTGTTGTTTCACGCCGGTATTCTGTGAGACCGTAGTATTACTCCGGTCGAGCCGACCCATTCGTGCCGAAGCATGGCTCTCCCACTACAACACCGCTTTTGCGTTACAACTGTGTTTGTAACGCAAAATCAGCTCAACGGATTTGAATTAAAATTGGCATACAATAGTTTATAACTTAGGATAGGTAAGTAACTAACACATAGGATAAGTTTTACCCAATTTTATCCAGGTTACCCAATTCTGAAGTCCACGCTGACGAAATCGTGAGCAGGAACGAGTGTGTAAAATAATGAAAATTATTATGATTTACTAGCGTATGCCCGCGGCTTCGCTCACTTGAAGCTCAAAAACCAACAGTGATGACCTCTTCTTTTTATGGGTCTCTATACATTAGAGAGGTCAAGCTGTATCTAAGGTTCCTTTTAATTATTTGAGATAAGAAGTATACCAGTTTTTAATTTGGAGCACATACTTTCTAACAGTGATAACAAAATTAAAATCTATTCAGTAGTTTTTGCGCCAACCCGTAACAAACAGACAAACAGACAAGAATTAAAGTTTTTCAATTCAAGTTCGGAGACGTTTATAAAATATACCCTAACCCACTTGTATTTTTTCATCTTCAATGTACAGACACAGCTTTTTTACAATTTTATAACAGTAGGAAGAGAAGAGATTATTTATAGAGCTGCTGCCACATTAGCCTAGTGGTCCTGAGCGCGACTGCTACGCTTGAGGTCCCGGGTTCGATTCCCAAGTCGAGCAGTGTCATTGGGTTTTTTCTATGAAATTCCCGGTAGCAGCTCGGAGCTTGGAATTCGTGGTTAATGGCAATAGGTTCACCCCTATTACATTGGACCTAGACATAGCGGCGAACTGTGGGTGTACATTAGTACGCCTCTACCTAACTCTTCGGGGAAAACAGGCGTGATGGTATGTTATTTATAGAGCAAATTTCGGAGCTTCATTAGGTACGTGTTGGCATTCTCGGCGCGTCATCACAGACTAAACAACGTAACTATTTTTTAATTAGATGCATTAGGTATAACATTCTTGAATGCAATATCTATAAACTCGATACTAAACACACGTTTATTATTAATGTTCATTTAATCGAGTTATAACTGGTTCACATTGTTTGCTTATAGGTATCTATCGCTGTCGTATTTAAAAGTAGATAATCTTTTGACCTTAAATCTTTTAGAAACATCCTTCTGCAAGCCTTGATTTTTCCTGATAATGTGCGTAGGTAGATATTATTAAATAATGATCACTATGCGACTGACCTATATGGTGAAGGATTTTTTTAAAAAGAAAACCAGATTTTCTTGAAGGCGTTTGAATTCTGCTAACTAAGTACTGGTGTACCTACTGTGTTAGTATAGCGGATTACAGCCTAACTCAACAGCGTCAACTATTTACATACATATAATTATTATAAAATAAATTGTTTAAATTATTATTTTTAATTTAATTTAGGAAGGAACTGCTTCATTAGCCAAGTGGTCTTGAGCGCGACTGCTACGCTTGAGGTCCTGGGTTCGATTCCCAGGCCGAGCAAAGTGTTATTGGGTTTTTCTATGAAATTCTCAGTAGCAACTCGGAGTTAGGAACTTGTGCCCGGTTAATGGCAATAGGCTCGCCCCCTATTACATGTGACCAAAACATACCGGCGAACTGTGGGTGTACAGTCAGCGCCAATAACGCTGAACATGATGCAATCTTCAAAACGTTTTTACATCATTACTAACCAAAAAATTCTGACCTGAGAAGTTAGTACCAGTTTTCTTATATGCAGAAAACTGGTACTAACTTCTCAGGTCAGAATTTTAGTTTCATTTCAACAACTTGGGAATCTTGGGAACTTGGGAATGGGATCAACATTCCCAAGTTGTTGAAATGAAACTACTTTTTACGGATTTTATCGCGGTATTGATTGATTGATATTATTTAGTTCCCGACGTTTCGGATCCTTTACAGCATCCATGATCACGGGCAGACTGAGGTGTAATAGTTGTATTTTAACCTCCAGATTATCACCATATTCGTCCAGCGTGTATTATCAAGTGGTCATCAAAACGCATCGTTTGAGCCCAAACTCATTTAGGATATCGGGGTTCTTAGGAACACTTTCGTTTAACACACCTATCAAACAAAAAAAGAAGACCAAAATCGGTTCACCTGATCACGCGCTAGCATGCAACAGACAGACACACAGTTGCACAGAGTGACAGATACACACGTTGAACTTATAACATCCCTCTTTTTCATCGAGGGTTAAAAACGGGTCCAGAGACTGCACGTGTAAAAAAAGTGGCAGATAGTTTAAAAAATATTAATGTGACTATTTTTTAATTAGTTATTTTATAAGACTTTTATAAAAAACTATTTTTCATTATATTTAAAAAATGTATGGACATTATATTAAAATAAACCATACTTACATAATTATATCAAACTAAGGGCCACATGCACCAACTTCAGAAATATGTTTAAATTGAATTTAAACACAAAATTACAGTAGAAAATTGTGTTTAAATACAATTTAAACACATTTAAGCAGTTGGTGCAAGTGGGCCTAATTATCTGTACCTACATAAATACACTGAAATTTAATTAATAAAAGCCTCTTGAAATCCATAATACATGAAGCTTATCGTGATAAAATCTGCCTAACGACCGAATAATATTATTAACGAAATATATGTATAGTACATTAGATTATATACTCAACATCAAAATATAACGATAAGAAAACGTGAAATCTTAAAATAACTTGAAAATTTTTGTCACATTATGGTAAACATTTATAAAATATATTGAGGTAACATAATTCTATCTACCACACGTAGCTTTTATTTCTTTTGATAACGTCTGTCTCCTATTGCAGTACATTAGAGATAAAGGCTAAATATAACATGTAACTGATTATGTGCAAGACGTCAAACACGTTAACTGTGGGTGTACATTAGTACGCCTCTGCCTAACCCTTCGGGGAATACAGGCGTGATGGCATGTCAAACACGTCAATTAAAATATCGAGTCATAATTTTAAATAACGAAACCCTAAAGTCATTTTGAGACACGTAAGCATATTTTTTTCTTTCCAGCTAAATGTTACCAGCTTAATGCAAAACTGGTAGCTGTACCATAAGAATCATAATAATAATAATCATAAGATCATAAGATCATGTGGTTGCCGGTTCGAAACCCACCCATTGCACTACCGACGTGAACCCACTCGTAACACAAGCATTTAGCTTAGAACGAGGGGTTAACAAGAATACTAGTAGTGTGCAACCCACATTGCTAGTAAGCTTTTGAAAACAAAAAAAACAACGGTTATCAATTCAGTAGTTGATTCTGAACAAACGACTTTCAGGTCTTATGATTATTTTGTTACAGGTTGTAACTTGTAACATAATTATACACTGTGTTAAAAAATGCCCTGTCCGACCCGAAACGGTATAAATCACAATCACATCAACAAATAATATAAGAAACATTAAATATTTATGAAGGTAATAATATATATTATTGACATTTCAAATTCCAAGTCATTGTGCCTAAATTCGAAAATTACCCCAAAATAAAAAAAAAATGAAAATATTGTAAATCCATAGGTTTTATTATGTTTGGCACCCAGGGACGGTGCCACCGTAAGTAATGCCATTTCAATTTCCTAGTATTTTTTTCGGGAAATTTTGTATACGTCTCTACGTTCATAAACCTTCTCTTGCATGATCGTTGGTTTAGGATGCTCTTAATTAAACTGATATTTTTTGAGAACGTCTACAATTTGTTTGTGCTACGTTCGTTGGGTTCGGACCCTTCTATCTCTTCCATCTATATTCGTTTCGGCAATCTCCGTTCATTCATACTCTTTACATAACCAAACCAACTTTACATACCTTTCCCAATCCTTGTTACATCTTCTTTCATACCACAACGCTCCCTTATCACG
This sequence comes from Acronicta leporina, assembly GCA_947256265.1. Classification (NCBI taxonomy): domain Eukaryota; kingdom Metazoa; phylum Arthropoda; class Insecta; order Lepidoptera; family Noctuidae; genus Acronicta; species Acronicta leporina. The sequence goes on from OX366512.1 coordinate 4,578,166, forward strand.
CTGTTCCTTACTCTATCTTTTTAAGTTACCCCTACCTGTTAAGTTAGTTTTAGCATAATTTGGGTAACTTAGGATGAAACAATAATTGAAGTGATGCTAAATGATAGGTATTTATTTCTGTAAATAGATCTTTTAAAGACACTTTGATTGGCGCCGGCATTATGATGACCTCTGAGCAGAATCACCGAAAGGAACTTAGAAAATCATGATTTCTTTTAAAGTCCAGACAGTAATAGTAGTATTTTCAGGCCTTTTGAAGAGAGAGCATAGCAGTTTTGCGTTAAGATACAGGAGAATCTTCTTGTGCATCATAATATACCTATTTACTGCTCTACTGGCACTTCGCTGGCTATGAATGATCCCTTTAGGTACACGTGGGCTCATGTAGTTCTGTTACTTAGTTTGTTTCTGCGTCTACAAGCCTCGCCTTTTGAAGGGGTCCAGAGAATGCTGGACCACAACCTGTCATGATCGTAATGAAAGGCACGAATCTCATGGCTTCGACTATAGGGCAAGCGAATGCAAGTGCGGTGTATAGTCGGTATGAGTCAGACAAACTGGTCACCTCTTCAAAGGGCTGACGATCCATGAAGATTTTCTAAAACTAATCTAAAAATACATGAAACTGGACGTGGGAGAGTCATGCTTCGGCACGAATGGGCCGGCTCGACCGGAGTGATACCACGGCCTCACAGAAAACCGGCGTGAAACAACGCCTGCGTTGTGTTTCGCCGCGTGAATGAGATTACCGGAGGCCCAAACTCTTTTAAAATGCGGGCAACGTACTTGTGACTCCTCTGGTGTCGCGGGTGTCCATGGGCGGCGGTTATCGCTTACCATCAGATGGTCCGTCTGCTCGTTTTCTCCCCTATCCTATATAAAAAAAACTTTTAAAATCGGATAATAATTAATGTTTCATACATTTATAAAAAAATGCCATACTATGAGCAACTTTTTATTAATAGATTTTAGTATACCTATTAAAAATATGTCATCATCATAACGTGCCTCTCGCTAACGTGTTTACACATATCTAAATGCACCAGAAAATAATTCAATTTGACATTTTGATGGGTAATATATTGTGAAACTACATATAAGTTTTCAATATTCAGCTTGTTATAGAGACTGTGTATTATTTTATTATAATTTTAACAAGCTTTAGAAATACCATTCCATTCACATTATACTTATCTACAAAGAAACCAACTCAGTTTTGTAAAATAAGCAAACAAGTTTATTTTATAGGTATTATAAAATGCAAAAGAATTCTAGGATATCTACATAAAAACTCTTCACTGTCTGACAGACAATGCAAATATTAAACCGGTGGGTCTAGTTATCTAGTATGCAGATAAAAGAATAATTCTAGGCTAACTACTCTCCAAAAATCTCAATATATCTAATGCAAGGTCAGCCTATATTTATTTATTTTATATATGACTACTTTTTATGAATTACATTCATAAAAAGTAGTCATACTAGCCCCCTCCTCTCGAACCCGTGATTAATTCAACAACGCAGAGCATAAACCTAGGGTAACTAGGTAGGGAAGGTTCTGGAACCTGATTAATTGGACCGGAACTATTTGTAAGACTAGCCTCAAGCGTAGTCAAAACGGCATTTCGGGAGTACGCAAGAGCGAGGCATATGAATGAGTAGTTGAACCTCACTCCCAGCAATTCATAGGTCCTCATCGAGATAGCAAAATGCCATTTGGAACCCAAGTTGGCGGCAGGCCCGTCACTTGATGGGAGCACTAACCGGATATTTCGGGACTAACGCTCTCTTACAAAAGATGGGTCTGAAGAAACATCAGCCTTCATGGCCTGTAAAAGGGAAATTGAGAGCATGGAACATCTTCCGTGTACATGCGATGCAATGGCTAGAAAGCGAATGTGCCTCTTGGGGCAGGGTTATCCAAGACCAGAGGACTACAGACTTATATCCCCAGGCCTCATTATAAAGCTCATAGAAGAGCTGTTTGAAGAACAACCCGCAGTTGTGCAACCCACAGTGTTAAGTTGTTAACGGGGGCAACTTTCATCTGCTTAACTATAACTGTTGTTTTTGTGGAAAAATCCGCATTAAGTAGGTTAGAATACAAATTTTAAGCTCCTGGTATATTTCATAACATATATATATACATACATATATACTCTATTATATCTATATAAGTTTCTTGTTTACAACACTTGGTTAAACAATGTTCTAGAACAGAATGGTCGTTTTATATGAATAATACGCGCATAATGTTTTCTATTTTACTTAACAGGTCTAATCAAAGGAGAACGCAATTCGCAATTATCGTGGGATTGCCATGCTTCCGCATGAATGGGCTGGCTCTTCCGGAGTGACACCACGGCTTCACAGAAAAACCAGCGTGAGGATGCCGTAGGTCCAAACCCTTTTAATAGGTGGGCAAAGCACTTGCGGCTCCTCTGGTGTTGCATTGCGGGAGTCCAGTGGCAGTGGTAATCGCTTACCATCAGGTGATCCGTCTGCTCGTTTGCCCCCCAATCCCATAAAAAACATTTTGGTAAAAGTTGCAGCTTTTTCAACCAATTTCAAATCTATATATATAAAAGAAAGTCGTGTTAGTTACACTATTTATAACTTTAGAACGGCTGAACCGATTTGGCTGAAAATTGGCGGAGAGGTAGCTTAGAACCAGGAGACGGACATAGGATCCCGTACAGGACTTTTTATCCCGTTTCCGTGTGATGTGATGACAGACCGCATACCACGGGGGCGAAGCCGCGGGCAGAAGCTAGTAATTTGATATAATAAACTTTTAAAGATACTTTTACAAATCAAAAGCAAAAAAAAGCTTTGAGTTGACCTCTCCTAACTGACATACATCAGTCAGTTTACGAGTATAGACATCCATACATACACAAAACATTAGCCTCCTTCTATCATTGTTGGGTAACATACATTATTCAATGAAGATGCAAATATAATACCACAATGGTTTTGCAATTTATGGACATACAAAAATATTATCTACCGTTGTTTTCCTCCCAAGACAAGGTCGACAAGGAAACCTAATACAATTTCCCGACCATCAAAATGGATTATACCTAAGATTTATCTTTAGCAACTTATCAACAATTGCCGTAAGTAACGCAAATAAACATAATGTCTTTTATAGTTGGGGGTAATTTAAATATATGTAGGTACATACATTATAGGGAGAGTTTTCATATCTTAATACTCATTTTCCGTTTCTTACATAATAACATATTTGTTTATTTCGGTATTACCCGAGATTCGGTGTGAAAACAAGTTCTCTGCACGAAACCACGTGGGAAGTATCTGTGGTGCATGTGTATTTTAAGCAAATACTAGAACAGTTACCGAAATAAGTAATTTTTTATTGGGTTTCTTCTATAAAATCCTTAACAGCTTTGAGAGTTTACCTCGTGCCCTAATTGTACCCAGTTAATAGCAATAGGCTCGCCCCCTCTGAACTCCGAGCTGCTGATGAGAATTTCATAGAAAAACCTAATAAGTTTGAAAGAAAGCAAGAAGAAGCATTTATTTACAGCACACAAATCAAATACGAGAATTAGATTTTATTGAAATTACTGAAGTTTTCGGCGGAGCTTGAATTGCTCACAAAAATGTTATATCAAAATAAGTAAACCAAACAATATTTTATCAAATTGTGTCATTATTCGGATTGAGATACCGTTAATCTAGGTTTCTAACGTGGGAGAGCCAAGCTTCGGTACGAATGGGCCGGCTGTACCAGTATAATCGGCGTGAAATAACACTTACGTTGTGTTTCGCCAATTTAGAGGATACCGGAGGCCCAAACCCTTTTAAAAGGCGGGCAATGCACTGGTGACTCCTCTGGTGTTGCGGGTGTTCATAGGCGGCAGTCATCGCTTACTATGTTATCAAGAAATTAATGCATTCGCTTTTGGACGAAAATTGTAGAGCAGAACTTAAATTAAGAGTATCGGAATCCGAATAATAACACTTCGATTAAATTGTGTTTGAGTTACGATTTATTTTGGTTATTACTTTTGTATGGGAAATTCAGTCAGTCGCGACATAGCCAGAATCATGACATATTTTGACAAAATATAATGTATAAATTACTATAATAAAATACCTTATGTCTATATTTAAAGAATTATTACTTAAAGTATACCATCGAGGCAATTAACAATAAATAAATCATAATTGATTGAATTTATTTCGCTTCAATATAACCTGTGTCGTAAGGGACGAGCCAAAATAGCCGGAATGCGGTGGTTTGTTAACATTTTTAAGATCGTTAAAGGCTCAAGGTACACCAGTGGTTATGTTGTTCTAACTAATGTGTGACGAAGGCCGGCACATATTTCAAATTAATATAAACAGTCATGAACTGAATAAACAACGGTAGATTCCATTGATGTGAGTTTAGAATATCGAACCTGTCAACAGCTTTGCTATACATGGAAGAGATTCGAAAAGCGGCTAGTGGATTGCGAAATATTAATCCACGCTGATAGGTATTATTTGCGAAATAATATCAGCATGCATGTCAACTGTCAATTTTTGTTTTTAAAAATAAATGTTTCCGGACTGTGTCTTTCTTTGTTCTTTCCTCTCTTTCTCCATTTAGCGATATTGTACTTAAATTAATTCTAATAATTTGAACATCTATAAGTTTAGATGTATGTTGCAATGTTTGGGATTTTTTTAAGTAGGTAATGTTAATATTATGATAGGTACCTATTTATAGCATCTGAAATAAATGGAATTGAATTTAATTAACGGGTGGCCAAATACATAGCGTGACTCCTATTTATAAGGTCTAAAAAATACACCGTTAAACTGTAGGTGACATCAATCAACATCATCACCAATTTCATCAATCAATCTATACAGTTAAAGTACAGAAATCACCGTTATCGCAATATTAATACCAGCGGGAAAAAAGGAGCAAACTGTACATCTTGATGTGTTGGCGAGTGTACTTGTGACGGTGTATTTTTTTGCGATTATTAGTGTGTGGTAGGTGTTACTTTCTTACCTGAGGGCACAATGACGCAAAATCAGTGTAACAAAATAGTATCCAATGTTAAAATGTACTCTATTCCAAGTCTTATAGAATAGGTTTTTACTCGGCAATGTGTTTTATCAGTGAATAGGGCCACTTGTCGGGTCCTATCATTAAGATGAATTTCATTAAAAGGCCAAAAGTTTTATAGTCCACTTAGAGATACGATGGAATCATAAAATCAGTTGAACGTTAATGTGAGATACCTATCTGCATTCTATCAGTCAACAGCTCCCGCACTGTGGAACAAGCCGTGACCCTTTAGACAAGTTGCAATTTGAAGTTGGAATAGACAAACGAACGAGATGTCATATAAGCACCCACGGTTTGTCGAAAGCAGTTATTATTCTACTGATTTCTGACACTTACACGCGGTATATTGATATTATTTAGTTCCTGACGTTTCGGATCCTTTACAGCATCCATGGTCACGGGCAGACTGAGGTGTTGGACGTATTGATGTTAAAATTATTAAAAGCTACCTTACACAAGACTTTACCTTTTAACATCAAGACTATGTCTATGTTTAAATGTGATTTAAACACATTTAAGAAGTTGGTGCAAGTGGCCCTTAAAGGACACGAAGTCATAATGATATCGCGAGATTTGTATGAAGTTTATGTGAGTTTTCAACGGTTATTTCATTGAATAACATGGATTACGATAATCACCAAGAAAATATCAAATGATTCTTCGTATTAAGCATTTATTTTTATTGAAATGTTTTTGAATCGCTTTAATTTTATTTATATTTATAAATTGGGAAATGAATATTAATTTTATTATACACAGAAAACATCATTGGTAACTAAAAATAGAGTCTCATAAACTGTCTGTATAAGATCTTATCACAGAAATAAAATATGTTATAAATTTATTTATTGACAATTCCTCTAGATTCATAATTTTAAACTACTTATAGACGTACTAGCTTCTGTCCGCGACTTTGTCTGCGTGGACTTTAGAATTGGGTCCGACCTAGATAAAAAGGAGCTTATGTGTTATTCCAGACTATAATCTATCTCTGTGCCAAATTGTATCCAAATCCGTTCAGCTGTTCTGGCGTGAAAGAGTAACAAACATCTATTCATTCTCACTAACTTTCGCATTTGTAATATTAGTAAGATTGATCACAAGCGCGGCTGTTTCGAGGGTCTTATTATTCCCGAGACGAGGCAATTAGTATGAGTTTTTCTATTCGATAATTCTAAGTAGCAGCTTGGTGATTCGATTTGTACTCGATTAATTTGGCCTACTGCCATTCACCTGGAACAAGAGTTGGGTTGTTGGGTTTTCGAAGACTGCTCGATCTGAGAATTGAATCAAAAGAGTGCCTCATTAGCCTAGTGGTCCTGAGTGCGACTGCTACGCTAGATCTTGGATTCGATGTCCAGGTCGAGCAAATTGTAATTGGGTTTTTTATGAAATTCCCAGTAGCTCGGAGTTTGAAAATTGTGCCCGTTAAAGGCTGTAAGCTCTCCCCCTGTTATATGGGACCTAAATACCGGCGAACTGTGCGTGTACATTAGTGCGCCTCTGCCTAACCCTTCAGGGAATACAAGCGTGATGATATGTTATGAATCAAAAGAGCAACAGTCGCAGTTACCACCACTGGAAATACCACTGTTTTATCACAATCATGTAAAATCTCTTGCTCATCAAAGTTCCAAGATTTTAATTTACGCAATTACGCACAATAATCACGTGTATACTGACATATGAAGGTAAAGAATTTTGCTGTGAGCATCGCGGTATATAGAATCACGTGGTATCGTGTGTGGTCAGCAGAAATTATGTGTGTGTGCTATGTGATGTGAGTGACACGCATAGGCGTTTATTTGATTTATGTATAATTATGGTAAACTAACTATTGCCTGCGGCTCCACAAAAATTCCTTCGCCAATTCAATCCTTCTCTATTTTTTTATGGGATAGAGAGACAATCATACGGGCAGACGGATCATCTGATGATAAGCGATTACTGCCGCTCATGGATACCCAGAGGAGTTACAAGTGCGTTGCCCGCACAAGGGTTTGGTCCTCAGGTATCCTAATACACTCGGCGAAGAACAACGTGTTGTTGTTGTTGGTGTTGATTCACGCTGGTTTTGTGTGAGGTGAGGCCGTGGGTATCACTTTGCTCGAGCCGGCCTATTCGCACTGAATCATAGCTCGTTCAAAATAATTTAGGAAAAACTAAAATATTGTGACTGATTAATTTTAATTTATCGACTCTTTACAATAATTTATGTTTTTTTTTTATAAAGATTACTAGCAATGTGGGTCGCACATTACTAGTTTTATTTTATTTTATTGGTACACAAAACAGAATTACAGCATCATATTAGCAATAACAATAGAACATAGTAAACTGTAACTGCAAAGGCACACAGCATGACTTGCTAGTAACAAGATATATAAATAATTAATGATAATAAAATATGAGTAGAAATTACAATGAAGTGCATTCCCAATTAAAATAAACTACAACTAGTACTATTATGATTGAATCACAGGTGATAAATAGTATTACGTTGTGTTACGAGTGGGTTCACGTCGGTAGTGCAATGGATAGGTTTCGAACCGGCAACTACATGATCACAAGTCCGACGCCCTAGCCATTAGGCTACCGCCGCTTTGTGATCGTTTGTCTGACCTTGCCGAGTTACTTCTTCTAAGTCAGTTCTACATTATGACTGCCTTGTTTGGGTTTAATAACCAGGTTTTGTAGAGTTTTTATATGAAACTAGCTTCTGCCCGCGGCTTCGCCCCCGTGGAATTCGGTCTGTCATCACATCCCACGGGAACGGGATAAAAAGTATCCTATGTCCGTCTCCTGGTTCTAAGCTACCTCTCTACCAATTTTCAGCCAAATCGGTTCTTGAGTTATAAATGGTGTAACTAACACGACTTTCTTTTATATATATAATAGATTCTCAGTAGCAGCTTGGAGTTTAAATTAGCGCCCGATAAATGACAATGAGCTATATAGGTTTATAAGAAGTTTTATATTAGTAAGCGTTAGTATTTATAGTCAAATATTACATTAAATTTAAAATGTCAAAAACTCACACAGAATCATGTCGGGCTTACCATGTTCTTGTAGTATCATTGAAGTAACACAATAACAAATTTCATTACAACCTGTCGATGCTCACATCCCTTCAATTACAAAAGAGCTGATAATCTTAAATCGTCTTCCTTAAATCTCTCAAGTTCCGATTCAGAATTTTTTTGTTTCGAATGTGTCGAAACAAAAAAATTCTGAATCGGAATCGGTCCATTCGTTTGGAAGTTGCGGTGCCACAGGCAGATACATACGTTTAGTTATAAGACTCCTCTTTGTTGCGTTGGGGGTTAAAAATTTAAATATGCTTACCTACCTTTTCTAAATATTTGCGAGTATAATAATAACTGGAATAAGAGCCAAGAGCCTCGACCAACACCTCAGGAGGCTCGAGTTGGATGGCTGGGTTAAGGGCCTGATTCAGAAGGCAGTACTCCTTGATACGGCGCGTATTGTGAGGAGGTTCCTGTCTCTGGGGCCCTAACCACCGGTAGCTTGGACCCTGCTCCCCATGCCGGTGGACAACTATTTTTATATTTTTAAATGTTTTTATTTCTCTTGTTTTTTATAAAAATATTTAAAAATGTAAATAATATGATTATATGTGAATAACTGGAATAAGTCTTATGGAAGCACTTTATTCAGTTGACTAGATTTTGAATTGGTTTTCACAATTTTTCTCACTTTTTTCTTGCTCGTAGTCACCATTTCTATGGGCCACAGTACAACGATGATTAAGTAGAACGATATCACTGTATAAAACGCAGCTGCATAACTGTTTGTTAAATCTCGTATGGCGCCTGGAAGAAATTTCAGAGCAATCAGTTTCATATCACGTATTGGCTGGTCGTTCACGTGAGCCCGCTAAATTCAAAGTACAATCAGTCTTTCAAAATTTTTACACAACACATTTTAGATTCATATATTTAGGTATAGTTCGCGCAAAATAACTTGACCCAAAACTAACGGAGAGGGGGAAAGTTTGCGCAGTGCATTTGCGTGCAAAATGTACTAAAAATCGATTAATGCGCATCCGCCATTTTGGTTAAAGTTATTTTGCACCAACTGTAGTAGTTGCTACATTATCTATACAACATCCACAACTGGTCACTAAAACCTTTGCTTAAAAATCCTTATCAAGCCAAAAACTGCGTCAACGGCCAAAATTTACGATTTACACTACTTTTAGCTACAATAACGATTTTAAAGCAAAGGTTATTTAAACAATGGTTTAAATTAATGTCGCAATTACTAATGCCATGCATCTAAAATGTGTTATATCCAACTTCTTCTCTATAACTATCTTCAAATTGCGAAAAACGCGTGAATTGCGTGATTTTGGCGAGCTTATGTGGATCAGGTTAAAATTGTATATTAACAGTTAATCTATCGTTTAACTTTAACATAATGAGACAGCGACAAGGTTTTAATGAATTATTATGTTAATTATTGGCATTAATCATTTTGATAAGGCCGTTTTAACATACGAGTAGAATTTGTTAATAAAAAAGTAATAAACAACATTATTTTTATGTTACCCATTCTATTTATATTAATCGTTTCCTTTTCCGTTATCAGCACGTGGGATATTTTTAGAACTTGGTCAAGTCCAAGTTTTACTGACGCAAGTAGTTCCGTACTTAATATAGCTATCAGGTGTTAGGTGCACATACTTATATGAATTTACATAATCGGTAGTAGTATGTGTACTGATTTTTTAATAAGCCCAGTAATAAAGCCCATTTTTTAATAAACAGTTTAGGTATATATTTGTAATAAAATTGTTTCGTAGTTACGTTGACATGATACTACTAGTAATTAGAATTAAAGTTAAATCGATATCTACAATAGGTATAATATCTACTCTATCTATTAACCTCATTACATTTAGCAGATGTGCCTCAATGTTAATGCCGGAAACATGGTCTTGGACAATTTATAAAATAAAAAAGATGTATTGAAATTAATCACAAATGTAACGTTTTTAAGTCTTTCTTTAAAGTTCTTTATTATGAAACATGATGAAAGCAGGGAAAAAGCAACTTTCTATTTAATCTTATAAAACCGCGGCCGTCAAATTCTACCAGTATGACAAATAATTGCATACCAAATGGTAACAGAATAACAGAGAGACAGACAAAGACCAAGATGATTACACGAATATTTAATATTTTCATTCAGGTACAGAACACCTAAAGAAAACATAGTAAATGTAGAACATACCAACTGCAGGTCCAAAAGTAAAGCTTAATATCCCATTGAGTAGTATACAAATGCCCATAGCTGATGTAAACTTCTCAGGCGCCACCGCGTCGGAGATTACAAGTGGCATTAATACCGCAATGGAGCAGTGAGCGCAGCCGGTCAGTGTCAAGTAAACCATTGTAACAGTGACGCTGTTTGACCAAAGCATACCTGCAATTTTACATTAAAACTTAGCTAAAGAAAGAAAGATAGGATAAGAAAGGACATAACAATAGTAACCACAACACAATTATTGTATCCCATTTGTGTTGTGTTTACAATGGCGTCTGCTGAACATGAGTTCAATATTCGGTTCGAGCAGTTATATACACATATTAAGGGTTCAGTGGATGTTGAATTGCCCATACAAAGGTAATATCAAAATAAATCGTCATTCAAACGGTACGCAGAAAGTTTGTTGTATTTTCGATTAATTACAACCTGGGAGTCTTCAAGTCCCAATGAAAATGTTACTATCGTCGCTTAAAATTAGGTGCTTGGTCACTCACAAGCCTATATTATATACAAAAGGGCTCCTCACGTGTTACATGGAGCCTTACCAATTTATGGTGTCCTAGGTAAAAGTTTAATGCATTTCTGGCAAAGCAAGGTACTCTAACGTACACCCACAGTGCGCTGGTCTGGTTTTAGATTCTATGTAATAGAAATCGGGCACAAATCCCAACTCCAAGCTGCTACTAACAATTACCACATACAAGAACCTAATAAAGCTGCTCGACAAGAAAGTCTATAAATAATCTAGAAATTATTCATACCAATTCTTGACAACGCTGCTATGGCAACTCCAACAATGTATATCCTTGAAATTCCTAGTTTAAACATCCACTTGGAGATCAAAGTGAAGAATATTCTCAAAGTGACATCCCCGAATCCACACAAAGCAATTGCGAGTGCCACATTTTCCTGGAAAATGCATTTAACATTTCTTCAATTTTATGCATTGCATATTATGTAAGAAGTTGTGTGCAAGCGTACTAAATTAATCACGAAAATAGCGGAGTTCTTCTGAATCATTGGTTCCAGCGATCGGTTCCAGGACTCTTAGCGCAGAAGTCAATTGCTCAGCCGCAGCACCAATCTGCATATGTCCGCGGAGGACCTTTGATCCTTTGACAGATCATCTGCCATAAGAAACATATCAGGAAGTCCTAGTATTATAGAGTCATTACTGAGTACTTCCACGATGTATCTATGGATTGGATACCGGTTGAACTTCTGTCCTTAAGAATAACTAAACTTTGGACAGAGTTTATAAATTTATCAGATATTTTTTCTAATATTAACGACGTCGTTCTGCATACACTGCTTAATCCCCCCCTTAAGCATTATTCAATTTTATGTTTGTCAGAGTAGGTAGTTATTATTGATTTCTAATAGCTCTATTCTAGGCCCCTAGTCTGCTATTTCAATTGTGTCATAGGATGACCAGATTGGTGTTCATTTTACAATATAATATAGTACGTAAGAGTACTGACACTGTGTGACAGTGACAGTATAGTCAAAAAACAATACTTATAATTGTAAAGTATTACCTCTAAGTTTGATGTATGAATATCGTCATTTAATTGTCGATAATGACACATCAAAATGACAGACTCTAGCGGTTAACTGACCTGAGTCCATTCCATTGAGTACAAATACTGCGGTAGTATAAGCGCGAACGTACCGTCAGCGGTGAGACACATTGCAGGTCCAAAAAATGAGCATGAACGCAGTTTCTTCAAAAGCGATGTGTCCAGCAGTGATGCCAGAAATTTTCTATAAATTATTGAAAAAATATGAGAGGCTTTATATAATTAATACCAGCATAGACTGTTTCTTGGCAAAGAATAAGTAGCCCGTGTTGTCCCATCTCCTAAGAGTCGATAGCATAAAACCTTCCTCGCGAATCAATCCGTCCATTAGTGAAAACCATATGAAACTTCGATCATTCGTTTTTGAGTTTATCTCGAACAGACAGACAGGGGCGGGAAACTTTGGTGTAACGATAGGTGTAATATGCAAGGATAAGAATATTTTAATCTACATGTATATCGGTTGGAATCCCTTGAAGTATTCTTTGTGATGTGGAATTCCTTTTTTTTGAACCGTGTGATGCGCTTTGACCTTAATATTTTTACTGAATATGCAATACCTAAATGAAATGTTAAGATTTCAAGAGAGAAGTAGGAGTCTTTTTAAAACGAAGTTCTTTAACGCTGCTTGTGGTAGGAGTTTCCTGGTATAAATTGTGATATAATTTCCACAGAAAAAAGAATGGGTGTAAATGTTGTATTATGTAGTAAACTAGGTACATTGAGCTATAATTCATACCGTATACCGCTTTTTTCTTCATTGTTCATAGCAAAGTCAAAAGCTTTTTCTGTGCCTTCCTTTTCGTTATATTTTTCTAAATCAGTTAGTTTAACAACTGGTTTGGTCACTTTCTTTATTTCTTTATTTTCCATCAGAAGAAGTTCTGTAAAGTAATAATGATTGAACGTTGCGGGATATTCTTTACCCTAAATACCCTTTTATAAGAAAGTCTTTAGAGTTACCTGACAGCATGGTTTTATTATAGTTAAATTGAATTTATTTACATTTGTTTAAACAAAATTAAACTTATTTGATCGTGCTGTATGTTTTCTCATAAAAAGTTAACACAAATTAAATTTTCATCATCAAACGAATTGTAAGTTGGCATGTAATCCTAATGGAAGAGTCATGCTTCGGCATGAATGGGCCGAATCGACCAGAGTGATACCACTTACGTTGCACTTACGTTGTGTTTCGCCGAGTGAGTGAGAATACCGGAGTCCCAAACCCTTATAAAAGGCGGGCACCGCACTGGCGACTCCTCTGGTGTTGCGGGTGTCCATAGGCGGCGGTAATCGCTTACCATCAGCTGATCGGTCTGCTTGCCCCCATATTATTATCCCATAAAAAACAACCTACCTATATAATTATATAATTTCAAAATGTCTTACCTTGTTCTGTCACTTCTACTTTCTTCATATGCCATGCAACTGGTTGCATCATTAAGACGGCAGGCATACTGTGTAACGATATACCTCCTATTAACAGTAAGGTCCCTTTGGATCCGTATTGATCTAGCGACCATTTAATGAACATCGGAGCTACCATTGCTAGAACTCCTGTAAATTAATTTGTTAAAGAAAAAAGATTTTTTTGCTCATTCTATAACCTTAACATAAATCAACGACTGAACTGATCCTGACATTTCGAACCCCTTACAGCGTCTGTGGTCACGGGCAGACTGAGGTGTCGTGGCATTACTTTGATTGATGTTTTTACTAATATAACGCGACAGAATTCGTAAAGTTGATTTATTTTAATATAAGTAGGTCTTTATTGATTTGCAACAGCCGAGTGATCCTGAGCACTACTGCTACGCTAAAGATCCTGCGTTCGATTCCCAGGTAGAGCAAAATGTTTGAGATTTCTATGAAAATTCACAGTAGCATCTCGGAGTTAAGGATTTATGCCCGGTTAACTTGAAGCGGCGGTAGCCTAATGGGTTGGAAATCCATATCAGGAAATCCGTTGGGGCTAATAGCAGCCCCAACGGATTTCCTGATAAGGTTTTTTCAATATTTTCATTTTTTTATTTATAGCGTTGTGTTATGTATTAATTCTATAAGTTTCAACAGATCTAAATATATAAAACAATATTCAATATTCCCATTTCTGATCTGATTTACAATAAAAATGTAGTATAGAAATTCTATGATGTGTCTTGTAGAACTAAATGTAGCCCCGCCGGATTTTATTGTAGGTAAGTGAATATGTGTAGGTAGTCATTTAGTCGGGGGTGTCGAAAAAAATATTTAATTCTTTTACAATTATATTCGTCGTGGGTTTTTTCAAAATTGTGTATTTTGAGTTTTATTTTAAGCTTTTTAGAGATCTCCTTTAAAAACTCAACTATATTAAGATTTCTGATAAAGTTGTAATGATTTTCTATGTTTTAGAAATTGTTTCGTTTCTAAAATAAACTGTACGCCTGTATGCACTGTATCTACACCATGAAGGTGTAGATACACTGCTTACAGTTTATTTTAGAAACTAAGTAATTTCTAAAAATCTGTTAAAACATGCAAAGGCATTATAACTAAGTAAGTAACTTACATAATGAGATGAGTTTTCAAAGGAATTCTCTAAAAATAAACCTCAAAATTTTTGGAAAACCCGCGACGAATGTACCTAATCGTAAAAGGATTAAATAACAATTTCAAAACCTCCGACTATATGGATAACTACACATCTTCACTAATACAAAATATTATTTAACCCTTTTTTTCGAGTTATATTTTTATTAGAACATTAAATCCCTCATTCGGATTTCTTCTTGTTTCCTCCACTTTAACTTAAATGAGTAATACTATTTTAATCTATAATAACATAACATAATCAACCCATTATATATGTCCCACTGCTGGGAAAGGGTCTCCTCTATAATAATTCTATAAAATATTTATACTCTTGAAAAAGGAAGGTGGAATCTGGTGAATGAAATGGATCCGTATACGTGAAATATTGTCAGAATTACACAGTTTTTGTAATGTTAGTCTATACCAGCTTTCATGTGAGCCAAATTTCAAAAGTGTATGTATGTTTGTCCGCGCATATTTATTCGGATTTCTTTGAAAAAATACTTGGTGAAAAATCTAAGCGAGCCTTTGCAAAGCTCCGCTTTTTGCTAGTATAGATAAATACATTTTAACTCACCAGCCGCAGTCTGTACAACGTTCATGATCAATAATCTCTTTTCTAGGAAATAATCGTTCATTATCGTGCAGGATAGGTTGTATAGTACGCCTAGGCCAATACCCTTTAATAAAAAAAACAATCACATTGATTAAAAAAAAATACATGAAGTTGTAAAAAAAACTATGTAGGTAGGTATTCAAATTTTTTTTAAGAAAAGTATAAAAAGAAGACGATGGTATAAACAGTTCTCATGAGTATAAAACTATAGTCTACACTAAATAAAATATTTTATTGTTTGTAAACTGTTTGTTTTGCATACATTAGAAAACAACTCGACCTATTTTATAAAATCTTTCACTCATGACATTACATTCATACATACCATCACGCCTGTATTCCCCGAAGGGTTAGGCAGAGGCGTACTAATGTACACCCACAGTTCGCCGGTATGTTTAGGTCCCATGTAATAGGGGGCGAGCCTATTGCCATTAACCGGGCACAAATTCCTAACTCCGAGCTGCTACTGGGAATTTCATAGAAAAACCCAATAACACTTTGCTCGACCTGGGAATCGAACCCAGGACCTCTAGCGTAGCAGTCGCGGTCAGGACCACTTGGCTATCACTCATGAAAAGTTACAATATTCTGGAGTAGTGTAGGCTATATTGTTTAACGATTTAAAAACATAACGTCATTTTAGATCACGTGTGAAACCTAAGGAAACAGCTAGTAGAAAAGTATTAAAGTTATTCAAAGCATATAAAAATCGTATGATTGATTAATTACGTAGGGATAAAATAATCAACCCATTATACTTTCCTAATGCTGGGTCTCCTCTCTGAATTAGAGGGATAAGGCTATACTCCACCATGCTAGCGTAATGTGGGTTGGCAGAATTCACACGCCGTTGAGAAAATCTCTCAGGCATGCGGCTTTCCTCACGATGTTTTTCTTCACCATTTAAGCGCGTGATAATTAACTATTAATACGCACATGACTTCGAAAAGTCAGAGGTGCGTGCCTTGGATTCGAACTCGAGACCTTTGAATTGGCAGTCCAATGTTCATAATACTGCTCTACTGATTACGTAGAAAATATTATAAAATAGTTTACCTGCATGATTCCTGCGAAAATAAAGAACATGAGTTGTGTCGTCATTATAGCTGTGCCAAGAGTTCCACAGCTGGATATGACTGTAGCGATGAATGCCAACTTTCGCATTGAAACTATTGTAATCAGAGGACCCGTGAAGAAACCTGAAATTATATACATATACATATAGCTAGAAGCCATTCCCATTATTGTTCTTAATCTATATATATATATAAAAGAAAGTCGTGTTAGTTACTCCATTTATAACTCAAGAACGGCTGAGCAGATTTGGCTGAAAATTGGTGGAGAGGTAGCTTAGAACCAGGAGACGGACATAGGACTTTTTATCCCGTTCCCGATACTTTTTATTCCACGGGGGTGAAGCCGCGGGCAGGAGCTAGTTTAAATTAAAATGTGGTACAGAAATGGTACGATGGGTCTAGTAGAAATAAATGAAGCCCCCGCGGGATTTTCTTGAAGGTAAGGGAATATGGTAGGTACTCATTTAGTCGGAGGATTCGAAAATATTATGTACTAGCTTCTGCCCGCGGCTTCACCCCCGTGGAATGCGGTCTGTCATCACATCCCACGGGAACGGGATAAAAAGTATCCTATGTCCGTCTCCTGGTTCTAAGCTACCTCTCCACCAATTTTCAGCCAAATCGGTTCAGCCGTTCTTGAGTTATAAATGGAGTAACTAACACGACTTTCTTTTATATATATAGATAAGATTTACCTAATCCTTTTACAATTAAATTCGTCGTGGGTATTTTTTTCAATTTTGAGTTTTTTTAAGCTTTTTATAGAATACCTTAGAAATCTCATTGAATTGAAATTGAATCTGACTAACGAACGTTCAAATTTGTATGACTTTGTAACTAAATGTTCTGGTTTCTAAAGTACCTACGCCTTACCTACGCACTGTATGTACATACCATAAAGGTTTTAAACTTACTTTTACTTTACTGAAAAAGAAAATAGGATAAGAAAATGATTGTCAAAATTGGCAACTAATCAGTGATTGACACGAAAACAGAAGTATTCATGTTATGTATTAAACTGAGGTAATACTATAATCATTTCATTGACGTAATAAAAACGACCTTTTTTTTTATTCCGTGTGAAAATCCTCATGGATGTCCTCCGCCCCTCGAAAGAGAAGGTGGAGGGTTATGTCGGACTCCTACCGACTAAAAACACACGGCCGTCCACAGCACATTGTAGAGGGGGCTCCGAGATCTCTAATGAACGCAACGGGGGCCCTCCTGTGCTTTGCCTTTGGCACGTCACGAAATATGCAGCCAGTGTGATTTTCCTTGTCACAGAATGTCATGTGTCAAACAAAAGACGTTAAAGCTATGGAAGATTTGTGAAACGTTATAAATTTTATGAATAAGGTGTTAAGACTGACAGAAATAGCGCCAAGTTTGTGTGTAGATTTTACCGGCAAGCGCAGCAGACATCAAGTAGACTCCTGATAGCGTCGTCATACTAGCAGAACTCATCGAATGTTCGATTAAAAAGTCATTGTACATCATTCCGAAGCAGGCAGCAAACGCTGTCGTTGTTACCTGTAAGTGTTGAAATGTGAAAGTGTAATAATCGTTATACATTTTATAATTATTATTACTGTATGGTATTTATTGTCAATTTTGTTTTACCTCCGGCATGAACTTTATACCGAATCGGTTCTGTGATTTTAATGGTTATATTTAATGTGATATTACTAAGCAATATTCGAATCATGAGAACTTTCATATAAGCGCGAAGAAGGCTTCATAAAACTCGATTCCTACCCGCTTTTCTACCCCCTCCCTAGCCCTTTCTCATCTATGTTCGAGTCGGTTTCCAGTCTAGCCAGATGCGGAAAGATATCGAAAGTTCGAAATCCAATCCAAGGACATGGACAATACCGATATAATATAACATCCATCACGCCTGTATTCCCCGAAGGGTTAGGCAGAGGCGTACTAATGTACAACCACAGTTCGCCGGTATGTTTAGGTCCCATGTAATAGGGGGCGAGCCTATTACCATTAACCGGGCACAAATTCCTAACTCCGAGCTGCTACTGGGAATTTCATCGAAAAACCCAATAACACTTTGCTCGACCTGGGAATCGAACCCAGGACCTCTAGCGTAGCAGTCGCGCTCAGGACCACTTAGCTAATGAGGCAGTTAACAATACCGATATCCTACGGTTAAACTGATGGTTAGGCTTTTTTAGCTTCTGGTTACCCCTAACGACTGACATATATTGACAACCGGGAAGACTGAAGGTTTTACGCGCACGGCCCTCTTTGCCTCTACTGCCAAGGCTCGATGTGTTAAAAATGGTCACTTATCCCGTCAGCCGTAACGGCCATTTTGCGCAAAATGACACATCTGCAAAGCTACTTCTGGGTGGTCTAATTGATCGCTGCGAGCGCAGCTTATCCTTGCTTATCAGTTGATCATCTTAGATATCACTTAGCCTCGAGTCTTCACTTATTAGCTTCCTTTTTCCAAAATTAACCCTTCGTCACTGGATGGATGAAACCGGATGGATTCCATATACAAATTATGTTTTTTACACAATATTCCTTCCCTCGCCGATCATAAATGCCACTAAAGTACTCACAAAATTAATAATTGCTGCAATTGCCACTAGGTAACCCCATCCACCATCAGGCGGCACTAGTTTATACTTCTTATCCACGAAGTCCTTACTGTCTTTCTTTTCTTTCACCACCATATTGGTTCCTTTGGTAAATCAAAATAAACTGTATACATTTTCTTCTGCTAGTTTTATTAATTTTCATATTTAATTACCCTATCTAAAACAAGCACAGTATTTGAACTTGCGATAAATGGTTTTGTTCTTTGATGAGATAATTTTACGAGATAAATGCTAGTCATGCCATAATTACCGTGGATCGTGTATGAATTACATCAGAAAGACAGATGATAATGTAAATAAGTTTAGGAATTGGGACTCTAAAGAAAGAAATGGCTCTATCTGCTCGAAGAATTTCACCTATAAGGTATAAATAGTTGTAACAGTACAAACTTGATAATAAACGATATTTATTTCTGTAAATAGATCTTATAAAGACACTTTTACGAGTCAATGTTTTACATTTATTTATTTATTTAACTAGATGGCGCCGGCATTTCCTAACTGACGACCTGTGAGAAGAAACACTGAAATAAACTCAGAGAATCATGGTCTCTTTTGTAGTATTATCAGATATTATGCGAGTGTTACGATGTATGGCTCTTTCTTTAAAGGGCCAAAGGCCTGTCCAGATATTGCCCATATCTGGACAGGCCTTTTATTTTATTTTATTTATCATTTATTTCAACCAACTGAGGATCATATTCACAATAAAATTTACATAATTAAATCAATAATAGTGTTATATAAACTATACATTTAAATTAAATTTACATAAAAGGAATTCACAATAAATATCATCAAATTAATAAATTAAAGATTATAAATTGAATTCAATTAATTTACAAATAAAAATACACAATAAATGACATCAAATTAATAATTTATAATTACCATAGACCTACTAAAATAATATTCTGACAGAAGTCAGTACATGGACCATACTACAATGATTCAAGTACTGACAGTCGAACCGCTCTGCGAATGCGTTCAGGATACTGTTACGGCTGCCCCGCACTCTGCGCACCAGGGATGTGCACCGCTTACGCATGGTTGCATTAAAGCGATCCACTCTAGCCTCCGCGAACATCCCCGAAGCGCTACAGAAGCGAGGCAGCCCCAAAAGCATCCTAAACGCATTGTTATATTGGACGCGTAGCTCGCTGTACTGTCTTTGCGTATAACTCACCCACAAACTGCTGGTGTAGAAGGACGTACAAAATGCCCTGAATAAGGCGATTTTGACGCCCCTCGAACACCGAGCAAATCTGCGGGCTATCATATTAGCACGAACAGACATCGCCCTACGCTCCCTCTCTATGTCTGCATTGTCCTTCAAGTCCGAGGTTACAATATGCCCAAGATATTTAAACGTGCTGACTCTATTTAGAGCGCACTCATAAAGTTTAATAGATGGTATATTATCTAGACATCTTCCCCGGGCTTGAAAGACCATGCATTCACTCTTTTTCACATTGTACAACAGACCATGCTCGTCAGCGTACTTTTCGCACATACCAAGCAGCTTCGACAGACCGTTCACAGAGGCACTCAGCAGCACCATGTCATCAGCATAACTAATATTATTAATGCAGACTCCACCGATATGGCAGCCGACATGTGTGCTGCTGAGCCCCTCAATCAGCGCGTTAACGTAGAGGTTGAAAAGCTTCGGCGAGGAGAGCCCTCCCCGCACTCCAACCTGTATGGGGTCGAATTGGCCCCCGACCACCGAACAAAGTTGACCTGATTGTTGTACCAATATTTAAAAATGCGTATCAGTTCCTGTGGCATTGACGTTTGATGAAGCTTCTTCCACAAAATGTCATAAGAAACCGGGTCAAACGCCCTCGATAAGTCGAGGAAACAAGCAAAAATAGGCGTACTCCTATCGGTGTAGTACTTGACAGTTTGCTTTAAACACAATACAGCTGCTTCTGTGGAGAGACCTGACTTAAAGCCGAACTGGTTGTCGTGTACATGCACGTATTTAGCAAGCTGCGTGTTAAGCAAACTGTCAAGCACTTTCGAGATAATAGTGGCCAGGGAGATAGATAGATTTTGATGAAAGAGCCATAGCAGCTTTGAGTTGGCCTGTCCTAACTGACAGCACGCATACATCAGGCATCGTGCTAGTATAGCTCAACCATTATTAAGGAAGCTCAACGATCGTACGACGATACCAGATCAGCAAGAGATTTGCGAAAAACGTTACTTTGGTGACTTGATTTCGTGAGAAAGCTTCGCCATTGTCTTAACGTTATCCTTGTCTTCAGAAATCAGAAAATACAGTTAGTATTGGGTGTCTATGAAATTCATAATAGCAGTTTAAACATTTGATTTGTGTCCGGTTTATGGCAATAGGCTGACTGGCAATAGGCTGACTTATTACATGGAACATGTAATACTGCCTCAATTGAACTTACACGGAACTGCCTCATTAGCTAAGTGGTCCTGAGTGCGACTGCTACGCTAGAGGTCCTGGGTTCGATTCCCAGGTCGAGCAAAGTGTTATTGGGTTTTTCTATGAAATTCCCAGTAGCAGCTCGGAGTTAGGAATTTGTGCCCGGTTAATGGCAATAGGCTCGCCCCCTATTACATGGGACCTAAACATACCGGCGAACTGTGGGTGTACATTAGTACGCCTCTGCCTAACCCTTCGAGGAATATAGGCGTGATGGTATGTTTACATGTAATACTGGTGTACCGGGTATACAAAAGTCTTTATTTATGATTTTGTATGTTAACATGTATAGGTACCTAATTGAAGTCTACCAACTTCTCATGTTATCTTTAAATTATCATAATTTTCACCGTTGTTAGTACAGATGCACACAAATTACGTATTACTGGTAATTGGTCTGGTTACACAACATTTTATAATTTAAATGTAGATAATAATATGTGTTTGCCTACATATCTTAACATAACTGATAAGCAAAATTCTTTATTCTCGTAAATGAATTAAATTAAAGAGTTAAATAAACCTTATAAATTTATACATGCATGTATACACTCACGCCTTTCTAACACAGGGGTAGGCAGAAACTATAGACCGCCACTTGCTACGATTCTACTACTTTTTTGAAGATCCGGCCAATAAGATCGGGATGATCTTCTAGGGCGACATCTCATGTTTTTAAATAAAGATTTGTTTTGTTAAAAAATATAGTTCGGGTAATAGGAAATCAAACCTTGCATTAGAGACTTTAAAATCATATAAGTTATACGATACCTATAAATACATCCAGACTCGAAACAAAATTCTGTGGATTCTATAAATATAGGTATATGTCGGGCTCGTACTAAGAACCGCTTTGTGACCTAATCTTGTGCGACTTATAAAGTCTATTTTTACAATTCCTTCTCGTTATTTAAATATTTTAAATACTTCCATTAGCAATTTAAAATTAAATATGTATTTAATTAAAATGTGGTTGACGTTGTGAGCTATACACATATTCCTTGAATGTTAAGATCGTAGGGTAAGAAAATTGTGTAACTGTTGGTTTTCCCGAATAAAATAAAAAACTTCAGATGCGTGCAGTTATTTCGAACGTACTGTATTTATTTTCTAAGCTTTAGGGCAGATGAAAAACTAAGAGCGCTCGCGCACTTGTGATTTTTAGTCTACCGATAGTTTAGTCGCTGTAGTAGTCGCGTATAAGTTCATGTCGAATTCTAATCGTCAAATGCGCGCACTGCCATATAACTCCATAGTGAATCCCAGAACGATCAAACTATCGCCCGACTAAAAATCACAAGTGCGCGAGCGCTCTTAGTTTTTCATCTACCCTTTATATTCTCTGTTGTAGCAATAACCCTTTGGGCAAAAGAACATGTCGTATTGAAAGCCAAAAAAAAGATTAATAATACACAAATTCCAATTATAAATCTTCTTAGTTTAAATCTTTCTAAAATAGTAAAAACGTTTCTAATATATCCCTACGCAGTATATAGTGGTAACGTTTTACATTTGATCATATCTCTAATTAAACCAATTAATTGTTGTATCATCATTTGCGGTCTCGCACACAACCATTATCATCAACATATTTTTTTATCGCAGTCCGATAAAAATGAAAGAAGACGAACAAAATTCGCATTTTAAGTATAAGTCTTATCCAAGTATTTTTGAAAGATCGGATCATTATACACGGGTTATCGGGATTCACGTGACAGTAAGAAAAGCACACGCAAATATTTTATCATTTATTTAACTTCTTCTGTCGTAAATATTCCCTTCGCTGCAATCTCTTGTGTTTGTTTTTCTTGTAACACAGTTCTATGGACCAGAATAGGACGATGATTGCATAACAGGATGCAATCAAGTAGAAACAGGGCCCGTAGCTGTCGGAAAGCTCTTTGACTGCACCTAGAAACAAAATATAATTCTCACCTAAGTACTACTACTCTCTCTCAGTCTGACTTTTAATAAGTAGTAGTATGCGGAATGGCATGCAATAAGTGTTGCGGGCATCCATAGGCGGCGGTAATCGCTTACCATCAGGTGATCCGTCTGCTCAAATGTGAAACTTGTATGATATTTAAAAAAATATATATTTATTTTGTTGACGACAATGTGTAAGAGAAATTCGACACTACAAAAGGTGATTTCTTTTTTTATGTGATAGTGGGCAAAAGAGCAGACGCATCGCCTGTTGGTAAACGATTACCGTCCTCCATGGACACCTGCAATATCAGAGGAGTTACAAGGCTCCGGTATCCTCACTCACTCAGCGAATCACGTTAGCGTGGTTTCGTAAACCACGGTCTATCACGATTGTGACGAATGTAACGAATGCGTGACTATAAGGCAAGCGGCTTTTAGTCGGTACAATTTCGACCAAGTATATGGTAGCATGATAAGATCAAGCTTTGAAATCGATCGTCATCAAGCCATTTGCTGTTCTACTTCTGCCTCAGTAAGGGTCCGGTGGAGCTTGAATTGCTCAAAAAAACGGAATATGAAAATAAAACGTAATCCAAACAATATTTTATCAAATTGTGTTATTATTTGGATTAAGATACCGTTTCTAGTAGAGAGCAGAAACCTAGGTTAACGATATCAGAATCCGAATAACAACACACTTCGATTAAATTGAGATTGATTTACGATTTATTTTGGTATAACGTTTGTATGGGAAATTTGCTTTAGTTTATGACGCATTATCTCTCAAGCATGCAGGATTGTAG
Source organism: Acronicta leporina (assembly GCA_947256265.1). Taxonomy (NCBI): domain Eukaryota; kingdom Metazoa; phylum Arthropoda; class Insecta; order Lepidoptera; family Noctuidae; genus Acronicta; species Acronicta leporina. The sequence continues at coordinate 4,602,210 of OX366512.1, forward strand.
GTATCCTCACGATATTTTGATCATTAATTAGTTCATTATTAATACGCAAATGTTTGTAAAATGTCAGAGGTGTGCGACTTAGCAGTCAAACAAACATACCACTCACAGCTATCACTGCTTCTTGAAATCAATATCAGACACTAATATTTACGGGTATATTATACAAATTTTATTCTGAAGGCTTCAATGCCATATATATTTATATCATTAGTGTTGGAATTTGAGATTGATTTTAGATTCAGATTAGAGACCCACATTATAGATAGATATGAAAATAAATTACCATTAGCATTTGAAGACCTGTTATTTCCAGATACGACTGATAAGATAAAAAAAAATATACAAGAGGTCAAACCACTGTAATTTCATTGATAATTGGCAAGATAAGACTTGGTACCAATTTAAATAACTTTTTTTAAATTAGGCTTTACATAACAGGGGTCCAAGTTTGCTATTTCAACTGTATCAGAATGGTCGTTTAATGGCACCAGATTGTTAAGTGGTGTTTGATTCTGTTTATGGTCAACTTTTCAACGAAATAATCAAAAATATCAGTCTACTAGCCTAATATCGTCTTAATCGACGACGACACGTTTGGCGTAGCGGCTGAGCAATTGGCTTCTGCGACACGTGTTGTGAGTTCGATCCCCACACGGAGCAAATATTTGTATGATCTACATGTAGTTGTTCCGGGTCTGGGTGTTTGTGTATGTGAGAATTTGTGTAGAAGAAGAAGAAGAAGAAATGCACCCACGATACAGGAGAAAATGCTAGTGTGGGGCAACGTTTAAATAAAAAAAAAAATACGCTCTATACCGGGAAGAACATCCAGTGCTCTAAGCATTCAGGGTATTTCTACCAGGGCTGAATCTAAACCACCATTAGTTCATTAGTTTCTGCTATCCATCATGCTATAAATCCGACTAAAGTACTTCGGGCTGAAAGTCAATCAGTGATGAGACAGTGCTATATCTATTGGACTGCTAAATCATTAGGTTTCTGGTTCTATCTAATCCAAGGCACCTCCTAATTTCCTTTGTTATTAATTATCACTTACTGAAATGTTAAAAGAAAACATCGTGAGGAACCGAACCGAACGTCAGAACAATTTTCTCTCCACATTAGACCAGGGTGATGGACCTAAGATTCTAAGAGGAGACCCGTACCCTGCAATCGGATAGTAAATGAGTTGATAATGATGAAAGGCAGGGCAAAATTACAAAACTTACCAATAGCAGGTCCTAGCACCAGGTTCAGCAACCCTGACAGCATCATGAGCATGCCCAGGGCCGCCGTAAACTGGCCAGGGTCTATTGCATCAGCCACCACTAGTGGTACCAGGATGCTAACAGCACAGTGCGACGCACCAACCAGCGTGATGTAGATCTTCAGAGCTATAAAGCTCTTTGACCATAACATACCTGTCAAGAGCATCCATACTAATATGATAAATGCGAAAGAAACACTATCTGTCTGTATATTTCTTAAAATTTTACACCTAAAACTTGACTCGAATCTACAGAGATAGTATTAGACCTTGAAGAAAGATGTAAGCTACCTTTTGTCTCAAAATCCGTTCGGATTCGATTGGAACCGCAGAGAATAGCTTGTATTGTAATTGTGATTGTTTTACCTTCATCATGCCATTGTCTGTTTAGTATGTCTACTTACTCATAAATCTGAAAAGTCTTCTCAAGACTGAAGAAAAGTGGTGTGAAGACTTCAGTTTTGAAAGTTTTAATTTTCAAATTTTCAGTTCGATTTCGTAAAATTCGTAAATGATAAATAATGAGCCGAGACCACTTTACATAACTTTTGTCATAACTTACCGAGCCTAGACACTAAGCCGAGAGTAACGCCGAGCACATAAATCTCTTGACTGCCCAACTTTTGCAACCAATTACTTAGCGGTGCACACAACACTCGCATAGCCAAGTCTCCGAAACCATACAGAGATACGGCCAGTGCGATGTTGTCCTGTAAAAAAAAGAAATATTTATGTAGTTACTAAATCTTTATTTGTATAAAACAAAGTCAGCTTAGTCATACCATTTATAACTCAAGAACAGCTGAACAGATTTTTACAATAGTTTTTTACGATAACAGTTTAACTATTAAATTAAACTTATTAAATCATACCATCACGTTTGTATTCAACGCAGTTAGCCGGAATTTTTAGATCTTATGTAATATGGGCCGAGCCTATTGCCATTAACCGGGCATAAGTCCAAACTCCGATTGCTATTGAAAATTTTATAGAAAACCCAATAACAATTTTCGACCTGAAAATCGAACCCAGGACCCCTGGCGTAGCAGTCGCACTTAGGACCAATAGACTAACGAGGCAGTTATGAAGAAAATTGATTTTTTTCATACATTTTTCGAGTATGGATTGAATGATTTCACAGAAACAAAACACAAGAATTAGCGTGGCGTTATATGCTGGTTCCGATAGATGGTGCTGTATGCACTATCCTGAGTATTATATTCCAAGTTTTCATAAATTGGTGAGTTCAGTTCCTCCTAGAAGCCGAGTATAGCAAATCCTTTTGAGGCGAGTGAAACTGCGCGTAACTGCTTGTAACATTAATTATAGTATCTACTCGTCTTACACAGCACTATCTTATAATCTCTACTATCACTACACTACAAACAAGTGTGTATTAGGGTGAACCCAAAAATGGTGTTTTTAAAATTCTTGTCTGTTTGTCTGTTTGTTACGGGCTGGCACAATAAATACAGAATAGATTTTAATTTTGTTATCACTGTTAGAAAGTATGTGCTCCAAATTAAAAAGTCGTATACTTCTTATCTCAAATAATTAAACGGAATCTGACATATAGCTTGACCTCTCTAATGTATAGAGACCCATACAAAGAAGAGATCATCACTGTTGGTTTTCAGATTCAAGTGAGCGAAGCCGCGGGCAAAAGCTAGTACTTCATATATATCTTTAGTATCTGGGATCGACAAACAAATGAATAGTTACTTGTCATCGTGTGACGTAATAAAAGTACGAATTACCTACTATACCTATCTATGGTAATAAAGAAGATTATATATTATGAATCTTTGTTCAATCAATATTGTAATCAATGTATTTATTAGTAAGTAAAGATAAAGACATGGACTTTTGCATGGATTTTTACGTACTAATTTTTTTTCCTAGCCCATTTCACCCAGCTGCTGGCTCCTTTCCTCTTCCCATATCGCTCTGTCTGTGGTTTTAGTCACCCAATCACTATAGTAAGAGTCAAACATGCAAACAAGTACTTGTATTACTTATTTATTCTAACAAGCTTGTAAAATTGTGGTTCTGTTTTTTTTTTCAAGAACAACAAAGACTGTTCTTGTTGTCGCAAGCGCGGCTGTTTAGCGCGAGGCCCTCGATTATGATTCCCAGGACAAGCAAACTGTTTTCACTTCAAGATTCCCTGCTTTTACCTCCCACAAATACTAATCTCCACTAAAATCAAACAGTAGGTAACCGCCAATGCATATCAGTAGATATTGCCGTTTCGTTGAATAAATTTGTGTGTTTAGGTCGATAAGAGTTTTATGATATGGATCCCAAATAAATTTTAAAGATAGATTTTATTAAACGAAGATAATGGAATGGAATAGATAAAAATAAGATTAACATTTAAATAACTGGATTTTACAAGGCTCTGAATAAGTTGAAACACCTATAAAATATGTGATGACATTATTAGCAACAGTTTTTATTATAAGTGTAATTCGATAACAAACATGCATAAAGGTACTTATAAGTCTGTTTATATTAACATTGAATGACATAAAATCTGACTGAAGATATATATCGTAGATATAAAATGCACATTTTTTTTTTAAACCCATGATATATATAATAATTGTAAAATGATTATTATATGACTACTATATTAAATGACTACCTACACATATCACTTACCTACATGAAAATCTGTTGAGGGCTTGGTGTAGCGATTAGCGGAGGTAGGCACGTGTTGTCAGTTTGATCCCCACATGGCGCAAATATGTGTATGATCTTCAGATAGTTTCGGGTCTGGGCGATTGCGTATGAGAGAATTTGTGTTTGTAAAGGCACTCACCAACCAGACTGGTCTACAGTTGCGGGCAATTGACTGGAATGGAAAAGGCGGGGGGAGGCCTTTGCTCTGGGACACTACAGGCTAAATAATAATAACAATAATAAAAGGTATCCACGATACAGGAGAGAAGACTAGTGGTGCAACATTGCAACGTTTTTTCAAAAGAAGAAGTAGAAGTCTAACCTGGTGGTAACTAGTCATCGTCGTACAAAGACACCTGCAACACTAGAGGAGTTGCTGCTGCGTTAAGTGCAGACGAACTGCAGACTGCTAGAGTCGCAGTGAGGGAGAATTCGCTCTTACGCGCAAAAGTCGAAACACACAAAGGTGCAGTACGACAGACTACGATGTAAGGTCGATCGCCAGCCAGTCGGACCCCTAGAGGTCTTACCACTGAGCATATCATATATTTCTGGGTTCTTATAAGATACCTATCTGATTGGTATTGAGAAACAGAATTCTAAAACGTCCCCACCGACGCCAAACGGGTTAATGTTGATACTAATTTGATATTTGTTCTAAACTCCTGGCCCTCTAAACAAGTGGAATGAACGCTAATTGAATAGAATACAATATAACTCTCAATGTATGCTAATGACATAAACTTTCGACAAATCGAACGCACAAATGTCATCTACATACATTTTGTTTCTATTCGGACTTCAGATTGCCACTTTTAAACAGGCTGTGGCCTGCGGGTGGCCGTGGATGGCTCCCGTAAGATCAAGTAGGATGCGTGGCCTAGCTTCTACCCTTGGAGTACAGCCAGTCACGGTCGTGATAAATTTCGCGAATACTATACCAGTACCAATAGGGCAAGTGTATTTTTATGCCGTTACGAAACCTTTACCCCCTGCCTCTCCAGGTGGCAGAGGATGCATGCTGATTTTTCGCATGCATTTTATCTTTTACTTTTATGAGACTTTTGTGCTTCACAACTGTCCAAGATATACTTTTTAGGGTGCGAGAAAAATCAGCAAATTCTAGATATGTTCACTCACTGATATAACAATGTTAACAATAATTTAAGAAAATGGCGGGAAGATTCTCTGGCTAATTTTTAATTAGGAAATAGGTTACAAACTGGAAACTTGCCTTGTATTTGCTGTTGCAAGCAGTTTCGCTCGCGTCCCGTAATATTGTTTTTTCGTGTTGTTTTCGATATTTTAATAGTTATACTGCTATTCAAGGTAACAGAATCAAATCCGACAAATCAAAGATCATAAATATCGCTCCAGCCATTCTTGAGTTATAAATGGTGTTAGTAACATGACTTTGTTTTATCGAAAAGATATAATTATTAATAATACCTATGTTACTGGAAATTCTAGATCAACGCGAGTAAAATTACGAGGAGGTTTTATGTTCATTTTTTTTAATTAAAGTCCAATGTATCTCTAAAACACCTCTAAAATTTTATGAGAATTTTATTACATGAGAAAACATCGAAAAGTTTACGCTATTAAACGCATAAAAGTTTACGTAGATAAAAACGTTATAATTATTGAGAGAAAACTTACCTGTTCCCACCCAGTTATATAAAAGGCGTGAGGCAATATTCCAGCGTAGATGGTATCAGCAAACAAAGCAAGCGCTGGCCCTGCGCATACGCATGACATCAAAAACGTCTGGCAAAGCGATTTATCCACTAATAAAGTTGCGATTTTCCTGAAACTAACAATTACATGACAGTAGGCCAGTAATGTGCCATGTTCTAAATCTGAACTTAACCTGATTTGTATCGGTCTCTTTATGTATATAATTCTTCTGTACGTGTGTTTACAGTGAACTCCTCCTAAACGGCTGGACCGATTTGAATGATTTTGTTTGTGTGTGTTCAAGTGGATTCGAGTATTGTTAAGATTCACAAATAAGCCCGGCAGGTGGCGCTACAGTCGGTATCTAGGTTGGTATACCATGCAGAACAACGTCTGTCGGGTCTGCTAGTTTATATATATATTATATATAATTCTTCTTTACGTGTGTTTGTCATCTAACTCGTCCTAAACGACTGAACCGATATGGATATAATTTTGTTTGCATATTTGAGTGGGTTCCTGGGTGGTTTGAAAATACAATTTGTCCCGGTAAGTGGCGCTGCAGTCGGATTCTAGAACTTTATGTATTTCAGGGCAGGACTATGTCTGCTGGGGCTGTTAGTATTATACAAATGATGTCAGTCAGCTGTTTTCATTTTCTAGACTACTCGGCTTAGACTGGTCTAGGTATCCTGTCTTAGCTCAGTAAAATCTTTGAACAATTGCAAAAATAAGATGGCATGTTATTGTCTCTTACATATTAGAAATGTCTCCAGTGTCATAGCTGTTTCCAAACACAAAACCCAAACAGCTGCAGACCATACTTTTTTTTTTCATACGGAAATCTTGCCCAACAGCAGCATTGTAGAACACCACCGCTCAGATATTTGGCCAACACGCCGTCAATATACTTATGCAATGAGTAGGTACGTATGTAAAGTTTGAAGAGATAGATATATTACATTATGTAAAAACAAATTCTACTTTTCTCATAAGCGCGTGTCAGTCAACCTGTATATCTGGAGGCGTTGCCAGCCCCAGTTAAAATGAACCACCTGTATAATTTTATTGAAACAGTCTTCTTCTTGGAAAGCGCCTTCTTCGAAGCGAATCCTTCCGAATTTCAATAATTTATAACCATTGAGATTAAACACACTCAGCGTTATTTGAAATCTATCAACAAATTAGGCTTTCCAAATTTAAATAACGACCTCTTTAGTGATCTTACCACTCAATTTAAGAATACCTCTTAGCCACCATAGGTCATCACTTGTACGGGTAGGTACTATGTATTAAATTATCAATATAGAATATTCGATTTATGCTTGGAGGTGGTTATTAATTCGTAAAAAGTTTTTGTGAGGATCATAGGGTACAAAAAAAACTTACTAGCAATGTGGGTCGCACATTACTAGTATTCTTGTTAACCTCTCGTGCTAATTTAAATGCTTGTATTACATGTGGGTTCACGTCGATAGTGCAATGGGTGGGTTTTCGAACCGGCAACCACATGATCGCCAGTCCGACGCCTGAGCCATTAGACTACCGCTGCTTAAAGGGCGTTAAAGGTCAATTAAGGTGCCTACTTGATTATGTTTGTCTCTTCATTTTTAGTTGAATAAATCATTTTTTCATTGGGACTTGGTAGGTTGCCATCTGTATTTGTCAGTTTAATAACGGGAACGAAACAAACTTCTTCGTTTGTCTTCTTGTTTTGTAACAACTTATCTGCAAAAAGGAAATCAAATCAAATCAAATGTATTTATTTGCTAAAATATGGTATGCGTAAAAATACAGGTGTTGGTCTTAATTTTAAAGTACGACATATTCTGCCTCATGAGGCGTGCAAATATATATAAGTAATAGTAATTATAATAAAGACTGTTGTTAATAATAGAGTAAAATTCAACAAATATGAAATAATCTTTCTCTAAACTAGGTATTTAAATTTATGTTTTATAATATCGTATCCTCTAAATATTCATTAACGCTGTAGTATCTTTTCTGTAATAAAAAGGTGAAGAGTTTGTTTTTAAATTTTGTAAAAGGCAATTCTTTAATTATTTTTGGAAGGTGGTTATATATTTTTATTGACATACAATAGGTATTTTTCCTAAATATTTCTAGTCTTATTGCAGGTAATTTAAGTTGATACGTACGTTGATATAAATAATTTAATTTAACCTGATACGATTCTTGAATACCTTTTGCTTAATCCATAATCATATATCTTCTCAGACACTCCAGTTGTGAGTAATACGCACCTGGGGGAACTGGTTGATAAAATATCATAACATACCAACACGCCTGTATTCCCCGAAGGGTTAGGCTGGGGTGTACTAATGTACACCCACATTTTGCCAGTATGTTTAGGTCCCATGTAATAGTGGGCGAGCCTATTTTCATTAACCGGGCACTAATCCCGATCACCGAGTTGCTACTGAGAATTTCAAAGAAAAACCTCGATTAAGAACCACGCTAGAGGACCTGGGAATCAAACTCAGGACCTCTAGCGTAGAACTTAAAAAAATAATTGCCTTATCACCCATTCTGAGCGCCATGGGTTGGGTTTTCGAAAATATCTTACCGCTACTTCCATCGATATCAACTGTCTCCGCGCCCCATTCGACTGGTCGCATCAGAGCTACTGCGATGAAATTGTGCATCGCTATTCCTGATAGTAACAGGATCGTATCTCGGAAACCGTATTTTTCTAAGGACCACTTTAGAAACGAGGGTGCCACCATTGATATAACCGCTGAAAAAGAATAACGAAAATTTAAAGAAAACGCGTTCAAAATATAAAAAACAATGTATTGTGCAAAACAGTTTCAGAAGTTTTTTATGCGATAGGGGGGCGATGGATCTCTGGATCGCTTAGCATCAAGCGATTCATCTGCTCGGACACCCGCGACACCAGAGGAGTCACAGGTGCGTTGCCGGCCCTTTTAAAGGGTTTGGGCCTCCCCGGTATCCTCACTCACTCGGCGAAACACAACGTAAGCGTTGTGTCACGCCGGTTTTTTGTCATGCCGTGGTATCACTCCGGTCGAGCCGGTCCATTCGTACCGATGAATAGCTCACCCACGGTATAAAACCGAAATAATCCTATATTTAACATAACATACCATCACGCCTGTATTCCCCGAAGGGTTAGGCAGAGGCGTACTAATGTACACCCACAGTTCGCCGGTATGTTTAGGTCCCATGTAATAGGGGGCGAGCCTATTGCCATTAACCGGGCACAAATTCCTAACTCCGAGCTGCTACTGGGAATTTCATAGAAAAACCCAATAACACTTTGCTCGACCTGGGAATCGAACCCAGGACCTCTAGCGTAGCAGTCGCGGACAGGACCACTTGGCTATTGAGGCAGTTAATCCTATATTTTCTTACCCATATATCTTCACGCTATCTTTCCGCTATTATACATGCGGGGGGGATTTAGACGTGGTGAGCATGTTTTTGTTCAGACAACCAGGTAACATAACAAGCTTATAACTTTGTGATTTTTCGTGATACAGTTCTTAAATTTTGTACATAGATTCTTTACATAAAAATACTAGACATGTGTCTCGGATTTCGCATATACTAAAACTAAGGTTGGATATACAGCGCCTCATAACAAAAATCATTAATCAAAGTAAGATCTACCGCAAACTGTCTAGCAGAACTAAACGATTCCAGCACTAGACATTTCATCTGCTCACCGACAGAAGATAAATGAAAGAATACAATTTCTTATTCCCATAGTTCCACTTTTGTGAATTAAGCAATTTTATTGCGGAGTACCTAAACATTTTCTATTCGTCACTCACATTTCTTGATACGTGTCAGGCAAAATGTAGAAGTTTTAGGACACTTACGTATTTCTAACATTGATAGTGGTGGGTTATCAAAATTGGTAGTGGTTTTCCCTAACAATATATTTATAGGTACTGTGAAAACCGCACCCACTATCGTGCAGTAGTTTTTGCGTGATGCGCGTACATGCATACAGATACACGAACAAAAATTCTAAAGATAAATTTTTTGGCTTTTATTGGGCGACAGATCTTTTTTTATATTTATATTTTTTTACGACAGATATTTTTTTGTTTAATGTACAGACATAGGCTAGTACCAATTTTACTATATTAATATGATTGCATTGTCATCATACTCTCGCCATTTTTGTTTTTAAATTGGTATATTTTATTTATAGTATTTCAAGAATAAGATATTGAAGGTTCAATTCCAAAGATTCGCCGAGGCATCCATAATCTATATTCAGGTTATGGTTGAACGGATACTGTGCACATTCTCAATAAATAACATTTTAACATGTCGGAAATGTTAAATGTGCCCTCTGATCTACGAGAGGAAAATTCACGAACATATCACAATACTAATAGATAACATAACATAATATTATTATCATCACGTCTGTATATAGTCATTTGCTCGTAGGACCAATAGAGTCATGTGGCGGTTAGCTTAATACATCTTGAATTTATACAAAAATAAATTATACCTCTCTAATAAATCTATACTTCTATACTAATATATAAAGCTGAAGAGTTTGTTTGTTTCTTTGTCTGTTTGCGCCCCAATCTCAGGAACTACTGGTCCGATTTGAATCTTTCAGTGTTAGATAGCCCATTTATTGAGGAAGGCTCTACTTATATCATCACGCTAAGACCAAGTAACTATTCCACGCGGACGAAGTCGTGGGCAGAAGCTAGTAAAACATAATTTTAATTGTAAAGAGATGACAGCAAGCATACTGTGACCTAAGCACGACGTAAACTGATCGAGTTATTTTCTGCTACTAGTCTCATACATACATACATATTTTCACGCCTGTCTTCCATTGGGGTAGGCAGAGACTATAGATTACCACTTGCTAGGATCGTGGCACACCACTTTGGCTTCATCTACGTTCATTAACCTCCTTCTCATACAGATTATTCTCGTTTTCGATACGAATATGTTTTCGTAGTTGGGCTACTGGTGCCTCAACTATAGTCCTTCACCAGACGAATTCAACAGAAGAAATGTACTATGTACCACCTCAAAAATGCTTATTTATCGTAACAAGAACAGCTTTCAATATAGAAAACAGTAATACCTTCTTTCGCCAGAGAATTATTAAGAAAAATATGAAACGGTGCTAAGGGAAAATGGAAAACTCGCACGTTGATTATAAAATCGAACATGGGTTATACATTGTGAAACGTACTTTGTATATAGCGCCATCTATCACGTCTAGCATATACTAACGGACGTGCTTATTAGAGCAGTAGCTTCTGCCAGTAACATAGCATATCTCCCTCACAAAGCGTTTAAGGGTTAAAACGAGAAAAAAAATCTTATATGTTCACCGGACTTATAATCCACAAGTTTTCATAGAAATCTGTCAAGATAGGTAATAATATAATGTAAATTCGTTGTTTATCCTAAAATAAATAAAGATCTTGAGTTATAAGCAAACATACAGACAACAATTCTAAAAATGATTAATTTGGTTTCAGTATCGTTCAATTCATCTCCTCCAGCTTATTTTTCTTCCAATTATTTCGCTATTGCAGATACAATTTTTCTACAGTATTATTTGCGCTTTGTACATACGCAATTTTGTTTAACCCATTCGGTTCCATATTATAGACACAATGGAAAAGGTTCATGACAGACGTTGGGAATTCATCAAAATAGTCTAACTAATCTAACTATACTAAAACTAAACTAAAACTAGCCCTACCTTTCATCTATGCTGTAAGTGCCTATAACTATAGTAATATGTGGAACCGTTGTTGATTGTACGTTAACCTACTGTATGGTAAACTTAGATGTAAGAAAAAAAATACAATTGTTTGTTTTTCCTAATAAAAATAAAACTAAACTAAGTAGGTGCCCATAACGTATAACTGAATAACCGTAAGACCTCAAAAACATCAATTAAAATATTGAATCATAGTGATACAAACGAAACCCTAAAGTCATTTTGAGAGACGTAAAGGTAGACTATTTCCTTCTCCACGATCCAATCTATCTCTACACTAACATTCATAAAAACTGGTTCATTGTAACAAAAAGACAATATTAATTGCACATTTATAATATTACTCAAATCCAACTTACGAGTTGACACAAATTGAATTTATTTGGAACTTTAACAGCACCTAAAATTCCTACTTAATGCCACCTCATGATAAACACGAAGATACTTCAAATAAAAAACGTTAAAAATCCCTGTACAAAATAGACAAAGGCAGGTTTTGATAAATGACACGTCAAACAATTTGGATGGAGACCGACGGTGACGTCACCTAACAAAGTGCTTTGTTGACCCCTATCGCAAACATTGGGCTTTTTGGGATTTTGAATAAGTGTATTGTGCCCATCGATAATATTTAGGAACGGATAATATGCAGGTATCAGGAATGCCCACTTTTTTGTTGGTTGATTTACAAACTACCTGTAATTCTAACGAAGCACCTACATTCTACGTGGGAGAGTCATGTGTGTGGTGATGCCATGGAGTGATAGCCTCACAGAACTGTGGAATGAACTGTCGCCTGCAGTATTTCCTGACCAATAAGACCTACAAACTTTCAAAAAATGAACGATCTCCCTTTTAAAACGCCAGCAGCGCACTTGTAATTCCTCTGGTGATGCGGGTGTCCATTGGCGGCGGTGATCGCTTACCATCAGGCGATCCGTCTGCTCGTTTGCCCGCTAATCCGTAAAAAAAGCAACTCTATTATGTTCTTTCCTCTAACGACACGCCTATCTGGATAACGGTGAGGAACTCAGCACTCCTGTATTATATTCTAGGTAGATTTAGGAATACTATATAAAAGCTCATTTAATATCAGCTGTTACGAACTTACCAACAACACTTTGAACTAAGCTAATAGCCATCAGTCTTCTCTTCACAAAATAATCGTTCAGTATAGTGCATGATAAATTATATGTGAAGCCTGCACCCAGTCCCTGGAATAATAAAAAATATACTGCTTTAATAGTAAGAATATAATAAATAAGGAAATATTTGATTGTATGTTTGTTAGTATTGAATAGGCTCCGAAACTACTGGACCGATTTGAAAAATTCTTTTACCATTAGAAGCCGACATTATGCATGATGAACATAAGCTACTTTTTACCGCTGGAAAATGCTTCATTCCTACGGCAAAACGGGCGAAGCCGGGCCGTGTAGCTAGTATAATTATAAAAGTAGTTATTAGATAACATAAGTAATATAAAACAAGTAAATGTTGGTATTCACATAATAATAATTTCTATAAAATCTAAATCCGAGCCTAAAATTGCAAGACCAAAGGATACGGTGAGCTCGTTCTGCGTGAATCGGATCGCTAATAATTAACAAAAATGTAAGGTAGCTGTTAGTAATTTTAACATCAAGACGTCCAACACCTCAGTCTGCCCGTGACCCTGGATGCTGTAAAGGATCTGAAACGTCGGGAACTAAATAATATCAATATACCGCGATAAAATCCGTAAAAAGTAGTTTCATTTCAATGTCTATTATCTCTTACTTAAACGGAGAAGCATTAACCTGTTTGTGAGTAATCCTACATGGTCGAAAGATTTTTGACGACATATAAGGCTTGAGTATCACGCAATCTATCTCTATATAATAATCTCCTATCCTGTTCCCAGGTAAAAGACCCGTCCCCAGCAGTGGGATACTCATTAGAATAAATAACTATCACAACACGTTTGTCGTAGTGGCTGACAGATTTGTTCACATATTTACATGACCATAAATTATTCCTTGTACAGTCTCTTGTTAGATTGCACAACTCTTTATATGCTGAATGATAAAATGAAATATCGATAGTTCAGAAAATAATGTATTGTCCAAATAACATTTAACTAAAATGGTATGAGCTGAATGAACTAGTGTGAAGTGATAATGTTACAGAGTGTAGAATTATGAGAACGCACGGCTTACTTGATTGCTCAACGCGAACTGATTTTATTAATAAAGGAAGCGCACTTGGCGTGTAAAAATGCTGATTTATGAAAATGTATGGTTGCACCGTACATGCTCCCAATCGGCAAAGATGAATGAAAGATGAATAACAAGATGATGCCATTTGTTCCTTATAGTATGAAACTTAAAGTCTCTAATTGAATTCGGTTTTACGACGCATAGGTGTCGTGCACTTGTTAACTTTAGTGATCTCACTATAATCTGTATCGCATGGCACTTTGCACTGATTACGCGCACTAACACTGTATTGAACTATGGATGGAGACCCAGAGGGATCGGCCGACGATGGCGACGACATTGCTGGTTCGTTTGCCTGAGAGCTCGCCAATGCAGCACTCGCCACCGCATGGAATGCCCCGCGTCTGCTACGAACCCGACGTACTACGATGACGATGGTGACGACTAATACGACACTTACCACCACATAAAATGCTGTGTAGTGGTGAATATCGTGATACGACACTTGTTGTGACAAGTTTTCCGTAGCCTTCATATTATTTATCTGCTTCTGGATTTCTTGAAGCTCCTTGTTGTTTGAACGAAGTGAATAGTTTTGTATCAGTGGAGTTTGAATACCTACATCAATAATATGGTTTATTGGTTCTATATCTGGTATCTGGAATGATGACTTGATATTTAAATTGGTCGAACCCACATTGTGTGAGTAAACTGTAAAACCTTCCATTTTGATCATACAGTCATGATCAACTGCTAACATTCCTGATTTTTCTAAAAACCCGGCTAACACCTGATCTTCACATAGCACTCGTATTTGACACTGGCTACAGCAGAAGTATATATATTTGTTTAATTTAGTAATTGCTGTCCACTGATTTTCACAAGCTGTAATTTTTATTCTACATTTTCTTGTATATGGTTCTAATTCACATAATTTTTCATCATCCTTGAGACGATAAATAGGCTTTTGACTATAACAGAGATATGTGTCATCACTAAGACATGTCTTCAGATCGTATTCAGACATGGGTAAGTACGAGTCCTTCTTCAAATTGATTGCTATATATTCAGCTATTGGTGTGATAGTAGCCATGCTTATGTTATCTACAACTTGTGGTATTGGTATGACCTTCATGATTGAAAATGAATCTCTAGATACCAATGGTAATCTTAACTCAAAGATTAAATATTCTTCGGACATCCGTGCCTTAACTTTTAATAAATGATAAATATTTATGAAATTGGTTTGTAAACTATTGATAGGCAATGAAAGATCTTTCGACAGATGACTAGAAATAGTGCTCAGCGTCTCTTTCAGTTGCTCCGGTGATAATAAATGAAAGTTAAGTCTTCCGTGATAAACGTCAGTTATTGTGTCTAGTAAACTTGTTTGGATTGTTTTTAAATGTCTTATGATGTTACTTGTAGCGATTGATCCTATACTGAAGTCATTTATGATTCGATTTCTTTCAGTCTCGTTCATCAAAATATTTTCCATCTTATCTAATTTGATTGATAAGAGATTAAGCATCTTGTATTGCTTGTTTATTGAGTTTCATTCCTCTTCAAAATATTAAACTCTGCCTCAATGACTGTTGTCTGATTTTTAATAAGTGAAACCAAATGATTTTCGTTGTTTCGTGTTAACTGTATATCTTGTTTATATTGCTCGGCAAATCTTTCATCAAGTACACCGAACAGACTATTAGCCAGATACCCGACACCGTTGATAAGACCTCGCTTGCGCCTGCGCATTGTTCGCGCCTGGCGCGTGCTAGAATGGTCCTTCCCACCACAACATATGGATGTACAGTCTATATATAGTGAGATCACTAAAGTTAACAAGTGCACGACACCTATGCGTCGTAAAACCGAATTCAATTAGAGACTTTAAGTTTCATACTATAAGGAACAAATGGCATCATCTTGTTATTCATCTTTCATTCATCTTTGCCGATTGGGAGCATGTACGGTGCAACCATACATTTTCATAAATCAGCATTTTTACACGCCAAGTGCGCTTCCTTTATTAATAAAATCAGTTCGCGTTGAGCAATCAAGTAAGCCGTGCGTTCTCATAATTCTACACTCTGTAACATTATCACTTCACACTAGTTCATTCAGCTCATACCATTTTAGTTAAATGTTATTTGGACAATACATTATTTTCTGAACTATCGATATTTCATTTTATCATTCAGCATATAAAGAGTTGTGCAATCTAACAAGAGACTGTACATCCTTTTTTGGTCCTTCGAGCCGGATTCTTCGCGCGTTGTAGTTCCCGTTTCACGTTGTGTATCGTGAACTATTTCTGCATGAGACAATCCAGCAATTTATCAGAAACTATCAAGTGCTTAAGTGTGAGTGTTGTGTGCCAGAATTGAGACTATCAAGTGTCTCAAAGGATCACCAAGGATCCGTAAGCAGTACCAAAGCAAGGACATTCAAGTAAGATCGTTTCAATACATTTCTTTATTGTGCTTTCTTTACTAAAAAAGTTCTCATCATGGAGACTCTACACGAAAATCAATCTGAACTATTTGTGGCTATGAGCAAACTAGCCACTAACTTGAAGAAAGATCCTACAGATCGAAAGACTGTCGATTATTTCAAGAGGCGTTTGGAAACATTGGAGCAGTATTGGGCTGACTATCAATATAACCACGATCGTCTTCTTACGGAAGAAAGCAAGTCTCATCCGTATTTTACGAGGCGTGAATACGAACAAACAGAAGAATTGTATAAGTCCACCAAGGCACTTATCAATCATCAATATCAAGGTTTATTGAAAAGGATGAAGCAAGAGCATTCTGATATTTCTGGACCGCAACAGCAATTATCTCAGCAAGAGGATACACGCTCCGAGCAAGGAGAGCTAGCGGAAAAATTACCAGTTCAGATGCGTTCAAAGGGTTCGTCCAGTAAGCTCGACGAAATGCTGAAAAAACAAGCAAGCAATTTCAGAGCATTTCAACGTACAGTATCAGGAATTAATATAGAAAACATCTCTGAAAAGTGGTTGTTGGAAGATGCCTTACGTACCCTACAGTCCCGTTGGTCTACAATAGATTCCTTACATTGGGAATTGGATAGCGAATTGGAGGGTGCCAATGCAGAATATGAGATGTCATATACAAAACAAGAAAACATCTACAATGATTTAAAAATTGCTATCAACAGTAAGCTATGGTCTGTAACTCATAAAGATAAGTGGACGCCGAAAATGGACATCCCCTTCTTCAATGGCAATTATCAAAGCTGGGTCTCATTCAAAGACTTATTTGTTGAAGCCATTCACAGTAATGTCTCTCTATCAAACGCACAGAAGATGCAATTCCTCAAAAGCAAGGTCAGAGGAGAAGCTGAGCGTTTGATACAGCATTTACAAATTAGCTCCGAAAATTACAACATTTGCTGGGAGATATTGAACAACAGATACAACAATATAAGATTAATATTTACATCCCATGCTAATACTTTACTAAACCTACCAGTAGTTCAACAAGCATCAGTGAATCAAATCAAGAAGATCCACGACACGACTTTGGAGTGTTTAAACGCAATAAAAAACCTAGGTGTGGAAGTAAGCAGCTGGGATCCATTAATCGTACATATCTTACTACAAAAAATTGACACAGATTCCCATAATCAATATTTGGAATCTTTAAAAAATCCTAGAGATCTGCCAAAATTACAAGACTTTTTAAAATTCTTAGAGAGTAAATTTACGTCTTTGGAGTCATGTCGTAAGAAAATAGAACAATCAAAACCATCATTAAATAAACATAAGAATACATTTTCAAATTATTCAAAAAATAAATCTAATAACAATTCAGAATTTTCTGCAAATAAAGCTAGTACGTCATTGCCTTATACAAATTCAGCAAAATCATGCCCGTTGTGTAAAGACTCGCATGGAATATATTATTGCGAAAAGTTTTTAAACATGACACCACAAGCAAAACGTCAAACAATTACAAGACTACGTTTGTGCAAAAACTGCCTTTATGATCACGGGGATAAACTATGTATTTCAGATAGACGTTGCCGTGAATGTCAAGGTAAACATAACACACTTTTACATGAAGCATTTATTAATAATTCGTCGTGCAATTTGACTACAAAGACAACGCCGACGGTTCTTGTGACAAGAAACCAAGAATTACAAGAAAATGATCCACTTGCGCAACAAGGCAATGTGGTTGAAATATTATTAGCCACTGCAATGATCAAGGTTCAAGCAAGTGATGGATCTTATCATAAGATGCGTGCGCTAATAGATCAAGGTTCACAAGCTTCTCTTATATCTTCGAGGGCGGCTCAAATCCTGGCTTTATCAAGAAAGCAATGTAAGGGAGTCATCTTTGGCATAGGAGAGAAGAAGAACAGCTGCAAGGGCGTGATGAACATAACATGTTGTTCACACTATAATCAATTTACTTTTAACACTGATGTATTAGTCATGAATACACTTATCACACATTTACCAGGACACACATTCATCAAGCCAACATGGGCACACCTCGATGGCATTCAGCTCGCCGATCCAGACTTTCATATTAGTCGTCCAATTGACATCTTACTTGGAGCAGATGTCTACTCATATATCATATTGGACGGCATAATCAGAGCAGATCTATCACTACCCATCGCGCAACAGACTCGATTAGGGTGGATCTTATGTGGCAATATCAAGACACTTCAGTGTAATGTGGTCCTTAATCAAATGGACGGAATAAAACAATTTTGGGAAATAGAGGATATAACAGAACCACCCAATTTATCAGCTGAAGACGTGCAATGCATAGAGTTTTACAAGAAAACGACAACAAGACGTGAAAATGGTACATATGAAGTTAGACTGCCATTACAAGAAAATTTTGAAATACAATTAGGATCATCAAAACATAAAGCGATGGCACAATTTCGTCAACTGGAACGGAAGTTTTCTAATAACGAAAACATTGCAAAACAATACAAATTATTTATTCAAGAATATCAAATATTAGGTCATATGAAACCAGTAACCGGTAATGAGAAACCTGAGTTTTATTTACCACACCATTGTGTGTTACGAAATGATTCTACTACGACAGCACTTCGTGTTGTTTTTAATGCATCCACTAAATCGACAACAGGATGTAGCTTAAATGATCTCATGATAAAAGGCCCTAATCTCCAGCAAGATCTTCAATTTTTATTAATAAGGTGGAGACAATATCGAGTTGCTTTCACTGCAGACATAGAAAAAATGTTTCGATTTATTTGGGTAAATGAATGCGATCAGAAATTACAGAAAATCATTTGGCGTGACTCTCCAGAAATGATACATCAAGAATATCAGCTTAGCACAGTCACATATGGCACCAAGGCCGCGCCATTTTTGGCGATGATGACGTTAAAGCAGTTAGCTGAAGATGAAAGACAGAATTTTGACAGTGAAGCAATCAAGGCTTTGGAACAATCGTTTTACATGGATGATGTTTTACACGGGTCTCATTCTGTCGAATCAGCAGTAAAATTACAACACAATCTAATTAAATTATTAAAATCTGGGGGATTCAATTTAAGAAAGTGGTCATCCAATGCACCTGAATTACGGCAAGATGTTCTAGGGGAAAGTAACAAGCAAGAGAATTTTGATTTCAAACAAGCGGAGTCAACAAAAACTTTAGGATTACGCTGGAATCCCAAAACAGATTCATTTACATTTTTATCAAAAATTGAACCATCCACTAAAACCCCAACAAAGCGATCAATGTTATCAGACATATCTAAACTGTTTGACCCTCTGGGATGGCTAGCACCATTGTCCACCAGGCTTAAGTTGATATTCCAAAAGGTTTGGACAGCAAATATTCAATGGGATGACAAGTTGCCCGAAGATATCAACAGAGAGTGGGCAAATATAAGAGGGGACATGTACAAAATTAATCAATTTGAATTAAAACGATGGTTAAGAACAGGAGAAAATAATAAATTGGAGTTGCATGGATTTTGCGATTCCTCCAGCAAAGCCTACGCATGCGTCGTCTATTGCAAGCAAGTAAACAAGGGCCTCGCTTATGTGTCGTTAATAGCAGGAAAGGCAAGACTAGTTCCAGTAAATAAAGCCGTATCCCTACCAAGATTAGAGCTTAGCGGCGCTCTTCTATTAGCAAAACTGATGTTCAAGATTCAGCAATGCCTTAGCAATCATACAATCAAGATATACGGCTGGTCTGATTCGAAAGTCGTCCTCGCCTGGCTGCAAGGAGATCCGGGTAGATGGAAGCCCTTCGTTGCAAACAGAGTGCAACAAATAACAAATATAATACCCCAAGATAGTTGGCATTATGTAACGTCGGCGGAAAATCCTGCTGACTGCGCCAGCCGCGGAATGAATGTCGATCAGCTAAAACATCATATGTTGTGGTGGGAAGGACCCTCGTGGTTACCAAATCATAATACAAAGAAGGAAATTGAACAAGCAATTTTCACCACAGACGAAGAAGCTAGAAAAGCGAAAAAGGTAAATTACATATCGCAGCAAGAAATCCATGTCAGTATTATGAATGACTTGTTAACGAAATATAGCTCATTCACAAAACTAATAAGAGTTTTAGCATGGGTTTTAAGATATATCAAGCAAAGCAAGCAAAAGCAAAAAAACAAGCAAGAATATATTACACTACAAGAAATAAGAAATGCAAAATATAAAATAATTAAGTATGTTCAAGAAAAAGAATTTGATCAAGAAATAAATAACATAAAAGAAAATAAACCTTTATCATCAAAAAGCAAATTATTGCAACTGAACCCATTCTTGGACCAGGATGGTCTCGTTAGGGTAGGGGGAAGGTTAAGTAAAGCTAGCATCAATCAAGATATGATGCACCCGATTATCATACCTCATAAAGGTCCCTTAACTAATTTAATAATAGATCATGTGCATCTACTTACCTTTCACGGAGGAGCACGAGTTACGTCAGCAGCAATACGTCAGAAATTTTGGATCCTCGGTGGTAATCGAGCTGTAAAAGGACGTATACGTACCTGCATAACATGTCGTAAAAACAGTCCAAGCAAAATGACACAGCTGATGGGAGATTTACCTACACAAAGATGCAACGTTTCAAAACCATTTCATCATACTGGCGTAGATTTCACCGGGCACGTGCTAATAAAGGTTAACAAAGGTCGTGGTATCAAGACCACAAAGGGATACATCGCCGTGTTTATATGTATGGTGACCAAGCTTGTACACCTAGAGCTGGTCTCAGATCTCACATCATCAGCATTCTTGGCTGCCTTACGGAGAATGGCAGCAAGAAAAGGCTCACCGCGACATATGTATAGCGATAACGGTACAAATTTCGTTGGCGCCAACAAAATTCTACAAGATGAGTTCGAGCAGATACAGCAAACATTTGATCAAAACCTCCTCAGTGAAATAACTGACATGGAAATAGAATGGCATTTCAATGCGCCCTCATGGCCCTCAGCAGGCGGGCTGTGGGAAGCGGCGGTTAAAAGTTTAAAATATCATTTGCGAAGAGTTGTTGGAGATCAGAAACTCACATTCGAAGAGTTCTCCACAATTCTAGCACAGTTAGAAGCAGTCCTCAACTCAAGACCCCTATGCCCTCTGACAGAAGATCCTAACGACTTGGATTTTCTAACTCCATCAAGCTTTATCAATCTTAACCAGAGCATGACTATATTAGAAACTGAAACTGACATGCGAACAAGGTGGCATGTAACACAGAAAGTAGTACAAGATGTTTGGAGACGATGGCGTTTGGAATATCTCAGCCAGTTGTCATCGAGAAGTAAATGGAGACTTGCACAATCTGACATCAAAGTTAATGATATCGTCACAATCAATGATGCGAACTTACCCCCAGGGAAATGGGCATTAGGCCGAGTCGTCAAGCTGCATCCAGGCAATGACGGTTGTACTAGGGTAGTCACATTAAAAACAAAAAATGGACTAATCAAGCGTCCTATCATTAAGTTATCACTACTTCCTGTGCATGATAGAATCAGTAAAAAGGAATCGAACTCTGACCGAGCGGAGTACGATTACATCAAAAGAAGACCAAGAATTCGCTCAAATTACAGTTTTTTATCGCTAGCAATGTTACTTTTGGCATTTATGAACATTTTTACCATATCGAATTGCGCTTACAATGTGACACAGCTAAAGGAAAACCAAGGTCTATATTTAGATAAAATTACTAACATGCAATTAATCAGAGACGAATGGAAGATCGTTACATATTATGATATGGATCCATACTGGCAAGGAACCACAGCATGCAGTAAATACATAAACTATTTAGATCAATTATGCAACCAGTTTAAAGGGATATCACACTGTGACGTCATTCAAATACAATTGCAGCACGAGTACTCGGAACTGAATTACTATAACCACCTGTTGCTGAGCCAGCATTCTAGCACGCGCCAGGCGCGAACAATGCGCAGGCGCAAGCGAGGTCTTATCAACGGTGTCGGGTATCCGGCTCGAAGGACCAAAAAAGGATGTACAGTCTCTTGTTAGATTGCACAACTCTTTATATGCTGAATGATAAAATGAAATATCGATAGTTCAGAAAATAATGTATTGTCCAAATAACACTTAACTAAAATGGTATGAGCTGAATGAACTAGTGTGAAGTGATAATGTTACAGAGTGTAGAATTATGAGAACGCACGGCTTACTTGATTGCTCAACGCGAACTGATTTTATTAATAAAGGAAGCGCACTTGTCGTGTAAAAATGCTGATTTATGAAAATGTACGGTGCAACCATACATTTTCATAAATCAGCATTTTTACACGACAAGTGCGCTTCCTTTATTAATAAAATCAGTTCGCGTTGAGCAATCAAGTAAGCCGTGCGTTCTCATAATTCTACACTCTGTAACATTATCACTTCACACTAGTTCATTCAGCTCATACCATTTTAGTTAAGTGTTATTTGGACAATACATTATTTTCTGAACTATCGATATTTCATTTTATCATTCAGCATATAAAGAGTTGTGCAATCTAACAAGAGACTGTACATCCTTTTTTGGATATAAGGCTTGAGTATCACGCAATCTATCTCTATATAATAATCTCCTATCCTGTTCCCAGGTAAAAGACCCGTCCCCAGCAGTGGGATACTCATTAGAATAAATAACTATCACAACACGTTTGTCGTAGTGGCTGACAGATTTGTTCACATATTTACATGACCATAAATTATTCCTAAACAGCCAAATGTTTCCTTTTTGTTCCGGGTCTGTGCGTTTATGTATGTGTAATTTTGTATGCATTATATACAATACCAGAGATATACTTAGTGGGGAGCAACATTAAAAAATACAGAAATTATGACGATGTCTATAAAGAAGGTCATTCATTAAGAAGCCTCATTAGCTTAGAGGTCCTGAGCGCGACTGGTGCACTTGAGGTCCTGGGTTCGATTCCCAGGTCGAGCAAAGTGTTATTGGGTTTTCCTATGAAATTCCCAGTAACAGCTCGGAGTTAGGAATTTATGCCCGGTTAATGGCAATAGGCTCGCCCCCTATTACATGGGACCTAAACATACCGGCGAACTGTGGGTGTACATTAGTACGCCTCTGCATAACCCTTCGGGGAAAACAGGCGCGATGGTATTAATTAAGTAGTTATCATCTCTATTTACCTGTAATACTCCATAGCATATGTGGAAAGTGAACACTGACTTCACAAATATGAATATAAACACTCCAGCATTGAACACCAACGTAGCTACGAGTGATAACATTCGTACACTCATGATCGACAACAGTGGGCTCGTTAAGTACCCTGGAATATAAAAAATATATTTATAGTAAAGCAGTTTACTCAAACAAGATAAGAGATTAAACGAATATCCGGCAACTATCTAGTATTCGAACTATACAGACTAATTTTACTATCCGGCTGGATACCGGATAGTATGTTAATATCCGGCCGATATTAACGTACCTACCTATATATATAAACTGATAAATTACGAACATTTAATAAAATTAATTCAGGATGCATCAATTTTTTTTCTAAAATTACATACCATGTAAGTTATCCGGCTTATAGGCTAGCCGAATATTCGATATGCGTTGAAAATTAATCGTTTTATATCTACACAAGATTTAGTCAAATGGTCGCAAGCGCGGCTGCCGAGAATCGAACGAAGGACCGATGTGCCAATGGAATTCGTCATTAGAAATGTTTCAATACAAGTGCCCATTAAATAACAAAAGGATCACCTCCTCTGACATGACCCTAAAACAAACTGCGGGTATACAGTGTCGTAAAACCCCACTTTTCTCAGGTGAAAAGCGAAAACAGGGTCTTAGATGGAGCAAGATAGATCATAAATCCTTTCGGGCTCTCTATCACGTACCCCCGATGAACACATTCATCATTATCTTCCTGCACTTGTCCTAATAAATTTGGGATTGGGGCAAGCATTTCAATTTTCCAGTCATCCCGTCAACCGCCATCTCATCATTCACTCTATTTTCGACCATATCAGAGATAACACCATCCATTTTGGAACACAATTGATTAATAATTATTACCTCCGATTGCTGTACAGAAGGCGTTGATACCGCGAATCAGCGACGCATTTGTTGAGGCCATCCCATTTTCTCGTAGAAACTCTTTGAATAACACCCCATAGCTGGATACGAATATTGTCGATATAGACTGTAACATATTGATAAGAAAATTCCTCTTTACAAATTGCCTCATTGGTCGTCTAGTTGTAAGTGCGGCTTGAGGTCTTGGGTTTACCAGTTCAAGATGTGTGTTTTATTACACCTCTGCCTTAGTATTTAGGGATACAGGCGTGATAGTACGTTATATAGTTAGGTTGAGGAAATTGATAATGTACCTATAGTTTGAAAATATATAGATACCTAAAACTCAACTAATTGATTATCCCTCAAAAACAATGAAACCTCAAAACTTTATCTTGAAATTCGCAGAAAGGTATCTGATAGGCTTAGCAAACCGGCTTAGCGTACGGTACATTCGGTAAACAATGAAAAAGAATTAAGGGAAATTCCTCTTCCTAGAGGAATATGGGAAAACCAAAATAAAAACGGGAAGCACCGCTAGTATTGTTTACTGCTCACACTTACAATATTTATTATGACTGCTACCGCTATTGCATAACCCCAACCACCATCAGGAGACACTGAATTGTACTTTTTCTTCACATCATTACTATCCTTAGCACTCATTTTAAAAGGATCACAGTATGCAACAACATCCAAGTAACGAATAACACAATTTATGGTTACAATTATATCTTTTATCTTCAGTCAACAGTCTCCATAATTAATTTTACCACCAGGGATCTAAGATGATAACATGAGGCAAATAAAATTATAATTACCTACGTTATATGTTGATGTAAGATGTTCATCAGATGCTGATCCGTTGGTTTGCAAGGTTTACCCACGCTTGCCACGGTCATGCCATGGGTGATTCATAGTTAATTTATATACTCTGGCTAAGATGATATGCTTTTCGCCTAATGTGAAGCGAAACTGCGACCTAAGATGGAGCGCGCTTGCCTAGAAGAAAGCGATTCACTCGTGATTTAAAGATACCCAGATTATATCTATCAGGGAAGCGCGTTCCACATTTCGGCGGTACGCATGATAATGGACTTAAGCGTTTCGTTCGGGTTTTCGCTTTGATTCCACTTTCTCACTTTTAGTCCTAGGACTTGAGAAAATGTCGCTGGCGTGCGGGTATTCACCCGTTGTTTTCTTTCAGTGAGTTGTAATTAATTATTAATGTACACATTTTTGCAAAAATCAGAAGCGAGTGCTTCGTATACCACTTTTGTAAGACTTACGGCTCGGAAGTCTAATACTGCAATGATCATATCACTGCAGTGCATTGATTTTATTTTATTTTTATATAACACTAGCTTCTGCCCGCGGCTTCGCTCACGAGAAGCTATATCAGGAGCAAAAATGATGACCTCTTTGACAACATTGATGACCTCTTTTTTGTATGGGCCTCTATACATCAGCGAGGTCAAGCTGCATCTCAGGATTCATTTAATTAATTGAGATAAGAAGTTCACCAGTTTTTAAGTTGGAGCATATACTTTCTAACAGTGATAATAAAATTAAAATCTATTCAGTAGTTTTTGCTCCAACCCGTAACAAACAGACAAGAATTTTAAAAATCACATTTTCAGATTCGGAGACGTTTATATACCATAACTCACGTGTTTTTTTTTTACTATCTTCAATGTACAGACACAGCTTTTTTACAATTTTATAATAGTGTAGATAGATACCATCAAACCTGTAGTCCTCGAAGGGTTAGGCAGAGATGTACTAATGTATACCCACAGTTCACCGGTATGTTTAGGTCCGATGTAATAGGGGGCGAGCCTATTGCCATAACCGGGCACAAATTCCTAACTCCGAGCTGCTACTGGGAATTTCGTAGAAAAAGCCAATAACACTTTGCTCGACCTGGGAATCGAACTCAGGATCTCTAGCGTAGCAGTCACGCTCAGGACCACTTGGCTAATGTGGCAGTTTTTTATATTATTTTATTTTATTTCAAACGAACAACAAACAGCCACATTATACATTCTAACAGTAGTTTTACAATTGTTGATTGATTGATGAAGGAGTCTTACAATACTCAAGTGCACGAAATAAATCTCAACACGAGAGCCGTTTGCCTGATTACGTACGACACTATAAAAGTCAGAGATAAGGCAGCCATAACTCAAGGTGCGACAGAAGGTAATCTACCCGACTTTACGCAGTAAATATCCAGACCTGGTTGCGTAAATTACGGTTATTCCGCTCTCAACCATCTGGAACCCTCCAGATGTTTTGAAGCTTCCAATTATGGAAGAAATTAGATTTTTCACTGAGATATTATAATGCTAATCTTTGTGTTAAAAAATATGGATTCAGTCGCTCTCGTTTGCATATATACAAAGTAAAGCCGTGTTACCAGGTTACCGCTGATAATTTCTTGCTTTGTTGTACTACTACTTTTTTGCGCAAAAAGCCGGCCAACCCGATTCCAAATATTTGTAAGCTAAGGTCTACGATGGATTGAAGAAACCACAGGAATTAAATAATATCAATACAACGCGATTAAAACTGTCAAATTTAGTTTTATTTAAATGGTTAAGAAATATACAAACACTCACGCCTTTTTCTCACAGGGGTAGGCATAAACACTATAGACCGCCACTTGCTACGATTCTTGCATACATCTTACATATAATAAGAATGTAAGTGAGCCGTGTCTGTACAAAAAATCTAATTTAGGGGACTCAGAATCGGTAACACAATCCATTTCTAATATTTTTGGAACTGTTGTCTGTCTGTTTGTCTGTCGGTTTGTCTGTGTGTTTGACCACGCATCAAATGATAACTACTGAAGACTGAACTACAATCCATTTCTATTATTTTTAGATCTTTTGTCTGTCTGTTTGTCTGTCGGTTTGTCTGTGTGTTTGACCACGCATCAAATGATAACTACTGAAGAGATTTGGAGGAAGTAGGCAGGAATTCATAGCCTGTTTCTATTTTTAATTCAAATCGGTTCTCTCCATCAAAAGTTATTAACAATTTAACCATTGAAAACATTGAATTTTAAAAATAACCATTGAAGTAAATTTATTTTTCAAGTATTTCTGTACTAGACTAGCACGGATAAAAAATTATAACAAAATCAAGTAATAAAATTAAAAAAATACACTGACAGTAAATAAGATAAAACAAGAAAATAAAGCAGATCAATCAGAAACCATTATTGTGACCAGGAAGTGATTATTAGTACAGTTATTCTAACTCTACTTTATACAGGGCATCACGGGACATACATAGGATACATAGAAATTTGATTCGATAACAGGTGTCATTTTGAGTTGACAATTTTGACAATTATTGTTTTGATTTCTGAAGCTTACGCGAATATCAGACATATTGAAATAAAACAACTTTACGGATTATATCGCGTTATATTAGTATTGTATTTGATGTAGGCATTTGTATTGTATTTGATACTAATATAACGCGATATAATCCGTAAAGTTGTTTTATTTCAATAAATTATTGTTTTCTTCTATAGAGCATCCAGCTTTATAGTAACTCATTTTATAATGTGAAACCTCCATAGTGTAGATACAGTGTGCACACTTTTTGAGAAACTCGAGAGTTTCCATCAAATCAAGTAATTTATATACCCAACGAATATACCACATATAAGTATGTATAATAAAAAAACTTGCGTTAATCTTTACTGATACCGAAACAGTTATTTGAGATTTTTATCTATGTAGGTATGTTTATATTTCCATGCTTCACGTCAATACCATGTGAACAAATTTTTGATATTAAGTAATTTATAGGTCAGAATTAAGGTATTCAGAGGTCAATGGCGCTAAGTGTATTAAAAATATAGAAAACCAGATTTTTTGAGGTGGTTAGTTGAAACTTGGAGAGGACAACGTCTGTCAGGTCAGCTAGTCTTTAATAAAATCATTTCTTAACTACGCGTCGCATGGTTAAGAAATTATTTTATATTTATTTATGTAAATAAATCTCTTAAAAGTACCTACATAATTTTTTCCATGACACAGGCTAATAGTGTTAAGGTCACAGGAAACATATATTTTCTCCATATCTCGTATGCTTCTATTAATTAAATATATCACCTAAATTTATTATTTTTGATGAATACATTTTTCTATGTTATTTTTTCCAACCTCAGAGAAGAAATACCAAAAACTAAGACAATCATGGTCCAAAGACAGTAGTAGTATTATCAGATAGGAGAGTTTTATTCAAACAATACAGATCCAGTGAACAGCTGACCTGTTATTGTGTGGAAAGCCATACAATGTGGGGTCAGCTTATAATGGGCATAATGAACATACCATTACGCCTGTTTTCCCCGAAGGGTTAGGCAGAGGCGTACTAATGTACACCCACAGTTCGCCGGTATGTTTAGGTCTCATGTAATAGGGGGCGAGCCTATTGCCATTAACCGGGCACAAATTCCAAACTCCGAGCTGTTACTGGGAATTTTATTGAAAAATCCAATAACACTTTGCTCGATCTGGGAATCGAACCGAGGGCCTCTAGCGTAGCAGTCACGCTCAGGACCACTAGGCTAATGAGGCATAACGAATATTTAAAATAATGTATGTGTGTACATGGAAACATGCCCAGCACCTTGAACTTTAAAAGAATCTATGTCTGCATTATTTATATCGCCTAAAGCGTCGCACCGGTGAGAAAAAATGTCTTTAAAATTACATAAATAATTAATAAATAGACTCATTTTAATCTATTAACATAACATTTTATGCTGCATAACTTAATATGTCTAATCGTGTTCACTTAATTTATGTACCCGTAATATAAAACATATTTGATTTTATTTACTTTTAGATCTCGTATATTTATTTTTATGAAACTAAATCGATTTTATAGCACTACAGAAAATTAAATATACAATGAAGTATTAATTAAATATGCAATGGTATTATGCATATAATTGTCATAGTTTCGATGAAGTAAATGAGAGTAGCTGCATCATAACTTTTTTTAGCTAATAAAATGTGTTAAACTTCCGCGAAAAATATCAATTAATTTACTTTTTATTGGTCCGGTAGAGTAAAAAAAATAGGTCTTTTAATAAATCCAAGTTTTAAATGTAGCCAATATTTTTTTTTAATAATACACCAAAATAAATTTAAAGACTAATTTATAAAGCCCACATTTTTTAATAGTACAATAGCAGTTTTTCTCGAATTTCAAGAGGACTAATTGCCGTTTATTTTATTAAATAAATGACCTGGTAATTAATTACTTTTATCTGTGGATGCGACTGGATAATAAATTAAAATACACATTCAGAAGTCATTTTTTTATTTACTTATGGAAAGCTTATAAACTACTTATTATAAACCATTAGTAGGTAATAACAAGTTGTTTTTTTTTTGTTGAATATCTTATAAATTATTTTATTATTAATAACATTAATAACAAAGTAACATTAATTAGCTTAAACCTTAATAACTAAGTGCATTGAGACTGCAATCTTTGAGGTAAAACTGCGGTAAAATTACTTTTTACAATTTTATCGCGTTATATTAAGTAGGTACCTATAACCTAATCTTTCTTGCAACCTTTGTCAAAGAATTGTACCTATAGTTAATTTACGCCTTAAAGTGCTTGATCTTGTTGAAAACATGTCAAAATCTAATTTTGGGGGGAGATTAGTTAATCTGGCTGCATCGTTATGTATTATTTAATCAGACTTCTAGGAAATACTTTTAGCCATTAGGTATTATAACACATACATCCCTCTAAGAGGCCGCCCTTCCTTCACTAATAAATAAAAAAAATAAAAAAATCACAACTTACAAAATGTTTACATTATATTCTTTGGAATCCCTTTTTAAGCAAATAATTGCTTGAGTTAGAATGTTCCGCTCTTCCAAATTACAATCCAGTACTACGGTACTGCAGCTATGTTAAAATTTGTTTTGTTAAAAGTTTAAGTAGTATGCTTAATTACACACTTAAAATTAAGTGCGCACTAGCACGAGAAGAAGCCACGGAAGAAACTCCCAAGCACCTTTGCCTGTTACGATTATTTAAATCAACATGTAAACTATAACATTAGTATATAGGAAGAATGGAAGAAGGAAAGGGAGGCCTTTGCCCTGCAGTGGGACGATCACGGCTGATAATAATAATAATAATATAGGTAGAAGTATATATTAGAGCAAAGGAATAGCATGACGGCGTCTGTACAAGTCGACCCTTGAAGTAGTGTAGTACTGCTTCACAGCTGATATGCTTGCCTTGCTAGCTCCTTCTAACTGTGATATAATTGAGGCAATTTAGTTTCCACTGGTGGCCTGCTATCTATTAGAAAGAAAGAAAATAAATTTATTTACATTGACAAGACACACACACCACCATCACAATTTGTGAAATAATGCATCACATCCACGCAAAATGGGCAATAGACCGTTTGAAATCATGACTAGTCCCGACACTGTCGGACTTGGGATTCTTTCCAAAAGCATTTGTAAACAATAATATTTTAAGCTTTTAATAAAAACGACTAATCATCAATTTTAAGAACTACGGAAGAACCCAGCAATTAGTATTTAATCTGCTTTTGATAACTAGAGATAGGCAAGTATTAACCAGTATTTGTACGTAGATTAGGTAGAAGCTGTTCAATATTGCAATCTATTATGTAGGTAAGTAGATTGACAATATTTTTCGTCAAATATTTTACCTGCACAAGCACTTACACAAATCGTTTTTGTTAGATTTGCCGCTATTTCTAGAAGATAACATTAAAAATCTACGAGAGAAGGAAATCCAAAGACAAATTGAAAATAAATGGAGCCACTAAACTTGGTCACTAAAAACATATGAAGGACAGCCTACCAATATCTCTAAATCGGAAACTTACTTACTGATCGGTGTCCAAAGTTGGTCCCTTGCTGAAAAATATACGATCAAATTCAAGATTTGCTAACAAGCAATGGAACGCAGCATACTAGGCTTTAAACGTATCGATCATGTTCGGAAACCAACCTGCATTCCATAACTCAGAAGATGTTAGGAGCAAAGACAGTGGGAAAGCCATGCTTCAGTGCTAATGGGCCGGCTCAGCTGAAGTGATACTACGGCCTCGCAGTAAACCGGCGTGAAACAACACTTACGTTGTGTTTCGCCGAGTGAGTGAGGATACCGCAGACCCAAACCCGTTTAAAGGGCCGGCAACGCATTTGAGACTCTTCTGGTGTTGCGGGTGTCCATGGGCGGATGTAATCGTTTCCCATCAGGCGATCTGTCTGTTCGTTTGCCCCCCTATCCCATAAAAAAGAGTCAAGCCAAGAAAAATAGCCTAGCTAAAGTGGGTAGGCCATGTTGTTCGAATACACCCAGACCGATGAGCAAGAGTTGTCACTAACTGGATGCCTGATAGCCTGGATCACAATCGTACTACTGCGGTGCTGATACAAATATCCATATTAATGAGACTGATTTAACAATATCGAAGATATTAATCGCATGTCACTAAGACAATAAAAAGCAAAGTAGGGTTTTCCAAAATTTGATTGGGTTTTCCTATATTCTGTGTTCGATAACTGCTTATTTATACTAAGATAATGAATAATCACCATGAAGAGATTACTATTGTATTTTGTCACTGTTATCAAAATTAATTTAGTATAAATATCAAGTCAATATTGAATACCACCACAGTGATCAGTGACAGTAAAGATGCGTATCATTGCTTTGTTGGCGCTATGCGTAGCGGCGGTGTCAGGTATGTTCCTCTTATGGATCAGCTATAATAATTTATTCTTGATTCGTTAAAAAACAATACTTAGAAGTAAATATTTCATGGGCCCGTGGTTTCATTCGCATCCTAAAAGGATTGAGTTAACCTCCATACACCTGTTAAAACCGCGTCCAATTTCATACAAACATACAGATAGTCAGAAAGGCAATATTTTGCCCGCGGCTTCGCTAATCTGAAGCTATATATTACGAATGGATACCAAAAATAATTAAATAAAAAACCAACAGTGATTATCTCTTCTTTGTATGGGTCTGTATTCATCAGAGAGGTCAAGATGTATCTCAGGATCCGGTTAGTTAATTTTATTGAGATAAGAAGTTCACCAGTTTTTAACATTGAACATTTACTTTCTAACAGTGATAGCAAAATTAAAATCTATTCAGTAGTTTTGCGCCAACTCGTAACCAACAGACAAACAGACGAGAATTTAAAAAATAACGTTTTGGGTTCGGAAACGTTTATTACACTAACCCACTTTTTAAATATCTTCAATGTACAGACACAGCTTTTTTATGATTTCATAATAGTAGAGAAAAAGATATATTTCGTATGTACAGACAAATCTAGATTGAATCAAATTTTAACAGCCAGTGACTGGATCAGAACGAAAGGTCGGCTTTCATTCATTCATTCATAGCAAAATTTTGACCTTTGAGTTCGCCAAAGGACATCGGAGTGCAAAATCCTGGATGTCAAGAGAAAAAGTATGAGAAGTTTTCATACTTTTCACTCTCCTACTATTTTCTCTTTCCTAATCAAATCAATCGTTTATTTTGCTTTGAATGTAGGTACAAACATAAGATGGAAACATAGAATAAAAATAGATCTCATACATTCTACCTTACGGCATGCAAAAAATAAGAATTTTGGTAAAAATTTAAATGATAATTCAAAGTACATATGAATTTAATAAAAATAAGGGTAACATTTTGAGAACTAAACTAATATAGAATTTAAAAATTAAAAAAATTACATTACAAACTACATGTACTGTATTATCATCAAAAAAATCTTTTATAGAAAAATAACATTTATTTATTAATAATGATGTTATTTTAGTTTTGAATATCCGCAATGGATGTTGTTATTATTCGAAATTTTACCCAAGGCGTGAGTATTTATTGGAAATAAATAGTAAATAAACAATAAAATTCCTCACATTCTTCGGACCATACTTAACATAGTTGAATAAAGTTCTGGCACTATTTAAATATCTTATTGATAAATAAACAATACTTAGGCTTGGCACTCTAACTTACAGCTAAGTATAAGCTTTCCAAAATGTTAATTTGAGTACTATTTTTAATAATCTAATTGATGAATAAGATCAAAAAGGCATTTCTAAGGTTTACTATATTTTGGAAATGCTTCAGTATTAGTCTTAGTCTTTATTGCACTGTCCTAAGCTCTACACTCTCTACTGCCCTAGGGGACGATACCCTATTGCCATTAACTGGGCTAAAATTCCAAACTCTGAGCTGCTATTGAGGCTACACCTGGAAATCAAACCCAGGACTTCTAATTATTAAAGCAGCTTGAAGTTACATAATGCTAGCTAAAATTTATATAAAACTACATACATAGCCTTTCATTCGGTTTCTCTTTTTATTCTGTGATGAAACCACTGCCCAGCAATAAGACAGTACCTGTAATAGGTTTTTTGATTATTATTATAATACCAATTTACATTCATGACGTCACCATTATTGTTCAATATTTATTTTTAGCCGTGCCCGCAAATCCACAGAGGATCGTCGGTGGATCCCTCACAACCATTAACCAGTACCCTACCATCGCCGCTCTTCTCTACACAGCAAACTGGAGCGCCTATTGGCAAAGCTGCGGTGGTACTGTCCTTAATAATAGGGCAGTCCTTACTGCTGCTCACTGCACAATGTAAGTAGTAGTACAAATCAATAGTGCTAGTAACAAAATAAAGATTATGTTCTGCAATGTGTGTGTGCTAAGGGGAAGGAAAATAAAAATACCTAACTAGCTTTTTCCCGTGGCTTTGCTCGCCTGAAGCTATATTAGGATTAGGAATGGATTCCAAAAATAATTTAATCAAAAACCAACAATAACGATCTCTTCTTTCTATGGGCCTCTATACATCAGAGGTGAAGTTGTATCTCAGTATGTATCTTAACTACCCTGCATCGAATCCTGCGTGGCAGACTTGATATTCCTCCTCAAATTTCAACGTAAATATCAAAAATCTTTTCTTTTACCAGTTTCAGCGCCTTTTATACGATTTTAAGGTGTTAATACTCAAAACTTTAAACGGTTTTAATAGGTATACTTATTATTTACAGCGGAGATGCCGCCGGTAGGTGGAGAGTTCGCGTAGGCTCTACTTTTGCCAACAGTGGTGGCGTTGTTCACTCCCTTAGTACTATCATCAATCATCCAAACTACAATCCAGTCAATGAAGACAATGATGTCGCCATCGTGCGTACTTCTTCCACCATTGTTCATAGCAATGTGGTTCAGCCCGCGTCCATTGCTGGGGCCAACTATAATCTAGCAGATAATCAAGCAGTCTGGGCTGCTGGATGGGGACGCATTTACGTAAGTGTAATCATTAACGTAGGTTATTGTGTGTGAGAAGCTCGTGGCTAAGTGATAACTAAGCTCTTATGTGATCTGCAAAGTTAAGCTGCGTTCGCCGCGATCAGTGTGTGGATGGGTGACCATTCAATACATCGAGACCCCTCCGGAGAGCACATAAAGCCATCGGTTCCTGTTGTCATATTAAATGAACATATTTGACAATTGTTAGTGGTAGTCAGAAGCCAAAACCAAAAAGCCTTGACAACCAGTCTATGCTCCAAATATCGGTATTGGCCAGAAATTGGGTTACGGAGACTTGATGGCAGTCGCTTCGTGTAATATAACATACCATCACGTCTGTATTCTCCGAAGGGTTAGGCAGAGGCGTACTAATGTACACCCAAAGTTCACCGGTATGTTTAGGTCCCATGTAATAGGGGGCGAGCCTATTGCCATTAACCGGGTACAAATTCCGAACTCCGAGCTACAACTACTACTGGGAATTTCATAGAAAAACCCAATAATACTTTGCTAGACCTGGGAATCGAACCCAAGACCTCGCACGCAGTCGCACTCAGGACCACTAGGCTAATGAGGCAGTTCGCTTCGTGTAAATTGCTGATATGCGGCATATGTTGGGAAAAGGCTCGGAGGATGAATCATTAATGTAAGCAACTATGATGAAAAAACAGTATTTTTTTAATAATTGCGAATTTACTATTGACTGGCTGATTAGTCTAGTCCTAAGCGCGACTTCTACCCTAGAGCACCTATAAAACTCAGGAGGGTTTGATGCCCAGGTCGAGTAGTATTATTGGATATTTTTATGAAATTCTCAGTAGCAACTTGGAGCTTAGATGATGGAACCTAAACATGTTGAAGTTCCATTGTGGATGTCCCACGAATTATGGATATGCATTTGTATAACGCTGCCTAACCTTTAGTGGGAATAGTTCCATGATAGTATGTTATATGATATTTTTTTTATTCTACAGTCTGGAGGACCCGTCTCTGAGCAGCTGCGTCACGTCCAGGTTTTCTCTATCAACCAAGCTACTTGTACTGAGCGTTATCGGACGGTGAACTGGCAAATTACTGACAACATGTTGTGCTCTGGTATCCTCAATGTTGGCGGTCGTGACCAGTGCCAGGGTGACTCTGGTGGTCCTCTCTACCACAATGGCGTCCTTGTCGGCGTCTGCTCATTCGGAATTGGATGCGCTTTACCTTTCTTCCCCGGTGTCAACGCTCGCGTGTCTCGCTTCACCTCATGGATCCAGTCAAATGCTTAATCAATGTTTCTGATTTAAATAAATCATGACCCGTTAAGTATTGTGTTTGTTGATTAAATTTAGGTACATACATACATACCATCACGCCTGTATTCCCCGAAGGGTTAGGCAGAGGCGTACTAATGTACACCCACAGTTCGCCGGTATGTTTAGGTCCCATGTAATAGGGGACGAGCCTATTGCCATTAACCGGGCACAAATTCCTAACTCCGAGCTGCTACTGGGAATTTCATAGAAAAACCCAATAACACTGCTCGACCTGGGAATCGAACC
Source organism: Acronicta leporina (assembly GCA_947256265.1). Lineage (NCBI taxonomy): Eukaryota > Metazoa > Arthropoda > Insecta > Lepidoptera > Noctuidae > Acronicta > Acronicta leporina. The sequence continues at coordinate 4,638,315 of OX366512.1, forward strand.
CAGGACGCTAGAGGCGTAGCAGTCGCGTTCAGGACCACTTGGCTAATGAGGCAGTCTCATTAGCCAAGTGGTAGTCTCAGTAGCCAAATTTAGGTAGGTACATACATCACAAAATTCCTAAGTGGGTAGGTAGGACGTCGTAAACTTGTCTGGTGGTCATACATGCGATCTGTATTTAGGTATTAAGTTATGGCATAACTGGGAAAACCAACTAATGTTGTTTATTACACTTAAGTAGAAGTGGTGTTTTTGACTTAATCAATCCTTGATTACTGCAACCATAATAGCCTGTGACGTTTTATAGTAAAATTTGTTTAATTATTTTTATTATCTCTTTGAGGTTTATAATTGGCTAAATCGAATTCAAACTTTTAATGTATCATTTCTTTAGGAGCAATAAATCTTTATTATTATTAGTTCCAACCATTTCACAAAGAACGAATATCACAACTTCTATCATTCGGTGAGGTTTTTCCTCACACTGCGCATCGTGTACCGTTCAGTCCTTCAGCCATGAATGATGATACACAGGGCTGTATTAAGTTATTTGTTACAGTTGCGGTAATTTATCATATTTTCTTAATTGAGACAAAATAATTACTGGAACAAGGTGTCACATTCGTTAAAATTATCTGATTCTAAAATATTTATAATTAATTTAGCACGAAACCTAACAATAAACTTGACTTAGTTAATCTGTATTATTTATTATTATAGTGTTCTCGGTCCGACTTTATTTATAATTTATATGAATGATATTCATAATGCATTAATTCCGAATATTGACATCATTTGCTATGCCGATGATACGGTTATTCTTTGCCATGACAAATCCTGGGAATCAGTACACAAAGTCGCTCAAAACGGCATCTCTAATATAAAATGTTGGCTTGACCTAAACCTTCTTTCACTCAATACAAAGAAAACTAACTACATTTGTTTCTATAAAACATTAGCATCGGCTCCGTCTCATTCTTGTAATATCAAAATTCACTCTTCGACTTGCAACCTATTTCATTGTACCTGTGAAATCCTAAAAAAAGTGGCATCGCTTAAATATTTGGGAGTTTTAATAGACCAACGACTTTCTTTCAAACCCCATATTGAACAGGTAGTCAAACGAGTTAGCAAATTGATTCACATAATGAAACTTCTACGTAAATCTGCTAACAAAAAAAATTTACACCTAGTATATGTTGCATTATGTGAGTCAATTATTTGTTACTGTATAGCAGTTTGGGGTGGTGCTGGTATCACTACCATGATTCAAATTGAACGAGCCCAACGTTCAGTGCTGAAGGTAATGGCTAGAAAACCTTTTCGATATCCCACGGACAGATTATACACGGAGGCCTCAGTACTTAATGTTCGTCAGTTATATATCCTCAAAATAGTTCTCAAATGCCACAGAATGATCCTCCTATCACCAGAATATTCTCAACTTCTTAAATGCCGAATCTACAAATGTCCGCCTATTATAGTAAAAACCGCATTTGCACAACGCATGCAAGAATTCATGCTCAGACATATATACAACAAGGTTGCAAGAATCTGTAACATAAAAAATTGTAGACATAGGCAAGTTAAAAAACTGGTCCATAAATGGTTACTTACCCAATCATATTCCGATTCAGAACAATTCATAAAGGTAGTCTCACAAGCTCTTGCATTTCACTATACACACATACATACTTAAACAAAAACGAACTCGTACTCACACTACACACTAATACACACGCATACACATACTCACACATCACACATCCCCACACACACACACACACACACACACACACACATACACACACAACTCTGTTCCATATTTTTTATTTTTTTTCTTATTTTTCTTGTGTATAACGTTTCTTATTTTTCCATTTAGTCACATTAGTTACAAATGATAATCATACTGTATCGACCCCGGTATAATTATATGTTAATATTTGATCTCAAGGTCTCCACGTGACGGGCTAGACCTAGTGTGGAGACCACTAGTCAAAAATCCTCCTGACCACTATTATTTTTTATTATTAAAGTTAAATATAATTATGTATTAGGTTAAGGAGCTGTAAAATGTTTTATTGGCAATAAACGATTATCTTATCTTATCTTAGATTAAGATTTAAGATTAATTCTTCAAAACCAGAATCTCAAAACCATTAAACTATTATTTTAAAGAACTACAAAGTACCTACTAGAACATACATACATACCATCACGCCTTTATTCCCCGAAGGGTTAGGCAGAGGTGTACTAATCTACACCCACAGTTAGCCGGTATGTTTAGGTCCCATGTAATAGGGGGCGAGCCTATTGCCATTAACCGGGCACAAATTCCAAACTCCGAGCTGCTACTGAGAATTTCATAGAAAAACCCAATAACACTTTGCTCGACCTGGGAATCGAACCCAAGACCTCTACCGTAGCGGTCGCACTTGGAACCACTAGACTAACGAGGCAGTTAGTCTAGTGGTTTATAGTTACCTACTAGACATTGCATATAAAGTATTTAAGAAAGGAATCGTGAAAAATTCCATGGCATTAACAAGAACGAAATGGCAAAGGAAATAGAATTGCGGCGTACGACTAGTCATTTAATAAAATAAATTAATTAATCTCTTTAATTCACTGAAATCTTTTAAATTATCAGTGACTGATTAAAAATGCCACATAAAATCCAAATTCTAGTCTCCCTCCGGAAAACATACCCAAGTGATAGAGTCCGTCCCTGCCGCCAACGTCGACATGTTTTTTGTTCCATCAGCCATTGATTGGCAGCCGAAGCGCCTGTCGCTCTATGTGTTGCAATTTCCACTCAGTGAGATTGACATTCCCATTTCAGGAATAATGGAAACTTATAAACACATCAGTTATAGTGATTTATTTCCATTAAAGCATTATATTAGGTAAGTATAAAATAGCATAACTTTAAAAAAGTCTTATATTAATTAATTGACAGCTAGATTGCATAGATTCGGTTAGTATCTACAGTTTTAGCCGTGTCATCGTGATAGTTTTTAATAGGCACACACTTAAATAGATTCCTAGTAATTTTTTTATAATTACAATTTATACCTACCTAATTTTAAAAAGAACAAGAATCATAGAAGGACATGGACGTCCCCCAATGGTAAACATAAAAATTAAATATATTATAAGGGACAACCCAAAAGATATTTACCTACCTACATTAAATGTTTTTAACGTGTGAGAGCCAGAAACAACACTTACGTTGTGTTTCGCCGAGTGAGTGAGGAACGCACTTGCGACTCCTCAGGTGTTGTCCATGGGCGGCGGTAATCGCTTACCATCAGGTGATCCGTTTGCCCCCCTATCACATAAAAAAACATCAGTTGTTCATATTATACTGAACTTACATACCATCGCTTAGTAAGAAATAAAAAGTATACTCTGCTTTAAACACAAACAATAAAAGTGAAACAAAGTTTATGAGTTACGATTCTTTTACTGAACTTTGACGTAGAGCAAGCTAATCTCGTTAACATTACTTGTAGGTACTCTGAGTGAAATGTTTGTTTTAACAGCGAGCAAAGGGTTAAAAGGCGCGGCTGAGTCGATCAATAGGGTGCGCCGCAGTCACCGGGGGTTACCAAACACTGGCCACGTTTATCGTCCAATACAAACATGATGATGCGTTTGGCGTAGTGGTTGAGTGATCAACTCTACGTGTTGTGGCTTCAATCCTCACACGGAGCAAATATTTTTATGACCTGGAGGTAGTTGTTCCGGTCTGGGCATTTGTGTATGTGAAAATTGTGTTTGTAAAAAACCCACCATACAGGAGAAAATCCTAGAGAGGCAAGGGTTTTTCCAAAAAGAAACGAGTGTTGTTTAGGTGCTACTGACGGTTTAGGATGTGCCAAAGGCAAAGCACAGGAGGGCCACCAGTGCGTTCATTAGAGATCTCGGAGACCCCTCCACATTACGCTATAGATGGCCGTGTGTTTTGAGTCGGTAGGAGTCCAATATAACCCCCCGCCTTTCCTTCCGAGAGACTGTGGGCATCCATGAGGATTGTCACACGAAAAAAAAGTACTAGGTACGAGGGTTAAAATTTAAATACTTAAATCAGTTTCAAACATTTAAATAATTGAAGAATTGTTAATTTAACATTTAATTTCAAGATTATTATTTGTTATTTTCAGTACTTATTCATGGCGATGGGTGTGCCACACAGGTTACCGATGCGCCTGAGTGCCTTAGCCTATGTACTTTATTTTTATTTTTTTATTATGTCGTCAGTTAGGAAATGCCGGCACCATCTAGTGCAAAAAAATGTAAAACATTGACTTGTAAAAGTGTGTTTAAAAAATATCTATTTACAGAAATAAATATCATATCATCATATCATATCATATCATATGAACTGTCACCGATGCGAATTGTCGAATGGGTTTACTTTGCTCTGGCAGGATCGATAAATTACATTTTTCGAGTCACAAGCATAATTATAATTACCAGATTGTGTCAGTCTAAGTCAAATAGTGGACAACCAACCTTCCGGGGTGAATTTCATGGTTTTCCCACAGTCATATCGATGTCTGGTTATACCGAAGGACTGGTTGCGTTTGCATGCAAACGTTGTAGCATGCAACGAATAAAAACACTTCGCGTGCTATTTACTGGCTGTTTGCAGGTTCAATCACCTTAAAAGTTTCTAATCTATGATATTAAATAATTTATGTACTGTACAGGTTTGAGGGATAATTTTCTTAAGCCCCAACTGGTCATAAAATATACTTAGGTATAATAAATATAGCTTAAATTAAATTAGATCATAACTATGTGCTACAGGTACAACTTCGTATTGCTCTTAAACCGCTGAACTAATTTTGATGAGTGTCATAGAGATATGATAGGTATGGCTGAAATTTGTCTAAGAATTCCTATGGGAGTTATTTTCAATCATTGACAACAGCTAGTCTGTTTAAATAAAAATCAATTGCCGCATGTATGAAAGATGAATGACAAGAATGGCTCCACCGATTTAGCTGTTTTTTTTTGTTTTATTTGTTATTGCCAGAGACAAGAATTTTATGAGTTTTTCTTTTTGAACATCCATCATTCTGAAATTTGAGCAAGCGAAGCTTCGCACCGGTCGCTAGTTTCTAATAAATACAGCACCGGTAATCTATATCTACTACTACTATTACCATATGAACTACATGCAATTTCCAAGCCAAAACAAGTTTCGCACAAAGGACGTTTAACGTTGCAGTAGCCAGCCAATTTCGTGGCTGACTGTACCTACACCACGTCGGAGGAAACGGGGTGTAAACGAAGCCAATTTCACGTAAGCACTGCAATCGATACGTGAGAATCGGCCTTTTGAACTAGAAGCAGACTAGTGGAGATTGGCCTGTGTCACTGGACCTGTAAAGGCGGCTCCACACGTTACTCCTTAAGGGTCCGGTGGAGCTTGAATTACCCACAAAAACGTAATACCACAATAAATCGTAATACAAACAATATTTTATCAAATTGTGTTATTATTTGGATGGAGATACTGGAAATAAACGACCGGGAAATCGTTCCAAACTTGTTAAAGTTATTAATAATTGCATTCGCTTACATTTATTTACATTGAAGTATTTTGGACGAAATGGTAGAGCAGGACCCTAGATTAACTAATAATAACTATAAAAAGAATAATAACACACTTTGCATAAATTGTGTTTGAAATACGATTTGTTTTAGTGTTATGTTTGTATGGGAAAGGACGGACGACTGATGTTAAAATGAAGAAGAATCGTTTTAAATCTGATAGTAAAATTTGTGACACTGCCATCGACATACGAAAATCCCTAAAGCTGACATAATACTCTATGAGAGTAAAATTAAAAAAAATACACATATTGCTTGCCCTGAAAACATGAAAGTAAAATCGAGTTCTTTAATTTTCAGAAACTAAGGCCCACTTGCACCAAATTCTTAAATGTGTTTAAGTCATATTTAAACACAATTTTTCATAGAAATTTCGTGTTTAAATATAATTTAAACATATTTAAGAAGTTGGTGCAAGTGGGCCTAAAACTGGATCACGTTTATTTGGATACCACTAATAAGTAGGTATACTTATTTACTAATAATAACAAAGTAGCTACAAAGTTGTACAGATTTACTTAATATAGTCACAATACTACATAGGTACCTACTTGCCGCACTTTGTTATTAAAAATTATTTTACTACTACTAATTTCTACTATATCTATATTAATATATAAAGCTGAAGAGTTTGTTTGTTTGCTTGAACGCGCTAATTTTATTAATTTAAATTAATTTTACTGGAATTTATTCAATCATCCTGCAGTTTTACGAGTTTCATTAATCCTAGCACCTGCACAAGTTATTTGGGACGCGTCTGAAATACGTAAAAGCGGGGATTGCGAGTTGAAAATCGAATCGCGGTTAGGAGTTCGGGCGCGCTAATTCTATTTGACGTGTCGACAAAAAACTGGTAGCCAAACAAAATGATAGTTACCTACTAAAAGTTGAAAATAATATTTCGTTATGTTAGGTACATACCTATTCAAAAAAATTACTGATAAATAAAATTTCTGTTTGAAGACCTACCTACGTCATTAGACATGCGAATGCTATTCTAGAGGTCCTACGTTTGAGTCTCACTCCGTTTTTTTGCAGGATACTGGTTTCTGGTACAATTATGACATTGAAATAAAACTACTTTTTATCGGAATTAAATAATATTACTGTAACGCAATATAGTCCTCAGAAAATAGTTTTATATCAATGGTTTTCCATAATTTTATTTTAATGAAACGCTTAATTTCAAAATTGTGAACTCATTCAGTCCATGCTCTTCCTTATTTATCATAAAGATATACTAAACAGATTACCTACTAAAATGAGCAAAATTACTAGTTTAACGTTAAGGTCGCAAGTGGGTCGCGAGTTCCGTGCACATTCTTATTTATCAGATGATCGCGTGCGACCCTCCGTTGGCCAGCCCTATTTACCCTACATTCTACGGTTCGCCACTAAATTGTTGCAAAATAGCGATGCTAATAACATGAATCAGGTAACGTAAACCATTAAAAAAAAAAATAAGAAATGAATAATGTAACACCATTTATTTTAGTTCTTCCTTTCACTAACAAAGAGAAGTTAACTTTTTAAGTATATTTAATAATATAGCCTTTCCTGAGCCACAAAAAATCTTTAGGGAATCATGTGTTTTCAGTACTTAATCATTTTTATGGAAGGTATCGACCTAAGGATCTTTTGAACTCGACCTCCGATTCGGTACATCGTTTTAACGAACTAAGCTACCGAAGTCTATTTTTTATTTTATTTTTCAGTTATTAGGTACTTACAGTCGGTTTGCGAGATTGAGACTTGTAAACAAAATAGATGATATTAAGCAGTAAACTAATTCTCAGTAGCAGTCTAAAGTTTGGATTTGTGCCCGGTTAATAGCAAAAGGCTCGCCCTGTTACAAAAGACCTAAACATACTGGCGTACTGTATTGTATAATACACCTCTAGCTAACTCGTCAGAGAATACCGGCGTAATGGTATGTACGTATGAAGTACTTAATTACTCAATCTACCAGGACTTCAGAAGTTCAAAGAAGCTTTATAATTACGAAAATAGGGGTGATGTGCAAGCAATCGATATTGTATTGACATGCAACGTTTCACGGGCGCGGTCACGGCCGTGGACTACAACTACATAAATGACTAGGAGCCATGAAACTAAGTTCTCAATGTCTTATTAAAAATTCAGTGGGCTATTTCAGCTCGGGCGAGTACGTGACATTCAGCCAGTAATATTATTAAAATAACAGTTTAATATTGATACAACGAGAGCGACAAAGGATTGACGCATTCGAGATGTGGTGCTGGAGACGAATGTTAAGAATACCCTGGACGGCGAAACACACCAATGCATCAATCCTAACACAGCTCCGAGTTAAAACTCGTTTGTCCACCATATGCCAACAGCGCATTCTATCATATTTCGGCCACACAGTGCGCAGAGGCGACGAAAGTTTGGAAAAACTGATTGTGGTGGGGAACACCGAAGGCACAAGACCGCGCGGTCGTTCACCAACGAGATGGACTGATCAAGTAAAAGATTCGTCGTCCTCCAAATTTTACACAGTCGTAAGAGACGTGCTGGACAGAAACTGGAGGCAGATCATCCGCTCCAAATGCAACCCTGACACTGACCACGATCCTCAGACATGAGGGACAGACCTAGAGAGATTGATACAACAAAATGTACCGAGAACGCTTGGAAAAGTTTGTGTCTAAAAGATCTCATGAAAGGGAATAAACCAGTGAGTCTAAAAAGAAAGCTCATGGATTTGGTTAATGAAGGAAAATATGGTCAGAGACACCAGACGCTATGATCACTTAGCCACCGCAAGTCCCACCAGCCACCGATGATGCCGTGTGTCACCCATGAAATAAAATGAAATGAAATTATATTCATTTACGTAAATACATAGATCTTTTAGACACTTTAACTCATGTTTTTTTTAACGAGATGATTCTAAGTCCTCTGGGAAGGAAGAGTTGATAACTAACTGAAATCAGTAGGTATAATTCTCCGCCTCAATACTTAGGCTACCACAACTCAATTCAAACGAATCAAGCGAAATCCGGGAACCCACGATGTTAATTTGTCAAAGCGCTGTTCACGATACGCCCCGTTACATCTCGAATACCAAGTGTACCTACAAACTATATTGACTCTTCAAACAGTCTCATCAAACTGAAAGCAGAACAAATGATGGAAGCTTTCTATAATTATTGTTTATTATAATTTACTGATGAATATTCACGAAGATTTTATATCTTCAGAATTGTGAGGTTTTTTCAATTTACACCATAGGGAATTGCAATATTTGCTATTTTATCGGTTTTAAATGTTGTAGATAAGGCTAGAAGTCAAGTGTCCTATTTCCCTGACCATAGGCAAGGGAAGGTAAGCCCAAGTGCAATGTTTTGTTAATTATTATTATTAATTTTGTAAATAATTATTGTTATTTATTATTTAAATGATCATAAATTGTCTGTAAAATGTGAGTATCAGGTAGGCTATGATGTTGCATTTATTTATTACCTATCGTTTAAACGTATATCAAGCCTGTTGGTTGCATATTAGTCAGAGCATGTCATGCTCACTAAGAAGTCTTGCTGATGGTGGCGTTGTGTGTCGGGTCGTTTTATTCCCTACAACATGGTTGAGTCAGACGACGCTGACACACACGTCATGCTCGTGAACGGGCGCCGTCTGTCGGGACTGGTCGGCTCTTGACATGCTATGGTAATCACTTTTCTTTTCTTTGGAAGGCAATTGATCGTAGTTTATTAAATTCAATTGTTATCAGCACATCAAGCTGCATGATTCTCACATTATAACAACTTAATTGTAAAATAAATCAATGTTATAATCTTTGTTGAAAGGAGTATCTATGGAGTTTCTTGCCGGTTCTTCTCCATAAGACCCACTATTTGGAACCGCGCACCTAGTTTTTGACATTTCAAAAGTACCTGTATTACTGGTCTAATTGAAATAAAACATTTGACTTTGACTTTGACTTTTGCCCAACAAATCCTCGCACTCCCTAGTGACGTGTCAACGTGAGGACTTTCCCCATTATTGAAAAGTAATTAAGTTATAATACGTTTATTTTGTGGTTTTACAAAGATAGTTATAAAATTATGAAGCAGGATAAGTTTTTAACGATATTTTTTATTATGTCCATAATTTGCTACTTGACGGGTTAACCCATTTCTTTTCTAACCCACCTCAATACTATCCTTGACCTATAAAACGAAAACATCATTCACTCTTTATGACGAGGCAATTTTTCCCACCCAATTTGCGTAGATAAGGTAATGCCGACTCCATTCATTTCTACGTTCCATGTGGTGGGACGGTGGTGCCATGGGGGTGGTAGTGAAGTCCCACCACCAGGCTCGTATCGACGTGCCCCGTCGCCGCGAAAACAAAGCACAAATTCCGTAGTTCAAAGTTGAATACGAGAATTTTTTAATTTAATATGAGATATTTATTCAAAGTGAAGTTACTATTAAAAGTGTAATAATATTATTTATAGTTCGGTTAATTTATTTTCGATTTCCAAAAGTATAATGTGTTTTGTCTTTAATTTTTTCTACTAAGTAAATGGACGGTACGGAAAAACAAAACAGATGTTTATCAGTTTACTAAATTTCTAAAAAACTACAACATTCTAATGTGATCCAAAGTTTTGACTAGCTCCCAGACAATTATTATGTAACATAGTATTTATTGATACACGAAGGTACTCTCCATTTTTCCATTATTTGGAGGATAGACTGGTTGTCAGGCTTTCTTGGACATGTTCGTAGGACAATCGAGACCGATAGCTTTATGTGCCCTCCGAGGCAGGGAGGAGCCCCGATGTTTTGTAAACGGTCACCCGTCCACATTGACCGCGGCGGTGCAGCTTGACCTTGCAGATCAGCTTAGTTATTACTTAGTTTTTTTTATGGGATAGGGGGGCAAACGAGCAGACGGATTCCTGATGGTAAGCGATAACCGCCGCCCATGGACACCCAAGGACACCAGAGGATTCACAAGTGCGTTGCCCACCTTTTAAAAGGGTTTGGGCCTCCGGTAACCTCACTCACTCGGCGAAACACACCGTAAGCGTTGTTTCACGCTGGTTTTCTGTGAGGCCGTGGTATCACTCCGGTCGAACCGGCCCATTCGTGCCGAAGCATGGCTCTCCCACGTAAGAAAGTTATGAGCCTGGCTATCAAAATAAAAACTTTAACAAACCAGTAACTCCTTGTTTAGGGAACATAACACTTATAAATCTTGGAGGCTCTGTTTTATTATGATTTACGACGAGCTTTCTCACCGCAGCAGTAATGAAATTGTAAAGTGGGGTCCAGCGGAATTCTATGGACAAACTCACAAGTCTTGGATAAAGATAAACTTAGGTACATAACTTCCTAAATATACTTTGGGAGCTGTTATCATTTTAAATGTATTCCTCGACTCTACTCTTACTCGTCGTGTCTTTGAGATAGTGCTTTGATGCACCATGTTCAAAAGCTTCCGCTAAGATCACGTAGGTATACAATTGTGATAAAAGTGAGATTCATTTACTTATAAATTACAAATTTTTATAAAATAAAAAATATTCGCCCTCGGGCATCGACGGAAATAAATTAAATTAAATTAAAATATTCTTTATTGACGAATGAATGAATCGAACTTGAGAGCTAAGCTCGCGAGATCACTGCTTGTCGTGTCGATTTTCTCATCCACTGATCCGTCTTAAAGTGACGTCACTCCTTTCATTTACTTATGACGAAGGTAAAGAAATATTAATTAAAAGTTTAATCTAAATATCATACTTATGTTTTGAATTTCTTTTATAGCAGTTTTATTGCCATTAAGTTCTATGCATTATAGCAAAACGGAATTTGATGATTTCGAAAGAGTACCATCGACACTATTATTATAAGTTTCGTCATAGCATGCATAATAGCTCTTGGCTTTAATTCAATAAAGAATGATGACCCTCCAGAGGGTCATAACATTTTTTTTCTTTGTTTTAAAGCTTACTAGCAATGTGGCATATTACTAGTCTCGTGCTAAGCTAAATGCTTGTGTTACGAGTGGGTTCGCGTCGGTATTGCAATGGGTAGGCTTAGAACCACCAAACACAACATGATCGCAATCTGACGCCCTAGCCATTAGGCTACCGCCTCTTCAATCGTTTTTATATTCTGCCTGTTAAATTATACCTTGATAGATCAGAAGATAAAAAAAATTTACCAGGGTACTGAGACGTTTGAATGATTTTTTTAATACTATCGAGTCTCTCAAGAAAACTTACAAAAAATTAGTTTTAACATTAATCCATTTACGTAATATAATACTTACCAGTGTTCAAAATACTTGATGTGCAATTAACTGTGAACTTATTAAACTAGTGATGTGAATACCTTTGTTATGTAAGTACTTGTGTGTGATATACGAGTAGCTTGTAAAATGTACGACGGTGGCGCCACACCTTTGATGACGCCGGATGGCTACAGCACTATAAGTCAAGGTGAGTCTTAAAATATATGACAATATTCATGACTGAAGGAACTGCATAACTGTATATGACATAAATTCCTTTGTGCAAGTAGGTTTTTTGAAAATGAAACCAATTAAAAGTTGAGGCATCTGCAAAATGTTGAGTGACGATAGTCCAATCTACACAAGGAGTCCCGGATCTCATCGTATCGGAAGAAACTTGGCGACCTCTTTCTCTTCGGTCTCACGTCAAAGTGAACGCTTAAGTTATCAAACTTGAAGTGCTGAACTTTTTCCTGATACTTCATTCACACTGCCAGGGATATAATCATTATGTTTGTTACGTCATTTCTGGAAAAAGTGAGTAAGTAGGGCAGTACATTCGACAGAGAGATTCCTTCGAGTGCAGCAACGATCCAGAAACAGACCTAGTCTATTCTAATGTGATAATATTATTTTTTCTCAAAACAAATGGAGTTTAGTGATAGCACTAAAGTGTGTCTGTGAATCGTATTGTGATTCACCAAAAGTGACAATTGCTCGAAGAAAAAAGTTGCCCATATCGGGTAATTTAAACAATATCGTATCCCTATCACGTCTTGTGTATAATACCGCACTATTAATGAAAAGTAACCATAAATAATTAGTTCTTACATCTACGTCACAAGATACGCCCCTTCACGGACGGAACATTCAAACTAGATCCTTAAAACGGGTCCACAGAATACTTATAGGTGGTCTTGCAAAAATGAATTTTGTAAAATTTTGGTGTAAACGGAACATGTAAACATCGAGTTTGAAGTCGTGACAACGCTTTACGCTCGGCCTGAGCATAAAAGCAGGTTAGATAGATAGATAGAAGAATCATTATTGTAAACCAAAATGGAAACAAAAGATTTTATAAAGGTACAATGGCGGTCTTATCGCTAATAGCGATATCTACCAGATAACCTTTGGATGGACAGGAAATGTATGAAAAAAGGGGGTAAGGATGGTGGTTTCAGTGTGTGAATAAAAAATAGGTAATAATTAAAAGATGAAACAACCTTTTATTACATGTTTTCCATTTTAATAGCAACTCATTAGCACTTTGTTCGCCCGTCACCATAAAACTATCGCCTTAATGAGAGCGAGTAAATTGCAGTTACGAACTATGGGCGCAGCCGGCGCCCGGCTGTTGAACAATGTCCGCGATGCCATTAAGTTGACTTAATGGCATCGCATTGAAAGATAGAATAGTACTTCCTATTTGTTTTTCATCACTTGAACGGCTCGATTAACACTTGCCTGGTCAGGGCGTCGGACTTGCGCTCATGTGGTTGCCGGTTCGAAACCCGCCCATTGCACTACCGACGTGAACTCACTAGTAGATAACATAAGCATTTAGCTTAGTACGAGGGATTAAATAAGAATACTAGTAATGTGCAACCCACATTGCTAGAAATCTTTAAAAAGAAGAAGAAATCATCACGGCTGCGTATTCCCCACTCCTCCCACTGATTATCATAAGCTGCGGTTAGTAATAATGTATTAACTTATTGGCGTATAGATAAAATAAATAAATAAAGTGGATTGATTTTTCGAACGCCACTATTATCAACAAAAGAACCGGTTTGAATCAATCAATTCTAGATTTGAGTTTAGACTTGTACCTTGTGGCTTGTTCATGGCAATAGACTCACCCCCTATTAGGTATTGATACTTTTACACAACGCTTCGGAGAATACGGGTGTGATACTGCTAGGTGATCTCGAGTAAGCCACGTGGCTTCCTCGGCTTGTACGTTCAAGCTGTGCGAAAAGTAATCGCCTTAAGATCAATTCCTGATGTTTTCGATGTCCCGAGACTTATGAATCGTCATTCTGAAGCAGAGCTCTACAAGGTACTTCGAAGTATTATCCGCGGTAATCCAACTCATCCCAAGTACAGTCAGTCATTCACTAAATACATGCAATTCATGGTCTTCCTGCAGAACTTGGTCAAATTGAGATTCCTTACTAATATGACTGCAGCTCCCTCTTTGAGTTTGAGATGCTTTTTGACCAAGATTGTATTTATAGAGTTTATAGTATAGAAATTGGCCCTACATAAGGTCTCACAACTCTTTCCGGTGAAAGTATTGCAGTTCAACAAATTTTATTAACAAATCTAAAATCTATAACATAGTTTCCAATACAATTCTTTTAGACCATGGCATTGTCGATCAAGGTCAGCGTGTCCTTACCATAGCCTTAAACTAGTAATATAAATGGAATGCCAGTAATCGTGAACTGAGACTTCGGAGGTTCAAGTAGAAAAATCGATCCAGGTGTTCGGGTATTTCCGCCACCGCTCGAACTCCTCTCCTGCTGCCATGGGCACCCGACAGGTGGAAAATGAAAATAATCTAGTTATTACAAACAAAAACCAAACGTTATTTATCAAGTTTTTATTATTACATAATCTATATAAATAAACTGCTGCAACTGCATAAGCTTCTGCCCGCGGCTTCGCCCCCGTGGAATTCGGTCTGTCATCACATCCCACGGGAACGGGATAAAAAGTATCCTATGTCCGTCTCCTGGTTCTAAGCTACCTCTCCACCAACTTTCAGCCAAATCGGTTCAGCCGTTCTTAAGTTATAAATAGTGTAACTAACACGACTTTCTTTTATATATAAAAGATGTACGAAGTATAAAAATAAAATGTTTTGCCTATGACAAAGTACTCCTTTAAGTTATTATTATCTGGTACCATTCCCACAGGATACTAGAAAAAGACTAAATCGTTTAAAACGTTTGCCTGGATCCAAGAGTTGTAGCGCGATACACGATTTTTGAGATGTGGAAAATCTAAACCGCATCCCCCACCCCCAGAAGTCGACGACGACCTGCGAAGGGGTTTATGTCAGCGGGAAGAACAATTAGGGTCCATGAGCTCTAAACGGGTATAAATTAGATAGTCTACCAAAACCCGAAAAATTTGGCAATTGGTCGACATAATAAAAAAAGTTTGGGTACTTCTCTAGAAAGAAATACGCCGATCTTACTGGCGAGCTCCTTATGTATCAATGTAAAAGAAGCAAAGAAGTATGTAAGAATGGTAGCTAGTAGCGGTCTACAGTTTCTGCCTACACCTGTGAGAGATTGGAGCGAGTGTGTGTATGTATGTAACTTATAAGATGATTTTTCTGCCATCTTCTTCTATGTATTTTCTTATAATTTAAAGATAGACAAACGAAATTTAAGAACTTTTGCTATAAAATCCAAAAACTGAAACCCACGCCACCGGAGACGCGGACTGTAAATTAGAAGTAATGTTTGTAATCGTTTCTGAAAATACCAAATAAAGTCCACGCGGACGAAGTCGCGGGCAACAGTTAGTATCTTATAAAACTATAAAAATCCATAAAATATTTCAATGTCTAATATTCGCGTGTGTCAGAAACCAGTACCTATGTATTTTTTTATTAACTGACGACTCATGAGCAAATTTCCCATCCAAAGAGATATCCTCATATATTTCAGAACAATATTTTCCTTGACGCTTAGACCTCACTAAGTGCAGAGTAGCTCCCTGCTCCCTGTAAGATTTTATTACTTACTTACTAGTTATTCATTCCATCATTCAATACTCGTCCATACTTCCATACTAATACTTATCATAAATGCGAAGTACCTAACTGGGTATACCTAACTATTTCTTTGTTACGTTTGCTAGCTATTTTTTGATTTTTTTTTTCTAAACTCACTTAACACAATGAGCAGCAGTGAGTATGGCCCTGGTAGTAACGATGGTGCTTGCACATGCTTGATTGAAGCTGCTAATACTAGAAGAGTAAAGCAGGGCCGCGATGCTAGGGTACACACTGACGACAGTTGTCGATCCTCCTACAATAACTGATTGCCTCAAAAACACAAAATTTATAGTTTACATAATTCTTTACTAAATAACTTAAAAATTATAGTACAAGGGAGAGCAAAGCTAGCTTAGCTTAGTGTTTCGCCGAGTGAGTGAGGATACCGGCGGCTCAAACCGTTTTAAAAGGCGGGCAACACACAATTGACTCTTCTGATTTGTGTATGTCCGTGGGCGGCGGTAATCCCTTACCTACTACTATCAGGCGATCCGTCTGCTCGTGTCTGTCCTATCCCATATAAAAAGCTTGGAGTGTGCAGCAAGTGTAGTCAAGTGTAGTTACATTTATCATAACAAAAAAAAACAATAAGGGCCACTTGCACCAACTTCTTAAATATGTTTAAATTTTATTTAAACACAAGATTTGTATGAAAAATTGTGTTTAGATGTGATTTAGGTAACACATTTAAGAAGTTGGTGCAAGTGGCCGTAAATAAACTAAATACATATGATAATATACACCGAATGATCGTACCTACATACATAAATAGCGAATATAGTACGTAAATAAGAATATTATAAGTCCCACACTATTGTACGTTGTACAGAGAAAGTGCTCCCTTATTCTCCTCATGAAAATAGATATTTCAGTCACAGATTTGTTTTACATCGAACCTAATAATTATGTGATGTGTTAGCTTATATCCAACATAACACATTACAATTTTGCTTATTTGTGGTGCTCGGTAACTATCTGAGTCTGTGAACTTTTTTCTGTGTTTAAGTTGATTTGTTTCAATTTCATTTTCTGGTTATTGACGTTACTGTATCCAAGGCAGTTGTATCATTTCCCTTGAATAGAGATTGTTAGAGAGCTCCTGATGAAATGAAATAGCAATAAATAGTTCATTGACGTAATTATGTAGTACTTAAACAGTTGTTACAAGCTCCTTTAGGCACTTCTTATTAAAGTCCTTCAGTTTTTACTTGTTTGGTTTTAAAAAATGTGTTTCTGTTTTCTAATCAAGTATATCTTTATACCTATATTTAAGAAATGACTTGATCAACACATTCACTGTGAAAACACAAACACCAATTTTATTCAACTGAATACAAACTATTAACAGTTTTCTTGTCCGACGGACCGAATTTCCAATTCAAACGTGATACCAAAATAAATCTTAATTCAAACACAAATTATTCAAAGGTTTATTATTCTGGATTCTGGTACCTTTAATCTAGGTTCCTGATCTACCATTTCGTCTGAAATACTTATCTGGAAATACATGTCATTCTTGATAATTTAACCAAGTATGGATCAATTTTCTGGTCGTTTATTTCCAGTGGAGTAAAGGTAGACCACAAAGGAGGTGGGACGATGACATCAAGCAAGTCGCGGGAACAACATGGGGTAGAGTGGCTATAGAAATGAGTTTTTTCTGCTACAAATCTCAGACATACACGGTCTCTGTGGTTTAGTGGTTCGAGTACCGGACTTCTGACCATGAGGTCGTGGGTTCGATTCCCACAGGACACAAATATTGATGTGATGAATATAGCGTTTGTCTTCGTCTGGGTGTTTCTTATGTATTATAAGTATGTATTTACAAAAAAAAACGTATATAAGTATTATATCCATTGTCTAGTACCCATAGTACAAGCTCTGCTTAGTTTGGGACTAGATGGTGCTGTGTAAAATGTCGCAGAATATTTATTTATTTATCTCTACTATTATAAAATTGTTAAAAGCTGTGTCTGTACCTTGACGATATTTAAAAAAAACAAGTGGGATAGGGAATATAAACGTCTGCGAATCCAAAAATGTGATTTTTAAAATTCTTGTCTGTTTGTTACGGGTTGGAGCAAAAACTACTGAATATATTTTAATTTTGTTATCACTGTTAGAAAGTATATGCTGCAACTTAAAAACTGGTGAACTTCTTATCTAAATTAATTAAACGGATCATAAGATACAGCTTGACCTCTCTGATGTATAGAGTTCCATACAAAGAAGAGATCATCACTGCTAGTTTATTTATTTTTTTGAATTCATTTCTAATCCTACTATAGCTTCAGGCGAACGAAGCCGCGGGCAAAAGCTAGTTTATTTATATTTTCACATCTGTCTCCCATTGGGGTAGGCTGAGACTAGCTTGCTAAGATCCTGGCACACCACTTTTGCTTCACCTACGTTCATTAACCTACGTCTCATACAAATTATTATCGATTTCGGAATACGTTTTCGAAAGTGGTCCTGCTTGGGCTACTTAATGGAGAAGATTGGAGGAGGCCTTCGCCACCGGGCAAACGGACACGCAAAAGTGGAACAACGAATATTAAAGAAACATTGGCATGTCCAAATGAAGGCTATATATAAAAAAAGTGATAGATGAAATGATACGGTAGGAACTAAGATTGTCAGTATCTTAATCTGAATAATAATATAATTTGATATAATATGTTTCGATTACGATTTATTTTCTGTAAGCAATTTAGTCCGCCCTTAACTGCCTGGCCTGATAATCAATAATAATAATAAAAAAGTTTCCATGCAGGGATAAGGGGAAGGCCATGGCGAACGTGCCGAAATCAGATTGAGGACGTTCTGCAAAAAAAAATGACAGTGTCAAGAGTACCCTAAACCGACGTTCATGTATGAAAAGATTGATGAGTGTGGATGAAGCTAAAGAGGTATGTCAGGATCGTAGCAAGTGGAAGTCTGTGCTCTCTGCCTACCCCTACAGGAAAGAGAGAGAGAGATCCTAATGATTCTGCTTGTTGATTCTGTTTGTTATTGACATTGTAAATCTTGGCAATATTTCAATAGATTGAATTCGAATAAAGCAAAGTTGCCATCAACTACCTAATTCACCTTTTACTATAGGTACTTCTTTTATTCTTTCAAAGTGTTACAATAACCGATCTAAAAAGTATCTGTACACGAAGCTAATTCAATGATAATGTATCAGTTTACTGATACTTATATTTTAACCAACCTTATTTTAATTAGCACTGCCCTTAGGTAACGAGAAAACCAATTAATTGAAAACGCTCTGATATTAGCTAAAATTCTAAGATTTAATCCATAGTATACCTATCCATCAAACGTTTTATGCCCGTTGAATTTTGAATAATATATACAAAATAAGTGATTTTTGAGGTTTTTAATGGGAAACGAGCAGACGAATCACCTGATGGTAAGCCATTACCACCGCCCCGGACAGCCGTAACATCAGAGGTGTCGCAAGTGCGTTGCCCGCCTTTTAAAAGGGTTTGGAACTCCGGTATTCTCACTCACTCGGCGAAACACAACATAAGCGTGGTTGAATGCTGGTTTTCTGTGAGGCCATGGTGATGGTGGAACTATGGTTTAAATAAAAAAGAACTTGTGCAATAATACGTACCCACTACGGCAGAGAGGCCTAAGCAAAGTAGAATGACGACTGCACGTATGATGTTTACCGATGCACCAACGTGTGGCCGGCTAGGCATCGTTCATTTATTTTATACAAAGTGCAGCAATTCACTTGACTTTAAATATAATAGATACTTATTAATTGCTCTCGTCGATCGTCAACTACTGTATTTACAGACATCGTGATTTCTTATCAAATAATGATGGATATTTCTCAGTAAGCATTGTATGTGATGTCAAGCTTGTCTTTTTACCCAAAATTGAACGAAGGATGCATGCGTTTAGAATAAGAGGTTGTTTGTTTATTTGTGTGCTCAAATTATACCCTAAAGGATTTGACCGATTCAGGAATAGTTTTTTATATAGGGTTAGTTATTCATCGGTGATGGTTCTTAAGTCGTACGTAATATAGTCGACCTCGGTCAAACTTGGACATCCTTCAACGTCCACACATCTCGTTATCGCAATATTGTACCAATGAAGATTGTAACATAATTTATTTTAAAAGAGTGTCCATGGAGTTTCTTGTCGGATAGGATCGAACTTTTGGAACCGTGCAACTAGAATCATAACGTTTCATAAACGCTTCTAAAAGCGTATTTGTAATAAAAACATTTTAACTTTGAACATTTGAACTAAGGGTCTGGCGGAGTATGAATTGCCCACAAAATCGTAATCCAAATAATATTTTATCATATTGTGTTATGATTTAGATTGACATACCATTTATCTAGATTCCTACTGTACCATTTCGTCTACTACTACTACTTTACTGGAAATAAACAACCAGAAATCGTTCTAAACTTGTTAAAGTTATCAAGAAATTCACTTGCTTACATTAATTTCCTGAGAAATATTATGGATGAAATGGTAGAGCAGGAAACTAGATTGACGGTATCGGAATCCGAATAATAACACATTTTAAACACTAAATTGTGTTTGAATTACGTACGATTTATTTTGGTATTAGGTACGTTTGTATTGGAAATTCGGTCCACCGGACTCAAGTAACGAAGTCTCTTTGACATTTAGTGTATATAGAAGAATGTTTTCTACGAATAATACAAAATATTAATGGTTCATATTATTTATTTCTTAAGTAATTAAGCATTTGACTGGATCCAGGAGGTGTAGCGGGATACGCGAGCGTTGACACCGGGGAAGAAAGCTTGACCGCATCCTTGACCAAATGAGCAGATACCGACTATAATGCGATTGTGGTAGAGAGGACCGCCAGAGTCACCCTGGCACTGGTCGCGACCGCCGACATCAAGCCAACCGGAGCACAACATGTTGTCAGTAATAGTCCAGCCTATTGACGCATAACGAGTGCGGCAAGTAGCTTGGTTGACAGTCCAAATTTGGACGTGACGCAGCTGCTCAGAGGCAGAGCCTCCAGCCTGTAAAATACAAAAATAGGAACTCAAATAACTGAAAAAATACTGTAATTAAGTACCTATTTCATTTGCGATAATTTTTGCACTTACGGAAACGGTTCCCCATCCAGCAGCCCAGACTACTTGATTATCGCCGAGGTTATAGTTGGCTCCAGCGATGGCAACGGCTTGAACATTAGCGTTGAAACCAATGTTGGTGGAAGTGCGTATGACGGCGACGTCATTGTCTACGGTCCGAGCATTATAACTTGGATGGTTGATGATAAGGTTAACGTTGTGAACAACGCCACCGCTGTTGGCCCACGTGGACCCAACGCGAAACCTCCATCTATTGGCAGCATCTCCGCTGTAAAGAATAAGTTTATAGATTACTAGCTTCTGCCCGCGACTTCGTCCGCGTAGCGTGATGATATATAGCCTATATATAGCCTTCCTCGATAAATGGGCTATCTAACACTGAAAGAATTTTTCAAATCGGACCATTAGTTCCTGAGATTAGCGCGTTCAAGCAAACAAACAAACAAACTCTTCAGCTTTATATATTAGTATAGATTACAAAATAAAAATTATTGACATTGATTCTTTTTCAACGTGTGAAATGCTCTGCTACCGCACCGGTCCAAGTATAGCGGGCAGCCACAGATCTAAGCTCAGCTAGCTTTGTCAGAGCTACGACATTTGGTTTTATACTCTCCAGAAACCCAACATTATAATAATGCACCCCCATGATGTTGGGCTTATCAATGTACGCCTTTAAAGAACTCTGTACCGAGTAGGCTACCTTATTCACAAACCTATATGCTATACCTATTTGTATTCACAAAACTAATCTGGGCAGAAACTCTCCCCTAACAAGAGCTATACTACTATATAATACCCTATGTAGGACAGGTGATTTAGACATTAATTTCGATAATATCTGGAAATTTAAAACCAAACTTTATAACTGTCTTTCAGCACAGGGCTTTTGAGATTGTTATTTGTATTCTCTTTCATCTAAATAATATTTGTTTTGTTTGTTATTTAATGTATTGCATTACCCCAGTTTTTTTAATGTATACTCGACAATCATAATACAGCGTGCTCATATCTGGGAATATGTTATACCTCAGTAGAACTCCCCAAATCATTGATCCTTAAGGCCGAAAATATAATAATATAAAACGTTTGCTAGCAGCATTAACAATTGGTACACCGTGCTTTTAGTTAATTAAACCATAATTATTGTATCGCACCTTATATTTTGGTGTCATATTCTTAAAGTATCTTATCTTAAACTAATGTCAAAAACACGTTAGCCTAATGGTACTGAGCTTGACTGCTACTCTAAAGATCCTGGGTTCGTTTCCCAGACCGAGCAGTGTTGTGAAATTCTCAGTAGCAACTCGTCGTTAGGCATTAATGCACTGTGCACTAAGCAATAGGCTCGCCTCCTAATACTTAGGACCTAAAAGTGCCAGCGAGCTTTATTTGCAAATTAGTAAGTACAACTCTACCTAACCCGTCAAGATATACATGCGTGATGGTATATTATGTTATGTTAAAAAAAAACAATTTTTAATCCAGATAGTATACTTACATTGTGCAGTGAGCAGCAGTAAGGACGGACCTGTTGTTAAGAATGGTACCACCGCAGCTTTGAAAATAATTGACCAAATTCCATGAGTACAGGAGAGCGGCGATAGTCGGGTATTGGTTAATAGTAGTGACGGAACCACCAACAATCCTCTGGGGATTAGCAGGTACGGCTAGAAACAAATAATTATTTTGTCATTTTTAGTAGTGTAATAATAAAATTATTGGTTCGGTATTCCGGTTCAGTTTTGCAGAACAGCAGTAGCTGTAATGAGAATTATGGGGAATGAGTATCTAAGAGGAAGCTTATAACCAGCACCACTGACTCAAACATAGTGTCGTAACCGTATGTCCCATGTACCGGGTGTGAACATGTGATGCACAGGGAATAAAGATATGTTAAAAGAAAGGCTTTAAGCTTATAAGAAAGGGGGTTGACCAAAAAGAAATGGACAGATTGTGTAAACGCTATTATGGAACAGACGGAACTATTTTTTATTTTTCTATGTAGTAGGGGGGCAAACGAGTAGACGGATCATCTGAATCGCAACACTAGAAGAGACACAAGTGCGTTGCCCACCTATTGAAAGAGGGGCCTCCGGTATCCTCACTTAAGCAAAACACAACGTAAGCCTTGTTTCACGC
The DNA here is from genome assembly GCA_947256265.1 of Acronicta leporina. Lineage (NCBI taxonomy): Eukaryota > Metazoa > Arthropoda > Insecta > Lepidoptera > Noctuidae > Acronicta > Acronicta leporina. The sequence continues at coordinate 4,661,253 of OX366512.1, forward strand.
CGGTCGAGCCGGCCCATTCAACCCAAAGCATGGCTGATGAGATGGCAATGATGGCTGGTAGACTATATGGAACATGGACGTTCTGCCCCGTACATTTCGCAATACATTTTTTCTCGCTACACAATTACCAATTGGTGTTATTGCGAACCACGAAACAACTATTATAATAGTATACATACCTGAAACCGCCGCTACGCATAGGGCCAACAAAGCGATGATACGCATCTTTACTGTCCACTGGCTACTGTAACAGTTTCGAATACAGACTTGCTATTTATACCAACCGAAATGTTGATAACAGATTTTCAGGCCTCGAAAGAGTTTTATAATCTCCAATTTTGATTATATTCTTAATCCATCGATAACTTTAGTCCACTCGTGTTTTTTTTTAATTTAAAAGTAATATGTCACATATCCGCATCAGCATTTCACATAACATACCATCACGCCTGTATTCCCCGAAGGGTTAGGCAGAGGCGTACTAATGTACACCCACAGTTCGCCGGTATGGGTAGGTCCCGTATAATAGGGGGCGAGCCTATTGCCATTAACCGGGCACAAATTCCTAACTCCGAGCTGCTACTGGGAATATCATAGAAAAACCCAATAACACTTTGCTCGACCTGGGAATTGAACCCAGGACCTCTAGCGTAGCAGTCGCGCTCAGGACCACTTGTCTAATGAGGCATTCATAACAGAAATGGGACTGGCAGCCCCAACGGATTTTCTTGGTAAATGAATATGTTTAAGTAGTCATGTAGTCGGGGGTGTCGAAAAAGTTATTTAATCCTTTTACAATTATATTCTTCGTGGGGTTTTTCAAAATTTTCAATGTTGAGATTATAACTTTCCTTTTTCTTTGGTCTAAAAACTAGTAAATGTTTATAGTCTCTATCAGAGTGCGAGGGGTTAAGCTTACGTCCGCCACTTTGACATACTGCGGATTGGCAGATTTCCCACACCCTACAGTCGAGAATTCATTAAATTGGCATAAACGACTGCCTTTATGGACTCCTTGTTGGTCAGCGCTTTCAGCCAAGCTTGCTACGAGAGGTCATCCCCAACTGCTGCCACGAGGGTACAACGTGGTCTATCCAAACAGGATATTGCTCCAGAGTATGGCGAGCAGTGTCTTCATCAAATCACACTGGTGACATACGGGAGTCGCCTCCCGTCTTGCTATCTTGTGCAGGTATTTACCGAAGCAGCCATGTTCTGACAAGACCTGCATCAGGTCGAAGGTAAGTGTTCCGTGCCGTCTCCACACCCATTCTTCCAATATTGGGTGCATTTAATTATTTTAATATATATAAATATAAAATCCGGCCAAGAGCGAATCGGACTCGCGCACAAAGGGTTCCGTACCACAAATCGCGTTTGTTGTATGGGAGCCCCCCTTAAATATATATTTTATTTTGTTTTTAGTATTTTTTGTGATAGCGCCAACAGAAATACATAGTTTCTGAAAATGTCAACTGTCTAGCTATCACGGCGGTTCTTGAGATACAACCTGGTGACAGACAGACGGACGGACAGACAGCGAAGACTTAATAATAGGGTCCCGTTTTTACCCTTTGGATACGAAACCCTAAAAGTGATCGTTTTATCTTTGTTGTAAAGATTATAGTTTTTAATTGATCACGTAAAGCAAATTTAACATAATTATTTATCAATGAAAATATATCAGTAATTAATACCTACTTGAGTCACACAGGACAAACATAATAAAGATAAATATCATTATGTGTGACGTCAGAAATGACTCATCACTCAACACCATGCTGCAGTAAGTATGAGCTGAGCTGAGCAATGATATATTAAGTCGTATTCTCTTCTGTCGTATCTTCAAATTATTATCCACTGGAACTTTGTACTACAAAATACGAAAATTTATAAAAATAACACATACAAAGTAAAAAAATACAACTATTTATAATAATTGAACATAAAGAAACAATAGTAGAGTAACATAAAGAAATTTGGTACCTATAGCGTAAAAATATATAATACTTATTCAAACTTATTTCATAACATTAATTAATACTTCGGTTTCATCATAGGTCAAAGATTGTAAATATTTACATATACACAACTGATTTAGTGTTATAAAAATTAAGGTCGTAAATGGATCAATTCTTATTTAATCTATTGTACAGGTAAGGGACTAAAAATGAATAAACCTTTGACTCAGAAAGTGAAGTACATACAATATCTTTCCGCCTCTTGGTGTTAGTAAGGTTTTCATGATACGTCAGGGTCGCGTGCTGTTAAGCACAGTGTGCATTATGAAAATTTGCAGACAGTTAGAAATTTACAACTTTCATACATAGATTGTCATCCATTATAATGCCTAGATGTTTAATGAAACTAGTTTTTTTACTACTACTAGCCAGTTACAACATTAAAACCTCGTTGTACATAATCATGGACTTTCGTATTAGTGTCAGCGGAAAAGATTAGAGCAGTGTCATCTGCATACGAAATAATTTTGCCGTGGTCTAAATTAAGACTACAGAGGTCGTATATATATACCAAAATAGTGTAGGTCCTAGTATACTTCCTTGTGGAATTCCAAAAGGTGGGTTTTTCATATCTGCACTGGTGATGTTGCCTATTTTAACACATTGATATCTGTCATTTATTTATGATAATCTTCAAAAAATTTAAGCTGGGTGCCTCTTATTCCTAATGCCTCTAGCTTATTTAGAAGTATAGAAAAAGACACTGTTTCAAACGCTTTGGTCAGGTTGAGAAAGATCCCTGTTACTCGTTTACCTTTCCCAAGTTCCTCGGTGATATAATCGGTTAAGTGATGTACCGCATCTGCTGTTGATACCTTAGATCTAAAACGAAATTGGGAAGGGGAGAAAAGGGAATGCTGTTCTAGATATGATACGAGTCTATTATTAATATTTTTTTCCAATACTTTAGAGACTGAAGGCAATAAAGACAGGCCTATAGTTTGTAACGAGATCCTTTCTACCAGATTTATGAACAGGAATTTCTACAGCCTTCTTCAGATATTTAGGAAAGATACCGTCGCGGATACATATTTGAAATATGTGAGTTAAGTGAGGAACTAAGATATGTCTAAATTTTTTCAGGATTGTGTTGCTGATATTATCCCATCCAGCTGCAAGGTTGTTTTTATACCTTAAAATAACTCTTTCTACTTCACTTTCGTCTCGATCAAACATAACAAAGGAGTTTCCACTCTGGAAACTGGGCAATTTTAATGTTAAGCTGTCATTCATGTCCAAGTGTTTACGATTAATCATAAACATCATAATGGCGGTACCAACTCTTGAAATTAAAGGATTCTACCACGTATATTTAGTACCCATGTTGGACTATTTTGTACCTATACTGAAAAAAAATGTATTGAAAAATTTTATTGAGTTTGTACCTCCAATAATCAACAATTGGACGGAGATCGTAGTAATTTCTTCACAAAAAATATTTTAAAACTAGCTTCTGCCCGCGGCTTCGCTCCCGTGGAATTCGGTCTGTCATCACATCCCCCACGGGAACGGGACAAAAAGTCCTATGTCCGTCTCCTGGTTCTGAGCTACCTCTCCACCAATTTTCAGCCAAATCGGTTCAGCCGTTCTTGAGTTATAAATGGTGTAACTAACACGACTTTCTTTTATATATATAAAGATAAGATGTTGACATTTCAACGCCTCAAAAATTTATCAAACTGTGTGGTTGTGGAATGCATTGCCTGTATCCATAATAATAATAAATAATAAAATTGTTTATTTCGTCAACTTAAAAGTGGTACAATTGCTGAGTTTGGAATCACCTTTTAAGCAAATTTTTGCTTGTGATAGGTGATTCCGCTCTTCCAAGTTACATTAGCGATGTTTAAGTATGAGAGACAAACACTGATTATGAAATTAACCTATCCATACGACGAGCCAGTCATTAATTAGATTTAAAAAGCTGGTACATGACCATTTCCTGTCACTTTAATTACTGCTCCTTCCATTTATTACAATCTATCAAGTATTTCTGTTCTTTCTTATCCGTTCTCGTTCTTTCTTTTTTATCTGATAATTATTGCTGCTTATATTGTACTAGCTTCTGCCCGCGACTTCATCCGCGTAGCGTGATGATATATAGCCTATAGCCTTCCTCAATAAATGGGCTATCTAACACTGAAATAATTTTTCAAATCGGACCAGTAGTTCCTGAGATTAGCGCGTTCAAGCAAACAAACAAACAAACTCTCCAGCTTTATATATTAGTGTAGAAGTATAGATGCCCGCTACTACTTCTTTTCGCTAAGGTCATTTAATATTACGTATATATTAAACATCAGTATATTTTATTTTATATTTATATATTTATTAGTTTGTATATATTATTACATGTAAGTCTAAGTAGGTATAAATATCTAATGGTATTTATGTAGTTATTAATTTAAGTACTTTCAAGTTCCTGTTATATTTTATTTTATATTTATTTCTTTCTGGTAGGTAGGTACACCATGGACTACCCTTACCCCTCTTTTTAATATCTTTCCTGTCCATCCAAAGGTTGTCTGGTAGATATCGCTATTAGCGATAAGACCGCGATTGTACCCTTAGTGTTAAAAAATCTTTAATTTTGTTTCTTTTACGGTGTACAATAAAGATAATATTCTATTTTATCAAATTGTGTAATTATTTGGATTGAGATGTCCTGCCATACCATTTCGTCTACTACTACTTCACTAGAAATAAATGACCGGAAAATCTTTCCAAACCCAGTGAAGTTATGAATTGCATTCGCTGACATGTATTTCCAGTGAAATATTATGGATAAAATGGTAGAGCAGGAACCTAGATTGACGGTATCGGAATCCGAATTATAACACATTTTAAACACTAAATTGTGTTTGAATTACCTACGATTTATTTTGATATTACTTTTGTAATGGAAATTCGGTCCACCGGACTCAAGTAACGAAGTCTCTTTGACATTTAGTGTATATAGAAGAATGTTTTCTATGAATAACACAAATATTAATGGTTCATATTATTTATTTCTTTAAGTAATTAAGCGTTTGACTGGATCCAGGAAGTGTAGCGGGATACGCGAGCGTTGACACCGGGAAAGAAAGCTTGAGCGCATCCTTGACCAAATGAGCAGACACCGACTACGACGCGATTGTGGTAGAGAGGACCGCCAGAGTCACCCTGGCACTGGTCGCGACCGCCGACATCAAGCCAACCGGAGCACAACATGTTGTCAGTAATAGACGCGCCTACTGTCGCATAACGAGTGCGGCAAGTAGCTTGGTTGACAGTCCAAATTTGGACGTGACGCAGCTGCTCAGAGGCAGAGCCTCCAGCCTGTAAAATACAAAAATAGGAACTCAAATAACTGAAAAATACTGTAATTTAGTACCTATTTCATTTGCGATATTTTTTGCACTTACGGAAACGGTTCCCCATCCAGCAGCCCAGACTACTTGATTATCGCCCAGGTTATAGTTGGCTCCAGCGATGGAACCGGCTTGAACATTAGCGTTGAAACCAATGTTGGTGGAAGTGCGTATGACGGCGATGTCATGGTCGAAGGTCCGAGCATTATAACTTGGATGGTTGATAATAAGGTTAACGTTGTGAACAACGCCACCGCTGTTGGCCCACGTGGACCCAACGCGAAACCTCCATCTATTGGCGGGATCTCCGCTGTAAATTAATACAAAGAATAATTTATAGATTAATACAAAATACAAATTATTCAGTTTTTTATTAAATATTGAATCTTTTTCAACGTGTGAAATGCTCTGCTACCGCACCGGTCCGAGAATAGCGGGCAGCCACAGATCTAAGCTCAGCTGACTTTCTCGGAGCTACGACATTTGGTTCACGTTCATACTCTCCACAACCCCAACACTATGACAATGCACTTCCATGAGCTTATCAACGTATCCCTGTAAATAACTCACGAGAGAATAGCTTGCTAATATCTAGGACTATGCTATTCTATTTATTATGCTTGTGGATTTCCAAAATTATTCCATCCTTAAGGCCAAAAATATAGTTTTATATTACGTTTGCCAGAAGCATTAACAATTGGTTTTTAACTTTATTTTTTTCTAAAAAAAGATTACTAGCAATGTGGTTCGCACATTACTAGTAATCTTGTTAACCCCTCGTGCTAAGCTAAATGCTTGTGTAAAGAGTAGGTTCACGTCGGTAGTGCAATGGGTGAGTTTTGAACCGGCAACCACATGATCGCAAGTCCGACACCCTAGCCATTAGGCTACCGCCGCTTCTATTCTAATTTATCCATAATTTTATTATTGCATCACACCTTATACTTTTATATCATATTCTTAAAGAATCATATCACTGTCATATTCTTTGAGTACAAAAAAGAACCGCCACGTTAGCCTAATGTTCCTCAGTGCGACTGCTACTCTAGAAATCCTGGGTTCAATTCCCAGGTCGAGCAGTATTATTAGGTTTTTCAATGAAATTCTCTGTAGAAACTTGGAGTTTGGCTTATGTGCCCGGTTAATGGCAATAGGCTCGCTTCCTATTACATGGGACCTAAAATTATCAGCGAGCTTTATTTGTAAATTAGTAAGTACACCTCTGCCTAACCGGTCAAGATATTCAGGCGTGATGGTATGTTATGTTATGTTACAAAAATCAACTTTTAATCTAGATTGCATACTTACATTGTGCAGTGAGCAGCAGTAAGGACGGACCTGTTGTTAAGAATGGTACCACCGCAGCTTTGCCAATAATTGACTAAATTCCATGAGTACAGGAGAGCGGCGATAGTCGGGTATTGGTTAATAGTAGTGACGGAACCACCAACAATCCTCTGGGGGTTAGCAGGTACGGCTAGAAACAAATAATCATTTTGTCATTTTTAGTAGTCTTCTTCTTCTCTATTATTTTTATTTTTATTACTATTAAATTTTTATATTTTATAATTAATTATATACTATTATAAAATTGTAAAAAAGCTATGTTTATTACGGGTTGGAGCGAAAACTACGTAATAGATTTTAATTCTAATAATATCACAATAAATTAATCAAATTCTGAGATACAGCTTGGCCTCTCTGATATATAGAGGCCCATATAAAGAAGAGATCATCACTGTTGGTTTTTATTAAATTATTTTTGGAATCCATTTCTAATCCTACTATAGCTTCAGGTGAGCGAAGCCGCGGGCAAAGGCTAGTGTAATAATAAAATTATTGGTTCGGTATTCCGGTTCAGTTTTGCAGAACAGCAGCAGCTATAATGAGAATGTTGGGGAATGAGTATCTAAGAGGAACTTGAAACTAGCACCACTGACTGTAACTTTTTTTTGCCATACGGGAGCAAACGAGCAGACGAATCGCCTGATGGTAAGTGATTACCGCCACCCATTGACACCCGCAACACCAGAGTGCGTTGCCCGCTTTTTAAAAGGGGGGCCTCCGGTATCCTCACTCACTCAGCGAAACACAACGTAAGTGTTTCACGCCGGATTTTTTTGAGGCCTTGGTATCACTCCGGTCGAGCCGGCCCATTCATGCCAAACCATGGCTAATGAGATGATGGCTGGTAGAGATGTATGGAAAATAAACGTTCTGCCCCGACGACAATTTAATTGTAATAGGAGAAGAAGAATAATAATGTTTGTCAATATAGACATACATTTCGCAACACCTACACTTTTTCTCGCTACACAATTACCAATTGGTGTTGTTGCGAACCACGAAACAATTATTATAATAGTATATACATACCTGAAACCGCCGCTACGCATAGGGCCAACAAAGCAATGATACGCATCTTTACTGTCCACTGGCTACTGTAACAGTTTCGAATACAGACTTGCTATTTATATCAACCGTAACGTTGATAACGGTTTTTCAAGAATCAAAAGAGTTCTATAATCTCCAATTTTGATTATATTCTTAATCTACCGATAACTTTAGTCCACTCGTGTTTTAGAATTTTTTTAAAGTAAGATTTCAGCACGTATCAGTAGTGTCCAGTTTATAGCCGGGGTTGCATGTCACTAAGAGCTGTGAGTACCAATGGTTATGTGTTGATTTTAATACAGTAAATTGTCTAGTAGAGAAGTGAGATTATCAAGAATGTCATCCATTTATCAGTTTCAGTATTATTTTTTTCGTATTTGGGTTCTAGTCGTTTTTACCCACAATGGAACGGAGACTGTTTGGGTGTGAGAGGGTGTTTGATTGTTTGTGCCCTCTATCGAATGTTACTACTTTTCTCCATAACGGTTTGACCGATTGAGACGCGATTTACTGTAAAGGGTTTGTAATTCATCAGCGAGTGTTCGTGGATAGGTAACACACATTAATTTCCACATAAATATCATATTACAATTTTAACCTAAAACATATTAAATGAATAACGAAGAATTTAGTCATTTTGAAAAAGTAACCATTGTAGTAAATTTCTTATTAAGTACTTCAGTACCAGACTAGTACAGGTCAAACAATATATAAAAGTCAGGAAGTTTAAATCACATGCGTAAAATAATTATTTCGTATTAGTGAAATTATTTAACATAAACAGAACATCACAGGACTTATTTGGCGGGCGTAGACTGAGTAACAACGTACCTATTTTAGATTGGGGTACAGATTTTTCTCTAGAGATTAAATACGTCATTTTTATTAGCTCAATGAAATAATTATATTATTACATATGTCATTCATGTCATTCACTGGTTGCCAATTTTGACAATATATTTATATTTTGTTAATACATAATATTTTGTTTCCTTCTTCAGTTTTCTTTTTCATTAAAGTGAACACCTGAACACCCCCGACTAAATGACTACTAATGAAACATATTCACTTACCTACAAGAAAATCCGGCGGGGGCTGCATTTAGTTCTACAAGAAACATCATAGCATTTCTATACTACATTTTTATTGAAATTCCTAACAGAAATGGGAATGGCAGCCCCAACGGATTTTCTTGTAGGTAAGTGAATATGTTTAAGTAGTCATTTAGTAGGGGGTGTCGAAAAAGTTATTTAATCCTTTTACAATTATATTCTTCGTGGGGTTTTTCAAAATTTTCAATGTTTTGTTTTATAACTTTCCTTTTTCTTTGGTCGAAAAACTAGTAAATGTTCGCTATAGTCTCTATCAGAGTGCGAGGGGTTAAGCTTACGTCCGCTACTTTGACATACTGCGGATTGGCAGATTTCCCACACCTTACAGTTGAGAATTCATTAAATTGGGGTAAATTTTATTATTTCGCGGTGAATGGGACTAGCGAGCTTCGTCTGTCTGATGAGCACTTCGAAAAAAGATGCGACTGCTTTTTAGGAGTCCTTGTTGGTCAACAGTGCTTTCAGCCAAGCTTGCTACGAGAGGTCATCCCCAACTGCTGCCACGAGGGTACAACGTGGTCTATCCAAACAGGATATTGCTCCAGAGTATGGCGAGCAGTGTCTTCATCAAATCACACTGGTGACATACGGGAGTCGCCTCCCGTCTTGCTATGCCGTCGTCTCCGCACCCATTCTTCCAATATTGGGTCATAGTCATTAATCTAAATACGTCAAGTAATAAAAATGATCGTTTAATCTTTGTTGGTGTAAAGATTATAATTTTTAGTTGATGATCACGTAAAGCGAATTAATCATAATTATTTATCAATGAAAATATACTGATATATTTTCATTGATAAATAATTTTGTTAATACCTATGTCACACGGGACTAAAATTAAAAATAAATATAACTAGCTTCTGCCCGCGTCTTCGCTCACATGAAGCGATATCAGAAGTAAAATGAAAAAAACCTATATTGATGATCCCTTCTTTGTATGGGTCTGTATACATCGGAGAGGTCAAGCTGTATCTTAGGTTCCGTTCAATTAATTGAGATAAGAAGATCACCAGTTTTTAAGTTGAAACAGATTCTTTCTAACAGTGATAACAAAATTTAAATCTACTGGTTTCTGACACTTACGCGAATATTAGACATTGAATATAGTGCTGGGTCTTGTCTAGGGTATGTTCACAAAATGCAGACTTTCTAGAACGGCACACAACACATTGCCGATGTCAAACACCGCCGTTGCAGAAAGTCTGTAGTTTGTGAACATACCCTAGACAAGACCCAGCACTACATCAGATTTGATAAGCCACAAGTCCTCGCAAAAGAAAACCGATTCCTACCTAGGATGATTTGTGAGGCTATTGAAATTAAAAAAAACAACCAAATTTCAATAGAGAAGATGGTTGGGTCTTACCAGCTGCTCGGAAGCCTATTATAGAATCTATTAAATCTATATCCAAGCCAAAAACTGCAAGACCAAAGGATACGGTGAGCTCGTTCTGCGTGAATCGGATTACTAATAATTAACAAAAATGTAAGGTAGCTGTTAGTAATTTTAACATTAAGACGTCCAACACCTCAGTCTACCCGTGACCATGAATGCAGTAAAGGATCCGAAACGTCGGGAATTAAATAAAATTAATACAACGCGATAAAATTCGTAAATAATTTAGTTTTATTTCAAAATTTCTATTCAGTCTTTTTTGCGCCAACCCGTAACAAACAGACAAGAATTGAAAAAATCACATTTTCGGATTCGGAGACGTTTATATACCCTAACCCAATTTTGTTTTTTTTAATACATATCTTCAATGTACAGACACAGCTTTTTTACAATTTTATAATATAAAACACAAAAAAAAACTATTTACAGTTGGCGCAAAATAACTTGAACCAAAATGGCGGATGCGCAGTAGTCGTTTTTTAGTACATTTTGCTCGCAAATGTACTGCGCAAACTTTCCCCCTCTCCGTTACTTTTGGGTCAAGTTATTTTGCGCGAACTATACCTACATCATTAGGTTTTTGTGAGTCAGAAATAACCGATATCTCATCATCATGCTGCAGTAAGTATGAGCTAACTGCAGCGCTGATTTTCTGACAAGGCCTTCCGTGAGATAAATTTATTTATTTATTTATATTTATGGTACTTCAACGACTTACTCACTAGGACATACATAAACAAAAAATTACAAACAGTTTTAGGCATAGTGAGTTGGTCACTTACAGAAGTACACAACACTCACAGAATGATAAAGGGACAAGTAAGATAGCATTCTTGAATTAGACTTACACAAATTAGATTTAAAAAATCATGGTAAATCAATCAAAAAATTTGTAAATTAGTAATTATATAGTAAATATGTTAATATGTTAATAAAGTATGTAGGAATGCACAACGCCAACATATCCACGAGTCTGTACAAAACGGAGATCCAGCAAAAGTCTGGAAATTTCTAAGATCCATGGGAGTCGGAAAATCGCGTCAAGAAACTGTTTCAAAAGATCTGGACCTCAACTCACTTAACCAATATTTCTCAGCTTCGTCTAACTTTGATCAGACAACAAAATATAATACTTTGAATTATCTTTCAGCTCTTCCCGCTCCCGACTATCCTCAATTTTCATTTAATCAATTCTCGGCATGTGATGTTAAAAAGAGCATAGTATCAATAACTTCTAACGCAGTTGGAAGTGACTGTATCAGCCGTAAAATGATTCTCCCTGTACTTGACATTATTCTCCCTGTCATCTGTCACATCCTTAACCATTCCATATCCAGCGGAGTCTTTCCATGTTTCTAGAAAGACGCCAAAGTAATACCTCTTCCAAAGAAATCTAATCCTGCATCCTTTTCCGAATATCGTCCTATATCCGTCCTATTTTACCGTTCCTTTCTAAAGTTCTGGAACGGCTAATCTACAATCAATTAAACTCTTTCCTTTCCAAAAACAACCTTCTCAATTCCTTCCAATCTGGCTTTCGTCAGGGTCATAGCACAGCTACAGCTCTGGTGAATATTACGGATGATATCAGGTCAGGCATGGAAATCGGTAATCTTACGGTATTAGCATTGCTGGATTTTAGTAATGCTTTTAATGCTGTTGATTTCGATATTTTGCTTGGCATACTACGCTCAATTAACATATCTCCATCGGCGATTGACTGGTTTCATAGTTACCTGTTCGGTCGACGGCAACGTATCTGCCTCGAAGACACTTCATCTTCCTGGAGCAGTACTTCTGCCGGTGTACTGCAGGGTGGCGTTCTATCCCCTCTACTCTTCGCAGTTTTTATTAACTCTATTTCCGAGCGACTACTTTCTTCCTATCATCTTTATGCGGATGATCTGCAGATTTATTGTCGAGCTCCCCTTGGGAATTTGTCACATGCGGTTCATACAGTGAATCAAGATCTAGCAAGTATTTGTGACTGGAGTAATAGGTATGGACTTACGGTAAACCCCACGAAGACGCAGGTCATTATAGTTGGTAGTTCCAGAACCGTTTCTAGGATTGACTGGTTAGCTCTACCCCAAGTTTCTTTCGATAACACCGTAATTCCTGTTAGTGATAAAGTCAAGAACTTGGGGATATTTATTGATAGTAGTCTTTCCTGGACTGCTCAACTGCAGGAAGTGAGCCGAAAACTATTTGCATCCGCCGCGGGTTTAAAAAGAATACGGAACTTCCTTCCAACTGCGACTAAAGTTGCGCTTGCTCAATCCCTTCTTCTTCCCATCCTTGATTATGCTGATGTCAGCTATCTTGACCTTACAGAGGACTAACTTAATAAACTTGAGCGTCTTCAAAACTTTTGTATAAGGTTCATATTTGGTTTACGCAAATATGACCATATTTCTGAATTTCGTACCAAGCTCAAGTGGTTGCCAATCCGCCTTCGCCGGAATACTCATATTCTTTCACTGCTATATAATGTGCTTTTCCTTCCTTCTACACCTTTCTATTTAAAAAGCCGTTTCGAGTTCCTAGGCGATACTCACACGCTATTTCTTAGGTCATCGGATAACTTGAAACTAAAGATGCCAATGCATTCCACAACATTTTTTGACAAATCCTTCACAGTTCAGGCTGCTCGTTTATGGAATGCACTGCCAGTATCTATAAGGCGTGCTCAATCACTCCCCGTCTTTAAAAAGCTCGTGAAGGAGCATTACTTATCGCTGACACGTTGAAACTTTCTGTCGTCATTTTCATACAAATTTGTTGCTTATTATTTATTATACATTATTATTTACTTTATTATAGTTTATATTATAGTATATAGGTATATATTTGTTTCTATATGTATTTATATAAATATATAATTTAGATAATTATATATATAACTATTTTGGTATTTATTTAATAAACAGATAATTACTCTTGTTTTTATTATGTTTTATGTAGGTATCTGTGTAAATAAGTAGGTACACCGTGATCAACCCCATTTGCAAGTTCAGTTCTGACATTTCCATCCCAAGGTTGCCTGGAAGAAATTGCAGCTAGCGATAAGGCCACCCATTGTATGTTTTTTTGTTTTTATTTTCCTGTCCTTACTATTATTTTGGTGTACAATAAAGTATATAATAAATAAATAAATAAATAAATCAATCAAAAATTAATTAATTTAAATATCACTATCATCATCACTACATATTATAAAACAAAGTCGCTTCCCGCTGTCTGTCCCTATGTATGCTTAGATCTTTAAAACTACGCAACGGATTTTGATGCGGTTTTCTTTAATAGATAGATTGATTCAAGAGGAAGGTTTTAAGCTATTTAACATCACGCTACGACTCTTAGGGACGGGGCAGCGCGGGTGAAACCGCGGGCGGGTCGCTAGTAACAAATAAAATCAATTTAAAAATTTACTTACATAAAAAAAAATAAAGATTTATAAATTAAGAGATCGTATTGGCAATGATACACTATGTCGTATTCTCTTCAAATTATAGTATAATTATAGAACTTTCAAATTATTTTCCGCTCGAACCTTGTACCACCAAATACCAAAGTAGAACCGACTGACGCTGAGCCCAAGTACGAACACTTTTGAAAACGTATTCGTATCGAAATCGAGAATTTTCTGCTACAAATCTCATATATCTCTTCTCTTCTTCTATATTATTATAAAACTGTAAAAAAGTTGTGTACTTTGAAGATATTTCAAAAAAAAACCAGAGCGTTAGGGTATATAAAAGTCACCGAACCCAAAAAGGTGATTTTTTAAATTCTTGTCCGGTTGTCTGTTTGTTACGGGTTGGCGCGAAAACGACTGAATTGATTTTAATTTTGTTACCACTGTTTAGAAGTATGTGCTCCAACTTGAAAACGGGTATATTTCTTATCTCAAATAATTAAACAGAACCTGAAATACAGCTTGACCTCTCTAATATATAGAGACCTATACAAAGAAGAGATCATCACTGTTGGTTTTTGAGCTTCAAGTGAACGAAGCCGCGGGCAGAAGCTAGTACAGTTTAACAACCTAATTAGTTTACATCAACACATGGATAACTGCCGTTGTTATTGTGTGCGTAAACTAATAAGAGGATGTAAATCAGTAGATATCTAAGCATACTAACGTACGTCCAAGCGAGCGAGTTCTACTACACACATAAGATTTTTCTGTCAGTCTTGAATATTCATATGGCCTCCGCAAATGTCCTGCTGATCTGGTATTGCCGTGCAGCGGGTCGTTGAGCTCCCTAAACAATGGTTGAGCTACACGATGACTGGTGTATGGGTGCCGTCAGTTAGGACAGGTCAACTCAAGGCTGCTATGGCTCTTTCTTCAAAAAGCCTGTTCAGATTTTGCCCTACATCGTAACACACATATGTATCTTATAATACTACTACCACTGTCTGGACTTTAAAAGAGACCATGATTCTCTGAGTTCGTTTCGGCGTTTCTTCTCAAAGGTCGTCAGATAGGAAACGCCGGCGCCATCTAGTAAAAAAAAATTAAAACGACTTGTAAAAGTGTCTTTATAAGATCTATTACCAGAAATAAATGTCATTTATCATTTATCACACACATACATAAATACATATGCATGGCTAACACGCTATAATAGTCCTTATTACTAATTCATATGGTTGAATTAGTTGCAATATTTCGAACTTTATCACTAGAGCAGCTTTAGCACCGTTGATAATGTCTCTAACTGGTAAATAGAATGCCGTATGATCAAACCACAGTTGTGAAATAATTTATTTTTATAATAATATTTAAATATTTTACAACTATTATATCCAGTTCATAAATGACAATCGAAGTTTTGCAACGTTTGAGATATGCGATCGAAACTAACTCTAAGCAATTTATTTGTGTCCTCAGTGTCCATTTTATTTTACTATAATTTTATTTTATACAAATTTAACGTCATCATTTGTCCAGTCTCCTTGCATTAACCAATACGACCTTTGTATAAGCATAGATGTTTCACGTGGGAGAGCCAGGCTTCGGCACGAATGGGCCGGCTCGACCGGAGTGATACCACGGCATCACAGAAAGTTATATATGGAAGTTATTATTCTCTCAGCTAAAATACTGCATCATATTCCTTTTATGTATGAGATCACTTTGTGGTTTGGTTATGTGCAAGTCGTTTTATCAATCCTCGCTTGAGCGTGTGCATAATACGGACTGTACGTAGAAGATACGCACACATTGATTAAGTGCTCCAGTTGCCTGTATCATCCGCAAGGGTCGCTAGTAGTATGTAAACCAATTGATTTTGTTTCGTGTACAGACATATTTTCACGTCTGTCTCCCATTGACCCCAATGTGAGGCGGAGACTACATTTGCTACGATACTGGCACACCACTTACGCTTCATCTACGTTCATAAACCTCCTTCTCATGCAAATTATTCTCGATTTCGATACGAATACGTTTTCGAAAGTGTTAATGCTTGAGCTACAGTACTCGATACCAATAATACTGTTTCTTAGTAAATATTAGTACCTACTCATAAACAATAACACATGGACAAGTGTTTACGATCATTTATTTCAAAATTGGCAACAAATCAGTGAATCTGTACCTAATCTGTACCTTAGAAATAATGTACCTAAATCGAGGTACTAAAATTACATTTCTCTCTAGAGAAAAAGCTGTACCCCAATACATCATTTCATTTTTATTCAGCCGAAGGCCACCAAATAATTGCACTAATACGAATAAAGATATTATAATTATGTACATAATATATTCCTTGTCACAATAATGTTTATTATATATTCATATAAATGAATATGAAATAAAAACTAAGTGATTCTTGAGGTTTTTTATGGGAAATGAGCAGACGAATCACCTGATGGTAAGCGATTACCGCCGCCACGGACACCCGTAACACCAGAGGCGTTAAAGTTATCACTTGCTTATATTTATTTCCTGTAAAATATTTTGGACGAAATAATAATAAACGGTACACAAGGAACCTAGATTAACGGTATCGGTATCTGATTAATTCAACACTTCCATTAAATTGTATTTGAATTACGAATTATTTTGGTATACATTTTTTTATTATTATGTTCTTTATTTGTATTGCTGGTATAAATACACACGACAACCTATTCAAGTCACACAGTTGCACTACAAAAATCACTTTTCGAACTATAAAGCTTAAGTTTACCCTATTTCATGCAAATTCTCAATCATTGGAATCCCATCATACAATTAGATTCCTAAAAAATAATAAGTCAACGTTGAGTGCAGTAGCCATGTTCTGATAATAGTTGAATGCGTATTTCGTGTAAAGTTCCATTATCGGAGTTAATCCTGAATGTCCATTCAACTCATGCTTAACATAAAAAAATATTGTCCTTGGAACTGAATCAATATGTAAAAAAACTATTCCATAGGATAATAGGAAGTTGTTCCAATTCATCGTGCAATATTTTATCTAAACAAACAAACATTCCATGACGATTAAAATTTATTACAAGTACTGATTTCTGACACTTACGCGAATATTAAACATTGAAATGAAACTACTTTTTACGGATATACCAGCTGCTTGGAATCCCATTATAGAATCTATAAAATCTAAATCCAAGCCCAAAACTACAAGACCAAACGATACGGTGAGCTCGTTCTGCGTGAATCGGATCGCTAATAATTAACAAAAATGTAAGGTAGCTGTTAGTAATTTTAACATCAAGACGTCCAACACCTCAGTGTGCCCGTGACCATGGATGCTGTAAAGGATCCGAAACGTCGGGAACTAAATAATATCAATATACCGCGATAAAATCCGTAAAAAGTAGTTTCATTTCAATTTATAACAAGTTCCTAATATTAAGGTCCGGCGGCCCACAAAAACGTAATACCAAAATAAACCGTAATCCAAACAATATTTTATCAAATCGTGTTATTATTCGGATTGAGATACCTTTAATCTAGGTTCCTACAGTACCATTTAATCTACTAGTATTTCACTAGAAATGAACGACAGGAAAATCATTCAAAACTCGGTGAAATTATAAATAGTTTTCGCTTACATTTATTTCTAGTGAAATATTTTGGATGAAATGGTAGAATAGCACCTTGATTAACGGTATCGGAATCCGAATAATAACACACTTTAAACACTAAATTGTATTTGAACTACCTCGATTTCTTTTGGTATTACGTTTGTATTGGAAATTCGGTCCACCGGACTCAAGTAACGAAATCTCTTTGACATTTAGTGTAGGTATATAGAAGAATGTTTTCTATGAATGACACAAATATTAATGGTTCATTATTATTTATTTTTTAAATTAATTAAGCATTTGACTGGATCCAGGAGGTATAGCGGGATACGCGAGCGTTGACACCGGGGTAGAAAGGTAAACCGCATCCTTCACCAAATGAGCAGACACCGACTACGATGCCATTGTGGTAGAGAGGACCGCCAGAGTCACCCTGGCACTGGTCGCGACCGCCGACATCAAGCCAACCGGAGCACAACATGTTGGCAGTAATATCCCAGTTTAATGTCGCATAACGAGCGCGGCAAACAGCTTGGTTGACAACCCAAATTTGGACGTGACGCAGCTGCTCAGAGGTAGACCCACCAGACTGTAAAATAAAATAAAAACAGGAACTCAAATAACTGAAAAAGAAAACTGTAAATTAGTATTTCATTTGCGATAATTTTTTTCACTTACGGAAACGCGTCCCCATCCTGCAGCCCAGACCGCTTGATTATCGCCGAGGTTATAGTTGGCTCCGGGGATGGAAGCGGGTTGAACAGCATTGTTGTAAATAATGTTGCTGGAACTACGCATGATGGAGATGTCATTGTCTAAGGTCCGAGCATTATAACTTTGATGGTTGATGATAAGGTTAACGACATGAACAACGCCACCGCTGTTGGCCCACGTGGACCCAACGCGAAAACGCCATCTATTGGCAGCATCTCCGCTGTAAAGAATAAGTTTATAGATTATTACAAAATACAAATTATCTATTTTTTTATTAAATATTGATTCTTTTTCGACGTGTGTAATGCTCTGCTACCGCACCGGTCCGAGTATAGCGGGCAGCCACAGATCTAAGCTCAGCTAGCTTTGTCGGAGCTACGACATTTGCTTATTCATACTCTCCACAACGCCAACATTATAATAAGTAATGCATTTTCGTAGCTTATCAACGTATCCCTGTAAATAACTCACGAGAGAATAGCTTGCTAATCTGGGACTTATCGATTCTATATAGTTATGGATTTCCCAAATTATTCCATCCTCAAGGGCAAAAATAAAGTAATACGTTTGCTAGAAGCATTAACAATTGGTAATTAATTTAACCATAATTTTATCATTGTATCACACCTTATATTTTTATATAGGTAATATTCGTAAAGAATTTTATCTTAAACTGTCATATTCTTTGAGTACAAAAGAACCACCACGTTAGCCTAATGGTCCTGAGCGCGACTGCTACTCTTGAGATCCTGGGTGCAATTCCCAGGTCGAGCAGTATTATTAGGTTTTTCAATGGAATTCTCAGTAGCAACTTGGAGTTTGGCTTATGTGCCTGGTTAATGGCAATAGGATCGTCTCGTATTACATGGTACCTAAAAGTACCAGTGAGCTTTATTTGTAAATTAGTAAGTACAACTCTACCTAACCCGTTAAGATATACATGCGTGATGGTATATTATGTTATGTTACAAAAAATATCTTTTAATCTAGATTGCATACTTACATTGTGCAGTGAGCAGCAGTAAGGACGGACCTGTTGTTAAGAATGGTACCACCGCAGCTTTGCCAATAATTGACCAAATTCCATGAGTACAGGAGAGCGCTGATTGTCGGGTATTGGTTAATAGTGGTGACGGAACCACCAACAATCCTCTGGGGATTAGCAGGTACGGCTAGAAACAAATGTTATTTTGGCATTTTTGGTAATATACCTATTATTAAAATGTATTTACAATTAAATTATTATTATTATATAATTACTTTTTTTTTTATTGTTGGTTCGGTATTCAGTTTCAGTTTTGCAGAAAAGCTGAGATAACATCTGAGATAAGAATGTTGAGTAATGAAGTATCAAAGGGGAAGCTTGAAAATAGCACCACTGACTGAAACATTGTGTCGTACCCGTATGTCCCGACATACGGGTACGACACAATGTTTCAGTCAGTGGTGCTATTTTCAAGCTGGTGTGGACCTGCTGTGTGCTGGTGTTACACCGGGGTGTGGACATGTGATGCAAGGAGATGTAAGAAGAAGAAAAAGAGGCTTTAAGCATACATATTATGTGGTGTGAGACCTGGTGAAGGTCGCTGGGAGTCGTTGGATGCAGGCGACATACAACCGATACTTGTGGAAGTCATTAGGGGAGGCCTTTGTTCAGCAGTGGACTTCTTTTGGCTGAGATGATGATGTGGTGTGAACGCCGATATCGGATAGACGGAACTATGTTTTTTTGATCACCTAATAGTAAGCGATTACCGCCGCCCATAGACAACCGCAACACCAGAGGAGTCACAATTGCGTTGCCCGCCTTTTAAAAGGATTTAAAAGGATCAAAGGAAGTCAGGATACCGGAGGCCTCCGGTATCCTGACTCATTCGGCCAAACACAACGTAAGTGCTATTTTACGCCAGTTTTCTGTGAGGCCGTGGTACCAATCATACCAAATGGCTGATGAGATGAAGGCTGGCAGAGATGGAAAATGTACGTTCTGCCCCGACGACAAATAGGAGAAGGAGAATGATAATGATTGTCAGTAATATATACATTTCGCAATACACTTTTTCTCACTACACAATTACCAAATAGTTTTGTTAAGAACCACGAAACAATTATTGTAATAGTTTACCTGAAACAGCCGCCACGCATAGGGCCAACAAAGCGATTATACGCATCTTTACTGTCTACTGGATAATGTATCAGTTCCGAATACAAAGTTGCTATTTATATCAACCGAAATGTTGATAACAGTTTTTCAAGACGAAAGAGTTTTATTATCTCCAATCTGGGGGCCCGGCAGTGCCCCCGCCAAGTCGAGCAAAAACAAGTGGCACGGCCGTACGATCCTTTTTACCCACGACGGAACGGAGACTTTAGATGCGTTTGGAGTGAGAGGGTGTTTGTTTGTTTCTTTGTGCCCTCTAACGAATGTTACCACTTTTCTCCATAACGGTTTGACCGATTGAGATGCGGTTTAGTGTACAGGGTTTGTATTTCATCAGCGAGTATTCGTGGATAGGTACAATGCACATTTACAACATAAATATCTTATTACAATTTTAACCTCAAACATATTACATTGATAACGAATAATTTTATTTAGCCATTTTGAAAAAAGTAACCATTGGAGTAATTTTCCTGATTAACTAGGTACTTATGGACTAGATTATTACATGTCAAAAAATATAAAAAAGTCAAGTAGGTATTAATATTTAAAAATATACTTACAGGTACTAAATAAGATCAACTAAGTAAAAAAAACAATAAATAAAAACATTATTGTGACAAGGAATATACAAATCTATATCTATACTAATTTATACTAATTTAGAAGCTGAAGAGTTTATTTGTTTGTTTGTTTGCTTGAACGCACTATCTCAGGAACTACTGGTCCGATTTGAAAAATTATTTCAGTGTTAGATAGCCCATTTATTGAGGAAGGCTATAGGCTATATATCATCACGCTAAGACTAAGTAACTATTCCACGCGGACGAAGTCGCGGGCGCAAGCTAGTACTAATATATAAAGATGAAGAGTTTGTTTGATTGTTTGCTTGAACGCGCTAATCTCAGGAACTACTGGTCCGATTTGAAAAATTATTTCAGTGTTAGATAGCCCATTTATTGAGGAAGGCTATATATCATCACGATACGCTGACGAAGTCGCGGTCAGAAGCTATATCTATACTAATATATAAAGCAGAAGAGTTTGTTTGTTTGTTTGCTTGAACGCGCTAATCTTTAAAATATAACACACAACCCACGACTAATGTACTCCAAAAAGCATTAAATAACATTTTTGAAACCCTCGACTAAATGACTACCACGCCATAACACTTACGTACAAGAAAATCCGGCGGGGGCTGCACTTACTTCTACAAAACACATCATAACATTTATATACTACATTTCAATTGAAATTCAGAACAGAGATGGATATAGCAGCCCCGACGGTTTTTCTTGTAGGTAAGTGATTATGTGCGGTAGTCATTTCGTTGAGGATTTCAAAAATGTTATTTAACGTGGGAGAGTCATGCTTCGGCACGAATGGGCCGGCTCTACCGGAGTGATACCACGGCCTCACAGAAAACCGTCGTGTAACAACGCTTGCGTTGTGTTTCGCCGAGTGAGTAAGGTTACCGGAGGCCCAAACCCTTTTCAAAGGCGGGCAACGCACTTGTGACTCCTCTGGTGTTGCAGGTGTGTGCTATGGGTGGTGATTTGCTTGGCATCAGGTGACCCGTCTGCTCGTTGGCTCCCCTATCCCGTAAAAAAATAAAAAAATTATGCTTTTCCGAGTACATTAGTCGTGGGTTTTTTCAAAATGTTTAATTTTGTGTCTTATCTCGAAGCAGTTCAGCATGAATAGATTGGCTTGGTAATCGCACTAAACAATCGAATTTAATATAATATTTATATTACTTGTGAGGTATATTGTGTTTTCATGCGATGGCCAATTCAATCTTCTTATATAAAACATAAACGATGTTTAATAATGATATGGTCACTATAAGATGTTGTTAGGTTAGCTAATCACCTAATAACTTACGTAAGACAGAAGGACCCCTAAGTAGGACTGAATAAATTGACCGTCTTGCGGATCTCACAACTTTTTACGATAGAAGAACTGAGTTGTGAGACTTGGTTTTTTTTACAAGTTTTGTTTCAGTGTCATTTTTATTATAATTGTTCTTAATCGGTCTACTGATAACTTTTGTCTACTCGTGTTTTTCAAAATCCTCTTTAGTAATATGTCAGCAGGTATCAGTAGTGTCCAGTTTAAGCCGTGGTGGCATGCCACTAAGAGCTATGGGTGCCAAATTAGGTATTATAATTACGGTGAAATGCCAATTACGGTTAATCTAGACACCGCTATAACTGGGGCCCAAGTCTGCTATTTCAGTTGTATCAAAATGGTCGTTCAATGGCACTAAATGACATAAGAACTGACAGATTTCGTAGAGAAAACTGTCAAAAATCAACAATTCTGAAGCCATTGAGTGACGATTTTGACACGACAAAATAGCAGACTTGGGGCCCTGATTATGTGTTGATTTTAATTCAGTAAATTATCTATTGGAAAGGTTGAATGTCATCCATTTATTAGTTTTTCAGTAATTATTTTCGAAGTTGGGTTCTAGGCGTTTTAATGTTTGTTGTTATTCTATATCAGAGTTCGATGGGTTAAACTTACATTTTTCGATTATATTGGCAGATTTCACACATCGTACCGTCAAGAATTCATTGAATTGGGGTAAATTTTATAATTTCGGGGCAAATGGGATTAGCAAGGCTGTCCGCTCACTCCACCACCTTCGTCTGCCCGATGAGCACTTTGAATAGATGTGACTGCCTTGTGGTCAACAGTACTTTAATCCAAGCTTGCTACGAGAGGTCATCTCTAACTGCTGCCACGAGGGTACGACGTGGTTCTATCAAAACAGGATACTGTCCTGCTCCAGCATATGGCGAGCAGTGTCATCATCATCAAAATCACACTGGTGACATACGTCGTCTCCCGTCTTTCTATCTTGTGCAGGTATTTGCCGAAGCAGCCATGATCTGACAAGACCTGCATCAGGTGAAAGGTAAGGGTTCCGAAGGCACATTTAACGTATTAATTACCAAAGAAAATACTTAAATAAGTAAATAATACCTATGTAATACAGAACAAATCTAATAAAAATTAATATTATATATGAACTGCCTAATGAGGCAGTTCATATATAATATGATTATAGTATTATTACATATATTATCGTATTATACATTACAGTATTATTATAGTATTAATACATCAGTATGCGTGACGTTGGAAAAGACCCGTAGAGTATTCCTCTTTCGGCACCAATTTTGAGCTTTGAGCACCTATGGTTTGAGCACCTGAGCTATTACACTTACAGCACCAATAGGTATAGCTTGGTGCTCAATGTGGAAGCACCTACTCATTATCTCTAGTGATGGCATGTATAATAAACTTATCGATTAAATTAGCAATTTTATTTATCATTATCGATCATTATATAATGTCTAATGATGTACTGATTGATAATGACTAGGTACTACTATCTCTATATTATCTAATCAAATTAATTAAGTAAAAAGTTTAACTTCCTTGAGCAAAAAATTACAATTTATGGTATTACCGATGAATCTTCGAAAAAAATATTGAAAAAATTAAAATAAGTAGCTCACACACCTTATTTTCGTATTATTATAATGCATTTGTTATGTATACATCATGTACGTAAGTTGAAATGCGCCTATAGAAATTCTATGATGTGTCTTGTCTAACTAAATGCAGCCCTTGCCGGATTTTCTTTAGGTAAGTGAATATGTGTAGGTAGTCATTTAGCCGCATTCAAAAAAGTTATTTAATCCTTTTACAATTTTGAGTTATACTTAATTTAAACTTTTTAGAGATCTCCTTTGAAAACTCAACTCATTAGGTTATATTTCTGATGGACAACGTCAAATTTGTATTGACTTTCTATGTTACTATCAGATTTATAGCAATTATTCAGTTTCTAAAATAAACTGTACGCCTGTACTTACGCACTGTATTTACGCCATCAAGGTTTCACATCATAAAATGAGTTCAGTATATACTTTACTGAAAAAGAAGTAAACTATTGTCAAAAGTGGCAACCTGTGATTGACAGATGTAATATACTTCATTTCATTGAGGTAATAAAAACGTATTAATTTCTAGAGAACAGTTTTTGTTGCTCACACACAATGAGTATCCTATACTAAATGGGGTACGCTAGACATTTTCATTTCATTTTCAGGGTCCAGCTACCCTTTTCGATGATTTATTATTAACATAGGTAAATCAATAAATACATTAATAAGCAATATGTACCTACTTGTTTTTATTCAATTCCAACACATGTTAGGTGTAAAACCCTCTATTGTAAGTAAATATAAGAATATATTATAGGTACTTAAATAATAATACTAGTAAACCTTTACTTGCAATATGTGGACCACTAAGCCCGTATTCCCCAAAGGGTTAGACAGAGGTGTAGGTACTCTAGACTCTCGACCTACAGCGAACTGTGGGTGTACATTAGTATACGTCTGTCATGGTTAAGTCCCATGTAATAGGGGGCGAGCCTATAGGGATATAGGGCCATTAACCAGGCACAAATTAAAACTCTGAGCTGCCAGGTACTAAGAATTTCGTAGAAAAATCCAATAATGCTTCTTAACCTGGGAATGAACCCAGAGCATCAGTGTAGCAATAAAAGAGATAATATGTATATTTGTTTGGTTAGTTGCTTAAAGCCTTGTAGGTACCCTAATTCATAATAGGTATGCATAATTCATTTTGACATGTGGGTATTCGTTTGATCCATTATTCCTTTCCGGTGTTTTGATAAGCATATCAAAAATTCATGCGTTTGGTTTATTTGTCTACATATTGAATTTGAATATTAGCCACAAAAAAACTTACCAATACCTTTTTTTTTTTTTTTTTTGTGGCCCCGTGGAAAAATGCTTAATGCACGAAACACCGCCGCGGGGGATGCGACGGTGAACAGTGTCGGACTCCTCGCCCTGAAAAGGGCGCCCTACCGACTAAAAAACCACGGGAGGTCTCGTAACACCACTGTAGCGCCGGAGTCACGGGAACAAAGATTCTTCCGCGACTCCGGCAGTGGCGGGTCGCCTGAGACGGCGACCACCTAACCTTAGGGGGAGGCGTGCTGCACGCTCTCCCCACAACTCACTCCCACTCCCGGAGTGGGACGCGGTTGCCAGCCGCGCCACTTACCCGGGCCATAGTGCCGGCGACACGGTCCCCCTGCGTGTCACCGGCGGCCCCTTCCTACTGGGCCGTTCTCTGATCGGGCGGCCGACGACCCACGTCGGCCGCCCGCAGGCCACAGCTCATGGAGGCCGGAGGTCAGTGAGCGCCCTCCGGCGCCCGGTGCGTCTCCTTCGGGACGGGAGAGGGGTTGAGATTTCTCTCTCCCTCTCCGCCGCCTCCTTGGCGAGCATGACGTGCTCGCAAAACGAGGCGGCGGCGTCCCACGCGTTCTCGCTCCGGACCATGGAGCGAACCAAGGTCGGAAGCGAGAGGTCACCACCGGTGGCCGCAACGAGGCCACGGCGTTGCTCTGCCCAAGCGGGGCAGGCGGTCAGCGTGTGCTGCGCCGTGTCCTCGGCGCAGCCCTCACAGTGGTGACAACCGGGCGTTGGCTCGCGACCGATGCGACACAGGTACCTGCCGAAGCATCCGTGTCCGGACAGCACCTGCGTCAGCCGGTAAGAGAGGGCGCCGTGACGCCTCTCGAGCCAATCCTCCATGACGGGTCTTACCGCTGCTATAAGGGCGTGCCCCGCGCTGGGTTGCGCAAGTCGTTCCCTCCATTCCGCCACTAGGACCCGGCGGAGCGCGTTGCGCCGCTCCGTAGTTTCGCGGGGCAACGGCAGGTCGCCCCGCTGCAGGTCCTCCACGCGCCGCCGATACAGCGACGCGAGGACCATTGCCTCCAGGTCCCAGGGCGCGGATCCGGCAAGGAGGCTCGCCGCCTCGAAGGAGATCGTGCGATAGCCCCTGACCACTCTGACGGCCATCGCCCGCTGCGGCCTCCGCAGCAGAGCGGCATTGCGGGTCGTCAGAGTGTACGCCCACACTGGCGCCCCGTAGAGCGCCATTGATCGCACGATCCCCGTATAGAGCCTCCGGCAGGAGGCACTGGGCCCCCCCAAGTTGGGCAGCAGCCGCGACAGAGCTGACGCGGCGCCCATCAGCTTGGGGCCCAGTCTCCGGAAATGGTGTCCGAAGTCCCATCGGCCGTCGAGCACGAGTCCGAGGTACTTCATCGTCGGCTCGACGCCGATGCGGACACCCCCCACCACTATGTGGGATCCCGGTGGTGGCGCCCTCCGCGGCCCGTGGAAAAACAGGGCCTCGGATTTGCAGAGCGCCACCTCCAACCCCAACTGCCGGATCCTACCAACAACCTGCGCAACCCCCGCTGTGGCCAGAACGGCCGCCTGCTGGTGCGTTCCCCCCCTCGCTGTGACTAGCGTGTCGTCGGCGTAGCAAGTCACGCCGACGCAGGGGGGGAGCGCACCACGCAACACCCAGTCGTACCCGATGTTCCACAGGAGCGGACCCAGGACCGAGCCCTGTGGAACACCGCACGACATCTCTCGCCGACCCCAACCTTCGCGACCCGGGTAGATGACGGATCGCTCCGTCAGATAAGCCCCGACAATGCGGCGGAGGTAGGTCGGCACTCGGTGATAGACGAGTGCCGCCCTGATGCAACTCCAAGGCAAGGTGTTGAAGGCGTTGGCGATGTCTAAAGACACCGCCAAAACAACCTCGCCCCGGGCAACAGCATCCTCCGCCTGGGCCCTTACGCGCATGATTGCGTCGATGGTGGAGCGCCCGCGACGGAAGCCAAACTGGCTTTCCGCCAGATCCGGCCCAACACACGTGAGGTGTGCGACGAGGCGGCCGGCAATGACTCTTTCGAAGAGTTTGCCCGCCTCGTCCAGCAACACGATGGGCCGGTATGCGGACGGACTGTCCGCAGGGCGCCCCTCCTTCCTCAGCAGGACCAGCTTCCCGGTCTTCCACCGGCTCGGAAACTGGCCGCGCTCGAGGCATGCGCTGAAGAGCCCCGCTGAAGAGCACATTAGTATACGTCTGTCATGGTTAAGTCCCATGTAATAGGGGGCGAGCCTATAGGGATATAGGGCCATTAACCAGGCACAAATTAAAACTCTGAGCTGCCAGGTACTAAGAATTTCGTAGAAAAATCCAATAATGCTTCTTAACCTGGGAATGAACCCAGAGCATCAGTGTAGCAATAAAAGAGATAATATGTATATTTGTTTGGTTAGTTGCTTAAAGCCTTGTAGGTACTAATTCATAATAGGTATGCATAATTCATTTTGACATGTGGGTATTCGTTTGATCCATTATTCCTTTCCGGTGTTTTGATAAGCATATCAAAAATTCATGCGTTTGGTTTATTTGTCTACATATTGAATTTGAATATTAGCCACAAAAAAACTTACCAATACCTAACCTAACCTAACAATTTAAATTAAAGTGTTATTTATCTTTGTATTGATTATTATTGTATAGTGAGATTAAAATAACATGCTGAGTTTACCTGTAATTTAGATGCATACAATGCTATTATATTTGTTAATTATATGTACCATATGTCTTTGTGTGTATTTAGTTGGTTTGTTTAAATAAATAAATAAATAACCTCATTAAACAATATTCTTTCTATAATTCCTCATTCCCTGCTTTCAGTTGGTAACGCCTATTAACTTTTTTGTTAGGATTACTTAGTTCTACAAGTATCAGTTTATTTCAGTCGTGAACGGGGCCTTGTAATCTGGGTTTTAAACTACTTATAAGTTTGCCATTCTTCTTTACTCCAATGGTTACTTTTTCAAATGGATAACTAAATTCTGTGTTATCAGTACCTATAATTACTCCACCTCAAAGACATAAATTCAAAATGTCACTATCTTTTTTGTGATATTTTTGCATTTTTCATGCTAAGATTATAAAGTAAAAAAAAATAACTTCAAAATGTGAGTCGAATGGGTCTCATGGTGGCTTAGTGGTCATTGCGTCTGGTGTAGACGTAGGTTCGAATCCTGCCCACAGTTGAATTATTCCTTCACTAAAATAACTTCACAATCTTTGCATGAAAAGTGCAAGAAATATATAAATAGGTCGGCTCTATGTTATTAAATTATTAATAACTAGCTGACCTGACAGACGTTGTCCTCTCCAAGTTTCAACTAACCACTTCGAAAAATCTGGTTTTCCATATTTTTAAAACACTTAGCGCCATTGACCTCTGAATACCTTATTTCTGACCTATTTCAAAAATTTGTTGACATGGTATTGACGTGAAGCATGGAAATATAAACAGATATACCTACATAGATAGAAGCCTCAAATAACTGTTTCGGCATCAGTAAAGATTATTACATACTTTGTGGTATATTCTTTGGCAGGGGCGTAGCTACCGCCGTATCTGCCGTATCAATTATACGGGGCCCCCGGGCCACGGGGGCCCCCAAAGTGTGTAAGGAAAAAAAATAAAAACTTTCTAATTTATTTTATTTTACAAATGACAAAATTCTATGAAGCAATTACTTTTTTTCCCGCCTTAAGCGTGCGTTCAAAAGTTGGCAACACTCTACATCGTTATGGCGGGCTGCAGGACTTCCCCGTTTTACTTACTTCATCTTCAACTCAGCGGGGAATCCTTCATCGATATCGCGATCGATCGATATTAAAAGGCAAGGAGAGTGAATATTTAAAATTTGATTTTTATTTGTATAATGGTTAGTTAAATTATGTTATGATAAATAAATATTTCTTTTCACAATATTTTTTTCTTTTGTGAAAAATCTTTACCCCCTTTTTATATAAGGGCCTCCAAGCAAATTTTTTATACGGGGCCCCGACGAGACACGCTACGCCACTGTTCTTTGGGTATATTAATTATTTGATTTGAAGGAAATTATTTAGTTTCTCAAATAAAGTGTGCGCACTGTATCTACACTATGGAGGTTGCACATTATAAAATGCGTTACTATATGGCTGGATGCTTTAAAGAAGAAAACAATAATTGTCAAAATTGTCAACTCAAAATGACACCTGTTATCGAACTAAATTTCATTGAGGTAATAACAATGTCGTGTTAGTCCGCTAGAAAATAAGTTGTCATTCTTTGTTTACTTCTTTACCCTACTCAAATATTTAGTTTTGACACCGGCTGGTGCTCTGTGGATAAATCCTATGTATGTCCCGTGATGCCCTGTATAAGTAGAGTTAGAATAACTGTTCTAATAATCAATTCCTGTTCACAATAATGGTTTCTGATTGATCTACTTTGTTTTCTTGTTTTATCTTATTTAGTCCCTTTCAGTGTATTTTTTTTATTTTATTACTTGATTCTGTTATAATTTTTGACCCGTGCTAGTCTAGTACAGAAATACTTGAAAAATAAATTTACTTCAATGGTTATTTTTCAAATTCAATGTTTTCAATGGTTAAAATGTTAATAACTTTTGATAGAGAGAACCGATTTTAATTAAAAATAGCCTAAATGTTAATCCAAGAAACAGGCTATGAATTCCTGTCCACTTCCTCCAAATCTCTTCAGTAGTTATCATTTGATGCGTGGTCAAACACACAGACAAACCGACAGACAAACAGACAGACAAAAGTTCCAAAAATAATAGAAATGGATTGTGTTACTGATTCTGAGTCCCCCAAATTAGTTTTTTTGTAAATATAAGCAATGTACAGACACGGCTCACTTACATTCTTATTCTATGTAAGATATGCCATTATCTACTGTATTTCTTCCTGTATTTCCTCAAGGATAAAGTAAGTATATACTTGTGGTAAACCCATACTTTTCAGTTCTGTAATCAAACCAATTCTTAGAATTGGTAAATAATTATCAATAATTCAAATATTTTATGATAATGAATTAAGTACGATTCATTTATCTAAGGTGTTATCAGCAACAAATAATCACCATAATACTTCATTTTTATTATTATACATACAATATATCTGTGATATACTAATTCATAGGTATTTTTCAGAATCTAATTAATATTTCACAATCATTATCTCTTCTCTTCTACTATTATAAAATTGCGTAAAAAAAGCTGCGTCTTTACATTGAAGATATTTAAAAAAAGCAAGTTGGTTAGGATATAATAAACGTCTCCGAAGTCTTGTCTGTTTGTCTGTAAAAACTACTGAATAGATTTTAATTTTGTTATCACTGTTAGAAAGTAAGTATCTCCAATAATTAAACGGAACCTGAGATTACAGCTTGTCCTCTCTAATGTATAGAGACATATACAAAGAAGAGATTATCACTGTTGGTTTTTGAGCTTCAAGTGAGTGAAGCCGCGGGCAGAAGCTAGTAAATAATATATTTATGGCACACGTTGTCCTGCCATGAAAATAAAAAATCTGCTGTTAATGGATAAAAAAACACACAACGCCATCTGGTGGAACCCGCATACAATGCCATGTTGAATTTTGTCCTTGTTTTGTTTCTTTGAAATGCGTTCTCGATACACAATGTAGGTACCTATGAGAAATAAATTTTCTTCATAATTTTATGTATAGCAATCATATATCATAAAAACCGGTGCAGCCGTTCTTGAGTTATAAATGGTGTAACAAACCCGACTTTGTTTTAAAAATCAGTTCCCTCCATTGAAATATTGTATTTAAAAACTGTTTTAATATTTCACACAGTTTTAATGTTTAATCACCAGATTATGGGAGTTTTTCCATTGCTCCACGGTCGTATGTTCGATTCCCATCTGAGGTAATTTAATTCTACAGATATTTGTTTTGAGTTAGGTTGTACTTAGTACTTATGTTAGTTGTATGTCTGTGGAGCCACTTGAAAACTTACAATTATTGTGCAAATATAAGGAGGATGTGTCGTTTTAAAAAAAAAGAAAGACCAAAAAAGTTTTATTGTCATATATGTATTTTAGGCATTAGACTGGATCCAGGTACTTAAGTGAGAAACACGAGCATTGACGCCAGGGAACTCGGGACGAGCACAACCAAAGCCCCACGAGCAGACACCCACGACGACGCCATTGTGGTAGAGAGGGCCACCGGAGTCACCCTGGCACTGGTCGCGACCGCCGACATCGAGCACACCAGAGCACAACATGCCGTCGGTAATAATAGCACCAGCAGCGGTATAGCGACTCGAGCAGACAGCCTGATTCACCGTCCAAATCTGAACGTGTCGAAGTTGCTCGGAGGTGGAGCCACCGGACTGTAGAAGAAAATATAATAAATCAGCTTTCAAATAATATTAAAACAAGTGTAACTATGATATAAGCAGTGATAGCCTAAAGCCTATGGCCATTGTAATGCCAAATCGAGGCTCTCGAGTTCAAATCCAAGGCACGCACCTCAAGAAGGAGGTTCTATGTATTATTTTATGTATGTTCACCGATATTGTGTTTGTGTGGACTGATTTAATATTTTTTTGTATGAAAGAGTATATAATACTACCAAGGTGATCTAATACAATTTGGTGAAGATCTGATCAGAGAAAAAAAATTAAAATATCACTCCTATTTAGCCATTTCATTTCTCACATAATCCATCCATCTCTTCTTTGGTCTCCCCCAACCTTGATATCTGTCCATCCACTTTTTGTAATCATATGTATCAATAAATTATCAGTCGCCTAAAAGTCGCCGGAAAATCATTGCATGCTTGAGAGATTTACTCGACGGCTTGTGAAGTCTGCCAATCTGCACTAGGTCAGCGTAGTGGACTATAGCCCTCTCTAACCTCTCACTCTCTCACCCTCTCACTCTAATAGGAGTCCCATGCAGCAGTAAATGGGTTAATGATGATGGTTAATGGATACTTACAGAAAGTGTACCCCATCCAGCTGCCCAAACGACCTGGTTGTCACGAAGGCTATAGTTAGGCCCGGCAATGGAAGCGGCCTGAACGAGGTTACTGTAGGAGATGCTTCCAGTAATACGCATAATGGCGACGTCAGAATCCATGGTGCGGGTGTTGTAACTGGGGTGAACGCTAATAAACTGGAAGACGTACACTGTACCACCGCTGCTGGCCCAGGTGGAACCTACTCGGGCACGCCATCTAGAGGCCGAATCGCCGCTAAAACATAAAAAAACATCAATCCCCGAAGGGTTAGGCAGAATTGTCCTAACCCACCCAGATTGCCGGTATATTCAGTTCCCATGTGATAAGTGGCGAACCTACCTATTCCCATTACCGGGTATAAATCCAAACTTCGAGCTGAGAGATCTTAATAACACTGCTCAACCTGGGAATCGAACCAAGAACCTCAAGCGTAGCTGTCACACTGGGAACTACCAGACTAATGAGACCGTCGTCGTAAATTATCCAAATTGTAGTGTCACAAATCTATGAACTACAATTCCATTTGGGAACAACCTCTTAGCTCTTTGCTTGGAACTTTCACTTTTATCCTGAACTAGCTTCTGCCCGCGGCTTCGCCCCCGTGGAATTCGGTCTGTCATCACATCCCACGGGAACGGGATAAAAAGTATCCTATGTCCGTTTCCGGGTTCTAAGCTACCTCACCACCAATTTTCAGCCAAATCGGTTCAGCCGTTCTTGAGTTATAAATGGAGTAACTAACACGACTTTCTTTTATATATATACTAGCTTCTGCCCGCGGCTTCGCCCCCGTGGAATACGGTCTGTCATCACAAATCACGGGAATGGAATAGAAAGTATCCTATGTCCGTCTCCTGGTTCTAAGCTACCTCTCCACCAATTTTCAGCCAAATCGGTTTTGCCGTTCTTGAGTTATAAATGGTGTAACTAACACGACTTTCTTTTATATATATAAGATAGATGTATTAACAAACATAAATTTTCACATAAGTAGACAAACACCCGTCCTTAAATTAGCCTAATGCGTCCCTTGCGCAGTTGCGTAACATGTGTGGTATTTGAGGCACTTGGGAATTTTTTTAGGGCATTTAATATCGGGCTGGGGGCCCCTTCACCTGGGGGGACGTAGCAATTTGCCCGTCATGCTACTCTATTGTTATGCCACTGCCCTTGCAAGAATCGTTTAGCGTCTTGTAGCCCAGAGGCAGATTCAATTCGTTGACATTGTTTAAGAATACCTCCTTTTGATTCGAGACTAGATAGGCAAGATCAAGAAGTGCAAAGGACATTTTTAACCGAATTAAAATAAGGGCTACTCTTACTATGGGCAGTGAGCAGCGGTCAAGATTGATCTGGTATTAAGAATGGTTCCACCGCAAGCCTGGCTAAACAAACTACCACTCCATGAGTACAAAAGGGCCACAATGGTAGGATACTGGTCAATAGTGGTGACGGAACCACCCACAATCCTCTGCTGATTTGCGGGCACAGCTGTGAAGAAAGAAACAGTGGAT
This sequence comes from Acronicta leporina, assembly GCA_947256265.1. Lineage (NCBI taxonomy): Eukaryota > Metazoa > Arthropoda > Insecta > Lepidoptera > Noctuidae > Acronicta > Acronicta leporina. The sequence goes on from OX366512.1 coordinate 4,694,755, forward strand.
TAAAAACAATTGACTTTCCGAAAACAAAATATCTCATCAAAACCCGTCATCCCGTGTACCTAATGACGGTTTAGAAAGAAAGAATGATGAAATCGTCACTGCCACTAGTGCTACTCAGGTCTTGCAAGAAAAGACTCGGTAGTAGGATCTCTTAGGATCTGACTGGCTGGCGACCACCCTTATATCGAATTTTGTCGTAAAGCACCTTGGTTTCTAGATATTAGACTTTTGCGCCAATTTCCCTTCGATTTCTGCGGCTCTAGCAATCTATAGCCCATCCTAAATACTCTCTTGGCCTCGGTAACAGTACGCAGGCATCAGTAACTCCTCGAGTGCTGCTGGAGTGCAGGTGTCTATGGGCGTCGATAACTACTTACAAGTGTGTCGTCAGCCCGTTTGCCAACTTAGTCAATTAATAATCGCCATCACGCCTGTATTAAGCAGGGTGTGAGGTGAACACCCACATTCCGGCAAATTCCCGGTTTAGGTCCCATGTAATAGGCAGCCGCGAGTCGATTTTTTTTTCCGTCACTAAATAACTTTATAATCTTAGCATGAAAAATGCAAAAAAACACAAAAAGATAGTAATTTAATTAGAAGGGATTTACATAAAACGATGATAAAAACTTCGCTACCGTATTAATCTTATCTGGTAACCTTGATATTACTAATGTGTCAGCAATAACATCGGATTTCGTATGATAAATTGCAACATACAAAGCCTTTTATAATTCATATTCATAATTCTTTATTGCCATAAAATGAGTCGCAAGTTATAGGAAAGCCCTGACTCCAGAGCTAGATTAATAATATCTGTGTTTCAGGAGTCAGTGTCTTCTTCCAATTTAAGGTGCATGTTATTTAATTTTATGGTAAGAAGCAACTTAAAAACAATTGTGATAACAAAACATCATCTTAAAATTCAAATTTACAACATTAAAAACATAAGCTTATACAACAGTGTGCTGTGTGTGTGTTTGTTTGAGTGTGTACGCGCGCGCGCGTCTGTTTGTGTGTGTGTGTTTGTATTTGTTGGATTGGGTGTGTGTGGGCGGATGTGCGTGTAAGTGAGAGCGAGTGAGTGTATAATAATACTGAATTTATATCTGTATTATCTTTCTTTGCCTAAAAAACATTGCCTTGACAACGATTGAAATGAAATGAAATAATATTTATTTCTGTAAGTAGATTCTCAGAGACACTTTTACAAGTCAATGGTTTATTTTTTTATAGCTAGATGGCTTCGGCATTTCCTAACTGACGACCTCTGAGAAGAAACACCGAAACAAACTCAGAGAATCATGGTCTCTTTTAAAGTCCAGACATATAATAATGCAAATAATGTGAGTGGGACAATGCAAGGCTATGTCTGAAATGGCCTTTTGAGGAAATAACCATAGCAGCTTTGAGTAGACCAGTCCTAACTGACGGCAAGCATGCATCAGTCATGTGCAGCTCAACCATATTTTTCCTTCTATCACAGTTAGGTTAAGAAAATATTCTCTAATTAGTCTTAATTCTCTACCTTTTTAAATTAAGCCTTGAATTGTATACACGTAATTGATCTTCTATCTAAATCTCAATCAAAAAAACAATATCAAATGTTACAGTGTAATTATGACGTATTTTTATCAGACTAGGTAAATTTACAAGTCATATCATCATTTTACTATCGCACCTCATGCCATCAGCAGCGAATTCATCTTTACACCTTAGAACTACCTGCTGTAAGGTTCCAGGGAAACTTCATCCCACGTATAACCAGGGTGTAAAATGAGCTACCTGCCGAGGTTTCCCAAAAGACATGCATGCATGGGGCTCTTCAAAAAGGGTTCTTACGGGGTCGACAACGAGCGATACCTCTGGTGGTGTTGCAGACGTTCATAGGCTACGGTAACTGCTTACCATTAGGCACGCCGTAAGTTTATTTGCCACCTCAGTGATATAAAAAATCACCCTCATCGAACTCTTGAACACTACTCATAAAAATAAATAGGGTGTGGGGAACACATTGGTTTATAATAACATAACAGCGAATAAATGACTCACTTGCCATTCACGCCTCGGACGTTTCATTTCGCTCCCGATAACACACCTACCTGTACAAGGGGAAAGTCGGTACCTAATCTCGTAGGTACCTACATACTTACTACTTTTTACACATACCTACTGCCGTGCCATGACAAAAACTTGTTTTGTGCTAATACGAATAAATCGGTTCCTTTATTAAGGCCCACTTGCACCAACTTTTAAAATATGTTTAAATGGTATTTAAACTAAATTTTTCATAGTAAATTTGTGTTTAAACATATTCAAGAAGTTGGTGCAAGTGGCTCTAAGTCTTAAAACACTGAGAAAATCATTGGGAATAAACACTGTATTTAAAAATTATAAGTATCAGTTTTGATAAAACACAGCAACATTTTTCTACTTACAGTTTTTTGTCAAAACAGCTTACAGTGGCCCAAGCACGAACAACTATCGAATTCGTTTACTATACGAATGTGTTTTTTTCTGCTACAAATCTCATACATACATATTTTCACATCTGTCTCCCATTGGGGTAGGCAGAGACTACACTTGCTACGATACTGGTACACCACTTTCGCTTCATCTACGTTCATTAAGCTCTTTCTCAAACAAATTATACTCGATTTCGATACGAATACGTTTTCGAAAGTGCTTGGGCTACTGTACAGTCGCCCGCTATCTGTAATACAGTGTTTTGTCATATCAATCCCGCGTGCATTCGGTTGTAAATAAATAAATATATAGGTAAAAACTGACTTCTATTAATTATTTTGTTGTTAAAAATATCTAAAATGAGCAAAGAACGTAGTATTTTTTTTTTACCTAAGCCATTTTGTAGGTTTCGACAGAACGCGTTTGTAGGTCTAGACATAAAAATTAACCTAATTATTGTATTTTTTTAAATGGCTGATAAAAAGCTGGTGAATATATCAAAGGGCACCAATGTATATTAAAGATTAAATAACGAAATTTCCATAATAACAGACAAACACGGTTTCTGGAAACTGATATGTTTTTAGATTCACTGTTTTGACATGGCACGGCAGCATACGTGGATATATATTTTATTAAAAGTACTAACAAATCTGACTGATAATGCATATAAAACTTCAGCAAGATAAGCATTCTAGGATTATTTTAACATTGTCAAAATGTACTTTTTCAAAGGGACTCCCATCGGTATGATTTAGCCGACGAGTAGGTTAAATTCACTATCAGCATTTAAATAATTAAATTGTCCAAAAATATATGGTCGTTTAAATGATAGATTATATAGATTATTAGATAGACGTAGATACATATGTCAGAAAGCAATGGTACGATTTGTACCACAAGACCAAAATTTATGAAAAGGGATTCTTTTCTAAAGTCCTAAATATTTAATTTCTTTTGACCATCCATACTTTAGGACGCCCCGGCAAGATGGAGTGATGATTTGCGAAAGTCTGCCGGCAGTAGCTGGATGCGACATGCCGAGGACAGGGTGAATTGGCGCACATTGGGGGAGGCCGACGTCCAGCAATGGACTGTTATAGGCTGATGATGAATCCATACTTTAAACAAATTAAATTTCAGTGGGGAATAACAAGGTAAACGCACGGCTATAGGTAAAACCAGAATTTCCAGTATACGCTGACCTGTCATAGTACACCAAGCCTGTAAAATTCTAGGTCGGCCTAAATTAGATACGCGAGAGACACCGCTGGTCACTGACTTCTATTATCTAGTGTAATAGTTCTGAGACATACCTGAAACAGCAGTTAGGCTTGCCGCCAATAGGACAATAAAAGTACGCATTGTGACTCCTTCTGCACTGAACATCTAACATTGATACCGATCCACCGGTATTTATATAAAAAACTATTGCGTAGATTTAACCAATGTTCTTGATTATTTATAGATAAATAACAACTAGTTAATTGACTATCTAAGCTTATCCAGTTATTACAAAATTGTCTGTCCTACCAGCAGTCTAATTGTCAGTATCTTAACCTACAAACGTTATCATTTACCTTCAACAACTAATCAAAATTTTGGAAAACTAGTACAAGATCTGTTATTTCTCAATTATAAAGTTGTGGTAAGTAAAATAAACTTGGTCCTTAGATCCGTTCTATTAGTATTATTGATTACACATATAATATCTTCACAGGTACTAATTCCAAATATTTTCTCATGTAAATTGAGAAATAGGACGCAGAAGCCGATAATTAGTAACATACCATCATTCTAATACTTCCCAAATAGATAAGCAGAGCTGTACTAATATCTATAATGTAAAAATGACGTTCAAAAAGTACTACCTAGTAGTCCATATTGAATAAATGACTTTGACTTTGACTTTGTACTATGTAGGTATAGTTCACACAGTTCGCTGCTATATTCAGTTCCCATATTATTTGCAAATGCAAATTCTGAAACACTTCTGAGAATTTGATAGAAATACCCAATAACACTTTGACCAACTTGGGAATCGAACTCTAGCATAGCACTTTCGGTTAGAACCTTATGATGAGTTATATTGTTATGTTGCATAACATCCACAAATTTCTAACATTCATAAATCTCTTTCTTCTACACGATGTAAGGACACATAAATACCTAAATTTCAATGAATGTCAAAGATTCATATTTTTAAGTCATATTTGCCAACAGGTATGATACTTTTATTATAAGTGCATATAACTTGTAAGCCAACTACTTCATTGGTCTAGTGGTCCTGACTGCTACGGTAGAGACCCCGGGTTCGATTCCCAGGTTGAGCATAGTGTTATTGAGTTTTCTATGAAATCCTTGCAAGCAGATTGGAGTTTGGGATTTGATGTTAATGGCAATAGGTTCGTCCCCTATTACATGGGACCTATACATACCGGCGAACTGTGGGTCTAGGTACATTAGTATGCCTCTGCCTAACCCCTCGGATAATACAGTCGTGATGGTATATTGTAAGCCAAGAAAACACATCAATTTTTCATCGAGGCACAATTCATACGCCTGATTCATATAAGATATCATATTTTATCAATCGAGACTAGATAGCATTAATTTTATTGTAGGCACTCTACATAATATATAAGTCGGGGACTTGAATATTTCTTCGTTACCAAATAGCCTAGGCGACAATTTTATTATTTTGTCATATTCTCCATTAACTTCGGAATTTTAGAGCGGCGGTAGCCTAATGGCTAGGGCGTCGGACTTGCGATCATGTGGTTGCCGGTTCGAAACCCACCCATTGCACTACCGAAGTGAACCCACTCGTAACACAAGCATTTAGCTTAGCACGAAGGGTTAACAAGAATACTAGTAATGTGCGACCCATGCTAGTAAGATATAAAAAAATATAAAAAAATACTTTAGGTACTTTACTTTACTGGTTTCTGGTACGTGATCATTAGACATCTAATATCTATGCATATCTACATATAATCAATCTGTAGAAAAGTGGTGTCAGTTGCAATTACAAAATAATTGAAAAAAAATAAGTGGAGGAGATTAATTGAATGATACTGAAGCCGAAAAGCTGTTGTCTGTCAGGAATAATTTAATTGATGGAGTTCTATGAAATCTGGGATATACAGGTAGATTATAAGCCTGGTCAACATTTAGGGTACTTTTATCATTTTAAACCTTCGGTGCCTACTTTCTTAAGTAGGTATCCTATGTAAGCGAAGCCGCCGGCAGAAGCTAGTATTGAAGTATAACTGTACGGATTGCAATGCGTGACCTTCCAAACTGACTTTTAGAAAATTTATTACAAAAATACGCGTAACAACTAAATGTTTTTTTTTGTTACAGGTAAACTCAGGAGTCAAGGCCTGTGATCTTCGATTCTGAAATGGTCTTCCCAATTCAGGATAGTTGGAGTTAGAAATACAGGTTTAGGTAGTGCAAGCAATCAGCACAGTCTCGGGATCGATTCCCGCACGGAAAATGTATTTGAGATTTGTTTGTAAACGCACCTACGACAAAACTAGTGAAGGGCACTGAATTCAGCACCTCGCTTGTACCTAAATCAAGACACATTGACCCACTTTCATTCACGTAAGCACACGTAAGCATATTTTTTTCAAGAATAAGTTGTACTAAAAAGCTAAACGCAAAACTTGTGGCTGTGCTACAGTCATGCCCAAATCCACTATACAATAACAATATGTACAGGTAGGTTTCCATAACTAGAACTACTGTTGGATCAGGAGGCCATAGGTTCAGGCATTGTAGTTATCATTTACTACTTGCGCTTACTCTGTTACACGTTGTATACACCGTGAATTTTTTGCCGTTTTGGAACCGAAACATGGTAATTTAGAATAATTAGTAGTAGGTACTAATAAAAAATATTAAATTAACTGTACTGCTTAAAATAAAAAAGTTGACACCAAAAAACTTTTTTGTTCCCTTTTTCGAGTTTGGTCGTAGTAGTGCACCAGGCATGTTATACCGCTTACTTGTGTGTGTGTAACATTGAATGACATCGATCGTAGTGATTGCAGTAACCTAAAATTGAGTGGAGTTCTCATCTTTTGTTCGTGACTATATGACATTGCTTTTTTCTTCTTATTTATTTACTTTAAATTATACATTAATAGGTTCTGTTATCGATTTAGAGTCTAAAATATTCGGTTCCAAAACGACTTAAAAGTCTCTGTGTATTATACCACTTCTTTTTTGGTTCCACTCAAACCAGACTGTTTCTTTTTCCATCAATCTCCCAACGTCACACAATTGTTGCCTGTTCTGTTTCTGCTTGTGAAAAAAGGTAATACTTTTTCTCACACTTGAATGCAGGCCCGGATCTACGATTTTTCGAGCCAGGTCAGAAACTTGATAGCGGCGCTACCTCTCCCCAACGTTTTAATATTTGGCAAGTACGGAAGAAAGTAAATTTGCCCTCTTTTTACATATTATTACCTTATTTTGTGATGTGCTACAAAATGAACTAGGCGTTTTAAATGAAATGAATAATTTTGGTATGAATTTTTTTTATTGCGCACATTTAGACTGCCACCAAATGACTCAAATATTCCCGGAATGGACAGACAAAAGGATACTTATTCACACCCATATGCCTGTATGTTTTGGTCCCACATAATAAATATTGTACTGAATTAATAAAATATGGTAAATTACCTGACACAACAGCCACACACACCAATAATATACTCAGAACGAGCATGATTCACTCAAATGTTTACGCCTTTGTCGCCTGCACTGCCTATATATAACCTTCGAATTATTGATTCAGAGAAGATAGTCCTGCTATCAGTCAGTGGACAATGTAACTTCAAACTTATCCAGCTCTTCAATAATTAACACAAAACTATCAACACTACTTTTATCTGTGGCCTTTCTTGCGCCAAAACAATCACAGATCACTTTATGATAATGTATATATTATACAGTCATGTAAATCATAAATATATACACTTAAATAGATACATAGAACCAGGACGCCTTTTTCCTATAGAGGTAGAAGTAACTACAGACCGTCACTTGTTACGATATTTGCATAGCTCACATGCTCATACTTTTTCACTTATTACGAAAGACCTATTTTATAAACCTCACTAATAAGGTCTATGTCTGCCTATGTCTTTCTAAGGAGTCTCCCCCACTAACATTTGCTCTATAAATTAGCCTTTTGTTAGTCGCCTCTCAACCGTTTCATTCTCTCAATATGCCCAAACCACCTCTATTTTACCGTGGGAGCGCTCTCCCACGGTAAAATAGAGGTGGTTTACAAAAAACACGGTAAAATCGCTATGCTTCGGCACAAATGGGCCGGTTCGACCAGAGTGATACCAAGGCCTCACAGAAAACCGGCGTGAAACAACGCTTACGTTGTGTTTCGCCAAGTGAGTGAGGATACCGGAGGCCCAAACCCTTTTAAAAGGCAACGCCCCCTATTCCATTAAAAAAACTTTTTCTTCTCAATTCTTTCTTTTCTTTTTCTTCTATTTTCTCGTTGTAACAAACTGATAAAATTAAGTTTAATTACTATTAAACTTTTTGTTTAATAGGTAGGTACTATAATTATTAATTAATTAAGTAGTATCACAAAACTTTATATCAAGCACACTTCACGTTATTTAGGTCAGTATGGATTTTTGATACTCAACGTTATTCAGGTAACCTATAATAACTATTATTATGTGGTATGGTGGTGGTAGGTTGAATGTTTGCAGAAATTCTAAAGCGATATCAAATGTGCGGATAGTTATTGCAATCTAAGACAGGTTTTCGTAATGATTAAGGCTATGTTTAAGATTTTTGAAAAATCTGAACTCTGATCTCTTATAGAAGGGTTGGAAACTTAAAATATGATTGGATGAACTAGCCGTGGATTTGTAAAATCCATATTGTAATTTTTCTGAATATATCTTTATATAAATAAAATACTATCACGCCTATATTCCCTGAAGAGTAAGGCAGAGGGTACTTATATACACCCACAGTTCGCCAGTATGTTTATGTCCTATGTAATAGGGGGGCGAGCCTAAATCCCAAACTCCGAACTACTGAGAATTTCAAAGAAAACTCAATAACACTTTAATCGACCTGCGAATCAAACCCAGGACTCTAGCGTAGCAGTTGAGATTGGGACCACTAGACTAATGAGGCAGTTGCATGTTGCATTAAAAAACGGATCAAAAGTTTAAAAAAATTTCAAACCCAAACAATATAAATAATTATTTATTTAAAAATTGCAATTAGGTGCAATGTATCACTATGAATTATTTGGTATTTTTTGTCTACTACGTACTTTTCTGTACCGAATTAGAAGTTACGGTAAGTGTATGTTAGATATAAATATCTCATATCCGCCGGATGACTAGCAAACACCGACTTCCCTAGAGATAAACGTAATTAAGACAACGTACTAATTAATGAAGGCCGCTCCCTAGAATTACATTGCAGAGATTCAGTTGAATAAAGCGAAATCTTGATACATTGGGGTACAAGTACAGATGAAGTACAAACATTCCATAGTAACTACAGAAATATGAGGCTTAGATAACGTTTTAAATATCGAACTGAAGATATTTAAAAAAACTTGCAGTATCGATTAGCACTTATGAGGTGTAGGTATACCTATTTGCTGCAGCGGGACACACCTTGGGCCACTTGCACCAACTTCTTAAATGTGTTTAATTGTATTTAAATACAATTTTCTATTGTCATTTTGTGTTTAAATTCAATTTAAACATATTTCAGAAGTTGGTGCAAGTGGCCCCTAACGTTTGCACACGCTCGTAGAGTGTGCGGCATGGGAGGAGCCGCGCCGTGCCCTCGTCGCTGAGGTGGGAGACGACCTGTCGCTGCCGGCCGTCGTTCGATCTATGGTCGGCAGTGCGGCGTCTTGGGATGCAGTGATCGCCTTCTGCGAAACAGTCATCTCGCAGAAGGAAGCTGCGGAACGGGAGAGGGAGTGTGTCAGCACTAACCCGATCCGCAGCCGGCGCGCCGGGCGTCGGAGGAGGGCCGACAATGCCCTCTTCCGGCCTCCATAAATGGGTCCGGGGGTGGCGGACGCGGGGACGTCCGCCACGCCCCCCTTATAGGACCCGAGGCGGTGGCGCGTAGTGTTCCACGCGTGCCCCTCTAAGGCGATGGGGGGGAGTCCAACGCCTCACTCCCCCCCTACACAATCAGACGGGACCCGCTGCGGCGGGCCGGCACCAGTCGGGGGCCGCGGACGAATTCTCTGTTTCCCGTAGCCCCCGACGCAAACGTGCAGGAAGGAACACCGTGTGGTTTTTAGTCGGTAGGTCACCCACTCTGGGTGGAGTCCGACACGCTCCGCCGCCTCCCCGGGCGGCGGAAGTCCATGAGGATTTTCCACACGCACAAAAAAAAAAAGTGCCCCCTAACGTTAAAACTCAGTAGTGTTTTAAATTCTGTTTTTATATTATACTAGCTTCTGCCCGCGGCTTCGCCCCCGTGGAATTCGGTCTATCATCATATCCCATGGGAACGGGATAAAAGTATCCTATATCCGTCTCCTCGTTCTAAGCTACCTCTCCACCAATTTTCAGCCAAATCGGTTCAGCCGTTCTTCAGTTATAAATAGTGTAACTAACACGACTTTCTTTTATATAATTACTAGCTTCTGCCCGCGGCTTCGCCCCCGTGGAATTCGGTCTGTCATCACATCCCACGGGAACGGGATAAAAAGTATCCTATGTCCGTCTCCTGATTCTAAGCTACCTCTCCACCAATTTTCAGCCAAATCGGTTCAGCCGTTCTTGAGTTATAAATGGTGTAACTAACACGACTTTCTTTTATATAAATAGATTTGATTTTTTTATTTACATCGCGCCTTAAGGAAAAAGTGTGTCCGCAGCAACCAAGGGGTAATTTAACTGGCTCTTACGCGCAAATGTCGAAACACACGAAGGTGCTTTTTGATAGACTCTGACGTAAGGGTGGTCGCCAGCCAGTCGGACCCCAAGAGTTCCTACCACCGAGCAAGTCAGATATTTTTCGATAAGCATCTCGTAAGAGATGCTTATCTCATGGCGGTGAGGAATGGTATTCTAACTAGTCTCCACATGGGGAAAAGTCGCGTAGAAAACGCTTATGAGATTTTTGTTTGGAAAAAACCCTCATAAAATTTGGACTAAGCCTGGGTTTGATTCCTAAGTGGAATAGTGTACTTCGATTATGATATTAGGAAGTCCTCTTACGAAGAGTATCATTACCTATGAAGTTTAGATTTGTCTCCAATTAGTGCAATATGCTTGGCAGGGGAACATCACAATCTACATTTGTGCATATCCTTTCGGTAAATGCAGGCATAATAGTATATTTGTATGAAGGTAATATGTTACATTTTTTGTTTATTTGTATTTACCTAATTTGTAAAATGTTATATAATATAAAATGTCAATTTGCAAATTTCAAACAAAATTAACAAATCTATAGGTAATGATTTCAAGATAGATCCTATGTAGTATCGAAGATATCAAAGACTCGTAGAAAAAGTTACAAGAAGTACCGAAAGAAGTTATAAAAACCGTCTGTGTGAAAGTCGCATATCTCATAAGTTTAGACGTATTAGCTTTACGTGATTCAATATTTGATTACCAAACACTTCTTCCGAAGCAAACCCAGTTTTATGTAAAAACTCGATTGTTTTCTTGTATATATTTTTTATTATTTCAATCTTTATTTACGTAAGACAGATAGATTATATAGGACATAGTATACGTAATACTATGTCCGGTATCATCTAAAAATATTATTTGTTTCATAACTGATAATGTGTTTTTATTTTTACATTTAAAACTAGCGAACTCGTCAAACGATGTCCGTTGCCCTTAAACTTAAAATTTTAAAGAAACTGTCAAAGGAGAATACACGGTACGCCACCTTTTTTATGCGTGTGGACTTCTGGGTGTGTCGGACTCCACCCGAAGTGGGTGATGTACCGACTAAAACCCAGGTGTCTTGCCTCACCACTTTTTGCTGGGGTTACGGGAGCGAGGATTCATTCCTCCTGAGTTGAGGGGGACTATTCTGGCCCCCCACCTGCCAATCCACATGAGTGGGGCCCGGTAACACCTACCGCGCCGCCATCTCGTGCCACAAAACGACATATTACAATATTTGTTCGTGTTTTTTTCTGTGAAATCAGTCAATTACTTTTACCTGATTTGATGAATAATAAATAAATAAATCTTTTCGTGGCGCATCTCTGCAACACGCACGTGTAACAATGCCAACCATTCGCGTTTGTTATTATAGGCATCAATAGTATCATTTATATTGTGATTCGGTTCTGGCATCGTGTGGTCACTGTTCTAACCTAACCTAACCAATATACATTTCTTTCTTTCCGAATTTACCCGGTTAAAACTTATTTTGACTGCAAAAATCTGTTAAAATGTAATTCAAAACTTTATTACACAAAACGTTTATTGCACATACATAGTCAATCTACAAAACAACTAAACGCGGGTAGCGGTTTTGTTAAACATAATGTATTGGCACTTATACAGCTGTACATAAAGCAGCATTTTATACAATCTAACTGTGACAAAAGCAACATTTGTATGACTGTTTCTAGGCAATCGTTTCTGAGATTTTGTAAAAATTAGTACCTGACACCATTAATATCTTTCTTGATTTGGGAATTGAGTGAATACGTGTGCATTTTAACCACGCCTAGACCATTTTATTTTCCTCACATCCAACATATCCGAAGAGAATATTGTGAAAATAAACAGGGCGACCTCGTGCAGATATAAATCAATTTGGCAGAGGATAACATTAGTATTCCGTGCGCGCAGTGCTCTACTCTTATCTGAAATTTCACTGACCTTACCTATTATTGAATAGGAGTTTAGTTGGCCCACTAACTAATGCTATTGGACTCATGTTTGTGTATCGACCGTCTCTTGCAGGGTTAGCGAATCTGTAAGCGTATAACACAGGGTTGTTTGATAATCATAAAATTGTTTTTTTTTTATAAAAGCGTTGCCCCACCCTAGGATTTTCTCCTGTATCGTGGGTGCGTTTACAAACACAAATTCTCACATACACAAACACCCAGACCCGGAACAACTACCTGTAGATCATACAAATATTTGCTCCGTGTGGGGATCGAACCCACAACACGTGTCGCAGAAACCAATTGCTCAGCCGCTCCGCCAAACATGTCGTTTAGTAAAAGTTCTACTGTTTTTTCCTAAAATACAAGTTATCTCTACTCTAACTGCCTCATTAGCCTAGTGGTCCTGAGCTTGACTGCTACGCTTGAGGTCCTGATTCGATTCCCAGGTCGAGCAGTGTTATTGGGTTTTTCTATGAAATTCCCAGTAACAGCTCGGAGTTTGGAATTTGTGCCCGGTTAATGGCAATAGGCTCACCCCCTATTACATGGTACCTAAACATACCAGCGAAATGTGGGTGTACATATAGTACGCCTCTGCCTAACCCTTCGGGGAGAAACAGGCGTGATGGTATGGTATGTTATTCAAGTTATTTTTATACATGTAGTAAACTGCGTCCTTTGTCTAATTAAACATACCTACCGCGGAACTATCATACCTTCTAATAAAATATTATGTTATCTAGCTGATGTCAGTACCTGCCGTAGATGTCTGTGTATAGATCTTAAAGAAAAATCACATGAGGGTCTTTAAAAAAGACCACAACAATTATCGTTATAATTTATGTTTGTCTGTCTGTACGTTTGTGCCCACATTACGAAAAGACTGCTGCACCTATTTAGATGTTATTTTTACAGTTGTATTGCTGCAAGTCTAATTTAAATCCAGGTGCATGTTATATTTTGATCGGTTGCCTGGAATCCGAGTAAGTATATAATATCCTTTCTATGCGCGATTCACACCGCAGATAAAAGCTTGTATTGTAAGTTCACCCCTGCCTAACCCATCAACTAAAATATAGGCGTGATAGTATGTTATATTATAAAGCAAACATTTTATTTGTTATTTTTCAGTTTGCTTGTTACCACGATCAATGCAACCTAGTCGTAACGATGCAAAAGGTATTATAGCGCACCATTACCTGTTCTATAATCACCTCTTTGTGTTTTTTATAGAAAGCTGTAATAATATGAACATATTTAGTTTCTTTATTCATTATGTGTATCACTACTGGCGTTTGGCCTCGGAAATCTCTAGGGCGACTAGATTTTCTTAAAAGATCTTATCAGTGAAACTCCACGGAGAGGCACCGCCGCCTTATAGCTATGCCTTCGAAGTCACTTACGACCCCCTCGGGAAATGAATTGTATAGGTACATACGTAGGTAGGTTCTAAAAGTAGCATTACATTTTTAGATTCGTCTTTGTAACAAAAGTTTCATTTATGGTTTCAGCATTAGCAGATGAAAGGAAATTGACGCTAAATTACTGCGTGGAGCATTAGCGATTTTGCTTTTTTTTTTCAACAATGATTGTTTAATTGACTGACACTAGACTAATGAGTTCATTATTTTTCTTTGTTCTTTGAAACAGTTTTGGATATCGGTGGCGAAAACAAAAGGTCCCGACCAAATCAAAGGCACTGTCTACTGAAAACTTTTTATTTCAGTAACATAATGTAATTACAATATCAGTGAAATACCCCTTTTAGGCAAAACATTGCCTGTGGACCCGCTCTTCCACATACCGACAAAATCTCTTAAATAAGAGTAGAACGCACAAAATAATACTAGTATATACATGTGTGTGTGTGTGTGTGTGTGTGTGTGTGTGTTTGTGTATATGTGTGTTCTTGTAGGTCATACATACTCGTATATGTTTCTATATAGTATGTATGTGTCTAATAAACGCGTGCTATAGATATACCCATGTTTACTTTCTTCATAATATTTTTGTAGAATTGTTATTTCACGGAAAATCCGAGTGTTTTGTTCGGTTACCTGTCAACTGCATGTCAGGAAAAAATATTGAGTAATATCCACTTATATTATATCTGCCTCATTAGTCAAGTGGTCCTGAGCGCGACTGCTACGCTAGAGGTCCTGGGTTCGAATCCCAGGTCGAGCAAAGTGTTATTGGGTTTTTCTATTAAATTCTCAGTAGCAGCTCGGAGTTTAAAATTTGTACGCGGTTAATGGCAATAGTCTCGTCCCCAATTACTTGGGACCTAAACATACCGGCGAACTGTGGGTTTACATTAGTACGCCTCTGCCTAACCCTTCGGCGAATACAGGTGTGATGGTATGTTGTATGTTATGTTACATTATAATGATTACCCTATCATGTTTAATGAGATTGTGCAGTAATGTCCTCAACTTACGATAGAGTATAGAAATATCGTATTATTTAAAAATTGATTTGCAGACCTTGTGGTTTATGTTTTACCACAAAACTCTCTTGAGATCACATTGAATGAAAGACAGAACATAACATAGCATCACGCCTATATTCCCTAAAGGGTTAGCCAGAAATCCTGAGCGCGAGTGCTAGCTGCTACGCTAGAGGTCCTCAATTCGATTCCCAGGTCAAGCAAAGTCAAGATTTTATATGAAATTATCAGTAGCAGCTCGGAATTTAAAATGTGTACCCGGTTAATGGCAATAGGCTCGCCCTCTATAACACAGGACCTAAACACATTGGCGAACTGTGGGTGTACATTAGTACGCCTCTGTCTAACCCGTCAGGGAATATAGAAGTGATGGTTTATATTATTCATAGCAATTATGCGTAGTTATAAATTACATTTTAGCCTATACATCTGATACAAAACGGTGACAGGTATGAATTATCATAACTTCAAACTCCGAATTACACTCGCCACTTGTCAGTAAGTACCTATTTAGATAATAATCAATCGCTGATAGTTATCCACACATGAGCCAACTCGGTCAATGACTGTGTCACATGACACTCAGCTTATCGGACACCGCCTGTGCGATCATTAATGTTGTTCTTTATCGAATATCAAAGATATCTTTATTTATCTATATTATAAACAGAAGCGTCCTGACTGATTCATTAACACGGAGCCTTAACTTCAGAAGAAAAATCTAATTATATACAGTACATGGTATAATATTTTTTCGTATATAAATGTTTTCGAAAATTCCACCCCTAAATGAGTAAAAACTTAAATGTATAAAATTGGTTATCTAGGTATTAAGTTTACAAGTACAAGTAAAAAAAATATATTTTTAGCGACCCCAAAGGCTGACCTATACTTTAGTCATAGAATCAGCATCCAACATTCAACGTGGCAATGTAGCCAGCATTTTGGGTACCTTTCCGGCTATTAGGGATGCCGAGGAATTCTTTGATGCCCTTTTTAAGTTACCTATATCTTTCTAAGTTTCTTAAGTTTTAGTTTTGATTAGAATATAGATAGATAACCTTATTTGCTGTAAATAAACTTTATAAATAAAAGTTGAATAGTGATAAATACAATTGCTAATAGGAAAAAATACTTATTTTATCGCTTGAATTCGATAAATATGGCTTTTGTCTATTAAACAATACAATACATATTTAATATTCATAAGATTACAATGTTAAGTAAAATCTAAGTACCTATCATATTTTAAATAAAACTAGGTGGTACATATACTTGCTACCTACATCTAGAACCAAGTAATAACAAGACATGATAATCAAGATCGCATCAAAGAACGCATGTTTTAATAAATATTGACACAGATATCGTGCAACGTTTTAATCCTTCACTTTCTTAGCAGTTTGTCATCTTAAACCGTGCATTAAACCCGTTTGAAGAATATCAAGAATATATAATATAAACTTGATAATACATAGACACTATTTCTACGTTATTCTAAGTGTACACTGTACATACTAAAAGTATAAGTATAACTATCAATAAAGGTAGTTTATATTCATTTATATAAACCAAAAAGTTTTAAGTGGTGTTATAACACATGGGGGATTACTGTGGAAAAAACAACGACGGTTTTTCACCTCTTATTTTTAAGTTCAAAGGTAAGTTAAGTTAACTAATTACCTTTCTAAGAAAATTAAGAAGAATTATGAAATATAAGGTAAAATATCTTCAGATCCGATTGAGACACGCACCAAATGTATTAAATATACACACGAAAATACAGTGGACTGATAACATCCCTTTTTTGAAGATGCTTTAAATAAATAAATTGGTGCTGTTCCACTGTAAGGACCCAGAGGCAAACGTGAAAACCTTATTTTTTGAAGGTGTACCTGGCTAAATCATAGTCATACGAATGTGAATGATTTGTGTGAATAGAAGTTAGTGTTGAATTAATTACTCTGACATGTAGATACTTATTAGACAACAGTAAAGAAACCGTCATTATGTTCTATAATTTGGTTGAGATACACAATGGATGATTTTTTTCAAAGTCCATTTTTATTCCTACATTAAAATACTATGTCTGATAGTACTCTAACTGATCTTTAATAAAAACTGTGAGGTGTTCTGTGTTTCAATCTTACAAAAAGTATATTAATTTAAGACTTAATTACAGGAAATATACCGCTGCAGGATCACGCAACGCTAAAACATATAACCCTTCGGGAAATACAAGTGTGATAGTACCAACGTCATAATGCGCGGTATTCGTCATTAATTTTAAGCTCAAAGGGGCTGGTGTTAATAATTTATGATAATATTTGACCTACTTACTATCTGAACTGCAATAATTCCGCCACAAGCCACTATAATTAAATTGGAAAGCGCTGTGCATTGCGTTATAACGGGTCTATTCATTCGGTATAGGAAGAAACATGATAATGTTATTTTGTTTCATGTTTCAGAGTTATTGCGTAGGCAAATTAGTTTCATCTACTTTAAATTTATTGAAATTAACTATTATTTTGTATCACTGTGTTTCGTCGTAGGCGTGTATTTGAGAGCAAGAGGCTGAAAGCATATTACCTTCTGACTTACGTTGTCCATCTTATCATCTCACTCCATGTTTGTGTTTGCCATTTGGAAATACTAGAATTAAAACAAGTATTTTCTATTGCCATATTAACCCTTCAAGTAGCAAATAACGGACTCAAAGCAAAAACTATTTCTTGTCCTAGTCTTGCTGAATCAAGCTACAATTTATTGATGGTTTAAATAAATAAAAATAATTGCGATTTTCTAACAGTAGGCTCCCACCGCAATCAGATAACTAAGAGATGGTGCCAAACTGACCAAGTTTCTCATTTCACGCCAAGTTTGTCATTTTCTTGGCTGGCTCTACATTTTGTCACAATAAAGACAAGGGTTTCTCACGTATGCCATGCTATGTCTACTTCTTTGTTTACTTGACATGTCATTTTTATTACTACATATCGCATATTATCTCAATGGCAAGTACATTATCGCTAATATTCATACATATCAGGTGCATGTGGATTACTCTGCTCAAAACACTTAGACACCATGTTTAACTACAATTTTGTATTTTTTTTTGTTTACCCCGCTTACTATCAGTCACATGAGGATAAATATCGATAAAGGATAACCTACTTTATTCTTGTATATATACAATTTTTCAACACGAATGCCAACAGTTTTGTTTTTATTTATATCAATTGCTCAAATACTAGTGTCTTGTGTGTGTGTGAAAATGAAGTTGTCTTCGGGACAGGATAAGGATGGTGGAGCTGCTGAGCAAGGCCTTTTGAGAGGTCAGTGACCTTATCGTATTTTGAAACTAAATTGACCAATGCTAAAACTAACTTTAGAAAAGAAAAGATAATTCTATAATATAAAATTCGTTAATGGCCCGGTTTCGCTGAATTGCATATACAATTTAACCGGGATTAATAGTATTTGAATCCAAACAACAGCACAATTTGATTAACGTCTGTTTGAATTACGATTTAGTTTGGTATTACGTTTGTGCGCGTAATTCGGTCCGCCGTTAAATTGATATCTCATCAACATTCATTAGTGTAAACATCTGCCCATTCTAATAATAAAGGTAAAAACATTATGGTTTTACGCCCATGAAGGATGGTTGGCTAGTTACTGTCACGTCACCCAACCGTAAGCTCGTTCTGTCATAGTACAGTCAACAGCAAATAGTCACCACAAACTGTCAAATTTCCTCAATGGATAATAAACTCTATCGTTTGGAGATTAAATAGAAAATTGATTAAAGAAATTTGTCAGTTTTTGTAACCATAATAGTATATAATATTTTTTGCAGCAGATCATACTTTCGATCTGTGCCCGATTATTGTCAATGCTTGCGTCCTATTACATACCAGATAACTGTCGGTATGTACGTTTGTTGCTATTTGTTGACTACAAACTGTGCTCTATTATTCTTGTTTAATTTTTGTTTTTTTCTCTCATATGGTGTAGATGAAATCCCTGGTGTACCGGCCCTAGGAGCTTCAGTGCCAACCACATCCTCAGGTAAAAATGACACGTTTTGTAAAACCCGATCAATTTATTCTTTTATTTTTAAGTTAGTTTTATCTTACGTTATAATCTTATTATAATTGTAAAAAAATGACATGCAGGACCTCTATGCTTGATTTGTAACTGAGAACAGTCATGTAACAGGATAAGTGGTTTCATCAACACAGTCTGTGCGTTTGTAATATGCGTTGCATTTGCGTGTTGTCAGTGTACGGGCTACTGTGTCATCCATGACAGCAGTGACACTTTGAATTAAAACTAGCTATTGCACGGGGTTTCACTTGCATCGGACTTTTTGAGACATTTACCGGGTCATATAAGTTTGTTGCTCTGTAACTTCTTACCGCAACAGTTTATACTAGTTATAACTGGGTTCTAAGCGGCGTATCAAGATGAAGAATCTACCAGATTTTAAGTTAAACCTCCAATCATAAATCGTTGAAACCTGCATTTGATTCCATGTGTATACAGACAGACAGACAAAAAATCTCAAAATTGTTGTTTTGGCTTCTGTTGCTCAAATAAAGACTCCCCATTTAATCTTAAAAATTTACCATTTTCTAATTATAGCCTATTTTCTCGTTTCTTTGTTTCAAATCACAATTAACGGTTTTTTGACACTGACGCGAATATTAGATACTGAAACGTAGGGCACCTATTAAATACCTAATGGCAATTCAAAGTAGTTTAATTACAAATTTGATGACACGTTTGGCGTAGTGGCTGAGCAATCAGCTTCTGCGACACGTGTTGTGGGTTATAATAGTGCGGGAAATAGTGCGGGGCAACGTAGGCGTTGTCATTTTTTTTTTTAGAATTTGTCGAATCAGCAAATGTTTTGAATTATTATGGGCACTATATTCAGCCCCCATTATATCTCCATCATGCTATGGTTTTATAATGTGGATCCTCACCGTTAGTAATTTCCATGTAAGTAAGAATATTGTCATTAACCGGAGATTAAATAAATCTAAGCTTGTACTTAGTATTATAAATCCAAAACTGTGTGTCTGTCTAATTGTTACTTTACAACGCCTAAACCGCTGAACCAATTATGATAAATTTTTTGGGTATAGACATTGAAAATCCTATGGTATGCAAGGGAAACCGCGAGCAACAGTTACTTTAACATAAAAATAATAATAACATAACTTATTATCGGGCCTGTATTCCCCGAAGGGTTAGGCAGAGACGTACTAATGTACACACACAGTTCGCCGGTATGTTTAGGTCCCATATAATAGGCAAATACCTAACTCCGAGCTGCTACTGGGAATTTCATAGAATAACCCAATAACATTTGACCTGGGAATGGAACCCAGGCCCTCTAGTGTAGCAGTCGCGCTCAGGACCACTTGGCTAATGAGGCAGTGACAAAGTAAAAATAATAACAATACAATAATACAGCTCGACCTCGAAATCGAATCGAACCAACAATACGAATGAGTGAACTTTATGTTTGTAAACAAATAAATGACAGTGATGGAAGTAATTAGTTTGGCCCCTCGAGTTCGTGTCGCGTATGATTAATTATTGCGCTGGTCGACTAACTGCACCCACTGTGCATCAGACTAATTGTCACATCAGTTATAATTACTGTAAGTTATTTATTGTCAGGTCCATTTGACTGTTACAGAACTATATCTCGACATAGTGTTTCTAATTATAACGCACCTATAGAACAAAAGAGTGTAATCCAAAATTCTTGTTTTTTGGCAATCAAAATAATCAGTTTTTTTTTCACAAAGTCGTATTTGGATTATAATATTAATTTAAATAGGTTTTGCTGTATTTTTTTATTTTTTTTATTGCAGTTCAAGAATTGTTTTAACGTATACAAAATATATTTATCGATATCTATTTAAACTAATATATAAAGCTGAAGAGTTTGTTTGTTTGTTTGCTTGAAAGAATCGCACCTTTAGAACAAAAGAGATGTAATCCAAAATTTTGAGAAAATGACTTTACAAAATAGAAATGCTCGTAATATCATATTCTTTCAATTCATTCCTAAAAAACTGCACGTTCAGGCTAAAAAAAAGTGATACCTTTATTTTCACACATAAATATATAGGGCTATATATATACTAGCTTCTGCCCGCGACTTCGTCCGCGTAGTGTGATGATGTATAGCCTATAGCCTTCCTCGATAAATGGGCTATCTTACACTGAAAGAATTTTTCAAATCGGACCCGTAGTTCCTGAGATTAGCGCGTTCAAGCAAACAAACAAGCTCTTCACCTTTATATATTAGTATACATAACTAAAATAACTTTATAATCTTAGCATGGGAAATGCAAAAAAACAAATACAAAAAGAAATAAAAAATGATTTATAACTCGTTCGTAACTGCGTTCTCGTGCATTTTTCTTGAACTGCAACTAAAATTATTTGATTTGATTAAAAACGTGCAGAATTTAGCTTATTCAGTGGAGTGGCGCACTGCACTGTCGCTAATGAAACAGTTTAAAATAGACTTGACGTTAGTTGAGCTCGTTCAATTATTACGGTCTAATGCATCCGGTTATTAGATGCAGTGTTTAACTGCGCAAATGGCTTTGAAAACTAATCGATCCATCACTTTGAGCTGAACTAATTGTACCTAACTGAATTTGGAGATCAGCGGTAGTAGTGATGTGTTAACGCTATCGGTTTTAGGTTGTAGAAAGGGATGGTGATATTTATATAGAGCGGCATCTCTTTCAATCGCATTAACACATCATGTTACGACGAACCTAGTCTACACGTAGAATACATAAATACGATCGTGCCTGTACGCCTCGAAGGGTAAAGGTTACTTGCTAATGTACGCCCACATTTCGTCGGTTCCTAGAACCAAGGAACAAAAATTACTTAAAACTTAACAATGTGTTCAGATTTATACTAGCTTGAGACGGGCAATATTCTATCCACAGATTATAGGTACAACAAACATAGCCTCAGAACAATGACTAAAATGTACATCTAGCCAAGAATGTTATACTTACTATGGCAGAACAATATGAGGCACGAATGGGCCGGCTCGACCGGAGTGATACCACCGCCTCACAGAAAACCGGCGTGAAGCAACGCTTGCGTTGCGTTTCGCCGAATGAGTGAGGTTACCGGAGGCCCAAACCCTTTTAAGGCACTTGTGACTCCTCTGGTGTTGCGTGTGTCCATGGGCGGTGATTATCGCTTACCATCAGGTGATCCGTCTGCTCGTTTGCTCCACTATCCCATAAAAAAAACTAACTAATCTTTTAGTACATCAAAGTCGTTTTCTTTTTCATTTTATTCTTTCTTTTAAATTTCAATTCAAATTTTATTGTTTATTCTTAAAAGACTGGCCAGCAGTTGCACAAGAAGCCATCCCCACTGGAAATGACTTGAATTCTAACCGAGAATCTTATGCAAGGATTTTGAGCTTTGATTATGGTCCTAACCATTTCCTACATTGGTAGGATCTACAATGTAGCCGAAGATCATATATAGACACGAAAAATCTGTCATCAAATTCCTACGCAACAATATACCCACAGTAAATAAAAGTCGGTAATTTCCTCAATATTTTCTTTTTCGTTACATTATTGTTCATTTCCTTTGACGTATTTTCCTTTGAAAAATCACACTTCCCTGAAATTTCATCAAATCGGTAATAAATGGGAGCTATAACAAAAGGTCTACACAGCGGAAATTACAAAATTATAAAAGGTTCCTTGGGACAGGACGCTGAGGAAGTTCGTTACGTTATATAAAAATATGACCGTTTACGTGACGTCGTTTCCGGAAGTTTTTGAAATACCATAGATTTTTATTGAATTTCAGTTTTGTTGAATGACATATAAAATTTATATTATTCATCATATCAGCCTATTGCTGTCCACTGCTGAACGTAGGCTTCCCCAAAGATCGCCAACCATCCCGGTCTTAGGCAGCTCGCACCCATCCGCTGGCAGCCACTGTCTTCAAATCGTCGATCCATCGTCCCGCACTACGCTTCACCATTACCATTACACCTGTATGATTCCCTAAAAGGTTAGGCAGAACAGGTTGTACTGATGTCATTACCTCCACAATTATAATATACATTATATATTTTACCGATATGTTTTGGGGACCATAACAAATGAAACAGGGGACGAGCCTATTGCCATTAATCGGGTACAATTCCGGACACCGAACTGCTTCTGAGAATTTCATAGAAAAACCCAATAACACTTCGTTGACCTGATGATTTATATAGGTACTATTGTTTGAAAGTTCTCATGAGTATTTATATTACAGAAGAAATATAATATTCGTCTAATGGCATTCCCAAGTCTACACCTTAATTAAGAAAGGACTAAACCCGGTTTTATAATTAAAATTACAGTTAGAGTGTCTGAAATGTTCTAGAGACCCTCGGGTGTAATATTTTAAAACAAAAATGTGCTCCAAACTTTTTTACCGAGTGCCGTAAATTATATTGTTTAAAAATTAAACATACGCACACATAAATAAAGATTGCATTATTTATATTAGTCAAATAATCCTCTATAAAACCTTTGTACTTGATATGATGAAATTGCTATTACAAAATTGTAAAAAAGCTATGTATGTACATTGAAGATATTAAAAAAAAACCAAGTGGGTTTATGTATAAAACCGCCTACGAATCCAAAAAAGATTTTAATTAAAATTAAAATCTATTCAGTAGTTTTTGCACCGACCCGTAAAAAAATTGTTATGTGCTTCCAACTTAAGAACTGGTATACTTCTTATCTCAAATAATTAAACGCAACCTGAGATACAGCTTGACCTCTGATGTATAGAGGCCCATACATTGCTGGTTAAAGATTAAATACATTTTGGTATCCCATTCTAATCCTAATATAGCCTCAGGTGAGCGAAGCCGCGGGGAAAGGCTAGTATTATATACACATATATTTGTATCATAGATAATATATACCTAAAGATATATATATATATATTATAAATACTACTTTATAATTGTAATATTTATTTATTTTTGTTTCGTAATATTTCCACGTAGTATTTTTGTTATTATAATAAATTATTCAATTACTAAACACGTTTTTATTTAAATAATACACTTTAATTATCTCACATTAATGTTAAGGTAATTTTTGGCTGCTATTAATTTATAAAATTAATTAAAATAATGTTTCAAAATATATTGAATCTTGAACATTTCTTCTAAATTATGGGAAATATTCCACGCTTCCACCCCAGTATTTTACAATGAAAAATGTTTAAGACATACAACAGTAAAGCTTTACCGTTCCTTTGTTCCTGCGAAGTATTATTTTAAAGGTGCATTACTTACACACAATGCACTTTGATTTACTTAACATGGACTTATTGTACAGAGTACTTCGTAAGTTTCGAAGTTTGCAGTTGAACGCTTATGTGGTTTGCTGCTCTGTACATTACCGCACATAATTTATATATACCTGTACCATATAATAAAGAATAATACACGTGGCGAAACGTATTTTAACATACCATCACGCCTCTATTCCCCGAAGGGTAAGGCAGAGGCGTACTAATGTACACACACAGTTTGCCGGTATGTTTAGGTCCCATGTAATAGGGGGCGAGCCTATTGCCATTAACCGGGCACAAATTCCAAACTCCGAACTGATAATGGGAATTTCATAGAAAAACCCAATAATACTTTGCTCGACCTGGGAATCGAACCCAGGCCCTCTAGCGTAACAGTCGCGCTCTGGACCACTTGGCTAATGAGGCAGTTTAAGTAGTAATTAAATTGGAGTTTTTTGACGGGGATCGCTATTGAATAAAATAATTCAAAACCGGTATGTCGAAACTACTGTCGTACCTACTTAAAACCTATAACCTGCTTT
This sequence comes from Acronicta leporina, assembly GCA_947256265.1. NCBI lineage: Eukaryota > Metazoa > Arthropoda > Insecta > Lepidoptera > Noctuidae > Acronicta > Acronicta leporina. The sequence goes on from OX366512.1 coordinate 4,719,497, forward strand.
TCCTTGCCCTAAAGTCACGAACATGGGAGTCTTGATATTTTGCACGACCATGACGGGAAGTCTTTCACCCTATCGCTATTCATAGAGTAAGTATATTACGCTACTATTGAGTTATTTAGGTAAACCTTAATCTCACTTATCAACTTATCCGTGGCAGAGCCACGCTCCGGCACGAATGGGCCGGCGCGACAGGAGTCTCACAGTCTCACGGATTCACAGAAAAACGACGTGTATCAACGCTTACATTCTGTTTCGTCGAGTTAGTGAGCATACCAGAGGCCCAAACTCTTTTAAAAGGTTGGCAATGCACTTGCAACTCCTCTGGCATTGCGGGTGTCAAAGGGCGGTGGTATCAGTCTGCTGGTTTGCCCCCTATGCTATAAAAATCGTTTCTTTTGTACCGACCTTCTCTGTCTCTACCATAGTTATCCAGCTTTCATTTAAGTGTCAGCATTATACGATATATGCATATACGATATCTCGTACTTTTGCAGGACGTCAGTTTCAAGTTTCCCACCCATTGCACTACCGACGTGAAACTACTCGTAACACAAGCATTTAGCTTAGCACGAGGGGTTAACAAGAATACTAGTAATTTGCAACCCACATTGCTAGAGAGCTTTTAAAAAAAAAACAAAGTCTTTATTCGTCAGTCATCTGCTAGCAGTAACTACCGTATTATCTACCGCAAAATTAAGCGGTATAATAAGACGGAAGCCTAATGAGTGAGCAACAAAGGGAACCCTCGCCCGTCAAATTAAGCTGGCCTACCTCCGAACCAATTGTTATTCCGTTTGTAGCTATATCAGTGATTCTATTCTCAAGAATAGTAAAAGCCAATCAGAATTTGTTTTCGAAAACGTATTCGCATCGAATTCAAGAATAATTTGTATGAGAAGGAGGTTAATGAACGTTGATGAAACGAAAGTGGTGTTCCAGGATCGTAGCAAGTGTAGTCTCTATCTACCCCAATGGGAGACAAATGTGCTAATATGTATGTATGAGATTTGTAGCAGAAAAAAACTTATTCGTTTACGATACGAATTCGATAGTTGTTCGTGATTTGGGCTACTGATGAACATTTTAGAACGATTAAAATATTCGAACTTAGTTATTCACTTCACGGTGAACCTTTGAAAGTTGCAGATGCATGTATGTATGTTGTATGTTTGAGTATACTGATAATAAAAACTTTGATGTAACTTAGAAATGAAACATAGTTTCTTTCATCAAGAACAATGACGATTAGTACTTGAATCTACGTGATTTTCACTTACGACTTTATTGTAACAAGCATACGATACAGTTCGCAACATCCCCTATTCGACTTGCATAATAACGTGGCGTCAAACTCCGAGCAAATGCAGGGTTAATGATCAACTTAACTCTTCACGCAGTAAATAAGCACAGCTGACCTCGTGGCTGTGTAAGAAATAGCCTGACTCTACAAGGGTTAACTAGATTAACTTGTAACGAAGTGAACTCGTGACCCGTTTTTATGTTCATTATTTTTTTGAGTGCTAAGAATATATTCATGTTTTATATGTAACTAGCTTTCGCCCGCGACTTCGTCCGCGTGGAATAGTTACTTAGTCTTAGCGTGATGATATATAGCCTATAGCCTTCCTCAATAAATAAGCTATCTAACACTGAATGCATTCAAATCGGATCAGTAGTTCCTAAGATTAGCGCGTTCAAGCAAACAAACAAACAAACTCTTCAGCTTTATATATTAGTATAGATATTTTTATGTAAGAATAGTAATGTAATATTTTTTTTTTTAACACTAGCAATATAACGCCTCACCCGCCGCCTCACCGGTCTGTGCTTTACGCTTAGTACACGTTGCAATTGAAATACCGAGACATTTTGTAGATCTACCGGGACAACCGGGACAGAAGTTCCAAACCGGTAACATGTTCCGGTGTACCGGGACGGATGGCAACCCTACCAACTGTGTATAGTTTTCAAAATTTCGTGAGTGAGTTTACAAAATTGAGTTAATTAATACATGGGTAATTCATTAGTTTATTGATGAACGCTTAACATGAAAGTGAGCAGCTATAATTATTCTCTGCATTTGACGTTCATTAACGATCGAATGTTCCAATTACCTTTTTGACTAGTTTACAAATGAAACGCAAAACTACGGTTCGTTAGCGGTTTGAAGCTGTATTCAATTTAATAATTAACATTTGTTTATTTATAACTAGCTGATATGGCAAACGTTGTTCTGCTGGATAGGGTCATCCTAATCACCTAGCGGCACCTATGTTCCATTCCCAGGTCAAGCAAAGTATAATTGGGGTTTTCTATAAAATTCTTACCAGCAGTTAAGAATTTGTTTGATTGTTTTGGATTTGTGCCTATTACATGGGACCTAAAAACCGACGAACTGTGGGTATACATAAGTACGGCACTGCCTTACCTTTCTTAGGGGAATACAGGCGTGATGGTATGTTTATGTTATGTTATAAACTAAGTACCTACTAATGTAAAAGTGGTCACAACTATTAAGTATCTCCTTTACTAAAGCTAGGACATAACACACAAACCATTCATTATCGCTTAGCTTTATTATTCTATATATTACTTTTTGCCTAAGATCGGGATTATTTGGGATATTTCTATGATAATTACTAGTCCCACGGTGGGCGCCATTAAGGCGGTCACTATAAGTATCCAATCCTTATTTTCCTTCTTCTTACTCATAAAGGAAATGTGCTTCTAGCCATGTTTTCAGTTTCACAAACACTCACAACCAACAAAGTTATTATTACACTAATAAATTATATTTGTACGAGCAGCGGTTTTGATACACCTGCCGTATGAAATTGTATGTTAGTATCTTGTAATAAATTGTGCTAAACGGCGTGTTCACTTTTTGTGCTTATAGGTTCAAGTTTTATAGTTTCAGTTGCAGATACTTATTTTTTACACTTGTATCTACAACTAGCTTTTGCCCGAGGCATCGCTCACCTGATGCTATAGTAGGATTAGAATTTGAATTCCAAAAAAAAAACAACAGTGATGATCTCTTCTTTGTATGGACCTCTATACATTGGAGAGGTCAAGTCGATCTCTGGTTCCGTTTAATTATTTGAGATATTAAGTATACCAAGTTTTTAAGTTGGAGCGTATACTTTCTAACAATGATAACAAAATTAAAATCTATTCAGTAGTTTTTGCGCCAACACAAAACAAACAAACAAGAATTAAAAAAAAAAAATTTTTGGTTTCGGAGACGTTTATATGTATACTCATTCCCACTTGTTTTTTTTTAAATATCTTCAATGTACAGACACAGCTTTTTTACAATTTTATAATAGTAGAGATAAGTAGAAGAAAAGATAGAAGATATTAGCTTACAAGCAATCTAAGTAACATTAGTAAAACCGGCGTGAATCAACGCTTACTTTGTGTTTGACCAAGTAATTGAGGATACAGAAGGCCTTTTAGAGACTGGCAACGCACTCGCGACTCCTCTGGTATTACGGGTGTCCATAGGCGACGCTAATCGCTTACCATCAGGCATCAATCTGCTCGTATGCCCCCTATCCCATAAAAGAACAGAACTTCGGATACAGTTAATTTAAATCAAGATGGTTGGCATATTTTTTTTTTTTAATAATTATTCTATTTTAATACCTCATTCTGTAAGCGCCTCTTCTAGGCTATAGAAGTACTAGATTGGCTTCCCAGGTTGAGCCAAGAGATTTTCGTTTTGTCTATGAAATTCTCAGGAATAGCTCGCAATTTGAATTACCCGGTCATAACTCAGCCTATATCCTATACAACCTAACGAGCGCCATTTGACTCTCTCCTCAGCATTTCGTAGCCAGCTCCCATCAGCAAACTTTCTTAAAACGCATTTTTTTTAAATGTACTGTATTTTTTTCAAATGAACATATCTTGCAAAAGCTTTTGATCGACCTGTAATATTTAATTATGTTGGTAACCTTAGATCTGAAAAACTTTTATTATAGAAAGTCTTTCGATCCTAATTTCGTAGTACGATTCTCTTTGTAGGTCCTCAAATATCATGGATCGATCCGTAAAAAAGCTATTACACCACACACGGGAATATGTCAAAATAAAAATATCGTTTCTTTGTTACATCCACAGACAATCGGTAACTCAAAGCTTACGCACAAAGAATACGCACAGATAGAGGTTCGGGCACAGATAATAGAATACTAATAGGTTCGGGTATATTCGAATGGACGACGAAGTACTTTGTTCTCAGATTATATTACCTACGGGGATTCGGGGGCTATGGAACGGAACGTGGAGGTATGAGTGATTGAGATATTACGTGTACCTAAGATAATGTGTTACGACTTAATGGGCTGTTTATGACCTAGATTAATAAGCCTCATCTCGTCTCATATTGTGAAAAAATACTGGCAGCTTTTTCCAAATAATATTACATAAATACTCTCCGAGAGATTAGGCAGAGGTGTATAATATTATTGTGTATAAGCAGTAGGCTCCAAGCTGCTACTAACAATTTCAAAGAAAAACCCAATAACACTTCGCTCAACCTGGGAATTGTACCCAGGACATCTAGCGTAGTAGTCGCGCTTACCTACGTCCAATAGGCTAATGAGGTAGCTAATATAAAAATTGATGTACATATTAATGTTAAACAAAGTTGAGAAGCATTAGCACAATATTAATGTGCTATAAGTACTTTTTGAATTGCTTGACGTTTCTACCAGGTTGTGCTGATCGTGGTCACAAGCAGCTGGCATGAGTTCCATGACAATATCATGCAAAAAGATAGTTTAAAAGTTAGGATAACAATCATTAGCCATTAACCTGAGGAACAGCTTTTTATTTAATTCCAACTACGTCGTTTTTTGAGCTCGCCACGAATTCGCTCGATACGCAACAATATTGTGTATAGCAAAGTTAAGAATTAGTAGCACTCTGCGATTCAGTAGTTAGCTACTATTCCTCTTATTTATTGCTAATATTTTTTTCTAAAAATAGGTATGTATTTGTATTCTTGGTAAGCTTTTATTGCCTAAAGTTGTTTGTAGAACAATAAACAACCTCAGACATCGAAAAAGCTCGCCATTAATTTGTTTTAACCTCTTACTTCTGAACTTCTCTCCTATTACATCAGTAGTTTAGTATTTGCAAGTCCGATTGAGAGGATCCGGAATTCAATTCGGCTCTTCTATGAAATACTAAAAACTCGTAGTTTGGCTACTGCCTGAATAATGCCAATAGGCTCGACCCCTATTATAATTGACTACATTAGTCCACCCCTGCCGAACTCTTCAGGAATACAGACGTGATGGTGTGTTGTGTTCCTGCATCTTATCTAGCCTTTTCTCGCATAATACTGGACAAGATACCTTATATACTTTTTGAGTATATAAGGTACCCATAATATATTGAGTATGTAAGGTATCCGTAAAAAAAAATGTCTTAAACCGTATATAGTTCACATAATGAAAATAATCACTATCTCTTGGAAATAAAAGAGGCTTTGTGTTTAAAGAAACTTTATTCCTCAAAATCAAAGTCAAAGTTCTTTATTGCTTCACGTGTATTTACATAGGTCTTAAAATCTGGTAAGTAGCAACATGAAACCCGTGAGGGCACAGCAGAGAATCTTAGTATTAGTTACTTAAAATTACTTATTATGAGTAAAACATATAACATTAATGAGCAGAGCTAGTAATACAAAACTGAGCAGATTAGCTTTTAATACATATACTAAGGATTTAAAATTGCAGTCACCATCAATCCTAAGATTACAAATATAATAAAAATACTAGTGTACTAAAGAGCTTATTAAAAGTATATTTTGCCAGATGAAATAGCGAACGAGACAATCAAATCTCTCCTTCTCTCTTCCCCTCTTCTTTTCTTTCTATTTTTATTATTATCTATTGTTTTAACTATTTTCTGAACGGACGAATGACTTAAATTAATATAAAGTACCACGCTTTGAATACAACTTTTACCACTTCCATAAACTTCAGCGAGCTGTGAAAGAGATATCGATAGGTATCTTCGGAGAGGATGTAATTAATTAAATATAATTAATGGTCGGAGTTTCATCGAATAGTATTTCACAGTTCCATATTAACAACTTGGAAAGGTTTCACGTATATACACTTTGCTTTGATTTTTAATTGAGAGAATGATCACAATATTATAATTTAACGATTTTTTTTACTACTTTACTAGCGACACCGCTCCATCTCCACACAATACATGTTCATTAATTATATCTTTTATAATTATAATATAATTATAATTAATACATTTTTTGGTGAAAACCGCATGAATATTTGATTAACCCGAACAAAGTCTAAATGTGTGATTTTTTTATTCAAATGTATTCGACCTACGATAATATTTCTATTCTAAATAGTGCTATTATGACCCAGAACTTAATACAGACCCAATAAGTAATTTTTGGTAATATTACTCGCACAGTACAATGATTAATGATTTAACTTTGACATAGTGATAGCTGATATTATAAATTTGCGCCATCCTTACATAATTACTTTATTTCGTTAAAAGATAATCAGGATTATTAGACAGGAATAAACCAACAAAGTTTTGTTACTTAATTAATAGATGAAAGCGGGTGAAATTTAATTAAGATTTCCGAAGTTTTTTCACAAAACATGGCTGTTCGTCGGCGTCGGGGAAGTGGATGCTCTGTTTAGCGTTCACAACTCCTTAGAGGTAGTCCTAGGTACAATGTAATAAGTTTCCCAATCAGTCGTGTTGAATACTTTAGGAAATCCTGATATCCATCTGTACATCAACGGGGCCACTTATGGAGACCGCTGTGTGGTTTCGAAGACAACAAATATGTGGCCTATATTTTTCGTTTTATAAACTTCATTTTATATTAGACTTTTCTCCCATATCATAAGTATCTACATAAACACCATCATCATGTAAATATTCGTTTCTGGTAGGATTGGAACCACTTACACTGCCATTATCGCAGCCGCTATTCTATTACTGCCGTCAAATTAAAATATTTACATCGCAAAGCAACAGTAAATAAAGGCGATATTCAATTAAATTTCAAGTATTTCGTCCCTCCGCTAAAGAGCAGTTTAGTTGGTGTGCCAAATTAAATTATACCGAGATCCGACTCTGATACAAATTGTTAAAGTAAGCAACTCCCCAGGACAAGTTTAACAAATTCTGAATCTATAGACCGCCAGTTACTATGATGCTTGCTAACATGTTTTGCTTCTTGCACATTCATACATCTTCTCATAAACGTCATAAACACACGCCGGTTACGAGTACTACGCACCTGAACTTTTTGAAGGACTTCACACATAGGATCGGCGAACTCTTCCGAAGTTGCCGCTCACATTCGCCTTTAAATTCCGTCCGTTCGATTCTTTTCGTTATTTTTTCTGTTTTTTTAATAGTTGATTAGTTGAAGTAGAAACAAATGTAACAAATTATAATATACTCCGAAGAATCAGACTCCAAAGGAATGAATTTAAATAAATTTGCAATCCTGCCTGGGTTTGAATTTTTCTTTAATATATCTAATTATATAATCAATACAAATAATATGTAACGTCAATTTAAAAGATAGAATTAATAATGAAAATTATCATTAAATCTTAATTTCACACATAAGTGTACGCTTAAATGAGTAAATAGACTTTTATAAATCTGTCCACCCCATCAAATCTCACACCTTCTCTGTCTAACTGATTCTTAATGTAATAATATATTATGAGCTGTGACAGTCATATAACGTGTGTAGGCACTTTTGTGTGAATGTGATTACAATAAAAGAAAGCGTGCAATAAACAAAACCTAATATATACCTAAAAAAGATTGTTCATAACATAACATAACATACCATCACGCCTGTATTCCCCGAAGGGTTAGGCAGAGGCGTACTAATGTACACCCACAGTTTGCCGGTATGTTTAGGTCCCATGTAATAGGGGGCGAGCCTATTGCCATTAACCGGGCACAAATTCCTAACTCCGAGCTGCTACTGGGAATTTCATAGAAAAACCCAATAACACTTTGCTCGACCTGGGAATCGAACCCAGGACCTCTAGCGTAGCAGTCGCGCTTAGGACCACTTGGCTAATGAGGCAGATTGTTCAAAATAAGATCAATACTTCCAGAATCTACTAATATAAGCGTAGATAGTTACAATAATATCCTTATACCTACCTATACATGGCATCCACACGGCATTTTCTTGCAAATTAAGTTTCCAGTTTACTAAAGGATATAAATAATAATATACACTTCAACACAATTCTAAGAAAACATTTGTTTGCGACTGTACATCTAGAGCGTTCGTTAGATACATTAGGTTATTACATTAGCATGTACACTCGAAAACAAAACAGAATATTGAGCGACATTCCTCGTTGTTTCAATAATTTTATTGTTTCAACGGAAAAATAGGGCACACGTCATCACCCACAACTTCAGCTCAGTGAAACAATTGTTTCGGCAAATCAAATTCGAATACATACCAACCCATCTCCAGCATACAAATGACTGAAATTCATCAAAACTGCAACAATAAAGCGAACGTAAAAGTCGGACAACTATGTGATTGGAATTTAAAAATTGGATAGGTACGTTGTGACGAATGTGTATTTTGAATAATGGTCAAAGCGTGTGCTGGAAACGTTCTGACACTCATACTATCAGATAGAAAGGAAATATATTTTTATTTTACATTATTATTATTATGTAGTACCTACCTACATAATAAATAATTAAGTTTGTATAAGATACTTACAGCATTAATTTAAATCTCTGTAAAGACATGGTACACCCACAGTTCGCGCGTATATGTGTAGGTATGTTTAGGTCCCATGTAATAGGGGGCAAGCCTGTTGCCAATTACCGGGCACAAAGATAAGAATTAAGCCAGAAGTACTTATTTCGTTTACCGCCCATATAGTGAATCAAAGAATTTTTAGCACCCCCTAAAATTTTTAAATTCACCACATCTTAATCCGCTTCAACACCCCCAGTTTTCTTTCAGCCCCTTACCTTACTTTTTGTGAACGCTGGAGGCTTATACAGGTAAGTCTCCAGCGTTCACAACGGGGGGTTATCCACTTTAAGAAACATTGAATTACGCCATACGACTACAGAAATATCATCGTCCTGTTATCGATACTTTATACACTATCAGCTATCCTCTCATCACAAATTATCTCATTATATTAAAGCTTTTTCTTTCATTACCCACACCGAAATTTACTGGACTGAATCGTTATAAAGTTCTTCAAAGACTATCGCAATTAATTGAAATCAAATACCTTTTTGTTCTGTTAAACCCGATCGTTTAATCTGATACAAATGGAGAAACATCTGTACATTAATTATGTAATCCTGGTCCCTTTTAATTGCATTTGTCGTTGTTTTCAATGACTCTTTGAATCACCTAACTCACTGATATTTAATTAATCTGACCACCTCATTAGTCTGGTCGGCGTAAACATGACTGCTACGCTAGAGATCCTGGGTTCGATTCCCAGATCGAGCGCTGTATTATTGGAGTTTTCTATGAACCTCTCAATTTTGATTTTTGCCCGAATTATGGAAATACCCTCGCCCTATTCCTTAGGATCTAAACATACCGACGAAATTTGGATGTACCTACATTAGTGAGAACACTTCTGCCTAACCCTTCGAGGAATAAAGGCGTGATGGTTTGTATAAATCTACGTCATTAATGCCAAAGAGGTGAAAAAAAATAACTATCATAATCAAACGAACGACGCACATAGGCTGCGTATAATCAACACATGCACACATTCGCACACGGAGGGGTTGCGTGGTGACGTCACGGGGAAACGAGACAACGGATACCATGACTCCACCAAGTAGGAGCGAGAGGGAATATAGGCCAAGAACCGACCTATCTTCTGCTGCTGATACAGTGGCGAACCGAGCCACCTATAGCAGCCAGGGAGCTTGTAATAAGGTCGCTCGCAAATGGTGAATAGCCTACAAATTATACTATTCACATTTTTTTACGCTGATGTCGCAAATTGTTGATTTACTTACATATTATCACGCTTGTATTCCACGAACAGAGAGGCAGAGTTATTAGTTATACCGAAAAAACTAGGTTAGATACCTACCCCTAAACCTAAAAATATAATTCCGCGATATTTTACTGGGAAAAATTTATTGAAGCTATCAATTTAAATAGGAAGGCTTTCATGCGTACAACTTCGCGTTTTCCCTGAAAAATAAACTGATTTTAAAAATTCATCCGTAGGTACTCGGTCGAAAAAAATCATTTAAAATTTCCACCTCGCCAACTTTATTCATGAAGTTTGAAAACTGAAATAGTACCGCTCTTTACATTAACAAGATTGTTATTTGAATTTTGTGTCTCAAATAAAATAATTCGTATTTTTTATTGGTGTTGTGTGTGGATTTTTAACAAATAAAACATCCCTTTTTTATAAGGACACTAGCTACTGCCCGCGACTTCGTCCGCGTAGCGTGATGATATATAGCCTATAGCCTTCCTCAATAAATGTGCTATCTAACACTGAAATATTTTTTCAAATCGGACCAGTAGTTCCTGAGATTAGCGCGTTCAAGCAAACAAACAAACAAACAAACTCTTCAGCTTTATATATTAGTATAGAGTATAGATACACAAATCTTATTGGCGAGGTTCTTCAAAAAGATCCGTAGTAGTCGCTACCAGCACGTGTGTGAGAAGATGACGAATGTGGAAGAAGTAAGCAAGAATCGTAGCAAGTGGTGGTCTATAGTTTCTGCTTGGCCCTGTGGGAGAAAGTGTAATGTATGTATTTACAGTCTAGTAATAGCCATGTCTACATCTACTAAATAAATTGAGCTTTCTAAGTCTTAAGCAGAACTTTAAGCCAAAAAATCATGATTTTAGGAGAGGTTGAGCTGTCGGCTGTAAGATATGAGTTCCGGGTTTGATTCTCGCACGAAACAAATATTTGTATTGTCTTTTTTGATACAGATGAAAATCCAAGTGCAGAGCAGCGATAACTGAATTAATATTTATGCATAATATTTGTAATGTTCTTTTATAACTGTATAAAACAATTTTGAGTCAATGCGGCAAAAACAATAGCTGTTGTCGTAAAAATATAACTGCTATTAAATATTTTACGAGTTTATTTAAGCTTTAATTCTTTACAGCGGTAACTAAAATTTAAGTGAATGCCATAACGACCAACGTCTATTATTCTTTAATGAATATTTTAAACCATTTATTTTGCCACACATAACAGAAGATTAAATACAGACAAAATGTAACTTTATAGTAATAGGTATGTGCAGCCAGGAAAACAGCTCAGTATTTGCTGTGTGGAAGGCACAGCACTGATTTTCAGCTGGTCCCTGCCACAGTAACAACAATATATTTTTTTTTACGCGCACACAAAAGCCAAACTAAATAACATAAACGCCCCCAAAAATAAAGACTAAAAATTAAAATTATATAAATAATAAAAAAACAAATATGTATTCTCTTAACAATATATTATGATAATATTTAGGTATTATACATGCACATATATACGGTCGGACACTACACAACTATGGCTCCGACTGAGGCAATGCACAGTCTACTATTGACTTTTTTGGATTTTTAAAAGTTCTCTGGTTATATGTGTTTTAAAAGTTGTTTGGGACATATTTCTACGCTATATAACGTTTGCCGTAAACATTTGAACCCGAACACCTATATGTCAAACACAAACTGCTACCACCAACAACTATCAACAACTCATCAACAATAGTGATTGACAAAAAGCTCACCATTTCTTACATGTGTACCGTTTACACACATTTACACACGTCTCTAACTGTTCTTTACATAATCAACCCATTATATGTCCCACTGTTGGGCACGGGTCTCCTCTCACAACGGGAGGGATTAGGCTATAGTCCACCACGCTAGCCTAATGCGGGTTGGCAGACTTCATACGCCGTCAAGAAAATCTCTCAGACGTGCAGGTTTCCTCACGATGTTTTCCTTCACCGTTTTTAAGCGCGTGATAATTAACTATTTAATACGCACATAACTTCGAAAAGGCAGAGGTGCGTGCCTTGGATTTAAACTCGAGACCTTTGACTTGGCAGTCCAATGGTCGTATCACTAGGCTATCACGGCTCTTTACATAAACATACAATCACACCTATATTCCCCGAAGAGGTAGGCAGAGGAGTACTTATATACCCACAGTTTGCTAGTATGATAAAATTTAGATAGCACGCCTGTATTCCGCAAGAAAGTTGACAACACGTTTGGCGTAGCAGCTGAGTGATCGGCTTCTGCACTGTGTGTTGTGGGTTCGAGACATACGGAGCAAATATTTGTACTACAGATATTTTAGTGGAGGCAAAACATAGCCATAACACTGTAGCCAATAAGCTTGTAGCAATGAACAACGAAGCTACCGCGAGTTTCACCCGCCAGGTCGAAATTTGGCTTCACATTCTGAATTTACGTCTTTAAGGTGACTTCACCAAAATAAGTTTATATTCTTAGCACGGAAAATGCAAAAAATGCTAAAATTGATTATCCACACATTGTTCAGGTGTTTGTGTATGTTAGAATTTGTGTTTGTAAAACCACCCACGATAGAGGAAAATCCTAGGGTTGGGCAACGTTTCAAAAAATATATAAATAAAAAAGTAAGAAGTTTGGTCATGTTTTTTTTGGATAGTATTTTGTATTTTTGCGTAGCTTCTAAATATTTTTTCAACAGTCGCAGAATTGAAATATAATACAACAGTACCGTCCGTAAGTCCGTCCAACACGACGTGCACATCAAAACATTTCAAGGTTAAACGTTTCAACTATTTTAGAACACCCTTTATTATTCAGCGGTTTAGCCTGCTTCTGCGGTTTTCGCTACGCATTTAAACCTCAATGTAATAGGCATTATAACTAATCGTGTACGATTCGTTAGCACGAGTTATGCTGTACTCCTAATTAACGTCTGTCGTAACACGTAGCATTCATAATGTGTTGACTTTGAATTTGTCATGTAACACACTAAGATTTAAATAAACAAAAATATTATGAGAGAAACATATCATCACGCCTGTATTCCCTGAAGGTTAGGCAGTGATGTGTAAATCCACAGTTCACGGGTATATTTGGGTCCCATGTAATAGGGGATGAATCTTAAGCCATTAACCGGGCACAAATCTTAAACTCCAACTTGCTACTGAGAATTCTATAGAAAAACCCAATAAAAAATTGTGTCTCTATATTTTTTCTACCTGTGGAGACTTTTTAATAGCTACATGTTGCTACTTAGTTGTTATTGCGAGTTAAGATGATAGTGTTCCTAAAAATTATAAAATAAAATAAAACAATTTGATCACGCAGCAGTCGCGCTTGGCACCTCTATAGACTATTCTACTAATGAAATAAATAATAGGTGCTTCAGGATTACGTGAAGAAGGCAGCGAGGTCATGAGGCTAATTTTATCTTTTTATACATTATTATTATCTTTCCTACTCACTTTCGTGTAGGAGTAAATCCAGCCTTTGCGTCACCCTTGACACAATATTTATATAAGCACAAAAACCTGAATAAAAATGATAAATGTGAAATTATATAAGAGTAAATATTTATAAGGTCATTAGCCTAGTGGTCCTGAGCACGACTGCTACGCTAGAGGTCCTGGGTTCGATTCCCAAGTCGAGCAAAAGTGTTATTAGGTTTTTATATGAAATCATAATAGCAAGCAGTAATATCTTACCGTCAGGTGATACCTACGTCTGCTCGTTTGCTCCCCTATCCCATTAAAAAAATCATTCATTAAAAGCATATTCACGTCGATATTACACAGCCAACTTCAATATGCCGTAATAAATTCCGATCCAATAATTCAGAGTTAATTTAATGAAGTTTCAATCATGTCCACTACGTATTATAATCGACTATAACGAATTGAATTAGCCGTGCAGTAAAATAGTTAATTGAATAACATTTTCGCATTTGCAAATCGACGGAAATAGTTCATTATGTAAGTACTGACCTTAGCGAGCCGGAATTCCCAACGGATTACGTACCTACTTACCTCGGATAAAGAAAAAGTAGTAAGTGGTCTTACCCGAAACTTTGGTAGGTAGGTAGGTACAGCACTATTGATTCCCTTAATAAGTTTTAGTGAATTTGGAAGCCATATCGGTGTGCCGAACCGACCGTTGTCGATGTGCACGTATTTCGTATTTGGACAAAAATTCCCGGCTTATGGGTAAGGATAATTGGCTGTGTTGCGAGCTGTACAATACGGACCTACTCCGCAGGCGAAGTGAGCAATTTATCGGCCTCTGTCAGGCGAACATCCCGCATAGGGCCATTGAGAAATAGTGAATAGGCGCTACCGCAATTAAAATATGGCCGCCGCAACACCGGCTTACAAAGGTCTTCTGACGGTAAATACAGGGTCCCCGTGGTTTCGGGTCGTACACCGTATTTCTCCAACTGTAACGTAAATTTACTTTTTACTCGCAAAAATTTTATTAGGATGGCAAATTTCGTTTCGAAATTCCCTTTTTCGTCGTAAAAAGTAGTAAGTAGGTACGTAAGTATAAAAAGGAGTCCACACGTCAAAGCTAATAAATTGCTTCGATATCCTACGTTGAAACGTTACTCAAATTTACTTTATAGCGAATACGGTTCAAGGAGTCGAATGTTTCGTATATCGTCGTCACAGAACGCATTTAATTTATATCGAAATCTCTAGCGCTTGCAATCTATGAGGTACACACGGCTACACAAACTATTAACTAAACCATATATCTGCTGCATAATATATATGCTGACCTCGTATTATGTAGACTCTCCATTCAATGAGACTGCAGAATTTGATGTGTAACCGTACGTACAATCTGTCAGACATTCCTTGTGGTGTGTGTATGTGTGCGGTGTTCATGTAAACAATTATACATAATTATATTAGTAACAACGCAAAACTCTTCAGTCCGTAACTTCATTAGACGGATGATTATATATTCCAAAAATAAAAGTGCAATTTTTAAGATGTTAGTATAACATCGCCACGATTGCATTCAACAGCTCTGTTTTGCAACGCAACCACAGCTCGGAGGCATAACGATGCAATTGGATTAACAGACTATTTTGCACCTGGTGATATCGAAGTTATGTGTATATAATACGTAATTTATCATTGACTTTAACGTTAGAGTAGTAGAGAACAGTATTCCTGAGAGATTTTCTCAGATAGATTCTAATTCTTTCGGCATATGAACGACTCGCATTCAAGGAGGAGTCCCGCACTCAGCAATGGAACGGTAAAGTTATCTTGCACATGAAATGTAGACCACAAATGAACGAATCAACTGAGAAGGTGTGATACCTGCTATTTATAGTTTCAGCATTAAATCATATCTGTATTTAAAACCCCAATTCTGATTCAAAGTTGATAAGCCGATTAGCCGAAAGCTATAAGCTGGAAGGATCAACTCGTATTCATAATCCGATTTATTTACGACTGTATTTTTTTACAATAAATGTATGGAAACGAATTATACTTACATAGATATATATAAAGGCTATTTATATATAGTTAACCTTGTTATGATATTTCAGGGAATTTAAGGAAAATAATAATGCCGGCCGTCTTCCCTCGCAATTGAAACGCTTGGAACCTCATAGTGGGTCGGTTCGCTACAGGCTTACAAAGTTTTGTTGAGTTCGCTACTCTTAACATTTACACTGTATATTATTGTTACTCGTTGCCTCAGGTTCCTTTGGGAAACTATCGTAGGCAATAAACTTCCAACGTAATGTAGGTACCTACTTGTGTAATAACAACATCTTTTCAAATAAAACCTTTTTTCAGGAATAAATCTATGACAAAATCAATTAGACCGTTCCTTTGAACGGATATAGCTGTTATTTTACTGGGTACAAATTCAATTAGTTCAATGACCCTGAGTCGTTATTCTGAAGGGTCTGTGCGAATTAATAGGTTTTCCTAAATTCTAATTGAAAATTGTCCATTAGCATTACTTGACTATAAAACCCAATATTCGGTATGAAATGAGATTAGTAGAATGAAGGAACATATTTAAATATATTTGAGATGATTGCCTAGGTTTTTATGGATTCCTTTTCAACAGAAATGTATATTGGCTCTGCGTGGGTTTTCAAAATTAATTGAGTTAGTGGAAATCGTTTTGGTTCTCCACGGACAATTGGAAAGTATCTAATGTAGGGTTGATTTGGACTTTCCAACATAGGCTTTCCACGTGAGGCCATAACGCGCGTTGGTCAATATAAAAAGTTAATTCTTTTGAACCGCCCAAAAAGTATATACCTATAACATAATAATTTAATAATCGTTGATTATTTATTTGCATTACTAATCCATCTGTATTTTCTTTCCAGGTAAGTCAAATTGCTTCAAAACTTGTTATCATCAATCTTAGTAAGTAAATAGTTTCTTTCATTACCTACTTCATGTCCCGCAATCATAATGAAATTCCCCATACCTCGTACGACTGAAATTACAGTTGAAGGATTTTACATCTGACTTCAGAGTTCCCAAATTCCACTTCACGTTCCCAACTCAAATCAAGTCTTACACGAATAGCTTGGTAAGCAGAATTAACTATATCAATTTTGCTAGCGGAGTTCAGATCAGGAACTAGATCGGTTTGTATTTATTTAAATCCCCATACTTACGATTTATTTTTTCTATAAACTGAGATTACATACAGTTAAGCATTGGTCGACATTTTTATCGATAAACAACAGGGATGCGTGTCGATAAATGTATAAGCAATCACGATATAATTCATCCATCCAGTAATCTCATAATCTAGAAGCTGAACTAAAATTTTCTATTATCAAATTCAATAAAAATCCACTCAATCATGTAGTTACACAAAGGGATTATGTATATATCTATAACAATAGCCAACGACGGACTTATATAATACTAACTTTTGCCCGCGGGTTCGCTCACCTGAAACTATATTAGTATTAAAATTGGATGCCAAAAATAATTTAATCTAAAACCAACAGTGATGGTCTCTTCTTTTTATGGGTCTCTATACATCAGAGAGACCCATATACTGGAGTAATTATGTAAAATTAAGGGACAGGATAATTATCTTCTGCTACTAAAATAATGTACCTAACCAGATTTTAACAATGGAATTTTACCCATTGCGTCACGGTGAAACGACGTTGACGCGGTGCGCTTAAAACGACGCCGACGTTGACGAAAATTTATCTAAAATAAGCAATCTCCTTTTGTAAGTCCACTGTAACCCTTCTATTGTTAAGAATGTCATTAGGCAGCCCGTGAAGTTTCAACTGCGAAAATTGTTTTAAAGGACTTCAGCCATTATGACGAATTATAACCATAGTACCGATATATTTACCGTTTACTGTGGGAGAGCCATGCTTCGGCACGAGCGGAGTGATACCACAGCCTCACAGAAAACCGAGTGACTGAGGATATCGGTGGCCCAAGCCCTTTTAAAAGGCGGTCAACGCATTGCGTCTCTTCTAGTGTTGCAGGTGTCCATAGGCGGCGTTCGACTTCAGCCTAACTTTTCGGAGAAAAAGGCGTGATAGTATTTTAGGCACATAATGTGTAGTTGGCCAAACCTTATTTCAAAAAATGAGAGAGATATTCAGGTACTGTGATCTCTTAGAAATAAATCTCAAAACATGTATTGATCCTGACATACAGCTCTTCGCCATACCTCACTGTACCCCTCAGTTTTATCTTCCCACGGTAAAAATGATACGCCATAGTGGGTGGAGTCTTTAAATTGGAAAGCTATAAGGCTAGCAGAGTGGCTACTGTAACGGTCTATATTGACCTGATACGGTACGTAAACGTTTTGTGCCGTAATTGGTTTACGTTTTTATGGATTCCAACTCGATTTTTATATCTATTAGCCAAGGTTCATTTTTATAGTATTAATTTCGTTTCCTGCCGCGTACGTGCCTGCGCTTATTGTTTTTTTTTTAAACCTACCTAGATAAGCAGTATCTGGAACAAACCTTCCACGAATTTTGTCATCGAACAATGTCATAAAAAGTAATAAAATATAGACAATGTTTCCCTATTAAATAGATTAAGAAGAATGCTTTCAAATTATAAAAATATAAAAAAAAATAAAAATAAAAAATCTTTATTTACACCTTCAAGTTTTAGTACTTATTACAAAATACTGGTCGTTTTTAAATTTAGAACAGAAAGGTAGTTATTGTTACATAATTAGAGTTGAAGCTGATACCTAAACTAAGATAAATTAATATCTTGTACTATAGGCATCAGCGCCCACCCCCAAAATTAACATTCAAATTTTAATTAAAGAACTACGATCTAATTGAAGAAATGGTAAGTATTTTTAATTCTAATTTACTAGAGGGAACCTAAAGGTGAGTTATTTAGATATTTCGAAACATGTGTGTGTGTGTGTTGTGGTGTGTGTGTGTGTGTGTGTGTGTGTGTGTGTGTGTGTTGTGGTGTGTGTGTGTGTGTGTGTGTGTTGTGGCGTGTGTGTGTGTGTGCGTATGCGTATGTGTGTGTGTGTGTTTGTGTGTGTGTGTGTGCGTATGTGTGTGTGTGTGTGTGCGTATGTGTGTGTGTGTGTGTGCGCGCGTATATATTTGTGTTGTACTATTTTAATTTATGCAGGTACAATTAAAAGCTTTTCGATTTCATCGTAAGTAAGGGACAGGAGCCATGTGATTAATTTTTGTTTGCAGTCTCGTTTCGTCAAGGACACAATTTCTTGTTGCTTGTTAGCTATATTAAATAATCTTGGTCCTAAAAACAGGTTAAATTTTTGAGCGAAAGACGTTCTACAAGGTACCGGGCCAAACAATTGTAAACGTCTTCTTGTGTTTTCTTTTTCTGTCAGGATATTAGGTCTGACATTAGAGTATTGCCTCAATATCAAAGACAATACAAAGAGTTTACGCACTGATAGTACCTCACAATCTTTGTATAGGTCAGTGGTAGGGTAGTGCATGGGTTTAAAGTAAATGACCTTTAATAGGGCTCTTTGAGCTCTTTCGACAATTATATTGTGCGTTTTTGCAACTCCTCCCCAACAGGAAATACAATAAGTTATAACCGCTTGGCACAGGGAATAGTACATCATTTTCTTTATGTTAATATTAGCTGAGTGTCTGATTTGTTTAAATATATATATTAATTTTCGTATTCTGTTTGAGAGATTAATAATGTGATTTTTAAAATTTAGATTATTATCGAATATTATACCTAAATATTTTATGGATTTAGCGGCAGATAGCGTAGGACAAGAGCAATTAAGAATTTCATTATTACATGTGTGAGCGGTTATTTTATGTGTTTGTTGCAAAGACCTGCCCGGATCTCTAATGGAGAAATTGATATATTTTGTTTTTTCAGTGTTTAGTGAGAGATGATTTAAAGCAAGCCATTTAGTGACTATGTTAAATCCATCTTGGGCTTTTTGGTACACTTCATTCCAAGACACACCATGGAATGTCAGGGTAGTATCATCTGCGTATGAAATTATGCTACAGTTTTCAATATTAATATTGGTGAGATCATTAATATAGGCTAGGAAAAGTGTAGGGCCTAGAATACTACCCTGAGGAACTCCATGGGTAACAGGTAGGTCATCACTCATATGATTTGCAATTTTTACTCTCTGTGTTCTTCCGGACAGATAATCTTGTAGCAACTGAAGTTGGTTTCCTCGGATGCCGAGTTGATACAGCTTGTTTATCAGGGTGGGAATAGAAACCGTGTCAAAAGCCTTTGCCAGGTCAAGGAATATAGTAAGACATTTCTTTTTAGTATCAATTAGTTTGACAATGTGTTCAGTAAAATTATTTAAGGCATCTTCCGTTGACCTGCCAGGGCGGAAACCGAATTGCTGTCTCGAGAGAAGATTGTAGCTCTCTAAATATTTGATTAATCGTGTATTAATTATTCTTTCAAAAATTTTAGATAATGATGTCAGTATAGAAATAGGCCGATAATTAGTGACACGGCTTCTATCTCCACCCTTGAAAATAGGTCGGACTATAGACCTCTTCAATGCATTTGGGAATATACCTACATTTAAGCACATATTGATAATATATGTAAGCGGAGAGACAATGCTACTCTTTATACATTTTAATATATCAGATGAGATGCCATCGTCTCCCACTGCACAATCACTTTTTAGACCCATGATGAGCTTTTCAATTTCCTGTATATCAGTATCAAGTAGAACGAATGAATTGCAAATTGAGGACGCGCTATCTAAAGGGATATTATTAAACGAAATTGGTCCAGACGGTGCCGTAATTTTGCTTGCTAAGTTTTCCCCTATGGTAGCAAAAAAATTATTTGTGGCATTTACTGATAAATAAGGGGTTGACTCTATCGAAAGAAGATCTAATGAGTGATCTTTTTTATTATTTCTATTTGTGATAGTATTTACCGCCTTCCATATACATTTACTATTTTTACCGGCTTCTTTGAGTAGTTTCTTTTCATAATCACGCTTAAGTTTTCTAGTCAGGTTGTTATAGAAATTTCTGTATCTTTTATATGTGATTTCAAGCACTGTATTTTCTGGGTTTTGTTTAAACTTTGCATGCATCCGATCTCTATTACGAGAACATCTAATAAGACCCACTGTCATCCAGGGTTTAAGGATTCTGTATCTATTTGATATATTTAGTGTTTTAGTATTTAATTGTATGACATAAGTTATTTTTGATATAAATATATCCATGGCATCATTAGGGTTAATTGCATTATAAACTGAGGTGAAGTCAAGATGATCACATGCCAACTTTATTGATTCAAAATCCAACTTTAATATTTGTTTTTTTTGGGGTTTATTTATTTGTTTAACTTTAGCACAACAGAGTACAGGTACACAAATTCAAGCAAGTTTCTATAATTGCCGCTATGAAAACTCATATTGGGTTTTTCTATGAAATTGCCAATAGCAGCTCGGAGTTAGGAATTTGTGCCCGGTTAATGGCAATAGGCTCGCCCACTATTACATGAGACCTAAACATACCGGCGAACTGTGGGTGTACATTAGTACGCCTGTGCCTTACCCTTCGGGGAATACAGGCGTGATGGTATGAAACTCATATTATAACACCTAATTTTACTAGAGGTAGACAGCTTTTAACCAGTTTATGGGTATATAACGTAGTAAGTTTAATTAGCGTAATTGGCGCAAGTTAATCACCTCCGTATCAATCGACTCGTTGCCTACCGGTGGATGAAACACCCTGACATTAATTTTGAGTTAATGAGGCGCGACACTCATATGCAATTAAGAATTAACTTTATTCTTAATATTAATGCGAAATTAACTCTGTAAGTTTATTACGTTGAGTTAACGACCATGGCACACTCACGTGAAGTTAAAAATTAACTAATACATACTTAATATTATAAATGTGAAAGTAAGTCTGTCTGTCTGTTTCGTTTTCACGCCAAATTTGCTAAGCTAATTTTGATGAATTTTGTATGGTATAAAGATAAATTGCACCTTGGAGAAGAATATAGGCTACATTTTGTTACGAAATTCGATTGGGATACAAGTGAAACCGCGAACATAATATGTCAAGAATAGGTAAAATTTATCCAAATTAGATTTTTTGCAGTTTTATTACAATTGGTTCATTAGTTTAGTCGTTATATAAGATACAGATATACAAACAACCATACTTCAACATACACGTAATACTGATAAAATACGTTTAAACACTAAGCAGCTTCGTCTATGTAAAATGCATCGCGCTACTCTTCGAGACGGCTCCAAGCCATTTACTGCGATAACATTATTCCTACTTTAACGCTATTCAACTTTTATGGCTAAGAACGCTATTCTGATCCGGCACTGAAAGAAAAGGCTAGAATAAATCCTGGGACGGTGTTTACAGCGAGATATAAACGTCATCTAAGCGAAAACTGCTTATTTTCCAGACTTATGTTAACAAAGGGTTGCTCTGTTATTTAGAGAAAGGTAAAAAAAAATTAATTAGAAATAATAAATTTATTTTTGAAAGAAAATACTTATATTTAGTTTTTATTATAGGCTATAGCCAGTGCAATGATAACCTAATGGTATGACCATTGGACTGCCGAGCAAAAGGTCTCGAGTTCAAATCCAAGGCTCGGATCTCTAACTTTTCGGAGTTATGTGCGTATTATTAGTTAATTATCACGCGGTGAAGGAAAACATCGTGAGTAAAGCTGCATGCCTGAGACATTTTCTCTACGGGCGTATCAAGTCTTTGGCAGACTTCATACGCCCTGCATTAAGCCTAATGCATCCCGTGAGAGGGATAAGGGTTATAGCCCAGCTTGGTTAGCTATAACCCTTATCCCGAGGGGTGACCCGTGCCCAGCAGCGGGTCAGTATAATGGGTTGATTATATATGTATAGACATAGATGACAACAAGTGTAGTACAGCTGCGTGAAGATAACACCATCAAGACACTAGCAATACTATTGGTATCACCCGCTCGTTGTCATGAGACCTCTTTACTCAGTAATTTCATTACATTCCCCTTCAATCCGAAATATATGCATGAATCCAACAACCGCACTCTGCACCAAGCTGATGAAGCAGTATGCAAAATCGATTACCGTAGAACGTCTCCAGTATCGTATGCACATACAATTCTGAATATTATAATGTGTGTACACAATTCATACAATATGCATATTTGGATCTACAATTTACTGTTTGTAGGTCATACAAATGTTTGGTCCTTGCGCTCCACTGCTGAGAATTTGATTGATCAACCATTGCACCAATCAAATTGAAATAGTATTCACTCTACATTGTAACATTACTGGATTAAATCAGCTATTTCAAATACGGTCTATGAATAATATCGTAACAATCTTGAATTTTATATAACGAATATCGCAAGCCGGGAAACCCATCTAGCGGTAAGTTAACGCGGTTATACACATCCGTGCCCCGGCTTCGGTTACGCTAACCTTGTAAAGGGTTACTGAATAAATTTCCAGGGGCTGCAAACTTTTGGGATAACATCTTCGGGCGGCGGGCGGTTTATACGTATTATAAGAGAACGCGCTCCGTTTGTTGATGGAACGTTAGATATGCTGAGAGCTAATAAGTTAGTTTGTAAGAATAATATTACTTCTTGTACAATGAATATTAATTTTACTTATTTTATTCGAATTGCGAAAGTTTTGTTACAGTTATCAGTTATCTTTGCCAAAAATAATCTTAGTTATGCATATTGTAGATACAAAATGAATCTATATTATAGAATTGCAGTTTATAATTGTCACGACTGAGAATAAGGAGTGTCAAATTTGTGCTGAGAGCTACACAACCATTTAGGATTCCATAATCCTAAAGGGTTGTGTAGCATATACCATACCATATAACATACCATATACCCATGTATATGGTATATTACATAAAATATGTAAATATGATATTATGTAATTTTCTAAAACATACCATCACACCTGTATTCCCTGAACGGTTAGGCAGGAGCGTACATAATGTACACCCACAGTTCGCCGGTATGTTTAGGTCCCATGTAATAGGGTACGAGCCTATTGCCATTAACTGGGCACAAATTACTAACTCCGAGCTGCTACTGGGAATTTCTAACACTTTGCTCGACCTGGGAATCGAACCCAGGACCTCTAGCGTAGCAGTCGCGCTTAGGACCACTTGGCTAATGAAGCAGTTTTTCTAGTCAGTAATTTTCTAAATACGTTTCAAAATTGGCATCTCACATATGGACAAACAGCTTGTAACATCTAATCAAGCCTAGACTAAATAGACCCTACAAAATCACAAATCTTCAATTCTAATGAAACCACACACAATGTCAATAAAATATTTTCACCGAGGTACGAGTAGGAATTCACTTAGATATGAATCCTTTGAGCTCGCTGTTTCCGTTCCAGTTGAGGTTTTGATTAATAAATCTTTGGAGCTACTGTTGCCAGGCAATATATTGTATTCGCGAATAAATTCATTCATATTTCGAATAGTGAGGAAAATTATGGGTAGCGGTTTCATATTATTATGACACTGAAGGCTTGTTGCAATCTACATGTGAAATATTTTTACTTAGGTACTTTAATTGACTTCGGAATGCTACTAGCCTAATACTTCTAGTTCTACATTTCAATATCACCTACTGAATTCAATAGGGGCACGACTCAAAATATTGGCAGTTTATAGAACCAAATTGCTAAAGGCATACAGCAAATGCATAGGGATGGCTCCGATCTAGGTTTACAAGTAAGGTACAAAGGCCCTTCTTCGGAGGTAGGCATGTCTACAAATCTCGCTTTGGCACTGTTAAGATCACCATACGATAAAGGAAAGATGAGAATAACAAAACAGTAGTATTTAGGATTTTTAGAATAACATAACTATTCTAAATAGTTATTCTTAAAATATGATATTTAATTATATTTTTTACTTTCACTACTTTTTACCCTTTGAATTGATCTGAATTTGAATGATTTATTTATTTGAATATAACATATTCAAAATGTTTTTATTAAAAATTGAATTTGTGTAGTTATTTACGTAGAACGACTGACATGTAGGTACTATAACAGCCGACTAACCGGATTAACTTCTTCGCTGAGGTTTGCTTAACGACGATTTGTCGAGGTGTCTAAATAGGTAAGTCACGGTCACCCATCCTAATTTACTAACCAGTCCTGATCGTTTAAACGTTAAGTTAGACATGTGGAAAATCTATCATATTCCTCCATCTTCTCTGGTATTCAAATCGTCCAATCTATGTTATTTACATATTTCTATCTATAAATTTTATTCCGCGTGCAAAATCAAACTGAAATCGGGAGCGAACAAAACGCTGACTGTTCGTTCTAGAAGCCAATATTGAGGGCAATGATATTTTATTGAATTTTGAAGTAGCTCCGAATATTGATTTGCATAATTATAATTAGTTCTAGCTTTTATATGTCTTATTCCGTTTTTACTGTACTTACTGATTGATGTAGGCAAGAGCTGCTGCCGAGTGACCTGGGTTCTATTCTCAGATCAAGCAAAATTTTATTTTATGTTTTATGAAATAATCAGTAGCAGCAGGTTTGTATCTTTTTAAAAGCAAAAGGCTCGCCTCAATGCACCTCTACTAAACCTGTAGAGATACCCGCGTGATGGTATGTTGTGAATCTTCTTTCCTTCCATAAATATGTAGGAGTGTACAATTAATGCTAACCCAAATCGCTTTCGCAGTTTTATCAAAAACATATTAGCGACTTACATATTTTTACATTATTACCATGCCATTAACTAAAGTTGGCTCAGGTATAACCAGCAATTTTTCATGTTCCTGTATTTGTGCCATAAAACTTCGAAAACTGCTGGCTCTCCGCTCCATGTTTCACGGTATCTGAGCGCATTATCACTCGCTGAATAAAATTTTATGCATAAACTAGACGTGATGCGGGTGCCGGCTTCAAGCTCTCTACATATTTTATGAAAGCTTCGTTTACACAGAATATTTGATTGCTACACTGTTTCATATGAATCTGAAATAAGGGCAGATAAAACTATGTACTCGTATTTGTTAAATCGTAATGCTTGTTGTCATTTACGTCCAATTTTGTATATACATTTTAATACCTTTGTTATTTCCTGATAATAAGCATAAAGAGAGTGAAGCACAAAACATTTTTTTTAACATTTTTTTTAATGTCGAGTACAAATACCCATTTACTCGAAATAAAAAACAAGATTTTGTATTTGATTCGAGAATTCTTCTTGAAATGGTTTTCCAGCTCTTATTCTCACATATATAACTGAACACGATAAAATTGAAGCCAGTATTAGGGTCAGTAGCAATAAGCGTGATGGGTTTAGTTGACTGTTACATCAAGCGTTTCGTCCCAGCGTGCATAGAGGGAGTTTTGTTATTTTAACCAACCCCCAAGGGGGCTTATAAGTGAGCTCATTACAATTGGGTAACTTACCTAAGCGCTTAGACTAAATGCAATACCGGACACTTTCAACGTTACTAAAGAAGTAACACTAGAGCGCTTAGAAGAATATATGGTAGTATTTAACTAAAGCTGTACGTTTATACCGCCCTGCTCGTTCATTGAGACAAATTGCTACAAAGTCGGTGCCATCTACTTCGCCACATCGTCCTTTGTTTGGATGGGACCCTAATTAACGGAAAGACTTTGAAGAGCGCTACAAAAACTTTACCTCAGTAGCCGCCTACTCCATCTGTGCCCTTTAATTAAAGTGAACCACTTTCAAACCCAACTGATTGGGAGCACGATATGAAATCGATAACGGAGAGATTATAAATGTCTGGCATTCAATTAAAAAATAAACTCGAGAGTCTGTAAAATTATACTAAATGCAAAGTTCATCTCTAATTGGCTATCCGTTCGGGAGAGATACTTTTCAGAAATTTCATTTTAATATAAGACGGATGTTTAATGGAAAGTAAATTACTTGATGATTACATTTGACATTACAGGGATTTTTTTAATAAATCTGGGCCTACGGTAGTACCTTGGGGAAATATGATTCTAAAAATAAGATTCTGTAAATAAAATTAATACTCTGACACTGTTATTTCTTGGAATATTATATTACTTATGAACGCAGAAGATGTTCTTAGAGGCTTCGTTCACGTGTCACTGGCGTAATTCAATAGTAGATAAGTTAACACAAACGTATCGATCGGTACACAGCATCGAAGGCTTATAGCAGGTATGAGATTGCTTGTGATTGGATATTCAGAATACGCTCCCGGCGTATAAACAGAGCTCGTAGGTAATAGCAGATACTTCTAAATGTGAACATTGTAGTATATAACTTTCTTGTCTAAATTCATGAAATTCATATGAGGTTAGATAAAATCTTGTTTACCGACTTTCTTAGAATGAGGACAAAGTAATGTCATATTACATATACGCAAATCTTTTTATAAATATTTACTATTATGACTCGATAGTAATTCTAACTGAAGATATATTCTAAGGCACTTATTCTGGGATGCAAGGTAAATGATTACGGCTCTCTAATACCTAATTATCACCCGCTACATAATGTACATAATATGTAAGTAAACAAGTGACATTTACACCGGCTCCCCATATTGGACACTACGCCGACCAACGCTGGCGCTAAGCGATTTGGACCAATCAAAATGCGTCAGCAAGCTACATGAGTTTCTTTTTTTGAATGGACATTAGCTGTTGATTCAGGGAATCTTAACAGCGTAACCGAACTTGGTGGCGAGGCACCGAATACCTCCAGCCAGGAGCAACTTAAAATTAAGCAACAGCAGCTAAGGGCGTCCCCTGCGGGACACGGGCCTCGGCTTAGGGCGTTGCTGGGGGGGGCAGCTAGGGACGGCTGGATCTGGTTTAAATTATTATTAGGGACTAATTTAAAGCTACTGGCTCGGCGCGGGCCGGCTCGAGCAAGGGTCGAGGGGGGTTACCATTATTGGGTCTTCGCGACGGGCCTCGCCGGCGAGGACGGTAAATCGGGCGGCGTTTGTGTAGTGTGCTAGTCTCTCTATTGGACTCTTGTAGGACTGTTATAGGGTCATCAGGGTGCTACATGAGTGTTGGCACCAACGCTATTGATAGGTACACATGTTGGCCGAATAGAGTTGGTGCTGCCATTGAGGTCAACGTGTGTAGCTGGCCTTATATGAACCGAGACTAGACACAGGCAAATATTTTGTCAGATATATAGGCTGCTTTAGCTCTATTGCAGAATAACCTGACTAAGACACTAATAGTCCTTAGTTCGGTTCCCAAGTAGAGCAAAGTGGTATTGTCAAAGGAACTAAAACCAGCACGCAGTAATTTGAAGGAGATGAAGCAATTTCACGCAGATCCAAGCGCGCCACCGCCATCATGTTCACCACAAAAGTTTACTTATCTCCGTGTATTACACTCGTTGTCTTACAAAGAAAATTACAGCCGTCGGCTCTTGTTGCCTCAAAAGCTTGTATTAATGTTAACTTTTGTACTTTCGAACTTGATGAACAATTTGCTAGCTTCTGGGTAACTCTAAAGGCTGTTACACACGCTTAATGTAATGTAAAACATACATTAATATAAGTAGGTATACATTTTACGTTACTAGCAAGAACATATCTCGAGATTACAATTTGCTGTTTGTTGAAAAAATTCTCTATTATGCTATCATTTATATACATGTCAACTTAAATGTCTCAAGATTGAAATATAATACACGTATTATTATAATGTACGAATTATAGATTTCGTATCTACAAACTCCTCGAGGACTTAATGAAAGAATACAATATGGTATTTAAAATCCATTTTAAATATAGCTGCTCATACTGTGATTACATTCATATAACTCTTGTGTGTTCTAAGCCTTTACATTAGATGTTAATATCAAACATGCTCCAAACTTGACGGGATAATCAATCTATTTGGGTATTAATAAACTTATTATATAATTCAAACAAGTGTTTGTAATTAAGAAACAATTACTTGGGAAATGCTCAATCATTTATAGAACGTTAAAATAGGAAGTGATTTGATTCAGTACAGCGAGTCGGCCCAATGTTTATTTAACGCCCCAATAAAACGCCCAATGGCTGTCATAAAAACATTCATTTCATTTAATTTTTTGACAGTGTATTGAGTCTTATCTTGGTGCTTAAATATTATGATCGTTGGTAAAAAAAAACAATTAGGAAATAATTTAAAAAATAAACACATACTTTTACGCCTGTATTCCCCGAATATTTAGTTCCCATGTCATAGAGGGCGAACCCATTGCTAATAACTTTCGAGCTGCTACTTAAAATTTTATAGAAATCCAAATAAAACTGCTCGACCTGGGAGTCGAACCCGTGACCTCTAGCATAGGAGACGCGTAGGAACCACGAGGCTATTGGGGCAGCTAATTTTTATATTATTATAGGCAAAAAGCGTTGCTGGGAAGTATAATGAGCTTCTAACAGCTGTGACAACATTATGTCGCACCGCTAGAAAGAAAGCCACCAATTTGCGCGAGTGAAAACAAGGCTGAACATCTCATGAATAAAGATCTTAATGTTCATGTTTGTTCACCGGTGACTGACAGAATCGTTATCACCGCGCAGACAGAGGTTGTTATAGGCATAATTCAGGCGGCAACACGGCATACCGATGACGTCACTGCTTGCTTATAGATGGTATTCCAATTTGGCGTGACGCATTTGACACCCAATAGAGACAGTTGCTGTCATACTTGCCTAAGCGATTTAGTGATGTTAATTATTTATAATCAATGTCTAATCCTGTCTTATCCATCCTCAAATTCAATAATTTAATAGTTACTGATTCTGGTAAATACTTAAAATTTATAATTCCAATGTATTATCGATCTCGTAAATATTTTAGGTGATTTTTAGTGGTTGAGTTTTATGATTACATAAATACATTCACGCGTTTCTCCACCAATTGCTATGATTCTTGCATACTTCTTTTGCTTCTTCCACATTCATAATATCTCCTTATACCTACATGCGCACCGGTTGCGAGAACTACTTACGCACCTGACTTTATATAATTACATTAGAATATAATAACATACATACCATCTGCCTGTATTCCCCGAAGGGTTAGGCAGAGGCGTACTAATGTACACCCACAGTTCGCCGGTATGTTTTTTTTTATTTATTTTTTTTATTTAAGCCTTTAATTCGGACAAAGTTTTTTTTTTTTTACAAAATACTGGTTTCTTAAATTTCGTATTACACTTATTTTACATTAATAAACTTATTCGCGTATTTGGTGTTTCTTTATTTTTTGTAAGTCCGTTTGCCAATAGGCAAAGGCCTCCTCCAACCTGTTCCATTCTTGTCTCTCTCTGGCCACTCTACTCCATGTTATGCCGGCAACCTGCCTGATATCGTCGTCCCATCTCTTTTGTTGTTTACCTCTTTTTCTTTTTCCCTCCCTTGGGTACCATTGTGTTATTATTTTGCTCCACTTCTCCTTTCCTCTTATCACATGCCCCGACCATTTCCATTTTAACCTTTTTATTTTTAGGATTGCGTCTTGTATCTTGGTCTTTTTCCTAATGTTGATGTTTCTTATTCTATCCCCTTTTTTTATTCCTAGCATACTTCTTTCCATTGCTCGTTGGCAAACTGCAATTCTGTTGGTTGTGTATTTTGTTATTTTGTTAGTTGCCGGTATGTTTAGGTCCCATGTAATAGGGAGCGAGCAGATATAATAATATTATATTATTCGAATAAGACGTTGATGGAACTTTAGAAGACTACCATTCGACATTAATTTGTTACACTAAAACTATGTAGATACTAGATAGGAATATACCTATAGTTTGAATGGTTTTAATTATCAGATCAGATCTTTGCGACCCCACAGACGTGTTCATTGAAATTCTTTATTTCCATGTATATAAATCGCCGATTTGCCCACTATGGCGGGTGATTCTTGAACAGGGGCGGTGCCGAGGAAGCGAGCGTAAATGAGACTGCAATTCACACTTTCAAACACTTTTGGGTTGCCAATCTATAAAAATATAATTTGGCCATATTGGTCTTTGGTGGTGTTTCTAACACCGTGGACTTCCATTTGCATGTACTTCCTAGGCCTCGAGATGGAATCCAAGGCATTATAGGAATGTTTATTATTAATTCTAATTTAATAAAATAAAATAATTCTAAAGAACTTAAGCTGATTTGCAACATGGTTTCCGTCAAGCAATTATCACGCAAGAGCCGTTGATAATGCAACGCGATAGCCGCGATAATTATATACTTATAGGATTTAATTAAAGCTATGATAAAAACTAATTATTTTATCTAAACATCTATACTTTACTTATAATATAATTTTAGCAGCCCGATGTCTGTACATGCGACGTATTTAACAAAAAATAATATGAGTGGTCTTTTGAAGAGTCAAAACAATTATTTTTAGAATTTTTGTTTCTCTGTCTATGCGTATGTTTTATTTATTCACAGTTGTATTGCTGACGCTCTCTGCTAATAGTTTAGATTTGAGCCCTGTTACTAGCAATAGGCAAGCCCCCATACACCTAAAATTAAAAATAAATATATTAATATAACATTTAACTTTATTTCTCATTATTTACCACGCGTTGTTTCAATTGTGATTTCGTTCTATTTTCGAGATCAACTACACGCAAGATACACAAGTCCATTAAACCAGCAATCCTGTGCTGTAGATCCACAGGGCCGCGTGTGGAATTTAAATTGGCAAAGTTTTTACTGGTGCAAAATTTTATACATTCGCAAGTGTTATCTAGGGATGAATCGGCATAAAAACTTGTGATGTTATCATCCACGCGCTGGCTGTATTGATTCGTTTACTGGGAAGCGGGCCCATGTATGAATACGCTGAACGCATTTCGGATCACGCCAGTAACCAGTAATATTACATTTTAATTGAGTTTCAGGAACGCTTTAATTATGCAAAGTTACTCTAACGTTATTTTTTATGCAGAGCATGTAATAACCGAGTGTGAACAATTTGACAGGGTGATAGAATATTTATTCTGGCTGGCGATATTAGCCTCTAAATAAAATTTAAATAATATATTCTTCTCAAAGCTAGTGAGGAGAGATATTGTCATATGTCGTTCCAAACGCAACAGTTGTATTATAAACAGCCTCTTTGGAATAACGTCTACAATAACAGCTGCTGAGCGTCCTGGGTTCGATTGCCAAGTCGATCACAGTATTATAACGTTTTTCAACTAGGAAATTCAATGTAGCAATGCGGAATTTGCGTTCCATTAATGGCAAAAGGATTTGTTTAAATAATCTCTTTACCTCTAAATTCTCGTTTACAATAAAACTCGTTGATCCAAAAATCTATACTACTCGTAATATATAAAGCTGAAGAGTTTGTTTGTTTGTTTGCTTGAATCTCAGGAATTTGAAAAACTCTTTCAGTGTTAGATAACCCATTTATTGAGGAAGGCTATAGGCTATATATCATCACGCTAAGACTAAGTAACTATTCCACGTGGACGAAGTCGCGGGTGGAACCTAGTAAAATGATATTTTTGAATCAAAGTGTTTTATTTCCTGAATTATTACGTTGGAAATTCTTTCATTTGACTGTATCTAACGTGTTTGGCTAGAACAATATAGAATGTTGTATTTATTTATGGGTGGTCCCAGTCGCCGGAAGACAAAATAATATTAAAATAAAATGGAACCAGCAACTGGGACCACGGTCCGGTTTAATCGTGGGACCAGTCGACCATAGGGTGATACAAAGACATAATGTGGCGGATGCATTAAACATTGTTATCTTTCGACGTACCAGATTTGCATGTATTGTTATTTTAATGGAAAATCATTCATAGGGAGTATTGTATCAGTAAAGGCCCACGTTCTTTAGAAAAGCAACGCTCCGATACCCATCTTACTGGATACAAAAACCAATTTCCCCTCGATTCCCTTTCACAGGGAAGATAAAGTAAATAATTCAAGATACAAGGTACTTATGTATCCTGCAAAAAACTTGAGTCTTAAATTAACTTAAGTGGTCTTTTAGGGTCGCCAGTTCTGAACCAGATTTTATAGAACTACATTAAATTCAGGGTTGATAAAAAAAGTCTAAAACTCCACTTATTCTTTAGAACATTAACATACCATCACGCCTGTATTTCCCGAAGAGTTAGGCTGAGATGTACTAATGTACACTTACAGTTCGCCAGTATGATTGAGTCCCATGTAATAGAGGACAAACCTATAGCCATTTACTGGGCACAAATCGAAACTCCGAGCTGCAAGTGAGAATTTCATAGAAAAATTAACCAATAACGCTTTGCTCGACCTAAGATTCGAAGTCAGGACCTCAGGCGTGGTTGTCGCACTCAGGACCACTAGATTAATAAGGCAGTTATTGTTATTTTAGTAGATATATTCTTAAGAGGTCATGGTAATAAGATTGTAACACTTATTAATAAACTTCTATTAATATAACTTGAGTTCTATTAAATAAAGGTATTACGTACTTTTAGTGAATTTATTAGTTGCCCAATAAATACAAACTCATTATTAGGTTACAATGATTGGATGGCCAAGTAAGTAGCTACCCAATCCAATTACTATCGAATATAAGTAAGTACATTTTCAAGTGTACAGTCAACAAACAAGTTAGATATGGAGGCAGCTAACGACATCTGCGCCTCGACATAAATGACGTTATAAATAAATGCGGTGTGATATGTCCCTATGGAGTTAACAACACTTTCATTTTGACACACATTGCGTGACACTTTGTTACACAATCTTGACAAAGACATAGAACTCGTTACCTGATTGTATACCGAACTCTATCGTCGACAGTACATACGGCTTATACCGCATCGTAATTCCTTAATTATATAAATATAATATATATTAATAATAAGATTTTAATTCGCGTAACATTTGCGTGTCAGAAATAATTGTGTAAGTAAAAATAACATAAGGTCAATACAGATTATATACGCCCAGTCAACCCCTCATGAACTTTTTGTCGACAAACAAATTGGGCGTAAAGGTAAGCGACTTAACCGACGTCAATGACGAAGTTAATTCTATTGAGAGTCACGTGGTCAACACGGTGGCACGTCAGTAATCTACTCAGTGGCCGTTAACATCATTGTGAAGGATTAATCTTCTATCATAAGTAATTTTATCAATTGCTTTCGTATTTATTGATTTATTGCGACAAGTAAAGCCACCTGAGTAATCAAGCTTGATTGACATAATTATGTTAATCTATGACAACTTGTACGAGTCAAAGAATTATCAGCTATCGAGAAGTTTCGATTGCGATTGAAAATTGATTAGTTTTTTATTACATTATATAACTCACGTCAGTATAATTATTCTGTAAAAATACTAATTTTATCACTTTCCCTAACTAACCTATATTGTGAGAATTCAATAGTTATTCATTTACTTAAACTTAAATTATTTGTAGATAATAAGTTTTACTAACTATATAAATAAAAAGGGAATTAGAAGGCTGGATGACAATGCTGATTCTCTGACCAAAACATAGGCCGACCATTGGGTCACATGAGGCGACGATCAGGTGTTTAGCAGAAATACCCTACTTTGGATAAAAAAAAAACAAATGATAAAAAAAGAAATTTTTATTTCGTAACAATCTTGGTTTCGTGAGGAAATTTTCTTCAGCTGATATAATCTCTTAATCGTTTTAAATATGTGTGATATGATAAACTCGCATTATCTTAATTTACTGGTTATTATCTACGCATTAGCTTCTGGTTATTCACGAAACAATTACGACCTATGTTTGTACCGCTGGCTTCACTGACGAAGACTCATGGAACGCCAGCCATTAACCTGTTGGCTCACAATCTGATCCTGGGACTTAATTAAACAGCGGGAACATTTAATTAAGATAGCACAGTACCCCGGGACGTCCTATTGCATATTTTTCTTAAGCCCTTTAAAATATACAACATTATTATTTAAGTATTATTCATCATTCAGACATTGCTTTGTATGGTGTTAAATATTTTTTAAACAGAGTTTTTTTAACAGAGGCATTCTCGAGTTCGAAGCTTCTTAGATTCGAACTCGAGAAGGCCCCTGTAAACGGCCTCGGTTGCGGCTTGTCCACAAAACTGCGAATGAGTACGATGCGAATTCGCAACGCAAAATCTACGATGCGGATTGTTGCATTGTGATTTCATGCGGCAAAGGGTCTACATTCCAGTCCTCAGTTCGGGTGGTCACCCGAACTGTGGACTCCTTCGATGACTGTCAACCATACTGAACGTATTTTGCAAATTAGGTAGTGACGTCGATCATAAGATATGACGTCGATAGAAGATATAGGAAAAAGAAACTAAAAAAGTTTTTAGGCTCATCCATTCCGCTCGTCCAAGCTCCTTGATTATTAAATACACTAGCTTCTGCCCGCGGCTTCGCCCCGTGGAATTCGGTCTGTCATCACATCCCACGGGAACGGGATAAAAAATATCCTATGTCCGTCTCCTGGTTCTAAGCTACCTCTCCACCAATTTTCAGCCAAATCGGTTCAGAAGTTCTTAAGTTATAAATGGTGTAACTAACACTTTCTTTTATGTAGTAGTCTTTATATAGTATATAGATTTGTATATTCCTCGTTACTAGTATCCCAAAAAACAGGGCGTTCTTCCTTTAGTGATAAAAAAAATCCACGTCGTACGTTGCCAGTTCATTAATTTTGCATACGTTTTCTCACTATATACTAAGAGGAAACACAGTCCCAACAGTATGACTATAAGTATATGGCTTGATCATGTAATCTGTGTTGGTTTATTCATGTGGCTCTCAAGGAAATCATTAACGTCAATAATATCCGTAGTGGAGCTTCTTTATCCTTCTGTTATTTCCCTATTTCTTCTTTTATATTACACTAGCTTTACCCGCAGTACCACTCACAGTCTTTTTGAGATAGAAGATGTACTATATTTTGCCTAGGTATATTTCCTTTTCCAAGAACCAATCTATCTCTATACCAAATTCATTAAATTACTTCCGTGATTTTTATAATATTGGTATAGATTCATTTCGTTTATTTTTTTAATCATAGCATAAGGACGGAATACCTTATACTATATATTTTGGCGACACGTTCGGCATAGCGCCTGAGCGATCGGCTTCTGCGTCACGGGTTGTAGGTTCGATCCCCACACGTTACAAATATTTATTTGACCTACAAGTAGTTGTTCCGGGTCTGGGCTTTAGGGTTTGTGAGAATTTATGTTTGTAAAAGCAGTCACGATACAAAAGAAAATCCATATGCGGTAACAATAAAAAAATATAAAATGTTTATGCTATTATTTGTATAATTTAACAATTATTGTAATAATTCTAGAATTTGAAGCTTACAAACGTAGACTGTAAACCGAAGAGGCCTTTCGTGCGATTCCAATATTGGTACTTAAAAAAAACTTCTACTTATCTTTAACTAGTCCCTACTCTAAGAGCCACTTGCACCAAATTCAAAATTATATTTAAATTGCATAAACACGATTTTTCATAGAAATTTTGTGTTTAAATACAATTTAAACACATGTAAGAAGTTGGTGCAAGTGGCCCTAAATTCTAAACAGAAAGTGTAAAATAAAATTAGGTTTTTTAAACAAATCTTTAAAATGCCATCCATCTTACTTAAGAGTCTTAGGCATAGTATGGACATGGGCTTATCGGATACATTGTGTTTTAGTGATTAATTAGTCTTAAGCGGAGAGGTATATAATCTATAGGTACAAATAAATAAAATTGAAGTGTCTGTTAGTAATATCGTAATGTAGGTACATATACCAAAACATCATTTTTTATCATCATCATCATCTGTCTGTTTGTTCCGGCTAATCTCTGAAATGGCTGAACTGAGTAACTTAGGCTACTTTTTTTTATATACCACGCGGGCGAAGTCACGGGTAACAGCTAGTATGTAATATATCACCTTCAAAGAGTTTGATTGACGATTGATTTGTACCCTTATACGGGTAGAAAATGCCGTTACGTCACCGAATCCCGTCTCGTCCTGACTTGATAACATCACACGCGAAATAACTCTCTGGACATGCTCTGAGCTGCTACTGAATTTTCATAGAAATACCCAATAACACTGCTCTGCCTGGGAATCGAACCTAGCACCTCTAGCGTAGCAGTCGCACCTGGGACTAACGAGGCAGTTCCTAGAAGTTAATTTATATAGATAGGTACCTACTAGTAGAAGAAAACTTGACCAATCAAAATAAACTTTTTGGGAATCTACCATGAAAAATATTATTGTATTACTCACAAGTCAGCAGTTCTTCTAACTTAGTTAAAGTTAGTGGAGTAGCGATGAAAAGTAAACCAATTTTAATCCCATTTCGTTTTATGACCGACAATACTCCGAATCGGGTCACTGCAAATCACATTCGGGCTTTTGTTCTCTCCATTCAAACGCTCCGGATAATATTGTGAAAAACTATATATACCTACGTAATGTCACTTTATTATTGAAATGAAATTACAAAACATCTTTATTTTGTTGTTTCGATACGTTGTCTTATTATTGCCGCTAAATATGAAAAACAGGAATGGTATAATTTTGTATCACATTTTATTGTAAATATTTTAGGTGTTTTACATACCATCATGTAAAACACCTAAAATACCATACCATCACGCCTATATTCCCCGAAGGGTTAGGCAAAGGCGTACTAGTGAACACCCACAGCTCGTCGGTATGTTTAGGTCCCATGTAATAGGGGGCGAGCCTATTGCCATTAACCGGGCACAAATTCCAATCTTCGAGCTGCTACTGGGAATTTCATAGAAAAACCCAATAACACTTCGCTCGACCTGGGAATCGAACTCAGGACCCCTAGCGTAGCAGTCGCGCTCTGGACCACTAGGCTAATGAGGCAGTTAGTGTGTTTAGGTGTTTTAAATAATAAAAAATGCCTATCATTTTTTTTTACCCAATAATTATAGTTTCTGATTTATATTAAAATAAAACCCGCTCCATAGCTGTTAAAAAAATATTCCAACCACAAACCGGACAACAATTTTTAACAATTATAAAATGCTTTGTATCTCCTGCCTGGATCGAAATAAATGGAATGAAAGCCAACCACATAATAAATGCGGCGGCATATTTTATTTTCATAAAACAGATTACGAAGCTTTAGACTTAAAGGAACAATCACCATCCTCCGAGTCTTTTCCGAACTATGTTGGGGTCGGCTTCCAGTCTAACCAAATGCATGTATTTTACACAAAGCGACTGCCATCAGACCTCCGTAACCCAATTTCTGGGCTATATTGATATTCGGAGGATAGACTGATTGTCAAGCTTTTTTTGGGCTTCTGCGACGCTAACAATTGTCAAAGGTATTCGTATGACAACCGAGATACATTGCTTTACGTGCTCTCTGAGATACGGAGGAGTCTCGATGTGTTAAGAATGGTCACCCATCCACACACTGACCGCGGCGAGCGCAGCTTAACCTTGCAATTCAGTTGATTAGCTTTGTTATTACTTAGCCACGAGCCCCTCACATAAAGAAGCAATATTATACATTCATATTGAAATTTATGATTCGTATTCGGCTCGTTTATTTCCCTATTATTCTTTCTTTATCTTTCCGTCGATCTTAAACAAAACGATTATTAAGAATTCAGTAGGTAACAGCAGCTCCGGGGCTTGAGAACGATGCCATCCATTGTGAAACCGCGCTGTTTCTACAGACCTTCACCTCACTGTCGGAACAGTATTCTTATCGTCTTCCTAACCCCATTTTGATAAATGACTTTATTCTAGGTTTTATACGAGTTGATTTCGTAGATTAAAAAATAATTCAGACTCCACTTGATATCACGAGATTCATTAGTTTGAAATTACTTAAGCAAACAGCTACTTGAATGTGAAATAAAGGAAAAACAAAAATGTGTAGGTAATGTTATTATGTGTATGTAAATATCTTTCTCTAATAATTATGTACAGTACATATATAAATATTTCTGCGAAAAACCCCTTGACAGCTTTTCGGCTAAATAGCTCACAAAATACGTTACATAGTACCTATACAATTAATTTTACATGAGTAAACCGCAACTTCAAGAAATCAACTTTGAAATAATGCCCTCATTCAGATTCTAAAAAATTTGAGAATTAAAAGCTATTCCAGACCCAACGTTCTATCATTAATTTATTCAGTAAGGAAGACCAACAACAGATTAAATCGACCACCTTTGGGCTATTAAAAATTCCTCTCATGACTCTTGACGGGGAAAATAATCTTTGGAATCTTCAGATTTGTTTTTTAATCTTATTAGGGTCCGGCGGACCGTAACGTAGGTCAGAAACCTAGATTAATGATTTCCGAATCCGAATATTGACAAAATTTTATTAAATTGTGTTTGACCTAAAATTTATTTTGGTATTACGTTTATATGTACTATGGGCAATTCTGACACCCCTAAACATGTTGACCTCTATTCCCAAAGGGTAAGGCATAGGTATGCCCCAAAAACATTGCTCGCCTTGGGAATAAAACTTAATCTATTCTGGAATAATGTAGCATTCAAATGGTGAAAGAGTTTTTGAAATCGGCCCAGTAGTTTTTGAGTTTATTCGTTACATACATACAAATCATTCCTCGTTATAATATTAGTATAGATTATAGTAATATTATAAAGATAATGCCATGCATTTATTTTACATATCGTCATATATTTTTTTAGTGCTATGCTTGAAAAAGTCACCTAAGTTTTAATTACCTTAAGAGCATAATAGGAGCATCAATTTATAAAATTAGTAAGCAATAAACGGTTAATCGTTGACTTTGACTAATATTGTCTGTAAAAAAATCGTGTATAGTTCGCTCGAAATAACTGTGCGTGTGTGAAGTTGTCCGCAAATAGTTTTGCAATGGAAAGACAGTGTAAAGACAATTGGTGATTAGTTTTTCTCATTCATGATTATTGTCCCTACTGACTTCAATATTTTTGCACAAAAACGCTTCTTTATTTACATACCTAAGTGATTTTACCTGCCCGGTTTTTCGGAAAGGCTGACTTCAGAGTACAGACACACGGTTATTTTGACTGAATAAGCGCAACACCTCAATCACGTTAATTAGAATAATTATCGAATCTTAATTATAATAACGAAACCCTAATGTCATTTTGACACACGTTAGCTTTTTTTTTCAAGAAATTAGTAATCCCAGCTAAACGCAAAACTCGTGGCTGTGCTAAAGTCGTACCTATAACGACTACGATACGTGCACGCACAAGCACGCAATAAGAATATGTGCAAATAGATTTCAGTAGACCAGAGCGGAACAGATCACTATTATCTTTTCGAAAAAATTAACACATATTAAAAACCGCTGTAATCGATTCAGTAGTCGATTCTTAACAAAATAGAATAGAATATTTTTTTATTTATATTTATAGTTAATTAAAACGGCACAGGTCCAATTACATTAATTAACATAGAGTTATAAATATTAAAATAAATTAATAAGCATTCAAATAACATACAATACAAAAATTAAATTCAAAGACATACAATTCGTGGATAAAATTATTAATAATTATTTGAGTAAATGGTTAAATAAATGAAACACATCCCAAACTAACATAAATTAGCATGTAACAGTGGACACCCTCGCATATTGTCTCTCACAGAACACCAAACTAGCACGCATTACTTTCTTCCATTCATCAGAATAGAATAGAATATCCTTTATTGTACAATGGGTTATAGCTGTTACCTGACCCACCCTAAAAACGGACGAATTTGAACCCTCTGCTTGTTACATTACAAGAGTTATTCAATTTGTATGAGTTTATCAGACTAGCGCTACTCGATGAACGAATACAATAATAATACAGATACGCAAAACGTTTGCGTTAGGATATTTATAACTACTTGTTATTCAATTTAGATTTTTATGCTGTAAGACTAAAGGTTTATCTTCGATAATATAATTAGTGTCATTGCTACTAATAGCTTATTTTAATTAATACACACAAGTAGATCTGGTCTTGTGGTTCGTGTGTAAGACTGAGACGAGCAAGATGCGAGTTCAAATCCTGCATGGCGTATATTATTTTGTTTTCAATGTAGAATTTATTCAAGAAGTATTTCTTACATTATTGTAAAGAACTATAGACGGACACATTCTCCAAATATAAAGTTTCTAACTTGGTTATATTTTCACTTAACTTGTAATAAGTGGGTAGATGAAAGACAAATACGCGTTCATTATAAAACTGGTATTCAAATGTTACTAAGTTTTAGGGTAGGAAAATAAAAATAAACCGTGACAACAAAGCTAAAGCCAGTCTACGCACAATTGCAGTGACTACGCGCGAACACTTTTTACCTTGCCTTACTAAATTGTGAAAAACAACGTATTTTTCCAATTTTTTATTTATGTTTTGTAGTAGTTTTATTATCATGTCATTGTCTGTGATTATTTAAAATACAAAATAAACTATTTACACGATGAGAATGTTGGCATCGAGACTTATATAGCAGTAAGTGTATTTTTATAATTTTAAATTTCATTATTATACCTAGCTATTGCTTTAATCAAACCTATTTTTATATGCCTTCTTTGTTTCAGAGAAATACCGTCAGATTGTGGTTGAGACGTTTTGAAGAAACGGGAAATGGCCGATTTAATAGTCACTAATATTTGGAAATATTACGTGACAACACGGATATTTTCTTCATAAAAGATAATTGCGCCATACACCGAGCTGCTGTGGTGCAAAATTGGCTGGCCAGTCAAGAAGGTGTCAAGACAATAAATTGGCCATCTAAAAGCCCTGCCTGACCTAAACCCAATAGAAAATTTGTGGGGTCAAATGATTTTAAATTGGGATTCATTAGAAGTCAGGACAAAAGAAAATTTGGCACAACTTGTGACTTCAACATGGGAACTGATGAGAGGAAGTAATGCTTGCTGAAACATGATGTGCGGCATGCGAAGCCCCTTGCAACAAATTATAGAAAGAGATGGTGCTCCACTGGAGTTAACAATACTTATGTGTCAGTGTGTTAAATCAATTGTTGTTATCACAATTTCTAAGGAAGTGTTTCTTACAGTGATTAAGCATGTCCTTTTGCGATCATAACTATTATTATTTAAATATTTAAAAACCTATAAAGTAGGTCAAAGTATAGTGCTATTGTCACATAAGTTTTAAAGTAGGTATGATAGTTTATGTGGTGATGTTATTGTTATAAAAATAGAAATATTATATTATATTTCTAAACATTTAACATGTTGATTCACTACATTGACTACTGTTTAAAGTAGGTATGTATTAGATTAATTACCTACTTTAAAAATAAAAATGGGTATTTTATAGGCAACTTTAAAACAAAGAAAATATTTAGTAAGTAACAACTTTAATCAAAAAATCAAGCTTTCATAAGTATTAAAACTTCTTTTTACGTTTTTCTTATAGTAGTAGTATAGTAATATATAACTATGACAAGTAATTGTGTATTCTATATTTAATAAAATCGTTATCATAATAATTAATGTTTTTCATTTCTGTTGTTATTTTTATTTAAATAGTATTTAAATATCATATAAAAACATTTGGAATTCAAAAAACAATATATTTGAATATTGTAAACATAAAAAGCTAAAAGAAGCGCAGGGCTAGTTTTGAACTCATAACCATAACCATGCTAACATAAATACACTGTTGCAACCACCAGACCAAATCACCTTAACAAGTATTATTGAAATTAACAACTACTCAATCATGTGACAAAACACTATTCAAAGATTACCTACCCTAACGTTACGTGTTAAAGATCAAATTGGCACAACTGTAGTTTATAATATTTGCCTATCTTGAACAAGTCGCTTTAAAACAACGACCTAGGTCGTTGTTTTAATATTGAGGAAGGCTATAGGCTATATATCATAAAGCTACGCGGACGAAGTCGCGGGCAGAAGCTATGTCAAGTACAAGTAAAGTATAAATACTTTCAAGTCTTCCGCTTATTCTGTTACAGGTTGTATAATATGATATGCCAGTACCTAAGTAATAAAAAATCATAAGATGTCCTTGTGTGTCCAAATCGCCAACCCGATTGAGGATACACCGAATCGACCCGTACTATCGGCTCATCGCCTCCAATAAAATACCAATACCTGTTCGCGACACGACATGAACACGGAAGCCGTGACGTCACGTAACTAGACGAATTCGATTCGACCCTTGCCTTTACCGTACGGAATAATTCCCCTGGCATCGACTAAACCCCGCCTCCAGCCATCACGTCAAAAGTTAAGTGGGCGATCAGAGAAATCGAATTTAATGTGAGATGGAAATTTTCTATATATTAAGAAAAAACTAATTCAATCTAGATCTTTAGGATATCTTTGATACATGGTTAGTGTAGCACCTCGCTACTACCGTTGCTCCGCGTGACACGAATTCGATTCCCACCTGAAGCAAGTACTTGCGTTTTTATGGACATTTGTTTCATGTCTGTTGTTGTGGTGATTACAGAGCTTGTCCCCTCTTGCGGAAGGTAAACTTAAGGAAACTAATTATGTAATGGTAAAACTTAATAATACTTGCTTAGGGGTTGTACATTATTCACGTGATATTTTTAGGCTCCCCTCCTCCCCCTATCCAAAACCACGTGTTTTTTTGGTACAAAGTATTTTAAAAGTAATTATTTTTTGGTGTAGAAATCGTGCGTTCAACGAAAAAATAAATACGCGTAATATCACACTACACCCCTCCTCCCTGTTGTTATTTTTTCTCAACAACCCAACTCTTTGGAACTTCACGTGCTAAATGGACGATTTCTTGACACTGGGAATCGAACGCTCGGCGCTGAAACTTGGCACCGCACTTGAAACCACTAAACCAATTTTATTAGTTAGTCAAGGGAATATAATATAACTAATTAACTGTGTTGTGGTGACCACGACAAGATGTTTATAGTCCCACGGGTATCTCGAGTGTCTTGTGAATTCTCTCTACCCTTACCTAGTGCCAGCTTCCTGAAAACTGAGTATACACGTGCCATAGTTACATATTACCAACCTAAATTTAAAATTATAATATACATACCGTATACATAAAATACCATCTCGCCTGTATTCCCCGAAGGGTTAGGCAGAGGCGTACTAATGTACACCCGAAGTTCCCCGGTATAGGGGACGTGCCCTATTGCCATTAACCGGGCACAAATTTGAAACTTGGAGCCAAGAACAATTGGGTTCACCTGGGAATCGAACCCAGGACCTTCAGCGTAGCAGTCGCGATCAGGACCACTAGGCTAATGATGATGAAATACCGTATACAACCGCCTTAATGTAGATGGACAAGATGCATAGTTGTTTCCCGCGGTTCCACAGGCAGACAGACGAGGTGGGGACTTTGTTTTTATAATATACTAGCTGACCCGGCGAACTTCGTACCGCCTAACAGTCGATTCTGAAACTAACGTTACTCAATTGTTTTGCCTTCCCGGAACCTACTTTGGTATTAAAGTTCAAATTGACTTTTAAGTATTATTACGAATCTTTTGTATGGGGATATAGAAAAGTTTTGTTTTTAGACTTTATCAGGCAATTTTTAAATTTTTTCTCTCCGTAAGAATCATCCTCGTACTTCAAGGAATATTATAAAAAAAGAATTAACGAAATCGGTTCAGCTGCTCTCGAGATTTGCGCTTAGCAACACATTTGGCGATTCATTTTTATATTATAGATACGGATACATATAATAGTATTAGTATAGATTAGTATGGATCGTAAGAAAACACCGCTACTGTTTCGCTCAGTTAGATATTCCAGTATACCCTATACCTAATACAACAAAATTAAAGAAGTAACTAGAAAAGCACTTAACAGGAATGAAAACTTTAACTTCAGTTAAAAGTCCGAGAGATAAAAAATCCAGTCAACATTTTCCTGCTCGAGGCATGTTACATAACTCTCTCGAAGTAATTCCTCTTGAACTCTTTCCCCAGTTTCTTTTTAGTTCGATGTCA
Source organism: Acronicta leporina (assembly GCA_947256265.1). Lineage (NCBI taxonomy): Eukaryota > Metazoa > Arthropoda > Insecta > Lepidoptera > Noctuidae > Acronicta > Acronicta leporina. The sequence goes on from OX366512.1 coordinate 4,764,108, forward strand.
AATCTAAAAACCAATAAGCGAGGTTAGCCAATGAGTTAAACTGGAAACTTTGGAGTTTACAGCCTTGAACGGCCGTATCTGGCCTTTAATTTACCTAACGAATATTCTTTACCAGCATAAATAGCCATCTTCATTATTGTCCGTATTTTTCCGTTTCTGTTAAATCAGACAATCCGTTCCAGCACGAATGGGCCGGCTTGATCGGAGTCATACCACGGCCTCTCAGTAACCGGCGTGAAAAAACACTTACGTTGTGTATCGCCGAGTGAGTGAGGATACCGGAGGCCCAAACCGTTTTAAAAGGCGGGCAACGCACTTGCGACTCCGCTAGTGTTGCGTCCATTGGCGGTGGTAATCGCTTACCATCAGGTGATCAGTCTGCTCGTTTGCCCCCTGATCCCATAAAACCGTTCTCGATAAAAAATGTATGAGAATCAAAAACCCAACTGCCAAAAAAGATGGAAACAATATGACCAATCTTATGCCGTCGGAGACATTATGTCTTTGGAGTTAAATTCAGGGTGGTTTGATTTTTACACTTTTTAATTAATTTATTTTTGTATGATTATACAAAAATAAATTGTGGCACACATTGTGACCCAGTGTCACAATGTGTGCCACACACAAGTGTCACAATTGAGACGTGTCTAACAACGCCTCTCAAGCCAAGACTAATATACACACATACACTCGAAAAATCGTCACCTATGGAGTGCTGAAAAATTAAAACGGCGGAAACTTTACATTGAAACCTGAGGACGTGAGGAACGCAAAGCACTTTCGTGATTTGAGCCGTTCCAAAAACTTCCTGGACAGACATTCAGCTTTTGTTACGAAAAACTACATAATATATCCCTCGCTTTGTTGCTGAAACGATACCGCGATACCAATGTAAAAGGGACAGAGAATAAATCTGACGGGTGATGCGATTAATTCCTCTCTGGTATTCATTTTGTTACTAACTTCGACACGTTATTGATTTTCGTTGAAATCCTAACTAAACCAAATTAAACCCTTAAAATAGAAGACATAGACCAAGGTATTTTTTTTCTGAAATTGTGTACAATAGTGGACATTATTACCAATAGTGTAGACGTAACGGGTGTTGTAACAAAATACAGGTCTCATAATGGTTAAGCGGCGGTAGCCTAATGGCTAGGGCGTCGGACTTGCGATCATGTGGTTGCCGGTTCGAACCCCACCCATTGCACTACCGACGTGAACCCACTCGTAACACAACCATTTTAGTTTAGCACGAGGGGTTAACACGAATACTAGTAATGTGTGACCCACATTGCTAGTAAGCTTTAAAAAAAAAAAAAAAAGCCTATTGGTATGGATCCTTTAATGTTTCATACACTGTAATCCTTAAAGAGAGAAAAAAATGCATTTACTATCTAATAATATATTAGATTTAGACATCAGTTTAACTGAATTGACTTGACTACCTGATTAGTCGAGTTCTCCCGAGCACTTAAGGTCCAGGGTTTGAATCCCCGACCAGTGTTATTGGGTTTTTGCTATGATATTTTCTGTAGGAGTTTTGAGTCTGAATTTGTGCTCAGTTAATGGCAATAGACTCGCCCCCTATTGCTTTGTACTAAAACATACCGGCAAAGTGTGGGTGTGTTTTACCTCTGTCTAATACTTCAGGGAATGATGGCGTGATAGTATGTTATCTTAAATTTATGAGTTTTTCCAGCGATTTGTTCAATCACGCGTTAAAAAATGTATCTGCTTTCGAGCTTCTGCGATGGATAGCCCTGACGTAAGCTTTTCTTAAGTTTATAACCTATGCGATGTTATAAATCATAAAAGAGATCCTCAATAAACTCAAGTTCATATCAAAGTCTGACCTTATATTATATCTAAGTATGTGTAGTCAATCACACTCAATCTCTGTTTTTCTGAAGTATTTGAGACATTCCTTCCATTAACCGGGCATAAATCCAAGCTCCGAGCTGCTATACAGAATTTCACAGAAAAACTCAACACTCAGCTCGACCCAAGATCGCTAGCGCAAAAATTACACTTAGGTACTTTTACATTTGTTGCAGTACTACGGGTAAAACAACTTACCTTAAAACACAATTTATTTATTTAGTCAAGTTCAATTCAAGTTATTCATAATATTCATTATGTTAATCGATTGATCTTTCTATTAATTCAGCTTCATCCTAAGTAGGCAGACGGTAGCAACCCTAAACTAAGCCTTAAGCTTATCAGTAGACTACCTTTATATTTGTTATGTTTAATTTTAATTACTATTTTGAATTTATTTTCTTTAATTTAATATAATTAAATTATTTTTAAAATAATTTAATTTCGTTTATTTTAATTTGAGTTAATTAATATAATATATAATGCATGATGAGCTTACCTGTAAGGGATTGTTACACTAGACTAGATTGATTGAATTTTATTCCATAATTGTTTTAGTGTACTTAATTGTTGGTGAGCCAAATAAATAACTAAATAAATAAAATAAAGACTTCATAGAACATATCTCATTAAAACTTTGTAAAAAAGCTAGAACGAGCGACAGACAGATCTTCGACGCTGGCCATGAAGGTCCACTCGTGGATGTTTCGTAACCAAGACTGTTTTCTCCATCCAGCACTTGCTTTCTATTTGGCTCATCATGATCAATAGGAGAGGTATATCTAATGGCGTAGGAAATGCCTAAGAGACCACCTTCCTCTTCTTAATGGTCTGCAATAATTCGCGGTTCTTACTGAAGCGATGGAGCACTCATGCATTGGAAATCTTTTGCGTTCAACTTATACGTGGCTTTTTGCTAGACAAGAATACAATTTCAAATAGTTGTTGAATCGTTACTTATGAAAGAGTTCTTCCGACATCCCTATTAAATACTTTGTCTCTATGTAAGGGTTACATTACATTGACACCTCGCGCTGCAAACTTAAGCTCGTGATCGTGAGCTACATAGTAGTAGTATGCCTTCTATCCAATCAGTGAGTGCTATTTTAGACTTCCTACAAAGTAAATAATAAGCAAAGACAAAGAAACGTCGTGTTAAGTATATAAGTAACGCATCTGTTTGTATTTTTTGCATTTTCCATACTAAGATTATAAAGCCACTGACGTCACCTCAAAGATGTCAATTCAGAATGTGAAGGCAAATATCGACGTGGTTGGTGGGACTCGCGGTGGCTTAGTGGTCAAAGCGTCTGGTGTATTTAACCCGAAGACGCAGGTTCGAATCCTGCCCGCAGTCCAATTTTTCCTTCACTGAAATAATTTTGTAAGCAATTTTTCAGTACCATCTCTGACAAAAACGAAAAATAAACCATATCTAAATAACTGTTCGCATAAAGACTTTTGACAGTATCGTTAGTTCCAAGCGAGCTGTTTCTGTAAATCAAACCGAAAAGTTTAACTGAAAACGTGCAACGAACTTTCAGCGACAGATCTGCTCGTGATTAAGTACAATTAGATTTATACTTGAAACGTACTTTATCATAGCACTTTGGATTTCAACAAGAAGATTTTTATTCAGTTCCAACTTAGTTCAACTACGTAAAGCAGTTATTTTTACTCAGACACTTATCTATACTCTATACTATTATATAAAGCTGGAGTTTGTTTGTGTGCTTGCTTAAACGCGCTAATCTTAGGAACTACTGGTCTGATTTGAAAAATTCTTTCAGTGTTAGATAGACCATTTATTGAGGAAGGCTATAGGCTATATATCATCACGCTAAGACTGAGTAACTATTCCACGCGGACGAAGTCGCGGGCGGAAGCTATAGTAAATATAGCTATAGAAGCGGGAAATCCGCACCTATTGTATAGAACACCTATTATGTAATTCTCAATTAAAAAAGTAACATTATATATTCTGATAAAAGAAAACCATTTTCAACAAATAAAACAGACTATCCCTCAGTTCGTCCGATGAACAAAGGAATGTTGCAAATGATCAAACTCATTATCGATATCTCGTCGCAAAATTCATCCCATTCGGAATGTCGTGTTTATTTATAACAGACAATTTCATAAACATAACATAACATACCATCACGCCTGTATTCCCTGAAGGGTTAGGCAGGGGCGTACTAATGCACAACCACATTTCACCGGTATGTTTAGGTCCCATTAACCGGGCACACATCCCAAACTCCGAGCCGCTACTGAGAATTTCGTAGAAAAGTTCAATAGCAAGGGAATAGAACCCAGGACTTCTAGTGTAGCAGTGGCTCCCAGGCTAATGAGGCAGAGCAAATAATTTCATTAACTTATAAATGTCGAATTGAAAATTACCTCCACGTCATTGCCCAATAAGCGTAAATATCTTCCCGATATCGCAACAACTATTTGTTTCATAAAGTAATACAGTACAGTAAGTAAGTATTTCATCCGTAACGACCTCTGTAGAATTTGGGAACAGAAATCGACAATACATGAATTAAGGGATAAATTTCCTTTGTAATAAATAGCTACAATAGCGAGTCCCTACCCTCGGTGATGATCATCGTTAGTAGAGGTATATGAAAACCCATTGACCCTTAAAGGTCAACTTACCCTAAACGATAAAGGTTGTACTAAGAAGAATAAATTGTTACTGTGTTCGAGCGGATAATTTACACGGACATAGAGATGCCAGACAGATCTAATAGCAAGAATTTCGTTTGTAGAGCCCAACATTGGTATATGTGTAAGATATATTGAAACGGTCTTAACAAAAACAACCTGTCGACACTTTCGGGCGTTCGCTGAAGAGAGTGGCTAAGTGGGGGCCCTCCATTAAGAGTGATAAGACACGCGGCTATCGAGATCAGAACTCAGCATACTGCCGCCTTCGTCCCACTACTCCAGGACCTACCGCCGGCTTTAATGAAAATGTTTTATTTCTAAGCCTGACAAACAAGACGGTAGGCGGACAGAAGCCATCGCGCGCCAAGCTTAACCGGCAAGGCTGATCTCGGATTTTTACGAAAATAACTTTTCCCGTTAACAGCAAAAAACACCATCAAGCTTTCAGACTGTCATAAAAATATTATTAACTCCACTGGTGTATAAAATCAGACAATAGATTGCTTATAAATTCCTTAAATCTGATAGAAGCCGACTGAAGATTTGTTGGGTATTTTGAAACTTTTTAATTTCGAATGCGTAGGTATACTTTTGTGATGTGGAAATTATAACAACTTTATTGCCCAAAAACTATAAAAATTGCGAACACCCTTATAGTGTAATTCAAATTCTCCTAAACTTAAAAACGTTAAAATTCATCATAGACTACGTTTTTAGAAAATCTATATCTATACTAATATACTAGTACTAATATATAAAGCTGAAGAGTTTGTTTGTTTGTTTGCTTGAACGCGCTAATCTCAGGGACTACTGGTCCGATTTGGAAAATTCTTTCAGTGTTAGATAGCCTATTTATTGAGGAAGGCTATAGGCTATATATCATCACGCTACACGGACGAAGTCGCGGGCAGAAGCTAGTGTCATTATAAGATGGAAGGTATCGTAAATCAGTCGGGATGAAGAGGGAATTGAAACGCGGTGTGCGGCGTCGTCGGGTCGGCGGCGGCGGCGGTGGCCGGCGGGCGCGAGCTGCAAGGCGCGTGCGCGGCGCGAGCGGGGCGCGGGGCGGGCGGGGCGCGGCGCAGCCTCCCAGCTGCTGCACTCCGCCGCCGCCCGCCGCCCGCATCGATCCCGCCCGGGCCGCAGCCTCCGGCGAGCCGGGACCCGACGCGCGCGTCCCGAACGCGCGCCGCACGCGACCTCCACGCGTTCCGCACGACGCCCGCACGCCGCGCGCCCGCCGCGCTCGCCAGCCGCACGCCCCAAGGTCCACATACCCCTGCATCTCATCCCGCGCCCACAACAATAACAGTAATCGCCAGTGTTGCAGGTTATAATCGTGGCTTACGTAACGTTGAAGATTTCGTGCGTATTGACAGGTTATGTGTGTCAGTGGCTCGAGTCTAAATTGACGTGACTTTCGCGAAGGTTTCCATTTATTATGCATGTGTCACGGTACAGCGCTTGGTTTTATTATGCCGCGAAGTCCCTGTCATGTAAAACTTGCGTGTAAATAAAATATAATGAATATTTTTCCTTCAATACGAGTGAACAGTTTAGCTACGAACTCTGCTACACACATAGCCTGCAGTCTACGAGAACAAGCGGTCCGTCGCGCCGTAGTGTTCGTACGTATTCATAGAAATTTCGACTGAAAGCCTGAAGTAATAGAGTCGAAAAAGGAATGAAATTAAACGCTCTTTCACTAACAGGCGAATTAAGCGGTTACAAATAGAACTTTTGAATACTCCGTCGTTTATTAGTACCTACCTTCCTACGTACGATTAATAGACGACACCCAGCGTCTAGTGAAGTAGCGATATGTAAGGGTATAATTGTAAATATGTTTTGGCGCATTTTGCATACTCATAGCCATACTCATTTCATAGTTTCAACTTCTACAAAAATTTGAAGTTATTTTCATATCAATAATGCAGGGTTATATTAATTTCTTCACACTTGACCGCAATACATACATGAATATGTGTTTCACTGCACTTACCATAATTTATTTAAAAAAAATACTCAATCTATATAATTTTAAATGTTTTACATTTAAAATTAATATTTTAAATGAAAAACATTTAAAATAAAACTTAACTTAAAAGTATAAATAATTAATAATTTGCTGTTTCTTTTGTTTGTTAAATCTCATGATATAATAAATAAAAAATGTCGTTGGAAGAGGCCACACAGAAAAATTAAAAACGCATACGAAAAGTAACAATGCAACATTTAACACATTTACACTAGATAAAATTTACTTCCTTGTTTAAATAACTAACGTATAAAAGTTCCAAAAACAACTATGGAAAATTTTGTCACATGCCGGAAAAAACTAATTGTTATTTCATTAACACAATAAATTTAAATCACGACTGAACTAAATATTAAGTACCTATGTCAATACTTACTTTGTAAGTACTTTGACCTTTTTCCGACATGTTAATTACTAGTAACATATTTAATGTGTGATTAGCGCGGTTTAACTAATCTAGTATTGCGATATACATTGACAGTTCCAGTAACCATTGAGGTATAAACAGCCTGTACGAGTCACGGCGCGGGCACAACGTGATCATATACCAATTAAACCATCACGTACGAGATAATTCTTAAAATAGTGAAACTCAACAAACACTCAACATATATTAAGAAAATTCCCAGTACGCCAGTACTCAGGCTATCAATTTACGTAAATATTAGATATCATGCTAGTTAACTTGCGGTCGTTTTTTTTATTTTAAAGTAAACATTCGGTTGGCTGTTTGCCAATTTTAGTCATCACAAATCGCTCATCGTTCATTATCGGTAATAGTCATTTCTGTGGTCCTTGGGCGCGGTCGTATGCAGCCCGTAATAAACTCGTACAATTACGGTAAAGACAGGTATGAGCAGCGGAGTGGCCGTGTCGTAAACTCGGACGTCTAGTGTGTACTACGCTTAAACATGGCTTCCGAAAAAGAGAAGATGGCGGCAGCCGACACCAAGTCCCCCTCTAACAAGAGCAACTGCACCTCCCCAGGGAAGAAAGGTGAATATTCCATCATTCTTCCACCATCACACCATCTGTATTAGACAAGATTATCATTTTCCATCAATGTGTCATAAGATATACAGATTTACTAAACTCTTTATCTTCATTAATCTGAAAACTATTGCATCATAACTTGTACTGCAAATTCACTTACATATAGCTTAATTTTTTCATGTGCTCCGATATCTAAAGAAAAATCTTTAAAAAAAAGATAAATTAGATAATTAACTTTACCATACTTTAAAAGCCATCATTCTACTTACTTTACTACTAAACCAAGTTGATTTATGTCAGTCAAGTTAAAGTTGCCAAGAAAATCAAAACCATGACATATCAGTAGTAATACCTAGAAACAATTTGTTTAATTAACGCTTCTACGTATTAAAGGCACAACCTTTAAATGCTACTTATAATAGAATTCCCTTGAGATCAATAATTCATAGGCAACCTTAACCCCTCGCCATCAGTGGCAAGGCGAAGGAAAGACAATACGGAAATAAACTAAGTAGTAGGTACAGTTGGCCGGCTTCGCGCCTTGGTGTCGAAGCCCGATCGGCTTAACGCTGTAGGGCAACGTGATTGCAACTCGAATACTTGCCTATACGTGCAATCATAACGTCTAATCAACTTATATCTAGCCAGGTAGAAGTGTGATTTATAACCGTGTGTAATCCCATCATTTACGTATAGCTTGTTGTCACTGCACTTACAGAAGGAAAATATTGTAAAATAACTTAAATTTTTGCAAGACACAATCTATTTCCTCGTCAGATTTTATGGACAGCAGCTTCGACGGGAAAGGTAGGAACCGGCAGAGATATTAAATAGAAAATATTAGGTAGATTAGGCTCTTGTCTCTCTATAATTTAGGAGGTATAATTGCGGTGATAACATGAATAACTATTACAATGATCAGTGTAGTAAATGTATACCTAATTTAACAAGGATTTTGCGTCAATTGCAATTGATTTTTAAAGCCTTTACCTATATTTTATATTGCCTGGCAACTTGAATTGCAGATTTGAGTCGGATCTCTATAAATTCAACTCACCTTGCGGTCCATTAACAGAAATAATAAAACGCTTTTTGACATTTATACAGTTAATACTAGTTATTGCCCGCAGTTTCACACGTGTTCCAAATTAATTAAATGGAGTCCTGGAGGAATTGAACTCACCAATTGGCAAAAACTCGGAATGTTCTGCGAAATCAATCAATCCGTTCTCGATACAAAATGTATGAGAAAATGGTTTTTCTGATGTTGTAATAGTTATTCTTATAATTAAACAAATCAAAGATTATAATAATCGGTGCAGCCGTTCTTCAGTTATAAATGATGTGACTAAACCAACTAAATTTAATATAGGATTAGTATATCACTAGCTTTTCCCCGCGGCTTCGCACACCTGCTTCTATATTGGGATCAGAAATGGATCCCAAAAATAATTAAATCAAAAATCAACCGTGATGATCTCTTCCCTGTATATACATCAAAGAGGTCAAGCTGTAACAGAGCTTTCTAACAGTGATAACAACATTAAACTCTAGTATCTAGTAGGTTTTGCGCCAACCCGTAACAAACAGACAAGAATTTAAAAAATCACATTTTTGGATTCACAGGGGTTTATATACCCTCACCCACTTGCTTTTTTTTAATATCTTCAATGTACAGACACAGCCATTTTACTATTTTAGAATAGTAGAGATTATTAGAATAGTCTAATAATATCAAAGGCAATAGGAGAACATTCAAGAATAATTCACCAAAATCTCCAGTAATTTGAAAATCTTGGACAATGAACACATTCAAATGTCATGCTCTCAGCAAATCTGAAAGCCGTCGGCATTTCTACCATTCGCTGAAAGCAATCTAAACCATAGTGGAGCTCCTTTTTATAATCACCTATCCAATTACTGAATATAATGAGGTCGACGGATCAATAATAATCCAGCCTTGCGAAACTTAACTTCAAAATCTTTTCGTTAAATTTCGTTTATCAGATTTCTACACAGAAAAAAAATATTTACTACCGAGCGCCTTATATAATTTTTTCAGTCTAGCAATATCTAAAGTGTTCTCGAATGAAAAGTATTTTTCGTGCCAAATCTGTATAGTTTCAACGTCAACTGCGTAAATTAATTAAACACTATCTATAGTGAATGAAAATAAACAAGAAAGTATTATTTGACCTAAACTTATGTATCGTAAGAGGATCGATATAAAAAAAAATAAGTACTTAGATCACGTAGAGTCGGTCAAATATCGAAAACTTAATGAAACATACCAAGGGCTCCGATTCGCTTGTTCAAAAACCTCTTCGCGTTTGAACTACAATCTATTAATTGTCCATCTGTTGAAGAACTTCTTATCTTCTCCGTCTATCGTTGCCAGTTCGCCACTAGAGTAACTTTTCACTCTCATGATAAGGCCCGTCTCGGGGATAAGGGGCTACTTTCAATTTGCTAATTCTAAGAGCCTCTCACCCTTTGATCCTTATAGTGCAAATTCCGCTTAGACTTTGTGGTACAAAAGAATTCGGGAAGAATTCATTGAGGCTTGTGTAAGTAACGGTTAGTATAAACTGGAACAGTTTAAGCTAGAATTCTCTTTAATACTGACTGTTTTATTTAATCCTCCGATAATTTCAATTTTCTACTGATATTCTAGAAGAAAATATCAAACATCTAACTATAAAGATTGCGAATACAAAATTGGATTTCCATACCGACGGCACTTAACAGGTAGTGTTATTTATTTGTAGCTGATATAATAGGAGCTATACTTCAAAACTAGTCGGAAGACTAGACTCATTAGGTGCAATACATATTATGTCGCATATGCCAGTGAGAGTTAAACAAATTTGAGAGCTAAACGAAGGTAATAACTTAGACCCCCATTAAATTTCTTCAGTGCTTAACGATAACCGAAGGGTCTTGTTAATTTTTCACATCGTTGGGCAATTGTCAAAGTTTATTTTATCTATCGCGCGTTTATTGTTCCGGAGCAGCTCGGTGGCGGCGCTGCCAACGCTAAAGTTCCTTTGTTTCAACACAAAGCCTCCAATGGATGGCTGTCAGGATTATATGGTCGTTCATACAGTCACTTGTTATTTCTAACAACAGTTATGAGGTTTATAAAATGGTACGTGGATCTAAATTGTCCTGATCCAATATTTCTGCAATTCTCTTTTAACTAAAGTTTTATACGTACTGGATCAATTTTAAAAGAGGTAGGGCATAGTAGCATTGAATAATTACACTCACAATTTATTGGACCTGCCCGACTGGGGAAGTACCGCTACCTTGCATAAAATCGTTTCGCTATCGTTTGAGCAAGGTCGCCAGAGCTCTGTGAGGATGCGTTGTGTTGGCAATGGTGGGACCGGTGGTGTTTAAGCATCACACTTACTGTCTCCAACGCTGCCAGCGCAACTATTCCTCCTTAATTTTTACCCCACTCTCTCAAAAAGAGTGTGAAAAGATTTAAAAACCGTCGGCAACGCGCGAGTTACCCGAAAGATACACCCGGTGTTTCAAGCGTCCATAGGTAACCGCTTACCATCAGGCGGGCCATGTGATTGATTGCCACCAGATGAAAGTTTAAAGTTTAAAAAAATACTTTTGGTGTGCACTACCTATCTTCGGCATCTTCACAAACATCAAGCTGCAGTTATAAGGGCGTCAAATGTGTGTTTTTTTGTTGCTTGATTTACCTTTTAGTTATTAATAACACTCTCCATCATTAAAACTTGAAATTGCGAAAGTTATATACATGATACAATTTTATTAATTTCACACCGGTGCCAGTTAATATATACGCCCTGTCATATAAAACCAGCAATTACTTGTACCAAACAACGTAAAATCCTTTCCTAAAATTATATTCATAGCTTACCTTAATTATCCTTTAATTGCAAAGCTCTCGCAATAGGCCTCGTTTAATATCCGCGCTTAGCGATAATTTAAAAAGTTTTTATTTGAAATACGTAATTATAAATCTCACCTTCGTCGAATTTATGGAAATTGAGGAAATTTAGATGACAAGAGCCATTATAGTTTAATATTATATTATGTACTTATTCGCATATCCCCAAATCTTTCCTATAAACTAGTGAAGCCTGATTTTATAACTTGTACTCTTTGCCAACACCAGTTTTTCCGAAAGTAATTCGATTACGACACGTTTAGATTACCCTGCGATAGCTGGGCCATTCCAAGATAATGGGACTTGCCAAAAACTCCCAGATAGGTAGTATAGTAAGAAAAAGGGTTTCATTTTTTGGACCTTGTGTAAGAAACCTGTGTAATATTGTAGGACGCGGCCGTGCCCTTCTATTATTTCGAGTTTCGCTGCTCCATCGAGAAACACATTATAAAATATAAAAGATTAAAGTCCAAATAAGTTTTTTATACTGGCAGGACGGAGATCTTCATTATATTCTTCACCTCATCCCTCTTCTGTAGCGCTGTTCCCTTAAAAGATAAAACTTTCCAATTCACTACTATTGGAACAGTTTAAAGACGGGCACTTTGGAGGATACTTCTTGCTTTCTTAACGTTTGCTGTAAGACCGTCGCAGTTTCAAGCGTAAATTTAGGATGGGTCACCGAAGTTTCAAGTCTAAACTTTTTAAATTTAATCTGAATCCTTGCCAAACTTTGGGCCTGTCCTTACTTACTTGTGTACATAATAAATTCCCCGGCCTTTGCCTATTGCTAATATTTCGAAAGTTAAAGGGTTAAATTATGCGTTGTACCAGAACTTTGCAAATCTATTTTAGTCCTATTCTCTACTTGAATAGGGGTAGCGGAAATAATTAAAATTTTGCAACCCTCTCTGCATACAAATGATATATTGGGCAGAAGTTTTTTTTAGTCTAGTATCTCAAGCGTCAACTATAAAAATGTAGAGATTCACGTGCACAGCAAAAAACTGTTGTGCAGGACAGCCCTATGGCTATGTCCACAGTGAGCATTTACGTTTCGGTAATAAAAAAAAAGATAAAGCTTAATCTTGAGTACATTATTAAGGCACAGCGCTAAGCACCCGGCGGCAGTCGCAGGTAAAGAGTTAGAAAAGCATTGTTCTTATAGCTAAGGCGACGTGAGCAAGCCGGCTGTGCTCGTTACGTTATAAAAGTGCTCGGGCTCCACTCCGCTCTGCACAGATCTGCATTAGCGCTCGCTGAACATTTAATCCCGACGCTCGGGGTGTTACCAGCAGAACTCGCTTTTATTACTCGCTCACTGAGTTTTATATTCGAAATTTTCTATGAGATTAGTTTTTGGAGGCTGACCTAGTTTTAGTATATGATGAAAGTAATAAGGATGTTTATTGGTGTAAATTTATACTAATATTATAAAGAGAAATGCTACATTATTCCAGATTGAAATAAGCTATAGAATATTTTGAGAAAAGTTTGGGATTTTTCCACCCTTGCGAAGGCGGGGCGGGCCGCTAGTTATAATTTTTTTTTTTTACATGACTGATAAACGATAGAAATGGTCGTAAAAATTACAATAAAAACACCCACGTTGCAAGAAGACTTTTTTAGGACATACGATTATAGACGCAATATTTCTCCTTGCCAGTCTTTATTAAAATCTCTTCAGAGGATTTGCCGTGAAAAGATTACAGGAAAACTGACAAATGCATTTATAATATTTCTTATCGCAATACCTATATGAAGAAAAACTCAGTGTTGGTTCAACTCGAAAACTATATCCGTATGTACAAGAACAAAAATCACGTGAACATGTTGATGTCACCTGGTTCCGATTCTATATTGACACATAGAGCTAGTTAAACCGTGTGTTTTTATCAATACAAACACACACCTCTGGCCTCGGCCCCCATTTAATAAACTGCACGAGCAAAACAATATTTGCCGTTGCTTATATTTTTATACTATGGATATACTAGTTTTCACCGCGGATTCACTGGTCGCATCCCAAAGGAGTTTTGAGACTAAAAGGTAGTCACAAATAAACAGACTTACTTTTGTATCTATATATATAAAAGAAAGTCGTCTTAGTTACTCCATTTATAACATAAGAACGGCTGAACCGATTTGGCTGAAAATTGGTGGAGAGGTAGCTTAGAACCAGGAGACGGACATAGGATACTTTTTATCCCGTTCCCGTGGGATGTGGTGATAGACCGAATTCCACGGGAGCGAAGCCGCGGGCAGAAGCTAGTCTTATATATATAAAGGAAAGTCGTGTTAGTTACTCCATTTATAACTCAAGAACGGCTGAACCGATTTGGCTAAAAATTGGTGGAGAGGTAGCTTAGAACCAGGAAACGGACATAGGATACTTTTTATCCCGTTCCCGATACTTTTTATTCCACGGGGGCGAAGCCGCGGGCAGAAGCTAGTATATATATAAAAGAAAGTCGTGTTAGTTACACCATTTATAACTCAAGAACGGCTGAACCGATTTCGCTGAAAATTGGTGGAGAGGTAGCTTAGAACCAGGAGACGGACATAGGATACTTTTTGTCCCGTTCCCGGGGGATGTGATGACAGACCGAATTCCACGGGGGCGAAGCCGCGGGTAGAAGCTATTTTATAATATAATATTAGTATATACCTACACTACATACATGATGAATTTAGATCTCTAGCCTAGTTGTACAGTGTGTTATTGAGTTTTTCTATGAAATTCTCAGTAGCAGTTCGGAGTTTGGGATTTGTGCCTAGATAATGGTTTGCCCCCTATTACATGGGACCTAAAATATACCGGCAAACTGTGGGTATACGAGTATATCAGGACCTACGCCTCTACTTCCCCTTCGGGGTATACAGACGTGATGGTATGCTATGTATGAAGTGATATCTCAGACAAGCTGGGCAAAATTTGGGAGAAAAAAGCTAATTTATACTATCTAACATAATATAGATGGGGGAACAGAACACATTAACCAAAACCTCATCGAGTTTTCTGAGTAAATCTGCTTCGAGCGATGAAAGACGATTACATCTCCAACACGGAGCATCCGAAAGCTTGCGGTCGAACATACGAATCGGTTTTAAATCATCTAAGTCAATGTAAATATAGAGAAATATATGGAATATTACATCTAAATTCGCATGAATCGATTTTGAAATATAGGGTTAGCTTTTTTATTTAGAATGTTTGCTTATTTAGGACGTTTATCACGAACAAATAGCTACTATAATTACTGTACTTAGCTTTATATCATCATCATCATCAGTCTAAAAAGTCCACTGCTGGACGTAGATGAAGCTTCCCCCAATGTGCGCCATTTCATCGTATTAAACGCTGATTGTATACCTCGGTAAAAGGCTTGCTGGTCTGTCTTGAGGGAGTTGGGGTGACTCGAATTACAAATCTTTCCCCCCACAAATATCTCCCTTTTCGTAGAGTTGTTGAAACTAGTCCGTTATACCATACCAAGCATATGTTGTACATACAAACAGCGTCACAGTAACTTCCTACTGTAATTTAGGCAATTTACGAGACGGGACAATATTGCGTAAAGTCTTGTATGCCCCTTCATGGCCGTAATCATTAGGTCATTTAAGATAAACCTCTAAATTGAGTATAAGCAACTAAAGGCAATCACTCAATGTTCCAGAATAGACATCTGTAAAACAAGACGCTTAATCATAATATAACATTATGCCTGATTTCCCAAAGGGTTAGGCAGAGATACACCCACAGCGAGCCTATTGCCATTAACCAGGAACAAACCAGGTAGCTGTTCTTATGCATTTTATAGAAAAACCCACTTTGCTCGACCGGCCTCTCATAATTGCGCTTGTGACCACTACACTATTACATTATGATTAGTAAGTAATATACATAACTAGGTATGCGGTATTAGGTGTATCGAACATAGTTGTTAGGTGGTAAATAGCCATTTGTGCGAGAAAAATAATGTTATCCAAATTTGCATTTGGTTGCAAAAATCAGGTTCATAAACAAGTGTCAAGTTTATCTGAGAATATGTAACATGGGATAAAACAACACAATAAATTCCCTTTGTACGACCAACACTTAGTTAAGTAACACAAACTCTTAAGAAAGCACTCAGCTCCTGACGACTCAACCAAAATTAAGTCGAGATTACACTGCTGAAAAATTTACCTCAAAATACTTCCTTCGTCGAGAAGTTTTTTTATAAAAGCTCTATCGTACTGATGTGTTATTCCTCTACGTGTGTGTGTATGTCTTAATTTCAAACTGCCTTCTAAAAAACAGGAGCTCCTCTTTTCGACTTTATTTCTTCTGGCACACCTTTAATGCTTACATACAACGTATCTACAGACTGATACAGATACTATTCTGTCACAGACATTTCGTCTATCAATCAACTTTTTTTGCGCAGACTATCCTCACATTGATCTATTTTATCGCATCGCCTATTTTGAACTGATTTTTTTTTTTTTATGTGATAGCAGGCAAACGAGCAGACGGAACGAATTCCTTTACATCGAATGAAAGCTCTGTAGGAACATATGATTATCGATATTATGTATAATGAAATAACCATACGCAGTTTAGTTGACTTAATTGTACTTTGTTCAACGTCGCGTGAGTATATTAGAATTGAATCAAAACTTTATTGTTGACTGTGGGTTCATTGTTCAGCTTCACGTTCATTGATAGGTAAATGTGTAAGCATTCATTCCATTCAATGATATATAAAATACTAGCTTTTGTCTGCAGTATCACTCGCATCCCTTTGCTTTGCTCCAATTCTTCTCTTCCGTGTCCATATCAGAGATAATAGAATACTAGTAGTCCATATCAAAATTCATAAAAAATACCTATGCGGTTTAGCGCTAAAAACTTAACAAACATAGACACAGATTTACTCACTTTTGCATTTATAATACTAAGGTAAGGGTGACAGAATTTTGTGTGTGTGCTGCAGAAGGGTTCCAATTCAGAATGAATGTAAATAAAATAAAAATGTATCTTTAATTAATGTTATACCATGACCGCTATTAATGGATGCATTTATAACGGTCATGCTATAATCAATCCTGTTATTATAATCAATATTATTGTCACTCCTATAAATCCTGTTATTCTGTGGGATGGAAAGGGATTCAGCTGTCATCGGTTGCAAGTAACTATAGACATTTGACGTAAACTTACGCTAGTCTACTGCGTTGCGACTGCTTCACACTGGATCCGCTCCAAAGGCGTTAAAGATACCAGAAGACAGATAGGCACCTATCTATTGATAGCAGCTAAATTAGATCATCTACTTCCTAAACGTGATGATGTTTAGATAATTATATTCATAGAAAACCCCGTGCTGAAGATAAAATGATGAAATAACCAAGAATTACAGCCATCTTTAAAACAAAATGAAATAGAAAACTCCGGTCCTTTCAGTTATCAAACACAGAGCTGAAAAGTGTCAAAGAAAAAATCAGCAAACGTAATAATTAGATCTCTTTCGGAGTTACTTTGAAAGAATCGCAATTTTTTATGCTGTGTTTGTTTTACTTGAGCAATCTTAAACAAATGATGTAAGTAGTTATGGTGGTATCTATGTTATAAAAGCTAGTATAATTCGGTGAGAATTCAAAAGTATACAATGTTTGTAAATCAAGCCACTCCCTGTCCCTGAGCAGTCTCCCCAGACCCCCCTACCTTATCTAACGCCACAACGGATCCCTCGTCTTTTTATATTAGATATGGAATGTATCCATATGGTCCATACTGCTAATACCATCGTAGATCTTCTAACATGTGGATTAAACATAACTCAATGCACATAATGCTGCCACCTCACCATAATTTATCTCTTCCCATAAAATCTATACCTGCAACGTATCCTCTCTGGATGTGGATATAATAAAATTAAAGCTTTCCTGGCAGAACACACCTATTTTTCTACAAAATCACTCAACGCTTGGACGCATTATCATCAGTACTAGCGACTTATTAACAAATGAGTTTGATAAAACTACTCGATTCTATCATGGACTACTACCATATAATTTCAGTCGAAAAGAAAATTAGGGCACGGGTAATGGTCGAACGCCATTTGGACGTGAGCCAACCAGTATTATAGTGGATTTGGGGACAAATCCGCTGGAAACCAAAACCTTAATCCAACCTAGTAAAAAGTTCACCAAGCGTCGCTCGAAACTGATTTATAGGGTTCAAACTAATCAGTTGCAAGGCCCAAGTGTGGTTTGTGGTAACATGTTCAATTTATCAGAACTAGTTGACTTCCAAGCTGCTAGTTGCCTAACAAAGCAAAAAAAGCAGTGCCCTGATTATAATTTCAAATGGAGCCCCAGATTCGAGAACTCTTTGAAAGAATATTGAGTTGGAAGCGCTATGTATTTATTCAGACTTATAAACTAAAGTCACGTGAATGGAGCTTATTCAGCCAAATGTAGGTTTATGATTGATAATGCATGAATACCAATTACTCAGCAGCCTCGTTGCTGATAAACGAGTCTTTTCTTCAAAAGGACTTCGAGACACTTATTAAACTAAAAGCCCTCTTCAACGTTATATATAAAGAGCTTTTCACAGTTGAAAAGAGAAGACTTCTCCCTTTTAAGCGTTTTACCAACTACTACCTACTTATATAATAAAATTGCAAATGTATGCACATAAGTATGAGATAAACATTTAAATGGCCTCAGTGGACTTCCAGACAATTTGTAGTACAGTAAAGAAAAATAAAGAGATACACTATTAGAATTTTAAATATAAGTCTCGCACGAACCTTACCATGCAAATCCAAAGTCCGCAGTGGCTTGGGGAGCGGAGAAGAAGCCTACGTCAATAAATTATTGCAAAAAAACACAATTTACATTCGTCCCGCACATTCTACAATTAAAATAATGTTGAAGAATAAAGCAATAAAAGAAAAATAGAACGGAAAAGTCTTTGTTCAACTTCTTTTGTATGAAGGTAGGCCATAATGCGACGTACTTGTTGGGACATTTAACTTAGCTTGATGTGCTAAGTAGTCCGTTGTGACCTATTCGTTGGATAAATTACTGGAATTCCCGTGCATTTGGGCCGTTATTATATCTTTTGGAAACATCGGACTAGAACAATATTAACTGTTATTTCGTCGTGTCCTGCAATTAGATCGCAAATTATTGGTGTTACTAAAATAGTAAAATTCTACAGTGATTTATGTATTTGTAAAGTATATACAATTATGACGCAAGAATCGCTACAAAATTTTATATGGAAAAATTGTGAAGAAATATGTACAGTCGACAAAAGAGTTAGACATACAAGCAGTTAACGACATCTGTGCCTTGAAATAGGTTCCGTTAAACATAATTATCGTCTTCGCACCAAAGTCGAAGACAGCTAACAAGACTAACACATATTACGTGATATAATAAATATGCCATAATCTTTGTCAAAACCTAAATGTTAGCTGCTTCTACATCTGTTTTGTCGACTGTACCTGACAATAAATAATGCCTACCAAGAGTTACAAAAGATGAGCTGTGCTCTTGTGCAAAAAATATTTTATAGTTGCGTCTGTTGGCCAACATTTCCAACAATACGTATTTAGTTGTCCGTTGCCTCGGCAGTTGGAAACTTTACGAGTAAATTCTCAGGCTGTCAGGACATAGTGCTGTGTACACAATGGCAAGTTTGTGAGATCGCTCCACTTAACGTCAGTACCTACAACTGTCTTCTAACTTGAACCCTAGGTTATAGGAAAACCTGACGGGCAATCTTGAGGGTCGCATATGGAAAGCTACAAAGCCTATCGAGATTTTTTATGTCACGATCATGACACGGATTAAGTGTGAAAAATTTAATGGATATCTTATTATTTTAGCATCTGTACAAAGTTATACAGATATATATGCACGAGTTTATTACTGTTCAACTTATTTGCCTCTTTCTATGAAATTCTCTAAGAGTTTATATTAATAGAAGTTTTCATTGTGCCCCGTTTGACAACTGACAATAGTCTTGTCCCAATATTACCCGTACATGGGACATACAGACAGGCAAGCTGTGAGTATACATAAGTTCACCTCTACCCAGCTGATAATACAGGCGTGATAATACGTTATATCATATTACTTTAGTACTTTTGGACTCGAAAGATCTTAACGCAAAATAACTTTTGTTAAGTCAAGTCAGTCAGCCATTGAAGCCGTTACATTTATTTTGAATGATCCCAAACATTCTTACAAGTGTTAGTATGGTTTAATTGTTAAAGTAGATAATAAAAACGGTATCCTTTCGTTCTTTAAGAAACTTTTCTAATTTATTTCCGACAGAAACTCGAATCGTAACTTAATCATGACACCATGGTTTTTTTAGGTTTCCAGAAAATTTCCTACACTTATTTACTTAAGAATATCGAAAATATTTGTCACGAAAAGTTTCAAAACTTAGGTTTTCGATTTTCGCATTGTTACTTCTACATATAGGTAAGAAATTGGGAACTGCGCTCTTTTATTGAAGCCTACATATAAAGAAATTATGTTCTACATTTTTCCATCTTAGGTTGAAGCTGATGATATCAACATTACGTTTTTTAACTTAATCTATTAGTAAATTATCTAGGCATCTTTAAAGCGTCGGTAGCCTAATGGATAGGGTGTCGGACTTGCGATCATATGGTTGCCGGTTTGAACCCCACCCATTGCACTACCGACGTGAACCCACTCGTAACACAAGCAATCTAGCTTAGCACGAGGGGTTAACAAGAATACTAGTAATGTGTGACCTGCATTGCAAGTAAGCTTTGTATAAAAAAAAACAAAAAAACTTCAGTGTTTTCATAAGGACATGTCTTTATATCAAGAACATCATCCGTGAAGAATGATTCAAACTTAATTTTATAATTTGATCAGTTAATATTGAAGAAAAATATCCCCTTTTAAATTCCGGAAATGAATTCTTAACCACCATCATGTGATAAAGTGACGTCATTTTGAAAATAAACTGGAGTTGATTAGCCTCTCAGCGAGCGAGCTTTTGGAAAAACTTTTGCTCTTAACGTAATAGCGACTCAGAAAGAATTAATAACTTTGCTATTTTCACTTTACTGACGATAAGTACTTTACCATTTAATCACCAAAGGCGGCAAAGTTTGCCTTGGCACGTGTAAACTATAAATATATGAAATTCACAAGTTTACCTGTTGGCTTTTGCATAAATTAATGGCCGTTGTGTTTCGTTTACTTCAAGATAATGATAACAATTGGCTTGGAATACTGATATGGATAGTTTATAGAAATATTGTAACTATATTTTTATTTCAATGTGGGATGGTTAAAAAATAATATAGTTTTAATATAAAAGATTCAAAGCATTACGGTTTGAAATCATATCGTCCGTATCGTTATCTTGAAGTAAACGATACACAACGGCCATTAATCTATGCGAAAGCCAACAGGTAAACTTGTGAAATTTTATAGCTTTTTATAGCTAAAGTAATTTTTTGAAAGTTTACCTATATAGGTACGTCTAAAGATTGGACAGTATAAATAAGATTCTGCCTAGATACTCCTAACTGCCTCGATAGTCTAGTGTTCCCATGTGCGACTGCTACGCTAGAGGTCCTGGGTTCGATTCCCAGGTCGAGCAAAGTGTTCTATGAAATTCTCATTAGCAGCTCGGAGTTTGGAAATTGTGCCCGGTAATGGCAATAGGTTCGCCCCCTATTACATGGGACCTAAACATACCGGCGAACTGAGAGTGTACCTTAGTACACCTCTGCCTAACCCTTCGGGGAATACAGGCGTGATGGTATGATGGTATGTAAATAAGATAAAAGTAAATGTGTCAAGAGTAAATATATGTAAGTGTATGTTGGTAAAAGCTCGTTTCTCTTATATTACGTGGAGATCCATCATGAGCGTGAGGCGTTAATTAATTGATATAATTTATGGTCGGCACGTAATCGCCTTCACACAACCTACCTACGTTGTAATAACTAGATAAACACAGTATCCTCATAATCCATTCGTAAAGTGCTTGTTTTCTCTGACTCGTTAATTTTACAAGGCGTATTTTAACACAAATATATATTTAAGAACCAAACACAGTAGTTGAACGTTTAATTATAATTGGGTTATTCTCAACAAGTATCTTTAATCAGCTTACTTATGTACATGTGCATGTGGATTGGGTGATCCTCTCATCAATTTTTCCATGCAGAAATCAGCAGTGCAAAGGCTGTATATTCTGAGATATACATTTGACGTTTTATTAAAGGGCGCGATTTGGGTGATCCACTTTATTGACCATATCATTTTTATCTCAGGTTTAACAAATTTTTAAACTTCGCCATAATGTTTTAACTATTTTTTACTAAATCTTCCTCGATTTTTGTTAAGATTGAAGAGAGGATCACCCAATCCACATGCACATCTTATGTACCTATGTCGTTTTATTACTGTTGTTATTCGTATCTTCTATGA
The DNA here is from genome assembly GCA_947256265.1 of Acronicta leporina. Classification (NCBI taxonomy): domain Eukaryota; kingdom Metazoa; phylum Arthropoda; class Insecta; order Lepidoptera; family Noctuidae; genus Acronicta; species Acronicta leporina. The sequence goes on from OX366512.1 coordinate 4,786,118, forward strand.
CACCTAGAGTTTAAATTTGTACCCGGATAATGCAACAGGCTCGCACCTTATTAAATAGTACCTCAAAACATAACATAGCATACACCTACAAATGTAACTACACATTCAGTTTAAAAGACATTTTAAAGTTTTGTATATATACATAGGTACCTACATAACATTCATAACCCATTATATATCCCACTGCTGAGCACGGGTCTCCTCTCACAATAAGAGGGATTAGGCTATAGCCCACCAAGTTAGCCTAGTGCAGGTTGGCAGACTCCACACGCAGTCAAGAAAATCTCTCAGGCGTGCAGGGTTCCTCATCATGTTTTTCTTCAACGTTTAAGCGCGTGATAATTAACTATTAACACGCACATAACTTAGAAAAGTCAGAGGTGCGTGCCTTGGATTTGAACTCGAAACCTTTTACTTGGCAGTCCCATGGTCATATCACTAAGCTAACGCTGCTTATTTGTATAGATAATTAAACTATTTAATTTTAATGTCCTTCAGCTGTGCTAGTTACACACCAAGAAGAATCGATCTATTATGTGATTAATTAATGTTTAACATATTTGATTCCCTCAAAGCTATGCGAGCAGACGCATTAAACTTGGAACCATCAGTCACACAAGTAAGTAGGTACGTGGAACTATAACTTAGTCCTAAACAATACAATCAACTACCGACTTAATGGAAGGAATTTCTGTTAGAGGTAGGTACAAGTACGTAGGCAATTAGCTGTCTCAAACTTTACCCACTTCCATTCCGAGTTGGCGGCGGAATACATAAGTATTTGTGTACTTATTGTGTAACGCAGACGAGACCCGTTCAAGAATAATTACTTGAAGAAGTTGTTATGTAATAAGCCTTACGTTATGCTTAACTTATACAATTAATTTTGATTTAAAAAGTTATGGATTATGATATTGTTTTAGTTATAGTCGACCTATTTTTGAGGTTGTCTGCCGCTTGGGGAGGCAGAGAGAAGGAGAGAGATAAAGTTTAATTTGAAGGCAAGAAATATTCAGAGAGATTCGCTATCTTATAGGTTATTTTTTCTGTCAGCTCAGTAAATCATTCATAAAAAACACGCATTTCATCTCACCTTCCCCACTCTATATTACAATGAAAGTATACGAGTACGTGTGACGTGACATGTTAAACAAGAGTACAAGGATAAAATGGCAATAAAAAGAAAATGTCAGGATCCGAGATTCAAATAAAATCTCAGTAGCTACTGCCACCGTGGATAAGGTGGGTGAGGATGGCGGCGCGTGAGCAAATACCACAAGATCTTTAGAGATGCTTCGCAAACATAATATCGATAAAGGGCTTTACTACTAACAAGAGAATTTCGCGCATATATTGATGCTAGAAATTCTCTTGTTATTCTTTTTATGGGACAGTGCGTTATCTCCCTATTGACACACTTTATTCTATGGTATTGAGGGCCAGTCCTTTCTGTAGAAGTCAAACTCTTCCCCCCGCCTCGAGTGCTTATTTTATCCTAGTGATGAAATTAACAACGACGTGATGATTTTGTAAATAAAAGTCGCCGCATGTATGAAAGTTCATCACTTGAGAAAGGCTCGACCGATTTAGCTGTTATTTTTGTTGTTGTGCATGTAATTTTCAGGTCTGAATGATTTTTTTTTTAATCCTCTGTAGAACTCAGAAATTTGAATGGGAAAATTTATGCAGGCAAAAATGCGCACGGCTCGCAAGTGAATTATATGTATATTACTAAAATGTGTATTGTTGTTCTGTATTAAAATATACTTTTTACGGATCTTTCCTAAAGCCAATTTAATTCTGTAAATATAATAAAACGCTGATACATTACTTTTATTACATTTCTGCAAATATGAAAACCTAATAACGAACATAACATTTTAATCAAAACTTTTCATGAGCTAAATTAACATTTTCTCCGAACCGTCGACGTCCTTTGTCTAAGAAAATTGAAATTTGGTCTATTCTACATATTATACGCACAAAAATTATTACCATTTATAATTGTTCATTGATATTCAAGAATGTAGCTCGTTAGATACACTGAAGACGAGTTTGTTTTAAATCAAATTAAGTCAATTATTATGAAATAAATACAAGAACATATATTCACGTGGGAGAGCCATGCTTCGGCACGAATGGGCCGGCTCGACTGGAGTGATACCACGGCCTCACAGAAACCCGTCGTGAAACAACGCTTGCGTTGTGTTTCGCCGAGTGAGTGAGGTTACCGGAGCCCCAAACCCTTTTAAAAGGCGGGCAACGCACTTGCGCACTCTCTGGTGTTAGGTTGTCCATGGGCGGCGGTTATCGCTTACCATCAGGTGATCCGTCTGCTCGTTTGCCCCCCTAACCCATAAAAAAGAAGAAGAATGTTACACTAATATCCGCGGGCACAGTTAGCGTCAAGCTGTCGTGAAGCGCTAAAACTTCCCCAGTTTACCCGCGAAGATGTCAGCGTGTGGTCATTTGTTAACAACACACGCCTTAAGCCCGTCCCACTAACTAGCGAGGACATTTCTAATTAAAACTTGCGCCTAGTTAAAGCAACTGGCGAATGTCTAACAAACTTTTTTTTACTTTCACAAACTAACAAGCCTGAGTAACCACTCGGATTATCGTAAAATTGTTTTATTTATTCGGTAAAAGGCGAAGTTTACTATGATGAACTATGAAAATGTATAATCTACTAATAGGCACATTGTGAGGGGCTCATGGCTTAGTAATTACTACGCTGGACAAACCATCTACAATGTTAAACTATACTTACTGCGATCAGTCTATTGATGGGTGACTATTCTAACACATTGAGACCCGTCCGTGCCTCTGAGTGCACGTACAGCCATCAATTCCGGTTCTCATGCGACCACATATGATAATAGTTAGTGGTAGTCAGAAGCCAAAAAGCGTTACAAACCGTCTAACCTAGGAATATCGGCATTGTCCAGAAATTGAGTTGCGGAGATCTGATATTCAATCGCATCCGATTGGACTGAACGCCGACTCTAGGATGAGTACTATAAAGTCCAGTAAAAAGTGCTCAAAATTTATTCACACTCCTATACTTTGTTAAAGCAAAACGTTTCAGTTCGACGCAGTAATTTTATACAGGGAGGACACAGGACCCAAAACTTTCCTATGTTAATAAAGACACACCCAGTTACCCCACGCAAAGCTCAGCTGACCTCATCCCACACTGGCTTTTGCTGTCACAGGGGCCGAAGTCCGAAAGTTGTCAGTACCCGGTACAATGAAAATTTCAAATGTTCGGGATTTAAGAGTGGGGAGTGATGACAGCCCTAACTTCGTGCGACACACTTAAATATTCTCGACGATGCGAGATTCAACCGAAACGAGACAGCAGTAGACCTCAATTGGAGTGTTTTAATCCTTCTCTAGATAAATACTTCTACAATAGCGTACCTCAAAGTAACATTGTTGAATAATTGTTTTTGAATGAGTTCTGTTGAAACAGTTTCAGCTTTTACCAATTATATTTAGATAGTTATGATAAATTGTATTATCCTCAAGTTGCGAAAGTTTGAATGGAACTCTTGGCAATTAGTGTATAGTGCCCTTCTATGTTGCAAATTATTTTATATCATAATAAATTAGACCGACCTCAATCTCCGTGATGCGTCTTTGCAAATTTCGAGACGCACTTAAGATGATGGCTAACCTTCAATTAACAAATTACACGAATATTTGCTGATGGACCTTAATTAACATTTACATAATTATTCCGCTGAAACGATATATTTTGATGAGGCAATATAACAGGAATATATATAACGCTACGAAGCAATAGTAATATCAAAGTTCTTCTAAATATTTACATTACACAACAAACTACATTAACTTAATACAAATGTGACATTAGATATTGTTTATATTGACACCCCCGTCGTAAATTTGATTTATCGGATGACACAGTGAAAATATGAATCTCTCGACAACCGTATCGTTAGTGAGGCAAAACTATCCCTTCTGGCGACCCGCCAAAACGTTAGCCCAGCCGAATTGTCATCAATAAATGTTATCATCCTACCCGCCGCGACCGAATACCCCAAAAAACCCACATCTGTGTTCCAAACTTTTGTTCAACGTTGACAAATTTGGTCGCGAAATATTTTTATTAGATACATATATTACTCAACCGGCTTTCAGGACGTGCAAAAACTATCCTCTGATTCAACAAATATATAATAATATGTGACATGCACCAGCGCAGGAAATGTGGCTTGGCGACAATGCGCTTCCCTCCGGAAATACACCCGTTATTTATATTGCTATCTTTATATACAGTTTGAACACTTCAGAGAAAAAAGCAATCCCGCCATTGTTGATCCTCTATTTCTTTTTTGTTGAACCAGGGCTTTCTTTCTGTATTGCTGTTTAACTTTGTTTTGTTGTACTGTGACTTTAGTATCTAGGAAGTAAAAATATTCTGCTATTCATTGATTGTTTTCTGAGCTATTCCATGATGTGGAATTTGAGCTATTCCTCGAAACCAGTAATCAAAAAGAAAACGAAACCGAGGCTGTTCTGCTAAATTAAATCTTAGTATTCCAATGAGAGCTGATGGACACGCCTAAACGACTTCAGCGGCTATCTTGCGCACCGCCACTCATCCGTTTGTTCGGAGACTTAGAAATCCCCAGCCACCCCCTCATTTTGTGGGTCGGGCATCAATAAAGCTTATCGTTGGTAGTCTGGTCGCGACATCTCGTGTACACAACGAGCCTGCTAGCCGTGTAGGCACCTATAAAGAAAATATTGCAAATTGAATTATTTTTTATTCTGGCACACAATTTATGATACCGTCGGGTTTTATGGGGCGTAGAGCCACGTACTCGTATGTGCTAGGATGAGTGCTGCTTTAAACAGTCGGTGCGGCATCGTTAAAATTTGACGTCTCTCGCAGGGGCCGGGGTACTTATGATATATTCTAATGCGGAGCCTGTAATATTTCATCATGCCGTCGGAAGTATGCATCCTACATTAACGTGTTTGAGATCAAATTCACAGTTAACCTTAGCCATAAAAATGCCTTAGCCTTATGGTCTCAAATGCTTCTTAATTTAAAGACGCCATTAAGCCTCATGTTTTCTCTCTCAATTTGAGTTAAACTGACTGTGTTTTTTTATGGTATAAGGGGTCAAACGAGTAGATGGATCACCTGACGGTAAGCGATTACCGCCGCCCATGGATACCCGCAACACCAGAGAAGGCGCAAGTGCGTTGCCCGCCTTTTAAAAGGGTTTGGGCCTACAGTATCCTCACTCACTCTGCGAAACAAAACGTAAGTATTGTTTCACGTCGGTTTTCTGTGAGGCAGTGGTATTACTCCGGCATGACTCTCCCACAAATAAAGATGTGTCAGCATATGACTTAACGCCATCTTAAAAATTGTAGAATATAGTAGAAGAAGTAAGGAACCCCTATTCCTTACCTATAGGTACGAAGCGTGCAGGGTTCTGCTTCAGCTTCGTATAGATGTTATTGCAATCAATAAATGTAATTATTAACATATCGCTAAGGCTTCGTGCATATTTTCTGGTCGTTATTACCTTAAACGATTAAGGTAACCGCATCCGACCTCGTATCATAACGCTCGCGTCGTCGCCCGGAGCCGTCGATTTCTGATCTCACGCTTCCGCAGGCAATGATGGCACATTTATAAAAATTGGCACGATCGAAAAACTTTGTAACTAGATAGAAGATAAGTCTGGATTTTATAGGTTTAGATCAGCGGGGTAATTCTGGTACTGAAATAAACTTCAATCTAATTATGTATAATGTAGTAAAAGTCAACATATTAAATCGTTTATGTTTTTGATATATTAAAACAAGATAGGAAAAGGACGGATTTTAAGTACCTGAATTACGCACAGATTTTTGACACTTACGTGAATATTAGACATTGACATAAATCTTAAAAAGTAGTTTTATTTCAACCAGAATTACGCTTCAAATAAATTTCTGTATGGCATTGTATGGCAGCAGATTAACAGTGAGACCGACTACTGAGGATGGAGATGACATCCTCCTAGCCATTTCCCAACTAAGTTTTCAGTCTAACCAGATGCGACTAAATATCAACTGCCATCGGTACCTCTGGTACCAAATTTCAAGACTATTTCGTCTTCTTATAACTACGTCTACTATATATACTAAAGAAACCCTTTACAATAGAAAATGATTACTATAACCATGGCTTAATAATGTCGTATTGTCCATTCCACCCTGTATATCGTCATTTATTGTAGACATAGTATTGCATGGCATAGTATTGTATGGCAGCAGATTAACAGTGAGACCGACTACTGAGGATGGAGATGACATCCTCCTAGCCATTTCCCAACTAAGTTTTCAGTCTAACCAGATGCGACTAAATATCAACTGCCATCGGTACCTCTGGTACCAAATTTCAAGACTATTTCGTCTTCTTATAACTACGTCTACTATATATACTAAAGAAACCCTTTACAATAGAAAATGATTACTATAACCATGGCTTAATAATGTCGTATTGTCCATTCCACCCTGTATATCGTCATTTATTGTAGACATAGTATTGCAACATACATATGTACTTCATTGTATAACTCAAAATAACTAAACTAATTACATAAAATAACATACCATCACGCCTGTATTCCCCGAAGGGTTAGGGAGAGGCGTTCTAATGTAGGTACACCCAAAAAATTCCAAACTCTGAGCTGCTACTGAGAATATCAAAGAAAAACCCAATAACAATTTGCTCGACCCGGAATCGAACCTAGGACCTCTAGCGTAGTATTCGCGCTTGGGACCACTAGACTAATGAGGCAATTACTAATTATACATGTATTTAATTACTAGGATAATGCAAATCAATGTGAAATAGTTAAACAAAAACTAGACTGTTCATTCTCGTATTGATAGACCACAACATTCATTAAACAAGCTTTTGTGTTGAGAAATCTGATTAAAAATTAATTAGAACTGTATCGGACCTCCCCGAGCGAATGAATACGAAAATAATCCGATACTCATGTTCTGTCTGTACAATTAATTGAATGCGACATCGAACGATCACATTGGTTAAAATATTAATTGGATTGCGTGGCTTAGTTTGGACAAATGTTTTAGGAGATTTGGATGAGTGATGAATTTACTTTATTTTTATGTATTATGTATGTGTGAATGACCGGAATAAAACATTGAGACAGTGGAGATGACTCGTGTTGATTCCATTAAAATAACAGGCTTAGTAAAAAACTAGCTTTAGCCCGCGGCTTCGCTCACCTGAAACTATATTAGGATTAGAAATAGCTCCCAAAAATAATTTTATCAAAAACCAACAGTGATGATCTCTTCTTTGTATGGCTATTTATACATCAGAAAGGTCAAGCTGTATCTCAGCATCCGTTTAAATAATTGAGATAATAAGTTTATCAGTTTTTAAGTTGAAGCATATAGTTTCTAACAGTGATAACAAAATTGAAATCTTTTGAGTTGCTTTTGCGGGAAACTGTAACAAACAGACAAGAATTTTAAAAATCTCAGAAGTCGCACAAAAGCATGACAACTAGTCTATCCTCCGAATATAGGTATTGCCCAGAGTGCAGAGGTCTGATGGCAATCGCTTCGTGTAACATGCTGATATTTAGCCACATCTGGTTAGACTGGAAGCTGACCCCAACATAGTTGGGAAAAGGCTCTGAGATGGCTGCAAACTGACTGACTGATGATGACTGAACTGACTGACTGACTGACTGATGATGATGACTGACTGATGATGACTGAACTGACTGACTGACTGATGATGACTGAACTGACTGACTGACTGACTGATGATGACTGCAAAATTTTATTGTCTTGAACACCGAGTATCGTTACAGACGCTGCTTTTTACCGCAATATATAACATAACATACCTTCACGCCTGTATTCCCCGAAGGGTAAGGCAGAGGTTTACTAAGGTACACCCACATTTCGCCGGTATGTTTAGGTCCCATGTTGGTAATAGGGAGCGAGCCTATTCACCTTAACCGAGCACAAATTCCAAACTGCGAGCTACTACTGAGATTCATAGAAAAACTCAATAACACTTTGCTCGACCTGGGAATCGAACCCAGGACCTCTAACATAGCAGTCGCATTTGGGACCACTAGACTAACGGCACTAACTAGAGGCAGTCAATATATATTTTTTTTTCCTTTATCAGCTCTATTTATGATCTTTTTCATACAGCCATATAAAATAAACAATTATCTAGCCTATTACGAGTATGGCAACGAGTACTTAGTATTGAATTCAGTTAGCTAGCAACCCTTCTGCCCACTACGAAGTAGAAATAGGTTTAGTGGAAAATATTTCTATGAAATACGGGTCACGAAGTTTGTTTTTTCATCTCCCACGATATTACGCTGGCTTCGAGCCAATAATGTAATTATCGCCCGCCGGCTTAGAAACACTTTTATCTATCAACTTAATATTGTGCATCGTTATATACTTATACATTCTATATACATATATGTCCTTTCGGAGTAATGAAAATAATCCAATGCTATTATTGAATCTAGATCTTGACTTGGATTAAGATTGGATGATGTTATAACATCTTATAAATTCAGCATGAAAATCATTTTACGAGTACCTAGATTCTGTGAATAGCTCGTTTTAATAATCTAATGCACATTGCCATTATTTTGGCACCAAAAGTATTTCGAAAAAAAAAGTAAATAGATATAATTATAATAATGCATATTTTTCGCACATCATCTAGTGGTAACAGCCTCAGGCGCTGAGTAAGACATCCTGTGCTCAATTCCCAGGTCGCGCAAAGAGTAATTGTTTTTTCTACGAGACTCTCTTAGTCTAGATTTGTGCCCGGCTCCCTATGACGTAGGACCTAAAACATACCGACAAACTGTGGGTGTACATCATATACAGGCGAGATAGTGTTTCTGTATGTTTACGGTATGAGTCGCCAAATATATACCCCAACATACATATAGGTACCGTGGACAGGGCCTAATGAGTCTCACTTATATCTATTATCCGCAGACAACAGTCAAGTCCATCACCACCCACCAGATGAACAAAGAAATAGGGTTGCGTAACATGTGAACAATAGTGTTTAAAAGTGTTTACGCACACAAAGCCTTAATGGTGGCATTGTAATGAAAGCCCGGGGAGTCGCATCAATTAATGTGGGGCTCTAATGTGGTAATACCCTCACTACCTCCACTATACCACAGATTTATTTATAAACTGAATTTTTTGTGCTTAGGATCGTAAGGAGTTAAGTTATTTTATTGCCTGCGGTCGCAAATGCTGCTAAAATTGAGGTCCTGGGCTCAGTCGCCGATCAAAGTATATTTTTTAATTCTTGACAGACTTACGCTTAACGATTGCGTTAGCGTTGTTTAGCGACACTGTGATCTACGATGGAGAGTGTTTGCCGCAAAGAAACCAAGGAGGTTCGAGAGACTTAGGAGGGTGTATACCACTATAATGCGTCTCAAAAACTATTTTGGGATACGGGTGAATCCGAGGGTAATAATATTTAGGCGCTACTTTTGAATACCTTCTTAAATGTTAACAAAATTAATAGCTGTAATCTTTTCCTTGATATCTGTGATCATGTCACGCTTTGAGTCCGAATAAAGTTAAGCTGCTCGACATACTGGTCACAATTAATGACCGGTATTTTCAGTAAATAAAAAGACCCTACTGCTCATCCTCTTTGCGTATTTTTACTCACTTTTAAAAGAGCCTTTAGTAAGTCAAAAGGTACGACAAAGTTTAACGTAATTTTATTACGAAGGGTCGGGCGCCCCGAGTTCAAAAGTTAACTACTTAACATAGATATGTACAAACGACTTTAATATAGAAATTTTCATAAAGGCGAAAACATAAACTGCTCCAAACATTGAAACTCGATTCGGAATTAAAAATTCCTTTTGTAACAAATCATTTTTATAATTAAATGTAACGATTTCATAGACAGCAATCGCCATCTATAGGAGAATAGATTAACCATAATAGTACAGCCTCTCGGCGCTAGATGGCGTTGTGCGTGTGACGTCATTTTCTGAATCGCGGTGTTAAGAGTCTCCGTGATTTAATGACCTCTCAAGGAACATTAGTATTAATTGGTCCTGATCTAGTGGTGCATCTGCGGGCTACGTCCTAATTGGAATAGTCACACAGAACATCCCTATTTTTGGAAAGTACTTAACCTAACAAGCTGTATAAGCACCTTATCACTTGTTTTTTTTGGATAGAGGATCATCTCCCGCCTTCGTCCTCGCTGGGAAAAGGTGGTGCAGAAACGTCCTATTTTTATATATAGTATATCTGTACCAATAAATTGTTAATAATAACTGCAAGTTGTAATTTCTTCACGTCGGCACCGAGGTTCAGCATCCTACCCCTACACTTTTACTTTCAAAGTCACTTCGAATTTACAAACATTGTAACTTTTAAAAGCTCGGAACTCGCTTATCTGCATTAATATCTATAAATACGAGTTCTTTTCTAAATTTCGTGATTACAATTTCTCTGTTCCGTGACTTGTTAATGTTTACAAACCATAACGAAAACACAAAACTCTTTTATTAAGATTATATGGGATTAACATTATCCAGTACTGTAGCTAGGAACCTTATTATGAAATACTTGCCATGAAAGCAACGTTCTCTTGTTTTTAGTTATCAATGCGAGTCCGACGTACCGTTCGCCTTCCGTTGATGACTGAAGATCCATTTTCGCACTAAAAATAATTTAAAGGAGGCGGACATAGTGGATTAATAATTCCACTCACAAATGGAGCGACCTGACTGGGGAAATACCTCCAACTTGCAGTAAATCATAGCCAAATAACATAGCTGTGTGGTATGTTGTGTTCCTAACGGTGAGCAAGGTCGCCAGAGCTCCGCGAGGACGCGTTGTGTTGGTAGTAGGGGGGACCGGTAGTGTTTAAGCATCACACTTATTTTCTCCTATGCTAAATATGTACTGAAAAGACTTTTACAGGGTCGGCAACGCGCGAGTGATACCCCTGGTGTTCCTAGCGTCCTTACTACGGTAACCGCTTACTACCATGCCGGGCCGTATGCTTGTTTGCCTCCTTAGTGGTATAAAAAAAATCTCTCCTTTTGCAGCAATATAAAGAGAATAGTTATTGAAAAAGTTTCAATAATTGCGCGGCACGTAGCCCGTGTGAATTGGGACGTGCGCGGCCTCCCCGTGGATTGCATACTCGCACAAATGAACTCGACGTTGATATACCAACCGCGTTCGCAGGTGTACGCCCAGTCCACGCCTCAACGGGTTATCGATAAAATGTACCAGTACCTGTAACCGGTAATGTACATACCCAATGCTTCTGTTTCTTTGAGGAAATTGAATTAATCAGGGTACTTGAGTTGAGTATTTGAATGAAAGAATTACTTAACTGGAGAGCTTGAGTTTAATGATTTATCTAAAGTTACATCACAGAAAAACATAATTGTACCTAATTTAATTTGACAGTGAAGCCAAAATCTTGTTCAAATCCTCAGTAAGTAAAGCCGCGATTAAATGGTATAAGAAGCCTCTTAACTGTAAAGTAAACAGATACTTACACAACTGCTAATACCATCAACTCTGATCATAATGGCTAACATTGAGTTTAAAACCGCCAAACCACAAATTCCTAAGCACAGATGTCAGAGAGACAGGATCTCGACGTTCTTTGAAGTAACTGTTGACCTTTAAACCTTTGAAATAGGATATTATTAGCGTACGCGAGCTACTAGCGCCGCCCGTGGCGTACAAATTCATATTGGACAATCTGATAAAGGTCGCCCTCTGACATTCGTGTGTTATCTCAAAGAAAAATTTTCTGATTGAGTTGTCCGCGGCATTTCGTACAGTCTATAAATATTACAATTCCGATTTTGATTGAACTGAGCGTTCGAGCGTTCTTTATTACAATAGTCTAGTATAAATAGATGGAACATATTGCTTATTTATGTATCAATGAAATAAATGGAATTCTTACTTAATCTCTTCATCTTCTTCTCTACTATTATAAAATCGTAAAAAACATTGAAGATAAAAAAAAACAAGTGGGTTTGGGTATTTAAGTCTCCGATCCCAAAATGTGATTCGTAAAAATCGAAGCGACATTTTAAAAATAATTTGTAAATGGAACATAGTAAAAAAACTAGTGATACAATCTTTATTGTAGAAAAAAATTACGTAGGTAAATTACCTATAAGTAATTCTGGCAAACACTTGACACGCGCAGCAAATGTATAATCGAGGGTACAAGAATACCACCAATTAACGTGCCTTGATTGTAACACCATGTTATTTTACATATAACTAGCTTAATTACAACGCTTAGCGCGTGTATATATATATATGTCTACCTAGATAAGCGTACAATGCAAACGGGCGAGCTGCCGTGCGCGCGCGGCCGCGCAAACAATGTGTTTACACACCTTGTACATATTTACTGAAGGGTATACATTACGACTCACGCGGGAATTATGCGGTACCTACAAATATGAGCCTGTTTTGTAAAGCAGGAGGCGGGTAATCTCGAAAGCTTTTTAGAATTAAATACCCACATATATTTCGCACTGTTTACTTGCAAGAATTTATTTTTATCTTGTAAAAAATGTGGCAAATTCTCTCGTATAAAGTGCCCACCTCCACATATTCGCCTGTAGGTACGTTCAGGTCCTTCGTAATATTGCCATTAAATGGTTTGTGCTAACATTATATATTTATATATATATATATAGGTACGCATTAGCTCACGTTATTAATAAAATACAATTTACGATCGGTAATGCATCCCAGTATTGCTATGCCTTGCTCACTGTTAACTTTAAAATGGCGTAATAATACTGTGGGAACACTGCATGTGTAATTCCATTTCCTATAAACTAATTTTGTTCACGGTCGGCGCTACGCTAACGTTCAAAAATTAATTTTGCACTACATCTTTATAATATAACTCGATGTATATTACCTTCTGAGTTTAATAAAATAAATTTATTTATCTTTAATTTGATGTTTTATAAATATTCCCTATATTAAAAGGTATGGTGGCGTGTTAGCCATTGCGATAGTTTTTAATTTGATTTTATAAATGTAGGACATTTCTTTTCGGAACTATTTTCGCTAAAGATTCTATAAATATTTTTTTATATTATCATGAATGGTTTGCTACTAATAAATTGATCACGTACAAAAAAGTTCTATACATTTTTCCTATAGTCAACCCTTCAGCATAATGATTTTTAATAGAAAATTTCCTTTCACATAGCCCGTGTTGTAATAGACAGAACCTCAATTGGATTTAATTGATTTTTTCTAAATGCTATTTCTTTTACTTCCAGGTGAAGCCGACGAGCATGGCTTACCCACAGAAAAGGACAAAGGATGCGACACCAACCTGTACCTGTACCACGTAAGTTGTTTTCCAACAACTGCTTACTTTAGTAAAGTTATGTTAAACCATTTTAACTCAAGAATGAGGCTGGTAGGTACTGAGTGAACCTTCTCCAAACTGCGCTACACATTACATATTAAGGGACTTTAATTATTCAGTAATTCCTGTATCCTTTTGTCTTAATTAGTCGTTGTTTAGCTTACCACGCATATTAGTCTACCACGACGAGTGTGCTTTTACTAATAAATTAGTAAAAATTCACATTAAATTACTACTACCTATTGTAGTTACATAAACCCGAAATACATTATTTATTTTTATCACAAAACGTTTAACAAAAAGTTGAATAACTCAACAAAATGCATACGAGCGAAAATCTGATGTAATCACATTTATGAGAGATATAAATATACATTATATAGTTTCATCTTCCCGTAACAGTATAATAGCACTGTTCCTCTGAAATTATTATTCAGTAAAACATACATAATGTAATAGAACCAAGTACGTAGTCTCACTCCGGATAAAGGAGATAAGCCCGTCTCCTCAGTGTATCCTCTGAGTTACAACACAAAGGTGCGTCGAAACAGCTGTTCATTATTTACGAGATGAATTGGACAGTTTCGTTACATAACAATAACGTTTGCGCATATTCCAGTGGGTCTTCTTAGTAACAGTAAATCTTATAAAGGGTTATAAGGTATTATGTTTTTGCCAGTGGCGGGGGGCCAGCCTCCTTGGTGGTAGATCTAATGATCCGCCTGACTTCTTTCCACCCTCACATGTAAGGCCGACGTCAAAGAGATTTACTGTGTGTTATTTGAGAGCCAATATCCGAACTAGTGACTTGAACCACGTGCTCTTTCTTAGATCCGGTTTTGAGTTTCCTTAGGCAGTCAAAGGAATAATAAAAAAGGAATCTAAATTTAGTGATGTACTTACCATACCGACTGTATCCCCGAAGGGTCAGGTAAAGGCATCAAAACCCACAGCTTGCCGGTGTTTCAGGTCCGATGATACGTTGCGAGCCTATTCCTATACAAAATCAAACCCTGAAGTGCTGCCGGAAAATAAAAATAATGATCGCTCTGCGAATCGAACCCTTGGACTTCACCTCTGCAGCCACACTTTCTTCATCTTCATTCTTACTTAGGTGTACTTTTTTTTAATATGGCGCCAGTGTCAAATTTATGGTGTAATCAATTAATAATAGTTCCCATCGTGTGATTATATTATGGCACCACACTTTTTGTGTTCGCCAGTGTCAAGTATTCAGTTGTTCAGTTATCCCATTAATACGGTGGAAGTTTTATTAAGGCTTCCATGTAGCGTAGGAGTAAACGCAACAATCACGATTTTCAATTTTATATCATTTGCCTACACTCGCACATTTTCACGAACACTTAATGGTTAATCATCCACCACAGAAATTCGAGTTTTGGAAAATAATATAAAATCGACAACGATTTAACTCCTAGGTGTACTTATTTATATTATACATATTCTATAGTGTGTCTGACACAACATTTTCGAGATACTCGTAAAAGTCTTGAGAGAGTTATGGCCCCAGTTTGTAGAGGGGATTTGTTTTATTCACTACAAACTCCACTGAATTTAAATGCAGCCTACCCACCGCATTTTAGTAGTTGCCACACCTCTTATCTTTTCGGGAAAATGCCTTTGTACTAAAATTTAAGCTGTGAATCATGATTTAATCTCTTCTCTTCTCTTCTCTTATCTATTCTCTTACTATTATAAAATTGTAAAAAAGCTGTATCTGTACATTGAAGATATTAAAAAAAACCAAGTGGGTTAGAGTATATAAACGTCGCCGAACCCAAAAATGTGATTTTTAAAATTCTTATCTGTTTGTCTGTTTGT
Source organism: Acronicta leporina (assembly GCA_947256265.1). Taxonomy (NCBI): domain Eukaryota; kingdom Metazoa; phylum Arthropoda; class Insecta; order Lepidoptera; family Noctuidae; genus Acronicta; species Acronicta leporina. Next base: position 4,801,440 of record OX366512.1, read on the forward strand.
TACGGGTTGGCGCAAAAGCTACTGAATCGATTTAAATTTTGTTATCACTCTTAGAAAGTATATGCTTCAACTTAAAAACTGGTGAACTTCTTATCTCAATTAATTAAACGAATCCTGAGATACAGCTTGACCTCTCTGATGTATACAGACCCATACAAAGAAGAGATCATCAATATTGGTTATTCCATTTTTACTCCTGATATAGCTTCACGTGAGCGAAGCCGCGGGCAGAGGCTAGTATTATATATTTTAGTTTTCCCATTATTCTGTTTACCTATTTCTCTATTTCCCAGAAGATTAAGCAGAGTTCGTTTACTGTAATAATTTCATGCTAAAAATACTAACATAATATTTATTTGAGTTGTGAGAGAAAATTTTGACTGCGGGCAGGACTCGAACCTGCGTCTTCTGGTTAGATACACCAGACGCTATGACCATTAAGCCACCGCGACTCCCATCCACCAGGTCAAAATTTGCCCCTACATTCTGAATTTACGTCTTAAAGGTGACGTTATAATGATTATTACCAACATTCCCAAAAATAACCTACGGTTTAATTATGTACTAAACACGTAATGAGTTTTAACTATTACTTTGCACCAGACACGCTCCACCTCAGGGTTTTCATCACGAAAGATAATACCTAATCATTAATTCATTTATTATTCTTCCACCCAAAGCCATCCCAGCGGAAATCTCGGGATTAAAAAATCATATCCTGTTACGTGTTGTTTCGTTTCGCTACCTTTCATTATTTAACTTTGGCCTTACTTCTCAATAAGATCCAACCGAGATCTCGGTCCTGGTCTCGGTATCGGTCTTGCTCTCGACCATTCTCGGCTAAAAAATCGATTGCTCGTTCTCGGTCCCTGCGATTTTGAGAGACTCTCGGCCAATTTGGAGACACACAATATCCGCAATTTAGTGAAATTATTGAATACGCCTCACGCGCTCACTCAGTCGCTGGGTGCAATTCGTGATTTATCAAATGATTAAAAAACTACCAAATCAAACGAAAATTAAAGCAAACAACGAATAATTGCCAGTTGGTACTACGTACATGTACTTTCATTCCTAATTGTATCACATTGAAATGAGTAACTCTTCCATTTTGCCACTCTCGGTCTCGGTCTCGGCTGAGATATTATTTTTTCCCCGGTATCAGTCTCGGCCATCGTTAAAAACTAGTTTCGGTCATGATTCATGTTGTCGTTATCGTATCGTATCCACTCTAATCTAAACTCCCAATATCCTGACATAAATTATTTAAAATAACATATGTGGGCCAATTTAAGACCTGGATTACCGAAGTAATATCCGAGTAGGTAACGGAATAAATCGAGCGGCTTATTGAAATTGAGTTAGGAACGTATTACGCTTGGTACGAGAGGCGAACGTTTACGTGTGCTCTCAATGACCCGTGGAGATCGTAGCGTCTCGTAGCACTCGTAGCTAGTTCGTAGCTCGTTACATTGCGGTCGTAGCACTCCAATCTTTTACGCTATTTGGCTCGACTTTTTGCTCCTTTCATTACGAATACTACTAGATAGGTTTAGAATTCTTGTCAATTGAATGCCGCACATTTTAGGTAAACGCAAAATTTAAACATTCGCCAGGCAAATCTCTCTCATCCTTGTAGTATTTATGTTTATATAAATGTATTTCTGTACATGTATTTGTCGCCTAACTCCTCTTAAACGACTGGACCGATTTGAATGTTTTTTTTTATGTATATTTGAGTGGGTCTCTGGATGCTTCGAAAATGCAAATGGATCGGGTAGGTGGCGCTACAATAAATTCTATACTTTAGAAGTTGTACGCTTCCATTTGCTAGGAAGAAATTAATCAACTTTTTTAATATGAGTACAAAGCCTGCAGGCTTCCTTAAAAAAATACAGAAACGAGCCGCCGCGAAATGGAAGTAGAATAAAAACATTATTTACCATAAAAATGGTTATTTATATAAACCGCAAACGCAGGAAACTTCACGTGGCGAAAATAATCCTTAATAAAAAAACTTTTTAGTATATAAAGGCGAGGCCACACCTGCGGTACGCACGGTACGCCGGAATTATCCACGAGAGCAATCTCGTATATAATTCACGCGCCATTTGCGAGCCTCCTGACTTCTGCCCATTACGCGTAGTGATGGCGGGGAAAGATGGCAGTAGAATTTTATAACGCTCCGCATAATGGATCCTCGATACGAAATCCTACGAAGAATCTTATACCTTATCTCTACTATTATAAAATCGTAAAAAAGCTGCGTCTGTACTTTGAAGATATTTATAAAAAAATCAAGTGGGTTAGGGTATATTTTTTATTTATTTTTTCTTAAAAAAGGTTACTAGCAATGTGGGTTGCACATTACTAGTATTCTTGTTAACCCCGTGCTAAGCTAAATGCTTGTGTTACGAGTGGGTTCACGTCGGTACTGCAATGGGTGGGTTTCAAACCGGCAACCACATGATCTCAAGTCCGACGCCCTAGCAATTAGGCTACCGCCGCTCTAGGTTTAAAAAAAATATATAAAAATAAAAAATATTAACGTTTCTGAAGGGGTTCAGCCACACTGGACTTGCCACGGTCGTGGTGGATGTCACGGATCCCATGATCGTGGCTATAGGGCAAGAGAAGGCAAGTATGGTTTTTAGTCGGTACGAGTCCGACATACCTCTCCACCCCCCACGTGGCGGACGATCCATGAGGATTTTACGTACTAGAAAAAAAAGGGTATATAAATGTCTCCGAAACGAAAATATCTCAATATCAGTCTCGGTTGCTATACAGAAACTTATCTCAATGGATATGGTAGTCATAGGGCCAAAAAAGGTTACAACCAATTTTTTTTTAAATCCTTGAGCCCTTCCTCCTTCTGCTCCTTCCGAGCCTTCTTATATTGGTATTGCCAACTATATTGGTGTCGTCTTCCAGTCTACCCAGATGCGGCTGTATATCAGTTTTTAAACGAAGCGACTGGCAGACCGCCACAACCCAATTTCTGGGTTATACCGATATTTGGAGGATAGACTGGATGTCAGGCTTTTTTGGGCTTTTGACTACCACTAACAATTGTCGTAAATGTTCATATGATATCCGGGACCGATGGCTTTACGTGCTCTTAGAGGCACGGATGGGTCTTTATGTGTAAAGAATGGTCACCCATTCACACACTGACCGCGGCGAGCGTAGCTTAACCTTGATGATCAGTTGATCAGCTTAGTTATTACTTTAGCCACGAGATATCAGTACATATAAACCCTAAATCGGATTATGGTCTGATGGTCGAACACCTCGTTTAAAACATTGATATTTAGGGCCACTTGCACAACTTCTTAAATGTGTTTAAATTTTATTTAAACACAAAAAGAAATCTATGAAAATTCGTGTTTAAATGCAATTTAAACATATTTATAAAGCTGGTGCAAGTGGCGCTTAGTATTGTTTAGTTAACATTTTGTCGGCTGCATTGCATAGTCAGGTTTCAACAAACATTGAATCCTGGCTAATGTAATTTCCAAATTAGCTGTATAACTATAATTCACTAAACATTGCCGTACACATGAAATTACAGTCTAATTAATTACCTACACACATTCAATGTAGGCAACATTACATTAACATAATATTTGTACTATCTGCGACCGTAACTAATGCCTGTATTACTTCTGTGTTGGCAAAATGAATACCTTTTAGTTAGTGAAATAATTCGATTCGCAGGCAGGATTCGAACCTGCGTCTTCTGGTTAGGTAAACCAGACGCTATATGACCTCTATGCCTGCGAGTCGAATTTTTCCTTCACTAAAATAACTTTATAATTTTGCATGATAAATGCAAAAAAATCACGAAAAGAAGTGTATTCTTTATTGAATACTAGCTTCTGCCCGCGACTTCGTCTGCGTGGACTTCAGATAAAAAGTAGCCCATGTGTTATTCCAGACTATAATCTATCTCTGTGCCAAATTTTATCCAGATCTGTTCAGCCGTTCTGGCGTGAAAGAGTAACAAACATCCATCCAGCCATCCATCCATCCATCCTCACAAACTTTCGCATTTATAATATTAGTAAGATAGGATAGTAGAATTAATAATAATTACTTATGCTAAAACTTCTTCGATGATAAGAATTGATTTATTGATTTTAGTTTCATCAGCAATAATCGGATTAATCCGTCTAGGTAATTAGCAGACTCAAGTGAAAAAAATGTCTGGGCGCTGATTGACGTCGTCTTAGATAAAATAAACCTTAGTGCTGGTATGATTAAAACGTAATTTGCTACTTTGACTTAAGACCATTGTTTGTTTTGGTTTCAAATATTGTTTTTTGAAAGACGATTCCCTGTCCAGGGACCGGACGCAAAGTAAACTCAAACTCATCAACAACATTCTTGTATCACGAAGCCGAATGTTTTTTTAAAATGATTGTTTAGGAAATCAGCGTGTCGTCTAATTCGACATCAGCATGTATAAACGTCGCGCACCTATATCCGTCGGATATTGGTGAGGCGCCCGGCGCGGCCTCGTTGTCTAAGCGGCACTAAGCACCCTACAGCCGAGGCTGCTCTCGGCACAAGGCCGAAGCCGAATGCTCCACCGAAATCAATGTGAGCGCTTCAATAACGTCTCCACGGAGGTTGAGAGGCTGCCACACTCACAAGTTTCTGGTCGATATTTTTTTTTTCCTCTTTCTTTCTTTAATAGTAACAATTAATTTTGCGTTGGTTACTGTAATTAAAAGTCCATTTACTCAACTATGCAGTGTGTCCGGACATGGACTAGCGATATTCTAAATACTTAAATAGCAAATATTTGAATACACAAATACACTGTACACTTAGAGTGCTCGCGCACTTGTGATTTTTAGTCGGGCGATAGTTTGATTTATATGCCAGTGCGCGCATTTGACGATCAGAATTCGACATGAAATTATACACGACTACTACAGCGACTAAACTATCGGTAGACTAAAAATCACAAGTGCGCGTTAGCCCTTAGGCCTAATCCACTTCCCCGCTATGCTATGTGGCAGCTATTTATCAAGTTGAACTAAGGTACAATACAACATTAAATTTACAACTGTGTATCTGGCCCAAATGTATAGTTTATTTGTGTATTATAAGTAGTTATAAGTATTTAGAATATCGCTTGTCCATGACCGAACACACTGTATATTTTAATTTTAATCTACAATTTTTTTTTAAAAAGAGTATGAATTTATATGGTATTCCTAAAGGTAGGCAACTACTAAAATAATGAATTTTAAAACTTAACTACGAAAACTACAGTTTTACAGATTTTACTCGTCTTTAAGGCATAAAATCCAGACTCAAATGGACTGTAAAATTAACTACTTGAACACTGTAAAACGGTAGTTAAATCCAGTACTGTCATTTCCAGCTATACCGAACCTAAATTGTCGGTGTTAATACCTCAATTATGAAAATTGTTCCTGTAGGTTTAGATTGTTATTTATTTCTAAAAAAGTGTATTTTCCGGCACAGACACATAATTTAAAAAAAAAAACTTTGCCCCACTAGTATTTTCTCCATTATTGTGGGTGCGTTTGCAAATTCTCACATTCAAAAACACCCAGACAGAAATGAAAGTATTACAGTTATTTTAATGAAAAATAAATTCAATTGCGGGCTGAACCCCACCCGCCAGGCCGAAATTTCCCTTCACATTCTGAATTTACGGCTTACTGGTCACAGCGTCTGGTGTATCTAACCAGAAGACGCAGGTTCGATTCCTGCCCGAAGTCGATGTTTTCCTTCACTAAAATAACTTTATAATCTTAGCATGCAAAAATAAATATTTTCTATGATTTATCAAATTGTCATTTTTGGTGTGCAATAAAGAATATTCTATTCTACATTATTAATGTATTTCATCCAAATATCAGTCAAACAATGTATTCAGGGCCCTATGTATTTTCATCTATCATGCATTGATATAATTTTCCATTAAGAAAAATTTCCAGTTTATGGGTCTCGGGACATGATGGACACGAACTAAACAATTCATTATTAGTTGGTAAAATATAAGTGCCTTACTTTCAATTACCTGTCGATATCACCGTCGGTATTGTCGTAACGTTTAATTCAATAACGATACAAAGCTTTAACAAAAGCAAGCATAGCGTCATCGTCGATGAACGTTAATAATATATCGAGGGCTCCGCTCTGAAGCTGACTTTGTAGAACCTCACAATCTACTGTGAACGAACAAAGAACTTCATTACGCTTGCGATTCTGACCGAGAGCCATCCGGATACCAAATAAAGTGCCGAATAATGCCGACGGAACAAATGAAAACAAATAGGTAAAGAACTCCGGAGATAAATTGTTCGCGTTGTGTGCCTTTATTTTATTGCTCAACATAATTCACAACGCGACGTTTAGGACTATTTTGTTATTTAAAAGATTTACTTTTGACTCTGATCTTTCGGCGGTAAATTACACGCCACATAAAACGAATATATTTATACAACATCGGTTAATAATGTTTAGGTAGGTCGATTGCTCTTGTATTTCGATTGACACAAAGATAATAAGGAATCCGTGGTTAGATAAAATTGTGGAAATAGGTACATTAGAAGCACGAAGGTGTTAGTGCGAATTCTAAAGACAATACCGATTTCTATCGTCAGAACGATCGGAAACCATTTTAAATTGAATTATCTATACTGAAGGTACGTGCAGATGTTGATTTACAGCATCACATTCCCTGCAAGTGATGGTAACGCCCTAGAAACGTTGGGACCTGTGAGCTACGCTACGGTGAGCGCTGACGTGATGCAAATGGCGCGTAAATAAAATACGAGCAACTGGAGCCGAACGCGCTGTCAATAGTTCCACCAACTCGACTCTCGGCTTACGGCACTCGGCACTCAGTATAGCGTATTACATACGCGGAATTAAAAACTTCTATGTTATACATCATAATTCGAATCCCAACTCGCTCGAACATTGCGCGCACATTTAACTTTTCTCCAGCCCTTAATTAATTTCAGTCCCGTACAATAAATAACTACAGAAAGAATTCATTTGAAATATAAAACAAATTTCGTAAAGTTACTAGGATATGGTTGGGAAAGAACTGTGTTTTTATCAAGAAAATACATACATACATAAAGTCACGCCTCTTTCCCGTAGGGGTAGGCAGAGACCACAGACTTCCACTTGCTACGATTCTGACATACCTCTTTAGCTTCATCCACACTCATCAATCTTTTCATACATGAACGTCGGTTTAGGGTACTCTTGACCAAGCCATTTTTCAAGAAAATATTGAAATGAAATGATATTTGAAATGAAATGATATTTATTTACAGAAATAAAGTAGATCTTTAGAGACACTTTTACAAGTCAATGGTTTGTTATTTTTATAGCTAGATGGCTTCGGCATTTCCTAACTGACGACCTCTGAGAAGAAACACCGAAACAAACTCAGAGAATCATGGTCTCTTTTAAAGTCCAGACATAAAATAATGCAAATAATGTGAGTGGGATACAGGGCATTTTAAATTATTTAAAGCTTTCAGCTATAAATAAGACATAATATTGCTGGTCGCGAAAGGGTGTTCCCGTTTTGTAAGACTTTTGTACAGTGCTGTACTCTACAAATTCCAGCTAAAACATTAGACGGTAATCATAATGGAAATAACAAAGAGTCCAATCTCACCAACAAGACCGTTATCACGAAGACGTCACTCTGTGTAACGTTATCATAACCGCTTTCAAGATTGCGCTTAGAGAACAGTCGGGTTTCAAACAATGATTATATAACCTTGAGTTCGTCTCACTTTGTAGAAATAAACCCGCTGGGATTGGAGTCAACCTTATTTTTACATATGGATTTAAACATATTTCAAGTCTGCTACGTGATTTGGATATTATATTCGTTAGGGAACTCGCTTCCTTGCCTGACGACGATAAAATTAAAGCGACATCGTTATAATATGGGTAACATAAAACATGACTTATTTTACACAATTTCATATGTTGCCATAAAATACTATAAAAACTTATTGGTTATAAAGAATCTATAGTTAAAGAATAAACGTGTCAGTTAAGATATCCCGACCACAAATTAAAAGCTATCAAGGTATTTATTACAACTGTAATTGCCATGAAAGAAAATCTTTATTTTATTATGAAAAATAAATCAAAGAAAGAAAAAAGATTTCACATAAATATTTCGAAATGTACCTCAATCATTTCATTCTATTCAAAAATCAGTAACAGATGTCAGAGTTATTAAACTGCCTCATTAGCCAAGTGGTCCTGAGCGCGACTGCTACGCTAGAGGTCCTGGGTTCGATTCCCAGGTCGAGCAAAGTGTTATTGGGTTTTTCTATGAATTTCCCAGTTGCTACTGAGAAATTTATAGAAAAACCAATAACACTTTGCTCGGAGTTAGGAATTTGTGCCCTGTTGTGTTATCTGAATGAAACTATATAAACCGTATTTGTTGTTAACAGGAAGAGCTGGAAGACCGGCCCCGGGCCGCCACCTTCCTCAGCTCGCTGGCAAACTACTCCAACACGATCCCGACGGCATCCGCTGCGGACCCTGACGTGAAGCCGGCGCCCCCGGCCCGCATGGGCACGCTCATCGGAGTCTACCTGCCTTGCATTCAGAACATCTTCGGCGTCATCCTCTTCATCCGTCTCACGTGGGTCGTTGGCACGGCGGGAGCTATACAAGGATTTCTAATTGTGCTTGTTTGTTGTTGTACGGTAAGTTTTTATATGTGCTTTGATGATCTATTATACCTACTCCCATTACTCGATTATTTTGAGTCTAAACAATATGATGGTTAAAAGAACTTTCTTATATAATCAGAGATGCGACGCGAGATTTAGACAATCTAATCTCGGTGAGTCGTCTAGACCGGTGAATCGCTTTCTTTAAGAGGTACACTTATACACCCACCTAATTAATTCAAGTAAATTTGTGTAGGTATTATCACAACCGCTAAAATTACATACTTACGCATGTAGCTATTCATATTTCTCCGAGGGCGGGCTGTGACGCACGAATAACAATTCGCATATGAGAAAATAACTGGAAAGGACAAATTCAAATTGGGTGTACATTATTATTTATCGCCATACCTCTGAATAAAATACGAGCGAAATGAAAACACCTCATCGACCGCATTGTGTTCCCTCGGCGTCCTATATTTTCTTTGATTTCGTTATTGTTACGTAGAATTTCCCCGGAGTCCGTCCATGCCTCGTTTCTAAAGCCACATTGAAGCTTGTCTAGTAATGACAGATCCTAAAACTTATCTTGTTTAATTTACCGACGGCTTATTGAATCTTCTAACTAGGCTATATATTCAGTCTAACTGTACTGTACATTGATTGCTAAATTCCTTCAATAAAATCTAGACTAATAACAACAACAGTGCGTCTGACCTTTGTTGTGACTTTTATGTGATGAGTCGTTGTCCATTCCCCAGTCCCCTGGCAACCTTTTTCTATTTATTTTATGTATCAAATAATATGCAAAAGGTTACCTTTTCTGTGTCAAATTTGAAACAAGGTTTTAAGCTGATACCTTTCTGGTAAATATAACGCAATGAGAGAAAACTCGACCTAATATAGGATTTTCGAAAGCATATTGCAACTGACAAGTCAAAAGGGTTTGTTACCGTTGTCTGAAAAAAAAACGGCACACAAGAGAGGTAAATCAAAACGGCATTAATGAGACACAATATACCATCACGCCTGTATTCTCCAAAGGGTTATGCAGAGGTATACTAATAGACACCCACAGAACCACTTTCGTGTGTGCTAACTTTTTGTGTGTGAGAATTTCATAGAAAAACCCAATAAAATTTTTCTTGATCTGGGTATTAATCGAAAACAGAACCTCTAGAGTAGCAGTCGCGCTTGAGACTAATGAGGCAGTCGTTATTTATGTTGATAGACGATGCTGACGGCTATATCAATGTCGGCGATCGCGACGAATGGCGTGGTGCCGGCGGGCGGGTCGTACTTCATGATAGGGCGTGCGCTTGGCCCCGAGTGTGGTGGCGCCGTGGGCATGCTGTTCTACACGGGCACCACCCTCGCAGCCGCCATGTACATCGTTGGAGCTGTTGAAATAGTTCTGGTAAGTACTTGCAACTAGTGTATGCATTAAATCCCCTATGCTTATTTATTACGCCCAGAGGTAGCAGTCATAGGTATATTTACAAATATGGTTTCAGTTTCTCAGTTCCGCGTAAAATAACCTTAGTTTCTGCGACACGATCATATTATATTACCTCCTATTTTTATTTCATTAATTTATTTTAACTTTTATGTACAAAAGAAATCCATAAGGCGAACTTAATGCCATATAGCATTATAGGTCAAGTAGAAAAAATGTATAGATACACGAAGAAAAAGTTTAATATTAAAGATTACCTAATATAACAAGTACTTATCAAATACTGTTGAAGTAGAACTTTGATTGCGCAATAAGATATCTAATTCATGAAACTAACCATAGGCTTCTGAGATATTTCAGATTTCTTACGTTTCGTTTCAGTTTGTGAGTTATTTTCTATATTTAAAATAGCACCTTATAGAATACCATCACGATTGTATTCACCGAAGGGATAGGCAGAGGTGTACTCCGGCGCACATTGCTAGTAATCTTCCAAAAAGTTCAAAAAGCAGAGGATTGATGCGAGCCCAAATGTCTCAATTCAGCTTTTTGCAACATTATCAAGGCTACAAGTATCGTGTTTGCACCACGCCAGCAATTCCTAAAGTGGTTTACGTGGAATAGTTTCTATAAAACAAAGAGTGTTCCGAAGCTAAAAGTTTAGGAAATGCTGCACTAGACCAAAGCAATGAAGTACGTCGTAGAACGTACATCGTAGGGGCGGAGTAGTCTCATACTTCACACGGGTCTCCGGGGTCCGGCCCCCACGCAGAGATACGGTTGGCCCGCCATTTAGCACGACATAGCCAACATTAATCACTCAGAACAAGAGATCGTTGCAGCTACCCTCAGTATCTACACATGAATGTTGTTTGTATTCAATCACATTATACAGTTTTCCTTGTAAAATAAGCCTAATAAAAGCTTAAAAATGGCAGCATAAAAATGATCGAGAAAGGCGAAACACCAAGAGAAACAGCCATGGACGGCAATAGGCTGATATAACTTATGTACCTACAGCAAAGAGCCTAGTTGATCTTTAAACTCCATGAAAACAATGATTAACCGTTATTATTTTACACTATGCATGTTTATACTTGAAATTACGCATTGTACACTATTCTACACTATGAACGCTCCCCAGCACGTTATGGTATCCAAAACTGTGAAATTACTTCAATCGACATTAATTTTATCTCTAAACAATAGAATTTCATTTCATTGAGGAAATTTGTCAGTTTGTGGTAGAATTATGTGCTGGCGACTGTACAACAAACTACCTAAAAAAAAAAAAAAGTAGATATTGCATCAGATGCACCGACCCAGAGGTTCATAATACATGTGTCAGAATCTGATGACTCTTCAGAACCATCAGATTCTGACACGTCTATTTCAGAGGAATACGACTAATAAGTTAATGTTTCACAGTTATCCGTTTTATTTATTCATATTCAAACATTAACTTCATATTTTTAAAATTAAAAGATCAATTCAGTGTACTCGTCAAGGTGAGAATCATTGAGTCTTGGCTAAGAGTATTTAGTTCAGTCATTCAGTCATGATATCCCAACACTATCTAACCACTATCTATCTAATTGTCTCTGGTTACTAGGACGCCATATTTGTTTACCAAAAATGACAAGTAAACTGGGATAGACTGTACATACTATTTCAAAGTAGAGAAATAGTATTTATCTACTTTGTCTTGTTATTCAAAGTAAAGAAATAGTATGTACAGATATTTCTCTTCTTTGAATAACAAGAGAAAAGCATTCATGAAACAACATAAATAATAAAAGTGAATATTAACTCATATAGGATATGCGAGTTTGCTGCGAGTAATTTTGTATTTTTCGTACTAATACGCGAAAAATATTATTACTCGCAGTTGCAGAATACAAATACACTGAATCGTGTCTAAAGAGCTAATTAAACTTTTATTCTTATCTGACTTGCAGAACGCATACAAAGCTAACTCGATTTATGACACTACAGTTTATTATTTAGTTTTTCTGAGAATGTAACGCTCATGTTTCATACGTTAATTACCGTAGAAATAAATTATTTAACTATGTTTGTAAGATTAACTGAAAATACTTCAGCATTTAGTTTATATGTATTATTGATAAAAATAGCAAAGGTCTGTTTTAAATTACGTTTCAGGAATCATAAATCTCAAAATAATACTCTCCTAATATTTTGATTGATTTTGTTGGTCACTTGGGATAATATTCTTCAATCAGTCCAAAAGGTATTTTTATAACAGTGATTGTCTTTATACGTATACTAGCTTCCGCCCGCGACTTCGTCCCCGTGGAATAATTACTCAGTCTTAGCGTGATGATATAGAGCCTATAGCCTTCCTCAATAAATGGGCTATCTAAGACTGCAAGAATTTTTCAAATCGGACCAGTAGTTCCTAAGATTAGCGCGTTCAAGCAAACAAACAAACAAACAAACTCTTTAGCTTTATATATTAAGTATAGATGTACTTATAGATATAACAGCATAATTATTCTGCTTCGTAGAGCGTGCAAATATGGTTTATTACATCCTATTAAGTTTACACATATGTCATGCCATTTACTGGTCCAATGAAATTATTATACACTAGCTTCTGCCCGCGACGTCGTCCGCGTAGCGTGATGATATATAGTCTATAGCCTTCCTCAGCTAATGGGCTATCTTACACTGAAATAATTTTTCAAATCGGACCAGTAGTTCCTGAGATTAGCGCGTTCAAGCAAACAAACAAACAAACAAACTCTTCAGCTTTATATATTAGTATAAGATATAAGATGTGCAATACTTATAGCTATAGAAATATTTCATACTAGCTTCTGCCCGCGACTTCGTCCGCGTAGCGTGATGATATATAGCCTATAGCCTTCCTCAATAAATGGACTATCTAACACTGAAATAATTTCTCAAATTGGACTAGTAGTTCCTGAGATTAACGCGTTCAAGCATACAAACAAACAAACTCTTCAGCTTTATATAGTAGTATATAGATATAGATTATTATATATGCTACGTGTATGACCGACTTTATACTCGTATAATTTGCGCTCTACTTGCATTCATTACCTACAGCGAGCAAGCACGAACCAAAACGTTGAATACGGGTCATAAAATGTATAAACTCGGCTGCAAGCCACCTAATATGCAAATAGAGGGCAATTAGGACGATATCTGGATATTCGTAGATTTCTACTTACGTCTGATATGGCTACCCGTCAGACTTAGCCGTGATTAGACTTCATATAAACAACTAAATCTTGTATAGGTACATAATCAACCCAATAATAGTGTCCCACTGCCGGGCTCGGGTCTCCTCTCCCACGTTAGCGTAATGCGGGTTGGCAGACTTCACATGCCATCGAGAAAACCTCTCAGGCATGCAGGTTTCCTCACGAGGTTTTCCTTCACCGTTTAGGCGCGTGATAATTAACTATTAATGCGCTGACTTTGAAAATTCAGAGGTGCGTGCCTTGAATTTGAATTCGAGACCTTTGCAGCATACTAGGGTATCACTGCACTTTTTTATCAACTTGTATGTTGTGCCTTAACAATGAATGTTATTGAAATGAAACTACTTTTTACGGATTTTATCGCGGTATATTGATATTATTTAGTTCCCGACGTTTTGGATCCTTTACAGCATAATAAATAGTATCAATATACCGCAGATAAAATCCGTAAAAAGTCGTTTCATTTCAATGTCTAATATTCGCGTAAGTGTCAGAAATGAATGTTATTTTTTTAATACTAATAGGGCTTATTTCACGTAGGTATAGTAGAAATGACTCAACACCATTTCGGAATGAGTTCTACAAGAAACATTCAATCGTGTGTGTGCTTACGACCTTGAAATCTTCTTCTCGTTGGCAGACTTACATGGCACCGTGGATGTCGATCTTTGGGGACTTCACGAAGGACCCTGAGGCGATGTACAACAACTTCCGCGTGTACGGCACCGGGCTGTTGCTCATCATGGGCATGGTGGTGTTCGTGGGCGTCAAGTTCGTCAACAAGTTCGCGACCATCGCGCTCGCCTGCGTCATACTCTCCATCACCGCCGTCTACGTTGGAATCTTCGTCAACTTTAACGGGAATGACAAGTTGCAGTAAGTTAAACAATGTTCTAAATCGTCACGTCTTGTAAACAATTGCTGTTTGCTACTAGTCTTAAAACTAGTAGCAAACGGCAATTAGTAAAAGATTTGCTCCATTGATCTATCAATGGAACTCAATATGTTGATAGAGGAATCGTTTAACCTCTGCCCTCCAATGCCTGGGCGATATATATTATTAGTACTATGAAAAAATCTTCGTCTTCAAGAGAGAACTAAATGATGCCAAGCATTTTAGAAGCTCATGGAACTATGGGAAAAGTCTACTACAAAGTCTAATTATACACAGAATACACACAGTATTTACAATATTTTTATTTGTGCATTTAATTACAGTTAAATGAAACGTCTCTGATACTGCAATACGTAGTTAAATTGTATATGTACTTATTTGTTATGTGTAGTTACATTAAACAGTAATCATAACGTAAATCCTTAACAATGACAGTCAGTTGCCACTGAAAGCCAATTATGCTTGACCATAACGAGCAAAATTTGGCAATACAGTACAAACACAGTATGAAACATTCGGTCCCCGCACATTAACGCCAAGCAAGGGTGAGGCCGTGGCTGATATAGTCGCATGAGTCATTAAGCAGCGTTAATGGCTCACACGAGATGCTTTCAGAGATAACATCAGCTTCCTTTATAACACGTCTGTAGCCGCAAAAGTTTTCAAAGTATGAATAAACTTGACACCATCAATCTCACGAAGTCATTAGGATAAGATTATATTTTTTACCACAGCAATGCGTCCTTAGTACATTATTTTGAAAGGAAATCGAATGTTTTATTGGAATAAAAAATTGCAATACCAAACATTATGTCATCATTCCGTATTTCCGTACGGTCTACCTTCACATAATATCAAAATACACCAGTTTTCTGATATTTGCAATACGCATCGGGGTATTAACCTAGTAACAGTTAGCTAAAAATAAAGTTGTCAATTATTGAACTCTCGAAAACCCCCGAAATGAATTCGTGACTACGGGCTTCACCAAGATATAATTTGCAGGATGTGTGTCCTGGGCAAGCGATTGCTGAAGGACATTAACATCAAGAACTGTACCAAGGAAGTGGGCGCGCCATTGCACCAGCTGTTCTGCCCCAACAACACCTGCGACCCCTACTACCTCGCACACAACGTGTCCATCGTACAGGGCATCAAGGTATTCAGGACATTAAGCCTTGCTATATGCGAGTAACACTACTCTGTCTACCTCATTTCATGTAGAGACCTACGTCAAATGCTAGTTAAGAAGTGACAGACTAATTGGTAAAGATCACACCCCCATCAGCATTATAGAATGTATTTTAACAAATGTAGCAAATGTCAACAATACGTATGTAATCGAGGAAACTGACAAATAAAACATAACTAAATTTATTTAATTAATTTTTTTAAATAACACACTGCATATTCTAGATCACAACATAAACTTTTGTGTCATGTTTGAAAAGTTGCTTAACCTTTTTCTTGATTTCTTTACTAAAATCTTATACTTAATTACATTATTAATCTTACTAAAGTTGGTGCAAAATAACTTGGACCAAAATGGTGGATGCGCAGTAGTCGATTTTTAGTACATTTTGCACGCAAATGAACTGAGCAATCTTTCCCCATCTCCATTAGTTTTGGGTCAAGTTATATTGCGCGAACTATACTATTCTTGAATGTTTTCTAGGGATTAAAAAGCGGAGTGTTCTTCGACAACTTGCAAGATTCGTTCCTACAGCTGGGTCAGTACATCGCGTACGGCAAGGAACCCGATGACATTGAACAAATGGAGAGGCCCACCTACAACCAAGTGTACGCTGACCTCACCACCACCTTCACCATCCTAATCGGAATATTCTTTCCCTCAGTCACCGGTAATTAATATGGGATAATATCATTTAGTCTTGTTCATTAATACGAATCGAAAGCAGTGTCTCCTACAGTGTTTTATTTACGAGCATTTCTCAACAAAACTAACCTTTACATTGGGGACTTTCCTCCATCGTAGTTCTTTTGTCAAACTTAGATATGTCAGACACATACTAAACACCTGAACAACCAAAGACTTGACTACTAGGTAGCACTTTATGAACGTAATTTTTAAAGACAGCCCCCAAAACGCCCGCCCCTGTAGCAATCATTTGTAGGTACCTAAGGTATACAATGCTCACATCTGCCTCCATTGAGATATAAGTATTTGGAACATTATTACTCGATTGCCAACAAAACTTCTTTCAGCAACTCGTAAATATTACAGCTTGAAACCTACTTCCCAGGTATAATGGCCGGCTCCAACCGATCCGGCGACCTGGCAGATGCTCAGAAGAGCATTCCCATCGGAACCATCTGCGCCATTCTGACCACATCCACTGTCTACCTGTCGTGCGTACTGCTGTTTGCTGGCACTGTCGACAATCTGCTACTCCGAGACAAGTAAATACTTGCACAGAATATTATGGACCATTATATTAATAGATTCGCAGAATTTCTATCATCTATCATCAAGTATGTGTACTTTTACACAGTTTCAAATAATAATTAACGTCTATGATACGAATCGGAAACAAAACTTGGATTTAAATAAAATTTTAATAACAAAATCTCCAACAATAATTTATCCAGTAATCTTATTACAAAATGTGTTTCTACCCTATTATAGGTTTGGTCAATCCATTGGTGGTAAACTAGTGGTAGCAAACATGGCGTGGCCGAACCAATGGGTAATCCTGATCGGGTCGTTCCTGTCGACGCTGGGGGCTGGCCTGCAGTCCCTCACTGGCGCCCCACGACTGCTGCAAGCTATAGCCAAAGATGAGATCATACCGTTCTTGGCACCATTCGCCGTGTCTTCCAGCCGGGGTGAACCAACAAGGTAAGACAAAAATCTAAACGTCAAATTCTCAAAATCAGCCTATCGAGGATCAAAAGGCATCTAATAAATATAAAAGCCATAGCAGAAATAAATACATCAATAACGATCAGTTTTAGCGACAAGAACTACTGCCTATTTGTAAATGCTGCGAAAATTACCTAATAAAAAAGGTACATGCCTATAGAAAGACAAGCAACATAAGACTGTTACGTCTTTTGAGACAACTAATATTGCCAAACAGTTCCTTAATAAGCGACATCAACTACAATTGCAAACGTAAAATTATATTAGTAGAACGTAATAAATTATTACCTGAAAAAAATTATACTCTCTTCAGCACATCAAGTTACAACAAACTGTCAAATTTCCTCAATAAATAATAAGCTTCCTTGTTTGGAGATGAAATTGAAAATCGATTGAGAAAATTCGACAGTTTTGAGAGTTTGACTTTCAGAGATATAAACGGTCTTTATCTATCCGTATCCTCAGGGCCCTGCTCCTTACAATGGTGATCTGTCAGTGCGGCATCCTGCTGGGCAATGTGGACATCTTGGCGCCTCTACTATCCATGTTCTTCCTGATGTGCTACGGTTTTGTCAACCTCGCCTGTGCGCTGCAGACGCTCCTCAAGACCCCCAACTGGCGACCCCGCTTCAAATACTACCACTGGTAAGAATGAACAAAATTAGCGATATCGATTTTTTCATTTATTAGTCCAACCAACTACTTATTTACAAAATGAATCCAGTATTTTAGAAATCGAGATCTTACAGGGGTGTAAACCAAATTTAAGTTGAAAGGTTATGTCAAATAAGCTTTTATAAGCACTCTAGAAACCTGAAGGCTTTGTTAATGCTTGCTGAATCCTATTCTACGGTATTTTATAATAAAAACTGTTTTAAAATGTAGGTACTTAGTGCCCTATTGTCTGTCGTCCTTTGGAGCAAAGGACTCGCACAATCAATTCTATAATATCGATACAGTTAATTGCGCAGAGAAACCTAATGCTCGGGTGTTTCCAGGTCTCTGTCCCTAGCCGGGCTCACGTTGTGCATCTCCATCATGTTTATGACGTCCTGGTTCTACGCCCTCATCGCGATGGGCATGGCCGGTCTCATCTACAAATACATTGAATATCGCGGGTAAGTTTCTTATACCTTTCTTTTATACCCTGTTAAACAATCATTACCTACGTTAACCAACAAAATTCACCATCACCGTTCTAATGCGCTTAATTTTGCCACTACAACCAATTGATAAATCACATTGTTGACCAAAAAATCACCACATTAATAATATAACTAACCATCCTGAACCTTATAGAGCCGAAAAGGAGTGGGGAGATGGTCTCCGCGGTTTGGCGCTGTCAGCTGCGCGCTACTCGCTGTTGCGGCTGGAGGAGGGCCCACCGCACACCAAGAACTGGCGCCCGCAGGTGCTCGTGCTCGCCAAGCTCAACAACGAACTGATGCCTACATACAGGAAGATGCTCGCCTTCGCTAGCCAACTTAAAGCTGGTGAGACACACTTAAAAACTTTACGTCGTGTTTTGCCGAGTGAGTGGAGGGATACCGGAGAACCAAACCCTTTAAATAAAAGGCAGGGTAACGCACTTGTAACACTGGTTCCATGGGCGGCGAAAATCGCTTATCATGTCGTAGCTAGCTAGCGTAGGCTAGCTGTCGTCTGATCGTTTGCCCCCCTATCCCAAAAAAATAAAAATCCGTCAATTTTCAAAAACTATCGACACGATATAGGTACAATAGAATATTCCACTATGTCCCTAGTTTCCGAGACTTCGCACTTTATGACCATGTCTAATTCTATACCATTTCTAATAATAATATGCTACCTTTTCCATAGCCAGGCTGTTTAGGTAATAACAATATAGAATTATGCAACCATTTCAAATTTCAAGTTCTAATATTTAACATCTGTATAATGTAAACAGGTAAAGGTCTGACGGTGTGCGTGTCGGTGCTGGGCGGCGAGTTCCCGCGCCGCTCCGGAGACGTGTCCACCGCGCGCCACAACCTGCGCAAGTGCATGAACGACGAGAAGGTCAAGGGCTTCGTCGACGTGCTCGTCTCGCCTGACATCGCCGAGGGACTCAGCCATTTGTAAGTTATTCTTACGTACACTTGTCCTTACCCCGGTGCTTTATACTTACTTGTACGAAGGAAAACGATTATATATTGTGAGTACAAAAATATAAAAATAAAAAATCAAGTAGCTCCAATTAATAAATTTAAGGTATAACTCATTAATATATTAACGTGGGAGAGCCATGCTTCGGCACGAATGGGCCGGCTCGACCGGAGTGATACCACGGCCTCACAGAAAACCGGCGTGAAACAACGCTTGCGTTGTGTTTCGCCGAGTGAGTTGAGGTTACCGGAGGCCCAAACCCTTTTAAAGGCGGGCAACGCACTTGCGACTCCTCTGGTGTTGCGGGTGTCCATGGGCGGCGGTTATCGCTTACCATCAGGTGATCCGTTTGCTCGTTTGCCCCCCTATACCATAAAAAAAAAATAATAATAATAACACACTTTGTTGCTTAATTTGAATTCATAACTTAGCAGATAAAAAGTTAACGAAAAAAAATTCAAAACATAATGACCTCTTATGTAAATCCCAGAGCGTGAAGTGATTATTTTTATTGAAAAAACGTTGCCCCACACTAGGATTTTCTCCTGTATCGTGGGTGCGTTTACAAACACAAATTCTCACATACACAAACGCCCAGACCCGGAACAACTACCTGTAGATTATTCAAATATTTGCTCCGTGTGGGGATCGAACCCACAACACGTGTCGCAGAAGCCGATTGCTCAGCCGCTACGCCAAACGTGTCGTCATTTAAGTTAACCGTGATTGATGTAAATATATGACATTGTATGTGTGTATCAGCGTCCAAACGTCGGGGTTGGGCGGGCTGAAGCCGAACACGGTGATCGTGGGCTGGCCGTACGGCTGGCGCCAGGCCGAGCGCGCGGCGCCGCGCTGGGCCAACTTCCTGCACACGGTGCGCGCCGTGGCCGCCGCGCGCATGGCCATGCTCGTGCCCAAGGGGATCAACTTCTTCCCAGACTCCACTGAGAAGGTAAGCCACAGCTGCCGCTGACATGATACGATAATTTACTGGTGTTTGATTTATTAAAAACCTGCGACCCGTGCGTAGCTTCGCTTTCGTAAATTTTCCCGACAGTAATTAATTATCCAATTTGTTGTAGTCATTCGGAAGTTAGGCGCGTACCTTAATACATACATTTCAACGATTCGTTTTTATTTATATACCTAGATAAATTCACTTAGTAAAATTGATATTAATCGTATTCTAACAAAAAATTAACCCTTTTGTTGGGGATTTATCTGTTCCTTTCCCGCAATACAAGGGTCAAGGAATAGATTTTGTATGGCGCATTGGTGTAGCGTCTCAAACCTAGTGGTTCTACGTCGAGTATAAAATTAAAAAACCTATAACCAATTATGTTAATCTAAATTTACCATTCTTGCATTATAGCTTACATATTTTTGAACGGATTTTAATTGTTTTTGTTTTTTTTTTTATAGTAAAAATTTTTATGACGCCCCGTATAAAATATATACTCAACTTACGTATTAGTACTGCGAATTAGATATTAAGGTAGCAAGTTATCCTTACCAACCTCTTTAAAACATTGTTTGCAAATACCTTTTTTTTTTTGTTGACGGGGGAAACCTTCAAAAGGCGCCCGGTCTTCGGGGATTAAGACCGGGGAGTGTGGGATTTTTACCCACTAAAACCACCCCGGTGGCCACCATCAGCACAAAACGGGGGGCACTGTGCCCTCTTAAAAGACCACCCCAGAACCCCCCTGTGCAACGCCTGTTTGGGCACATCCCTGGGGAGACTGTAAAGGGGTCTCCCCTGAACCTCTTGTGTACGGTAACACGGGACCACTGTGCTAACTTACGAAAGAGTTTTAGTGTTATCAAAATTATTAGTTTAGTTTTTCCAACACAAATAGCATCCATATGTGCTTACATAAAATTGATAGCGGCGATAGGATACTATTGCTACGGAAAAGGAAACCTCCAGTTTCAAGTATCGCTACTTTTTGGAATAGAACGTGATATTACTCCTATCAATCAATTGTTCTGTTTTATTAATGCTTTTCTTCTACTATTAGCAAAGACTCTTCTCGTTCTAACTGACCTCTCTTGTAATCTTTCTTCAGATTATATTTGAAACACTCAAATTTTGATGTTCAGGTTTCCGGCAACATTGACATCTGGTGGATCGTACACGACGGTGGCATGCTGATGCTGCTGCCGTTCCTGCTGAAGCAGCACCGCACCTGGAAGAATTGCAAGATGCGCATTTTCACCGTTGCGCAAATGGAGGATAACTCCATCCAGATGAAGAAAGACCTCAAGATGTTCCTGTACCAGCTGCGACTTGAAGCTGAGGTGGAGGTTGTTGAAATGGTCAGTATGAGATAATTAAATATATCTTCTTATATTTTCTTCTAAGCGAGACCTTAGACACAATACTTCGGCGACAATTTTAATGAGGATAGAATTTTAATTTAAAACGTCACAATATTACAGACGGACAGCGATATATCTGCATACACCTACGAACGGACCCTGATGATGGAACAACGCAACCAGATGCTGCGAGAACTCCGACTCAACAAGAGGGAGACTATGGGCATGGTGAGCACAACACAGAAACTCAATGAAATTAATTCAATTGTTCACGACATGAATGTTCAATCTGTACAAAGCTTTGTATATTAATAACCCTACTCTGACCTAGAACTAACATGTTTGTCTGTCGCTACAATACAGATGCAAAATTTCGTGGATTATCGTGAAAACGCTGAGGAGAAGTTGCCTTTGGTAAAGTGGATACATTAACCCTGATTCGAGTCCACTTATTTTCTTTAAGAGTATTTTGTTAGCTATTCATTTACAAATATATCTCCCGCATCGTGATGTCTACACTAATTTCTGCTGTTATTTTGGTCCAAGCAATGTGTAGATGAGTTTTCTTTTTAGCTTTAATGAATTCTTGGTGTATATTAGATTTAATGTTGTTCTCTTTGCGGCTAAGATCTTCACACTCGCTATTTTCTATCATTATATTTCCACCAGTTCAATAAAACATGAATTTGGCTAACTGCAACATAAATGTTTGCTTTTGATGTCTTATATAATCATTCCATTTTACCTTTACCATACATAATAGAGTTTATACACTTTAGTTTATATACTTCACTCTTCACTGAAGAAACCTATGCTCTTATATAATCACTATTTGCACGATTTCAAAACCCACTGTATCATCCTACTTAAATAAGTATGTATTATTTATTATACTTCTTAACGTTTCTAAAATAATTGAATCATAAACAAAAGCATAGCATGCTGTCCCTGTTAATGATTATTAGTGATGATGTCTAATTGGTGTTAGTTAAATCTTTTTATTTGTTAGTGCTACTTGAAGTTTTAGAGAAGATTTTTACTTCATTTATTATTGTAATAAATAGACATCTACTATGATAAAAATTACAAAAATAGGTCTATAGATTATTTCAGTATTGAGTGTTTTTTGTATTTTGTACACCGCCTCATTATACCAACGAGATGTGCCAGTATTCCATTTTTAATAAATCATCGTGTTTGCCGGATATAAATTAGGTCACTTTCATATGATTAACACTACTTTCGACTGAATACATTCATGGATTATACCTATTTCTTAATCAATGCGACTGTTACGACGTGACAGCAGGCATAATGCGTAAGGGTCGCTGGGCATAATTTTCATTGGATAATATTGTTACTTTATTTCTTACTTGGAGAGATAAATGTAATTACTGCATTGAATCGAAATGGCATGAAAAGTCTAAAATTACGAATCGTCTAAAATAATGCTGCTGCTACGTTGTAACAAGTAAATATCAAATCACGTACTAACAGTTATTCTCATTAACAGGTCCAGGCGATCGTAGACCATCACCACGCGGACGTGAAGACTGCCAGCAAGGTGCGGTTCGCGGAGCCCGGCGACGAAGCGCCCGCCGACGCGCCCTCGCCGCCGCTCGCCGACACCGACGACAAAGACAAGGACGACAAGGTCAATATACTGCACACACATACTATGCTAACTGTTTATATGCACTTAGTCGTCAACTGACATGAGAGACTTGGATAAAATATTTAAGAAACGACATGAGCTTTAATATTGCATCCAAACAAGGAACATACAAGCATCATAGTAAAAGATATCAGAATTTTATCATTCGTTAACTAATAACTTAAGGAACTTAAAAAGAGTTCCAACAAAGTTATTTACAAAGAATAAAATTAAATAAAGAAATTCATCTCTATAACATTAGAATTTTGGACAACTCGTACTTTGACTTATAAATTCGTTTCCGACCAATATTAGTATTGGGGACTGAAGAATTGAGGTTCTTGTTCATACTAAACTTTTTTAATTTCATGTTCAAAAGAATTATATTACAAACTCCCAATATGTGCAGTTTGCATCACAATAATGGAATTCAGAACTACTTACGCATACATTTTATTTGTCTATATTAATTATAATGATGCATTAACAAGCTTCTTATTTTCTCAGCTAGTAAACTTTCATAATTTGATTAACTACATTCATTTCCATTATGCATTCCATTTTCAATAGAAAAATAATTAATAACTCGACTGTGTTTTGACTTTGTTTTATTTTAAATTTTTGCTTAAATTTTTTTTATGTCAATTTTAAATTCAAAACTTTATATTTTGAAGCTATGAGGGAATAAAGAACAAATTCATAATAAGCATCACAAACTTTTACTTACCGCAGTCGGGATTTACGGACATATTCATATATTTTAAAACTTGTCTTGATGTACAATCTCACGGACAGAATCAAGATGTGTTTCATTGGCCGTGTAGTCCTCTCCTTTTACATTGATTGAAATTAATGAATAATAATATAAATAATTAAAAAATGAAAACAATAACTGACTCACCATATTGCTCAAAATATAAATTGGTGGATATTTTTCATTATGAGCAACAGAATGATAAGAGGATTGGACTGCAATTATGTATATATTTGCCATATTATTTATTTATTTATATATTTAAGGTACCTTATATACAACGTGTAACCGAATAAGCGCAAGACCTCAAACACGTCAATTAGAATATCGAGACATAATTATAATAACGAAACCCTAAAGTCTTCTTGAGACACGTAAGCTTTTTTTTTCAAGACATTAGTAATTCCAGCTAAACGCATAACTCGTGGCTGTACTACAGTCGTACCCACGACAACTACGATATTGGCGTGTACACGCACACAATAACTATTAGTGCAAATAGGTTTAAGTTTATTACTCGAACCACTGATGAATCAGGGGGCTATGGTTTCAGGTGTTGTAATTATCTTGTGGGGAAAATCAACACATTTTATAAACCACTGTATTTACAACAACTATTGATTCAGTAGTTGATTCTGAACAAACTATTTCCAGTTATTATTGCTTATTCTGTTACAGGTTGTATATTATAAATATTATATTTACTTTTCCTTGAGTTACTCATGATCGTACCCCACTCTCATAATGGCGTCACCAACGAGTCCTAGCGAATTTACACACGGTGGTCATATGTTTGCAATGAGCTCATTCACGTTGATTTGTTCACATTAGTTTTTTTCGTTGTCCACATTAGATAAGAGATTGGATGTTTGAATGTCAGTAGTGAATTATCGTTTAACAATTAATATAATATATGACATCCCGTGTTTCATTCGCCTTGAATCCGTCATGTGCAACACAAAAAAAAATTCGCGATTCAAAATTAAATTTTGGAAATGGAAATTCTGCAAATTGGGGTGAATAGGACGATTTCCGAAGTAGTTTGTTGCACATAATCGATTCAATGTGGGACTCGCCCGATGAACGGTCGCAGTGCGAGGACGCGAGCCCGCCCCCCGACGACAACAAGCACAAGGACGGCCCCAACGGCGACGCTGTCAAGCCCCAGCCCAACATGTCCGACATCACACCGTGAGTACACACTTTACTACTGTTAATTGGTATAAGTTGTTGTCTCCCTCCTGCATTTTGAACTTTAATCAATAAAAAAACATAACATAACATACCATCACGCCTGTATTCCCCAAAGGGTTTAGGCAGAGGCGTACTAATGTATCTACACCCACAGTTCGTCGGTATGTTTAGGTCCCTTGTAATAGGGGCGAGCCTATTGCCGTTAACCGGGCACCAATTCCTAACTCCGAGCTGCTACTGGGAATTTCATAGAAAAACCCAATAACATTTTGCTCTACCTGGGAATCGAACCCAGGACCTCTAGCGTAGCAGTTACGCTCAGGACCACTAGGCTAATTAGGCATGTCCAAATAAATACGAAAAAAGATACGAGTTAGTTAATTGGTTGCCATATTTTTTTTTACTTTTACACACACATTGAGATTACTGTACTCATTTTAATAATTCACCATCGACACTCAAGATGCTGAATTAATTGAAAGAGATATAAATGTGAATAATGTGTATCAGTGACGAGGGCACGGTGCGACGTATGCATACGGCGGTGAAGCTGAACGAAGTGATCGTGTCGCGGTCACATGACGCGCAACTCGTCATACTCAACCTGCCCGGCCCGCCGCGAGACACCAACATCGACCGGGAGTCCAACTGTGAGCAAATTGTATTACTTATTGTACCTACTATAATATGACTCTACGCCACAAGCAACACCCAACAAACGTCAGACACTAAGCTACAGCGTAGCTTGACGTAGTACTGCTACGCTACGTAGCCAACCGTAGCACTACTACGCTGCTTGTCCAACCGTAGCGCTCCGTAGCACTCGCTACGTTTAAATACCGCATGCGCATTTGCGCATACATGCATACATTTGAAATGCTACGGATAGGTCATATGAAGTACGATAGTTAAATAGCTCTACTATTATAAAATTGTAAAAAAGCTGTATCTGTACATTGAAGATATAAAAAAAAACAACCCAAAAATGTGATGTTTAAAATTCTTGTCTTATTGTTTGATTATTACGGGTTGGCGCAAAAACTACAGAATAGATTATAATTTTGTTATCACTTTTAGAAATTATATGCTCCAACTTAAAAACTGGTATACTTCTTATCTCTAATAGTTAAACGGATCCTGAGATACAGCTTGACCTCTCTGATGTATCGGAAGAATAGATCACCACTATTGGTTTTTGATTAAATTATTTTTGGGATCTATTTTTAATCCTAATATACCTTCAGGTGAGCGAAGCCGCGGGCAAAAGCTAGTAATATATATTATTTTGCAATAAATAATAACCATGTAAGTTATTATTTATACAGTCATGGTATCAAAATCTATAAAATGTTGCCCGGGATCTTTTACAATACCCGCGACGATATAGAATTATTTTCAAATACTGTAATTAACAAGGAGATGAGTTTAGAGCCGCCATGTGGTATGTTCCGCAGACATGGAGTTCCTGGAGGTGCTGACGGAGGGGCTGGAGCGCGTGCTGATGGTGCGCGGCGGCGGGCGCGAGGTGATCACCATCTACTCGTGAGCGGCCGGCGCCGGCCTCGTCCCGCGGCGCCCGCGCACCTCTAAGACTGCCGACACGACCGCCGCGTTCCGGTTCGTTCATAAATATTGTATGTATTTTCTTACGATGATTATATTCGGCGTTCGTTTTACTTGTAAATGTTAGCTTAATTCTACGATACGTTTTGTTGAATTTGCTGTTTATAGTGACGTTGTGTTGAAATTTATTCACTGTTGTATAGATATTTATGGATATAATGTATGTATCTAATGAGGAGCCTTATCTGTCGGACGTTAGCTCTAAGTTTGTTGTTTTGTTATCTAGCTAAGAGTTACTTTAAGCACCCAAGAGGTCTCTTGTTTAACGGAATGCCATATAGCTTTTATTTTACTATAAATGGTTTAGCAGTTTTACTTTAGGTACTTTACGAGTTTCTTTGTATCATTTTTTATACATCATTTTATTTTCTATGATTGTTAAAAGGACGTAGATATACTTTATAAGAGTTTTACTAAAAACCATAAAGATTTTTAACTACTTATTATAAAAATTGTATTTTGTAAATAATATTCTGTTCTAAGATTTTTTACATCTGCTCAACTTAAAACTTACCGTGGGACTGAACCAAGAAATTAAGAAACGAATTGGAACTCACGCTAACCGGGTAGATTTTGAGAATGTTTCATTATAAAAGAACATTTCTAGTCAGTTTTCGATAGTAGCTATGTATATCTGATACATACCTACATAATTCGTTATACCAAAAAATATAAAGTCATTTAGTAGACACAACAGGGCGAACCCTCGAGTTTTTATGATGAGTAGATTGAACATTAAATAGAACGCGCTAAGAGGGGTACATAGGTAAATATTAACTATTCGTAATTTAGTATTAGCGTGAAGATTTAATAGTTAAAAGCGATCCCCCATCGCAACTAACTTAGTGACTAACTTGGAAACTTATTGCGCACATTCGCGTAGGTAGATGATTTCTTACTGTGATCGTTTATATAAAGGTTTATTCGTTTAGTTTTACTTAAGTGGTAGCGGTAATATATATTCAGATAACGTTCAGTAGGAGTTCATAGTTCAACATTTATTTTTCCCGTTGCCTTGACTTGCTCGTGCTATATTTTCAGTCGATTCATCTGCCTTATAACGTGCGTCACGCAAAAAAAATTACTGTGAAAACACTTATAAATATTAACAACGGTACGTTGCGAAGTAAGTTACATCGTCCAAAGGACATGGTGATAATAACGTCTGCTCTTGCACATACGTAGACGTCTGCATTAGCTTTGAAATAATAACCAAGAACAACAATTTTCAAATATTATGATTTGTATAATGTTTGCATTCGTATGTATTACATTAAACATTAGTATTATGTATAGTAGCAGACAACAGCAAAGTTACAAACATGGAACCTTCGTTTTCTTAGGTAGGTGAAAACTTGTCAATTTTTATTTACCGTTACACCAAATTAGTGTAAGAAGCTATATCTTATTCGTATAAAGAGTTTTAGATAACTGCCAAATAGGAATCGGTGTTGTAAAATATCCTAGTCCTTAAGTGAGCTACCATCTACTCTATAGTAAATTTGTTTTGAAAATTATACCAATACAATTAGAATACCAACATAATAAAACTTTTACAGTTATTTATCTAACGTCATTTAGTAGATGAAATAGATAGATAACTGTATTTATGTTATTTTTACAAAACTATTCAATTATGAAGTTTTTATTGAATTGTTTATATACCTGTTCCTTTCATGTTCATATGAATCTGTCTGTATTTAAAAATATCAATTAAGTACCTACATAATATCCTAAGATTCTACGATAGCGTCAACTCGAGTTTTGTATAAGAGTTGGTATTTTTAAGATTTTCTCCAATAAATATATCGTAACCTTTTCATTACTCGTACTCACAACTACAAGTAAAGTCATTTAACGTTCGCGCACCTCTGCGTAAAGAACAAAGTAGGAATAAATTCGAAGGCATTTAAGTATTCCTTTTTGTCATGGTTGTAGATTCCATAATAATAAATTAAGTAAGTAGATATTAGTTATTCTATAATTCGACTGTCGAATAACCGTCTATAAAAACACCAGTGTGCAGTAACTGACCACTCGGTCGCCTAGCAACCAGACGAGGCCCGCGGCCACCGCTCTGTCTCCCACATTTAAGCATAGCGACATTATAGAAATTAAATCACTTAATAAGATTAAGTATAAATCATTCTAAATTACATTATTCTATAAATCAGCATTTAACGACTATTTCGTGTTTCAAAAAACCGCTCGTTTTCATTTTGTGAATGTGTAAGTTTATCACTTAGTGATATAGGTACACGGATGAAATGGAATGAAATAGTGATCACATATCTTCCTTTTCACATAGAAAAAAATATATCTACGTTTAAAGCTATTTATGCCTATTAATAGGTAATGGACAATTATTTATTTAAAATTAAATTTACTAATTGATAAAAATATTCAAATTTAATACATTAGGTATTCATAACATATAAGTCGAAATTATAAAGTTAGTAATATCATAACTAAATTATGTTCTGTAAGAACATAATAATTATTATGATTTTATGGATTTTATTACAAATCTGTCGATTAGAAGTTCATTACCTACCCATTCGGACGGAAGTTGTACGTGTTGACTCGAAAACCAAACACCAGAGTAGGCTCCAAACAAGACCTATCGGTTTAATTTACATAACAACCAACACTGTAAGTACCTTAGTAGATCGAATTATTAAAGTAGGATTCTAGTATATATTTCATGCCCGCGATAACGTCATACATGTGTGCCAAACATCATTATTTCAGTGAGTAAATGAGTCGGTGGCAATACTAAAGTGTATCCTACTTGAATACTATAGTAGACTACAAAATCAATGAACTATCAGTAATGTGTGTTATACTAATAAAAATAGTTTCGGAGGTGCATTATGTGTTAGAAATGTCACATTATTTAACTTAGGTGTAATTAAACAACATGCACATACATAGTACACTACTCCGGATAGATTTAAAATCGTGTTCGTAATTCCAGTCGTTTTACATTTTAGCTTTTTAAGTCAATAAAAATTACAGCGTTGTATCTACGAATTTTTCAAACCGGGGTAAAAACTTGATACCAGCGCCTACTTCCCGTTTGGGATTTTGGCAATTTTTGAGACTGGAAGAATAATAACCCATTAGTAAATTTGCCCTCTCTAATACCTGTTACTTAAAAACTTTGCCAATGTGTTGTTCAGAAACCTACTGGGCGTTTTTTTTTCGCTTATACTTGATCACTAGTTTGCCTAATGTTTTAAAATCAAAAGAATAATTACCTATTACCTATTCTGAAACAATTTTTGTCTTTTTTATACTTACATATTTCTAAAAATACGTTGCCCCACGATTTTCTCCTGTATCGAAGGTGCTTTTACAAACACAAATTCTCACTAACACAAACGCCCAGGCCAGGAACAATTTGCAGGTCATACAAATATTTGCTCTGTGTGGTGATCGAACCTTCAACACGTAGCGTGGAAGCCGGTCGCTCAGCCCCTACGCCAAACATGTCGTTTTAAACACTTTATTTTATGATTTAACGCCCCCCTGAAAATTTTGGCCGCCTGGGGCAGATGCCCCGGTTTGCTCCATAGATCCGGGGCTGAAAAATTATAAAATGTAGGTACAGCCGAAAATGTATTCACGACAACAACTATTATTGTTGAATACGCTGTCGCTGCGTCATTTGAAGTCGCTTGGCGATCGTACTTGTATCATGTAATTGTTGATGTAAAATTATAAAATTACCTATTTTAGATTTTAAGCTGTGAGTCAGCGTAAACACATTCTTTACGATTTAATATTCAAGCTAGAGTTGCTGTGATACACCATTATGGCTATAAAATTATAGTGTAGTCATTTCTGGCTATACAATGGGAAGTAACGTGAATCTACGTTAACAACGCCATATTCTATCTGTGATTTCACTGATGTGTAGATGCACCTTAACCCGTGTAATTCCTGAACTCACCCGTCTTTTTGACTTGGAAAAGTAGGTACCTACCTACATAATGAAAAACAAGGCTGTCCCTACTTCGAATATACTATAAAACCTATTTCGAAAATTGTATTTTATAAAGCCTATGAGAACATGAATAACAGCCAGTAATGTAACTTATTTACGTTTATGAATAATTAAACAAAAGTAGGTATTCGAAGCCTCTTCTTGATTTTGGAAATTAAGGCGAACATAAATATTGGAAAATAAGGCTTATTCCTACTGCAACAATCTTTATCTCAAGTTTTTGAGCAATAACGAAAAGTATGGATAGTGATCGCTGAGCGGTATGCTATTTAACATATAAAATACGTACCTACCTATTTTGACCTGGAACGAGTTTTTCATAGAAAAATATTTCGAAGTGTAAAAGTTGTTTAAGAAATTATTAAAATATTCAAATAATAATTCTAGAGAATTAGTCAGTGAGTAATTATAAGAAAAAGATGTTACGAGTATAATAAAATAAACGAATGAAAAATTAATTCTTACTTTATTTCCTTACCTACTAGGATTTCCCTTATATTACCTACTATACGGATTACCTTACCTATTTTTAAGAGACTTCAAAAAAGAGTTTGTATTTTTATGTAGGATATAATATTGTTAGAATTGCACAGTTATTGTACCTATATTTTATTCAGTATACCAGCTTCTAAACATGTGTGCTAAATTTCATAAGTGTATGTAGGTACGGGTTTCATGTGTGTTATGTTTGATTGTAACGATTTTTTTAGTTGGACTAGGTACCTAAATAGCTACCTATCAGTCTGGGGCCGGACGAATGCTCTGTTTCTCGCAGCTCCCGACGCAGCAGGTGCGGAAGTGAACACCGTGTGGTATTTAGTCAGTAGGTCACCCACTCTGGGTGGAGTCCGACACGCCGCCGCCTCCCCGGGCGGCAGAAGGAAGTCAATGAGAATTTTAAACACGAAACCAAAAAAGATACCTAAGTAGGTACCTACCTATAGTCCAGCTTAGGGAACAGTGCAAGTTTCATCAAAATCGATTCAATAGTTTTTGAGATAGAGTTCAGCGAGTATCAGTCACTAGGTTATCTTTTATCATATTTATGTTTTGCAAAATAAACATAAAATAGATACCTATGTAGCGATTCATAGAATAAATTAAATAGGTAGTGGGCTTTCGCCTCTTTCAAGTAGGTACCTGCACCGCTCACACTACCGCTAAAACCTATGGCTTAATATTGCTTATATGGGTATATAGGTACCTGATTTGGAAAGTAAACATACAGCATCCAGATGCTGTATTTACAACAGAACAGAACAGTCAACGTATTTAGAATAGAGTCAGAAAAAAATATAAATTGTAGGGGCTATCAAATAAAATGGATATACCTAGCTGTATAAAAATATTTTATTCATTAAATCAACATCAAACGTGGTGAAAACAAATCACCTAGTGGTTATAAAAATCCATTTTGTCACCAAAATTGTGTTGTGTTCATTAATATAATATTAATATATCAGTTGCAAAACATTTTGCTGTAAAACTTAGTACAAAGTACCTACTTATGGCGAAAATCATTAAGTGTGTCATTGGTATGGTTATCTGCCCCTTTACACATCTAAAAACAGTATCAGTGGTCAAATGGTTTGACAACTGAACTGTTAAAGGCCTGACACGGCCTTTAACCTTAAGACTAGAAAAATATTGTTTTACCTTAATTTACACAGTGCCTTTATTATACAAAATCTATATAATATCATCAAAGTCATCAAGCTAGATATAATTATTAGATGTTTAATGCTAAAAATAAATCAAATCTCTATGCATTGTTCAGCATTACTAATACTTTCAATCAGGTACTCTCTCAAACCATTTTTATTGTATGATGTATAAAATTTACTAAGTAAAGAATACTTAAGGCTCACAACTTTGAGCCCTAAAATTTTCAGATGTGTTTTCTTCATAATTTGTGGACCAATAAGATGCTCAGTATTAGAACAATAGTGATCAGGCAAATGAATTAAGAGAGCAATATTTTCATTGCGAACAGTTTTTGATTTCCAGTTGAATGTTTTGCTCCCCAAGCCAGCAGGGTGTAACATAACATCCAACAAGTATGTTTCATCAGATGGCAAGTATGGAACAGAGACAGATATAGACAATTTGTCACTACCACCTGCTACATTCACCAAAGTCTCCATTATTTTTTCTAAAATGTTCTTAATTCGAAAATCTTGAGAGACAGGTTTGGACCACTGATCCTTAGGTAATAGAGGACCTGCATAATTCTTATATTCTAATGTCATTGCAGTATCAATTAAATAAAGTCTTTTCAATATTTCAGGGTTGTTCACTTTAGTAAGGTACTCTGGACTTAACATTCTGCAGATTAAATTGGAAGGATATTTGCCAATATAAATTAACGACAACAGTATTGAACTCATATCACTACCACTTATTTTATCAAATTTCTCGAATAATATTTTATCTATAAGGGTCCAAAATTCTGAGCTCTTAATAGGATCATAATGCAGATATCCATATGGGTATATAAATGACCTGAGGAAACTAGGAGGCACTACGTACCAGTTACAGAGAAAGTACTCACTACATGAGTTTAATATCTGTTCATTGTAAATTTGAAATTGCATACAAAAGTTTAATATTCCTACAATCAGAACATAACTCTCTATCCTAGAGCCTTTTAATTTCAAATATTTTTGCACAGCTCTTTCAATTTGGTCATCAGTATATTTAAGCCTAGTAAGCTTAGAAATAATATCTAGTAATGTGTCTTCATCCAAGGCATGTATATTGGCACAAAGCCAACTACCAACAAGACCAAATGATTGTATTGACAAATATTTTTCTATTACAAAAGAGCTCAATATGTCTTGCATAACTGGTACTTTTATTTTAAACCATAGATCACATAATTTTTGTTCCAGTAATGTCAAAATTATTCTTTTGCTAACTTTTAAACCTTGCAGAATACCAAAAACTTGAACAATATTTGTTTCATTTATTTCATTTTCTCTAGCCACAAACCCAACCCACAGTTTATCAATTGTCTCAGCATACTTGCCATCACTTTTATTTCTTATTAGAAAATTTATAAATTCACAAAGTTGTTCAACAGACAACTTGTTATCAATAACTCTCAAAAGAAGTTCATCATGAAATTTGTATTTGTATGGTTCCATAAATGATGAAGCTGTATTCAATATATTCAGTATTGTCCGTGTGTCTTCAGTTTTCATTACTACCCTTAGTAGTTTATCTAAAATGGCTCCTTTTGCTAAATTGATGTGCATATTTTTGGAATCTAATATTAGTGAGCTTGGGTTCTTTTCAATATCATAAATGCGTTCAATAGCACCTAGTGCAATGTTGGGAGTTATTTTAGTACACTTTGAGAGTAAAGAGAATACTTCCCGCAGATCCAAGCATTGTCTAAACTCCTCTTGAATCAGCTGATAGTTGAGAGAGTCGTGCGCACTTGTAGCTCGTTCTTCGGCAGGCTTGTTTTCGATGTCTGACAGATTTCTTAACCTCTTTACGACAACTGGAAGTTCTTGAACATTAAATCCATTTTCTATTAATATTGTACTACTACTAAATTGTGGATTATTGCTAGATCTGTCATCATTAAACCTTCGAGACGGAAAAGATAGTAATGGACCAGACAACGAAATGTTTCCATTCCCGGAAGACAGGATATTATTTTTGGCTTTTAAATACGTTCTTCTCAAAACTAAGGACATTTCAAATCATTCAAAGTTTTAAATAAATAAACTAGACGCAAAATAAAGAAAATGAAAAACAAAGTAAAACTCTTCTTCTTCTTCTATTTTCCTTGTGGCAATTGAAAAGTAAAACTCGAAACACAATAACACATCTTTGAGTATGACAATGACATCATGCATGACGATGACACCAGTGTTGCCAGGGCCCCTGAGTCGAAAGTTACGTTTCGTTTCCTGAAATGTAACATTTTTGGTGCAAAAGTTACATTTTGGGATCTATGGGATGCGTTCGTGCACTGTTTGCAATAAAATAAAAATCTAGTAATACTAATGTCGTTGTTCTCAAAAGTTACGAAAAATGCCTTAAATATAAAAATTACTTACATGTTACGCGAGGGGGTCAAAAGTTACGAAAAATGTAAGAAATGTAACCATCTGGCAACACTGGATGACACTGACAGCAGGAGCCAGGAGCCAATGATCGAATGATCTCTATTTCTCTAACCCTAGAAGCCTAATCTATTTCGGACGTACATAAAGCCATAATATACGTCTCAGAGGCGCACATAATAAAAGCCCCTATTTTAGGTAAATTATTTAATTATTATTTTTATTATTAAGCAGAAATTTGAATTTGGAATATAAACTAAAAATAAAACAACACTGTTATTAATTATAACTATAATCACAGTTATTTATTACAACAAATAAACAATATGCATAAATTGGAACAAAAAAAATTAACTTCTTCAAAATCAACTAAAACATATATTATTTTTCTAGAATATCAATTTTTTTTTTACGCTAATTATTTTTTCTTAGAGCTAACATTACAACTAATGAGACTTTATAAGACTAGCTTAACTTTAGGAGCAGTCTACACATATATCAACCTTGTGCTCACCACAAGGTTGATATATGTGTAGACTGCTCCAGATGATGGACCAGCTTCTGCAACAAGGGTTGGGTTGATTTCTTCAGAGGGTCCCGATTCTTGTAAAGACGAAACGTACTCAGACACTTCATTAATTTCGTCCTCGCTTTGAACGTCGTCGATAATCTGGTCATCCTCAACTTCGGAATCTGAATCTGCCTGAGAAGGATTGTCTTCCTCGTTCAAAATTGCATAAATATCGTCTTCGTCTAATATATTAGACCATGACATATATATACCTGAAACAACGCCAAAAAAAACCTATAAAATAAACGAAAAACAAACAAAAGTAAAATCACTCATTCTTAGTTAAAAGTTACACAAAGCCTAAACATACGTCTCGCAGGCGTGCAACACTTCGATAAATCAAAAATGGCGGGACTTACCTTAACGATACAGGCACCGTCCTCTAGCTCCCGTCGGCCACTGAGGTAACAGAAAAGCACGACACGCTAGCTTCAACCGTTACAAAGAGACAAACGATATTCGAATCCGTGTACGCCTCGCAGGCGTAGATTAGGCTTCTAGGGCTAATAATTTCTAGGACGTGACAATTAGAATTATTATCCTTAGCTAGCTTAGAGCATTGAGTTTTTTAGGGCGTTGTATGTCATAACGATTAAAAGCACGTCCAAATAACCTTAGTTATTTCCATTACGGTTATTCGGTTCTGGCATATTTATTTCTATATTTTGGTGTACCCAGTATTATTTAGGCAGAGATTTAGCGGTAGGCCCTTTCTTTTCGCTCGTGACGCTCCTGTTTTCTTCTTCATCAAAAAGTATTTGAAATATTATTTGTTTCGGTTCATCCAGTAAGGGAAGAATTAAATTATCTACTCTACATCTCCATCTTCATTAAATAATGAAATAAATAAGTTCCTCCTATAGTCTTAATCCTTAGTTCAATTTTCATCACTGACCTTTGATGCTGACCTTAGATTAAATATTCTTTATCGATGCTTACCCATTGCTGACCTACATAAACTAATATTATAAAGTAGGTATAGGCTATTATTACATCACGCACCTACTGATAGGAGTGGAGCAACATAGAAATAATGTTGCAAAAATGGGAAAAAATATTCCTTTTAATTGCTTTCGTTGCGTGCCTTGCGTAAACGGTTAATGTTACGTAAAAATTATGTACCACGGAATGATTCCCCTTTAAAGTTCTAAAAGAAGTCTGTCTCAGCATATGTCTATCTTTTAAGGTTGAATCACTATTATCTATTTATAATCAAATTTGTTCTAAAATAATGCATTATTTGCGAGGTGGCACCGTACGACATCAAACGAACTGCACAGTAAGTTATGTCAGTAAAGGGGTCGGGCAAAAGAACTTTCTTTCTATAGTTGTCAATGACGTCACCTTCAAGACGTAAATTCCGAATGTGAAGGAAAATAATGACCAGGCACACCTGGCTGGAAGCTGCCTGGTCATAAGCATGAACACTAAACCACCACGAGTTCCACCGAACTCGTGGTGGCCTAGTGTTCATATCGTCTGGTGTAGTTACTTTCCTCTATGGGTGTAGTCTACCCAGAAGAGGAAGTTTGAATCCTGCCCGCAGTCGAAATTTTTCTTCAATAAATACTTTGTAATGTCAGCATGCAAAATGTAAAAAATACAAAAAGATAGTCATTTGATTATTTCGGGCTGGAAAGTTATTTCGTTGATAAAGACTGAGAGATACAGAACACTAAGCGGGCGAAGCCGCGGGTGGAATCACAAACTAATAAGAGATGCATACGGTGGAATGTAGTCGTCTATAATATGTAGCATAGAGAAATATAGAGATCCGTGATTTTCATTCATAACTTCATAACATTCATATATTTCATTCGCATTAAATCCATTCAATCAACACCATTTTGACTTGACAGTTGACACTCGTACATACAATACAAACGTTAGCTTGTAGTTAGACTCGACGTACTTTGTGTTGAGATTGTTCTCTTTTTTCCGTGTACTCATTTATTTCTGATAAGATACAAAGTTATTATGTAACTTACAAGAGTCATTGTCGATGTTATGCTTTGAAAATTTATAGTCATAGGTTATAAAACCGGCGTAATACTCCGTCTGACCATCTATATTTACAACTGTTCCGAGTCAGCTGATTTCCTATTTAGTAAGTAAATTTTGTTTACCAATTATTTTGTAAACCACTATTTCACACCCAGTAGTGAAATAGTAGTGAAGCCAGAGCTGGGACCCCCTCGAGATGAATTAAGGGTGTTCATGTCAGATAGGAGTAATTATTATTGATACAGGGCCCTTTTAGGGCAAGCTATGCCACTGTATAGTACCTACCAATAGATACAGAAATACAGACACAAGATACCTAGGTATTACAATAATTGCTAATGAGGTATCTCCCTACCTAACTGCTTTATTAATTAGCATTAATTTATTGAACAACTAGTAATAGACCACATAGTCTACAATTTATGTTTCATACAATTAAAGTACTTGAATATGTTTATACCTATTAACTATGACAATATACAGACAGTTAAAATAATATATTATCATTTCCTATTACTATATTAAAATAAGTAAATGGCTCTCAAAAGTAAATCATTAAAGATAATTCATAATATTTAATTGTATACATTATATCTGGTTTCCCAAGGAACACTAAGGCGATCAGGTAAAAAAAATAATCATAATAAACTGGTCAGTTTTGCATGACTTATTAAATATTCTGTAGTAATTGTAATATTTAGTCAACCCTTTAGCATCTCACTAAACTTGAAATAAAACATGTTTTAGGGGTTTTGTTGCACAATATTGATATTATTTAATTCCAAACATATTGGATCCTTTATAAAGCCACTCATGGGTAGATTCCCATATCCCATCTAGTATAACAAGGGCCAGGCCCTCATCCACCAATCTAGCCTCATGCAATTGACAGACTAGACTCTACACACTGCCAATTAAAGAACACTCAAACTAAACATGCTTGTTATATGAAACAAACAAGCATCTATTGCAACACTTGTAACTGTGTGTCACACTGCCCATGAACATTAATAAACATTATGATCTCCTGTCTCATATAACACTAACAAACGCCAATCAACCTAGTTGACCAATGGACACATAGCATAAGTACATATTATACATTTACGTTATGTACTGTATATGTAGTCAGTTCAATTTACACATATTTAAGAGGCCTGCAGAGGCAGGCTGTTGTATTAGTCCATTCCATGTGAGCATAAATTACAGTACCTACATTGAAGCAGCACAGTGAAGTCGAGATAACCACATTGTGTACGTTTTTCGTGATTATCTTAAATGATAAGAAATACTTTTATACTCATGCTCTATTACATTTGCCCATCTAAGTACATAGAAATCATTTTAGTTATTTCTCTTTGTTGAGTAGTGTCATATTTCATTACAGTATTATTAAATTACATAGAGCATCTCAATAATAAATGTGCATTAGGCAAATAATGTTTTACCGTGCAAGACTGTGATCAAATAATATCAGCTCGTATTACGAAAACTCCACAGTTTTGTATGATTACAACCACATTCTCGTCCATTACAGAAAGTAAGTAAAAAAACTACTTAGTTGAGTTACCCATTTTTATACAACTTTTGGTCTAGTTTGCTATGACTTAGGAGTTATTGTGATCTACAGAACAGACTCAACAGTAACAGGTACATAAAGTAATGTAATAATCTGTAATACTCACATAAGTGACCTTAAATGATCACCGAGTACCTACTACAGCATTTTATGTTTGAGACTATTATTTGATATGTATTATTTGATATGTATTGTATTACATAACACATGTATGGAATAAATATATTTATAAAGCGTCCATACTTATTAGGATTTTAAGCGTCATCATCTTAATTGACTACGTAATTACAATCTTATCTGCAAATCCGTTGCTAATTTACACCACTTAGCTCCCATCAGTCACGCCTATCGACGTTGTTTACAAACGACTGTGATGTCCATTATGTACTTTTCCAGATGGGTTTCCAACTAAAATGGGGAGTAGCTGGAGTGGGTATGATAGCTCACGACTTCTTGACCGCGCTGGGGACACTCCCGGCTGGCCAACACACCGTCATCGCAGTAGCCGGCAAAGATCTAGATCGTGTCCACAGATTGGCCACGCTCCACAAAATCAACACAGCTTATGAAGGCTACGAGGCACTCGCGCGTGATGACTCTATAGGTAACAAAACGTCCTATTGTTTAGACAAGGAACAGTAAACAAACAACAGATAACGAGCTAAAATCATTACAGCTGAATGACTCTGACACTTAAATAAAGATTTAAAAAACTGATACCTACTTACAGAAAAACTATCCTTCAGCCTGCCAACTAACCCGCCTGATTTGCTTTACTTTGCCTAATTCAAAAATGATTGTTTTAGCATTACTTACCTTGTAACATTGAAACAAACATAAGTAAGTAGGTAGGTACTTATTATACTATCAGAACTAGTTTTTACAAAATTATAAACCAATGTTTTGATGTATAGAGACAGGGCTTTCCTTTAACTTATGTCAACGTTGAATAGCATAAACGTCGGTGAAATATGTAGGATTGTATGTAAGTACTTACTAGTTACCGTACTGTCGTAACTCGCAGAAGTTTTCACGTGGAAGAGCCATGCTTCGGCACGAATGGGCCGGCTCGACCGGAATGACACCACGGCCTCACAGAAAACCGGCGTAAAACAACGCTTAGGTACGTTGTGTTTCAAGACGGCTACAATTCGGTTCTGGCCACCGTGGCCGCAGTTCTCACTTTAAATAACATTATTGGAAAATAACCAACGCCAAATTAGAGAACAATTACAAGCAAAAAATAATAGTTCCTTCTTAACGCTTTCTTTAAAGAACTACCTCATTACCCTAAGTGGTCCTGAGCTCGACTGCTACGATAGACCAGGGGCCCAAGTCTGTTATTTCAGTTGTATCAGAGTGCCGAGTCTACTATTTAGTTGTGTCAGAATTGTGATTCAGTGACTTCAAAATTGTTGATATTTGACAGTTTTGTCTACGAAATCTGTCATTTCTTATGTCATTTAGTGCCATTGGACGGTCATTCTGAGGTAATTGAAATAGCAGACTTGGGCCCCAGGGTGCCGAGTCTACTATTCAGTTGTGTCAGAATTGTGATTCAGTGACTTCATAATGGTTGATTTTTGACAGTTTTCTCTACGAAAACTGTCATTTCTTATGTCATTTAGTGCCATTGGACGGTCATTCTGAGTCAATTGAAAT
Organism: Acronicta leporina; assembly: GCA_947256265.1. Classification (NCBI taxonomy): domain Eukaryota; kingdom Metazoa; phylum Arthropoda; class Insecta; order Lepidoptera; family Noctuidae; genus Acronicta; species Acronicta leporina. The sequence goes on from OX366512.1 coordinate 4,842,212, forward strand.
AGCAGACTAGGGCCCCAGAATGGTCGTTCAATTGCTCTAAATGACATTAGAACTGACAGATTTCGTAAACAAAACCGTCAAAAATCAACAATTCTGAAGCCATTGATTTACAATTTTGACACGACTTAATAGCAGACTTGACGCCCAGGTTTTTTGAGGTTCGATCCCAGGTCGAGCAAAGTGGGTGTTATTTTTCTTTGAAATTCCTAGTTTGTGCCCATTTAATGGCAATAGGCTCGCCTACTATTAGGTACATGGGACCTAAACATACCGGTGAACTGTGGGTGTACATTAGTGCGCCTCTTCCTAACTCTTCTGGGAATAAAGGCGTGATGGTATGTTATGCTATGTTTCTTTACAATATTCAGTTGAAGTTGTTTAAATGCAGTATTGATACATTGGAAGCATTGTTATTCTCCCGTTGGTCACATATTTTCATAATTATGTTTACCGTGGTTAAAAAAAACTGGCTTGACTTATAATTAAACACGTCATTTACATAACAATACATAAAAATCTCAATTTCCCTACGCTTGTCAAAACTTCAGTTTCAAGAATGGTGACTATTAACTAACTACCTGCTTATGTAGATATTATTAGGATTGCCTGTGCTTCTATATTACGTTATCCATATACATAATAAAATGCGCGGTAGATCATAACCGTAGGCTGAGGGACTGTAAGGATATTTAGAAGCAAGTAGAGCACAGTAATTCTGCTAAAAGAAATAGTATCTATGTATACGAATTATAAGAAGAAGAATAAGTTACTAGGGCAGACGTCCTTGTACTTGACCTCCTATATAACATTGCACTATTAACCGCCCAACTTACAATAAGCATAGGTACTAGTAGTTTATTCTAGAATTGAATAAGATTTTATACGAGGTTATAATTCAAGGCAGATACGGCTGTCTGTCACTAATACTACATAAGTATCCTACCGCATGCAAAACTTGTTCATGCGCACGACAGGACACGAGCTCTCGGATTTATCGGAAATATTTTTCTTGATTCCAGACATTGTATTCGTGAGTGTTCTCAATTTGCAGCATTACGAAATAACTAAATTAATGTTAGAGAATGGTAAACACGTGCTATGCGAAAAGCCTATAGGCATGACTTACAAACAAACTAAATCGCTGGTGGACCTGGCTCGCGAACAGAAAGTGTTCCTCCTTGAAGGGATGTGGTCGAGGTTCTTCCCTGCTTACGACGCTTTGGATCAGCACATATCTTCTGGCGGGCTTGGGGACATCTATCACATCAGCATACAATTTGGGGTCGAAATTAACGACATTGAGAGGAACTTGTAAGATATTTACTATCGTTCACTGCTTTTAATTCATAATGCTTTACTCCATCATCATCTTTAAATGTAATATACGCGTTATTCGTTTACGATTCAATATTAAAATGTATCATCGCCATAAAGTATAAACTAATATAAAGGCATAAGCATCTAAATTTACTTTACATTGTTAATGTAATACCGACGATCATTTCAGAATGAAAGACTTAGGCGGTGGTGCGGTGCTAGATTTGGGTATATACATGTTGCAACTAGTGCAGTTTATATACAAGGAGCCGCCGACGGATATCGTGTGCACGGGCCACCTGAGCAAGGCCGGCGTGGACGAGGCCGTGTCCTGCGCGCTCAAGTACAAGGACGGCCGCACCGCCACGCTCACCGCACACACGCGCGCCAACATGACCAACAGAGCTGAAATCATTGGCACCAAGGGAGCTATCGCTGTGAGGACTAGTTAACCTCGTTTAACAAACTATGTACATTAATTTATTTCCACATTATGATCGACACATGGTAATATGTCCAGCCAAGTTTGGAAAAGGATGCACTCGTTTAACTGTATATATTAAACTAACCAGTCTCTCAATATCTCTTGTAAGTTATCCATCGTTAGCCGGTGAATGTCCTCCCAATTAAGGAATAAGCGGCAGTAGCCTAATGGCTGGGGCGTCGGACTTGCGATCATGCGGTGACCGGTTCGAAACCCACTCATTGCACTACCGACGTGAACCCAGTCGTAACACAAGCATTTAGCTTAGCACGACGGGTTAACAAGAATACTACTAATGTGCGACCCACATTACAAGTATTCTTGTAAAAAAAACATAAAACTGAACTGCTCACTTACGATCACTTAATACTAGGTAGCAAGGAATCTGACAACATTCTTTGAAAATAAGAGTGAAGTTAGCTGGACTTTACTGCAGCGTTCATAGAAGTTTAATGTATTGTTATTAATTGTAAAAAAATATTGTAGTTGGTCTTTTCTAATTTTATATTATTTTGAAATACTATAACAATTTAATACATCCACTAGACTGGTACAACTGATGTTCATACATCACTTGGCAGATATTCAACATAACCCAAGCTATTAGCATTCATATGCTAATCTTAATAATTGATTATGTTTACTTATTTGCAGTTGGACTATTTCTGGTGTCCTACAGTATTGCATATATCAGCAGCTAACAATACAGAATGGACTTTACCTAAAGGGAAATATAAATTCCATTTCCATAACAGTGCGGGCCTCAGTTACGAGATACAAGAATGTTGGGACTGTATCAGTAAAGGTAAGAACGGGGACTTTACCAAAAAAAATATTATTGCAATGGACAGTCAGTTCGCTGACATGAAATGAAAAACATCTGTATTCTTACGTACTCCTTTATTTTACAAACAATACACCGTACAGTATCATCTTGTTAATTTAAAATAACATGTTTACCATCTTAATTCATGAGAAGCACGTTTTTTTCCAACGTGTAATTTTGTTTGCAAGTAGGAGGCAGCTATTAACTGGATATAGATGTGCAAATAACTACACGATTCTTTGTTTCAATTCATGTGTAACAATGTCACGTCTGGAAAATGCTAATTATATATTTTTTTAATTTTCTTTGATGAATCCATTTTAAGTTGTGCGTAGATTATTCAATGTAAGTTACTTTTATTTTACGCTTACATAACGCATAACGCTGTTTCATTCCAGGTTTGTTGGAAAGTCCCAAAATGAATTTGGATGAGACGATCCTATTGTCAAAGTTGACTGACACTATGCGAGCTCAAGTGGGTGTTCTAGAAGCTGAACTAAATTGAGGGAACAATATATAAATGCCAGTACAATCATAGATACTAGCCAGTCGTTTCCATAATACCTAAATATTATACATAGGTATATACGTAAAAGTTTTGCTTTAATTATATTATAATGCTAAGTGCCTGTGGAACAAAAGAACTATGTGTTGTGATATTTTACCTATATTCGGCTCATACTTACACATTTATGAAAGTTACTTAAAGTACAGTATTTACCTCAACTAACTGTGATTATTAGTGTGTTGTGAGATGGTTGTTAATTGTTACAATTAAAAATATATACCGTGCAAAATATCTGCATTTTATTTAACATTTTATATATAATCTCGGTTATATAGACAAACGCTATATAATTACAAAGGTAGACTGAAAAATAATCTCCTATTAAGGATTATGGAATAAGTCGTATTCTCAAATAGTTTGTTAACACAGCCATCTCGGGAATGGACGCGTGTATGTTGCGACTTAGTTAAATAATTTGTAAGTACGAGTTTATTTATCAAAGCTCTCGAGCACTTTGCGGATGATGTTGACGCCGTCCCTGATCTGCTGCTCAGTGATGACGAGCGGCGGCGCCAGGCGGATGGTCTGGCCGTGCGTGGTCTTGGTCAGCAGACCCGCGTCGCGCAGCCGCAGGATCACGTCATACGCTGGGATGCCTGCAGGAGCGCAACATATGCTTAAGTACATAATGTATTTGTCCAGAGGGACTAAGAGGTGGAAGTAGGACCTGTATCCGTATGCGACATTCAACAGTAACACGGTTTACACTGGATTCAATAGAATTAAAAAACGCAAATCTACATAATATTATAATTGAGTATTCCTCTTTCGGCACCAATTTTTAGCACATATGGTTTGAGCACCTAAGGTATTCCGCTTACAGCACCAATAGGCATATTAGCTTGGTGCTCAATGTGGAAAAATATATATATTAAAGTTGATTCCTCATTGAGCACCTATGGTGCTGTAGTTTCTAGGCACGCACTACAAACTACCGCACCGAAATTATATAATTTTAATTGTATATGAATTAAAATTAGATATTTTGAGGCCACCAGTCGATTTATCGTCACTTAAAACCTATGTTCATGCAAGAAACTCGATTTTTTCAGTTTTCTCAGATAACACCTTTGTCCACTTACACACGAAGTCGCAGGCAGAAGCTAGTCCTTTATATTTATATGAGACAAAGACCATTTTCCGTACATACATTTAAAACAAAGTTAGTTAAAAGTTAACAACTATTGTATACGTACTGTCGTGAACTACGATGGCGCACATGAGTCCCTTGCCGCGCACGGTAGTGAGCTTGTTCTTTGGTATTTTCTTCAACTCCTCAAGCAGCACTTTACCTAATCGTTCTGCGTTTTCACACAATTTCTCCTCCAACAGTACCTGGTAGCAATATACAAAATGTAGACCTTTGCGTTTTAAATATGTATAAGTAGATACATATACAGCGGCGGTAGCCTAATGGCTAGGGTGTTGGCATGTGATCATGTAGTTGCCGGTTCGAAACCCACCCATTGCACTACCGTCGTGAACCCACTCAACACAAGCATTTAGCTTAGCACGAGGGGTTAACAAGAATACTAGTAATGTGCGACCCACATCGTTAGTAAGCTTTTTAAAAGAAAAGTCACAACAAAATGGACTACCTATATAGTGTATAAGTAACTTTAATCAATGTAAATACCTTGATAGCTTCCGTAGCGACGGCGCAAGCCAGAGGATTGCCACCATAAGTAGACCCATGAGTACCAGGCTTTATCACCTACAAAAAAAAACAATATTTAACCTGATACAATAACTTTTTCGGCTCCTGACATCCCTGAAAATAATAGAACATTTCTTCCACCCCTGGCTGGCCCACATACGAATGGCTGAGACGATAAGACAAGTACCTAGGTATGCTTTTTTTATTAAGACAGGACCCAAGTGGTGGTCCTTTAAAATGTATCACAGATACATGTAACTTTCTCTGTATCAGTCGTCTTACTGCAAAAAGTTGAGTAGGTATTTCCTTAAAAGACATAGTTTGGGAACGCTAATGCACTGACGTCAGATTTCTATAATTATGTAGGTATAAGATGGCCTACTGGTCTCTGCTATCATAGCAGATATGTAGTAATATGTATAGTAGGTACATGTGCGATACTTACATCCATAATACTGCTATTTGCCAACACAGCGGAGACTGGTAACACTCCGCCACTGAGCGCCTTGCCCAGAATGAGAATGTCTGGCTTTACGCCTTCGTGGTGAACGGCTAATAATTTTCCAGTGCGACCTACAATGCAATGATGCAATATTCAAATGTTGTTAATTATTTACCTAGATAGCATAAATAATTAAACTTAATTACCTACGGCTAAAAATGCATCACAGCTATCTACTTATTTAATATGCATTCGATGGAAAAAGTAATCAGAATAATCACAATGGAAATGTTTTATCTATATTTCGTATGTGTGTTTCGTATCTAAACAAACATTCATTTATCTATTGTTGACACAGGCGTGATAAACTATGAACTTAAGTACCTACTCACCCAAACCGGTCTGTACTTCATCAGCGATCCATAGCACGTTGTACTTTGTACACAGTTCCCTAACCTTCTTCAAGTACCCGTCATCTGGAATCACGGTGCCCGCCTCCCCTTGAATAGGCTCTACCATAAATGCAGCAACGTGGGGGTCTTGGAGCTTTTTCTGCGAAGTTTTTTTTACGTGTAGGATACTATTATTGCAAATATAGGTTACAATACCCCCGAAATAACAGAGCGCGTCTGAATTTATCCGCAAGTTCAAATTTTCATATAACTCGAAGTAGACAGTCGGGGTTGTAAATTTTCGTGATTAGTGTCCTTATTTATTTCGATATATTTGCTGAACAATTAAGTTGTTTGACACGGCTGTTCACAATGGCGACGAGCGCGGTTATTTCGGGGTACTTTACCCAAGCGAACCTTTAATTGAACATAATGAACTTCAAAAGTATCGAGAAGCAGCAAACTACTTTCTACTGTACGCACCTCCAAAGCAGGAATATCATTGTAGGGAACCAAGTGGAAGCCAGGCATGTAGGGACCGAATCCTTGATAGCACGATGGGTCTGACGAAGCTGATACAGCAGATAGTGTGCGTCCCCAAAAGTTGCCTTCGGCGAAAATTATCTAGAATGGAGACAATAGTTCTATAGATTTGTTATATTGTTATACCTAAGGATTATTAGTTTTTATTTCCTATAGCCTCATTAGCCTAGTGGTGCTGAGCGCGACTGCTACGCTAGAGGTCCTGGGTTTGATTCCCAGGTCGAGCAAACTGTTACCTATCGGGTTTTTCTATGAAATCAGTCCCAGTAGCAGCTCGGAGTTTGGAATTTGTGCCGGTTAATGGCAATAGGCCTAAACGTACCGGCGAACTGTGGGTGTACATTAGTACGCCTCTGCCTAAACCTTCGGGGCGTGATGGTATGTTATGTTATTTCCTATAGGTTACGGGTGAAGTTCATACCTTTGCTTGTCCTTCGGGAATTTTCTTGACGTCATAGCCCCACTTCCTGGCTATTTTGCACGCGCTCTCACCACCCTCTACGCCAGTGTTCATGGGCAGAAGACGGTCGAAGCCAAAGAGTTCAGTCATAAATTTTTCGTAAGCACCCAACTGGTCCGAGTAAAACGCTCTACAAAAAATAACAATACAATTACCTATTGCTAACTTTCGCGGTACCAAAGCCAAATTTTGTGAAAACAATTTCATTTTCACTTGGTAAAATTTTGTTTTTATTTTATATACCTACCTAGTAATTTATTATTATTTATAATTTATCATAAGTTGACTTTTTTTCATAGGGCAGCTCCGCGGGCCTATGATAGTGGTAATAACTTGCCTAACTGCACTAGATACCTACTTACGTAAATCAATTCAAAGATGTCATTTATATAGTTACTTTGTCTTAGATAAATAATATGAAAGAAAACATTTAAAGATGTGTTACGTGCATACAGACTTATAGATCTACGGATATTAATGATCTTTTAACTATTTTTTTTGCTGAGCATGGCACACTATTTTCATAACTATGATGATGCGTTTTATTAAGACCTACCCCCTAGTCAATCATTTTTCTTTTATAATATTTAAATTCACTAAAGTAGTTATCTATCTCCTGTCAACTCTTGTTTTCTGGGCAGGCGGCCCGTTAGCAAAAGATAAATCACACCTATCGTGTCCGATAGGTGTGATATCGGTGTGTGTTTAACACATTTCACCTATGTAGGTAATGTGTTAAATTCCTTGGGTGCGCTTGTCAGATGCCATTCATTTTGCAAGACAGTGCCTCGATTTGATTAAATTAGCGAATATTGCTATTGCACGTAACTAAGTTGGTATGTAGTTTTACCTTGATATACAGTTGAGTTTATCAGCTTGTGACTTAAGAGCAGCTACGATTCTTGGGTGGCAGTGACCCTGGTTTGCCGCGGAGTAAGAGCTCAAAAAATCATAATACTTTTTTCCTTCGACATCCCATAAGAACACACCTGTAAAATAATAATGGAAATTAGGCATGGAAATGATTGCTTCTTTTCATTCATTTTAATTTGATGAAATTATGTTTTTTTTTTCACTGCGATTTTTTGGTAGTTTCACTGGAAATTTTCACAGATTGCTACTTTTCGCCCGTAATGAATTTACTTTTCATTCAAAATTATTTATCGCTTCACTTGCTATTTTGAAATGTTTAACAAAATGCGATTGCACCAAGTATCAAAATATGTGAAACCATCGACCATATAGACCATAATATGGGGCTATATGGTCGATGGGTGAAACAGACGAAACGGTGAAGGGTACCTATCCGCTTTGCCTGGGCTATACAGTGTGTTCGGTCATGGACTAGCGATATTCTAAATACTTATATAACACCTATTTTAATACACAAATAAACTATACACTTGAGCCAGAGACACAGTTGTAAATTTAATGTTGTAGTGTAGCTTAGCTCAACATCTTTCGATCTAGTAAAAAAAGATAATGTAGACGGTAATGTTTTGTAATGTAGACGGTAGACAGTATTGTTGCCCTCTGAATAAGCCTATTTTTAACTCAATAAGACCAAAACTTTGAGAGATATGATATTTTTGTACATACAGCAAAATAGCTGCCACATAGCAGGGAAGTGAATTAGGCCCAAGTGTACAGTGTATTTGTGTATTAAAATATTTGTTATATAAGTATTTAGAATATCGCTAGTCCATGTCCGGACACACTGTATATTTTTCTAATGTTTTAGGTCCCATGTTTAGGCTAATCTTAAAGCTTCAATCTGTTACTGACAATATTGTCGAAAACCCGATGTTCGACCTGGGAATCGAACCCAGGACATCTAGCGTAACGGTCGCGATGTGGACTACTCCACTAGTTTAGCTAGGTCCTAAATTTCTTCAAGCTGTGCCATCCATTCTATCCAAATTTTATCAGTTAATTGTATTATTTATTTATTTATTTATTTAGATAATAAGGTACATGGTAATAATTAATATGAAGTACATGGTGTCCAACAAAACTATTCTTAACAAAACTTAGTTTGTCTGTTGGATCACTTTTGCTAATCATTACTAATACTAAAACTTACAATTATTATAAGTATTTATACATGTATGTTATGTATATATTAGTTATATAGACTTGATTATTTCGAATTATATTAAATAGTATTATATATTTGAATATAAGTATATGCTTAATAAGTATAAAATATGTAGTGGGTATATCTAGGTCCATAATAGCATAATATATAGTGTATATAGGTATATATGGGTAGGTAAGTTATTTAAGTCAACATTATGGTAGTGTACTAAATAGATATTTTTTTAGCCTTCGCTTAAATTTATTTTTATTTTTTTCATCCCGGATTTCGTCGGGTAAATAGTTAAGTAAATAAGGGATACGCTTATTTAATGATCGATCACCATACACATTATTAACTTTTGGTACCACATATTTACCAGACGACATCGTTCGGGTGTTGTATTTGTTGCATACTGTTATCAATCGTGAATTAAACTCCTGTTTGCTATGGTTATTGGATGCGAGAATGTATTTATGCTTAAGTCTAACTGGTAGGACTTTACAGATTTTAAATAGTTTATAATAATCGTTTTTATATTTATTTTTAGTTTTTTTATGCACTAATAGTTTTAAGAATCTAACTTGTATATTTTCTAATTTTTCCATGTAAGTTTTGAATGTAAGCCCATAGCAATCAAGAGCATAATCCATTACAGACTCCACCATACATGTGTACAATACTCTTAGAGTAACAGCCGGAACTCGATAACTTAGGTGGTAAAATTTACTTAAAATAATTCTTAGTTTATTGCACAAGAAATTTATATGTTCTGTCCACGAGAAATGCTCGTCAACTTTGACCCCAAGGTAGGTCACACAATTTACTCTCTGAATCGGTTTGCAGCTACAATTGACTCGGTTACCATGAATGCAATCAAAATTATGAGTGTATATTGGTAAAGGGCTTTCCTTCAGTGGTAAGTAGGGTGAGTGTATAATTAAATATTGTGTTTTTTCCGTATTAAGAACAATTCCATTGTCATGAGACCATTTAACTACTGCGTCCACGTCTTGCTGAACTAGTCGGCACGTTTCTGCGATGTCTGTACCGGCCCGCAAGGCACAGAGGTCGTCCGCGAACATATGCGCCGAGCAATGTTGTAGCACGTTACATAGACTATTTACATGCATTAAAAAGCATACGGGACCACTTCCTGAGCCCTGCGGAACCCCACATCGGACCATTTTTTCATCACTCAACGTGTCGCATATCTTGACCCGGTAAGAGCGAGAGGTGAGGTAGTCTCTGAACCATTCTTTCAGAGGCTTCTCCACACCACACTCTTCCAAAGCTGTTATTAGTGTGTCAGTTTCTAATGTGTCAAATGCTTTTTTAAAATCGAAAAATACTGCGACTACAAACTTCTTCTCGTTTAAATAGTTGTTAATTTCGTTAGTAAAATTTGATAGTAATGTTTGAGTACTCCTTTCTTTCTGGAATCCGTGTTGTGATTTATTTATTATGTTATTTGTACGTAAGTAGTTCCCAAGTTGATTTATTATGCACTTTTCTATAACTTTGTCAATACTGGATAAAATTGCTATCGGTCTATAATTAGTGTATTTCTTATGGTCACCTTTTTTATAAATAGGACGTATTATTGCTTTTTTTAGATTATCGGGAAATGTATGTTTACCTACAGATAAATTAATTAATTTCGCTATAACGGGACTTATTTTGTTAGCTATTACTATTAAATCCGACATACGAATGAGATCGCTTCCAGGTGATTTATTTGCGTTCATTTTTTTGATAATTTTACTTACATAATTGTCACTCACTGGTTGCCATCTCATACTTCTGTCAGATTTATGTACGTAATTGCCTCTGTTTAACCACTTAACCTCACAATTATGTTTAATCAGTTGGATTTCCTCATCAAAAGTAGTTGCAAACCCATCCGCTATAACTTTCGTGCTACCCTGCATGTTCATATTTGACAATATCACAGTATCTAGTGATTGTTTGTTTTTTCCTAATAATATATTTATTCTATCCCATATTTTCTTAATATTTTTATTACAATTAATAATACTCCGTCTATCATATTCATTGCTACATTTAGATATGTTTTTAAAACATTTATTTCTATATTTAGTGTATTCTAGTCTTTTAACCATATTCTTTGGGTCGCTGCACCATACTTTAAACAATCTATCTCTCTCCTTCATTATTTTTTTTAAATTATCCGTAACCCAGCTTTTATTATTTCTCATGCTTTCATTAACAGTTACAATTTTATAACAATCGTCATAAATGTTAGTAAATATTTGCTTCAGGGAATTATACAATTCTACAGGACATTCAATAGATAATAATGATTCAAAATCAGTATTCAATAACTGTTCTCTAACTAAACGACTATCAAGCACACGGCGGCGATGCGCGGTAGGCATATTTCTGGCGCTCGACCGTTCGTCAGCTGATCGGCCGCGCGGAGCGCTGTTACCAGCGCGCAAGTTGATATTCTGGGCAGCGTGGTTCCACTGCACGGCGGCTGATACAAGGAAGTGATCCGATATTTTTTGTTGTATTACCGCTGAATAAATTAGTGCAGACGGTATCCTAATATATATATGGTCTAGACATGATTCGACAATGTTTCCTTTCATAATTTCTTTCCGTGTTATTTTATTAATGCATTTAATTAATCCGAATTCAGCTAATAAAGTTTCATATTCCATTACCCTGCAATCTTGACCTTTTAATAAATTTATATTAATATCGCCACATATAATTAAATTACTTTTTGTTGAAAAACTTTTTTCTAGTATATTACGTAATTCTTCGAGGAATTGTTTTGTTTTATCTGTTCTGTTAATCTTTGGAGGTCGGTAAATACACAACAAATAAACCGGATCGTTCCCGCAATTGTCGAGTACAATGGAAACGCACTCTGCCGACTGCATGTTTCGTGTATCTTCCGTCTCGTTCACCCGTGCCTTCAATAACTCGCGTGTGTAAACTAGTACGCCTCCCCCGGTTCGCCCCGTTCTTGTTACACAATGAATATTAAATCCTTCAATCTTATAAAAATTTATCATAGAAAAATTAATGTTCGGCTCAGTTATTATTATTACATCGATGTGTTGTAAATTATTATGTAAAGTAACTGTTAAATCGTGAAAATTCTTTTTTAAAGATCTAATATTTAAATGCAATATACAAAAGTCATTTTTATGTTTTATGGATGATAGCCACATTTCTAAGTTTTCTATTTCTACTGAGGCAATTGTATTTTCAGTGATTATTTCAATGTTGTCTAGTATCGTGAATTTTAATACAGCTTTAGTCACTTAATACATGAACGTTATGAGTATAAACTATAATAAAGAAATAAAAATGTCTACCTAGGTATGTTTATGTTTTTAGTAAATAGCTTATGTCATTATCCGTTCTCACCCAGATTGAATTTTCCTCTTCATTTTTCTTAACTAATATTTTGCCTTTAGAAATCCAGATATACTTGTATTTATTGTGTAGTTCTTTCTTTGTTTTCCATAGTAGTGCTCTTGTAGCCTTAGTGAGGTCTTCATTTATATATATCTTGCTTTTGTTGGTACCGCCGGTTATTTCGCTACTAGTTACGTTCGTGAGTTTTTTGCGTTAAGCCAGCCACGCGTCGCGTGATTCAGTTCCAGAAGACTTAAATCCTACGATTATTGAGGCAGTTTTAACTCCTTGTTTTCTTGGTTGGTTTCTCCTCACGAAATCAATATCATCGCCACTGGCGCCAATCATCTTTCCAATCTTAATAACTATTTCTTTTACTTTTTCTTCCGGCATCGGTTCTATACCTACTATTTCGATGTTATGTTTACGTGAAGTCTGTTCGAAGTCGTGCACACGTTGTTCTAAGGCGCCGTTGCATTTTTCCAAATAGGTACACTTGTTGTTTATGTTTTCTACTTTCTTTTCTAGTGTTTTAATTCTATCTTTCGATTTTTCGTGTTCGGTTAGTAAAGTGTCGTATTTATCAGATAGCAGGGACATACTATGCTTTATGGACTCCAGTTGTTTCATGAGACCAGGGATTGCCCGCACATTTTTCTGTATATCCTTTAGGATCTTGTCAGGTTCTCGGCCACCTTCTTCCTGATCCTCGGTTTCCGACTCATCATCTTCGCAGTTATTGCAGTATACACGGTTTTTACCCGCTTTCAAGTCTGCCGCCAATCCCTTCACGCAACTTCTGTGGAAGGTTCCTTGGCACTGCCCTTGACATAGAAAATGAGAACCTTTCTTAGACAGTCCTTTTTTGCATTTTTGGCACTCCATTTCACAGATAACTGAGTATACTACACTTGATTTAGTTATTTTATTTATATTATTTTATTTCATTGATGTTTGACATTTGACCATTGTGTTTGATAGAGGTGTGTAACTCAGCTCTGAGTCAGCTCAAAGAGTCAGATCGCACGGGTCTGAGCCGTTGAGTCACAGCTCAGCAACAAAACGACCGGCTCACGGCTCAAATCAGCTCATTGAACTGATCTGAACTTGTGAATCGCTCCACAGATATGTCGTGAATAGTGAGTGAGTCACTGAGTGATTCTGATCTACACTTGAGGTTCAATCAATAAGTTTTTGGTCAGAGAGGTGGAGTTATGTAAGTTGTTAGAATATAAAATATTATTTCGTTCTAAAATATGATAAATTCAATAAATAAATAAGTAAATTTAAAAGAATAGAGTGAAAAGAACTGTCAACTGCCGCAGCTCAGACGGCTAGCGCGAGCCATAAACCTGTATAGGTACAAATTGAGCTGATCTGCGAGCTGAGTCACTGAGCCGGCTCACTCACCTGAGTCATGAGCTGATCTGCAGCTCGCGTATTTTTGATGAGTTACCCACCTCTAGTGTTTGATAAAACACTGTAAACGGTTAAGCTCGGTAAAGGAATTTCAAGATTAGAAAAGTAAATAAGTACTTAGTTATTTTATTTTGTAATTGTCCTTCTCTCGTGATCTACCTTTAAAATAAGTTTATGACACCATAAATCCATTGCATTACATCTCCTGACAAATATTACACGGCTATAAACTGTTATCATATCAACTCTTAACTGAATCTACATTAATATATTATAGGTATAACTTTATTAGGTACATAGGTAGGTACTTATTAAATTAAATAACAACAAGGTAAGTACCCAGACCTAGACCCTAATAACTTTTTAACTAACTTACCAGGAATATATCATCACGCCTGTATTCCCCAAAGGGTTAGGCAGAGACGTGCTAAAGTTACGGCCTTAAAGTTTGGCGGTATGTTTAGGTTCAAGTAATACGGAGCGACCCTATTGCCTTTTGTTTAGTTTGTTTGTTTGCTTGATCGCGCTAATCTCAGAAACTACTGGTCCGATTTGAAAAATTATTTCAGTGTTAGATAGCCCATTTATTGAGGAAGGCTATAGGCTATATATCATCACGCTAAGACCAAGTGACTTTTCCACGCGGACGAAGTCGCGGGCAGAAGCTAGTAATAAAATAAATATAAATTCTCACGACATCTTTTATATTTAGACTCTTCAGCTTTATATATTAGTATAGATTAAAAACCTAATAAATAAGTAGGCAGATATCTTTATCTTAATTATTAAAAATAAAACGTCCAAAAATAAATTCATGGTCACTAGGTATATGACACATTTCGTAGGTCATATTTCATCATATACCTACCTAGTTTTTTAACTAGGTAGGTACCTCAATATTCAGTTGTAATGTCTGTAATGTACTTAGGTAGACACAAAGTTGGTATAACGTTTTTCATAACAAGCCGTTAATAGGCGATATCGAAAACATCGATAAGTAGAGTAACACAGATTAAATATGGAAATAATGACCTAGTAAGAACAACAGAAATATCGTTATTGTATCTTGTATTGTTGGTACCCAGTAATTTCTTGTCAGATACATGCGCGCTCTATTTACTTATTTATTATTTTCTTCCATTTATTATACTACCTTACTTTATACATTCTTAAATATACCTAAATATATTTTAATATATCAATTAATGAACCTTATTATAATTCGACGACCTCTGTGGTTTAGTGGTTCGAGTACCGGACTGCTGACCATGAGGTTGTGGGTTCGATTCCCACACAACACAAACATTTATGTGATGAATATGAGTGTTTGTGTTCGTCTGGGTGTAACTTATGTATTATATGTATGTATTTACAAAAAAAAAAACGTATATAAGTATTATATCCATTATCTAGTACCCATAGTACAAGCTCTGCTTAGTTTGGGACTAGATGGTGCTGTGTAAAAAATGTCCCAGAATATTTATATTATATTATATTTATATTATTTTTTTAAACCTAGAATTTCATAGAAAATCCCAATAACACTGCTCGATCTGGAAATCGAACCCAGAACTAGCGTAAAAGTCGCGCACATAAGAAGATTGAAGCTTGTCCCCTATTTTAAGAGCGACCTATTGGTTGAAAATTAAGGTCAATATCTGAACTTGAACTTACCTTCACCGCGGTTCAAGGCGACGGGCACAGGGGCATAGTTGCGGCACCCGTACTTGTCCTCCAGTGCGAAGATCTCCTCCGAAGATAGATGCGCGTTCTTTCCGACCATACTGCACTAACATAATAACAAAATTAAAATAATTCAATTACTACAACATTTTTGTGAAAGCTTTGGACCTGTGTGATCTTATTTATCCAAATATAATTAATTATCTTTGTTTCTCAGTTATAATTTAAATAATACGTACATTAATAATGAGTTAATGTCTGAAGCTGTAGCTATTACTACGATGAGTATCACTACAATAATGACAAAAAAATATGATAGAGTTACTTATATACTCTCGTTTCTGAGATGAGACACAATAAAGAGCTTAGACTGCAGCCTCTACATGGAGATATCAATTAAATAAATATTATTAATGACGCTGCGACCAGCGATAACTTACAATTGACTTATAAATACTTAATAATTGAATAAAAACACTGAAAACTAGTTTGCGATACCATAAACAAAGATTTAATTGTTATTTATGTAGGAGTCGGTAAACTCATCTTTCACTCAATGTCATAATTATAATTTAATTATTACCTACTAATATTTCATTCACATTTGTATCTGTGAATGGGTAGATAGCTAAGTAATTAAGAATTCAGTTAAGAAAACAACGTATGAAGATAAAAACTTATTGAAAGTATAATTGAAAAAATAAACTTTAGTTGATGCAATCTAACCTTTTGATTGAACTTTCTCAAAATGTTGATGGGTACAAAAATCCTGGGTGAGCAACCCGGGAGAGGTGTGTCTGCGTCCAAAATTATCCAACGACTGAATAAACAGTCATATAAACTACTACAGTAGGAAAAATACCACATACAGATTGCTTACCTACTGTCTCTAGATATTACGTCATACGCCCCCCAGGCTGATAAAATCAATTGCCAGACTTGTATCGTCACTACTCGCTAAACACATTCTTCATCACATTAGATCTCGGAATTGAAAAAAATATGAATTTAACATTTGGACGAGATTAGGCGCCACTTGCACCAACTTCTTAAATGTGTTTAAATTGTATCTTCTATGAGAAAACGTGCTTAAATACAAATTATGAAGTTGGTGCAAGTGGCCCTAGAATCTTTTGTTAATTTTCTTGTATATCTAATGAGAACCTAGCTCTTGTATGCACCTTATGTTCTTGTTCTTCCCTAGCTTTTTGCGAGGACCTTTCTCCTTAGAACCTGCCTTTTTATAGTACCTACTTAAGTACCGCTGCTAAATACGGAAAATTCTCATGGAATTCTCCCACCTGCCACCACCTGGGGAGGTGGCAGGTGGGAGGACCCCTTGTGGTGGTCCGTCGAACGAGCCTGTCATTTAGTAAAACCTGTACAACAGTGCTGTATGTGGACAGAGTAAAGCCCACGTAGGCATGTACCTTCTCAAATTTGCGAACTATGGACCACTATACTATAAAACCACTCGGGCAGCTTGGTGTCAGAGGCATAACCTCCCTGGTCACAATGTACCTATTTATATATGCGAACGTGATTGCGAAGATTGCAACAGATACTGCCTTTTCGTTTGATGTGCGCAGCAGTAGACACTCGACCTCATCTATAGGTACCTACGTATAATATACCTAACTGCTATCAGTATCACACATGACAGTCATAAGTACTATAAAATGTGTTTTCCTATTGACATATTTCGATAACAACAGTAACTAGAATGACTTATTTAAATATCTTTTTTCTTCTTAGGTAGTTAGGTTAGGTTAGGTTAGTAACAAGTCGCAGTTTCATAAATGGTTCTATATATTAGATACCTACTTGTATCTATACGTACCCACCCTATTGTTATCTTTTTGTGATTTTTTGCATTTTTCATGCTAAGATTATTAGTGCTTAGAGCTTAGTGGCCATAGCGTCTGGTGTATCAAACCAGAAGACGCAGGTTCGAATCCTGCCTGCGAGTCGAATTTTTCCTTCACTAAAATAACACCCTATTGTTTTCGACTGATCAGAATTTCAATAACAAATTTATCAGATATGTACTTAGGTACTTGAAGCGAAATAATATAACGTTTCAAGTATCTGCGAATAGAACTTACCTACTTTATTAATTATTCATTCGTTATTTACTTGTTTACTAGCTGTACCTAATTGTATTTTCATATTTTTTATATTAGTGCTTACACAAAAATAGTTTATACCGTGCCTAAAAAATTAGCTAGTGAGCACTTAGCAGGTTGATAGCGAGGCTATCTATCTACCAATAACTTAGTATAATTACTTTTATTTTTATATTAATTTATTTGTATACTAGGTATATCATGGGCGCTCATTTAGTTTAGTGCAACTCGTTTCCTTTCCGTACTTAATGAGCGACTAATCTTAACTTAGCGTTTAATTAATTCTTCTTTCTTTAGCCTCATTAGGATGAGGATAGAGAAAGAAGAATTAATAGAACGATTTAATCACTTATCATCTTTTCGTGATTTTTTTGTTGCATTTTTCATACTTAATAAGATTATAAAGTTACTTTAGTGAAGGAAAAATCCTGCCTGCGAGTCGAATATTTCCTTCACTAAAATAACTTATCATCTGGAATATCGTCTGCTTTCTCCATTTGCTTCTGTCCTGGATTTCCTTAGAGTTTAATGAATAAATGTTTTTTTTGTTACCCTATACCCCTTCATATTCTACTTAGAAATTACATTATGATCTGCAGACGAACGTTAAAACTCATTATTAGGTATCCCCACATATCTTATCGCTATCGACATTATATGAATGGAGATTATGAGCTTAAAAACAAGACTGTGGTTAAATTCCACTTGCAAAAGTGGTCTGAACTAGTATTTGTTTAATCCTAATAATATCTCCCATTTGTCTTGCATAGTCTAAGGCATAGGTACCCTTAATATATTCCACATACAACGTACAGTCGGCGCAAAATAACTTGAACCAAAATGGCGGATGCGCAGTACTTAGTCGTTTTTTAGTAGGACATTTTGCTCGCAAATGTACTGCGCAAACTTACCCCTCTCCCTTAGTTTTGGGTCAAGTTATTTTGCGCGAACTTTACCTAAGGGGCCCCACTCATTAACAGTCAGCCTGCAGTGTGCGGTCCTATTGGGCGGACTGCCGTCCTAGGCCAATAACGTCTACACACTAAAGCGATTTTTGGCAATGGCCTGTTACCACTTCAGCGATTACACACTAGCAGTTGGGAATCGGCAGTTTCCCATTGTAGCACCGCTCGCCGGCAATGATCTGATATCGGTTTGAGCGTCCACACACTACAGGCGACAGTCGTTCACAAGTCATCACAATGTTACGTAAAAAAAGATGTGCTCTTTTGCTACTTCATTTACTGTCATCATCAGAAAGAAGATATTGAATGGCTTTAATCGCTTATTGTGATAAGAATCGTCTTTTACCTTCCATAAACATGGAAAACTTCTATATAATTCTATAAAAACATAACATACCATCACCATGCACACCCACAGTTCGCCGGTATGTTTAGGTCCCATGTAATAGGCGGCGAGCCTATTGAATTCCTAACTCCGAGCTGCTACAGGGAATTTCATAGAAAAACCCAATAACACTTTGCTCGACCTGGGAATCGAACCCAGGACCTGTAGCGTAGCAGTCGAGCTCAGGACCACTTGGCTAATGAGGCAGTAAATTCTATAAAAGTAGACACAAATTGAGGTTTGTTGTCCATTTTATCGAAAAAAATTAAACATGTTGAAAAACATAAAACTGAAGGCGCTCGACTGGCACAAGACGTCGGTCGACAGGTTGCCGGCCGACTACCTCCTAAACTCCTAATGTATGTTCATTCGCCCACAAGACCACAGACTGTCCGCCCGATATCTGTCGACGCTGACCGGAATCGTCAAATGGCCACACACTCTGAGTTCTTATTAGTCGTCAGTCCAAAACCTTAAACGGAACTGTTAGTGTGTGACCTATTGGGATTAACTGACAGATTAATATCGTCCGGTGAACTGTTATTGAGTGGGGCCCTTAACTTTCTCGGCGTAAATGTATTTGAAGCTTGAACATGGGCTATGCGGGAATATAGGTATTGTGGGGTATGGCAGATCATGTCGGGGTCACCAATGTGGGGTATGGCAAGTTGAGGGGTTGGTTGAATGACGGTCGTTACTTGATATATACTTTTACTGCTACCGAATACATATGTATTCGGTAGCAGTAAAAGTTATTTATAAGTTTATGCTTATAACTATGAACGACCTAACTGCCTGAGTGTGGGGAGACGACTGGCGAGCCCGCGAGCCGCGCTAACACAGTAATGAGCCTGTACACAAATCGAATGCGTCAGCAGTGTCCCTACAAGTATAAAAAAATCCATCATACTAAAGTGCACCTCACCAATACACTGCTTTGAGCCCGATTTAATCGATTCCTGTACATAGGTATACCTAGCCACAAAGAAGCCAAGAAGAAGGAGAGCCTCATTGATCCAGTAGTAGGTAGGTACTAACGTTACCAAAATTAATCGTTATTCAAACAATTTAATCAGTGTTTGAATTACGATTTATTTTGGTGCAAGCTCCACTGGACCCATATGGAAAGTAGTTTAAGCATGAAAATGACCTCCCAACGGGTTCTCGCCTTGTCGCAGCGGCAACCTAAATCCTTCATTCATTGTCCACTAATAGCGGAGTTTAAACCCAACCTCTGGCAGAATACTTAGGTAGATAATAGGTCTTTACCTATGAAATTGCCGTCCTGCAGTACTGGCCATTTCAAATCAAAATAATTTTTGTTTGGCTAATTCTAATTTCAAATTAATTTTATTTTAAAATCATGGAATTCTTTTTCCAAAAGTAGTCATTTGTTTATTGATTAGTGTTAAATTTTCATCGCATTTCATTCTTTTTCGTCATCATGGATACGTTAAAATTTCGAGTAAATATGGAATATGAGTAGGTACCGCGGTGGCAGCAACGCGGCACAAGCGGCACGCAACATCAACGACGTTTACGGAGCTAACACTACAAACCAACGCACCACCTGTTATTGGTTTGCTCGCTTCCGTTCTGGGAATTTCGACTTGAAAAATGAACCTCGCGGTCGTCCGAAGACTGGTCGACAATGACGAATTTAAGGCAATTGTGGAAGCTGATGATACACAATCGACGGCTGAATTAGCAGCAGCTTTCGACGTTAGCGTCAAAACAATGTTGGTCCATTTGCGTCAAATTGGCAAGGTAAAAAAGCTTGACAAATGGGTGCCACACGAACTCAATTATCGCCAGCGCGAAGTACCTACGCGTCGAAACTGCCTTGCACTGCTCAACAGACACACAAATGAAGGAATTTTGAACCGCATTGTTATCTGCGATGAAAAATGGTTTCTGTTTGAAAACCGCAAGCGCTCAGCAAGTTGGTTGGATCCTGGTTCAGCACCTAAACAATGCCCTAAACGAAAACTTACCCCTAGAAAAGTAATGGTCACTGTTTGGTGGTCTAGCGCCGGTGTGATTCATCACAGCTTCTTACCAAACGGGATGAGCATTACTGCAGGTGTGTACTGTGAAGAACTGAACACAATGATGGAGAAGCTGGCACATCTACAACCACCATTGGTCAATCGCTCGTCCAGCGGAGACGAGCGATTGACCAATGGTGGTACTCCTGCACGATAACGCGCGACCTCATACTGCACAGCCGACGGTCTCTAAGTTACAAGAACTGGGGTTGGAAGTTCTCCGTCATCCGCCCTACTTACCACACCAGACCTTGCGCCTACAGACTACTTTGAAGAAAATAGAATTTGGATAACTTCTTGGCGGGAAAAAAATTCAATACCCGAGAGGCAGTACAAAATGCCTTTGAAGAATTTGTTGCCTCCCGTCCAGCTGAGGGCATCAATAAACTGCCACTGCGTTGGCAAAGATGCATTGATTGCATAGGTGATTACTTCGATTAATACAAATAAAAAATACTTGAAAAAAATTCTATTAAATTTTTTCATACAAAACGGCAATTTCATAGGTAAAGACCTAATATTATTGTAAAATTTCATCAAAATTGTACCTCCGCCAATATGTGGCGAATTCTATTTGTATGAAGCTCGAACATTCTTACTGTAAATAAATAATAACTAGGGAGATAAAAAAAAAACTAACGACTGCTACGCTAGAGATTCCAGGTTTGTTTCCCAGGTCGAGCAGTTTTTGAGTTTTTCTATAAAGTTCTCAGTAGCTAGCAGCTCGGACTTTGAGATTAATTGTACCCGGTTAATGGCAATAGGCTCGCCCCTATTAACCCTTCCGGTATACAGGCGATGGTACGATAAGATATAGAAAATACTGTTTCAGCATTTTGTGATAATCAAATTAATGTTTTTCTGTTTTTTTTTATTACTATTTTAAATAATGAACATAATAGCCTACCTCATCAGAAATAGTGCAGTGATTCCCAACCAGTGATACACAACACCTAAAAATTATCCACGAAAAATTATTTAATGGTTTATGGTAATAAGCTCGCCACTTACCTAATACATGGAAACTATACATACCGGCGAACTGTGGGTGTACATTAGTACACGGAGTACACCTCTGCTCTGCCCAACCTTTCGGTACAGGTGTAAAAGTTAATACTTTTACACCTGTACCGAAAGGTTGGGCAAAATAATTTTTGTTAAAAAATGCTATTCGTTGGTAAGCTCATTACTTGAAAACGGCTGCACCGATGTGGCTTTAATTTTTTTTTTTTTTTTATTCATAAATTGTTTATTTCTTTACCATGATTACAACAACTAGTTTGTGATTGGAGCCTTCTTTTAAGCAAACAATGCCTGTAGTAGAAGACTCCGCTCTTCCATAACAAAAGAAAGAAAAATATTAATAACAAATTAAACTTAGGTAACTAAGTAGACATGATAACATGGTACTAATAATCTTTTATCTGTGACATGGCTAAAGTATAGTTTGTGCGTGTGTGCTTGTGCTTATGTCTGTGTGTGCGTGTGTGTACGTGTGTATTGTGTGCTTGCATGTGTGTTTGTGTGAGAATATAGGTTATGTCGTAGGTTTCAGTTCTTCCGTTTCCTCATAAGTAAGTGTTTTGATCCATTTCATTATCTTTTTTTTTGGAATCATAATATTGGTTTTTATATATATATATTTCTTTATTTATCCTATTATACAACCGGGCAGACCGAGTTTTGAATTGCATGGAGGCAACCAATGTTTTTGTTTGGGGGACTTCTGCAATAGCATGCTTCCCTCGTTTTGCTAGTTTAGATGCATCGTAAGGTAGGGTCTTATGCTATAATTTTCTTACTGAGAGTAATTCGCTTATGTTATAAAGACTATCAGTGGGATATCTAATTTTCTTAAAGTACATAGTTTTTATCAAGGCACGTTGTGCACGCTCTAATTCTATGAATTTAGTTTTTGCTGACCCTCCCCAGATAGGAATACAGTACACTAAACCAGACTGAGCCAAAGCCAAATTCATTATGTAGGTATAGCCCGAAAAGGATTTATGAAGCAGTGTTAGGACTTCTATTCTATTCGGCCAGTCCCTTCTCAGAGCCCCCCTAAAACCACAAAGGCCACTCTGCCTTAGATGATGCAGGTGAGATTACGGCACGGAGCTGCGGTGGCTGCGAGACAATTTCCTCCCTACCTCCCAGGCGATCGGCCTTCTCACAAACTGTAAGTACCTACGTAATTTTATTTTAAAATAAGATTAGACCTTGAAATAGACTTGTAAACTGGAACTTAAAGTAAGTAAATGAAAAACAATTCAACAGTAATAATTTATTCACTACTTTACTAATGATCACAGTTCACAGCTGATGTTAATCAAGATGGATAAAGACGATGAGTTTTTTTATATTGTCACATTTTTTAACGTGTAACACTAGGTATAATACTAATTTGTACACAGACGTAAAATAAATCGAATAAATCAGCTCTAGTATGTTCTCAAATTAAAATCATTATGATTAGGTGGAAAAACTTGGTTAAGATCAAATTCAAATATAAGCAATTTATCATAAAGCACTTCTCTAGTGTGAAAGATATTCATCAAAAGCGGTATTTTTCAGCCCCTAATGTTATAAATAAATAAATATATGTATATGGCAATATATAAAACATTATTTAATGGACTTCATACCCAATTTATTTTATTTAGGTTGTTGCCATATATTTTTTGATATGAGTCTTAAGTGTGTGCTTTGGACTTATTTTTTGGACCTTGGACTTATTAATATCCATAATTATTGACAGTTAAATAAACATTCTACGGAATCTACAAGTGAAGACTACCAACCTAGGCTAGGCTAGCATGGTGTACTATAACCTAATCCCTTTTATTTAGCAAGGAGGCCCATACCAGCACTGCAGCAGTGAGACAATATAATGTTCAAAGTTCAAATGTTTTTATTTCAAATAAGCTTTTACAAGCATTTATGAAACATTATGCTTCTAGTTGCATGGATTGATGATGATGATATTTATGTCCTATTAGAAAAAATATGTCCTGTCTTCCTTATGAGTGTATAGATGTTGCAAGCTAAGTGGAATTATGAAACAAATGAAATGTTAACTACTTAAATAGCATTATCTATAGATTCTAGTTTTATTTATTTTGTGGTTTATTTTCAGGGTCTCCTGTCGAGTATTCAGGATAAACAGGAAATGATAGGTGACCTCTTTCCGGTACAGTGGGCAGAGATCCCCCTTCTGTCAACCGGTTTGCCTCTAATTTTGCAGCATTTATCTTCTTCATTTGAGCAATAGCAACATTTTTGGCAATTTCCTCTTCAGTAGGTGGCTCTAATCTATAAAAAAAATATTGATTGCACTTTGCAGTAAGCAATTAATGATTTAAATTGCAATTGTATAGGAAAGACAAGAGGAATGTTTACCTCCTCATTCTCAGCCATGCCTCCCATTCAGCAGGTATTGGATCTTGAAAGTCTTGATGTTTTGGAGGCTTGTACCATCTAGCAGGTTTCCTTTTACCAATACTAGGATCAGCAGGAATTTCATAATAGATATTTCCTATGTAGTCTTTACCTGAAAATTAAAATGTTATTGTATAATTCTATTCTATCATTATATAACACTGTAAAATATAAATATGGAATATATTGTGATTTAAATTTAGACAACTTCGTTTTCATGGGAGGCTGAGTAAAATGTAATCAAAGACATTTCAAATGTAAATTGGGTACTAACTGCCTGTGGTTAAACTGTGGCTGAAATATTGTTTTCCAAAGTTTTGTTAACATAACGATGGACAAACATGGTTCCTATTATTCTTTCAATCATACACCACAAGCTACAGGCAGTAGCCCAATAACTAGCAAACTGTAGAAGTATAATAGTACCCACACCACCACCCATCTCTTTGGGAATACATACAGTAGTGATTGTTTAATGTTATTATTATCGCCTAAAACTCTTAGTATATTCTATAATGTAAATTTACCCATGTGATTTCCCCTGATCTGGCGGGGTTTAAACGAGTCAATAAAATTTCGGACTACATTCCAATACACATTTCGTGTTGGGCCGGACATCTGAAAACATAAAATACTTTTTTATTTACTTACATTCAAGTAGACACATAAACATTGTCAGGCATAGTTGAAAATTTGCCAATATTCTTATTAATTATGAAAGTACAGCCAAATATATTTTTGGACTAACACTACAATTCGAATTTAAAATAGTGTCAGTGCTTGTTTCACCCAAGAGAAGACTTTTACCTTTTAGATATTTCCTTGTAATAACCTTAATCTCTTGTCAGTAAAACAAAATAAAATATATGATATTCTGCGTTTCCTTTTTAGAAACGTGAACCATCCGAAATTAAAAACTTCTATTACATTATTATTTTATTATTACGACCATTGATCTCACTATTCAGTCAGAAATTCAGATCAGAATCAGTCGGTGTCAGAGCAGTGTCGGTGTCTTTTTTTTAATAATTTTTTATTCATGACCATAGATACAAGTCTTTCAGTCGGAAACATAGATGGGTTCTAGTTCTTGGACAAACTTACCACTCTTTAGAGTTACACTCAGATTAAGTATAATAATAGATGTAGCCCTAAATTGAATGCAATATATCCGTCCTATTCTTTTCAATACCTCCATTAGTGTAACAGAAAGAAGCCGACATACGGTTGTCAATTCTACAATTTGTACATTGTTTTTACCTCTTTTGACCTCTTTTATGACGCCAAATTAAAAAGATATATAATGTCTTGACATTGTCTTGGTTTTTTGTCGATGACGTAAGTCACATAAATGGTCGCATAATACATCAGATGTTCAAGCATACGAGTGTTCCGCTGCTCATCGCAAATAAATAATTAAAACTGTAATTATTTCATAGTGTAATGTGTTAAACCTCAAGACCAGTAAATAAGCAATATGGTGCGCTATTGTTGGATGTAAATCTCGTGCAAATTATAAAGAAATTCATCCCGGAATCATCAGCTTCCATCGGTAAGTTGACATACCTACTGTGGATGTTACTTTGCATTGTTTTAAACTTATAAAATATAGGATTTTCAAAGGAATCTAGATAGTTATAGGTAACTGTCTTGGAAGACACAAGTTTTATGAACATTACACTTGTAATTTTAATGTATTTAGCTATTTTTTAAATTGTGTTGCAGAACAATAGTAGTTCTGGAAGCTAGCTAAGCTAAAGTTATATCGATACCTATTTGAGCATTTTCAAATAATTATGAATTATCATAGGGAATAAGAAAAGAGACTATTATACATATCATATATTCTATTTATTGTTTTATTCCAGTTTTCCCCGCGATGTTGAAAGAAGACATAATAGTTTCAAGTAATTGCACGCATTAATTGGGAATGGAAAAAATATCATCGTATTTGCGATGTCTGTTGAAAATAAAGTCATTACGGCAGAAAGGTCGTGTAAGACTGCGCTAAATAAACTAAACAGAAGAGTAAGCTAATTCATGTGATTGTCTGGAATAGAGAGTTTTACCATAAAATAAAACTTACCTATTATTTTTTCATCAATATCCGGAATCCATCTTGAGTCAAGCACCAGTCTTTCTGCCTCTAGTCAGCGATTTCCCCTTCCTCTCCGCCAATAGCGCCCTCTATACCTACCTTTTTGTACTAGGCACAGAGAGCGCGCGCAGGGTGATGGCCCGATTTTATTTCATTATGTAACTCATGATGCACCAGGTAGCCCTTACCTGGATTCCGGATATTGATGAAAAAATAATAGGTAAGTTTTATTTTATGGTAAAACTCTCTATTATTTGTTTGGTATCAATATCCGGAATCCATCTTGAGTGATGTGTTTGTTATCACCTGGTGCGCTTAACTCAAAGACGCTATAATGTGTAATTATGGTAAATGAATTAGGTAAGTTAGTAAAAGTCAATATTTCATTGAAAATGTAATAGGTAATTAGAAAATGTAACAAGAAATTTTTTGTACATTAACATAATTTCATTCTGAAACATAATTATTTGTAAATATTAAAAATCATTATTATTCTCAACGGACGGGTTCAAAATAATTTGATAAGGACACTGAATTGTTAGAATTATTTGAATCATGATTCATCAACTCCTTTTGATAATAATTTTGGAAGGTATGGATCATTTTCCAATTACCGGTTGCAAGAATTTTATCAATCGGAAAGTTTTCTACAAAATTAAGGGAAGCTACTGCTGATCTTACTGAACCAGGAGTTGCATCAATACCAGCAGCTTTTAAAAGAGACCTCACCCATCCACCAATAATAGTTCTAGATGCAGGTTTTACGTTTCCTATTGCTGTAATAAACAAATTATTTATATTTTTTCTACGATTTACAGTTATATTCAATAATTGTCGTAACCAGAAAATAACATTTAAATTTTTGTCCGGATGTTCTTTCAGCCGCCACCCAGACTGCCTATGATTATAGTTGTCGGTTTTAGAACCAAAAGCTGGCCACAATACAATGGAATCATTTTCATCAATAAAACTATTGCTATCAATTCGTAACAGTGTAAGGTCGTGAACCCTGCGACCTGATGCCAAAAGTAGAAGAGTAGCAACATGTCTCGAGACTTCATAGATATTATTTACGTCTAAATTATATGAACTCATATATTGTAACAACATTTTCGGGTTCCAGATGGGTGGTTTATCAGGTTTCTCCCGCGCGACAGAAATTGCTTTTAATACATGTTTTATAAAGAAATTTGACGACAAATCAATATTAGATGTTAAGTGGGTGAATGTTGAAATCACGGACTTATGTACCAAAATTGTTCTATATGCAAGACCTATTTCACAGTGTAAATGTGCTAAATATCGAGCTACTTGATCCGCATTAGGATTTTTATAATCAACTAAATGGGATACGCACCATCTCCTCCATCTGTTCCATGCTGGTCTGTACGTATTGATTGTGGAGCCTCTCCAGCTAGACATCAGAAGGTTTTGTTCTTCATTGGTCCACTCTGTCAAAATGTCTTGCCACCCGAAATCAGCCATGCTTCTAAATGTAGGTCTTGAACTTGCTGCGGGTGAGTCCCCGTTCTCGTGTCTACAAGATTGTGGGCAAGATCTGGAATTAGATAAGGCGGATGTCGTGTTCGCCGTTGAACATCTGCCAGCCAAAACACCTTGTTCCACTTCGGGGCAATCAATATGTAGTTCCCGCTCGCTTGGTTCAGGTGCCCGAGGACTCTGGGAATTAGGTTTGGTGGCGGAAACAACCACGCTAGGTCGTAGTGCCACTGATGACAAAACGCGTTGTGGTGTTGCGCTTCCTGATCTTCCATGTCCAATGTCACATACCTCGGTACTATGTGAGCCGTCTTCGATGCAAACAGGTCTATCTCCGGCGTGCCCCAAATCTGAAATATTTTTATCGTTGCTTTTTTCGTTAGGTGCCACTCTGGACAAACCTTTTGCCGAGAGAGAGCATCCACCTCTGTATTGAATCTGCCCGGGAAATAATGTGCTATTAGGTGAATGTTTTGCTTGTCGAGAATTGCAAGAAGCTGACGAGTTTGCTCGAGGAGTTTCTTGGATTTTGTACCACCCTCCTTGTTTATGTACGAGACTACTGTCCGATTGTCGGTTTGTAACAGTACCTGTGTATTTTGCAGTTGGTGATGATTCTGGCAAACAGCTGCATAAACGGCGAACATTTCTTTTCTGTTGGCATGCCAGGACAATTGTGTTTTCGTCCAGGTACCCACGATTTTTGTGTCGCCCAGTTGGGCACCCCATCCGATGTCTGATGCATCTGTGGTCAATAGGTGAGTCACCGAGTCCATATGTATCGGCAAGGACTTTCCGACAGCTTGGAGCCACCAGTCCATATCTAGGCGAACTGGTTGAGGAATACTTACCAACTGGTACGGGTGTATTTTGGATAGCTGTCGGCTGTAGTATTGCAGTGTGCGACAGTGAAGCCGACCTCTTGGAGTCACGAAAGTGGCAAAATTGAGTCTCCCCATTAGAGTTTGATACTGTTTGAGGGACCACTTGTCTGTTTGGAGCTGATGGTGAAGTGCTTTGCGTAGCGATAGGCACTTCAGTTCCGATAGGGACTTTGCGTTGCGTTTTGTATCCCAAGTTATGCCGAGAAACTCGAGGCATTGTGTCGGAATCAGAACAGACTTTTTGAAGTTGATTGTCCACCCTAATAATTTCAATATCTTTATTGTGAAAGCTATTTCGTCCTTCAGCTGGGATTTTGACTGGTTTGCTAGAAGAAAATCGTCCAAATAAACTACGCACCTGATCTTGTGGCTCCTCAGGAATTCTGCTACCCAGTTGGTTATTGAAGCGAAAGTTCTGGGTGCAGATGACAGGCCGAACGGCAAGCAGGTCATCTGAAGAAGCTGGTGCCGATGCGAGTCTTGATGATAATTTAACCTCAGGAACCTGCGATGCTGTCGTGCGATGGCCACGTGAAAATATGCTTGGCTCAAGTCTAGCTTTGCCATCCAGTCTTGTTGCTGCAAAAAACTTGGTACACGGAAATGGCTGAATAGTTGAAATGGTTTGGCTACAACGAATTGATTTAGCTGCTTCAGATTGAAGATCGGTCGGAAGGTCTGGTCCGACTTGGGTACGAGAAAAAATGTAGAAAGGTAACTTGGAGTTTGCTCTGCTGGTTCCAGTACTGCTGACTCCAGCATAGATTGGATCTGTATTGTCATTTCGGAAGATGTTTTTGTTCTGTAGCTTCTCATAACCGCGGGACTCGGAAATATTAGAGGCGGTTTCAGAATGAAGGGTATGCGTGCACCGTTTAATAATCGGCATATTTGATCTGGTGCACCAAGATTGCTCCAAGCATACTGAAATCGCTTTAGACAACCGCCTCGAAATGTCAGATAGTCATTCGCGACGCTTACCTTTAGAGGGGGCATGGGATAGCGATTTCTTTCCTTTAGGTTTGGCACGATTATGGTTGTTTGCTCTACTTTTGTTTTGGTGTGACATGTAAGGAACTTGTTTTTGTCTTTTCGAGGACGTATCTCGACGAAAAAACTTATCATCAGCCTGTTTACTAGTTGATGGCTTTTGATTTTGGTAAAAGGTGTCTTTAGTATGAGATTGAGGGACTGATTTTGTTGCTGAAGTCAACTTATCTACCCCCCCAATTTTTTGGAGGTAGGTTTGAACTGCCTCGTCATTAAAAAGTGACTCTGAACTCGGAGGAATTTTATGCAATACGTCCCTATGAAAACCTTCGGAAATTTGGCGCAGTATAGCTTCTCTACGTATATTTATAAAATCTGCTCGTCTACCACATACTATTTGCAATAAGTCATCAGTTACTTTACTATACCCAGATTCTTTTGAAAATAGTGTTTCTACCTTTTCAAATAAGGAGTTAGCGGTCAATGAGTCTCTGGAGTCATTAGCCCAATCCACTAATGATTGTAAGGTTTTATGCAATTCCTCCTTTTGACATAGTAAAGCATTCGTTAACCCTGCAAAGGATCGTTCTAATAAATAGGAACGTGAATCCTCTCTTAACATTGCCGATTCAAAACGCTTTAATTCGTCATTAACATTCAATTCTACAAAACCGGGGGTAGCCAAATATTTTTTCTGGGCATCCGAAAATCGAATTGCATACCAATCATCACACTTAAAACGTTGTAGATCTGTTAGTTTTTTAAGAAATTTATCATTTGCTTTGGGATAAATTGGGTCTTTTACAGATGTACTCACTTCCGATAAAATTTTAAGCTGATTATTTTGTTTAACTTCAGGGCGTTGTAGGTTTAACTCATTTGTAGTAATGTACTGGCTTTTAGCAGATTGATTTGAATTATCAAGGCCAGTATTTTGAGTTATGAGGTTTGTTAAAATAGCTACTTGTTGCGATAAAAACTCAAAGTGTGCATAACTCACGGTTTGCGAATCCCTTCTTGATTTGCGTTTATCCGGGCTGGGTCCGCTACTCGTAGATGAACTGCTATCACCATCCTCTGAACTTGGTGTCGGAGACCGTACACGTTTACGCGGTATAGACTCTTTATTAACACACTCAGATACTATATCAACGTTTGAATTTAATTGTTCCATAATAACGGAGAGGAAAAGTAAGAACTTTTTAAATACTTGGTAAGAAGTAGGTAGTATTTTCGCGGTTTTTATCTTAAAGCTGACAACCGAACGGCGCGAAAAACGACGCTATAATGAAATAAAATCGGGCCATCACCCTGCGCGCGCTCTCTGTGCCTAGTACAAAAAGGTAGGTATAGAGGGCGCTATTGGCGGAGAGGAAGGGGAAATCGCTGACTAGAGGCAGAAAGACTGGTGCTTGACTCAAGATGGATTCCGGATATTGATACCAAACAAATAATAATTAAAATTTAAATGAATACAATTGTTTTTTATTTCAGTCTATTAAAGGGTCAGACCATTATATCCCTTCTTTCCGTACTCACGTTTTCCTTTACGTTCACCCATCCTCTCTACATCAAACCACCTGAACATTCCTTTCGCAATCTTGTTACTGCAATAGTTAAAGAAGGCATTAGTACGTTTAAACATAACTATGGTGACGACGATACAACTAAGAAACTCGTGTACCCATTTAGTCTACTTCTTCTTTTTATCGAATTGACAGCAAAAGAAAATAAGTTATTGAAAAACATTAAACTAGATTGGTCCAGTATTCGTATAGATTTAGTAGTAGGCTTCCAGACACCCGAAGCTTACTACTTAACATAGAAAAATAAACACTAGATCATTATTTTTCATTTTATCGATACATTCATGCGGTTTTTAATTTAAGGTAACATCAACGAACATGTTTTACATCTTCCTTTAAATGAAAGTGCATTGCCCTAAGCAAGCCACAAACTATTTCGACCGCCAGATATTTCAAGAAATCTTGAGGTAGAATTGTCATAAGTTTGAAAAATCAATAAATTAGTGTTCATAATTATATTTTCTACAGACTTACATTTTATTCTGAGAACTTGAATGTTTAACATACATTTAAAAAGTTTTAAGAAATGGTTGGTAGTGCCCCGTTTCCTTCAGCTCGCCTTGTCCGCCAGTATAACGGACTATTCGATTTATAAATGCAATTAAAGAATATGCATTTTTTTTTTAATTTCTTTGCAATTGGTTTTTTTTATCCTGCTAGGGATTTTTTTATGTTTGTCCTGAAAATAATTGTATCAATAAAACGTCTACGTATTCATATTAAATCAAATTCAAGATTCTTTTATGATCAAGTATGAGTGTTTTGTTGTACTTGGGTCTTTTTCCTTTTTGTGAAATAAAGAAGTCCATTCCATCTTACGACTAATATTAGTCACCGAGGACAAAGTCTCCCACCACCAGAGGACCTAGAGGATTCTTAGCAGCATGAATCCCATACTGAGTGGACGCAGCCAATCTCTAGAATGCAGAATTTTTGGCTTGAATTTTGTGCAGCGCGCAGTGTGGTGTTAAACGCGAACATGAAATACGTTTAACCCCGTGCTGCATGCTGCATAGAGTAAAAAGTCCTGCATTCTTGTGACTGGCTGCATCCGCCCAGTGCAATCAACAAATACGAAAAAATATCATAGATTCATAGACCAGTATCGATATCGATAAATTATTTTACATGCCCTTTGCACTAGTTAATTCTATAATATTTAAGGGAAGGTATGCAGAATTTGCGTTGCGCCCCATCTATTATATACTTAATCTGAGGAGTTACATCTCAGTGAGTGTCAGAGCATTCAGAGCAGTGTCAGAGCACAGACTAATAAGAGATACTAGTATGTGTCAGAGCCTGTCAGACCAGTGTTTCCACTTAGCATTTTGGTATTGCGCTTGCGCTAAACCCCTTAGATATTATCCCTAAATATCCCAAACCCGTACCAATACTTAAATTTTTTTGAAAATTCCCTAGTTTAGGGCGCATATATTATTTTAAAAAAATAATGGAAGTTTAATACCAAATATCCAAAATATCTGTATTCATTGGAAGAATCCAAAGCCATTCATTGGAAGCATTACTTTTGCAAATTTTCGCAGCACTGAACATGCTAGTAGGCTCAAAAATGTAGCAGAACTGTTAGCTAGCATTAATTATTTCTTAGTTAGTGTGAAATATTTACAGTAAGCTTTAGTACCTATCTGTTAATTTTCACATATTTTTTACATAAGGTTGACTTGTCACCTTTATCTTGAGATGAAGAACTTGAAGAAGGTACTTGTTCACGTTCATCACATCAAGGGTGATGTGATGAACGTGAACAAGTAAGTCTTCCATGTTTAATCATAAAGCAATCAAACATGCGTAATAAAACAAGTTTCTATGGTTTCGCGGTTGCTAGAAAATATTACAAACAGAAATAAAAATCCGTATAGTGTTACGAATTTCTAATGTCCCTACAACAAAATAAATGACATTATTAATAGTACTAAAAAGTAAACAAACATTTTTGTCGGATTCTCCTTTATGCTCCTTTAATATATTGTAGTCTTTAGTCGGATTATAATACGACACTGATTTAAGACGTCAGATAGGGATGGACGTAATAGGTAAAATACGTACCTACTGAGTCTTGCAAGTACGAGTAGGTACACCAAAATAGGTACTTATCTATTCCACAAACCTGTTCCACGAATATACGTTTTTAAGTATTAGTTAGTTTTCGATTACATTTGTAAACACGTATATTATATACCTACGTAAACATGTATATACCTACGCTCTACACAACATTCTGAATTGTAAAACATACATCGGTCGACTTTATAACTAAATTATTTTCTTCTTTCAACTGCCTCATTAGCCAAGTGGTCCTGAGCGCGACTGCTACGCTACGCTCCTGGGTTCGATTCCAAGGTCGAACAAAGTGATATTGGGTTATTCTATGAAATTCCCAGTACCTAGCAGCTCGGAGTTAGAAATTTTTGCCCGGTTAATGGCAATAGGCTCGCCCCCTATTACATGGGACCTAAACATACCGGCGAACTGTGGGTGTACATTAGTACGCCTCTGCCTATGCCTTCGGGGAATACAGGCGTGAAGGTATGAGTAAATTCTTTGTATAAAAATATTAAGAACAAAGCAAAGAAACAAAAAAAGGTTTTTTTTCAATAGTTGTTGAAATAAGAAATAATGAATTAAAGTTTGTCTATTTTATAAATGTTTTTTTGACAGCTCACGCCCATGAAGTTTCGTATTGTTCAAGTTAAAATTAATTTCATAATTTCATATCTCTTATCTTCTTTCTTTACTTTTCTCTACTATTATAAAATTGTAAAAAAGCTGTATCTGTACATTGACGATAATTATATAAAAGAAACAAGTGGGATAGGATATAAATAAACGTCTCCGAATTCAAAAATGTGATTTTTTCTGTTTGTTACGGGTTGGAGAA
The DNA here is from genome assembly GCA_947256265.1 of Acronicta leporina. Lineage (NCBI taxonomy): Eukaryota > Metazoa > Arthropoda > Insecta > Lepidoptera > Noctuidae > Acronicta > Acronicta leporina. The sequence goes on from OX366512.1 coordinate 4,876,395, forward strand.
AAATACTGAATAGATTTTAATTTTGTTATCACGGTTAGAAAGTACCTATATATGCTCCAACTTAAAATCTGGTGAACTTCTTATGTCAATTAATTAAACGGATCCTGAGATACAGCTTGACCTCTCTGATGTATAGAGGTCCATATAAAGAAGAGATCATCACTGTTGGTTTTTTTTGGAATCTATTTCTATAGCTTCAGGCGAGCGAATCCGCGGGCAAAAGCTATAAATAATATCTGCTTCATGGACGGGTACCGCCCCCTTAGTGATGTGCCACACATAACGATTACTACAATTGTACCACAGATTACAAATAATCGGTATAATCAACTCGAGGTATAACAAATACGAGAGAACACTCAGCGAACGTAAATGCGTTAAAATGACGGCCGGCGGGACGATCGGTTGATGTTGCCAGTTGGCGTATAAATATTTTTTACGATTCTGATATTTATTTTCATAGTAATATATAGAGACGCAAACACACGGATTTATAATTATTAACAAAAAATATATAAGCGAATATTAAATCAAAATGTATATTCATAGGTATCGATTATATATTATTATATTATTTTCTTTTGGACATCACTAACTTGTCAGTCTTCGAGCTGTCAAAAAACTATTTTAGAATGGACAGACCTCAGGGACAAACTAAAGGTTAATTCGGAGTTTAGGCGGGAAAATGTAAAGTGCACGTTGTCGATTTTATATTATTTCTCAAAACTTGAATTTCTCCGAAGTTTGATGTGTAATTATGGTGGATAATTAACCATTAAGTGTTCGTGAACGTGTGAGAGTGTAGGCAAATGATATAAAATTGAAAATCGTGACTTTTTGGGTTCACACCTAAACTCCATCGAAGCCTCAATAAAGTTTCTACCGTTTTATTGGGGCAACTGAACATTATACTTGACACTGGCGAACACAAAAAGTGTGGTGCCATAAAACAATCCCATGATGGGAAATAATTATTACCTACTTGATTATTCTAATACTTGACACTGGCAAAGACACAAAAAATGTGGCGCCATAATTAAAACAAAAAAAAAAGGTTAATTCTTCCTCTTCTTCTTCTATTTTCCTTGTGGCAATTGAGTCGATGGTGACTATTTTGCCAATGCCCATAGAGGAAAAACGAAAATTTCACTTTACTTCTCACATTACATGTCATCTGTATTTTTTTTTTTTTTTTTGTTAAAATATCAACCTTATTTCCGTGGCATTCGCCCGCACTTACTTCTGATACATACAAAAAGCAGCTTTAAAGCATTGCAATAAATTCGATTTTAAATAAATAGGAATAAACTCACTCACACTAAGATCGAACGCGTCTCCGACATAGGAGTTTTGGACTCGGTACTTGTAGATTATTATATTATGTTCGTGTGAGTAACCGAGTATTGGCGTATGCGTCTATTCGTACCTAGTATAGTCGATACTCCAAAATACTCGAGACGCGTTGAACGCTGATTTGATACTGAGTATTTAGACGTCTAAGCTGAGGTCCAAGCAAATACTTTTGCCAAAAACCTGTTCCAGTAAATACGTCCTCACCTCTATCAGACAGAAGTCAGAAGTCAGACGGACCCTGTAGCCAAAGCACGCAGCACTATCGAATTCGTAAACGTATCGAGTTTTTTCTGCTACAAATCTCATGCATACATACATATTTTCACGCCTTCTCCCATTGGGGTGCAGGCAGGGACTATAGATTTCCACTTGCTACGATACTGGCACACCACTTTCACTTCATCTACGTACATTAACCTCCTTCCCATACAAATTATTCTCGATTTCGATACGAATACGTTTTATCAAGTGGTTCGTGCTTGGGGTACTGACGGACAATAGTCAGTTAGTTTCAGATGCATGAGAAAAAAGAGAATTTGCCCTTGACTATATAATTGTTTCACGTTATCATGCAAACATGAATAGAACTGAATACTGAATTGAACAAAAATATATCTGTCTCGTTCTCACACGTAATAGTTTACAATAATAGGTTTACATGTTTACATTCATCAATGACTTTTTTCGTAATGTCACAAAGGTAAGCTTCGCCTTGAAGCCAGGTGACGCTATAGTTGGAATATACACTTTTATTCATATCTTCAAGAAAAGAGCGTACTCATTAGCCAAGTGGTCCTGAGCGCGACTGCTACGCTAGAGGTCCTGGGTTCGATTCCCAGGTCGAGCAAAGTGTTATTGGGTTTTTCTATGAAATTCCCAGTAGCAGCTCGGAGTTAGGAATTTGTGCCCGGTTAATGGCAATAGGCTCGCCCCCTATTACATGGGACCTAAACATACCGGCGAACTGTGGGTGTACATTAGTACGCCTCTGCCTAACCCTTCGGGGAATATAGGCGTGATGGTATGTTTATGTTTATGTTATGAAGAGCGTACTCCCTTTTAAAAGGCCGGCAGCGCACTTGTGACTCCTCTGGTGTTGCGGGTGTCCATGGGCGGCGGTGATCGCTTACCATCAGGCGATTCGTCTGCTCGATTGCCTGCTATCACATAAAAAAAAAAAAACTTGCTTTTGCCCGCTGCTTCACTCACGTGAACTATGGGTATGAGTGTATAAAAATGCATCCCAAAAACAATTTAATAAATACCAACAGCGGCGATTTTTTCTTTTTATGGGTCTGTAACCATTATCTTATCTTATCTTGTGTGGGGCCGAGGCAGCAAGGCCTCAGAGCACTTCGACCCAATGGGATCTTTTGTGCTAGATACCTAATCTTCATCCTCTCCCAGTTCTTCAAACAGCTCTTCCATATGCTTTATAATGAGACCTGGGGTATGAGTCCTCTGGTCTTGGATAACCCTGCCCAAAGAGGCACATTCGCTTTCTAGCCAGTGCATCGCATGTACACAGAAGGTGTTTCACTGCACCCATTAGATGTCAAGCTGTATTTCAGGATCCGTTCAGTGACGTTCGTTGACGTTAATTGACGTTCACCAGTTTTAAGTTGGCTTTCTAACAGTGATAACAAAATAAAAATCTATTCAGTAGTTTTTGCACCAACCCGTAAAAACAGATAGAGATCATGTAGTAGTTTTTGCATGATGCGAGTACAAACATACAGAAAGACAAAAACTTTAAATAATGTTGTTTAAATAACGCTTGTAAAGCTTATTTGAAATAAAAACATTTGAACTTGAACTAATGTTGTTTTGGTTTCTGTTGCCCCATATTAGATTTTTTTTTTCAATATCTTTAATTTTATTATAAGTATAAATAACATTTTAATAAAGGAAAAATTCGATCTTAGGCAGAATTCAAAACTGCGAAACATTAATTGAAGTTTCTGCAACCCTTACTTGAGCCAGCCCGTAGCTTTAAATCCGTTCCTAAATAAATTTTAACCCCTATCCAGCTGTCCTTAGCTGTCCCCAATAACGCCCTAAGCTGAGGTCCGAGTCCCATTATGGGACGCCCTTAGCTACTTACAAAACTGTTTTTTTTTATTTGATCCAAAGGTTTGGAACCCTTGAATTTGTGTTACCTACCTACGAAATTTAGTTTCGTTAGTTAAGTTCTCGTGATGGGGTCATCCAGCATGTACTACATAACATTTTTGGGGTCTATACATAAATGATCCACTCCAAGATATCTACCTACCTAAAATTCTACCACTCTAGCTATAAGCTATAATCATATTCTAATAATCATAGTGTGTCCAATAGTAGAGGGATAAAGTTTTACGTTGTATTTCTTATTAGTCTGTGCTTACACTTACAATCTTTATCTGTCTGTCAATGTCAAATAATATCGTCAAATTCGTCAACTCAATGGTGTTCGTGAGTTGTGAGCACTAAAATTTTAATCACTATTAAATTTAATGGTGACTTTCTATATTGGTAAATACCTACTATTTGAAAGTACAGGCCACATAGTGTGTTTTCAATTTCTACGGCACTAAAGTAACGAAAAGACCTACCTCTACACAATAATATTGAGATAAAACAAGTTCGTTGATTACTACAAAGCCAACTACGTTCAACCTTTGGATTTCAACTGAAGAACTCTATTCTATACACTCGAGGAACAAAGTAATACTCTAGTTACCATGGCGAAAATGGCATTTCAACACCAAGCTGGAACAGCTATGGAGTGTCTCAGCGTAAGTCGGGAGACCACTCCCATTTCCTCTTGTTTACCTACTTGTGTTATCATATCTTTTCGTAACACATATTTCTTCTCAGATACCAATAACACTCCAAAAAGAAGCAGGTGTTGACTCAGAAGGAAGAGAAGTTATGAAATGTGGTTTCAAAATTGGTGGTGGTATTGACCAAGATTATCGCAAAAGCCCTCAAGGATACACTGACAATGTAAGCCTCCTTCAACTATCACATTAATCTCTCAGAGTAGGTCTATTTTCATACATTTAAATTTTTTCAGGGCATATATGTGACAGAAGTACATGAAGGGAGCCCTGCAGCGAAATCTGGATTGAGAATGCATGATAAAATATTACAGTGCAATGGTTATGATTTCACCATGGTAACCCATAAAAAAGCTGTAAGCTACATCAAGAAACACCCCATCTTAAACTTGTTAGTAGCAAGAAAAGGTGTAACATCTACATGAAATAATGAGTAACCATCTTATATAAAAACATTATTTAGTTTTTTAAAACGTGAGGTTTATCTATTTATTATTTTTATAGAAGAGGTATCAACACTGACTAAGCTTAATATCAGTGATAATTTTATGTAATTCATTATCTTTTGATGAGTTTAATTTATAAGCATCCTCTTTATTGAACAAAGGAATTTATCAGCAATGTTGTCATAGTCAGGCAGTATGATTATGAAGTTGTATGCAAGTAAGTGGCATTGCAGTTGTATTTATTGTCCTTACTAATTTCTATAATTTTGTATAAAATCACTTAATTTTGTTATTTTACTTGCATTCTTGTTATTTTGACTGAAATACTACATCTGGTTAGTATTTTCGATCAAGAATAGATGACTTTTAGTTCAATAGTTTATTTGTAAATATGGCATACCAGAAGAAAAAATAACTATAATTTGAATCATAATCAAGTTGTTTTTAAAATTATTTTCATTTATTTATGTAAGAAAATAGTGTAGGTGGCTGCATTTCACCAAATCCAAGTCCAATAATGGAGAATTTACAAGTAAATTGGGAAATTGTTTATGATTTTTGTTTAAGGTGAGCACATGAATTAGTATTATATGACAAGGTAATTAGGTAAATGTAATGTTATTTATTTTTTTATATAAGTTTAGTTGAGTATATATTTTTGTATCACAGAATTATGCAACTTTTATATAACTGTCCTACAAAGTACAGCAAATTACTAAGAGGCATTTCAAAGTATTTAAAATAATGAGTTACCAATGAATGACATAATTATTTTTATACAAAACAATGTGCAGTTGCATTTCTTTCATCATTTTTTTAAACCTTTTGTCATGGAATTAAAGAAATATTATTACTTAAGTAGGTATTATTAGCAGTTACATTTTAATATAAACTTTATGAATTGGTTATAATCATACTTAACTACACATCAAGACTATACATTTTCAATATAAGCTGACTTCACATGGTATAGGCTTTTTGTACAATGAGAGATCAGGTTCTACTGGAAATGTATAGCTTGTTATGCAGAAATGTATACTACCTGCTCTACTTGCATACTTGGTCCATGATATTTTCTCCATTTGAAGAGATACAATTTGTCATCATTGTGTATTTGTGAGTAAAGCAGTACAATTTATAAATTGTTATTAAGGTAGGTACAGCTACTTCACATTAATGATTATTAATATTGAATAGATATAAATAAAATGTTACAAGCATTATTTGTAATACTTAATATTTTATGTATTGTGCCAAATAACACTGCTGCTCCATCTACCTTTTATATAATTGAACTGAAATAATGTTAGTTAAATAAAACTAAATTAAATATGCATGTGCATTTGAATATGAGGCTACTATTTTTTATATCTTAACACAAAAAAAGCAGTCAATATTATAAAAAATTTAAACTGAGAATATTATTTACAAGCTTTATTACATTTACTAGATATTGTACTAACATTGTAATCATGAAAAGAATTAAGGCTTAGTTGGAGGCCAATCCCACTGGCCCTTAGGTGGCTTAGCAATAAGTGGATCCCATGGTTTCCAATTCAGCATTTTTCTTGCCAAATTCAATTCATTTTCAGCCTGGACTATAAGCTCTTCTGCTTGACCACAGTTTATTTTTGATTCAATCTCGTACACTTGTTTAGTCTGTAAAAATCAGAAAGAATGATTGTGATATTCTATTTTTCCATATAATATGAAATTAATGTTAAGGTGGATACAGACCTGTGTAAGCACAGCAGCTCTTTCACGAATTAATGGCTCGGTATATTTTCGGTAAGCAGCAGTTTCGGGCATCTTTTGCAAGACCCTTAGAATTTTTCCATAAAGAGAACCAAGAGTGTGATGTGCATTTGGGGCTACAGCCATGCCCACAAGACCAGTGCTCTAAAATTATTCAAGGCTTTTTAATCACTGTTGAAATACCCATCAACCCGGTACCTAATACGGAATATCGAATTGGCAATTTTCATTTATTTGCCAATAGCCTTAAGTTAGACTATGCATTGGAAAACGGAGAACAAAACTTTGAAACAAAAATAGATTTATCTACCAGTTGTCACAATACACTAAAACAATCTTTGAAATCAATTAGTTAACCAATGAAGTTACCTTTTTCAAGATACCCATGATTGAGGATTAGATAACAACAACTGCAATGCAATGCAATGACTATTGAATGAAATGTGTTGTGGTGACAGACAGACAGTCAGTGTGACCATCTGAAAATACAAACTACTAAGAGATGTTTAATCTGAAAAATAGAGAATCGCCAAACGCCTTTGACTATCTATCTATAAGGACCCGCCTCTCATGATCCTTCCCCTCTGTCAAGGTAGTGGATTAAAAAATCTAACGCGTTTATCAAAACTGTTTCCGAAATCGATTTTTCATTAACAGAATCGTTTCCGCTCAGTAAGGTCATCATAAATGCTCCGTGTAAATACCGATATACGTGCAGTTAATGTATGCAAAAAAATATCTAATATCTTATTTAGATAAAGATGGAGTTATTTTCCGTATGTAAGTATTAAAGTGCATTTATTTCTATTTAAATCACATAATACAATTTATTAATAAAGATCAAGGACGTTACCGATTCAATAATCGAGTATAAAATAATCGTTTAGTTCAAGCATGCACTCCCCACGAGACTACCCGCACTCCCCACGAGACTATCCGCACTCCCCACGAGACTAGCAAATTTTTTTTACTAACAATATGAGCCTTCTGATAATAAGCGTAAGATTTAAATTTGAAATATCCATCAAAATGTCATTTTTTGATTTTCAATTATATATCATCCAATAGGATGTCACCATTTATGATTTCCAATTATAGGTCTTAATGCAGAATTACCGTTTTTTGGCAATTATAGGCCTTATATATATTATGACATAATGCATAAAACTCGAATTTTAAAAAGTGTAGCGAGACTATGTCCCTCTTTTGTTTTGTCATTTTAATTAATGATGTGATAGTGTTTGTTTACGATTTCGAATCGATATCGATATTACAAATTATGTATTTATCTATACCTAAATACTTTCTTTCTTTTGTATTTAATTGGCATGCAATGTATACCAATGGGAGACATTGCATTGAAAATATGACGCAAGATATAGGTGTGTATTTTAATTTTGCAAATAAATGATTACGTCATATAAAAATAATTTGTAATCGTTGTTTCGTTTTTATCTATGCTTCCTAAAATAATCTATCGATATAAAATATCGACATAGTAGCTTCCTAATAATTTTTAATGTCTTATACGTTCGTATTGTCGTCAATTCTTGTATGTTGACGTATTTGACCTCTATGTGTGCGTAAATTGTGTTAGTGTTAAAGATTTTGATATGTGTGAGTTCGTAGCGATACAAAATGATTTTGAGTATGTGTGCAGCAATGTCTATGTAGTGTTTCCTCCCCCCGCACCAAAAGTGACAGACTTTTTTGTTCATAGAATTAAGCGCGTCACTTGTCCAGGGATAGATAGTCAAAGCCAAACGCAGGCAAAAAATCTACCACACAGAAAATTGATATTATCTAAAACTAATTTTATGAGATGTGACATCGGCTCAATATTTAGCGCATTTATTTATGGAGACGGTATAGGAACCAATAACCAAACTTTTTTTTGGTGAGAGCCGAGGTAAACACCTAACATACAGTAATAAAGAAGTCAGTGCATATAGCACACTATGAACATTTGAAATTTACAACGCATACTATAAAAAGCTAACTAGGGGTTAGCTCATCAGGGGTTATCAAATTAGTGTGTGTCGCAGTTGGCTGGCTTGTATAATTCGCTGATATGTAAATAGCTGAATGACGTACAGCAGTTTTACCTTTAACACGCAGAATTATATGAATGTTTTGCGTTTATCATGTGTCTGACTCTTACCGACTAAAAAAAGTACTTGCCTTCTTTACCCTATAATCACAACCATGAGATTTTATAGAGTGCATAGATTTCTAAGCCAGAATGTTTCCCAGAATGTTAAATGTTATTATAGGTAATAAAAGTTACTTAGTACACTCAGGCCCGTATTTCCCCTTAGGCCCACAAGGCCCTGGCCTAGGGGCCCAGCCAGCCTAGGGGCCCCAGTTCCAGTGGCGGAACCTGCGTACAAACTCAAAGGCCTAGGGGCCCAGCCAGCCTGGGGGCCCCAGTTCCAGTGGCGGAACCTGCGTACAAGCTCAAAGGCCTAGGGGCCCAGCCAGCCTAGGGGCCCCAGTTCCAGTGGCGGAACCAGCGTACAAGTTCAAAGGCCTAGGGGCCCAGCCAGTCTAGGGGCCCTAGTTCCAGTGGCGGAACCTGCGTACAAGCTCAAAAGCCTGGCTTGGCGTATAAAGAAACTTTATTTAAAATATTATTTAAAGTCTTGAAAGGATATTACGCATTCGAGCTATTTAAAAGTTAGTGGTCTTATTGTGGACACACTGCCAGGACTCGTCTACCAAATTATCAAATAAACAGACGTCACCTAAGAAAGAGTTGAGTTACGGTCGTTTATCTTACTCGCACGCGCGTGCACTTTAACATATCTTTACAATGCACATAATCAGAAAGTACTAATTTACTAGGCTATACACAGCTACAGAAAGTGTCTCTTAAAACCTTTGACTATCTTAGATCAAAGCTTAAAATTGAAAGTAACTTTTTAATTTGCCGGTTCGCATTTATGTACTTCCTGGCAGATTTCTTTCCTCGCATAAGTAATTAATTGTAAAATGTTGTATGATCTTCTTGCTAAAAGGTAGGAGATTACTGAAATTTTAACTTGAGATATTGGCCTTGTATGAATACGCGGATACGTCAGATACGTGGATGGTGGACGTCGTGAATTATTTTGTATTTAAAAATGTAGATTCATATTAAAATCAAAACTAGTTCGTGACAGTCAATTTAGCATCATGAAACGTGGAATATACAGTGCCGGTTTTAGCACCACTTGGGCGAGATTTTAATCAGCGCCAAACCCATACGTAAAAGGCAATATAAATTACCTATATATAATCATAGATGTTACATTTAAGCACATCAACAAAATCTAGGGATATTTTAACTAAGACTTTTAGTGTAAAAACTTTCAACAAAAGTTTAAGTGACAGACTTTTTTGTTCATAGAATTAAGCGCGTTACTTGTCCAGGGATAGATAGTCAAAGGTGCGACCCGATTGATTAATATTTTTGGGGATTTTATTTTTGGACATTGAAATAACAATCGGTAGCTTAGTCGAGTAGTATCTATAACAGCCGTTGCCATTAGCAAACTAATCAGTGCTTACATGAAATGGGATATTGACCAGGGATGCTAAGGATATGAAATTCGACTGAATAAGTAAATCATATTTTATTGGTTTCTGTTCCGGTTACGGATCTGAAATTAATTCGGATTATCAAATTGTTTCAGATAGTTCCATCTAAGGATATTAGAATATTCTTTATTTTAGTAAATCGTGATTAGATATTTTGTTTAAATTCTTATCAACATAATGGGTAGTTATGAGTTAGGTCGGGTGTCTTATTAAAAACACCCCGCGTACATAGCGTACGTGAGTTACACAACTCTACTCTAGTGTGTATTAATAATCTATGGAAGCCACATCCCTCCCTCCTTGCCCCTCCCTCATCTCATTCCAGTTTTTCTGTGCGTGTGTGCGATCGTGTTTACGATAATGCGCTATTCCTATGGCAGAGTTGTCTTGTGTTTTTATTCTTGCTTTTGTTGGAATTAGCCTGTCTCGGGTGTAGTTCTGACTGCTAAAATCATGACTTTATGGATTCGTTGTTGTGTTATAACTTAATTTCACTACTTATATTTTCATTATTCAGTTGAAATCGAATCTCAGAGATCGACACAGGTACTTCGTCCCTCGTCACGTCACAAATCAGTTTCACCAGAAATCTGTCAAGATCACACATTGTCAGTAAGTTCAAACCTAAACCTTGAAGAGATGCCGTACATATCGAGATCTTTCAGTAGATCGAGTACCATGCTCAGTATTGTACTTAGCTGTCATAGCTTCAGAAGTTCAGATAGGATTAGAGGTACTACACCTATGTTCTGTCTATGACTTGGCATAAGTTTTACCTATAATTTACTGTCTCTAATAAATAGTATTTAGAAAATGAACATAATCGCCTCATTTTATGAATGGTAAATGCTTCCGAAATAATTTTATTAATAAAAACACATATGTGTGAAGCTGAAAAGTCTCCAGTGAAGAGAACACTGACGAAAATTCATTAAATTGCTAAAGCATTTACACATATCATGTATGTGATAAATAAATCTCTATGAAAATTTATGGTAAACAACAAATCTAGCTCATAATTTCAGTGTATAATTTATAAAAGATCAATAGTTTTTTTGAATAGGTATAATCACTATAAATTATTGCAAGATATAGAGATATAATCTCACTGCACACTATTATGTTTGTATTTTGTATTATTGTAAGTGACCAACAGTTTCGCAATAAAACTTTATAGCAAGCACACACATATTTTGATTTTACCAATGGCGATGAGGACCACACTTAGTGTGTTCAGCTATGCCTTACCTCTGTTGCAGTTTTAAAATACAGGTTAACATCATTATCATTCACCATTTAAATGAGTCTATACATAATAAATTGTTATTTTACTCAAAAGTGTAACTTGCCAAAACACCAATGACAATTCATATTATGGTGATATAGTGTTGATAAGTGTTTCAAGTAATTTATTCTCTTTATATGTGCAAAGGGAATTAATAGTTAGTTTAGTTCAATCTGATGTTAAAATGACAAATTAAATTATCAGCAAATTTCACACCTACAGATAAATAGTAATGGAGGCACTTTCTGCTGCACAAGATGACAGCTCAGGAGCCAACCCCAGCAGCATCAAAAGTGATGACAGCAGCCCACGCCCTGACAGTCGTGCAGGATCTCCCCCACCCAACTGTGCCATATGTCTGGGCACATGCAAGAACAAATCATTCACAGATTCCTGTTTGCATCAGTTTTGCTTTTCATGTCTTTTGACTTGGAGTAAGGTAAGATTTCAGATACTAGATTTTGGATTATATACTTTCCTGGTTCTGATTCTAGAACATTTAATTTTTTTTTCACAACCTTTAATTTCATATTGTCCTATCTTTCTTTCTCTTTTAATAAATAAATAAAATTTGTATTATACTGATAGCAGCTGGTAGTATGAATCTACTGTTGGCTGAGTGACAGCTAACAGGTTCCTAACTTAATATCTATTATTTCTATAATAAGATTAACAGAACTTTATGTGCATAAAACTGGAGTATATATCTTAATGGTTCTCTTTTTTTTCTTTGACTTGTTAAGAAAGTGGCACATCCAATATTTTTTGAAACAGTGTTATAGGCTCATGGTCTTCATAAAGTAATAATTAATGACATTATGATAATAATAATAGTAACAGTTCCATAAACATATTTTATCATGCTTATAACATGAAGCATTGTGAGTTCTGTTCATTTCAGGGTTTCATTTTTCCTTGGTTCATTATTAATTATATCTTAACTATATTCCAGGTGAAGGCAGAGTGCCCTCTTTGTAAGCAAGCTTTCAGGTCAATCATTCATAATGTGCGGTCCAACCACCAGTATGAAGAGTACCTGGTTGTGCAGCGACAAACAGAGGAGTCCAGCAGCAGGATTGACATTGACAGAGTCACTGCAGCCACACACCGGTTCAGATACAGGTACTGTGGTGGATCTATTTGTTTGTATGTAAGAGGGTAAATATTTTAACGAATAAATCATTTGTGTATTTTGATATTCAAATGTTAGTATTTTTTTTTGAAAAGCTTACTAGCTATGTGGATCACACATTACTAGTATTCTTGTTAACCCCTCGTGCTAAGCTAAAATGCTTGTGTTACGAGTGGGTTTACGTCTGTAGTGCAATGGGTGGGTTTCGAACCGGCAACCACATGATTGCAAGTCCGGCGCCCTAGCCATTAGACTACCGCCGCTTCTATTGAATATCAAACATAATTCTTACTTCTCACGCCCCTATTCTATTCTATTTATAATTTGGGGACGCCGGCAGGCACCAGGCGGGCGATCAGTCCGCATATTGGTATTATTTCGCCCAGTTCCCCATTTTTGGTGGATCCCGTCATGGATTACTGGCGCTCGGCGTCGCAAATCTTCCCGTAGCCTTGCAGAAGCCCACCAGTTGTCCGATGGAGAGTTCTGCTAGCTGTTCTTCATTTATCTCATCGGTTCCTAGTATTTCCCATCTAAGTAGTGCATACATTGTGCATTTTGCTAGTAGATGAAAGCTCGTTTCTTCTGCTTCCCCGCATGCTGGGCATATAGGGTCCTCCACAGTGGTCCACAGTGTCCCGTTGCGATCCCTACTGCTATCTTTATGTTTTCTCTGCTCATCCTCAGTAATTTTTGGGATTTCCTTTCGTCATATGACTTTAGAGAAATTCTCACGCCCCTGCTCGCGTTCTTATTTGTACATGCAGGACAACGCTGACGCTACCGCGGCAGGAGACGATAGCGATCCAGCAGCTGCTGCGGCACTACCCGTTCATGGCGGACGTGTTCCCGCGCGCGCTGCCGGCCCGGCGCCGCCGCTCGCCCACCTCGTTCCGCCGCACCGTGTACCGCCACAACCTGTGGGCGCGCCCGCTGCCAGACTTCACCGGACGCTTCCGGACCTGCACACCAGAATTTTACAGGTAACTTGCGACGACTTGTTTAGCGCTGTGCCGTATATATGGGAGCAAATATTTTGTTTCTAAACAAAATTCAAATATTGCAATTTGATCTTTATAGGTACAACGACACTCAAATGCACCGTTTGGTACCATGGCTTAACAGGGAGCTTCATTATTTATTAAACGAAAACATTGGCCATATATCTTACGTCATGTCACGCATTCTAGACTTGCTGCCGCAACACCATATCAATTCATCTGAATTTAGAGAAGCGATGCATCGATATTTCGGTGATAGGACTGAACACTTCCTACATGAACTGTACTGCTTTGCATCAACTCCATATGACATGACAGGCTACGATCGCAATGTACAATATACCACTGACAGCAGAATATCTACGATGGTCAATGAGGTAATATCGAGTTCCGATTCCGAAGCGAGTGTAGACTCTGACATCGTTATGGTGTCCAGTTCGGAGCCAGCCGAACCATCCCCGGGTCCCTCAAGATTCCCGGCACCCGTTTACCCACTAAACTACATTTCGCAACCCTCCGCAAATGATAGTGTCATTCCTATCGAAACAATATCTCAATCGGACACCGACGATGACTCATCAGAGGTAATGGTCGTGGGTTACATTAAACCTCCTCAAGAGAGAACTCCTGAGATAGTAGACTTGCTCGGTTCCGATAGTGACGTCATCGTACAGGACAATCCCCAGCCAGAGTTACCTAGCGAGGCTCAAGAGAACAGGCCCGTGCCGTCAGTGAAACTGACGCTGAAGCGGCACAGGAGTAACGACGGCGGCGCGTCGGACAGCTCGGACAGCTCGTACCGGCCGCCGCGCCGCCGCCGGGCCCGCGCGCCCTGCGCCTCCACCAGCGACACCAGCCGCAGCACGCCCGACGCCTCGCCCCGACCCTCGCCCCGCGCCCCGCCCGACACCTCACCCCGCGCTGCGCCTGATGCCTCGCCCCGCGCTTCGCCTGACGCCTCACCCCGCTCCTCGTCCCGTAGCTCGACCAGCGCCGCCCTGCCGCGCAGTTCGCCCGGGGGCGCCCTGCCGCATAGTTCACCAGACGCCGTTCTGCCGCGCAGCTCGGCCGACGCCGCCCCGCCCGCACCCGTCACCACTACCGTTCCCGCGGCCTTCTCTAGCCCCGCTGACCCTGATACGGCAACCACCACCAGCAGTGATGACGACACTGACGATTACAAATTCATAGTTAAAAGGAAATCAAAGAAAAAATCCAGTAAAGCGAGTTCGACATCCAGTAAAGATCGCAAGAGAAGCAAAAAACGTTCGTCACATCACAAAGATAAGAAAAATAGTCAGTCTTTGGAAAAGGATAAGCGCAGCAAGAGAAAGTCGTACTCTGGAAAAGGCGTGAAGTCGTCCAATAAAACGAGTAGCCACGAGTGGAACTGTATAGATTGGACTGCTTTTGGCGAACCCGGCACTAGCGGTACGTCGAGTAGAGATAAACGTAAAGCCAACAAGGAAAGAAAACGACAGCGGCGCGACAGCCGCGAGAACAGAAGACTGAGAAGTGTTGTAAATGTTATGTATAATAGTCATAAAAACACTGATGAATCAAATTCGAGTGCAAATTACAGTAATGTAACAGCGTCTAATAACAGGTCTGACGGGGAATTGACTCCGGGTACGTGTGGTTCACGGGCCGAAAAAGAGGAACCACCTAACTTTCACAGCACCGGTTTACCGGGGATAGCTCGTAGACGACTGGACACATCATCCGATTCTGAAGACAACTTACCATTGAATCTTACTTTACAAAAGATTCCGTTTCCACCGTCATGAAGAGCCGCGTAAAAATTATAATTGTGATATTATATTGATTAAACATTAAACCAATTACAGTAGCGCTTTACAGTATTGATCCAGTCGCATTATACTTTCAACAATAAGGAATATCACGAGGGATAATAAACCAAAGCTAACAGCTGTGACTGCAAATTCATTACGATTTTTATTATTTGTACAATAATGAGTTTGTATCTTTGAATCTTATGTTTCTGGAGCTCCTTAAAAATATTTAACATGTACATATGTATAGTTTGTTTAACAAGTACGAAAAAATTGTAAACAAATAATATCTGCCTATTTATCATCCAGATATATTACTAGTTCCATCAACGTTGCAACAAGCACCCATGATTCAGGAAAATTTGTGTATAATAATAAAATTAGTATGATAAAGCAAATTTGCTTTATCATACTAATTTTATTTCCAAGAAAAATTATTGTAAGTTGTATGAATGTGTGTGAATAATGTGTATTATATATTATTTTAGCCCAATATTTTATTATAACACCAGTAAAAAATTATACAATTTTCATTTACGACTTCATATTTTTTAAATTTAAATTACGGGTATTTAGGTAGATTATGACCTATGGATGATTCGTTTAAGACCTTTGATACATAGTTATGATCAATAATAATTTAAGTTGTGAAATTATACCTACCTTGTAAACAAAATTTACTTGCATCTCAATTTTGTCACATGTGAGCATGACTCTCGTCTCAGTGTTGCCACTTTTAATTTTGAGAAAACCCCGCTTTTTCGTCTTTTTTCTTTTTTCATGCTTAAAAATTGACAACATTTTTTAAGACTTCGAATTAAAGCTATATTTAAACAATAAAAAAAAACTAAATGGCAACACTGGTCAGTCAATAGGATGTGTTGTAGACTCTGATTGAAACGGTAAAATTGATTTAATTTTGAAATAAACACGGCTGATGTCGATGATGACACGGTGGTCATCTGAAGGTTTTTAAACAGAAAGTACTGTATCATACTGGAACAGCCAAGAATAAAGTAATGTATAAATAAACAATTCTTTTATTCATAGATACAAACTAACTCAACAACTGCCTCAATAGCCAAGTGGTCCGGACCGCGACTGCTACGCTAGAGGTCCTGGGTTCGATTCCCAGGTCGAGCAAAGTGTTATTGGGTTTTTCTATGAAATTCCCAGTAGCAGCTCGGAGTTAGATATTTGTGCCCGATTAATGGCAATAGGCTCGCCCCCTATTACATGGGACCTAAAAAACATACCGGCGAACTGTGGGTGTACATTAGTACGCCTCTGCCTAACCCTTCGGGGAATACAGCCGTGATGGTATGTTATGTAGATACAAACTAAAACTTAATTCAATCGTGCTAGGATACGAACTAAACCCTCGGACCCGCCTCCCTGCATCTTTGTCAGTCAAATGGAATTTTGCGCGCAATGATTCTCCGTAATTCTTAGATATCGCGAAAAATAATTAACGTCTTTAAATCTAGGCAACCATGGTTTAACAATTTTTTTGATTAGGCAATCTAATATGGATTGGGAAAAAAATAAACTTTAATTTGATATGTATTTCGATTAAATATCTCAATAAACAGGTAAATAAGCGTTAGGCTTACCTGTTTATACCTGACAACTCCATAGATGCAGAGGAGAAAGCAGGCAACCTTGATTTTTACAATTCCTTGGGGTATATTCTGATATATCTTACATATAATAAGACTGTAAGTGAGCCGTGTCTGTACATTGCTTATATTTACAGAAAAATAATTTGGGGGACTCAGAATCAGTAACACAATCGATTTCTATTATTTTTGGAACTTTTGTCTGTCTGTGTGTTTGACGACGCATCAAATGATAACTACTGAAGAGATTTGAAGGAAGTGGGCAGGAATTCATAGCCTGTTTCTTGGATTAACATTTAGGCTATTTTTAATTCAAATCGGTTCTCTCTATCAAAAGTGATTAACATTTTATCCATTGAAAACGTTGAATTTTAATAATAGCCATTGAAGTAAATTTCTTTTTCAAGTATTTCTGTACTAGACTAGCACGGATCAAAAATTATAACAGAACCAAGTAATCAAATTAAAAAAATACACTTAAAGGGACTAAATAAGATAAAACAAGAAAATAAAGCAGATAAATCAGAAACCATTATTGTGACCAGGAATTGATTATTAGTACAGTTATTCTAACTCTACTTATACAGGGAATCACGGGACATGCATAGGATTTATCCAGCGAGCACAAGCCGGTGTAAAAACTAAATATTTAAGTAGGTTAAAGAAGTAAACAAAGAATATAACAACTTATTTTCTAGCGGACTAACACAACATCGTTATTACCTCAATGAAATTTGATTCGATAACAAGTGTAATTTTGAGTTGACAATTTTGACAATTATTGTTTTCTTCTAAAGTATCCAGAGAACCAGCCATTTAATAACTCATTTTATAATGTGAAATCTCCATAGTGTAGATACAGTGCGCACACTTTTGAGTGATTTGAGAAACTAAGGAGTTTCCATCTAATCAAATAATTAAATAATATACCCAAAGAATATACCACATATGTATCTATGTATAACA
Source organism: Acronicta leporina (assembly GCA_947256265.1). Classification (NCBI taxonomy): domain Eukaryota; kingdom Metazoa; phylum Arthropoda; class Insecta; order Lepidoptera; family Noctuidae; genus Acronicta; species Acronicta leporina. The sequence goes on from OX366512.1 coordinate 4,894,146, forward strand.
ATAAAAAAAATGCAACGTGCGTTAACCTTTACTGATGCCGAAACAGTTTTTTGAGATTTTTATTGTTTGACGACCTCTGTGGTTTAGTGGTTCGACTACCGGACTGCTGACCATGAGTTCGTGGGTTCGATTCCCACAGGAAACAAAAATTTATGTGATGAATATAAGTGTTTGTGTTCGTCTGGGTGTTTCTTATGTATTAATAAGTATGTATATACAAAAAAAAGTATATAAGTATTATATCCATTGTCTAGTACCCATAGTACAAGCTCTGCTTAGTTTGGGACTAGATGGTGCTGTGTAAAAATGTCCCAGAATATTTATTTATTTATCTATGTAGGTATGTCTGTTTATATTTCCATGCTTCACGTCAATACCATGTGAACAAATTTTTGAAATTAAGTACCTAATTTATACGTCAGAAATAAGGTAGTCAGAGGTCAATGGCGCTAAGTGTATTACAAATATAGAAAACCAGATTTTTCGAGGTTGAAACTTGGAGAGGAAAACGTCTGTCAGGTTGTTATTGATATATATTCAGCTGATGCTCAACTTTCATAAATAACTCATTGGGGAAGTTGATAAAAATAAATTATTTAAACACTTTTAATATCATTGGCACGTGATTTAGTTAGACAACCTATGTATTTGCGATGCACCATTGCATGCATTATCTAGCACATCTATACACATACTTCTATACTAATATTATAAAGAGGAAAGATTTCTATGTAATGAATAAACTCAAAAACTAACTTCCCGCTGTCTGTGTATCCCTATGTATGCTTAGATCTTTAAAATTACGCAACGGATTTTGATGCGGTTTTTTGTAGTGATTCAAGAGGTTGGTTTTAAGCTATTTAACATAACCCTTGCGACTCTTTCACGCCAAAGCGTATCTGGATAAAATTCGGCTGTGATAGAGTCTGGAATAAAATAGGCTACTTTTTATCCAGTTCGGACCCAATTCTGAACTCCACGCAGACAAAGTCAAAGGCAGAAGCTAGTATACAATTTTTTCTTTGTGTCTAGGGGGGGGGGGGAGAACGAGCAGACGGATCGCTTGATGGTAAGCGATACCGCTGACCATGATGCCGGCCTTTTTTGAGTTTGGGCCTCCGTTATCCTCACTCACTCGGCAAAACACAACGTAAGCGTTGTTTCACGCCGGTTTTCTGTGAAACCGTGGTATCACTCCGGTGGAGCAGGCCCATTCGTGCCGAAGCATGGCTTTCCCACAAAAAACCTCCCGCCGCGGCTATCTGCCTGCCTGAACGGGATATACTCAAAAGCTTAGTACCGAACGCATACACATGCAGTTTTCACCAATGGACGGAGTTATTCTTTAGCTTTCGTATTCAGAAGCTTATAAGCTATTTAACATCACGTTATGAACTTTAGTTAGATTTTGTAAAAGAAACCGTAAAGTTACAGCTAGTATTAAATAAAAAACAAAATTAAATTATTTCATATTTACTCTTATAAATCAACGATAATACATTACTCTATGTAGTGTAATACTTACAAATTCTTGACGTACCTACTCTGTATCTATACCATTAAGAAAATAAATATAATCTGATTATTTATCTTAAAAATTATTTACATAGGCCATGGTCGTCTAAACTAAAATTGCACTGCCCACAGATTTACATTCACACATTTTGTCGTGTTTTTTTTATTCTTGATATGCTTGATCGCCATTTAGCTTGAATGTTAAGCGACACTGCGACCTAAGATGGAGCGTTATTTTATTTATAAACCATTTAAGAGGAACAAAATTTTCTCGCTTGTGCGTCCACACATCTTGTTATCGCAATATTGTACCAGTGAAGATTGTAACAGAGTTTCTTGCCCGATTCTTCTCCATAGGATCAACCTTTTGGACTCATGCAACTAGAATCATAACGTTTCTTAAACGCTTGTAACAAAAGCTTACTTGAAATAAACACATTTGAACTTTGAATTTGTGCTGTAAAACGTGCAGAAAAGTAAGTCAAATTTGGTTTAGACAATATAGACCTACATAAAGCTTGCGCCTAATACGCGTAATAGTACAATAAAATCATAATAAGATGTAGGACTCGCTAATTCGTGTCATACTTTCTAATGGTGACATGACTTTATACGAACTTAAGTCTAATGTCTAAAATATGTACGAAATTGTACGGTAAATTCAAAAATATTACTTTTAGGTAATTACAGTTTTTACTTTAAGTAAGTATAAAAATGTTAACGTTACAGTATTTAATCAGGGTTTATTTTTAAATACACATCAAAAAATCACCCGTCAATTTATTTACCTACATCAAATATACTGATTGCACATCAAATTACCCAGAGAGAAATATCAACATCAGGTTAGGTTAGAACTGTGACGACACAATGACTGAACCGAATTGTAGTCATCGTACACATAAAAAAGAGCCCCCGCTTTTCAATTAATAGCGGTGCTTCACAAACTCAAATGGTTGCTAAAATATTGCTTGAATATTTTGGCGTAACTATTTTGTTGTGCAATCAGTATATTTGATAAGGATTGGCATGTTGTTATAAAAGGAAGATTTTTTGATTTACAGATAAATACTACCCTTTTATCAAAGGCCATAATAATAACTAATTTCGCGTATTAGTCGTAAATTCAGTATATAAAAATGGCAAAATATTATTATTAATGTATCAATAGGTACTTATACCAAAAAACACATCCTACCTAAAATCTTTCTCAATTTTCTGCCAGGTTACTTTTACAAAAAAGTAATCATTTACTATGTAACTGAGCAAAATAAATTCACACCTCGATGGACGGCTGGTCAAGTTTTAAAGTCACTCAACTTCAATAATATGAAACACTTCAGATGTTCATGATATGGAGTGTTAGAATTACACAATACGATATAGTCGACACAATATAAAATATCTTACAAGCTTATCGTTATTAGCAGCAATTTAGCAACAGTATATAGTGAATAAAGCCAATTAGTAGGGGGTAACACAGTTCATTTACTTCAAACTGCTTTGAAAGTATCAGTATAACTAAGAGATGACTGTTATTCATTGTTTATTATTTAGGAAGTATTTTGCTTTCAGTATAACTATTAAATGATAAATAGTTTAAGTATAAGTATTTAAAAAGAATAATGAAAACGGCAACACTGATGGTGCACTCTCCAAGAGTAACTTACATAATGACAGTGAGGCATTAAATGCCTGACAGAGCATCATTTCTGCGATAATTTTTTAAACTATTAAGGCTTAAAATATGTGCATCTACAGTCAACTGAAGTCCATCTGAACTAGTTTATATAATAATTACACTATAGAAATAATACAGGAATTCGGTTTCTATGTACCTAAAGGCCTTACATGAAGGTCTCGTAAACGAAATTATTGTTAATGCCCAAAGCATATGACACAAGACTGCCATATTTTATACACTTCTTACATAGGTACTTTTAAAAATCTTATTACGATAAAATATTATATTTTCATAGTACATAAAATACTTCAACTATTATAATGTTGTTATCAAATTGCATGACCTTCATTAAAAACTGAGACAGATAAAATAAGCTCATTAAAAGGCTGCCAAATTACGCATATTTTGATAATATTCGCATCTGTCCATGTTGCGTACTTTTTTAGTTGAGTTTGAGTTTATTATTTAAGTGGACTGCGAGTCCGGCAGACCGAATTGCCCTTACAAACGTAATGCCAAAATAAATCGTAATTCAAACAGAATTTAATCAAATTGTTTTATAATTCATATTCTGATACCTTTCTAGGTTCCTATAATAATAGATAATGTATTCATCATATTATTTCGTGAAAAATAATTCACTGGAAACAAATGTAAATGAATGTTATTCTTGATATTTTACAAAGTTTCGATCGGTTCTTCGAAACGAAACTTTGACGAAATGGCAGGATCCTAGATTAACGGTATCCGAATAATAACACAATTTGATTATATTGTGTTTGAATTGAATACAGTTTCAGCTTCTTGATGATATTTTTTCACGTGTAATTATTGAATGTATGTAGTCAGTCTTCGCGTCATCCGGAATGCATTAGTGAAGAAAATTATGAGCCAAATTATTTAATGTTTAACTTCTGTTTGCAAAAGAATATATAAAACATATTTATGAATTACCACATACAAATTAGAGGGGGAGGGTTGGAATATACTACCGTGACCCCAAAGTAGTATATTCCTACCACCTCAAATTATGACTAACCCAGCGAGGTACCCACTTCAATACAGACAAAAAACACACCAGACGCTTAGGTTCGAACAATGCATACAGCCCCATCAACTGGCCTTAACGAAACAACATTTTTGTCCATGTTTTAATATGTATAAGAAAATTTAATTTCCTTCATAACTTTTTTAACTTCCAGCAAATCAAATGTCATAAATATCAGTTCAGCCGTTTTTGAGGTATAAATGTTTAACTAACCCGACATTGTTTTATATATAAATATTATATATAAGAAGATTACGTTTGTATGGGCAATTCAGCGTCCGCGTGACTTAATTCTAAATTTTATTTACCTGGATTTATCACTAACCAATAAATCAAAGTGCCAGTGTTCTATCAGCAAGGTTCAAGTAAATTAATGATTATTTAACATTAGACGTACTGACTTTAAGATGCAGTAACTTCAACCACTGTATTCATGTGCTGGGGATGGGGTTTAAACTCCACCACTTCTTTCCACACCAACTCTGTGAAAATAATAAGTTTCCTCAATATTTTTGTCTTTGATAAAAATTTTAGGCTAAATGTTGATGCAATGTATGCGCGTAACCGCCTTGGGTATAAAAACAATAGATTTTGCATTGTATCTGTATTTTGGAGCTTGAAAGGCTACTATAAAACAAAGTTTTGCAAAGTTTGTAAAACAAAGACTGAAAATAAGTGACCATTCGAAATGTGAAGTTCGTTACTTATTTATTTTATGATGTAATTTCAATTTCTAAATTGTAAGCGTTGTCTATTTTAATTACTCGCGTCTATTTAATGTCACCTGTATAATATAATGTTATTTTTGTACGACCTCAAATGACGCTCTTATACGCATTTAAGGCACCTAGGCAGTTGTGTGAATTTATAGACGACAGAAACTTTACTATCGACAATCAACATACATAGGTAGGTACTTAAGTTTTTATTAAACCACTAAGCCATTTTGTCAAAAGAACAGCATGGATATAACGTTACTATGCGAGTTATAAAAATGTTAATATCGTGTCATATTCCTATCAAACAGATAAGCAAATCCAATCAACAAACAAAATTTCCCTCTTATCATAATATTTGTACAATGAAATTGCAGGTGCACAAAGGGCAGAAAGTAACTAACAGCTTTCGTTATGTATTGATATTAATTGAAAATTTTAAAAAATAGCTGTCTAAATAAAATGTGTTGACCTTGACATATATCTTTATGATCTTTTATAGACTTTACGACAATCTTGACATAGCAGGCAGATCAAACGTCTCATTATCTAGTTTAGGTACTTGGACACAAAATCTCGTGTTTATAGGAATAAACTCCAAAATCACGGACTATTCCTATGGTCCGCTTCATTGTACATAATTTTATTATGGTCTCAACATGGGAAGAAAGAATCTGGGCCCGATTCTCACAAAATAATGGAATCGATCGCGATGGTGTTCAAACGGATAAACGATTTATGTGAAATTTAATTTATTATGCACTGCGAGGATTCAATCTTGGAGACACTTCAGTCCCGAAATTACGGGATAATATTTTTTTTTTATGGGATGGGGGCAAACTTACTCACGGATCACCTGAGTGATTACCGCCCACCATGGGCAACACTAGAGGAGTCGCAAGTGCGGTGCCAGCCTTTAATGTCTTGTTTAATTTAATTTACATGACCATCCCGGGATCAAATTCTGGCTCCTGTATCAGCGATATGTTGAATTTAGATGCTGTCATTCAATACGTCTAAAAATATTGTTTAATTATTTTTATTTTTTATTTCAGATATCCATTTTGTTAGTACATGTTCAACTTAAAAACTACTATTTATTTAAAGAGTTATATTTTTAGTTTAATTTAATTTACATGAATATCCCGGGATCGAATTCTCACTACTGTATCACCTATGTGTTGAATGCTGTCACTCAATACACATCAAAGGCTTGCGCCAATCTAATATATTCATCTCCTTCTCTTATATGTTACCTTTCCATTTGTCTACGGGCAGTTCCATATCCTCAAAGCTCTGGTCGTAGGGCGCAGATACGGGCTCGTCATCAGGATCGGCATATTGTGCCAAGTACTCGTGTGCAAGCGCCAGCTCTGCTGTTATACGCCTAGAACAGTACACTTGGATAAAGGGCATGCCTTTTTTATTGTCGTCCCTTAAGGTAACTCAAATGAGGAAATTGATTAGAATAGGTCACTATAGAAAGTTTGACAGCCAAATCTATACTCTATCTACATTAGATATATATGTAGACAGAGTATAGATTTGGCTGCTGTATATATAAAGCTGGAGAGTTTGTTTGTTTGTTGAACGCGCTAATCTCAGGAACTACTGGTCCGATTTGAAAAATTCTTTCAGTGTTAGATAGCCCATTTATTGAGGAAGGCTATAGGCTTTATACCATCACGCTAAGACTAAGTAACTATTCCACGGGGACGAAGTCTCGGGCGGAAGCTAGTACTAATATATAAAGGTAAAGAGTTTGTTTGTTTGCTTGCTTGAACGCGCTAATCTCCGGAACTACTGGTCCAATATGAAAAATTTTGTGTTAGATAGCCCATTTATTGAGGAAGGCTATAGGTTATATATCATCACGCTACGCGGACGAAGTCGCGGGCAGAAGCTAGTCAACGATATTTTGAATTTTACAGTTTCTCAATTCATGCTACTCTTACACAATATCTGGTGGGAAGCGATTTTTAAGTCAATCATACCAATTTATTTGAATAAAGTATATACATTACATTATTACAGGAAAACAATATTTTGCTCTATACTAATATAATAAAGCCGAAGAGTATTTTTTTACTCCAATGTGCCGATCTCTGGGTCTACCAGACAGGTTTGGAAAATTATCTTTGCATTTTATTGTGGATTTGACTTGTGTTTGACAAATAATAATTTTGTAGAATCTCCTCTGTATGATCCTCAAGCGGCGCGTTATAGGTATAAGATTTGGAAAATAGCAATACAATTAAATACTTACTTGTCAGCATCCAACTCCAGCATAAGCTCAAGCAGATTGACGGCCAGAGGATTGGCACCGCGAAATACCTCACGGAAATCACGCCTCTTTAATGCCGGAAGCGACTGGATATAGTTCCTCGCCTAAAACATAACAATATCACTCATTTTACAACTAGACTTTTTGAGACGTAGACTTTTATCTTCGGTTGACATCGAGATCAAAGTCTTTAACTTATTAAATCAAAATATTTTACAAATGCTACTAAGGTAGGCTATCTTGATACTGTAAAGTAGCTAAGCACAACTCCACACAGAAGATTTAACGATGTATTTATTATCAGTGAGTACTATAAATAGAGCTTTCGCTCGAGAAAATTTGGTTTTGTTGTTACTCAATCTAAGTAAATTTAACAGGATTTTTTTTCTTGAGTGGTGCGTGTACACACTAAGTTTAACAAACGTGTGCGTCTCGGGACGCCCGACAGAAGTGATAACTTTACGGCTAGCGTGGGTTAAAGAGAAAGAGGAGGAGCCCGCCTGCCGCTGCCGTATGCGTGAGAGAAATGGACGGAGACTGGCGCCGTAACGCGAAGCGGTTTACACTCCCGTAAAAAGTTATAATTTCAAAAAAAAAAAAGATTTGGCTTGTATTGGTCTAATATAGCAATATATTAGATTGTTTTTCAATGTCAATAATGTACAGACATCGGCCTGTTACAGTTTTATTATGTAACTAGGTTTTGCCCGCGGCTTCGCTTACTGAAGCTATAGTAGGATTAGAAATGGACCCCAAAAATAATTTAATCAAAACTCAACAGTGATGATGTTCTTCTTCTTTGTATGGGTCTCTCTTTAAATCAGAGAGGTCAAGCTGTATCTCAAGGTCCGTTCAATTAATTGAGATAAGAAGTTCTAACACTTAGCGTGACTGCTACGCTAGAGGTCCTGGGTTCGATTCCCAGGTCGAGCAGTGTTATTGGGTTTTTCTATGAAATTCCCAGTAGCAGCTCGGAGTTAGGAATTTGTGCCCGGTTAATGGCAATAGGCTCACCCCCTATTACATGGGACCTAAACACACCAGCGAACTGTCGGTGTACATTAGTACGCCTCTGCCTAACCCTTCGGGGAATACAGGCGTGATAGTATGTTATGTTACTGATTATTGTTAATATTTAAGTACTTCTACAGTTAGAGAATGCTATCTCCATAACAAAAAGCGCCAAAGCCTTATCTTATTGTTATTAATATTTTAACCTTCTTGAAATCTATTCGAGACTGTTTTAAATGTTTTAGTTGTGTTACTCACCTCTTCACTAATTATTTTGTCAATAGTTTCCTGATCAGGTTTTCCACACAAAAACAATATTCTTGTGAGGTGATCAATATCTGAATACACGCATGTTAAGGTTACACAAGCACCAAACTTACACAAGCCATGTACATGACAGAACAACATAAAAATAAGCAAGTTAATGGCAAGCTATCTTTGCTTATACTGATATGTACAGTTGTTACACCATATCACCAAGAAACAATGTATGGAAGCTACTTACAGACTCCGAAGATATTTTCGTCATAAACTCCTGAGCAGGTGTCCCCAGTACTTCCATGATCAAATTTAATTGATGGATATCTGTCTTATCCATTAAGGTTGAAAGCAATTGAGATTTAAAATATGAAAAGCTAAGCTGTAAATCTAATAAAATAACGCATACAAATTTAAATAACTGCCTAAATGCTATAAAAGAAATTACCTTTGAAATTGAGTTAAAACAGAAATGCATAAAATATTTCTACCACATTAGCCTTAAGCCGGTTGTTTGATGTGTTTCGAATGCAGTAAGTTATTTATGGGAGCTGAAAAACATTAAACTTAACTTAAATCGATACTAAAAATCGCAAAGCTTCCATAGAATACTCATTTTAATAAAATTTTGTCCATATATAATATATATCTCATTAAATATTATACACACCAAGATTAAGGTCGAAACACACTGTGGCGTGGCGTTGGCGTATGTTGTGTAGATGCAACACACTGTAATAACTTGACTCTAACCATACGAAATGTATGAAACCAATACGATCCTGACGCGCCAAGACACGCCACAACACAGCTGGCTATGGTACCCAGCTTCCCTCAGGGAGTTGATATTCAATTGTGTGGTAGTTTGAATAAAATGATAAACTTTCTAGGTTTCGAATAGTCCACAATATTCTACAACATTCGGAAGTGTTCTAAAATGTTCCGTAAAGGTCTGGGATATTTCGAAAAACCCAGAAAAGTACCGAAAGAGAGAGCGTAAAAAATAAGTCATTTTGACCAGACATAAAAATGCTATAGAATCTCCTGTGCTGAAATGGGATTAGATAGATAAGCCTACTCCGATTATGTGCGTAAAAATATACTTAATGAATTAATTAGTGTGCAGATATACTATCAAAAATCCTAAATACTACCATTTATTAGGTGGAACAGGACTCATAATAATGACATTCCCAATGTTTTCAAATAATGCATGCATTGCAAGTTTCTAAATATTTTAAGAATTAAAAAATAATTACAATTAAAAGGATACGGTCTGAACCTGGGAATAATGTCCGTCCAGTCAACAATTCAGCCATGATGCAACCCACGGACCAAATGTCAACTGTTTGGTTGTAATGCATCCAGTTCAGCATGATTTCTGGGGCTCTATACCACCTACAATTTATGTACTTAATTAAATATTAAATTATATCTTTGGCAAGAATAACATGTAATTATTCTGCCCTTAAGTCAGTTTATGTGGAAGTTGGATTGTATAATACACTATTTTACACAAGGGCTAGAGCTGTTTAACAAAACAGCTCTGTTATGAAGAAAAACTGTACTGTTTGTCCAGCTGGACTGTTTTTGCAATATGTTTAACAAAACTGCTACCCATGTTTAGTTGATTTGTAGAATTACTTATCTGCAGTTACGATACGCTTTTATGTGCAAAAGCTATCACGTTTAATATTTTGACTAATTATTGCAGTTAAAATTAATTTTGGCTGAGTATATTCAGGATCGAATATATTTTGTTGCTGTTTTGTAAAACAGGAGAGTGGTTATGTAAAACAGTGAATTATACAATCCAACTGCAACATATGCACTACCAACTAGCTGCAATGCAGCACACCATATTATGACAGACCGCAAGGCAAACTGCCTGCTGCTAAATCATGCTGTATCGTCGTATAGTATTGCAGCTGCTCCTACTTCCTAGAAGTATTGCACAAGATAAATTTAGGTGTTGTAGGTTGTTGTAGGCTACAGTTACATATAAATGCATTATCAATGAAATCATTTTCTTAAATTAAGACAATGTGAGTGCATAGAAGTGTAGGGAATGTGGCGTACAGCAAGCCAATTGGATTCAGTGCATTTTTGTATAAATATAGACATGCAGTAAGCTGCATGGTGCCATGCAATCAGCAGGAATGGTGTGCTGCATTGGAATCAGCCAATAGTCCATAAATATTATGTAACCTTGAACCATTTTTCTACATACCTTGTAGCCACATAGCCAGTCATCTCTGTTTCAGTAGGCCTAGCTAAACCAAAATCTAAGATTTTCAACTCACAGTCCTCATTGACAGCAATATTAGAAGGTTTTAAGTCCTACAATGTTATAATACTTGTGTCAAATTAGTGAGTTCATAATGCATAGTAAATATAATTCTAAAAAATCCCTAAACTACCACCATAACATTATAATTTAAAGATATAATTGAACAGTTCTGTTAATAATATGAGAAATTCACTAAGTATCTATTTCTTCTGTAAGTAGTACCTATAATAAATATACAAAAGAAATTTCTTGGATAAAATAATAAAGATAACTGAAAATCTCATTAAGTAAGTAATTTGTAACCACACAGAGAAAATGATGAATGCTTACCCTGTGAATAATGCCTGCAGAGTGGATATATTTAAGACCACGGAGAATTTGATAGACTAGGAATTGGACATGGTCATCGGAGAGTTTCTGAGTACGAACAATATTGTTCAAGTCTGCTCCCATCAAATGTGTCACTAGATACACTTGCTGAAACTCCTCCAGGGATTTTTCAGGACTAAACACATCCAGCAAACCTGTATGATTAATTATACAATTAAAGGGTTGTGATGGTGAAAAGTTGTACATAAATCTAATAATTTACATACAATACATTACATTCAAATAAAACTAATAATTGATACTATAACATAATAATTTACCAATAACATTCTCATGGTTCATATGCTTCAACATCCTTAATTCGCGATAAGTTCTTTTGGCGTGTACGGCTGACTGAAATGGTCTCGCCAATTTTTTTATTGCCACTTTCATATTATGCAGAGTGTCGATTGCTGAACTGTAAACAAATAGCTGTTAGATTTGAGAATAGATACAATCAGCTTAATCGGGCCGCCCACGTAAGTGTAATGTGCCTGATTATTTAACATTCTGCTGTCTAGAACGAGGATATAATGCTGAAATAGGCATAAATTATACAAATGTAGTGTTTTCAATAAACTTAGATACTGGCATATTGCCGAATATATTCATAAACACATACCAAACTTGTCCGTAAGCACCTGAGCCCACAGGTGTTAACATTTGGTATCTTTCCGGGACAATCCATTCTGTTTTGTTGATTTCTACTTTATGAAACCGAGGCATCTTGTTATGTTCTTCAGGATGTTTTTATCAACTATTTATAAAAAAATGTGAAATGTTTTCTAGGACACCGACGGAAGATAAATGTTCTAATGAAGAGAGAGACGAGACGAGAGAGACTAAAATAAATAGTCAAAGAAAAAAAAGCACTTACTGGTCCAGTGTGACCATCTGGAAAATAGAGAATCATCAACGCCATCTCGCGTGTTCTTGAGCAATTATGACAAAAACGTATTACGGTTTTAAGAGCGGTATACCTACCTCTATAATTTTTAATCAGGTTTATTTACTACATACTTTTTTGTTTAGTCGAATTCGGGACAGGATTTCCTAATGGCCTAAGAGCCCGTGAACGCCAGACCATCGTCATTTTATAAAATCTGAAAGTTTTCAGTGCATGCTCCCAACACAGGTAAGAACGATGGACAGTAAAATTATGAAGTTTGGGTTATCGTGGCTTTGGCAGGTAAACGGTATAGATATTCTATTTCACGAAGGCCGTTAAATTATTGAAATTTGAACTTTATTTCAATTACATATAGGTCATCATCATACAGGACTTCGTGAGATAGAATGACTATACTAAAGGTGTGTAAAATACCGATCTACTTTCGTGAAATAATGAAGTGTGATTTTTTGGTATTAGAACATAATATAAGCCTTCGTATTAAACAAAAAATATCGATATATCAAAATATCGATATTTTCCCATACAATTATCGATATATATCGTTGATATATCGATATTTATATAGAGCAGTGATAGCCTAGTGATATGACCATTGGACTGCCAAGTCAAAGGTCTCGAGTTCAAATCCAAGGCACGTACCTCTGACTTTTCGGAGTTATGTGTGTATTAATAGTTAATTATCACACGCCTAAACAGTGAAGGAAAATATCGTGAGGAAACCTACACGCCTGAGAGATTTTCTCGACGGCGTGTGAATTCTGCCCACCCACAGTAGGCTAGCGTGGTGGGCTATAGCCTAATCCGTCTCATTGTGAGACCCGTGCCCAGCAGCGGGACATATAATGGGTTGATTATGTTATTATATCGATATTCGATATTTATTTTAGAGTATCGTATTTGTATCCATTCAGTTTTTTTTTCAACAAATCAATTACAAAAAAAAAACTAAAAATAACATGTAGAAAATAAGAAAAACTATGAATACTATTTTACAATAGAAGCCGTTTGACAGGCAGGCACTTCAAACAGAGGGTGCTCCTAATGTCCATATCTGATGACTACTGGTTTGATTAAATTGTATATAATTGTTTAGACTCGAGAATTAATAAAAATATTGTTTTCGTCTATTCTTTTTTACGAATTTTGAATAATCATGCGAAAACTGACGATATATCGATATTTTTCACTCAAGAATTATCGATACTGTTTAAAGATATCGATATTTTTTTCACTTGCCCATACCTAAAATGGTTTATCCGATTTATCTTAATTTTCGACAGTTAGACATGGGTAACACATTAAAAAATACGCGAGCTACAGATCAGCTCATGACACAGGAGAGTGAGCCGAATCAATGACTCAGTTCGCAGATCAGCTCAGTTTCAGCGAATCGACCCGCCTGAGCTGCGGCAGTTGACAGTTCGTTTGTAACGTGGTGGACACGTTTTAGGAACGTGGCCGACCGGGAACTATTTAGTGGAGATAAATAATACTCGGAACACAAAATATACAAATTTATTGACACTAGGGTAAAAATGTATAGTACATTAAGGCAAGAGTAGGGTGAGTTCAGCTCACGGTGGGTTCGGCAAAGGCTTCGAGGTGAGGTCCAACCGGTAGAGGGCGGCACATAGCTTGGGCACCTGCAGCGGGAAGAACTCTGTCGAGCCGAAATAAATATGAGCTTAGGATTATGAATTTAATTTTAATACTACAAATATCCAAAGAGCTTTTTGAGTTGTATAAATCAATAATACGTTTCAGAAATATTGAATCGTTCAAAACCTTTCTCTGAACTTCAAGTAGATCACACTCAGACATACACAATTGGAGCTGAATTGAGCCGTGAGCTAGTCATTTTGTTGCTGATCCGCAGCTCAACGGCTCAAACCCATGCAATCTGACTTATTGAGCTGACTCAAAGCTGAGTTACGACCTCTATCGACAATTGACGTTGACAGCTGTCAATTAGTACCACTGTACCTTTCTGCTGTACCTATAATAATGTGTTTAGATCAGCGTTGCCAGATGGTTACATTTCTTACATTTTTCGTAACTTTTGACCCCCTCGCGTAACATGTAAGTAATTTTTATATTTAAGGCATTTTTCGTAACTTTTGAGAACAACGAGATAAGTAATACTAGATTTTTATTTTATTGCAAACAGTACACGAACGCATCCAAATTGAACTCACATTTTTAACAAACGAAAAAATAAGGAGCTAAAAAAAAAAAAAAGCTCATTCGACATCATAGATCCCAAAATGTAACTTTTGCACCAAAAATGTTACTTTTCAGGAAACGAAACGTAACTTTCGACTCAGGGGCCCTGGCAACACTGGTTTAGATCTTGTTGCGAATAAATCTCACAACGAAAGGCTGTAACATAAATTAAAGATAATATTGGGTGACCATGGCACAAACGGCGGGCGTTAAGCCCATGGCCATAGCTGGACGTGTGGCATCTGAACGTGAAAGATGTCTTGGCATGACCGATGTTGAGAGAGCCTGGCGCAAGCAGTGGCTAAAAGATCAAATTTTGGCTCCCAACGAACCAGTACACGTAGAAGAATACTGGAAAGAGCGCACTAATGTATTCCGCCGTATCTATCGCAAACCTTTAGACGCGTTCTATTCTGCTCTAACCCCAACTTTGGTGAGGTTACATAACAGTAACATTAATGGCTTGCAACAATTTTTTTAGTGATAAAAGTACAGTATGACACTTACATTATTATTTCAGGGAGCGGCACGTGCTGCTGATTATAGATACCTGACTGGAAAATTTGCATTAATTGGTTTTGGAATTCTATGCACACATTACTATTTCAAATATAATGGAAATGTAAGTAAAAAGATTCAACAATGTGAAACCTTGTAGGTATGCATTGTAATATAGCTGAATGCTTTTGAGTCCCAATTTTAAGTTGTTGCTAAGGAGTCTGCCTGGATTATTTTACTATTGTCACTTACAATGGTGAAAATAAATATGACTAGTATGTACTAAAATACATAACACCCCGTTATAATTACAGGATTGGACCAAGAAGGGAGGGTGGAGAGTACATGTTTCTAAACCAATGGTGTTACCTGGTCAACCAGGGTTCCCCTTCAAATCAGAACGCACTCAAGGCTCTGACTATCATGACAGAGGCTTCAAGAATGCCCCCATATAAATACAGTGTTTGCACATTGAACATTATTTTTTATTAGTGAAATCAATACCAATGTAATCAACAATAGTTATTAAAAATGCTAAATATCAAATATAATTTTTATTCTTATATTAAATTAAACTATTGTATTTTAACTGCCTCATCAGTGTAGTAGTCCTAAGCAAAAATATTGATATCAAATAAGGACATTAATCATGCATGTGAAACATTTTCCAATCTAATTCTTTTTATATTTAAATTTACCATTGCAAAACAAGTTGCTGACAAGTTTTATTTATAGCATACTGTACACCTCTGCCAAACCCTTTAAGGAATATAGGCATGATAGTATATTGTATTATATAAATACTATGCAAAATGTATTCCTTCTGAGTTAAAGGCATGTAATAACTTCATGAAGTCATCTATGTCCATCATTCTTGCTCTCAACTGGTCTGTTCCTGATTTTGACAATATTTCCTGAACCTTTTCTTTTATTTCAAAATCTTCAGGTATTTCCTGAAAAAAAAAACATTAAATGAACTGCAATGCAGCCACACTAAAAAATGGACAAGGGTAAATAAGATTTGCACACCAGGGACCTCCTTAGTACCAAATACAAGGCGGAAAGTATGAACTGGCTCTGAAGGGATAATTTTATTACTTTATTTTGCACAGTGACAATATTAAAACATTCACTAAAAATGGTCATAAGAATGTATTATACAAACATTGATACAAATATGAATTATGAATGTATATTTTTATGACCCCTTATAAGGTGATTAAGATAAAGTTCTCACTACCTCTTTAATTATTTAGGAAGAGCATAAATTTAAAGATTAAAAATAAAAATGTTTGAATGTAACAAAATTATGGATATATTAGAGCAACCAGCATTGTTCTATGTTTTGAGGATAGATACTTAATTACCTAAATAATTATTGGAATTCAAATTAAATATTATTACTTATTTGCCTATTGTATTAGTATTAGTACATTGATTTAGCTGAGTACTACCTACCTTATTATGAAGAGAACAGTGAACTTTATAATTCTTCTCTAATACAGCCATTGTTGTAGCATGTTTAAAAACAGCAGCCAATGTTTTGTTTTTCCTTACAAATGCTATCCTTGTTAGACCATCCCATTCAACAAAATTAATAGGAGGTGGTGGGTTTCTTGGTTCTATGCGCACTACACTAGATTCCACTTTAGGAGGGGGCCTAAAGTTGTTTTTGCCAACCTGTTAAACAAAATAGACACAATGAAAAAATATAATTTTGCTAAAGAAACTTAGTTTCAAAAGTAAAATCTACTAACCTTCATTAACATGTCCACTCTAGCCAATAACTGTGTATTTATTGATAGTCTACAGTATAGCTTATCACCAGGCTTTGCTACAAGTCTCTGTGCAAATTCTTTTTGAAACATGAGGACTGCACACCTGAAGAATGGTCTATGCAATAATAATTTGAACACTAGAGGGGAACTGATTTGGTATGGCACATTGGCAACACATATATCAAAGAAAGGCAATTCTGTTTTCAGAACATCTCCCACAATAATTTGAAGTTTAGCTTGGTAAGGAGTTCCTTGAACACGCTTCTGCAATTCAGCAACCAGTCTATAATAAAAAAATGTAATTATAGATACATTGTTACTTAGGTCTTAACAAATAATCTTACATTTTATAATCATTACCTTGTATCTATTTCACAAGCTACAACCTTTTTGACTCTATCCAATAACTTGACAGTCATGTTACCAGTACCTGGACCAATCTCAAGAGCAATGTCTGTAGGCCTCAAGCCAGCTTTGTCTAACATTGATGTTATAATAAGAGGATTTTTTAATATGTGTTGACCGAAATCCTTATTAAACTGTATTCCTAAAATAAGGCAATCTATTAATATGGTAAGTCATCAAGACAACGTAAATCATCTGATTACCTATCACAAAAAAAATAAATCTCTGAATTTATACTAAGCTCATCGTTTATGTACCTTGCTTAGCAATTTCATTATGCACTCGAGACTTCTTTTCAGCTTTAATTTTCGGCATTTTGGCAATAATTATAAATCAGGGATAATGATATCCCCACAAAGTAGGTAATATATATGGTCTATTTAGCTAATGTGTTGATAATTTGAACTTTTGATACCCTGAAAGAAACACATGCTCTCGTGGAACTGTCAAAGTGTCAAGGTCAACCAGCAACTTCATGTTGTCAGTGACAAGTGACAATGTTAACTGTCTACCACTATCATCATACTAGTATCTCTTATTTATTAGTCTGTGCTATCATCTCTTAGTAGTTTGTGCTACCACTTATGTAGCCAAAATAGCCCCAATTAAGGCAAGTATCAAATACCATGTGTTCAAGAACTGTAGAGTTTTATTGGGGTTTAAAATCCCATGATGGGAAATAATATTTACTTGATTCTCAGATACTTGATTACTCTATTAGTTGACATTGGCAAATACACAGAATTTCACAGAAATAAAAGGTAAACATCTAAGTTATGGACACATCTATCTTCTATCGTGTTAGTTACACCATTTATAACTCAAGAACGGCTGAACCGATTTGGCTGAAAATTGGTGGAGAGGTAGCTTAGAACCAGGAGACGGACATAGGATACTTTTTATCCCGCTCCCGTGGGATGTGATGATAGACCAAATTTCATGGGGGCGAAGCCGCGAGCAGAAGCTTATCTATATATATAAAAGAAAGTCGTGTTAGTTACTTCATTTATAACTCAAGAACGGCTGAACCGATTTGGCTGAAAATTGGTGGAGAGGTAGCTTAGAACCAGGAGACGGACATAGGATATTTTTTATCCCGTTCCCGTGGGATCTGATGACAGACCGAATTCCACGGGGGCGAAGCCGCGGGCAGAAGCTAGTCTATATATATAAAAGAAAGTCGTGCTAATTACACTATTTATAACTTAAGATCGGCTGAACCAATTTGGCTGAAAATTGGTGGAAAGGTAGCTTAGAACCAGGAGACGGACATAGGATACTTTTTATCCCGTTCCCGTGGGATGTGATGACAGACCGAATTCCACGGGGGCGAAGCCGCGGGCAGAAGCTAGTCTATTATATAAATGAAAGTCGTGCTAATTACACTATTTATAACTTAAGATCGGCTGAACCAATTTGGCTGAAAATTGGTGGAAAGGTAGCTTAGAACCAGGAGACGGACATAGGATACTTTTTATCCCGTTCCCGTGGGATGTGATGACAGACCGAATTCCACGGGGGCGAAGCCGCGGGCAGAAGCTAGTCCTCTATAATATTGAATAATAATAAATAACTACAACAAACTCAAATTAGGGAATTAAAAATGTTTTTTTATTTCATTTTATATAATAATATATTCACAAGAAATAAAGGGCGTTTAATTTACTTTCATACAGCGAGGACCTAATATTACGAGTTAATTATTTACTGGCTCGTCTATAACCAGAACAAATTGATAGCTTAGTACCACATACTACTAAGAGATACTAGTATTTTAGTACTGGAACGATAAATTTTACAATTTCCTCGACTGTAGATGAAACATGAAATTACCAAACACTTTTTTTTTTCTCCTAGTCAGGAGATATTGGCTAGTACTTGGGTGCATCCGCCAGCGTCAAGATTTGTTTTTTGTTTGTTTGAATGTAAAGGTAAGGAAACATTTAACGCGAAAAGACAATATAAAGGAATTTGGAAAAAAGGAAACAGGATCAGCTTCATTGGCAAGTCTGTCAGCTTTTTCATTACCCCTTATTCCACAATGACTCGGAATCCAGACAAAAACTATAGAAAAGCCCTTGCAAACACACTCAAAAAGTTTACTCCTAATATGTGCTATAAGAGGAAAAAGTGGTTTGGACTTAAAAGGATATCTCAAGAGCGCCTGAAGGGCACTCATGGAGTCAGCTAAAATTAAACTATTTCCAAATTTTAAAAGTAAAATATATTCTAGAGCCATAAGGATGCCAAGACATTCGCCAGTAAATACCAAACACTTGTTGAGAGTCCAGAAATCCAGACCACAGATTAAGTATAAACTTAATCGACTAAATTTCGTAATTCTTGAAAAATTTTATGCAACCCTAATTTAATTTTCATTTTAATTAAATAATCTGGCAACTTCAAATTTTGGCATGGTTGATCTTTACGGGACCGAGTGAAATAAAACCGTTTCGTAGAAATAATATGAAAATGGAGTGGAAACCTGAACAAGAAGGACTAAGACAAATACTAACACTTCTCAAGGAGTCTCAGTCACCAGATACAGCAACGCAAAGAGCTGTTCAACAAGTATCCTTTTCATAATTTCTACATCTTGGCAGCTATCGGCGTGGATATTTTTTGTAACTATAACCGCTTTATTTTCTATTTACGTTCTAATCGTTATCAATATTTCTATATTTGCATACAATTCATCATAATTATAGGTCTCTACGCCTTTTCAACTATTATTTGTTTCATCGCGACGCTTGCGATAAAATCGATTTTTCCGACATGACAGCCATTGACAACCTTTATTTTCCTAACAATGTAATATCAGAAATTGGAGGAATTGAATAAGTATCCGGATTTCAATAATTATTTGATTTTCGTATTGACTAAACTAGTCACCGAAGAAGAACCTACAAGATCTCTGAGTGGATTGATTTTGAAAAATAATGTCAAAGCTCACTACAACAGCTTCTTGCCTGAAGTAGCTGAATTTATAAAGCGCGAATGTCTATCAGCTGTTGGGGATCCATCGCCTTTGATTAGAGCAACTGTAGGCATCATCATAACTACAATAGCCAGTAAGGGTGAGCTAACATCATGGCCTGAGCTTCTGCCAGCCTTATGTCAGATGCTGGACTCGCAAGATTACAATGTTTGTGAGGTAAGGGTTAATTTCGAAAATTACCTCATCATTAAATGACCTTACTATATATACCTTAGTTTTAAACATTTTAGGCCTACAAAATATAATTACAGCCACAATAAAAAAAATCAATAGTTTTGTGTTAAGTATTGTGTAATGTTCAATGCAGTCATACAATTACCTATGAATGATTTTTTTCTTAGTTCTTTTTTTTAACAGGGATTGGATTAGATAGTACCTACATATTTTATATATGATTCATCATTAGGGATGAAGGAAGGATGGATGGATTAAGGTTCCATTTCTAGATTTAGACAGTCAAAAGTGACAATGACCTCTGTGGTTTAGTGGTTCGAGTACTGGACTGCCGACCATGACGTCGTGGTTTCGATTCCAACAGAACACAAAAATTTATATGATGAATATAAGTGTTTGTTTTCGTCTGGGTGTTTCTTATGTATTATAAGTATGTATTTACAAAAAAAAGTATATAAGTATTATATCCATTGTCTAGAACCCATAGTACAAGCTCTGCTTAGTTTGGGACTAGATGGTGCTGTGTAAAAATGTCCCAGAATATTTATTTATTTATTTGTTAAAAAGGTCTAATTAAAAAGAAATGACAAATTATTATATTTAAATGAGACAAATACAACATACTTTTAAATGACCTATATCTAGATGTTAAAATAAAGTAGTTTGTCATTCTATTGCAAAACTTTTATTTAGGTTTTGGAATTTATTTACTTTATTCCCTCATTTTAGGGTGCATTTGGAGCACTGCAGAAGATATGTGAAGACACAGCAGAGATCCTGGATAGTGATGCACTAAACAGGCCTCTGAATGTGTTGATACCCAAGTTTCTACAGTTCTTTCGGCATTCAACACCTAAAATCAGATGCCATGCTATCGCTTGTGTCAACTACTTCATCATGGGCCGGACCCAAGCCCTCATGGTACACATTGATGCTTTTATAGAGGTAAGACATACATATTTTTTGTAATTCTTATGCTTTAATTTAGTGAATGCTATAGAACTTTAAAATTTTATTATTATAATGTTGATTATCTGGTGACTTACATTTGTAAATTAAAAACATTTTGTTTGCAGAACTTGTTCCATTTAGCAGCTGATGAAGATCCAGATGTCAGAAAAAATGTCTGTCATGCTTTAGTGTTACTTCTGGAGGTACGACTGGACCGGCTCATTCCTCATCTGCCTAACATCATAGAGGTAAACAGCATTACAAATAAATTTATTTTATTTTTTTACATGATCATGTACCATATTGTAATAGTATAATAATGAAAATTAGTACAGAAAATTATTGATTGATGATATTGTGTTCAGAACAATAAATTACTATGCTGATAATACAATATATGTGTATTTTAGATGCAATTACTTTCATTTAATCTGTTTAATTCTGCAGTACATGCTGGTGAGAACCCAAGATCCAGAGGAAGGGGTTGCACTGCAGGCCTGTGAGTTCTGGCTCTCACTTGCAGAGCAAAATGTCTGTCGTGAAGTAAGCAATATTATTGGTTTCAAAACTAGTTTTAGCACTTATTCTGATTAGCGGTGATATTATTATTTTAAGTATTATTATATTTTAATTGGCCTTGATTAATCCACTGCAGTTGATGAAGTTGATGTGAACTAGTTATTATTGATTAGTGATATTAATGATTACACATTATGCAATAATTATCTTAATTTGTATGACTGTAATGTACATTCTATCAAAACCTTATTTTAATAAATTCATAGGTCCTAGGCCCTAGGCTACCGGCCTTGCTGCCGATCTTGGTCCGAGGCATGCGTTACTCGGAGATGGACGTAATCCTGCTTCGAGGCGACCGCGACGACGACGCTGACGACGCGGAACCTGACCGGGAGTCAGACATACGACCACGATTTCATAAGCCTCGTTCTCACACTGTTAAACATAATGGTATGAGTTATGGCAGCTTATGTTATAATAGTATATTTTTTATTGATTATTTAGCAACACCGGGAAACTTTCCCATAATCAAGATCCATCCATACATGAACTGGTTTTTACCTTCAACTAAGTTAACTGTGCCTGTTTTCTCATGTTTATTTGCAAGGCTTAATTTATTATAACATTTTGATGTGATTTAAATACCATACCATAGGGATATACACGATTAAGAATGTTGGTAAGTACCTAATTGATTGGTGTTACGTAGCGGGCGCGGGTGACAGTAACATGTCGGGCGGCGGCGAGTCGGACGACGAGGACGACGGCGGCGCGGACGCGGACGACGGCTCGCTGTCGGACTGGAACCTGCGCAAGTGCAGCGCCGCCGCGCTCGACGTGCTCGCCAACGTGTTCGGCGCAGACCTGCTGCCCGTACTCTTCCCGATACTGAAGGAGACACTCTTCCACGAAGATTGGGTCATAAAGGTAACAGTAACACACAGAGTATACAAGTTAGAAGTAATAATAGTATAACATAAATTTACGAATGTTATCACCTTAATTTTTTTTTAAAACTGCCCTGTCTTAACCCATGTTTTTAATATTTTCACACAAAACAAGTTTGTTTGTTTTATCTTCATCTTCTATATATATAACAATATATAAAAACTGGAGAATGGCTGGACCAATTTGGCTAATTTTGATTCTGAAATATTTGTGGAAGTTTAGAAAAGGTTTAAACAGTGATAAATATAAATCTATATCTATATATATAAAAGAAAGTCGTGTTAGTTACTCCATTTATAACTCAAGAACGGCTGAACTGATTCGGCTGAAAATTGGTGGAGAGGTAGCTTTGAACCAGGAGACGGACATAGGATACTTTTTATCCCGTTCCCGTGGGATGTGATGACAGACCGAATTCCACGGGGGCGAAGCCGCGCGCAGAAGCTAGTAATAAATAAAGGAAAATCCTAATAACGTCAATTTAATTTTCCAATACAAACTCCATATCTGTGAAACATTTGATGTGGTTTGTCTTTTTAGAAACAAAAAATTCTCACTTGGTTGTCAAATATATATAGTTGTGTTCAGAAATTTGTCTGTTTCATAGCTATAGTTTGAGGACCCATGTTTTTGGTCTGTTTTGTTGGATACAAAACAGTTGTTTTTTAAATAAAAAAAATGTAAAAGTGTCAGTGGGTTGTCAGAAAAAGAAAATAAATAAATTTCAAGAACTTTATTTACTGTTATTGTTTTAAAATGCCAAGGAGGAAACGACCTGACTTAGGTCGTAGAAGTCAATCAAATGTGCGATGAGCTACGACACGTGCTAACCATACTGATGATCAGCGGGACACGGAAAATTATAATATTAGTAGTAGTATTGTTATATCAAAATGGCCTTGAAAATTAAGTGGATATGCTTAGAATAGTATGAGTTTGTGTACAATCAAGAAACTTGGCGGTGAACCACCCTTAATAAAAATTCGCTGTATTCGCTAAATGTAACTACCCACGGAGAACACTGACCCATAAGTCAATAATGATTTAGTTTAAATTAAAGTATATGAACTACCGATATTAATTAACAGCACATTTCTTATGTCTTTTAAACTTAATCCTTCTTAGCAGTCAGTATTAAATATTGAACCTAAAGTACAAAGCAGTAGCAGTTTATTCAATTACAGTCTGTTGTAAATTAAAATATGTAATAAATAAATAAAATAGGTATGTACAGTCACGAGCAAAAATATGTATACACTTACTAAAACTCTTAGTGATTTTTTCCCTGAAGTTATGATTGTAAACTTTGAGATAATACCAATATAATAATTACAGTATTCGTTCGAAAATACTATGTTCATAACACCATAAAAATTCAATTAATAGTTAAAGAGAAAATTGTATAAATATCTGTGCTCGTGACTGTACATATGTATGGCTAATCCGTCAATCGTATACGGTGAATGTACAGTTGGCGCAAAATAACTTAAACCAAAATGGCGGATGCGCAGTAGTCGACTTTTAGTACATTTTGCACGCAAATGCACTGTGCAAACTTTCCCCCTCCGTTAGTTTTGGGTGAAGTTATTTTTCGCGAAGTATAAGTGTGAATGATGCGGTGGTGTGCAGGAGAGCGGCATCCTGGCGCTGGGCGCGGTGGCGGACGGCTGCATGGGCGGCATGGTGCCGCACCTGCCCGACCTGGTGCCGTACCTGGTGTGCTGCCTGGCCGAGCGCAAGGCGCTGGTGCGCGCCATCACGTGCTGGACGCTGTCGCGCTACTCGCACTGGATCGTCTCGCAGTCGCACGACCTCTACCTCAAGCCTGTCATGACCGAGGTAACTCTTCTTATTGCTTCTATTGTCTAACAATTATTATGTACCTACCTGTCTACTTCTTTATAGTATATCCACTTATTACATGCAGTACCATAAACCAGGGCTATTTTGATCTCTTTGAACTGTGATTATCTGTATCTTATTAATTAGCAAGGAATAATTTAAACTAACTAAATGGCAACTTTTTAATTTAATTGGCATTGAATCTATTGAATTGCATTCCTGTTTATATAATACGTAAGTTTTTATCAAAGTCGAAAATCAAAGTAGCCCTGGCTTAACGGTATTAGTTATATTATTTGTTTAGAAATGAATATAAGTAGTAATGCATAATTTTGTATTTTCAGTTGCTAAAACGCGTTCTAGATAACAATAAACGCGTTCAAGAAGCGGCATGTTCAGCTTTCGCCACCCTAGAGGAAGAAGCGTGCACAGAGCTTGTTCCCTATTTGGGCTTCATTTTACAAACTCTTGTGTATGCATTCAGCAAATATCAACATAAGAATTTGCTAATATTATATGATGCTATTGGCACACTAGCAGATTCTGTTGGACATCACCTTAACAAACCGGAGTATATCAACATGTTGATGCCACCTCTCATTAATAAGTGGAATGTTTTGAAGGATGACGATAAAGATCTTTTCCCACTTTTAGAGGTACGAACATTCATATTACAGTTTGACATTCATATTTGAATTTGACTTGATATTAATAAAAGTGTTGGTTGCAGTGTCTATCGTCAGTTGCCACAGCCCTACAATCAGGATTCCTGCCGTATTGTGAACCAGTCTTTAGAAGATGCGTTTCATTAATAGAACAGACCTTAAATCAGAATATGGTAAGTTTTATTCTATTTAAACCATATAAATAAAAACTTAATTAAATATTATAAGATGCTATCAAAACTATAGTTCGACGTTTAATTATTGTATTCAGTAACTTGACAGTTGGAGGGTTAACAGTTTTTGACAAAAAAAATATAGTGAGGTGGTGTAAGAATAAACGAAATTGAATGAACTAAAATAATGTACTACCTACTTACATGACTAAACTTTTTATTTAAAACTTAATAACTTGTCAAAAAACACAATATAAATAAACTATTAAAAATTTTAGATTTTTTTCTCAGTAGTAAGATAATATATAAAATTACAAAAGTAAAAATAACTTTTATTTTTAGTTCGTTTCTATCTATCGTAGGAAGGAAAGGAAGTGGAAAGCGGAAAGGAAGGAGCGATCGGCTTCTGCATCACGTGTTGTGGGTTCAATCCTCACACAGAGCAAATATTTGTTGTTCTGGGTCTGGCGTTTGTGTATGTGAGAATCTGTTTGTAAACGCACCCACGCTACAGGAGAAAATCCTAGTGTCGGGCAACGGTTTTTCACCGTTTTTATCATTCTTTCATTTCTTTCTCTTTCTTTTCTTTATGCAAAATCACTTCACTACCCCAACACTATTAGTTGTAGCATGGTAAATTTTTTTTCCTTCGAACTGTCAAGTTACTTAATACATTTAAAAGACGAAGTATTGTCAAGTTTCTAAAATGACATGTAGAAACTTGATGTTTCGGCGCTTTCTATTTGAAGTAAATGAGTCTTACATATAATAAGAATGTTAGTAACCTGTGTCAGTACGTTGCTTACATTGATTTTAATTTGGGGACCGATTATAAGTAACACAATCCATTTCTATAATTTTTGTAACTTTTCTGTCTGTCTGTGTGTTTCAACACGAATAAAGTAATAACTACTGAATTAATTTGGAAGAAGTGGAAACGAATACATAGCCTGTGTCTTGGGGCAACATTTAGGTTATATTTTATTCAAATTGGTCAACTCAAAAGATATTAAAATTGCAAAAACTTTCTATTGAAAACGTTGAATTTGAAAAATAACCCTTGAAGTAAATTTCCTATTAAGTATTTCTGTACTAACAGGAAATGACTAGGACTAGCACAGGTTAAACAATATTATAAAATGAAGTATTAAAATTAATAAAATACACTAACACCTGGCAAACTAAATTTTAGAGTACACCAAACAAAGTAAATAATTAGTGAACTTTTTCTTTAGAGATTAATACGACGTCGATATAACCTTAATGAAAAAAATGATAATTATTATTGTTTTCTTCCTTATAGCATACAGTAATTCATTTTATGATGTGCATCATTCATAGTTTAGATATAGTGCACACAGTTTATGTAAGAAAGTATATACTCTAACTTAAAAACTGGTGAACTTCTTAGCTCAATTAATTAAACGGATCCCGAGATACAGCTTGATCTCTTTGATGTATAGAGACCCATACAAAGAAGAGATCATCATTGTTGGTTTTTTATTACATTATTTTGGGATCCATTTCTAATCGTAATATAGCTTCAGGTGAGCGAAGCCGGGGCAAAAGCTAGTGTATAATAAAATATCATAGCCTTTTATTATACACTAGCTTTTACTAGCAAA
Source organism: Acronicta leporina (assembly GCA_947256265.1). Classification (NCBI taxonomy): domain Eukaryota; kingdom Metazoa; phylum Arthropoda; class Insecta; order Lepidoptera; family Noctuidae; genus Acronicta; species Acronicta leporina. The sequence continues at coordinate 4,921,033 of OX366512.1, forward strand.
TGCATAAATATCATTGGTTATTTAAAAATAATAATTGCAACGTGCATTAGAAAAAACACTGATGCCGAAACAGTTATTTGAATTTTTCATCTCTGTATACTAAATAAAATAAGGTAAGTTTAATAGGTCAGTACTGACCGCTAACATACCGTCGAGCCTGTATTCTCTGAAGGGTTATGCAGAGGCGTACTAATGTACACCCACATTTCGTACTCCCATGTAAGAGTGGGCGAGCCTATTTGGCAATAGGCTCGCCCACTCTTACATGGGACCGGCGAAATGTGGGTGTACATTAGTACGCCTCTGCATAACCCTTCAGAGAACCGGGCTCAGATCCCAAACTCCGAGCTGCTACTGAGAATTTCATAGAAAAACGACTAGACGATAGGTACCAGAGAGAAGGGACGCGGTCACGCTGAGGACCACTAGGCTAATGAGGCGGTTCAATAGCTCTAAGAGTATTTAAAATATGGAAAAACAGAATCCTTATTTCTATGAGATTTTACAGTCGAAAATTGGACAGGACGGTGTGTTCGGTCAGCTAGCAATATATAAAAATATAAATGCTAAATTATACTATATTAGTTAGTAATTCAGTATGTATTAGATACTGTAGAAAGATACATAGGCATATACCAAATCAACCCAATATGTTTTCAGGCAAACAGTCAAAGTCCGGAGCAATTTGAAGCACCCGATAAGGATTTTATGATCGTCGCACTGGACTTGCTGAGCGGGCTTGCAGACGGGCTTGAGGGACACATAGACCACCTTGTGTTCAACTCCAACCTCATGCAGCTGCTCTTCCAATGCATGCAGGATCCGATGCCTGAGGTATATCTTGTATGTGACTCATGCTTATCTACTCACAGGGGACAAGGGCGCATAGGGCATTTTTGTTACGTCAAGGTATTGTGGAGTTTTAATGTATTTAATTTTTATTACTATTTAAGCTGCAATTAATATGGTTGGATATCATTTCTGGTTGCGTTACCCAAAGTTGTTATTTATTTATACTTTTTTATGTAACTTGGAATTTGTACATAGGCGGACTATTGGCATAAATATTTCATATTTAACTTCTAGTTTTCATTTCACATACGCTATTCCTTTTTAACGTTTCTTGCGGGAATGACCATTAACAGTGGTCATATTCATGTACATAGAAGCGATGTTTATAACTTGTCACAAATACAATTGTTACGACACCTGCAGGGTGAGTTACCATCCTTTAAAATTTTGACTGCTTGACTTTTTAACAGGTGTCGTGCCTCCAGCACCCGGCTCAAAAATTGCCAAATAAATACTTACGACCAATAGGGTCGTGCAATACAATATATCGATATTAATTATTATGTGTTATTTTATTAATTTTTTTCATTACTTAGGCTTTCATTCAATAGGCTTACGCTTGACCGAAAGTGTGCCTGACTTTGTGAAATTGCGTATAACAGTAGTGTGACTTAAAATTATGTATTTAATAGATACCGTCAGGTATAAATTAGAAGTTACCAAGTCATTTCATTAAAATAAATAAAACCTTGGCTGTGATACCAATAACATAATTATGAATTAAAAAAGAATGTCTATGTACCACCTTGATTTCAAAATTAATGCCATTTTCATAATCCGCACCACCATAAACACAGAAATTGACACCCATATCACTACATTTATAACAAAAATGTCCACCATCTTGGATTTCAAAATTAATGCCATTTTCGCAATCGGCACCCCCATTAACCCAGAAATTGACACTCATATCACCTTTTATATAAAAACTAGCTTCTGCGCGCGGCTTCGCCCCCGTGGAATTCGGTCTGCCATCACATCCCACGGGAACGGGATAAAAAGTATCCTATGTCCGTTTCCTGGTTCTAAGCTACCTCTCCACCAATTTTCAGCCAAATCGGTTCAGCCGTTCTTGAGTTATAAATGAAGTAACTAACACGACTTTCTTTTATATATATAGATATTAATAATGCCATCTTCATTTATAAATAACTAGCTTCTGCCCGCGGCTTCGCCCCCGTGGAATTCGGTCTGTCATCACATCCCACGGGAACGGGATAAAAAGTATCCTATGTCCGTCTCCTGGTTCTAAGCTACCTCTCCACCAATTTTCAGCCAAACCGGTTCAGCCGTTCTTGAGTTATAAATGGTGTAACTAACACGACTTTCTTTTATATATATACTAGCTTCTGCCCGCGGCTTCGCCCCCGTGGAATAAAAAGTATCGGGAACGGGATAAAAAGTATCCTATGTCCGTTTCCTGGTTCTAAGCTACCTCTCCACTAATTTTCAGCCAAATCGGTTCAGCCGTTCTTGAGTTATAAATGAAGTAACTAACACGACTTTCTTTTATATATATAGATATGATATAGATAAGATTATAATGTAATTATTTAAATGCACTCAGTTATTTAATTATCGATGGTTTATAAAAATATTGTCCGCCATCTTTGATTTCAAAATTAATGCCATCTTCATTTATACATACATAATCAACCCATTATGTGTCCCACTGCTGGGCACGGGTCTCCTCTCACAATGAGAAGGAATAGGCTATAGTCCACCACGCTAGCCTAATGCGGGTTGTCAGACTTAACACGCCATCGAGAAAATCTCTCAGACACGCAGGTTTCCTCACGATGTTTTCCTTCACCGTTTAAGCGCGTGATAATTAACTATTAATACGCACGTAACTTCGAAAAGTCAGAGGTGCGTGCCTTGGATTTGAACTCGAGACCTTTGACTTGGCATTCCAATGGTCATATCACTAGGCTATCACGATCCAATGGTCATATCACTAGGCTATCACGATCCAATGGTCATATCACTAGGCTATCACTATCCAATGGTCATATCAATAGGCTATCACGATCCAATGGTCATATCACTAGGCTATCACGATCCAATGGTCATATCACTAGGCTATCACGATCCAATGGTCATATCAATAGGCTATCACGATCCAATGGTCATATCACTAGGCTATCACGATCCAATGGTCATATCACTAGGCTATCACGATCCAATGGTCATATCACTAGGCTATGACGATCCATTGGTCATATCAGTAGGCTATCACGATCCAATGGTCATATCACTAGGCTATCACGATCCAATGGTCATATCAATAGGCTATCATGATTTTTTCATTATTCTTATCATTTATACATAACTAGTTGTTGCCCGCGACTTTGTCCTCGTGGACTTTATTCTTTAGGGGTATTCAGTATTTTCAGATACGATTACACACATTACTTCTTATTTACAGCCTCTGACTCTCGTCGCGTGGGTTTCAGTTTTTGGATTTTATAACGGTTCCTATATTTTATTTTTAATATCAAGTATTCAATGATAAGAACATGAGATTTCACGTTTTCTGCCGTGAATTGTGGATATTAACAGGAATTCTACTAGTACTTTAACAATGGCTTTAATTTCGTTTGCTTGTGTCGTCTTTGTACACTTTGGATCGCGCAACCCCTCCTCGCTTCTCTCATCATCGTTTGAACGTTGATTATTGCATTTAATTGTCCCACAAAACCATTAATACTCATGCGAGATCTTAAAATTACAATACAACAGTAACTAACACATATTGGGTGAAGGGATTTGTTGTTTTAAATTTAGACTTAATATTTTAAGTGGTGTTTAACATTGTCAGGTGAGACAGTCATCGTTTGCGCTGCTGGGTGATCTGACGAAGGCATGTTTTCAACATGTTCTACCATACATACCCGAATTCCTGCCGATACTGGGCATGAATCTCAACCCTGAACTAATTTCCGTTTGCAATAATGCCACCTGGGCAATCGGTGAAATAAGTATCAAATTAGGTAAGTGTCACAATAAATAATGACGTTCAAATGAAACCCACTATTTCCTATTGTAATGAGTTTTTTTTATAACCATAAATAATTATTTCAGGACCCGAAACATCAAAGTATATTCCTCTAGTATTGAATAATTTAGTTGACATCATCAACAGGCCTAATACACCCAAGACTCTACTTGAAAATACAGGTAAGTGATTGTGTTGATTGAAAATAATATGAACACTATCATTTATATCGAAAAACAAAAGTTAGATTAACTAATCAGTATTGTTTTATTTGCTAGAACGACTATTTACTAAGTGACTCCTTGGTGTCAGCCATGTTATATATAATTATACATATTATATGTATGTATGTTTCTGTTCAATGTTTTATATTAAGTTGTTGTGTGTTTGCTATAGTAACCCGTCTTTCTCTACCTAACAGAACCACAGAACTTACAATTTATATTGATATTATTTTCTAAGTATGTACTTAGTCATATTCTTGTTAAATATATACAATCATTAATCAGTACTCCACTACTTCAACAATATTTCCAAGTCATGTACTTATATTATTTATTCCATATTTAATATATATAACCAGTAGAAAATATCAATGCCATACCTTACATCATGTTTATTTTGGTTCCTGGGGTATAATGTAAATATGTTATTAATACAGTAGAGCCGAAATACAAAGTGTGTGCCGAAGTTAAAAGATGGCATAGAAGTCGCAGAATTTAGCATCAGCTTGCATGATTTAATTTTGTACTTGTTTATTAATCATCGTAGCACTACTAAAATGTTTACAATGGTCCTTTCTAGGCCATCTTTTGTCAAACATTATGATACAATAAATTTGATGGATTACTTAGCCTAAACAATAATTGTTTCATGTTTTTTCCATTTGTAATACTAATTTGTTGCTGTTGACTTATGTACTTTAACTATGTTTTGAATGGTTTGTTGATTTGTTTTCTTGGTTTTGTTCTCGGTATGTCGTGGCGTGTAGCGATTACTATCGGTCGGCTAGGTTATGTGTGCCCCCACGACGTCGCACCCGTTTTACATCAATTTGTACGCCAGTGGTCTGTAGTCATTTTTTTTATTATTACTTTATATTATTACGTTTAATATTGAATAAGTTATTAATCGGTATTATTTCGATTGTGGATGGTGTTTGTCCAAGGCTTGTTAATATTATTGTTTTATATGATATGTTATTCCTGATTTACGTTAAACCAAGCATGAGAATATTATTCTATGTATTATTGTGCGGCCACACTGAGGGACTCACTGATTTTCTGGGTGGAATGTACCTATTAGCTCATTTTATTTTCAATGCTGAACTTTTATATGTGTTGAACACCATCCGCTTTCTAAACAATATTATTATTTACACCAAACTGCAAGACAATTTGTTTTGACTAACTCGTAAGGCCTACTTGCACCAACTTCTTAAACATGTTTAAATTGTATTTACACACAATTTTTCATAGTAAATTTGTGTTTAAATACGATTTAAACACATTTAAGAAGTTGGTGCAAGTGGCCCTAAGATTATTAAGTGCAAAATAATTATGTAGTATGCTAATTTTATTATTTCGTATCACAGTTGATTAATTTGTTTAATTACCTATATATATTTAACAAACTTTGCTTACAGTTTGGAATGTTCTGAGTTCCAATATCCATACAAATATTTACGTGTGCTAGTTTTAATATTTGCTGTTCACAAACATAATCTTCCTCCCGTAGTCCACAATTTTCCCATATTCAGTATACAATATTAAATGCTTGATTAATTTACATCGAATTATTTTAGAATTAAACTTATTTTAGTGATGGTATTTCAAGTAATATCAGATTTTACTAGTGTTAGTTTGTATTATCAAGAGAAGTTATATTTTGAAATATCATCTAAATAATTACTATAGTATTATGATTAGTTGAATACTCTCTTACGACACATTATTTGACATCAGGTGCACATCACTACGTAACATTCGTGATAACGACGAAAAGGACTCCGCTTTCCGCGGCATCTGTCAGATGATCCAGGTGAACCCGGGCGGCGTAGTGCAGGATTTCATGTTCTTCTGTGATGCGGTGGGCTCGTGGTCACATCCTAAGGACGATCTGAAAGAGATGTTTACCAAGATCCTGCACGGCTTTAAGAACCAGGTCGGCGAGGAGAACTGGCGCCACTTCACCGACCAGTTCCCAGTGCAGCTCAGCGTGCGCCTGTCCGCCATGTGCGAGATATAGACGTCAACACTGCGTTATGGTACGCTGCCGGGATGTCTACATGCCGACGTGTTACATGCTTGTGCCTGGCCGACACTAGTGTAATGCAATGTCTGTTTGTTTGCGCAGGGGGAACCAATGTCAGCACGGGTCGGGAAGACATTGAGGGTGACGGCAGCCGCACCCGGAGCGTAGGGAACACGTCACGCCGGACGGCGCCGGCCGCTGCTTCTGCCGCCGCGTTATGTGCCAACACACCTATCTACAGAGAATATTATCTAGATTGTAAATTGTTACACTTCATTCTTCTGTTTGTACCTGAAAATTATATATTTCGACGAGATATACATGTAGAAGCGGCGTAATCACTTAATTGTAATGAGTGTATCGTGCACCGATTGTTTAGAATGTAGCTTGGTCGAGGTCGTGCCGGTTATGAACCGCTCTGCTCGGCTTGGATTATCAGACGCACAATGCACAGGGCGGGGCCGTGCACAGTGGGGTGCTAGGCTTTCTATTTGTAACTTGTTGCATTCATAACGCACGTTGCATGCTTACGTGCCCAATTATATAGCCATCGTAACAGCGTACGTTAACGTGTACGTTAATTGACCCTTTCTAGTTGTAGTTTTATTCACAAAATTTTGTAACGCGGTGATTTTTACTGATTTAGATGTGGAATATCTACTTGTAATTGCATGAACCTTAGAAATAGTTTCTAGTTTATAACTAAAAGATGAGACTTGTTAATTTTTCAGTTTGATATGTGTTTTTAAATTGATATGCAAATTATTTTAAAAAATTATGATTATTTTTTAATGATGTCCATTCAAAATTTATGTTATTTGGTTCCAATCTATATTAAGATTTTAACTACACATCGAATCATCGGAGTCTCATCACGGAATTTATCAAAAGAATAGAGTAGCATAGTAAGACACAGTTTCTTATTGAATTGATATTGTGTGATATTGCGTCAAATCTTGTACTGGTAAATAGTTATATATTTTAAACGCGCGTATTCGATCACCAGTCACATCGTTCGCGTTATTGCTCGTTACTAAATAGCTCAGGTTGACTGATGCCCTTCACTGCTCAATACAAATATAGCACCGTATTTAGTTCGTTATTCGTTAAAGTTATTACAGCATTGCTGCAGTTTGATCTAGAAGATTTCAAATAAGTAATTTAGTGATTGATTTTGTTCAAAAGCATTTATCTAAACTCACTAGAGCTTGCAAATAATTTAATAGATATTTAAATTGATGTGTTAACATAACTATTATTATTTTATAAATTACAAGACTTAGTAAAATCGAGAATTTATGTCAACTGTGATTTGTGACTGGTTTTTTTTACTAATATATGTGTATGATGAGTATATGTCTGTCAGTGTAGATGTACTGCTTTGATAGATTTTATGACGGCTAGATTTCTGCTATATAATATACCAAATAGTATTTTTACGTTGTATACTGTTTAATGGAATTGTATGTTTGAGTTGACCGGGTCGGACGACGCTCGCGCAACGACGTGTAACGCTGTTTATGCAACATCTTGCAAAGCTTCTGGTGTATATTTACATATTTTGTGACTGTCTACGTCGCTACCGCGAGTGCCGTCGAGAGCTGGTCAACTTGTATGATTGATATAAAGTACTATTTACGTGTATATTTTAATTAAAGTAATATTATGTATATGTAAATACATATTGCGATGTATATTATTATTATTATATTCAAGTAAAATTGTTATTTTTTGTTTTATAAAAGCTAAAAGTCTGACTTTAAACACTTGTTATATATCATTTAGTTTTTTTTTCAGATACGGGGGTCTGAAATTATGTAGTTCAAGGGAACATTAGCATATTTTACAAATTGCAATTGTAGCGTAGGGTACAGTGTCAAAATAATATGGTATTTCGGGGATATAAGAAAATTATAAACATTCCGTGAGACATAAATTCTGTCTTATTTACAATTCAAGTTTCACATTCGAGTGTTACTTTATAAAGAATATATATTGTTTGTGTCGCAAAATTTGTTCTTCAGAAACATTTTGATTTAATCAAATAGTTGAAATCCCCGATCCTCGTAATGTTATCGGTTCCTATCCCAAGTCCTGTCTAGTCCCATCCCGTGTCATGTGCCAACGAAGCCCGGCGACTTGCAGATGGATGTGACCGCGACCGCGACCGCGACCGCGCCCAACGCGGCGGCGGCGGTGCGGGGTGCGCCGTCTAACGATACGGTAGCTGTTTCACGTCTCGGTACCCGTAGAAACATTAAATTACTGTAGCTACCATTCGGATAAATTTGAGACACATTGTTTATTTTTTAAGTAGAATCCATTTTATATCGATGTTACGGGTGGCCTCGTAATTTATTTTTAAGGTTAGTAGATTTTATGGTCATGATTTTTTTTAATGTAGTGTTTGTTTTTCCTAAAAAACCGTGATAATAGTTGGATAAGTGATCGCATGCGTATATGTGTGAGTGAGGCGGCATTCGTAAGGCACTCCCTTCCTTGAGGCATAGTTAGTATTTTATGAAAAATATTATAGTTGTATCGTTTGGACGAACATTAATTGTGATGCATTGTCGATATAATTAATGTAGGTTGTTTGGTGTCGCGTTAAATTGTCTTATTGTGTTGTGCATTATTGTCGAAAAGTACATTTATTTTGTACTTATAAAACATAATACTTACCTATATCATTTATTTATATATTATTATATTATACATGTGAATAGAATAATCACATTGTCAACATACGTTAAATACATTATACAATCATACATTACCTACAAAGTGTAACGAAATGAAATTTATTTTTATTAAAAGAAACACCTTTGTCTTAACAATATTTTTGTATGGTAGCATTTACACATTTTCATCATTTAATTCATCGGGTGTCTTTTTGAATACAACTAATATAATGGCACTCCCTTAAGTCCCAAAATTAATCACTTTGAGGAATGAACACAATGAGCTGAAGAATACGTTATATTACAATATATTTAAACCCTTTTTTGTGTAGTTTTGGAGTGTACAAACTCCAAGGTTTTTCATATTGCTAGAAATTATGTGAGGCAAATTGAAATAACACACAAAAATTGCCTTGAAAAGAAATGCATATTTTCTTTACTATGAATTGAGATTATGCATTATTATTATTACACACATTTCAGTTTATACGAATTCAACGTTAATTGCAGCCGTATTTCTTAATACACGGGTTTTTTTTATCAGATCATTACCATAAAATTACCAAAAACTTGACACGTCATGTAGGCAATGTGATATAATATTGTATTGTATCTATTTATTATTTCAACTAAAAAAAAACACTTAGTTTTGCCATTTATCAACTTTAATTATATTACATCATATATTTTATTAAATATTTTCTAATTAATACTTTCTTATTTATATACCCTAGTTTTATTTACAAATCACTACCATTATTTAGTCCTCTCCAAAATATGATAGGAAATCTATCCGTACAAACTGTATGAAAATGAGTATGTTCATAACTGTAAATTGTTGTCACCTGTAGGCGAAATGCATAAATTAATTAACATAAAATTGTTGGAACTGTATGTTTGTATTGTAATTCACAATGTCAGCTATAAGTCAACCGGTACAAAATTACCGATATACCATACATAATATTGAGTTGTTCATTTACATAAAGTGAGTACAGAAGAATTAATCTTGTAATAGACACTACCTACCTCTAATTTAAGGCCTAATCTTAGGCGACTTGTTCAAAATTAATAATAAAAAATTATAATTTTGGATAGTATATTTGTATGATAATAACACTTTAAATATAAATACTGTACTCATTTTATATAAAATTATTGGCGACCTATTAGAAATTTATATAAATTAATTTGTAAAAGTTAACTATATCCAGATACTAACCAATTTTTAAATCTAAGTTCTGGTTGTAATAAGATGACCTCACCATAGACATTCTTTTTACCAAACATTTCGTTAATAAAGCACTCATTGTTCGAAGATGGTGTTTTACTGGCTCTTAAACCGTAATCCCCCCCCCCCCCCCATTAATTTCGGTCACAAAAATGATCAACAAATCCCATAAATCAGTAGATAATTCATTTATGGTCGCGAGTGTGACTGCTGGTCGGCGTCTTAGGTCTAAAAAATATTTATTGGATTTTCCGTAGTCTCTAAACACGTCTGCTATGGTAATGCTAACGGGTGAAATTATCTCTCAAATTGGCCCAAAATAGCGTTGCGCCGTGACGAAAGGAAAGAGGGAAGCGAGGCCTTCGCCCTGCAGTGGGACGACAACGGCTGAATAATAAATAGTGGGTAGACCTGCATAGTAATACTATTCTAATTTGATTTATACAGATAAAAATAAATACCTGGCAATCAAATTCCTATACATTACTGCCAAATATGCTGAATTTGATGACGTAGTGTCGGTGTCGCCTAAAACGAATTTGTGATTGTACTTTGCTCAGGGATTACATAATATTATTTTAAGGTATTTGTTTCATCTTGTCGGAGAAACAGGTCGACCTAATAAAAGCGTGTTAAAAACATATATAACGACCTACAGTTACTAGTATTTTATTATCTGTGCTACAGTTAAAAAAATATCTCAATTTTTTTTTCTATTTCTTATTTTTTTTAATTCCAGTCGTTTTTTTATATTTTTATTTTTTTCACCTAGATTAGGTTAGTGCCGAACTGCGTGCAAACATAATAGAAACAACATGCATAGTTACATGTTTTAGAATTACGCTGTTAATCCAACGCAACAATACATTTCCTAGTGACTGATACGCATTTAACTCTCTATATCAAAACTGCTGAACTTGCGCTGTTCCCTAAGATGGATGGACTATAACATAAAAGAACTAGCAACTAAAAATATTTTTTGTAATTCGCCTTATAGTTTTTAAGATATGCTACTGTATGTACCTACATACAAATACTTATGACATTTGGTACCTACACTCATGTTTAGACACTGGTACCTATAGACTAACATACAAAAACTGCATTTCTGGCATTATTACGTACCGGTCGAATTGATAACCTCCTTTTTTTGAAGTTGGTTAAAATGCTATTAGTATTAAGTACTCTAATATTGTTTGACGGTTGACCATTGACACGATAAGAAGAAATACAACGGATGGGTTTTGAACACAACCTTTCGCTCGCCTATTCTTTTGATATCTATTATTATTATGATGATATTATGTACCTAGGTATGTAGGATCTAAATAATCAGATATTACTGTACTCCTATGATTGATTCGATAGAAAAAGACAGCTTTTGTCGTTGTGGCTGATTGTGTGGGGGTATAGGCGCGTAGGTGGTGAGCAGTGCAGCGAGTAGGTTCCGGCAGAGCAGGGCGGCGGGCGGCGCGGCCGGCGGCCGGGGCAGCGGCGCCGCCCCGCGCTCCAGCTCCGCGTCCGCGAAGGCTCGTCGCCTCCGCACGCGCTCGTTCCAAGCTGGATCGCTTGAATATAGTCTTTCATTACCTATACACAATTGAGAGATCAGTCCGCGTAATTATAATAATTGGTTACTATCCCAACCGTCAAAGTTGCCATATTATAGTACGGAAGACATGGAAGACCGACCTTCGAAGTTCGACCTTCACCCATTTGATAACCAGATAAGACATATATTTTATCAAATATTATTGATTAACAAACATGCCTATGATAACTTGCCTATCGAAGTGTTCATGGCTACTTTGAAATGAATTAATTTTAATAAACAAATTTTCACTCTTTTGATCTGAATGAATTTCATCTCAACTGATAGTTTTTAACACGAGGTATAATAACGATATAACTAGGTAGGCTTGCCTACTTATTTCTGTTCATGGCTACCTGGCAAGTAGATGTGAACAGGTAAGTCAATATAGGTAACTACATCGATCTGATAACCACTCCAAATTGTTATTATAAGAAAGATAATTTAATTACAAAACCAATCGTATAGACTTGCCTGCATAAAACCGTTCATAAAATATTATTGCCAAGCTTTAAAATTTATAATTCAATTAAAAATAGCCATGCACAGTTTTCGATAGGCCAGTTATCATAGACATATTTGTTAACCTAATGGCTAGGGCGTCGGACTTGCGATCATGTGGTTGCCGGTTCGAACCCCACCCATTGCACTACCGACGTGAACCCACTCGTAGGTAACACAAGCAATCTAGCTAAGCACAGGGGGTTAATAAGAATACTAGTAATGTGCGACCTACATTGCTAGTAAGCTTTTTAAGAGAAAACATGATTTTTAGGCCGAAACCGAAACTTCGGTCGGACACTATCAATAATATTTGATAAAAAATATGTCTCATCTGGTTATTAGATGGGTGAAGGTCGATCTTCAACGGCTTTTAGACCATTATGAGTTATTTGATCTCGCGTAACAGTGTGTCCAGCCTACCTTTAACAACTAATAGCATTTTATAATTAGTATAGTTAATAAGTGTAATTTTGGATTCATCGGACGCATTTGTTAAATTCAGTACAATCAGCTACGTTTATTAAAGTAGGTAGGTACATAAGTCGTAAAGATAAATAAAAAAACAAATATTAACGAGATGTCATAATATGTATAAAGATCGTTTTGGCACCCGCGGAGCTATCATTCAACAAAACGGAAAGACATGTTTACAGTCAACTGTATTGCTGTAATCCAACACCCCGACAAAGAGCCGCCTCCGCCTCCTCTTGTAAAACAATCTTCACACTTTTTTAGAGCCCATAAAAATAGTTAAAAGAAATTCTAGTTTTTGTTTTAATAGACAGTGAAATGTTGCCGAGTGTTGGATGACAGCTTTTGTTCTGTAATGAAGCGGGGACATTTTCAAGTCGTTCAAATTTTTTATTACTGCTGGTACTCACTCTATTTTTATATTTTGAAGACGTTTTGTTCAACATGGAACGACGCATTTTGTTAAAACTTTTTGTAACAAATTAAGAGAATATTTTGTATCGTAAATTATTATAGTATTCTGAATTTTACAGCGGATTATGGACGTGGGCTGTCGCTCTGCATAGGTGAACATCCTTCGTCAGTGAAATTTATTTCTTCGTCATATTTTTATTAGAAGCATCCGCGCCCATCTTCGTCTGCATAGATGAACTGTCCTTCTGGCTAGCTCTATTAAATTTCATATAACAAACAGGCTGACAATATTTCATTTGGAATCATAACTCCACGGATGTAAGCGACATCTGTAGGGAAATATTCAATATCCTAGGACGATGGTAAAATCGTGCTGCGGCTATGGCACTAAATTATCGATAGGTATCTTATTTCAAACATAGAGAAGATAAGATAATCTATATATATAAAAGAAAGTCGTGTTAGTTACTTCATTTATAACTCAAGAACGGCTGAACCGATTTGGCTGAAAATTGGTGGAGAGGTAGCTTAGAACCAGGAAACGGACATAGGATACTTTTTATCCCGTTCCCGATACTTTTTATTCCACGGGGGCGAAGCCGCGGGCAGAAGCTAGTCCTTTATAAAAAGTTAATCCTTTTACAAGATTTTGCCAACTTAAGTCGTGTTAGTTACTTCATTTATAACTCAAGAACGGCTGAACCGATTTGGCTGAAAATTGGTGGAGAGGTAGCTTAGAACCAGGAAACGGACATAGGATACTTTTTATCCCGTTCCCGATACTTTTTATTCCACGGGGGCGAAGCCGCGGGCAGAAGCTAGTCCTTTATAAAAAGTTAATCCTTTTACAAGATTTTGCCAACTTAACAAGAGATTGCCAATCACTAATGTACCAGCAAGTGAAAAGCTATAGGTATCTCAGGACTGACTCCACCAATTGAGATAATTGATCCACAAGGTTGCAAATAGTCAAAAACAGATAAGAATCGATACAGTAGGTGACCTACCTATTTATTGATGACAAAAAAATTAACAACAGAAAGAAGTATTAAGCAGGTAGGTCCTGTAGTTTCGTATTAACTAGTAGATAGAATATCTTCAAGTACTCGAAAGAATTAATTTCGAGATGTTTCACAAATTCTCTGATACTAGGTATTAGGTAACAATGGTTATGACTGGTGAAGATGTTTTTCAAAATATTATTATACTATTCAAATTTAACTCTCTCCTTTTGTACCAAAATAAATATTTATCCAGCTAATTCGCATTTAGCATTTCACGGATGAGAAACGGAACACTCGACAGTATCGGCTCGGTTACTACAATAACAACGAGCGGAGTGGTGCGGACGACACCCTGCTCTCCATCACAGTGTGCATTACTTACATTTTAAAATAACCATTTGTGTATTATACTAAATACCTACCTACTACTACTAAATGTACCTATATGTAATAATAATTGCAAGACAAAAGAATATAAGTATCATAAATCAATAAATTCATACTTACTACGATTAATCGATTATCTCCTGTATTAGGTACTTTTGGTGCGTTTACCTTTACATAAAACACAAATTTTCATTTCGTTATACACCAACACTGCACTAGGCACCTACCCAAAACAACTGTAATTTTTTTACAAATGACCTCATTGGTAACGACTCCCTTGTCCGCGCAAAACTTTAGTCTGAAACATCACCGCAAAGTAGCTGGCTTATCGGTATTTTATCGGATGCATTTCGGAGAGTGTGCATCAGATCTCCACGGTCTAGAATTAGAATGCGCTTCCAAAGTACTGTACTAAATGTCATAGGTTTTTAACTAAAAACGGTTATATTATATAACTGCAAATAAGTCATTCTACAAAACAACAAAACGTGGGTAGCAGTTTTTCTTGTGGGATAGCAGGCAAACGCAGCAGAATAATAATGATATATAATAATAATATATTTGCCATTGCGATACCTACGTTTTGATAAACGTTTTGCAATGGCAATTCAGCTGGATGCCATTCAGCTATTTTACATAACAGAGCTATTTAGTAAAGCAGCTAGCAGTTATGTAAAATAGCGAATTATACAATTCTACTACGACATAGATATAATCTATCTAGATTTATAGAGTACTAGCTTCTACCCGCGACTTAGTCCGCGTAGCGTGATGATATATAGCCTTCCTCAATAAATGGGCTATCTAACACTGAAAGAATTTTTCAAATCGGACCAGTAGTTCCTGAGATTAGCGCGTTCAAACAAACAAACTCTTCAGCTTTATATATTAGTAAGATAAATCACGAGTGAATCGGTCTCATCTAGGCATACGCGCTACATCGTAGATCGCAGTGTCGCTTCACATCAGGCGAACTAGCGGTCAAGTGTAAGCCTATCAAGAATATAAAAAACCTACATCTGATCAGGGGTGCCGACTCCGTGGGCGTTTGGGACTCCAGCACCTAAGAAAGCCAAACAGTGGGTAGAGCACACAAGACCACAGACATTAAAATGGATCAGTTTAGGTTTGAGCATTCATTTTGACGTTTTAAATTTCACTATGTAAGTCTGTAACTCATTGCGTTGAACACCCACGGGGTTGTCTAAAAGCCGGAGCCCCTGCACCTGATAGTGATGATAGCTGATATTGTATCATTCCGGACTCAGATTCTAAGGCCCAAGTGTGAGTTTAATTTCAATGAATCGATTTTACGCATCGTCCGCGTTCGGCTCTGATTGGTGAAGACTGTTGAAGGTCTCAGATCACGCCAATCAGCACGCAGAACGCGGTATATACGTAAAATCGAGTCGGTGAAATGAAACACACTAGGCCCTCAACCGCGAGGAGACCCGTTTCATAGATCTGTAACCCATAGATGAAAGGGAAGTTTTGCTGAAGGCAAACGTCATCCTGCAAATGCAGGACGATATAGTTTAAGAAACACTACGTAAGTGACTTAAGTACTTCTGTTACATGAGTAGTGTTTGCTCCACGAGTGCCTTTGAGTAGGAAGTTAGGATCACGCATTTTGATAGAGATCGGTGGCTGTTCCAGACTTTACTCTCATAGTCGTTGAAAAAATTATGGATATTTTTATGGATAGAATAGAAACTACCTCCTCCGCTTGCCAACGATGCCATGCTGTGGAGGGTCAGAATCAGAAGACACGTGGATGTTGAATGATCTCAATTTACATGCCTACTAACGAGCATTGGAGAAATCCGTGAATGCCTGTGCTTCATCCCCTTAAATAAGTACATTAAAGGATGACAGATATGGATAATGTTGACTATAATTATGTCCTTAAAAATCTCTGCACTACTGCTGGTAATTGCAAAACTGTCAGAGGTCTAATTCCGAAAATAGTGTTGAAATTTTTACCTAAATAAGTAGCAAGCTTTTTTGTTGTTAAGTATAATGCAGTAGATATAGAAGTGGTTACTAATACTGTTACCACTACTATATCTACTGCAATTACCTATCTGTTTAAAGCTAAATCACTTAAAGTGGTAGGTACGTATAATGCCTTACCGTAGACTGCCGGTTGTCCTGGGAATGTCCTGGACATCTGCATGCAACGCAGGCGTGCGCGATACGCGCGCTTGCGGGCAGCCAGCGCCGCCGCTTCGCCGTCGCGATCTTCCGCGCCGCCGCCCGCGCTCTGCTGTCTGCGCAGTGCCACCTTTTGACAACACATTTACCGTAAATAGATATTTCGGACAGTTACAAACCTATGGTCAAAATAACTGTATCCGAAGGTAGTCGTTCCGAACGAAAAAAATAAATACGAATACCAAACATTTTTAGTACTTATTACCGTCTTTAGATCGACATTTTATATTAAAAACCACTATAAAATGTGTGTTGGCGACAAGGACGGTCGTTTCGACTGAACTGGAGACACCGGGCGATATCAAATACGTCGAAACTTTTATCTGCATTTAATGCTTGAATTTTATGTGCAGATTATTTTATTTATTTTTTTAGAAAAGTAAGTAGGTAGGTACCTACCTAAGAAATATCTTTTTTATAGGTAGGTACATGTCCTGTTATCATTTTTATGAACAAAATTCTGAACGGGAGTTTCTAAAGACCTTTTGAACACTATCACACAACCTAACTCATGCCTTACAGTTGCACATATCTAAGTAGGTAGACAGCTATAAGAAATGCCTTAGGACCAATCCATCTATACAAAAGGGAAAAACGTGCGCAATTAATTAAATAAAGTATAATAAGTATAGATATAAATAAAAGTCTGATTAGTTGTAGTAGGGTAAGTTATACTTACTTACTTATAACTAATCAGACTTTTTAGGAGGACCCTTAACCAAGGGTCGATGTGAAGAAAAATTAAATTACAAAATAGATAGGTACGATACCTGAGCAGCCATGACGCGCTGACGTTCAAGGACCAGCAGACATCCAGGGCAGCGGCAGTCCCGCCAGCGGCATAGTCTCTTGTGGCCCTTCAGGCACGATATGACTCCGTGGTTGCGACACCGGGCACACTTCGGCGTCCGCAGCGCCTTGCGACCGTTACAAGTGCCTTCACTGTCACCTTCGTTCTGCATTTTATGTTTAGGTACCCCAACTATTGATAATTTACCACAATATCTACCGCCTAATAATTCATGTTACTAAACGAACCGAGCTCACCGATTACAAATTAATTAATGTGGCGCGGCGGCGAGTCATGTTGCCGCTGAATTATCGTTTCAGAGATTGAAGACTGTCAGTGGGCTTCAGGTTTAAAAAGTTTCGTGGCAGCCGTCGCCCCGCCCAGGCCGCTTCTCCATTGGCGGAGTGCGATGTGGGCGGGCGGCGCGACAGTATACGCGTTTTTTTGGAGCAAAATGATACAATAATCGCTTCTTGGGTCATTATAGTGTTTGTCGGGAGTATTTTTAATATTTTCAGACACATTATAATAACGTTAACTGTAAAAAGCTATAAACTTTGTCGTTCAACATTACACATAGGTAACGATTAAATTTAAAAATTGAAGTTGTTTCAAGAGTTAGGATTTTTGTATAATTATGAACATACGCGTGGAAGCATAAAGTAGGTACTAAGTAGGTCTATATCGGTCCACACCTAGGCAGAGTGGATGTAAGTAAAAAGCGCAGTTAACGAGCCTCGGTCTTTATTAAAAGGCACTAGCATATTTTATAGTTAACATATCTATGTTACACACAATAATAACTTAAGTCTTGTAATAAGTAGGTAAACAAGCGATCCAATTTGATCCACAATACTTAGTAACGTGAAAATGATATTCAATCTCGGGCGGCGATTGCCAATTAGCGCTCATATTTCAATGGTCCATGTCCACGCTCACTCTTCGGTTACTTTGACTTTTATAATGTTATTAAATTAAGATATGACTTATAACAAAATCGATAAGTAGGACGGTAGCCTACTTATCGATTTTGTTATAAGTACTTAAAATTTATCGATTGGTCTTGAAGCTAGGTGGACTAGGACTAACATGAAATTTTCAAAGAATAATAAATTATAATTTGGAATAACATTCGATAATCCTACAAATTCCTTGTAGACAACTGCTAAAATGATTGTGAAGATAGATAGATAGATAGAGTATACTTTATTGTACACCATAGGACTGTGCGGATACAAAAACAAATGTTAAATGAGTAAGTACAATTGGCGGTCTTATCGCTAAATGCAATTTCTTACAGACAACCATTGGATGGACAAGAGTTGAGTCGAAAAATCAATGGGTGGTTGCAGGTGTACATACTTAATAAAATAGAATTATACTATAATAAAATAAAAATAACAAACATAAATCTTTGATGCAAAAATATATACATACTATACATACATACATACATACACTCAAAATATAGATATTATACTATACTTATATTAGTTAGGTACTATTATAATAGATACTATACTACTAAAATACAATACAATAAGATAGTAACAATTTATGTACAAATAGTGGCCAAGTAATGTTGTTTCACCTTTATTTTGAAAGATGCTAAAGTTTGTGCACGTCTCACGGAAACCGGCAGAGCATTCCACAGACGAGTCGCCCGAACTGTAAACGACTGGTCAAAAAACTTTGTAGCGTGCATTGGCATCTTCAGCTTTAAGTTCTCTGATGAACGTAAGGATCTCAAATGTGTATCACAGACGAACTCAAAGCGAGTTTTAAGGTAGGAGGGCGTTTTAGGGTTGAAAAGAATACCGTAAAGTAAGGAAAGGATGTGTGTATTCCGACGAAGGCGTATTGGGAGCCACTTGAGCTTAGAACGAAATTGTGACACATGGTCATATTTGCGTAAACCAAATATGAATCTTATACAAAAATTTTGGAGACGCTCAAGTTTATTAAGTTGGTCCTCAGTGAGATCAAGATAGCTGGCATCGGCATAGTCAAGTACAGGCAAGAGAAGAGATTGTGCAAGCGCAATCTTAGTGGCGGTTGGAAGAAAGTTGCGTAACCGTCTCAAGGACCCAGCTGACGCAAACATCCTACGGCTAGTTTCCTGCAGCTGCGGACCCCATGATAAGGTTTTGTCCATGATTATTCCCAGATTTTTAACCTTATCACTCAAAGGAATTTGGGTGCCATCAAAGATAAACTGGGGGAGGTGGAACCAGTCAATCTTGGAAACCATTCGCGAGCTACCTATAACGATGACCTGTGTCTTAGATGGATTAACACTAAGTCCATAGTATTTGCTCCACTCAGATATTTTGGAAAAATCTTTGTTAACCATGTGGATGGCTTCCGATAATAGTTCTAGAGGAGCTTGCGAGTATATTTGAAGATCATCTGCATACAGGTGGTAAGATGAAACAAGTTGATCAGAAATTGAATTAATAAATATTGCGAAGAGTAATGGGGATAAAACGCCACCCTGAGGCACGCCAGCTACAATATCACACCATGAAGAGAAAGTATCGTCAATGCGGATACGCTGCCGACGGCCAGTCAGGTAACTACGAAACCAATCAATTACCGTTGGAGATATATTAAGAGAGCTGAGTATGGCAAGCAAAATGTCGAAGTCAACGGTATTGAAAGCATTACTAAAATCAAGTAGTGCAAGTACCGTCAACTTTCCATTTTCCATGCCTAGCCTAATGTCATCCGTAATATTCACCAGGGCTGTAGCGGTACTATGACCAGGACGGAAACCAGATTGGAAGGGATTAAGAAGTTTATTATTGCAAAGAAATGAGCTTAGTTGTTTATGAATCAGACGTTCCAAGACCTTAGATAAAAATGGTAAAATGGAGATAGGACGATATTCAGAAAAGGATGAGGGATTGGGTTTTTCGGTAAAGGGGTGATCTGGGCGTCTTTCCAAGCACTTGGAAAGACACCGCTGGATATCGAATGATTCAGGATGTGACTAATGACAGGAAGAATTTCGTCAAGGATGGGAAGGATCATATTACGGCTGACTAAGTCGCTTCCGACTGCGTTAGAAGTAATGGATAAAATACTCTTCTTAACATCACAATCGGAAAATTGATTAAAGACGAACGGGGCGTAATCGGGAGTCGGAAGAGTAGAAAGATTAAAAAGTGTTTTAGCTTTAGTTGTCCTGTCAAAGTAGGACGAAGCAGAGAAATGTTTACTTAATAAATTAATATCTAAATTGTTAGGAATTGTATCTTGACGTGATTTTCCGATTCCCATTGATCTCAGAAATTTCCAAACTTTCGCTGGATCTCCATTTTCAATCGAACTGTGAATATGTTGGCGTTGTGCATTCCTACACACCTTATTGCAGTTACTAGGATAATGCGACATATTTTATGTCTCAGAATGCAAAGAGCTAGAATAAAACATGTTTACATTAGATGCATGCTAGAAAGTATGCATGTAGGTACCTACTTATGTAAGTACTTATTCCCATATATGTAAGTAAAAAAAAAAACAATCCCTAACTTTTTAGTGTCTACGCATTATGCTAATGAAGTTTTCAGTAGCGGACAAAGTATCATTGTCAGACATAATCGAGGGCTAATTCAGAGCATAAAGCGGTCTTTGGTAGCGATCCGCGCACAGGAAAACAAACGCACTGTGTGTCAGATTTCTACCGCTACTGACACGCGTGCATTCGATTAATTACGCGGCTCAGTGGATTCGATTGTACAATATACAGCAGTTGGTTTTTAATGTAATTAACTGTTTTAAGGCGCGTTTGTTATTATTTGCCTATACCTATGTAATTAAGTATGTTTATCTATATATTTAAAAGAAAGTCGTGTTAGTTACACTATTTATAACAGAACGGCTGAATCCATTTGGCTGAAAATTGGTGGAGAGGTAGCTTAGAATCAGGAGACGGACATAGGATACTTTTTATCCCGTTCCCGTGGGATGTGATGAAAGACCGAATTCCACGGGGGCGAAGCCGCGGGCAGAAGCTAGTATTATTATAAAGAAAAATGGTATAATTTTTCTTTAAAATAATCTAAATATAATTATAGGTAGGTACCTAAATAATAACATACCATACCATCACGCCTACATTCCCCGAAGGGTTAGGCAGAGGCGTACTAATGTACACCCACAGATCGCCGGTATGTTTAGTTCCTACCTAAATAATAATTAACGTATAATTTAGTACCTATTTCAAATATAGGTATTATTATAGCTTCCGCCCGCGACTTCATCCGCGTGGAATAGTTACTTAGTCTTAGCGTGATGATATATAGCCTATAGCCTTCCTCGATAAATGGGTTATCTAACACTGAAAGAATTTTTCAAATCGGACCAGTAGTTCAAACAAACAAACTCTTCAGCTTTATATATTAGTATAGATTAGTATAGATATACCTAGGTACCTATATTTCATAGTTACAAAATAAATGAATGAAACAGTGGACGGTCATATACTTAGGACAAAAAATACACTGTATATAATGTAAATAAGTACATGTAAAAATATTTTAAATGTAAAGAAAAATTTGACTACCTCTGTGGTTTAGTGGTTCGAGTACCGGACTGCTAACGACGAGGTCGTGGGTTCGATTCCCACAGGACACAAATATTTATGGATGAATATAAATGTTTGTGTTCGCCTGGGTGTTTCTTATGTACCTATTATACGTATGTATTTACAAAAATATATACTATATGTATAAGTAAGTATTATATCCATTGTCTAGTACCCATAGTACAAGCTCTGCTTAGTTTGGGACTAGATAGTGCTGTGTAAATTGTCGCAAAATAGTAAAAAAAATAATAATAAAAACATGAAAATTACTTTGTAAGTAAGTACTTACCTAGTAACTAGTAAGTAGGTAAATAAGTGCCTAAGGGCCGATTTTTCCATCGCCAGTTAACTTTATCGGAGAAATAAATTAGAATTTTTGACAGTTTTCCTATGCAAAATCTGTCAAACGTCAATTTTATTCCTCCGTTAGAAGTTATCTGGCGATGGAAAAATCGGCTCTAAGTATAATTTCTGAAAGTCTGAAGTCACAACTCTAACTTTACTTAATACTGGTGCTAATTCTGTAGTGGCAAACTAAACTAAACTAAACTAAAATCCGACTAATTTTAGTTTAGTCGTCATTGCTATTCAGATAATACGCGACTAAACTAAAATTTGGTTTGACAGGACTAATTTTAATTTAGTTACTCAATTTAGTCTAAATTGTCATTTTGGTATTCTGTTGTACATGTTTTACGTCAAATTACGACTTAAATTGGATACGTCAAACTAATTTTAGTCATCATAGAAATAGGTGTCTCCTAAACTAAATTTTATAGTCGTAGGCGGACATTTGTAAAAATTTGTAAAATGATCAAGTTAATTTGTTCTCAGTAAACATTTTTTCGTGATTATAATGGCAGAACATGTAATTGTGACTCTTCCGAATTCATTAGACAGGTAAAATACTCAAGGCAAATAAAATAATTCTTAAGTACCTAAACGCGAAAAGTTATTTTTCAGAAACTATCAAGATTAATATAAGACTTAGGGATAGTCGATCTAATAATTAATAAAAGCTCTCTTTGCTTTTTATTGGCTCTTTTCGTAGAACTGTTTGCAGACGCCATTTTTATACATAAAAAACGGAGTTGATAATATTTTACTTTATTGATCATAATTTAAATTATTATCAATCAAGTAAATTATTATGTAGGTACCTAGTCTGTTTTTTTTAATATGGCGCCACACTGCTTGTGTATTTGCCAAGGTTAAGGCTGATCGTTTACCTGAGCCCGCCAAATTCAAATTACAATTGGTTTTTCGCAATTTGTAGATTCTAGATTGATAGTTGTAGTCATTGTGCCTATAGCTATACAATATTCATAACTCAGTTGTGAAATTGTATAGCTAATCAGCTCAGACCTACAAATTGCGAAAAACCAATTGTAATTTGAATATGGCGGGCTCAGGTAAACAATCAGCCTTAAGTATTTGGAGTTATCAAATAATACTAGTTCCCATCGTGGGATTATATTATGGCACCACACTTTATGCTATAATATTTTCATTAAATTTTTTCATTTATAATTGTCATTCGTTCATTACGATCTTTCATATCAAGTTCTTAGATAAGACCGTCTGATAGTGCCGAAGCCCCATAAAAGTAAATTATAATACTTAAGACTGGCAACATCAAATTAAGTTTTTACTGGCAACATCATATCATAGTTAAGTAAAATAAGGCTTTAAGGACATGTATCCAGGGCCTTTAAATAAATTAATAAATAAAGTCAACTAAAATAAGTCGTGTCAAATTCGATTCTGATCGGGCTTTTAAATTTAGTTCGTCGTAACAACAGAATACGTTTTAGACTAAACTAAACCAAAATTGGTAAAAATTTAGTTTGGTTTAGTTTGGTCAGTTGAACAACAGAATTAGCACCAGTGTCTACTAAATAGATACTCAATAAGTTACTTATCTACGGATGGCTGTGTAGGTATATGTCGGAGCTGGATTGTTTACGCCATTTTACATAACCGCTAGTTGTTTTACAAAATAGCTCTGTTATGTAATACAGCTGTACATGTACAGATCCGAGATCGATTGTCATTGCAACACGTTTATATTTATACCAATACCGCGACCCACGTTTAGTTGATAGGTTAGGTTAGGTTAGAAGAAGTTCAAGTTCAAGTTCAAGTTCAAGTTCTTCTAGAAGAAGGGTAGGGTGAACGTCTACGTCTGCCTCCCCTTACGCGTAGGGGGCCGCAAACGGCGGCCCGCCACTATCGGGCCCGCGGACGAATGCTACAGCGCTCCCGTAGGCCCGGCACCAAAGTGGTGACGCGAAACGCCGAGGTTGGTTTTAGTCAGTGATGGGCAAAAAGTATTTAGATTAATAATTACAAATTACAGTTACATTGTAATTAGTAATTGAAATACTCTGTAACAGATTACTTAAGTAACTAATTGCAATGAGTACATACTGTAATTAAATACAAAGTAATTGAATTGCGAGTTAATCTAATTACATTATAATAGATTACATAAGTAATCTGATAAAATGTAATTACACATTTATATAAGTATTGGGACACTTCTCACAAAAATGCCCTATTTAATACAGTTTTGACAAATACGAAAATAAAACACATGATTATATAAAAAAATGTAATTATCTGTCAAACATTGTTTAGTTTTAAATCTTTTACTTATTAGTGTTAATTTTCACCATTAGCTGATAAAAAAAATTAGTTTTCCGATTTATAATTTAAATTAACCTTTAATATCACTCGTTTTTCAAACATTTCGTCTGACAAACGGTTTGCTTTCGGACAATTGATCATTGTCGCGTACGAAAACATACGCATATGCAGTACCTATATCTCAACTGTGCGATGCAAGCATGCGACATTTCATATTCAAAGCAATTTTAATTATAATATAATTAAATACTATGTAATTAGGTTACATTGTAATCAAATTATTTCGTAATTAAATACATTGTAATTAATTTCATAGCATATCCAAAGTAATCTAATTACAATGTAATTGAATAATATGTAATTATGTTCATGATCTCGTCCTCTTTTTATACTAGGTAGTAAGCACTCTTTGCAACTACACGCTGTCACAATTTTTAAAGATTAATTGAAAAATTTGTTCCTGTATCATCTATGGTCCGTTTGACGTTCTCCGTGTTCTTCCTGTCAATGTCATTGTACTTTTTTGTGCAGTGCGCTGTTCACGTAAATTATTAACATTTATCCAAAATGTTAATAAATATAGGTTTTAGAGCCATTTTTGTCATAGAAACATATTATGGGAGAAAGGAAACGCGATATTTTCATGGAAAGCATTCGCGTAGAACTAATAATACAGAAGAAACATAGGATGAAGTGGGGACGCCGGTAAGTTAGTTTAACAACTATAAAATCATGTTCATGAGATTTATCGTGCCTAACCACGTTAAAGATCAAAGTAGCCGATTATCACAATGCAGTTAATGCAATCATAACCTTCATAAATCAGCTATGAAATAATTTTATAAGTAGGTACCTACCCCAAACAGTTCGAATACTGACAAGTCCTAACATGAATGTTGATACCTACTTTCAAAATAGTCGACAATGTCTCAATTTCTACTAAGAATCAACAAACAGAAATGTGCTGGTCTTACTTATGTACCTCAACAGTTCGCACGATAAGCCAGCTACCTATGTTATGATACTCAGTACCGATCTACTATGTATGTTGAGCACAATACTGCGTGTTCATACTTGGTGTAACTACTTAGAGTTTTCACGGGAGGTTAACCAGTAGTAACAACATCAAACAACCATCTGGTGTAACTAACTAGAGCTTTCACGTGAGGTCAGCCGTTAGTGACAATATGAAACAATCAGAAATTGGTATACCTACCTACCTTGAGCTTTCACGAGAGGTTAGCCGTGTAGTGATGTAATCAAGCTATCATACCTGGCGTGTCTACCTTGAGCTTTCACGAGAGGTTAGCCGGTAGTGCTATTATCAAGCAATCATGCCTAAGGTATCCTGGTGTAACTAACTAGAGCTTTCACGAGAGGTCAGCCGTTAGTGACAATATGAAACAATCATATTGGTATCCCTACCTTGAGCTTTCACGAGAAGTCAGCCGGTAGTGGTAATATAAAACAATCATACATGGAGTACCTAGAGCTTTCACGAGAGGTTAGCCGTGGTCATGATACCATGTTTGAAATGGAGATCAAATACATAATAAATACAAGAAGCAGATAAGAAAAGTCAAGAGAGTGGTGAGAGAATTAACAGCAGCAAACCCTTGTTTATGAGGTCTACCTGCTCACACATCTTTAACATGTAACATTGGAGTAACCAATAATCACATGTAGGATTAGTACTGTGATCCAAAATTCAATATCTGTCTCCTCCGGGTAACTTGTATCAATAACATATTATATACCAGATGTGCTATGTTTTCATTCATGTAGCCAGTCTAAATTCAGGTCATTAGGATGTTTAATCTTAAACCACAACCCTCTGAAACCAAGAGGTTGAACTATATCAAGATAATCTAAATATAATACCTACTGCCTTTTGCTTGACAAAAAGAGTATGTATCAAAAAATTTATAATAATAATAGCTGTTGCAGCTTATACCCAAAATTAAAGAAACATTCTACGCTGACTGCTGTTTTGGAGATAGGTCACATACTGAATCATAATAAAAATTATTATGTTCACAACAGAATATTGAGATATTAAATGATACTGTGTTACACCTACCATATTGGTACAGCAGCTAGACAGACAATCATCTGTATAAGCTGACTCAAAGAGATCAATAAATTGACTAAAATCTCCACAATATTGTGAGTACCAATATGAATGTGTATGTAGTATGAGTGCTACTTGTTGTTAGACAAGCTTCACAAATGAATGATCTGAATTTCAGAGACAATCTGTGAATCTAATCATTATAAGAGGTAACATCAGTAAACTTGAACATGATGTTCGACGGAGACAGTTTTAACAACATCACTATATAATATGTCATTAAAACAACAATGCATTTGCATTTTTAAGTGGAATTGTATACATACTAAACTTATTATTTATATATTGTGACCACACAACAGATTGCAAAAAGTTCATATCCTGATAATAATTTTCAAGTTGTGTTTTCACCAAGAATCTTTACATGGGTATGATGCCACAAATACGGTGGTGTGAACCATGCAGACGATTACAAAACCAATGTTCCTCCATACAAAAACAGATGGCACCTGCCAAATCTCAGAAACTTAAGTTTCTTTACTCCAAGACATAAAACATTTATTACATTAAACACAACCTAAGATTTCAAATTAGAGGACATTTCAATAACATTAGTTATTGCTCCCAAATGAAATAATCTTACCATAGACTTAAAATGCACAATATTCATGCATAATATACATATGTGTATAATAATTAAGATTTAAATCTTAAAACAATGATAATTAAGTATGTATATGAAAATACATTCTATGAATGTGTATAGTACCTACCTACCCTTATGTATATTCAAATTCAAGTTCAGAAAACTTAATGAAGCCAATCATCTCTTACTGAGGTCAATAAGATTGTTCTCAGGGATACATTTATATGATACTTATCCCTTGTTCTGCAGATTCATTATGCATTTGTATTTCATAATGTATTTTTTAATATGCTTGTAAAATCTGTTCACTAGAGCATACCTACACAAAAATATTTGGATTAAAACATTTTAGAACCTAAACGGTCCAGTAACGGATTTATGTTAAATATCTACTGTTTTTCCTTATATTTCACTTTCACAAAAAAAAAAAAACATGATAAATAGTTTCTAATTTATTATGACTTCTGACTCAAGTCAGGTGATGTAATGAAAAACAACAGCTTAGCTTGCTCATCTGTTTGGTCTCTCACTCACTACACAGAAGTGTAAAGCTTGTTTAGCTAGATATCTACTAAATATATAGAAACCCATTACTAAGGGACCAGCTCAACTAGAATAATTGTGGTTCATATCATATGAATTTAATCACAACAGTATAACAAAAATAAAACAAGGTTATTCTTTAACTTTGCTTCAGAGATTTTCTCAGATACTTTACAAGTTGGCTACCTGGAACTGCTAACAGGCAGTCTTTTTTACAGTAGAAAGATATTCAAAATCTGGGACACTGTCAGATTCTATTTAAGTAGAAAACACTATCACGACAAATTAAGAGGCATTCACCTCCACCAGCTAAAAGCCTTAGCTAGAAAGCTGACAATGGAGCAACAAAATTGAAACATAATTATATATAACGCCTTTTCCTAAAAGGAGATGCCATTGCAGAACTGAACACCTCCCAAGTGAATGGAAGTTAGGTAATTATAATCACACAATAGGGTATTTTCAAAAGACAACTTTTGCTAATCTTAGCCAGCATAATACTGATTTGTCACCAAATGATTAGTGTTAAACCATAGGTACCTATGTCATGGCTTGCTGATTCAGACACATACTTGATTCCTTGATAATATATTTTCTTTTATGAACCCTCCCACAGATGTAAATTGTTACAGAAAATAAAAAGGCCGGGGGGGGGGGGAGAATCGTAAGGCCAAGGAAGTCCGTGGTAGCCTTGAGCCATGATATTCCTATAGCTTATATGGGAATGTTCCTAAGTATAACTTAGTAATGGAATGCTAATTTTATTAAATAGGATAGCGCTAGCTGTCTTAAGAAGCAATATTTCTTCTTTTATAACTGTAATTTTAGTACAGAAAACATTTGCCTCAAGGCCGAATTCTGGATTTTCAGCTCAATCTCCATGGCTATATATTATATAAATTATACATCTACGAAAACTGTTGAATTGATAACCTCCTTTTTTGAAGTCAGTTAAAAATGTAATACCCTGGAGGGTTTATCACAAGGTTCACTGAAAACCAGTACACCAGCCATATATTTTCAATTTTATTACCTGTTTCTTGTCAATAAGCAGCAGAGTGACACGGCTTTTAGGGTAATACTTGAACGAAGGCCTTATGAATTTGCAGATACAAGTAGTTGGGATCTATAAATTGTTTCGAAATGCCTAGCGTATTCGCCTATGAAGTCCATAGTTTTGAACTACGACTACTTACGTAGAACGTTAGGATTCGCTTGTGCCCTTGTAAATGCACACTGGATTCTACCGTGCCCAAAAATCAAAAACTTGATATATATAGATAACATTATAAATAATAGAGTTGACATGACAATGAAACTCTAGAAATAATTAATGCCTTCTGCATCAGTTACTTAGTTTACAAAAATGGATATTTATATTATATTCTTTTTATTTATTTTTTCTAATTACTATTACTGTGTTGCAGAGAAATGTCTATATTTGGCCTACAATTCATCTTACGTCTTACTTAGATGTTCTGGAATTTCTCAAAAGGCAATAATCTAATAATTATGGACTTACGTCATTAAGAAAGCCTTTCCTGTTTCATGTTGCCTCCATTGCAACCATTATTAGATAGTTTAAACAAATTTAAACTATAAATGAAATAAGTAAACCCAAGTATCAATATAATACTTGCCTATAATTTCCTACCTATACCTACGCTTTTCATCAAGCTGTATTCTTACACAGAATATTTACTTGCGTAACCTTAATTAAAAGGTGTTCCTTATATCATAAGTTAATTGTTCTACAATTGTAAAAAAAAAAAAAATATAATAATAACTGGATTAATAACTTCATATAACTTTATTAAGTTTTAGGTAATATCAATAGCTGCTAAGTGATATTTATTACCTACGTTCTAGCAAGTTTAAACTACTTAAACTGACTAGATGAATAAATAAAATAACTAAAATGATTATTAAGTTCTAGATTTATTTCATTAGAGAAGTCTAATGATTAATTAGTGTTGATTATGAACACAACTTCCTTCTTTAAACATCTACCTAGTATAAAAAGAGGACGAGATCATGAACATAATTATATAGATCGGACTAACTTACCTAGTGACGTCCGATCCTCAATTATGTGAAATGATCTCGTCCTCTTTACAGCCCAACCCCACCCATATATTCATTTGACTTCATTATATAAATTTCGTAAGAATAACCCGTTCTTAGAAAGTTGTGTTATTGTTTTGTGGCCAGGACTATACGACGCCTGTTTCAGCTTTCGAGAAGTCCCGGTCTTATGCTTTGAAAGAATGACATTGACAGGAAGAACACGGAGAACGTCAAACGGACCATAGATGATACAGGAACAAATTTTTCAATTAATCTTTAAAAATTGTGACAGCGTGTAGTTGCAAAGAGTGCTTACTACCTAGTATAAAAAGAGGACGAGATCATTTCACATAATTGAGGATCGGACGTCACTAGGTAAGTTAGTCCGATCTATATAATTAAATTTCATTTTAATCAAATTATTATGTAATTCAATTATTAATTAGATTACATATATAACTAGTTACGCCCATCCGGCCAACAAAAAAAAAGGTTAAGACGCGAAAGTATTGCGTAGCAGACTATCATACTACACGAGCACTGGGCCACAAGAACTGCTACTACCAGTTCTCATGGCCCCTCTATGAAAGCGGTCGTAGGCATAAACGGAGTAGTGGGTGCGAGCCCCACATAAATTCGTGTTGTGTGCGCTAGGCATTTTCTCCGACCAAAAAAAAGGTGTTAACCTTTTTTTTGGTCGGAACATACAATAACAGAGATTTTTTGTAAACAGCTAGCGGTTATGTAAAACAGCGAAATATACGATTTAACTGCGACACAAATACTGTGCCAATCAAAGACTTACTAGGTACTAGCTTGTGCCCGGCGGCTTCGCTCACGTGAAGCTATAAAGGTAAGGATTAAAAATTGATCCAAAAAGTAAAAAAACCAACAATGATGATCCCTCCTTTTTATGGGTCTTTGTTTTAATTGATCAGTATTAGAAACAGGATCGATTGGCATCAAAAATGTTTTTGTGTAAAATGGTTATTTTCTTGCTAACTGTATTTTTTTTTTAATCTGTGAATGGGCATAGAGATAGGATTTGGACATAAAGTATACATACAAGGCCATAAGTCAAAATCCTACCTCTAGTGGTTGTGTTACATTAGGAATTTTGTTTCCGGAACTAATTCATTTTGTTCAAGACAGGTATTTAGCCAATCTTCGCGCACGATAAATGCATTGGACTGATTCCTAAGATTATCAATTTCTGTGGTTTGAGTAGCATTGGGTACCACGATGTGTGTGCAGTTATTGGTAAGGCTATCGAGTAAAGTGGCTCCGTACATTTTGGCTAGTATTGCTGTAATACTTTCTTTATTTGTTACATGTATGAAGCACGGCCGCAAGAACGAGTGCGGGTTGTTTTCGCCGAAGATCTTCTTGTCTAAGCTCAGCATCTCTTGAGTAGTGAGGTAAATTTGAACCTGTTAAGAATAACACCTATGATTTTTTTAGCTATAAATGCCCTATCATTCTTAATTAAGAAAAGCACAATCGCCCAAGGACACAAGAACAATTAATTTTACATTGATTCTGTACTTTTTACTTAAAGGGTTAATCATTAAATAATAATCATCTTGTAAGAATGTACTTACGTAACGTTTTGAAGATTTACGGTTTTTAGGTGCACTTGGGTAATTTTCGCAATAATGGTAATTTTATATGAATAACCTACAAAACTGACTCTGAGAGTAAAAAGTTGCGTATCAACTAAACATCTTGATGTCTGTTTTATTATCTGCGTTAATTATCAACACCATTGCCAACTCGCATGAGCACTGTCTAATCTGTGCTGACCCATAGGAAACATGATATTGAACCTTTAGGGGAGTCGGAGGGGGGGGCCCCAGTAGGTGTCGCGCGTGCACGGTGCACGCGTGCTTTCGAAAAGGACGTGAGGCCAGGCCTCGCCTTCTGAAGGGTTCCAGCCCATGCTGGCCCATAGCTTGCCACGGATCCCATGATCGTGGCTATAGGGCAAGAGAAGGCAAGTACGGTTTTTAGTCGGTTCGAGTCCGACATACCCCGCCGCCCCCCACGTGGTGGACGATCCATGAGGATTTTCCATTGGATCGTCGTGGATGAAGATTGAGGTATTAGAAAAAACAATGTGTCGGAGGGAGAAAATAAAAAAAGAAAGGAATGAATGGGTAGGTACTTACATGGTCGTCATCCATTTTGTTGAAACACTTGTCGAGGGTATCCTCGTCGGTGGGTTCAGTGTAGCTGTCTCCGAAGGCGTCGTAGTGTCTGGCGAGGGCGCGGCGCGTGGCGGGCGCGGCGGCCAGCAGCTGCAGCGGCGGCGGGTGCGCGGCGGGCGCGGGGCCGGGCGCGGGGCCGGGCGCCAGGCCGGGCCCGGGCCCGGGCGCCAGCGCGCGCAGCCAGCCCGCGCGCACCACGTCGGCGCCGCCCGCCGCCACCACGGCGCGCACGCGGCTCGTGAGGCGGCCCGCCACGCAGCACCACGTGTCCGACCCTTCCACCAGAACACAATGATCTACGCGTCTCCTCCGGGCACATAACTTGACATTCCAGACAGTCCCGGACAAGGGTATCCCATATCTCCGCAATTCTTAACAATATAATCCATCCATACTAATATTGTTACGAGCTGGGATTCGGGATAAATTAATTAACACTAATTTTACCAAAACCAAAACTAAACTGTACTAGCCGACCCTCACGACCCATATTTATATGAGCCGCGAAGATTCTAGAACCGAACTACAAATTGCGAGTACCTAGGTAATTGTTCGTCTATTGTTTACGGGCGTTTGGGCCCGGCCTTGAACTATTGTTATTACTTTAGTGACGCGTTCGAGTACTTTCTTTCGAATATTCTACATTCTCCGTGACCCGTCTACGTCGTTCTAATAGTTTCTCAACGTAACAATATTATAAATGCCAGAGTAATTCTATTTATTCGTTAAGGGTACGGTGGAGCTTGAATTGCCCACAAAAACATAATACTTACCAAAATAAATCGTAATTGTGACGTCCAATAGTCACAACTTAAGTATTAAGTAAAATAAACAACGCAGAAATATTTTACTATAGCTCCGGTCACACGGCAGCTTGGTCTTATATACCTAGCTTACCATGACTAAACCGCTGAACTGATTTAAATTAAATTTGGAAAGGAGATAGATTGCATCTAGGGTTTCTGGTCGAGAATTCCCGAAGCGAAAATTCCCGGGAAATTTAGCCTTACTTGAGACGCGAAAAAATGGGTCGAGAAATCGAGAAACCTGAAGAACACAAAATATCTTACAAAATTTAGTAAAAAATATGAAGATATCAATTTTAGTGAGGAAAATTTCAACTCAAATTGTTTTTAAGCATGTGTTAATGCCACATGTAACAAAAAATCGCGAATATGACTATGAGTTTGGAAAAACTAAGCGGGAGACAGACGGAATAATTTCTCTATAGAAAGCTAAAAAAATCTTAAAATATAAATTCAATCTATTAGGAATACAGTTGTGTAGTACATATACTATGTACTAATAGGGATTCATTCCCGACACGGACAAGTACGAACTATTCCTTTTTAGTACATCATTCTTTTAGTACATTTAGTACTTAATCCATTCGTCGTTGTATATTCATAGTTTTTGGCTCTATACGAACTACAAACTGTCGCTCGCTAATAAGAACGAGCGGGAATGATATAGAAACAATACGCAAAAGAGTGAGCTATTTTGAACTTTATGTCCATGAATACACTAATTATTGTTGTAAACACTTTGTAAACACCCCAGACAAGGCCCAGCACTACAACAGATTTGATAAACTGCAAGTTCTTGCAAAAAAGCCGAGTCCTGCCCAACCTAATTCGCGAGGCTATTTAAATTTCTAAAATACCAAATTTCAATACAGAAACTTGCTAGGTTTTAACCACCTGCTGGAATCCTATTGTAAATTCAATTAAATCTTAATCCAAGACTAAAGGATAGGATGAGCTCATTCTGCGTGAGTCGGATCACAAATGTTCAACAAGCTAGCTGTAGTAATCCAATACCTCAATCTACCAGGCGCGTGCGCTGCATATGATGCAAAAAGCACTGCATACCCTAGCAGTCACGGATAATTTCGCTGATCAAAAGAGTATACAATAAGTACCTACAGTATAATTAATAAATCCGTAAATCGTGGAATTACTAGAAAACTCCTAAACGCTCCAAAATAGCAACGAATCGCAAGTACACCTAATAATCTCACAAGTCACAACGCGCTTTACTGATAGGCGCTTTACACAAATTAATGTACCTAATGTCAACTACTGCGGCTGCCAACGGCAGGAAATGGCGAATAAAAAACGTTCGCATGTAGTGATAGTTCGATTAGATTTTTGTGTCTGTGAACTGCACACATACATGAATTGCACGGGCGGAACGTGACCAACTCCAGCCGCATGGCCCGGGTATTTGTTTTGATGGATTTCCGACCTAATTACGTAGACAAAATGACGCATTTTTGTTTAAAAAGGTTTCATTTGTTCAAATATTAGAAATATTTTTTTCTTCTTATGACTCCATATTGTTTTTTTCATGTGACGAGCGGTGTTTTTACTATTTTGTGTACGCGAGTAATTGTTATGGTTTTCTTGCAAGTTTTTGTAGTGTTAATATCGTTGTTTATTTGTTTGTTTCTATAATAATTGTAGTTCTTGCATTTACGAGTCTATTCGTTAGTTTTTAAAATGTTATTTGATTGTGATGTTTGTGTTGACAATGTGTGTTTATTAAAAATTAATTACTAATATAAAACATAATAAATATTAATATAAAAGGAACGTAATCTTAGTATGTATTCTGAACCATGAAAATTTTGAAACTGAAAACCTACTGGTGGCTGGTGAGTTCTCATATAATTTGTTTCTTTTTATAAGGTATCGCTAGCATTCCCCCCGCGGAGCATAGTTTCATTCAGTTGACTAGCATTCTGACCGGAATTTCAATTTTTCGCTATGACGTCACGCGGTGTGGATATTCGAAAAATCAATAAAAAAAACTGCCTTACCTAAGATCAGACCCAGTGCACGCCACTGCAATCTACTTCAGACCATAGATGCTATAGCCTAGTTATAACGGATCCTTAACGTGGGGAACTAAATAATATCAATATACACGATAGAATCAGTAGGTATTTTTTGTTTTATTTCAGTTGTAAAGATGCTTGAAGTCTTTGTAGATTTTCTCGATTTACCGGGAATTCCCGGGCAAAAGTGGTCGAGAATTCTCGAGTCCCGAGAAAAAAAATTGGTCGAGAAATCAGAAACTCTAATTGCATCCTAATCAAAGACTTAGGCTACCTCTTGTTTCAAAACTTTCCTTATGATTTAGTAGTCTGCAGTGCCGGATTCCCACCTACAAGGCCCCGGCCTAGGGGCCCAGCCAGCCTAGGGGCGCAGGGGCCCAGTGGCGGGGCCTACAAATAAGCTCAAAAGGTTGGCTTGAAGGGTCCCGAAATGCCAAGCGTCTAGAGGCCCATAAGGATAAATCGAGAAAAAAATTACTGCCGTTTTAATAAAAAATGTAAATATACAAGGTCTCTGATAATGTCAGAGGGTCACGCACGAGACGGGGCAGGAGGGGATTTTAGCCGGGAGGAGTCCGGCACTATTCAGGTTGGCTTATGCCAGCCTGTTCATCAATGAGGATTTCCCACTCCTGCCCACAAAAAAAAATACTATAAGGAGCTGCATGCAATGATACATTAGGTATAGGTACTGTATCTTACCATTATTAGCGACTACCTTCCCTCCGTGCGATTCAATAATCCTGATAAGTTCGGGTCGCTTACAGTCGTCTTCATCAGAAAGTATACACAATTTTCGTCCAAGCAGCGCTTTCGAAGTAACTTCGACGTCTCCGCGCGCATTGATCTGGAATTGCTCAGCGACCTGCGGTGCTTGCGTTTTCCTTTTCGCTCGTGGTTTCGCTATTTGGTCACTTATTTGCTCTCCATTTATTTGATTCGTACTTAACTTTACCACCGGCCCCTTATTCTGTAAGAAAAGATGAAGATAAAATAAACAATAATACATTTTTATTCAGTCTAAAAATGTGCCTTGAAATCTGATCGTTCACCTATCGTTTGTTTGTTACAAATTGTAGTTATACTTAAAACTGATCCTAGGAACATGACAGTAGTAATCGCGACATTGACTACAATATTCACAATTGATGTTCTTGCTTGACCCAAATTGACAATTTAGGCAACTTCTAGCTATCAGACACAGTACCTTGATCGTAACTTAAAAATGAAAATAATAGTAGGTATAGCTGTACATACGGCGCACAATTGTTTAAACTCTTCCAGTGTCATGACGTCTTGCACGGGCTTGTCGTCTCGAACCTTGATGATGCGCGGGAAGCGCAGCGTGTAGTCGGCAGCGAAAGTCGTACTACGAATCAACTCAGACGCACGAACCTTAACATTAAGAATAATATAATTTATTAATTTAAATAAAATGTGATCATTTTAAATATCAGTTATAAATGCAAACACTTGGTAGGTAGGTAGTTACCTGGTATCAGTTGCTAGAATGAATGTATTTCTACCTATAAAATTTCGCTCCGTTTTTAAATTTCCGTACCTATAAAAGTCGGCAGCGAAAGTCGTACTACGAATCAACTCAGACGCACGAACCTTAACATTAAGAATAATATAATTTATTAATTTAAATAAAATGTGATCATTTTAAATATCAGTTATAAATGCAAACACTTGGTAGGTAGGTAGTTACCTGGTTGGTTGGTGGTACACCAGTTGCTAGAATGAATGTATTTCTACCTATAAAATTTCGCTCCTAGTGAAAAAAATAAAACTGACTCTAAAATCGTAGATCGCTATCAGGTGAACTGGTGGTAATCGTAAACATTGACTTGTAAGCGTCTTTAAAAGATCTATTTACAGAAATAAATAGGTATCTAAAGACCTAAGTATTTAATCTTACAGTTAAAACGACGGAATGTTGAGGCGGGATCCAGAAATCTGGTTTCTCTTTGTTAAAACATAAGTATGACGGAGCAGGTGTCTGTTTGTACGGAGTCCAGTGGCGCTCAAGTTCTGCACATAAACTCTCTCGCTCGTCGAAAGTGATGCCGGTGGACACACGCCCCACTGATATCCAACGCTCCGGAATTTTACCTGTCACAGTATGCAATATTATAGTCTGTTATCCTTATCACACGATCTCAAAATAACGTCAAAATCCTAATGCTTTCAGTGAAGATTTTCAGAATGTAAATTTTACTTTACTTATTCACGAGAACCAATCCAAACTGCGAGCTGCTGCTGAGAATTTCAGTCAATATTTGCTCCGTGTCCCCACACGGAGCAAATATTGACTGAAATTGAACCCACAACACGTGTCGCACAAGCCCATCGGTCAGCCGCTACGCCAAATGTGTCGTAATGTGGCGGTTGAGTTCATAAAGATAGTAGGTACCTAAGTTATTTTCACTACTACTCTCGGTGTGGTTCGTATGTAAAATTTTATGGATTCCACTTGAAATAAATGTACTAGGTATACCTCCTAGGTACTAGGTATAACATCTCTTCTCTACTTCTCTACTATTGTAAAATTGTAAAAAAGCTGTGTCTGTGCATCGAAGATATTGATCTAATCTGATCAGATGTGTCTGGGTTAGGGTACCTATATAAAAGACTCCAAACCCAAAAATTGGTTCCTAAAATTCTTGTCTGTTTGTTACGGGTTGGCGCAAAAACTACTGAATAGATTTTAATTTTGTTATCACTGTTAGAAAATAAATGCTCCAAGTTAAAAAAATGGTATACTTCTTATCTCAAATAATGAAACAGATCCTCAGATACAGCGAGAAGAGATCATCACTGTTGTTTTTTAATTAAATTATTTTTGGGAACCATTTCTAATTCAGCACAATAGTAATCGTAATAGCCTCAGGTGAGCGAAGCCGTGGGCGAAAGCTAATGTTTAATATGGGCGGATAAAATGACCATAAATTTAATATCGCTAATGTAAGTTTGCAATTAAATGTTAGTGTGTACGTTGTGGCTTGTCTAAGTAGACACCTAGTTTTATTTGTCGCTTTGATGGTGTGCGTTTTTACCACATAGTTTTTTATTTAGAAATGACATCGGATTCTCAAATAACGTGAATCTTCGTTTAATATAGTCGACCTCGGTCAAACTTGGACATCCTTCAACGTCCTCACATCTTGTTATCGCAATATTGTACCAGTGAAGTTTGTAATTCATTTATTTTAAAAGAGTGTCCATGGAGTTTCTTGCCGGATTCTTCTCCATAGGATCGACCTTTTGGAACCGTGCAACTAGAATCACAACGTTTCATAAACGCTTGTAAAAGCTTATTTGAAATAAAAACATTTGAACTTGAACTTGAACTTGAAATTGTCAACCCAATAAGATAGCTCACCAGGTGCACCACCATCGGAGCAAGCAACGAAGAAGCTTTTAGCGCGTCCTTGTCGTTTGTTTTCGGCTTCGTCGGCCCCGATTATTACAAGGTCGAGGTCGCTCATTGTGCCGTCGGTATACTTAAACAAGAAAGCACTGTGGATAATTTGTCTTTTAAATGGACTAATTATATTGGAAGCGGCGGTAGCCTAATGGCTGGGGCGTCGGACTTGCGATCATGTGGTTGCCGGTTCGAACCCCACCCATTGCACTACCGACGTGAACCCACTCGTAACACAAGCATTTAGCTTAGCACGAGGGGTTAACAAGAATACTAGTAATGTGCGACCCGCATTGCTAGTAAGCTTTTCTAAAAAAAAAAAAAAAAATTTATACCTGCTATGAATTACAACGAACAATTTAGTGTATCTAGTGAGATCTAGTGCGATAAGAGGGAGCTCTCATATCAATAAAATCTATAGCATCATTACAAATATTGTGGAGCGAAATTGAAAAGCGTATCTATAAGTCCATGTTTGTCTCTACACTCTGACCAGGAGCAATTGAATAAAAAGACATGCCAATAAGTCCGTTGACAGTATTAGGATACTCTTGTCACAATCTGATATCCAATATTGAGGCGCCATCACGAGACTGCTAATAAAAATTCTTTAGAAAACGTGATAAAAAATAGTTCTGGGCTTGCGAAAGTAGAGACCGTGACTATAATTTCAGACGAAGCATTGTTTTGGCATATCGCAAATCATATCGCATATCGCATGCTATGTCTATAGACTACAGGAGACATCAAACTGATAGTACACCCAGTGAAAAATTCAACTTCCTCATTAGCCAAGTGTTCCTGAGCGCGACTGCTACGGTAGAGATCTTGGGTTCGATTCCCAGGTCAAGCAAAGTGTTATTGGATTTTTCTATGAAATTCCAGCTTCCAATAGCAGCTCGGAGTTAGGAATGCAGCTTTTACATGGGACCTAAAAACATACCGGCGAACTGTGGGTGTACATTAGTACGCCTCTGCCTAACCTTTCGGGGAATACAGGCGTGATTGTGTGTTATGTTATGAAACATTCAATTGAGACAATGAATGATATTTCATATTATTATATTGTTTGAGACACATTTTTAGTGATGTGAAAATTCCCAATTAAAATGTTTATGCGTTTATGAGGCTAAAGTTACGTGAAAAGAAAACATGTACGACCGGCGACATTAAATTCCTACGCAATTTATTACGTCGGTACTACACTGAAAAATCTGCCCAGAGATTCCAGGCGATTTTGAAAAACAGAGAAGAATGGGGGCACTGTTTGTAAAATGAATTTTGAACCACCTTATTATTATTGTTACCTAAGTTTATTATTTAAAATGAATAGTCACGTTTTTGTCGGACGTACTGTGCGTAATACTTAGCAACAAATAAAAAAAAAAGTTATTATTACTTAGGTGCGTGCCTTTATGAAATATAAGTACCTATTATTATATAGTAGATTACCTCAGGCTTAATTTTGTACCATCCGGCGTTGCGTCGATTGGGGATGTAGTAAGATTCCACATCTTTGACTACTATACCTTCATCTTGGTTCTCGATGGCTTTGTTCAGCGCAACCAGTATGTCAGAAGTAACAGTCCTGATGAAAAGATGAACACTGTATAAGGTCAATTTAAAATATACATGTGACAATCACTTCATACCGCCAATTTTTTATGCAAAAGATTCATAAGCCCGGTCCGTTGACAACTTATTGACCAGTTCCGTTAACGGCTGCACCGTGGAAAACATCGGCAAATGGAAATTGTGGTAATATATTGCTTGTGCACAAATATCAACTTCTCAAGTTTGTAATGGCCTTAGCCAGGAATTTATTTCAGGGGACTGGACCAATGAAAATAACTACTTAACAACTTTATTTGAAACTGCTTGTTTCTGGTTTAAGCAGTTTCAAATAAAGTTCATAACCACCTCCAACTTCTGCCTACAGCCATTGCTAATATTACTATAGTCTCTATGGTGTGTCAGGGGTGGGAGTACCTAAGTCACATTCATATGTCGGAAAGATCAGGGACGTTATAAATCAGGTACTATAAATAAGATCAACAGAATATTGGCGGCCACAGTAATGCTATTTGCAAAAAATCGACTGCCGCATTCAACGGAATCGGTTCTTTGCTCTTATCCAATTTGCTATTTTGGCAAACATCTGAGCGCGATATCGAGAATCTCTTGGTTGTCGCTAAGAGTACCAGTGGGATTGAGGAAAAAAACGCCTTTGCCCAGTACATTGAAGGTTACAAATAATCTTCTCACATAAAGTTAATACACAACCACCTTCAGAATACAGTATTAAAGTTCACAATTGCGCACCACCAGTAACCCATTGCAGCTGTCTATCCCTCACAAGATCTACCGAAATAAAATATTTGGGTGTAACCATAGATAGCTACATAAATTAGCATAGCCACATAAAAAACTTAGTCGGCCACGTAAGAAAACTTCTACCTGTTTTCAGGAATTTGAGACATTGTGCAGATCTCAATACGTTGAAAACTGTGTACCTTGCACTGGCACAATCTCTGTTGCAGTATTGTGTGGTTCCATGGGGAGGTGCTGATTCTACCTCTATGATTAAGCTGGAACGCGCCCAGAGGGCTCTCCTTAAAGTAATGACCCGTAAACCGAGGAGATTTAGCACCTGCATTCTGTATAATGAATGTATGGTACTAACTGTAAGGCAGTTATATGTATTACAGGTTATACTCAGGAAGCACACAAATATTGGCTACCAGGATATTAACACTCGTAGAAAGACCGCGGTGTGCAAAATCATCCCATGTAGAACGACCCTTGCACGACGACAATTCTATATATGTAGCAACCGGCTTTACAATAAGGTTGATAGACTCACTAAAATCCACTCACTGCCTTTATATAAATGTAAAAAGACTCGTTAAAGCATGGATCCAAAAACTGTCTTATCAGGAAACGGAAGACCTAATTAAATAATGGCACACACACACACACACACACACCCATATTCTCCACAATCACGTGTACCTGTCAATTTGTTTGATTTGATCGTCTATGTAATTGTACAATTATCTAACACAACACAGGGTGTTTAATGCAACACAGGGTATCCTAGTGCGGGATCTAGTGTCCATAATATCAAAAATGTAACTTTTTTTAGAACAATAAACATTTATTTATTTATTTATCTGAACGACGCTGATAACTGTGATACAGTTTTTACTAGACCGCGGTTGTCATCGTTAGCCTTATTGTCATATAAATATAAAATTACAGTGTACAATATCTTGTCTAGATTATAAGGTATATTATGTTACTCTCTTTCTGTTCCATATTTTTTTTCGTTATTGGTCTAGACTTCGTTCCCACAAGTATTTATACATTAACCTCTAAGTAGCCTTAATCTCACCCTTCACCCAGTTCGAAGAAGAATACCTACCTGTCTAGAAGAATGCCTACATGTCAGTAGGAATTATAGTAAAAATTAGGTACTCCAATTAAAGATTAAAATGGTTTCATAATTTTTCATCATAACCCTCTTTACCTCCACATCCTCCACAGTTGGACACGACACTCGTCTCAGAGAAAATTAAAATTTTTACCTATTCGAAACTATCTGCCTTTCACTATGTTGTATGACTCCAGGCACGTTCACAAATATCTTATCTAATATCCGAAGTCTTTCGCTGAGTGGCAGCCCTCCCTTCTCTGGAGGGCCCACAAGGGTTCTCCCGTTGTAGTAGAGAATGTCAAAGGCACAATAACAAGGCCGAAATGTTGAATTCTCTGTTATCTTCTTAACATCAAAAGCCATCCCTGTAAATACCGGTTTTGTAATTCAAGAAAGTATCTAAACATTACAAATAGAAATGAGCTAAATAAAATTGAAATGTTATTGTTTCAATGGACCGATTACTAATTGAAATTTGCGCAACTGGATGCCATCACGATATTTGTATCAATCGGATAATTTATTTTACAATCGATATCTGAGGGTTCTCGTGAAAACTAAACAGGAATCCCTCTATAATTCTAAAGTAAGTATATCTAATATTTTCTCAAAAATAAATTTATTTACCTTTGCAACCAAAACACTGCTTTTCCTTATGCCAACCCATCATCTCGCCGTCAAGAATAAAACTGGTGACATTTGAATCAAAGCAGTCCTCTAAATACGGTGTCAATAATCCATAGTCATAAGTACTTCCATAATTGGCGGTAAACGAATACCCTCGTCTTGAGAAATATTCATATCGTCCATTTTCCATATGCATCTAATATTAGAAATTAATTGTAAAGATTATAATATTATACAACTAGTCTACCTTACGGAGCTAGGAGTGAATGAATGTAGTTTGCGGCCTTGGCATTGTCTCCTGGACTCGTCGTGTCCAGACCATCAATCAGTCCAGGCCAGGAATCAATATAGCCAAGCTGCCATTATTTTTAACTGTGCCTTGCGGTATGACTAGCTTGCTTAAGATGCTCGGAGAATGATGAAATCTTCAAGCATTGGGCCACGGCAATCAATATGGCAATCAGACAAAAAATAAAAGTTTAGATTTATTTATTTAATTATTTAAGCACAATTAAAGTAGGTTTGTATGTGTCGAAGTTGGATTGTATAGTTCCTACCCTATTTTATATAACCGCTAGCTATTTTACAAAACAGAGCTCTGTTAAGTAAAACAGCATTACAACGTCCAGCTGGATTGTCATTGCGATACGTTTAACAAAGTCACTACCCACGTTTAGTTACTTTTTGAATGACTTAGGTAACTGCAGTTACGTAGCGTTTTGTATAAAAAAATCACGTTTTATCATACTTTTACTGATTTAATTTTGGCGGGGTTAATTCGGGATTGAAAGATATGTATTTATATTGGTTAGGTTAGAGCTGCGACCACACGATGCCGGAACCGAATAGTAGCCATTGCACAAATCCATAGAAGATATTTGGGTAATTTTGACGAGCTTTTACCGTTGTTATGGCATACGGCATACAACGCCACGAGCGGCGAATTTGGGACTTAAAATATACAATCCGTTTTATTTTACGCTGTTTTCCAAGACTCCTAATCGTTAAGTCGCTGAACAATTATGCAAATCTGCTAAACGTCATTCAACTTTTTTACATAACAGAGCTGTTTTGTAAACATATAGCGGCTATGTAAAACAGAGAATTATATAACGCAACTGCGATATTGTAAATTTATTGGCTAGAGTGGGCGCAGGTGGAGCATTTGTCCAGGGTGCCCATTATATCTTACTGCGATTGTAGAAGAACATAAGTTATCTACATTAGTATACGTAGGTATACCCACACAAGCACTTGCTCGGTACGGGTCTCGCTTCGATAAGACGGTGGGCGCCTAACTAAAATATAAAGCTGAAGAGTTTGTTTGTTTGCTTGAACGCACTAATCTCATGAACTACTGGTCCGATTAGAAAAAATAAAACAGTGTTAGATAGCCCAGGAAGGCTATAGATATATATATATATATATATCATAACGCTAAGACCAAGTAACAATTCCATGCGGACGAAATCGCGGGCGGAAGCTAGTTAATCATATAATGATGCTGGCCTAATGTTGGCAGACTTCACAAACCGCTGAGAAAATCTCTCCGACATGCAGGATTCCTCGCGTCGTTTGTTTAGCCGTTTAGGTGATAATTTTATTATTATGTGCCTTGAATTTGAAATCAAAACTTGATAGTCCATCATAAAAAAAAACATATTATGACTGATGTAATTGCTTTGCTATGCTATCATTACGTTTTCGTACATTTTCACAAAATAATGAGTTACAAATGTGCTTACCTGGAATCTCTCGCCATCAAATTTATTTTCTATCTGATAAATTTTGTCGAGGCAAAGCTGGCGTGACATATATTTGACATCGAGTCTTTCTGAGAGCATTGGACTTATTGCCAGGAATAATTGGATTCCAAGCTCTAAGGGTCGAGCATCACCGTCGCCTAGCTCTTCACACACCTAAGTACATAGAACACTTTTTGTCATTCTTCTAAATCAAAGGAAGCAGTGTCTCCCTTTATTTTAACCCCTGATTCCCAAATAAGTGCATTTTCACAGATGTGGTGGGTACAACGATTGATGTTATAGGTACCTTACAAAGAAGAAAGTGGCATTATCATTGACTTTTATTTATGGTATGGTTTGGTTGATGTTGTTTCTATTCGGAATAATAGATCTTAATGATAAAATGTGTGAAGGTATATTGGATCCCCGCCTATTATTATATGGTAGCATTCTCTCTCTCTTGGTCGGTCCCTCATGTCTGAGGAACGTGGACAGTGTCAGGGTTGCATCTGGAGCGGATGATCTGCCTCCACCGGTGTTCGGAGCAACGCAACCGGTTTCTGTCCAGCGCGTCTCTTACGACCGTGTAGAATTTTGAGGACGACGAATCTTTAACTTGATCGGTCCATCTCGTTGGTGAACGACGACGCGATCGTGTGCCTTCGGTGTTCCTAAACACAATCAGTTTTTCCAGACTTTCGTCGCCTCTGCGCACT
Organism: Acronicta leporina; assembly: GCA_947256265.1. Classification (NCBI taxonomy): domain Eukaryota; kingdom Metazoa; phylum Arthropoda; class Insecta; order Lepidoptera; family Noctuidae; genus Acronicta; species Acronicta leporina. The sequence goes on from OX366512.1 coordinate 4,965,984, forward strand.
GTGTGGCCGAAATATGATAGAATGCATTGATGGCATATTATGGACAAACTAGTTTTAACTCGGAGCTGGGTCAAGATTGATGCATTGATGCGTTTCGCCGTCCAAGGTACCTAAGTACCTATTCTTAACATTCGTCTCCAGCACTACATCTCGAATGCGTCAATCCTTTGTCTCTCTCGGGACAGGATTGGTAGCATTGTGGTGCTCTAAAAGTGTAGGTAGGTAGGTATACCTACTACTTAAAGATCGAAAGATAGGTTTTTTTTGCATATAGTCATAGTCTCCTTACCTTAAATAAATTACCACATGTTTCATAATATTCAGGAGCGTCAGGATGAAATAATGCCAATATCCGGTTGTGCCCCATCTCCAGTTTAAGATCTTTTAAAATGAACCTTATAAACCACTTCAGCTGGTCTGCCGTCACTTTATTTATAACGTGACTAAACATATCATCAAGTACAGCTGAAAATAATAATTATAAAATGTAACTGAATAAATTAAGTAGGTACCTAAGCGCATATGGATCAAGAAAAAAGTACTGATCCAATGCTGATGGTATTAGCAAACAGTGTTGGTAGGGCCAGGGCCAGAGCCTCTTACTACTTACTAGCGCCATCTCTTTCTGTGACGTAGTACAATTTATGTTCTCTTCTATGAACGATACAATACACTGCGACTTGCATCCTGATAGTGAATTAAGTATTTACATACCATCAGGCCTGTATACCCCGAAGGGTTAGGCAGAGGCGTACTAATGTACACCCACAGTTCGCCGGTATCTTTAGGTCCCCTGTAACCAATAGGGAGCGAGCCATTGCCGCTGGCACAAATTCTTAACTTCGAGGTGCTACTGGAAATTTCATAGAAAAACCCTATAACAATTTGCTCGATCTGGGAATCGAACCCAGGACCTCTAGCGTTGCAGTCGCGCTCAGGACCACTAAGCTAAAGAAGTATTTACACAAAGTTAAAAACCAGGTGCCTAGTTGCTACTTACATGCTTTCTGTCCCACTTCAGCAGAAGCAATCTTATCAAGGATGCCATTGATATCGCCAACAGTAAATGTGTCAGATTTTGGGCTGAGTCTACTTTTAAAAACAAAGTATGCTACACCGGCGAAATCACTATCGTGGGAATTGCTGACTGACCTATAATTAAGCAATTTCTGCGCGTCACGCGATTGTTTACAAAGCGAAAGAACTTTGACCAATAAAACACCTAATTTACTTTCCTTCAGATTGTATGCATTCCTTTCTCTATCTAGTTTTGGTAACAGCAGCCTTAAGATGGGAAAAATGCTCGAATTCTGGAAATATAAACGGTTATTGATATGCTTAGTTACTTCAGTTTGAAAGTGGATGTCTTTCGATATGATTAAAGAAAGAAACAAAACACAGGACAGCGAAGATCCTCCCTCCGCCTTTTTTCAGACACGTGCTCCGCATATTAGGGCCATCAAGCGCATTGTTTGATTAAATAAAAAGTATAAAAAATCTTAATTGATGCAAATAACATACAATGACGATTGGTAACATCATTTGCGACTTCATGCAGAGGAAGTTCATTATCATAGGTCAAAAATTTATTCCCGAAGGGTTAGGCAGAGGCGTACTAGTATACATACACCCACAGTTCTACGGTATGTTTAGGCCCCACGTAGTTAATAGGGGCACAAAATATCTCAAACTCCGAACTGCTACTGAGAATTTCATAGAATAACACTATGCTCGACTTGAGAAATGAACCCGGGAATTCTTAGACTAATGAGGCAGTAATTTAATATTATCACTTCAATAAACATGTACCTACCACATAATATATATTAGGTACTGTGTACCCATGTGTACCTATATTCATTTTAACGGGTTTACGATAAGCGGTCGCATAACAACGGTAAAAGCTCGCCAAAATATTAATAATTCGGTTCTGACGATCATGTCGACACAGTACCTACTAACTTAACCAATATCACAGATAAAAGAATACTAGCAATATTAAGGTTTTTTTCGTCCCGAATACATTAGGTCAAAAGTAATTTTGTCTGCAAAAATCGATCATAATTAACCACATTTAAAGTTCATTAAATTAAATTTTAAAGCTAAAAAAGTGTAACATTATTTTAAAAATGCTTCTATATATTCCCCACAATAAAAAATTCTGTATAAGTACATAGATATCTCAATTTATTGTTTCCATATGCATATTTTTCAAATCCAGGGTCGTTTCAAATATGCCACAACACCCAGATGGCTACATAAGTACCCACATATTATGTTCAGTGTGAAATTCGAACTTGCGACCCACAGTGCAGAAGCCAAAACCAATGACTGTTTATGTTAATTCAATGGATACACGCGATTGTTGCACCAAAGATAGGTTGTTATATAATCTAAGTATACGTAATTTGAAGTTGTAGGTACATAATTACCTTTCGGTCTACTATTCGTGACACATTCAATTTAAAATCATTTATGAAGTTGGCCAAAATTTTATCTTGTTCTTGTCTTTGCTTTTTCTTCTTGTGCAATTGTTCTAAAAGATTGCACAGTTTTTCAAACTTAATTTCATTTGCAGGTGTTACTTCATTGGCCATATTAAGCAAAACAAATTATTGTTAGGACTCCTAAAACAAACAAATTAATAAAAGTAATACTTGTAAATTTAAAAAAATACATCTAACACACAGCTTAGAAACCTGTACCTATGTACACAGAAAGATACTTCATAGATCGATCATAAATGGTAGACATGTTCTAATAAAACTACGGAATTTATACATACTTTTGTTTCTGTAAATCTTATTGGTACATATAAGGATTATAATTAAAACTGTAGGTATAATGTTCAATTAAGTTTATTTACTAAATAACAAGGTATTTTAATAAATATTTCCTAGCCATGACAGGTGAATGGTCTTTATATAATAAATATAAATTATATGCAGTTTCCTTTTTCAGATCAATGACTCCATGATGTTCACATTTTGCAACATATTCACAAGCAAGTGCTCTCTCATAGTACTCAATGGCAAGATTATTAATATTTAACATTTGATAAACTCTTCCCATATTATAATTTGTTTCTTGATCAAGTTTCCTTAATTTCTGGTATGTTTGCATGTAAGCCATTCCTTGCAGAATAAGATTGTGATGCTTGTCTACTGTTCTCTGTGCAGCCATTACCAAAATAGTTATAGCAATTAAAAATGCAGACAAAGGATCTCTACATTTTTCATGATGTTCTAGGTAATATTTCAAGGCCACCAAGTATCTGCCTGATATAAGAAAATTATTTCCTAGAAATAGATTTTTAACAAAATTACTACTATCTCTTTGAAACAATCTTAACAAAAATTTTGAATGGGTGTTTCTATCAATGTAATTAATGACCAGATTTAATAAGTTCCAAGAACAAGGACTTGGATGCTTCTGAGAAAATTCTCTTATGAAGCGAAATGCATTTTGGTTATCATTGCTCAAAAGGCAGGCTTGTAAACAGTAAAACTCAATATCTGCGCGATGAGAAGATAAGCTCTTAGACATCATGGCACCAAATGTTAATCTTTGCAATGTAAAATATTTTTTGTATTTGCATGCAATGTTAAGCATTTCAAGAAAGAACTCCCACTCTTGTTGTGGAGTCAATTTAAATGTTTCATCTTCATCAAAGTGGATGTCATGTTCATGGTATTGGCTTTCTCCTCTCATTATACGAAAATTATGGATAAGGTCAATACCACACCTGGCTTTACATGCCATATTTAATTCTTCTTGGTGTCTAAACCTAACAAATGTTTTGGATAGAAGGGCTTCACCTATTTCTAAGTATTTTTCCCATTTATTGTATTTCTTTAAAGCTAAGCTTTGTTCATAAAGTACATTTGCACTAACTACATATTTAAAATCTTGTTCTAGCATCTGCAATGCTTCATCAATGCGACCTTTTTTCTCAAGAATGGAATACAACTTTCTCCTAGCATCGGGATGTTGTGGAGCATGTTTTAAGACTTTATAAAAGGAGATAATAGCATCACTTTCTCTGCCTAGCATGTACAAACATTCTGCATGTTTAAGCCATACTGCTCCAAGATCAAAGGTATTATTTCTCACTAAAGGTTCTAAAAGCTGTATTGCCAAATCATGATGGCCAGTTGAAGAAAGTGCTTCTTCTATGTCCATGTATAAGTCTCCAGCTTTCTCTACATTATTAGACAAAAAATCACTCAACAATGTCTGAACTAAATTAATAGCTCCAAGATGTATAAAACACACTAATAACTTGCTTTTAAGATCTATAGGTAAAGAATTAGGGATTGAGCAATTTAAATAATTGGTTTGCTCCTCTATATCCCCTTCAGCATTTTTAAAAGTTTGTATTTCAGCTTCAATTTCTACACCAGCATTTGCAACAAATATTTCAATGCATGTCTGAAATTGCTTGTGACCAATTAGCAACTCCAAAAATATGTTTAGATCTTCAAGGTTAAAAAGTGATGGACATTTTTTATAAGCAGAAGACATCACAGCAAGTGCACGCTCCATTTCATTATTATTATGATATTGTGTTACAGCCATTTTAGCATACTTCATAATGGTTTCTCCAGCAGATGGTGGCAGAGAGGTGACTATCTTATGATAACATTTGAGTTTTGTAATATGTAAAGTCTGAATTGGATAATTCATATTTTCTAATTTATCGAGAAGTTCAAGTCTTTTCATATGACTGTCAAAATTGTGTGGATCATCTGCTATGGCTTGGGTATAACAAATCATTTCTTGTCTGTAATCATTTCTTGCTTTAGATATAGCAGCAAGTCTTAACCATTCTCCTGCATCTGGCACACTCAGATGAGCTGCTAGTAATGAAAACTGTAAAGACTTCTCAGTATCATGTTCATATATTTGTGACAATGTTTGATATGGCTCTGGAGCTGTAGGAAATTGCTTAATGATTTCATGACACATCTTCTCAGCTGTTTCTCTATCCCCTCTTACGAAACGCAAATTTGCTTCACCCATCAGACCCAACAAGCCTGGAGGTAGGCGTGTATATTTGCGACGTCTGTGCAGTCCCCGCTCAGTAAACACATTATGTGGTTCATCTTCGTTTCTTTTACTTGTGTCATCTATATCCTCTTCATCATCAAAATTATACCATTCATTTGAATATTCCGCGAATGACATTTCACCACTCAAGAACTTACTAGTCAGATCTTTTTCTAAATCCATCTTTGCTTTCACAAACTCCCAAGGTGTGGTAAAATATCCGTAAGAATTAGTGCTCAATCGCAGAATAAAGTGTCTTGAAAGTTTACTTACTTGAAAGAGTCTGCTCTAAGTTTTAGAGAGCGGTTCTAACAAAAAATATGGTAATGGTATTAGAAAGGTTTTATCAAAATTACGAATTTTATTTTTATTCACATCGGACACAACCAAATTACCAAATCCAAACATAAATTAAATTGACACTTGATGACTATTGACTTGACAATAGTAAAAAGTAACTTTTTTTTTTTTTTTTTGTACTTTTGTTCCTTAGGGAACAGGCTAAGGTCAGAGACCATGCTGCCTAGTCATTAGTATTATATTCCATATTTTGTAAAATTCGAGGGTAAGTCATAAGTATTCGTTTTCTTCTTTGTAAAAATCCATGTGAAGTCATTAGTATATAATTTTCTTTTTTTGTAATAATCCATGTTAAGTCATTAGTAGGTATACTTATAAATTTACATTTTTGTAAAAATCTATGTTAAGTCAGTTATTCGTTTTCTTTTTTGTAAAAATCCATGAGAAGTCATTAGTATTAAATTTTTCATTTTTTGTAAATGTCCATGCTAAGTCATTAGTATAAAAGATTATATTTTTGTAAAAATCCATTTTAAGTCATTAGTTTGGTAAATACTTCCAATTTAAGTAGTGTTCATAAAAATCATTTTTTTGTTATTTAGGAAATTAGTACAATCCATGTCTTTTTTTGTAAAAATCCGTGCTATCTCTAATCCAGGTTAATGTTCGTATATCAAGGTAGGTACCTACATGCATGTAAAACAAGAATTTACAATGCATGATGGATGACATGTCACCATTGTCACTGTCCTATGTCATTGTCACTGTCGTCCCTAGGAATGACAGTAACAAAATAACCTCAATAACTCACTCAAATCGCAATGAGAAATTGAAAATCATCCGTTCTTATTTTTTTTTTTATGTACAATTTTATCAACAAATCGGAAATATGTATATTTTAAACTTTTGAGCAACATTACATAAATGCTCCCTAATAACTCCCTAATATGATAAAATAAATATCTATTTACATAATATCTATAAACCTAGGTACATTTATCTAAATTTGCCCAACTGTGTTATTGATGAAATTAAACAATGTTAAATACGTAAAACTATTTGCAAGAAGATCCTGGATTGTGCACGGTACCAAATCAGAACTACCATATAAATCAATTAGCTCATCCATTAGCACAAGGCGCTGAATGCCAAAGAATGAACATTCAAAGAAAATGTGAAAAAGAGATTGCTCTGCTTGAGAATTACAATAGTCACATTGAGAACTTTGAACCATTTTCAAACGAAAAAGATGAAAATTTAAAGAACAATGCCCAAAGCGAAGCCTTAAAATAGTGGTGTAAAATTTTCTGTTTATGTAAGTATTGTTTTTGCAAAACCATGGCATACTTCCAATAGGAACATTAAGTGTAGCATACCATAAACCTTTGTTTTCAATTTGAACTGCATAGTTCCAGTGTATTTTCCATAAATCAGAGGCCCTTTTCTTTAAAAGGGGAACTATGTCTGAGCATGGGACTGAAATATTTAGATAGCTACTGGAATCAGAAACAATGTTCGAAGACTTGGTTATAGTTGTGGCTAGATAGTCAGCCTTCTCATTTCCTACCACACCAACATGCGAGGGACACCACATAAATAAGACTTTTATATTATTTTCAAGTAACAAATCCTGCCAGTATTTTTTTATTATATAAATAATATAGTTATTGTTGGCATTGAACTTATTATTTTTAAGATTTTCGAGCACACTCATGCTATCACTAACTATTATCCATTGACAACTACCATCATTTTTATGTTTAATGTGTTTTAAGGCAGCAAGGATAGCCACAGCCTCAGCTGTGAATATACTTGTGTTAGAATTTATTTTATATCCAATACCTGAGTTTAGTAACCCATCAAAAATGGCAAAAGACACTGCATACTGAGTTTTTGAACCATCAGTAAAAAGAAATCTGTAACCAGTGTATTCAGAAAATTTACTGTATACATCCTCCTTAGATGATAAATGACGATCAATAATAATGTTTATTTCAGGGAATGCACAATCAAAATCCCCCTGATAGCATGACAGAAGAGGTGATCTATAAATTTGGAGAACTTCAAGAAATCTAACACATTCATTAAAACCTTGGAGTAAATAAAAAGGATTACGAATGGATGGTGAGGCAGAATGTTTTAAATTTAAAAACAAAGGATTATTATATTTACTGTACAATCTTAGTATGTATCTTTCTCTTAAATAAGAGAATCTTATACTTAATGGAGGGAGATTACACTCAACTTGCATCACATTAATAGGAGTGCTTTTAAATGCTCCAGTAATAAGTCTCAAGCATTTATTTTGTACTTTTTCCAAGATATCTACCAACTTACTATCACCTGCATAACATAGAAAACCATATTCAAAATGACTACGGATCAAGGATTTGTACAAAAGCAACAAAATTTTTGGATCTGCTCCCCAAGATGAACTACACAAAGATTTCATAATATTAAAAACTTTATTAGCTCTTGCAGTTATTAATTCAATATATTTTTTCCAGGAAAGATTATAAGTAAAAGTAACACCTAAAAATTTAACTTCATAAGAAACAGGAATAGAAATTTGATTGTAAAATACAAAAGGAATTAAATTGCTTTTCTTACCAAAGACAACCAATTTTGATTTTAATGCATTTATATCAAGGTTTAAATAAGAAAAATATGCAGACAACCCTTTCAAGGACTTATTTAGAATATTTGTAATATTTGATAATTTTTTTCCAGATGCATAAACAACCAGATCATCAGCAAACTGAAGATTTTTAACGTCTGAACCCAAAATCAGATTTAGACGTCGAATATATAGAATGAAGATTAATGGAGAAAGTATACCTCCTTGACAAACTCCAACAGAAGCAAATCGTGGACCATATAGTTTACCATTATACTTAACATACACTTCCCTTTCAGTCAAGAAATTATATACCCAGTGAACTAGTTTATTTGGAATACCAACAGAAAGCAATTCTGAACATAGAACATCAATATTGACACTATTGAATGCTCCAGCCACATCAAAGAATACCGACATTAAGAAACTGTTATTATTCATGCTATTTTGAATATCAAGCTGAAGCTGACAGAAGCTTTCACGAGCCGACATACCTCTTCGAAATCCAAATTGATTAGCAGGTAATATATTATATTTTTCTACATAAAATTCTAGCCTTTGTTTTAGTAATTGTTCGAAAATTTTGCCAACACAAGATGTTAACGCTATAGGACGATATGAGTCTGGATTTAACTGATCCTTATCTGGTTTTAATATGGGTACCAAACAATCAGACTTCCATGTGCAAGGTATGTAATTATTTAACCACAAATCATTTAAAATTTTTAGAAAAATCTGCAAACCATTTTCACTAAGCTGTTTCAACATTATGTAAGGAACACCATCCAAACCAAAAGCACTATCCTTTCTAGAATCAATAGCAGACATCAACTCTTGCAATGAAAAGGGATTGATTAAAAAGCTATTTACATAATTAGATTCACTAACAGAGGTGACATTTGTTTTATTATTTACATAGTCTGGAGTGTACTTCTGCAAAAAACCTTGAATCCAGCTATCATCATTATTGTTGAATGAGAATGTTTTATTAAATTTACGCATATATTTCCAGATTCTAGACACAGGAGTGCATCGATTAAAGGAGCTACATAATTCAAACCAACTATTTGATCGTTCTGTTTTTAAAGTAAGTTTTTTGAGTGCTTGCATTCTTTTAAATTCTATAAATGTTTCATCTGAAGGGTTATTCTTGAAGTTGAGATAAGCACACCTAGATTTTAGTACAGCTTCCGAACATTTTTTATTCCACCAAGGGAGGGGAGGATGTTTAATCTGCCTATGAAAATTATTATTGACAGAAGTGGAAGAAGTGATCGTATTTCGATGTGGAAGGGACTTATCAACTGCAGAATGCAGAGTATTACAGAACAATGTATAAGCTTCCAATGGCATTAAATTTTGCACCTGAAAATTAGAAAATTCTAAATCTACATTTTGTTTATATATTTTCCAATCTACCATTCTAAAATTGGGGTAGATAGGCAGAGGTATACTTCTATTATTATTTGTGAGACCACTATTTACATTAACATTATTTACACAAACTTTAATAATTACAGGAAGATGGTAGCTGCCAATTGGATCTTGATGTACAGACCACTCACAAGAAAGAGCCAATGATGAAGAAACCAAAGATAAATCAAGAGCATTTGGACGCCATGTCAATGAACCAACAGTTGTCACTTCACCAGTATTCAGCAAAACTAAATCATTATCATCAATGATCTCCAAAATGTCTCTACCTCTTGGATTAACAGAATTACATCCCCATGATGTGTGATGAGCATTAAAATCACCAGCAAATATCATTGGTTTAGGAACTGATTTTACTAAAGACTCAAATTTATGTTTGTCAAATGATGGAGTACAATTTGTTGGGCAATAAAAACTTACAATACTTATTTCTTTATTATTTACAACAATTCTAACACAAATGTTTTGTAAGGAGTTATCAGAATATGTGCTAATTTTTCTATAGTTTATACTGTTATGAATTAATATAGCAACACCATTATGAATGTTGCCTATATCATTTCTTTCTACTTGATATCCTCTTATATAAAAATGTTTAGTAGGGGTTAACCAAGTTTCTGAAATTATTGCAACATGAATATTATTATCATAAAGAAGGCGTGTAAATTGTAGCTTATTACTTAAAATGCTCTGAGCATTCCACTGTATAATATTAAGATCCATTAATAGAAGAAGTGCTATTTCTGAAAGTTTGTTTAAGGATTTCTCTTATGGAAGCTGAATTTATCGGATTGTCTTTTTGATTTAGTACTTTTTTTGTTATTGCATTTGTTATGATATTCATGAAAAGGTCTGATTTTGTTAGGTTTTGTATATGAGTTTCAATATTTCTCATTGATAATTGTGGGAATGAATTTTCGTTAAACAGTTCTGAGTATTTGATGGCTCTTGATTTTATTTTGTTTTCTTCAATTTTAATTTTTTTTTGAGGACAAGTATTAGAAATGGCGATGTGATTGCCACCACAATTTGCACATTTTGCATTTTTAGTGTCTTCTTTGCAGGATTTGAAGTTATGATCTAAAGAGCATATCGAACATACTTCCGAGTTTTTGCAGTATCTCGCAATGTGCCCAAACTTTAGACAATGAAGACACTGTTTCACAGGTGGAATGTAAGCACTTACCTCGTGTCTCCAGGAGTCGAGGTAAACATATTGAGGCAATTCTGTTGATGCGAATGTTACAGCGACGGTCTGAGTAGGTTGATACGATATCGTACCACACTCGCTCCGCACGCGACGCATGAAACGCCTTACCTGAATTACATTTCGCGAGCTGCCAATTAGACAAAATATCATTTTATTGGATAAGTCCGTAGGAACTGAGGTCAGAACCCCCGTCACCTCCGTGTCACTAGCCGGAATAGTGGCTTTCAAAGATAGCTCGTCCAGTAATTTTTTGTTTTGTAAAAAAACATTAGCATTATTTGATACATCAAAGGTAATTCCAATTTTATATTTGTTAATAGATCGAAGATGAAGAATGCCAGTAATACAATGTTTCCTGATGCCATGGGAAATAGCCAACCTATCTTTGTCTGAGAATGATTTCCTCTCATCCTGGTGAGAAACAAACACTATAAATTCTTTTTTGGGACTATTATCAGGATACTTTCTAGAGTACCCAGACACTTTGTAGACTTGATATTTTGTGCTATTGTCTTTATCATCATCAGAGTCTGATGATGTTCTAAGGGATGAACGGTCATCAGGAGGGTCCGGTTTTTTCCGTTTTTTAACACCTCCCATCTTCTATTTACATATATACCGCACTTATACTACTATATTTACAGTTATTTTTATAATTACAAGAAAAAATATCACAATAAACCAATTTTTAAGATTAATTAAAATGTGAATCAAAATTTGCCGCCTTTCACGTTTTTTTTTTTTTTTTTTATTTATTTTTTTTTTTAATTATGGCGCCACACTTTTTGTGTATTTGCCAGTGTCAAGTAATAAAGTAATCAAATAATATTTCCCATTAAGGGATTGTAATTTATGGCACCACACTTTTTGTGTTCGCCAGTGTCAAGTATAAGTTGGTGAGTTGCCCCAATAAAACGGTAGAAATTTTAATGAGGCTTCGATGGAGTTTAGGAGTGAACCCAAAAAGTCACGATTCTCAATTTTATATCATTTGCCTACACTCTCACACGTTCACAAACACTTAATGGTTAATTATCCACCATAATTACACATTAAACTTCGGAGAAATTCAAGTTTTGAAAAATAATATTAAATCGACAATGTGCACTTTTCATTTTCCCGCCTAAACTCGCCTTTCACGTTTCAAGGTTCCCGCGCTTTTTTCAGTAAAAAGTAACATTGAAATGTCATAATATTCTTTTTTTTTTATTATGGCGCCACACTTTTTGTGTATTTGCCAGTGTCAAGTAATAAAGTAATCAAATAATATTTCCCATTATGGGATTGCTAGGGATTGTAATATGGCACCACACTTTTTGTGTTCGCCAGTGTCAAGTATAAGTTGTTGCCCCAATAAAACGGTAGAAATTTTATTGAGGCTTCGATGGAGTTTAGGAGTGAACCCAAAAAGTCACAATTTTCAATTTCATATCATTTGCCTACACTCTCACACGTTCACAAACACTTAATGGTTAATTATCCACCATAATTACACATCAAACTTCGGAGAAATTCAAGTTTTGAAAAATAATATAAAATCGACAATGTGCACTTTTCATTTTCCCGCCTAAACTCCCATAATATTCTTACTTTATGAAAAGTAATCTGTGACAAACTGACAAGTGAGCACTAACTATTAGCTATTAGTAATATTTCCCATCGTGGGATGATAATATGGCACCACACTTTCTGTGTTCGCCAGTGTCAAGTATAAGTTGTTCAGTTGTAGAGCTGTAGCGAATCGTATGTATTCGGTACTGAGTAACGGGTGCGCCATCTAGTACCGAGTAACGAAACGTTACTCACGAATGCATTTTGATTTTACTACTCGCATCTTTCGTCGTATGAGTACCTACACTGATTCAGTTCACCCAAGTACCTACCGTTGATGCGTATATTGAAAGGTTTGCTGACCGTATGGTTCATGCACGCGCACGCGTATTCAGTGAATTTTATTGTATATTAAATATTATAATCTTATATATATATAAAAGAAAGTCGTGTTAGTTACTCCATTTATAACTCAAGAACGGCTGAACCGATTTGGCTGAAAATTGGTAAAGAGGTAGCTTAGAACCAGGAAACGGACATAGGATACTTTTTATCCCGTTCCCGATACTTTTTATTCCACGGGGGCGAAGCCGCGGGCAGAAGCTAGTATATTATATTATATTTTATTAATAATTTTAAACATCTACTTGGGGCTTTTTATATAATCGATACATATTATGATAATAGATTGCGATGTTATTTTGATATAACATAAGCTCAATGTAAAAAAAAAAATAGTACATCCATTGAAAAAAATATTTTATTAGATTCCTTCATTGAATTTTTAACAATTTGTAAAATGATCAAGTTAATTTGTTCTCAGTAAACATTTTTTCGTGATTATAATGGCAGAACATGTAATTGTGACTCTTCCGAATTCATTAGAGAGGTAAAATACTCAAGGCAAATAAAATAATTCTTAAGTACCTAAACGCGAAAAGTTATTTTTCTGAAACTATCATGATTAATATAAGACTTAGGGATAGTCGATCTAATAAAAGCTCTCTTTGCTTTTTATTGGCTCTTTTCGTAGCACTGTTTGCAGACGCCATTTTTTACATAAAAAACGGAGTTGATAATATTTTACTTTATTGATAACTAGCTTCTGCCCACGATATATAGCCTATAGCCTTCCTCAATAAATGGGCTATCTAACACTGAAAAAAAATTTAAAATCGGACCAGTAGTTCCTGAGATTAGCGCGTTCAAGCAAACAAACAAACAAACAAACTCTTCAGCTTTATATATTAGTAAGTATAGATAATTTAAATTATTATCAATCAAGTAAATTATTATGTAGGTACCCACACTATTTTTTTTAATATGGCGCCACACTGCTTGTGTATTTGCCAAGGTTAAAATCGTTTACCTGAGCCCGCCAAATTCAAATTACAATTGGTTATTCGCAATTTGTAGATTCTAGACTGATAGCTGTCGTCATTGTGCCTATAGCTATACAATATTCACAACTCAGTTGTGAATCTGTATAGCTAATCAGCTCAGATCTACAAATTGCGAAAAACTAATTGTAATTTGAATTTGGCGGGCTCAGGTAAACAATCAGCCTTAAGTATTTGGAGTTATCAAATAATACTAGTTCCCATCATGGGATTATATTATGGCACCACACTTTATGCTATAATATTTCTCAAAAATTATTTTCATTAAAAATTTTCATTTAAGATTGTCATTCGTGCATTACGATCTTTCTTAGCAAGTTCTTAGATAGGACTGTCTGATCGTGCCGAAGCCCCTTAAAAGTCAATTATAATACTTAAGACAGGCAACATCATATCATAGTCAAGTAAAATAAGGTTTTAAGGACATGTATCCAGGGCCGTTAAATAAATTAATAAAAAAAAGTCAACTAAAATAAGTCATGTCAAATTCGATTTTGGTCGGGCTTTTAATTTAGTTCGCCGTAATAACAGAATACGTTTTAGACTAAACTAAACCAAAATTGGTAAAAATTTAGTTTGGTCAGTTGAACAACAGAATTAGCACCAGTGTCACTGACTCTCACTAACTATAATGTAGGCTTGTGTAGTACATAATATACTATGTACCATTACGAATTGATTACCAACACAGACTAGTACGAACTATTCCTTTTCCTTTCTAGTACATCATTCCTTTAGTACATCGTCGTTCGTCGTAGTCTCTGGCTCTCTAGTTCTGTACGAACTACGAGTACGAACTGAGCGGTGAGCGACGGAGCGCTCCGTCGCTCACCGCTCATTTGATCTCGACTAGTACATTTGAACGACTGTACTATTAAACGTCGCTCACTAGCAAGAACAAAGCTATTTTGAACTTTATGTCTATTGTTCCAGACATAGAGTAATAATTGTTCCAGAAGAGCGGGTCAGGGAAACCTATGCTTAATTCCTTACGCATAATCATTCACAACCGCAACACTATTAGTTGTAGTGTGGATCATTATTTCTCTTCGAAATGTCAAGTTACTGAATACAATTCTCACAATAAACAATTCAAAGTCGAAGTATAAGTCGGGCCCAAGTCTGCTATTTCAGTTGTATCAAAATGATCGTTCAATGGCATTAAATGACATAAGAACTGACAGATTTCATAGACAAAACTGTCAAAAATCAACAATTCTGAAGCCATTGAGTGACGATTTTGACACGACAAATTAGCAGACTTGGGGCCTAATCTGCTCGGAATGATCCCCATTGAAGTAAGACAAGCTGATACCCAATGTTCATTCACATCCAAAGAGTAATAGTGATTTAAAGGAATCCCATCATTTCAAGTTTTATCATTCAAGTATTGTTAATCTGAGAGTTTTATAGTACCCATCTTTAGGTATAGGTAGTCCGTGTCTGACATTTCATGTCATGTATCTCTTAATAGTCTGTGGTCATGTCACAGTTATTGTCATTCGTGTGACTTGTATTTTTCTGTTTTGTTTTAAATTTTACCAGAATAGACTAGTGGTTCATTAAAATTACCAAAATTTGAAGCTGCATACCAATTTGTTAGATAAAGGTAATAATATTGAATAGTTTATGAGATATTACACTGTTTAAAAGAACATGTTTCTTGCGACGTCTTTGTTGTTTTGTAAAACCATATGTTTTTTCTTTATTGTTGGTCACGATTTGCTTTATTGTTAAACCGCTCCTGGATAGATTACGCTCATGCATATTAGCATAAACGTCGAATTTTTATCAGACTTGAATGTCTGAGAGGACTCTGCTGTTGTTTATTGTATCTTAGTTAAAAGTACATTATTTCCTAATTTTTAAGAAAATATTATTATTCAGAGAACAAAATAGCTAGTCGCCATAGAATTTTTATGAGCCGGTATGTAAGTACTTAATTTAAATGTTTTATTAGAACTACATGAGTACAACAGTCAAAAACTGACCTATTTTTTGTTTACTAACCACTCCAGTCATGGTTGCTCTAAAGATCCATTCCCAGTCAAACCATTTGACCTATACAGTACCTACTGTTACCATTCACACCGCAGGCAATGTAATCTTTCATTAGGAAATATACTGTAGTGATCTTATCAAAAGCATTCTAATTCTTCACTTATGGCTGATCATTTAGCTGAGCCTGCCAAATTCAAATTACAATTGGTTTTTCGCGATTTTTAGATCTTTAACACATTCTAGATTCATAGCTAAATAAGTAATAAATAAATATTCTGGGACCTTTTTACACAGCACCATCTAGTCCCAAACTAAGCAGAGCTTGTACTATGGGTACTAGACAATGGATATAATTATATACTTTTTTTTGTAAATACATACTTATAATACATAAGAAACACCCAGATGAACTCAAACACTTATATTCATCACATAAATTTTTGTGTCCTGTGGGAATCGAACCCACGACCTCATGGTCAGCAGTCCGGTACTCGAACAACTAAACCACAGAAGTCGTCAAGTCGTCTGTAGTAATTGCGCCATTAGCTCTACAATATTCACAACTGAGCATTAAAAACTTTGCTTAGTCAACATTTTGTACATTTTGCACGAAAATGCACTGCGCATTAGCCGAGTGGTCCTGAGCGCGACTGCTACGCTAGAGGTCCTGGGTTCGATTCCCAGGTCGAGTAAAGTGTTATTGGGTTTTTCTATGAAATTCCCAGTAGCAGCTCGGAGTTAGGAATTTGTGCCCGGTTAATGGCAATAGGCTCGCCCCCTATTACATGGGACCTAAACATACCGGCGAACTGTGGGTGTACATTAGTACGCCTCTGCCTAACCCTTCGGGAAATACAAGCGTGATGGTATGTTATGCACTGCGCAAACTTTCCCCCTCACCATTAGTTTTGGGTCAAGTTACTTTGCGTGAACTGTATATAATGCAACTTTTTTATTGAAATTCGAAATTATCTGTTCTGTGCCATTACTAGCATACTTGAAAAAAATACATATTTTATAATGTGTTAAGGCTGATCGTTTAGCTGAGCCCGCCAAATTCAAATTACAATTTTCTAGAGTAAACTTGTGACATTTGTCATTTAATACTTAATAATGGTCTCCCGGTGCTCGAAATTCAAACATGGTAAACAAAAGATGTGTGTCAGTGTGTTAAATGCATGGTAGTACGTAATGTTGTTTTTAATAATTTAATGTATTTTTAAGCATTATAAAAAAAATGCATTCTGCACTTCTACTCTTAAACTTTAACTATGTACAATCTCTCCTCCATGCATGCAATAGTAGTAAATGTGTGCTTAAAAAAAAGGAACAGTTTTCTCTTCACGTAATACACTAAAAATAAGGATATACACATTTGTACAGTCCGTTTTTTTGGACTTGTCTTTTTTGGTAAACAAACCCTGCCCGATGCGAAAATCACAAGTTTTTCTTTAATCACGCACTTGATGTAGGAAACGATTTTATTAACACTTACACTATACACATACACTCTAAATTACACCAAAAACTGCTTCGAAATCACTATAAAAGTCTATTATTTTTAATAAAAACTAAATTTTATGTAATTACATTTTCACAGAATAAAATAATCATGACAATTTGACATTTCAAAACTCTAGATTATCTACGAATTTTAGGGGATGTGACAAAATAATGAATGATTTTGTTTAAGTGAATGAGCAAAAAATCCAAAAAGTCCTTATCTTCACAAAAATAATATTGTTAATGTACAATATTATCCATAGCATTTTTTTGCTATTTAACATACTACGTTTTTAATCATGAACCCTGTGCTGGCATCAAAATATGAAATATTACAGATGGAATTAACAAGAATTAGAATTAAGAACAATAATAGTTGTAGCTAGGAATTTTGTCAAGAAGGGGCAGACATTCCGATGCGGACCACAGTGACGACGTTGTTCCCGAGGTGAACGGCGTAGAAATGAGTGGTGGTTGAAGTCTCAAGGCCAGAAATACTGCTCCAGGACCCGACGGCTTGCATGGCAAAGAGTGAGTCCCGGCCTTGGCGACTCTCGGGCCTCGATTGAGGGAGTTCCTTAGCGCACGAGGGGCCAATTCCACTCCGATGGAAAACGGGGAAACAGATCCTCTGCGAAGCCGGGACGCCCTGCAGATTCTCCGTAGGCATTCCGATCCTAGTGCTGCTCGTCGAGGTGGGCAAGCTAATCGAAAGTCCTTGTGGACTGCCTTGTCGGGCACCTGGTGGGGGTGGGTTTACTCTATCGGGTACAATGATACTGTATCAGATGAACCGAACCAGAGGTTCATAATACATGTGTCGGAATCTGATGACTCTTTAGAGCCATCAGATTCTGACACGTGTATTTCAGAGGAACTACTAATAAATTAATGTTTTGCAGTTGTCGTTTTATTTCTTCATATTCACTTCACACACTCACTTCATATTTAAAATTAAAAAACAAATCAGTACTCGTCAAGGTGAGAATCATTCTTCAATAGTCTTGGCTAAGAGTATTTAGTTCAGTCATTCATTCATGATTTCCCAACATTATCTAACCACTATCAGTTATCTCTGGTTACTAGGACGCCATATTTGTTTACCAAAAAAGACAAGTTAACTGGGATAGACTGTATATGCAAACATGTAAATGCATGTAATCCGATGTCTAGTCATAACTTCACAAAAAACAACAGAAAAGACATTCTACAATTTTACAACACGATTTTTCATAGAAATTACGTGTTTAAATACAATTTAAACACATTTACTTACGAAGTTGGTGCAAGTGGCCCTTAGCGTCATTAAATTTTTAATTGGTGGTTTTTTGCTGGATATTGGTTCTATTAGCTATCACTATACACAAAAATGTCATCCGAGTTATCTCGACGCGCAAAAACGAAATAATTAGGTATATTTTTTTTTACGAAAATTTTGTATGGAACTAGTATGAAAAATTCGATCTCTGAAACTGCACGGAAAATCGTAATATCCTTACAGATGGTTAAAGAACTAAATATTTATGATTTTTTGACATATTCCATATTTTATAATGGTCACTTTTTCCGATTTTTTTTAAATAAAATTTTTATTAATTTTTAAATAATAAACGGTTTCTTTTGAGTGTCTATGTTAAGAAAAACTGATTTTTATAGTTCGCGCAAAATAACTTGACCCAAAACTAACGGAGAGGGGGAAAGTTTGCGCAGTGGATTTGCGTGCAAAATGTTCTAAAAATCGACTACTGCGCATCCGCCATTTTGGTTCAAGTTATTTTGCGCCAACTGTAACAACATTTTTTTGACATAGTATCATCACAGATAATAGAATACGTATCATGCCTGTATTCCCGAAGGAGTAGCCAGGGTGTATTGTACACCTAAACGCCACCTATGATTAAGCCAGATATCTATCAAATATTTATCACGAAAATAGTTTAACACATGTCTGATAATGTCTTAAACAAGTCATTTGATGCCAATACCAAATTTCTTGCACACAGTTAAACTTCTAAATAAAAAATTAATCTTCTAATGAGTGAATAAGTGATTAAGAGATTCTCAATATTGCGCAACGTTATTATGTATTAATTTATGAGGATTAATTTATTGATTATGAGGTATTATTTGGCGCAGTTATATCACCGATATAGCGGGCGATTAGCTTTGTGTTAAAGATCGAGTAACTCTAAAAGAAGAAGAAAGAAAGAAGAAGTTTTCTGAATGTATCAGTGATTCGGTGGGATGTGATAAAGCTCCTGCTAATCTCCGACAAAATTCTTTTAGAGATACTCGATGTTCGATACAAAGCCAATCGCCTAGGCGTGAGGCTCTCACAAAGCACAATAACTATTCTAATTTTAGACACTACTTAACGCACGATGGCACCAAATAATATTAGATGTGATGTTTTGAAATAAAAGAACTCGGAATTTTATGGCCTTATTAATTTGGCGGGGCTTTATTCCATTAAGCATGCAAGACATTTCTTCCAAAATCCTCTCCTCAAAATCGCGACTGCTACGCGATTGGTACGCGACATCATGTTTAGCCGTCAAGTTCAATCAACGAAGACTAGAACAGCGAGGCAGATATAGATAACTAGCTTCCGCCCGCGACTTCGTCCGCGTGGAATAGTTACTTAGTACAAATCGCAATAAAAGGTAGCCTATGTCCTTTCTCAGGGTCTAAAGATTGTCTGTGCCAAATTTCATCAAAGAGAGGTTCATCGGTTGAGAGGTTTAAGCGGGAAAGCGTAACAGACAGACAGACAGAGTTACTTTCGCATTTATAATATTAGAAGGGATTAGTAGGGATTTGTAACAAAGTAATACGCAAACAGACATTTCAATATTTTTTAAACAAACTGAAAAAAGGGGAGGAGGTTATTCTCAATTCGTATTTTTTTGTGAACACCCATAAAAAATGTTCACGAGCGGCCCCTTTTTCAATAATATCTATGTACTAGCTTCTGCGCGCGGCTTCGCTCAGATGAAGCCATATCAGAGTTAAAAATGGAAAAATGTTATAACTATAAATGTTATAAGTACCTACTTTATAACAGTAATAATAAAATTTAAATCTATTCAGTAGTTTTCGTGCCAACCCATAACAAATATTTTTGGGTTCGGAGACGTTTACTTGTTTTTTTAAATATCTTCAATGTAGAGACACAGCTTTTTTACATATTTATAATATCAGAGATAACCTATGTCAAAGGTTAACATTTAAATAAAGGTTAACATTTATATAGGTACCTACTTAGTTTTTATATAGTATACTAGCTTCTGCCCGCGGCTTCGCTCACGTGAAGCTATATCAGGAGAAAAAATGGAAAACCAACATTGATGACCTCTTCTTTGTATGGGCCTCTATACATCAGGGAGGTCAAGCTGTATCTCAGGATTCATTTAATTAATTGAGATAAGAAGTTCACCAGTTTTTGAGTTGGAGCATATACTTTCTAAAAGTGATAATAAAATTAAAATCTATTCAGTAGTTTTTGCTCCAACCCGTAACAAACAGACAAGAATTTTAAAAATCACATTTTCGGATTCGGAGACGTTTATATACCATATCCCGTGTTTTTTTTTAAATATCTTCAATGTACAGATACAGCTTTTTTACAATTTTATAATAGTAGGGATTATACGCAGTATAGGTACTATAGGCCTAGGACTTTTGTCACAAGAAGTCATTTTTGGATGCGATATTTATATTAATAAAATTCGAACGTGGGAGAGCCATGCTTGCTATGCTCACAGAAAACCGGCGTGAAACAACTTGCGTTGTGTTTCGCCGAGTGAGTGAGGTTAGCGGAGACCTTTTAAAAGGCGGGCACTTATGCCTCCTATAAACGCACTTATGAGTCCTCTGGTGTTGCAGGTGTCCATTGGCGGCGGTTATCGCTTACCATCAGGTGATCCGTCTGCTCGTTTGCTACCCTTGCCATAAAAAAATGAAATAATATTTTTTACATCCACTTGTTTTGGATTTCAAAATATACCTATGTGATTTTCTTAATTAGCACCCCCTATAAATTGAGACCCATAACACGATAATGATCATATCTTTACCGTGTTATGGGTCTCAATTTGAAGATGATATCTTTACCGTAGGTACTCGTAAATATTTATAAAAACAATGTTCAGTGTTCATCTTCGATTTCAAAATTAATATCAGTATCGTTATTAGCATCCCTCGAAACCCTGAAATGCTCAACTTATCTACAAAATATTTGGAATATTCCGAAGATGTGCACAAATGGCTGCGCAGTAGTCAATGTTATCGCCTGCAAGGGGCGGAGTTGACGTTTTGCTATAATTATCTTATTTTCGAAATTATTGAATTACATATTAAATTAAAACTACCTACTTTATCGAACTTATCTTGTTATAATATATGATATTAGCGGCCCGCCCCGGCTTCGCACGGGTGGAGAATCCCTAAAAATTCAAAACATTCTATAGCCTATATGTTAGGGGTTGACAACCCTTATCACTTAAAAAAAATATATTGAAAGAAAAATATGGATATAGTAGCCGATTCTCAGACCTACTGAATATGTATATAAAATTTCATAAAAATCGGTCAAGCCTTTTCGGAGGATTATGGTAACCAACATTGTGACACGAGAATTTTATATTTATGATTACATCTCAAGATTTTGGACCCTTCTTGTGGGCTGTGTTGTGTTTGTGTGTTTCTGACGCTATATAACACCATATTACGCGACTGTGCCTGCATGGCCGTGCGGAACGCCTAACTTCAGACGCGCACAGTTATTTCGGGGGTACTGCAGAAAAACTAGTGTGGCGGTCAACGCTTGACGCTTTGATATTTATATCCGAAATACCCCCGATGGAACCGAATGATTATTCTATGGAGAAGACGTACTGCTTTTTCGATATAAGTACGACTATTTCTGTCAGTTATCTCCTCCCGCGTTACAATTGAACTTCGTTCCAAAAATTCTATTCCAAACTAGTAGTAAGTGCTTATTGCGCTAGACTCAATACTCAATATTTTATTGCGATTAATATAGGCGAGGGACATACGCCTGATAAATTAACAAAGATTAAAATTATCAACTGTCCTACGTTCGCAGTCGCAATCTCACAGAGAGTGCAAGCAGAGCAGCTGAAATGTGTGATATACTCCAAACAGTTAAAGACGAGTTGACAAATATTGAAAATGAACTTGATGCTAATACAGAGACATGTGCCATGTATTACAGTAGTAAACCTACATTATTGGACATGCCCGTTGAGGTAGGTACCTACAATTAACTATACTTTATCCATAACTCTCTTTTGCACTCAAATATTGATATCTAAGCACCTTTTGAGAATAACTATAATTAATTACTGGCTTACATTTTGTTCTTTTATATCCCTGAATTCAGGAATGTTAAAGACCAAATGCAATTTCAGATGTGAGGCAAAGATTCATTAAGAGTCCGGCGGACCGAATTTCCAATACAAACATAATACCAAAATAAGTCGTAATTCATACACAATTTAATCAAAGTGTATTATTATTCCGATTCCGATATGTAGGTACCGTATATCTAAGTTCCTGCTCTACAATTTCATCTAAAATACTTTACTGGAAATAAATTAGAGAATGTAATTCTGGATAACTTTAACAAGTTTGGAACGATTTTCCGGTCGTTTATTTCCAGTGAAGTCGTAGTAGACGAAATGGTACCTACAGTTGGAACCTAGATTCACGGTAGGTATCTCAATCCGAATAATAACATAATTTGATAAATATTGTTTGGTTTACGACTTTTGGTATTACGTTTTTCAGGAAGATTCAAGCTCCGACGCACCATTGAGTTAAATTTAAAACAATCAATAATTACAGATTATATTGAAAATCTGCTCATTTTTGGATGCACATTTTTTAAAACATACGTTAAGTAAAGTGTGTCAGCGTTTCGACGACATATTAGCAGATGATCATCTTTGGAAATATTGGGTACACAGTAAAATCAATGGTTGCTTCCCCACATTGCCACATTTGAAAATATGGGATGAAACACAAATGGACTGGGAGGCAGTTTGTGTAGAAATGAATGTAGAGATGAAGAAATGGACCAATGTAAAGGATACAATGAGACATATTGTTGTAAAAGACGTACATTTTGCTTCAGTGGATACTGTTCTTCTAGTAAATGTAAGTGCATATCATATTATATTTTTCACTCAAATTACAGAATGAAAAAACAAACATAAATTTCTCAGCAAAATACTTTCCAATAAATAATCCTCTAACATTTTTTTTAGAATGGCGAAATTTGTGTGTCAGGCGGAAGAGACCGCGGAATGGCGTTGTGGAATGTTCTCGATATTAATCCTCATAATGAGAGTGATAATATTACCACATTCACAGACGCGAAGCCGAAACAAATCAGGCACGATGCCCACGCAGGTTGGGTGTGGGACCTGGCTGCTGATTCCGTAGACTCTGCCACCACTATATATTCTGCTTCATGGGATAATACAGTAAAAGCATGGGATCTCACAGCTGGGTTTGAATGTAAACAGACATTTCGGTAAGTTTTTATATATTTTTTATAAGTTCATTAGTTATTATCGCTCCCTACTTACAGTTATTTTTCCACATTCGTATCAAATGACTTTATAATGATTACTTTATTCCTATGTGTAATACAAAGAAATGTTTCAGATGCGGTATGTCAGCATTATCTGTTGTTACTATTGGTAATGAAATTATTGCTGGCTTGTATTCCAAAAAGATACTATCTTTCGACTTACGAGCTGGGCCTGCTCCAACTTACTCTTATAAACCGCATAAAGGACCTATCTTAGCACTTCAAACGTTTAATAATTTGGTTGCGTCACTGAGTGAGGACAAAACAATGGCTGTATGGGACAGAGTAGCTGGGAAGCTCCTATTGAGTGATATAAAAATACCTACTCACACTGCTTATCCCGTATGTATTAGTTGGAGTCCATCAGCCTTGTATGTTGGCGACTCTAAAGGTTGCTTGCACCTCTTTAATCCTGAAGACCACACATATGTGAGGACACATGAAATATGGCCTGAGCCACCTATAATAAAGCCATCTAGTAAGATAACAGGCTGTTACCAAAGTCAAGGCAACATGATTGTATGTTCAGATAGGGGTGAAATAAAATTCATGTATAATTGCTATCCTCCACAAGAATATACAAATGTTAAAAGTAGTACGTTTGATGTAACTCAGGTAAATATCAAAATTTTCATATGTTTTATTAAGTTAAGGCATTAAGCCCCATATTATGGATCCAATGCAAAATCTTTTGCTTTTGTTCTGCGGGGGTCGGGCATTGCTGAATTAATACCATGTTACTAAACTGTTACCAGATTACACATTTATACTTTTCTAAGCATACCTATTGCACAAAACACCTGATCTAGCTCACTACTGACCAGAAGATTTATGTCTATGATCAGGTTAGAAAAATGTGTAAAATACGACTCGGTAAAATTAACGTTTCAGTTCTTCTTGAAGGAATAATTCTTGAAGATAACAATATTATTGCCCTGTAATATCTTTGAAGCAAAACTAGATTTTTACATTCTTTGTATCTAGATTATTGAAATATATTATATCAAACTATGTTAAGTGTGATGGATTACCGTAACAAGTCTGTGTTAGTCGCATCTTTAATAACTTAATAAATTATTTTTTAGTGAATGTTAATAGGTATGTGGTTGCTTATATTTTTTTATCACTTTTCCAGTTGCGATATCAAAACGGCGTCCTAGTGGTCGGCACCTGTGATTCGGCTTTGGAATTTTGGGTACCGAAAGATAGGTACTCACATTGATTTCCGGTACACTTTTATTAGAGGGTAGTTCGCAATGTTGAGGTATTCATCCTTGTCTTATATGAAATCTGATAATAAAATGACGATTCCTGCGAGAATTCAGTGTCTGTTCTAACATTTGTAAGATTATTAACGTGTTATACTAAAACATGTAATACAACTCTAATAATATTAATAGGTAGACACTTTGACTGTAGCTTGTGCTATGATCTGTTCTAGATTCAGTTAGTAATATTTACTGTGATATAACATCTCAATATTTAAAATGATTATTTAATAGAAGAATTAATATTGTTTTTATTTAAACATTTGCTGTTGTTGATATAAATTATGAAATAATGTGGAGTAATAGGCTGAATCATTGAGCATTTTTATGGTCTATTAAAAAAACAATACCGTAAATATCGCCAAATAACAATTCAAATAAAATGGGGCCAAAATAAGGAAGATACCTATAAAGATTTTAATTGTATGCTAGACAGTGTGAGTCATTCAAATTCTATACTTAAGTACTTACTGACATTTATTTTTCATTTTCTTCATCACATATTTCGACTTACGGTGAATAAGTTGTTGTGACCTAATAAGCAATTAAATGTTTAGGGATTTTCCCAACACCGGCAGCGGACATTCCTGATTTAGCTAGATCTACCTAATATGGGAATAGGTATGCTTTCCGTTCGCATTTTTATAATTAGGTAAGTATATATTGAAAATTCAATTCTTATTTACACTTTAATTTATATTTAAAGTCAATACACATTTCACAAATAGCATGTGTGTCTACAAAATCAAATGTAATCATTTTTCAATCGTCGCACCTGCCATTTTTTTCACATAACCTGCTCTTTGCATTTCAATGAAATCACATTTTAATGAAATCGCATTTTGTTAATAATTTCATTTACGGCCACGTCGTTATGTCATCGTAATTGTAAACCTAGATAGGTACATAATCTTTAAAGCAAGAAGTGTAAATTCCCTTACAATTATTATGTAGCAGACCGCAAAATAATTTGGGTTTATTTAAAATTGAAAGCAAGTTGCGGTAAGTATCATTTCCCTTGAAATTAGATAAATGTAGCAGATCGCAAAATCATTTATTTGTTTACTTACATTCTTATCATGCCTACTAGGGATGGTAATAATTATCACCAGTCAGTCATAACAAATATAATTTATAAAGTCTTTTGAGTATTACACAAGTACCTGATGGATTCAGGTACAGTCAGCTACAAAATTTAATGAACACATTCAATATTACAAAACATCTCGTCACTAAAGTTTTCTATAAATAAGTGTCGTGACTAGAGGAGAAAACAATCTTATCATTTGAAATTTACTGTCAACACCAATTTTCCATAAGTCGCTGAACATCAATAGCGACCAAATTAGGTTAACAAATAATGTTTTCATTTTGTTGGTTGTGGACTAAATTTTTGTCATTTCAAATGTGCAAGAACTTATGGAACAAATGCTTAAACTACTCAGATGAGCGTCGAAAGTAGTTTTGAAAATAAACAAAATAATCATTAATTAATTATTTTTAAGAGCTTAATCGCAGCGGCCAGTATTACGTTGTATTTTGAGCATAATTAAAAAAAGAGGTTTTTATTCAGTTTCAGAATCTTGAGAAAAAAAACTAATATTAAATGGGCATTTTTAAAGTAAGAACTGAACCAATCACGCTAGCCTAATCACATTTATTCCACGAATAGATCAACGGAATAGAAAGCGAAAGACAAAGCTTCATAAAATTGCGCGAATCGGTTGCACTACTACAAACACGTGGGCATCGGGTTCTGAGCTTAACGAACAGGAAATTGGCGATGCTCTTCGATTTTTGTATTTATTGCAGATCATATAATTATGTCGCTTTCGCTAGTAATGCAATTAATGGTTTAACCGAGTTCAGCGCCTTTTGTAGTCCAAAAATGACAAATTATTTTGTAGTTTACTTTATTAAATAACGAATGGGTGATAGTGATTAAGATATATTGGAAACCAATTATGTTCAAGGACTTCTGTTGCTGACTGTACCTACTACGGTCGAAATACATATCTGTGCGTGTCTGTAGGTGACTGCAAATGGTATGACAGTCGCATATATTAAAATAAAAATTGAAAAAACAATTGGTCATAATATTTTGCATTCGTGAATAGGTATTATCATTATTATACGGTAGGTACCTACAAACATTATTTTTTGGCACGAAAAGTTCAGACACGCACAAGTTATTTTGATCTTTCTAAAATAGTGATCAAAACTGTTTTAAGTTTGAAATATGCGATAAGTGGCCTATAAAAATGTTAGGTATTGTTTAATTAGAGATAACAAAGGAATTATTTCTTTCATTGTATACTAAAACATACCTACCATAAAAAAATAATTATCTAACTTTTGTATATTTACCTACCTAATAAAGTTTTTTTATGAAGCATAAACTCTTTCTATTTAGGTATCTATCTACCTTTATTATCTTATTACATTTATAGACAGGGTGGACCGGACACAGTAAAATGACCCCTCTAACGGCGTAGTCCGATGGCCCTGGCTCTTACTACTCAGACCGCGCTGGAGCTGAATGAACTACAGGCTAACAGTCTTTACTGTTTCGTTAAGAAAATTAGCGGCATTTTCAAAACTCAGCATCAAAGATGTCGACCGTGGATCTTGCGTTATTTCATGCGGAAAGAGATATTTTAGTAGAAGTTGAAAGTTGTTTGAATTTCTCCAAAATTTAATGTGTAATTATGGTGGATAATTATCCATTAAGTGTTCGTGAACGTGTGAGAGTGTAGGCAAATGATATAAAATTGAAAATCGTGACTTTTTGGGGTCACTCCTAAAGTCCATCGAAGCCGCATAAAGTTTCTACCGTTTTATTGGGGTAACTGAACAACATAATATATTATACTTGACACTGGCGAACACAAAAAGTGTGGTGCCATAATAAAAAAAATACAATTAAAAGTCGTACTTTGACTATATAACCAATGGGCGGGTCCATTGGTTATATAGTCAAAGTTCGACATTTGTTTTTTTTTTTCATGATCCTCCGCTCATGATCATCCCCTCTGTCAAAGTAGTGGATTAAAAAAAATCTACCGCGTTTATAAAAACGGTTTCCGGAATCGATTTTTCATAAACAGAATCGTTTTCGCTAAGGTCGTCATTAATGTTCCGTTCAAAATACCGATACGTGCAGTTAATGTATGCAAAAAAAGTATCTAACATCTTATTTAGATTAAGTTATTTTCCATAAATATGTAAGTATTAAAGTTCATTTATTACTGCCTCATTAGCCAAGTGGTCCTGAGTGCGACTGCTACGCTAGAGGTCCTGGGTTCGATTCCCAGGTCGAGCAAAATGTTATTGGGTTTTTCTATGAAATTCCCAGTAGCAGCTCGGAGTTAGGAATTTGTGCCCGGTTAATGGCAATAGGCTCGGCCCCTATTACGTGGGACCTAAACATACCGGCGAACTGTGGGTGTACATTAGTACGCCTCTGCCTAACCCTTCGGGGATTACAGGCGTGATGGTATGTTATGTTATGTAAGTTAATTTATATGTTTTAAAATCACATACTTAAGGCGGATCGTTCACCTGAGCCCGCCAAATTCAAATTTCAATTGGTTTTTCGCAATTTGTAGGTCTATGTTACAGTACAATATCTTTGTGCTGTATCTACAATCTACATCGCAATCTTATGATCTTTATCGCACGTTCAATATCTATTAAATGTTTCTACTATCCGTGATCAACACGTAGTCGTTAGTATATAAGATGCACCTTTGGATAATTATAACTAGACTATACTACAACTTTGTCTCATTTATACCTAATCATATACTGCCAAGAAGTTTGGCAAATTGGTGACCCCGACGAACGAATACGCAGCAAGAAACATGGCACAATCACCATGCAAGGCGAACATAAATCAGCAAGGAACACTTGAAGTAGCTGCTGGCACCTCGGTTTTATCTCGCATTCCGGAATTTTGGAAAGACCAACCAAGATTATGGTTCACGCAACTAGAAGCCATATTAGCACCACAGAAGCAAGGAGACGAATACAAATACTGTACAGTAATAGCAAAATTATCCAAGGAAGAAATACTACAAGTTAGTGACCTAATCACTTCACCACCGACTACAGATAAATATAAAAACATCAAGGAACGTTTAATTGATTGTTACGAAGAAACAGAACAGCGACAGTTTCAAAAATTAATATCAGAGACAGAACTCGGTGATCAAAAACCTTCGCAGTTATTACGTCAAATGCGAGTCCTCGGGAGAGGAAAAATCAGTGACGAAACAATTAAACTACTATGGTTCAGGCTTTTACCAACATCAGTTACTACGGTTCTAGCAGTTACGGAAGACATGGAAATTGACAAACTGAGCCAAATTGCAGACAAAATAATAATGAATTCAAAAGTAACCGAAATATCAGCTGTTAGCAACGACACTTCAAACGACAACAATACAGCATGCATTTTAGCCCAGCTAGCAAAATTACAGATAGATATTGACGCAATTCAGCAAGGTCAATATGGCTATCGACCCAGCACGCACAATCATTTCAAGAAACGTCAACAATTCCCGATTATGAGGCCGAGAACAAACTATAGAGGAGCAAATCGATTTTGTTACTACCACGAAAGATTCGGAAAATATGCAAGGAACTGCATTAAACCATGCGGTTGGAAACCAATGACTTACGTACGGAACCAGGGAAACGAATAAGAGCACAGACAACGGCGAAACTCTGTGCAATCCACCCATCCAATCGCCTCACCATTACCGACCGAAAAAGTGGTATGAAGTTTTTAATTGACACGGGCGCAAATATTTCAGACATTAGCAAGCAACAGAGATATTCAATTTTACAAAATGAACAATACACACTATACGCTGCAAATGGGACTAAAATTAGGACTTACGGCGAGAAGACGCTTACCTTGAATTTAGGACTACAACGATGTTATAAATGGAATTTTATAATCGCCGATGTTACACAACCAATAATTGGAGCAGATTTTCTAGAGCACTATAAACTATTAGTCGACATAGCAGGTCGCAAACTTATCGACAAAGTTACAGAGCTGACAACGCATGTAACTTCAGAAAAAGCGACACAACAAACAATTCGTACTATCGCAGTGGGAACGAATTCACGTATTACGCAACTTTTAAACAAATACGAAGACATCACGAAAGAGTCCTCTCTACGCAATGCGCCCAAACATAAGATTGAACACCACATTATCACTACAGGACCACCCGTCGCAGCTCGGGCAAGACCATTACCTCCAGAAAAATACGACATAGCCAAAAAGGAATTTCAAAATATGATAGAGCTCGGAATTTGCCGACCGTCAGATAGCCCATGGGCAAGCCCATTACATATGGTAAAAAAGAAAAATGGCGAATGGAGACCGTGCGGAGACTATCGAATGCTCAATAGCACGACAGTACCGGACAAATACCCACTACCAAGATTAACTGACTTTACATACATATTAGAAAATAAGAAGATACTAAGCAAGATAGATATACGCAAAGCATACCACTGTATTCCTGTTAAAGATATAGAAAAAACAGCCATCATCACACCTTTCGGACTTTTTGAGTACTTAAGAATGCCTTTCGGATTACGCAATGCGGCACAAACATTTCAACGATTCATGGATTCCTTATTTAGAGATTTAAACTTCGTATTTATATTTGTAGACGACTGTCTCATCGCATCGGACAACGAAGATTTGCATTATCAGCATTTAGAAACGGTTTTCAAACGTTTACACGAGAATGGAATAACCATTAATCTCGAAAAATGCGAATTTCTCAGAAGGGAAATAGATTTCTTAGGTTATCATATAACGAGCCAAGGAATACAACCTACCGAAGAAAATTACAAAGCAATCATGGAATTTCCCAAACCGAAAACAATTCAAGAATTAAGACGATTTTTGGGCATGGTCAATTTCTACAGAAGTAATATTCCACGCGCAGCGGAAAATCAAAGAATTTTAAACGAATATCTACATGGTTCAAAAAAGAACGATAATTCACCTGTTCCTTGGACAACGGAAGCAGACAAAGCTTACGAAAAATGCAAGGAAAGCATGAAAAACGCAGTGTTAACAGCGCATCCTTCCCGCAACGCATCACTAGCGCTCATGACCGACGCTAGTGCTACTTGCGTTGGTGGAGTTTTACAACAAAAATCCGGACGCAATTGGGAACCATTAGGTTTTTTTTCACAAAAATTGAGCGAAACTCAACAAAAATATTCTACGTTTGACAGAGAGCTGTTAGGAATATACATGGCCGTCAAACATTTTCACAGATTAATCGAGGGAAGAGAATTTACAATATTTACGGATCACCGACCTTTGACATACGCATTCTCCCAAAAACCATCATCAAACGATACACCGCGACGGGTCCGGCAGTTAGATTTCATTTCACAATACAGTACCAACATTCAACACATAAGCGGACGTGACAATATTACCGCCGATGCCTTATCTCGAATAGAGGAAATATACGTGCCATCACCTATCGATTACGCTGAATTGGAAAAATGTCAATCAACAGATAATGAACTAAGTAAATTACGTGACAATAAAAGATTAAAATTCAAAAACATTACGCTTCCGGGTTCCACAATAAACATCACCTGCGACACGTCTACTGGAAAAAGCCGCCCCTACTTACCAAAGCAATTTCGCAAACAAATTTTCGATACCATTCATGGTATGAGCCATCCAGGGAAAAGAACTACGAGAAAAATGATAACCCAAAGGTATTTATGGCCGTATATGAACAAAGATATCAATAATTGGTGTAGATCATGTATAGCCTGCCAAAAATCAAAAATACAACGACATACGATATCACCTCCTGGTACATTTATGACAGCGCAACGTTTTGAACATTTACATATTGACATCGTCGGACCACTTCCGATTTCACAAGGGAAGAGATATTTAATCACAATCATAGATCGTTGTACGTCATGGCCCGAAATATTTCCGGTAGAAGATATAACTGCAGAAACAGTAGCCAAGATTACTCGTTTTGGATGTCCATTGCGCATTACTACGGATCAAGGCCGACAGTTTGAATCAAGAATATTTGAGTCACTCTCACAATTTTTGGGAATACATAAAATTAGGACAACACCTTATCATCCGCAATCCAATGGAATGATAGAGAGATTTCATAGAACTTTAAAGGTGGCGTTAATGAAAAGAGAATCCAACGAAAATTGGTTAAAAGAAATTCCAACAGTTTTACTCGGGTTGCGGAGTAGCTTGCGAGAAGACACAGGGTATAGTTCAGCAGAGATGACATATGGAACGCCAATACGACTCCCTGGAGGATTTTTTGAGTCATCAGCAGCACAGTTATCAACGTACGAAGAGTTTGTAAAACAAATTCAAAAGGACATCACACAAATGACATCAATTCCGAAAAGAAAAAACCACAACCAAGCTATATTTGTGCATCCCGAACTCAAAGAATGCTCACACGTATTTGTTCGGTGTGATAGAATTAAGAAAGCCCTGACACCGCCGTATGAAGGACCCTACCCAGTAATTAGTAAAATAGATAAAACATTTTGCATTAGAATTAGGGATAAAGAGACAGTGATATCAATTGATAGATTGAAACCAGCATTCATGATCAATGACGAATCAAACTACGTGCCAGATTCAAAGGATTTCTACAGACATTCACACACGTACACTACACGATCGGGACGTAAAGTAAAGCCAGTAGTACGTCTATAAAAAATCGCTGATATAAGCAAGCTATTCGTATATATATTAACATAGATCTTAACATATACCATTAATTCACAACTACTCGTAACAACAAGACATCTAAAATGGGAAATCAAAGTTCTAAGGACCAGATAACATACAATACGGACAGTTGCCTCAATCAAAACGAAGCGGACAAACTCCGTAACCTGATCCAGGAGGTGGACAAGAAATGTTGCAATGGGACAGATTATTTTAACAATCGGCGTGATCCTACTTTACGGCATAATGAAAACACTGGACAGAAGAATGAAGAGTTTAACGGAAAAAAATAATAAACACTCGTGCAACAGCTAAGTCAAAATTACATACGTCAGCAAATCACACCACAACAGGCGTCATCAAATTCCACCGCGTACAATAGCATTATTATTTATATACATCAGCAAATAACTAGTAAGGTCTAGGTCAAATTTATATTGTAAACACTATTACCATAATTTTTTTTTTTTAAAGGGGGGTGTACTGTTACAGTACAATATCTTTGTGCTGTATCTACAATCTACATCGCAATCTTATGATCTTTATCGCACGTTCAATATCTATTAAATGTTTCTACTATCCGTGATCAACACGTAGTCGTTAGTATATAAGATGCACCTTTGGATAATTATAACTAGACTATACTACAACTTTGTCTCATTTATACCTAATCATATACTGCCAAGAAGTTTGGCAAAGTCTATAACACATTCTAGATTCATAGCTGTAGTAATTGCGGCATTAGCTATACAATATTCACAACTGAGCATTAAAAACTGCTTGTAAATCGATACTGTAGCTAAAATTAGGTACAATCGTCATTTTTTGGCCAAAATTGACGATTATACCTAATTTTAGCTTCTTTAACGTTAATAATAAGTAATACAATTTATAAATAAAGATCAAGAACTGTACCGATTAAATAATCGAGTAT
Organism: Acronicta leporina; assembly: GCA_947256265.1. Lineage (NCBI taxonomy): Eukaryota > Metazoa > Arthropoda > Insecta > Lepidoptera > Noctuidae > Acronicta > Acronicta leporina. The sequence goes on from OX366512.1 coordinate 4,999,647, forward strand.
GAAATAATCTTTAAGTTCAAGCATGCACTCCCCACGAGACTAGCAAATTTTTTTACTAACAATTTCAGCCTTCTACTAATATGATTTAAATTTGAAATATCCATCAAAATTTCATTTTATGATTTTCAATTATAGGTCTTAATGCAGAATTACCTTTTTTATCTTTTTTGGCAATTATAGGCCTTATTATATTAGGACAGAGATTTTTTATAAAATTTAATAAAATAGGTATTCATTCATGAGTCACGACACAGACAAGTACGTAGGTACTATTCCTTTTCCTTTTTAGTACATCATTCATTTAATACTTCGTCCGTTCGTCTTTCGCTATGTATTTTCATTTATTCTTTACGAACTACGCACAATAGACTGAACTAAGATGTCCGTACTCAGATTCATGAAGCTATTTTGAACTTTGAAGTTCATGTTCACATTGATTATTTTTTGTCACTATCCTTCAGTGAGTTACACAGTACCAATAGTACTCATTTGAAAGATTGTACTAGTACGGCGCGCTTCGTTCAGTGTCCGAGCAAGAACGAGCCTACTATACTTCGACAGACTTCTACTTGTCCGTTATATCTAATGTGCTCTACTCTGTGCTTTTGTGTAGCCTGTGTAGGTCTGTAGGTACGCAGGTCTCAGTACAGTACTCTCCAATATTTTTGGCCTGGCTGAACATAGGCGCGAGTCGCTGCGCAGAATACATTTTAAGGTATCATAAGGGAAAGATGGAAGGCTGCCTCCTTCCCGCTCGCGTCCTTGCAACTGTGAGTGTTACATCCGTACGTGAAACACATGCGCGCATTGCGTTCTGAGACTACAGTTCAGAATAGTTCATTTCGTTTTTGTTATTGGTAGTTAGTGCTTTTGCTATTATCGTTATTATTGTTCGTTACTGTTTTATTATTATTATTTGTCGGTATCGTGTTATCGAATTGTAAGACATTATGCAATAAAGTAGATAAAAAATATCGAGCAGGAATATAAGGAAAGCGACAGAATTATTGATAAATGTTACTGATGAATTGTGTATTCGGATATTTCGGATTCGAATTTATAATATAGGATATTTGCATTAGTAATGTTCCACTCGACTGTACCATGCACAAAGGGGCGGGTGCAACAACTTCAGCTCGGCCAAAAAGATTGGGGAGTACCTGGGAGTACTGTTAGTTGGTTGACAGTTCTAAGAAAAATAATGCTTTTTTTTCATTATGGGGCCCCCTTTTTTGTATTTGCCAGTGTCAAGTATAAGTTGTTGAGTTGCCCCAATAAAACGGTAGAAATTTTATTGAGGCTTCGATGGAGTTTAGGCGTGAACCCAAAAAGTCACGATTTTCAATTTTATATCATTTGCCTACACTCTCACACGTTCACAAACACTTAATGGTTAATTATCCACCATAACTACACATTAAACTTCGGAGAAAAATTCAAGTTTTGAAAAATAATATAAAATCGAGAATGTGCACTTTTCATTTTCCCGCCTAAAAAAAAAAAAAAATACTTGCGTAAAGAACCAACTATAAAAATAATGTAGAAATAAAATTATTAATTCATAGTTATCATACATAGGACAAATCTATATTATGGAATGTAGAAGAAAGGAAAACCGACTCCACGTATGAAGAATGCCTGTAAAAATGCGTTTTTGGGTAGCGTTACAGTAGACCCAGGCTGTACCCTGGGTCTACTGTAGGTAACAATGAAATTCACAAGCAATATGTGGTACCTACCTAGTGCATTCGTCATGCATGACTGAATGATTGAAACTTTAAATTTATTTTATTTTGTAGTGCTAAGTTAGTAAGAAAATATCAAATCTGTATGTACCTACCTATTTCCTAAATAAAATTCACAATAGGTACGATGTGGCCTTTTTTTTTCGTTTAGGGCCTTGTCCCCTTGTCCACCCGTGGCTGGGATGGTTGGTTAAGCCAGGTGGCCAGCATAGTGATTTCCAACTAAAACAACCACAATTACAACCACCCGCATTATGGTGGAATAATTATTTTTTAAACAGGTCTGCTTTACGTGGGCTCTTATTATCCTTTATATTACCATTCAGTTCTATCTCAATGTACATTACTTTAATATCTGCTAGTCTTGGACTATCTATCCCTGGACAAGTAACGCGCTTAATTCGATGAACAAAAAAGTCTCGTCACTTTTGGTGCGGGGGGAGGAAACACTACATAGACATTGCTGCACACATACTCAAAATCATTTTGTATCGCTACGAACACACACATATCAAAATCTTCACCACTTACACAATTTACGCACACATAGAGGTCAAATACGTCAACATATAAGAATTGACGACAATACGAACGTAAAAGATATTAAAAATTATTAGGAAGCTACTATGTCGATATTTTATATCGATAGATTATTTTAGGAAGAATGGATAAAAACGTAACAACGATTACAAATTATTTTTATATGTAATTATTTATTTGCAAAATTAAAATCATCCATACACACCTTTTTAATATCTTGCGTCATAATTATTTTCAATGCAATGCTCTCATTGCATGCTAATTAAATACAAAACAAAGAAACTATTTAGGTATAGATAAATACATACTATGTAATTGGAAAATAAACGCACGGGTCAGAGAAATCGCTAACTTTTTCGAAATATATATTCTATAGCCTAAGTTAATCTTGAATAATGTAGCATTCAAATGGTGAAAGAATTTTCGAAATCGGCCTAGTAGTTTTTGAGTTTATTTGTTACATACATTGATACATACAAATCTTTCCTCTTTATAATATTAGTATAGATAGAGCGGATATCGGGGACGTTTTGTTACAAATACTTTGATACCAATTAGTTTGATTCTTTTCTTTGCCAGGGTGATATATTAGGAATGACACGAGACAGAGCGTTTTGTTTCCCACGAGATATACGTAGGAGTAAATACGATTTAGTTCATTATGTCGCGCGTTAATATGAACAGAAGCGCGACTGCTACGCTAGAGGTCCTGGGTTCGATTCCCGTCGAGCAATGTGTTATTGGAGATTTTCTATAAAATTAAGGGTTGATGCCCGATTAATGGCAATAGGCGCGCCCCCTAAGTACGCATCTGTCTAATCCTTCGGGGAATAAAGACGTGATGGTATGATCGCCAGAGCTCCGCGAGGAAGCGTTATGTTGGCAGTACCCCCACTGCCCCACCGGTGTTGTGGGTTGTCTACCGGGTGTGAAAAGATTTTTACAGGGTCAGCATCGGGCGAGTGATACCCCAGGTGTTGCAAGCGTTCATATAATAGGCTACGGTAACCACTTACCATCAGGCGGGCCATGTGCTGGTTTTCCACCTAAGCGTTAAAAGAAACCCCAGACCTTCACACCGCACCGTATCTTAGAAATCATTTTCAATCATTTTTAAAATACGATTTAAATATGTTAATTTATAAATGCTTTTGTCAACACATTTATCCGCAACGGCATATGCTATTATTTATCAATCACACCTACTTCATTTTAAATGAAGTTCTTTTGTAGATCTGAAAAAGTAACAAATAAAATATCTAACAGCACTGGATATCAAAAATAATCAATAATCTTAGTTACGTCATTTCCAAAAGTGTTATTTTATTAAATTTTATAAAAATATAGTGTTAACATAAATCATTCAATCAGTCTGGTTCGTGCCGCGTTCAGGTGCGGTCACGCGTGCCGTATGTAAGCGAATATGGCTTCGAATCGAGTGAAATGTTCCAAGTGTAACATAGTTATAAACGAAGTGTTAGCGTTTGTGTATAACAAGTTGGATATTATGGACGAAGAGAGTATTAGTCGCATATGCGTTAGTGCATTTTCTGAAAGCGATATAGTGATAGCCAAGAACTTGCTATTTGAATCCATACCGGCTATAAAAAAGCAGAAGAAAGTCAGAAAGAGGGATGGAAAAACCCTTCGTAACATTGATGACATCATCTGTACCTTAAAGGAAACTGATCCTGAGGAAATACCAATTTTTGTCGCTCGCGAGCTCCAAGAACTACCTCCAATTCTTTTCGACCATGTAACAAAAATATTGAAGGATCTATTGATAATACAACAAGACATCAGCCGTATGAAGGATCAGTTTGTTACGACCGAACAACTGGATGTGTTTAAACGTGAGATAGAAACAGTGACGCTTAGTTCCATAACTAATACCTACGACTGTAATGTAAACAAACGACGTGGAGCACAAGCTCCACGTCGTTTGTACTCGTCGTTTGTACTTCAGTACTCTCAGGTCTACAAAGACCTGAGAGTACTGAAGATGTCGGCGATTCTACGGATTTTCAGATAGGAGAAACAAGCATGTGCAGCCAAAAGTTGTCCAGTATGCAATTCTCCACAGAAACTGTATACAACGAAATAGTGCCAAATAATTTAACATCTGAGGGTACTTCAACTTCGAGACGAAAAAACTCGAAACCGTCATCGTTACCGGCTGAACAAAATGGATCGAACAACCCAAGCGCAAGTCTGATATATTAATCAGTTGGAATGCAGTGATCCCGCGCACGCTGGTTCGACCACTGAATCGATGAGTCACCCGCCTCAGCTGTTAGCGCGCACCAATACATGTGATTCAGGTGATTTGAGACACATGGTTGGCTCGTCCAGAGCATCTACGTCTTTGAATAAAAACAAAACTATGGCGGATGTAGTAAAAGACGGTGAATGGAAACGCGAGACACGGGATGATGATTGGATCACTGTTCAGAGACGGACACATCGGAATCGTTTTGCCGTAAACAGGGGGAAAGCACCCGTAGATGTGAGTGTGAACTTTAAGGCTGCTGAGATAAAGGTACCTATTTATAATTATAATGTGGCGAAGGATGTGTCAGTGTGTGATATCACTAAATATGTGACAAGCAAGTCGAATGTAAACGTTATTGTAGAAAAGATGAGTATGAAATTGGAAAAAGATTACAATTCGTTTAAAATTTTTGTTCCCGTAGATAAGGTGGAATTATTTTTACAAGACGACTTTTGGCCTGTTGGAATAGCATACCGGCGGTTCGTTCAATTTAGCTACAAAACCAAATCTGTAACCGCTGTGCGGGATATTGAAAACAACACATCAAACCCAATATGAGAAATACAAAAATTGTGACTTTTAACTGTAAGAATGTAGTTAAGTCAGTGGACTGCATACGACGGCTGTGTCAAAAAGTTGATTTAATAGCACTGCAGGAGACATGGCTGTTACCCCACGACCTTTCTTTTCTGGGTACGATAGATGACAACTTTGCTTTCACGGGCACCTCCCTCGGCGGTGGATACCTCGGCAGGCTTGCTGCGTGGGCGACCGTATGGGGGGGTCGCCATCTTATGGCGAAAAAGTGTATTCCCTACCGTATCGGTGATCAACTGTAGCAGTGTACGTTTTGCGGCGGTTAAGGTTACGCTTAGTGATCGAACGTTCTTAGTGTTCTCGGTATACATGCCAACGGACTGTAGGGACAATCTATTAGAGTTTACCCAGTGCTTAACCCACTATTATTCTCAATTATCGCATTAATCTCACATTAATGCGATAATTGAGAATAATAGTGTTAAGTCTGTATTTATGGTTGGTGACTTCAATGCGCATCCGGGCGAATTGTTTGCTAACGAGTTGTTATCATTTTGTGCGGAACAGCTTTGGTCGTGCGTTGATTTTAATACGCTCCCGACGGACACCTACACTTACGTTAGTGACGCACATGGGTGCCTGCGCTGGCTCGATCACTGCGTAGTGACCGGCGCCGCGCTGTCAGCTGTTACGAATGTGACGGTATTATATGACATATACTGGTCCGATCATTTGCCTATTATGTTAGAATGCAATTTTAATATAATTCAAACTACAATTTTGAAGCCTAACACAAATGTTAACAAAGTTATCTGGGGTGAGCGTGATGCTGACCAAATTGTTAAATATCATAATTATTGTCATTCCCATTTAAAACTCCTCGATTTTCTTGGCGAATTTAAACATTGTTGTGACGGAATGTGTCTTGTTGTAACTCTTGCCATGTGACAGTTTTGGATGAAATGTATATTAACATTGAATGTATACTTGTCAAAGCAGCGGAGTTTAGTTATTGTGGTAAAACGATAAAAAAGTGTAGATATGTAACTGGGTGGAACAAGTACGTCCGCGTCGATCATGGGAGGGCGCTGCTTTACTATAAGGTTTGGTTATCATGTGGTAAACCCAGATCTGGTCCGGCTTATAATGACATGAATGAATCCAGAAAAACATTCAAAACAAAATTAAAATGGTGTCAAGTCCATGAAAATCAGATCAAAATGGATATTATTGCTAACCATCATTCAAATAATGATTTTGGAAAATTTTGGAAAGTCACAAACAAGCTTAGTCATAAGCCGAGCCTTCCAGTGAGCGTTGAGGGGGTACATGATCCTCATAGTATTGCAAACTTGTTTCAACAGCATTTTAGAGTAGAATCAACTTTAAAGTCTGCACCGTCGTTGCTTGTTTCGGATTCTGAGATCGTCTGCCGGAAGCGAAATGTGACGTTTACTGCAAAACAAGTAGCTATTGTTATTAAAAACATGACGAGAGGCAAATCACCTGGACATGACGGTCTCAGCATCGAGCACCTGCAGCATGCTGGGGTACACCTTCCACGAATCTTGTCCATGTTTTTCAACTTATGTCTATGTCATTCATATCTACCTGACAAATTAATGCGTACTGTTGTTGTACCTATTATTAAAAACAAAACTGGAGATTCGTCTTTATTATCTAATTATAGACCTATCTCGTTAGCGACTGTAATTGCTAAGGTACTGGACAGTTTGCTTGGGGGCCAGCTTGATAAGCACTTGAAAATTAATAATGCCCAGTTTGGCTTTCGGCCCGGCTTATCCACGGAAAGTGCTATCTTGTGCCTCAAGCAGGCTGTGCAGTACTACACGGCAAGGAAAACGCCAGTATACGCTTCTTATCTAGACCTGTCAAAAGCCTTTGACCTTGTGTCATATAATGTATTATGGTCTAAAATGAGAAGCGAGACACGTATTCGTTTAGGCTTCTGTAGTACTCCTGTTTTCTTGCAAAAAATCCGGGTTAGAGACTCTTCTCTTTGCGAGTGCGGGTTGGAAGAGGGTACTCTGGATCACATCTTCTTTGAATGCTCAAACAACATTCCTCCTCTAGATCTGTATAAACGTCTTCCTAAATTTAAAATTCCCCTTCCGACTAATTTCTCCTCCCTGCTAACATATTCCTCCCCCGAACTGCTTGTGGTGCTGATGACTTTCATCCGTCACAATAACATAAAATTATAAATCTGCCTGTGCGGGTGTGGTATGCGTATATTCCATGTTTTAACAATTTTAATATTTATTTATTTCAATTTTTTGTTTGTTTCAGTCCCGTACTAACCCGACAAGTTACACGTGGTGTCGAAGAATGTAATTTGCGACCTTGGTTTTAGTTTAACTAACATTACATTCGCGTATAATTTTATTTTTTTCTGCACACTTGTTTTTCCAACTCTCTGGTCATTGGCAGAATAGTCGACATCGGCTTTAATTGCCATTAATTAAAAAATAGAATAGAATATAGAGAAGCGAGACAGGTGTATCACCGGAGGTGATTAAATTATTTAAATATTGGTATGGTAACCAAATGAATAGTCTGAGGTGGGCTGAGTCTTTATCGGAGGAGTACAGGTTGGAGTGTGGGGTAAGACAGGGGGGGTTGACTTCGCCATCGCTCTTCAACCTGTACGTGAATGGTCTGATCGATGAGCTCAGCAGCACTGGAATCGGATGCCACATTGATGGTATGTGCATCAATAATATAAGTTATGCTGACGATATGGTGCTGCTGAGCCCTTCGATAGGAGCTCTGAGAAGGCTGCTCAGAATATGTGAATCCTACGCCGAGGCCCATGGGCTCAAATATAATGCACTCAAGAGCGAGCTAATGGTTTTTAAAGCTTGGAACAAAAGCTACACCCTAATACCACCTGTCACGCTTTGCGGTACACCTCTAAACAGAGTCTCGAAATTTAAATATTTGGGCCACTGGGTCTCGGACGATCTGAAAGACAACATTTATATAGAGCGGGAGCGCAGGTCACTGGCTGTTCGAGGTGGGATGTTGGCCCGCAGGTTCGCGCGTTGTACGGCTGAGGTCAAGGTGACGCTTTTCAAAGCATATTGTCAATCCTTTTACACGTGCAGCCTGTGGGTTGACTTCACGCAGAGAGCATATAGTGGCCTGCGCATACAATATAACAACACGTTCCGGTTGTTGATGGGGCTGCCGCGTTTTTGTAGCGCGTCTGGCATGTTTGCCGACGCGGAAGTTGATAGTTTCTCGGCCATTATGCGCAAGAGATGCGCATCTTTTCTACGCCGTGTTCGCGACAGCCCCAACACCATTCTCAGGACGTTAGGTGATAGGTGGGACTCTCCGATCTTGGGGCGATGGATAAGTCTGCATGCAGTCAAGTAGACGCTCCCTGGGATCGGGCTCCTTAACGCAGCTTAAAATAAGAATATTACTAACACTAGTTTATAAGTTTCTATTGTTACTAACAAAATATGGATGTACTTAATTCCGAAATAAAAATATATTGATGATATTGATTGATTGATTGATTGATAAATTCATGATATTCATCTTTAGTGATCTTTAGCAATTATTATAATTTGGTCTTACATTGAACACGAAAATAATATCGATATCGATTCGAAATCGTAAACACTCACTATCACATCATTAATTAAAATAACAAAACAAAAGAGGGACATAGTCTCGCTACACTTTTTAAAATCCGAGTTTTAAGCATTATGTCATATATATAAGGCCTATAATTGCCAAAAAAGGTCATTCTGCATTAAGATCTATAATTGGAAATCATAAATGGTGACATCCTATTGGATGATATATAATTAAAAATAAAAAAATGACATTTTGACGGATATTTCAAATTTAAATCTTACGTTTATTAGAAGAAGCTTGATATTGTTAGTAAAAAAAAATTTGCTAGTCTCGTGGCGAGTGCGGGTAGTCTCGTGGGGAGTGCATGCTTGAACGAAACGATTATTTTATACTCGATTATTGAATCGGTAACGTCCTCGATCTTTATTAATAAATTGAATTATGTGATTTAAATAGAAATAAATTAACTTTAATAATTACATACTGATAATAACTCCATCTTTATCTAAATAAGATATTAGATATTTTTTTGCATACATTAACTGCACGTAGAGGTGGGTAACTCATCAAAAAAACGCGAGCTGCAGATCAGCTCATGACTCAGATGAGTGAGCCGGCTCAGTGACTCAGCTCGCAGATCAGCTCAAGTTGTACCTATACAGGTTTATGGTTCGCGCGAGCCGTCTGACCTGCGGCAGCTGACAGTTCTTTTAACTCGGTTCTTTTAATTTTACATAATTATTTAGTGAATTTATCATATTTTAGAACGAAATAATAATTCATTCTAAACCATTTTAAACTAAAAAAAATCATTCTGAGCTGCCATGACATAAAAAAGAATACCTCTTTAGACAAAAAATATCTACAGAGCTTTTTGAGTTGTACAATTGATGTACAAATCAATAAAACGTTTCAGAACGAATGATTCATTCAAAAAAACTCTTTGACTATCTATCTATAAGGACCCGCCTCTCATGATCATTCCCCTCTGTCAAGGTAGTGGATTAAAAAATCTAACGCGTTTATAAAAACTGTTTCCGAAATCGATTTTTCATAAACAGAATCGTTTCCGCTCCGTAAGGTCATCATAAATGCTCCGTGTAAATACCGATATACGTGCAGTTAATGTATGCAAAAAAAATCTAATATCTTATTTAGATAAAGATGGAGTTATTTTCCGTATGTAAGTATTAAAGTTCATTTATTTCTATTTAAATAATCAATAATCGAGTATAAAATAATCGTTTAGTTCAAGCATGCACTCCCCACGAGACTACCCGCACTCCCCACGAGACTATCCGCACTCCCCACGAGTCTAGCAAATTTTTTTTACTAACAATATCAGCCTTCTGCTAATAAGCGTAAGATTTAAATTTGAAATATCCATCAAAATGTCATTTGTCATTTTTTGATTTTCAATTATATATCATCCAATAGGATGTCACCATTTATGATTTCCAATTATAGGTCTTAATGCAGAATTACCGTTTTTTGGCAATTATAGGCCTTATATATATTATGACATAATGCATAAAACTCGAATTTTAAAAAGTGTAGCGAGACTACGTCCCTCTTTTGTTTTGTCATTTTAATTAATGATGTGATAGTGTTTGTTTACGATTTCGAATCGATACCGATATTATTTTCGTGTTCAATGTAAGACCAAATTATAATAATTGCTAAAGATCACTAAAGATGAATATCATGAATTTATGATATCACTATATTTTTATAAAATTTAATAAAATAACATTTTTGGAAATGACGTTACTAAGATTATTGATTATTTTTGATATCCAGTGCTATTAGATATTTTATTTGTTACTTTTCAGATCTACAAAAGACCTTCATTTAAAATGAAGTAGGTGTGATTGATAAATAATAGCTTAATAATGCATAAAACTCGAATTTTAAAAAGTGTAGGGAGACTACGTCCCTCTTTTGTTTTGTCATTTTAATTAATGATGTGATAGTGTTTGTTTACGATTTCGAATCGATACCGATATTATTTTCGTGTTCAATGTAAGACCAAATTATAATAATTGCTAAAGATCACTAAAGATGAATATCATGAATTTATGATATCACTATATTTTTATAAAATTTAATAAAATAACATTTTTGGAAATGACGTTACTAAGATTATTGATTATTTTTGATATCCAGTGCTATTAGATATTTTATTTGTTACTTTTCAGATCTACAAAAGACCTTCATTTAAAATGAAGTAGGTGTGATTGATAAATAATAGCTTAAGCCGTTGCGGATAAATGTGTTGACAAAAGAATTTATAAATTAACATATTTAAATCGTATTTAAAAAATCATTGAAAATGATTTCTACGATACGGTACGGTTTGAAGGTCTGGGGTTTCTTTTACCACTTAGGTGGAAAACCAGCACATGGCCCGCCTGATGGTAAGTGGTTACCGTAGCCTATTATATGAACGCTTGCAACACCTGGGGTATCACTCGCCCGTTGCCGACCCTGTAAAAATATTTTCGCACCCGGTAGACAACCCACAACACCGGTACCTCCCACTGTCAACATAACGCTTCCCCGCGGAGCTCTGGCGATCTTGCTCACCGTTAGGAACACAACATAGTACAGTGCTATGTTATTTGGCTACTATTTTCTGCAAAGTGTAGGTATTTCCCCAGTTGGGCAGCTCCAATTGTAAGTGGAGTTATTCAGTTCCACTATGCCCTGCCTCTCGGGGTGTTTCTTCAAACACCTTATTTTCTTTTTCGATATCCGGCTGAAAGGAATAACGAGAGTACGGAACACGACATACCATCACGTCTTTTTCCCCGAAGGGTTAGACAGATGCATACTTTGGAAGCGAGCCTATTGCCATTAATCGGGCATCAACCCTTAATTTTACAGAAACACTCCAATAACACATTGCTCGACGGGGGAATCGAACCCAGGACAATAAACAACAATCGCGCTTCTTATCATATTAACGCGCGACATAATGAACAAAATCGTATTTACTCCTACTTATATCTCGTGGGAAACAAAACGCTCTGTCTAGTGTCATTCCTAATATATCAGCCTGGCAAAGAAAATAATCAAACTAATTGGTATCTATATATATATATCTATACTAATATTATAAAGAGGAAAGATTTGTATGTATGTAACAAATAAACTCAAAAACTACTAGGCCGATTTCGAAAATTCTTTCACCATTTGAATTCTACATAATTCAAGATTAACATAGGCCATAGAATATGTATTTCGAAAAAGTTAGCGATTTCTTTTACCCGTGCGTTTATTTTCCAATTACAAATTATGTATATAAATACATAATTTGTACCTATACCTAAATAGTTTCTTTCTTTTGTATTTAATTGGCATGTAATGTATACCAATGAGAGACATTGCATTGAAAATATGACGCAAGATATTTAGAGGTGTGTATGGATGATTTTAATTTTGCAAATAAATGATTACATATAAAAATAATTTGTAATCGTTGTTTCGTTTTTATCCATGCTTCCTAAAATAATCTATCGATATAAAATATCGACATGATACAAAATGATTTTGAGTATGTGTGCAGCAATGTCTATGTAGTGTTTCCTCCCCCCGCACCAAAAGTGGCAGACTTTTTTGTTCATAGAATTAAGCGCGTCACTTGTCCAGGGATAGATAGATAGTCAAAGAAAAAACTCCGCCCTAGCGACTCTGACCAAAAACCTATTGAAATAATTGAACCTCAATTGTAGATTAGAATCACTCACTGACTCACTCACTATTCACGACATATCTGTGGAGAGATTCACAAGTTCAGATCAGATCAATGAGCTGAATGTAGCCGTGAGCCGGTTGTTTTGTTGCTGAGCTGTGACTCAACGGCTCAGACCCGTGCGATCTGACTCTTTGAGCTGACTCAGAGCTGAGTTACACACCTCTAACTCCACGTATATCGGTATTTATCGGTATTTATGATGACCTTACTGAGCGGAAACGATCCTATTTATGAAAAATCGATTTCGGAAACAGTTTTTATAAACGCGTTAGATTTTTTAATCCACTACCTTGACAGAGGGGAATGATCATGAATGGCGGGTCCTTATAGATAGATAGTCAAAGCTGCTAGTTTATCTAAAAATGAAATGACGTTGGCAAAATGGCAACATTGCCGTCATGGCTGAACGGAACTGTTGACTATCTATCTGTCTGTCAATTTTGTGAAATCTTTTATTTTCGCCATGATCAGGAGTAGGAATTTGTGAGTTGTGGTTTTGTAATGGATAGTGTTCAATAAATTTCTCATGAGTATTAGTAAAAATTCATCATGAACGGGTTAAGTTTCAGTGAACTCTGTTGCCTGTTTTGTTGCCCACCATGCCCGGGGAAAATCGCGGCTAAGCTTGCGTTTCTGCCCCCAGAACCTACATATGCATTCACTCCAGACGAAACAGGATCAAAATTTTCATTAACATTGACCGAACGAGCAGAATGGCAATATTCTGAACGAGAAAAAGAGAATATTGAAGGCTTCTACTCTAGAACCACAAGAGGCAACAGAATAGCTTGCCTCTTTGTTCGTTGTAGTCCTAATGCCCGTTTTACGATATTATTTTCACATGGAAACGCCGTAGATCTTGGTCAAATGAGCAGTTTTTACTTAGGATTAGGTACTAGAATAAACTGTAATATATTCAGCTATGATTATTCTGGATATGGTGTAAGTGGTGGAAAGCCATCAGAGAAAAATTTGTATGCCGACATTGACGCTGCGTGGCAAGCATTGCGGACTCGTTATGGCATTAGCCCAGAAAATATTATATTGTATGGACAAAGCATTGGAACGGTACCAACAGTGGACCTTGCTGCTCGCTATGAGGTGGGAGCTGTTGTATTGCATTCCCCTCTTATGTCTGGTATGCGAGTCGCCTTCCCCAACACTAAAAGAACCTGGTTCTTTGATGCCTTCCCAAGGTAAGTGTTAGTTATTCATAATACACTTTTATCATTATTGTTATGCTACACCTGACCATTTAAAGGTGTTGTGACTCACCTGTGATTTACAAAGTTTATGTGGCCATATCAAAATGTGTCATTGGATTGACATAGATACAACCTCAGTTTAAATTTAACTAACTCATGTAATTTTAAAGATACAGTAATGCAGCAATTTAGGGTATAAAAACTACCATAGTATATTTAGTTTTGTAATGGGACTATTATAAAATTGTAAAAAAGCTGTGTCTGTACATTGAAGATATTTAATCAAAAACAAGTGGGTTAGGGGATATAAATGTCTCTGAACCCAAAAATATGATTTTTAACTAAACAGTAAATCTTTCAATGAAAAATTCATATATGCAAATATACCTATTCCAGCTCTTCCTGATTCTTGTTTTTATATGACTCAAGCGCACACATGATGCTTTGAATTGTCCGTGTCTGCTAAATTGGAATGGGATATTTTTAATTGAAAACTAATATTTTTGAACATCAACATATTAATTTACATATTTACCATCACACCTGTAATCTCCAAAGGTTTGATATAACTTCACGACAAAGCGCGTATTTTGCGTGTCTCCAAAGGGTTAGGCAGAGTTGTACTAATGGACATCCACCATCCATGGTTATTAATTTAATTGTTTAACATAATTAGCCTCTGCCTGCGGCTTTACCCACTTGAAGCTCAAAAACCAACAGAGATGATCTCTTCTTTGTATGGGTCTCTATACATTAGAGAGGTCAAGCTATATCTCTCATTCCATTTAATTATTTGAGATAAGAAGTATACCAGTTTTTAAGTTGGAGCACATACATTCTAACAGTGATAACAAAATTAAAATCTATTCAGTAGTTTTAGTGCCAACCCGTAACAAACAGACAAGAATTATAAAAATCACTATTTTGGGTTTCGAGATGTTTATATACCCTAACCCACTTGTTTTTTTTTAAATATCTGCAATGTACAGACACAGCTTTTTTACAATTTTATAATAGTAGAGATCAGTTCGATCAGGAGACTTGGTGCACTTAAAATCCTAAAACCCCATTTACCTTTATGTATTTCTAATTGTCTATAAAGAAAACAACTGGTCATTTATCATTAATTTTATTATTGTAAACATTTTTAAACTGTGGTTGATTTATTTGACTGTTTGTCAATGTCTTTAATCAATATTGTTTTTATATTTTATCATTCAACTATTTATCAACTTATATCAAGCAACAATATGTTATTATTGTTTTATTGAATGTAGTTAAAACAGTGCAACATTTTTGAACTTTCAACAGTAGGTACCTATTTTGGAAATTAATTTAAATATTTTACTGAAAAATAGTTAATATTTTTTAAATGAAAAAATATAATACTCAGTTTCTAGTTGGTAACTTCAAAAGTGAAGTGTAGTTAATATGTAAAATTTAACTAATTTAATAACAAATAATTCATATAAAATTATCCACCAGCAACCTATATCTAACTAAAACAATAAACTAATGAATTAAAACTAGATAAACATAACTGACCAAGGGACCACATATTATAATTAACTTAACTTAATTAGGTATATAACTATCTTCAAAATCTATTCCAAATTCCAACATAAATGTATAGAAATACCTAAGTAGAAATAATCATAAAATGTAATTACAAAGGAAAAATGATATTATTGTGTACTCCCGAAATGCCGTTTTGACCAATGACCAACTTAACTACTATTGTAATTATAGTAGTTAAGTTGGTCATTGGTCAAAACGGCATTTCGGGAGTACGCAAGGGCGAGGCACATGGATGAGTGGTTGAGCCTGACGGGACTTGCTCACTCCAAGAAATTCATAGGTTCCTCATCGAAATGGCAAAATGCTATTTGGAACTCAAGCAGGCGGCAGGCCCGTCTTTTGGTGGGGGCGCTGACCGGACACTTCGGGACTAACGCTCTCCTACAAAAGATGGGTCTGACTGAGACATCAGCCTGCAGGGCCTGCAAAAGGGAAATTGAGAGCATGGAACACATTCTGTGTACATGCAATGCATACAACATAGAACTAACTGTAAGGTAAGTCATGTCGGCTAAGAGGCAAAAGTAACTTGCCTTCAATAGATGTTACTGACGTCACCTTTAAGACGTACATTCAGAATGCTCTTTCCCATTAGGCAGATGTGCGAGTGTATTCCAGACAGAGGTTCATGCCCTTATGGAATGCACTAGAATAGTCAAAGAAGCCCACAGACTGGAGGGCTCCAAGATAGTCATATACAGTGATAGTCAAGCGACACTCAAAGCACTGGACAAAGTGGAGGTCACCTCTGTACTAGTGAAAGAGTGCAAAGAAGCACTCAATGAACTAGCGGAAAAGGCAGAGGTGACAGTTGCATGGGTCCCTGGTCATCAAGGACATATAGGGAACGAAAAAGCAGATGAATTGGCTAGGAAGGGAGCTGATGAACCTGGAAGGACCATGGAAGGTTGTCGACAGTCGTAAATCCCAAAAATTACTGAGGATGAGCAGAGAAAACATAAAGATAGCAGTAGGGATCACAACGGGACACTGTGAACTTAACGACACCTAACGATCATGAAAATAAAGGAGGACCCCATATGCCCATATGCCCGCATGCCCTGCATATGAAGATACAAGCTTCCATCTAATAGCAAAATGCTTATACTTAGATAGGAAATACTAGGAACTGATGAGATAAATGAAGAACAGCTAGCAGAACTCCATCAGAAAACTGGTGGGCTTCTGCAAGGCTACGGTAAGATTTGCGATGCCGAGCGCCAGTAACCCATGACGGGATCCACCGAAAATGGGGAACTGGGCGAAATAATCCCAACATGAGGACTGATCGCCCGTCTGGTGCCTGCTGGCGTCCCCAAATGCAAATAGAATTTCCATTTTTTGGCAGATAGGTTTTTTATTTATTAAATTGACTATTTTTAATTTACACTTTTCTGTTTTTGAATGAATGAATAATATTTATTTCTGTAAACCGATCTTTTAAAGACACTTCAACTAAAGATCTTTTGACTATTGTATTTTTTTATATAACTAGTGTCAATCTTACAATTGGGACACTAATTTAATGATGATGATGATACAGTTTTGTTGATTATAAACACATGAGAACTAAAAGCCCTAATTATTGTGCTAATGATGTTATCACTGATAAGTAGATATCACATAAAGTAGTTAGGTACCTAACTTTAATAGATTAGAATTATGACCAACTTATCTTATCTTATCTTGTGTAGGGCCCAGGCAGTAAGGCCTCAGTGCACTTCGACCCAATGGGATCTTTTGTGCTTCCCCTAGATAACTTATTCCTCATCCCCTCCCAGTTCTACAAACAGCTCTTCCATGAGCTTTATAATGAGGCCTGGGGGTATGAGTCTGTAGTCTACTGGTCTTGGATAACCCTGACCCAAAAGGCACATTCGCTTTCTAGCCATTGCATCGCATGTACACAGAAGGTGTTCCATGGTCTCAATTTCCCTTTTGCAGGCCCTGCAGGCTGATGTCTCAGTTAGACCCATCTTTTGTAGGAGAGCGTTAGTCCCGAAGTGTCCGGTCAGCGCCCCCACCAAAAGACGGGCCTGCCGCCTGCTTGAGTTCCAAATGGCATTTTGCCATTTCGATGAGGAACCTATGAATTTCTTGGAGTGAGCAAGTCCCGTCAGGCTCAACCACTCATCCATGTGCCTTGCGTACTCATGAAATGCCGTTTTGACCAATGACCAACTTAACTACTATACTTACACAATAATATCATTTTTCCTTTGTAATTACATTTTATGATTATTTCTACTTAGGTATTTCTAAAAGGAAAAATTCGACTCGCAGGCACGATTTGAACCTATTTTATTTTCCTTCACTGAGGCAGAAGTAACTTGCCCTTCAATAGATGTTACTGACGTCACCTATAACACGTATGTACATTCAGAATGTGAAGGT
The DNA here is from genome assembly GCA_947256265.1 of Acronicta leporina. Taxonomy (NCBI): domain Eukaryota; kingdom Metazoa; phylum Arthropoda; class Insecta; order Lepidoptera; family Noctuidae; genus Acronicta; species Acronicta leporina. The sequence goes on from OX366512.1 coordinate 5,017,287, forward strand.
AAATTTCGACATGGCAGGTGGGACTCGCGGTGGCTTAGAGATCCTAGCGTCTGGCGTACCTAGCCAGAAGACGCAGGTTCGAATCCTGCCTACGAGTCGAATTTTTCCTTCACTAAAATAACTTTATAATCTTGTAATGAAAAATGCTAAAAAATCACAAAAAGACAGACATAGGATACTTTTTATCCCGTTCCCGTTGGATGTGATGACAGATCAAATTCCACGGGGGCGAAGCCGCGGGCAGAAGCTAGTTTAAAATACACTTAACTTTTAGCACAGCAAGCGCACGTTACTGGCGGTGCCGCCAACGCGCACGGTGTCACATGCCAACTCACCGCTGGTTCGAGCTCTCGCGATGCTTAACGCTCTCCTGAAATCAGCACCAGAGTGTGACTTGTTTGTGATGCGATGGATGGAAGTGTGTCGTGAATGTTTGTTGTTTTGTGAGATGAATGGTCAGTTAAAATTCTAAGTAGGTAAGTATACTTACCATGCTTTGTTTTTGTTGTCTTGTGTCTTTTATTTTATATTTTATTTTTTATTAACATTGTAACGCATTGGCTTCGGCTGTCATGTTATTATGTATATTTGAATTAAATAAATAAATAAACATATGCCAACAAAAACATGTAAAAAAAATCAAGTCTCGCAACTCAGCTTTTCTATCGTAAAACGTTCTGAGATCCATGTAATACCAAGTCGGTCCTTCTGTCTTAAGTTATTACGTAATTAGCTAACTTATCAACATCTTAGAGTGACTATATCAATATTAAAATCTTTTTCACCTCACAAGCTCGGAAAGACTGTTTGTCATTCGAAATCTGCAGCAAAAGTGCATTTTGTCCGCTAGTGTGGAAAGAGTTTTTAAAATTCGAATCTTTCTATTCAATAATTCTTCTATACCGCCGGGTTCACTGAGAATGCATAAATACTTATTTCATGTCAATGCGCCAACCACATTTTTAGAATAATCGCACTGGCCAGTAAGACGACTGCATGAAAAAAAAACATAACATTTTCTTCGCTGTAGTGAAGTGAAAAGTTGTGTGTTTCGCTCGGCAGCAAAGTTATTCTGCGTCTCGTACCTTTGAAACCCTCGCAACGCTCAGGATTCTATATTTGAACCATTCGGTTCGCTCATGGTTCAATCCTAGAATCCTTCGCTTGCTCAGGTTTCAATACAAGTACTCGCGCCAAAAAACAACTTTGCAGCCTTGCATAACAAATAACTATTATGCTTTTAATAAATAGTATTTTTGGCACATGTGGCCACGTCTCAGCATTTCCTTCCTTTCATCAGTTCATCGCGGTTAATAGAAAACTTTCGATTTTAAACTTTGCGTATGGGTAGAGACGTAGATTTCCAAAAGCTATCCAGCCCAACTGGATCTTCCTCTTAGCCGCCATCTCAAAGTTGTTTTTACACAACAACATTCTGTTGCAGGTCCTCTAGCAACTCTGCCAATATGTCGTCTACGAATTATGCTTGCTTACCTTTCCAGTTTCACGTCTTAAACATTTTTTTTTCAATGCCCTCGTGAACATTTTCGGATATATGACGTCTCCCATCCAATTGTACCCAGTCAAATCAAATCAAATCATTTATTCAAATCTAAATAAGTACTACATGATTAAATTAGTTATAAAATCTTACTTAGGTAGGTACTATATTATTTACATTATGTGCCTGAACTAGGTAATCCTGTGTTTCAGGCGAGAAATATAAATACATTTAAGGACTAAAATAATCACACAATCATAAATATACCAAAATTAAGTATAACAATAATAAACTAAAAAATTAAGTAAAAAATAAAAAATTACACACAATAAATGCCTACTTTAACACAATTAACAAGTAATAATTGGATGAGTTTTGCGAAACTAAGGGTCCAAAGTATTTACTCAGCAGCTTGGAAAGAGCCACCTGACGAAGCTTTTACAGCACAAACGATTTCAGGACCGTCTTGTCAAAGATGGAGATTCTTGTCGAGATTAAAGACTTCCCAGGCCGACTTTATGCTGCTAATGCTCCTCGTCCACAGCGGGGCAATTGCGTTTCTAGAGCCACCCAGACACGCCACTAACCGACAGGCCCGTATTTACCCTTAGGCCCACAAGGCCCTGGCCTAGGGGCCCAGCCAGCCTAGGGGCCCCAGTTCAAGTGGCGGAACTTGCGTACAAGCTCAAAGGCCTAGGGGCCCAGCCAGCCTAGGGGCCCCAGTTCCAGTGGCGGAACCTGCGTACAAGCTCAAAAGCCTGGCTTGGCCTATAAAGAAACTTTTAATTGAAAATATTCTTTAAAGTCTTGAAAGGCTATAACGCATTCGAGCTATTTAAAAGTTAGTGGTCTTATTGTGGACACACTTTTGCCAGGACTCGTCTACCAAATTATCAAATAAACAGACGTCACCTAAGAAAGAGTTGAGTTACGGACGTTTGTCGATCTTATTCGCACGCGCGTGCACTTTAACATATCTTTACAATGCACACATTCAGAAAGTACCTACTCATTTACTAGGCTATACACAGCAACAGATAGTGTCTCTAAAACCTTTGATTACCTTAGATAGTCAAAGCTTAAAACTGAAAGTAACTTTTTAATTTGCCGGCTCGCATAAATGTAGGTACAGGTAGGTTTTTTTCCTCGCATAATTAGTTGTAAAATGTTGTATGATCTTCTTGCTAAAAGGTAGGAGATTCGTGAAATTTTAACTTAAGATTTTGACCTTGTATAAATACACATGCGTGGATGGTGGACGTCGCGAATTATTTTGCATTTAAAAACGTACGAGTAGATTCATATTAAAATCAAAACTAATTCGGTTTCGTGTAGTCAATTTAGCATCATGAAACGGAATATACAGTACAGGTTTTAGCACCACCTGGGCGAGATTTTGATCAGCGCCAAACCATAGTTATCATCATCGATGTTATATATAAGCACATCAACAAAATCTAGGGATATTTTAACTAAGACTTTTAGTGTAAAAAACTTTCTACAAAAGTTTGAGGGCTCTAGCTCTTTTATTCTTGCTAATTTTACTAAATTATATCGTAATATTAGGTCTTTACCTATGAAATTGCCGTTTTGTATGAAAAAGTTGAAACGAATTTTTTTCATGTATTTTTTATTTGTATTAATCGAAGTAATCACCTATGCAATCAATGCATCTTTGCCAAAGCAGTGGCAGTTTATTGGCCCTTCTTAAAGAAATCAGCTGGACTTCTTAAAGTAATTATGGAATATGAGTAGGTACATATTCCATAATTACTCGAAATTTTAACGTATCCATGATGACGAAAAAGATTGAAATGCGATGAAAATGTAACACTAATCAATAAACAAATGACTACTTTTGGAAAAAGAATTCCATGTTTTTAAAATAAAATTAATTTGAAATTAGAATTCTTAGCCAAACAAAAATTATTTTGATTTGAAATGGCCAGTACTACTGCAGAACGGCGATTTCATAGTAAAGACCTATTATTTAAAAACAAATGATGGTGCCAAAATTCTGGAAAGGCTACAAAAATCACATTGTTAGATATTGATTTTCTGTTGTTTTTTAGAAAGAAAAGGTTGTAACTGTTAAAACTTTATTTAAACTGATTACGTAACACGCGTACCATGTTGTTATTTATGCCGGCAAGAAATGCTTCTAGCTGTAGGCATGTGGTTAATAAACATGGTCTAACGCGTAGTTCCTGAGGCTCTAAGTGTAAATTAAAACATGATATCCAGGTTGTGATCACGTTATCGAGCTTCAGGAGATGTAATAGAACTGCATACCTACGTACAGGCAGAAATCATGATACTTCTCCAAGACCTATCACGATTTCTGCCTTACTTATGGTCGAAGTCGGAGCACATCAGTGAATTGTTGAGAGGCTTGAGCGCCTTCCTTTCGGAACTCGTGCGTTCTGGTCTCTTGCCAAAGTTCTCGAAGGAAATTGCTGTAAGCCATCCTTTTCACCTCTACACATGGGAAATGGTCGTCGCTCAAATCCCTCAAACTATAGACCGATAGCCATAAGAGAAGAGAGAAGAAAAGGGAGGCCTTTTCTCGAAGATACCTACTGGAGTCCATTGTCAACTGCCAGCTCCTTCGGTTCTTAGAGGATCTGTTTCGTGACCAGCAGTACGACTTTCGTAAGGGTCGATCGGCTGTTGCTATTCTATATGGTATACCTGACACATTGTTAGTCTTAGGCGATCGAAACTAAGGGGGAAGCCTTGGCGAAGGCCTTTGATCGGGTATGGCACAAAACGCTTCTTTCGAAGCTTTCTTCCTATGGGCTTCCCGAGAAACTATGCGGATAAGTTACCAGCTTTCTTGCAGACAGAAGCATGAAGGTCGTAGTTGACGGTGAATGTTCGGATTCCACACTTATAAATGCTGGTGTTCCTCAAGACTGTGTGCCTACTTTGTTCCTCCTCTATATCGTCGACTGCCAAGATATTTCAAACCGACGAATTGAGAACCTCCTCTTTTTTGAAGCCGGATAAAAAGGGAATGATTTTGAGATGGGGGAGGGGGCCCCCAAATGCTAAGTGCCTAGGGGCCCTGGCCCTCTAAATACGGGCCTGCTAACCGACGAACTGCTAGACATTAGCCACAAAGAGATCTTGTTGACTGACAGCTTAAAAATGGAAAAGCCCCTGTGAAGATGGAATAACTTCAGAACACCTCTCTCTCTCTCTCTCTCTCTCTAGGAGGATCTCCTATTGACAGGAACTGAGAAACCTTTTTTTCCATCATTCGCTGCGAGAGAACTCCAAAGGGAATGGTATGGGAGTGTGGTGGTTCGGTTTTTTTTAAGAAGGAAGACAAAACTCTTAAAAATGACAGACCAATTTTTCTCTTCTAAGCCACGTCTACAAGTTCAAGAGTTATCACGAATCGTCTCGCCAGGAGACTTGGCGAGTTCCAGCCTCAGCCAGCCAGAACGGGTCAGGTTTCACACGGGATATAGATAAATTCACACAGGCAGATTATACAGAATTCCGAAAAGTATAATCAGCCCCTGTGCCTAGCATTTGTGGACTATGAGAAAGTCTTTGATTCTGTGGAAACCTGGACTGTCCTGGAATTCTAATAGCGATGCCATTTGGACCATTGCTCATATCTAGGTGCTGAGATATCTATGATTCTACCTTTATGAATGTCCAAGTACTGGACCAACAATCAAAACCCTTTAGCCAAAACCTAAGTCAAGACAGTAGTTTATAATAATAAGTACTGTAGTTTTATAATAATAATTGTTAATGATATCTTTGAATAAAAAGCCATTGGCAATTATTCCTACCCAAGATTATACAAAACTAAATATTGATGGTCTAAGCAACCCTGTTAATTTTGTGCTGACGATAAATTTAAACGAAAAGACGTGGTGTTAGTAAACTAAAGCCTAATTCTGTTATTGGGCCGAACCATGTTCGTGCTTACATCTTAAAACGATGTAAAGAGCACTTTCTGTCACCAGTTCTACACATATTTAATCTACCGATATCTATTGGGCAATACCCACACCACCGTGTTGGAAGGTCTCAAGGGTATAACATATAAACAGTACCGAAATCCAAATTAACGTCTTCTAAAAATGTTTCATCATTCCCCAAGTTATTTGAGGCAATAATAAACACTTAATAAAATTGTTTATTATTGACTCAAGAAGTAAGAAGATACAACCACATAATTGCGACAATACGAGTTTCTATTAAATCTCTCAGTTATTACCAATCCGCTGACCCTCGTATATCCCATTTCGCTGTTACTTGGACAAAGGAATTCAATTATGTAGGTAGCTGTATTTTGACTTAAAAAAGCGTTTGATTCGAGTAGATAATGACATACATTGTATACTAGAGGTACTCAAAAAGCTTAGAGGTATGTAATGGTTTTATCAGTACACCGTATCACACTCGTTCAGGGGTCGTCAGGGCTCGATACTAGAACCTCTATTATTTAGGATTATGATAAACGCCCTTGAATGTGTACTTAAACATTACAGATGATTACTTAATGTAGTATGTTTAGTAGGATCGGAACCGATTGTCAGGGTAGAATCTGTTACAGTTCAACAAAAGAATAATAAATTGATGTTAAAAATTGGTCTTTGCGTCTATGCTTACATATGCAGCCGTTTGTCCTCAATAATCAGTTAGCGTTGAATTGATCGTTGTAATAAATTATGTAGTGGTTACATCAATAACTAGAATTATCACGTATCAGTAAATTCTTTGAATACATCCATAGAATAACTGCATACCTATAATGTAACTTGGCGAGTAATTTATGTATGTATAATCCCATCAAAAACATACTGTAAAAAACTAGCCAAGTCTCGATGGAGCTGCTTGTTTATCTCTAAAAAGTAATGAAAGATGGGATTTCACTTCTTTTTGTAGAAACGTGGGCTTATTGATTTATTTTATTAGATTTTCTTATTTGACACAGTTTTTTTTCTTTTTAGGAGTAGTTTGTTTGGTTGGGCTCTTGTGTTTTCTAATCAAGGTCACCAGATACTGCAGATCTTCGATTATCCTAGTTTTTATAGTTTTCCCTTTATGTGGCCATTAAACCCTAACTCTGTACCAAATTTCAGCTCTCTGAGTTTATGGGAAGTACTAGTTCTATTTTGATGATCATGAGTGAGTGTCATAAATTCGAAACTGCTTTCGCTTAACTTCGGAACTAAATGACCTACAGACTTGAAATTTTGGATTTTAATTATGTGATTATAGCTTACGAGATGACGAAAATTTCTGCGTTCAGTTCTTATCCAGAGGTTCTCAAATAGGGGCCTGAAAATGCGGCGAAATGGTTCCAGTAAATGATGGTACCTACGGCAGTGTTTGCTTAGCGCTCGACTTGTCGGGGGCACTGCCGTGCCCCCAGATATATACCTACTATGGTTCCTGTGCCCGGCGGTGCTACCCGTATTAATCGTGTTTTTGCGTAAATCCAGTAGAAATTTTCACAATTTCTTTGGATGTCACTCAGTAAAATACGCAGGTCATCATCAGATATTTTTTTTTACTAATGCTTTACAGCTTTACAGCCTCCAATTATTGTCTTCACACATAGTTTAAATCGTAAAATTTACCAAAGCGCAACCATTGTATCGGTTACTTCTATAAATAGGATTAATTATGAGGATTTCGATCATTGCTCTTGTCTGCACAGTTTTGTTAAATTAATTTAAGATTATTGTTTTTGAACCTCATATTTAAATTTCTTGTCAATATGTTAGTAAGTTTATATTTTCTCAATGTTCTGTGACCTGTGATGTGATGTAAGTTTTATAATTTGTGTTTTTTTTATTCTCAATACTTTGATGTGCTTTTATTTTTTACGATATCAGTTATCACACCGATGAAGTTGTAGTAATGCTGTAGTTAAGTTCAAGTCTCAAAATCTTATCTTTAAACTGCACGTAAGCTGTGCGTGAATTGCACGACAACAAAAACTTACCTACTCTTAATACGCTTTGGTGTGACCAAATGAAACAGAAAAAAACTTACCAAAATACTGACCAAGTTGCAATCGAATTATAAAACATGCTATGTGTCATCGATATTCGATTCTCGATATTATTGATATTAAAAACAAATAAGTAATATTTTTTGCGTAACACCTAGCTAAGAACCATCGCCGTTATATCATAAACCCTTTGCAGAAAACAGTATCTTGCAGTTAGCAATTGTTTGTTTCTTTGCTTTTTGTCCATCCAAAGGTTACCTGACGTGATTGCCTTGCGCGATATAAAGACTGCCATTGTGCATTAACTTTGGTTTTATTTTAACATACTTACCGTCACGCCTGTATTCCTCGAAGCGTTACCTTAGGCTGAGGTACCTACAACCACAGTTCGCCGATATGTTAAGGACACTTGTAGGAGGGCTTATATTTGGCATCTAGTTAAAAATGTAAAACATTGACTTAGGCTATAAAAAATCTATTTACAGAAATTAATTTAATTTACCATTTATTATTTAACCGGGCACAAATCCAGACTTCTAGCTACTACTCAGAATTTCATAGAAATAGCCAATAACACGCTAGACCTGGCAATCGAACCACCACCACCACCACCACGTAGCAGTCGTGCTTGGGACCAGGAGTCAAATGGGGGAATCTCTTATTATGTTGGTTGAGTAAGATGTTGTATGATTGGTGTGCAATAAAGCGTATGTTCTAGGTTATACTAAAACTATACCCTAGTGTTATAGATGAATTCCTAAACTTTTGGAACACAGGCGTTATGGCATTATGTTATTGGCATTAGCATCTTTGTCAGCAAAGTGTTTTTCCGTTTCAGTATCGACAAAATACCCAAGGTGACCTCTCCTGTTCTTGTTATACATGGAACTGAAGATGAGGTAATAGATTTTTCACACGGATTAGCAATATATGAACGCTGTCCCCGTGCTGTCGAACCACTATGGGTTGAGGTAATAAAATAAAATATTTTGACATATGTAACCCATTCTAATAGTAACATAAATTTTCTTATTTAAATCTCCGAAAATTACAGGGTGCTGGGCATAATGACGTCGAACTCTTCAACCAATATTTAGAGAGACTGAAACGCTTCGTTTCAGTAGAATTGCTCAACTGACAAAGACTGCCGGCCACAGGCCAGACAACTCAAGGTGATTCAATATTTTATATAAACACTAGCTGTTGACCGCAGTTTCACTCGTATTCCAAAAGACTGTGAGACGAAATTAAGGTAGCCTAAAACCATCCTCTAGGTATGATCTATAGTGCAAAAAAACCTAACAAACAAACAGAAAGACAGAGTTACTTTATCTATATATCTTACATATAATAAGAATGTAAGTGAGCCGTGTCTGTACATTGCTTATATTTACAAAAAAACTAATTTGGGGGACTCAGAATCAGTAACACAATCCATTTCTATTATTTTTGGAACTTTTGTCTGTCTGTTTGTCTGTCGGTTTGTCTGTATGTTTGACCGCGCATCAAATGAAAACTACCGAAGAGATTTGGAGGAAGTGGACAGGAATTCATAGCCTGTTTCTTGGATTAACATTTAGGCTATATTTCATTAAAATCGGTTCACTCTATCAAAAGTTAAGGATTGAAAACATTTTAAGGATTGAAAACGTAGAATTTGAACAATAACCGTTGAAGCAAATTTTCTTTTTAAGTATTTCCGTACTAGACTAGCACGGGTCAAACATTATAACAGAATCAAGAAATAAAATTAAAAAATACACTCACAGGTACTAAATAAGATAAAACAAGAAAATAAAACAAAGAAATCAGAAACCATTATTGTGAACGGGAATTGATTATTAGTACAGTTATTCTACCTCTACTTATATAAGGCATCACGGGACATACATAGGACTTATCCAGCGAGCATCAGCCGGTGTAAAAACTAAATATTTGAGTATGGTATAGAAGTAAACAAAGAATGCCAATTTATTCTCTAAAAGACTAACACGACATCGTTATTACCTCAATGAAATTTGATTCCATAACAGGTGTCATTTTGAGTTGACAATTTTGACAATTATTCTTTTCTTCTTTATAGCATCCAGCTTTAAAGTAACTGATTTTATAATATGAAACCTCCATAGTGTAGATTCTAAAGAGTTTCCATCTAATCAAATCATAAAATATATACCACGTATGTACCTATGTATAATAAATTTAAAAAATGGGTCATTTAATAATAATAATAATTGCAACGTGCTTAATCTTTACTGATGCCGTAACAATTATTTGAGGTTTTTATCTATGTAGGTATGTCTGTTTATATTTGCGAACATTTTTTAAAAATTAAGTAATGTAAATTAAGTCAATGGCGCTAAGTGTATTGAAAATATGGAAAACCAGAATCCTTCTTTCTATGTGATTTTTCGAGGTAGTTAGTTGAAACTTGGAGAGGACAACGTCTCTCAGGTCAGCTAGTATAAAATATAAAAGAAAGTCGTGTTAGTTACACCATTTATAACTCAAAAACGGCTGAACCGATTTGGCTGAAAATTGGTGGAGAGGTAGCTTAGAACCAGGAGACGGACATAGGATACTTTTTATCCTGTTCCCGTGGGATGTGATCACAGACTGCATTCCACGGGGGCGAAGTCGCGGGCAGAAGCTAGTTATTAATAATATTAATTACTAGACTCTGCCCGCGACTTCGTCTTCGTGTACTTCAGGATTGCGCCCGGCTTG